>OX941081.1:162202869-164702869 GCA_954870635.1 Arctium minus
TTCAATGTATCATAAGCCTTCTTAGGCTCAATCTGAGATAGAAAGCAAGAGAGTATTGTATTCTGCTGATCCTGCATGTCTTGAAGTCTGCTTTGTTTCCTAGTCATCATAGGAGAAGAGATGTCTCCTATTACCAGCTCAGGAGGATGATTCTTCTGAGTTCATGTCTAAAGACTAGGTTCTTCATTAATTCCCACATCTACATTGGAATCATTTAAGTCAGCTGAGGGAATCACATCAGCTGGTTTTGGCTCTTCATGCTCTGAAGTCTTCTCATCTCTTCTTTCTTCTTCACTCTGAAGTCTTCTCATCTCTGTGGCGAAAGTTTCTTGATTGACGAATGCTTAAGCCCGACCTCCTCCACGGTTTCTCAGTGGCCTCTTTCCTCTCGCAGTAGCCGAACTTTCTTGAAGAGAAGGTTCTCGCTCATCCATAATCTCCACTGTAACACCCTCAAAACTTGGTAAGAGCAATTAAATAAAAATTTTGGTATTACATCAAGTAAAAGGTAAATCTCCAAAATAAGACTTTCTATTTAATCTCAAACATATTCAAACTCCAATAATACACAAAGACTAAACCAAGTCGGGTGCTACTTAATCCTCAAACACCAGTTGCTCTTCCCAAAACAAGTGAGGAAGACTTCACTAAGATAACCACTTCTTGAGCACACAACTAGCACTTCTCTCAGCACAATGTTACTAGAGTTATTCTCATCTGAAACCTGTTGCACATGCCGACAAATAAAAAGGTTAGGCTAACGCTTAGTGAGTTCAAGAGTTTTCAACATGAATAAAGGTATTGTTGAAAGGGAGTAATGCAATTTAAATCATAACCTTTCAAAATGATATCTCAAATATGAAAACAACTCATTTTCCAACAATATGCATTTTAGGCAAAGAAACACCGATGTAAACGTTTTCCAATCCAAATTACCTCAAGGACAAGATCCCAAAATAAAACATTCTTTCGTAAATTAATCTCAACCCGAAATTCACTCAAAACGTGAATAGGAAATCGAACTCAACATTAGTGAAAATGCGGTTAAAACTTTATATCCCGAAACACCCAAAACACGGGTGGGGCATAATACTCAACCCATAACTCAAGAGTAAAATCCACTTATACAAGACGCCACCGAAACTTGGATAATAAAACTCAATACCCAAAAACAATACCTTTCGGTGACGGGGGATACCCGAATTCCATCGAATGTGGTAGACACACAAAGTTAATCCACTTATCAATGTTCTCGAGCTCCACATAAGACCATGGTTCCCAGTATCTGGCTCCTCTGAGCAACCACCGCAAGACACCACTGATCCTAGTGACTACTCGACCTCTAATGAGTGTCACGACCAAAGCCACAAGTCCCCGTATCCGGCTCACACTGGGCACCACCGCAAGACTTAGCTTTGTATACGGTTCTGCAGAGCACCACCGCAAGCTTCCAAAAACAAAACATGACTTGGGGACCACTCACTAGAATTCAAACCCAGACACTAAATTCCACGATGAGTAACCAGAATGGATTAGAAATGGGCATCGAGTTCAACCAACCCACGATATCTACCTCGAGCCCTCAATAAAGGTTACGCAGTTATCAAGTCCAACCACTAGCCAAGGGGACAAGGTCCCCACTAAACAAATCCAGTACCAACACGGGGATAAAGTCCCCAGTAAACGAACCGACTGACTCATATGCCTATGGATCGAATGCATTACAGTCTAAAACGTTACATGATTCAAAAGAATGAACTAACGCATTCAAAACATGTAACTCTCAAATAAGATGCAACTAAGTACACCGTACGTCCAAGGCTCCTTAACGAGCTACCAAAACTAAACAAATGTTCCAAAGACTCATTTGAGTGTAAACCAAGCCCCAAAAGGCATAATGAACGTTTGGATAAAATACGAGAGCCAATGTGGTTACAATAAACCAAAATACGTCTTTCTCCAAAACATTATTTCTCAATTCACAACTGGCCTTCGGCCCAAAACCCAAAAAGGATTATCATTTTCTAAAATGTTCTCCAAAGTTGGAAATGACCCAAAACCAAAGGACTCACACCTTCGGACTTTTCAAAATCTCTCATTTCATGGATGACGCATAAAACCCGACAAACACTTAAAAGTGCATTTTTGACCAAACACCTATTTATGCAATAAATCACCAAAACATGTTCCTTTGTGACACATTTATCAAAATATCCCAAAATCCCAAATGTGGGGTTTTACAAGGTTTAATAAGCTAAACACTTCAAATAATCAAAAGTTACCAAATAACCTAACAGTTGATAATTTCATGTAAAACACATAAATGCTTTAAAATAAACATTTTGGCATATACAACGTTTTCACAAATCAACTTGAACTCACCTTGCTAGATTTAGGCTAAATCTAGATTTTACCCCACTTAGAGCTTCCTTGAAGAAACTTGAATCCACAAGCACGATTCTTCCAAAACCTAGATCCACACATTTCTAACCATAAATAATCATATTCAACCCTTTTATAAATGTTCCCCAAACATTTACATGAACTTTTCATCTTATACCAAAAACCCTAATTTTCCGTACTTGAAGAAGGAGAAAATTACCTCAACTAATAGCTTGAATCACCAACCAAAACACTTGTAGATCTCCAAAACGAACCATAAGCTTCCAATCTTCCAATGGTGAAAAGGGTTAGATGAAACCCCCAAAAACTTGGCGAAGAAGATAAAGATGAAGGTGGTTCATGATCTCAACTAGTTAGATGATGAAGATTCATGTGGTTTAAGGAGGAAAACCCTCAAAATGGGCTAGGGTTCGATTTTGGGGTTTGGGGTCGGTTTGGGAGAAAAAAGGGGAAGAGATTTAGGGTTTGGTTGAAGGAAATGAGGCTTGAGGGCTGAAAGTTCGAGTTTTGACCTGACAGTGTGTTTCGCGGGTTATGCCGCGACCTTAAGTCGCGGCATAAGTCGCCCGCTTTCCCAAAAGTCGCGGGGTTCACTCTAAGCCGCAGCACAAGTCGCGTAATGCACTGTCCGCCCAGTTTTCGACCCGTTCACTGTTTTGTCCATAACTTGTTGGGAACTGAAAGAATTGCTTAAGTACAGTTAATGCTACTAGTACAACTTGGTTACTACTTCTGAAGTTAATGCTGCTGATACAGGTTAATGCTGCTAATCAAGATTAATACTGCTAGATGAAGTTACTACTGCTAAGAAATTTTAGTACTGCTAGTAGTTAGTACTGCTGAACTTAATACTGCTCAAAGTATTAATGTTGCTGAAGACTTAATAATGCTTATGAGATGAAGACTTCATATGGCAAGGATGACAGCTGTTTTGATTAAAGATTATGGATGGCTTGGAGATAAAGATGGAAGATTATTTTGAAGTTCTTTTATTATTTTTAATTATCTTTTATCTTCAGTATAAATATAGAATAGTTTGTAACTTTAATATAGAGAATTAATTCTGAGTTTTTGTTTTCATAGAGAGAATCAACCTCAAGGTTTATAGTCCTAGTTCTATAGAAGTAGAATTCATATTGGTGAGCCTGTTCATCAATATTGAGGTTGAGTGTTGAATCTTGTAGCTTTACAATCTTTCAATAAAAGTTTACAAGTTATTATTCTGATTCACTGTTTTATTGATCTTTGAATATTAAAGTGTTATTCCGCAAACTTCTTTAATATTGTTTCTAAGTGTTTATTCTTGTTAAGAATTCAGATCTTGACAAGTGGTATCAGAGCAAGTATTCTCAGAAATCTTATTCATCATGGAAAACACAGTTGAATCAAACAGTACTCTGGTCTCAAAGGTTCCAATGCTCAGATCTATTGAATTTGACACGTGGAAGATTAGAATCAAGCAATACATTCTCCTCACAGATTACTCCATGTGGGACATCATTGAGAATGGCCCATCTGATGCAGGAAAGATTGGTGAAGATGGAAAAAGAACCCCACCAAAGACGGATGCAGAAAGAAAGACAAGGCAGACATAGATGAAAGCCTTGAGCACACTACTCTTGGCCATTCCCAATGAGTATCAACACCAATTCTGTAATTGCACTGATGCACAGATGCTTTGGAATGCTCTAGAAAAGAGATTCTCTGGTACCAAAAGTACCAAGAGAAATCAGAAGGCAATTTTGAAGCAACAGTATGAAAACTTTATGTCAACTAAGAATGTGTCAATGACTCAAACTTTCGATAGGTTTAACAAGCTAATTGGTGAACTATCCGCTATGGGAGTACAGATTGATCAAGATGATGTAAACAGAAAGTTCTTAAGGTCCCTTGGAGATGAATGGACCATGTACACTGTTTCATTCAGACAGAATGAACAATTGGAAGAGAAAGAACTTGATGATCTATACAATGATCTTAGAGTATTTGAAGCTGAGGTAGAGGCAAAGAAGAAGCCTTTTGGATATGTTCATAATGCTGCACTCCTATCAGCATCAATTGATTCTACTGCTAACCCTGAATCAGTTAATGCTGCTAATGGAACAAATCAAGAAACAGGCACTGAATATGTGTTTGAAGCCTTTCTTTCCAGCCATGGAAACTCCTCTTTAATCAATGATGATTTGGAACAACTTCATCCTGATGATCTTGAAGAGATGGATATTAAATGGCAGATGGCCATGCTTTCCATGAGGATGAAGAAGTTCATCAAGAGAACTGGGAGGAACAACTTCTCCCAAAGAAGAGAAGATGGAGCAGGCTTTGATAAATCAAAGGTGGAGTGCTATAAATGTCATCTGAAGGGACACTTTGCCAGGGAATGCAGAAGTGGAGTATCTCACAACAACAACCACCAACAAGCACAGTCTGGAAACCTCAACCGTAACAGAAACTCTGCTCAAGCCCTTGTTTCTCAACAAGGAATGGGGTTTGACTGGAGTGATCAAGCAGAAGAGGCTATCCAAAATCAAGCTCTTATGGCAGAAGTATCTGATCTCCCAACTGAGGTAAGTTCTAATCGCTGTTCTAAAACTTGCATAGACACTGTTAAAAGGTACAGGGATCACAACCAGAAGGTGAGTGATGACCTTAAGAGGTTAGCAAAAGATATAAAAGACCATGTGAGAATTGTTGAGAGGTTTGAGGATAAGATTAAAGGTTTTCAAGCCAATGAACTTCAACACTCATATGATACCAATTACTGGAAGTGGGAGAAAAAGGATCTAGAACTCCAACTGACCAAATCTAAAGAAGAGAGTGAAAAGTTGAGAGAGGAGCTAACCAAGGTTAAGCTTGATGTGGAAAAGTTTTCCAATGCTTCTAAAGCAATGGACTCTATACTACAAACTCAGATTCATGACAAATTGAGAAGAGGAATTGGGTATAATACCACACCACCACCATACAACAACAACTACATTCCTCCTACCTCAGATTTGCTAGAAACCAAAGATAGGAAGGACTTGCCTGAGGGAGCCACTGAGATAGATCCCTTAGATGAGGTAGTTGTTGAGGATAAGACTGAGAAAGAGGTTGGTAAGAGTAAGGAGAACAATGTGAGTGGTGAGATTCCCCTAGAGAATCACATCATTACCAATGAGGGGTGTGGAAGTATTTGGGTCAAATCAAAGGACATAGAGAAGATAGAGGGAAAGTCTGGTAAGGTCCATTACAAACAGACCACAGTTGTGAATCCAGTTCCTTGCAAACAGTATGCATGCAAGAAATCTGAGCCCTTAAAACATGATAAAAAGAGGGAAATCAAAGAAACTGGAATAATCAGTGGGCACAAAAACAAGGGGTTGATTTGAGTAAAATCAATAGACCAAAACCTTGTTTTATCTGTGGCAAATTGAATCATCTTGCCAAATACTGTTATTTCAATCCTATAAACCAAAGGATGAATTTTCAAAGATCTATGCAAAAACCCTTGGGTTATAGGAAGAAGGAAAGGAACCATGTGGCTAAGAAATCTGTTAAATCTAAAAGCCACATGAAGAAAAAGACTGTTAAAGAAAGTGTCAATATGTGGGTTCCTAAAAGCACTAAAACTGTTAGTACTGCTAACCCAAATAGTACTGCTGACAATGATAGTGCTGCTAGAAGCAATACTACTGCTACTAATGTTAGTGCTGCCAAGAGTATTAGTAATGATAAAACTAACATGGTTAGTACTTCCTCAAATGTTAATACTGCTAACTCTGTTAGTGCTTCTAACAAGGTTAGTACTGCTAAACCTGTTAGTGCTACTAACTCTGTTAGTACTTCTAAAGTTAGTACTGCTCCTAGTGTTTGTGCTGCTAGACCAATCATATTGACAAAGTACTCCAATAAAGAGTGCTCTGATTTCAAAAATCTCATCAAAAAGGAATGTAAATACTTAGATGAGAAAGGGAGACCCAAGACCACTTTGGCTTGGGTTCCCAATCAATACTAATTGTTTAATCTTATGTGCAGGGCAACCAGCAGCTCAAGGGGAAGAGCATCTGGCATGTTGATAGTGGTTGCTCTAGGCACATGACAGGGAACATGTCATGCCTCAAGAATTTCAAGAAAATTGATGGTGGGCATGTTGCCTTTGGTAATACTCCAGATGGAGGTAAGATAAGTGGTAAGGGGGATGTAACCAAAGGTAAAATGACCTTTGAAGATGTATTGTATGTTGAGCAGTTAAGGTACAACCTGTTAAGTGTATCACAGGTTTGTGACAAACAGCATAGTATATTATTTATTGATTCTGAATGCATTATCCTTGCTCCTGGATTCAAGGTAGTTGATGAAAAGATGATACTACTAAGAACTCCCAGAAAGGATAATGTATATTGCTTAGATATGGAAAGTGTTTCAACTGATTCATCCCTAAACTGTCTTGTTTCAAAAGCTTCTTTGGATGAATCATCACTTTGGCACAGAAGGATATGTCACATGAACTTTAAAACCATGAATAAACTTGTTAAAAACAACCTTGTAAGAGGTTTACCTTCCAAAGTCTTTTCATGTGATGATCATTGTATTGCCTGTCTTAAAGGCAAACAACACAAAACTTCTCATAAGTCCAAAGAGTTGAACACAATCTCTAATTCTCTTCAGTTGTTGCATATGGATCTGTTTGGTCCTACAAATGTTATGAGTATAGGTAAGAAATCATACTGCCTAGTTATTGTTGATGATTACTCTAGATTTACTTGGGTATATTTTCTAAGGACTAAGGATGAGACAAATGGACTGATCAAATCCTTTATTCTAAGAATTGAAAACCAAACAAATCAAAAGGTAAAAGTCATTAGGTCAGACAATGGTACTGAATTTAAAAATCATGACCTAAACACCTTTTGTGAGGAAAAAGGAATTGAGAGGCAATACAGTGCTCCTAGAACTCCACAACAAAATGGTGTTGCTGAGAGAAGGAATAGGACACTGATTGAGGCTGCTAGATCTCTGTTAGCTGATTCCAAACTACCAATTACTTTCTGGGCAGAAGCAGTTAATACTGCTTGCTATGTCCAAAACAGAGTACTAGTAGTCAAGCTTAAGAACAAGACACCTTATGAGCTTTTTAATAAAAGAAAACCATTTATTGGATTTTTCAAATCTTTTGGGTGTCCCTGTACCATTCTCAATACCAAAACTCACGTAGGAAAGTTTGATAGCAAGGCAAATTATGGTTTTCTTGTTGGTTACTCATCTCAGAGTAAGGCTTACAGAGTTTTTAATTCTTCTTCTAGAATAATTGAGGAAAGTGACAATGTCAAATGCAATGATAACACACCAAATCCTATTGGGTCTGGTCCTCAGTGGTTATTTGACATTGATTCACTAACTAACTCTTTGGGTTTCAGTAGTGATTATCATGCAGGTTCAGGAAGAGGAGGATCAGGGGATGAACAAGTACAAGTACAAGACATTATTCCTCAGTCTGTGATCTTTCCCATACCTACAATAGAGTCTGTTGATGTCTGTGCAAAGGAAATTATGACTGAACTGATTCAGAGTGAAGAAGAAGGAAGAGATGAGGAGAATCAAGTGCATCAAAAGCCAGAAGCATCTGATGAGATCCCCTCAGCTGACTTAAATGATTCCAATCTTGATGTGGGAATCAATGAACAACCTAGTCATCAGACTAGAACTCAAAAGAACCATCCTCCAGAGCTAGTCATAGGAGACATCTCTTCTCCTATGATAACAAGGAATCAAAGTAGACTTCAAGAGCTGCAGGATCAGCAACAAACAATACTCTATTGCTTTCTATCTCAGATTGAGCCTAAGAAGGTTTATAATGCAATGAAAGATTCCAGTTGGATAGAATCTATGCAAGAAGAATTACTGCAGTTCAAATTGCAAGAAGTTTGGGACTTGGTGGACCTTCCAAAAGGTCATAGAGCTATTGGCACCAAGTGGATTTTCAGGAATAAAAAGGATGAGAGAAGAATTGTGATCAGGAACAAAGCAAGGCTTGTGGCACAAGAGTACACTCAAGAAGAAGGCATAGACTATGAAGAAGTGTTTGCTCCAGTGGCAAGGGTAGAGGCAATTAGGCTATTTCAAGCCTATGCCTCATACATGAAGTTCAAGGTATACCAAATGGATGTGAAGAGTGCCTTTCTTTATGGTACAATTGATGAAGAAGTATATGTCTGTCAGCCCCCTGGATTTGAAAATCCATCATATCCAGACAGAGTATACAAACTGAAGAAAGCACTTTATGGTCTTCATCAAGCCCCAAGAGCATGGTATGATACACTGTCTACCTATCTCTTGGATAATGGGTTTGAAAGAGGAATAATTGACAAGACCCTCTTAATTAAAAGAAGTAAGAAGGACATCCTACTTGTTCAGATTTATGTGGATGATATCATCTTTGGATCCACAAAAGATCAGATGTGTAGAGACTTTGAAAAGTTGATGCACAAGAGCTTTAAAATGAGTTCAATGGGTGAACTTACCTTCTTCCTTGGGCTTCAAGTGAAACATAAGAAAGATGGGATCTTCATAAGCCAATCAAAATATGTGAAAGACATCCTGGATAAGTATGGTTTAACAGACTCAAAGCCAGCAAGCACACCTATGGAGTCTCATAAAAAGATCACTGCTGATCTTGAGGGGGAGGATGTTGATGTCCATCTATATAGATCAATGATTGGATCTCTCATATATCTCACAGCCTCAAGACCAGACATCATGTTTCCAGTGTGTTTGTGTGCCAGATTCCAAGTCAAGCCAAAGCAATCACATCTTCAAGCTGTTAAAAGGATTTTCAGATACTTAAGAGGGCAACCTAGATTAGGTCTTGGTATCCTTATGAATCCAAATTTGACTTGATTGCTTATTCAGATAGTGACTTGGGAGGTGCTAACATGGACAGAAAGTCTACTTCAGGTGGATGTCAACTTTTGGGTGCAAGACTAGTATCTTGGCAGTGTAAGAAGCAAACCACAGTGTCCTTATCAACAACAGCAGCTGAGTATATTGCTGTTGCAAGTTGCTGCTCTCAGGTTCTATGGATTCAGAATCAGATGCTGGACTATGGGGTAACCTTTCTTCACACTCCAATCTTCATTGATAATAGCAGTGCTATAAGCATTGTTAACAATCCAGTCAAGCACTCCAAAATAAAGCACATTGAGATCAGGTATCACTTTATTAGAGATTGTAATGAAAAGAAGCTAATTCAAGTTGCTAAAGTTCATACTGACAACCAGTTTGCTGATCTATTCACTAAAGCCTTTGATGTGGGTAGATTCACTTTTTTGGTCACAAGTGTGGGCATGATCAACTCTGAATGAGCTCATGTCTTAAAAAGTGTTTTCATACCTGTTATTGGTTTATTCTTTGGTGCTACTAACATCTTTCTCAGGAAGTTATTACCTTGCTCAGAGTACCTCAAGCTTCAAAAAGTGTAAGTATAGTTAATGCTGCCAGTGCAGTTTTAATACTGCCAGTGCACAGTTAATACTGCTAGTTAGTTAATACTGCTAGTGGTTCATACTGCTCTCAGTTAATACTGCTAGTTCGTTAATACTACTAGTTAGTTAATACTTCTCTCAGTTAATACTGCTAGTTAGTTAATACTGCTAGTGGTTAATACTGCTCTCAGTTAATACTGCTAGTTAGTTAATACTGCTAGTGGTTAATACTGCTCTCAGTTAATACTTCTAGTTCATTAATACTGCTAGTTAGTTAATACTTCTCTCAGTTAATACTGTTAGTTAGTTAAAACTGCTAGTGGTTAATACTGCTCTCAGTTAATACTGCTAGTCAATTAATACTGCTAGTGGTTAATACTGCTCTCAGTTAATACTGCTAGTTAGTTAATACTGCTAGTGGTTAATACTGCTTATGTCCCGAATCGTATAAATACCCTTTTTTCCCGCCTAAAAGTTCATAACGACTCTTTGATTTCTATTCATCTGCTCTCTAACCCTTTTTCTCTCAAAGCTCCTAGTAAAGTTCAAGCAAGCACACTCAAGCTCAATGGCATCCATGGCATTCATTGATGAGCACAACGAAATCGATATGCTTCAAAAGCCGAAGCAAGCTGCTGGATTCCACCAGATTGTGGACTTTCTCAAGTCCAACCACATTGCCCATGCTCTTACAGTGTCGCCAACAATCTACATAGAGCATCAAAGACAATTTTGGGCGAATGCCACTGTAGTCACAGAAAATGGTGTGCAGATAATCAAGACAAGGGTGTGTGACAAACCCTTGTCAGTTTCTGAAGAGGTGATTCGCATCTGTCTACGTCTAGACGATGCTGCAGGTATTACCTCTATTCCTAATGAGGACTTGTTCTCTAACCTTTCAAGAATGGGGTATGGAGGCCAATTGGGTGGTTTCAAATTCTCAAAAGCTAAATTTTATACCCAATGGCATTTTCTTGTTCATACCCTGATGCACTGTATTTCCAAAAAGACTACTGGATGGATTAAGTTCAGCAGTACCATTGCTTATGCTTTGGTTTGCTTGGCCACTGCCAGAAAGTACAATTTTTCTAAAATGATTTTCAATGATCTTGTACCAAACTTGGGAAGCAAAAAGAGTTTTTATATGTACCCAAGATTTGTACAGGTAGTTATAACCCATGAATTGACGGATATGCCTCACTTTGATGAGGTATATGTACCCAAAATCCCCAAAGGTAAGGTCTTTTCAAATATGAAGAGATCTCCATTGGACTCGGAAGGAGTTGACACCCTATTGTTCTCTACAATGATGGTGGTGTCCCACAATGAAGAAGGTATGGCTTCAGGGTCAAGGCCCTCATTAGACCATCCCACTGAAAGCCTATCCCAACCTTCAATCACCATATCAATCCCTCAGTCCCTTGTTCAAAAACCAACTTCACCAATAACCAATACATACATCAGGAAAAAGGTAAAGAAGGCTCCTTCCCTTCTTGTACCTTCACCCACAGAGCCTTTAAGCCCTCTAATGGAAAATTCTCCATTAGAGAATATCTACAGGGAAACCACAGGGGTGTCTCCCAACCCCAAGGAGGTGCTCAATGAGGAGATGAATGAGCATATGGGTGCAAAGGCTGCCACTACTCCTGCTAGCACAGAGGAGGTCAGTGGTAACATCAATAAGACCTTCCCCATGGCAACTTTGGGTGAGCAATCATCCAAAGGTCCCAGGTGCCAAGAAACCATGGGGGTAGCAGGTGCTTCTGCTAGGCAGAAGACCTCTACTACAAAAAGATCCCATTATCCTTCAAAAGGGGGTCACACTCCTGGAAAATGTGAGGACATATATGACTATCTTGAATTGATAGAAACAATGGGCAACATCAACATGGATGTAATCAAGCAGGGAAAAGACATAGAAGAGCTGAAACTGATAATTCTGTCTCAACAAGTAAAGATTACCAACCTGAAGAAAATGGTGAAGAGATTGGTCCAGAAAAAGAAAAAGAAACAGTTTATGCTCAGAAGAAGGAAACTAGTGGATGATGCTCCCGAAAAGGGGGAGTCAGAAGTTGATGTCAACATGGAAGATGATAAAGACAAGGGGGAGCAATTTGATTTTGAGGGGGAGCAAGCAGTGGAAACTGAAACAAGTAAAGCAGCAGAAACTGTTAATAGTGTTGAATTGAATGAAGCAGCAGAAATAGTACAAGAGGTATTAACAGATCTTGAGATAGCAGAAACTTTGATCAAGGCTAAACATGATACTCCCAAGGTCACCTCAAAGGCCAAAGGAGTTATCATCAAAAAAAAGGTGAAGTGATTAAGAAAGAAAGTATTGAGAAGGTGGTAAGCAGGGATAAAGTCAAAGCAAAGTTAGTGGAATCTGATCAACCAATTAAAAAGCAAAAGTTGGTTGAGTCAGATGAAGCTTTGGCCAGGAAGATTCAAGCTGAACTTGACCAAGCAGAATTAGCTCAAGTGGACAAAGATAGAGATATGGCTAAGGCTCTGGCTGCAGAGTTAAATGAAGCTTATCAACAAAGTTTGGCAACTGAAATAGCACAGAAGAAAGTTGCAACCCTGAAGAAATCTGTGTTGGTTAAAATGGCTGCTAAGAAGAGACAACCCTCAAAGACCTTCCTTGGTACTCAAGAGAGAAAGAAGATGATTACTTTTCTCAAAGGTGTTGTAGGAGTCAGAAAGGAGATGTTCTCAAAGATGTCTTTTGAACAAATTAAAGAGTTGTATGATTCAGAGATGCTAAAGCTTCGAGGGAATGAAAAAGCCAGAGTTGAAATGGAAAAGAGAATGAAAGAAAGTAATGATTTTCTGATAGAAAAACCATTCCCTGATGAGCAAGAAACACCAAAGAAAGAAGCCACACTAGGTGAAAGTTTGAGGACTTTAAAAAGAACTAAGATGATGGCAAGAAGAAAATCAACCAAGAAGCCTAGAGTGGATAAAGAAGAAGCTGAGAACGTTACTGAAGAAGAAGGGGCACCTAAGGCAATTGAACAGAAAGAACCATCAAGTTCTGATGATGTGAATTTGTACATGGTAGTGATAGACAAAGTGTCTGAACCTATTACAGCTGAACCTGTTGGTGTTAAGCCTCCTGAGGTCATTCTCTGGGATACAATGAAGGTTGATGGCAAAGAGTATATCATGCTCAAAAGAAAAGATGAGAAGTATGAAGTGTATAATACTTGGACCAAGATTGTCAGAACATGTTCCAGGTCTGATCTAGAGGAGATGTTTGAAATAGGAATGAAGTTGTATACTGATCAATTGAAAGCTTCAGAGATTTCAATCACAAAACTTGTGATGGAGTATCTTTGTATGTTGTTCAAGCCTGAAGAAGTGAAGGACATCATCAGAAATGTGTTTCAAAAAGTCACCAACTGGACTCTATATGAAACTAGTGGAGTATATGCTTTGACTATGGATTCAAATCACACAGAATACTTCCTAGTGGATAAAATGTACAACCACAGTAGATTGAAGCTGCATGCAATGTTGAAAAAGAAGCTTAGATGTGTTCCAGATTCAGAAATGGGAAAGTACTTGATTCAGAGGATTATCAATCAGAGTTTGGGGTTGAATCCAAATACAGGTGTATGAGCTATGAAGTTTTGGGAGCATCTTAAAGGCCATCTGAAGAACTTGACTTCTCTTCCTAAAAGTCAAGTTAGGGGGAGATTGTTGGGAACTGAAAGAATTGCTTAAGTACAATTAATGCTGCTAGTACAACTTGGTTACTACTTCTGAAGTTAATGCTGCTGATACAGGTTAATGTTGCTAATCAAGATTAATACTGCTAGATGAATTTACTACTGCTAAGCAATTTTAGTACTGCTAGTAGTTAGTACTGCTGAACTTAATACTGCTCAAAGTATTAATGTTGCTGAAGACTTAATAATGCTTATGAGATGAAGACTTCATATGGCAAGGATGACAGCTGTTTTGATTAAAGATTATGGAAGGCTTGGAGATAAAGATGGAAGATTATTCTGAAGATATTTTATTATTGGTAATTATCTTTTATCTTCGGTATAAATATAGAATAGTTTGTAACTTTAATATAGAGAATTAATTCTGAGTTTTTGTTTTCATAGAGAGAATCAACCTCAAGGTTTATAGTCCTAGTTCTAGAGAAGTAGAATTCGTATTGGTGAGCCTGTTCATCAATATTGAGGTTGAGTGTTGAAGCTTGTAGCTTTACAATCTTTCAATAAAAGTTTACAAGTTATTCTGATTCACTGTTTCATTGATCTTTGAATATTAAAGTGTTATTCCGCAAACTTCTTTAATATTGTTTCTGAGTGTTTATTCTTGTTAAGAATTCAGATCCTGACATAACTTCTTCGTTGTAGCTCCGATTTAGCTCCGAAAAGAACCGATGGACTCGTAATTAAATCCCTCATCCATCAAGACTATAAAATCTAAGATTCAAGCCCAAAATCCTATATCTTTTTTTCCCTTAAAATTACCGATTTCTAAATTAACTTGAAATGATACATTTCGAAATCGGGGTGTCACATCCACACTTCTGGCCTTTCGAGAAACTCTCACTGGTTTCTTTCTTGGAGTTCTTGCTTCTGTTTCCTGCACTTGAGTGGCCGCCTTTCGGGTTGTCTTTCCCTTTGGTCGTCCACGTCCTTTTCCTCACGTTGCAGCCTGTCGAGGAGCAACAACTGGTCCATCCTCAACATTTTCATTCACCGGCTCCGCCTCAGATACCGGCGCAGATCTGCTCCTAGTTACCCGCTCCGACATGACTACACAAACATACAAACTTTATTAAAACAAACCCAAAGCAATTAGGCAATTTAAGCCCACACATGTACCTGTAAATTTATAATTACACTGGCCAGATGTAATTTTAAATTTACCTTACATGCTAGTCCTCACTACCCTACCACTTGACTTCCTAAGGTCGTCCTATAATCTCAGTTGTATCCTATCCTCCTAGTTTAAGTCTAGGCCCGTCCGGTCACCTAGATCCCTTAAACTACATCACTGATACCAATTATAGCAACCCAATACTAAAACAATAGAGCAATCCACTATCATTAGAAATCTTGCCAAAAACAACCTCAAATATAACAATTAGAATCTTTAAAGAAAGTTAGGTTTGCATCAAAACAACCTATTACAACTGAGATTTTTAACTAAACCAAACAATCTAATGGTAGTCTGTTACTCCCGCTCCCGGTCAAGCCTTCTCTTTCCCCTTGCACGCGCTACCTAACTCACGGCAACCTGAAAAGGTTTTTAAGTTTGAAAGAGCGAGGGTTAGCCCAAAGGTCTAGTAAGATCCCTCAAAACGTAATACGATCACAGTTATCAAAAGATTAGATTAAATCAATCATTTCAGCTTGAAAACATAAACTACACATAAAACTCGCTTCCGGCACACACTACCGTCACAAAAGTGACAACGTGTCTGTCTCATACTGCCTTAGATGGGTCACACCCCCATATAGCATAAACGGGACACACCCCCGGTATGAGTACAGGCGGGCTACACCCCCCGACTTTGACCGCTAACAACAATGTATGCATACATTTAATCATTCAATAAACTTATATCGTATGAAAGAGAAACTCACATAAAGAAAGCTTGCGTAAATAAGGATACTTCTAAAAATAACTTTCTCATATCTTAAACATTTAAAATAACACAATCATTTAATTAAAAATCGATGTGCATAAAACAACTTCATAAGCTTGCGAGGTTTTAAGTTTAGAAAACTCACCTGGTGTCCTCAGCTTAATTCTCACGTCTACTCTTTTAGTTCGAACTGAAACCTATATAAGGAACATCGATCGGTGAACTCTCCATACTTCTAATTTATAACAAGGTTGACCTTTAAACCTTAACCCTAACATCATCTAATTTATAAAAGTATATTGACCCACTAGACATACACGAGACAAAGAACCTAAAATTTTGAAGTGAAATGGGCCGATCTCCCTAAATGTGCCCCAACACTTAGAACAAAGCCTAAAGAAGGAAACTGGGCTTCGGCCCACCTGCATGAGCCGGGGACCGGACCCAAGATGGTCACCCGGTGTTGAACCTTGACCGGGGTCTCCCCCTTTAATTTCGACCGGGGCCTCCCTCATGGTCTCGACCGGGGTCTCCCCCCATGGTCTCGACCAGGGTCTCCCCTTGGTCTCGACCGGGGTCTTCAAGGCGACCGGTGTCAACACATCGACCGGTGCCTTAACTGTTCGAACTAAATCCCCCGAAGGTTTGATGTACAGATACCACCGAATCGACATAATAACAGAAATTAATAACAACTCCAACCCAAACTCAATTCCAATATAGAAATCGATCTAACAAGAGCCCCCCCCCCCCTAACCGAAAGACAATTCTTAGCCAAAGCCAGAACTAATCCCAAAACTCAGTCTCAGATTCAAATACCCAACCTCCACATCACAACTACTATAATTAAAACATGAAGAAGTAAAGGATTTAGGTTACAAGATGATTACCTCAACGAGAACTCAAAACTACACTTGAAATCTTTGAATAATCTTCTTCTCTTATCGCCTTCTCCAAAATCGCCCAAGACCCGCTTCTAAAAATTCAGCCGCCACTCCTTAATACCAAAGCTTCTAGGGTTAAAATCCTTGCTCTCCAACTTTTCACTCTAGACCCTCTCACTAAGCCCTTTCTAAAAATTAACCCCAAACTTTTAATGTTTTTACTTTTAACTCGGTTATTACATGAGGTCCTATATTCAAGTCTTCATTTTTATTGCATTTTTTTTTCAAAAACATAATAAATTTGAAATTAAAAGTTAAAAACTAAGAAAATAAAATGTATAGTGACCCTTTTCATGACCCTACGATTTTTTACATTACCACGGAGGAACGAAGCCCTGGTGTCCCGAGCCACTGTATCTAATACAGTGGGTCCGTCCCTGCATATCCGTTGGGATGGGGAAGAGGTCGAGGATAACATATATATTATTTTTGTTTAATTTTTATTGTTCTTCATACTTTTCATTCCATTGTCAACAACGACCATTGATCTCCTAACGTTTTGTAGGATTCAATGATTATATGCACCACCTCAACTATTGATCTCTCACTATTATCGTGTTTTCTTAATTCACATTTTAAGTAACACACAAACCTATTTTCTTGATCTCAAAGGAACATAACCTTAAGGGTTAGATCAAGCAGCAAATAAAGACTAGACATTAGGGCTCCTCCACATAGGCCACCGGTTCAAGTATCCTCAAGGTCATTAGGATATTTCTGACTATCATATATACAGGTCTCTATTTGGTAATTCGAGGTGTGCGTAAGCTTGCCCATACTACCTCGATTACTTAAATAATAAACGAATATAGTAGACCTAACTAGAATCCATATCTGATTTATGATATCAAATTTTGAGTAAATCTAGTTTGAATTTGAACTAAGAACTACACTACGATCATATAACTGGAACTTTTAAATAGTTTTAACATGTTTGAGATAGAATTAGCGTTTACAATAACTCTAATCATTTCGGAAAGAAGATATGCAATTAGGGGATTATTAATTTGAACTTGCTCAACTACTTGTACATAATTTACTAAACATGTTAGATGTCCGTTCAAAATTTATGATTTAAAATGTCGTATATTAACGGTAACTTATTAAATTATTTGCATTTCTTTGTACAACGAAGTCTGTAAAAACGTGTTTAAATAAAGTCTATACTAATATACTTAATTAAACATATTTATTTGGTCGAACATCAGTTAGAGATGAGCCCATATCCCAAATGGTAGGAGGGATCGATTCCCCATTCTCAACGGATACAAGGACAAGGTATACATAGGAATTAGCGACGAGGACGATAAACCCTGCCTCCAGCGGCGAAACCCTCTGGTGACAATTGGGGGCCAAGCCCCCCCCCCCCCCCCCCCCCGTTTTTTCTCACATGAAGAAGGCAGTATTAGGTGTGCAAGTATATTTTTTTTAATTGCCCCCCCCCCCCCCCCCGGAATGGACTGTGTATTGAGTTTGAGTTCAACAAAATAATCTTGACTTTTCTTAGTCCAACACTATATGGTATCCACGTGTCATGCATGTGTTTTTTGTTTATTTTATAATAAATAATATTTTGGTTCATGTAGTTACCACTTGTTATCAAGAGTAGTTCTTATTTCAAACTAGTTACAATTTGATTATTATGTTTTTCATTCTTTTTCAATATTGGTCCTTGTTGGAATATACTTCATTATCTCCCGTTAAATGGTAACCCCATTTAACAATATTGGTCCTTGTCGGTGATTGTCGGTGATTACTATGTCGTCTTCAAAGGTTTTAATTTTTTTTTTGGGTCCCCCTACTATTGACGACCTATCGCACACTACAGTCGCCGGTTGCAAAAAGTAGATGTTGTTTGAACTTAGAAGTGGAGTTTAGGTTGCAAAAAGAATCTACTTTTATAGAAGTGGTCAAATGGAGTTTGTGTTGTTTGATAGAATTGCATTCAATTAATCACCGAATGTGTTTTTAGCCTAATTCTACTGTTTCGAATGATTTTTATAGCATTTTGCTTGAATTCGAGGGATTTTTAAGTTTTTATTTTATCGATTTCAAATGATTTTTAAGTTTTAAAACGATACGGTTGCAACTTTCGTAAACGTAAATTTTTTAACCTTTCGGCGGAGAGATAATACGGTGGCACGTTCCACCGGTAACCCTTCTTTAGGTTCGGCCCTCGGTCCGACCCTACGGTTGGAAAGCTTGTGTTCCGCCCCTGCCTGCCTCATTGCCATCCCTAGTTACCCGTAAAATATTATGTTAAAAGATTAAAAGCGAGGTTACTAGTTTGATGAGTATTTACTTTTGACAAATTCCGAGCAAATGATATAGTCTTTGGGAGGCGTGTAGCATAGCAACGAGAAATGACGAAGAATGTGCTCCGAAAGAGGTCTATTTGTTTATTTTCTATTTATTTCGTATTTATATAATGGAGAATCTAACAATATTATTAAAAAAAACCTTTAAATTATAGGTAGATGTGTAATGATTTTAATATTTAATAAATTATCTGCCCTCAAGTTTATTAATTTTGAATTCGAGTTAATCTTAAACAGTTTAACTTAACGAGTCAGTCAGACTCCATTTTATATAACATAATTGTTCGATTCATCTATGAAATGCCTCTTTACATGTGGTTTCTAGGGGATGGGTTTCGTGTGAGGTCAGTCAGAATTGCCGTTAATCAACCTTTTACTCAAATATTTGAAGAATTTAAAATATGATTAGGCTATGTTTAGATGTTTTGAGACGTTTGAGTCGCTTTTTGGCCTTCCAAATTATTAAATCCATATTTTGTCTATAAAATTATGTTCTAGCCATGTAAAATGTATTTTGGTTCGTGCGTTACAAATATTATTTTAAGCATAATTTGGGGTACTCCCTAAAAAAGCAGACACTTCCAGTGACGGGTGAATAAGTTTTGATCCATCAATAATTGTAGAAATTTCTACTCATATAACGAACTATTAAAATACAAAAATATTGAGAAAATAATAGATTCCGTGGAAAGTTGATCAATTAATTATATATTAGAAGGGACCAAAAACCAATTGTGTAAGACTTGGTGAGATACTTAGAAGATTGTTATGATTGATAATTTGATATGGAAGATGATTCAAGTGAATTTATCTAGAGTTGGTTTTAGAGGACTTTTAGGGCATGCTATTCTAAAATTAGGTTGGATGAATGACTTTCTATATATTTTTAAAGTGTTTCACTGTATTGTCTTTTGTATTATGAGACAATATTTATATACAAGATATTTCATCGGTACACCAATCGCATGGCATGATCTTAAGTAACCGACACTAATTACATGGCATCATAAATGAAAACAAAATATACATTGATATTTCGTAATCAATATCTTTAATATATTTGATGTTCATGCCATTATATTAATTTCATCATGATGAGGTATTGATGATCCCGTGAAAAATTTCAAGCATATAAGTGGTAAAATTGTTTGTGTTAACTCTATGCATGAATAATTTTTTCAGTGAGCTAACGAGTAATATCATAGAATATGTACATTCTGCACATTAACATGTGTGTCGAGATCTCATTTCATTGTTATTTTAGGTGATGTTCATCAATTTTTTTTGGTTTATCATAGTCGTTTACATGTTTGTAAAATGATACCAAGCTACCGTTTGTTGTAGGCAATTAAAAAAAACATAAAAAGTCTTGTACTTACAATGGTGTACATATCCAGATGTCAAATGAACGAATTTTAAACTTTTTAAATGGTAAAAGAGAATTGGAAGAAATTTATGTTGCTGGTTCAAGTGCTAAATAAGAGGGATACTATAATGGTAGAGTTGTTGACATTTCTAATCCTATTAATTAAAAGGATAATTGCAAATTATATTTAATTATAACTGTTTGGTTGATAATTAATAAAAAGAAAAACTTTATATCCGTCTTTATGTAAATTAAAAATCGTATAGAACTGTATTATGAAATACAAAAGGATTTGTCGATTTGATATTATGTTTGCTAATGATAGTTTTGGTTGGATAGTTGAATTGTTAATTTAGATAAGAAAGGAGTTGATCAAGTAACAAAAATTAATCCCTAGTAAACATTAACATTACCAAAATTGTTACTTGTTTTCTTTGGCTGTGTGTATGATTGTACTACCATTGAATGCTAGCCACTAGTCATGACTTTACCCCATTATTTATTTCATTCTAAATGGTCGAAAAATCATCTTTTTTTTTATGATTTATAGTTTACAATTCATATGCTTTTATATTTAACTAATTCATTGGTTTTTTCAAAAAAAAAAACTTTTTTTTTATCTTTATATGTGAGTCTAGAGTAATCAATGTCTTAAAGTATGTAATAGGTTGAAATAAATTCTTCTAAGAAATCTAGATTTTAGAGTTCAGGAATAAAAATATATAACCTATTAAAGAGTCATTGGAGGTTGCCAGTAAATTAATCCTATTTTTCCTAGAGGTTAAAAGTTTAAATCTTACTAATATGAGGAACTTGCGACTATTTTTCGTATATAAATATATGTACTCGAAAATTACAATATAAAATCTTAAATATTCATATGATTATGATACATGTTTTTATTAAAGTATTAGACAACCTTCAAAATAACGTTTTTACTGCACATCATATACTTATACAAAAGTAAATTACAAAAATCGTCCATAATATTTTGAAATTACAAGGGTGGTCATCAATGTTTTATTTTTGTTGCAATATCGTTCCTAGTTGTTAGATCCATTAAATTTTGCTTGTTAGGTGCCCATGGTGCAAGTCATGTGGGTGCACTTTGGTAATTTTGCATGTCATATATTCAAGGGCAGAGTCAGAAAATTTTTCTAGGGGGTGCCTAGAAAAAATGTAAGAAAATTCATGATTTCAAGGTTAATAAACCCTTTTTAGTAAATAGTTGACCTAAATATAGTTAAAAATCATGAGTGACCTAAATAACATAACAATATCTATATTTACACAAACAAATAGACTATGCTTTTGTTTTATTTGTTTTTTTTTGTTTTTGTGAAAGTGTCCATACTCGAAGAGACGCGAAAAACAGATACATAAAAATTGGGAATATTATTAGGGAGAAAAGGAGCCTAGTCCATTATATTTTTAAAATTGAACCTTAAAACTAATACATAATTGTTTTTTTAAAAGGGTGAGGGGGAGCCACTGCACCTTCAGGTGCTAAGGTGGCTCCGCCCCTGCATATATTTAAAAGAAGAGTAAACTACAAATTTGGTCTATGTGGTTTGGTGGTTATAACACTTTCGGTCACTACAGTTTTGAAATTACAAATTGTCCATCGTGGTATGCAAAAACGATCGGATTTGGTCCCTCCTTCTAACGGTCGTTAAATGAATATGTTAGATGAGGGGTATTTTAGTCTTTTTCCTCTCTTATCTAATTTTTTTAATAAATACTCAAATATATAAATTACATTATTCTAGGGACTAAAAATGTAATTTTCTTATATATATATATATATATATATATATATATATATATATATATATATATATATATATATATATATATATATATACTAGTTGTATACCCGCGCAATGCGGCGAGATGTAAAAGTTTCATCAAGATTTATGCAATTTTGAAATCTCAAATTCTGTCAAGATGTCATAATGTCTACTACATTTGTTCCTATGTTTGATTTAAATATCCATCTATAAAATTTACTATACACACCACAAACCAGTCCACACATGCTACAACCACTAAACACATATACAACAAGGTACAAAGTATAGAATTCCAACAAATATCAACATTAACCGAACCCTCCAAGCCCAAATCACAATCCGATCGAGAATGCTCCAAGTATGGAGAAAATGTTCGAAAAGCCAAGACCAAATGATCATGACAGAAGTTTCAGGCAAACCAGAGATTAGTCTCCCACTTGGGCAATAGTTTGGATAATTGAGGCAATCCATTAAATATAAGTCCATGCGCATAGAGTAATAAGGCAATCCCTTGGCAGTAGCATCAATGGTTGGTTCGGTTGTTGGCATTTATCTCTACATACATCGCCTATCAATTCAAAATTAATATATTATGAGAAATAACGTCAAGCAGCAAAATCTACCATCTAAAAATTTGCCGTTGGAGTCTTGTACTTGCATTTTATAGCTGGAACTGTAACCACTCAAAAGTTGGTTCTGGACTTCAACTTCTTCAATTTGTCTAAGAAAAAAACAAGGCAAGCTTATCCATAAAAAACAAAGTTTGTAAACATAAAAGCACAAATAGAAAGATTGCAGAGAACTCATATATAACAAAAGAAACAGTTAACTAATGATTCGATCCAAAATATTTTCTAAATCTCTGTTAATTTAACATAAGCTTAATAAATGTTATTTAGAAGGCAATAAATAGCAAAACATTGGCATTAACAATATCAGATCAAGAGTTGTCTTATTTAACCTTCATGTAATTTGTCATTTTCTTAGTGTTGCCACCCTCACTATCACAGTGGTAGAAATCAAATATTCAACTTCAGAGTGATCTCATAAAAAGATTCATAGAAAAGGTAAGAAGCTGCTAACCATCAATCATCATCATTTGGTGCATGCCGATATTTATTAAGCTCCTAAGCATAAGGATTGCCTTTAGAATTCATATTATAAAATATCAATGTGTTTCAAATCACTTTACAGCATCAAAAATAATAAATATGTATAAACCTTTTAATAGTCAAATCAAAGAACGAAACTAAACAAATTTTACCTATTATGAGCTCCAAGGATAAGGAAATAGAAACATGTTAACACTCAGATTTATTAATTGTAAAATGAAAATGCAAGCTGACCTTCAACTACAATCCATCACTCGCACAAGATTAAAACATAATCACTTTGATAAGATCATCCATTGGTATGAGAAGTCCTGCTTTAACATATTCATTTTGATAAGATTATCATCCATGGGACACAAGCTAGGAATCAAAGATAGAATCGAATATAAATGCAAACGGATACAAATATGATTAGAGAAAACTAATGGATCAATTCCATAATAGAGAAAATTGATACAAATATGATTAGGGAATGGATTCTAAAGTAGAAAAACTGATACAAATATGATTAGGGAAATCGAAAATCAAAATCGAGCAGGAGTTACGGTTTCGTACCTTACTGAGCAGAGGTAAATCGAAATCAAACAGATTTCAAGCAGGAGCAAATTGCAGCAGAGAAGCTTCAATGGTGAGGTAGGTTTCTTTGAATGGTGCTACTGATTGAGTGAATGGTTCTGAAGAGAAAAGTTCAAACATTTGAGGCATGGAAAAGGAACACCTATTTCAAACCAAGCTTCATCCAAATCCCAGAATTAATGCTCCTTATTTCCCCTATTTCAAACCTGCAAAATCTGTAGAAAATCCAGCAGCTTATACTACATTCAAACAGCAGT
Organism: Arctium minus; assembly: GCA_954870635.1. Classification (NCBI taxonomy): domain Eukaryota; kingdom Viridiplantae; phylum Streptophyta; class Magnoliopsida; order Asterales; family Asteraceae; genus Arctium; species Arctium minus. The sequence continues at coordinate 162,226,719 of OX941081.1, forward strand.
CAAACGACTTCTAATTAACTTGAGAATATATCGAAAAGTAGCAACTATTATGCGTTGACCAGTCACATAGCAGATTGAGAAATGAGAGTACTGGTACAAAATTAGATAATAACTAATAATTCGAGAATAAAAGATCATTATGTTACTCATCTATAATCCATGTACACTCTATCTTTTCTTTTGGACTGTTGTTAAGTTTTATCTCAGTATAAACCAACGCGAGGGAAAAGAGTCGGGTGATGAACCGATCGGTTGAGATTTCACAATCTGAACAAACCAAATTTCTTATGTTGCTAAATTTATACTTAGTAGAATAGAGCTTTCGATGAATAAATGAGGTGTCTAGTTATTCATCAACATGGTTTCGTACTTAAAAGATTGCTTAACACGGCATGCCATTATGTTTCTATTTTCGCAATATATATTGCATATTTTATAATGAGTTCTTACAATGTTGTTATCTGCATATAAGGAATCACTGTAGAAGGTTGCATACACTCTCAGAGAACAGATAAATAACATATAGTCCTTCAGATCCAGAAAAGAGTAACATTCTGACTTCTTAATCTCAAAACTTGGTACTTCTCAAATCCGAAATCGATACAACTTCCATTTGTGATGTCTTATATAGAGTTCAACATAGTAATCAATGTTCTCAAAAATGGTTTAGCAAGTTTAAAACTCTAAAAATAACTCATTTGATTCTCTAAAGTCAACGTGTATATCCTTCATAAATTAAAGGTGTAAGAAGTGAAGCCTCGATAATGCGAACTTAAAAGTCTAATTTGTATCCAAATAAGTAGTTCAGATACTGCATAGAAAATTACTTAAAAAACAAAAAATCTACCTGTAAAAGCAATAAAATCAGGCTTCTCGGCATCAATCATTCGCTTCAAAAATAGAGTCGTGTTAAGATCAGAACACCATTGAAACTCAGAGCTGAAAAAATCTCTACACCGAGTCAATCCAGCTCCATAATGCATATCAGCCACCTAATCAACACATACAACCAACTCTTTTTGATTTCTTAATAGAACTTGAAATCGTTGGTAATGAAATAAAAGTAAACCTGAACGATCTTGAAAGTGCCGTCGGAATTGAAACATAGAGGAAGATTTGGATGTTTCTTGGTAGTGATTATGTGATGAGACACCATTAACGTGTCGGATAGAATCCAAAGTTGAATCAAATAGAGTGAAATCGTGATGAGAGTGAGGTAAAACAAAGCATAAATCCATGATTTGGTCGATTGCATCGTGTGTGTGTGGATGAAAGTCAAAAGTGACAGTGTGTTTGTTTGTTCAAGAAGAAGGGCAAAAATTTGAAGTCCTTCCAATTGTATGTAGAGCAAGACAACATGATTTAAACCTTTACGATGGAATAATCAAATCACAAACCTTTACATTGATTATAAGCATAAACTAAAGCACATTCTTGAAACTTACCCAAGGTAGATCAACTTGAAGATGGGAGAAAAGCACCAGCAGAGACGGTAGATGGATGGAAGGTTGGAATTGAAAATTCAAATTTCAAATAAGATGAGACTGTGATGATGAATAATAGGCAACATATGTATAAGGTTTAAAATTTGAATATGAAGGTGGGGGTTTACCTCTTAATTTGAGATGGAGACAATCTTGAGCAAGTAGCAGGTAGAAACAGTATGGCTCTGCTCTAAGACCTCAATAAGAGGTAAGAGGAAAAGTATGGGTTTTAAGCTTCTACTTTAGGTATGGGCAGGTTTGAAAATCTTTGGTATGGGTCAAGTTTGAAAATATTTGCATCAACTACTTGTACATTATGCTTTAAGTCTTGTAATTAAGAGTTTTTTGAATTTCATGTTTGAATTGGTAGTACTTTATGCTTTAAGACTTGTCTTTAAGACATTTTGTGTAAACCAATATTAAGGTAGTATAGATATATATCTCTAGTACCATTATCTACTTTTTGTTCTTCATCTCTTTCAAGTTTTAAGTATAAACTATGGCCTCATAAAAGAACAGAGATCTATGTCTCTATGGTGCAAAGTTAAGGCCGTAAATGCATGCTAGAAAACTATGGCCTCAAATGTTAGAAAAAAGGCTTCTTTAAACAATTATTTTATTAAAAAACTTGATTTAGGCTATCTATAAGTAACAGATGGAGCAGCTAATTAAAACATGGTGTGTTGCAAATATCGGTCACACCACACTCCATACAACAAAAAAAGCGGTGACGTCTTCAATCCAACATAAAAAATGGTGTTCTGCAAATGTCTATCACAAATCTTGGAAACAGAGAAGTTGATGAAGATAAAGTACAATTTAATGCTACTCTATTTTCTATTTTGTTGGAGAGATCTTCTATTATATTCTGGAGAGAGTCGTGTATAGAAAATTGCCTCATATAACGGTCCACCACTAATGGCTTTTCCAATGCACATTAAACAGAAGCTACTGTGAGTTAACAAGCAAGTTTGGAGATATTGAAACTTGCTCGACTATTTGAATACCATCCTGTGTGCGATGCAAGTTGAATACAACCTGGTTCTACCAAAACTAATATCCATCTAAATTCACTATTTAAGTTCAAATTTCATGTTTTCAAGGATATAGAATATGAAATTTAGGAAGAACATCATTGATCATATACATAACCCCACTGGCAGTGGCAGTAAACAATTTGTTTGTATTAGTTACCAGCTAGGCATCAATCACATCATGTTAGTTTGCTGCAAATACAATTAGCATTGGTAATGGATTTTGTATATAATTGTATGTATGTCAAATCATACTGGAGCAGGTATGGGAGGTGAGGCTCTGGAAGATTGATCCTAGTAACTCATAAACCAAATCCTCCAAACCCGTGTTTTAATCAGAAATTACTATTATACATTTAGACTAACGAATTTGAAGTAGTTGAGACTGTGAATACTTGTACAACCTGAGAAATCAAATCCAAAACACAAGAAATAAGTGTTTGAGATAAATAAGATGCTACCTCAATCGTGAACCCAAATCAGTTGCAATCGTGAACCCAAATCAGCTGCAATCGGACAGGGGCTGTTTTACGATTTTGAGAGAAAGAAAGAGAAAGGGGAGATGAGTTATACATAAAATTTCCTCACATTATAAGCAACACAGTTATATATATATATATATATATAGCATTGAAAAACAATTGGATTTCTAGGTTGGGAGTTGTTATAAAAGCTCCAAACTCAAAGACTTTGTTCATTGATCATGTCATTTTTAGGTAAAATATTTTTTGAATACAACCTGAGAAATCAGATCCAAAACACAAGAAATAAGTGTTTGAGAGAAATAAGATGCTACCTCAATCGTGAAACCAAATCAATCGTTAACCCAAATCAGCTGCATTTGTGAACCCAAATCAGCTGCAATCGGACAGAGGATGATGTGTTTGACAGAAAGAGGAGATTTTACGGATGAAAATACTTTGAACCCTAACTCTTGATTTATATCTTCTTCCATTTATGTGTGCAAGTATCGAAAAGGTATGGCCTCAAACGTGTAGAAGAGGAGTATGGCTGTACTGTGGGTATGGTTGTACTGGGTATGGTGTTGCCTTGATGAAGGTGAAGAAGAAACTGATTTCGTCTATTTTGTGGGTATGGCTGTAACAGTACAAGAAGAAACTGATTTCGTCTAAAACCGATGAAAGGTACATATGCATTGAGAGTTTGTACATTATGCACAAACACTTGATTTTAAGAGATTTTTGAAAATCATGCTAAAATTGGTAGTACTACATGCTTAAAGGGTTGTATTTAAGACAATTGGTGTAAACCAATATTATGGTAGTATAGATATATATACATACATATATATATATATATATATATATATATATAATCCACCTCATTTTGACTTTTTGAAACCCCTAACCCTCAGATCGTCGCTTCTCCTTTCTCTAGCAACACAGGGATGATCACCGCTCCCTTCTATGGCAACACAAGCTCGATCTCCTCCCCTTCCTCCATCTCAATCGATATACTATATAAATCTGATGAAACCTACAAATAAAAAACTCTCTATCTCCCCTCTTCTTCTCGAACAACCCTAGCCCTTCCAGATATGTTGAAACCTATAAAGAAGGATTGTTAATATCTGGATGGGCAATGGCAACCGAGAAAGGGGAGGGGAATGAGGTTTAATATCGGGATAGGGATTCCTCATTCGGAGAAGTGGTATTCGATTTGGAGATGGTCGGGGCTGGAGAGATGGGACAGAAAGGGTTTGGCCGGAAGAGGTAGCCAGAGTGAATCTTCCAGGGTTTGGCCGGAAGAGGCAATAGTTGGGTTGTTTCTTCATTGTCTATCATCTGTTTTCTTTTATAATTCTCATTCTTCATCTATTTTTTTTCCTAATTTCATTGATCATTTGTTTCTTTTTCTTATCAATTTTGTTGGCGGTTTTGTTTTTCTATTTCAGTGTTGGTGGTTAGTGATGGTTTTGTTTTTTGTTTCAATACTTATCGATCATCTGTTTCTTTGCTTCAATGTTGGTGGTGGTTTTGTTTTTGGTAGGTGGTGGCAACTGGAGAAGATGAGCGGTCGGTTGTCGAAGGTGCAAAAAGGGAAGATGGTTGGTGGTGGCTTTATTTTTGGTGGGTGGTGACAGCTGGAGAAGACGAGTAGTGGGTTTCCAGAGGTGCAAAAGGGGAAGGGGAGAGTGGGGTAGGGTGGGGAATTAAAAAAATAAAAAAAATGTTTAAAAAATCTGGTAGACAAAAACACTGAAAAGACAAAAATACCCCTGGTCTGGTTCAATTGTTAACCACAATTTTTGTGTTAAACTTTATGAACCAATCCAAACCTATGATCTTGGAAATCAACCGTTGATATTGAATAATTTTGAAAAGCCTTATTAAATGTAGAATTGATGAATAATTGGGAGTGAACCATAGTGATAAGGGTAGTTTAGGAAAAAAATATCTCTAAAATCTTATGTCATTATTCTTCTCCATTAATTTCTTTTCCAAACGATTGGTAACCGCCGATTGTTCCAAGATTCGAAAAGTTCACATGATTTCATGGCCATTTTTTTCTTGTTTGCTTGTTGACATTGTGATTTTGTTCGGGAACCAACATTTTAAAATGCACACATGATGCAAGTTGGTTCATGCGTGTTCATCACCCAACTGGGTGACATTCGTTATTTGTCAACTTATTAATCATTGTTGAACCAAAATTAGACACCGTTTATTAAGGCAATGTTCGACTTGTTCATCCATGTGTTCAACAAATTATGTTCATCCATGTGTTCATCCTCGTATGGGAACACGCAAGATTATAAGCTAATTCCCAGTGTATATTGAATTCTTATGAAAACTTATCTTGAAGTTGTAGAAAATTGGGTGTTGATTGTCCATATGTGTTCACCGTTTATTAGTGTTCAATGTGTACAGTAGTGTTCACACATGTTCAATGTGTGCAGTTATTTCTCATATGTTAATGAACACATGGATGAACACTACACATGTTACACCCTCAAATTTGAAAAGAGCGACTAACTAAAAAAAATCAACAATACCTTACGGTATAATAAAATCTCTTTCTACAAGACCAAAATTGAAATACATTTATAGGTTAATCCATCATCGAGTAACTAAAGTCTTATACAAAGACTAATTAAAGGCGAGCATTACTAAAACCCAATAATTGTCGCTATCTCCAATATAAATGTGGAAGACTTCATTTAGCTAATCACCTCTTCGGGCACACAACTAGCGCTCATCTCTTCACAGTGACACTAGAACTAATCCCGAAATGGAACCTGATACACATGCCGACAAATAAAAAAGATAGGCTAATGCCTAATGAGTTAAAGAGTTTTTATCATGAATTATAAAGGAAATCGTTAAACGAAAATATTGTAACTTTAAATCATGCTCTTTTACAATGACTTACTCTAATTATGAGAACAACCCATCTTCCAATAATGCGCATTTTATACATGGACGACTCAATAACAAAACATCATTTTATGAAATAATGCAACCCAACACTTACTCAAAATGCGAATAATAGTAATTGCTCAAATATTAAAATTTGGATAAAACTTTATAAACCCAACGACCAAAGTGTGTGTAAACTCAAGTCTCCAAAATTATAGCATAAGGGAGATAACCCAAACTCAAAGCGTCACCGAAAACAAGGATAAAACTAAATACCCAAAACAACACCTTTCGGTGACGGGGGAGGCCCGAATTCCATGGCTTGTGGAGGAACACAAAAGTAGGCCACTTTCCAAGTTATTGAGCACACCATACTAGGATCAAGGCCACGAACAGACCGACTTGTACTAAGATGTGGGGGAGGGCACCCAATGATTCCTAATCATGCTCATTCTCTAGGATTTACATTTACGACCCACGACTAGTATTTGGTCCCACATAACCGTACCAAGTTGCCACCCTAGGGTCCAAGTCTCAACTAACTACAAATGGGAATAACTATCCCATAAAAATAGACTCATAAATTACATCACGGATGCAGGTTCGGGTATTGGACTCCTCGAGCCCTCACCGTATTATCCTCGAAATCCCATAACTAATTCTGGTGTCAACATATAAATAATAGCCCATTTTCTTTAAATAATAAAGACCGACTCATATGCCTATGGATCCACTTGATTACAGTCTAAAACATTACATGACTCCAATTGAATGACAAACGCACTCAAAACATGTAACTCTCAAATGACACGTAATAAACGCCATCATACTAAAACTCCACGACGGGCTATTAAACCGGACAAATGTCCTTAAGTCTCATTTTTGTCAAAATCGAGCTAAAGGTTCAACGGTTTACTTAAATCTCCAATGAAAGCCAGGGTAAACATTGAAACACGTTTGACCAACGGATATGCAAACACAATGACTAAAACTGTGATTAACCCAAACCTCCTCATTGGTTGAAACAAAACATTTTTCCAAATGACTCATTCCCTTATTTTCCCAAAATGACTCATAACACAATGATATGCATTTTCCAAACGGTTTATGAAATCAGTTGCACCAAAAGGACAATTACTTAAAATGACATCCAATTAAGTATTAAATCATCAAAGAACATCTTAAAATGATTTATGTATCAAAATGTCCAAAATTCCAAAGATATGTATTATATAAGTTTATAAAGTTAAACACTTCCAAAATAACCAAACTTATTAGCAGTTAACAATTTCATGTAAAACGCAAAACACTTTAAAATAAACGTTTTGGCACGTACACCGTTTTCACAAATCAACTTGAACTAACCTTGCTAGATTTAGGCTAAATTTAGGTTTTACCCCAACTTAAGCTCCTTTGAAAAACACTTGAATCTTCAAAGTCAAAACCTCCATAAACCTAGATGCACAAATTCCACCCATAAATAATCACATTCAACCATTTAGAATCGATCCCCAAACACATTACATCAAAATCTCCATTTTGGTCAAAACCCTAATTTTGACCCAAATCTTCCAAAATCTTACAAACCGAAACTGAAGGAATCAAACACTAGAAAATCATCAAGAGAACATTTATATCTTATATTTGGTTTAGAAATGGAAGGGATACACTTACCACTTAGGTTTTGAAGAAAACCTAGAAAACCCTAAGTTAGAGCTTGAGGTTGAAGATGAAGATGAAGATCTATGATAGCTATAGCTTCCAACATCGCACTTGGTAGAGTATTGATACCTCATAACTTGGGGATTTAAGGATTTAGAACCCCAAAACACTATGGGTGGGGAAGATGGGTCTTGGGAGTGTTTTGGGAGAGTTGGGGAGGAAATGAGAAGTGAGAAATGAAGAAATGAGCCAAAATCCCGTATTTGACAGCCTCCCTCTGCCCTTGTGCGACATTGCCATGCGACAATGCCCAGGGCATTGTCGTTGGTCCTTCCCCTCTTCTGTTTCTTGTTGCTACTTTGCCAGGTGCGACTATGACGCTGTCATAGTCGTCGGGCATTGTAGTTGTACCCGTACCAAGCTCCGAAACTTGACTTTTTCAACGCCAATACCCCCGATACTCTAAGAGGCTTAAAATAATGATTTCCCAAAAAAAGTCCCGCCATTTATAAGATCCAAAAATGTCCGGGTGACCATTACTTACCGAAAATTACGGGTGTTACAATCCTCCCAACCTTCGAATGATTTCGTCCTCGAAATCTAGATTTCCACGAAACGTTGCCCATAGGATAGATTGTCTCTACTCCGCTTGTCAGAGCTATCACCATAACCTCATGCTGATCCTCACGATAAGTTTTCCCTTGGGCATAACACACTTATATCCGAATGAACAATTATCTTACTGATCTTAGCCTTTAACCATGAGACTGCGGTTGTCTCCCGTCCTTGGGTGACACGTACTACCTCACGGGTAGTTTGTGATAACAACTTCTCACCGACCAATTCACCTCAAATCCACATGTCTCCGAATCCAAAACCAACGGTCGACATCAAACCCCAAGGAATTCTCAATATTCTTAATGATTCATTCTTGATTTTGATAAGGTCGTCCTTCCAAGGGCGTACCAATACACTCATCGGGTAGCTAGTTCATGTCGATTTGGCTACCACTCAAATCTGATCTACTCTCAACTTAGAAACATTATCACAATGAGACTTTTACCACCTCAATAAAACTCATACACGTCAATACTTAATTACCGACGTCTAACCTCCCTTTAGGCTCCACCACCGCGAGGCTACACTCCTCATGACCCAACAGGAATACTTACCAATATTCCAAAGATTCATTGATTTCCAAAAGAACCAGCCGACGCCTAAAACCCAAAAATGGTAATACCGAACACCAGTGGACATCCCGCCTAGGATCTCATTCCAGATGCATTGTCGTGATAAAGCTGACATCTAATAGAGTACTAAGATTCCCAATCTTACGTTTCTAACAAACGGACTGTGATATTTCCTTTGCCCTCGGAAACTATTAAGGTGATACACCGCCAACATAAAACATGACGTCTAACGGACTATCCACCCATCAAATCAAATCCAACCATACGCAAATAGTCACACGTGTTCTTATTCCACAGATTCACCGAAGCAGAGAAATCACCACTTAATTATCTGGGAATGCATAAATCTAACACCTCAATTATTCATGCGGATACAGATCCAAAAACTAAAAACCCATAATTCAAGACTAACCACAAGTCGGATCATCCGACGCTTCAATTCCCAAGGACTTCTCTAGTCCCTAATCGCAACTCTTTTCAAGATAGAATTTTAAATCTATAGCCACAATGAGTTCAAGATTTTCCAAGCTAATATGCCAATTTGAAATTTACAAAATTTTCAAAGTGATCATATAAAATCTACTACCGCTTACCCGGTAGGTGTGCAAAGTGATCACCAACGTCACATATATAAAACTATTACAAAAATTTATTTGATCAATACTTACATTAATAAAAACGGTAACAAAAGATGTGCAACAAAATTTTCAAATGGACTACCATGGTCCTAGCATGCATCAATTTATATTATGCATATGAAAATAATTTTCCGCATTATAACATGTGCAATAAAGGTTTGTACAACTCCCAAAAGAGAATTTCACAACTTCAACTTTAAAATCTTTTCTTTAAAAAAAACACAAAACATTGGATGATAAAATCTCCAACAAGGCCCATATACGTCCGTTTATTTCCCAACATAAAAGCATAATGTCAGGATCGAATTCTCAACAAGAATTAATTCTCAGAAACAATATCAAAGAAGTTTGCGGAATAACACTTTGATATTTAATCAAAACAGTAAATCAACACAGTAGATATGAAGAACAAACTGTAAACTTGTATTGAATGCTTTGAAGTTACAAGATTACACACTCAACCTCAATATTGATGAACAGGCTCACCATTACGAATTCTACTTCTCTAGAATTAGGATCTATGCCTTGAGGTTGATTTTCTCTCTGGAACTTAAAACTTAGAATGAATCCCTATAATCTGTTCTATCAAATTTGTACATATACTGAATAAAAAGATAATTATAATAAATAAAATATCTTCAGTATATCTTCCATGTATATCTCTAAGCTTCCATGAATATCTTCAGTTTATCCAGCTGTCATCCTTTCCATACAGATCTCCATCTTATAAGCAGTATTAATCATAAGCAGCATTAATACTTTGAGCAGTATTAACTCTAGCAGTACTAACCATGCTCAGCAGCATTAATCTCTTCAAGCAGTACTAACTTTGAACTAGCAGTACTAATCTTGTTGAGCAACATTAACCATCAACTAGCAGCATTAAAGAACAGAAGTACTAACTAGAAGTATTAACTGTTTTCTTCTAGCAGCATTAACTTTGTTCCAGCAGCATTAACTACAACTAGCAACATTAACCACAGAAGTAGTAACCATGATGAATATTAACTTCAGAAGTAGTAACCATGATGAATATTAACTTCAGAAGTAGTAACCATGATGAACTATCCTTGGCATATTTTAGACCCAACAATCTCCCCCTAACTTAACTTTTCAAAACTGAGAAGTTAAGTTCTTCAACATAGGGTCTTTATGATAATTTCAAAACTTTCTGCAACTTCTAGTTCTTCTTGATTCAGTTTCTGTTGTTATCTTCTTTTCTGTTTCTGCTGTAGTTAATGCTTTATTTCAGCTTCTTCACTTATCTCCCCCTCAAAATAAGATTTCATATCAACTTGATTCTCCTTCTCATGTCTTCTCAAGTTCAGTTGTTTAAGTCTCCCCCTTTTTGAAATAATCATGATCTGTGCTCCTTTTCATCTCTTTTATCTTCATAATTTGATTGTAAACTTTCAGACTAATTGTACCAAGTGTATCCATCAATTCTTTGTAGTTAAATTTGTCCTCACCTCCTTTAGGTGTGTTTACCACCTTTGAAGGATCCTTGGATTTTTTTTTTAGTAGAGATCTTCTGCCTAGCAGAAGCACCTTCTACTCCCTTGGTTTCTTGGCACCTGGGACCTTTAGATAATTACTCATCTAAAGTTGCCATGGGGAAGGTCTTAGATATGTTCACACTGTCCTGTCCTGCACTTTGAGCAAAGTCAGTAGTGTGAGCCTTACAACCCATATGCTCTTGCATCTCCTTATTGAGCACCTTCTTGAGGTTGGGAGACACCTCTATGGTTTCCCTTTGGATATTCTCTGATGAAAAATGCTCCATCAGAGGGCTTGTAGGTTTTGGGTTTGAGGATACAAGAAGGGAAGGAACCTTCTGTATCTTTTCCTTATATAGTATGGTAATTGGGAATGTTGGTTTGACAAAAGAAATCTGAAGATTTATGCTTTGTAGTGGAAGGTATGGATAGGTCATCAGTGGGTTGGTCTAATGAGAGCTTTGACCCTGATGCCTTACCTTCTTGATTGTGGGACACCACCATCATTGTTGAGAACAATGGGGTGCCAACTCCTTCAGAGTCCCTAGCAGATCTTCTCATGTTTGAGAAAACCTTGCCTTTAGGGGGTTTAGGTACATATACCTCATCAAAGTGAGGTATGTCCGTCAATTCATTATTAAGTACTTCTTGTACAAACCTTGGATACAGATAAAAACTTTTTGATTGATATCCAGGTTTGACATTAAATCATTGAAGATCATTTTTAGGTATAGAAAACTTACATTAGCAGTAGTAACACTTATTAGCAGCATTAACACAGACTGGCAGTAGTAACACATACCAGCAGCATTAACACAGTCTGACAGTATTCACTGAACTAGAAGTACTAACTACCTTTCAGTATTAGCAACCTGAAACACTTTTCTTACCTTCTGTTGGATCAGAAGTAACATGTCCTCCATCAAATCTTTTGAAGAATTTGAAGGCAATCCATGTTCCTTGTTATGTGCCAAGAGCAACCATTATCTTCATTCCAAATGCTCTTCCTCTTGAGCTTTTGATTGCCCTGCACACTTGATAAATCAGTTAGTCTTTGATGGAACCCAAGCCAAAGTGGTCTTGGGTTGACCTTTCTCATTAATATAATCTGTCAGTTTGGTCTGAATGAGTTGTTTAGGAATCTCATGACTTGAGTACTTTGTCAAGATTATAGGCTTGACTGCATTACTACTAGAAGCAGCACTAGCCTTGTTAGCAGTACTAACTTGGTTAGCAGTACTAATCAAGTTAGCAACACTATTCTTGTTAGCAATACTATCTGGGATAGCAGTACTAACAGGTTTCTTTGCAATTGGAACCCAAACTTGAGCAAAGTTGTTTGCTTTCTTTGTCTTTAAGTTACTCCTTTGTTTATTTGAAGTATTTTTCTTAGTTTTAGCAAACTTGTTTTGAACATGAGACTTTTTAGGTGCTCTGTTCTCAGCCATTTGATTCCTTCCTTGCTTCCTATAACCAAAGGAGTTTTGAGTTTGTCTTTGAAAATTAACTTTTTGGTTGATAGGATTGAAATAACAGTATTTGGCAACATGATTAAGCTTTCCACAGATAAAACAAGGTTTTGGTCTATTGATTTTACTCAGATCAACCCCTTGTTTTTGTGCCCACTGATTATTCCAGTTTCTTTGATTTCCCCTCCTTTTATCATGTTTTTGGGGCTCAGATTTATTGCAAGTACACTGTTTGCAAGGGACAGGATTCACAACTGTTGTCTGTTTGTAGTGGACCTTACCAGACTTTCCCTATGTCTTTTCTATGTCCTTAGATTTGACCCAAGTCTTTCCACATCCCTCATTGGTGATAATGTGATTTTCTAGGGGAATCTCACCACTCACAGTGTTCTCCTTACTCTTATTATTAGAGTACTCTTCTTCAGAGTCTGTTTCAACCACCACTTTGTCTAATGGATCTACCTTAGTGGCTTCATCAGACAATTCCTTCCTATTCTTGGTCTCTAGCAAGTCTGATATAGGAGGGATGTAGTTGTTGTTGTATGGTGGTGGTGTGGTGTTATAGCCTATTCCTCTTCTAAGTTTGTCATGGATTTGAGTTTGGAGCAAAGAGTCCATTGCTTTAGAAGCATTGGAAAATTTCTCAATATCCAGCTTTGCTTTCTCAAACTCACTCTTTATCTTCTCATTCTCCTCTTCTTTCTGTTTAAGCTTAGACTCATACTGATCTTTCTCCCACTTCCAGTAGTTTGAGTCATAAGAGTATTGAAGCTCATTAGCTTGGAAACTCTTGATCTGTTCCTCAAAACTCTCAACAATTCTTACATAGTCTTTTATATCTCTCTCTAATCTTTTAAGGTCATCACTCATTCTCTGGTTGTGATCTCTGTACCTTTTAACAGTTTCCATACAAGTTTTAGAGCAAAGATTAGACCTTACCTCTGTGGGGATTTCTGTGCTTGAAGAATCTGAAACTTTAGCCATTGATGATTTCTGATTTCAAGGAAGAATGATGATTGCAGGTTTCTGAGAATACTAGCTCTGATACCACTTGTCAGGATCGAATTCTCAACAAGAATTAATTCTCAGAAACAATATCAAAGAAGTTTGCGGAATAACACTTTGATATTTAATCAAAACAGTAAATCAACATAGTAGATATGAAGAACAAACTGTAAACTTGTATTGAATGCTTTGAAGTTACAAGATTACACACTCAACCTCAATATTGATGAACAGGCTCACCATTACGAATTCTACTTCTCTAGAATTAGGATCTATGCCTTGAGGTTGATTTTCTCTCTGGAACTTAAAACTTAGAATGAATCCCTATAATCTGTTCTATCAAATTTGTACATATACTGAATAAAAAGATAATTATAATAAATAAAATATCTTCAGTATATCTTCCATGTATATCTCTAAGCTTCCATGAATATCTTCAGTTTATCCAGCTGTCATCCTTTCCATACAGATCTCCATCTTATAAGCAGTATTAATCATAAGCAGCATTAATACTTTGAGCAGTATTAACTCTAGCAGTACTAACCATGCTCAGCAGCATTAATCTCTTCAAGCAGTACTAACTTTGAACTAGCAGTACTAATCTTGTTGAGCAACATTAACCATCAACTAGCAGCATTAAAGAACAGAAGTACTAACTAGAAGTATTAACTGTTTTCTTCTAGCAGCATTAACTTTGTTCCAGCAGCATTAACTACAACTAGCAACATTAACCACAGAAGTAGTAACCATGATGAATATTAACTTCAGAAGTAGTAACCATGATGAATATTAACTTCAGAAGTAGTAACCATGATGAACTATCCTTGGCATATTTCAGACCCAACAATCTCCCCCTAACTTAACTTTTCAAAACTGAGAAGTTAAGTTCTTCAACATAGGGTCTTTATGATAATTTCAAAACTTTCTGCAACTTCTAGTTCTTCTTGATTCAGTTTCTGCTGTTATCTTCTTTTCTGTTTCTGCTGTAGTTAATGCTTTATTTCAGCTTCTTCACTTATCTCCCCCTCAAAATAAGATTTCATATCAACTTGATTCTCCTTCTCATGTCTTCTCAAGTTCAGTTGTTTAAGTCTCCCCCTTTTTGAAATAATCATGATCTGTGCTCCTTTTCATCTCTTTTATCTTCATAATTTGATTGTAAACTTTCAGACTAATTGTACCAAGTGTATCCATCAATTCTTTGTAGTTAAATTTGTCCTCACCTCCTTTAGGTGTGTTTACCACCTTTGAAGGATCCTTGGATTTTTTTTTTAGTAGAGATCTTCTGCCTAGCAGAAGCACCTTCTACTCCCTTGGTTTCTTGGCACCTGGGACCTTTAGATAATTACTCATCTAAAGTTGCCATGGGGAAGGTCTTAGATATGTTCACACTGTCCTGTCCTGCACTTTGAGCAAAGTCAGTAGTGTGAGCCTTACAACCCATATGCTCTTGCATCTCCTTATTGAGCACCTTCTTGAGGTTGGGAGACACCTCTATGGTTTCCCTTTGGATATTCTCTGATGAAAAATGCTCCATCAGAGGGCTTGTAGGTTTTGGGTTTGAGGATACAAGAAGGGAAGGAACCTTCTGTATCTTTTCCTTATATAGTATGGTAATTGGGAATGTTGGTTTGACAAAAGAAATCTGAAGATTTATGCTTTGTAGTGGAAGGTATGGATAGGTCATCAGTGGGTTGGTCTAATGAGAGCTTTGACCCTGATGCCTTACCTTCTTGATTGTGGGACACCACCATCATTGTTGAGAACAATGGGGTGCCAACTCCTTCAGAGTCCCTAGCAGATCTTCTCATGTTTGAGAAAACCTTGCCTTTAGGGGGTTTAGGTACATATACCTCATCAAAGTGAGGTATGTCCGTCAATTCATTATTAAGTACTTCTTGTACAAACCTTGGATACAGATAAAAACTTTTTGATTGATATCCAGGTTTGACATTAAATCATTGAAGATCATTTTTAGGTATAGAAAACTTACATTAGCAGTAGTAACACTTATTAGCAGCATTAACACAGACTGGCAGTAGTAACACATACCAGCAGCATTAACACAGTCTGACAGTATTCACTGAACTAGAAGTACTAACTACCTTTCAGTATTAGCAACCTGAAACACTTTTCTTACCTTCTGTTGGATCAGAAGTAACATGTCCTCCATCAAATCTTTTGAAGAATTTGAAGGCAATCCATGTTCCTTGTTATGTGCCAAGAGCAACCATTATCTTCATTCCAAATGCTCTTCCTCTTGAGCTTTTGATTGCCCTGCACACTTGATAAATCAGTTAGTCTTTGATGGAACCCAAGCCAAAGTGGTCTTGGGTTGACCTTTCTCATTAATATAATCTGTCAGTTTGGTCTGAATGAGTTGTTTAGGAATCTCATGACTTGAGTACTTTGTCAAGATTATAGGCTTGACTGCATTACTACTAGAAGCAGCACTAGCCTTGTTAGCAGTACTAACTTGGTTAGCAGTACTAATCAAGTTAGCAACACTATTCTTGTTAGCAATACTATCTGGGATAGCAGTACTAACAGGTTTCTTTGCAATTGGAACCCAAACTTGAGCAAAGTTGTTTGCTTTCTTTGTCTTTAAGTTACTCCTTTGTTTATTTGAAGTATTTTTCTTAGTTTTAGCAAACTTGTTTTGAACATGAGACTTTTTAGGTGCTCTGTTCTCAGCCATTTGATTCCTTCCTTGCTTCCTATAACCAAAGGAGTTTTGAGTTTGTCTTTGAAAATTAACTTTTTGGTTGATAGGATTGAAATAACAGTATTTGGCAACATGATTAAGCTTTCCACAGATAAAACAAGGTTTTGGTCTATTGATTTTACTCAGATCAACCCCTTGTTTTTGTGCCCACTGATTATTCCAGTTTCTTTGATTTCCCCTCCTTTTATCATGTTTTTGGGGCTCAGATTTATTGCAAGTACACTGTTTGCAAGGGACAGGATTCACAACTGTTGTCTGTTTGTAGTGGACCTTACCAGACTTTCCCTCTGTCTTTTCTATGTCCTTAGATTTGACCCAAGTCTTTCCACATCCCTCATTGGTGATAATGTGATTTTCTAGGGGAATCTCACCACTCACAGTGTTCTCCTTACTCTTATTATTAGAGTACTCTTCTTCAGAGTCTGTTTCAACCACCACTTTGTCTAATGGATCTACCTTAGTGGCTTCATCAGACAATTCCTTCATATTCTTGGTCTCTAGCAAGTCTGATATAGGAGGGATGTAGTTGTTGTTGTATGGTGGTGGTGTGGTGTTATAGCCTATTCCTCTTCTAAGTTTGTCATGGATTTGAGTTTGGAGCAAAGAGTCCATTGCTTTAGAAGCATTGGAAAATTTCTCAATATCCAGCTTTGCTTTCTCAAACTCACTCTTTATCTTCTCATTCTCCTCTTCTTTCTGTTTAAGCTTAGACTCATACTGATCTTTCTCCCACTTCCAGTAGTTTGAGTCATAAGAGTGTTGAAGCTCATTAGCTTGGAAACTCTTGATCTGTTCCTCAAAACTCTCAACAATTCTTACATAGTCTTTTATATCTCTCTCTAATCTTTTAAGGTCATCACTCATTCTCTGGTTGTGATCTCTGTACCTTTTAACAGTTTCCATACAAGTTTTAGAGCAAAGATTAGACCTTACCTCTGTGGGGATTTCTGTGCTTGAAGAATCTGAAACTTTAGCCATTGATGATTTCTGATTTCAAGGAAGAATGATGATTGCAGGTTTCTGAGAATACTAGCTCTGATACCACTTGTCAGGATCGAATTCTCAACAAGAATTAATTCTCAGAAACAATATCAAAGAAGTTTGCGGAATAACACTTTGATATTTAATCAAAACAGTAAATCAACACAGTAGATATGAAGAACAAACTGTAAACTTGTATTGAATGCTTTGAAGTTACAAGATTACACACTCAACCTCAATATTGATGAACAGGCTCACCATTACGAATTCTACTTCTCTAGAATTAGGATCTATGCCTTGAGGTTGATTTTCTCTCTGGAACTTAAAACTTAGAATGAATCCCTATAATCTGTTCTATCAAATTTGTACATATACTGAATAAAAAGATAATTATAATAAATAAAATATCTTCAGTATATCTTCCATGTATATCTCTAAGCTTCCATGAATATCTTCAGTTTATCCAGCTGTCATCCTTTCCATACAGATCTCCATCTTATAAGCAGTATTAATCATAAGCAGCATTAATACTTTGAGCAGTATTAACTCTAGCAGTACTAACCATGCTCAGCAGCATTAATCTCTTCAAGCAGTACTAACTTTGAACTAGCAGTACTAATCTTGTTGAGCAACATTAACCATCAACTAGCAGCATTAAAGAACAGAAGTACTAACTAGAAGTATTAACTGTTTTCTTCTAGCAGCATTAACTTTGTTCCAGCAGCATTAACTACAACTAGCAACATTAACCACAGAAGTAGTAACCATGATGAATATTAACTTCAGAAGTAGTAACCATGATGAATATTAACTTCAGAAGTACTAACCATGATGAACTATCCTTGGCATATTTCAGACCCAACACATAAGACGACAATAAGTCTAAAAATATCAAAATTCTAAAACCACAACGTCAGATAAAGTGACCCTTTTCAACAAAACTTTTATGAGACACGACGCCCAATAAGCTCGTAAATTTATACGCAATAAAATTAAAACTCACGCAACTCAAAGTACACTCACGTGCCCAAAACGTAGCAAAACAATGCCCATAAATTCAACATGACTCGTACAGACTAAAATTTCCAAGAAAATTCTGACTCAAGAACATGAGAACAACTCTTCCTTTGAAACTTTAACATACGTGGAGGAGATACAATGTCAAGGTTAAAATTCCATAGTTACTTGCTCAATACCCCAAATGACATTAAAACACGGATCTTATAATATCAAAAATAGTGTTAGACACGAAACGGGGATGAAGAGATTTTCAATAAAAATATTTGCAACCGCATGCAACAAAACAATTTCATGCATGCTTAAACTCACGGTTTAAAATCTGATGAGTGATAAGTACTTTACCAAAACTTCATTATATAGCTCACTTTATGCTTCGAAAGCATGAGAAACAATTGATGCAAACTTATTTTAGAAATTAATTTAGTGTATGAATTTGGTCGACACTCAACATCTTAGGACTACGCTTCTCAACTTCCCGACATACTATTGTCATCCGGATGATCAAACATCTTAAGGCAATCTTCGAAGGTTTCATCGGTTTGCCTTTTAATTTCTCCTCGAATCATGTCGATCCTAAAAGTCTACGGTTCTAATCTAATCAATCATTCCGACCCGAAACGGTCAACTTATTGCAATCACCATGCTTACTGTCACTCCAAGTGACGAATGCTATAATCATCAACTCCTTCTAACGGTTACTCATTGAGACACTTCTTCACTACCCCAACGGTCATCATACCAAGGCAGTTCAAGCATACACATGTAACATGTAGGTTCACCATAACACTGGTCAGGTGCAATTATGAACGTACTGTTCATGGTCATTCTTGCTATTCTCGACGTGATTTCCGTTCCTAGAAGCTCCATCGACCTCAAAACATCCAATTTTAAAGTGCCTATTGGTGTAATTTCCTTTTCAATCACTTAAAATAACGCTAGTTTGAGTCTAGGCATCTAAAAATCAATATCTAATTCTCTCAAACTTAAGCTCTGATACCAACTAGTTACACCCTCAAATTTGAAAAGAGCGACTAACAAAAAAAAAATTCAACAATACCTTACGGTATAATAAAATATCTTTCTACAAGACCAAAATTGAAATACATTTCTAGGTTAATCCATCATCGAGTAATTAAAGTTTTACACAAAGACTAATTAAAGTCGGGTGTTACTAAAACCCAATAATTGTCGCTATCTCCAATATAAATGTGGAAGACTTCATTTAGCTAATCACCTCATCGGGCACACAACTAGCGCTCATATCTTCACAGTGACGCTAGAACTAATCCCGAAATGGAACCTGATACACATGCCGACAAATAAAAAGGTTAGGCTAACGCCTAGTGAGTTCAAGTTTATCATGAATTATAAAGGAAATCGTTAAACAAAAATATTGTAACTTTAAATCATGCTCTTTTACAATGACTTAATTTAATTATGAGAACAACCCATTTTCCAATAATGCGCATTTTATACATGGACGACTCAATGACAAAACATCATTTTATGAAATAATGCAACCCAATACTTACTCAAAATGCGAATAATAGTAATTGCTCAAATATTAAAATTTGGATAAAACCTTATAAACCCAATGACCAAAGTGTGTGTAAACTCAAGTCTCCAAAATTATAGTATAAGGGAGATAACCCAAACTCAAAGCGTCACCGAAAACAAGGATAAAACTAAATACCCAAAACAACACCTTTCGGTGACGGGGGAGGCCCGAATTCCATGGCTTGTGGAGGAACACAAAAGTAGGCCACTTTCCAAGATATTGAGCTCACCATACTAGGATCAAGGCCACGAACACGCCGACTTGTACTAAGATGTGGGGGAGGGCTCCGAATGATTCCTAGTCATGCTCATTCGTTAGGATTTACATTTACGACCCACGGCTAGTATCCGGTCCCACATAACCGTACCAAGTTGCCACCCTAGGGTCCAAGTCTCAACTAGCTACAAACAAGGTTCTAAATGGCGCGCGGCGCGGCATGGCAGCAAGGTCAAGCCTCAAGCCTCAAGCCTTACGAGTTACGGCGAAGCCATGCGTTTTTCATGGCGGCGCCAAGGCGGCAAATATATATATATATATATATATATATAATATTATACTAGATGCGTACCCATGCAATTCAGCAAGATACATCACGATTTTAATGTTTCATTTTATTTTTTTGTCGATTTACAGTACGATTTTGGATGGTTTTGAGAAAGTGATAATGTTTTTTAATAAATTTGTTTAATTTAGGCTTAATAATATAATGTTTTTTATATAAAAAAATTAAGTATTTTATTAGAATTCAATGATTATCTTATATATTTTAATGACATCTAGAAAAAATAACTAATTACATATTTAATAATATAATTAATATAATATATTAATTAATAGTGATACATGGAAAGGTCTACATAATAGGAAGACTCTGCACATACCAAATTGGTGGATGTTAGAAGCCTGCAGTAGTAATATGTATGATGTATCTTGTGCTTTAATACTTGTAAATTAAGATATTTTTAAAATCTTGCGTAAAATGATGGTACCTTGTGCCTAATAATTTGTATTTAAGAGTTTTTTATCCGTGTTTTATAATATAGTATAGATATATGTATAATTATATAATAATGAGAGTTTTATATCATATAAAAAAACAAAACAAGAACCATGAATTGATTTGATATCAAATATACAAAGTTTACAAAAATGATATCAAGAAATCATAACAAAAAGAACGATCTACCCATGGTTTATATACTTCTATAATCCAAAAAACGTGTTATATTAGAGTAGATGTATCATCTAAAGTCTAAGAAACAGAGAGAGAAAGGGAGAAGGAGAAGGAGAAGTGAAATTCTAGGGTTTAAAATATTTAATTTTGACTTTTTAGATTTTTACTTTTTTACCGTGTAAATTTACAAGTTTTAGAAAAGTACAATTTCCCCCCAAAACCTTATAACGCCATAACTCCATAACGTAACGTAACGCCATAACGCGCCATGGCGTGCCTTATGAAGCTTAACGCCATACATCAACGCCAAAGGTAAAAACGTGGCGGCAAGGTGGCGCCTCGGCGCCATGGCGCGTTTTTTAGAACCTTGGCGACAAATGGGAATAACTATCCCATAAAAATAGACTCAGAAATTACATCACGGATGCAGGTCCGGGTATTGGACTCCTCGAGCCCTCGCCGTATTATCCTCGAAATCCCATGACTAATTATGGTGTCAACATATAAATAATAGCCCATTTTCATAAATAATAAAGACCGACTCATATGCCTATGGATCAACAGCATTACAGTCTAAAACATTACATGACTCCAATTGAATGACCAACGCACTCAAAACATGTAACTCTCAAATGACACGTAATAAATGCCATCATACTAAAACTCCACGACGGGCTATTAAACAGGACATATGTCCTTAAGTCTCATTTTAGTCAAAATCGAGCTAAAGGTTCAACGATTTACTTAAATCTCCAATGAAAACCAGTGTAAACATTGAAACACGTTTGACCAACGGATATGCAAACACAATGACTAAAACTATGATTAACCCAAACCTCCTCATTGGTTGAAACAAAACATTTTTCCAAAGGACTCATTCGCTTATTTTCCCAAAATGACTCATAACACAATGATATGCATTTTCCAAACGGTTTATGAAATCAGTTGCACCAAAAAGACAATTACTTAAAATGACATCCAATTAAGTATTAAATCATCAAAGAACATCTTAAAATGATTTATGTATCAAAATGTCCAAAATTCCAAAGATGTGTATTATATAAGTTTATAAAGTTAAACACTTCCAAAATAACCAAACTTATTAGCAGTTAACAATTTCATGTAAAACGCAAAACACTTTAAAATAAACGTTTTGGCACGTACACCGTTTTCACAAATCAACTTGAACTAACCTTGCTAGATTTAGGCTAAATCTAGGTTTTACCCCAACTTAAGCTCCTTTGAAAAACACTTGAATCTTTAAAGTCAAAACCTCCATAAACCTAGATGCACAAATTCCACCCATAAATAATCACATTCAACCATTTAGAATCGATCCCCAAACACATTACATCAAAATCTCCATTTTTGTCAAAACCCTAATTTTGACCCAAATCTTCCAAAATCTTACAAACCGAAATTGAAGGAATCAAACACTAGAAAATCATCAAGAGAACATTTATATCTTATATTAGAGTTTAGAAATTGAAGTGATACACTTACCACTTAGGTTTTGATGAAAACCTAGAAAACCCTAAGTTTGAGCTTGAGGTTGAAGATGAAGATCCATGATAGCTAGCTTCTAACATCGCACTTGGTAGAGTATTGATACCTCATAACTTGGGGATTTAAGGATTTAGAATCCCAAAACACTCTGGGTGGGGAAGATGGGTCTTGGGAGGGTTTTGGGAGAGTTAGGGAGGAAATGAAAAGTGAGAAATGAAGAAATGAGCTAAAATACCGTATTTGACAGCCTCCCTTTGCCCTGGTGCGACATTGCCATGCGACAATGCCCAGGGCATTGTCGCTGGTCCTTCCCCCCTTCTGTTTCTTGCTGCTACTTTTCCAGGTGCGACTATGACGATGTCATAGTCGTCGGGCATTGTATACGTACCCGTACTAAGCTCCGAAACTGGACTTTTTCAACGTCAATACCCCCGATACTCTAAGAGGCTTAAAATAATGATTTCCCAACAAAATTCCCACCGTTTATAAGATCCAAAAATGTCCGGGTGACCTTTACTTACCGAAAATTACAGGTGTTACAACACACACCCAACTCCTCCATAAAACGTACAAATATATTTTATGTATGAACGTCTGTGATCAACGACGGAGACATGAAATTTATGAGATGCTTAATTATTTGTTCCCATATGTTCATTAATGGTTGGGATTTTTTTTAATGAAAACATCTTAAAACTAAATAATCAAAACAACTCGAAATCATTCAAAAAAACTTATCAACACAAAACTTGTTATTCGATTCGACTAGATCCACATTGCAATTACCGCTGCTTTCATTTTGGTGCACATTCCTATTGAGGTGATTTCCATTGGCTTCATCCAATGTTGTTGTTTCCATAGATGACAAATTTTCAATAAACACATCTCTATCAAAGTCGATAAGGAGCCCGAAATTCATAATGTCGATGGACGTTGTTGAGTTCATTTGTTGTGATGTTCATATGATTTGGGAATTAAGATGAATATGGACAAAATTTTGGAAACAAACCACTAGCTACTTGGATTATTGAGATGTTCATATGATTTTTGCATGTCATTGATCATGGACAAGATTTTGAAATCAAACCACTAGCTAGAATCATGGAACATTAATTTTTGTAACTCCAAATAACTAGATCAAATATTGTCCAAATTAGGATTTCTCTTTCTACCCTTTATCTATACTATATTATAAAGATATCATAAAAAACTCTTAATTACAACTCACTAAGCTTTATGTACTATCATTTAAAGCTATCTACTTAAAATCTCTTAAAAATAACTACTAAAGTCTAATGTACTACCTGTAAAGCTTTTAACCCTAATTAATATATTTCATCCTTATCCCCCAAAATCCTTATCTCTAATCCCCGAACCCTAAAATTATGAAATTCGAATTCTGATAAACATAATGAAAACAGAATAAACATCTCAATTTAAATATAAAAAATTAAAAATATATAAGATAATTAATGAATTTTAACAAACTACTTAATTTTTTTTATATAAAAAACATTATATTGTTTAAGCCTAAATTAAACAAATTTATATATAAAAAACCATTATCACTCAATAAAAACCATCCAAAATCGTACTGTAATCAATAAAAAACAAAAAATAAAAATAAACATTAAAATCGTGATGTATTAAACATTATGTACTATTATTTAATGCTAATCTACTTAAAATCTTTTAAAAAAACAATTAATGAAGCAATATATACTACTTTTAAATGTTTTTAACCCTAATTAATAAATTTCATTCTTATCCCCCAAAATCTTTATCTCTAATCCCCAAATCCTAAAATTATGAAATTTGAAATTCTGATAAACATAATCAAAACAGGATAAACATCTCAATTTAAATATAAAAAATTTAAAATATATAAGATAATTAATGAATTTTAACAAATTACTTAATTTTTTTTATATAAAAAACATTATATTGTTAAGCCTAAATTAAACAAATTTATATATAAAAAAACCATTATCACTCAATAAAAATAATCCAAAATCGTACTGTAAATTAATAAAAAAACAAAAAATAAAAATAAACATTAAAATCGTGATGTATCTCGCTGCATTGCGCGAGTACGCTTCTTGTATAATAAAGATGACATAAAAAACTCTTAATTACAACTCACTAAGCTTTATGTACTATTATTTAAAGTTATTTACTTAAAATCTTTTAAAAATAACTACTAAAGCTTAATGTACTACCTGTAAAGCTTTTAACCCTAATTAATATATTTCATCATTATCCCCCAAAATCCTTATCTCTAATCCCAAACCCTAAAATTATGAAATTTGAATTCTGATAAACATAATCAAAACAGGATAAACATCTCAATTTAAATATAAAAAATTTAAAATATATAAGATAATTAATGAATTTTAACAAACTACTTAATTTTTTTTATATAAAAAATATTATATTATTAAGCCTAAATTAAACAAATTTATATATAATAAACCATTATCACTCAATTAAAAAACAATTAATGAAGCAATATGTACTACTTTTAAATGCTTTTAACCCTAATTAATCAATTTCATCTTTATCCCCCAAAATCATTATCTCTAATCCCCAAATCCTAAAATTATGAAATTTGAATACATAATCAAAACAGGATAAAAATCTCAATTTAAATATAAAAAATTTAAAATATATAGAATAATTAATGAATTTTAACAAACTACTTAATTTTTTTTATATAAAAAACATTATATTGTTAAGCATAAATTAAACAAATTTATATTAAAAAAACATTATCACTCAATAAAAACCATCCAAAATCGTACTGTAAATCAATAAAAAACAAAAAATAAAAATAAACATTAAAATCGTGATGTATCTCGCTGCATTGCGCGAGTACGCTTCTAGTATTATAAAGATGGCATAAAAAAACTTTTAATTACAACTCATTAAGCTTTATGTACTATCATTTAAAGCTATCTACTTAAAAATAACTACTAAAGCCTAATGTACTACCTGTAAAGCTTTTAACCCTAATTAATATATTTCATCATTATCCCCCAAAATCCTTATCTCTAATCCCAAACCCTAAAATTATGAAATTTGAATTCTGATAAACATAATCAAAACAGGATAAACATCTCAATTTAAATATAAAAAATTTAAAATATATAAGATAATTAATGAATTTTAACAAACTATTTAATTTTTTTTATATAAAAACTATTATATTATTAAGCCTAAATTAAACAAATTTATATATAAAAAACCATTATCACTCAATTAAAAAACAATTAATGAAGCAATATGTACTACTTTTAAATGCTTTTAACCCTAATTAATCAATTTCATCTTTATCCCCCAAAATCCTTATCTCTAATCCCCAAATCCTAAAATTATGAAATTTGAATACATAATCAAAACGGGATAAAAATCTCAATTTAAATATAAAAAATTTAAAATATATAAGATAATTAATGAATTTTAACAAACTACTTAATTTTTTTTATATAAAAAACATTATATTGTTAAGCATAAATTAAACAAATTTATATATAAAAAATCATTATCACTCAATAAAAACCATCCAAAATCGTACTGTAAATCAATAAAAAACAAAAAATAAAAATAAACATTAAAATCGTGATGTATCTCGCTGCATTGCGCGAGTACGCTTCTAGTATTATTAAGAGCCTTAAACGGTTCTTGAAATTTTCAGTTCTTGAAAACAGTTTTTGGAAAGCAACCCACGATCCCTGATTTATCTCCTTCACCACGTTTCTAATTTCTCTCGTTCCCCATCTCCACGATCCCTGATTTCTCTCCATCTCCTCTTCTTCGCTCCACATCTCCTCCCAACGTTTGCAATCACTTCCATATATTAATCGATGAGTACAATCGGCTGCAACGAAGCCAGAAGGGTGGTGCCGGAGATCTGAAGTTCTTGAAGGTCGTGGAAGCGGAGACACTAGTGGTTTTGGGAATCAAGTACTACTTGAAAATTGAAGCGGTCTCGAAATCAGGTGTTTCGAAGGTTTTCGATGCAGAGGAGGTGGTTAAACCGTGGATGAATTACAAGCAGTTGCTGAATTTTAAGCGTTCGCCGGCGAGGAAACGAGGTATATTGAAATTTGTGGTGTTTTGTTCAGAATCTTAGAGATGTGTTGAGTGATTGTTCTTGTCACTAATTATACACACAATCACAACAACACCCTAAGATGCATTCCTATTGACTAGTTTAGGTTCACAAAGTTAATAATATTTTTATGGTTAAAAAAAGATCCTTACCCTATATTAGTATTAGATATTAATTAAACTTTATTTTTTATAAAGGAAATTGAATAGAAGTGAAATAAGACTAAAATAACCCTCATCTAACAGGTTTTTTAACAACCATTAGAGAGAGGGACAAAATCTGGTCGTCTTCGCATACGACGATGGTCAATTTGTAATTTTAAAACTGTAGGGACCAAAATTGTTACAACCACCAAACCACAGGGGCCAAATCTGTAGTTTACTATAAAAATTAAGTGTATATATATCATTAAAGCATGTAAAAAAATTAAGATTGTGTCGGTGTAAGGCTTGCCTGAGAAGGAGGAGGTGCTGGCGATGAGGGGATGAACGAGGAGATGCTGATGTAGGGAGGGTTGAGGTTATGTTAGGTTTACGTTTTTCTAACCTATTATGATGACTTGTACCAAGCTCCAAAGACTTGCACACTTACTTTTTTTAAATAAACAATAAGCAAAACTACCAAATTGCCCCATGTGCAGGCGTATTGTACAAAATTTTACGAATTAATAGCAGAAACAATTTTTACAATGAAAATGAAACCTTGATTATCATCCATGTACTTTCCAAAAGTTTGGGACGAAAACTAGATTCTTGACAAACCCTAAGGGTGGTTTTTGTAATTTACTTCTTATATTATTTGCGTGTTGTTATAGAGTTATTATTTCATTTGTTATTATATATGTATAATAACAAATTAGATTCTTGCCTCAAAACTAGATTCTTGACAAACCCCTTGGGTACTCCTCTAGCTTAGTTGGTTTTCCCAAGGGCGGTAACATCCTGGGGGGTTGTGGATGATATCCCAATCTACCCGGGTTCGAATCCAAGGGGAGTCAATTTGAGGGCATGAGGAGTACCCAGTCCTTGGGCCGGTCCAGTCGTTGACTGGACTGCACCCCAGCCCAGTCTTAGACTGTGGTTGGGCTCTAGGTTCAGCGTAAGCTGGCCCGGGACAACGGCGGATTAGTGGGTTGCCCGTGGATGCCCAGGTCTGCGTGTGTGTGTGCGTGTGTTCGTGGTAGTCGTTCGTTGGTTCGATGCCGCTATGCCTTCCAAAAAAAATATATGTAAAATGGTTCATATATAGGGTAGGGTTACGGTAATAATGAAACTTGTGTTGAAAAGAGTAAGAAGGGAACCATCCTTGGATATATATTAGGGTGAGATGCACCGAGATGCATCAAATCAATTCCTGTATCAAACGCAATTTATGAGTGAGTTTGAGATTAAAAGTGATCAATGATCCAGATCATTTCTTATCTTCTCTCCTTAACTCTTCTTGTCACACAATCCTTCATCAGGGTTCATATGCATTTCCTAACAAATCCATAACACATATTGATGAATATGTGTGATTATTACTAATGTATTAAAACTAGAAATGTGAAATAACATATGATATATGGTGACATATGCTAAGTGATGGCTCATGAAATATGTTCATACTAATGTAATATGATATCATTTTGATATAAAAAATGGAATAGTACTTTTTAAGTATTTTTTGTACTGAATTTATATTTAAATAGTAAATAATATTTATTTTAGATTTTTATCATACTTGTGGGACCTTTTTTTTTACAATGCTCTGGACCTATATTATATCAAGAACAAAGTTTATACAACGAGATAGCATGCAAAGATCAAAGTTATAATTAAATGGCACAAGATTAGAAATAGAGATAAAGCTCATGCTTTAAATTAAGTGGTTCATTGGCGAAACAATTCGATTTGTTGTATCATTGAAAATGGCACACTAATTGGGGACGAATCGGTTTTTAAGGATAATGTGTCTTACAAAGGCCTTGACACAAATTAAACTACATATTCTTGTTTTATCATTTTCAATTTTCTTGTTTGATGTATTTTTAACGTAACAAATAAAACGTTCACAACATTATAGTTTGAGTAAAAGTTTGAAACAAAAAAAAAATTATTTTCCCTATATTTTATCGTATAAAAGACAAAAATGAACTAATTTATTCATGCATTTAACTTAATAATTTGTTTTCGTTGAAATTTACAAAGAAAATACATATAATTATATTTTAGTTGCTAGCAACATTGATTATCTAAAATGGAACCTTTCTTAAGATACAATAATGTTAACAAGAACCAACTCTAACAATATAAAATGAAAACAAAAGCGTAGAGGAAGATAGTGACAACCAAACCGATGAACAAGAAAAATAATTAAGATATGAGATTTATCGTGGTCAATTGAATCTTTTAGTATTTTATACCTTACTACTAGCCACTTTAGATGTCTCATAGTAGTATTATTCTTATAGTCATGTATAACATTCATTTTTTAAAAGAGTAAACTACAATTTTTGTCCCTATGGTTTACACGATCTTCGAAAATGGTCCCTAGGCTTTAATTATTGTCCCTCGACTCAAGTTTGTTAAACTTTTTCCGTTAAATTAAAGATATTTTCGTCTTTTTACCTTTACAGGGAAAAGTTATACAATATTTTAAATCTATAGGGACCAAATTATAATTTACTTAAATTTATATTGATATTTATTAATATATATATGTATGTGTGTGTGTGTATGTATGTATATACACAGTTGTGCATCACGATCGCTGAACCCTAACGACCAAGATCATCACATCACCCACCTCTTGTGAGCGTCGTTAACCCCTATCGTGATCCCAAACCCAGAAACAAATTAGATCGCCATCTCCATTGTCTTTCACTATCTATGGTCCCATCTCTAGCCAAGATCTTTTCCTTTATTCCCCAACCTTTGATCTCTGTCTCCAAAACGAATGCCAAACGATAATCAGAGATGTGGTTTGTTACAGAAACACGCACACACTTGTTGGTTTGTAGGTCACGGTGGTTGATGGGGGCCTCAACGAGGAAGGAGGAGGAGGCGAAAGGGGCATAGATAGATGAGTAGTGAGAAGGCAAGGTGTAGGGGAGAGGTGTAAGGAGAAGACGAGGAGGGGCTTCCATAGGAACGATAGCACATGGGCGATGTGTTATAGAGACAAAACCACACATGGGGCCGATCACAGGTGAAGGTGGTGGTTCTGTGGAGTTTCACGAACGGGGGGGGGGGGGGGGGGGGGACGATGGGGGGAGGGATATATATATATATATATATATATATATATATATATATATATATATATATATATATATATATATATATATTGTTAACCAAAAAAATATAGGGAGTGAGCTAGGATCATTTGTTAACCAAAAAAATGTTGTTAACTTTGTGAACCTAATCTAACCAATAGAAATACATTTTAGAGTGTGATTGTTAGTGTTTGTATATTTACTGCTAAAGGGTATAAAGGTAAATTTAAA
The DNA here is from genome assembly GCA_954870635.1 of Arctium minus. NCBI lineage: Eukaryota > Viridiplantae > Streptophyta > Magnoliopsida > Asterales > Asteraceae > Arctium > Arctium minus. The sequence continues at coordinate 162,256,639 of OX941081.1, forward strand.
ATTGTCAATATTTCATTTATTTATTTGGGAGTTACAAGAATAAATATCCCATGATTCTAGCTTATATTTTGATTTCAAAACTTTTTCCATTTTCAATTTCATGTTAAAATCATATGAACAATTTCAAAGTTTGATTTCAATCTTTTGTCAAAATCGTATATAATTGCCGAAGTTCATTATGTAAGAGAAGTTTGGTTTATTTATATGGGGGATGTGGGGTCTCTTTGTGTTATGAACGATCATGAACAACCTGGGTGTGGGAAATGAACAAAATGTGGGACCTGAACATGATTGAACATACTGTTTGTGGAGTCAACATGAATATTATGTATGAATTATAGCGTATGTTAACATAACAGACTTCAGATGAAACTATGTGAACATAGACTTCAGATGAAACTATCATAACAGACTTTAGATGAAAACATGTGAACATGATTAATGTGTTCATTGTGTGGTTTTGAACAAAAAAGACAAAGAAAGGGGGTAAAAAGACGAAAGTACCCCTCACTTAATTGGGTTTTTTTTTTTTAATTCAGTTAGCGATTAGGGACGATTTTCAAAGCAAAATGTAAACAGTAAGGACGTTTATTATATAAATGAAGTCTAAGGACCACTTTTAGAAATTCGTGTAAACCAAAGGAACCAAAATTGTAATTTACTCTTTTTAAAAATGAATAGAATATAAAATACAAAGATAGGTACATAATTAATCAATTATAAAACTCAATAGCATATAATATAGAAGCCGCCAAAAAAGTCAAGGCAAGTTTAGATATGAGATTTATTTTGGTCCATCAAATCTTTTAATATTTTATATCTTACTACGAGACACCTTAGATGTCTCATAGCAATATTATTTCTATAGTTATGTACAAAATTCAATTTTTAATATTAATAGAATATAAAAAATGGAGATAGGTACATAATTTTATTTGGAAAGGGTATCCTGGCCTATGACCCAGACTAATCCCTGGCAATTAGGGCCTTTGGCCCAGCTGCTAAAGCGTGCAACCCTGAGTTTATCTTCAGTGGCCACAAGTGCTGCTAGTGGGACTCGAACCCGGGTTGAGCGCTATGAACTCCCCAAGCCTTTACCACCACACCACAACCCTTGTGGTTGAGATAGGTACATAATTAATCAATCATAAAACTCAGTAACATATAATATATAAGTTGCCATAAAAGTCGAGACGAGTTTACTTTGACTATTTCAAAGTAAGAACGTTGATCACGACTAAAAATGTGCATGACCTGGTTTGATCAGGTTATAGATAAATGATTAACTTAATCTAAATATATTTCTCCATAAAGAAATTATTGTATTAAAAAATATAAGGTTTTCAACATAGTTGAAAAAGAGAGTACATTAACATAAGACTAGCGAAGATTCGTAGCTACTTACAGAGGATAAAAATCTTCTCTTCTAATTGTGGATACATCACCTTTTTAAAAAATAAGAAAAATAAGCCGATGGATTAAATAAATGTAATTATTAAATAAATGTATATTAAATAAATGCTAATGTATCTTTAATCATTGATGGGATAAGAAGAGGAAAAAGATATGGAATTTAAAGACCTTTTTTTTTTGGAAAATAAAAGACATAAAAATTTTATTCATCTAGGGACCGTTTACCAAATACTTATCCGGATAAGTGCTTACCAAGTTATATTAATTTACCGAATGAATATAGCAAGGACCAAACATTTTAAGAGCGAAGGCAAGAACCAAGAGTCTTAGGGGCACGTTTTTCAAATTCTTACCCGGTAAACTCTTACAGACATGAGATTCACCTTCATTTACTGTATCGTGTAACATCATTGGCCTTGAAAATGGATTGTTGGTAAGCATCTTAAACTCGGTAAGCGTGCTTACAGGGTAAGAGTCGTTTCTCACACTTACCGAGTAAGTCTCTTGGTCTTTGCCTTATCTCTTACCGAATAAGCTTCTCGGTCATTTCAATGCTCAATCAATAAGATAAATGATATTGGTAAACGCTTACCCGGTAAATTGTTGTATACGATACCGTTTTGGGGACTAAAATCTTACCCGGTATGTAAGTGATAGTGTTAAATTTTACCGTAACACTTATACCCAGATAAACGTTTAATAAACGGCCCCTTAGAAAAAAAAATTACATATTTTATTTGCATTTCCACGCTTAACGTACAATAGGCTCTCTTAACCATTGACTTTACAAAACTTAAGAAAATCTTCCAACGATTTTTTAATTGGTTGATTAATTTAGCAGTCGTTTTGAAAATGACAACCAAACATATATAATACGTATGGATTATTTTTAGAACCATTAAGAGACATATTTTTTTTACCAAACAAGACGGCAACTCTTAGCGATTCAATTGTTGCCTCTTAATGGAACCACTAATAGATAAACAAACAACTCCTAAACCTCAATTTTGGTCCATATGGTTTTGTCAAAAATCTCGATTTGGTCCCTAGAATTCAAAAAAAATATAGATTTGCCACTATTATGTGCATTTTTGACCGGCTTTGGTCCTTTTTGCACTAACGAATGTTAACTCTCATCCATTAAACGAAGGGTATTTTGGTCTTTTACATAATTTACCATTTTACCATTATTTTTAATTAATTGACACACAAATATTGAAATATATATAATAAATAGAACCAAGACACTACAAAATTTTCGACTTTTTCCGACGGCCAAATCCACCGGGAATCCGCCGGAAATTGGCGTTTTCGACGGATTTTCGGCGGATTTGGTCCACCGGAAACAGCGGCGCCGCAAATCATTTTTTTCGACGGCATTTTCGGCGGATTTATATTTTCGGCGGATTTTTCGGCGGATAAATCCGCCGAAAACCGGCCCGAATTTTTTTAAAATTTTAATGATTTGATTAATTAAGAAAATTTAATAGTTTGCGGCGGATTTTCGGAGGATTTTTCCGCCGAAAATATTTTCTAATTAATTATTTATTTTTCCGTCGGAAATAATTAATTATTTATTTTTTTTAAAAAATAAAAAAAATAAAAAACCGTCGGAAATCCGCCGAAAAAATTATAATATATTTTTTATTTTTTTAAATAATTATTTAATTATTATTTTTATTAAAAACACATCTTTCGGCGAAATGTTACTGCGGATTTTCGACGGAACGTTATTTACCGACGGTCAGTATTACCGACGGATTACCGACGGATTTTAGCGACGGATTACCGACTGTCAGTATTACCGACGGATTAACGACGACTAAGTGACAGGGACGTTTACCGACGGATTACCGACGAAACGTTATTTACCGATGGAACGTTAAAAAAATAATTAAAAATACAGAAAATCTGTATAAAAACCTGTTCAAAAACATTGGTAATTCCTATGCAAAAACCATTACAAAACACTATTGTCTTTAATACAATATCATCTCAAATCTGTAAATTAAATTCAATGTAGTCTGGCGGTACAGACTAAACAACCAATTCAATAGAGTTCAACCAACAAGCAAAACCGATAACCTGATCAAGGAGGCAGGTTAATTCAAGTGACCAGGGCTTTGTAAGAAGCGATGGTCTTCTTGATTTAGTCAGGGTTTTCGGGCCAAATCTCGGGGTTATTAGAATTTGGGAGGGTAGACGATGATAACGGTATCAATATCGCAAAGAATGATGAATTCGTTAGCTTTCTTTATTATCCCAAGTTTACGTTTCTGGTAAGTGGTGTTTCGGGTCTTCTCTTTCGTTATGAGCTCCATTCGTTAGCTTTAAATTTAATAGTTTGCGGCGGATTTTCGGCGAATTTTTCCGCCGAAAATATTTTCTAATTAATTATTTATTTTTCCGTCGGAAATAATTAATTATTTATTTTTTTAAAAGAATAAAAATAATAAAAAATAAAAATAAAAAACCGTCGGAAATCCACTGAAAAAATTATAATATTTTTTTATTTTTTAAAATAATTAATTATTTATTTATTTTTATTAAAAAACGTCTTTCGGCGAAATGTTACTGCGGATTTTTGACGGAACGTTATTTACCGACGGATTACCGATGGATTTTAGCGACGGATTACCGATTGACAGTATTACCGACGGATTAACGACGACTAAGTGACGGCGACGTTTACCGACGGATTACCGAAGAAACGTTATTTACCGATGGAACGTTAAAAAAATAATTAAAAATACAGAAAATCTGTATAAAAACCTGTTCAAAAACATTGGTAATTCCTATGCAAAAACCATTACAAAACACTATTGTCTTTAATACAATATCATCTCAAATCTGTAAACTAAATTCAATGTAGTCTGACGGTACAGACTAAGCAACCAATTCAATAGAGTTCAACCAACAAGCAAAACTGATAACTTGATCAAGGAGGCAGGTTAATTCAAGTGACCACAGCTTTGTAAGAAGCGATGGTCTTCTTGATTTGGTCGGGGTTTTCGGGCCAAATCTCGTGGTTGTTAGAATTGGGAGGGTAGACGATGATAACGGTATCAACATCGCAATGAATGGTGAATTCGTTAGCTTTCTTTATGATCCCAAGTTTACGTTTCTGGTAAGTGGTGTTTCGGGTCTTCTCTTTCGTTATGAGCTCCATTCTTAGCTTTGCACGCCCCATCGATCTGCAACCACAAAAATAGGATATCTATGTTAATCAAATAAGATCTTGAATTATTCCAATTAACAATCAATCATTAATTCGATATTTTGTTACCATAATTAAAATATTAACAATCAAATCAAAAGGGATATCTATGGTTGATTAGGGTTATTAGCAGTAAAAAATTAAATCAAATACATTAACATGTCTCGGTTTTGAATAATATGGTTCATTCTTGAGTCAAAATAATGTAAAACCAAATGGTTAATATTAAATTAAGTGTAAATTGATTGATGTTATATTATAGACTAGTAGTCGTCTATTTGATAAACTTAAATCAGGGAACTAGGTAAACTGTTGAGATTGGTTAGTTATATATACATGGATGATAATGGTGAAAGGGGGTTAGAGGTGGCTGAAAATTTTTAAATGAATTAAGCCACCTAGGCATTCAATGCCATCACCAATATAAGAAACCAAACCTCTCTTGTTATACTTCATTTTCAATTCCTAGCCGAAAACTTGTCATACAAATTAAACACACACTTAAACCATAAGAGTAATTAAGAGAGCTAGAGCAAGTGAAGTAGGATTCAGTACAAGTCTCAAACCTCTAAAATAACAAGGTGATTACATACATACATGTTTAAATTAGTTTTCAATGTCATGGATTTATTTTACAATCCATTTAGCAAAGAAAAGCTACACTCCGACTTACAAGTCAAAATGAATTCCCCATTTTTAAGTAAAACTATAAATTTGGGCACCGATTACTCAAACACTGTAAAAAATCAAACTTCCTTCTAATAGGTAGATAAACAAACAAACAAATTCATACACCCTTTTTCCGTTTTCGAAACAAATTTTACAATCAATCAGGAGATAAATAAACACAAAAAGAAGATATAATAACATTGTAACATCGATAAGGATCAAGAACAATGGTAGGTATAAACAACGAATTCAACAAGCTTACAGAGTGAGGGAGGCCGGCTGCAAAACGAACCTGCAAAAACGAAGGAGAAATCGATGGCCTGTGGGAGAAGGAGAGAAATGAGTGAAATATACCTATTAAAGTTGATTAACCCAATGGTCACATCGAATGATATGAACATCGAAGAACACATATGCATAGGTGAACAATACAACTCATTAACACATTAACACATCAAAAAAGAGAATCTCTGAACAAGTCAGTAGATAATAAAAAACAGAAGCATATAACTCATCAAACTAAAACAAGATTATCAACAAAAAGCCATAAACTAGGCGTTAAACAAATCAGGAACTTCGTTCCTAATAGAACCAGTTGAACAAATCAGGAACAAATCAGTTGAACAAATAAGACCTACAACATATTAGCACATATCAGGAACAAATAGAGAAATCAAACAGGGGCTCAGTCGTACACCTCTATAATCGATGGTGGTGGTAGCGATGTCGGCCGGTGGTGGTGGCTGATGGTGATGGTTTCTCGTATTCGACAATGGCAGGGGTGGTGGGGAGGGCTCTCGACAACGGCAAGGGTAGGGAGGGCTCTCGACGGTGGTGGTGGTGGTGGGGGAGACGAGAGCTGCCAATCTTGGTAGTCGATAGCGACATGGGTGGTTGATTAGGGCAGCGGCAGTTGTGGGGGCGATAAGGGCTCTCGATGGAGTGTTGTTGTCGATGGGATGAAGGGGACGAGAGGATAAAGGCTTTGAGAGGATGACGTCCATTAGGGTCAAAAGGGGTGGGGATGGGAGGGAGTCCTGAAATATTTGGGGGGGGGGGGAATTGGGAGGGAAAATTAGAAGGATCTCAACTTAAAAATTGTGTGTATATGTGTGTGTCGATTGAAACTTCCTTAAAATCACTCCTCACTTCAACTACCCTAAAATCACTCCCCGCATAATTAAATACAGGATAAAAATAAATTTTAAATATAAAAAATCTAACAGAATATTTAATGTTTATTTTATAAAAAAACATTATTTTATTAAACCTAAAATTAAGTTCAACTGGTTACGTTAAAGCCCAACTATGTACGTTAAAGCCAACTGGATCTGTTAAAGCTCGACCATATCCATTAAAGACCAACTGTATCCGTTAAAACTCAATTGTGTATGGTAAAGCCCAACTAGATACGTTAAAGCCCAACTGGATCAATTAAAGCCCAACTAGGTACGTTAAAGCCCAACCTGATCCGTTAAAGCCCAACCGGATCCATTAAAGTCCAACTGGGTACGTTAAAGTACAACCGGATCAATTAAAGCCCAACTGGATCCGTCAAAGCCCAACTGGGTACGTTAAAGCCCAACCAGATCCATTAAAGCCCAACCAGGTACGTTAAAGCCCAACCGTATCCATTAAAGCTCAACTATACCCATTAAATCCCCACTGGGTAAGTTAAAGCCTAACCGGATCCATTAAAGATCAACTTGGTACGGTAAAGACCAACTGGGTACGTTAAAGCTCAACTGGGTACGTTAAAGCCCAACTGGATCCATTGAAGCCAACTAGATCCATTAAAGCCCAACTGGGAAGGTTAAAGCCCAACCAGATCCGTTAGAGCCCGATTGGATCTATTAAAGCCCAACTGGGTACGTTAAAGCCCAACTGGGTACGTTAAAGCCCAACTGGATCCATTAAAGCCAATTGGATCCATTAAAGACAACAACATCCATTAAAGCCCAACTGGATCCATTAAGGCCAGTCGGATCCTTTAAAGCTCAACTAGGTACGTCAAAGCCCAACTGGATCCATTAAAGCCCAACTGTGTACGTTAAAGCCTAAATGGATCCATTAAAGCCTAATTGGATCCGTTAAAGCCCAACTGTGTACGTTAAAGCCCAATCGTATCCATTAAAGTCGAACCGGGTAAGTTAAAGTCCAACCGTATCCATTACAGATCAATTGTACCCATTAAAGCCCCACTAGGTACGTTAAAGCCCAAGTAGATCCCTTAAAGCTCAATTGTATCCATTAAAGCCCCACTAGGTACGTTAAAGTCCAACCGGATCCATTAAAGACCAACTGGGTACGGTAAAGCCCAACTAGGTACGTTAAAGCCCATATAGATCTGTTAAAGACAACTGGATACGTTAAAGACCAACTGGATCCATTAAAGCCCAACCGGGTACGTTAAAGCCCAACTGTGTATGTTAAAGCCCAACCGTATCCATTAAAGCTCAATTGTACCCATTAAAGCCCTACTGGGTACGTTAAAGCCCAACTGGATCTCTTAAAGCCCGATTGGATCCGTTAAAGCCCAATGGTGTACGTTAAAGCCCAACGGGGTACGATAAAGCCCAACTAGGTACGGTAAAGCCCAACTAGGTACGTTAAAACCCATCTAGATCCGTTAAAGCCCAACCGGATCCATTAAAGCCCAACGAATAAATATTTAATTTTTTTAGTGTTTTCGGCGGAATTAATTTTTTTTAAGAAAAAAATAAATATTTAATTTTTTATTATTTTCGGCGGAATTAATTTTTTTTATTTTTTTCTTAAAAATTTTCTAAGAAAAAAATAAGTATTTAATTTTTTTGTGTTTTCGGCGGATCTTTTTTTTGAAGCATGAGTTGCATTATTGCGGGCCGTTTACGTTTGATTTCATTTTATGATTTTCAACGTTGGGTCTTTGGATTTGTTGAGCTTATGGCTCGGTTTGGATTTTGTTGGGTCTTGGGGACATTTGTCCGGTTTTAATAGCTCAATGTAGAGCTCTTGGTTATGATTTGCATTTACTGCATCTTATTTGAGAATTACATGTTTTGAATGCGTTAGTTCATTCGTTTTGAGTCATGTAATATTTTAGCCCTGTCTGCTATGGATCTATGAGCACTTTTATCACTTTGTCCGATGATGGAATGACTTGGTTTCCACATCGCGACACGTTAGGCATCGGATTGGGTTATAAGTCCTTCGTGCAAGTATCAATGAGTGTACGCTGAAAGATGCCGAGCTCGATGCTTTTATTATTTGTGCAATGGTGGAACGCTAGTTTCCCCATTGCGGCGCGATTAGGCATCTTCTGTACAGTGTAAGTCCTCCGTGCAAGTATCTATGGGTGTATGCTGAAAGACGTAGAGTCTGATACTTAATACCAATTTAACGTAATGTGTGGCTTACTTTGTGTACGTCACATTATATGGAATCGGGTCTCCCCCGTCACCGAAAGGTGTTGTCTTCGGGCTGAGTCTTTTATATATTTGTTTTCAGTGACATTTTACATACATGAATTTATTCCATGTTTTATGGGTTGAGTATTAATCCCCGCACGTGTTTTAGGGTGTTTTGGGATATGAAGTGTTATTTACATTATCATAAATTGGGAGTCGATTTATATTCACGTTTTGAGTGAGTTTTGGGTTGCATCGGTTTATAAAGAGTGTTGTATTGGAGCGTTGTCCTTAAAGAGGTATATTATGAGAAAACGAGTCGTTTCAATTTCTAAAGTAAATCATTTTGAAAGATCTTGAGTTGAACTGAATTCTTTTCCTTTAAAAAAATATTTATTCATGTTAAAACTCTTGAACTCATTAGGCGTTAGCCTAACCTTTTAATTTGTCGGCATTTGCATCAGGTTCCGTTTTGGGTTAGTGCTAGCGACACTATGAAGAGATGAGTGTTTGTTGTAAGCTTGAGAAGTGATTTGCTTGGTGAAGTCTTCCACATTGGTTTTGGGAAGAGAAACTTGCATTTGGGTTAAGTAACACCCGACTTCGATTTAGTCCTTGTATATAAGACTATAGTTTTATAATTGTTGTGGTTAATTATAGAATTTTAAATTGAGGTATATGGAGATTTATGTATAAGTGGAAGTTTTGTCCTTTAATTGATATTATATCGAGATTTTTAATTAATTGCTCTTACCAAATTTGAGGGTGTTACAAGTTGGTATCAGAACTTAAGTTTGAGAGAATTAGGTGTTGATTTTGGATGCCTAGACTCAAACTAGCGTGCTTTTAAGGGATAGAAAGTGAAATTGCACCATTCGGCACTTTAAGAAAAGATATTTGAGGTTGATAGAGTCACTAGGGACGAGAATCACGTCGAGAGTAGCAAGGATGATCATGTACAATATGTTCATAATTACACATGGCCAGTGCTATGGTGAACCTACGAGTCACATGTGTATGCTTGTACTACTTTGATGTGACGACCGTTGGGGTACTGAAGAAGTTTCTAAGTGGGTAGCCGTTAGGGGAGGCTGATGATTTTAGCGTTCGTCACTTGGAGTGACAATAAGTATGGTGGTTTCATTAAGTGGACCCTTTTGGGTCAGAATGATTGGTTGGATTAGAACCATAGACTTTTGGAATCAACATTATTCGAGGAGAAATTGTAAGGTGAACCTATAGAACCCTTGAATTATTGTCCTAAGATGTTTGAGTATCCGGATGACAATAGTGTACCGTGAAATTGAGGATCTTTGGTCTGGGGAAATTGAGGCGCGTGGTTTCGAGACGTTGAGTGCCGATCAAATTCATGCACAAAATTTTATTCTATCATGAATTGCATACACTATTTCTCATGTTTATGAAATCATCATGTCAAATTCTATAACGAAATTTTGGAAAGATGTTTAGTACACACATGGTTTTTAAACCATGATTTTAAATATGCATAAAATCACTTGATTGCATGAGGTTGCAAACTCTGCTGAGACTTTCTTTGTCTCATTGTTGTCCAACGCTATTTTCGGATATTGCGATATTTGTATTTTGACGTTGTTTAGAGTCTTTCACAAGTAACTATGGTTTATGACCTTAACATTGGATCTCTTCCACATATGTTAAGGTTTTGGACGAAGAGTTATCTTCCATTATTTTGATGTCTGAGTTTATTGGAAATCTTATTTCGTGTGGGTTTTGTTAAGCTTTATGGAGTATTAGTTTATGACGCATGGGTGAACCTTGAAATGCGTAGACTAAGTTCTTTGCCTGCGTTGGTTTATGGTTTATTGAGAAATTTATTTCATGAGAGTTTTGTTGGTGGATGTCACCCAATATGCTATTTGGCGAGTCTCAATGTCGAGTGGGTTCATTTTTGAGTTTTATGTAAGCATATTTCGTTGTATACAACTTAGTGGGTGAGTTGATTTAAACTTTTGGTATGAGCAACTTATGAAAAACCTAGGATGGTTCGTGTTAAAATTTTGCTTTGAACGTCCTTCGGTTGGTGATTTCACTGTCTTAGTCTCACGCAATACATTATATTGATTTACTCGTATGCATGATATAATAGCCGCCATTTTGGGTCAATGGGCGTTTTATCCATGCGGCTAAAAGTTTAAATCGAACTAAATTATTGTACGTTTGACCAAATCGCATGCTTCTATCATTTTGCTAAGTTTGAGAAATAAATTGTTATATGCGAGCCTTTTTGGGAAATATTATTCCATGACATTTTATGGTTGAAGCAGAGAATTTTGGGGGCTTGAATATGTGAAGTTCATCTTTTGGAATTGGTAAAAAAAAATTGCACATTGTTTTAATGCAGAAAATTATTTTACGAACACGTCATAAATTAATGCATGTACGATCCATAGTGGTCCATTTGAAAAGTTTGTTGCCCATTTTCTGTTATTGTCATTATTAGCTGGTGTTAATGATCAAATGTTTTTCGAAATGATCTTATATGTGTGGCGTATGTGACCACTGTGCACACTTACCGGGTGAACGGTAGTGGATTTTATACATATGATCGATTGTTATAAAACTGTTGCGCTTGAAAGTTTTGTAGATTTCAAATTGGCATATTAGCTTGGAAAACCTTGAACTCATTGTGGCTATAGATTTAAACCCCTATCGTGAAAGGAGTTGTAATTCGAGGCTAGGGAAGTCCTTTGGAATTGAAGCGTCAGACGATCCAACTTGTGGCCAGTTTTGAATTGGGGATTTCAGCCTTATGAGTAGGTTCACGTATGAATAATTGTGGTATTAGATTCATGTTTTCTCTCAGTTAATTAAGTGGTGATCATTTTGTTTCGAAGAATCTTCGGGTAAAAGTCTGGGGTGGCTACTTGCGTAAGGTTGTAATTGAATTGATGGATGGTTGGTAGACATCATGCATGTGTTGGGGGTGTGCCACCCGGGTGAATCTTCAGGAATAATTGAAATATTGTGGTTTGTTTGTAATAAATGTAAGATTGGAACTTTAGTGCCATGTTAGGCGTCAACTTTAACTCGACAATGCATATTCGGAATGAAATATCTGACAGTATACCCACACTTTCAGTGTGATCAATTTGATTTTAGGTGTCGACTTGTTCTTCCGAGGTCAATGATTTTGGAATGCTCGAAAGTACCCCCAAATCATAAGAAGTGTTAGCCTCAAAGTGATGGGACTTCAAAGAGATTATATATTCGTAATTAAGAATCGATGATTAACATTTCCTTGATGTGGTAGCAATCTATATCGACTACATGTTTGAGAATAGTTCAGAGTTACGCGATAGCCGAATTGGGACTAACCAACTCCCTGGAAAGCGCATTGGTACGTTCTTGGAAGGAAGGCTTTACCAATATCAAGGGTGAATTATTAAGAACTTTTGGAAATTCTTTGGGTTTGGTGTTGATCATTGGAGTGCGGATTTAGAATCATGTTGAGCATGGATGAATTAGTTAATGAGAAGTTGAGATCACAAGCTACCATGGAGGTAGTACGTGTCACCTAAGGTTGGGAGGCGGCCGAGATCTTATGGCTAGAATATACTCCATCAATGTTCGGTAGACTTCTCTTGTCGATGTTTCACTGTTACAAGAAAGGATCAAGCTACTTCTGGGAACCGAGGGAATCCAATAAGCGTTGTGTAGTATTGAAATTCTTTCTGTATGAACTAGATTTCGAGGAAGAAATCTTTTATAAGGTTAGAAGGATTGTAACATCCTGATTTTTATCCTAATGGAGGAAGAGTATTGAACTGGGTGAATCGGTAAATGAAGAACCAAATATGAAGTATGGCTATAGTGCCATGTAGTCGTGACATCTGTCACAATAACACAAATGGTACTGGAAGTGTGGTAGTCCCGGTTATAGTGCAGTTGTGACATGTCACAATGGCACCGGGGTTACCGAGTGTCCGGTCGTCCCACCGAATGTGCCATGAAATTATGGCAATGGCATGATAACTGGTATAATGGCATCAAATGTAACAGGAGAAGGTCGAGGAACGGTCGGGAAAGCCGTCGAGAAAACGGTCGAGAAAACGGGCGAAAATGGCTCTCGGTACCTTTTGGGCGAAAGTGCCAAGCTAAAGTGACACTGGCACTTTAGCCGGGTCCTTTCGCAGAGAAAAATTGGCCCACGGTACAATCTGGGCGAAAGTGACAGCTAAAGTGACACTGTCACTTTCGCTTGGCACTCTCGCGGTCGGGGTGCAGTGCATAAATTCCGCATCTATCTTCATTTGGTCATATCTTTCTCATTTCTACTCCATTTTTGGTGATTCAAATTGCTATGGTTTCGTATTTGAGAGCTTTTAAAGGATAGATTGTTATTTTTGGGAATATCCAAGAGTATTTGATGGTGGAGTGGAAGCAAAGATCAAGAGTTCATCATCATCACCTCCATCTTCAAGAAATTTGTAAACTTTATTATGATTCATAAATTATCTATTGATGACTTCTTAATGTTTATGTTTCTCAAATTTTGGTTTGGAGGATTTTGAGAAAAGTTAGGTCAAATTAGGTTTTTTTTGGCCAAAATGGATATTTTGATGCAAGATGTTTGGGGAATGATTCTATATGGTTGAATATGAATATTTATGGTTGGAAATTTATGGACTTAGGTTTTTGGCTTGAAGATCCAAGTTTTATAACACCCTCAAATATGAAAATAACAACTAATTTAAAATTTTCTAAATACACCAATAAATGATTCATCCACAATCACAATTTAAGATTTAACATCAATACACACATTCATTCTAAACATACAGTCTATAATAAGGTCGGGTGCTACTAAAACCCAATAATAGTCACTATCTCCAAATTGCGGAAGACTTCACCAAATACTTACACTTGTGAGGAACTAAGCACATCTCTTCATAGTACTGCTAGAACGAAACCCCCATCTGGAACCTGATGCACATGCCGACAAATAAAAAGGTTAGGCTTAACGCATAGTGAGCTCAAGAGTTTTCAACATATATAAATTAATCGCTTAAAAAGGAAGAATACAACCGAAATCATAATCTTTCAAAATGATATGCTTCAAACGTGAAAACGACCCGTTTTCCAATAATATGCATATTAGACGAATGAGGCGCCATAATAAACGTTTTCCAAACCAAATGGTTGTAAGAGCTAAGGCCCCAAAATAACACGCTTCTTTATAAATTAATTTCAACACATAACTCACTCAAAAGGAGAAAAGAAAACGGACTCCCAATTTATGAAACGTGGATAAAACTTTATACCTGAAACACCCAAACACGGGTGGGGTATAATACTCAACCCATAAACCATGGATAAGATCCATGTATACAGAACGTCACCGAAAACTTGGATAATAAACTCAATACCCAAAAACAACACCTTTCGGTGACGGGGGAGACCCGAATTCCATCGAATGTGGCGGGCACACAAAGTTAGGCCACTTATCAATGTTATATGAGCGTCACTTAGGGATAAAACAATCGTTAACATCAACCTTTCCGGGTCTATAGCTAACAGGACAACAAGCTCAACAACCCCATGTCTATTGCTTGAATAATCATCAAGTTCAACCCCTCCAGGTCTGTACCTTGGAAATCTTCGTGCACTCATCAAGTTTGTCAGGATCTAGATTCTAAACAAGAATTTAAACTAAACACTCAGAAACTATGTTAAAGAAGTTTGCGGAATAACACTTTAACAGTAAATCAATGGAACAGTGTATGGCTGCAAATCACAAGTTATATTGAATTAACTTAATGATTACCACCAAAGCCTCAATCTGTTGAACAGGCTCAACAGACGTTCAATACTTCTCTAAAGAAAGGACCACTAAGAATCTTGAGGCTAATTCTCTCTAAACAAAAACGTATGTATCTCTGTATATTCTATGTATAATAATCTAAGACTTCTAGACTATATATAAAAAACAGATTACAAGATAATTATTAAATTAAAGTTGATCTTCAGCATCCAGTCTATAATTATCTTCAATCTCCTTGTCTTTCACTTTAAGCAACCAACCATCTTTATCATCATAAGCAGCATTAATCTTCAGCAGCATCTTCTATTCAATAGCAGTACTAACCATGCTTGCAGTAGTAACTTCCAACTTGCAGTATTAACTCTTCAAGCAGTACTAACTACAAGCAGTAGTAATCCTTCAAGCAGTAGTAATATTTCTAGCAGTAGTAATCTTCAAGTAGCAGTACTAAAGTCTTCAGCAGTAGTAATCTGCAATACTTAGCAGCACTATCCAGACTTAGCTCATTTCAGACCCAACAATCTCCCCCTAACTTAACTTTTCAATTCAAGAAGTTAAGTTCTTCAGAATACGATCTTCATGATGCTTTCAAAATAACTGCTCAATTTCCCAGATTAGGATCCAATCCTACACTTTGATTAATGGTTCTTCTGATCACTATTCTTGCCATTTCTGAACCTTTAGGGCAGACCAACTTTGCTTTCAGCATCCTCTGCAACTTTACTATGCTGTGGTCATACACCTTATCAACCAAGTAGTATTCATGGAAGCTTTTGTCAATGGTTATGACATAGACTCCAGATCTTTCAAAAAACATCCAGTTATCAATACTTTTGAATCCATTTTTATGATGCACATCTTTGATAAGATACTTCACTCTATCAGGGTCAAACATCATGCATAAATACTCCATGGCCATCTTTGTTATGCTCATCCCTGCTCCTTTCAGTAAGTCACCATATAAGTTCTGACCAACCTTATACATCTCCTCCAAATCAACCCTGGTACAACTTCTGATGATTTTTCCCCAAGTTGAGTAAACCTCATATTTGTCACCCATTCTCTTGATTCTGAAGTACTCTGTTCTTTTATCCAACAAAGTATCCCAATGAATGATTTCTGGAGCTTCCACTGAGATAGGATCAACTTTAACTGGTTCTTCATCTGTCACTGTCATATACAACTCAAGTTTCTCATCAGATTGTCTTGGCTGTTCTGAAGATTGTTGACTTGTTTGCTCTTGACCCTTCTCTTGAGTTTCAACTTGCTATGCAGGAGTTTCAACATGCTCTGCTTTTGATTCAGCTTCCATTCTTTCACTTTTCTGCTCTTTCTCACCTTCCTCAGTTCTTGGCCTCTTTGCCTTTTTCTTGGGAGCAATTGACTTCATTCTTTTAATAGCTCCAATCTTTTGAGCTAAAGTCTCTTTCTTCTTTACTTCAATCTTTTCTTCTGTAGGAGTGCCTTCTTCACTGTCAGGAAAAGGCTATTGAATGTTCAGATCATGTCTTTCTTTCATTTTCCTTTCAAATTCAACCCTTTGACTAAAGTCACCTTGAAGCTTGGCCATCTCCTTCTTGTACAAGTCTTCTATTCTGCTGAAGGACATTCTTGTAAACATTCCTTCAGTAACTCCAATAGATCCTTTCAAGAAGTTGATCATCTTTCTTCTTTCTTGAGTAGCCAGAAAGGTCTTTGAAGGCTGTCTTTTCTTTGAAGCTTTCATAGTAACCCTCTTCACAGCAGTTTTCAAGCTTTTCTGATATTCTTCATTGAGCCTTTTTGCCAACTCTAATGCAATCTTTCTGTCTTTGGCTTTTTGGATTTCTTTCTCCTTTTCAAGTTCCTTTTCAAATTGTACATTTAGCTCCTTTGCCAGCTCTGCATCCAAGTCAATTTGCTTCTGCTTCTTCACTGGTTTCTCAGGCTCAACCATCTTCTCTTTCCCTTTCTTCTTTGCATCTGACACACTGACCTTTGTCTTTTTCTTCTCTGATTCTCCTTCCTTGATCACCACTCCCTTAGCCTTTTGAGTGGCCTTAGGAGTGTCATTCTTTGCCTTCACCAAAGTTTCTGCAATCTCTATTTCTTCTATAGTCATTTCAGTTTCTACTGCTGCGTTTTCTGTTTCTACTGCTTTGGAAGTTTCTACTTCTTTTGCAGTTTCTACTTCTGGTGCAGTAGTTACTGTTGCTTCTACAGTTTCTGCTGCTAACTGAGTTTCTTCTTCTTTCTCAGTTTCTGCTGCCTTCACTGTTTCTGCTTCCTCCCCCTCAAACTGAAATTCCATGCCAACAGGCCTTTCCTTCTCAAATTCAGCTTCTGTATTCTTCCCCTTTTTAGAAGTATCATGTGTACTTCTCCTTTTCTTTAAGATGAATTGCTTTCTCCTCTTTTTATGCACCAAGTTAAGCACCATCATCTTTAGTTTGGCTATCTCTCCTGTTGAGAAATAATCACCTGTTTCATCTCCGTACCCTGATTGATGACATCCAGATTGACATTTCCAATGGTTTCTATCAATTCATCATAGTTATATTTGTCCTCACCTCCTTTAGGTGTGTTGACCACCCTTGAAGGATCCTTGGATCTTTTAGTAGAGACCTTTTGCCTAGCAGAAGCACCTTCTACCCCCTTGGTTTCTTGGCACCTGGGTCCCTTAGATGATTGCTCATCCAAAGTTGCCGTGGGGAAGGTCTTAGTGATGTTCACACTGTCCTGATCCACACCTTGTGCAGAATCAGTAGTGTGAGCCCTACTGCCCACATGCTCATCCTTCTTCTTAGAGAGCACCTTATTGGGGTTGGGAGACACCCTTGTGGATTTCCTTTGGATATTCTCTGATGGAGAATGCTCCATTAGAGGGCTTGTAGACTTTTGGGGTGTAGATACATGAAGGGAAGGAACCTTCTGTACCTTTTTCCTTACATATGTTTGAGTGATGGGGAAAATTGGCTTCACAACAGGGAGCTGAGGAGGATCATTTGAAATGAATGGTGTGGGTAGGTCATTAGTGGATTGGTCAGATGTGGACTGTGACCCTGATGCCTCACCATGTGAATGAGACACAACCATCATTGTAGAGAACAATGGTGTGTCTTTGCCAGAAAAGTCCTTACTAGGTCTTTTCATGTTGGAAAACACCTTCCCTTTGGGAGGTTTAGGTACATACACCTCTTCAAGAGAGGGTAAATCCGTCAATTCCTTGTTCAGTACTTCTTGTACAAACCTTGGATACATATAAAATCTTTTGGTTTTGGTATCCAGATTTGACAGCAAATCATTCAGAATCATTTGTGAAAAATTAAACTTTCTGGAGGTAGCTAAGCAGACAAGTGCATAAGCTATGGTACTGCTGAACTCACTCCATCCAGTTGTTTTGCGAGAAATACAATGCTGAAGAGTATGAACAAAAAATCTCCACTGAGGTGAAAATTTGCTCTTGAAGAACTTATAAACCTCAGTAGGACCTTCATACCCCATTCTACCTATTTCTAGAAATAGGTCTTCCTTTGGGAGAGTAGATATACCTGAGGCATCATCTAGACGTAGATGAGTGCGAATGCAGCCTTCTGTGATTGTGATAGATTTATCACAGACCATTGATTGGATGACCTGATTGCCATTAACAATCTGAATGGAGGCATTGGTCCAAAATTGTCGCAGATGATCCACATAGATGGTGGGATTGACAGTTAACGCATAGGCGATGTGTGAGGATTTTAGGAAATCCACAATCTCATGAAAACCCTCAGCTTGTTTGGGTTTTTGCAGCATTGCTAGCTCATTGTGATCGTCAACAAAATCCAGTCCTGCCATCGTTCTGGGATTCGAATCAACACTAGGGTTTACGCACTGTAAAGCAAGAATTTGAGAGAGAGAGAGAGAGGATGAAAACTCGCTGGAAATTCAAAGAGCCGTGTGGGTTTTGGCGGTCAGAAAGGGTATTTATAGGTGGAGGGTTTCAGTTAAAAGCGGTACTAAGTACCCTAGCAGCATTAACAAGCCCGCAGTACTAACCCATATAAGCAGTAGTAACACATACCAGCAGCATTAACACAGACTAGCAGTATTAACACAAACTAGCAGTATTAACACATACCAGCAGCATTAACACTGTCTGGCAGTAGAAATAAGGAAAGCAATAGTAACTTTGCAATGGCAGTATAAACCACCTAGCAGTAGTAACCATACTTAACCATATTTGAACTGTCAGGATGAGTAATAGTGCGAGCAGTATTAACTTAACCAGAAGTACCAAGTTTCTAATCAGCAAGGTAATCTGAAACACTTAAACACAATTAGTTAACAACACCATGTACAATGAAATATGAGAAATTAAGCATGAAAGAAGCTATACAGAAATGGTACATAAAGAAAATCAAAAGAGGCTTATTCATTGTTTATCATGCCTACACTTGTGACCAAGAATGTGAATCTACCCACATCAAAAGCTTTGGTGAATAAATCAGCAAATTGGTTACTAGTGCG
Source organism: Arctium minus (assembly GCA_954870635.1). Taxonomy (NCBI): domain Eukaryota; kingdom Viridiplantae; phylum Streptophyta; class Magnoliopsida; order Asterales; family Asteraceae; genus Arctium; species Arctium minus. The sequence goes on from OX941081.1 coordinate 162,275,621, forward strand.
TACCTTCAAAACCTGAATTAAGTTCTTTTCATTGCAATCTCTAATAAAATGGTACCTGATTTCTATATGCTTGGTTTTAGAGTGCTTGACTGGATTATTAACAATGCTTATAGCACTGTTGTTATCAATGAAGATGGGAGTGTGAAGAAAAGTAACACCATAGTCCAACATCTGATTCTGAATCCATAGCACATGTGAGCAGCAGCTTGCAGCAGCTATATACTCTGCTTCTGTTGTAGAGGTGGACACTGTGGTTTGCTTTTTACACTGCCATGAAACTAGTCTTGCACCCAAAAACTGACATCCTCTTGATGTAGACTTTCTATCCAAGTTTGCACCACCCAAATCACTATCTGTATATGCAAGTAGATCAAATGGTGAGTCATGAGGATACCAAAGACCCAACCTAGGTTGTCCTTTGAGATATCTGAAGATCCTTTTGACTGCTTGAAAGTGAGATTGCTTAGGCCTCACTTGAAATCTGGCACACACACACATACAGCAGACATAATGTCTGGCCTTGAAGCTGTTAGATACATGAGAGAGCCTATCATAGATCTATAATGATGAACATCCACATCCTCCCCCTCAAGATCTACAGTGATCTGTTTGTGTGTTTCCATTGGTGTGCTTGCAGGCTTTGAATCTGAAAATCTAAACTTTGTAAGGATATCCTGCACATACTTGGATTGACTTATGAAAATTCCATCTTTCTTCTGTTTAACCTGTAGCCCAAGGAAGAATGTAAGTTCACCAATAGAGCTCATCTAGAATCTTTTGTGCATCAGCTCCTCAAACTCCTTGCACATATAATCTTTTGTGGATCCAAAGATGATATCATCTACATAGATTTGAACAAGCAGGATGTCCTTCTTCTTCCTTTTAATGAAAAGGGTCTTGTCAATGATTCCCCTTTCAAATGCATTTTCCAAGAGATAGGTAGACAGAGTGTCATACCATGCTCTTGGTGCTTGATGTAGCCCATAGAGTGCCTTCTTTAATTTGTATACTTTGTCAGGAAAATTAGGATTCTCAAACCCTGGAGGCTGACAAACATACACTTCTTCATCAATTTTCCCATATAGGAATGCACTCTTAACATCCATCTGAAATACTCTGAACTACATGAAAGAAGCATAGGCTAGAAACAGCCTAATTGCCTTAATTCTGGCTACTGGTGCAAATACTTCTTCATAATCTATCCCCTCTTCTTGTGTATACCCTTGTGCCACAAGCCTGGCCTTATTCTTTATCACTATACCTCTCTCATCTTTCTTATTCCTGAAAACCCATTTAGTTCCAATTGCTCTTTGTCCTTGTGGAAGACCAATTAGATCCTACACATCTTGCAGCTCAAACTGTAGCAGCTCCTCTTGCATTGCTTCTATCCAACTTGGTTCTTTCATTGCATCATAGGCCTTCTTGGGTTCAATCTGAGATAGAAAACAAGATAACAAACCTGACTGCAAGTCTTTCAATCCTCCTAACTCACTTTGATGCCTTGTGATCCTGGGAGAATTGATATCACCAATCACCAACTGAGGAGGATGATTCTTCTGAGTTCTTGTTTGATGGGCAACCTCCTCATTAATATTTGCATCCAGATTAGAGTCATTCTTTTCAGGAGTGTTTCCACCAAATACTGAAGAATTTTCTTCATCAGTATCATCTTCTGACAATATGGGCATTTCAGGACCTGTGTTTCCTGAACCTGAAGAATGAGCATCCTTTATATCACCTTTATCCTCTTCATCACCTTTATCCTCTTCATCACCTTTATCATCTCCATCCTGTTCTGGTTCAGAATCCTCTGTTTCTGAATCATCCTTCTTTTCTTGTTGACAAAATTCAACATGATCAACTGTAGGTATAAGGAACAACACAAACTCTGGTTTCTGTGCTTGTACCTTTTCTGAACTTGTTCCTGCAATTTGTACATTACTAAAACCCAAAGAATTAGTTAGTGAATCAATGTCAAATAGCTAATTGGATTTGGTGTGTTCTCATTGCATTTGACATTGTCACTTTCCTCTATAATCCTGGAAGAACTGTTGAATACTCTATATGCCTTACTCTGAGAGGAGTATCCAACAAGGAATCCATCCTCAGCTTTGCTTTCAAACTTGCCTAAATGAGATTTGGTATTGAGGATTGTGCAAGGACACCCAAAAGGTTTGAAAAATCCAATAAAAGGTTTCTTCTTTTTGAAAAGTTCATAAGGTGTCTTACCTTGGGATTTGACAACTAGAACTCTGTTTTGGACATAACAAGCAGTATTAACTGCTTTTGCCTAAAAAGTAATTAGTAATTTTGAATCTTCCAACAAAGATCTAACAGCCTCAATCAATGTCCTATTTCTCCTCTCAACAACACCATTCTGTTGAGGAGTCCTAGGAGCACTGAATTGTCTCTCAATACCTTTAGTCTCACAAAAGCTGTTTAAGTCACTGTTTTTAAACTCAGTTACATTATCAGATCTGATGACTTTAACTCTTAGATTTGTTTGGTTTTCAAGCCTAAGGACAAAGAATTTGATCAGTCCACTTGTCTCATCCTTAGTCCTCAGAAAATATACCCAAGTAAATCTAGAGAAGTCATCAACAATGACTAAGCAATAAGATTTCTTACCAATACTCATCACATTTGTAGGACCAAAGAGATCCATATGCAATAACTGAAGAGGTGAAGAGATTGTGTTTATTTCTTTGTACGTATAAGAAGTTTTGTGCTGATTGCCTTTAAGACATGCAACACAATGATCATCACATGAAAACACTTTTTGAGGCAAACCTCTCACAAGGTTGTTTTTCACAAGATTGTTCATAGTTTTAAAATTCATGTGACACATCCTTCTGTGCCAAAGAGATGATTCATCTAAAGAAGCTTTTGAAAACAGACAATTAAGTGATGAATCAGATGAAACACTCTCTAAGTCCAAACAATAAACATTATTCTTTCTAGGAGTTCTAAGTAGTATCATATTTTCATCAACTACCTTGAATCCTGGAGCAAGGATAATACATTCAATATCACTAAATAATATACTATGTTTCTTGTCACAGACCTGTGATACACTTAACAGGTTGTATCTTAATTGCTCAACATAGTAAATGTCAGGATCGAATTCTCAACAAGAATTAATTCTCAGAAACAATATCAAAGAAGTTTGCGGAATAACACTTTGATATTCAATGAAATAGTAAATCAATACAGAAAATATGAGGAACAAACTGTAAACTTGTATTGAATGCTTTGAAGTTACAGGATTACACACTCAACCTCAATATTGATGAACAGGCTCAACAATACGAATTCTACTTCTCTAGAATTAGGATCTATGCCTTGAGGTTGATTTCTCTCTTGAAAAACAATTATCAAAAAGTTATATCTATCTATTCTAAACATTCTATACATATACTGATAAAAAGATAATTACAAAGAATAAACAAATCTTCAGTATATCTTCCATGTATATCTTCTAAGTATATCTTTAGTATATCCAGCTGTCGTACATTCCATCCAGATCTCTTTAGCAGCACTAATAATGCTCAGCAGCATTAACTTCATCTAGCAGCATTAACTGCAAGCAGTACTAACTACTAGCAGTACTAATCTTGTTGAGCAACATTAACCATCAACTAGCAGCATTAATAACAGAAGTACTAACTAGAAGTATTAACAACTAGAAGTATTAACTGTTTTCTTCTAGCAGCATTAACTAGAACTAGCAACATTAACCACAGAAGTAGTAACCGTGTTGAATATTAACTTCAGAAGTATTAACCATGTTGAACTAGAAGTAGTAACCATGTTGAACTAGAAGTAGTAACCATGTTGAACTAGAAGTAGTAACCATCCTTGGCATATTTCAGACCCAACAATCTCCCCCTAACTTAACTTTTCAAAACTGAGAAGTTAAGTTCTTCAGCATAGGGTCTTTATGATAATTTCAAAACTTTCTGCAATTACTAGTTCTTCTTGATTCAGTTTCTGCTGTTATCTTCTTTTCTGTTTCTGTTGTAGTTACTGCTTTGTTTCATCTTCTTCACTTATCTCCCCCTCAAAATAAGATTTCATATCAACTTGATTCTCCTTCTCAATTCTTCTCAAGTTCAGATGTTTAAGTCTCCCCCTTTTTGAAATAATCATGATCTTTTCATCTCTTTTATCTCCATAATTTGATTGTGAACTTTCAGACAAATTGTACCAAGTGTATCCATCAATTCTTTGTAGTTAAACTGTCCTCACCTCCTTTAGATGTTTTACCACCTTTGAAGGATCCTTGGATCTTTTAGTAGAGATCTTCTGCCTAACAGAAGCACCTTCTACTCCCTTGGTTTCTTGGCACCTGGGACCTTTAGATAATTACTCATCTAAAGTTGCCATGGGGAAGGTCTTAGATATGTTCACACTGTCCTGTCCTGCACTTTGTGCAAAGTCAGTAGTGTGAGCCTTACAACCCATATGCTCTTGCATCTCCTTATTGAGCACCTTCTTGAGGTTGGGAGACACCCCTATGGTTTCCCTTTGGATATTCTCTAAAGGAGAATCCTCCCTTAGAGGGCTTAAAGGCTTAGTGGGTGAAGGTACAAGAAGGGAAGGAGCCTTCTTTACCTGTTTTCTTTATCTGTTTTATTGGTGAACTTGGCTTATGAAGTAGAGACTGTGGGATAGATATAGAGTGGGAAGATTAGGATTGGCTAGCAGTGGGAATGTCTAATGAGGGCCTTGACCCTGCTGCCATATCTTCTTCAGTGTGGGACACCACCATCATTGTAGAGAACAATGGGGTGTCAACTCTTTCAGAGTCCCTAGCAGATCTTCTCATGTTTGAGAAAACCTTGCCTTTAGGGGGTTTAGGTACATATACCTCATCAAAGTGAAGTATGTCCGTCAATTCATTATTAAGTACTTCTTGTACAAACTTTGGATACAGATAAAAGCTTTTTGATTGATATCCAGGTTTGACATAAAATCAATGAAGATCATTTTTAGGTATAGAAAACTTACATTAGCAGTAGTAGCACTTATCAGCAGCATTAACACAGACTGGCAGTAGTAACACATACCAGCAGTATTAACACAGTCTGACAGTATTCACTGAACTAGAAGTACTAACTACCTTTCAGTATTAGCAACCTTTTTCACTTTTCTAACCTTCTGCTGGATCAAAAGTAACATGTCCTCCATCAAATCTTTTAAAGAATTTGAAGGCAATCCATGTTCCTTGTTATGTGCCAAGAACAACCATTATCTTCATTCCAAATGCTCTTCCTCTTGAGCTTTTGATTGCCCTGCACACTTGATAAATCAGTTAGTCTTTGATGGAACCCAAGCCAAAGTGGTCTTGGGTTGACCTTTCTCATTAATATAGTCTGTCAGTTTGGTCTGAATGAGTTGTTTAGGAATCTCATGACTGGAGTACTTTGTCAAGATTATAGGCTTGGCTGCATTACTACTAGAAGCAGCACTATTTTTGTTAGCAGTACTATCTGGGATAGCAGTACTAACAGGTTTCTTTGCAATTGGAACCCAAACTTGAACAAAGTTGTTTGCTTTCTTTGTCTTTAAATTACTTCTTGGCTTATTTGGAGTATTTTTCTTTGGTTTAGCAAACTTGTTCTGAGCATGTGATCTTATAGGTGCTCTGTTCTCAGCCATATGATTCCTTCTCTGATTCCTATAACCAAAAGAGTTTTGTGGTTTTCTTTGAAAAGTGACTCTTTGGTTGATAGGGTTGAAATAACAGTGTTTGGCAAGATGATTCAATTTGCCACAGATAAAACAAGGTTTTGGTCTATTGATTTTACTCAAATCAACTCCTTGTTTTTGTGCCCACTGATTAGTCCAGTTTCTCTGATTTCCCCTTGGTTTATCATGTTTTTGGGGCTCAGATTTATTGCAAGAACACTGTTTACAAGGGACAGGATTCACAACTGTGGTTTGCTTATAATGGACCTTCTCAGACTTTCTCTCAGTCTTTTCTATGTCCTTAGACTTGATCCAAGCCTTTCCACATCCCTCATTGGTGATAATGTTATTTTCTATAGGAATCTCACCACTCACAGTGTTCTTCTTACTCTTTTCATTAAAGTTCTCTTCTTCAGAGTCTGTTTCAACCACCACTTTTTCTAATGGATCTACCTTTGTGGTTCCATCAGATGATTCCTTCCTATTCTTGGTCTCTAGCAAGTCTGATATAGGAGGGATGTAGTTGTTGTTGTATGGTGGTGGGGTGGTGTTATAGCCTATTCCTCTTCTAAGTTTGTCATGGATTTGAGTTTGGAGTAAAGAGTCTATTGCTTTAGAAGCATTGGAAAATTTCTCAATATCCAGTTTGGCTTTCTCAAACTCCCTCTTTATCTTCTCATTCTCCTCTTCTTTCTGTTTTAGCTTAAATTCATACTGATCTTTCTCCCACTTCCAGTAGTTTGTGTCATAAGAGTGTTGAAGCCCATTGGCTTGAAAACCTTTGATCTGATCTTCAAATCTCTCTACAATCCTTACATAGTCTTTTATATCTTTTTCTAATCTCTTAAGGTCATCACTCATCTTCTGATTGTGATCCCTGTACCTTTTAACAGTTTCAATACAGGATTTAGAACAAAGATTAGATGTTACCTCTGTAGGAATTTCTGAGCTTGAAGACTCTGAACCTTTAGCCATGATGATGTGATTTTGAATGTAGGTTTCTGAGAATACTCGCTCTGATACCACTTGTCAGGATCGAATTCTCAACAAGAATTAATTCTCAGAAACAATATCAAAGAAGTTTGCGGAATAACACTTTGATATTCAATGAAATAGTAAATCAATACAGAAAATATGAGGAACAAACTGTAAACTTGTATTGAATGCTTTGAAGTTACAGGATTACACACTCAACCTCAATATTGATGAACAGGCTCAACAATACGAATTCTACTTCTCTAGAATTAGGATCTATGCCTTGAGGTTGATTTCTCTCTTGAAAAACAATTATCAAAAAGTTATATCTATCTATTCTAAACATTCTATACATATACTGATAAAAAGATAATTACAAAGAATAAACAAATCTTCAGTATATCTTCCATGTATATCTTCTAAGTATATCTTCAGTATATCCAGCTGTCGTACATTCCATCCAGATCTCTTTAGCAGCACTAATAATGCTCAGCAGCATTAACTTCATCTAGCAGCATTAACTGCAAGCAGTACTAACTACTAGCAGTACTAATCTTGTTGAGCAACATTAACCATCAACTAGCAGCATTAATAACAGAAGTACTAACTAGAAGTATTAACAACTAGAAGTATTAACTGTTTTCTTCTAGCAGCATTAACTAGAACTAGCAACATTAACCACAGAAGTAGTAACCGTGTTGAATATTAACTTCAGAAGTATTAACCATGTTGAACTAGAAGTAGTAACCATGTTGAACTAGAAGTAGTAACCATGTTGAACTAGAAGTAGTAACCATCCTTGGCATATTTCAGACCCAACAGTAAACATCTTCAAAAGTCATCTTACCTTTTGAAACCATACCTTTACCACTTATCTTACCTCCTGCTGGATTGTCACCAAAAGCAACACGTCCTCCATCAAACCTTTTGAAATTTTGAAGGCAGGACATGTTACCTGTCATGTGCCTAGAGCAACCACTATCTACATGCCAAATGCTCTTCCCCTTGAGCTGTTGGTTACCCTGCACATAAGATAAAACAGTTAGTTTCTTGAGGGAACCCAAGCCAAAGTGGTCTTGGGTTGCCCTTTCTCATCAACATACTCATATTCATTAAGCTTAGTCTTGATGAGATGATCAGAGTCAGGAATCTCATGGCTGGAATACTTTGTCTTAGTTATAGGCTTGTTAGTATTATCACTGATAGCAGTACTATCCTTGTTAGCAGTATTAACTTGGTCAGCAGTACTAACCTTGTTAGCAGTACTAACTTGGTCAGCAGTACTAACCTTGTTAGAAGTATTAACTTGATCAGCAGTACTAACCTTGTTGGCAGTACTAACTTGGTTAGCAGTACTAACTTTGTTAGCAGTAGTATTGCTATCAGCAGCACTATTTCTGTTAGCAGTACTATTTGAGGTAGCAGTACTAACAGGTTTAGTGCATTTTGGAACCCAAATTAAGACACAGTTGTTTGCTTTCCTATTCTTTGTGTTACTCCTTGATTTGCTTGGAATATCTTCTTTTGTTTTAGCAAACTTATTCTGAATATGAGATTTTGCAGTACCAGTTTTCATTGGTGTTGTTCTCACATTCTCAGCCATGTGGTTCCTTGATCTTCTTGATTGCTTCCTATAACCAACAAAATTTTGTATTTGTCTTTGAAAAGTAATTCTTTGGTTAACAGGATTGAAATAACAGTGTTTGGCTAGATGATTCAACTTGCCACAGATAAAACAAGGCTTTGGTCTATTGATTTTGCTAAGATCAATTCCTTGTTTTTGAGCCCACTAGTTTTTTCTGTTTCTCTGATTTCCCCTTATTTTATCATGTTGATGGGGCTTGTTCTGTCGACAAGTACAGAGATTTACAACAGTAGTTTGCATATAGTGATCTCCTGTATCTTCTCCTTCCCTTTCCTGGAGGTCTCAGCTTTCTCACTCTTAACAGTCTCTTCCCCAATCTTAAACTTCTCTACTTTCTCACTCTTGACAAATGGTTTACCTCCCCTTTAATTTGTAAGAATATGGTTTTCTAAGGGAATTTCTTTCTTGTCTTCCTTATTCTTATCCTCATTTTTCTCTTCTTCAGACTCTTTCTCAATCACTACTCTGTCTAGTGGATCTACTTTAGTGGCTCCTGCAGGTAAGTCCTTCTTCTCTTGTCTTTCTAAGAGGTCTGAGGTGGATGGAATGTAGTTGTTATTGTAAGGTGGAGGGGTGTTGTTGTAGCTTATACCTCTCTTCAGTTTGTCATGAACTTGAGATTTGAGTAAAGAGTCCATTGCTTTAGAAGCATTGGAAAATTTCTCAATATCTAATTTGGCCTTCTCAAATTCACTTCTGACTTTCTCACATTCTTCTTTATCCTTCTCTAGCTTAATCTCTAACTCCTTCTTCTCCCACTTCCAATAGTTTTGATCATATTAATGTTGAAGTTCATTGGCTTGATATGCCTTAATTTGTTCTTCAAAATTCACAATGATCAAATTAGACTCTCTCCTATGTTTCTCTAGTCTTTTAAGATCATCACACATGCTCTGATTGTGATCCCTGTACTTCTTAACAGTTTCAAGACAAGCTTTAGAGCAAAGTTTAAATTTTACCTCTGTGGGAATTGCAGTGCTTGAAGACTCTGAAACCTCAGCCATCAATGCTTGATTCTGAATTGCATCATCAGCTTGATCACTCCAATCAAATCCCATTCCATCCTGTGAGACAAGTGCTTGAGATGGGTTCCAGTTGTTGGTGGTCTTTGTTTGTTGATTGTTGCTCCCATCCTGTTGAGAGATTCCCCCTCTGCATTCTCTTGCAAAGTGCCCCAGTTTATGACACTTGTAGCATTCCACTTTGGATTTGTCAAATCCAGCACCATCTTCTCTTCTCATGGAAAAGTTGTTTCTTCCTGTTCTTTTAATGAATCTTTTGATTCTCATGGTGAGCATTGCCATTTGCCACTTGATATCCATCTCTTCAAGGTCATCAACATTGATCTGCTCCAGATCATCATTAATAAGAGAATATTTAGCATGACTAGCAAGGAAGGCTTCCAAAACAGAATCATTGAGTCCATCCTGTTTTGAGCCATAAGCAGCACTAACTGATTCTGTGTTTGCAGAAGAATCAGTAGTAGATGATAAGAGAGCAACATTGTGAGAGTATCCAGATGGCTTCTTCTTACATTCAACTTCTGCTTCAAACACCCTGGGATCATTGTAGAGATCATCAAGTTCCTTATCCTACAGATTATCATTCTACCTAAATGATACATTATACATTACCCATTCTTCACCAAGAGATCTTAGAAACTTTCTATTGACATCATCCTGGTCCATCTTGACACCAACAGTGGCCAATTCTCCAATCAACTTCTTGAACCTATCAAAGGTTTGAGTCATAGACTCATTCTTTGTAGACATAAAATTTTCATATTGTTGCTTGAGAATTGCTTTCTGACTTCTCTTAGTGCTTTTGGTACCTGAAAACCTCTTCTCCAAATCATTCCACAAGATTTTCGCATCAGCACAGTTGCAAAACTGATGTTGATATTCATTAGGAATTGCCAAGAGCAGAGTGCTCAAGGTTTTCATCTCAGTCTGCCTCATCTTTCTTTCTCCATCAGTCTTTGGTGGAGGTCTCTTTCCATCAGCTCCCATCTCTCCTTCATTGGAGGGACCATTCTCAATGATGTCCCACATTGAGTAGTCTGTAAGAAGTATATACTGCCTGATCCTGATTTTCCACATGTCAAACTCATTAGGTTTGAGCATGGGAACCTTTGAAACAAGAACACTGTCGTATGATCCGTCCAAGATGATTATTACTTTCTGAGTTCCTTTGCTCTGATACCACTTGTCAGGATCTAGATTCTAAACAAGAATTTAAACTAAACACTCAGAAACTATGTTAAAGAAGTTTGCGGAATAACACTTTAACAGTAAATCAATGGAACAGTGTATGACTGCAAATCACAAGTTATATTGAATTAACTTAATGATTACAACCAAAGTCTCAATCTGTTGAACAGGCTCAACATACGTTCAATACTTCTCTAAAGAAAGGACTACTAAGAATCTTGAGGCTAATTCTCTCTAAACAAAAACGTATGTATCTCTGTATGTATAATAATATAAGACTTCTAGACTATATATACAAAACAGATTACAAGATAATTATTAAATTAAAGTTGATCTTCAGCATCCAGTCCATAATTATCTTCAATCTCCTTGTCTTTCACTTTAAGCAACCAACCATCTTTATCATCATAAGCATCATTAATCTTCAGTAGCATCTTCTATTCAATAGCAGTACTAACCATGCTTGCAGTAGTAACTTCCAACTTGCAGTATTAACTCTTCAAGCAGTACTAACTACTAGCAGTAGTAATCCTTCAAGCAATAGTAATATTTCTAGTAGTAGTAATCTTCAAGTAGCAGTACTAAAGTGTTCAGCAGTAGTAATCCGCAATACTTAGCAGCACTATCTAGACTTAGCTCATTTCAGACCCAACAAAGTTCAACCCCTCTGGGTCTATACCTTGGAATCCCAAAACATCCCAGTTAAGCTCGTTCACAAGAAACTTGCAATTATTGGTCAGAAGACCCCATGCCTATTTCAAGTTACAATACGGGGATATTTATCCCACTCCAACTGACTCTTATGCCTATGGATCTATTGCATTACAGCCTAAAACACTACATGACTCCAAATGAATGAACTAGCGCATCCAAAACATGTAACTCTCAAATAAGATGCAACTAAGTACACCATACGACCAAGGCTCCTTGACGAGCTACCAAAACTGAACAATTGTTCCACAGGATCATTTGAGTGTAAACCAAGCCCAAAAGGCATAATGAACGATTGGCTAAAATACGTGAGCCAATAGGGTTACAAAACCAAAATACGTCTTTTCCCAAAATATTTGTCTCTCAAATCACAAATGGCCTTCGGCCTAAAACTAAAAGGTTTACCATTTCTAGAATGTTCCCAAAGTCAGGAATAACCAAAGTCATAGGACTCACACCTTCGTAATTTCAAAACGTCTCGTGACGTGAATGATGCATAAAACCCGACAAACACTAAAAGTGCATTTTTGACTGAATACCCATTTATGCAATAAACCATCAAAACACATTCGTTTATGACAAATTTATCAAAATACCTAAAAATCACAAAGATGTGTGTTATATAAGTTTATAAAGTTAAACACTTTCAAAATAACCAAACTTATCAGCAGTTAACATTTTCATGTAAATCACATAAATACTTTAAAATGATCATTTTTGGCATGTACAACGTTTTCACAAATCAACTTGAACTCAGATTGCTAGATTTAGGCTAAATCTAGATTTTACCCAACTTGAGCTTCCTTGGAGCAAACTTGAATCCACGAGTAAATCCTTCCAAAAACCTAGATCCACAAGTTTCCAACCATAAATAATCATATTCAACCATCTACAATCGTTCCCCAAACATTTTACACAAATACCTCATCATATATCCAAAACCCTAATTTCTATAAATAAAGAAAATAGGAGGTTACCTTAACCATAACTTGAATCCACCAACCACACACTTCTAGATCACCAAAACGAGCCATTCATTCCAAATCTTCAAGTTGATAAAAATGGTTGGGTGAAAACCCTAGAAATTGATAAGGGTGAAGAAGAAGACGAACACATTTTAGCCTTAGCCTCCAACCTTGCTAAATGATGATAAATCACTTGGATTCCTTAGTTTTCGTACCTTGAAAGCCCAAAACTGACAATATAAGCATAAGGGTTCGGTTCTAGAGAGAGAAGGATGAAAGTGGGGGATGGAACAAGTGAAAAGGGGTTTAAAATCGGGTTTTAAAACAAGTTGGGGTCGACCGCAACTGTGCCCAGGGCACTCTCGCCAGGGCACTCTCGCTAAGAGTGTACCGCGGGTGGTACCACCCCCGCGACTTTGACAAGACGACAGTGACAGTCTCTCCCGAGCTACGAAATTTGACCTTTTTCGACGCCAAGACCTTCGACACTCTTGGGGGTTTTGAATAATGTTTTCTCAATCGTGAATCCCACCACTTACAAGTTGCAAAGAGGTCCGGGTGATCCTTACTTACCGAAAATTACGGGTGTTACAATCCTCCCAACCTTAGAATGATTTCGTCCTCGAAATCCATTTCTTACTCAAGGCATTTCATTACCATCCTCAACACTTATTGGGTTTCCTCTGTCCCCAAAGGTAATGATATATCATAGACCTCAATGATGACATTCTCCCAAGATGACCGTTTCCCTGCCCGAGGGGTTGTCTCTAGTCAATTTCATCCTTGAGTTACAACTCGATGGTTTCCTGACGCAACTGCCATACTGATTTTCGCGAAGACCCACACCCCCAATTTCCACCTTGATACATTACATCTATACTAGAGCGAACATCGAACCTTATTCCAGAGTAATCTCAATTAATACGGTCTCGGTTGACTCCCAACCTTAGGTGAAACGTATTACCTCAAGTGCGAATAGTGTCCTCCATCTTCCATCGACCAATCCATTTTAGTTCAACACGACTCTGAATTTGTAATCCGATGATCGACACCCAAACCAAGGAGTCCCCATAATCCCTTAATCCCTCACTCTTGATGTTGGTAGAGACGTCCTTCCAGGGACGTGCCAAAACATTCTCCACAGGGTCGTTTATTCAAATTCGACGATTGTGCAACTCCAACTGTACTTAAACATCAATCCAAAGGGTCGATATAAACCTTTACCATATCAAGAATCTTGATCATCGATACTTAATTACTATCGTCTGATATCCTTAAAGTTACCACTTAAGATGCAAACACACGAGATTTATCGGAAATGTTCTGAAGCATTCCAACGGTCATGTCCTCAAAACTGAACGTCGACACCTATCCTCAAAATGACCATACCACAAATGTGGGTGTACCACCAAATATCCCATAATCCGGATTTGTATTGTCGAATTGAAAGTTGACACCTAACAAGGCACTAAAGTTCCACTCTTACCTCTTTAACAAACGAACCACATTCTTTCCTTTATTCACAAAGGCTTGACACCTAACAGGGCACTAAAGTTCCACTCTTACCTCTTTCACAAACGAACCACATTCTTTCCTTTATTCACAAAGGGTTTTTATGGTGATACCCCACCAACACATAACTTGATGTCGAATAGACAGGCAGCCTCTCGAATCAAATCTAACCATACGCAAATAACCACACGAGATATCATCCCGTAAATTTACTGAAGTAGAAAGATCACCCCTTAATTAACTGAGAGAAAACATAAATCTAATACCTCAATTAGTCACGTATTTACCGACTCATGAACTGAAACCCATAATACTAAAACTGACCACCAGTCGGATCATCCGACGCTCCAATTCTCAAGGACTTCTCTGGTCCATTATAACAACTTCTTTCACGATAGGGGTTTTAGATCTATAGCCTTAATGAGTTCAAGGTTTTCAACTAATACGCCAACTTAAAATTTTATAACACATTAAAATGCAAAAGTTCCATAACATTTAATCGTACATGTAAAAATCTACTACCGTTTATTCGGTAGGTGTGCAAAGTGATCACTAATGCTACACATATAAAATTATTTCAAAATTCCTTTGATCAATACTCACGTTAATAATGACAATAACAATTGATGCGCAACAATATTTCCAAATGGACTACCATGGCCCTAGCATGCATTAATTTATAGTATGTACGTGAAAATAACTTTCTATACTAAAACATATGTAACAAATGTTTGTACAACTTCAAAAAGGGACCTACAAAGTTTTACTTGAAGTTCCTTCCTTTAAACCGCATATGTCGTGGAATAAAATTTTCCAACAGGGCTCATATACCTCAATTTAGTTTCCAAGATTTAGTAAAATAATGGGAGTGTGTGATTTGGTCAATCGCAAGTAAATTCTAAATCGAGTTCAAATCTTGGGCCACCCAAATAAAACGCACTTGTCCAAAAATAGAAGTTACAAGGACATGTATACCGATAACTCATTTAAGGCATTGCGGAAGATTTATGATAATAAAATCTACAACTGAATCACGTTCAAAGCGAAATTTCAATATGAAACGACATAACTCTTTCATATGCTTACTTCCCATCAACAATTTAGAACAATTCGAATACTATAAAGCATACAACAGATAACACTTGTGTAAAACCCAAAAGAGAGATCACCTAATATTGAAACTTCCCAAAATAGCATATGGGATAACATCTATTAACAAACTCTCAAGACGTCTCTCACGGTTGCGAAAATACCGATGCAAAACTCGCATGAGACAGAATATTAAGCGAAAATTTATAAGTTAACGCACCCAATAATACAGATATACGCGTTACAAAGTTTCATCTACGCGACTCAAAATGTCGTAAAATAAAACGCCATAAAACCCAACTCAAAATTCCCATAAAACTCATCAACGCCAAAATCAAGCGATGCTAAAATTTTCATTTCCCGACATCAAAGCATGAGACGACAATATGTCTAAAAATGTTAAAATTCTAAGACCACAACGTAAGATAAAGTGACACTTTCCAACAAGACTTGTAGGGGACACGACGCCAAATAACTCGCAGATTCCCACAAAGCAAAATTAAAACATACGCATTTCAAGGTTTACTCACACGCCGAGAAAACGTCGCAAAACAATACTCCATAAAATTCAACACGACTCGTACAGACTAAAATTCCCAAGAAACTTCAAACACTAAAATAGTGGAAGACAACTCTTCGTCTAAGGCCTCAACATATGTGGAGGAGATCCAATGTTAAGGTTATAAGTTGTAGTTACTTGTCTAAGACTCTACGCAACGTCAAAATACAAACATCACATTATTAAAAAAAATAGCATTAGGCAGCACTGAGGATAAGCTAAGCCTCAACAAATCTTTCAACCACATGCAATAAAATAATTTTATGCATGCTTAATATCATGGTCCAAAAACTTGTGTGTGCTAAACATTTCAAGATTTCGTAATAATATCCACATGGTGATTTGGAAAAATGAGAAATAATCGATGCAATTTATTTCAGAAATACATTTCGTGCATAAATTTGGTCGGCACTTAAAACCTCGAAACCACGCCCCTCGATTTCTTAGTTACACTACCGTCATCCAGATGCTTAACATCTTAAGGCAAAGATCAAGGACTTCATAGGTTCACCTCACGATTGATCCTCGAAATAACATCGGTTCCAAAAGTCTATGGTTCTAATCCAACCAATCAATCTGACCCGAAACGATCCACTTAATGCAATCACCAAGCTCACCGTCACTCCAAGTGATGAATACTAAACTCATCAACTCCTTCTAACGGCTACCCATGTAGAACTTCTTCACTACCCCATCGGTCATCATGCCAAGGTAGTTCAAACACACACATGTAACTCGTAGGTTCACCATAACACTAGCCAGGTGCTATTATGAACGTACTGTACATGATCATCCTTCCATTTTCAGCGTGATTCCCGTTCTAGTGACTTCACTCACCTCGAATCATCAAATCTTGAAGTGCCTAATTATGCAATCTCACATTCAATCACTTAAAACTACGCTAGTTTGAGTCTAGGCATTCAAAATCAACACCTAATTCTCTCAAACTTAAGCTCTGATACCAACTTGTAACACCCTCAAATCTGAAAATAGCAACTAATTTAAAATTTTCTAAATACACCAATAAATGATTCATCCACATTCACAATTTAAGATTTAACCTCAATACACACATTCATTCTAAACATACGGTCTATAATAAGGTCGGGTGCCACTAAAACCCAATAATAGTCACTATCTCCAAATTGCGAAAGACTTCACTAAATACTTACACTTGTGAGGAACTACGCACATCTCTTCATAGTACTGCTAGAACCAAACCCCCGTCTGGAACCTGATATACATGCCGACAAATAAAAAGGTTAGGCTTAACGCATAGTGAGCTCAAGAGTTTTCAACATATATAAATTAATCGCTTGAAAAGGAAGAATACAACTGAAATCATAACCTTTCAAAATGATATGCTTCAAACGTGAAAACGACCCGTTTTCCAATAATATGCATTTTAGACGAATGAGGCGCCATAATAAACGTTTTCAAAACAAATGGTTTTAAGAGCTAAGCCCCCAAAATAACACGCTTCTTTATAAATTAATTTCAACACATAACTCACTCAAAAGGAGAAAAGAAAACGGACACCCAATTTATGAAACGTGGATAAAACTTTATATCCCGTAACACCCAAACACGGGTGGGGTACATTACTTAACCCAGAAATCGTGGATAAGATCCATGTATACAGAACGTCACCGAAAACTTGGATAATAAACTCAATACCAAAAAACAACACCTTTTGGTGACGGGGAGACCCGAATTCCATCGAATGTGGCGGGCACACAAAGTTAGGCCACTTATCAATGTTATATGAGCGTCACTTAGGGATAAAACAATCGTTAACATCAACCTTTCCGAGTCTATAGATAACAGGCCAACAAGCTCAACAACCCCATGTCTATTGCTTGGATAATCATCAAGTTCAACCCCTCCAGGTCCGTACCTTGGAAATCTTCGTGCACTCATCAAGTTCAACCCCTCCGGTTCTATACCTTGGAATCCCAAAACATCCCAGTTAAGCTTGTTCACAAGAAAGTTGCAATTATTGGTCAGAAGACCCCATGCCTATTTCAAGTTACAATACGGGGATATTTATCCCACTCCAACTGACTCTTATGCCGATGGATCCATTGCATTACAGCCTAAAACACTACATGACTCCAAATGAATGAACTAGCGCATCCAAAACATGTAACTCTCAAATAAGATGCAACTAAGTACACCATACGACCAAGGCTCCTTGATGAGCTACCAAAACAGAACAATTATTCCAAAGACTCATTTGAGTGTAAACCAAGCCCAAAAGGCATAATGAATGATTGGCTAAAATACGTGAGCCAATAGGGTTACAAAACCAAAATACGTCTTTTCCCAAAATATTTCTGTCTCAAATCACAATTGGCCTTCGAACTAAAACTTGTAATACCCTAAAAACCAGAGTGAATTTAAAACGCGGAAACTGGATAATTAAACATCAACACTTGGTATAAACCTCCCAAAAAGGGGAAATGTACTAATCCTGTACAAATCTGCATACTGATATTGAACTCAACAACAAACTAATCTAAACATAAACTATCTACATTACATCAGTTGTTAATCCAATATCACCAAAAGAATGGGACTTAAACAACTGCCCAACATCAATACTAGTCATCTCAAAAGCCCCCGAGACCAAGCTCATCACACAAGCCCTTGGCAACCCACCGCTAATGGGAACCTGTTATACACATCATTTGAGAAAAAAGTGTTAGGTTTAAATCCTAGAGATAACATACATTTATAATTTCAAGAGATAAAAACAATTGTATCAAAAGGAACTCTTTTCAATAAGTTTTGGTTTACACGTGAAATCTTTTCCACATAAGGACTGATCGGTCCGAAAATTCATCTTGTGATGACGGGGGAAACCCGATTTACCAAGGATTGCGGCGAAACACAAAAGTAGGCCACAATCCGAGTTGTGAGCTAAATACCTGGAATCCATGGCCACGAACAACAAGGTCCGTACTAAGATGTGAGGGAGGGCCCCCGAGGAAACCAAGTCATACTCGTTCACGAGGACTACATTATGAACCATGGCTAGTAACCGATCTCACATAACCGTACCAAAAGGCCCCCGAGGGTCAAATGCATCCATAGCTACAAAAAGGGGAATAGATATCCCAATAATAACAGCCGACTCAAAACCTAGGGATCCACTAGTAATGGTACAAACTTGTCACAATAACATATGTGACCAACCATAGATAGTCATATGGTATAAAAACATTTTATAAACAAAATGTTTTCCTTCAATTTTAACTGCTGGTAAGAATGAAAATCATAAAATGAGTTTATATACATTCTTTCAAATAATCCACATAAATGTGCAATTAAAACCTCCTTTTACTTCAAATTAGATGGAACCCATCATTTTAATCGAAAATGATCGGGAACCCTAAAATCTCCCAAAACTCAAGTTATATCAAAAATGTAGTAAACTTAGATCCAAAACCATGGAGATATATAGGAGTGCAAAATGTAACTTTTGACATGTATAAAGTTTATAAAAAGTTAGTAGGAACTCACCAAATAGGTTTTAGACGAAAACCCGAAAACCAGATATCGACCACCGAGAAAAGACGAAGCTTTCTATACCGAACCCTTGCTAGAAACACTTAATACTAGCAACTTACGAGGTCTAAAGAACCAAAAAAAATCAAAGAAAGAGAGAGAGAGACTTGAGATATTTCCACCAAATGAGATATTTGAAGAAAACCCACCTAAGTCGGCCAGGCTATCTCACGGGTTATGCCGCAACCTCAAGTCGCGGCATAACTCGCCCGCTTGCAGAAACCAAACCCATACATAGGGTTTCGCAGGTTGTGCCGCGACCTCAAGTCTCGTTGCAACTCGCGCAGTTCACTGAGTTTTTGCACAAAACCACCAAAAACCAACCTCAAACTCCAAACCAAACGCGGTGCTAACGATAACGCTTAAACACAAGAATAACAAGATTACATAACGGAAATCCGGGGTGTTACAATCCTTCCCAACTTGGAAATGATTTCGTCCCCGAAATCCAATTACTCGAAAAGATGAGGATATCTTCGCTTCATATCCTCCTCGGCTTTCCACGTCACGTTGGCTCCTCGATGATGCTTCCACTGCACCTTGACCATAGTGACTTCTTTGTGACGCAACTTCTTAGACTTTCTCTCTAAGATAGCGTCAGGTTCTTCTACACAACGGTTACCCTCGTCCACTCTTAACTTTAAGAGGGGAATGACGCTTTCTTCCTCCGCCAAACACTTCCGAAAGTAACAAATATGGAACGTGTTGTGGATTCTGCTCAACTCCGGCGGCAGTTTCAATTGGTAGGATTGCAAACCCACCCGCTTAAGCACTTTGAAAGGTCCAAGGAAACGGGGACTCAGCTTCCCACGTTTTTCGAACCTGATAATGCCCTTCCAAGGAGATACCATAAGCAACACACGGTCGCCCACCTGAAACTCCATCGGTCGCCTCTTCTTATCAACATAGCTCTTCTGCCGATCCTGAGCCGCTTTCAATCTTTCACGAATGCACTTGACTTTATCGGCCGTCTCTTGCACGATTTTAGGTCCGGCGAATTGCTTCTCTCCCGCTTCAAGCCAACACACGGGAGTTCGACACTTCCGCCCGTACAATGCTTCAAAAGGTGCCATCCCAATACTCGAGCGGTAGCTATTGTTGTAAGCAAACACCACCAAAGGTAGGTGATAGTCCCAACCACCCCCGAAATCGATGACACAAGACCTCAACATGTCTTCCAATGTTTGTATCGTTCTCTCGCTTTGCCCGTCGGTTTGTGGATGGTAACTCATACTCAACTTTACTCGCGTACCAAGTTCTTTCTGAAACCCATCCCAAAAGTTCGAACTGAACCGACTGTCGCGATCCGACACGATCAATAAGGGTATTCCATTCCCCGAGACTACTCCATCGATGTAAAGCTTCGCTAACTTGTCCATCGGTAATGTCTCGCACATAGCCAATACATGAGCGCTCTTCGTCAATCTATCGACTATTACCCAGATGGTATCGTGACCTCGAAGAGTTTTAGGTAACTTCGTCACGAATTCCATGGTAATATGTTCCCACTTCCACTCGGGAATCTCTAAGGACTGAAGACTCCCATACGGTCGTTGATGTTCGGCCTTAACTTGCGAGCACGTCACAGAACGTTCCACGTAACGCGCCACATCAAGCTTCATTACTGTCCACCAATAATGCAACTTCAAGTCCCTGTACATCTTTGTACTTCCCGGATGAATGGAATACTTGGACTTGTGAGCATCCTCGAGCAATAGATCACGGTTACCCCCAACTCTGGGCACCCACACACGACCGCTAAACAGTTTTACCCCACGGCTATCTTCCGTTAAGAGCAAACGCTGCTTCGTCATGACTTCCTCCTTGAGATTTTCTTCCAACAAAGCTTCTACCTGCGATGTCTTGATCTTTTCAACAAGACTAGACACTAACTCGATTCTCGAATGGGTAGCCCGAATACTTCCGCTATAGTCCTTCCGACTTAACGCATCGGCCACCACGTTCGCCTTACGGGGATGGTAAAGCAATTAACAATCGTAATGCTTGAGAAACTCGAGCCACCGCCTTTGCCTTATATTCAACTTTTTTTGATCAAAGACATACTTTAGACTCTTATGATCCGTGTAGAGTGTACATCTTGTGCCATAGAGGTAATGTCGCCATAGCTTCAAGGCGAGCACCACCGCTGCTAACTCCAAATCGTGGGTAGGATAGTTCTTCTCATGTATTTTAAGTTGCCTCGAGGCGTAAGCTATTACCTTGCCTCTTTGCATCAACACACATCCTAATCCCATCTTCGAAGCGTCGCTATAGACCACGAAGTCTTCCGACCCTTTAGGCAATGACAAGATTGGAGCTTCGCACAACTTCCTTTGTAGAATCCGGAACGCCTTCTCTTGTGTTTCGGTCCAATCGAACTTCACATTTTTCTGAGTTAGAACTGTCAAGGAAGAAGCGATCTTCGAAAAGTCTTGAATGAATCTCCGGTAGTACCCCGCCAGACCCAAGAAACTGCGGATCTCGGACGGACTCTTGGGAGGCTCCCAATTCATCATAGCTTCAATCTTGGAGGGGTCCACTTTCACTCCGTCTCGAGTGACAACGTGACCCAAGAATTGCACTTCTTCAAGCCAAAAGTCGCATTTGGAAAACTTGGCGTACAATCTCTCTTTTCTCAACACATCGAGAACTTTGCGTAGGTGTTGCTCGTGCTCTAACTCGCTCTTAGAGTACACAAGTATATCATCAATGAATACGATGACTGACTTGTCGAGGAACGGTCGGCACACCCTATTCATCAAATCCATAAATACCGCTGGTGCGTTCGTTAGGCCAAAAGGCATTACAAGAAACTCATAATGGCCGTAACGCGTTCTGAAAGCTGTCTTCGGAACTTCTTCTTCTCTTACCTTCACTTGGTGGTAACCCAAACGTAAGTCGATCTTGGAAAAACACCCCGCTCCCTGGAGTTTATCGAACAAGTCGTCAATCCTGGGAAGCGGATATTTGTTATTCAGTGTTGCTTTGTTCAACTCACGATAATCGATGCACATTCTCATTGTGCCATCCTTCTTCTTAACAAACAAGACTGGAAATCCCCAAGGCGACGAGCTCGGTCTTACGAAACCCTTCTCCAAAAGCTTTTGGAGTTGTGCCATCATCTCCTGCATCTCTGCAGGCGCTAACCGGTAAGGGGCTCTAGCAACAGGAGCCCCTCCCGGTACGAGATCAATCCGAAACTCCACTTGACGATCGGGTGGTAACCCGGGCAAGTCTTCCGGAAAGACGTCTGGAAACTCACGCACAATCTTCACATCTTCAAGCTTTAACTTCTCTAGCTTGGCGTCGATCACGTAGGCTAGGAAAGACGAGCATCCTTTCACCAAACACTTGCGTGATTTAGTCATGGTGATTATTGCCACCTCACCCTTCCTCTTCTCGCCATAGATTACAACAACTTCGCCACTGGGATTGGGAAGTCGAATTAATTTCTTGGAACACACGAACTCGACTTGATTGTTCACTAACCAGTCCATTCCGACCACAACATCAAAACCCCCGATTAACATCGACAACAAATCGATTGGGAAATCTCTCCCTTCGATGCCGAGAGTACACTTCTTCAGAACATCGCGGATCAGAACTTGACTACCATCTGCTATCTCAACCACTAACGCATCCTCAAGACTAGTAGTGGGCATAACAGTCTTTTGACGGAACAACTCAGATATAAAAGAGAAACTGGCACCCGTATCAAATAAAACACGAGCAGGTACTGAGTTTATAAGAAATGTACCCGATACCACATCAGCCGTCATCTGAAACGCTCAGCCCGGAACCCTAGATGGATTCTCTTTCTTCACTGGCGCACTACCCGACATGAGCTTCGGGCAATCCCTCTTCATGTGCCCCGGTGTCTTGCACTCATAACACACAAGCCCTTTGATCGGACAGTCGCGAGTGGTGTGATCATATTTACCACACTTGTAGCAAGATTGAGGAGTGGTGTTACAGTTACCGTGGTGCTTGGTTCTGCACTTCTGGCACCACCTAGCTTCTTGATAACTGCTGAAGCTTTGGTTTCCGACAAAAGGTCGGGTTCTCTTGGGAGGTACTGAACTGCTCTCCCATTTCCTCTTCTCAACAACTGCTACAGCCTTCTCCGGTTTACCTCTCGCGTAAACCTCCTCCATAAACTATCCCTCTTCAATAGTCTCCCGAAGGTTAGAAGCCTTCGAGTTTCGGACCATAGTCATCATGTCCGACGGTAGACCCTTTAGATAGGCCTTAATCTTCTCCTTCTCAGTTGAGGCCACATGCCCCACTAACCCCAGCTTTTCCATGAATTGACGGGTATACTCTCTCACCGTCAAATTCCCTTTCTACAGCGCTCGAAACTCTGCGTCGATCCGATCCATAGCCCTCTCATTGCAGTATTCTTCCAACAGTTTTACCTTGAATCCACCCCAAGTGAGTTGGGCCAAAACGGTAGGAGAGAGGGTGGACTGAATAACATTCCACCATGTCAGCGTCGTATCCCTGAGCAGTTAGGTACCGAATCTTACCCTCTAGTCATCACCACACTCGGATGAACCGAAGTCCTGTTCGATAGCTCGGATCCACTTAACACACGCAACTGGGTCTTCGGAACCAGAGAACTCTGGTGGTCCGCAACCCAGAAAAGATTTGTAAGAACAACTCTTCCCACTTCTCGGAGCACCTACAACCCTTTGCTCCTCAGATCTGACCCTGTTCCCGGTGCCCCCAGATCCAACCAACACATTCTCCTCCACTGCCTCATGCCTCCTGAGGCTCGTGTCCCGGTCCTCCAACATCTTCTGAAAAACCTCTTGCTGTTTCTCCAGGGCCGACGTCACCATCTGCATGACGGTGGCCATCATATCAGCTTGAGGGTTTGCCACTTGAATAACGGGGCTGGTGGATGTCAAATCTACTCTTGGCCCCAGCTCTACCTCCCCAGTAAATATCGGTGGCATGCCCGGAGGAACGACTGCTGACACTCTAACCACAGGATTCAGCTCACGCGAACTAACATCGCGAAGATCTCCGCCGCCCGAAGGACGACCACGTGTGTTCACCATACCTAAGTAATGGTTGCCACACAAGCACGAAAAGAATAAGAGAAAGATCAACAGAATAAACACGAAAGAACGAATACCACATTACCAATTGTCATAGTAATGACACATTAAGCACAATCATGTATATATATTCTCATAATAACATTAGCTAAGTGAAATTATGAACATACAATACATAAAGGTTCTTAATACCATCACTACCACGTTCGATAACTATAATTTCCGTCGACTCTAAGACCAACCAATCTTAGAAATTCTACCCAAGCTCACGAATCAATACTTAACATACTCAGTCTAAGTCTAGACATCTTACATTCATGCCTAGATCACTTAAACTAGAGCTCTTATACCAACTTGTAACACCCTAAAAAACAGAGTGAATTTAAAACGCGGAAACTAGACAATTAAACATCAACACTTGGTATAAACCTCCCAAAAAGGGGAAATGTACTAATCTTGTACAAATCTGCATACTGATATTGAACTCAACAACAAACTAATCTAAACATAAACTATCTAGATTACATCAGTTGTTAATCCAATATCACCAAAAGAATGAGACTTAAACAATTGCCCAACATCAATACTAGTCATCTCAAAAGCCCCCGAGACCAAGCTCATCACACAAGCCCTTGGCAACCCACCGCTAATGGGAACCTGTTATACACATCATTTGAGAAAAAGTGTTAGGCTTAAAGCCTAGTGAGAACATACAGTTTATAATTTCAAGAGATAAAAACAATTGTATCAAAAGGAACTCTTTTCAATAAGTTTTGGTTTACACATGAAATCTTTTCCACATAAGGACTGATCGGTCCGAAAATTCATCTTGCGATGACGGGGGAAACCCGATTTACCAAGGATTGCGGCGGAACACAAAAGTAGGCCACAATCCGAGTTGTGAGCTAAATACCTGGAATCCATGGCCACGAACAATAAGGTCCGTACTAAGATGTGAGGGAGGGCCCCCGAGGAAACCAAGTCATACTCGTTCACTAGGACTACATTATGACCCATGGCTAGTAACCGATCTCACATAACCGTACCAAAAGGCCCCCGAGGGTCAAATGCATCCATAGCTACAAAAAGGGGAATAGACATCCCAATAATAACAGCCGACTCAAAACCTAGGGATCCACTAGTAATGGTACAGACTTGTCACAATAACATATGCGACCAACCATAGATAGTTATATGGTATAAAAACATTTTATAAACAAAATGTTTTCCTTCAATTTTAACTGATGGTAAGAATGAAAATCATAAAATGAGTTTATATAAATTCTTTCAAATAATCCATCATTTTAATCGAAAAGATAAGATGGAACCCATCATTTTAATCGAAAATAATCGGGAACCCTAAAATCTCCCAAAACTCAAGTTATATAAAAAAGGTAGTAAACTTAGATCCAAAACCATGGAGATATATAGGAGTGCAAAATGTAACTTTTGACATGTATAAAGTTTATAAAAAGGTAGTAGGAACTCACCAAATAGGTTTTAGACGAAAACCTAAAAACCAGATATTGACCACCAAGAGAAGACGAAGATTTCTATACCGAACCCTTGCTAGAAGCACTTAATACTAGCAACTTACGAGGTATAAAGAACCAAACAAAACCAAAGAGAGAGAGAGAAAAGAGAGAGAGAGAGACTTGAGATAGTTCCACCAAATGAGATATTTGAAGAAAACCCACCTAAGTTGGCCAGGCTATCTCGCGGGTTATGCCGCGACCTCAAGTCGCGGCATAACTCGCCCGCTTGCAGAAACCAAATCCATACAGAGGGTTTCGCGGGTTGTACCGAGACCTCAAGTCGCGGTGCAACTCGCACAGTTCACTTATTTTTTGCACAAAACCACCAAAAACCAACCTCAAACTCCAAACCAAACGCGGTGCTAATGACAACGCTTAAACACGAGATTAACAAGATTACATAACGGAAATCTGGGGTGTTACAAAACTAAAGGGTTTACCATTTCTAGAATGTTCCCAAAGTCGGGAATAACCAAAGTCAAAGGACTCACACCTTCGTAATTTCAAAACGTCTCGTGACGTGAATGATGCATAAAACCCGACAAACACTAAAAGTGCATTTTTGACCGAATACCCATTTATGCAATAAACAATCAAAACACATTCGTTTATGACAAATTTATCAAAATACCCAAAAATCACAAAGATGTGTGCTATATAAGTTTATAAAGTTAAACACTTTCAAAATAACCAAACTTATCAGCAGTTAACATTTTCATGTAAATCACATAAATACTTTAAAATGATCATTTTTGGCATGTACAACGTTTTCACAAATCAACTTGAACTCACATTGCTAGATTTAGGCTAAATCTATATTTTAGCCAACTTGAGCTTCCTTTGAGCAAACTTGAATCCACGAGTAAATCCTTCCAAAAACCTAGATCTACAAGTTTTCAACCATAAATAATCATATTCAACTATCTACAATCGTTCCCCAAACATTTTACACAAATACCTCATCATATATCTGTTATCCCAGTTTAATCTAGTTGGTAAATAATCAATCAAGTAATCAAGCAACACAATAATAATCAAGAGATATATAAATCAGAGTAACATACCAATCCCTTGAATAAACAATGAAACCCTTAAGTGTTCTTGATACCCTTGAATACAGAGAATACGTACGACTATTAACTAGAATATTATCAGAGTTCTTTCAAGGTTAACCCTAAATCTAAACTAATTAACACTTTAAATACCTAAGCCATATGGGCTTATGGGCTTGAGGCCCAATAGCTAATAACTATTTACCTATTACATAATAAACCATCTAACTAACTTTAATACAATTGCAGTTTAAACCCTTAACTTTAACTTTAATCTTGAATACAATTTATGATCCAACAATCTCCCCCTTTGGATTCAAGATTAAAAAAAATTTGCAATTGTCTTTGGGTCTTCACTTTTCTTCTCTTTTCTTCAGATATGACGTTGATAGCTTCAAAACTTGTAGCTTCTTTAAAATCTTCAGCAGCAGTCTTCAGATTATATTCTCCTTCTTTGATAATTCTCCCTTTTTGTATCTTCTCCCCCTTTTTGTATCTTCTCCCCCTTTTTGATGAGTGTGAGAATCATCATCATCAAAACTTTGCAAAAAAATCTCCCCCTTTTCAAGACAATCTCCCCCATTGTGTATGATCACGTAAGCACAGTCTTCATGTAACGAGCCCTGTATGGAAATAAGAGCAGTCTTCCCAGATGGAAAGAGTGATTATTTCAATCTTTTCAGATAAAAATAGTCAATTGTAACCGTTTAAATCTTTGCAAATTGAAACAGTTTAAGAGTTGTAACCCTGAATCAACAAATGACTCAGTTAGAATGCCTGTCAGTAACACAAAGTTACTGAGTAACACAAAGTTACTATATAAGGAGCTGGTTTTGATGTTGGCTCCCCAGCTCTTCCATTCAATCATCGAATAACACATGGTTATCTATGAACGTTCCGACATAAAACAAATTTATGTGTGTTCGTGCATGTGTATGAAAGAAATTAAGCATAGATGATTGCTTTTCATTTTAGGCTCAAAATATGTAAACTTGTTGAGACAACAACAAATTATACAAAGACTCAATGTGCATGAGAAAGGGTTCGAAGGTGGGGAAACTTTCCTTCTTTTTCAATATTAGTATCTTCCAAATGAAGAACCAATAGCCTATGTGCTGCTTCCCCAAAAAATGTGAAACATTCTCTTTTTGAGAAAAGAATGAGTAGCTGGTGGGGTTATATGCAAGAGATGGCATGGGCTAGGTGCCTTTTTCAATGATGAGATAATGTGGCTGCCCGGCTCAGAAAGAAGTTTGGTGCAGAGTTTAATATTCTTTTACTCTGATCTCTCACCCTCTTTCTTTTAATGCTCACTTCTAACTAATCTCTCTTTTCCATTTTACCTCTTCACACACCATCACTCAATTCTTTTGACCCCTCTCCCCTCAATCACTCAGGGAATACTTCCTGGGTAGGAAACACTGGTTATCGTGAATCCATGGAAGTTCGGATAAGTTCTCACACTGAATCTCATGTATTTTCCTAAAAGAACATAGTGTTCAACAAGCTTTTTGTACATGTAAGCACAAATACCACTTGTTACATGAAGAATAAAAATTTTGGAGAAGTCAAAACAGTTGTGTTTGACGATGCAATTCTCCCCCTCAACCTAAAAGTGGTTGGCAATAAGCTCATATCAATTTGTCATGAAGAATAATATGCTGAAGAATCAAAAACGAATGTTGTTTATATAAACAATATACAAACATATTTTCAATGAAAGCACATGAAATGACGTTTGATTCAATCAACAGTGAATACAAATAACGTGAGTATTACCATAGAAAGATTTAACTTTTGATACATGGTAATAACAAAGTCAAACCGAATGTTCTAAACCGTTATGTGTATGAATACTTGATAAAGTATATTGACAAGATAAAACGCAAGTATTTATCTTTAAGAACACACGGTCAGATAATCTTTTAAAATCACAGATATTCTCCCCCTTAACTGAAGGTTTTTTTTAACAAAAGCAGAAAAATAAATAGAGCACTGAAGTGCGGGTTCTAATCTGATGTGATTAGAAGCCATTGTACATATTCTCCGGTGAGAATAGTATTTACTCTTCTCCAATGAAGATCGAGTCCTAAGCTGTTGTACTTAGAAGTCATCTTTTCGACAATGAGGCAAGAGTCCTGATCTGTAGAAATCAGAAGTCGTCTTTTCGTTGAGGTACGGGTTCTAAGCTAATTTACTTAGAAGCCTTTGTTATTTCTCCCCCTTAAACCTTGGGTGCCTGCAACACAGATTTAGCTTTTGGTACCCACTGGTATTTGGGTCCTAATGGGTTAGTTGTAGTTCTAATGGAAGAGATAAAATAAGAACCATACCAGTTATTTACATAATCTTTACTTACAAAAACATTTGAGCCGCAGTAGGAACAACTAATTTTCTTTTGTGCTAACCTGATCAATTGATTGATTGTGTAAACCAGATCAGGTTTGCCAAAACTTTTACCTTTTGATGCATTGTTCCATTTTGCATTTGATGTATGCACAAATGATTTTTCTTTCTTTTTCTCCTCCGAGGATCCTTTAACTCTCCAGATCCAGTTTCCTCTTTCTTTCTCATCATGCCTTCTCCAGAAGCTTTTCTTTGAGACTTAGTCTTCTTGAAGTTACCTGAACCATCAACATTTTTTTCATAGAAAAGGTTAGAAGGACGAATCTGATCAGTAGATTTAGAAGTAAGACAATCATCTAAATCATGGAATGGATTATAGAAAACATTTGAAAAATGTGAACTTGAAGTTGTTTTTAATGAATTATTCGAATCAGCTAGATCATCTCTCGGTGATTGAGCTATTGACTCTGGCGTCTTGTGCTCAGTCAGCTTCACCTTGAAAACGATCTCTTCAAGTTCCTTTATCTTTGAAGACAAGTTTTTTCTTTCCTTTTCAATCAGATCAAACTTCTTATGCAACTCAGATTTTGCATTCTTCTCCTTCATGATGTTTGTTGACAATTCAGACAATTTCCTGTTAGCTTGGCTATCTCAGTTTCAAAACCCTAATTTCCATAAATAAAAAAAATAGGAGGTTACCTTAACCATAACTTGAATCCACCAACCATACACTTCTAGATCACCAAAACGAGCCATTCATTCCAAATCTTCAAGTTGATAAAAATGGTTGGGTGAAAACCCTAGAAATTGATAAGGGTGAAGAAGAAGATGAACACATTTTAGCCTTAGCCTCCAACCTTGCTAAATGATGAGAAATCACTTGGATTCCTTAGTTTTGGTACCTCGAAAGCCCAAAAACGACAATATAAGCATAAGGGTTCGGTTCTAGAAAGAGAAGGATGAAAGTGGGGGATGGAACAAGTGAAAAGGGGTTTAAAATCGGGTTTTAAAACAAGTTGGGGCCGACCGCGATTGTGCCCGACGATTGTGCCTAGGGCACTCTCGCTGAGAGTGTACCGTGGGTGGTACCACCTCTGCGACTTTGACACAGCGACAGTGACAGTTGTCATTGTCGTGGGCACTATCGCCTAGTTTCTCCCGAGCTACGAAATCTGACCTTCTTCGACGCCAAGACCTTCCACACTCTTGGGGGTTTTGAATAATGTTTTCTCAATCTTGAATCCCATAACTTACAAGTTGCAAAGAGGTCCGGGTGATCCTTACTTACCGAAAATTACGGGTGTTACAAGTTTCTTCCAAGGAGCTCAAGTTGGGGTAAAATCTAGATTTAGCCTAAATCTAGCAAGGTGAGTTCAAGTTGATTTGTGAAAACGGTGTACATGACAAAATGTCTATTTTAAAGTGTTTATATGTTTTACATGGAGTTGTTAACTGCTGATCACTTGATAAGTTTTGGTTATTTGGAAGTGTTAAACTTTATAAACTTATAAAACACCCACATTTGGGATTTTGGGCATTTTGATAAATAAATCATATATTTTGGGTATCTTAATGATTTATTTCATGGAGTATATTTTTGAGTATAAATGCTTTTTATTGGGTGTTATGGGATGATTTGAAAGGACGAAAGGTATAAACCCACTTGGAAAATGTTTTGTCCCAGTCTAAATTATGTTGGAGTTATTTGTGTGTTTTGAAGCATGAGTTGCATTATTGCGGGTCGTTTACGTTTGATTTCATTTTATGATTTTCAATGTTGGGTCTTTGGATTTGTTGATCTTATGGCTCGGTTTGGATTTTGTTGGGTCTTGGGGACACTTGTCCGGTTTTAATAGCTCAATGTAGAGCGCTTGGTTATGATTTTCATTTACTACATCTTATTTGAGAATTACATGTTTTGAATGCGTTAGTTCATTCGTTTTGAGTCATGTAATATTTTAGCCCCGTCTACTATGGATCCATGAGCAGTTTTATAACTTTGTCCGATGATGGAACAACTTGGTTTCCACATCGCGACATGTTAGGCATCGAATTATGTTATAAGTCCTTCGTGCAAGTATCAATGAGTGTACGCTGAAAGATGTCTTGCTCGATGCTTTTATTATTTGTCCAATGGTGGAACGCTAGTTTTCCCCATTGCGGTGCGATTAGGCATCTTCGGTATGGTGTAAGTCCTCCGTGCAAGTATCTATGGGTGTATGCTGAAAGACGTAGAGCCCGATACTTAATACCAATTTAATGTAATGTCTGGCTTACTTTGTGTACGTCACATTATATGGAATCGGGTCTCCCCCGTCACCGAAAGGTGTTGTCTTCGGGCTGAGTCTTTTATATATTTGTTTTCGGTGACATTTTGCATACATGAATTTATTCCATGTTTTATGGGTTGAGTATTAATCCCCGCCCGTGTTTTGGGGTGTTTTGGGATATGAAGTTTTTTTTACATTATCATAAATTGGGAGTCGATTTATATTCACGTTTTGAGTGAGTTTTGAGTTGCATCGGTTTATAAAGAGTGTTGTATTGGAGTGTTGTCCTTAAATAGGTATATTATGGGAAAACGAGTCGTTTCAATTTCTAAAGTAAATCATTTTGAAAGATCTTGAGTTGAACTGAATTCTTTTCCTTTAAAGATATATCTATTCATGTTAAAAGTCTTGAACTCACTAGGCGTTAGCCTAACCTTTTAATTTGTCGGCATTTGCATCAGGTTCCGTTTTGGGTTAGTGCTAGCGACGCTATGAAGAGATGAGTGTTTGTTGTAAGCTCGAGAAGCGATTTGCTTGGCGAAGTCTTCCGCATTGGTTTTGGGAAGAGCAACTTGCATTTAGGTTAAATAACATCCGACTTCGATTTAGTCCTTGTATATAAGACTGTAGTTTTATAGTTATTATGGTTAATTATAGAATTTTAAATTGAGGTACATGGAGATTGATGTATAAGTGGAAGTTTTGTCCTTTAATTTATATTATATCGAGATTTTTAGTCAGTTGTTCTTACCAAATTTGAGGGTGTTACAATCATTTCCTTTTTCATTTTACCCATATCATATTAGTTAATTAATTAATTTTTAGCTAAAATACACTAAAAATACGCATTTTTTCTTTACAAACTACACCGTTAGAAATGTCTCGTCGATAGTTTCGAAATGAGACGAATATTGAATATAATGTGTGCATGATAAATGCAATAATTAATCATTATTAAATACACATCTGTCTCGATGTTTGGTATTGATTGTTTTTTTTTTTTTTGAAATTTTCAAATAAAATTTAACGTGAATAATAAGTTGAAACTATTGTTTTCATACAATTTAACTTATACAATTTTTTATTAGCGTATTTTTTGTTAAAGTTAAGTTATTTATACTGATGTAATAGTGTTAACATAATACTCCCTCCGTCCCAAAATAAGTGTCCACAATTAACTTGACACACAGTTTTAGACATGCATAATTATTACACATTTTTGTCACCAAATGACATCTTTACCCTTATTTAATGTTTCTCTTTCTTCACAACTCTTATATATTTGTGCATTAATTAAGGGTAAACGTGAGAATTTACTTATCTACTTTTTGAAAGTGGACTCTTGTTTTGGGACAAACATAAATAGAAATGTGGACACTTATTTTGGGACGGAGGGAGTAACATGTTAACCAATTCTGTAGGGTTATTTTGCATATATTTGACCCTCTCTGTAGGCTTTGGGGTTATTTGTTTAGAGTTATTTTGGGTTAATTTTTAGATTTTTTTTGGTTAGTTATGAACTCTGTAGGTTAATCGGTTTATATTTAGGTATATTTTTCAGATGTAGTGTAAATTTTCTTATGGCCCTTAAGGATGTTATATATAATTTTGTTTGGTTGTGTGCGACGGTGCAACCATAAAGATATTCTTCTGGATCCGCCTCTGCTCGAGGGGATATATGTAAGCTTCGTCGTGGTTTGGATCAAGATTTTTTCCATGTTTCAAATAGAAAGAAAGGGGATTAGGGTTTCAAATAATGAGGAGCATCAATGACAGATTGAATGGATCAATGGTTCTGGCATTTTGAACCTTGATGATGAAATTACTGGTTCCAACATTTTGAAGAGCATCATTGACAATTTCAACGGATTTTACCTCCCACCCCACCTCCATGGTCGCCCAACCTTCCACTGCCATCAACAATGGTGTTGAGTATGAATGGCATGCAGTTTCAGTGGTTTCAAACAATATAATTTTCCACTATTTTTGCTTTCACTAATGCCCCATAAATTATTGGATTTTTCACAGAGATATGATCGATTTTATTGATTTATGTTTTTGATTTACTATTAGGTTTCTATTCATCTGCATCTTGTTTTTGATTTCCTGCCATTGCGTTTGTGTTCTTATTAATATCTCATCTCATCTACATTTGTGTTCTTATTGCTATACTTTTTAGTAAAGGGATGATCGATTTCTTGACCAGAAAAGTTGGGGAAGGGGTCCCCTGGTGCGTGTTCATCGAAGATGGAGGGGAGTTGACGAAGGGAAATTGCACAACATATATATGTATATATATATATGTGTGTAGGGGTTGGATATTTTGCAACCCTAGTAAAAGGTTGCAACCCTTGCAACCCACATCTTAGCCGTCGGATTAATGATCGGCGGTTACAATAGATATGGGGTCCAATATTTTTAATTAAAAAAAACAAAAAAATAAAAATAAAATAACCGTCGATCATGAATCCAACGGTTAAGATGTGGGTTGCAAGGGTTGCAACCTTTTTCAGGGTTGCAAAATATTCTTCCACTATGTGTGTATTTGTGTATATATATGTTGTGAGGAAAAAAGCAAAAAAATCAAAAAATAAATATTAAAAGCGAATGAAAATGAAAAAAGTCAAAAATACCCTTCACCTAACGAATTCTTTTAACACCCGTTAGTGGGAGGGACGAAAACAAAACAACAATGTAAGCAGAAGTAACAACTCTGTATTTTTTGAACTTTATAGAAGAAAACCGAGATTTTTGACAAACCACAAGGACCAAAATTGGGGTTTACTCTTTAAATTATAAATTGTTGGTCTTTTTATACAAGCAATAGTGGTCAAAGAAAGAAACGGGCAACATGAGTTATTTTCAGGGCCGACCGTGGCCACGTGCAGCCCGTGCAACCTCACAGGGCATCAAAGCCCAAGGGGGCATCAAGTTGTTTTCTATTACTAGTTTTAGGTTTAATAATTTGGGAATTGGACAATTAGACTTTAACTATAAGACCAAGGTCTGGTAGTGATAGGTACTGAATGCGCATCGTGAACCGGTGAAAGCCAAACATTTCAACAACTCAAGCTTATTTTTGTTTAGCATCTTAGCGAACAAATACGTACAAACAAAATTTCTTAGTGAACGAATATAATAACAAAAGTTTCGTTCGATTATGTTCATTCGTATAGCATCTTAACGAACGAACATTAACGAACACATTTTCTTTACGAATGAACAAGAACACAAAAAATTATGTTTACATTTCATGCTCGTTCATTTATTTATCGGTTAAGTTAAACGAACGATCAAAAACAGAAAAAACTTTCGTTCATTTACCGTTCTTGTTTGTTTGTTCGGTTAAGTTAAATGAATGAACACGAACAAGCCCCCCTCCATGTTCGTTCTATTCGTTTTGCATATTGAAATTTGCAATGCACCAAAGGGCATCACTGTATCAGCACAGTTGGAGCACATTGCACAACAATAACAACATATTCTGATATTGCTTTATTGGGCACTTGTTCTTTGCAGTGCACAATAGCATATAGATTATGAATTTAAAATTTAACATTCTTCTTTTGACTTTTGTTTACTTTGGGTTTGACATTACCACATTATATTTAAACTTTAGTCTTTAGACCTGTAATTTTCTGAGTTTTGAACCACAAGGGTTGTGACGTACTGGTTAAGGCCCTGGGGAATGTGGTGGAATATCCCATTTGCCCAGGGTTCAAATCCAGACATACACAACAATTGTGGCCACTGTGGTTTAATTAGGGTTGATGTCTTACAGTCATAATTTGGCAAGGGATTAGTCTAGGCATAGCCTAGGACACCCTTCCAAAAAAAACTTTCTGAGTTTTGCTTACTATGATATTAACTTTGATGTAATTTACTATTTTAGTTAAACAAATTATAGTTTTCCATATATTTTTTGTTTGAAGCTCCATATATTGAAGTAAATGGTCTATTTTGCTAATTTCAAGTTGGAAAAGGGAAACTAGAAAAGAAGCAAACACAATCTTAATTCAGTTTTAATCTTATCATTCTATATTTTGTAATTAAGAGTTTTGGTTTTTATGTCCCCCTTTGTATTTTATTTTTTTAATTATAATTAATAAAAATCAACGTGAGGATGAGCTACATAGCTTGACTAAGTTCCAAACCTTTTAAAAAATCGTATGTTTCATCGTATCATTTGCTTAAGAAATAGGCATAGGGGCATTTTTTTAGCATTTTCGCACGGGGCATCAAAAACCCTAGGACCGGCCCTGGTTATTTTCAAAGTCTAATTGTATTTATTCGTAGTCTCATTTTGCTTCTCGGTGGGAGTGTGTATGGTTCTTGTCTAATTCGTGTTGGTTCTGAAGTATTGTTTGTATCTTTTTCAGCATTGTTTTATATTTTCTTAATCTATTGTTGTCCTTTAAAAAACATTAATTATTTTTACATAGATTTTTAAACATCAATGACGGGAAAATTTTATCTACTTTTACTTAAATTAGACTATTCATAAGTAGTTTTAAACAAAATCTAATTTGTAATGATAAAATTTAAATGGAAATTAGTATTACTAAAACTTTAGTTTAAGATAAGTAAAAAAAATCGTGGAATTTATTTGAAGATAAAGTCTAAAGTCAAAAACAACGTCTTCTAGATGTTTAATGGATTCCATTAGCATTCAAGAAATTACCGTTTGCATGATTGAATTTAGAAATTACCATTAAAATTGGTTTTCTCAAGAGACTTTGCTTAAGGCATAAAGGTATACCATGGAAATCCACGTTAGATCCAAATTAAATAAATAATAATTAAATAGTTTTGGGGTAGAAATAGATAAAATAGGAAAGAAGGGGGATCAAACTATCATTTGGAGAAATGTCTAGAGTGAGTTCTAACTAGGAAACCCCATTAACCGAGGTCCGACCCTCCAAAGTCAATGCTCGATCATCATATTAGCTAACTAACGTTATATATGCCAACCACTTGATTCTTAACGTTTAACCAAAACCCATAATTTTTTTTGCGAGGATTAGGGTTTGAGAGAAGTTGTGGATTAAGATAGAAGATACACGTAGTTCAAGAAGAAAATATAGATCACCTTCTACGTTTAAGCTTTGATTCATAGTTTATACATGTTTAAAAAATAGAAAGGTATTTTCGAGTTGATTAATAGATGTTATCAAGTTCATGATGACAAATGGGAATCTGTTTGAAACCTAATCATGCCCCCACATGGGTTTCTATACCTAGACTCCGTGGCACACAAAGTTTAAAGGCCAACCACCATAGTTGGGCAATTGTTGTGTGTGGCAATAAGAAGTGGCAGATTAGATCTTTCAGTGACCATGGGCACATATTGTATGTTGGGGGCAAGGTTGTAGGTACGACTCCTTTAGGAGAGGAACTTCTTTTTTTAAACTCTGTGAAGGATTGAGGTAACTGAGAGCACTCCACCCACTATTTAATGCATGTATCTGCCCCTAGCTAGCAAGGGGGTTGTTACAAGATCATACAAGTTGGGTTGCTTGGTTACAAGTATTAAACCGTAACAGTAGAGAAGTGGTCCATTAGGTAGTGTAGTGAACACTCGCCATGTTGCATTGCCATTATGTATAATTTCAGTGATACTGAAACTTATTTTCATATGCACCTTTAATTTATTAAGCGTACTATTTGTAAACATTGTTCTTACAAAGTCATCATTGTTGCGTAAAACTCATGGACTCACCAATTCCAAGGCTTACCAAATCAATATCTATCTATCTATATATATGTATATGTATATGTATTAAAACAAAGCCCAATGAGGATGACATGGCGTGTTCGATCGAGGAATGACTTCTTCTATTTTTTTCATTTTTTTGTATTTTTTTAATTTGATTTGTTAATAAATGAACAAAAACCTTTCATTTTCTCTTTAATTTTTTTAATATTTGTAAATATTAAATAATAATACTTTTATTCATTAATAAAATATTTTATTTATGTTTTTTGTAATATATATTCCGTTTTTTTATCTCATCTATATATTATATCTCATTTAACGTTTTTGTCTTTTGTTTTATCGAATCATCAATCATATTGCAAACTACACAATCAAATGTCTAATCAAGATGGAAGCTACATTTTTATGGTTTATTTTATGTTTTTATATGAGCTATTTGTTGTTATTGATGTGTTGTATCTTTTTTATAGAATTTTTTTTATCATCGATACCAGTGTTCTTCCTCCATAAAATCCATGTAAGAACTGTTACGTTTTATTTTTATGATTTGTGTGGGTTATATGTTCTTGATGAATGTTTTTTATTACATAGTATTATATTTTGTTAATTATTGTTACATTTGATTTTCTGTGAGTTATTTATGTGTTTTTCTCCATAATTTTTTTATTGTCCATACTAAATGTTATTCCACCATAAACTTTTTCGGGTAATAAATATTACATTTTATTTTATGATTTATGTGGATTATATGTTGTTGTTGATGAATATTTTTTCTCCAAAATTGGAAGCTACATTTTTATGATTTATTTTATGTTTTTATATGAGCTATTTGTTGTTATTGATGTGTTGTGTTTTTTTTAACAAAATTTTTTTATCGTCGATACCGGTGTTCTTCTTCCTCCATGAAATCCATGTAAGAATTGTTACGTTTTATTTTTATGATTTGTGTGGGTTATATGTTCTTGATGAATGTTTTTTATTACATGGTATTATATTTTGTTAATTATTGTTACATTTGATTTTCTGTGCGTTATTTATATGTTATTCCCCATAATTTTTTTATTGTCCATACTAAATGTTATTCCACCATACACTTTTTCGGGTAACAAATATTACATTTTATTACATTTTATTATATGAATTATATGTTCTTGTTGATGAATATTTTTTCTCAAAAATTTATTCCCTGTTATTATATTTTATTCAGTATGGTTCTTCATCCCTCATTTTTCGGAACTTATTTATGTTTTGTGTGTGAGTTTTCTTATGTGTGTTTTTATTTTGCATTCTTTTGTTTTGCTAATATTGTTGTAGTTATTCAAGTTTTGTTTTTTGTTTTACCTACAACAATCAAATTCTGATAAAATGTGATCTATGTGGAGCTTTTTTATTAGAGTGAATTGTGGATTTGGTCCCTGTGGTTTAGTGATTTCTTTGACCATGATCCTCATTCAATGTTTATTGTGGATTTGGTTCTTGTGGTATTCAATTTATTTTGGTCATGGTCCTTCTGACTAACACTTCCATTAACTTTGTTAAATCAAGAACCATTTTAGTCATTTTGCCTATTTTTTGTCCTTTTTTGATAAAAAAAATATAAACAATATTTTTATACACACACATATATATATATATATATATATATAACGCTATTAAAATAAATAAAATAAGACATTATTGTATGATTTAATTTTTTAATTTTTTTAAAATTAATTATATTAAATACGATTTAATTTTATTATTTTATTGAAATTGTGAAAAAAGATATAGTTTTATTGTTTTAATGTAATTAAAATTTCAATTTAAACAAATCAGATCATAAAACTATATCTTATTTATTTAGATCGAATAAAATAAAATATGGTTTTATGATTTGATTTATTGAATTAAAATTTTAATTAAGTTAAAGACGATTTAATTATATTGTTCTTTTACTATCATTGCAACAAACAAGCTTATTGTTGATATTTTAACACAAAAAATCATTGAAAACCATTGAGAAATGAACTATAATTTTATCATCTTAACAATGGGCGTGTTATAAATCATTCACACGCCCATTGTTAATATTACTCATTTTATTTCACCATATAACTTTATTAAATATCATCAATCAATACAAACAATATATAAATCATTCACACGCCCATTGTGATTATTACTCATTTTATTTCACCATTTACGTCTACATTAGATTCTGCTAACTTTTACAAATATATTATTTAAGAATTAAGAACTAATATATATTTATATAAACAATTTCAGAGTCATTAACAAAAGTATTCATGCTATCGCGCAACGCACGGTTCTCACACTAGTCAATATATATATTAAAGAAGAAACCACAGGTGTTTGACGTGGCTTCTCCTAAGGCTTAGAAATGCATTTTTTCTATTTTCTCCTCAATTCTCACAATATGCACTACTATCATTTTTGTCAATTTATGTTTTTTAGTTAAATTTATACATTCAATTCCAAACCATTCATCTACTTCTATATTAATTCAATCAACATAACTCCAAATCATTCATCTTCCAACTATTATCATACATTAAAGCTACATAACTCTAAACGCTCCTATTTAAGGATGTTGATAGCAACCTTGAAGAACAACATTTGCAAGAACACGATTGTGGAAATCGTGTACGAAGGGTCGTGTAGAATTATAAATTGTTGGTTGTTCTTTTGACATATCATGATCTTGGGTTTGTCTTACATTAAAGCTACATTACTCCAAACGATCCTATTTAAGGATGTTGATTGCAACCTTGAAGAACAACATTTGCGAGAACACAATCGTGGAAATCGTGTACAAAGGGTCGTGTAGAATTATAAATTGTAGTGTGTTTGATGTGGCTTCTCCTAAGGCTTAGAAGTTCATTTTTCTATTTTCTCCTTAATTCTCACAATATGCAGTACTATCATTTTTGTCAATTTATGTTTTTTTGGTTAAATTTATGCATTCAATTTCAAACCATTTATCTACTTCTATATTAATTTAATTAACATAACTCCAAGTCATTCATCTTCCAACTACTATCATACATTAAAGCTACATAACTCTAAACGCTTCTATTTAAGGATGCAGATAGCAACCTTGAAGAACAACCTTTGCGAGAACACGATTGTGGAAGTCGTGTACAAAGGGTCGTGTAGAATTATAAATTGTTGTTTGTTCTTTTGATATATCATGATCTTGGGTTTGTTTTACATTAAAGCTACATAACTCCAAACGATCCTATTTAAGGATGTTGATAACAATCTTGAAGAACAACATTTGCGAGAATGCGATCGTGGATATCGTGTACAAAGGGTCGTGTAGAATTATAAATTGTTGTTTGTTCTTTTGACATATCATGATATCGGGTTTGTTTTACATTAAAGCTACATATCTCCAAATGTTCCTATTTAAGGGTGTTGATAGCAACCTTGAAGAACAACAATTACGAGAACATGATCGTGGAAATCGTGTACAAAGGGTCGTATAGAATTATAATTGTAGTTCGTTCTTTTGACATATCATGATCTTGAGTTTGTTTTATTTGATGAAATTTGAAATGTTTTTCTTTTGATTTTTGTGTTTTTAGTTGGATCATGTGTGATTTTTAATAATATGATGAGTTGAGTGTTTTTGTTTGTTTGGAATTAGCAACTAAAATATATGCATAATAAAGGCTTTGATGACCTTTAAGAATACATGTTAGGGTTTCAACAACATATTTTAACAACAAAGGTACCGTTTATATTTGATTTCCTTTTTTTTACTTCATAAATTTGGTTTTGTTTATTGATAAACTATAAACTTTAGTTTGTCTTTTTTATGAATCTTGATGTTAGGTCCGTTTCGGTTGATGAACGTTGAAGTTTTTTTATTTTTTATTTTGTTTTATTTTTTATTTTTTTTTATTTTTTATGTTTTAGTTGCATCATGGACCATGTATTGTGATTTTCTCATTGATGAGCTGGGTGTTTTTTATTTGTTTGATATGCATAAAAGTGATGTGTATTTATAGAGAAATATGAAGGTTTTATTGTTTGTATTTTTATGTTTTTTGCTAATGGATTATGTAAAGTTCAAAGATTTGAAAGATGTGAATGATTATTGGATGTTAAGATATGTTTGTGTTTGTAAATGGATCAATATCCAGTCAAAAGTTTAAATTACAATACTATATATAATGGGTTTATTCTGACTTACTTCATTTTTTTCACTTTTTTAAAGTAACCCTAATGGCTACAACAATAATGAGGAATAAAGTGTCCAAATTCAAGCATATGTTGAAGCAATGCAAAAGTATTTAAAGTTGTTGTGAATTTTGAAAGTTGTAGGGTTGTTAATTTAAAGTTAAAATTATAATTAAAGATCGATGTTGATTTCAATAACATTGCACGTTCTTGATATATTATGTAGATACATTTGTTCTAAAAAGAAACATCAATAACTTTGAGTTTATTTTAATTTTATTTGCACTTCCAAAAGTAAATACTTTGTGTGTATTTGTTTGATAATTTTATTCATTTAGTGATGAAAATTATAATAGGTACCAAACTTAATAGATATATTTTTATCATCAAGACAATCAATATATAAAACATTTCATGTAATAGTTAAAATTTTATTTTCATTTACATTTTCATTATATATGTGTGTGTGTGTGTGTAAATGAAACAACCAATGGTATTTAAGATGACATTTTGAGAACGAAGTATTATCAAACTGTGGATTTTGGTTAAGATTAAGTTATCCCACATTGGTGAGTAGTTGAAAGATTGGAATAAGTAAGGTTGTATAAGAAAGAAGAATGAGATGTATGTGTGTCAACTTATACTCATGGGGTTGTCTTATTTTGAGTGACCCTCATATTGCAAAAAAAAATATTATATATAAATTAGTTGGAAAAATTGATCATAAATAACAATCTATAAATATAAGGAACAACGGTAAGTGTAAGGTGAGATCTTAGAGTATGATAAAATGGATGGAGATGTGTATCAATATATCTATATAAAAACCATAAGATTTAAGTATTCTCAAATATTGAATTGTGGTTGAGTTTTTTGGTTATCCCATATGGGAATCATTACATTAATGTTATTGCTAATGTTTAATTATGTAGTAAAAAACCTTTACATAAGTTTTTTCACAGTGTAACAATGGAGTTTCTAGGGTTCTAAGGATTATATAGGTTGTAGAAGTTTGGTAAATACATTCATGGATGGATTGTTGATTAGCTTGGATATGACTATTGATTACCGAAATGTGTGTTCTTTCTTCTCAATGCCTTATGTCTCATACTTACTATAATACTTTAATATTGATTATACAATTACACCTGACCAATTTTTCCACAAGTTTAACTTCACCATCACAACATCATTTTTTTCTTGAAAGCTATATAGAATAATTCACATATAGAAGACCTAAAATACATCAATTGTATTCTCGCGTTTCATTAGTTGTCAACTAACGAATTACGTTTCATCTTAACTTATGTATTTCTTACTGCAACAAAAATCGCCACCACGCATCGCGCGGTCCACCAACTAGTAAATATTAAAGGAGAAACCAACCACCATGAGGTGGCACATTGTTAGAGTAGAATTGCTTTGTAACACCCTAAAAATCAGAGTAATTTAAAATTCGTAAATTGGGCAATATGACATTTGTATTTGGTATTAACCTCCAAAAAAGGGGAAAAGTATTAAGCCTTTACAAAAACCTGTGAACGGATAATGAAATCAACAACAAACTAATCTAAACATAACTATCTACATTACATCGGTTGTCGACCCAAAAATCACCAAAAGATGGGACTTAAACAAATGTCCAACATCAAATACTAGTCATCTCAAAAATGCCTCAAGACCATGCTCGTCACAGACGACCTTGGCAACCCACCGCTAAGGGAACCTGTTATACATATCATTTGAGAAAAAGTGTTAGGCTTAAAGCCTAGTGAAAACATACAATTTATAATTTCAAGAGATATAAACAATTGCATCGAAAGGAAATCTTTTCAAGAAAGTTAGTGTATAATTGAAATCTTTGACACATAAGGACCATTTGGTCCGAAAATTCATCTTGCGATGACGGGGGATACCCGATTTACCAAGGATTGTGGCGGAACACAAAAGTAGGCCACAATCCGAGTTGTGAGCTAAATACTTGGGATCCATGGCCACGAACAACGTCGGTCCGTACTAAGATGTGGGGGAGGGCACCCGAGGAAACCAAGTCATACTCGTTCACTAGGACTACATTATGATCCATGGCTAGTAACCGGTCCCACATAACCGTACCAAAGGGCCTCCGAGGATCAAATGCATCCATAGCTATAATGGGGAAAAACATCCCAAAATATATAATCCGACTCAATACCTAGGGATCCACTAGTAATAGTCTAGACTTGTCACAATTTCATTTGTGACTAACCAAAGCTAACATATAGCTTCCAATAACATTTATACCCAAAAATGCTTTTTCAAGTTTAACTGCTGATAAGAATGGAAATCATGAAATAGGGTTATATACATTCTTTCAAGTACCTCACCAAAAATGTGCATGTAGTACTTTGTTTAATCCATAAAAATGGAACCCTTCCTTTTTGTTGAAAATGATAAGAAACCCTCAAATCTCCTAAAAACTCAAGTTAGGTCAAATGTACAAATATTTATCCAAAATCAAGGAAATATATAAAGGAGTT
Source organism: Arctium minus (assembly GCA_954870635.1). Classification (NCBI taxonomy): domain Eukaryota; kingdom Viridiplantae; phylum Streptophyta; class Magnoliopsida; order Asterales; family Asteraceae; genus Arctium; species Arctium minus. The sequence goes on from OX941081.1 coordinate 162,319,234, forward strand.
CAAAAATGCAAGTTTTGACATGTATAAGGTTTAGAAAATGATAGTAGGAACTCACCAAGTGGGTTTTTGAAGAAAATCCAAACCCTAGATTTAACCTTGGGGAAGATGACAATGAAGGTGGAGACTTCACTGCCCAAACTTGAAACCTTGATTGCTATACCCAACTTCTAACACTAAATGATGTAGATTTAGGTTGATGAAACCCTAATTTCGGATGAGAGGAGTTATGAGGGTTGAGAGAGAGAGAGAGAGAGAGTAAATATGGTAGGTGAGAAATAAATGAAGTGAAATGGGGGGGGGGGGGGGGAGAGCATCCAGAGGAGTCCCGCGGTTTATGCCGTGACCTCAAGCCGCGACATAAGTCACCTGCGTCCTTGGAATGGGAACCCAACAGTGGGTTACGCGGCTTGTGCCACGACTTGCAAGCCGCGATGCAACCCGTGTGGCACACTGCTTCATTTTTTTTCAGATTCAAGCCTTAACACACCAAATGACCAAAACACGTGAAACACATAAGAAGGGTATACGCAAGATAACTAAGATTAATACATAGCGGACTAGAAGTCTTAACGATAGAATTACATATAGAAAATTCGGGGTGTTACATGATTATAGAAAATTTTCTCTATTTTCTAATTTTTTTTAATTATTTAATTTGTTAAATACTTTTTTGTCCCTATATGAAAAGTGTAAGTTTTGTTATGAGTGGGGTTCTCTTGGTTATTGCAATATATGGTTATTGCAATATATGGGTTCAAGTTTTAAAAAAAAATAAATAAACATTTAGTTCAGATAAAACTATATTTTAGATGAGTCTCATTATTTACACCTTTCTAACGATGTAAACTCATTTTTTTATATCTAATTTTTTTACAAATCTCGTTTTTATATAATTTTCGTTTTTATACACATCTCGCTTCTATACAAATCTCGTTTTTATATACATCTCGTTTCTATACAAATATCGTTTTTTACGAATATCATTTTTCTATAACGTATATATTTATTAACTACCAACACTATTTCATCTATATAAATTGACTATCTCTCCCCAATCTACTATCATACCACAATCATTAAACATTCTTATCTCTCTCTCGTTTATACATTTTTCAATACTTGAAATGACAAGTAGGAAATAAGACTTGCAATGGAATGATGAATCAAGCGATGAAAATACAGAATCGAAGTTCTCAACCGACATGGTATGCACTAAATATTCATTATTTTATAAGTTGCATATATATATCAACGGTGTACAATGTACGAAGTAAAATTCGGATGCTAGAGAAAGCGGGTAGAACACAAATACAAGTTTTTATGTCATTTTTACACGAAAACAATTATATTTATGAAAGACGTGTAAATCATTCAACTAACGAGTTGGAAGATTTATTCTTTGCTCATCCAAAATCATTGGAGTTGTGGCATGCATTTCCACACGTGGTGTTGATAGATGCAACATATCAAACGAATAGGTACGCAATGCATCTCTTTGACTTGTAAATTTTGATTAATTGATTTTTGTTAAAGGAAAACTCAAACAGAATAACAATAGAATAGAGAGACAAATGAAATCTGTAATTCTCATTAATCATAAACCCTTTAAATAGGGAGAAGTTTACAAAGAAAATGAAACATTAATTATGGTAAATTCTAATACTAGGAAAATATTATGTCAATCAATTCCTTTTGATGATGACACATAATCCTACAACAATTTTATATTACTTTTTTATTATTATCATCATCATCATTATCATTATCATTATTAATTGTTATATTATTACTACACAAACAGATACACATTGCCTCTTCTTGAGATTGTTGGTGTAACTCCGACAAATATGACATTTTGCATAGCATTTGTGCTTATGCATAAAGAAGATGAGTCGAACTATACATGGGCTCTAAGTTGTTTCAAATCGTTAATGGGCGACTGTATTCTTCCACGTGTTATCGTGACAGATAGAGATTTGGCTCTAATGAAAGCATGCAATGTTGTATTCCCGGATGCTAAAAAGTTACTCTGCACATGGCATATCTATAATAATATCTTGAAGAAGGGTAAAGCATCCATACGATCAAAAAGTAATTGGAATTCTTTCAACAAGGCATGGAGTACATTAGTTGCATCTCGAACGGAAGACGCATATAGGTTCAATTTGGCACAACTTGAAGCAAATTTAGTTGACTATCCAGGTATTTATATATATATATATATATATATATATATATATATATTTATATTTGAAAATATTGATATGCTTATAAATCACGTAATAAAATTGAAAATACAAATCTAATGTTTCAGGTTTTTTTGCTTATCTAAATAAAGTGTGGTTGACACCGTACAAGAAAATGTTTGTATATTGTTGGACTGACAAATTTCTTAATTTTTGAAATCACACAACTAACAGAGTTGAGAGTCAACACGCTAAGTTAAAACGATTCTTGGACTCATCAAAATCGGATTTGGAGAAGACAATAAAGCGTATACATCAAGGCATTCAGTCTCAAGTCACGTCTATCAAAGCAAGTATTGAACAGAGCAAGATCGTGTTTCGACATCGCCTCAGCATACCACACTTTGAGGAATTGCGTGGTTTCGTTTCAAGCCATGCACTTGACATAATCTTCAAAGAATATGAGCGGGCAAAAGTTGTTGGGTTATTGGCTGAAAATTGTGGATGTCAATTGCGTACAAGTCATGGGTTACCATGTGCGTATGAAGAAGCATGTACTTGAATAAACGTCAACCAATCCCACTTGCTTCGCTCGATCTATTTTGGAGGAAACTTGATTTATCGCCTTGCATGTCTATGAAAGATGATGATATTGGTTGTGAAGTAGAGCTTGAAATGTTGAATGCACAATTCAAAAAGCAGTTGAGATCTGGTAAACTTAGTTTACTAAGAAAGTTAAGAGAGATAATTGCACCGTCAACAACTTTGGTTCGTGAACCTGCTACTCACACCGCTACTCGTGGGCGTCCTTCCTTAAAAACACAATCTTTCAGAAAAACACCTGTTGAACTACCTCCACAACCTCAAGAACTTCGTAGACGTAGTTGTTCATCTGCACCAAAAGTTGACGAGTACAAGGAACCGATAAGATATAGTTTTACTCATCGGAACCGGCAAGACATAGTTACTATTTACATCCATACATGAACCAGTTTCCAGATATGTTTCATCCTTACATCAAGCATGTGCAAGATGTAGCATCTGATGGAAATTGTGGTTTTCGAGCGATAGCTGCCTGTCTCAACCTTCACGAAGATGAATGGCCATCTATTCGATATAATTTAATGGAGGAGTTGGACATGTACAAGACAAAATATGTTGAGATGTTTGGTATTGAAATATGGTGTCAGGTTTACAACTCTTTGAACTTTTTTGAGCTAAACAAATTTGCACCCTACGAGAAGTGGATTGATATGCCTGAAACGGGTGTGTTGGTTGCTTCAAGGTATAATGTGATACTACATTCTTTAACAACTGCAGGTAGCATGACATTCTTACCACTTCGATCTAGTCCGCCACCATGGTTTGAACATGTCGCTATTGCAATTGGACACGTTAATGGTAATCATTATGTTAAAATATCACTGGCCGAAGGGTACCTGATGCCTCGTATCATGCAACAATGGTCCCGTTTCAAATATGATTGCGCAACCGGATGGGTTACTCATTACATGAGTCGAATAAATATGTACGAGCAACTGTTATCTAGTAATCGTACTCCGGATTTTCACTTGATTGAGTTGTAATAATTTTAGTTTTTAGTAATTTTTTGTTACTTTATCAATTATGTTATTTAGATATTTTTTGATATTAAATTATTTTATCTTTGTAGGTTTAAAAATAATATATAATTCTCTCTTTTAAATAATTATTGTTAAAAATAAAATACTCATAAAATAAAACATAATTACAATAAACTAAAATATAACTAAAACTAAAATAATGAATAAATAATTCATAATTATATTATTAAAATTAAAAGTTAAATAAGGAATGATTATAATTATTTTAAAATTTAAAATAAACAAGTAATTATTATGTAATGATTATAATTATATTAATAAAAAAATAAGTAATGATTCTATTAATAATTATAATGGGTAGGATGGGTATGGGGGTGGGGTGGGGTGGGGTGGGGTGTAAATAAGATTCTAAGAGTGCTAATAAGATTACCCCTTTTAAATAACCAATTGGGCCATGATATTAATAACTTAATTTTGTGGAAATTATGAAAACAGTTGGGCCATGATATTAATGCATGGTTAATAAAACTTATTCGTTTAGCCATAAGGTAGTGTTAGCATACGACTTAATGATTAAGCTATAAACAATTGGCTTAATAGACTCAACCTTAACCTCCAAGCTTTGTTGATTGCCCTATTTACCCTGTATTTTTTTTTCTATCATTGGCCTTCTCGCTCAACCAAATTTCTTTTGGGATTCAGTCATGTATATAGCGATGTATCTACTGTGGGAAAATAGATTTTCACCGGAACAAAATTATAAACTAAATTAAAGAAAGTTGGAACCAAACCGAATTTTGAGTCGAGGCCCATGTTTAAACACAGTTTCCTTAAAACTGATTTTCCGCAACCGGTGCGTCGATTTCCCACCCAGGATACAAAGTTGTAAACAAAATCGGATTCTGCCAGACTTCGCTTTCATGCCTGAACTTGAGAATCTATTTTCTTGGTTTTCACTAGTACTCTCTTTCCTTCTCTTGTAGTTCTTTTTTCCTCCATTTCTTAGAAACGAAGGTTTGATATATATATATATATATATATATATAGACTTAAGTTCGCGTGAGACCAAACAGTTTACGTGAGACCGGTGAGACCAAGCTTTAAAGTATGAAACTTCACACCAAAAAACTGTGAATGTAAAAAAAATCGAACTTTTCATAGGAAAAACACCGTAAATGTTACGTTCACGGTGTTTTTCACTGTGAATTTTCGTTTTTTTTACCTTCACAGCGTCTTCACTGTGAAGGTTCGGATATACCTTCACAGTCTTTTATCTGTGAAGGTTTGATTTTTTTTAACTTGGTTTAGGTTTTTTACCTTCATAGTGTGATTACATTATGAAGGTTCGAATGTTTTTTACCTTCATAGTGTTTCGGTGTGAAGTTTCATGTTTTAAGGCTTGGTCTCACGCGGTCTCACGGAAACAACTTGGTCTCACGTGAACCTGACCCTATATATATATATTCAACATATATATAACCTACGGAAGGTTAATGACCATCATTATTATGGAAAATAAATCCATTGATTGTAACCGAAGAATGTTGAAGGCCTAAGAGCATCTCCAAAATGGAGATTTTGGGGTTTTTTTGCTCCAACAGCTTCCCCAAAACCTTCTCCAAAATGGAGAAAACATGCGAGAGAAGATGAAAATCTCCAAATTTGGAGATATCTCCAAAAATGATTACACATGAGAGAGAAATTATTTTTTATTCATTCTACTAATGAGATTTGTTTAAAATAAATGTTTAGGAGAGAAATAATATTTTATTAGTTGTGTAATCTCTAAAATAGAGAATCTGTTTGAGATGAAGATGATTTTTTTAGAGATTTTCACTTTTTACTTCTCCATTTTGGAGAAGCTGTTGGAGATGCTCTAAGACCTCAATCTTATTTTTCATTCAATTTAAAATTCATATAGATATTAATTTTCCAACATCTACTCTGTCACTCTTGCTCCCTTCGACTGCTCCCTCCGTAGGTTGTAGCCACTACTGATTATTCCTTTCTCACCATTGCTCACTTAGTTACTGCTACTTGTCTTCCTCACGCATTTGTTGATGTTCTTTGCATTTATGATTGTTCTAGATGTGTTTGAATGTTTTTTTTTCAAGTTAACTCTAATTTCTATGTTCAACTTATCAAGTTCACATATTTTTAATGATCCCCCCTTTGTCCGTCCTTCTACGGTATGAGTCACCTTTTCCTTTTCCTTTTCTTGGGCAGTATCTCCCAACGATAGTCTCTAGATAGCCCGCCTTGCTTTATGTTTCTTTTATTGTTCCTTTCATATTGTACGCTCTTGGGTTTACTACATTTTCCTTGATATTTGTTTTGCTCAAATCTGTTTGTGAAAACTAATTTAGTGGTTAAAGAGGAAGACTAACGGAGTGAAGAATGTGTATAAGATGTGTTGATGAAATAATGAGAGAGATGTGTATTGTATAGAGGGGTGAATTTATGCAAAGGTATAGGGGTTGCACGCCACCACTCAATTGTCCCAACATAAATTACAAATCTTAAATGTGTCACCATTGTGATTCAATGTGTGCCCCCACATGGCATCTTTCCAGTAAAATATGAGAGACTACAATAACATATAAGGGCCGTTTACCAAACGCTTACCCGGGTAAGCGCTTACCAAGTCATATTATCTTATGGATGAAGATGGCAATGTCCAAGAATCTTACCCGGTAAGAGCTAAGGCAAGGACCAAGAGTCTTACCCTGGTAAGTGATAGCGAAGACTCTTACCACGGTTAGCGCTTACCGGGAAAATTGTTGCATACGATACCATTTTGGTAGACTAAAATCTTACCCGGTAAGTAAGTGATAGTGTTAAATTTTACCCGTAAGCGTTTATCGGAAAAATTGTTGCATACAATACCGTTTTGGTGGACTAAATTTTACCCGCTAAGTAAGTGATAGTTTTAAATTTTATTGGTAAACGCTTATCCGGATAAACGTTTGGTAAACGGCCCCTAATTAAATTTGAGCTTTGATGATTAACAATTACGATGGAACAAAAAAATTCTAACAATAGATCGTTAAAATTGAATTTAATTTCTTAGTGTTTTATTGTTATTTTATATTACGGTAATTTTCTCTACCATTGTTGAATTTTTTTGGATCTACCTCCGGTTATAGTTGACTTGTATTGTTGGTCGATCAAGTTAACTAATAAATAACTTAATCTTAAATAAAAAACTAAGAAACAACACCTTAGTTTCAGTAAAATTCAGCAATGTATATTTTGAGATTTTGTTCAAAGTACTCTTGCGTAAGGTTTAAGGTCACGTTTTGGTTTGCAGGATTGCTCGGATTTAAAATCATTCAAACATAGGATTTTGAAATCCCATAGGGGTGGGTGGGATTTCAAGGGATTTCGAAGGATTTGTATATAATAATGTTTAAAATATGTTAAAAACTTTTGTTTTCCAATTAGCAATTAATTAATAATAAGGTAATTTTAATTATTTTTATACTTATTTGTAATTTGTTTTTACAAATTATTTATAAAGAAAGTAATTTAATTCCTTTACAAATCCTAAAAACCAAGCATTCCAAATCCTTCCAAATCTCTCAAATTTCAAATATTTTCACGAAATCCAAATTCCTCCAAACCATTCAATCAAACTAGACTCCCGTCAAAGGATTTATCCAAGTGTTGTAAATGACAAAAACAACCTTATATAAACTTTTATCTTTAAAATTAGTTCGAACGAGTTTAATAATGGTCGAATGTCATTTGTTCACGAGAAACCAACCAATCGACTACGTGTATTGTAACGTGCACTTATTAATTACCAAATGCTTACAAAGAGTCTTCTCCCTCACTTACCTAATACGATTCTTAGTCTTTGCTATACCTCTTATCGGGTAAGATTCTCAGTTATTGTCATGCACAACCCGCAAGGCAAGTGACACCCGATAAATGTTTACCTAGTAAGAGTTTGGTAAATGGACCCTTTGTGTTATTAAGGCATAATTTCTTAAATTTGTGTAGATCTCAAAACAGTGCAATAAACAGATATAATAAATGATAAACAACAAAGATTAGAGACATAAAACCTGGTCATATGATTAGATTGATCGATAAAGGGTTTAAGGATTACAGAGAGAATTTCTGATATAAGTGTGTAATCCTAAATTATCATTAACCTAGAATTAGGTTAAACAAAACAATTTATACTTAAGCTTTAACACCAAGGCCCAAGGCCCAATAACAAATAAAATAAGAAATTACAATTTGCACCCTCTACTTCTATTCAACATAAAATTAATCCTAACAATATTCCCCTTTGAATAGAAGTTCAAAATCCCGCCAGTTTGGAACATCTGTCTTCCGGAGCCCAAGGCTAATCTCAAAGAGCCTTAGTGAAATTATGTATTATTACCTTTCATTTATCTGACCCAAAGTTTAAGAACAAGGTCTCTGTAATACGGATCCAAAGTATTGTAGCATTTTTCGTCTCGAGTAATCATGGCACGAAGCTTGTTTCTAAGCATATACAGAGTCCCATAACAGTAATGACGATCTTACTGAATTGAATGAAGTGCAATTTACCTTTACCGTTTGTTTAAGTCATGCCGAATTCTGGAAACTCAATCACTGTGTAGGCAGGAGCATTCTGATGTTTACGTGGTAGACTCTGATCGGGCTTGAGCAGATTGATCTTTGCCTGATTGCTTTCAAGACTGATTTGGAGATCTTCAACACACACTAACTTCATGGCGCACTTCAGATAGCGTTTAACAGCTTCTAGTGCATCATTAATTTCTCGTGGGCAAATGGTTCGGGTCTTCATGTTGCGTAGCAGATATAGGAGGTCTGGCAGTTCTAAATGTTCAAAATCAGCTTCGCAGAACTCCCATTTCTTTCCATCGGCTCTAATCACAACGAATAACGGATACCAAACGTTCCGAAGATGGTTAGACGAGATCTGATTGACGGACTTGATTCTGAACTTAGTCCTCACATGACAACTTAATTTTCTTTCACTTTTTCGCATGTGGAGATACTTGATTCACTTATTTTCGTCTGTCATTGACTGAAGACCATACACATCGACCTGATCAAACATACGGATCCAATGTGCAAATATCTTCTTTTGAGTTTCTTCCAGAAAGGGAACGTTGATCCTTACCCTTTCCCATTTTAGTGGTGGATCAGGATGAGTGTTGGTTGTTTCACGAACTGGGTTTCTGGCGGAGTTTAGTCGGTGTGATCTGTCGGATCTGAAGGAATAGATCGTAGAGGGATGATGTGTAACACCCTCAAATATGAAGATAACAACTTATTAAAAATTTTCTAAATACATCAATAATTACTTTGACTACAGACCCAAATTGAGAATTAACCTCACTACACACATTCGTCCTATGCATTCCACCTATGAAAAGGACGGGTGTTACTAAACCCAATAACAATCACTATCTCCAATCTGCAGAAGACTTCACCAGCTACTTACTCTTGTATAAAGTTAAGGCTCAATCCTCATTGCACTTGCTAGAACCGAAACCCCAACTGGAACATGATGCACATGTCGACAAATAAAAAGGTTAGGCTTAACGTCTAGTGATCTCAAGAGTTTTAACATGAATGAATATATCTTTAAAAGACAGGAAATCAGTTTTAAAGCAAGATCTTTCGAAATATTATACTTCAAAATGGAAACGACACATTTTCCCATAACATACACTTTTAAAGACAATGCTTCCCAAACATGCATTTCTTATAAAACGATGCAACCCGTAACTCACCCAAAACGGGGTCATAGTTCGATACTCAAATGTGCTAAAATGTAAATAATACTTCATAGCCCAAAACACCTAAAACTCGGGTGGAACATAATACTCGACCCTTAAATAACGGAAAACAATCCATATAAATATGATACGCCATTAAAACATGGAACTGAAACTTCATACTCACGCGACCATAAAATGGAATGAAATCCGAATATTAAAACATGGACAATTAAATATCCAAAATACAGCGGGCCGAAGACGGGGGATACCCGTATCCGTTGAGAGCGGAGGAACACAAAAGTATGCCACTCAACAACGTTAATCGTATGACACTTCACGACATGAAAGCCCAAGTGCCCCTACGACCTCTTGACAAGTTTCACCCAAAGAGACAACTGACCTTAGCGAACACCATCGGAATTACCGCCAAAGTCTCGGTACACGGGGGATACAACGAAGGCATTGCCCCACATGGCTAAGGTCCCAAACGCCCATCAGAGGACTACCCATAGTCATAATAGCTCAACCGGACTCAACCCCTCCTAGTGCCTACTTGTAAAGACAAGGTCATAAACCATGAGTCCCGAAGTCCAACCCCGTACCACTCAATTGACCATCAAATAAGACTGACTTACGTGCCTATGGATCCAATGCAACACAGTCTAAGATTACATGACTATCCCTGAATGACTAAAGCACTCGAGTCTGTAATTATCAATAACATGCAATAAAATGCATCAAGATGTAAATCATAAATTGGACTTTACATCGAGCCATTAAAACCAGACAAATGTCCTCAAGACTCTTTTAAGCCAACACCGAGCTAAAATGCTCGAAATCCATTTGACCAACAATTACCGGTCCCCCAAATAATGAAATGTCTTTAAACGACGTTTACGAAGACAAATACCTCAAAGACGGGATTAACCCAAAATTCAACACATAATGGGACCAAAGATTTTCCAAAGGGTTTATGAATGCAAATACACCAAAATGCATATAACATGAAATAGACTCAATTTATACAAAATCGTCAAAGATGTATAACTCACAAACTAGATCTTACTTGTACAAAATCACCAAGAATACGTAATTCATGCTATTTAACTGTTGAAACGTTCAAGGCCCAATATAAACATTTTAAGAGGTTAACACAACCCAAGTTTACCAAATATGAAAACCTATCAAAATACTCACTCTTTGACAATTAACCAGGTAAAACATATTTTACTTCAAAATACTCAAAACTTATCATCAGTTAACCATTTCATGTAAAACACTTTAAAATAAACATTTTGGCATGTACACCGTTTTCACAAATCAACTTGAACTCACCTTGCTAGATTTAGGCTAAATCTAGATTTTATCCACTTAGAGATTTCCTTGAAGAAACTTGATTCTTCAAACCAAATCTTCCAAGACCTAGATCCACAAGGTTCCAACCATAAACATACACAATCAACCACAAAGAATCGTTTCCCAACCTTAAACATGAATACCTCAACTAATACCGAAACCTTAGCTTCCATAAATGAAGAGAATAGAAGATTACCTTAACCCAAGCTTGAATACACCAACCAAAACACCTCTAGTTCACCAAAATGGTTATAAACCTCCGATCTACGAAAGGGAGAACAAAGGGTGGATGAAACCCTAGAAAACTTTGGTGAAGAAGATGAAGAGGAAGAGATAAGGAGATTACCACCAAAAAATACTCTTGTATACTCCAATATACTTCCAATATAATGCTAGATCCTTGAAGATCTCTCAAAAACGAAACCGTAGCAACTTGAATCACCCAAATCGGAGTTGTGGATCAAAAGTTATGAAGAAATGAAGTTCTAGGGCTGAAAATCGGGTTTTATGCACGACCAGTGGATTTCGCGGGTTATGCCGCGACTTTAAGTCGCGGAAAAAGTCGCCCGTTAACCTCTAAGTCTCGGAATGTATCCTAAGTCACGGCATAAGTCGCGAGATGCACTGTTCGCCTGGTTTTCTTCTCGTTCACTGTTTTGGCCATAACTTCTTCGTTATTGCTCCGTTTTCGCTCCAGAAAGAACCGTTGGACTCGTAATTGAATCCTTCATCCATCTAGAATATAAAATCTAGTATTCAAGTCCAAAATCCAATATCTTATTTTTTCCTTAAATTACCGATTTCTGTATTAACTTGAAACGATAGCTTTTCGAAATCGGGGTGTTACATGATACCAGAAGGTGTCTCGACAGACTGATACTCTAGTCGCATGTCCTCTAGTAGGTTGTAATAATCTCCATGTTGCATACATTCTTCATCATCAAATGGGTGACAAGTCATTGACTTCTTTTTGGAACTCGACTAATGGTTGTTCTGTATGAGTCAGATCAACTGTCAAGAATGGATCAATAATCGCCCAATTCTCTTCTTCATCAGATGAGCCTCTGTCACAATCCTTGGGCTTTTCAACCGTTGGATTATTCTCATATAAAACTAATTCTATACCCATATCATGGTCCTGAACCTGACCCTGATCTTCATTCTGAGTACCTGTAGGCATATCTGACAGTGCCTCAACTAATCCCACTGCTTGTACAGTCTTTGGCTCAGATAATCATTGACGTTTCTCCCCCTCATGGTGATCAGGATCATCCTGGTTATCATGTCTGTGCTTGAGCCCCTGTGCCTGACCTTTGCAGGTCGTCTCCAAAGATGTAACCCTGTCAGTAAGTGTGGCTAGAGATTGCTGCACACACTGAAGGGTGGCGTTTAGGTTATGGAAAACATCAGGTGATATAGTGGGTGGGGGTAGGGGTGTAGGTTATTGTACTTAGGAACGAAGTAGGGATGTTAGATTGGCATCTCGGGAAGGCTCAGTTTGGGATTGGGATAATAATTTGGCTAGCTAGTTGCATGGATTTGAGGTCATCGACGGAGTAGTCGGTAGGTGGAGTTGGTGGTAGTGTATCAGGCTCAGTCATAGGGGCTTTGCCTTTCATCAAATGTTTCAATGCTTCTACCTTCTCTTGCATTTCGGCCTTCATGTGAATTTGGACAGCCTTTAGGGTGCCGTCTAGATAATCCCTTGAGACAAACTTGGGTAAGCTAACACCTGGGCCACTTAGGCTTCCAGTTGTGGTAACGACTGTTGAAGTCGTACCACCTACTTTCACAGCTGGTGTGATGATAGCTGTGGTAGGACTTCCACCCGATCCTTGTAAACCACCCGAAGGTAGAGTTACTATGGGTGTTTCGGTTGGGTCACTAAGACGTCGAACAGTATCCGAAGTATGTAAATGTGTCCTAGCCAAGGAAATAACATCATCGAGTGGCTCTAGACGTTGTACACTAAAAGAAGTCGAGGACTGGGGCAACTGTCCTCTTGTTTCAATACCTGAATTCTCCAAGTGAGAGACAGGTAAAATATGTGCTAGTTCCCCGTGAGTATGTGAAACCGACATCTGTTAAGAGATGTCGGAGCGACTAGGGGGTGTGCATTTGCGTCGCTAGGTCTACGGCGTCTTCTTCAATACCCTGTCCCAACACATGAGATTGGGTAACATATGTGGCTACCTAGCTGACACTCGGCTGGGGAAGGTCAACCTGAGATGGTTGCCTTATTACTCGTATACGCTCACTCTCATGTTTTTTTTTTCTTTTTCTCTCTCTATGAATTTTTTCATATTCAACTAAGTCTTCCTCCGATCTCCTTATGTCTCCAGAATCATCTAGGGAAGAATATGGTGTAGGTGATGATGGTGATGGTATAGGAGAGGTAGGCTTAGGTGAAGAAGGTGGACGTGAAGTATGGGGTGATGGTGTAGGGGAGGTAAATTGAGGTGGAGAGGGTGTAGGAGTTGTATGAGTAGGAGAGGTAGGTTCAGATTCAGCGTGGCAAAAGGTAGATTGAGGTGGAGAGGGTGTAGGAGATGTATGAGTAGGAGAGGTACGTTCAGATTCGGTGTGGGAGGAGGATTAGGCACCGTCGGTCTCAGTCGCAGTGTTAGAAGATGACTGGGTGGCGACGATTTTTATCGCTAGGGTATCCACGATGACTGGTACGTCATGTAGTGTGGTGTCCACCTCTAGAATCTAAGGATCCACTGGTGGTGGTGTGGGCGGTAGTCGTGAAGAACTAGCCTCGCTTTGTCGGACGACACCGCCCTCGTCATATCCCCTTACCAAATTTTCTCTCATCACACCTTGTCTGGGACCCCCACCTCTCCGGACTCTCCCACCTCTCTTGCGTGGACCCTCACGCCTCTCAGGTCTTGCTCCCTGGGAAGGTCTGTCCGGTGCTGGATGGACCATAGGAGAAACTATGTCGTGTATGCACCTATAAGCTATCATACTCGGTTTCGTTTGACTCACATAGGCTAGTGAGCCGTCAGTAATTCGCCTGAGTATAACATTGGCGATTTCGGCTCAATTCTGAAGTCTATTAGTAGGGTTGTGAGGGCATATTGGATGTGTTGGCCGACGAGAAATGGTGGGATGAATCTCCATGTAGCTCCGGATGAGTAGCTGGAGAAACCTCATAAATGGTATGAAGTTCCGTCATCTATTGGTTGCATTGTTTCGTACCTTCTGATCTAGCTCATACGTCGGCATAGTTGATATGATGGTGGAAGGAAACACAATGAAAGATCCGCATAAAGTTGGCACTGCACTGATCGATGCCCTTGGTGATTACGGATAGGCACCTGTTGAGGATAGTGAAGAGAGTGTACCACAGTGGTGTTAAGTGTCTACGGTTGATTGAAGACGTGTATGGTAGATCCGCTGCATATCACAAGGAGTGGATGTCTGTGCACAAAGTGGCCTCAGAAACAATTGGGTCGAAACTGTCTCTACCCGGTATGGAGTCAGAAGTGGGAAGGCGAAGAATGTGACGGAAGAGTTCCTGAGTGATAACTATCTATGTGTCGTCTATGCGGGACTCAAGGCGAAATCCACCCTCCTCTCCTATGTGGGTGAGTGCGCGCCGGAACTATTGAAGGTAAATTCTTGGAACTTTAGCGGTGGAAGTGAGAGCGTAGTTGAGAGGGCGACCTCGGAGAATCTCTACGACCACCTGGTGTTGGCATTGGAGTGTTACAAAGTCCAGGTGGAAGTTGTTCAGTGTGAGTGGGAGGTAATGATCCAGATTGATCAAAGCATTGTCAGCTGCTTGATCAATTCCTTGATTCGGATTCTGTGCCATTGTACCTGTCAAGATACGATAGTTAACGTCAGGTACAATTGTAGGCAAGATATCGTTACTATGTAACGACAACTCTGAAAATTTAATACATTTGAAGATCGGTTGGAGATCCAAAAAAATAATAATCGCAAAGGGAGGACCCGGGAACCAAAGTTCCGGGTTAAATTCATAACTTGTTTAAGAAAAATCAAGCAAACAATTTGGAAACCTAGCTGAGTACAAAAAATTCAACAAGGGAGAACCAAACATCCCTTGGTAAAACAAATAATCCCGGGGTTTAAGTTCTGGGAGTTGGGTGCGGCACGAGAGGTGGTTCTGATAAAGAGGGATCTGGAGAGGACTGGGAATGCACGTCCTGGGAGGCAGGTAGCGTCCCGGGATAGCGTGAGATGGGATACCGAGAAACTGGTATGACCCGGGATTGGGGTGAAGTCCTGGGAAGGGGTCTTGGACCGCTAGTACCGGGAAACCGGTCAAACCCGGTAGGGTGTCGGAAAAGTTTGAGCCCCAGGAGTCAGGTTTGTCAAGACCTGGAGGAGATCCGGGATATTCATACGGGGAGTCGACCACAAACGGGACATACCGGGAGACGATAGTGGTCCGGGAGAAGGGTCACTCCAAATCCGGAAAACTACCTCCGGTACCAAAGCAAAAACACACATCCGGGAATTAAGATCCAGAAGCGATTAAACCAAAAGTAATCCCTAACAAACTAAATCAAATTCACACCAAAAAAATATGCATTTAAACCTACGAATAATCCCAATCAATACGTCCAATCTGGTTTCAAAACTAGAACCATCATAAACAAAACTCAAAGTAACTTCAATCGAAATAATGAACAAAAACTAATTAAACCCTAAACATTATCAACCAAGGTAGATTAAAAAACGAGCCCTGATGGCAATCGGTGGTGCTGATTAGTTGATTTAGAGGGCGGCGATGTCTTAATCGGGAAAAGACCCACGACGGCGGCGTGAACTCTGACTCCAACCCAACTGTCGCCAACAATGGTGGAGACGACATAGCCGTAACCTGGGGAATCGACGTGTCAATGTGTGCTGCGACGACCGAGAAACTTGAATCGGGAAGGGGTCGACTAGGTCGATGGAGGCGGTGCTGTAGACCTCGACGTCGGCCACAACGGCGGCGGAGGAGATAGATAGATAGAGCGAGAGAGATTAGAGAGGTACCTGTGGTTGATCGATTGAGAGAGAGAAAGAGAGTTCGGGAAAGAGCGAGAGTTGAGAGATCCAAAGAGGTAGCGATATAGACAGAGAGAATGAGATCGAGAGGTTTAAGAGGTATCAACCTAGATGGACGAGAGCCCGGGTCCGACTAATGTCGGTTTCTTGGGTGAGGGGTGTTTAAAAACCTAGCCCACCTAGGAGGTGGGGCACCAACCGGTATCCCGGGTTCCGGTATCAGGTATTTAAAAAACTTAAATAATTTATTTATATTTTTTTAACAAAAGGAATTAACTTAAAAAATTAAAAAAAAAATTAAAATAAGAGATTAGTTAACTAAATGAAAAGTAAATATAGAAATAAAAACAAACATGAACTTAAAAGGAGACAAACAAAGTTCATTCGCAAACTGGACTTACCAGGACGTGAGGATTAACAATTAGCAGACTGTCTTACAGATATCGAGTATTATGCACCCATCCAACCAAGGTTCTAAACGGCATGAGGCGTGGCGTGGCGGCGAGGTCAAGCCTTACGAGTTATGGCGAGGCCATGGTGTTTTCCAAGGCGTGGCTTAAGGCGGCAAATATGTATATAATTTATATGTATATTTGTGTATGTTTGTGTTTTTATCAGTGTCTTAAACAATAATGAACAATTTAAATTACATATTTTTTGTTTGGTTAGAAGAGTCCTCCGAATATTTTGGTCTTGGATTAACAATTTAAAATCATATAAAACGATAAACAAAAGAATTTCTAAATTATAATCGATACTAGTGGGTAAATTCCAATCGAATTTCGAAGTACACAAATTCGAAGAAACGAAAGTACACAAATTTGTAACGCCATAACGCGCCATGGCGAGACATGACGGACCATGGCGTGCCATAACGAGCTCAGCGTCGAGAATTTGTAACGCCATGGCGGGCCATGGCGTGCCATAACGAGCTCAACGCCTTGTCTTGACGCCAAGGGGTAAAACGTGGAGGCAAGGCCATGCCTCGACGCCATGGCGCGTTTTTTAGAACCTTGCCTCCAACTAACATTTGTCATTTTGAGCGCTTCCCCCCTTGACGCGTGCGAGTAACGTAAGAGAAATTTGATTTCAATGTTAGTACAACAGGAAAACCTTTACTCCCCCCAAACGAAGAGTAACTTATAGATTTATGCATGGTGTTTCTCCCCTTGAATACATGAACAAACGGTTGATCGTACCAGAAATGACAGAAAATATGGAACGGAAATCAACTGACCGAAATTAATCATGACACAACGAAATGAAAGTTAAGGAAGAAAAACGAAAGAAAATGAATGAAATCTAACTTATTAATATAGAAGTTTGCAACTTAATCAGAATTGGACTCGTAAGATGCAAAAACCAATGAGTGTTCACTTGAGCATCTAGAGAAAAGTATTGGAGCATTAAGTCACAGTCATTCGTTATTGAATGGAACTCGTATGGATCTGGAGAAAAGGTAAAACTTTCAGATTAAGCATACCTAGCTTGGACACTAGATAGTGAAAACGTTTTTCGTCCAAGGCTTTGGTAAACAGGTCTGCTAGCTGATGTTCTGTATTAACAAAATAGAGTTCGGTTGTACCTTTTTCAACATGATCCTTGATGAAATGATAGCGAAGGTCTATGTGTTTCGTCTTCATGTGTTGGACCAGATTGCTTGATATGGCAATGGCGCTCTTCGAGTTACAGTAGATGGGGATCTTTGAGTAGTTGAATACGTAATTTTTAAGTTGGGTGCGCATCCATATCACTTGTGAGCAGCAGCTTGCGGAGGATACATACTCTGCCTCAGCGGTAGAGGTTGATACTCAATTTTGCTTCTTCGACGCCCAACTGACTAGGCGATCTCCCAAGAACTGAACATGTCCCAACGTGCTCTTTCGATCCCGCATGTTTCCGACATAGTCCGCGTCTGAGTAACCCGTCAGCTCAAAACTTGTCTCTTTCGGGTACCACAAGCCAAAATCAGCTGAAACACTTTGGGTTTTGATCGAAATCTTGCACATAAATATGTCGAAAACATAATGTCAGGCCTACTTGCTATCAGGTACATCCGGGAACTTATCATTCCTTTATAGGTCTAAGCATCCACATGCTTTTCGTCAGGATTGAAGTGTAGCTTAGTGCCTGTAGACATGGACGTTTTCATGGGTGCAGAGTTTTCCATCTGGTATTTCCGAAGAATGTCCCAAATGTACTTAGATTTATTTATGAAAATTCCTGTTGATAATTGTTTAACTTGAAGACCTAGGAAAAAAATCATCTAACCCATCTTACTCATTTGAAAATGCTTACCCATTAGGACTGAAAAGTTATGATAATACTTGGGATTTGTGGAGCCAAAGATTATATCATCAACATAAATTTGTACAAGAGTGATATCATCGTTTTCCTTTTTGATAAACAAAGTAGTATCGATCTAACCTTTGGAAAATCCAGCTTTAATTAAAAATGAGGAGAGTGCATCATACCAGGATCGTGGTGCTTGCTTAAGACCATACAAGGCCTTGTCTAGAATGTAGACGTGATGTGGCTTGTCAATACTCATGAAGCCTTCGGGTTGCGACACATACACTTCTTCCTTGAGAACACTGTTGACAAACGCGATCTTCACATCCATTTCAAACACTATGAAGTTCTTGTGTGCAACATAGGCAAGGAACATTCAGATGGATTCTATGCGGGCAACCGGTGCGAACGTCTCATCATAGTCGATTCCTTCCTGCTAGCGATATCCTTTGGCTACCAGACGTGCTTTGTTTCGTACCACAATTCCATCTTTGTCCTTCTTATTCTTGAAGACCCACTTCGTCCCAATCACCGTCTTGTTCTTTGGTCTAGGAACAAGTCACTATACTTTAAGGCTCTCGAATTGATTGAGCTCCTCTTGAATGGCTATCACCCAGTCTGGATCATTTAACGCTTCGGAGACAGTAGAGGGTTCGATGCGACTAAGGAACGAGGAGAAGAGGCAGTCATTTGCGGTAGCAAATCATGTCTGAATAGGTGTGTTGGGGTCACCGCTGATCTGATGTAGGGGGTGAGCTCGTGTCTACTTGGTGGTATATGGGAGATGTTGATATCTGTTGAGAAGTATTGGGGTCCACATAATCACCAAGGGGTAAGTCTTGAACTGCTTCGAGTGACGACGACCTGTGAAGTGGAAGTGTTGTTGCTGAGTGGAAGTTCTGTGTCGTGCGAGTAGCGAATGACGACTCAGCAGTAGATGTGCCGGGAACAATTTCCGAGATTTCCAAAGATGGGGCTTCAAGAGTAGCTTCAACAAGTGTAGGAGTATCTACTGTTGTTGGTGGTTTAGGAGTAGCTTCTTCAGTCAGTGACGGATTACTCGAGCTTGGTGACTCTGATTCGGTGATAGGTAGACCTACAACATCAAGCCAAGTGAATTCAGTCGAAGTCAAAGGACGAGTAAGAGTTGTGATGTCCTGTACTTGAGCCATTGCAATCCTGTTACATGTGCGATCATTAGACTTAGGAGTAAAAAATTCATCGTAAAAATTCTCAAAAAGTAAATCCAAATCTGAAAGATTGGCTTATGACATAGATGATTGACTTAGATTTACTAGAGTTTGTGTAGATCCTAGATGAAGTTGTCCAGAAGCTAGCACGCCAGCTAATGCGGGTTCTAAACTGAGGTGTTTAGAAGCCATATATTAGCGGTCTCATCAAATGTCACATTCAAACTTTCGACAAAGGTCTTTGTCCGTTTTTTGTACACTCTGTAGGCTTGGGATTGAGATGAGTAGTCGATGAAAACTCCTTCGTCCGTATTTGGGCTGAACTTGTCGAGATCATCCTTGTCGTTCAATACAAAGCACGTGCACCCGAATGCATGGAAATACTTGATATTCGGTACACGGTTGTTGATGACCTCGTATGGATTCTTGTTGAACCGCTGGTTGATGATAGAACGATTTTGAGTGTAGCATGCGGTTGCAACTGCCTCTCCTTATAAGAAAAATGGGAGCTTAGACTGTGATAACATGGTGCGCGCGACTTCAACGAGAGTTCGGTTGCGTCGCTCTACCACCCTATTTTGTTAAGGAGTACGAGCAGCTGAGAAGTTGTGGATGATGCCCACTAAATCAAGATAGTTGTCAAGCAGTTGATTCGTGAATTCAGTGCCGTTATCCGTCTTGATCGTCTGAACTAATTGATTGAGATTGACTTGAACGCTCTTCAGATGTAAGATGATCAGTTCGGGGTCTTATCCTTGGATCGAAGGAATTTGACCTACGTGTATCGTGAAAAATCGTTGACCTACATGTTGGATCGAAGGAATTTGACCTTCTTGTGGTTGATACTCTGAATGCGCATCGGTCCACAAATTGATGTGGATGAGTTCGAGGGACCATGAAGTATTCGGAGCGGCCTTAGGCTTATGTGAAGCCTTCTTCATCTTACCCATCTCGCATGTTGCACATAGGTGATCCTTTTCGAACTTGAGATCTAGCATGCCTTTCACGTGTCCGCCGAGCACCAACTTGTTGATATTTTTGAAGTTCGGGTGTGAGAATCTACAATGCCATAACCAACTTTGTTCGGTTGAAGCTTTGGACATCAAACAAAATTCCTTTTCTACTAGCAGAGAAGATAGATCAATCGTGTAGAGGTTAGTGCGTCGTGTCCCAACTAGCAGTTCTCTTCCATCTTCAGTTCGTAGACTGCACCGTTTGGCTTTGAAGTTGACCTCCAGATTCTTGTCGCATAATTGACCAATGTTGAACAAGTTATGACCAAGACCTTCGACGAAGGACACCTTCTTGATGGTAAGGTTGTCCTGAATAATGTCTCCATATCCCATGATTGGAGAGTAGTGATCATTCCCAACACGTACATTCCCACAAAATTTCTCGGTGAAATTGGTGAGAAGCTCATTTCTTCCGGTCATGTGTTTGGAACAACCTGAATCTAAATACCACACATGACCATTCTGTAAAACAAGTTAAATCTTTTTAGGTACCCATTCATAAATGGGTCCTTTGGGGTTAGGAGTGTTAGGTCCGAGATCTAGACATTATGTATAAGAAGGACTTTACTGATTATTAGAGAATGAAAACCTAATCTAGAGAGAGAGAATTGTTTAATGGCTACATCTTTGATTATGATTTCATAAAATGAATTATTACAAAGACTAAGTTATTTATAGTCCACTACCCCTTGTTACATATTTAAGCCCATCTTCCACATAAGCCCAATAGGCCCAATTACATTTACAAACAAATCAAATACATTTACTTTCCAAGACTTTCATACACTAACATTCTACCCCTAAAGTTTTGGAAAGTAAATCATCTTCAAGCTTCAAGCTCATCTCCCCCTTGATTTGCTTGAAAAAACTTTAGTGCATGCATTAACAATTTTAGGCTCGACTCCCGCTTGAAAGTTGCTCTCATTCTTCGTTTTCGACTTTAAAACTGGATCCGATGTACACCGTAAGCTCGACTAAGTGCACGATAAAACATCTTGAAATGTTGAAATCCAACTCGTTCCGATAAGCCCACAAGAATGATAATGAGTGAATTTGACGTGACAAACCGTGTGCAAACTTAGTTTTTAACTACGGAACTGTCGTTAACCGCGAGTCGAGTAGGAGTTCGGCTTGAGAGTCGTAACGAAGATGCTCGAAGAGGGAACAAATGGTCACACACTACAATGTAGGGGATGAGGAACAAATTTGGCCAATTTAACTGACTTTTGGATAAAAAATGTTAGAAAAACTAACGGAACACTAATGGTCCGTTAATTTCACTATTCATCATCTCTATACATGAAATAACACTAACTGTTCAATTTTTTAACAAATTACAATCAAATCATCTGTTTACTGCATCTAGTAGCTTCATTGAGCATCAAATAAACTTGTTTAAACAACTAATAACCTCATGCAATCGTGAAACAGATGCCGACGATGTAACATAAATTTTCCGGCGATTCAACAAACTTTTCCGGCAAGCCATTTCCAACAGCTCAAAACTCTCAATCTCTTGCTGGAAAACATGTAATTAACTTGCAAAATAAGAGATAATAAAATAACAAGATCTGGTCGAAATTACAGAAGAACTCCGGCGAGATCAATGCGTTTCCGGCCATCTCATTTTTTTTGGCGAGATTTTCCAACAGCTCACAAAACGTCTAATTTCTTGATCAATTGAGTTTCAAAATGATCAAAACATTAAAAATAATAGATCAGAAGAGAAAAAACATCAAAAATCTGACAACATATCGATTTTCCGGCAAATGAACAGTGCAGATCCGGTGAAGTCATTTTTCCGGCGAGGATTTTTCAACAAATCAAAACTCTCGATTTCTATCACAATTTATATCAATCAACTGAAGATATATCGAGATAGACATTTAGAACCGATATGTGATGAAGATTTGACAGTATCATAGCTTAAAACCTCGAATTTCCGGCGATGAACAGTGAAATTCCGGCAATATCGTTTTTCCGGCGAACAACCTTTAAAATCTCATATCTTACTCATTTTTCATTGAAATTCAGATCTAAAAGATGTAGGATGCTCGGTTTTCAACAACGAACAGATCTATGTAAATCAAATCGCTTCATGCAAGAAAAATTCGGATCGAAGAATTTGACCCGAAGAATACCGAAAATTTCGAACGAAAACTTCGAAAAATCTCAAAACGCAACGAAATTCGAATCCAAAAATTGTACTAGATATGTAATCTCATCAAGAAAAAATCTTCAAGAGTAATTGAGATATGAAGGCACTTACATGTAGATCGAGCTAAAAAACACGAAATGTCGAGATCGATAATCGTTACGAAAAAAAATTCATCGTTCGGCTCTGATACCACTTGTTAGGTACGAGATCTAGACATTCATGTAAGAGATTGATTAGGTAGGATAGAAGAAGGACTTTATTGATTATTAGAGAATGAAAACCTAATCTATAGAGAGAGAATTGTTTAATGGCTACATCTTTGATTATGATTTCATAAAATGAATTATTACAAAGACTAAGCTATTTATAGTCTACTACCCCCTTGTTACACATTTAATCCCAAGCCCATCTACTACATAATCCCAATAGGCCCAATTACATTTACAAACAAATCAAATACTGTCAGGATCTTAATTCTAAACAAGAACAAACACTCAGAAACAATATCAAAGAAGTTTGCGGAATAACACTTTGATATTCAATAATTAATTGAACACAGTAAATCAGAATAAGAACTTGCAAACTTTATTGAATGATTATAAAGTTACAAGATTCAACACACAACCTCAATATTGATGAACAGGCTCATCAATACGAATTGTACTTCTCTAGAATTAGGATTACAAACCTTGAGGTTGATTCTCTCTATCAAAACAAAAACTCAGAATGCTAAAAGTTATTTTTTATCAAGTCTAAACTATTCTATATATACTGAAGATAAAAGATAATTACAAATAATAAAAGATATTCAAAATAATCTTCTATCTTTATCTTCAAGCTTTCCTTAATCTTCAAACTTGATCTGCACGAATCTTGATTATCTCATAAGCAGCACTAAGTCTTCAGCAGTATTAATACTTTGAGCAGTATTAACATTCAGCAGTACTAACTACTAGCAGTACTAAAATTGCTTAGCAGTAGTAATCTCCTCTAGCAGTATTAACCTTGACTTAGCATCATTAATCTTGTTCAGCAGCATTAACTTCAGAAGTAGTAATCCTCAGAAGTAGTAACCAAGTTCTTCTAGCAGTATTAACTGTACTTGTGAAATTCTGAATTTCCCAACAATCTCCCCCTAACTTGACTTTTAGGAAGAGAAGTCAAGTTCTTCAGCTAATCTTCAAGATGCTCCCCAAACTTCATCATGTCTTATACTCCTGTATTTGCATCCAACCCCAAACTCTGATTTATAGTTCTTTGGATCAGATACTTAGCCATTTCTGAATTTGAAACACATCCTAGCTTCTTCTTCAGCATTGCATGAAGCTTCAGTCTGCTGTGATTGTACACTCTATCCACTAGGAAGTACTCTATGTGATTTAAGTCCATAGTTAGTGCATATACTCCACTAGTTTCATATAGAGTTCACTTGATGACAGTTTTAAACATATTTCTGATCACATGCTCTACTTCTTCAGGTTTGAACATCATACACAGATACTCCATCACTAATTTTGTAATTGAAATCTCTGGAGCTTTCAGTTGATCTGCATACAACTTCATTCCTATCTCAAACATTTCTTCAAGATCTGACCTGGAGCATGTTCTTACAATCTTTGCCCAAGTATTGTATACTTCATACTTTTCATCCTTCCTCTTGAGCCTGATGTACTCTTTACCATTAACCTTCAGTGTATCCCAGAAGATGACTTCAGGAGGCTTCACACCAACAGGTTCAGCTGAAATTGGTTCAGGCACTTTGTCCATCACTACCATGTATAGATTTACATCATCAGACCTTGCTGATTCTTTCTGTTCAGATGACTTAGGTGCCTCTTCTTCTTCAGCAACCTTCTCAACTTCTTCTGCAACTCTAGGCTTCTTGGTTGACTTTCTCCTTGCCATCATCTTGGTTCTTTTTAAAGTCCTTAGACATTCACCAAGAGTTGCTTCTTTCTTTGGTGGTGTTTCTTGCTCATCAGGGAAAGGTTTTTCTATCATGAAATCATTGATTTCTTTCATTCTCTTCTCCATCTCCACTCTTGCAGTTTCATTCCCTTGAAGCTTTATCATATCAGAATTGTACAGCTCTTTAATCTGCTCAAATGTTATTTTTGAGAACATCTCCTTTCTGACTCCTACATCACCCTTGAGAAATGTAATCATCTTGTTTCTCTCTTGGGTACCTAGGAATGTCTTTGAGGGTTGTCTCTTCTTTGCAGCTGTTTTGACCACAGATTTCTTCAGAGATGCTGCTTTCTTCTGTGCAAGTTCAGTTGCCAGGCTTTGTTGATAGGTTTCATTCAGTTCAGCAGCTAGAGCCTTAGCCATTTCTCTGTCCTTTTCAACCTGAACCCTTTCTTCTTTTTCAATATCAGGCTGCATCTTCCTGGCCAAAGCTTCATCTGATTCAACCAACCTTTGCTTTTTGACTGGTTGATCAGATTCCACCATTTTAGCTTTGCCTTTGTCTTTGCTTTCTTTCTTCTCTACATTTGCTTTCTTGATCACTTCACCTTTTTTTTATGACAACTCCTTTGGCCTTTGAGGTGACCTTGGGAGTATCATGTTTGGCTTTGATTAAGGTCTCAGCAATTTCAAGATCTGTTAGTACTTCTTGTACTATTTCTGCTGCTTCTTTCAGGTCAGAAGTAGTAACTGTTTCTGCTGCTTGGCTTGACTCAGCAGTATTAACTGTTACTGCTTCTTGTACCAACTCAGTTTCCACTTTTTGTTGCTCCCCCTCAACATCCACTTTCTGTTGCTCCCCCTTAGATTTGGCATCTTCCATGTTGACATCATCTTCTGACTCCCCCTTTTTGGGAGATCCAGTCACTGGTTTCCTCCTTCTTAGCACAAATTGTTTCTTCTTCTTTTGTAGAATCAATTTCTTCACCATTTGCTTCAAGTTGACAATCTTGTTTTGTTGAGACAGAACTATCAGTTTCAGCTCTTCTATTTCTTTCCCCTGCTTGATCACATCCATGTTTATGTTTCCCATGGTTTCCATCAATTCAAAATAGTTATATCTGTCCTCACCTTCTCCAGAAGTATTACCCTCTTTTGAAGGATCATGGGATCTTTTTGTAGTAGAGGTCTTCTGCCTAGCAGAAACACCTGCTACCCCCGTGGTTTCTTGGCACCTGGGACCTTTGGATGATTGCTCATCCAAATTTGCCATGGGGAAGGTCTTATTTATGTTACCACTGACCTCCTCTGTGCTAGCAGGAGTAGTGGCAGCCTTAACACCCATATGCTCATTCATCTCCTTGTTGAGCACCTCCTTGGGGTTGGGAGACACCCCTGTGGTTTCCCTGTTGATATTCTCTAATGGATAATTCTCCATTAGAGGGCTTATAGGCTCTGTGGGTGAAGGTACAAGAAGGGAAGCAACCTTCTTTACCTTTTTCCTTATATAAGTTTGGGTTATTGGAGAAATTGGCTTTTGAACAAGAGACTGAGGGATTGATATGGAGGGTGAAGGTTGGGATTGGCTAGCAGTGGGATGGTCTAATGAGGGCCTTGACCCTGCTGCCATACCTTCTTCAGTGTGGGACACCACCATCATTGTAGAGAACAATGGGGTGTCAACTCCTTCCGAGTCCAATGGAGATCTTTTCATGTTTGAAAAGACCTTACCTTTGGGGATTTTTGGTACATATACCTCATCAAAGTGAGTCATATCCGTCAATTCATTGGTTATAACTTCCTAAACAAACCTGGGGTACATGTAAAAACTCTTTTTACTTCCCAAGTTTGATACAAGATCACTGAAAATCATTCGTGAAAAATTGTACTTTCTGGCAGTGGCCAAGCAGACCAAAGCATAAGCAATGGTACTACTAAACTCACTCCATCTAGTAGTCTTTTTGGAAATACAGTGCATTAAGGTATGAACAAGAAAACGCCATTGGGTATAAAATTTTGCTTTTGAGAATTTGAAACCACCCAATTGGCCTCCATACCCCATTCTTGACAAATTTGAGAACAAGTCCTCATTTGGAATAGAAGTAATACCTGCAGCATCGTCTAGACGTAGACAAATGCGTATCACCTCTTCAGAGACTGACAAGGGTTTATCACACACCCTTGTCTTCAGAATCTGCACTCCATTCTCTGAGACTATGGAGGCATTTGCCCAGAATTGCCGTTGATGCTCTATGTAGATTGTCGGTGACACAGTTAGAGCATGGGCAATGTGGCTGGACTTAAGAAAATCCACAATCTGGTGGAATCCAGCAGCTTGTTTCGGCTTCTGTAGCATCACAATCTCGTTGTGCTCATCAATGAAAGCCATGGATGCCATTGAAGCTTGAGTATGTTGGACTGAAACACTTGTTCTTGAGAGAAAAAAGGGTTAGAGAGCAGATGAATAAAAATCAAAGAGTCTTTATGGACTTTTGGGCGGGCAAACAGGGTATTTATACGATTCGGAATAAAAGCAGTATTAACACCTAGCAGTATTAACTGACTAGCAGTATTAACTGAGAGCAGTATTAACCATTAGCAGTATTAACTGACTAGCAGTATTAACTGAGAGCAATATTAATTAACTAGCAGTATTAACTGAGAGCAGTATTAACCACTAGCAGTATTAACTAACTAGCAATATTAACTGAGAGCAGTATTAAAACTGCAATGGCAGCATTAACTATACTTACACTGTTTGAAGCTTGAGGTACTCTGAGCAAGGTAATAGAAAAAGATGTTAGTAGCACCAAAGAATAAACCAATAACAGGTATGAAAACACTTTTTAAACCAAATGAGCTTATTCAGAGTTGATCATGCCCACACTTGTGACCAAGAAAGTGAATCTACCCACATCAAAAGCTTTAGTGAATAGATCAGCAAACTGGTTGTCAGTATGAACTTTAGCAACTTGAATTAGCTTCTTTTCATTACAATCTCTGATAAAGGGATACCTGATCTCAATGTGCTTAGTTCTGGAGTGCTTGACTGGATTATTAACAATGCTTATAGCACTGCTATTGTCAATGAAGATTGGAGTGTGAAGAAAGGTTACCCCATAGTCCAACATCTGATTCTGAATACATAGAACCTGAGAGCAGCAGCTTGCAGCAGCAATATACTCAGCTTCTGTTGTTGATAAGGACACTGTGGTTTGTTTCTTACACTGCCAGGATACTAGTCTTGCACCCAAAAGTTGACATCCACCTGAAGTAGACTTTCTGTCCATGTTAGCACCTCCCAAGTCACTATCTGAATAGGCAATCAAGTCAAAGTTGGATTCATATGGATACCAAAGACCTAGTCTAGGTTGCCCTCTTAAGTATCTAAAAATCCTTTTAACATCTTGAAGATGTGATTGCTTTGGATTGACTTGGAATCTGGCACACAAACACACTGGAAACATGATGTCTGGTCTTGAGGTTGTGAGATACATGAGTGATCCAATCATTGATCTATAAAGATGGACATCCACATCCTCCCCCTCAAGATCAGCAGTGATCTGTTTATGAGTCTCCATAGGTGTGCTTGCTGGCTTTGAGTCTGTTAGACCATATTTGTCCAGGATGTCTTTCACATATTTTGATTGGCTTATGAAGATCCCATCTTTCTTCTGTCTCAGTTGAAGCCCAAGGAAGAAGGTAAGATCACCCATTGAACTCATTTTAAAGCTCTTGTGCATCAACTTTTCAAAGTCTCTACACATCTGATCTTTTGTAGATCCAAAGATGATATCATCCACATAAATCTGAACCAATAGGATGTCCTTCTTACTTATTTTAATGAATAGGGTCTTGTCAATTATTCCTTTTTCAAACCCATTCTCCAAGAGATAGGTAGACAGTGTATCATACCATACTCTTGGGGCTTGATGCAGACCATAAAGTGCTTTCTTCAGTTTGTATACTCTGTCTGGATATGATGGATTTTCAAATCCAGGGGGCTGACAGACATATACTTCTTCATCAATTGTACCATACAAAAAGGCACTCTTCACATCCATTTGGTATACCTTGAACTTCATGTATGAGGCATAGGCTAGAAATAGCCTAATTGCTTCTACCCTTGCCACTGGAGCAAACACTTCTTCATAGTCAATGCCTTCTTCTTGAGTGTACCCTTGTGCTACCAGCCTTGCTTTGTTTCTTATCACAATGCCTCTCTCATCCTTTTTGTTCCTGAAAATCGACTTGGTGCCAATAGCTCTATGACCTTTTGAAAGGTCCACCAAGTCCCAAACTTCTTGCAACTTGAACTGCAGTAACTCTTCTTGCATAACTTCTATCCAAATGGAATCTTTCATTGCTTCAAAAACCTTCTTAGGCTCAATCTGATATATAAAGTAGGAGAGTACTGTGTATTGCTGATTCTGCAGCTCTTGAAGTCTGCTTTGATTCCTTGTTATCATAGGAGAAGAGATGTCTCCAATGACCAGCTCTGGAGGATGATTCTTTTGAGTTCTAGTCTGATGACTAGGTTCTTCATTGATTCCCACATCCAGATTGGAATCATATAAGTCAGCTGAGGGGATCTCATCAGCTGCTTCTGGCTCTTCATGCACTTGATTCTCCTCATCTCTTCCTTCTTCTTCATTCTGAAAAGGTTCAGTCATTGTCTCTTTTGCACAAACATCAATAGGCTCTCTTGTAGGTATGGGAAAGATCACAGACTGAGGAATAATGTCTTGTACTTGTGTTTGTTCATCCCCTGATCTTCCACTTCCTGAACCTGTATGATAATCACTACTGAAACCCAAAGAGTTAGTTAGTGAATCAATGTCAAATAACCACTGAGGACCAGATGCAATAGAATTTGGTGTGTTCTCATTGCACTTGACATTGTCACTTTCCTCAATTATTCTAGAAGAAGTATTAAAAACTCTGTAAGCCTTACTCTTAGATGAGTAACCAACAAGAAAACCATCATCTGCCTTGCTATCAAACTTTCCTAAGTGAGTTTTCGTATTGAGTATGGTACAAGGACACCCAAAAGGTTTGAAAAATCCTATAAAAGGTTTTCTGTTATTTAAAAGCTCATAAGGTGTCTTGTTTTTAGGCTTGACTACTAGAACTCTGTTTTGGACATAGCAAACAGTATTAACTGCTTCAGCCCAGAAAGCAATTGGAAGTTTTGAATCTGCCAACAGAGATCTAGCAGCTTCAATCAGTGTCCTATTCCTTCAATCAGTGTCCTCACAAAAGGTGTTTAGGTCATGATTTTTAAATTCAGTACCATTTTCTGACCTAATGACTTTTACCTTTTGATTAGTTTGGTTTTCAATTCTTAGAATAAAGGATTTGATCAGTCCACTTGTCTCATCCTTAGTCCTTAGAAAATATACCCAAGTAAATCTAGAGTAATCATCAACAATAACTAGGCAGTATAATTTCTTACTAATACTCATAACATTTGTAGGACCAAACAGATCCATATGCAACAACTGAAGAGAAGTAGAGATTGTGTTCAACTATTTGGACTTATGAGAAGTTTTGTGTTGTTTGCCTTTGAGACAGGCAACACAATGATCATCACATGAAAAGACTTTGGAAGGTAAACCTCTTACAAGGTTGTTTTTAACAAGTTTATTCATTGTTTTAAAGTTCATGTGACACATCCTTCTGTGCCAAAGTGACGATTCATCCAAAGAGGCTTTTGAAACAAGACAGTTTAGGGATGAATCAGTTGAAACACTTTCCATATCTAAGCAATATACATTATCCTTTCTGGGAGTTCTTAGTAGTATCATCTTCTCATCAACTACCTTGAATCCAGGAGCAAGGATAATGCATTCAGAATCTGTAAATAATATACTATGTTGCTTGTCACAAACCTGTGATACACTTAACAGGTTGTACCTTAATTGTTCAACATAGAATACATCTTCAAAGGTCATTTTACCTTTGGATACATCCCCCTTACCACTTATCTTACCTCCATCTGGAGTATTACCAAAGGCAACATGTCCACCATCAATTTTCTTGAAATTCTTGAGGCATGACATGTTCCCTGTCATGTGCCTAGAGCAACCACTATCAACATGCCAGATGCTCTTCCCCTTGAGCTGCTGGTTGCCCTGCACATAAGATTAAACAATTAGTATTGATTGGGGACCCAAGCCAAAGTGGTCTTCGGTCTCCCTTTCTCATCAAAGTATTTACATTCCTTTTTGATGAGGTTTTTAAACTCAGAGCACTCTTTATTAGAGTACTTTGTCAATATGATTGGCTTAGCAGCACAAACACTAGAAGCAGTACTAACTTTGGAAGCACTAACAGAGTTAGCAGTACTAACAGGTTGAACAGTACTAACCTTATTAGCAGCACTAACAGAGTTAGCAGTATTAACTTTTGAAGAAGTACTAACAATGTCAGCAGTACTAACATTGTTAGCAGTAGTATTACTTCTAGCAGCACTATTTGTGGTAGCAGTACTAACATTTTTAGTGCTTTTAGGAACCCACATATTGACACTTTCTTTAACAGAATTTTTCTTCATGTGGCTTTTAGATTTAACAGATTTCTTAGCCACATGGTTCTTTTCAAACTTCCTATAACCCAAGGGTTTTTGCATAGGTCTTTGAAAGTTCATCCTTTGGTTTATAGGATTGAAATAACAGTATTTGGCAAGATGATTTAATTTGCCACAGATAAAACAAGGTTTTGGTCTATTGATTTTACTCAGATCAACCCCTTGTTTCTGTGCCCACTGATTATTTCAGTTTCTTTGATTTCCCCTCTTTTTATCATGTTTTTGGGGCTCAGTCTTCTTATATGCACACTGTTTGCAAGGACCTGGATTCACAACTGTGGTCTGTTTGTAATAGAACTTACTAGACTTTCTCTCTGTCTTCTCTATGTCCTTGGATTTGATCCAAGCCCTTCCACAATCCTCATTGGTGATAATATTATTTTCTAGAGGAATCTCACCACTCACCTTGTTCTCCTTACTCTTGTCAACCTCTTTGTCAGACTTATCTTCAACAACTACCTCATCTAAGGAATCTATCTCAGTGGCTCCCTCAGGTAAGTCCTTCCTATCTTTGGTTTCTAACAGGTCTGAAGTAGGAGGAATGTAATTGTTGTTATATGGTGGAGGTTTGGCATTATATCCAATTCCTCTTCTCATCTTATCATGAATCTGAGTTTGTAGTAAAGAGTCCATTGCTTTAGAAGCATTGGAAAACTTTTCTACATCAAGCTTGACCTTGGTTAGTTCATCTCTCAATTTCTCACTCTCCTCTTTAGATTTGGTCAGTTTGAGCTCTAGATCCTTTTTCTCCCACTTCCAGTAATTTGTGTCATATGAGTGTTGGAGTTCATTGGCTTGAAAACCTTTAATCTGTTCCTCAAACCTCTCAACAATTCTCACATAATCTTTGATATCCTTTTCTAATCTCTTAAGGTCATCACTCATCTTCTAATTGTGATCCCTGTACCTTTTAACAGTGTCTATGCAAGTTTTAGAACAGAGATTAGAATTTACCTCAGATGGGAGATCAGATACTTCAGCCATAAGAGCTTGATTATGGATAGCCTCTTCTGCTTGATCACTCCAATCAAACCCCATTCCTTGTTGAGAAACAAGGGCTTGAGCAGAGTTTCTGTTGTTATTGAAGCTTCCAGATTGAGCTTGTTGGTGGTTGTTGTTGTGAGACACTCCACTTCTGCATTCCCTTGCAAAGTGTCCCTTCAGATGGCATTTGTAGCATTCCACCTTTGATTTATCAAACCCTGCTCCATCTTCTCTTCTTTGGGAGAAGTTGTTCCTCCCAGTCCTCTTTATGAACTTCTTCACCCTCATGGAAAGCATGGTCATCTGCCATTTGATATCCATCTCTTCCAGATCATCAGGATGAAGTTGTTCCAAATCATCATTGATTAAGGAGGAATTCCCATGACTGGCAAGAAAGGCTTCAAACACAGAATCAGTGCCTTTTTCTTGATTTGCTCCATTAGCAGCATTCACTGATTCAGGGTTAGCAGTAGAATCAATTGATGCTGATAGGAGTGCAACATTATGAATATATCCAGAAGGCTTCTTATTTTCCTCCACTCCCGCTTCAAATACTCTAAGATCATTGTACAGATCATCAAGTTCTTTTTCTTCCAACTGATCATTTTGTCTGAATGAAACAGTGTACATGGTCCACTCATCTCCAAGAGACCTTAAGAACTTTCTGTTCACATCATCTTGATCAATCTGTACTCCCATAGTAGCCAGTTCACCAATCAGTTTGTTAAACCTGTCAAAAGTTTGAGTCACGGACTCATTCTTAGTTTACATAAAGTTTTCATACTGTTGTTTTAGGATTGCCTTTTGATTTCTTTTGGTACTTTTGGTACCTGAGAATCTCTTCTCTAGAGCATTCCAGAGCATCTGTGCATCAGTGCAATTACATAATTGGTGTTGATATTCATTGGGAATGGCCAAGAGCAGTGTGCTCAAGGCTTTCATCTCTGTCTACCTTGTCTTTCTTTCTGCATCCGTCTTTGGAGGAGTTCTTTTTCCATCTTCACCAATCTTTCCTGCATCAGTTGGACCATTCTCAATGATGTCCCACATAGAGTAATCTGTGAGGAGAATGTATTTCTTGATTCTAATCTTCCACATGTCAAATTCATTGGATCTGAGCATTGGAACTTTTGAGACCAGAGTACTGTTTGATTCGGCTGTGTTTTCCATGATGAATAAGATTTCTGAGAATACTAGCTCTGATACCACTTATCAGGATCTTAATTCTAAACAAGAACAAACACTCAGAAACAATATCAAAGAAGTTTGCAGAATAACACTTTGATATTCAATAATTAATGAACACAGTAAATCAGAATAAGAACTTGCAAACTTTATTGAATGATTATAAAGTTACAAGATTCAACACACAACCTCAATATTGATGAACAGGCTCATCAATATGAATTGTACTTCTCTAGAATTAGGATTACAAACCTTGAGGTTGATTCTCTCTATCAAAACAAAAACTCAGAATGCTAAAAGTTATTTTCTATCAAGTCTAAACTATTCTATATATACTGAAGATAAAAGATAATTACAAATAATAAAAGATCTTCAAAATAGTCTTCTATCTCTATGTTCAAGCATTCCTTAATCTTCAAACTTGATCTGCACGAATCTTGATTATCTCATAAGCAGCACTAAGTCTTCAGCAGTATTAATACTTTGAGCAGTATTAACATTCAGCAGTACTAACTACTAGCAGTACTAAAATTGCTTAGCAGTAGTAATCTCCTCTAGCAGTATTAACCTTGACTTAGCATCATTAATCTTGTTCAACAGCATTAACTTCAGAAGTAGTAATCTTCAGAAGTAGTAACCAAGTTCTACTAGCAGTATTAACTGTACTTGTGAAATTCTGAATTTCCCAACAAATACATTTACTTTCCAAGACTTTCGTACACTAACAAGGAGGAACACCCGTCTTGGAGACCCGTTTGGACTTGGGTCTGTTTCTATGACATGGTGCATCAAACTTTGAACTATAATTAGATACATGATAAGAACCAAACCAATCAGATGCATATCGACGATCAACAAAATCATTCAATCCACAGTTGAAACAACAAACACAATCATGAGACAGTTGAAGTAAATGCTGAATTGAATAAACTTTCAAAGGAAACAATCCATTTCGTTCAACTAAAGTATTAGAATTTAAAACTTCACGATTGTTATTGTTTTTCCTAGAATTCAAAACTGGAATAACTGATTCCGTCTTCGTTGTGCTCTCCTTAGACTTCTTAGCTACGCATACGTATTTGACTTCTTTCCTTCGACCAATAGTATATGAAATACCATTAAACTCACAGTCAGTAGATTTGAAGTTTGAGGATTGTCTCTTGTTTGAGCGTCCGGTCTTTTTCTTCTTCTGTGAACGACTTTTTGATTTCGATTTATAAGATTTGTTCACAGAAGTGTTTTGAGGGGTTGACGTGGAACACTCGCCCTTGTAAAAATTTACCAGAGGCTCACAAGTGGAATTCAGAAAATCAACATGACTTAGAAGTGTAAGATTAAAATGAAACTGGTCTAACTAACTATCTGGGCACACCTCGGAATTCAAAAAAGTTGAAAATTCCATTTCCTCATCAGATGTGACATTATCACTTGTAGGATTCGGTAAACTGGATGGATTTTTGTTTTTCAAAGGATCATTTGCGGAAGTATTTTGAAAATTAGAATGGCGATCCTATTTGAAACACTTCAACTGAGGTTTTTTTCCTTTATTAGAAGAATTTGGTGAAGAATCACCCAAAAAAGCTTTACAGGAAGAGGTATCTGAGGGTGGAGAAGAATGTTCTGACATATTTATTTTCTCCCCTTGGAGTATGTCAATCTTAGCTTGAAGTTCATCTTTGTGATGTTGCTCTTTCATTAGATCTGCTGCCAAGGCAGATAGTTAAGAAGTAAGCCTGTTTATCTCTGTCTGAAGATATTCCTTTTCCTCCCTTGATCCAGATTCCTTTTGATTGGAATTGACACACTCAAGTTTGGATAATAAGTCTTGTTTTTCCTTTTGAAAATTAAGTGTTTCCTGTTCAAATGACTCTTCTAGCTGAACAATTTTCTTTTCTAAGATCATAGGTGGAACATAGATTTTGTGATCCATCGATTCCTACTCAAGTTCACAGGTTTTGAATCGAGTTCATCCTGAAAATAGCTTCGAAAATAGTCATTTGACAGAAAAGTGGGTTTAGCATTGTTGTATGACGCATTTAGTGAGTCATACACAAAAAGAAGTTGCATCGTGACAATATTTTTCCTTCTGAAAGTTTCTAGTTCTGGATCCTCATTATCTAGTGGCTTGGTCCATCTGATTTTTTACTCTGGGTAAGTCTTGTCCAATCCTAAAAATTGAAATGCATATAAAATGGGTACCTTGGAAAAGGCTCTTTTCAAATAATGCAGGTTATCGTAACCGAGACCCATCTATGGATTAAAGAACATGAACTATTTAGGTTTGTTCAGATGAATTGTATGTTCAGTTTGACCACGTTTGTAAAGTTTGAGTTTAAGATCCTTTAACTTATCAATTAACCTTTTGTTTTCATTTTTGAAAGAAATGCTTTTATTGACAATCTTAGTCCTCTCATTTTCTGACATGCGAAGCTTGTCAATAAGTTCATCTACTGTGGTCTTTAAGTCCTTAGATTCTTTTGAAAAAATCTCACATTTAATTTCCTTTATACTTGAAATTTCGCACAAGTTTCCGGCATTTTCTACAAGTTGTTTATCAATGGTGTTATGTTGTGTGGACACTCGTGTTTCTAAAGTGGATATAAGACGAGACTTTTCTTTGATGATTAGCTTGTAAGAGTCTAACTTTTTCACAGTGATTTGCATCTGATCAATCAAGGCTTTGTGGATAGGAGCACGTACTTGACAAGTAGAATCGCGATCGTCTGAATCTGAATCTCACTGCGTTGAGTGATTTCCCATAAAGCATATGTGAGCTTCAACATCATCTTGATATTCATCAGACAGGTTAATCCAGTGGTCGTCTTCGGCCAAAATAGCGTTGCTAGCTTCCTTCTGTTTACCAAGCAGCATCTTCGCCTTGTAGTACTCGGAGTTTCGAACGACTGGCTTACGACACTCTTTGGCAAAGTGACCTATGCGATCGCAGTTGTAGCACTTGATCGGTTCATCCTTAACTTTCTCATCAGATTTTTCTCGAACTTCTTCTCTTCATCTGATTGTTTCTTGCCCTCATACCTTTCCTTGTGATCATGACGCTTGTGAGGAGTGGTGGATTACCTTTGATTGTTTGATGATGGCTTCTTGAAGAACTTATTTTTCTGAAAGGCTTGAGATAGAAACATAACAACTTCCTTTATTTGTGCATATTACGGATCAAAATCCCTGTCAGTATCTTCTTCTAGTTCAGATTCACTCTTCATAGACTCCTTTCGAGAGGTGCGACTAATTGAACGTTCTCTCTTATCTGAAACAAGTGCAAGAGGGTCAGTAACTTGCTTTTCATCAGTATTTTGAGTTCCCATCAGCTCGAGAACTTCATCTTCATCTTAAAGAAGCATTTCGAACAATTTATGAAGAGTCACATTCTCCAGAATGTGATTGTGCTGTATATGCGAAGCAAAGGTTCTCCATTCTAGTTGGAGATTGTTCATAAACCTGATGTTGTTATCTGTATTTGACTTCTTGATGTTGTTTTTCTGAAGTTTGTTTAGATGTTGATTGACCTATTGTAGGTCTCTGTAAGAGTCTCGCCATTCCATGCTTTGAAGATGTCATACCGAGTAATGCAGATTGTGATCTTCAACTGATTGCCTATTCGGCTGCCCATCATCATTTTTTCAATGTGGTCCCACATCCGTTTAGTCGTGGCATTGTAACTGTCAATGCTTGCATATATGTCATTGGTCAAGCTTTGGAGAAGGTATGTTTTTGCTGCCGATCCTCGTCATACAGTTTCTTATCTTTAGACGTCATTTGAGAGACTATCTTTGGAACCCGACGAGCTGGTACACCTTCAACCTCATCGGCAGGTACTTCAGACATGGGAATGGAAGGAGGTCCTTCTGTCAGGGACTTATTATCTCGGGATAGTCATCTTTTGATTCGATGAAGTTCATGAACCGATCGTTCCATTGTTGGTATACTCCTCAATACAGCACGGGAGGTTTGTTTTTCTGAACCAATGGCTAGAGCGTCTCTGGAATTCATCCTTGGTGCACTGTTGTGATCGTGAGACAATTGATTTGATTCGAAAAGGTAGTCTTAAGAGGTACGATTAAAAAAGACTGAAATTTAGACTTCAAAAGGACACTAGAATAGAATGAACTAACACTTGAAAAGAAAATAACTACAAATATAAACCTGAGACTAGAATAATCTAAAGACCGGATAGAGATCTGAGACTGGAATCCGGATAGTTATCCGGATGAAGGAACTGGGAGTTAATCCGGATAGTGCGTCCGTTGGGTCTGGGAATTGGAAACCTGGATGGTGTGTCGGGAGTTAATACCCAGGAAAGAGATAACCTCGATGTTTGGCGCTACACCCTAGAGGAAGTCCCAATACTTGGGAAACCGGTGGGAACCGAGAGACTGCAGGGACCCGGGAAAACCACAAGGACCCGAGAAACTTGAGAGATTCTCGGGGAGAAGAGTCAGGAAACTCTAAGAACCGGGAAAAAAGAAGTAAGGAATCCGGAGAGTCCGGTTCGAGACGCGGGATCAAAGACCCGAGAGTGATCAAAGACCGGGGAGTGATACCACCCGGGACTAAGAGATCCGGGGATGGGCAACCTCGGTAGTCGTGGGTTTTTGGAAACTTGGGAGTTCGAAGAATCTGGGTTTCTTCGAGTTCTTGAATAAATGCGGGGAAAAACTCCAAATTCGATCAAAAACAACTTGTTAAAACAAAAATTAATTAATGATTTTGTTTATCAACCACAAACCCAGATTTAATTTAAACAGAAATCCAACTACAAACTCAAACCAAAGACTTTGATTTTGATGAAACACAGAAAGCGGCGAAAACAAACCATAAGTCGATAAAAAAACAATTTTAGACAAACCTTTTGGATCAAATATCTTGTCTTTTCTCTTATACCAATTGTAGATCTCAGAACAGTGCAATAAATATATATAATCAATGATAAACAACAAAGATTAGAGACATAAAACCTGGTCATATGATTAGATTGATCGATAAAGGGTTTAAGAATTATAGAGAGAATTTCTGATATAAGCGTGTAATCCTAAATGACCATTAACTTAGAACTAGGTTAAACAAAACAATTTATACTTAGGCCTTAACACCAAGGCCCAATAACAAATAATATAAGAAATTACAATTTGCACCCTCTACTTCTATTCAACATAAAATTAACCCTAACAATTTGATATCTTGAGCTTGAGGAAGCTATTAGACTTTAAGAGAAGTAAAACAAGAGACCGATAATTTCTACCGAGGTTCATGTGACTTTTTTATGGGTTTCATGTGAGAAATGTTTTATATTGATATTATAACGTTACATGATCTCATGTGAATTTGATGCATGCAAATATATGATTCGTTTTAATAATGCATAAACATGGTTATTATTGCGCATATATATTACGATATATACAGGGACGGATCCAGAAAAATTTTCATACGGTGGCACCACACAATTAATATAATAAAATATAGATCCAAAATACATTTACAAAAAATATTGTTTTTATATGATCGATAAATAAGTCCTAAATTTGCACCCGACGCGTCTTCATCTTTTGAAAATGGTCAATATATAGTTATATACCCAAAAATAATTACAAAAAGTATATAAATAACTCCTAAATTTGTCCTCAATGCGTCTTCATCTTTTGGAAACGATCGATGACATCTTCGGTCTTAACCTTAGCATGTGCTTCCTTTTCTATGTCACAAATGAGGGCCGCATTCAAAAATTCGTCACCAATTCGATTACGTAGATCTGTCTTGACAAGCTTCATCGCCGAAAAACATCTTTCAACCGTAGCGGTTGCAACGGGCAAAACCAATGTTAGCTTCAATAATCGGTAGACTAAAGGATGAGAAAGATGTTTTCTTGTTGCCACCATCAATCTAGCAAGGTCGGTAATGCCGTTTAAGTTGGCAAATCTAACATCATTATAAACAAAATGATAGTAGATGTCAAGTTCGTGCTCGAGAATGATCCTTTCCTTGTCATCAAAATCACGTGGATACATCTGACTCAACTTCAATAGGCTTGATTTGTTAAAATGAGAAAATGAATTGCATGGATTCAAAGTTGCCATGTTTTGAAGCAAGTCGGTTCTTACCTCAAAAAAACGATCACCAAACTCTCGAATCTGCATATCCAAAACAGTGTTGAATATATCATAATTATAATGATGTCGATTGCTAATGTTCATCCTCTTCCTTGGATTTTTTGTATTAACATAACCTTACGCCATATCCAACTTCACAATCTCATGTTTATCACAAAAAGAGTAACATTTCTCCAAAACTTGATCAAACCCATTTTCTCTTAACATTTGCAATTGGGCTTTGGTTGTTCCTATCAAATCAACCGCTTCCAAGATGTCTTGATCTTTCCTTTGAAGAGCTTAAGACAATGAATTTGTTAACCCTAAAATGGTTAATATTAAGTGCATATAAAACACAAATTCAAATGTCTTGAAGTATGATACCACTTGCTTGAAGTCGGTTAGCTCCATTATCACCATCATCTTCGACATATTCAAGCACCTTCTTAACCTCCGGAAACAAAGAAATCAAACTCGTAATTGTTTTAAGATGAGAATTCCATCGTGTATCCCCGGCTCGTACAAGCGAAATCTCTTGGTTTAACCCCTTACCGGTCTCAATTTCGTCATTTCCAATTTCTTCTTGAATTCTATCTTTGTGAATTTCTCGTAGCATATCTTTCCGTTTGCAAGAAGAGTTCACCACAGTAACAACCAAAGCTAGCAAATCAAAAAAGTCCTTAACACCGTCATGTTTTTTTGCAACCGCGACAACTACTAGCTGAAGTTGATGGGCGAAACAATATATATAGAATGTCGACTCATTATCATTCAATATCAAAGCTTTCAAACCATTAAACTTGCCACTCATATTGCTAGCACCATCATAACCTTGTCCTCTTACCTATTTCAAAGATAGATTTAGGCATTTAGGACTTTGGAGATTCAATGATATATTTAAAAGTTAAAACATAAAG
This sequence comes from Arctium minus, assembly GCA_954870635.1. Classification (NCBI taxonomy): domain Eukaryota; kingdom Viridiplantae; phylum Streptophyta; class Magnoliopsida; order Asterales; family Asteraceae; genus Arctium; species Arctium minus. Next base: position 162,359,477 of record OX941081.1, read on the forward strand.
TAAATAAATTACCTTTGTGAAACTCAATCCATGTTTTGCAAATAAAGCATCAAGTGTAGATTTAAGACTTAAGGCAGATGTATCCATCACATGAACAACGCCAACAAATCTCTCTTGAACAATTCCGCATTTGTCAACAAACCTCAAAACCACGGCCATTTGTTCTTTTCTAGAGACATCACTAGACTCATCCACCAACAAGGCAAACACATCATCTCCAATTTCCCCCATGATGGATTCAACACTTCTTCCTCAAAGCAAGTAACAAGATCTTTTTGAATCATTGGAGATGTCAATTGATTGTTCTTTGGCGCATTTTGTAATATAACCTTCTTAATATCACTATTTGTCCTTCCAATTAACTTTAAAGTCCCCAAGAAAAGCCCTTTATACATTGAATTTCCGGACTCATCGTTTCCACGAAATGGTAAAGCGTTTTCCAACAAGTATCTACAAACTTCAACCGAAACATTCAATCACATGTGATACTCGGTCTTTATGAGTTCTGTTTGCTTATGAAGGGCAACAACAATTGATTGGTTTTGGTTAATCAAATCTCCACATTTTTTAAGTGCTTTATGGTGAAAAGTATTAACCTTACCCTCATGAAGTTTAAGTCTATCCTTTTTACTTCAACTATTAAATCCATTCGTCACAAATGCATCTGTCCCATGATTCCCACCTTGATCTTTAAACAAGTAACAAGGCAAACAATATGCTCTATCTACTTTTACACTATATTCCAACCATTGAAATTGATCAAACCAATTAACAACAAAACGTCTTGCTTTAACCCCTATAACTTTGCTTGGGAACTCATGACCTCATGGTTGACAAGGCCCCCTAACCAAGTATTTCCGTCTAATTTCGTCTCTTTGATTTGGGTTATAAGTTATAATTTTTGGCCTCTCTGATGGATCCCAAGGAAGATTGTTAATATCAATTGTATTATTGGATGTATTACCATCAGTTGATGGAGCTTTTCATTTCAAAAACTTTTCCAAAACATAATAACACTAAGTTCAACTGTAAAATGTAAGGAAAAAACAAAGACCAAATAAATGAACTTTCCCATCACATTCACAAATTATACCAAATTAGTGAAATTATCAATACCAAAGTAGGAATTACCAATAATACCATAGTAAAATTACCATTTAACCATTAGTCCATTACCATTTACCAATAACCAATAACCAACTAGCAAAACAAATTAAACAAAGATTTAGATGTGATGGACAGATGGCATTATGTAAACAAAACTCAATATCAATAACCAATAGCAAAATGCCAAAACATATATTATAGATGATTCATGATTCATTTCATGGGAAACAAAACTCGATAACAAAACTCAGACACAGACAGTACCAAAAACCAAATCAATCTCAGATTTCAGAAAGCTTTAAAAAACAGAGACCAAAAAAAAGTTTCAAAACCCAAAATTTCAACACTCCCACTCCTTCGATTTCGATAGTTTGATTTATGTGTTCTTCAATTTCAAACAAAGAATACACAGTAAGAATTATACCTAAATGAGATGTGGAGAAATCAGAAAATCTGAGTTGATTTGATCAAGTGAGAAACAGAGACCAAGTCGACGACAAGTCCACACACAAATCACTGAGTTTCGTCCCTGTTTCTTCAGTTCTTCTGAGTGACTGAGTTTGATCGATCGAGTGGAGCAAAGGTTTTCGATTCTCGCTTTTTTGAAGAATGAGGCGTAAAAGTTGCATTGAAAAGTAAGCGGTAAAAATTTGGGCTATCAATTAGGATTTTTCTAAGTTCCAAAATTGTGGGCTTCTTCCTTGTATGGGCTTTCACTTTCAGAAAATACAAGACTACAAGAAGTTAAGGATGGGCTGTTTTGTATGGGCTTTTTTTTAGTTTCAGATCAGAGGAAAGGTGCACCTTATGAAGTTTCGAAAACGTTACGGTAGCACACTCGAAAACGATACGGTAGCACCTTATACGAACCTAAAACTTTTACCCTTCGTCGGAGAACTAATACGGTGGCCCGTACCACCGTGGCCAACACAGTGAATCCGTCCCTGGATATATATGGTATGTAGTTGACATACAAATTAAGTGGGAATGTGTCCCTTAGGACTATGTGATCGCATAAGAGCGTGTTGTAAAAGCAAGATTGGGTCATATATCAAAATGTTTATACGTTAAGAGTTATCTTTGTTTAGATAATAGATGGTTTTTATTTTCCAATCCAATTAAATAAATGCTCTCGGGATGTTAAATTTATATATAACTGAAATTTGGGATTTTAAACATGGTCTTTTGGTATCATTATTGTGTAATATTTCTCTAAGTAAATTATAGATTTGGTATTTGTTGTTATATCAAAATTATGGATTGGGTCCCCTAATCGAATTAATGACAATATCATCATTGTGCTTTCAATTTTGTTATAGATTGGATCTTCTTTTTATTAATATTTAAATAACAAAAACCAAAAAGCACATTTCCCCATAACCATGTCCCCCCCCCCCCCAAACCCAAATAATAATAATAATAACAATAACCATGTCACCCTCCCCAAAACCATCTCACAATTCTCCCAAAACCCAAAAATATGGCCATTAAAGAGTTGCAACCCAATCCATATTTGAACCCACCTGATTCAATTTCCCAGTGTAACCACTCACCCATGGTTCTTTTTCCAGAGTAACAACCATGGTTCGTTTTCCCCCGTAACAACCCACCACCAACTAAAAAATGCCAATAGATCAACCTTGTCTGTTTTTCCGTTGTGACCTCCAACACCAACTATCACCACTCTAGTTTTTTAAGTGATTTCTTTTATATGAAGATGTAGATAAGTTTTTAAGGTTTAAACTTCTCCCAACTAAACTCACTACGATTTTTTGATCATTTTGGGTTTTAAGGTGTTCTCATATCTATATTCATTTTTAAGGTTTTGCAGATCTCTGCTTGTGGTGTTGCGTTGGGAGTTGGCCTGAAAAACAAGGGAATGAGATAGGGTTGTTCCAGGAGATGCAGATGTGGAGGGTAGAGTCGATCTCTTGTGAGGAAGAAGGAAGGAAAGGAAACTAAGGGAAAGAAGGTTATTTGCCAGAGAAAAGTAGGGGAGGGAGGGAGAATTGAGAGGAAAGGGGATGGGGCGATGATGTGGTGGGAGGGAAGAGAGACCAGAGAAGAGGGAATAGTGGTTGGCTAGGAAAAGTGAAGGTTCATTACCATTGAAATTTGGAAGTACGAGAGGAGGGATTTAAATAGATAGTCGTATTATATAATCTTTTTTTTTGAAAGGCAACATATATGACAAAGGAAACAGAGAAAAAAAAACAAGATGGTTCAAGCTTCTACAAGAAGCAGTAGCACACACCAACACAAACCCATACAACAGACAACAATGTGCCACCCACAAAGCAAGACAAACTCACGAGAACAACATCAAAGACCAAACGATCCCGGGAGACCGATGAACTCAAGCAAAATTAGCCAACAAACCCATACACATTGCACAAAATAACTCGCTCAAGTAACCACTCGTTTATAGTCTTTATATAATCTTTTGTCTCTATAAAAGAAAATGGAAGAAAAATGTAAAAGGACCATAATACCCTTGACTTAACAGGGCTAAAGTTAACAAAGTTAGGGTAAGGGACCTAATTTGTAACAAAAATGAAACCGCAATGATGATACTTGTAATTATTTCGTTTGGGGGGAACAATCCAAACAATCCATTTTGCACGCGTCGTTAAACACGCAACAAGCTTTAAACATATATACCTAACTTAATCCAATAATGGGGTAAGTTGGGTATCGTTCTATTCAGGGAGTCGGTGGTCAAGACAATTGATTGTGTTAAACTGATTTGCACGTGTGTCACAAAGGTTGACTACTCAATTTATTGATTAAGCTCAAAGGTAACCTAAATAAAAACCGAAATCTAATTATTACAAATAACATTACTTCAAAAGATTTGGATTGTGAATTTTATTAAACTCTTAAACGAATAAAAATATAAATTTATGACTAACGAAATAACATGAATATGAAATCATTCAAAGCTAACAATATCTGTCAAATATCGTTATCAATTAACAATTCATAGAAACTTTATTTAAAACTAGAACATCAAGATCATCTCAACCTATGACTAATCATTCAACATTCGCTACTCAATTAAAAAGCCACAAAATTTATCCAAGAAATCCAATCCAATACTTTCACTTAGCCGACAGTATCAAAAACAAATAACTCAAACCTTATTCTAAAACCGAACAAAAATTAATAAATATGATTTGCTAAAAGAAACAATACTTGGAAGAAACCTCAAAGCTCTCTTGAATCTCCAATAAAATCAAACTTCGATCTTCAATTATCATCAACAAAGCTCAACCATCTTGTATCTTGATTACCATCAAATCAAATAATGCTAAGAATTTTTTTTGGTTCTTTGTTCTGGACTTCTGGTTAGTGAAAGTTCAATGGTCCAATACATAGAGCAGTGCTTCTAACATTAGGAATAACCTACCTCTTGTGTTTTCTCTATAAAAAGAAATGTAGTAAGTTTGGTGTTAACTTTTATGGCATCTAGAGATTTGCTATTGTTGAATATGACATGTAACACCCCAAAAATTGGGATAAACAAAACTTTCCAGAAATGGTAATGTGGTATATAAATGTCATGACATGAGTCTTCCCAAAAAGGGAAACAATGTATGCATGTTTAATTACAAGTTTGTAATTTAATGGTAAGAGACAACAACCTCTTAATTTAATCCCTATCAAGAAATAATACTACAAATGGTTGTCATCCAAAGCTCAAAATAAAGTTCTTTAAGAATAGCGTCCCAAAAATTGCTCCCAAGCTCACATCTAAAGTCCATCTAGCTTTTCTTGGCGACCACGCCACTAGAACCTGAGATACACATCGACACAAAACAAGTGTTAGGACAAAAAGTCTAGTGAGTTTAAACAAGACATAATCATAATTAGAACAAGATTACAACAATATTTATATATGATAACTAGGGATGGTGATTTGACCGGACCCGTTGGGGAACCCGGTTCACCCGACCCGGCCGGGGCCTGGGAATACCCGCAAAAACGGGCGGGGACCGGGGCCGGGTAGCCTACCCCCGACCCTCCCGGTACCCGGATATATTATATAAGTATTTTAAAATATATATATATATATATATTAATAATTCTATATTCCTATTTGTTTTCCCAAATTAGTGTTAATGTTTTGTAATTGTTCATGAATGTCAAAAATTAGTGATGTTGGATGATGTGGTTTACTGTGTCAAAACAGCTCAAAAAATAGTAGCAAACTTGCAAAAAAATAAGCAATACAAAAACCAACCAAAAAACAGTACTGTGGAGGGTAGGTTTGTTTGTTAGCTAAAGTGGCCTTTTATGTAAGCTAACTAAACAGGGACTGGTTCGTTTTGTTGTGACTCATATATTATATAATATATATATATATATATATTGTATATAAACTCAATAAATTATATTACATCATATAAAAATGCCAAAAAAAATTAAAAAACCGGGTCTAAATCGGGTCGGGTAAACGGGTTCCAACCAGGTACGGGGGTGGGGTTGACTGGGTATTGACCGTGGAATTGATCGGGGCTGGGTAGTCAATCCCCGTACCCGCCGGGGGCCGGGGCCGGGGCCGGGGCCGGGTAAGGGGATACCCGCCCCAAACCCGCCCCGTTGTCATCCCTAATGATAACGGCTTAATTAAGGAATCAATGGGGGTGACCCAAAATAACAAACAAGTTTCACCTCAAGAGTTGATATATCTTGATGTTCACTCGTACGAGCAACACCTCAAAGGCCCGACAGATTGGGGACTACCTCCAAGGTATCTACCCCGAATGGTGGAGATCTAGGCGCAAACCTCTAACGTGGCGCCCAATATTATATCCTCCTAGTCACTACTTGATGGTTCATCCAATTTTGCAACATACCATAGTACAAATTCACTCCAAGCGGAATGTACATAATACCCACATCTGTAAGCTCGTGGTCCAACCACTATATTCAAAATAAGGGAGCTTAACATAAATCATTAATGACCCTCAATTGGTCAAATAGGCATATAATTTCTCATAAAGTGTTCCCAAGCAATAAAGTTATAAATTATGTGTAACAAGTATAATACTATAACCAAGAGTGGTTCAAATACCAAAATGCCACTTGCTAGGCCAAATTTCCATGTAAATCTAAAACCCTAAAATATGAACATTTGTATACAAAGCAACCAAAATATCAATGGAGGTTCTCAAACCCCTCATGAATGTTTTAGATGTAAATATATGAGTTTTAAAACACAAGTGCAAGGGGTCTCACTCAATACTCATACCCCTCAAAATGTACCAACATGAAAGATTCACCAAAATAGGATAGCTTGGGTGAAATAAACACAATATAAACAATATAGAGCATATTAGATGTGTATCTAGTTTTACCAAACCATTTAAAACTCGCCACTTAGGTTTTTAGAAGAAAACCTAGAAAACTTGAAAACCCTAGAAGAGATGAGGGAGATGATGTAGACACTAGGTCTTGGCTTGGATCCTTAGCTAATGTTCTTCAAGGTTGGTTTGGTGTGCAATGAATGCTTCCACTAACCCTATATTGATCTTAAATGAAGAGAGAGTTTGGGAGGGTTCAAAGTCATCTACAATGCTTCAAAATCGCCCACGAATCTGCTCTCCCTTTCCAAAAATGAGAAATACCCGTCTGCCAAACATTTTAAAGCACCAGACGCATCGGGCGATAGTGCCCGACGACTTTGCCCATTGGCACTGTCGCAAGCCTCCCCCTCTCTTTAGTACATGACCAATGGTAGTGACACGCGGTAGTACCGGGTGGCATTCTCGTTGTCACAATCACTTGGTCTGTACCGAGCCTTCCCCTTTCTCGGCGACTATGACTTGGCGACAATGCCATATGTTAAGGTCGCCATCAAGGTCGCATGGGGGTCCTCAACGTCCAAAACTTCCGATTTAAAACCCATGATTTGACGAGTCAAGCCATGCATTCGAAAATTAACTTACCTAATGCCCACACCCCTTTCTAATGCTAAAGCATGCATGGTAGAAATTAGAATAACAAAAAGGGAAATTCTGGAGAATTTAAACATACTAGATTTTATGGGCGTTACATGACAATACTGAAACACTAGTCTACTTACTTGACTTTATTATTTTGGCATTCTTTTTTAGCAACTTCATATCATACGGTTGGCTGGAAATTTTATAGAGTTTCAAGTAAGCCAACATCATCTTATCACAAGAATAAATTATTTGTTATAGTTGATAAGATGATTTTTTATCAGACCCGACAAAAACTGATACGACACGCTAACCCGACACGAACTCGACATGAAATAAACGGGTTTGGGTAATACATTTCAACCCGTTTAAGTAAACGGGTTGACACGACACGACACGAAAATTAAATGGGTAAGGTCAGGGTTAAAAATTTCAACCCGAAAATGATTCAAATAACTCGCTTATATATATATATATATATGTATGTATATATTCTTTTTAATGCTTTGGATTTTTAATGTTTTAAATTTGGTTAGAACTTATAAGTTTGAACTATAAAATTTGGATTTCTATTGTTTTCATTTGAATTTTGGATTTGTACTTTTTTGTGAATTTTCGATTTTTAATTTTTAGTTTTATAAATGTTAAACAGGTTAGGCAGGTTGTAACACCCTCAAATTTGGAAAGAGCGACTAATTTAAAACTTTCAATAATACCTCAAATAAGGATAAAATCTCTTACGACAAGTTCACATTAGAAATACGATTCTAGATTTAACCGTCAATAAAATGAATAAAGTCTTACATAAAGACTAATTAAAGTCGGGTGTTACTAAAACCCAATGACAGTCGCTATATCCAAAGTAAATATGGAAGAATTCACCAAACTATTCATTTCTTCGAGCACCCAACTAGCACTCATCTCTTCACAGTGTTGCTAGAACTAATCCCGAAACGAACCTGATGTAAATGCCGACAAATAAAAAGGTTAGGCTAACGGCTAGTGAGTTCAAGAGTTTTTATCATGATTATAAAAATTGTTAAACGGAAAAAATTTAACTTAAATCATTATCCTTCAAAATGAATTACTTTAAATATGAGAACGACCCGTTTTCCAATAATACGCATTTTATAGATGAACGCCTCAACGCCAAAACATTCTTTCATTAAGTAATGCAACCCAAAACTTACTCAAAACGTGAATAATGGTAAATGCTCAAATATTGAAATTTGAATAAAACTTTATAAACCAAACGACCGAAATATGAGTAACCTCAAGCCTACAAAATTATAACATATGGAGAAGACCCCAAACTCAAAACGTCACCGAAAAACAAGGCTAAAACTAAATACCCAAAACAACACCTTTCGGTGACGTGGGAGACCCAATTTCCATGGTTAGTGGCGGAACACAAAATTAGACCACATTCCAAGTTATTGAGCTCACCATACTAGGACCCATGGCCACGAACTCGCCGATTCGTACTAAGATGTGGATGAGGGCACCCGAGGATCCTAATCATGCTCATTCACTAGGATTACAACGACCTATGGCTAGTATCCGTCTCCACATAACCGTACCAAGTTGCCTCTGAGGACCCAATGTCTCAACCAGCTACAAATGGGAATAACCATCCCATAAAAATTGACCTAGAAATTACATCACAGGGTCAATGGCAGATGTTCGACTCCATGAGCCCGCACCATAAGGCCCTCGATGACCCCATGACAAATCCTGGTCCCATCATGAAATAATCGCCCAATTTAAAATAATAAAGACCAACTCATATGCCTATTGATCCATTACATTACAGTCTAGAACATTACATGACTCCAATTGAACGACCAAAGAACTCAAAACATGTAATTATCGAATGATACGCAATAAGCGCAATCATACTCAAAACTCCACAACGGGCCATTAAAACCGGACAAATGTCCCCAAAACTCATTTTAGTAAAAATCGAGCCAAAGCTCCAAAAATCAATTGACTATTTGCCAAAAGTCATAAAATGCAATAAAACGGAATCGATCCACATTTATGCAAAGACACGCTCTAAGATACATGAACAAACTCCGACACAAATTAGATTGGGATAAATCATTTTTCAAATGGGTTTATACCAATTCTTTTTTCAAAAACGTCATATAACATAAAATCAAGCATTTCTACAAAACGCACCCTAAAAGTGCCTTTATACTCAAAAGATCTACTTTCATAAATATATCATTAGAGTACCAACACTTATGATTTATTTAACAGAATGTCCAAAATCCCAAATGTGGGTGTTTTACAAAGTTTATAAAATTTAATATTTCGAGAAATCAAAACTCGCCAAATAATTCTAACAGTTGATAATTTCATGTAAAACATATAAACATTTTAAAACAGATATTTTGGCATGTACACCGTTTTCACAAATAAACTTGAACTCACCTTCCTAGATTTATGCTAAATCTAGATTTTTCCCAACTTGAGCTCCTTTGAAGAAATTTGAATCCTCAAGCCAAATCTTCCAAAAACCTAGATCCATAAGTTTCCAACCATCAATACACATATCCAAGCACTTCGAATCATTCCCCAAACATTTTATATCAAAATCTCCATTTTGGCCAAAAACCTAATTTGACCTAACTTTTCTCTAAATCTTCCAAAATGAAATTTGAGAAACATAAACACTACGAAGTCATGAATAGAAAGTTTGTAACTCATAATAAAGTTTACAAACTAGGAGGATCAACTCACCACTTAGATTTTGGTGAAAACCTAGAAAACCCCAAATTTCTTGAAGATGGAGGTGATGATGATGAGCTCTTTACCTTTGCTTCCAATCCACCACCAAATACTCTTGGATATTCACAAAACTAACAATCTATCCTTGAAAATCTCTCTAAAACGAAACCATAGAAAAAAAATTGTCAAAATCAGAGTTGAGATGAGAAAGATATGACTAAATGAAGAAATAGGCTGAATTTATACACTGCACCTCGACTACGAGAGTGACAAGCGAAAGTGACAGTGTCACTATAGTTGTCACTTTCGCCGAAAATATACCGTGGGCTAATTTTTCTTTGCAAAAGTGCTCGGCTAAAATTCCAACGTCACTTTACCATAACACTTTCGCCCAAAAGGTACCGAGAGCCTTTTTCGCCCGTTTTCTCGGTCGTTCCTCGCCCGTTTTCTAGGTCGTTCCTCGAACGTTTTCTCGACCATTTTCTTGGTACATTGGATGCTATTATGCCAGTTATCGTGTCATTGTCGTAACTTCCTGGAACATTCGTTGGGATGACCAAACACTCGGTAACGTTGGTGCAATTGTGACATATGTCACAACTGCATGGCACTATAGCCGGGAGGACCATACTCTTAGTACCATTGGTGCTATTATGACAGATGTCACAACCACATGACACTATAGCCATACTCCATACTTGGTTCTTCCTTTACCGATTCATCCAGTTCAACATTTTTCCTCAATTGAGATAAAAATCAGGGTGTTACACAGGTCGTGTCAGGTTAGGCGAGTCGGGTTAGGGTTGGGATTTTCTTACCCGTTTATTAAACAGGTCGGGTTAGGGTTAGACACTCTTAACCCGTTTAACTGTGAACCCGGCACGACACGACATATTTGCGAGGTCAACTTTTTATTATATACCTTGCTGGAGTACTGAAAGTACTAATTTTTCTGCCAAAGCACCGTAGAAATGCCTTTGTTTCTTCTGGTACGAGTGCCATCAGTTCCAGTGCCCTTGAAATTTAGGTTAGTATTTTTGCCTTCCATTTTATCATTAAACTTGCAATTTCTAAAGAACTAAAGTGCAGAAGCATATCCATAATATTGATTCCACAATTGCAGTTGTATTTTCTTAGATAATCAGATGGTATGTGTTCTCAACTTGTGTTTCATCTTCTTGTTACCTGCTAATTTGTTTCGATGGTAAAGTATTCGACTTACACGATGCTTTATGATGTCTTGACAGGTCAGGATTTTCTTTATTCAGGCACAAGTTGTATAATCTTCAGTTTTGCATCAATTCCTGCCTCTTCCTCATTGAACATATCAAACTTCACTATTGTATTTTTTTTTTCATGAAACTTTTGTGATGTTAGACCAATTTGGTTGTTTAGCTTTGTCTCTTCGTAGCTTATTTCTTTTCTTGATTTGTGAAATAAAACAAAAAAGAACAAAAAAGGCCTATAAAGATATGGGTTCAATAACCCTCCATAATACATATGCTACTAACCCGTTTGGGATGAACATATGACCATTTGGGATTCTAAACTACTTTGGCTGAAAATTTTCAATAAATTCATGATCTTACACTACCTCAAAATACCACTTAGGCAACAAATGAAAAATGTTGCCTAAGAAGGGTTTATGTGTTGCCTAAGGCTTAGGCAACATTCCTATGTTGCCTAAGCAATGTTGCCTTCTCAATGTTGCATAAGAACCTAAGCAACATAGGCAAACATCATATGTTGCCTAAGCGGACTCCTTAAGCAACACGCAACAGGTTATGTTGCCTATGAAAAAAAACATATGTTGCACCAAACAAACACTAAGGCAACATTAGATTTATGCATGTGTTGCCTAAGATATCAACTTAGACAACATACTCTATTGCGAATGTTGCCTTTGAACTGTGATTAAAATAATATAATATTTCTCTTAGGCAACACTTATAAATAAGTTACCTAAGATGTTTTATATAAAAAAAAATATTATTACTCATTTTGTGCGCCATGATGCAGTTTTATACTTGCATGTTTTCTACAAACTCTCATAAACAAACAAACACCTGTGAATTGGCAAACAACTCCAATAACCAAACAAAACTAATAAATTTAATGATTGAAAGATAACGTTTTTCCTAAATATGTACAAAAGTAGGAACCAAGTTCGAAAACATAAAAATAAAAAATTATCCTAAAACATTCTTCGTCGGGGTTGTTGACTTGGAGTTTGCATCACTAGCACCATCGCACATACGCATTAAAGATTCTATATCTTTCTTTGTTTGGCAGCTTCATTTTTTGCCTCATCTTGTCCCTCTTTTAGTAAGAGAATCTACTCGTCGCGTTCGGCAAGTTGTCGCCGCAAATTTTCCTCGTTAACCATAGACACTGGCATAGACGCTCCCTTCGTCGGACCAATGTTGTTGATGCATCAGGAATGTTAACTTGATTTTGTGACAGCAGGTTGTTAAATCTAGTTGTGTGCAAATTCAAAACAAAAAGTTGTTGTAAATTTGATCAAAACAGAAGCAAGGCACTAGTTGGTTTAGCAAATGAACAGTAGCAACAACATCCGACTGTTAACAACAACAATTTACAGACTTCTACAAACACTTATGGAGCAACAAAAGAAACAAATAGAGAAGATACAGAAGACATGAACAATTGAACTTGAAAGAATTGTGTTAAAACTTAACATCCATATCTTTTTTTTCCATTTTGCAGTTCCTATTAGGAGACAGTTACATAACAAGATATAAATAGAACAAATAAAATGAATGATAATCGAGAAATAACCATTAACCAGGAAAAAAAGAAGAGGTTCGAATGTTACCGGTAATGACAAGTAATTTCAGCAATAGAACAGGCATGTTCTTAGGTCGACGACAAGAGATTTGCTTAGAGGCAGAGGAGTGAGGCATGTGAGGCAGATTGTTTTAAGCCCTCTTCATTCAGGTCCCTCATTATGACAATAATAACCTATCGATAATAAAATTCAGAAGAAGAATGAGAACAACAGCAACCAAATTAACCCATCCAAAATGGAATCCAAAACAGTAGCCACCATTTGAGACTTAAAAAAACCATATTCTTAAAAAACAAACCTGTTCTTCAAAAACAAACTTGTTCTTCAAAACCAAAATCAACTTGTTCGAAAATCATGGAACTGATACCTATTCGAAAAAAATAAGGAAATTGTACCTATTTGAAAACGATGGGGGAAGGTGGTGGCTGGTGGTGACGACGGCGACGGGAGAGGTGGTGGCTGGTGGTGACGACAGCGATGGGGGAGGTAGTGGCTGGTGGTAACGACGGCTATTGGCTAGTCGATAGCGTAGTCCGTTGGTAGTAGCGGCTGGTGTTGGTAGGTGGTGGTGGAGACGTCGACTGGTGGTCGTTGGATTTGGGTGAGAGTTTTTTTAACCTAATTTTTTTTTTTTTGGGGGGGGGGGAGAGAAAGAACGCGAAACAGAAAAAAGGGGGGAGGGGAGGGCAGTAAATTTGAGTTTTGGTAAATTTGAGTTTTTTTTGTGGGTAAATTTGGCTGGAGGTGGCGACTGGTGTTTTTTTTAACCTAATGTGATGTATCATCATGTATGGATGTGGTTAATATATATATATATATATATATATATTTGAGAATTTATTAAAAGTTTCATTTGTTTTTAGATTTAAAATAAATAACTTTAGATAATAAATGTTGTTTTGTTAAAAAAAAGATAATAAATGTAGTATTCAATATATAGGGTTGGGTTCCGGTGAGATGTTGAGTTAATAGTGAGAAATGTGAGAAGTGGTTATCAACCGTTGGATGAGAAATTGACGCACATTAGGATGAGATGCACCGAGATGCACCAGATCAATTCCCTTATAATACGCAATTCATGGGAGGGCTTAGATTAAAAGAGATCAATGCTTCAGATCCACTCTCACGCTTCTCACTGTTAACTCAATTTCTCAAACGATCCTTCGCCTGAATATATATATATATATATATATATATATATGTGTGTGTGTGTGTGTGTGTGTGTGTATGTGTGCGTGTGTGGTGAATATCAACCGTGAATATAGAGATGGCCAAAAGTCGGTCCCGGTCTGGACCGAACCCAAATCAGTCCCGGTTACGCTTAATGAACTTCAGTAGGCCTTCATGGGCTATATTGTCTTAATGAACTATATTGAGCATTTACGAGCTTCAATGGATCTTCATGAGCTATTAGTCTTCATGGGCTTGAGTCCAATATAACCGATTAAAGGTCAGTAGATCCATTAAGGCCTAATGAAACCCTTTAAAACCCGATAGAACCCTTTAAAGTCTGATAGATTCATTAAGGCCCAATGAAACCCTTTAAAGCCTGATAGATCCGTTAAGGCCCAATGAAAACCTTTAAAGTCGAATAGAACCGATTAAAGTTTGGTAGAACTAATTAAACCACAATAGATCCATTAAGACCCAATAAAACTCTTTAAATCCCGATAAATCCATTAAGGCCTAATGAAACCCTTTAAAATCCAATAGAATCCTTTAAAGTCCAATAGATCCATTAAGGCCCAATAAAACCCTTTCAAGCCCGATAGATCCATTAAGGCCCAATGAAAACCTTTAAAGGCCAATAGAATTGATTAAAGTTTGGTAGAATTAATTAAACCCCAATAGATTCATTAAGACCCAATGAAACCCTTTAAATCCCGATAGATCCATTATGGTCCAATGAAACCCTTTAAAACCCAATAAAACCCTTTAAAGTCCGATAGATCCATTAAGGCCTAATGAAACTCTTTAAAGCCCGATAGATCCGTTAAGGCCCAAGGAAAACCTTTAAAGGCCAATATAACCGATTAAAGTCCGATAGAATTAATTAAACCCTAATAGATCCATTAAGACACAATGAAACCCTTTAAATACTGATAGATCCATTAAGGCCAAATAAAAAACCCTTTAAAAATCCAATAGAACCCTTTAAAGTCCGATAGATCCATTAAGGCCCAATGAAACCCTTTAAAGCCCGATAGATCCGTTAAGGCCCAATGAAAACCTTTAAAAGCCAATAGAACCGATTAACATCCGGAAAAATTAATTAAATCCTAATAGATCCATTAAGACCCAATAAAACCCTTTAAATCCTGATAGAACCATTAAGGCCCAATGAAACCCTTTAAAGCCCAATAGAACCCTTTAAAGTCTGATAGATTCATTAAGACCCAATGAAACCCTTTAAAGGCCAATATAACCGATTAAAGTCCAATAGAATTAATTAAAGCTCAATAAGTCCATTAAGGCCCAATAAATTCATTAAGACCCAATAAAACCATTTAAAGCACAATAAAACCTTTTAAAGCCCGATAGATCCATTAAGGTCAATGAAACCATTTAAAGCACAATAGAACATGAAACCAAAATCTCTACAAAACACGTTCCAATTTTATATGATATAAATATGAAACCAACTTTAAATGCCTTTTGATGATGAAAATAACGTTTGTTGGAAACCAAAAGTCGTCAAAATCGCATCCCAATTCCTTAGAAACAATTTTTTTTTGAAATAGAGAAGAAATGTTGGAATGAAGATGAAATGTTGAAATGAAGATGAAATGTTGGAAATGGGGGAACCATCATTATATATTAAGGATTGTGATCTTAGGCAACATAGAAACAAGAAAATATGTTGCCTAAGCTAGATCTTACGCAACAAACACAATAGATTATATGTTGCCTAAGTAAGAGTAGGTGTCAACTATAATTCATCCGTCAACGAGTTATTACATTTTCAACAACCTATATTTATCTATATTTTTGACCTTAGGCAACATAGAAACAAGAAAATATGTTACCTAAGCTAGATCTTACCCAACAAACACAATATATTATATGTTGCTTAAGTAAAAGTAGGTGTCAACCTTAAATCATCCGTCAACAATTTATTACATTTTCAATTACCTATATTTATTTATATTTTTGACTTTAGGCAACATAGAAACAAGAAAATATGTTGCCTAAGATAACTTTCATTGATTTAAAAAAAACATTATACAACTAAGGAAACATAAGGAAAAATGTTTCTTAAGATAGTTAAGGCAACATACAATTATTCATATGTTGCATAAGGTCTCACTTAGGCAACATAGAACTACACCTTGCCTAAGAGGAAACTTAGGCAACATATATTAGCCTTTGTTGCCTAAGTTTATCTGAAGCAACATATACAATTAGCATTTGTTGTCTAAGACAACATTTGGTGTAGTGTATCAACTAAGATTTCGAGCATAGTGGTGTTAAAATTTGAAATTTAAGAACAAGATTAGTTGTCGAAAACGTTGTACAATCTTTAGAAGGCATTCAGATCACAAACAAGTCAAGCTATGGGGAAGATTCAATTCAAGTGTTATACGGAAAGATAAAGTACCTAAAGAATATGAGTATTCACTAGTTCATATAAAGAAGATGAAAAGGTAAGATTACCGCTCTATTAGTACCTATTAAGCAAAAGTCCCTAAAAGAAGTTAGAATTGGCAGGAAAATCTGAAGTGGAAATGAAGATGAGATATTCTCTTTTATTCCAACCGATAAAAATTTCGAGGACGAAATTTTTTTTAGGGGGGGTGAGAGTTGTAACACCCCATTTTAGGGGGGATAATTGTAAAGTAGTAAACCATAGGACCAAGAAGTCTAAAGTGTGAAATGTAGAATGGCTAGATGTGGATAGGATTTGGTCAATTAGGATGTGGTGGGATAAACCCACACCAACAAAAAAGTCGGCGAAGATTTGGCGGAGCCGTGGAGGTTTTGATAACCTCATTCAACACAAGTCTTAGTGAAGAATAATTATAAAAACCTCCATTTTCTATGGTGAAAGTTAGAAGCAAATCAAGAATAAATTCAAGGTTTAGCAAAGTAGGTTTCAATGTTATTGAAACCCAGATCTAGTGCAAAAACTTTAAAAGGGAAGTCATCGATCGGTACGTATATCTTTCTTTCAATTCGCTTTTAGAGTACGGGTTTTCACCCTTTGTCGTTTAGGCATCATGTATGATGTAACATCGAGGTTATGATAAGTAAGTCGAGAGCATCGTTATTAATGTATGAGGAACCTCAAGTTTAGAATAGTTTTACGTTCACCAAAGTGTGTCTGTGACCGGCGAGCAATGGGCCAAGGTTGTTATTGTCGGCAGCGAGTACAACGAGGAAACCAAAAGAGAAAGGAAGAAAAGTTGGAGCATCCTTGAAGCCAAGAAAGAAAATAGAAAACCTTCTCTTCATTGTTCCTGTGAAGTCCGAAGGAAGAAAACGAGAGAAATCTACGATCGTTTAGCAAGAAGAAAAGGCTTTGAAGGACTCGATTCAAGTTTGGTGCAAAAAAGTTTTGGAGACTCAATCGTTGGTTTCCGGTAAGCAAAACTCTCTTGTTTTCGTTTAGTTTTTTTTTGATTTGTGACCCATTTTGTTTAGCGACCGGGGTAATATCGAAGTCGAGTCCCCGTGATGTGTTTATTGGTGTTTTAATGGGTTTTAGTTTAGTGTCGAAAAGATTGAACTGGGTGGAAAAGTGGTCCCGTAACCACAGTTTCTGGCCAATATGTATGTCGGACCCTTGTCCGGCGTGGTCTTCACGCGCCCGAGATTTAGTACAGATAGGAGAAGGTTGAACCCTCATGTTCACCGGACGAGCGAGAGAAAGAAATCGACAATTCTTGTCTTGGCTGAATACGGCGAGAGTGCAACAAGAGGTCACTGTGTGTGATCGACTTGAATAGAAAAAAAGAAGAAGAAGAAGAAGAAGAAGGAAAGAAAGAAACAGACGTGAGACAATATAGAGGAGGCCATGGTCTCGTAGATCATGGTGATCAAAATAAATGGCTTTGTTAGCCTGCCATGCATGTTTTTTAGGCATCGAAACCCATATTAGCCATATAATTGTTATTAATTATTGTCATTAATAGTAGTAATTATTATTTAGGATTTATGAAAGTGTAAACTAAATAGTTTTAGTGGTTATTAACCGGTAGAAGTTACAATGTGGGATTGTTGAAACCTTTTATGTCGGATTTATTTATAATTAATTAGAGTAACCTCGGAACCCTAAATTATTTGTTTAGGTGTTCGGTTCGTAGGAAATTTACGGAATTCTACCGTTGCTCAACTATTCGACTACTCAGGTGAGTTTTCATGACTCGTTTCCTCAAGGGGAGGATACACAATTAGTTTTGTTATAGTTTATGTAGTTTAAATTTTTTAAATCGTTTGCCGTTGTAGATATTATCATTATTGTTGTTTTTATGTTATTGACATGTGATAATTTTTAGTATGAATTAGTGACCGAGTTAAGCTCAGTGGTACTCAGAACTGGTTACCCGATTGGGTACAGTTAAGTTGCTTAGTTCGGTATAGGTGTCGTAAGGCACAAGTAGTATATCAAACAGTAGTAGCTTATGATTGATTGGTTATCAGTTATATATAGGGGTCAGCAGAACCCGACCGACCCGAAAAACCCGACCCTACCCGACCCAATATTTAGTACAAAATCCGACATCCAAATAACCCGAAACCCGAACCCCCGTCCCATTAAACTTATCGGATAAAGTAGGATCAGGTTGGGTACCCAAAACCCAAACCCGACCCGTCCGAATATCCGAACTTTTTTTTTAATTTTTAAAAATTTCAGTTTTATTAATATAAACCTGTTGGGAACTGAAGAAATGTTAAGTATGGTTAATGCTGCTAGCTCAACAATTAGTACTTCTGAGTTAATGCTGCTAGTTGAAGTTAATGCTACTAGAACATGATTAATGCTGCTCTTCAAGATTAGTACTGCTGGAGTTACTACTGCTAAGAGATTAATACTGTTGATCTTGATTAGTACTGCTTATGAGATGGAGATCCGAATTACAAGAATGACAGCTGGATAGACTGAAGATATTCATGGAAGATATTCTGAAGATATTTTATTAATTATCTTTTGTTCAGTATATATATAGAATTGATAGAATAGTTTCATAATAATTATTAGTTCTGAGTTTTTGTTTTAGTGAGAATCAACCTCAAGGCATAGTTCCTAATTCTAGAGAAGTAGAATTCGTCTTGAAAGAGCTTGTTCTTCAAGATTGAGGTTGTGTGTGTAATCTTGTAACTTCAACCATTCAATACAAGTTTACAAGTTATTCATCATATTTACTGTTTGTTTACTGTGTTATTGAATATCAAAGTGTTATTCCGCAAACTTCTTTGATATTGTTTCTGAGTATTTATAATTCTTGTTGAGAATTCGATCCTAACAAGTGGTATCAGAGCCTGTTCTCTCAGAAACATTCATTCATTCATCATGGAAAACTTTGCAGATTCAAACAATACTCTTGTCTCTAAGGTTCCAATGCTCAAACCCAATGAGTTTGACATGTGGAAGATCAGAATCAGGCAATACATTCTCCTCACTGACTACTCAATGTGGGATGTCATTGAGAATGGCCCCTCTACTGAAGGTCAGATTGGACCAGATGGTAAAAGATCTCCACCAAAGACAGATGGTGAGAGGAAGATTAGACAGACAGAGATTAAGGCCTTGAGCACTCTGCTCCTGGCCATCCCCAATGAATATCAGCATCAATTCTGCAACTGCACAGATGCTCAGATTCTCTGGAATGCTCTAGAGAAAAGATTTGCTGGAACTAAAAGCACCAAAAGAAATCAAAGGGATGTTCTGAAGCAGCAGTATGAGAACTTCACTTCTTCAAAGAATGAGTCCATGACTCAAACTTTTGACAGGTTCAACAAGCTTATTGGTGAACTGGCTACTGTGGGAGTGAAGATGGAGCAAGATGATATTAACAGGAAATTCCTCAGATCTCTTGGGGAAGAATGGACTATGTACACTGTCTTATATAGACAGAGTGACAATCTGGAAGAGAAGGAACTAGATGATCTCTATAATGATCTAATAGTTTTTGAATCAGAGGTAGAAGCTAAGAAGAAGCCCACTGGGTATATTCATAATGCAGCACTTCTATCAGCATCTTTTGATACTACTGCCAACCCTGAAGCAGTTAGTGCTGCTAGTGGTGTGAATTCAGAAAAAGGCACTGAAACAGTTTTTGAAGCATTTTTATCAAGTCATAGCAACAACTCTTTGATTAATGATGATCTGGAACAAATTCACCCTGATGACTTGGAGGAGATGGACATTAAATGGCAGATGGCCATGTTATCTATGAGGGTGAAGAAGTTTATTAAAAGAACTTGGAGGAACAACTTCTCTCAAAGAAGAGAAGATGGTGCTGGTTTTGACAAGACAAAGGTGGAATGCTATAAGTGCCACATGAAGGGACACTTTGCTAGAGAGTGCAGAAGTGGTATGCCAAATAACAACCACCAACAAGCCCAGAATGGTGGCTTCAATCAAAACAAGAACTCTGCTCAAGCCCTTGTTTCTCAACAAGGAATGGGGTTTGACTGGAGTGACCAAGCTGAGGAAGCTATTCAGAATCAAGCTCTTATGGCAGAGGTGTCTGATCTCCCCTCTGAGGTAAGTTCTAATCTTTGTACTCAATCTTGCATAGACACTGTCAAAAGGTACAGGGATCACAACCAAAACATGTGTGCTGACCTCAAAAGATTAGAGAAGGACAGAAGAGATTATGTGTTGATAGTGGAAAGGTTTGAAGAACAAATCAAAGGCTTTCAAGCCAATGAACTTCAACACTCTTATGACACAAATTACTGAAAGTGGGAAAAGAATGAGTTAGAGACCAAACTGTCTAAGTCCAAAGAAGAGAATGATAAGTTGAAAGAAGAATTAGCTAAGGTTAAGCTTGATATAGAAATGTTTTCATATGCTTCAAAAGCAATGGATTCTCTTCTAAAGGCTCAGATTCATGATAAGATGAAGCCTGGTGTTGGATACAACAACACACCCCCTCCTTACAATAACAATTATATCCTTCCTACATCATATCTGTTAGAGACCAAGGAGAAAAAGGACTTGTCTGAGAAAGCATTTAAGATAGATCCTTTGGATGAGGTGATGATTAAAGATTTGAATGAGAAAGAAGCCAGTGAGAATAGGAATAATGCTGTGAGTAAAGAGATACCTTTAGAAAACAAAATAATCACCAATGAGGGATGTCGAAAAATCTGGGTCAAGTCTAAAAAGATAGAGAAGACCAAAGGAAAGGCTAACAAGGTCCATTACAAACAGACCACGGTTGTGAATCCTGGCCCTTGTAAACAGTGTGCTTGCAATAAAACAGAGAGCCCAAATTCTGGTACAAAGAGAGGTAATCAAAGAAACTGGAATAATCAATGGGCTTAGAAACAAGGAGTTGATCTGAGTAAGATAATCAGACCAAAACCTTGTTTCATATGTGGCAAGCTAAATCATTTGGCTAAGTACTGTTTCTTTAATCCTATTAACCAAAGGATGAACTTTCAAAGATTTGTGCAAAAACCTGTTGGTTATAGGAAGGCTGGAAAGAAACATGTGGCTAAGAAATCTGTTGAAACCAAAGGCCACATGCAGAAAAAGTTTTTAAAAGAAAGTATTAAAATGTGGGTGCCTAGAAGTACTAAAACTGTTAGTGCTGCTAACAGGGATAGTGCTGCTAATAGCAATATTGCTGCTACCAGTGTTAGTACTGCTGAGAATTTTAATGCTACTAACACTGTTAGTACTTCTTCAAAGGTTACTACTACTAACACAGTTACTGCTGCTAAAATAGTTAATACTTCTAACAAGGTTAGTACTGCTAAGCATGCAAGTGCTGCTAATGCAGTTAGTTCTTCTAAAAACAGTACTGCTTCTAGCAAATATGCATCCAAACCCATTATTGTAACAAAGTACTCCAGTAATGAGGAGTCATAGTTTAAAAATCTTGTCAAGAAAGAATGTAAATATTTTGATGAGAAAGGGGTACCCAATACCACTTTGGCTTGGGTTCCTAGTCCATACTAACTGATTTATCTTATGTGCAGGGCAACCAACAGCTCAAGGGGAAGAGCATCTGGCATGTGGATAGTGGCTGCTCTAGGCACATGACAGGCAACATGTCATGCCTTCAGGATTTCAAGCATATCAATGGAGGACATGCTGCATTTGGAGACAATCTTGCAGGTGGAAAAATAAGTGGAAAAGGTAATGTCACAAAAGGTAAGATGACATTTGAGGATGTCTACTATGTTGATCAGCTAAAGTACAACCTGTTAAGTGTATCACAGGTTTGTGACAAACAACATAGTATATTATTTACAAGTACAGAATGTATGATCCTTGCTCCAGGATTCAAGGTAGTTGATGAAAGCATGATACTACTTAGAACTCCAAGAAAGGACAATGTTTATTGTCTAGATATGGACAATGTTTCAAGTGATTCATCCCTGAACTGTCTTGTTTCAAAAGCTTCTGTGGATGAATCCTCTCTTTGGCACAGAAGGATGTGTCACATGAATTTCAAGACAATGAACAAACTTGTTAAAAACAACCTTGTAAGAGGTTTACCATCAAAAGTCTTTTCATGTGATGATCATTGTGTTGCTTGTCTTAAAGGCAAACAACACAAAACTTCTCATAAGACCAAAGAGTTAAATTCAATTTCTTCTTGTCTCCAGTTATTACATATGGATCTGTTTGGCCCTACAAATGTGATGAGCATAGGGAAGAAATCATATTGCCTAGTTATTGTTGATGATTACTCTAGATTTACTTGGGTATATTTTCTAAGGACTAAGGATGAGACAAGTGGACTGATCAAATCCTTTATTCTAAGAATTGAAAACCAAACTAATCAAAAAGTAAAAGTCATTAGATCAGACAATGGAACTGAATTTAAAAATCTTGATCTAAACATCTTTTGTGAAGAAAAAGGCATTGAGAGACAATATAGTGCTCCTAGGACTCCACAACAAAATGGAGTTGCTGAAAGAAGGAATAGGACACTAATTGAGGCTGGTAGATCTCTGTTAGCTTATTCAAAACTGCCAATTACTTTCTGGGCTGAAGCAGTTAACACTGCCTGTTATGTCCAAAACAGAATGCTAGTGGTCAAGCCAAAGAACAAGACACCTTATGAGCTCTTATATAAAAGAAAACCATTTATTGGATTTTTTAAACCATTTGGGTGTCCTTGTACAATTCTCAATACTAAATCTCACTTAGGAAAGTTTGATAGCAAGGCAGATGATGGATTTCTTGTGGGTTACTCATCTCAAAGTAAAGCCTATAGAGTTTTTAATACTTCTTCTAGAATAATTGAGGAAAGTGACAATGTCAAATGCAATGAGAACAAACCAAATCCTATTGGGTCTGGCCCTCAGTGGTTGTTTGACATTGATTCACTAACTAACTCTTTTGGTTTCAGTAGTGATGATTATACAGGACCAGGTAGTGGAGGATCAGGGAATACACAAGTTCAAGAAAACTACTGGCTGGAGCCAAATTAGTAGTCCCATTGCATATGCTTTGGTTTGTTTATCTACTGCTAGAAAATATAATTTTTCTCTGATGATCTTCAATGATCTTGTCTCAAACCTGAACAACAAGAAGAGTTTCTTCATGTATCCCAGGTTTGTACAGGCAGTTATCACTAATGAATTGATGGATATACCTCACTTTGATGGGGTATATGTACCTAAACCCCCTAAAGACAAGGTTTTCTCAAATATGAGAAGATCTGCTAGGGACTCGGAAGGAGTTGACACCCCATTGTTCTCTACAATGATGGTGGTGTCCTACACTGATGAAGGTATGGCAGCAGGGTCAAAGCCCTCCTCAGACCATCCCACTGCTAGCCAATCCCAACCTTCCCACTCTATATCTATTCCCCAGTCTCTGCTTCATAAGCCCACATCTCCAATTACCCAAACTTACAAAAGGAAACAGGTAAAGAAGGCTCCTTCCCTTCTTGTACCTTCACCCACTAAGCCTTTAAGCCCTCTGAGGGAGGATTCTCCTTTAGAGAATATCTACAGGGCAACCACAGGGGTGTCTCCCAACCCCAAGGAGGTGCTCACTGAGGTGGAGGTTGAGCATATGGGTGTTAAGGTTGCCACTACTCCTGCTAGCACAGAGGAGGTAAGTGGTAACATCTCTAAGACCTTCCCCATGGCAACTTTGGGTGAGAAATCATCCAAAGGTCCCAGGTGCCAAGAAACCAAGGGGGTGGATAGTGCTTCTGCTAGGCAGAAGGCTTCCACTACTAAAAGATCCAATGATCATTCAAAAGGGGGTAACACTCCTGGAGAAGGTGAGGACAGATATAACTATGACGAATTGATGGAAACCATGGGAAACATCAACATGGATGTTCTTAAACAGGGCAAAGAGATAGATGAAATGAAGCTGGTAATCTTGTCTCAACAAGCACAGATTGCTAAGCTAAAGAAAATGGTGTCAAGGCTAGTGCAAAAGAAGAGGAGAAAACAATATGTTTTGAAGAAGAGATCAACCATTCAAGATGCTTCCAACAAGGGGGAGAAAGAGTCTGAAAAAGAGAAAGAGGATGGGATAGAAGCAGAAACAGATTTTGCTCGAGCAGCAGAAACAGTTAATGCTGTTGAGGCAAAAGAAGCAGTAGAAACAGAGGAAACAGTAACAGGGCTTTCTGTAGAAGAACTAGAAATTGCAGAAACACTGGTTAAAGCCAAGAATGACACTCCCAATGCAAAGGGAGTGGTCATAAATGAAGGGGGAGTAAAGAAGACAGAAAAGAAAGATAAGGCTGCAGATACAAAGGGAAAAGGAAAGGAGAAGATTATTGAATCTGAAATGCCTTCAAAGAGAAAGACTCAGATTGAATTGGATGAGGAAATTGCAAAGAAGCTTCAAGAACAGATGGAAAAGGAGGAACAGCTCCAAACTGAAACTGATAGAGAACTTGCAAAGATTATGGCCAGAAAGCTAAATGCAGAGTATCAGAAGAGTATACAAGAAGCAGCTCAGGCCAAGAAACTTCAAGTCAAAAGAATGGCAAGTCAAAATCAGAAAAGACAACCTTCCAAGACCTTTGTGGCCAATCAGGAAAGGAGAAAAATGATAAATTTTCTGAAAGGTGCAATTGGAGTCAAGGGAGAGATGTTTATCAATATGGCATACAGCAAGATTGAGGAGCTGTACAAGAAGGAAATGGCCAAACTTCAAGGGGACTCATCTCAAAGGGAAGAAGCTGAAAGAAGAATGAAGGAGAGGCATGACCTCAATATTCAACAACCATTCCCTGAGGAGACCACACCCTCAAAAGACAAAGCTGAAGAAAAGAAGGAAGAATCTGAAAATGTTGGTATAGAAGTTAAGTCTGCAAAAAGGGTAAAAACCATTGTTGCAAAAAGGGTTTTCAAAAGGCTAAGAGTGGAAGAAAAAGCAGAAACTGCAGCAGAAACTGAAGCAGAATCAGTGCATAATCCAGAACAGTTCCATAAGCAAACTGATGAGAATATGGATGTCTACATGACTATAGTAGAACCTATAAAGGTTGTTCCAATCTCCATGAAATCTCCTGAGATCACCTTTTGGGACATTCTAAGAGATAATGGAAAGGGTTTCTTTAGAATCAAAAGAGATGATGGTACATTTGAAGCATTTTCAACCTGGGGGAGAGTGATCAGAAGTTGTTCAAGAGCAGACATAGAAGAAATGTACAAAGTGGGAATGAAACTCTATGAACCTGTGTTGACAAGTAATGAAGAAAATATTCTCAAAGTGGCAATGGAATACTTATGTATGATGTTTGATCCAGAGAAGGTGGTGCATAGGATTAAAGATCTTCATCATGAGTATGTGTTCAAAAAGATTGATCATTGGATACTCTTTGAAAACTGTGGTGTGTACATGATTACAATTGACAAATGTTATCATGAATACTACCTAGTTGACAAAATATATGATCATAGCAAGCAGAAACTTGAAGGGATGCTGAAAGCTAAGCTAGTATGCACAAAGGATTCAGAAATGGCTAGAATTGTGGTGAGAAGAACTATCAATCAAAGTCTGGGCCTAGATCCAAATTTGGGCAACTGAACCTGAGGTGTTGAAAGCATCTTGAAGATAAGATCTGAAGAACTTGACTTCTCTTCCTAAAAGTCAAGTTAGGGGGAGATTGTTGGGAACTGAAGAAATGCTAAGTATGGTTAATGCTGCTAGCTCAACAATTAGTACTTCTGAGTTAATGCTGCTAGTTGAAGTTAATGCTGCTAGAACATGATTAATGCTGCTCTTCAAGATTAGTACTGCTGGAGTTACTACTGCTAAGAGATTAATACTGCTGATCTTGATTAGTACTTCTTATGAGATGGAGATCCGAATTACAAGAATGACAGCTGGATAGACTGAAGATATTCATGGAAGATATTCTGAAGATATTTTATTAATTATCTTTTGTTCAGTATATATATAGAATTGATAGAATAGTTTCATAATAATTATTAGTTCTGAGTTTTTGTTTTAGTGAGAATCAACTTCAAGGCATAGTTCCTAATTCTAGAGAAGTAGAATTCGTCTTGAAAGAGCTTGTTCTTCAAGATTGAGGTTGTGTGTGTAATCTTGTAACTTCAATCATTCAATACAAGTTTACAAGTTATTCATCATATTTACTGTTTGTTTACTGTGTTATTGAATATCAAAGTGTTATTCTGCAAATTTCTTTGATATTGTTTCTGAGTATTTATAATTCTTGTTGAGAATTCGATCCTAACAAAACCTAATTGCAATTTTCATTCGATTCCATATCATTTCCAATCCATTCACTCACAAAGCCTCAAAAACGACCTCTCGACCTCTCGATAATCTCAGACCGGGGACTGCCTCCAGCCACCGGCGACCTCAGTCTCGACTCTCGGCTGCTCCTCGCCTCCTCCCAGACCTCCCACCGGCGACCGCTGTGCTCCCAGCCTCCCACCGACGACCGTTGTGTGCATTACATCAACTTAGGAAAACTTGAGGATACAATACAACCCAATGTAATAGGAATGTGAACAACGATTTTGGGGTTAAAACGTTGGTATTACCTTTTTGGAGCATTTTTCAGGCGATAAGCAATGACTTTAGGCGATAAGTTGTTGAGGCCCAACCCCGAATCACCAGACCCGAAAAACCCGAACCCGAACTCACCCGAACCCGAAGTACCCAAACTTTAAACGGTCGGATATCGGGGCATTCCCTCCTACCCGAATATCCGATCGGGTTTAGGGTTTGGGTACCCGACCCGACTCGACTCGACCCGACCCGACCCAACCCGACCCGACCCGACCCGACCGATGCACACCCCTAATTATATACTTGGTAAATAAGTTTGATTTAGCTTTGTTTTTATGCAGTTCTTAATATTATGTCGTATTAGTATTTCATGAACTCACTTAACCTATATTGTGTATCTCAGGAGGCGCTCATACGGGAACTAGCAAAAAGGGAATTAGTTGGCGTAGTTCGTTAGCTTGCTCAATCATTAGGTTGCTTTTATTATTATTTATGATGTAATAAAAAAAACTCCGGTATGGGACGGACTAGTTAGTTGACTCTTGTTATTTAGTTTTACGCTTCCTCTCTTAGCTTGAGTTTGATGTGTTGGACTTAAATGGTTCAGACGTTTATTGCATTTAATGATGAGATTTTGAGTTTATTCCATTTTAGCATTATTGTGGCTTATTTTTCCGTAATACCTTTTAGGGTCTAGGAAGGGTGTTACAATTACATAGGACTAGCAAACATTCGTACCTACTTTCGTAGAATAAAAATCTTTTGTTTTAGGCTATGTTTGGCAAACTAGCTGATAAGTTAGTTTTTCAAAACGCTACTATGAGTAGTTTTTCAATAAGCTAGCTTATAAGCTAGTTTATGGTCATTCAAACATGTACCAAAAAAAAAATAACTAGTTTATAAGATAGTTTTTTTTTTTTTGCCAAACAATGCCTTAATTGTCGATACATCACCATTTTTAGTAAAAGAAGAGAATAAACAAATAAATTAAATAAATGCATATTAAATAAAATGCTACTTAATATATCTTTGAATGATTGATGGGATAAGAAGAAAAAAAATGACATGTAATTTGAATATATCTTTGAAGAAAAAAAAGACATGGAATTTGAAGCCATAAGGTTTTTATTCACTTTTGATAAAATTATTTTACTTATTTTATTGAGTAAACTACAATTTTCGTCCATGTGGTTTGATGTTTATAGCGATTCGTCTCAAGTTTTTTAAAACTGTTTTTTTCATCTCTATGATTTCTATTTTGCTTTCATTTTCGTCTTTCCATCCAACTTTGTTAAAATTATGGTTAATTATTCCAAAAATTGATTGATAAAATTACATATTTTGTCCTTGTGGTGTAATATTTTTTACATTTTTATCCTTAAATTACATAGTTTATATTTTTTATTTTTTACTTTTTATTTATTTCTTGTATTTCATCAAGACATTTATTTTTCTATTAATTATATTGTATATTTTCAAAATTATTATAACTTTAATTATAAAAATAACTAAATAATTTCATTAAAAATATTGATAAATATATGATATTTTTTCCAAAGCCTTAGGTTTAAATCTTCTAAAATCAATATTTCTATCTATTGATTTATTAAAGTTTTTTATTTATTTTAAATTAGCATTGGAAAAAATTTAATACGATTCGAAAAAAAATAGTCTTATTTTATAACAACTGATTTCTGTTTTTGTTAAATGCACTTTACTCTCATTATTCCATATTTTCACTTAAACTTTATTTTTTATTAATTAATCAAATTTGTTTAATATTTAAATTAAACATACACACACATATATATATATATATATATATGTGTATTTAATTTAAATATTAATCAAATTTGTTTAATGTTTAAATTAAACATACACACACACACATATATATATATATATATATATATATATATATATATATATATATATATATATATATATATATATATATATATGTATGTTTAATTTAAATATTAAACAAATTTGATTAATTAATAAAAATAAGTTTAAATGAAAAAAATGAAATAGTGGGAATAAATTGTATTTAACAAAAACAACAACCGGCTATTATAAAATAAGACTATTTTTTTCTCGAAATTTATTAAACTTTTCACAATGGTAATTTTTATAAGTAAAAAACTTTAATAAATCAATAGATAAAAATATTAATTTTTGGAGATTTAAATCTAAAGCTTTGGAAATAATATCATGTATTTATCAATATTTTAAATTATTTAATTATTTTAATAATTAAAGTTATAATAATTTTGAAAATATAGAATATAATTAATCGAAAAATAAATGTTTTAATGAAATACAATAAATAAATAAAAAGTGAAAAGTAAAAAAAAATGTAAACTATGTAATTTAAAGATGGAAATGTTAAAATTGATATACCACAAGGACCAAATATGTAATTTTCTCAAACACTTTTTGGAAAAATTAACTATAATTTTAACAATTAAAGTTGGATGAAGTGACCAAAATAAAAGTAAAATAGAAACCAAGGGACAAAAAAAAACAGTTTTTAAAGACCAGGGACAAAAATCATTTTAAATATCAAACCACGGTGACGAAAATCGTAGTTTATTCTATTTTATCCGCATTTCAACACTTAATGTAAAATGAGATCTCTTTCAATCAATTACTTTACAAAACTTAAAGAAGTCGTCCAAAAGATTTTAAAGTAGGTAATTAATTTTAGCAGTCGTTTTAAAAAATACAACCAAACATATATATTGCTTATTAACGTATGGATTATATATATAGAGTTAGGTTCAACAGAAAACTTAAAAAAAACGGAAAACTGAATAACATTATGTTATCTCTTCATTTTGACGGTATGCACTTTTTAAAAGTAAAACCAATTTTAGCTATTGATCAAAATTTAAAAAAGTAATTAATTGTTAAAAACATAATAACGTTAATTGAGAAATGATTAAAAACAAAAATGAATGTTTAGGGGTTGTTTGGCAATTGCTGAATGGTTTGGTGTAGAATGATTAAGAAGCTCTTATGATATAGTGCAATATAAAAATATGGTTGTTTGGTAATTGTTCAGAATGAAATCAGAGTGCTTAATGGTTAATGGAGACCCATGATATAAAATGATTCAGAGGGTTTTGGAACCATTAAGAGACAACATTTTTTTTCTGCCAAACATGATTCACCTCTTAACGATTTAGAGGTTGCCTCTTAATAGAACCATTAAGAGATAAACAAACAGCCTCTTATTTGATTTTTTTATTTTTTCTAATTAATTTTTTTTATCTCCTTACATTTTAAAATAAATTATCTTAAAAATTACTAATATTTTAATCAAACAAATTACATTTTAAAAATGAGAATTTCGTACTCTTCGATATGCGATCCATCTCGATATAGTTTTTTTTTCGTTTTAACTGTTTCTTAATGTGAAA
This sequence comes from Arctium minus, assembly GCA_954870635.1. Taxonomy (NCBI): domain Eukaryota; kingdom Viridiplantae; phylum Streptophyta; class Magnoliopsida; order Asterales; family Asteraceae; genus Arctium; species Arctium minus. The sequence continues at coordinate 162,389,642 of OX941081.1, forward strand.
TGCTATATATGTGTTATATTCATTATGAATAGAGTAAACTACTATTTTCGTTCTTGTAGTTTGTAGTTTATAACTATTTTCATCCCTGATCTTTAAAAATTTCTTTTTTCATCATTGTGGTTTGCAACTCCTTTCGATTTTAGTCCCTGAGAATATTAGTTTAAGGGACGAAAAAGGAAAGTAATTGCAAACCACAATAACCAAAAAAACAACTTTTAAGTCAGGACCAAAATGGTTATAAACCACAAACCACAAGAACGAAAATCGTAGTTTACTCTTATGAATATTTATACATGTTCATACGTTTACAACAACTCTTTAATATTTATCTATATTAGTATGATATGCATCACGAATATACAACTTAGTATAACATTCATCATAAATAATTATGTATTTTCACGTGTATTCAACAAATTTTCAGTATTCATACATAACTATGACATTCATCATTAATATACATTTTTTACTATAACATTCATCATTAATATTTATATATGTTCACGTTATACAATAACATTTCAACATTCATACATCAGTATGATATTCGTCATGAATGTACATTTTCACTTTAACATTCATCATGAATATTTATGTATGATCGTGTGTATACAATAACCCTCTATTATTTATATTAGTATGATATTTATCATAAATATTAATTTTCATCATAATATTAATCATGCATATACACATTATTCATCATGAATATATTGTAGTTTCAACTCTACATACTTTATTTTTCTTTATTGGATTATCGATTGATCTCGATGAGTTTGCGATTCGTATCGATAGAATTTACGATCCATCTCAATAAAAGTTAAAAGTGGTAGGTTATGGTTTTATACAAACAAACACACAATAAAATAATCAATAGGTTCTAAACCGGTCTCGATGAAAAGTGAAGGTGTTAGGTTATGATTTTAACACACAACGATACACCAAGTCAATGGATGGGTTCTAGATTAGTCTTAATGGGTTCTCGGTTAGTCTAGATTAGTCTTAATGGGTCTCGATGGGTTCTCGATCGATCTTGGTGTGTTTTTGATTGGTCTTGATGGGTGTTGGGTTACGGTGATGAAGAATGCGGTGTCTTACGACGTTGAAGAAAGCGTTGAAGAAGGTGATGTCAAGTTATAGACTTACGGTGTCGAGATGTTGTACACACTTGAACGTACATTAATATTCATAACGAATATAACACATATATAGCATTCACATAAAAACGGTTAAACGAAAAGAAAAAAAAAACTATATCGAGATGGATGAAATATTGAAGAGCACGAATTCTCGTTTTTTTATATAATTTGTTTGATTAAAATATTAGTAATTTTTAAGATAATTTATTTTAAACTCTAAGGAGTTGATTAAAATATTAGTAATTTTTAAGATAATTATTTTAAACTCTAAGGAGTTAAAATTTTCAATTAAAAAAGAAAAAAAAGTCAAATAAGGTATGAGAGTTCCAAGATCACTGATTATTTAGAGAGAGAAAGTAGAGAGAGAAAGCTATTGAAGCGCAAAGTATGTTTCTATTGAAGTATGCGTGTATTTCTTACAACAAACCAAGACCAAAGGGACTTAAATACCCTTGGTCAATACAACACATATTAGACTCTAAACACAGTATTTGACCAAACCCTATAAATACAATGATTACTATAAAATCAGACCTAACAATCTCCCCCTTAGTAATCATTGGCGCTTTGGTCTTCAAAAATCATCTTCTATAATAGCACGGACCAACAAAGCAACTTTGAGAAGCTTTCTGACTTTTAAGAAAAAATTTCTTCTCAGCATCTTGCAAATTGAAATTTTCTTTCCTGCTTAAGCTCAAGATGATACACCTCTTTTGAATGATCTTGAATGAACTGTGATGTTCGGAGCAGGAACATCAAAAGAATTGAAATGGCTGAGAGAATAGAATCTTTGAGCAAATCTTGATCAGCAGATAAACATTTGAGCACTTTGTCTCTTAAACTTCTCCTAGACTTCTCCCCCTCATGACCTTGATGATCTTGATCAACTTGGTCATGCAAATGTTGGAGGCGAGACAGCGTAAGATCTGCAAAATCAAAGAAACAGAGAAAACAGAGGAGGTTTGCGCTTCATGTTGGATGCGCAAACCAAGGTTTGCGTTTCATGTTAGACGCAAATCAAAGTTTGCGTTTCATTTGGGACGCGCAAACCAAGTTTTGCGGGTCATGCTGAAAGCGCAAAGCTGACTTAGAAATTTTTTTACCTTTTGAAACCCTTTGACTCCCCCTACACAAATGCACTAGATATGACAATTCAGATTAGCATTCATATAAAGAAAATCAGATACTCCCCCTCAAAAACAGATATAATCTTTGAAAAATAATTTATTTGTTCACTCCCCCTTGAATAATGCATTAACCCATTAAAATATATTTATGAGAACACAATGATCAAATATTAATGTAAAAAGAAAAATATACTAAATGTAAATTTTGAAACAACTAAACATATAAAATTTTAAACACTAAACAAATAAAATTCTACTCAGTAAAAAATCACAGATTTATCAATCATTTGAAATCAAACATATGTTGTAGGATATAAGAACAAGTTTCATTGCATATCAAGTTAAGACATGTTCAGTTTCAAAAAAAACTTCCAGCAATCTATTCAGTGTGCTCACATGCGAATCTTCGATTAGCTACAAGAAAATGCAATTCTAAAAATATTATAGAGAACTTTGCATGTACTCACACTAAACCATCAAGAATTAAGATATTCATAAATTTACAGATTTATCGCAACTCAAACATATCACCAAGAATCATGAGATGTGTGCTCATTGGCATCTTTTAGCATTGTGCACATTGGCATCTTGACATGAGTGTGCTCTTTGGCATCTTTTAAGCGTGTGCACTTTGGCATCTTTTGATCAAAAAGTTTATTAAGTAAAGAACATGCCGTAAACGTAACTTTCTATCTGACCCTATTGCAGGATTTGAGTCAGCCGCTCCCAGACCAGTTGGCCTAAGGGGACTAGGTGTCAAGCACCCCTTGGAACTTACTCTCCCAGATCAGAAAGGCTACATCGACATATCTAAAACCCATTTATACCAGTAGAACATGACTTTCGATCTGGTTCTATAGAAGGATTTCTGTTCGATCACTCCCAGACCAAATGACCTTAGGGGACCAGATGACAAGCATCCCGAGGAACTTACTTTCCCAATCCAGAAAGGTCACAGGTACAAACTTTCAAACTTAGAGATTTCTGAATTTTAAGAATTTATTATTCATCTCAATCACTCAGGTCAACATCTAAGTGCTTAGCCCATATTTTCACTCCAATCAAAATTTTGATCGTTTAGTGTTGTCTAAGCAAATTAAACTATAAATATTCCGAAGCACACAACTTTAAAGCATTAATAAAAGTTTCAAACATGTTGCTGACTTTTCGACTTTTGTAAGACTTGAAATTTGACCATATAAAAACTTTAATATAAGCAAAAGAACTTGAAAATTTATCCTAAACACATATTTTATTCAAAGGAAAGAAAAAATGTAAAATCTTTACTTTATAGAATAAAATTTGTAAAGATTTAAACTTTTAATTAATATTTAGTTGGAACAAAATAAAATTCAACTATTTCATCTTTTACATTGAAGAAAATAAATTTGTGTCTCATATTAAAAGAAAATTTTGGGTAATACAAATTCATGAGATAGATAAACAAGCTCAGATTCTTAAAACATTGAGAAAAACAAAACTGAAATACCATCATTATCAGAGATAAATGCAGCGGAATTAAAATTGATGTACTCACAGTATCTCATTAAGTCAGAAGCTTAATCATTGAAGAACGAGTTCTAAACTGTTGTGTTTAGAAGTCGAGTCTATGAAGTGTGGGTCCTGAGCTGAAGTACTCAGAAGCCAACGTTCTATTACTCCCCTTAACATGTGATGCCTGCAACTTTGAATCAGATAAAGATTTGGGTACCCACTTGTATTTGGGCACGTGTTTGTTAGTTGCAGTTCGTATGGGAAAATATTTGTCAGACTTAACATTTAAAGCACGAGGAATATGATCAGAAAAATAATCACAACCATCAGAAGAGAAAGCATAATCATCAGAACTAGAATCTGAGGAAGAACATGAGACATGTTTTGAAATTTGAATCATTTGCTTTATAGAGTATTTTGAAATTTTATTACATTTAGCAAATGAATCACTGTTATAAAGTTTGTCTACACATTTATCCCCATCAACAATAGATTCATCAGATGTCCGCCTCGCTTTCCAGATTTGCTTCTTTGACTTGCTCACAGTCCTATCTGAAAGAATAGAATCGGAAGAATTAGAACAGTCAGAAATAACTTTATCTTGTTTCTTCGACTTCTTTGACCGTCTTCTTTTACGCTTAGGTTTATAATATTGATCATTTAGCGTAAAAGAATCATCAAGAATTTTAGACGAAATATTTAAATAAGAAGAAATAAATTTATCCAAGCAACCAATCTGATCAACTAAAAAATATGAATTAGCCTCGGAGTCTGAAGAATTTGGAGAAAAGATTTTAAAATTTGAAACTTCCTTTTTATTTTCCTTAGAATCAGAAGATGGGCTAGAAATAGAATCTGATTTTTGAGAAAATGGATTTTCTTCAAGACTAGACATCATGAAAGAAAGAATAATATCAGATTCAATTTTCTTCAAAATATTTTGATCTTCTATCTGATCTTCAAGATCTATGATTTTTCCTTCTAATACTAATGGAGGAGTATATTTCTTTGAATCATAAATGATTGGAGAAATATTTCCTTTATCAGAATCAGGTGCATAAGGAGCAATAAAATCACCAGACATTGAAGATTTGATAGGAGATATATCATTTAAAACTCTTCTTCCTCTTCTTGATTTTTCAGGAAAATATTTTGCATTTTCACTTGTATAAACAAAAGAAATTTCATTTTTCTTGTTATTTGTCCTTTTCTCATTTTCGATTTCTAACACTTGCTTCTCATTCATCCAATCAATTTTAAATTGAGGAGCATAATGAGCAAGAGTCAGATAATCGTATTTATATAAAGTTGGGGATTTTTCAATCGCATTGTTTAAACAATGAGGATTTTCAAAACCAAGTCCCCACCTTTGTTTTAAAGCCTCTTCACTCCTCGGTTTGTTCATATAAATTGTTTGTTCAGATTGGTCTCTTCGATAAAGCTTTTCTTCTAATTTAATTATTTTATCAGAAAATTCATCTTTTAAAGTAGTCAATGATGTCAAAGATTCAAGATAAGTCTTGTTAGAATTTTCTAAAGCATCTAATTTCTTTTGAAAAATGTTTTTAGTATTTTCTAAAATAGATTTTTCATCCTTCAAAGAAATTTTCAGCTTTTCAATTAAATCTGACTTTTCAGAGTTTAAAACTTTTTCAGATAAAATTTTAGAGTGCAAATCAGATAAACCATTAATCATGATATCCATCTGAGAGGTAATAAATTGGTAGTCAAATTCAGAATATACCTCATCCTCATCTGTGTCAGAATCGTCTGATTGGTCATCTCCGATTAAGCACATCTGAGCGATCTCGACATTTGAAGCTTCATCATCGGAATAATCCAGCCAAAATTCTTCCTCGGCTAGCAAAGCAGTTTCGTTCTCTCTTTTCTCGGCCAGTTCCAATTTCTTTCTGTAATAAGCTGAGTCCTTGACCTTCTTTGCTCGACACTCCTTTGCAATGTGTCCCGGCTTTCCACAGTTGTAGCAGGTAGCAGTCTTTGGCTCGGCCACTTTGACTTTAGAACCGGAAGTGAAGCGAGAAGAGTTGGAACTCGATCTAGGTTGGAACTTTTTCTGGTAATGCTGAGAAAGAAGGATCATTGCTTTCTGTAATGCCTCTCCATCGTCATCAGTTGACCCAGTGTAAGCGTTATCAGACAACGCTTGTTCAGCTAGTTTCTTCGTGAGAAGAGCAACCGGATCAACTGTCTTCTTGTTCTTTTTGTCTAGCTTGGCCTTTTTCTCTATCACCAAGCTCTCATCAGTTAGCATAATCTCATACAGTTCTTGAATCTGCATCGTGGAAATTCTGACATCGTTCCTCAGTCTATGACATGATTTGTTCCACTCTGGCTGAAGAGAATTAAGGAATTTCAGATTCGTCTCAAGAGCAGTCTTTTCCACTTTAATCTTTCTAAGATCATTAATCACAGCGCAAAACCGGTCAAAGATAGCCTTCAGAGATTCATTGTCCTTCGCCTTAAATACCTCAAAGTTGTTCATGAAGCGTGTCTGACGAATCTGAGTAGCAACAGATGACCCAAGAATGATCTTTTCTAATTGAGTCCACATCATATTTGGATTATGTTTGAAACAATCAATTCGATTGTAGATCGTGTTAGGCAGAGCTAGCATCAAATTGGACTTTGCTTCTCTATCGGCCTTTTCACGTTTGATTTCATCATCAGTCAAAGGAATGTCATTTTTCGGTCTGATGAATGGTCCTTCAGTAAACGACTTCATCATATTTTCTCCATTTGTCTGACGCTCAATGAAATTTATGAACCTATCTTGCCACTTTGTAAACTCTTCTTCGTTGATTAAGACTGGTGGACGAGTATCTGTTCCCAATTGCATCATCAGATCATTTGAGTAGAACCTAGCTTGGAAAGCAAACTTGGCAGAATCCATTGTTGATGTACTAGAAAATCAAAGATCAGATTGAATTAAAAAAAAATTCGAAAAATATTAAAAATTGAAAATTTGAAAAACACTTGTTATGACACAAAGTTTAAAAGAAAAATGACACACACAAAAAAAAAATTCAGACTTTTTTTTTTTTTTTTTTTTAAAACTAAGACAGGAAGACCCGCAAACTGGAGGTTTGCGTTTGTAGTGGGGAACGCAAAGTAGGCTTTGCGGGTGCAGAGAGGAACGCAAAGTAGAGCTTTGCGGGTGAAGGAGGATACGCAAAGTGGAGGTTTGCGTTTGAAGATAGACCCGCAAAATAGAGTCTTTCGGGTGACAAAGGAAACGCAAGATGAGGTTTTCGGGTGTAGTGGGAAACGCAAAGTGTGATTTGCGGGTGTAGTGGGAAACGCAAAGTGGATTTTGCGTTTGTAGTGGGAAACGCAAACTAGAGATTTGCGTTTCCTTGATGATCCGAGAAATTGACTTTGCGTGTGAAACTAGAGCCGCAAACTAAACTTTGCGTATGTAATATGAACCGAAAACCTGAAACACAAAAGCAAAGTAACTTGAATGAAGCGCAAACCGATATGAATGAAACGCAAAGTCTATGAATGAACCGCAAACTATGAAAGAACACAAAATCTTCAAATACTTGATTATAACACAGAATTTGATGAAAATTCCTTTTACAAACTTGATCGAAAACAAATTTTCAACACATTTCAAACAAAGATTTCGATTAAAACCCACTAAAATTCAAATTCGTGAATGCAACAGTACCGAAAACCGCTTTTTCAGAAAATCACAAATTCGCAAAATTGAAGATCAAATCATTGTTTTTATGGAAAAACATATGAATCAAATATGATCGACTACTAAAAACGAAACTAATCAAATCAACTTTGCACAAAATCGATCACAAACAGATCCAAATTTTGTGAGAAATCAAGAAAACGAGATTTTCTTGAAAAATTCAAGAAAATCGATCAAATTTTCGATTTCGATCACTAATTCAGATTCAGGAAATCAATCTCTCAATTCTCTCAAGATTCAGTTGGCTCTGATACCAATTGAGAGTTCCAAGATCACTGATTCTTTAGAGAGAGAAAGTAGAGAGAGTAAGCTATTGAAGCGCAAAGTATGTTTCTATTGAAGTATGCGTGTATTTCTTACAACAAACCAAGACCAAAGGGACTTAAATACCCTTGGTCAATACAACACAGATTAGACTCTAAACACAGTATTTGACCAAACCCTATAAATACAATGATTACTATAAAATCAGACCTAACAAGGTAGACGAAAGATTTAAATTAACTTTCTTTTTTACCCCTAATCACCTTAATTAATAATTTTAATAAAAAAACTCTATTTAATATGAGTAATTTGATCAATAGAGATAAAGAACCGAGATCAATCCTCATATTCACAATGAAAACGGAGTTTGGAATATATATTAATGAAAGAATCCAAGAGTCCTAATCGTACCGGAAGTTGGCTTTTTCCCAAATCCTAATCCTACTACTAGAAGTTGGTTTTCACCCTTTTGTAATTATCCTTATCTTTTTTTAAGCTGCTATTAGGACTCTTTTGCTACTGTATAAAACCCATGATATCAATAAGAAGAGACACGAAACAAGTTCCCCATAATATACAAATTTACATGGTATCAGAGTGGGAACATACGATCCCGCAAACCCGAGATCAAGTCAGCAGTCAACCCTAAACCAAAAGGGAAAGAGAAGGCAATGACCAAGACTCAAGAGGACACACCGGGAGAAGCTTTTTCAATACCGTCGATAGACCCAAATTCAACCTACTATATTCATGGATAATATTATCCCCGACAAATGCATGTAAACCATGTGTTGAATGACAACAACTATGCAGATTGGTCGCAAGATATGAAGAATTTTCTCTTTGCTAAAAGTAAGATCGGGTTCGCCGATGGAACCATAAAGATGCCAGAAAATACATCACCAAACTTGATGTCATGGACATAGTGTGACGCCATGATCAAGGTATAGCTCACTACGGCTGTGGAGAAGGAAATCAGAAATAGCGTAAGATATGCTGAAACTGCTGAAGAGATATGGAGGAATCTCCAAGAACGATTTGGCAAGGAAAGTGCTCCACGAGCATACGAACTCAAGTGTACGATTGCTTTGACACGACAAGGAAAGGACTCGGTTTCTGCCTACTACACGAAGATGCGAGGGTTATGGGATGAAATCCAGTCTGTTTCACGTACACCAAAATGCATATGTGGAAACTACACGTGTGGAGTCGGAAAGAGGATGGCAGAAGTCAAGGAATAGGAGCAGTTATACGATTTCTTAATGGGTCTTGACAACACCTTTGGAGCCATTAAGACGCAAATTCTGACCATGGACCCATCACCAACCTTGGGATCAGCATACCACATGGATTCCGAAGATGAACAACAAAAGGCAATATCAGCAGGAATAAAAACCAATATTGATGTTTCTGCATTCCAGACTTGACGTCAAGAACACCAATAGAGACTTTGTCTCTACCCTAGGCCAACAACGAAATTCAACCCCAAACAAAGAAGATAGGCGAAGAAACACAGAATAAATAAATCTTTGTACACATTGTGGAAAAACAGGTCACACATCCGAAGGATGCTTCAAACGCATCAGGTATCTAGAATGGTGGTCGGGAAAGTCAAAGCAAAAAGAAAATAGAGGGGTTGATCGAAACAATGAAATTCGACGCAACCCAAGAGCAGCACACGTCAACACAGAGATGAGTCCAATCCCCGACCTAACAGTCGATCAATATGCAAAACTAATCAAGCATTTTTTCGGGAACGATAATCCGGTGTCGGTTACTACTCCTCCCACAACAAACATGGCCGGTAAGAGAAATTTAAATAAAACTTGGGTGATTGATTTAGGTGCAACGAAACATATAACATGTGATAAATCCATGTTGGACCATGAGCAAAGGTTTGACAGTGGTGTACCAGTGGCGATTCCAAATGGTGATGGGGTCCCCGTTAAAGGCGTTGGCAATTCTACTTTGCCAAATGGTCTAAAAATTGATAAATTAAAGTCCTACATATACCAAATTTCAAATGCAATCTCTTGTCAGTAAGCGATTAACAAAAGACCTAAATTGTGTCGTAACTTTTTTCCCGGATTTTTACATAATGCAGGACTTACACTTGAGGAACCTGATTGGTGTGTGTAAGTGCAGCGATGGTCTATACTGCATCAAACCGGTGGCAAAGGCAGCAACAATAATGGTTCCAACGAAGATAGAAACATGGCACAGAAGATTGGGTCATGCCTCGAACTCCAAACTACGAGAAATTGATTTTTTGAGTAACGCAACTGGTAGTTTTAGTTTTGTGATCCTTGTATAAGATCCAAACAAACTAGATTTCCGTTTTCAAATAGCTCAATAAAGTCAAATGCATGTTTTGATTTGATACATTGCGATATATGGGGAGGTTATCGTGTTCCGTCCCTTTCTGGAGCACGTTATTTCCTAACAATTATGGACAATTTTAGTCGATCGATTTGGGTTTATCTCATCAAATACAAATAAGATGCAAGTGATTGTCTTATGGCTTTTTGCAACATGGTGAACACCCAATTTGAGAGAAATATAAAAAGGATAAGGAGTGATAACGGCGGAGAATTCACCTCAAATAACATGGTTGAGTTTTATAACGAACGAGGAATCGTTTTGGAAACCATTGCCCTCACACTCCTCAACAAAATGGAGTGGTCAAAAGGAAGCACATACACATACTCGAGGTGGCTAGATCCTTGAGATTCCAATCAAGTATACCTATCGGCTTTTGGGGAGAATGTGTTTTAACAGCCACATATATAATAAATCGACTTCCTTCAAAGGTAATCGGTAACAAAACACCATATGAAGTCCTATTTGAAAAGAAGCCAAGGTATGATCACACGCGCGTGTTTGGTTGCCTTGTTTACTCAAGAAATGCTAAGTCAGGGGGAGATAAGCTTGAAAGAAGGGGGATACCTTCTATATTCATTGGCTATCCACATGGTCAAAAGGGTTACCGAACAAAAGAATTGTGATAAGTAGGGATGTTAAATTCATTGAAGATCAATTTCCCTTCAAAGAAACACACATTGGTGAAAGAATGACAGTTGAAGATGGTGAGGCAATGGTTGGACATAATTCATAAGAATAAGGTAGAACAGAAAGCTCAACAAATAAATTGGACGAAAATGTCGAGCAAGATATGAACCACAAAGAATTAGATCCAAGCAATGCGGACCATGAAGTGACTAAAAATCCAGAAGTCAAAAATATTGAGGAACAAAGAGGTAAAAGTCAACGAGGAAGAACTAGAACCCAACTAAAGCAATTTGAAGACTATGTAACTAAACTTCCACCCTCAATAGACCATTCGCAACCCACAACCGATCAAGGATCGTCGACGGTACACCCTCTATATCCCACTTTGTCTCTTACGATAATTTTTCTACCTCTCGTAAGGATTACTTATCGGCCATCGCTTCGCTCGATGAGCCTAAAAATTTTCACCATGCAGTAAAAGATCTCAGGTGGAGAGAAGCTATGCAAAAAGAGATTGATGCTCTTCAACAAAACGGAACATGGACTCTTGAATACTTACCGCCTGGAAAACACGCGATTGACTCAAAATGGGTTTATAAAATTAAATACATGCTCACTGCCGAAGATGAGCGATTCAAGGCGCGCCTTGTGGCAAGAGGATTCACACAAATAGAAGGGATTGACTTCCACGAGACTTTTCCTCCAGTAGCCAAGTTGCTCACTGTGCGAAGTTTGCTTAAGGTTGCGGCTAAAAAGAACTGGACAATTCACGAACTGGATGTAAAGAATGCATTTCTACATGGAGAATTAAAGGAAGAGGTGTACATGAAGATTCCGCAAGGGTTTGCAAAACATGGCGACACAAGAGTGTGTTGGTTAAAGAAGTAACTTTACGGTTGCGATAAGCCTCCCTGTCGGTCCACAATGTTTATTTCAAGTTCTTACAAAACAACAACAATAACAAGATTACCAACCTGTTTAATTAATAACAAACGATTACAAGGTTTGGTGTTCGGATTTAGCTCTTGATGTGTTCTCTCTGTTTTTACACCTTTTGTGTGTGTGTGAAAATGTTATTTGATATCTTCGATGATAGCTTCTACAACACACTAAACAACTAATATCTAAACTTAGATATTAAAACTATAATATCTATATTAGATATTATCTAACAACTAACGATATAATATCTAGAATATAATATCTAGATATTATCTAACTAATTTAACTAATAACAATAACAACTAACTTTGACTATTTATTACAAACAACTTAGACTTTTGTATCGAGAGTCGACTTTCCGGCATTAGCTTCAGATTGGATCTTTAGTTTGGATGATCTTGAATCCAATAGATATGTGATCTAACAATCTCCCCCTTTGAATCAAGATCATTACTAAAAAGATTTTAGCAATTCAGTTTTCTTCTTCAGCTCAGAAGATGCAATCTCTTTCTCTAGCTCAGAATGCTTTAGCAAAGTATCTTCAAAGAAAATTTATCTGAAATCATCATGTCTTCAGAATACTTTGATCTCGCATTTCTTTGTTATCTTTTCTCTTCTTTCATCTTGTGATGTAATGGACATTTCTTCATGCTTTAGATTCTCCCCCTTTTTGATGGAAAGTGCAACGACTTCATCAAAACTGTGAGTAAGAAATGCCTGTCATTTGGAGCCTCTGATTCATCAATTCAAAAGATATTCATCCAGATCTTTTCAAATCCATACAAAATAGTCGTGTAACACCTGAATCAACTAATGAATCATTTAACATGCTTGTCAGTAACACTAAGTCACTGTGTGTAACGAATACACATTGGAAAGGAGCTGTTTGATGTTGACTCCCCCAGGGCTTCCATTTAATCATTGAAACACCTCAAAGGTAATTTCTATAAACTTTATGACAAAGAAACTAATTCCTTGTGTGTTCGTGCATGTGTTAGAAACAATTAAGCACTTGATGATTGCTTATAGGCTCAAAATTGTGTAAACCACTAAGACAACAGTAAGTTAAACACAGACTCAATGTGCATGATCGAAGTGCGAAGGTGGGGAAGACTTCCTTCTTTTCAATATCCAGATTTTCCAAATGAAAATCAGATAGCATATGTGCTGCTTCCCCTTTGAAAATGTGAAACACTTTCTTGTTAAGAAGAAAATGAGTAGTTGGTGAGGTTTGATCAAGAGTTGGCATGGGCTAGTTGCCTGTTTCAATAATGTTCACCAAAGAATTGTGAAACATTAGATTTGTGGCTGCCTGGCTCAGAAAAGGTGGTGCAGAGTTGTGATATTCTTTTAACTCTGTTCTCTCACGCTCTTTCTTTTAAACATTAAGCTCACTCTAATCAAACTAATTTCTTTTCGACTTCTCACACTCAATCACTATGGATTAACTTTTTGGGTAGAAATCACTGGTTAAGGTGATTTCATAGAAGTTGTGTTAATTCCTAGCACAAAGAAATCCTTGTTTTCCTATTATGCATATGATGCTCAGATTGGTTTAACTATTTCAGTTAAAGCACAAATATGATCTTTGAAAACATTTAAAGTCACACTTCCAAATCATGAATTCGGTTTAAGAATCGGGAAGTGGTTTGAACATTTGATAACAATGTTTTCTATGATTGAAAGTTGTACACTTATCAACCATATATGAGATTAAGATAAAGGATTGTACCTTAACATGCGATCTTATATCTCATGAAGCTAAGCTTAAAGTCATAAACATATGAACTTGTAAGCATCTTCCAAAAATTCTGCAAAAGTCTTATGTCAAGTCAAAGCAAATTTATTCACTTAAATTGAAAAGATAAAAAGCAATAAAACTTTTAAAGTACGAGTTCTGATCAGAAATAATCAGAAGTCATCACCTTTTTACTCCCCCTGAAATTATGCATCAGTATATTATCAGTTGTAAAAGATATGCATAAAATTTCAGACAAATATGTATGTACTCCCCCTTGATGGTTGATTTCCTCATTCGAGAATCGGAGTACAATCTCTTTTTCAGCACGGAGTAAGGTCTTTTGATCATTGAAGTGCGAGTCCTAAACTGTTGTGTTTAGAAGTCAAACTTCGTTGAAGTACGGGTTGTAAGCTGATTTACTTAGAAGCCATCGGTTCTCCTATTCCCCCTTGACAGTAGGTGCCTGCAACACATAATCGTCAAGTTTCTTTGGTACCCACCGGTATTTGGGTTCATGAATATTAGTTGCAGTTCGCATAGGTGTTATTGAGTAAGAACCGTACCAGTAATGATCACTTGTTTTATGAATAGGATCATGTGTACGACATTAAGAACAATAGAATTTCTTACCTGACAACCTGATTAATTGATATCTCGTGTAGACGAAATCAGGTTTACCTTTACGCGCAATGTTCTTCTTGGCATTATGTGTATGTACACATGAGCTTTTACATTTCAGCTCTTCTTTAACTGGTATCTTCTTCCAGACCAGTTCTTCTTCCTGGAAGCTTCTTCTTCTTCTTTGATGTGTACCTGAACTATCTCTATTCCTGTCGAAAAGATTAGTAGAATGAATCTGATTAGAAGATTTAACTGACCTTCTGAAAAGAACAGTTTTCTGATGTGAGCTTGCGGCTGGTTTGTTAGAACCAACTGAATTATTTCTAGGTGAGTGGATTTTTTACTCTGGAGTCGTTCGCTCAGTCACCACCACCATCTTTGAAATAATATCTTGAAGCTCTTTTACCTTTGAAGAATAACTGTCTCTTTCTTTGACAATAAGGTCAATCTTCGTCTCAAGCTCATACTTCTTTTTCTTCTCTTTCTGTGCAAATTTAGACAATTCAGATAGCTTTGCATTAAGCTTCCTAATTGCAGCTTCAAAGGTGCTTCTCTCTTATTCAAATCCTTTCTTTGCACCCTTTCTTCTATCTGTTATTTCTTTTAAAAATCCAGCTGACTTTAGATCATTTGCCTTCTTCTCTTTGGCAAACTGATCTCTTTCCAAAATTATTACTTTCTCAAAGTTACTAACTTGAGAAAACTTTAGACATTTAAGCTCGAGTGTCTTCTTCTCTTCAACACTCTTCTTGGAAAGGTCTGAGAACTTCTTTTCAAAATTTGATATTTTCTTTTGAAGCTCAGAGTTCTCAGCTTCCAAAACCTTAACTCTTGATGACATATATGATTCTATCATAATCTTAGCAATATGTTCCCATAACAGCTTTCCTGTAGCCTCTTCACGTTCTAGTGTAAAGAAGATCTCATTTGAAATCTCCTCTGATATTCCTTGCATAATAAAAGATTTGGCTAAGATGTCAGATTTATATCTTTTTCTTTGCTCGTCTGAGTACATATCAAGTGGTACTGGAAGCTCTTTTTCTTCTCTTTCTCCATTCTTCTTCACTAGAGTATAAACTCTCCTTGGAACTGTCATAATTCCGTACTCTAGAGATCTTCGTATAAGTTTCTTCAAGTCATGTCTATCTATGAAGTCCATGAACTGATCTTTCCCCTGCTCATACTCTCCTCTGAAGAGTACAGGTGGTTTCTCATCCATACATATTGAAGAAGCTTCGCTTGATGTCATCCTGTTTGATTAGAAAACTTGAATATGATCGTTAACCCAGATAAAATTTGATCACACAATTAAAGACCCTATTACAGTTTTGAAAAATTCTCAGAAAAAATATTCTAAGTATGGAATAGTGATTGGCGCAAAATGGAGGTTTGCGCGAAAGGTTGCTGGCGCGAAGTAAGATTTGCGCTAGATGTGCGTGGCGCAAGTATGGTTTGCTCTAGTAGAGGTTGGCACGAAGTGAGGTTTGCGCTACAAGGAGTTGGCGCAAATGTGACTTAGGCTTTTCGTGAAGAGTTGATCGCGTGAACTGAGGTTTGCGTGATCCGTTGGTCGCGAGAGTTGAGGTTTGCGCTACAAGAGGGTCGCGCAAAGTGAAGTATGAGTGAGCCGTTGGTGGCGCAAAGTGGGCTTTGCGTGATCAGTTGGTGGCGCAAAGTAGGTCACGCAAAGTTCAACTTGCGTGAGTTCGTCCCTGTGTTTGCGCGAGTTCGTCCTGTTCTTCGATAAATCGATCTGATTTCGATAAATCGACCTGTTTTTCCAAGATTAGCAGTCCCAAATGATAACAAATTGACCACTAACAGTTATAGATCAGATTTCAAGCACTCGATCGCAATAAACACCACTTTTTGAAATTTAAGACGATGGAACAGTGCTCTTTTTGAAGTCGAACACAGACAACAAAATCACCAAATTGGAACTCGATTTAAGCTCTCTACTGAAATTAATCACTCACAACTCGATCTAGCACCCTAATCGATCACAACCTGATCGATTTTCACACCTAAAACACTCTTAAACTCGAAAATGATTTTGAAAAAATAAGAACACAAAGTCGAGTTTGAAAAACTTGATTTGAATCTAAAATCAGGCTCTGATACCAATTGTTGGTCCACAATGTTTATATCAAGTTCTTACAAGACAACAACAATAACAAGATTACCAACCTGTTTGATTAATAACAAACGATTACAAGGTTTGGTGTTCTGATTTAGCTCTTGATGTGTTCTCTCTGTTTTTACACCTTTTGTGTGTGTGTGAAAATGTTATCTGATATCTTCGATGATAGCTTCTACAACACACTAAACAACTAATATCTAAACTTAGATATTAAAACTATAATATCTATATTAGATATTATTTAACTTCTAACAATATAATATCTAGAATATAATATCTAGATATTTTCTAACTAATTTAACTAATAACAATAACAACTAACTTTGACTATTTATTACAAACAACTTAGACTTTTGTATCGAGAGTCGACTTTCCGGCATTAGCTTCAGATTGGATCTTCAGTTTGGATGATCTTGAATCCAATAGATATGTGAGCTAACACTCCCGAAATTGGTACTTCAAGTTTACAAAAGCCTTATTAGATGTTGGTTTCAGGCAATCTTGTGCGGACCACTCTCTCTTTTTATATAAAAGGGATACATTGTTTGTCTCAACCCTCATATACGTTGACGATGTCATAATCATGGGAAATAACGACGCCAAGATTGCAGAAGTAAAGCAGTACCTTAACGAGCGTTTCAACATAAAAAAACTTGGGTCCTTTGAAGTACTTCTTGGGTATTGAGGTGACAAGTACCCCCGACGGACTAGTGCTCAGTCAACGAAAATACATGTTAGACATTTTAGAAGACAATGGAATGCAAGGATGCATGCGTAGCGCTTTTCCCATGGAGCAAAATGCACGCATGGACGCAACACTCGATACTCCTTCCGTTGATGTTGCACAATATCGACGGCTAGTCGGTCAATTACTATACTTACAAGTCACTACGACCTGACATCACCTATGCAGTCAACATGCTTAGCCAGTTCCTATCTGATCCTTGACAACTCCATATGGATGCGATGACAAGGATACTACGGTATTTGAAATCGACTCCTGGACAAGGTATCTATTTTCTGTCAGCTGGGGGCCTGAACTTAATAGCTCATTGTGATGTGGATTGGCTTGGATGTTTGCTCACTCGACGATCGCGAACTGGGTATCTAATCACATTGGGAGGCGCACCAATTTTTTGGCGTACCAAGAAGCAATCGGTTGTCTCACGCTCTTCTACAGAGGCCGAATATAGAGCAATGAAAACAACTGGTAGTGAGGTTTTGTGGATACGGTGGCAGTTGTGTGATCTCCAAGCTCCACAAGTTGGACCAACTCCACTCTCCTATGATAATCAAGCTGCAAGACACATTGCAAACAATCCGGTCTTCCATGAGCGTACCAAACACGTAGAGATGGATTGTTACTTTGTCCGTGAGCAGGTTGAGACGCAAGAAACCGTACCAATGTGCATTGACACTACAAACCAAGTGGCTGATATCTTTACCAAACCCCTTTGGACAGAACAGTTCTGCTACCTCTTAGGCAAGTTGGGCGTTCGTGATCTCCACGCTCCAACTTGAGGGGGAGTGAAAGAATCCAAGAGTCCTAATCCTACTGGAAGTTGGCTTTTCCTAAATCCCAATCCTACTGGAAGTTGGTTTTCATCCTTTTATAATTATCCTTATCTTTTGTTTCCTTATTTTTTTTAGGCTGCTATTAGGACTCTTTTGCTGCTGTATAAAACCCATGATATCAATAATAAGAGATATGAAACAAGTTCCCATAATATACAAATTTACAATTAATTCATTTCATTCTCGTTTGTTTATTACTCCATATTTATATCCATCCGATATTGGATGACTTCATCCATAATTCCATATCTACTTCGATTTTCAAAACATATATGTGAAAACTAATTTAAATTATAAACTGTTGGTCTTTTATATACTAGTCAAAAAGTGAAATAAACATAAAATCAAGGTATGAAATTATTGTTTGGGAAATAAGCAATTAATAGTCAAAGAATCGGACAACGTGAGTTATTAATTTTCAAAGTCTAAGCGGTCGTTACTAAACGATTATCTGGTAAAGTGCTTATCGGCTCAATTTACTTATGATAAATATGAGAAGGATTGAGAATCTTATCCGGTAAGAACGATAATAACGACCGATAGTCTTATTCGGTAAGTGAGAGTGACGACTCTTACTTGATAAGTGCTAATTGGATAAAAATGTTGCACATGATGCCATTTTAATAGACAAATTTTTTCGATAAGTTAACTGAAAGTATTGACTATTACCGATAAATGCTTACCAGATAAAAATTATATAAACGGCCCCTAATCATATTTATTGGTAGTCTCGTTTTACTTTTCGGTGGGAGTGTCCACATTTTTGTTTAATTAAGTTGATTCTTCATCTTACAGTGTTTATGTTTATTTCTTTTTCTGTACAACTTTCTTTTTCTTAATCTATTATTGTTCTTTTATAAGAACATTAGTTATTTTTACATAAATTTTTACAGATTAGTGACTGGAAATTTTAATCTAGTTTTACTTACTTTGTTTAAATTAAAATATTTATAAATAGTTTAATAAAATTGTTTGGGTATTAAACAAAATCTAAATTGTAATGATAAAATTTAGATGGAAGTTAATATTACTTAAAACTTTAATTTAGGCAACATTTTATATGGCTTGAGGCGCGACCTGGCAGTAAGGTTAAATTTCAAGTCTTACGAGCTATGATGAGGTCACAGTACTATGTATATGAATGTATGTATATATATATATATATGTATACACACTTATTTGTGTTAATTTTTTGAATAATCATGTAGAATATTTAAATTCATATAAAGTTATAAAACTACAAAGGAAAGAATAACCATTTATATCAAAATATCGAGCTTATAAGAAAATGATTTTAAGAGTGCAAAAGGAGGATTAAATCACTTGACTCTCTATTCACAACTTTCAGCGATCTTCAAAGAATTCATGTTCGACCTCTCAATATACGGAAATGAGAATAAGGATTTACATAGGCTTTTAGTTTTTATGTTGCTTTTAGTGTTCATTTAAGTCTTAAGTGTCGTACATAATTATCATTTATCCCAAAACTTATACGTCGTAACGCGTCATAACGTGCCAAATAACGCATTATAACGGAAGTCAAACCTTAGACCGGAACCACAAGAGTCAACGTGGCGACGAATCCAAACCTCGATGTCATAACGCGCCATAACGAGTTATTTATAACCGACTTTAAAATAAATAAATAAAATGGTGGAATTTATTTGAAGATAAAGTCTAAAGTCAAAAACAACGTCTTCTAGATGTTTAATGGATTCCATTAGCTTCCAAGAAATTACCGTTTCCATAATTGCATTTAGAAAATTAGAAATCACCATTAGAGTGTGTTTGGTATGTAGATAAGATAGAATAGTACACGATGAAACATGATGGGACATGACATGACACAACAGTTGTTCAACGTTTGGTAAAACAAAACCGAACAGAACATAACCGATAACATGACCAATTTATCCATAATAAGTTATTTATTATATATATATATATAGGCGAAGGACCGTGTCAGAAGTTGAGTTAATGGTGAGAAGTGGATTTGAACCGCTGATCTCTGTTAACCTCAAGTTCTCCCATGAATTGCGGCTTAGAAGAGAATTAATTTGGTGCATCTCGGTGCATCTTATCTCGGTGTATCTCATTCTAATATGCGTCCATTTCTTATCCAACGGTTGATAACCACTTCTCACATTTATTAAGTTATAATGAAATAAATATTTTTTATAACAAAATATAGTATTAGAAAGTTATCATCAAAATAAAAAGTTTATATAGTTTCCAATTTTTATTTTTGAACCTTTTTTATATTTTTTACTATTAATATTTAATAATTTAAATCATAACAACTATATAAAGATAATATTTAAGGACAATAAAGTGAAAATTTAAAAAACATAAAATAAAATTTAAAGAATAAATAAATTATAAAAAAAACATATTTAATGTTTTAGAAAAGAATTAGATTTTATTTTGAGGTTATATTGGTAGAACATAAGTTTGTTCCACCTTGTTTCAACTTGTTCCATGGGGTGGGGGTGAAACATACATGTTCAACTTTTGTTCCACTTTCTTCTTGTCCGTTTCACCTAACAGTCCTGTCAAATGTAGAACAATGATTATGTCATGTCCTGTCCTGTCTTGTTCAGTGTATCAAACGCACCGTTGGTTTTTCCAAGAGAATATGCTTAAAGCATAAAAGGGTGCCATGGAAATCCACATTAGATCCAAATAAGAAATATATAAAATAATTTTGTGGTAGAGATTGATAAAATAAGAAAGAAGGGGGATCATAATAGACCTGGAAAAGACTGACACGACACGCTAACCCGACACGAAATAAACGGGTTTGAGTAACGTATTTCAACCCGTTTAAGTAAACGGGTTGGCACGACACGACACGAAAATTAAACGGGTAAGGTCAGGGTAAAAAATTTCAACTCGAAAATGACCCGAATAACCCGGTTATATATATATATATATATATATATATATATATATATATATATAAGTTTTCCTTTTAATACTTTGGACTTTTAGTGTTCACTACTAGAAAACTTTGAAATACCGACGGCAATTACCGACGGCAAAGGCAGTCGGTATTTACCGACGGTTTATCGACGGTGGGTTTTTTAATTTAATTTTATATTTATTTTTAATAAGTCGTCGGAAAACCCTCGGAAAAATTAGTGATATACCGACGACTTATCGACGGTGGGTTTTTTCATTTCATTTTATATTTATTTTTAATAGGTCGTCGGAAAACTATCGGAAAAATTAGTGATATACCGACGGCTTACCGACGGTGGGTTTTATTCATTTCATTTTATATCTATTTTTAACAAGTCGTCGGTAAACCGTCAGAAAAATTAGTCATATACCGACGGTTTACCGACTGTAGGTTTTTTTAGTTTATTTTTTATTTAATTTAAATGGGCTGTCAGAAAATGGTTGGAAAAGTTATTAATATATCGACGGTTTACCGACGGTAGGTTTTTTTATTTAATTTTTTATTTAATTTAAATGGGTCGTCGGAAAACCATCGGAACATTTATTGATATACCGACGGTTTACCGACTGTAGGTTCCTTTTATTTTATTTTTTATTTAATTTAAATGGGTCGTCGGAAAACCGTCGGAAAATTTATTAATATACCGACGGTTTACCGACTGTAGGTTATTTTTATTTTATGTTTTTAATTAATTTAAACGAGGCGTTGGAAAACAGTCGGGAAATTTATTGATATCACCGACATTTGGTTTTATTTCTTATTTAATTTAAACTAGAAGCGTAATCGCACAATGCATCGAGATACATCACGATTTTAATGTTTTTATTTTTATTTTTTTGTTGATTTACCATACGATTTTGGATGATTTTGAGAAAGTGATAATGTTTTTTTTTTATAAATTTGTTTAATTTAGGCTTAATAATATAATGCTTTTTATATAAAAAAAAAATTAAGTATTTTGTTAGAATTCAATGATTATCTTATATATTTTAATAACATTTAGAAAAATAAAAACATATTGCAAAACTGAAAATTAAAATTACAATTTTTTTTTGATAAAAACTAAAATTTATGAAAAAAATAAAAAATAAACGCCAAGTGATATTTCATATCTAGACCTGCACCCAATTCTCCAACTCTCCCACCCAATTCTCCCAAAATTTCAAACTCTCCTACCAACCCTAGACCTGTATGCCAGGGGATTTGATTTTGCTCCGGCTCCGTCGCTACTCTCACCGTCGAGGCTGCCGCCTCCTCACTTCCATTTTCCGGGGGTACTCTCCGACCGATTCAAATCAGTAAAGAGGTATAATTGCTAAACCGATCAATTTGTACACTCACTTTTTGCTAAACCCTAGTGCGAGTTGAGGTCACATTTGATTCGTTACTTCATGTGCTTTTCCCCTTTTACCTCTGTATCGTACTCATATACACAATTAGAGTTCATTTTCGATATTTTTTTTATAGATTTAAGAACAGGGGTAAGCATGAACACATTGCATAAGAATCTTATTTTTGTAATCCATTTGTGACACGCTAAAATCTACTTTCTAAAATTTGTATAGGTCAAGGATACATGTGATCATGAAACTAAGAATTGATGGAAATTGTGCCATTTTGGTTAATAAGTACATTTTGGGAACAAAAAGTTTCACAAGTTCGATTACAGTTGTGGAGATCGAGAATAGGATTAGACCTACATAATCCCCAATCATCTTTATATTTTCGAATAGTTTATGCATACATGATAGTTTTGTGAAAAATATGAAACTCATCCAACCACTTGTTTTACCCCCATTAAGTCATCAACCATCATGTGCCAGCTAAATGCTCAAAGAAAATGAACTGGAATTGCTCTTTATGTGTGATGAGAGAGAGATAATAATAATAAATGGACTTGATTTGTCATATCTAATAGTTGTATTGAATCTAAAAAACAATTGGTCCTTTGAATATTCTCCATGATCTTCAACCATACTAAATCTTCTCTGCTGCAGTGAAAATACTCTCATACGGAACATCGGGTGGACAAAACCTAATTCCAGGTACGATGTATTCTCTCTTCCTAATCGAGGTTGAGAATTAAGTTGGTGTTTATGTGCTATTTTTCAGAATTTGAAAGTTTTATGTGATGATTTGTGGTTAATTTCGTAGTTTTCATCAAATTCTATAATTTTGATTACCTTTGGAAACGGTGATTGAAACTAATAGTAGTATGTGGATTGTGATGATTGTATGGTTTTATTGATAGTTTCTCCGATAATAGTTGATTACTTAAGTGTTACAACTAGACATAAGATACAAGATCGAATGAGAATAACTGAAGTGATGCTTGTTGAAGCATTGTGATAATTAGAGCATCTCCAATGTAGTGACTTATAAAAACCTCCTTTTTGCACTTCTGTTTTTCGTCGCATCAGTGCCAACTCAGAAAATTAAGAACTACTATAAAAATCCACAATGGTAGTGACTAATAAGTACCTCCTTTGTGGGTCCCAAGTATTAACTCAACATCAATAATACGAATAAAAAAAATAAGAAACTAATAAAATGTCATTTCGCACAAACTTCAAGGTAGGAATCGAAAACAATAAGATATGTGTATGTATACATATACACAGAGAGAGATATAGATACCCACATACATATAGTTGGTTATGGATTTTCTGCAGTGATGATGTTGAGAGTTTGAAGAAACTTTATCTACACAATCCCTACATTCTTACTTTACCAGAAGTTGGTGATGCCAAGGATGAAATCGTCCCCAAAAATGTTCAGCAATTTTGGGTATGTTTAAATGTTAGGATTTGTAACACAATATTATTATTATTATTATTATTATTATTATTATTATTTAATCATGCCTATAGTAAGGTAAATGGCATATGGATATCTAAGCATTACTTTCGAGGATGTTCTTGATTTATGTTCTTAGCCGTCTAATATCTCTTGTTTATTTGCTCTTGCTTTAGCTTCTATTCGTTTTTCGTTTTCATTTAATGGTATCTTTTATATGTTTTTGCTTATTTTCTACTGTTATATATAGATACAATGCAGTGATCGAGATAAGCTTCTTCACATTCTTGCACTTTTGAAGTTGGATCTCGTACAAAAGAAAGTCTTGATATTTACAAATACGATCGACACAGGTTTTAGACTGTTTCTCGAGCAGGTAATTTAACTAATTTCTCTTGCATCTTAAAATCATTACCTCTAATATATATATAGTTTTCCTTCTAAAAACTAACATTTTCCTACAGTTTGGTATCAAATCTGCGGTGTTAAATGCTGAATTGCCTGTAAATTCACGTCTACATATCCTTGAGGTATCCGCTTTGACTCTTATCGTAATGTTAATATGATTATTTGGTTTATATAAGTTATATATTTCTTCCTGGTTCTGAATCTTTTTGGACTTTGAACCTTTTTAATTTGTTAATTGCCATTGGTCTACCTCTGAACTGTTAAGAAAGAGACACCAAAAGAAATTTGTTAATTGCCATTGGTCTACCTCTGAACTGTTAACAACACTACCCTTAGTTTTCTTGTCAAATATAAACCAAGGAAAATGGGAAGGGTGAAGTGATGTTTGTGTTTGATTGTTCTTCTTTTACTTGGTTATCTGCAATAGAAACATGAACTTGTATGTAGTAAAATGTGACTAAATTTAATGTTATGTATTTTTGAGCCTTTGTTTAATTTTGGTTATATTGAAGCATGTCGAGCCGTCCGGATAGAGGGTGGATGTATAAAAGGAATGGTAGTCGGGGTTATCTTAGTGAAGAATATTGCCACAACCTCGATAGTTTTTTGGACTTCGCTTTTTCTAGCGTAGTGCGTGGATGTGTTGAAAGGAAGATCGTGGGTCATGAAATAGTACTTCGTATCAAATGTCCTTGTGTCAAATGCAAATTAGTTTATGGGATGGAGTTATCAAGTTCATTTATTATATGTTAAATGTTTAAAACAGGTTATGCATGGATGGAAATGTTAAATTTACAGTTGTTATGCTGCCGAAATTTTAAAAAAATGCTAAACGATTTTTAATTTGTAATTATGTATCGTAGGATGACTATCAACATGAAATGATTAAGAAGTACGGACCTGACACGAGCACCCATCCACTTGGAGATATTGAAATTTGGGAGCGTTGTACCGGAGGAAGGAAAAGAGGTCGGATGTTTGGTGTTGGTACGAGTATGGACCCGAGCTACGTGATAACTGGTTTGTCGAGTGGGTCGAGTACTCGAGTACCGGTAGATCATATGCCGGTTCCAGTTCAAGCGAGGTTAAGTTTTTGTTCATTTTTTTTTTAATTCAAACATGTCAATTTACTCATAATGCGTTTTTATTTTTGTAGGTGCAAGAATTGAAAGAGAAACTTCAGAAAATAGAAGAGGAGCGAGCAGTTGAGAAAGAGGAGAACGCTCGGCGTGAGGAGGAGAATATACAAATGGCAAATAGACTAAAAGTTATCGAAGCAATGTTAGCTCGACAATATCCACCACCGCCTTCCGATGACCCCACTTCTCGTGATCCCTTTTCCCGGTAGTATAGACGATGACTAGATTTGATATATGTAGGATTTTTATGGATATATGTATGGATTTACGTGGATATTTGTACGAATTTTTATGTGAATTTTTGGAATATGTATGGATTTTGACAATTTGTATGCAATATTATAATACATATATATATATATAAACAAAAATGCAGCAAATATGTATTTTTTAAATGTAATAAAAATTCAAAATATCGACGGCTTACCGACGGGAAAACCGTCGGTAAAATTAAACAGTTTTTTTAAAAACAGTCGGTAGGCCGTCGGTAATATTAGCCGTCGGAAATTGAACCGTCGGAATGCCGTCGCTAATGAATCCCGTCGGAAAACCGTCGGTAAAGGATACAGTCGGAAAGCCGTCGCTAATGCTTTCCGTCGGAAAACCGTCGGTAAGGGGAACCGTCGGTAAACAGTCGGTATTTTCCGTCGGAAAACCGTCGGTAAATATTACCGACCAAGTTTTTTCCAACGGTGACTTCCCGTAGGAAAACCGTCGCTAAATCCTTTTACCGACGGTTTACCGACGGTTTTAGCCGTCGGTAATACGATTTATTTTAGTAGTGGTTTTAGATTTGATTATAATTTTGAACTATAAATTTTGGATTTCTAATGCTTTCATTTGAATTTTGTATTTGTATTTTTTTGTGAATTTTCGATTTTTAATTTTAATTATAAATGTTAAACGGGTTAGGCGGGTCGTGGCGGGTTAGGCAGGTCGGTTTAGGGTTGGGATTTTCTGACCCGTTTATTAAACGGGTCGGGTTAGGGTTAGACACTTTCAACCCGTTTAACTTTGAACCCGACCCGACACGACACGTTTGCCAGGTCTAGATCATAATGTCATTTGAAGAAATGTCAAGAGTGAGTTCTAACAAGAAAAATCCCATTAACCGAGGTCAGGCATTCCAAAGTCAAACGTATTAGCTAGCTAACGTTATGTAGACCAACCACTTGATTCTTAACGTGAAAAACATCAAAATTGTGAAGATTAAGGTTTAAGAGACGTGGATTAAGATAGAAGATTCACATAGTTCAAGAAGAAAATATAGATCATCTCCTACGTTTAAGCCTGGGTTCATAGTTTACACATATTTAGAGCATAGAAATGTATTTTCGAGTTGATTAGTAGATTTTATCAAGTTCATGATGACAAATATGGAATCTATCTGAAACCTAATTAAGCCCCAACATGGGTCTCAAATCCCTAGACTCCGTGGCACCCAAAGCTTAAAGACCGATGACCATAATTTCATTCCTATGAATATGAACAATACATGATCATGTCTTGGGTATTTTGTTGTGTATGGCAATAAGAAGTGGCGAGTTAGATCTTTCGGTGACCATGGGCACATATTGGGGGCAAGGTTGTGGGTACGACTCCTTAGGGAGAGGAACTTCTGTTTTTAAACTTTGTGAAAGGTGGTTCTATGGAATTATTCGTAACAAACAAGTAGGTTTGTAAAGTCATAAAGCAATTGTAAGATTACACAAGTTGGGTTGTCGGTTGCAAGAATTAAACCGTAATAGTGGACAAGTGGTCCATTAGGCAATGATGGCCGTGTAACGAACACTCGTCATGTTGCGTTGCCATTATGTATAGTTTCGGTGAGACTAAAACTTATTCCATATGCACCTTTAATTTATGAAGTTTGTTATTTGTAAACATTGTTCTTACGATAGAAGTCATCATTGTTGCATAAAACTCGTGGATTCACCAAGGCCTAGGCTTACCAAATTGTTATAAAAAAACTATGCAAGCCATGTTGTCATTTCTTCGGGATTGTAGAAAAGGGAAAAAAGATCTTGGAGAAGAGACTGGAACAAGAAAGACACAGGTTGGGGACCATCATTCTAGATTTATGGGTCGTTTACTAAACACTTACCAGGTAAGTGCTTACCAATATCATTTACCTTAATGATTGAGTATGGCAAGGACCGATAAACTTACCCGGTGAGAAACAAGGCAAGGACCAAGAGTCTTATCTGGTAAAAGTGTGGAAAATGACTCTTACCCGGTAAACGCTTACCGAGGCATAGATGCTTACCAACAAGCTATTTTCATAGCCAAGGATGTTACATGATAAGGTAAATGGAGCTGAATTTCTTGCCGGTAAGTGCTTACCCGGTAAAAATTTGGTAAACGGCCCCTTAGTTAGGATGGTATTATTGTAATCATCGAAATAAATATTGTTGAACTTCCTAACATTTTGTACCTCAAATTTTTTGCGCTGAGAGTATTATTTCCGTCAGCAATGTTTACCTATCATTATGGATGTTAAAAAAGCTGATGGACCATGAAAAATCGGTAACACCGAAACAAACCAGACTGGTTTTTTGCAGTTTGACGGTCTAGAAAAACAACAAAAGGGTAATTATAGACCCATATCCCGAGTTAATGGATCTTGGTTGAGAGAAACTGTGTGGGCTGCTTGGTTTGAGCTACATACGAGTTGGGTTTCGGTTGAATTCTGAGTAATTGGACCAAAAGAAATATAATGCAATTTTAATCAAAATTAAATAAATAAATATTCTATTAATAAGTTCAGATTAACGAAACAAACAATATTAAATAACCAATTGGGCCATGATATTAATAACTTGATTTCGTGGAAATTGTGAAAACAATTGGGCATGATATTAATGATATATGAAACTTATTAGCTTACCTATATGGGAGTGTTTATTTGCGACTTAATCAAGGAAATTGGCTTAATAAACTCAACCTGAACCTCCAAGCTTTGTGGATTCACCCATTTACCCTGTGTTTTTTCTATCCTTTGGCCTTCTCGTTCAACCAAATTTCTTTTGGGATTCAGTCGTGTATATAGCAGTATATCTACTCCTCTATCACTCTTGCTCCCTCCGTAAGTCGTAGCGACTTTGGATTGCTCCCTCCATCAGCATCGTTCCCTTCGCCACTACCGCTCCCTCTGTAGGCTGTAGCCACTGCTGATTATTCTCTTCTCACCATAGCCACTTTGTAACTGCTACTTGTAGCTTCCTCGTGCATTTGATGATGCTCTTTGCATTTACTATTGTTCTAGATGTGTTTGAATGCTTTTTCAAATTAAATCTAATTTCTATGTGTAACTTATTAGGTTTACATAACTTTTTTAATGATCCCACCTTCGTCCGTCCCCCTATGGTATGTTTGATATGTTTTTTAGTGTACCCTTCATGTAAGCTCTTGGTTTTACAACATTTTCCTTAATATTTGTTTTGTTCAAATCTGTTTGTAAAAATTAATTTAGGGGTTGGAGAGAAACACTATGTTGGAGTGAAGAATGCGTATAAGATGTTTGATGAAATAAGTGAGAGAAATGTGGATTGTATTAAGGGGCGATTGATGCTTAGGGATAGGGGTCGGATGCCACCACTCAGTTGTCCCGATATAAGGGAAAAAATTACAAATCTTAAAGTGCCACCATTCAAGGACGGATCCAGAATTTTTTTCAAACGATGGCACCATTTGACTGTAATGAAACAAATATAGAGATATTTTTCACAAAATCAATATTGTTCTGGTGGTTAGTTCCTTGCTTTTTCAAACGTGAGGTCTTTTGTTCGAGTCCTGTTATTGCAAATTTTAGAAACATAATAAATATGAAATTAAAAGCTACAAACTAAGAAAATAACTCTAATAAGGCTTAAACCCGGGTTTGAAGTAGAAGAACTTGCAAACTAACTCTACCAAGGAAAACTTGTGTCCTTGTTGTAGTTTCAAATATATATGATGGCACACAACAAATTGATATGGTTGCACCTTTTAGAAACCTAAATTTTTTTACTCTTCGACGGAATAATAATACGGTGACACGTGGCACCAGTGTCGCCCATGCCACCATTGTGATTCGATATGTGCCCCCACATGGAATTTTTCCAGAAAAACTGAAAGACTACAATAACATTTATGGAAACTTAAATTTGTGTTTTGATGATTAACAATGGTAGAACACACAAATTCTAACTGTAAATCGTTAAAATTGAATCCGATCCTTAGTGATTTGTAATATATTTTGTAAGAAATGTTTAATTTTTATTTTATATTATGGCAATTTTTGGTACCATTGCTATTTTTTTTTGGATCCGCCTTTGGTTGTGTTTTGCTTGTATTGTTGGTTGTTGCTTGATCAATTTCATTATTGATCCTCTAGGGAAGAACTTAAGCATACATTTAAAAGAAGTATTAATAAAAGGGTAAAATGGTTATTTCTGTTATTTAAACACTTTATTCAATACAATAAACAAATAACAATTTAATTTAATCCAATAGATAACTTAATCTTAATAAAAAACAAACAAACAACACCTTAGTTTGATTAAAATTTAGCATTTTGAGATTATGTTCAAAGTACTATTACGAACAAAATTGGTTTTATAGGATGTCATCAATTTCTAAGCATCATAATATATTGCTTTATAAGACTTAAATTAAAGAACCAAAAAAAAGTCTCATATCTAAAAGTGTTGTAATAAGTTTATAGACAATTTTAGACGTCTTAACAAGTTTTTAGGACACTTTTAATACAAAGCGTCACATTAACTATTTTATAGGACACTTTTGAGAAAGTGTTCTATAAACCCGTCCTTTTTATAAGACACGTGTTTTTATAGGACACATTTTCAAATAGTGTCATATAAAGTAGCTAATAGCCTAATATGATGTTTTTTTCTTATATAAAAATGTCCAAAATACTTGTTACAACAACTAAAAAATGCCGTATTTGTTAGTCCCAAATAAGTAAACAAGTATTGTAGAAGGGGGGTTGAATACAATACACTAAATTTCACTAAATTTTTATTTCTTTATAGATAATAAATTATCAAGAATTACACTTAGTTTACAAAAGAAAGTTGCGGAAAAGAATAGTAAAAACTATCCTAACAATCTAACACTTAAAAAACTTTTAGAACACAACTTAAAAGAACACAAAGACCAAAAACTATGAAAGAGAGAGAACTTAACAACTTGCTTGAATGTACAGAGATTTCTTGAGCTGAAAGCATGTATTGCATGAGAAGTTTTCACCCTTTATATACTACCCCATGCATTAAATGCAAAAGACACTTGTCATTTTATGTAGGAGTAGTTAAGATTTCTTCAATAAATTATAAGATATTTGAAGTGACTTATCACAATACAAAAGGTAACTTTTGTACTATGAAAGGACAATATCTTAATAAAATATACATGGTACAAATCTTTTTGAGATCTTTTAAAAGAAAGTCTCAATCAGATCAGAACTCAAGCGTATTTTATTTATGCAAAAGAAGTTTCCATTCCTTTTTGTCAGAAAGACATTGGGAATTAGGAAGTATGTCAAATCGTGAGGATTTGTCATAAAGGGATATTGCCGAATAAGATGAGGTCGGCAAGAAGGATCTCTGCCGAAGGATTGGCAGAGTGTTGCCGAAGAAGGGAGTTCGGCATGATTTTCCTTCGCCGAGAAATAGGAGCATCGGCAGAAAGAATGTCTGCCGAAAATATTTCTATTCTTCGGCAGAGGTAGCTTAGTCTTTTTTTGAAATTCATCTTGATCCACATCAATAGACTTTCTTCATGTTGAATTCGGTTGGTCTTCGATTCACCGATCTTTTAAAGCACAACTAAGTTATTACAAAAAACCATAGAATTTCCTAAGTATGAAAATGTACAAACATTTTCCAGATGAACAATTACAAGCTAAAGGAGAGGTCATCTTCAAATATTAGATGACTCAACAATCTCCCCCTATTTGATGATGACATCTCATACTTAAACAAAAGAGATAAAACATGAATAATGCATTCTGCCCCTTTTTATACTCTTTTGGGTTCATTTTCACATAGATCATTCTTTTTGTTTCATTTTGATTTTTTTTAGAGTATCCGATATTTACAAGTGTAAATAATAAGCTATACAGAGTATTTACTTCAAAAGCTAAATTTGTACTTTGTATTAATCTTGTAAGAATATTACAATACAAGACAAAAAATAAAGTATAGTGAAATTTAAAGAAAACACTAAGATTCTTCAAATAGGAGACGGGGAGTGAAGTTTCTCTTTTTCAGTTCGGCAGTAACAACATTGTAGAGGTCCACGGCACCCATGGGGATAATTTGAAGAATTCCACTTAGAAATATGCTATCGGCAAGGAGATTTGTTCGGCTCTGAAGAAGCGAATTTAACCGAGGTCATCGTTGAAGAAGATCCCATAAGCTGGCTCAAGAATGACAGAAGTAGAGGGATAAGGTACCGCAGTCGGCAATGATAGGTCAAGGTTGGAAATGTCTGGAACCTTTCCTTCCTTGGCCATGAGAGAAAATACTCCTTCCTTCTTGGAGGACCTTGACTTTGGTTTAAAGACAAGAGGAAGGTCGGCTCTGAGATCTTAAATTATTTTCTTTTCAACAGGAGTATGAATGATATTGTACCGTCTTCGGTAGGAACCGAATTTCTTTTGAAGATCACGAATGAAATTTTCAACTTCAGGGTTGAGAGCATTTTTGCTTTTGTCCAAGCATATCACAATCTCCATCCATTCGGTTATTCCATACCTAATAAGAGATTCAAGTCTCTCAACAAACCTAGAAAGATCTTCCCTTATGATGATAAGCCGAGTGGAGCTGCATTCCTTAGAAGGTTTAAGGATTTTTACATCAATGATTTTGAGAGAGTTTCTTCGGTTGGAGAGAGCCTTGCGATACCAATCAATACACATATCTTTTATTTCTTTGTTTTTCTTTGTCGATTCTTCCAAGGCACCTATTTGAAGAAGTTGAACATTGGTCATGTCGGTTTGCACCTTCGCTTTCTCAGCCTCTTCTCCTACTAATTTCAGAGCTAGCTCATTATCTTTATCAAGAGCTAATTGAGCTAGCTTTGCCTTCTTGAGTTCTTCTTCTAACAACCCAAGATCCAAGGAGGCAGTCCTTGGAGGAGGACGAAGCTTTATTCCACCGCCATCAGCGAACTACTTAATCTTAGCATCTTTAAGATGCTTGTTTTCGGAAGCTTCCTCATCAGGGGTGAGTTTCTTCTTTCCCTTATGTTTCTTCGGCTCAGGCGCCCCTTTAAACTCTTCGACCACTTTAGACGAGGGGTCAGTTTCCTCCCTTTGGATGATTTCGGCAACATCATCAGATTTTTTACTTTCGGCAAATACCAAAGCAGCCGAAACTTCTGCTATTTATTTTTCCTTCGGTTGCTCCCCCTCAACCAAAGGATCCTCTTGAGTAGATTGTTGAAGAGGAGGGTCTGAAGATTCTTCCCGGCACACACTGGTAATCACAATGTGAGGGGTATTGAGCTCCCCCTTAGATGTTTTCTTCCCCTCAGTACGTGTCGGCGAAGAAAGGCCAGTTTTGGCCATAACACGATCGATTCGACGATTAATACGATGGAAGTATCGGCGGTCATCAGGACCGAAAGCAGAGTCGCTGATGTCGATGTCAAGGGTTTCGGCACAATACTGAGCTACCAAAGCAGGTATGCCGTCAAGCTTGGCATTGATCTTTGAGAGAGCATCGAGAATCTAAGTGTTGACCTGATCCTGAGCATTGGCCCTCTGCCGAAGAGAGGCAAGTTATTGGTCACGAGCATCGGAGGCAGCTTTGAGAGCATCCATAGAGATAGTGAGATTGGTGTTGTTGTCGATGAGCTTTATAACCTTTTTTAAAACATCATCCAAAGCATCACTGAGAGGGTCTCGAATACCGAGAATATCCTGCTGCATGGCGTCCATGCATTTGAAGAAGTCGGAGTTCACACGAAGAAGTTCGGTATTTTGCGCCTTAATGAGACCAAGGAGCTCGTCAAGAGACTTGTTGGTCGCATCAAGAGAAACAAAGAGCTCTTGATTGCGGATAGAGCCTTGATTAAGTAAGGAGATACGGTGACCAATGGTTCCAAGAAAGCGATCAAACTCCCCCTGCACACGCTTAAATTTTGTACCCAGAAAACGATGTTGCCGATTGGTATCTTGGATACCGGCAAGGACAACAGCAGGAATGGAGAAAGGAGTTTGAGAGGGGTTCGACACAAATGGATGTGGTACCGAAGACCCTATCATTTCGGCTGTGGGAGAGGGAGGTTGGTGAGGCAAGTTTTGGTGAGGTGGTGGAGGTTGTCTTTTTGGTGGGAAACCCGGTGGGGAGTCATCGTCGGAAGAAGAATTGGAGGAGATTGTTTTGGAGTGGATGTAGAAAAGGGGGTAGGCTTTTTTGGATAAGATTTCGAGGGTGACGTTTTTGGTAGGGAGGTTTTCGGTGATGAGAGAGTGGGTGAAGATAATTTTTTGGCAGCTATGAGTTCTGCCGAAAGCATATCTGTCGGTGAAGGGGAAATCTGTTCGGTTGCAGCATAGGAGGTTGTGTCATCAAAAAGCATGTCCAGAAACTCATTGGTGCTCTTGTAACCGACACCTGGAATTGTCGGGTTTTCATCGAGATGTGCAAAGTTTTCGAGTGTGACCCCGGGTGATAGGTTTTGTTGTGGTGAAAAGGAGCGTTGGTCCAAAGAGGAGACCAACTCATCATCATCCATCAATTGAAATTGAGGGGAAGGTTTAGTAAGGGGCTCCATTTGTATAACCAAACCCTTTTGTGAGGGAGTGGAGGAGGTAGGTTTGAGCTTAACAGATCCTCCTGGCCCGACAGAGGGAATTTCAACTTCATCCGATTGTTGAGAATCGGTAGAAGGTCGGTGAGGTTCGTCCAAAAAGGGTTTCCTAAGCCTCTTAGGACGAGACTTAGGTGGGGATTTTGAGCCCTGCCGCTTTTGAGAAGAAGGGGTGATGACTGGGGTAGACTCCGAAGGCTTCTTCGGAGTCAAAGTCACGGAAGCGAGTGCGGCAGTACCGGTGGCCTTTTTCTTTTTAATATCCACCGATTTGGCTCGTGAAAAAGTAAGGGAAAAAGGGGCCACCGATTTGGATTTACCCTGTGAATGTTGATGCCTTTCGGCACCAATATCCACAGAAGCTCCCCAAACCGGATCGGGAGAAGTAGCGAAAGAAATCATACCTGTTGTTAGGGGGTTGTCAATAGCCTTCAATGCTTTGTTCTAGACTTGTTTGCCAAGCTGATTAGGCAACAAATCGTAGAAGATTGTGGGCTCGGGTAAGGCAGCGTCGGCAGCAAGGGGTCCCGCCAATATGTGATTGATGATCAAGGATAAAAATCTTGGAAGAGCCACGTGAGGAGTATGAGATGGAGAGGTGACAGTAACAATCGAGTGAAATATAACCTGAGCAAAATTGATACGTCGCATAAAAATCAGTGCATGGGCCAAGCGAGTAACGAAGGCCAGAGATTGGTCCCACCCAGGTTTTGTGGGAGATACAGTAGATAAGATGGGAGAAGAAGAAGTTCCAAATGTTGCCCATGTTCTTGCGCAGAAGAGTACCGGTTCTTTAGCCCTTGCCTTCATGAATGTAGTTCATGGCGGCAACAACTTCATCATGCTCACGGTTGATTGGGAAGGGATCATAAGGTTTGAACAAATGGAGGTCAAGAATAGAGCGTACATCCTCAACCCCGAAAGAGAGATCGGGATGTTCAGAGTCAGAGAGAATGGAAGCGGATACCTGATAGGT
Organism: Arctium minus; assembly: GCA_954870635.1. Lineage (NCBI taxonomy): Eukaryota > Viridiplantae > Streptophyta > Magnoliopsida > Asterales > Asteraceae > Arctium > Arctium minus. Next base: position 162,424,519 of record OX941081.1, read on the forward strand.
GTGATCACCATAAAAACACGTGATCCAAAATTTACCAAGGAGCATTTTGCTCATCTTGGTGGTAGAAGTGAGAGCATGGCGAAGAAGATATCTTTGAAGAAAGATCGAAACTTGGTTGAACTCGGGATGGTTAGCATCAGCAGATAGACGAGCGATGTGATTACATGCAGGGAATGTAAGTGTGTCCCTTGAAAGCGGGGTGTTCTTGGTGGACTTCGAGGATTTGGAAGAAGCCATGGAAGGAATATTTGAGAAAGTAGTTGCAGGTTTGAAGGAGAGAGAGCTCGAGAGATAGTAAAAGATGGTAAAAATAAAAGGAAGGGTATGGTAAGAATTTATAGTTGGGGGGAAACTCATATTTCAAAAATTATTTAAGAAATTTGAAAAAGATAATGATGGGGTTTAGGGTTTTAGCATCGCGGGGAAGTGGAAGAGGTCGAAAAACGGCTATGTTAGGGACGTGGGGAAGACGAAACGTCGTGTCCCTGACATGGCGTGTCAACTCATGACACGTGACAAACAAAGATTAGGGTAGGTCAGAGGTGCCGAAAATCATTCGACAAAGAAGATAAGATTGATGACTCATCATTGTTGCTGAAATAACGTTTGTAGAGTGTTTCGGCAATGAAGGTGATTACCGAAGCTAAGTTCGGTAACAAGAGTGGATGCTGATAGGCTTGAGGTCGGTAGATGGGAGGAATACTGAATGTTTTTGGAAAAGAAATTCGGCAGAGGTGTGATGTGTCGAAAGTGTGAGTATTCAGAGGGATAAGTCGGCAATTTTATCTTTGGCAATTTTTTTTATTTATAGTTTAACATACCTAAAGATCCAACAAGAAAATTGAATCTTGTTTCATCCATAGGTTTGGTGAAAAGATCTGCAAGCTGAAAGTCGGTAGGGATGAAATGAAGTTCAATATCACCTTTAGAGATATGATCTCTTATAAAGTGATACCGAATATCAATGTGCTTTGATCTGGAATGCAACACAGGGTTGTTTGCAATGGCTATTGCATTAGAGTTGTCACACAGTATAGGAACTTGTGAGTAAAACTAATCATAATCTTGAAGTTGATTTTTCATCCACAAGATCTGAGCACAGCAACTGCCAGCTGCAACATATTCAATTTCTGTAGTAGAGGTGGAGACAGAATGTTGTTTTTTGCTAGACCAACTAACCAAATTGCCACATAGTAATTGGCAGCTCCCAGTAGTGCTTTTTCTGTCTACTTTAGATCCTGTTAATTCAGAATCTGAATAGCCAATTAGATCAAAACCTGAGTCTTTGGGATACCAAAGACCCAGATTCATAGTACCCTTTAGGTACCGAAAGATGCGTTTTACAGCAGCCAAATGAGATTCCTTAGGATTGGCTTGATAATGCGCACATAGATACGTATCATACATAATATCAGGTCTACTAGCAGTAAGATAAAGAAGAGACCCAATCATTACTCTATAAATGGTGATGTCAACTGGTTTACCAGATGGATCAGAATGAATTTTAAGAGGAGGTGCCATAGGAGTTTTCATAGCAGAGCGGTTTTCAAAATTAAACTTCTTTAAAAGGTCACAAATGTATTTGCTTTGATTTATGAAAATTCATTCAAAATTTTGTTTGATTTGAAGGCAAAGAAAGAATGTTAGCTCACCCATCATGCTCATTTCATATTTGCTCTTCATGAGAGAGGCAAACTCCTGACAAAGAGATTCGTCAATGAAACCAAAAATGACGTCGTCCACATAGATTTGAACAAGAATTATATTACCTTTGGTCTTCTTGAGAATGAGAGTATTGTCAATTTTACCTCGGGTATATCTGTTGGAGAGAAGAAAGTTTGATAGAGTATCATACCAGGCACAAGGAGACTGTTTGAGACCATAGAGAGCTTTATCCAGTTTGAACACATAGTCTGGATGAGCTGGATCTTCAAACCCTAGAGGTTGCTTCACATAGACTTCTTCAGCAAGTTCTCCATTGAGAAATGCATTTTTGACATCCATTTGAAAGACCCTGAAATTCTTGTAAGCAACATGAGCTAGAAAGATTCTTATTGCCTCAAGTCTAGCAACAGGAGCAAAGGTTTCGTCATAATCAATTCCTTCCTCCTGTCAGCATCCTTGAGCAACAAGCCTAACTTTGTTTCGGATGACAGTGCCTTCTTCATTCATCTTATTCCTGAAGACCCACTTAGTGCCAATAATGGTTTTTCCAAAAGGACGAGGTACAAGTCTCCAAACCTTGTTCCTTTCAAATTGAGAAAGCTCTTATTGCATAGCAGTGATCCAAGATGGATCGTCTAGAGCTTCTTCAACTTTGTTGGGTTCCATGACAGAGAGAAAATTCACATAGAGGCAAATATTTCCAATACCTCTTCTTGTCTTAACACCTGCCTGTTGATCTCCTATGATCTATTCAATAGGGTGATCTTTGGTCCATTTAGTAGCTGGTGGAAGAGGTGCAGGAAATGGGCTTAGAAAGTATGAGGATGGAGGTTCGGCAGGAATGGTATGGGTATGACAAAGAGGGGTAGGATCGGCAGGGACTTTAGTGATGACAGGTTGAGAGAGTGGTTCGACAGAGGGTGGAAGTCTTGCCGAGTTTTGGTTGTTTAAAGAGGGTAGATCTGCCGAAAAAGATACATAGGAGGTTCTTGTGGAGTTTTGATTGTGAGAATCTTCTCCTACACATGAAGTGATCCATTCATACAACTCATTTTCATCACAAGAAAGAGAAGATGACTTTTGATCATCAAACTTCAGATGTATTGATTTATCAATACATTCTCTCCTAAGGTTGAAGACTCTATAGGCTTTAGAAGTTAGAGTATAGCCCATGAAGATTTCTTCATCAGCCTTGGGATCAAATTTCCCAAAATGTTCTCGATCATTTAAAATGATGCACACACAGCCGAAAACGTGAAGAAAACCGATGTTGGGTTTTCGGCCATAAAAGACTTCATAAGTGGTCTTGTTATGTCTTTTCACTATGATAACCTGTTTTAGTAAAGCAGACTATGTTGACAGCTTCAACCCAGAAATAGGTAGGAAGATTAGATTCACTTAGCATACACCGTGCAGCTTCACATAGAGTTTTGTTCTTTCTTTCCACAACACCATTTTGTTGTGGTGTTTAAACAGCTGCAAAGTTTTGGGAGATGCCCTTATCATTGAAAAAGGCATCCAACGTAGAATTTCTGAATTCGGTGTCGTTGTCACTTCTGACAGATCGAACAAGTTGACCGTTGAGAACTTCAGATTTCTTGATGAAATTGATAATTTCTTCAGAAGTGTCACTTTTGTACCTGAGTAAAGATACCCAAGTGTAACATGTGAATTCATCAACAATTACAACAATATACCTTTTTCCACCTAGGCTTGGAGTGTTGACAGACCCACATAGATCCATGTGCAGCATCTGAAGATGTGTGGTGATGGAGAAACACTGCTTGGTTTTGAAAGAGGACTTTGTTAATTTTCCTTTCTCACAGGCTGCACATAGTTTTTCTTTAGCAAAAGAGATTTTTGGCAGCCCCACAACTAGTTCTTTATTGGAGAGAGTATTTAACGCCTTGAAGTTTAGATGAGAGAGACGTTTATGCCAGAGTCAGTTCTTCTTTTAAGAGTCTTAAAAGATAAAACATATGCTTCCTTCGTCTGCCAATTTGTGACTCATATTGATGACATACACATTGTCCTTTCTAAAACCAGATAGGACAGTGTGAAAATGTCTATCAGTAATGAGACAATCGTGCTCTCTGAAAATCACATAGTAACCCAAATCACACAGTTGACTAATGCTCAAAAGATTGTGCATTAGTCCTTCCACATAAGCTACTTTATTGAAGGTGATGGAACCATTAAAGAGAGTTCCATAACCTTTAGTGTAACCATGAGAGTTGTCACCAAAGGTTACAGTTGGTCCTTTTTCATCCACATAGTTTATTAGTAGAAATTTGTTTCTGGTCATATGACGCGAGCATCCGTTATCAAGATACCACGTTTGATGATGCCCAATGACCTGCAATCATAAACAAATCAGTCTTTTGGTACCCATTTTGAGGTGGGTCCTTTAGGGTTAGAAGAAGAAGAGGAACCATCTTGACCATATCTGTCAATACGTTCCTTTGGACAGTCCTTTGCCAAGTGAAAAGTGTCACCACAATTATAACATTTACGATAAATGAACACCTTTTTAGATTTTTGAGAAGGTTCTTTGGCTTTTCCCTTAGACTTGGCTTTAAGGGTCTTGAAAATAGTAGGAAGAATGGTTGACTTGAGAGGACTAGGAAGAATACTATGTATGGATCCTAGAATTCCCTTTTCAAAGGAAGGAAGAGAAGAAATGGAGATTCCCTTAGACTTTGACTTTTTCAAGTTTACTGATATGGGAATAAACTAAGTAGGTAGGACCTGAGACTTACCTTTTGGAGGAGGTGTTACCTTTCTTTTTGTGGGAAGATCTATAACTATTGATTTCCCTTTATCAAGGAAGGTAGATTTCATGGAATAAGAAAAGGAAGAAGAGACTTCACCAAGATTCAAAGATTTAAGCATAGTATCTACAGGTTTAACAATGTCATTTGAATCTTGGTCCTCCTCAAGTTGGGATTTATTTTGTTTAGCAGAAACAAAAACTCCAAATTTTCTGGAGTCACAAAGATCCAAGGAATAAACAGATCCAAAGTCTCCTGAGTCAGAATCAGTACATTCAGGAGAGTATAAAGGAAGTTTAGAGAAAGAAGGAGGATTTTGAGAAGAAGAAGGAAGATCCCGAGAGGAATGATAGTCAACGTCCATTTTTCCATAACCTAAGCCGAACTTATCATCACCAGTTACCTGGTCTTGAAAAATCTTTTCGAGGTTTTTGGAAGAAGTTGTCCATTTGTTGACTATTTCTTGTTCTTTTTGAAGACTTTTAAACAATTTATTCTTTTCTTTTGCAAGAACAAAATTTATATTTTTTAAATCTTCTAAGTCAGTTTTATTTTGTCAAAATGATTTAGCTGTGAAAGACATACTTGAAGTTGGGAAGAAAGAGATTTGATCTGTGCATTGGCTCTTTTCTTGGCATCCTTTTCATTATGATAAAGCACCGTTAAAGAGTCATATGCTTCGATCTTTTCGTGATTAGAGAGAAAGAGAGTGTGTGAAAGGGATGTACCTGGGAAGAAGAAGAAGATCACTGAGTAGAAAAAGTCCATCATTGTGCCAGTATCCTTGGCCACATCATCAGTTTTGGCCATGAGACATTTGCTTGAAATTTCCTTCTCACTTTCAGAGGTGGGCTCATCAGCCCAATCATGGGATTCATCCATTAATCCTTTTCCTTTACGAAGAGAGCTTTCATTTATTTTCTTTTCTCTCTTGTATTTAGCTTTGTATTTTTCATCTCAATCAGAATGGTTTTTGAAGGAAAAGGATTTTCTAGGGTAGAACGACCAGTAGAAATAGATCTTAATCTCCTTCCTTTAGAAGAATTGGAAGAGTTAGATTTAGATTTCCTTGGAGGATTGCTTCTGCACTCAGATGCAAAGTGGCCTTTCTTGCCACATGCATAGCATTTCTCTTCGGATTTATCCAAAGAGTTCTTTGAGGAGAAAGAAGATTTATGTTAGTTCTGAAGAAATTAGAGGAGTGGTTGTTTCGGAATTTATAAAAATTAGCTAGCATGCCCATTTCCTCCGTGATTTGGTCAACCGAGGTTTCATCACCTTCATCATCGGCCTCACTTAGATAGGCCTCCGAGTGGTGATCTGAGTCATCATGACTCTCTCGGTCAGAGTCATCTGAAGGATAGGTGATACGGGGAATACACACAGATTTCTTGGAGCTATCACTGATAAGAGCCATAGAAGGAGCTTTTATCTCTTTTATGATAGTCCTCCTTTGAATACGAGTTTGCTCATAGTTGAAAAGAGTTCCATAGAGCACATGAAGGGGAAGATGATCAAGATCCTTGGTTGTCTTGATACAAGTACATATGTTCTCCCAAAAATCTGGAAGTTCATCCATAAACTTGCACAAGACTTCCTTATTATCATATAGTCTCCCCAGAAGTTTGAGATCATTTAGAAAACTGTTAAAGAGATTATAATATTCAGAAAGAGATTCTCCCTTTTCGTGGGAGAAGAGTTGGTACTTTCGTACGAGAGATATTTTCTTACTATTCTTAACTTCATTTGTACCTTCGTACAGAACACATAGAGTATACCACATTTCCTTGGCAGTAGAAAGGTTAACCAAGGAATGATAGACTTCATCTGGAAGAGAGAGAGAGAGAGAGCAATGATTGCTCGAACTCTAGAGTCAAGGCCTATGAGGCACTTATGTCCATCTGTGTATTCTTTGGGCTTTTTGACAATGTATCGCCAAGTAGCAGAAGTTCTTTCCTCATCAGATGAGTCATCGGAATGTTGATACACAATATCTTTGTCCTTTTCTTTTTCTTTAGGAGATTTAACAAATTTGTCCCAGACTTTAGGGATGAGAGGACTGTCACTAAGAATAGTAAGAAAACGATTATCGACACCCTCAAGAAACAACATCATGTTACTTTTCCAAAGGGAAAAGTTATTGGGGTTGAACTTTGGAGGTTTGGCTATAGAGCCATTGTCGATAGGAAAAGAGTTTTGGGAAGAGGACTCAACTTTAGTAGAAGATGGTGATGCCATCGCAGATCTGATTTATTAGATTAAACCAACCTGCTCTGATACCACTTGTTAGTCCCAAATAAATAAACAAGTATAGTAGAAGGGGGGTTGAATACAATACACAAAATTTCACTTAATTTTTAATTCTTTATATATAATAAATTATCAAGAATTACACTTAGCTTACAAAAGATTATTGCGGAAAAGAATAGTAAAAACTATCCTAACAATCTAACACTTAGAAAAATTTTAGAACATAACTTAAAAGAACACAAAGACCAAAAGCTATGAGAGAGAGAGAACTTAACAACTTGCTTGAATGCACAAAGATTTCTTGAGCTGAAAGCGTGTATTGCATGAGAAGTCTTCACCCTTTATATACTACCCCATGCATTAAATGCAAAGGACACTTGTCATTTTATGTAGGAGTAGTTGAGATTTCTTCAATAAATTATAAGATATTTGAAGTGACTTATCACAATACAAAAGGTAACTTTTGTACTATGAAAGGACAATATCTTAATAAAATATACCTGGTACAAATCTTTTTGAGATCTTTTAAAAGAAAGTCTCAATCAGATCAGAACTCAAGTGTATTTTCTTTATGCAAAAGAAGTTTCCATTCCTTTTTGTCAGAAAGACACTGGAAATTAGGAAGTATGTCAAATCGTGAGGATTTGTCATAAAGGGATATTGCCGAATAAGATGAGGTCGGCAAGAAGGATCTCTGCCGAAGGATTGGCAGAGTGATGCCGAAGAAGGGAGTTCGGCATGATTTTCCATTGCCGAGAAATAGGAGCATCGGCAGAAAGAATGTTTGCCGAAAATATTTCTATTCTTCGGCAGAGATAGCTTAGTCTTTCTTTAAAGTTCATCTTGATCCGCATCATTAGACTTTCTTCATGTTGAATTCGGTTGGTTTTCGATTCACCGATCTTTTAAAGCACAACTAAGCTATTACAAAGAACCACATAATTTCCTAAGTATGAAAATGTACAAACATTTTACAGATGAACAATTACAAGCTAAAAGAGAGGTCATCTTCAAATCTTAGACGACTCAACAATATTATTATAACGCCTTTAAATATGACCCTTTCTTTTTATGATATTATAGATTATGTCCTATAAAGCGGTCTATTAGGATGTTTAGAAATTTTTGGCGTCCTATAAACCCCATTTTCTTGTAGTATGAATACTGGTTTGGACCTTTCAAAGTGAGATTTGTCCTATTCAAACGTTACTTTTGCCCCCCCTTCCAAGGCAAAAAAACTTTTCATACTATAAGAAAAAACTTTTCATAAATGAAAATCGATTATTTCCATATCGTTTAATTCTAAAAAGGAGCATTAAGCAAGCCAAAATATTATAAAATAGTCAAAACTTCTATTTTCATGATGTGATAAAAATCACAAATTGGTTAACCCATGTTAAAATTAAATTGGCATTTATACCTCAACCGTTAAATTCAACAATTAACGATTGGTGATTGTTTAATAACCCCTAACTACCTTTACTTGGCTAATCAAACAACCATTTTATCGGAAAACTTTTTACTTAAAACAACCAATTAATACAAATCAAGTCCTTACCGATATTCACCTTAAACTATGAGTTAATTAAACATGAATCAATGACACATGATATTAAACTAATAGACATGATTAAACGAGAACTAATCTAAAAGGGAAACAAATTAAACAAGATAAAACACATAAACCCTATATCTAGACTATCAAAGAACGTTAAATCAATAATAAAGTTTATTTTAGCAAACATGAACTCTAACCAAATTTGAAGAAGAACAAGGTAATGCATATATATTATAAATTTCAGAGAATAAACATGACCAAAACCATGGAAAAAATAAAAATCACGAATTTCTTGAAAATCTAAATCTATAGAACAAATAGTTGTTAAAAATTGAAATCAACAATCAAACTCAAAGATCTAAGCTAGAAACATAAATTAAGAAATAAAATGAAGGATCAAGGAGATACAATTACTCTCTAATTCATAGATTCATTCCCAAAATTGAGTTCATTCCATGGCCATAGCTTCAAATCCAGAGTTTGCAAGGTCAATTCTCCAAATTAAGCTAAAAATTTACTGTAATACGTAATGGAAACCTAAAATTGGTAAAAGGTATGATAGAGGCTTAATACCTAAAACACAGCACCGAAAAACTTAAATATCCACGCCCAATGACCGAAATAACCCTAGCTAAAAATTGATTTTCAAGGCTTACAACGCCGTTCACGGGCATGCGGCTAAAACGCTCGCGGCCAAGAGCATTGAAAAATTTGATAGAATCCAGATTTCCTCTTGCTCACGGCCACACAGCTAAATCACTTGAGGGCATGATCAGCTTCCAACTCCTTTTGACTATATTTTCCATTTTTTACATCGCTTGCCTTCCTCTCTTGTTCTCTTTCTTGGGTCCACACACACCTACAAACTGAAAATACTCATAAAAACGTATATATACCCTCGACAAAATAATAGGTATCAAGAAAAGTATAACTACAAAAAGGTAAGAAAAATGCATGACATGCTAGAATTGGATACAAAAACGAATTTATGCTATAAAATGATAAACAAAACGTGTGAAGCACCTCTATAGGTTCACCCTTGATTCGTATCATATTACATGATGTTATGTGATATTTATGCATGCAAATATATGATTTATTTTAATACTGCATATATGAACATGGTTATTATTGCACATGATAATATGTATGATATGTTGTTGACTTGCAAATTAAGTGGGAATATGTCCATTCGGACAGTGTGATTGACATAAAAGTGTGTTGGAAGAGCCAAGTTGATCATATCAGAATGTTTATACATTAATAGCAAATAAGTGTTTAAACCTTAATAGTTGTCTTTGTTTAGATAGCAGACGTTTGTATTGTTAAGGATAAGAGATAAGACAAAAGATTAGTCAATAGTTTGTTGTAACCTATAACTTATCCTAGATAGTTGGTAAAGCTAAACCTAGACTTGTCAATTCTGTTGTATCTCATGGTTATTTAAACCATTCTCTCCATCAGTTTTCATAATACAAAAAGCATGCGTCAACATCTTCTTCTCTCCTAATATGGTATCAGAGCCTGAACTCTCCAACGAGCCACAAATTGTCAATCATCAAGCCATGGAGATTACCGTTGCAACCCCCATCATACAACTAAATGATCCTACACATTTTCCGATCAAACTCACTGCATGAAACTTCCGGTCTAGAGGAAGAAAACTCAATCTACACCAATCGGTCTCGATGTCATAAAGTACATTGACGGTGTACTCACCCTACCTTCTCAATTTATCGAGAATGGGAAGACGATCAATCCCATCTATTCTATCTGGTTTAGAAAGGACCAAATCCTTCTTGTTGCCATTTTAGGTAGTTGTTTAAATACCATTCAACCGATCATTTCCTCCATTAACACTTCACGACAAGCACGGGAACGTCTCAATACAAGTTATGCAAGCTCTTCCCGCTCAAGAATTATCTCTCTAAAATCTAAATTCACCTAGAACCCAAAGGGCACCAAGTCAATTGTCGTTTTTCTTCATGAAAAGAAGTCCATTGCAGATGAATTGGCTCTCGCTCAAAGTCCGATCCATGAAGAAGATATAGTTGTTCACATTCTCTCTTAGTTAGGCGACGAATTCAATAATATTGTCGCAACTATATATTCGAGTGTGCAAGTCACCAATATCATTCTCCGAACTATTTGATCAATTGGCCAACTTTGATAGGATGTTGAAAGACAATGAACTATCTCAACCTCCTATTCTTGCAACTGCTAATTTCACGCAGAAATCTCGGTTTCATCCACATTCAAAAATGTTTCTAGGTAATTCAGGTACTTCAAACGCAAATTTTTCAAACTCTCGAAAATCTCGTGATTACAATGGAAGCACACATAGTCCTCAATGGAAACATCAAAGTGGTTCTCGATCACATCAGTCAGATATTTTCTGTCAATTTTGTGGTATTCCTGGCCATAATACACGAGATTGTTGAAAACTTGCTCATTTTCTAAAAGAAAACAACATGAAACACCCCCCCCCCCCCCCCGAAAATGACGTGCACCACTCCCCTCATTTTTCCTCGTGATCCCACTTATTCCCCTTCTCCGGTGAGTCTACTCCGTAAAGCACAACCCCTCCACGAGTCTTCCCTTCTCTGATTGCTTCACCACCACTGGTTGCCTCCCTGTTGAACAAAGAAACAAAAAGCAATTGTTGAACAGAGAACAAAAGCTACTGCTTGTACTTGCACAACTGAACTCACAGCATTAAAGAGGAATAAGGGCTATATATATAGCCGTACAAGGAACAGAAAAAGCTAAAATAAAGCAACTAATAATGGAAGACTAAGTCTATCTTATTAACCGGTCAAAAGGAAAACCTTCCTAAAGACTAGACTATTATTGACTAAAAGCAAACATTAATTCAAACTTTAAAACACGTGCTCTGCTCAACAATTCCTCCCCTAAATCAAACAGGTACAAACCATTTGATTTATTCATCAGCTCCTTGTACTCCCATCAATCTCCTAAGCCTCTAAAAATGCTCCAGTTTCAGTGGCTTGGTCATGATGTCTGCAAGCTCATCATTAGTACCACAATACTCCACAATAAGAGTTCCATCATTTGTGAGATTACTTAAGAAATGAAATCTCACATAAATATGTTTGCTTCTCTCGTGAAAAACTGGATTCTTTGTGAGCTTGATGGTAGAAGAATTATCACAATAAACTTTAACACCAGTAGAGTGGGTGGGTGCCTTCAATCTGCTTCAGAACCTGTTGCATCCAAACACAATGACTTGCACACAGAGCTGCAGCGACATACTAGGCCTCTGTAGTTGACAACGTCACTATAGGCTGCTTCTTGGAAGTCCACGCAACCACTCCACCACTTAACATGAACACATAGCCTGACGTGCATTTACGATCATCAATATCACGTGCATAGTCGCTGTCTATATAGGCAGTCATCTCATCTGTGCGTCCTCTTTCATAAAAAAATCCCTAAGTTAGTGGTACCCTTAATGTACCTCAGAATTCTTTTGGCTGCCATCATATGTGCTTCCTTTGGACTAGACATAAACCTACTTATGAGACACACAGAGTACATTAGATCTGGTCTAGTGACAATCATGTACATCAAACAGCCCACCATTTGCTTAAACAGAGTTTCATCAACTTGTTTCCCTCCATCTTTCTTTGACAGCATGATGCTCCCAGGTACAATGGGATTTTTTACTCCATTGCAATCACTTAAGCCAAATCTTTCGAGAATTTCTAGTGCGTATTTCCTTTGATTAATATGGATCCCTTTCTCAGTTTGATGTACTTCAACACCCAAGAAATACTTCATTTCCCCCAAGTCAGACATTTCAAATTCTCTTTTCATGGAGTCTTTGAAGTCTTTCAACATCACCAAATCATTACTAGTAAAAACAAGGTCATCAACATAGAGACTTACAATTAAGATTTTGCTTTCCACCTTCTTGATGAACAATGTGTGTTCATAGCAGCTTTTTTCAAATCCTTCCTTGGTGAAATAGCTTTCGATTATACTAAACCAGGCTCGTGGCGCCTGCTTTAAGCCATACAAGGCCTTTTGCAGTTTATAGACCTTGGTTTCTTCACCTTTGACTTCATATCCGAGTGGTTGAGCAACATATACATCCTCGTCAAGATTTCCATGCAAAAATGCACTTTTGACCTCAAGTTGGTAGAGTTTCCAACCATTCCTTGCAGCCAATGCTATCACCATTCGAATCGTATCCCATCGAGCAACAGGAGCAAAAACTTCGTTGTAGTCAACACCTTTTTCTTGTGCATAACCTTTCGCCTCTAGTCGAGCTTTGCACTTGTCTACTTCCCCATTCTCATTCATCTTTGTGCGGTACACCCACTTCACGCCTATCACTTTAACTCCATCTGGTGGTTGAACGAGTTGCCAAGTGTGATTTCTTTCTATAGCCTCTATATCCATATTCATGGCATCCTCCACCTTTTTGATTTTACTGCATCCTCATAAGAAACTGGATCGTCAGTAGACATAAACATAAGAAAATTTTGTACCTCTTCATCTGAGAACCCTTCTCCGCTCGTGTAGTCTTGGAGATAAGTTGGTGCCCTTCTTTCTCTTCTATCCGGTGCTGGAAGAGCATGAGGATCTACCGGTACATTAGAAGATGAGTTGCCACGTTCTTCGTTTACTCCTTGTTCTTCATCTTCGGTATCATTATCATTTTCATGCTCATCATCGACGTCTTCATATGTTTCTCCCCAGTCAAGAGTGACATTTATTGCTTTTCCTTCTGTCCTCCCCCAATTCCAGCATTCTTGTTCCTCAAATATGACATCACGGCTGATCGTGACTTTCATGTTCAAGGGATTTATCATTTTATAACCTTTAGACTCTTCGCTATATCCGATCATCACAAGTTTCTGACTCCGAGGATCCAGCTTGAACCTGTTTTCTGCTGGCACATGTACATTTCCTAAGCAGCCAAAAACCCTAAAGTACTCAACATTGGGTTTTAAGCCACTCCAACACTCCTCTGGGGTCTTGTCTTTTACTGCTGATGTAGGGCTTCTGTTCATAACATGACATGTCCACTTTGCTGCTTCAGGCCAAAAACCTTTGGGCATCTTCTTCTCCTCAAGGAGACAACGTACTGTATTAAGAATCGTCCCATTCTTACGCTCAAAGACCCCGTTTTGTTGCGGCGTATAGGCTGTGGTTAGTTGCCTCTTGATGCCCTGTGAAGTACAAAAATCTGAAAATTCCTTGGAGTTAAACTCCCCTCCTTTGTCAGTTCTTAAACTGCATATCTGAAAGCCACAATCCTTTTCTACCATAACTTTGAATATTTTAAAAGTTGCAAATGTCTCACTCTTTTCATTTAAAAAATAGACCCATACCTTTCGACTGAAGTCATCTGTGAAGGTCAATATATACCTTTTATTGTCATGCGATTCCGGAGAAATTGGCCCACAGAGATCTGAATGTACTAGTTGTAGTTGTCTTGCTGCTCTCCAGTTGCTTTTCTTTGAAAATGGTGCTCGATTTTGTTTCCCAACCATGCAACCCGTACAGACCCCTTTTGCAATTTTAATCTTTGGTATTCCAAGAACCATATTCTTGTTATAAAGAAGAGCCAAATTCTTGTAGCTCAAGTGCCCAAATCTTTTGTGCCATAGCTCACTTGCTTCCTCGGTATTGGCATTAAAACATGTAGACTCATTGGTGAGAATGTTCGTTCCTACAATGAACATCCGGTTTGCTATCATGACACACTCCATAATACAACCTCTTTTTGGGTGGTACAACTTGCACACCCTATCATCAATCAGAATACTTATCCTTCTGTCTTGAAGTTGGCCCATGCTAAGCAAGTTGTTGCATAGTTTGGGAACAAAAAACACATCGGTCACGGTTTGAGTCTGCCCTTTAAATTCAATCTTAATGTTCCCCTTTCCCATAACTTTCATCTTAGAGTCATTTCCATGTTTCACCGAATGCCTAAAGCTTTCGTCTAACTGCATAAATCAATCCTTGTTTCCGTTCATGTGGTTCGAGCATCCGGAATCAAGGAACCATACTCCTTCTTTCTTCCTTTGACTTGAATCAGTGTGTGCCATTAATAACATCTCTTCTTGATCATTAAATTCTGCATAGTTTTCCCTTTTCTCCCAACTAGGACACTCGTATTGAAAGTGCCCCAGATTATGGCACTTGTAACACTCCACCAAGGCTTTGTTGAATTGTTGCCTGCCTCTGCCCCTTCCTCGTCCGCATAGCATGCCTCTTCCTCCTCCTCTTTCATACCGTTCTTCAAATGATACCTTCAATGCTTGTTCTTCCTCGATCAATCCCTTCATCCTTTGTTCATGAATTAACAGGCTGCTTTGAAGTTCGTCTACGGTCAAGGTGTCTACGTTACTGGATTCTTCTATGGAGCAAACCACATAGTTAAATCTTGGTACAAGAGATCTCAATATTTTTCCAGTGACGTCACTCTCTTTGATAGCTTCTCCATATGCCTTCATTCGTTTTGCTATAGACAGGGTTCTTCCAAAATACGTGTTGATCGTTTCTCCTTCCTTCATCCTTAATGTCTCGAATTCAGTCTTCAACCCTTGAAGTTGTGCTCTCTTTACTCGTGTTGACCCCTTGTACTTCTGCTTCATGGAATCCCAGATCTGCTTCGAAGTTTCATCATTCAAGATTGTCTCCATGATCTCTCTATCAATGGCTTGATAAAGATAGTTCTTCACTTTCTTGTCCTTCAGTTGTTGATCGGCAATCACTTTTACTTCAGCTACGGTAGGCTCTCTTCCTTGTGGAACATCAATCCCTTCTTCAACCAGACTCCAATACTCTTTGGCTCGCAAAAAGTTCTCCATTAATTTTGCCCAGTGCTCGTAAAAGCCATCGAACTTTGGAATGGTAGGTTGAACGAATGTGTCCTTGTTACTACTTTCAGCCATACTTTCTGAGAACTCCTCTCCTCTCTGTATCCTCCTCTCCTTTCTATTTTCTTCTCGTGTTTATCTCTCCAGAGTTCCTCTCCTCTCTGTATCAGGCTCTGATACCAAATGTTGAACAAAGAAACAAAAAGCAATTGTTGAACAGAGAACAAAAGCTACTGCTTGTATTTGCACAACTAAACTCACAACATTAAAGAGGAATAAGGGTTATATATATAGCCGTACAAGGAACAGAAAAAGCTAAAATAAAGCAACTAATAATGGAAGACTAAGTCTACCTTATTAACTGGTCAAAAGGAAAACCTTCCTAAAGACTAGACTATTATTGACTAAAAGCAAACATCAATTCAAACTTTAAAACACGTGTTCTGCTCAACACTCCCTCTGTCTCTCCTCATCATCATCTTATTCTTGGATCAACAAATAGAACGAAATGATTTTTAAGATCTACTCTCATCTTTCACGATATTTTTGAGACAAACACCCATCCACCAGATCATCAATGGGGATGGTTGGTTTGACTTTGAACAACGATGGTGGTGGCTAATTCCAGATCTTCTTCAATGTAGATCATGCTTCCAAGTTCCAGATTTGAGTTTTTAATGCAATAAATGCGTTTGAAGACCTTGGATTTGGCTTTTTAATGTATGAAATATTTTTCTTGTTCAAAGTTTTGATGGTTCCAAGTTTCAAATTTGGGTTTTGATGTATGATTTATGATTAGATTTATTCTTTAATTAGGTTTTTCTTTTACATAACAACAAATTTTTTGAGTAAATTTGTATATTCTCAAGTTTGAGTTTGATTTTGAGTTTGTGTTCCTTTAAATCATATTTGCAGAGATTTGTGTTAATCCCACTGATTTGGGATAGGGAATTAATCTTATTGATTTGCGCTCATTTTTGTGGTTGTTGGAAATGGGAGTAGACGGGGAGGGAGATGTGGAGTGGCTGGGGACTGAGATGTGGGGTTACTGAAGATGCAGATAAGGTTGGAGATGGAAAGGTAGTTGGACTAAACATAAATGCTTCAATGGGTTGTATAATTAACATTCAAACTTGTACAATAAATAAAGTATTAAAAAGGAGTAAAATGATAAAATTGCCCCTCACGTAGAGGTACATGGGGGGCTTAACGGAGCGGTTTTAACAGAAGTTAGTCAAAAGACCTCATCCATAATGAAAATGAAACCCTGAGGACCTTAGACATGAATTTTAGGGTTTAGGGACCTTCTTCATAACCGGGATAAAACCATATATAGGGACGCAATTTGTAATTTACTCCTTATTTTATAATAAGAAACCAATAAAAACAGGGTCATTTTGGTCATTTTACCACTGAGTTGACTGGATTAACGATTGTTTTGTAACTATGTTAGTGAGAGAAACTATAGTAGTAAAAATTAACGACCATAGAGATCGATCCATAATTATTCGTGTTTATGAACGTTAGTCATAAATTCCATTAAACCACAGGACCAAATACTTAATTTACTCTAAAAATAATATTATTTCAACGCAAGCTTGTCTAATCTCAATTATTTTTGTATTTCACAGACAATTAATTAGGAAAAGTATTTTACTGCAAGTTTTAAATGTTAATAAATTCTTTCATGTAACAGTCTTAGAGCATCTTCAATACTAAAATAGAAAAAAAGTAATTAATAATTTTTTTGCTCCAATAATTATCCTATAAAAAGGAGAGAAGATAAAAATCTCTAAGTTTAGAGAAATCTTCAAATTTGGAGAAATTTTAAAACCCACTTTTTAAGAAAAAGAAAATAATATTGTAATATTTATATCAAGAGGTATTAAAGTAAAATGTTTAGCAGAGAGAAATAATATTTTATTAATGTATGAATTATTTTAATAATATAATCAATGTTACAATCTCTAAAATATAATAGTTGTTAGAGTTGGAAATGATTTTTTTTCCCTAAGATGTTAACTTTTGATACTCTATTTTAAATATATATATATATATATATATATACTATCAGCTCTTGGAGATGCTCTTACTATTATAAAATGATCTTTTATAAGTAAACATAAATGTATTATTTTATAGGCATTTCTAGAAGCCTAATTGAATTATTCACGTAGAAAAATGTAAAAAAGAAAACAAATTGGCTACTTGAGGGACTTTTGCAATACAAACGAATATAATAACAGAGGAACATCTTTCATCCATAATTCACCCATTCTAACTGCATAAATGTTGCGCAAACGAGAACAACCAACCGTTACATATAAGATTTTGGGGGTATCACATATCTTATTTATTTACACACAACATATATATCTAGAGTACCAAAACTTAAAAATTACAGAAGAATTAAACCACTGACTAATTTAAATCTTTGAAAATGAGTTGAAGAGGTTTTTCCTTCTGCAGTGTCACACCAAATTTTTCCTTCATGTCGAGCTTTGAAGGATCTTCATCATTGGGAAGAACCCAATCAAATTGATGAATTAAAGATACTAATATAGATTGAACAGTCTTGATACCAGAGGGTAAACCGGGACACATCCTTCTCCCTGCACCAAATGGAATGAACTCAAAGTCCTGGCCTTTAAAATCCAAATTCAAGACCAGAAACCTTTCAGGTTTAAACGAGAGAGGGTCTTCCCAAACATTTGGATCTCGGCCAATTGCCCAAACGTTGATAAATATTTGGGTATTTTGAGGGATCGTATAGTTCATAACCTCACAAGTCTCAAAAGCACGACGAGGAATTAGGAAAGGCGCCGGAGGGTGTAACCTTAGTGTTTCTTTTATACAAGCATTTAGATAAGGGAATTTGGAAAACTCATCGGATTTGGGAGTAAGGTTGGTGTTACTTTTGTACTTCAACTCTTCTTTTAGTTTAGACATGGCTTCTTTATTTTTCAGCAACTCGGCCAATGCCCATTCAACGGTTGCGGAGGTAGTATCGGTACTTGCTATGAATAAATCCTACAAGTAAACAAGAAAATTAATCTAAATTTTAAAAAACACCTTCTTTATCAAAATTTAATCTTTGTGGTCGAAACAGTTTGAAAATTTAATACCTTGCAACTTAAGAGCGAATAAGGAGTTCGGTTAATCAATAAAACTAGAAAAACGTTTGAGAGAGACACTTTAATAAACTCATTTTTGGAACTTAGATTAAGATCGACCATAGACTTAAATCACCCGGAAGTCAAACAATTTATATATGGTAGAATTAAGGGATAAGAAAAGCTTACCACGGCACATATATTGATCTGGTCGTTTGTGAATCCATTTTCAAGTAGCCGATCTAGGAATGTTTTTTCTTCCTCTTCAATCAGTGTCATGGAAGAATTAATTTCCGCTCTTCTTTCTTCTACTATGCCCTCCCAAAAATTATAAACTTCCCTGGTATTTTTAAAGTTTTCCTTCCTTAATCCTTGAAGATCAAATCTCTTAAACATGGGGTAAAAATCACTTATATTTGGTCTCGTTACATACTTGAGTAGGGTAGAAAGTTTCCATTTCAAGCCCCCAACGGTTCCATGTTCATCTTCAAAACCAAGAAAATCTTTGGCAAAGATAATGTTGCTCATTGTGTTGAACATTGTTGTAAAGACAACATCCCCAATGTTCACAACTTGTCCTTTCTTACCATGTAAGAACCCTAACATTTGATCCAACTTTTCCTGTCTTATACGAGACTGGGCTCGCAAGGCTTTAACCGAGAACAAATCGTTTCGGCAAAGGGTTCTTAGTGACTTCCAGTGTTCACCACAATTTGTTGACCAAATAAAGTAGAAGGAAGAGTAAGCATGATCATAGGCGTTAGGAATTGCTCGAGAAGAAAGAAGGCGGTCTTGAGTCTTGAGAATTCCAAAGGCTGCTGCTGGTGAAGACGCCACCACAAGAAGTTGAGAACCCAAGTGGAGTGAGATGAGAGGACCATATTGTTGAGCAAAGATGGCCATGGAAACTTGAGGGCTCTTGCCTACTTGGTGTATGTTTCCGATGATCGGCCATGGTGGTGGCCCTGGCGGCAGGTTTTTTGCAGATCTGGAATACTTTTTAATGATGAAGAATATGAAGATGGGAGTTAAGAGAAGAAAGAGAAAAGACAAGAAGAGAACGTTTCCCATGAGAAAATGTGCGATTTCCATTACAGTGTGGGGGTGAATCGCTTCCATTATTCAAGTGTCTATAATTATTTATAACCACTCAAACGTACGAAAACTCCATCAAATACGAACAAAGCTTTGTTTGTTAAAAAATCTTATACAAAATCTTGTAAAAGCATCTTGGTTCTTATCTTGAACTCTATTTTGAGATAACATTTTAGTAGTTATATTAATTTATATGTGTGTAGGTATTTAAATTACATATTTGATGTTGAAAAAGTACATGTGACCTACAAAAGAATTATCATTGTGGAGTTTTTTTAATACAAGCATCTCCAACAGATTCTATAAAATAGAGAAAATAAAGTTTTTGTTCTCTATTTTGCTCAAAAAAATTCTCTATATGGTTATCTAAAATAGAGAAACTAGAGAAAAACTATTTTTTTATTTATTTACTTCCACTAATACGATTGAATCATTATTATTTTATATACATTATTTTAAAAAAAGCGTATTGGGATTATAAATATATACAATATTTTGATAATATAATGAATGTTAAAATATCTAAAGTAGAGTATCTAGGAGTTAAATGTATTTTTTTTAAGATTTTGACTTTTAATTCTCTATTTTATAGAAATTATAGAGAATCTGTTAAATATGCTCTAAGTTCTTAATTTGATGAGTTAAATATGATGTGAAAAGAAAAAAAATACAAAAACTGGATCCTTATAAAAACGCCCAATTTTCTTAAAGGTGCGAACTACAATTACATCACATATCACATATGAGTTAAAATTCCGGTTGTTTAAAAAAAACAAACATGCGAGTTACTTCCATTATTGAATTTATATTTTAGGGGCAACTAACACTACTAGAAAACTGCTTAATACCGAGCAACATTTACCGACGGCGTAAATCCGTCGGAAATTACCGACAGAACACCGACGGAAAGAAGCTATTTGCGACGAATAACACATCCGTCGGTAAATATAAATATTTTCAACGAATCACCGACGGACAGTAAATAATTTTATTTTTGAATTTTTTAAATATGGAATCCGTCGGTAATTATTCCGTCGAAAATAGTATTAATTTAATTATTATTTTTATTTTCCAACAATCCGTCGGTAATTTGTCCGTCGCAAATTACCGACGGATTACCAACGGCCCTTTGGAAATCCGTTGGTAATTTGCTTTTTTTTTTCAAAGAATTTCGTCCGTGAACCGTTGATGTATGTACGTATGTATGTGTGTCGTATGCATATAAGTGTGTGTGTGTGTCTATATCATGTACATATCTATATGTGTATGTATGTGTGTATATGTCTATATATGCATGTATGTATCCATAGATGTATATATACATGCATATGTATTGCTTGTATGTATATAACACATATATGTATATCTTGTATATATGTATATGTCGTATGCATATAAGTATGTGTGTGTATATGTCTATATGATGTATGTGTGTATGTATGTCTATAGCTAGATCATGTATTGTTTGTATATATGTATATAGCACATATGTCTATATCATGTCTAGCTATGTATGTGTGTATGTATGTCTATAGATCATGTATTGTATACATATATATTGCTTGTATGTATATAACACATATGTCTATATCATGTCCATGTATGTGTGTATGTCTGTATGTCTATAGATCATGTATTGTTTGTATTTATATATAGCACAAATGTCTTTGTATGTGTGTATGTATGTATGTATGTATGTATGTCTATAGACGTATTGTATATATATGTATTGCTTGTATGTATATATAGCACATATGTTTATATATCATGTCTATATACTTAAAGGATCACTAGTTTGAGTCAAGACGCTAAAAATCAACACCTAATTCTCTCAAACTTAAGCTCTGATACCAACTTGTAACACCCTCAATTTGGAAAGAGCAACTAATTAAAATTTTCGATATTACGTCAAACAAAAGATAATTCTTCTTCCTATAAATCAAAACTTGATACATTTCCAAAATAAAATTCTACATTTAACCTCATCAATCAAAACTTCAGTCTTATACAAGGACATAAACCTAAGTCGGTGTTACTTAACCCCAAACATTAGTTACTCTTCTTAAACAGATGCGGAAGACTTCAACAAGCTAAGCACACCTCGAGCACACAACTAGCTCTCCTCTCTTCAAAATGTCACTAGGACTATTCCAAACCGAACCTGTTGCACATGCCGACAAATAAAAAGGTTAGGCTAACGCCTAGTGAGCTCAAGAGTTTACAGCATGAATAAATATATTGTTGAAAGGAAGGGATTCAATTTAAATCGTACTCTTTCAAAATGATATGCTCCAATTATGAAAAGGACTCGTTCACCAATAGTATGCATTTTAGGCAAAGGAACCACCAATATAAACATTTTCCAATCCAAACTATTTTAAGGGCGAAGATCCCAATATGAAACGTTCTTTCATAAATTAAATTCAACCCAAAACTCACTCCAAATGAGAATATAAATCAAACTCCCAAGAAATGAAAAGCGGATAAAACTTTATATCCCGAAACACACAAAACACGGGTAGAGCGTAATACTCAACCCATAAATCATATATATAAAATACGTAAATGTAAAACGTCACCGAAAACATGGATATTAAACACAATACCCAAAAGAACACTTTTCAGTGACGGGGGAGACCCGATTCCATAAAATGTGACGGTACACAAAGTAAGCCCTATTTTATGTTGTTAAGACTAGTCATATAAACAAGCACACGCAAGGGATGTCAGACTCAGTGGCTTTAAACTTACACCCACGGAATGTCAACTTCAACCGCGAAAGGTCCTTACGTTGTGTTCCTCCTCCAATATCGTGTACTAGCACGTAGGACTTACAGCCCAATGCGATACCTAAGCGTGCCTCGATGTGAAAACTAGCATTCCATCATTGGACATAATGATTCCAAGCGCAAAAGATGTCAGGCTCGGTAGCTTTAAACGTATACCCACGAGATATCAACTTCAAGCATAAAAGGTCATTACGATGAGTCCCTCATCCAATATCGCAACCAAAGCTCCAAGTCGAGCTATCAAAATTGCACAATTGTCCTAAAACCTAATCATAATAAAATACCAGGACATAGGCTCAAACAACAAAATGACTGATTGTCAAAGGAAATAAAATGCAATAAAACGCACTTGACCAACATATATGAAAATACGTGCTCCAAAGTACACGACCAACTCCAACACAACTTAGAATAAGATAAATCATTTCTCAAACAAGTTTATACCATAGACAGATGCTCAATTGTTCGGAATTTACTCTTTGAAATACTTAAAATGCATCTTTTCCCCAAAAAAAAGTTTTGAAGTTTTTCAAAATGTTCACAAGGCCGGAAATGCCAAAACCCAAGGACTCATCCGATGATGTTTTCAAACCTCCAATAACACAAATTATGCATATTTCCGATCAACACAAAAATGCATTTTTAACAAATAATATTCATGCATCCAATAAGTTAATAGCACACTTCCGTTTATGACTTATTTATCAAAATGCCCAAAAGTCCCAAATGTGGGTGTTTTATGAGTTTATAAAGTTAAACACTTCCAAATAACCAAAATTTATCAAGTGATCAGCAGTTAACAATTTCATGTAAAACACACAACACTTTAAAATGAACATTTTGGTATGTACAACTTTTTCACAAATCAACTTGAACTCACCTTGCTAGATTTAGGCTAAATCTAGATTTTACCCCAAATTTGAGCTCCCTTGAAGAACTTGAATCTACAAGCAAAACCTTCCAAAACCTATATTCACAAATTTCCAATCATGAATATACTAATTCAACCATTAAGAAACAATCCCCAAACATTTTACATCAAAATCTCCATTTTATCCAAAACCCTAATTTTGTCCTAATTTCTCCAAAGCCATCAAACCCGAAATTTGACAAACTGGACACTAAGGAATCATCAAGAGAGCATTTATATCTTATATTAAGGTTTAGAAATGGAAGGGATAAACTTACCACTTAGGTTTTGATGAAAACTTAGAAAACCTAAAAATGAAGCTTGAGGTTGAAGATGACAATGGTTAACTCTTGACTCTAGCTTCCAATCTTCACCACTTGATGATGGAACACTTCAAGAACACAAGGATTGGACCCAAAATGAGTTAGGGTTTGAGGGGAAGGAAGGGGAAACGTTTTGAGAAAGTATGGAAGAAGTTTAGAGAAGTGAAAATGAGAAATAAGGCTGAAATTCGCGACTTAACAGCAGCCTGGGCCACTGTGAGACAATGACAAACGACATTGCCCTGGCAATGTAGCCAAGCTCCCCCTGGCCTCTGTTCCTTCTATGCGACTGTGACAGTGCGACTATGACAGTGTCATAGTCGCCGGACATTGTAGCGGGACCTTTCTGGGGCCCCGAAACTCAACTTTTTCAATGCTAACACTCCCGATACTCCAATAGACTTTAAATAATGATTTTCCAACAAACGTTCCGCTACATATAAGTTCCGAAAATGCCCGAGTGGCCTTTTCTTACCGATAATTACGGGTGTTACAATCCTCCCAACCTTAGAATGATTTCGTCCTCGAAATCTAGATTCCCATGAAACGTTGACCGCAAAATAGATTGTCTCTACTCCGCTTGCCTTAACTACCACCATAACCTTATCCTGGTCCTCACGATAAATGTCCTTTTGGACAAATCACACTATATCCGAATGAACAATTATCTTGCTAATGTAGCCTTAACCATGAGATTGCAATTGTCTCCCAACCTTGGGTGACACGTACTACCTCAAGGGTAGTTTGTGATCTCAACTCCTCACTGGCCAACTCACCTCAGATCCACACGTTTCTGAATCCCAAACCATTGATCGACGTCAAACCCCAAAGAATTTGTTGGGAACTGAAGATGTGAACAAGTCTTTAATGCTGCTAGTTCAGAATTACTACTGCTAGAAGACTTCAAAGTTAATACTGCTGAGTATTACTACTGCTAGTAGAATTAATATTGCTAGTCAAAGTTAGTGCTGCTTGAACAAAGTTAGTACTGCTTAGCTAGTTAGTACTGCTAGTGGTTAGTGCTGCTTAGTAGTTAATGCTGCCAAGACTTAATGCTGCTTATAAGGTAATGATGAAGAGATCGTGATAAACAAGGATATTTTGAAGATAATGATGGAAGATATACTGAAGATATTTTATTTATTGTAATTATCTTTTTATTCAGTATATGTACAGATTTGATAGAATAGTTTAAAAGAGATTAATTCATTCATTCTAAGTTTTAGAGAAAATCAACCTCAAGGCATAGATCCTAATTCTAGAGAAGTAGAATTCGTATTGGTGAGCCTGTTCATCAATATTGAGGTTGTATGTTTAATCTTGTAACTTCAAGCATTCAATACAAGTTTACAAGTTGTTGATTATATACTGTTTTGGTTTACTGTTTTATTGAATATCAAAGTGTTATTCCGCAACTTCTTTGATATTAGTTTCTGAGAATTTATTCTTGTTAAGAATTTGATCCTGACAAGTGGTATCAGAGCCTGTTCTCTCAGAAACATCTATTCTTTCATCATGGAAAACTTTGCAGAATCAAACAGTACTCTGGTTTCAAAGGTACCAATGCTCAAACCCAATGAATTCGATATGTGGAAGATCAGAATCAAGCAGTACATACTCCTCACTGACTATTCTATGTGGGATATCATAGAGAATGGTCCTTCTGAAGCAGGTAAGATTGATGCAGATGGAAAGAGAACTCCACCAAAAACTGATGCAGATAGAAAGGCTAGACAGACAGAGATGAAAGCCTTGAGCACTTTGCTCTTGGCCATCCCCAATGAATATCAACATCAGTTCTGCAACTGCACTGATGCAGAGATACTCTGGAATGCTCTAGAGAAGAGATTCTCAGGTACCAAAAGTACCAAGAGAAATCAGAAAGCCATTCTGAAGCAACAATATGAGAACTTTATGTCAACCAAGAATGAGTCCATGACTCAAACTTTTGACAGATTCAACAAGCTTATTGGTGAACTTGCTACAGTGGGAGTACAAATTGATCAAGATGATCTGAACAGAAAGTTTCTAAGGTCCCTGAGTGATGAATGGACCATGTATACTGTGGCTTTCAGACAGAATGATCAACTGGAAGAAAAGGAACTTGATGATCTATATAATGATCTAAGAGTTTTTGAATCTGAGATAGAGGCTAAGAAGAGGCCTTCTGGGTATGTTCACAATGTTGCACTTCTTTCAGCATCAACTGATTTTACTTCCAACTCTGAATCAGTTAGTGCTGCTAATGGAGCAAATCTAGAGAAAGGCAATGAAACTGTATTTGAAGCCTTTCTAGCAAGTCATGGAAACTCTTCTCTCATTAATGATGACTTGGAACAACTCCATCCAGATGATCTTGAAGAGATGGACATTAAATGGCAGATGGCCATGCTCTCTATGAGAGTTAAGAAGTTCATCAAAAGAACTGGAAGGAACAACTTCTCACAAAGAAGAGAAGATGGAGCAGGTTTTGACAAGTCAAAGGTGGAATGCTATAAATGTCATCAGAAGGGACACTTTGCTAGAGAATGCAGAAGTGGAATGCCTCAAAACAATAACCACCAACAAGCTCAATCTGGAAGCTTCAATAGTAACAGAAACTCTGCTCAAGCCCTTGTTTCTCAACAAGGCATGGGGTTTGATTGGAGTGATCAAGCTGAAGAGGCCATCCAGAACCAAGCTCTAATGGCAGAGGTGTCTGATCTCCCAACAGAGGTAACTTCCAATCTTTGTTCTCAAAATTGCATTAACACTGTTAAGAGGTATAGGGATCACAATCAGAACATGAGTGATAACCTTAAGAGATTGGAAAAGGACATAAAAGATTATGTCAGGATAGTTGAGAGATTTGAAGAGCAGATTAAGGGTTTTCAAGCCAATGAGCTTCAACACTCTTATGACACAAATTACTGGAAGTGGGAGAAGAATGACTTAGAACTTCAACTGACCAGATCTAAAGAAGAGAGTGAAAAGCTAAGAGTAGAACTAGCTAAAGTCAAGCTAGATGTAGAAAACTTTTCCAATGCCTCTAAAGCTATGGATTCTTTAGTACAATCTCAGATTCATGATAAACTGAGAAGAGGAATAGGGTACAATACCACACCACCACCCTATAACAACAACTACATCCCTCCTAGTTCAGAATTGTTAGAAACTAAGGATAGGAAGGACCTACCTAAGGGAGCCACTGAGATAGATCCCTTAGATGAAGTAGTTGTTAAGGATAAAACTGAGAAAGAAGCTGTCAAGGATAAAGACAACACTGTGAGTGGTGAGATTCCTATAGAAAACCACATAATCACCAATGAGGGATGTGGAAAGCATTGGATCAAGTCCAATGAGATAGAGAAGACTGAGGGAAAGAACAAGAAGGTTTATTATAAGCAGACCACTGTTGTGAACCCTATCCCTTGCAAGCAGTGTGCATGCAATACTTCTAAGCCCCAAAAACATGATAAACCAAGGGGAAATCAAAGAAACTGGAACAACCAATGGGCACAAAAACAAGGCATTGATCTAAGTAAAATCAATAGACCAAAGCCTTGTTTCATATGTGGAAAGTTAAACCATTTGGCTAAGTACTGTTTCTTTAACCCTATTAATCAACAGATAAACTTTCAAAGATTTGTGCAAAAACCTGTTGGTTATAGGAAGGCTGGAAAGAAACATGTGATGAAGAAATCTGTTGAAAGTAAAGGCCCTATGAAAAATAAGGTTTTAAAAGAAAGTATTTTACTATGGGTACCTAGAAGTACTAACAGTGTTAGTACTGCTGAAAATATTAGTGCTGCTAACACAGTTACTACTGCTAACAATGTTAGTACTGCTGAAAATATTAATGCTGCTAACACAGTTACTACTGCTAACAAGGTTAGTACTGCTAAGCATGCAAGTGCTACTAAGGCAGTTAGTACTTCTAAAACCAGTATTGCTTCTAGCAAAAATGTTTCCAAGCCTATTATTGTGACAAAATACTCCAAGCATGAGGAGTCAAAGTTTAAAAATCTTGTCAAGAAAGAATGCAAGTATTTTGATGAGAAAGGGGTACCCAAGACCACTTTGGCTTGGGTTCCTAATTCAAACTAACTGATTTATCTAATGTGCAGGGCAACCAATAGCTCAAAGCAAAGAGCATTTGGAATGTTGATAGTGGTTGCTCTAGGCACATGACAGGTAACATGTCATGCCTTCAGGATTTCAAGCATATCAATGGAGGACATGTTGCTTTTGGAAATGATCTTACTGGTGGTAAAATAAGTGGCAAAGGTAATGTCACAAAAGGTAAGATGACATTTAAGGATGTCTACTATGTTGATCAATTGAAGTACAACCTGTTAAGTGTATCACAGGTTTGTGACAAACAACATAGCATATTATTTACAAACACAGAGTGTATGATCCTTGCTCCAGGGTTCAAAGTAGTTGATGAAAGCATGATACTACTTAGAACTCCAAGAAAGGACAATGTTTATTGTCTAGATATGGACAATGTTGATAGTGATTCATCCCTGAACTGTCTTGTTTCAAAAGCTTCTGTGGATGAATCCTCTCTATGGCACAGAAGGATGTGTCACATGAATTTCAAGACCATGAACAAGCTTGTTCAAAACAACCTTGTAAGAGGTTTACCTTCAAAAGTCTTTTCATGTGATGATCATTGTGTTGCTTGTCTTAAAGGCAAACAGCACAAAACTTCTCATAAGACCAAAGAGTTAAATTCTATTTCTTCTTGTCTCCAGTTACTGCATATGGATCTGTTTGGTCCTACAAATGTTATGAGTATAGGCAAGAAATCTTACTGCTTGGTTATTGTTGATGATTACTCCAGATTTATTTGGTTATATTTTCTAAGGACTAAGGATGAGACAAGTGGACTGATCAAATCCTTTATTCTAAGAATTGAAAACCAAACTAATCAAAGAGTAAAAGTCATTAGATCAGATAATGGAACTGAGTTTAAAAATATTGATCTAAACACCTTTTGTGAAGAGAAAGGTATTGAGAGACAATATAGTGCTCCTAGGACTCCTCAACAGAATGGAGTTGCTGAAAGGAGAAATAGGACACTAATAGAGGCTGCTAGATCTCTGTTGGCTGATTCAAAACTGCCAATTACCTTCTGGGCTGAAGCAGTTAATACTGCTTGTTATGTCCAAAACAGAGTTCTAGTGGTCAAGCAAAAGAACAAGACTCCATATGAGCTTTTAAATAAAAGAAAACCTTTCATTGGATTTTTCAAACCTTTTGGGTGTCCTTGTACTATTCTCAATACCAAATCTCACTTAGGTAAGTTTGATAGCAAAGCAGATGATGGATTTCTTGTTGGTTACTCATCTCAGAGTAAGGCTTACAGAGTTTTTAACTCTTCTTCCAGAATAATTGAAGAAAGTGACAATGTTAAATGCAATGAGAACACACCAAATCCAATTGGGTCTGGTCCTCAGTGGCTATTTGACATTGACTCACTAACTAACTCTTTTGGTTTCAGTAGTGATGATTATGCAGGTACAGGGAGTGGAGGATCAGGGACTACACAAGTCTCAGAAAGTATATCTCAATCTGTGATATTTCCCATACCATCTACTGGACCAAGTCAAAGTGAAGAAGAAAGTAGAGATGAGGAGACTCAAGAAAATAAAGAACCAGAAGTGGCTACTGAAAACACTTCAGTTGAGTTGAATGACTCTAATCTAGAGGTGGGACTTAATGAAGAACCTAGTCATCACACCAGAATACAAAAGAATCATCCTCCACAGCTGGTAATAGGAGATATATCCTCTCCTATGATGACTAGAAATCAAAGTAGACTTCAAGAAATACAAGATCAACAACACACAATGCTTTCTTGCTTTTTATCCCAGTTTGAGCCTAAAAAGGCACATGATGCTATGAAAGAATCCAGTTGGATAGAAGCCATGCAAGAAGAGCTACTGCAGTTCAAGCTGCAAGATGTTTGGGATCTGGTAGACCTTCCTAAAGGCCAAAGGGCAATAGGAACAAAATGGGTCTTCAGGAATAAGAGAGATGAAAGAGGTATAGTGATAAGGAATAACGCAAGGCTGGTGGCTCAAGGGTATACACAAGAAGAAGGAATAGACTATGAAGAAGTATTTGCACATGTGGCCAGGATAGAAGCAATTAGATTATTCCTGGCTTATGCTTCCTACATGAAATTCAAAGTCTATCAAATGGATGTGAAAAGTGCATTTCTTTATGGTTCAATTGAAGAAGAAGTATATGTCTGTCAACCACCAGGGTTTGAAAACCCAAGCTATCCAGACAGAGTATACAAATTGAAGAAAGCACTTTATGGACTACATCAAACTCCAAGAGCATGGTATGACACTCTGTCATCCTATCTCTTGGAAAATGGCTTTGAAAGAGGAGTCATTGATAAGACTCTATTCATCAAGAGAAAGAAGAAGGATATCTTGCTGGTTCAAATCTATGTTGATGATATTATCTTTGGATCAACAAGAGACAACATGTGCAAGGAGTTTGAGGAACTAATGCATCAAAGGTTCAAAATGAGTTCCATGGGGGAACTTACTTTCTTCCTTGGACTCCAAGTTCAACAGAAGTCAGATGGAATCTTCATCTGTCAGTCCAAGTATGTGCAGGACATTCTAACCAAGTTTGGTTTCTCAGATTCAAAACCTGCTAGCACACCTATGGAGACACACAAGCAGATAACAGCAGATCTTGAGGGGGAGGATATGGATGTTCATCATTATAGATCCATGATTGGCTCTCTCATGTATCTTACAGCCTCTAGGCCAGATATAATGTTTCCAGTCTGTGTGTGTGCAAGATTCCAAGTTAGGCCAAAGCAATCTCACTATCAAGCTGTTAAGAGGATATTCAGATATCTCAAAGGACAACCCAGATTTGGACTTTGGTATCCTCATGACTCATCCTTTGACCTACTTGCATACTCAGATAGTGACCTAGGTGGAGCAAACTTGGACAGAAAATCTACTTCTGGAGGATGTCAGTTTTTGGGTGCAAGACTAGTTTCATGGCAGTGCAAGAAATAAACCACAGTATCCACATCTACAACAGTGGCAGAGTACATAGCAGCTGCAAGTTGCTGTTCTCAAGTCTTATGGATTCAGAATCAAATGTTGGATTATGGGGTAACCTTTCTACACACTCCATTTTTTATTGATAATAGCAGTGCTATTAGCATTGTGAATAATCCTGTCAAGCACTCAAAGACAAAGCACATTGAGATCAGGTATCACTTCATAAGAGACTGTAATGAAAAAAAACTTATTCAAGTTGTAAAAGTTCACACTGATAATCAGTTTGCTTATCTATTCACTAAAGCTTTTGATGTGGGTAGATTCACTTTCTTGGTAACAAGTGTGGGAATGATCAACTCTGAATAAGCCTCTTCTCAAAAAGTGGTTCTATACCCGTATATTGTTTATTCTTGGTGTTACTAATCTTCTTTTTCAGGATATGTATAGCAGTACTCAGTGTTTCGCAAGATTAAAGGAGTAAGTACAGTTAATACTGCTAGTAGTTAATACTGCTCTCAGTTAATACTGCTAGTTCGTTAATACTGCTAGTAGTTAATACTGCTCTCAGTTAATACTGCTAGTTCGTTAATACTGCTAGTAGTTAATACTGCTCTCAGTTAATACTGCTAGTTAGTTAATACTGCTAGTAGTTAATATTGCTCTCAGTTAATACTGCTAGTTAGTTAATACTGCTAGTAGTTAATACTGCTCTCAGTTAATACTGCTAGTTAGTTAATACTGCTAGTAGTTAATACTGCTCTCAGTTAATACTGCTAGTTAGTTAATACTGCTCTCAGTTAATACTGCTAGTTAGTTAATACTGCTAGTAGTTAATACTGCTCTCAGTTAATACTGGTAGTTAGTTAATACTGCTCTCAGTTAATACTGCTAGTTAGTTAATACTGCTAGTAGTTAATACTGCTCTAGGTTAATACTGCTTATGTTACGAATACTATAAATACTCTTTGCCCGCCTAAAAGTTCATAACGACTCTTTGCATACTATTCTCTTGCGCTCTAAACCCTCTTTCTCTCAAGTTCAACGTTCTCAGGCAAAAAGTTTCAAAGATTCATGGCATCAATGGCGTTCATTGACGAGCACAATGAAATCGCGATGCTCCAAAAGCCAAAACAAGCAGAAGGTTTTCATCAGATAGTCGACTTTCTGAAGTCTAGCCACATTGCCCATGCTCTCACTATGTCTCCTACTATCTTCATAGAGCATCAGAGGCAATTCTGGGCACATGCCACCATTGTTACTGAGGATGGTGTGCAAATGATCAAGACGACAGTATGTGGCAATCCATTGACAGTTACTGAAGAGGTAATTCGCATCAGTCTACGTCTAGACGATGCCTCTGGTATAACTTCTATCCCTAATGATGAACTGTTTTCTACTCTTACAAGAATGGGGTATGGAGGCCCATTGGGTGTTTTTAAGTTCTCAAAAGATAAATTCTCACCCCAATGGCGTTTTCTTGTTCATACCTTGATGCACTGCATTTCTAAAAAGACCACTGGATGGAGTGAGTTCAACAGTCCCAATGCTTATGCTTTGGTCTGTTTGGCCACTCCCAAAAGGTACAATTTTTCACAAATGATTTTCAATAATCTTGTCTCAAACATGGGAAACAAAAAGAGCTTTTATATGTATCCCAGGTTTGTTCAAGCAGTAATCAACCATGAATTGACGGATATTCCTCATTCTGATGGAATATATGTACCAAAACCCCCTAAAGGCAAGGTTTTCTCAAATATGAGAAGATCTGTTGGGGACTCGGAAGGAGTAGACACCCTATTGTTCTCTACAATGATGGTGGTGTCCCAAACTAATTAAGGTATGGTAGCAGGGTCAAGGCCCCCATTAGACCAACCCACTGCTAGCCAATCCCAACCTTCCATCTCTCAAATTTTCCCTCAGTCCTTTGCTGCTAAACCCACTCCCATAATATCCAAGACCTATGTCAAGAGAAAGGTACACAAGGCTCCTTCCCTTGGTGTACCTACTATTAACCAAGAGCTTCAAAGCCCTCTATTGGAGCATTCTCCAGTAGAGAATATCCAAAGGGAATCCACTAGGGTGTCTCCCAACCCCAAGGAGGTGCTCTCTGAGGAGGAGGTTGAGCATATGGGTACTGAGGCTGCCACTACTTCTGCTAGCACAGAGAAGGACAGTGGTAACATAAATAAGACCTCCCCCATGGCAACTTTGAATGAGCAATCATTCAAAGGTCCCTGGTGCCAAGAAACCAAGGGGGTGGATAGTGCTTCTGCTAGGCAGAAGACTTCCACTATCAAAAGATCCAAGGATCCCTCCAGGATGGGCAAAACATCCAAAAAGGGTGAGGACAGAACTGACACTGATGAATTGATGGCAAAACATTCCAAGGATCCTTCAGGGTGGGTAAAACACCTAAAGAAGGTGAGGATAGATATACTTACTGGGAATTGATTGAAGCATTAGCCAACATCAATGTTGATGTGGTTAATCAAGGAAAGGAAATTAAAGAATTGCAGCAAGTGGTCATCTCTCAACAAGAGCAGATTTCCAAACTCAAACAATTGGTAGGAAAACTCATTGCCAAGAAAAGGAGAAAGCAGTTTGTTCTAAGGAGGAGAAATGGGGCAAACAAAAAGGAGGAAAATGCTTCCAAAAAGGGGGAGAATTCAAGCTCAGAACAAGTAGATCAACAGAATGAGGGGGATTTTGTTGAAGAAAGGGCTGAATTTGTTGAAGAAAAGGCAGCAGCAGAAACAACCCCAGTAGCAGAAACTGTTACTACTGCTAAGCCAAAACAAGCACCAGAAACTGTTAGTGCTGCTGAAACTACACAAGCAGCAGTAATAGGACTAACATCTGAAGAGGTTGAAGTAGCAGAGATGCTGGTAAAAGCAAAGAATGACACTCCCAAAGCAAAGGGAGTGGTCATAAATGAAGGGGGAGCAAAGAAATCAGAAAACAAAGACATGGCTGCAGATGTAAAAAGAAAAGGGAAAGAAAAGATGATAGAAACTGATCAACCAACTAAAAAGCAAAAGATGATTGAATCAGATGAAGCATTAGCCAAGAAACTGCAAGAAGAGTTAGATCAAGCAGAAAAAGAGCAGGTTGAGAAAGACAGAGAGATAGCAAGAGCACTAGCCAATGAACTAAATGAAGCATTTCAGAAAGGGATGGAAACAGAGAAAGCTAAGCAAAGAGCAATAAGCTTAAGAAAGGCTATGATGGCCAGATCAAGTGCAAAGAAGAGAAGACCTTCACAAACTTACCTTGCAACTCAGGAAAGAAACAAGATGATAACTTTCTTGAGGAGTGCAATTGGTGTGAAGAAAGAAATGTTCATAAAGATGACTTTTGATCAAGTCAAGGGACTATATGAGAAAGAAATGGGAAAGCTGAAGACTAATGAAAAGGACAGAGTGGAGTTTGAAAAGAAAGCTAAGGAGAGGCATGATGTGAATATCAATAAACCCTTCCCTGAAACTGAAGAGGGAACTCCAACAAAGAAAAAGGTAGAGATTAAGGAAGAAGAGACTCTAGCTCAGAAGATCAAGAAGATAAAAAGAGTTAAGTCTATTGCTTCTAAAGGCCCTAGATCAGAAGAAAGGAAAAAGGAAGAAAAGAAGAAGGAAGCTACTATAGGACAAGGGCAAAGGATTCTGAAGAGAACCAAGATGATGGCCAACAGAAAGAAAGTTGTCAAGAAGTCTAGAGTAGAAGAAGAAAAGAAAGTTGAATCTCAGGAAGAAATACCACAGAGTTCAGATGTAAACATGTACATGGTGGTAATGGATAAAATTCCAAAGCCTATTTCAGCTGAACCTGTTGGATTCAAACCTCCTGAAGTTATCCTCTAGGATACTATGGAGGTGGATGGCAAAGAATACATTAGACTGAAAAGAAAGGATGAGAAGTATGAAGTCTACAACACCTGGAGCAAAATTATCAGAGAGTGTTCAAGATCTGATTTGGAAGAAATGTTTGCAGTGGGGATGAAAGTTCATGCAGATCAGTTGACAGCTCCAGGGTTACCAATTGTGAAGCTAGTTATGGAATATTTGTGCATGTTGTTCAAACCAGAAGCAGTAAAGCATTTGATAAGAGATGTATTTAAAGCTGTTAGAGGATGGACTCTATATGAAAGGAGTGGAGTCTACGAACAGGCATTGGATACTTTTCACATGGAGTATTACTTGGTGAACAGGGTATACAATCATACAAATCTGAAGCTTCATGCCATGTTAAATAAGAAGTTGAGTTGTGCACCAAATTCAGAAATGGCAAAGTACTTAATTCAAAGAACTATTAATCAGAGCATGGGACTGGATCCTAACCTTGGAGTAGATCAATGAAGATTTTGGAAGCATTTGAAGAACTTGACTTCTCTTTCTAAAAGTCAAGTTAGGGGGAGATTGTTGGGAACTGAAGATGTGAACAAGTCTTTAATGCTGCTAGTTCAGAATTACTACTGCTAGAAGACTTTAAAGTTAATACTGCTGAGTATTACTACTGCTAGTAGAATTAATACTGCTAGTCAAAGTTAGTGCTGCTTGAACAAAGTTAGTACTGCTTAGCTAGTTAGTACTGCTAGTGGTTAGTGCTGCTTAGTAGTTAATGCTGCCAAGACTTAATGCTGCTTATAAGGTAATGATGAAGAGATCGTGATAAACAAGGATATTTTGAAGATAATGATGGAAGATATACTGAAGATATTTTATTTATTGTAATTATCTTTTTATTCAGTATATGTACAGATTTGATAGAATAGTTTAAAAGAGATTAATTCATTCATTCTAAGTTTTAGAGAAAATCAACCTCAAGGCATAGATCCTAATTCTAGAGAAGTAGAATTCGTATTGGTGAGCCTGTTCATCAATATTGAGGTTGTATGTTTAATCTTGTAACTTCAAGCATTCAATACAAGTTTACAAGTTGTTGATTATATACTGTTTTGGTTTACTGTTTTATTGAATATCAAAGTGTTATTCCGCAACTTCTTTGATATTAGTTTCTGAGAATTTATTCTTGTTAAGAATTCGATCCTGACAGAATTTTCAAAATCCTTGACGATCCATCCTTGAAATTGATAAGGTCGTCCTTCCAAAGGCGTACCAACACGCTCTCCGAGTAGTTGGTTAATGCAAATCCGGCTATCACTCAATTCCGTTCTTCTCTCAACCTCAAAACACTCCCTCAATAAAGTATTTACTACCTCGGGAAAAACTATACACATCAATACTTAATTACCAACATCTAACCTTCCTTTAAATTTCACCAGCGAAAGGTCATTATTTGTCTTGATCTAACGGGGATACCTCTAACCATTCCAAGATTCATTGACTTCGAGAAAACAAGTCGACGCCTAAAACCAAAATGGTGATATCGAAAACGTGGACATCCCGCCCAATGTTTCATTCCAGAAGTATTGTCGCATTAAGATTGACACCTGACAGAGGACTAATATTCCCAATCTTGCATCCCTAACGAACGGACCACAATAATTCCTTTATTCGCAAAAACCCATTAAGATGGTACCCCATCAGCATATAACATGATGTCAAACAGACAAGCAACCCATCAAATAGAACCCAATCAGGCGTAGATAATCACATAAGACCTTATCCCGCAGGTTTACCGAAGCATAAGAATCGCCCCTTAATTAACTGGGAAGACTTAAATCTAATACCTCCATTATTCATGCGTGTACGGATCCAAAAACTGAAACCCGAAATTCAAGACTGACCACGATTCAGATCATCCGTTGCTTCAATTCCCATGGACTTCTCTAGTCCTTAATTACAGTTCTTTTCCCAGACAGGGTTTTAAATCTATAGCCTTAATGAGTTCAAGGTTTTTCAACTAATATGTCAATTGAAATTTTTTAAAACTTTCAAATACCCAACTTTATAACAATCAATCGTATGAGTAAAATCCACTACCGATTTCTCGATAGGTGTGCAAAATGGTCATCACTGTTGCACATATAGCACCATTGCAAAATTCCTTTGATCAATACTCACGTTAATAATGACGATAACAAAAGATGCGCAACAAAATTTTCAAATGGACTACTATGGTCCTAGCATGCATCAATCTGTACTATTTATGTGAAATATAACTTTCTGTACTAAAGCATATGCAACAATGTTTGTACAACTCCAAAAAGGAACCTTTACAATTTCACTTCGAAATTCTTTCCTTTAAATCACAAAACGCCGTGGAAGTGAAATTTTCAATAGGGCTCACATACAACAGTTTATTTCCCAGCCTCAGTAAAACGATGGGTGTGTGCGACTTGGTTACACGTAAATAAATTTTAAATCAAATTCGAACATTGGGTCGTGCAACTAAAATGCACTTGTCCAAAAATAGTAACTACAACGACATGTATACCGATAACTCATTTAATGCATTGTTGAATTTATAACAGTAAAATCAACAACTGAAACACATTCAAAGCGAAAGTTCAATACGAAACGACATAAATCTTTCATATGTTTACTCACACCAATAGTTTAAAACAACTCGAATACTATATAGCATACAACGAATAATACTTGTATAAAACCCAAAAGAGAAATCACAAAATATTGAAACTTCCCAAAATAACATATTGGATAACATCTATTAACAAATTCTCAAGACGTCTCTTACGGTTCCAAAAATACTGGTGCAAAACTCGCATTAGACAAAATATTAAGCGAAAATTTATAAGTTAACGCATACAATAATGCAAATATACGTGTCCCAAAATTTTATCTACGCGACTCAAAATGCCGTAAAATAAAACGCCATAAAACCCAACAAAATATCCATAAAACTCATCAACGCTAAAATCAAGCGGTACCAAAATTTTCATTTTCCAACACAAAAGCATAAGATGACAATATGCCTAAAAATGTTAAAATTCTAAGACCACAACGTAAGATAAATTGGCACTTTCCAACAAAACTTGCGGGAGACACGACGCCAAATAACTCGCAGATTTACGCGCAACAAAATTGAAACTTACGCATTTTGATGTTCGACCGCGCACCAAAAAACGTCACAAAACAATATTCTATGAAATTCAACACAACTTGTACAGACTAAAATTCCCAAGAAAACTCCGACTCAAGAACATGGGTTTAACTTTTCCTTTAAAACCTTAGCATATGTGAAGGAGATCCAATGTCAAGGTTAAAATCTCATAGCTACTTGTCCAATACCCTAAATATCATTAAAACACAGATATTACAATATCCAAAAATAGTGTTAGACACGAAACGGGGATGAAGAGATTTTCAATAAAAATATATGTAACCACGTGCAACAAAACAATTTCATGCATGCTTAAACTCAAGGTTTAAAATCTGATGTGTGCTAAATGCTTTACCAAGACTTCGTAACACAACTCACTTTATGCTTTGAAAACATGAGAAACAATTGATGCAAACTTATTTTAGAAATAGATTTCATGCAAAGATTTGGTCGGCACTCAACATCTTCGGACTACGCTTCTCAATTTTCCTAGCCACACTATCGACATCCGGATGCATCAAACATCTCAAAGCAATAATCACGCTAATTTGATTAACTTACAATTTCTCCTTGAAATAAAGTCAATTTATCAAGCCTATGATTCTAATTCACCCAATAAATCCGACCCAAGGGGTTAACTAAGTGTACTCATCGTACTTAACCATCACTCCAAGGTGACAATACTATAAGCACCAACTCTTATATTGACTACACGCTTAGAAACTCATTTACTACCCCAACGGTTATCACACCAAGGAAGTTCAAGTATACACATGTAACATGTAGGTTCACCATAACACTGGTCAGGTGCCATTATGAACGTACCATACATGATCATCCTTGCTATCCTTGACAAGTTTCCCGTTTCTAGCGGCTCTATCAATCCCAAAGTATCTTATCTTAAGCTACCTAATGGTGCAACTTCTCTTTCGTTCACTTAAAGGATCACTAGTTTGAGTCTAGGCGCTAAAAATCAACACCTAATTCCCTCAAACTTAAGCTCTGATACCAACTTGTAACACCCTCAATATGAAAATAGCAACTAATTAAAATTTTCGATATTACGTCAAACAAAAGATAATTTGTTAGGTCTGATTTTATAGTAATCATTGTATTTATAGGGCTTGGTCATATACTGTGTTTAGTGCTTATTCTGTGTTGTATTGACCAAGGGTATTTAAGTCCCTTTGGTCTTTGTGTCTTGTAAGAAACACACGCACATTAATCTGATTGCTAGCTTTGCGCTTCCAAGTCTTTCTCTCTCTACTTTCTCTCTCTAAAGAATCAGTGATCTTGGATTCTCAATTGGTATCAGAGCCAACTGAATCTTGAGAGGATTGAGAGATTGTTTTTCTTAATCTGAATTTGTGATTGAAATCGAAAATTTGATCGATTTTCTTGAATTTTTTTCAAGAAAATCTCGTTTTCTTGATTTTTCATCAAATTTGGATGTGTTTGTGGTCGAATTTGGTTGATTTTGATTTCTTTAGATGCGTTTTTAATATTCGATCTTACTTGATTCATATTGGTTTGCATAAAATTCAAGTTTAGATATTCGATTTTGAGATTTTGCGTTTTTCTGAAAGTTGTTTTCAACGTACTGTTTCATTCAAGTTTTTGAGTTTTTGTTGTTTTTTAATCGAATTTGTTAGTTAAAAGTTGTTAGAATTGTGTTTTCGAAAGTTAGGATGTGTTTTTCTTGGTTAATTTTCAAAGTTGTAGTTGATTTTACGCAAATTGTGTGTTTACGCTTCATTCATACTGCTTTGCGCTTCATTCAAGTTACTTTGCGTTTGTTCTTAGTTGATTTGCATATTCTACTAACTTTGTTCTTGTGTTTCAGGTTTTCGGTTCACATTGAACCCGCAAAGCTCATTGTGCGTTTCAGGCTATAGACGCAAACATCAGTTTGCGTATCCTCTGTGACCCGCAAAGTCATCTTGCGTTTCCCATTGCAAACGCAAACCTCAGTTTGCGTTTCCCACAACACCCGCAAACCTCAGTTTGCGTCTCTCTCTTCACCCGCAAAACTAAAGTCTGTGGATCCTTCCTCACCCGCAAATCTCAGTTTGCGTTTATGTCTTCATCCGCAAACCTCCACTTTGCGGGTCTCCCTGTCTTAGATAAAAAAAAAAATAGAGTCTGGAATTTTTTTTTTTTTTTGTGTCATCTATTTTCTTTAAAAACTTTGTGTCATAACAAGTGTTTTTCAAATTGTCAATTTTTAATATTTTTCGATTTTTTTTTTCAATTCAATCTGATTTTTGATTTTCTGATTCATCAGAAATGGATTCTGCCAAATTTTCTCTCCAAGCTAGGTTCTACTCCAATGATCTGATGATGCAATTAGGAACAGATACTCGTCCACCAGTCTTAATCAACGAAGATGAGTCTACACAGTGGCAAGATATGTTCATCAATTTCATTGAACGTCAGACTAATGGTGAGAATATGATGAAATCTTTATCTGAAGGACCATTTGTCAAACCGAAAAATGACATTCCTTTAACTGCTGATGAAATCAAACGTGAAAAAGCCAATAGAGAAGCAAAGTCCAATTTGATGCTAGCTCTGCCTAACACGATCTACAATCGAATTGATTGTTTCAAACATAATCCAAATATGATGTGGACTCAATTAGAAAAGATCATGCTTGGGTCATCTGTTGCTACTCAGATACGCCAGACACGCTTCATGAACAACTTTGAGGAATTTAAGGCGAAGGACAATGAATCTCTTAAGGCTATCTTTGACCGGTTTTACGCTGTGATTAATAATCTTAGAAAGATTAAAGTGGAAAAGACTGATCTGGAGACGAATCTGAAGTTCCTTAATTCTCTTCAGCCTGAGTGGAATAAAGCATGTCATAGACTGAGGAACGATGTTCGGATATCTAAAATGCAGATTCAGGAACTGTATGAGATTTTGCTGACTGATGAGAGTTTGGTACTGGAAAAGAAGGCCAAACTGGATAAAAAGAACAAGAAAACAATTGATCTGGTTGCTCTTCTCACGAAGCAATTGAATGAACAAGCGTTGTCTGATAACGCTTACACCGGGTCAACTGATGACGATGGAGAGGCCTTACAGAAAGCTATGATCCTTCTCTCCCAACACTATCAGAAGAAGTTCCAACCTAGATCGGGTTCCAACTCTTCTCGCTTCACTTCCGGTCCTAAAGTAAAAGTACCCGAGCCAAAGACTGTTGCTTGCTACAACTGCAGAAAGCCGGGTCACATCTCAAAGGATTGTAGAGCAAAGAAAGTTAAGGACTCAGCTTATTACAGAAGGAAATTGGAGTTGGTTGAGAAAAGAGAGAAAGGAACAGCTTTGCTGGCAGAAGAAGAATTCTGGCTGGATTATTCCGATGATGAAGCTTCAAACGTCGAGATCGCTCAGATGTGCTTAGTTGGAGATGACCAGTCAGACGATTCTGATTCTGATACGGATGAGGATGAGGTATATTCTGAATTTGACTACAAATCTATTACCTCTCAGTTTGATATCATGATAAATGCTTTATCTGATTTACGTTCAAAGATTTTATCTGAAAAGAATTTAAATTCTGAAAAGTCAGATTTAATTAAAAAGCTGAAAATTTCTTTGAAGGATGAAAAATCTATTTTAGAAAATACTAAAGACATCTTTCAGAAGAAATTGGATGCTTTGGAAAATTCTAACAAGACTTATCTTGAATCTTTGACATCAATGACTACTTTAAAAGATGAGTTTTCTGATAAAATAATTAAGTTAGAAGAAAAGCTTTATCGAAGAGACCAATATGAACAAACAATCTATATGAACAAGCCGAGGAGTGAAGAGGCTTTAAAACAGAGATGGGGACTTGGTTTTAATAATCCTCAATTTTTAAACAAAGTGATAGACGAAGTTCCCACCTTATATAAATACGAATATCTAAATCTTGCACACTATGGTCCACAGTTTAAATTCTTTTGGACTAGTGAAAAGCAAATTTTAGACATCGAAAATGAGAAAAGGATATATAAAAAGAAAAATGAAATTCTTTTTGTATACACAAGCGAAAATGCAAAATATTTTTCTGAAAAAACAAGAAGAGGAAAAAGAGTTTTAAAAAATATATCTCCTATCAAATCTTCAATGTCTGATGATTTTATTGCTCCTTTTGCACCTGATTCTGATAAGGAAAATATTTCTCCAATCATTTATGATTCAAAGAAATATACTCCTCCGTTAATATTAGAAGGAAAAATCATAGATCTTGAAGATCAGATAGAAGATCAAAATATTTTGAAGAAAATTGAATCTGATATTATTCTTTCTTTTATGACTTCTAGTCTTGAAGAAAATTTATTTTCTCAAAAGTCAGATTTTATTTCTAGTCTTTCTTCTGATTCTAAAGAAAACAAAAAGGAAATTTCTAATTTTAAAATCTTTTCTCAAAATAATTCAGACTCCGAGGCAAATTCAGATTTATTAATTGATCAGATTGGTTGCTTGGATAAATTTATTTCTTCTGATTTAAATATTAAGTCTAAAATTCTTTATGATTCTTTTACGCTAAATGATCAATATTATAAACCTAAGCGTAAAAGAAGACGGTCAAAGAAATCGAAGAAACGAGATACAGTTATTTCTGACTGTTCTAATTCTTTCGATTCTATTCTTTCAGAAAGGACTGTGAGCCAGTCAAAGAAGCAGATCTGGAGAGCTAGGCGGACATCAACTGATTCTATGTTTGATGGAGATCGATGTGTAGACAAATTTTATAATAGTGATTCATTTGCTGTTTGTAATAAAGTTTCAAAATACTCTATAAAGCAAATGTTTCAAATTTCCAAAAATGTCTCATATTCGTCTTCTGATTCTAGTTCAGATGATCATGCTTTATCTTCTGATAGTTGTGATTATTTCTCTGATCATATTCCTCATGTTTCTCATATCAAATCTGTTTATTGTTTCCCCATACGAACTGCAACTAACAAACACGGGCCCAAATTCAAGTGGATACCCAAATCTTTATCTGATTCAAAGTTGCAGGCATCACATGTTAAGGGGGAGTAAGAGAAAATTGGCTTCTGAGTACTTCAGCTCAGGACCCGTACTTCATAGTCTACGACTTCTAAACAAATCAGTTTAGAACTCGTTCTTCAATGATTTAAGCTTCTGACTAAATGAGATATTGTGAGTACATCAATTCTATTTCCGCTGCATATATCTCTGTATATGATGTTATTCCAGTTTTTCTCAATGTTTTAAGAATCTGAGCTTGTTTATCTATCTCGTGAATTTGTATAACCCAATTTTTTTTATGAGTCACAAATTTATTTTATAAAATGTAAAAGATGAAATAGTTGAATTTTATTTTGTTCTGACTAAATATCAATTAAAAGTTTAAATCTTTACAAATTTTATTCTATAAAGTAAAGTTTTACATTTTTTTCTTTCTTTTGAATAAAATATGTGTCTAGGATAAATTTTCAAGTACTTTTGTTTATATTAAAGTTTTTATATGGTCAAATTTCAAGTTTTACAAAAGTCGAAAAGTCAGCAACATGTTTAAAACTTTTATTACTACTTTAAAGTTGTGTGATTCGGAATTTTTATAGTTTACTTTGCTTAGACTACCTAAATGATCAGAATTATAGATCGGAATGAAAATATGGGCTAAGCATTTAGACGTTGATCTGAGTGATTGAGATGATTATTAAATTCTTAAAATACAGAAATCTCTAAGTTTAAAAGTTTGTACCTGTGACCTTTCTGGTTTGGGAAAGTAAGTTCCTCAGGATGCTTGTCATCTGGTCCCCTAAGGTCATTTGGTCTGGGAGTGATCGAACAGAAATCCTTCAATAGAACCAGATCGAAAGTCATGTTCTACTGGTATGAATGGGTTTAGAATATGTCGATGTAGCCTTTCTGATCCGGGAAAGTAAGTTCAAAGGGGTGCTTGACACCTAGTCCCCTAAGGCCAGCTGGTCTGGGAGCAGCTGACCCAAATCCTGCAATAGGGTCACATAGAAAGTTACGTTTACGGCATGTTCTTTACTTAATAAACTTTTTGATCAAAAGATGCCAAAGTACACGCGCTTAAAAGATGCCAAAGAGCACACTCATGTCAAGATGCCAATGTGCACAATGCTAAAAGATGCCAATGAGCACACATCTCATGATACTTGGTGATATGTTTGAGTTGCGATAAATCTGTAAATTTATGAATATCTTAATTCTTGATGGTTTAGTGTGAGTACATGTAAAGTTCTCTATAATATTTTTAGAATTGCATTTTCTTGAAGCTAATAGAAGATTCACATGTGAGCACACTGAATAGATTGCTGGAAGTTTTTGAAACTGAACATGTCTTAACTTGATATGCAATGAAACTTGTTCTTGTATCCTACAACATATGTTTGATTTCAAATGATTGATAAAATTGTAATATTTTACTCTGTAAAATTTAATTTGTTTAGTGTTTAAAATTTTATATGTTTAGTTGTTTCAAAATTTACATTCAGTATATTTTTCTTTCTACATTAATATTTGATCATTGTGTTCTCATAAATATATTTTAATGGGTTTATGCATTATTCAAGGGGGAGTAAACAAAGAGAATGTATTTCAAAGATTATATCTGGTTTTGAGGGGGAGTATCTGATTTTCTTTATATGAATGCTAATCTGAATTGTCATATCTAGTGCATTTGTGTAGGGGGAGTCAAAGGGTTTCAAAAGGTAAAAAAATTTCTAAGTCAGCTTTGCGCTTCCAGCATGACCCGCAAACCTTGGTTTGCGCGTCCCACATGAAACGCAAATCTTGGTTTGCGCGTCCCACATGAAACGCAAACTTTGATTTGCTCTCCCTTCATGAAACGCAAACTTTGGTTTGCACGTCCAACATGAAACGCAAATCTTGGTTTGCGCGTCCAACATGAAGCGCAAACCTCCTCTATTTTCTCTGTTTCTTTGATTTTGCAGATTTTTCGCTGTCTCGTCTCCAACTTTTGCATGACCAAGTTGATCACAATCATCAAGGTCATGAGAGGGAGAAGTCAAGGAGAAGTTATAGAGACAAAGAGCTCAAAAGTTTATCTGCTGATCAAGATTCGCTCAAAGATTCTATTCTCTCAGCTACAACAAATTCTTTTGTTGTTCCTGCTCCGATCATCACAGTTCATTCAAGATCATTCAAAAGAGGTGTATCGTCTTGA
This sequence comes from Arctium minus, assembly GCA_954870635.1. Classification (NCBI taxonomy): domain Eukaryota; kingdom Viridiplantae; phylum Streptophyta; class Magnoliopsida; order Asterales; family Asteraceae; genus Arctium; species Arctium minus. The sequence continues at coordinate 162,469,078 of OX941081.1, forward strand.
GCTTAAGCAGCAAAGAAAATTTTCAATCTGCAAGATGCTGAGAATATTTTTTTCTTAAAAAGTCAGAAAGCTTCACAAAGTCGCTTTGTTGGTCCGTGCTGTTTTAGAAGATAATTTTTGAAGACCAAAGCGCCAATGATTACTAAGGGGGAGATTGTTAGGTCTGATTTTATAGTAATCATTGTATTTATAGGGCTTGGTCATATACTGTGTTTAGTGCTTATTCTGTGTTGTATTGACCAAGGGTATTTAAGTCCCTCTGGTCTTTGTGTCTTGTAAGAAACACACGCACATTAATCTGATTGCTAGCTTTGCGCTTCCAAGTCTTTCTCTCTCTACTTTCTCTCTCTAAAGAATCAGTGATCTTGGATTCTCATAATTCTTCTTCCTATAAATCAAAACTTGATACATTTCCAAAATAAAATTCTACATTTCACCTCATCAATCAAAACTCCAGTCTTATACAAGGACAGAAACCTAAGTCGGTGTTACTTAACCCCAAATATTAGTTACTCTTCTCAGACAGATGCGGAAGACTTCAACAAGCTAAGCACACCTCGAGCACACAACTAGCTCTCCTCTCTTCAAAATGTCACTAGGACTATTCCCAACCGAACCTGTTGCACATGCCGACAAATAAAAAGGTTAGGTTCACGCCTAGTGAGCTCAAGAGTTTATAGCATGAATAAATATATTGTCGAAAGGAAGGGATGCAATTTAAATCGTACTCTTTCAAAATGATATGCTCCAATTATGAAAACGACTCGTTCACCAATAGTATGCATTTTAGGCAAAGGAACCACCAATATAAACGTTTTCCAATCCAATCTATTTTAAGGGCGAAGATCCCAATATGAAACGTTCTTTTGTAAATTAAATTCAACCCAAAACTCACTCCAAATGAGAATATAAATCAAACTCCCAAGAAATGAAAAGCGGATAAAACTTTATATCCCGAAACACACAAAACACGGGTAGAGCGTAATACTCAACCCATAAATCATATATATAAAATACGTAAATGTAAAACGTCACCGAAAACATGGATATTAAACACAATACCCAAAAGAACACTTTTCAGTGACGGGGGAGACCCGATTCCATAAAATGTGACGGTACACAAAGTAAGCCCTATTTTATGTTGTTAAGACTAGTCATATAAACAAGCACACGCAAGGGATGTCAGACTCAGTGGCTTTAAACTTACACCCACGGAATGTCAACTTCAACCGCGAAAGGTCCTTACGTTGTGTTCCTCCTCCAATATCGTGTACTAGCACGTAGGACTTACAGCCCAATGCAATACCTAAGCGTGCCTCGATGTGAAAAACTAGCATTCCATCATTGGACATAATGATTCCAAGCGCAAAGGATGTCAGGCTCGGTAGCTTTAAACGTACACCCACGGGATATCAACTTCAAGCATAAAAGGTCATTACGATGAGTCCCTCATCCAATATCGCAACCAAAGCTCCAAGTCGAGCTATCAAAATTGGAAAATTGTCCTAAAACCCAATCATAATAAAATACCAGGACATAGGCTCAAACAACAAAATGACTCATTGTCAAAGGAAATAAAATGCAATAAAACGCACTTGACCAACATATATGAAAATACGTGCTCCAAAGTACACGACCAACTCCAACACAACTTAGAATAAGATAAATCATTTCTCAAACAAGTTTATACCATAGACAGATGCTCAATTGTTCGAAATTTACTCTTTGAAATACTTAAAATGCATCTTTTCCCCAAAACAAAGTTTTGAAGTTTTCCAAAATGTTCACAAGGCCGGAAATGCCAAAACCCAAGGACTCATCCGATGATGTTTTCAAACCTCCAAATACAAAAATTATGCATATTTCCGATCAACACAAAAATGCATTTTTAACAAATAATCTTCATGCATGCAATAAGTTAATAGCACACTTCCGTTTATGACTTATTTATCAAAATGCCCAAAAGTCCCAAATGTGGGTGTCTTATGAGTTTATAAAGTTAAACACTTCCAAATAACCAAAACTTATCAAGTGATCATCAGTTAACAATTTAATGTAAAACACAAAACACTTTAAAATGAACATTTTGGCATATACAACTGTTAGGACACAGTCTCATTGGATTCAAGATCATCCAATACGAAGATCGCAATCTGAAGTTAAAGCTGATAAGTCACTCTCAACAATAGTCTAAGGGTCAATTTGTAATAATAGTCAAAGTTATGTTTTTAATATCTTGTTATTAGATATTAAGTTTTAGATATTATATTAGTTTATTTAATATCTAGATATTATGTTTGAGATATAAAAGGTTTTGAGATATTTATTATCTTATAACTTTTGATATCTCATATCATACATCGACTCAAGAACACATCAGAGAGAAAGTGAGCTTCAAAGTGTAAACATCAACCCTTTAATCCGCGATTGTAATTCAAACAGGTTGGTAATCAATATATCTTTGTTGTTTGATTTATCTGGTAAACGATCACGGACTCACAATTGGTATCAGAGCCTCTACCAGATTCAAAATCAAATTTTCAAGACTCTGTGTTCTTCATTTTTCATATCCACTGTGCTATCAATCCAAAACTTCATTTTGTGGTTGTTTTCAAAATTAAAGTGTTGTAACTTGTTCTAGTTGGTTAGTCGATAAATATGTCAAAGTTTGGAGCCTTAATTCGACCTCTAGGCAGTTCATTTTGGGATTTACAGGGTCGTAAATCGGAGAAGAAAAGGTACCGGTCGCTGCATTATCGGTCAAGCTTTATACCGGTCCATCACCTCTTTGGTATCGGTCCAATACCAGTTCAGGTCGAAGGAAATTTTTACAACATACCGGTTCATAATCATATTACCGGTCGACCACTACTCTTGTTTTAACAACATATCGGTCGAGTATTTTTCCTGTACCGGCGACCGATCCAATACCTTTACAACATATCGGTCCATTCCAACTTTTATCGGTCGATTTTGAAATTCAAAGCCATCATTTTATCGGTCCTTTGTTAATTCTATCGGTCCAACATATTATCGGTCACCAATTTTATTGGTCAAAGAAATTGCAGTGTACCGGTCGACCCACTTTTATATTCCCGGTCGAGAGATCCATAGTATCAGTCCAAGGCACATTCCCGGTCGAGCTTCCAAAATAATACCGGTCAATTCGCAACATATCGGTCGGCCCACCTATCATATTACCGGTCAAGGAAGAAAATACTGGTCAAAGTTCAAATACCGGTCCTTTGTTTTAAATTATTCCATACCGGTTCACATTTAAATTACTCCATACCGGTCCACAATTGACAAACTAATATCGGTCGAAGAATTTTACAACACCCCGGTCATACTGTTCATCTGTACAACATCAGCTCGGTCAAGTATTTTCCCGGTCCTTACAACTTACCGGTCTATCATCTTACCGGTCGACGCAACCATCCGGTCGAACATATTACCGGTCAAATTTCTCCTTTGCGCCACTCAAGTGAAACGCAAACCCCGGTTTGCGCCACTTAAGGCTCACGCAAAACGACCTTTGCGCGACTAACTGCTCAAGCAAACCTTTTCTTTGCGCCATACACTACTCAAGCAAACCTGTTAATTGCGCGACCCACTACAAACGCAAACCTCAAATTCGCGCCACTCAAGTCTAGCGCAAAACTCCAATTTCGCGCCAGTTTCTGACTTAAAACAGGATGACTTCAAAAGACGCTCTTTCCATTGGCACGGATGTCAAACCCCAGTTCTGTTTAAAGGGGATTACGAATAATGGAAAGACAGATTTCTTGACTTTGTGGATCGACACTTAAACGGATATAACATTCTTTTATCAATAAAAGAAGGTCCCATGGCACCACTTTCTGTCCAAGTACCTGATGATGTTGATGATGATGCTGAAGATGATTCTTCTGACAGCGAGGATGGTAACGTGGAAAGAGAACAGAATATGAAAACTATTACAGTAGAGTATGCCCAATTTTCTGAAGAACAAAAGAACCGTTTCAAAGCTGATAAGCAAGCAAGATCTTTACTTCTTCAAAGTATCCCGAATGATATCTACATCAAAATAGACAGCTACAAAGCTATTGCTAAGAAGATGTGGGATCAACTTCAAAAGATGATGATGGGATCTAAGGTTGGAAACCAGATGAAAGTCGCAAACTGTATAAACAGTTACGAAGAATTCAAAGCCTTTGAAGATGAAAGCCTAGCGGACACATATGAACGATATGTTCTGCTTCTAAACGAACTATCAAAGAATAAAGTTAAAAAGAAACAGATTGAGAACAACGTCAAGTTTCTCAGTGTTCTTCAACCTGAATGGAAAAAAGCATACACGAAGAATGAAACAGATGAAAGATCTGAGTGACATTCCACTCCACGAGGTGTATGAGACACTAAGGCATAACGAAGAAGAAGTAGAAGAGAAAAGGAGTGGAACGAAAAAGGAAGTTGAGAAAGTTCCTGATTCCATTGCACTTGTTGTCAAAGATAAGAAGAAAAAGAAGAAAGTAATTACAAGTTCTGAATTAGAAACTGAATCTGATGGAGATGATGGAGAAAATTTCAAGCAAGCACTGCAATTACTGACCCGTGCATTCCAAAAGAAATTCTACAAGAAACCGGGATCAAATTCACAGAGATTTTGTTCATCAAGCTCCAAGAACCATGAGCATAGAGAAAGAGTAGAAGGAAGTAGATTTCTTGAGAAGAAACCAAAAGAAAGGAAGCAATTTGGGAATGAATACACCAATACAGACAAGAAAGCTAATGTCCCAATCACATGCTACAACTGTGGCATGATTGGACATTACGCCTCAAACTGTCGAAAGCCAAAGGTTCGCAATTCAGAGTATTACCAGAACAAACTAATGTTAGCCAAGCAACAGGAAGCTGGCAAAGCGTTAATGGCTGAAGACGAATTATGGTTAGATCATTCTGAAGAGGAAGAAGAAGAAGAGAATGAAGAAGCTGCTAACATGTGCTTGATGGCCAATCATGCAAAGTATGATGATTCAGATAATGAAGCAGCTGAAGAGGTAATGAACTTAACCGAAAATAATTTTATGATTAAAATGGATGCGATGATGGTCGAACTTCAAGACCTTCAGTCTAAACTGAAAAGGGAAAAAGGCAGAGTTGCTAAGCGTAATCAAAAGATCTTTGAGCTAAATAAGTTAGTTATTGGGAACAAAGATCTCATGGATTCCCTACGCAAATCTGCTTCTGATTTTAATCTTAAAAACAATTGTTTAGAAAAGAAGTTTTCTGATTTTGTTTCTCAAATTTCTAAGTCTGATTTAGAAAAGAAAGAAACTGCCTTAATTGTTTATAAGTTGCATTTTCAGAACAAGAATCTTAAAAAGAAGGTAAATGGTCTGGAAACCAAACTTTACTCAATAGGCCAAACAGATCAAACTATTTTCATGAACACACCTAATGAAGAGGCTGATTTTAAAGCAAAACGGGGATTAGGTTGTAATAATCGTCATTACCTGAAACATGTTATCAGAAAACAACCTGGTTTATATAATGCAGATTATATGTATGTTGCTGGTAAACATACTCATTTGAAACCCAAATTTGTTACCAAAGCATCAGAAGAAGTTGAGGCAAAAGAAGATACAAATAGAAAGAATTTGAAGAAAATGCAACTACCATTCTGTTATGCAAGACTGAATGATAGTTATCTTTCGGAAAAACCAAAAATTCTTTCAAAAGAATATTTTGCTACATATTCTTCTACTGAAGTGGAGGCAAAACCTGTTCGAGCTAAAACTTATCTACCTCCACTCGTATTAGAAAGTAAAATAATTGAGTTAGAAAATGTCTTATCTGACGAAAGAATTTTGGTGAATATAAAACAAGATGTGTTTTCTACTGTTATGAAGAACACTGTTTTTCGTTCTAAATCTACAAAGTGTTCTACAGTTTCAAAAGCACCTCACACTTCTACTGATTTCTTTGATGACTTATTTGAGTCTGCAAATGATTTTTTAAATTCTAAAGAAGGGTGTATAGAAGGAGTAGATATGGATGATTTCAATGCTTCACTTCCAGATCATTCTATTTTTCTTGTAAAAGGAAAGGCTTTACCAAGTGTTTATAAAAATCAGCGTTCACAGAAACATAACACCTCTGGTAAACGCAAGAAAAGCCAATCTCAGAAATCTTATTTTCCTAATAAATTTAAATCTTAAAATCAGATTCGTACTACTAACTCTCTTTTTCACAGAAAGTTAGTTGGTTTAGGTTCACTTCAGAGAAGAGGGAGCTACAAAGAAAAAAATCTTTTCTGGAAGAAGAAACTAGTTAAAGATGAAACCTCATGTGTACATACGCATAATGAAACGAAGAACAATGCGCTGAAAAGTAAACCTGCTCATGTTTACACGAGAGATCAAATGATCAGGTTATCAGGTAAGGAAAATTCTTGTTCTTACTGTCGTACACATGATCCTGTTCACAGAACCAAAGATCATTACTGGTATGGTTCTTATTCCATAACCCCCATAAGAACTGCAACTAACACATATGGACCCAAATACCAGTGGGTACCAAAGAAAACTAAACCTGTGTTGTAGGCACCTATTGTCAAGGGGGAGTAGGAGAAGAATGGTTCTTGAGTAAATCAGCTCAAGACCCGGACATCAATGTCAACAAAGGCTTCTAAGTAAATCAGCTTAGAACCCGTGCTTCAAAGAAGAGTGACTTCTAAACACAATAGTTTAGGACTCGCACTACAATGATCAAAAGAACTTACTCCAATGCTGATATGAGAGATTGTACTCCGATACTCCAACGAGAAATTCAACCTTCAAGGGGGAGTACATATTTATTTTTGAAATTATATATGTTAGATGCATAATTTCAGGGGGAGTAAGAGAAGTTATTTGTTTTACTACTTTTTGTCTTTTCAATATTAGTGAATAAAGTTTCTTTGACTTGACTTAAGACTTTTGCAGAATTTTTGAGAAGAGCTTACATGATCATATGTTTATGACTTTAAGCTAAGCTTCATGAGATTTAAGATCGCACTTAAAGGTATATTCCTTTATCTTAATCTTATATGTGATTGAAAGAAGGACAACTTTCAATCATTGAAAACATATTCTTAAACGTTCAAACCACTTCCTGATTTTTTCATAAGATTTTATATTTTGGGAGTGTACTTTAAATGTTCTACATGAGCTTACATGATTATAAATCATTTTGAGCAACATATTCTTTATAGGATATACGGGATCAGTGTGCTAGGAATTAACACAACTTCTATGGAATCACGTTAACTAGTGATTTCTACCTATGAAGTTAATCCATAGTGATTGGGTGTGAGGAGTCAAAAGAAATGAGTGTGGAAGAGTGATGAGGTATCATGAAAAAGAGAGTTCGGTTAGCAGTGAGCTAAATGTTTAAAAGAAAGAGGGTGTGAGAACAGAGTTAAAAAAATATCATAACTCTGCACCAACTTTTTCTGAGTCGGGCAGCCACATTTCTAGTGTTTCACAACTCTTTTGTGATCATTATTGAAACAGGAAACTAGCCCATGCCAACTCTTGCAATTACCCCACCAAGCTACTCATTTTCTTCTTAAAAGGAAAATGTTTCATTTTCAAAGGGGAAGCAACACATTTACTATCTGATTTTCATTTGGAAAACCTGGATATTGAAAAGAAGGAAGTATGCCCCACCTTCGCACTTCACTCATGCAGATCAATGGTTTACACAATTTCGAGCCTATAAGCAATCATCAAGTGCTTAATTCTTTCTATCACAAGCACGAACACACAAGGAATTTGTTTCTTTGTCATAACGTTTATAGAAATAACCTTTGTGGTGTTTCAATGATTAAATGGAAGCCCTGGGGGAGTCAACATCAAACAGCTCCTTTCCATTGTGTATTTGTTACACACAGTGACTTAGTGTTACTGACAGGCGTTTCTAACTGATTTGTTTATTGATATAGGTGTTACATGACTATTTTTTCTAGATTTGCAAAGATCTGGATAAATATCTATTGCATTGACGAATCAGAGGCTCCTTATGAACAACATTTCTTACTCAAGTTTTGATGAAATCGTTACATTTCTCATCAAAAAGGGGGAGAAGATCTACCCAAGAAATGGAGAAGAGCTAACCAAGAAATCACATGTTTCAAGAATCACGTCCAAGATTGAATTCTTCAAAGAGCAAGTACTCTGAAGATATGCTGATTAGAGAGAAAATTTCTTTGAAAATACCTTGCTGAAGAATTTCGAGCTGAAACAAGAGATAATTTCTTCCCATGAACTGAAAGATAGAAAAACTACATCTTTTGGGGAGTTTACTATATCTTGAAGACTAAGAGAGAGATTGCATATTCAATGCTGAAAGAGAAGATCGTATTGCTAAATCATTTTCGTAATGATCTTGATCCAAAGGGGGAGATTGTTAGGACACAGTCTCATTAGATTCAAGATCATCCAATACGAAGATCGCAATATGAAGTTAAAGCTGACAAGTAACTCTCAACAATAGTCTAAGGGCCAATTTGTAATAATAGTCAAAGTTATGTTTTTAATATCTTGTTATTAGATATTAAGTTTTAGATATTATATTAGTTTATTTAATATCTAGATATTATGTTTGAGATATAAAAGGTTTTGAGATATTTATTATCTTATAACTTTTGATATCTCAGACCATACATCGACTCAAGAACACATCAGATAGAAAGTGAGCTTCAAAGTGTAAACATCAACCCTTTAATTTGCGTTTGTAATTCAAACAGGTTGGTAATCAATATTACTTTGTTGTTTGATTTATCTGGTAAACGATCACGGACTCACAACAACGTTTTCACAAATCAACTTGAACTCATCTTGAAGAACTTGAATCTACAAGCAAAACCTTCCAAAACCTATATTCACAAGTTTCTAACCATGAATATACTCATTCAACCATTAAGAAACAATCCCCAAACATTTTACATCAAAATCTCTATTTTATCCAAAACCCTAATTTTGACCTAATTTCTCCAAAGCCATCAAACCCGAAATTTGAGAAACTGGACACTAAGGAATCATCAAGAGAGCATTTATATCTTATATTAAGGTTTAGAAATGGAAGGGATAAACTTACCATTTAGGTTTTGATGAAAACCTAGAAAACCGAAAAATGAAGCTTGAGGTTGAAGATGACAATGGTGAACTCTTGACTCTAGCTTCCAATCTTCACCACTTGATGATGGAACACTTCAAGAACACAAGGATTGGACCTAAAATGAGTTAGGGTTTGAGGGGAAGGAAGGGGAAACATTTTGAGAGAGAATGGAGGAAGTTTAGAGAAATGAAAATGAGAAATAAGGCTGAAATTCACGACTTAACATCAGCCTGGGCCACTGGTGCGACAATGACCAGCGACATTGCGCAGGTTAATGTCGTCTGGCAATGTCGCCAAACTCCCTTTGGCCTCTGTTCCTTCTCTGTGACTGTGACAATGCGACTATGACATTGTCATAGTCGTCGGGCATTGTAGCGAGACCTTTCCGGGGCCCCGAAACTTAACTTTTGCAATGCCAACACTCCCGATACTCCAAGGGATTTTAAATAATGATTTTCCAACAAAAGTTCCGCCACTTATATGTTCTGAAAATTCCCGGGTGACCTTTATTTTCCGTAAATTACAGGTGTTACAGTATTGCGCCAAGCAAAGGGAATTTAGGAGTAAAGGAAAACTGGTATCAATTCGTGGTGTTCCCGGGGACGAACGAGAAATATATAGATAGAAACATGAGTAGTGGTGGCGACAGGATGACGTTCACTAGAGTGTAGGAGATTCTGGTTATTATAGCATCGCCAAAAATAAATAGTGAGCGGGGCGTCCATTCTGTGGTTAAGAACATAAAGGAAACAAGGGAGTTACCGGTAAAAAAAGAGAGGGGGAAGAAGATGTTGCACGAACGGTGGAACGTATTAGCTAGGTAGATAGAGAAAACTAAGAAGAGGTTTGGTGGAGGGGACGGTGGGTGTGGGTGTGGGTGTTAGTGGGGTAAGTTAGGTTTTTTTTTCTTTTCATTTTTTCTTCTAAATGTTTTAGTTTAATAAAAGAAAAAAAAAATCTTAAAAAGTGAAAAAGATGAAAGTATCCTTAACTTAATGAACATTTTTTAATAGAGTTAGTCTAAGAGACGAAAAATGAAATGGAAATCACAATGACAAGAAAAGCAATTTTTAAAGATCTAAGGACGAAACTGGTTATGATCAACAAACCATATAAAATAGAGTAAACTTCAATTTTGGTCTATTTACTTTTATTGATTTTCTTTGTTTTTAGTCCCTAAAATTCATTTAAGACAAACTTGTCACTTAAGTTTTTGATTTTACTTGCTTTTGGTCCTTCATCCTAATTGAATCCGGTAGCCTAGTTAACTCTCAGGGGGAGTTTTCCAATAGAAGCAAGCCCTACAGCCAATCCATTAGCAAGAACGGAATTCGTAGAATGTTTTTGGATGAATAGAGTCTGTCAAAAAATTTGACTTTGAAGGAATTTGAAGAAATGTTATCAGGTTTGATCCATGTTTGGTTGACATGCATCAGAATGAAATCTATTAAAAGAATTGTTATATGTTTGTTTGGTTCACATAATGTAGCTTTGGAATTCGAATGAAATATTGGTAAATGATCAAAATACATTTTTTTTGAAAATTTTGAAACCAAAATCCACTATTGTGGTTAAGATCGATGGTGGTCAGCGGTGGTTAAGAACGGTGGTGGTTGGCGGTGGTTCAGCTCGTTGGTGGTCGGCGGTGGTTCAGATCGGTGGTGGTCAACAGTGGTTCAGATCGTGGTGGTCGGTGATGGCTCATATTGGTGGTGGTCGACGGTGGCTCATATCGGTAGTGGTCAACAGTGGTTCAGATCGGCGGTGGTCGACGGTGGTTCAGATAGGTTGTGGTTGGTGGTGTTTCAAATTGGTGGTCTAGGTAAATCATGTAGGGAAGATGTGGATAATTTTGTGTTTTTGAGAAAATGAGATGGAATGAAATTGAATTCATTCTCAATTATGATGGAATGACCAAATCCATGAATGGTGGAATGTGTGGAATCCAATTCCATTCCGTAGGTAAACCAAACGCCTGAATTAAATTTGGTCAATGGAATTGATTATTTCAATTCCTTCGAATTCCATTGGAATCATCCGAACCAAATGCCCCTTAAGGGCATTTTGGTTTTTTATTCCATTTTAGTCTTATTTTTAAAAAATTAAAAGAATAGTATATTATATATAGTAATATATATATATATAGGTAGGATAATGTGATAAGTTAAACATTTTGTGAGAAGCCGAGAAGTGTGATATCATATATGATTACACGGCCTGTAGGTGTGTTTAATCATATATGATTAAACTTCTATGTATGCCAATATAACATATGTTTAATCATATATGATTAAACACTTCTCCCATTCTCACAAAATATTTAGCTTATCGTTTGAACTTGCCACTATATATATATATATATATATATATATATATATATAATATATAGGGTTAAATTCAAACGATAAGCTAAACATTTTGAGAGAGATAGAGAGAGAAAGAGAGAGAAGGGGGGTCAAACGAGAATGCTAACTATTTAAAAGAATAAGAGAATAATTTTAGGCCAATTATTTTATTAAATAATACCTTAAATAATTAATTTTAAAAATAAATAAATAAGGGTATAAAAGTAATTTAGTTATATAAAAGTTATTTTAGGTATTTATTTAAGACTCTACTTTTACCATATTTGTAAATTTAATTTGATTTAATTTTTTATTAAATAAATATTTTTATTTAATTCATTTAAAATAAGCATATTTAATTTTCATCTAAAGAATTCTTTTTTTTTATTTAAAGTAATATTTAAAAAATTACAATTTTCATAAAACTCACATGTGATTCATAATGAATTAATTTTTTTTTTCAAAATTTTTTCCTGATCATATTTGATTTAAAATTTAAAAAACAACAATTAAAATTAAACATTGAAAAAAAATAATGAAAAAAGAATCACATGTGGTGTGTAGCAAAACACAATAAAAATTAATGTATAAGATCACATGTACTTAAAAACATAATTCATAATTTTTTTATTAAAATCACATGTGATTCACAATGAATTAATTTTTTTTAAATGTTTTCCTAATCATATGTGATTTAAAATTTGAAAACAATTATTCAAATTAAACATTGAAAAAAACTAATGAAAACAAAATCATATGTGATCTGTAGCAAAACACAATTAAAATTATGTATAAGATCACATGTACTTCAAAAAGTAATTCATAATTTTCATCAAAATCGCATTAATTCACAATGAATTTTTTTCAAAATATTTTCCTAATCATATATGATTTAAAATTTGAAAAGCAATAATTCAAATTAAACATTGAAAAAAAAATAATAATAAAAACAAAATCATATGTGATCTATAGCAAAATACATTTAAAATGTATAAGATCACATAATGATACATAAAAGAAAATTAGTGAGTTTTTTTTAGGAAAAAAAATGTCGATTGATTTGTGGATATCACATGTGATTTTTTAGAAAAATTGTAAAACAATATTAAATAAACTAATTCAATAAAAATAAATACTAAAATGAAAAACTAAATCACATTTATTTTAATGTTGTAAAAAATTATAAAAAATAAATTCATGAATAAATTCCTTAATTAAATTTGTTACATAATCTATATAAAAATAATGAGTTTCCAAATATAATATGTATACATAAATGACTCATATGCCCTTTTAGGCGATTTTTAAGAAAGATTTATTTAATGTATTATTTAATAAAATGATTGGCTCAGAATTATTCTCTTATTCTTTTAAATAGGTATCATTCTCATTTGAACTCGACTCTCTCTCTCTATTTATATATATATATATATATATATATATATATATATATATATATATATATATATATATATATATATATATATATATATATATATATATATATATATATATATAGGGAGAGGTTCATTTGAGAAATTGTAAATATATGAGAAATAGAGAAATAATCTTAGCCATTCATCTGGTCAACATTTGCGGCTTTGACCGCGAAGCACCGGATAATTCCTTGTGTGGTCTATAGAAGGTAGAGGGGTAATTTCGTAAAATACACGGGATGAGTTCATATATGAATCTGTATGAATCACAAAGATTCATATATGAATCTGTTAATTAGTTCAACTGATTCATATATGAATCTTTCATACAGATTCATATATGAATCACAAAGGTTCATATATGAATCTGTTAGTTAGTTCAACTGATTCATATATGAATCACAAAGATTCATATATGAATCAGTTAAAAGAGTTCAGTTGTGAATTGCACTGGTTCATATATGAACATATAGTTCATATGTGAATTATACATGTTCATATATGAACACAGCCCGTGTGTTTTGTTAAATTTACGAAATTGTCCTTCTATTTTTGGGATAGCCGCAACTTTTGACCAGTCAAAGCCGCAACTTTTGACCGGTCAAAGCCGCAATATTTGACTAGTCAAATCCGATCTTGACCATATGAATGGCTAGGATTACTTCTCTATTTATCATATATTTACCATTTCTCAAATGAACCAAACACTATATATATATATATATAAAGGATCGAGAGATAACCCTAAAAAAAAGAATTGAATAACACATCTAAACCGTTAAATTGAGATGATCCAACGGATGTTGTTAGAAAGATGGTTATAACAAATTAAATATATATATATATCCCCCAATTATTAATTAAATCTAAAAATTGAAAAAATATAAACAAAATTGGAGTGAACCAAATCATATGAAAAAAACAAGCACTTTATTATATCTAGTTTGACATCCATTTTAATATGTTAGTTCTGTTGTAGGATAATTGTGCCATCGTCTAAAAGATATGACGATAGAGATAGAGATAGAGATAGAGATAGAGATAGAGATAAATATATCAGAGTTAGATTAGAACTAAAATATCTCATAACTATCTACTTGTAACCCATCTCTATTTAAAGGGTTTATGATTAATGAGAATTACAGATTTCCTCTCTTTATTCTATTGTTCTTCTGTTTTGTTTTTTCTTTAACACGTTATCAGCACATAAGCTCAGATATTAGCTTCCAACTACCGCTTTCAACCGCCGCTAAAAATAAACGAGTTGCTATGTCCGGTTTCTGCATTTGGACAACTCGCATCCTCCTACCAAATACAAGTACACATTCTTCAACTCTTTATACATATGAACAATTAAAGAATTGTGCTAATGATGTGGATGAATTTGTTTTAATGATTTATTTTGCTTTTTGCCTTTCACATGGATTTGGTCACCTTAGTTTCACAATTTTTTTTAATTATTTAAAAGAAAATTACACACTTTATTTTTTTGTTTTGCCTTTCATGTGGATTTGGAATCGTAATTTATATATTTTAAACAATTAATTACTAACTCAATTTTTGTTATAGTTATTAATTTAGTTATTCTTAAATAATTTATAATATTGCATATATTTAGTTAGTTAACTTAATCATGTGATTATTATTTACTTATTTAAATAAATTAATTTGTTACATCTCATTATTATAACGATTAATATGTTAGTAATCTTAGATGTTGTAAATTTCAATTTCAATTCCATCTTATAGTTGAAATTAATATTTGTAAATTTAGTTCTGAACCCCCCCTAAAAAAAAGTTATTATTGAATTTGTTAGAATTATCTCTTATCTAATTTTTCCTGGACTTATTAACATTTAATTTTGTTATTTTGCATTTGAACCTAAAGTTTGTCATTATCTTTCAAATCATTATTATTTTAATTGTTATAGTTGATTAATAATTTTTTTATATATGATTCTATTTTATCCTATTGTTATTGATAATGTACATTGAAGTGGACAACTTAATTTTTATTTATTTATCTAAATCAATTGTTTTAATTTGGTATTAAAATGTTTAGTAATTCTTTTATAGATCTTTATGCATTATCCTCATAATATTCAAATGTTTATCTTGTTTATGAGTTCCTACTCATTAATCTCAATCTTATAAATTATCTTTAGAATTTACACTTCCAATCCCATAACTTTTGTTATTTTGCTAAATGCTCCAAAAATAATATTAAAATGTTAAAATATTATCCAAATACTTATCTTGATTATGGGTTCCTACTAATTAATTTTAAACTATATAATTAATCTTTGAAAGTTACACTTCCAACCCCATATATTTTGGTTTTTACCAAAATCTCCAAAAATACGATTAAGATATTAAAATTGACTTCATATACCAAACTCATAGTCATTTTGGCATCATTCCAAATACTCTATAATAAATGTTATATTTAAATCAATTAAATCACAAAACATCTATTGGATTTTGTCAAACGGGTGTAAACAACCCTAAGGTTTGTAGGGACTTAAAAAATCAATGTGATTCCTTACTACCTGGAAATCCAATAGATTGAGTGATTTTTTTCGCAAATTGAAATATTGATGAAGTATTATCAATAACATTAAAGCATACAAAAATCCAATATGGTTATGATAATGAAATTTCATACATAAAATAATAAGTATAACCACAATCCACAGTCTTATCAAACAGAAAATCATATATTATCCCTTATATATGTAAATGGTTGAAACAAAACTCAAAAGAATCTGAGTATCATAAATGAGTATAAATCTCCTTTTGAAAGGTACATGAAAATACCTAAAGTCCATCAACTCCCAATTGACCCTAAAACCAACCTCTTGAAAAGGTACAAATAAATACCCTCATGTTTTGAGACGACATATAAATCCTAACTTTCATAGGAATACCTTTACTAGAAACCCCAAAAAACCGTGGGATGTCCCGAAAGGGAGAATCGGGAGTATTCATGAATATGTACTTCCCGAACTAATCGTACAGTGGAATGAAACCCACTTACTCGATTACAAAAAGGTAATTGATTTCAACAAAGAAATGTTATATCCAAAACGCGTCTCAATCTCTGTGGCAAGGAACTCACAGAAGATGTCATGATTCATAACATTATTTCCACCTTTCATCAGAAAATATTAATGAAACAATATAAGTTGGAATATAACCATTAGACAAACTCATCAATCTACTGCAAGTGGTTGAGAGACATAACAAGGTTCTTTCGAATAACACCACATATGTCGGGACAAGGAAATTCCCGATATCAATAATGAAAGTGTTAGAGTTGGAAACAACTCCAAAGGATTGTGAGTTATAAATCAATTTCACACATGTGATATTTCTACACCATGTGGACGAGACCCTAGAAAGGGTCAGGGTCTTGATAAGAGTCAGGAAGGATTTTTCAACCCCTAGAGTAGGGATACAACTACTACTCTAGGTGATAATGGACAATCAAATAAGAAATGCATTAAAAAGTGCTTCTATCAAAAATGGAACAAGTTGAAAATGAACTATAACATATTAATTTAATATTAATTTATTTGCTAAAGTAAAATCGAATATGTAACCATCATAGATGTAAAGAAATACATCATAACAAATACAAAAATTTAAATATTCTCCGTTCCGTGTAGGAATGTATCGAGTATAATTGATTTTTTTGACCTCTCACACAATCTAAAAAGATAGACTAATACTTATTTTATAATTTATCCAACTAAAATACTT
Source organism: Arctium minus (assembly GCA_954870635.1). Classification (NCBI taxonomy): domain Eukaryota; kingdom Viridiplantae; phylum Streptophyta; class Magnoliopsida; order Asterales; family Asteraceae; genus Arctium; species Arctium minus. Next base: position 162,485,762 of record OX941081.1, read on the forward strand.
AGACAATGGACTGTCATTTTCTTGTTGATACAAGATTAATAGGAACCTTGTAAAGATATTCGTATCAAATGGAAATGAGCATATATACATAAATTCTAATGAATATGAAAGGAAACATATATCATGAAAACTAATGTGTCAAACTAGTAGATTATTTGGTCATCGAAACATTTTTTGTCACTAATAAAGAACTTTGGGGCAATGACACATATATGTTTCGACATGACCATGTGGGACACCATGGTTATGACATAGTGATCCGTGTATTGCAAAATACACATAGACACATTCTCTTTCGAGTGGAAGGCAAAATGAGGCAAATTGCAACTGTTGACTTCTGCAGCATAAGAAGCAACACCACCATCATAATATGCCCTCTCGAATACCTAAAACTTTTGTATACCCTGATCCTTAGCCAAGACAGGAACAAGACCATCCTAAAGCTAATGACATAATACAAAAATATTCTATTGTTACAACGAATACAAGGTGATACTTATGGACATAAAGATCCAGAATGCGAGACATTAAAGTACTTTATGGTTCTGGTTTCGACACGATGAATGCATGTCGTATTATTGTCCACATGAAATATTGCACTCCTAACACTAGCTATATGTTTAAGGGCTCACCACCCTGATTATTTAATCAAGTCTACATGACTTGGAATGCTGGAGAATTTACATCACAAGGATTTGATAATAATTGCATATGTATTGGGATCAATGTATAGTTTCCTGTTGTAACACTCGTCAAATTGTTTGGGTTATTTGTTATTTATAAGAAAAATGGTGTAATTGTGAAAAATAAGGAATTTGAGGGGACATATTGGAAATGTAGGCATAAAAGGGTCTAAAACCCTAACCCTTTCTCATTTTGGAAAAACTTCAGTGCGTGTTGTGTGTGGCGCTGGGAAGGAAGAAGAAGAAGTGATTTCAATTTCTTGAGGGTCTAAAATTGGGAAGAATCAGAGCATCTAGGGAGTTTTATCTTCAAGAAGGTAAGCATCTAACTCTATTCCTTTTCTTGTAGAGATTTTTGGGTATGGATTAGTTGTAGATAGTGTGAAGGTGAAGACCTGGAATCGGACTGGGAGGGGTTTATCTGGGGAGTTTAATTGAAAGGGATTAGAAACTTGATTTGTTTATTTGAACCTTACACTTTTGGATTATTCGATATAAGAATGAAACTGTTGGTTTGATCTGTCACCGAACTCGATTGAAGATAAGGTAGCATGGGCTACGAACGCCTTAAGTTTTTCGGACCAGGTTCGTCCGGGATAAACCAACCGGGGTCACCCGGGGTATGTCGATCGGGGTCGCCCGGAGTATGTCAACTGGGGTCGCCCGGTGTGTTGGAGACCGGGGTCGCCAGGTGTGTTGGCGACCAGGGCCGCCCGGTGTTCTTGGGAATAGGTCATCCAATACCCTAGGTTTTCTTGAGAGATTCTATTCCAAGTAGTGTCGTGATTTTAGCAGACTTGTAAACCCTGTCAGGAACTATAATGTATTATTAAATTGGAATGTAGGGATTCGGCTCATTCGAAGCTAGTTGTTTGCCTTGTGTCAAGTGTCCTTCAATCAGGTGAGTTCCCTTATTTTCAAATTATGAATTTATCTGTGAACTGGAAATGGATCTATTTTACATTATCTATTATGTTTACCTTTGATCTTGGATATAATCATATTCTCGAATACCGCTGTGAGATGTTGATATATATATAAAGCTTTATTGTTACTGCACTTGTACGTTCGAGATTTATGTTGTTATGATAATGTGACCGTGTGGTTGGCCATGGCTACATGTAACCATCGGGGATGGTTGAACCGTGTGTTTGGAATTTGTTTCCCTACATACGAGAACGATATCGACTAGGGGGCCGTATGGGGATCTACTGGGGGCCCCGAGGACGAGTAGTACTGCTTCTTGATGTTGGATTTCAGTATGGATCTGGTCACTTCTTGTCACTCAATGTTGTGAGACTAATCTTATTAAATTGTATATGTTTTCTGTTTGTATAAAATGGACGAGGTTGGGAATTCACTAGACCTTCCGATATAATCCTCTTCTCCTCTTTTTCTTAATACCCATTTTCAGGTAACAGGGTTGCTGTTGGATCTTCTATAGAGGGAAGGAAAAATGTTAGGAGCTAGACTGTTGGAGAGCGGGCCTTAGTAACGGTGTAGACACTAAATTCTAATTTAGTTTCTCGATTGTAATAGAGATGTTGTTGTTTAAACTATGTTAATCCTTTATTCCCGACAGTTTGTATTTGGACCCATCTATGGGCAATGTTATGCTTATTTTGCTGCTGTTGAATTTTGGGTTATTACACCTATACCCCATGTGTATATATAAAATGGTCTCATAGAAGTTGTTATAAAAAGAATATGATGATATCTAAGATATTAGTAATATGCACCAATTTATCCACATCTAACTGGGGTTATTGCATTATTATATGCAGTTTTTTTAGACCCACTGCTTGCTAAACAACCTCATGGTACCAGTTGGTAACTGGATATAAGCCTGATATTTTATATTTACGCATGTTTGGTTATGTAATATATGTGCCAATTGTGCCCCCACAGCGCATCGAAATGGGTCATTAAAGAATATTTGGTATATGTTGGATATAAATCCCCAACAATTATTCGCTAATTAGAATATTTGACTAGTGATCTTTTTACCTCTAGATTTGTTGGTTGTAACTTTCATGAGACAGTCTTCCCGTCGTTAGGGGGATATAAGAAAAAGGATTATCCATGGGAACGACAAGAAGTGTCATTGAATATTCCCAATATGTGTCTCATTTTGATCCCCAAAACTTCACAACGTAATGTTGAAGTCAAACGAATCAGACTCGATACCTTATACGTTTAATGTTATTCCAAAAGTGACAAGATCACATATATGAGCTACAAATATACTCGCATGGTTAAAAGTCCCCAACAGGGGCACAACGCCATTGGAAAGTGCGTTGCAATCACACATTGTGGAGGTGTAGTTGAGGTCGTAGCTACCAAATGGAAGTGGTGGAAGCTACTTGGTCCAATGTATATTATTCTAAAGGAAGAGAATAGTCGGGCACATCCACTTATCATCAATACACAAAACTCTCATGAGATTGTCTCTAATTATAATTATGTCCATGAATCATCACTGGAGGACGCTCCGAAGTTAATATTGATTCTAGAGATAAATATTAATCTCAAATGAACTATGAGAGTACATATGAGTCAATGGACAAATCATATATAATCATTGATGATTTATTCACATATACGATGGCTCATAAGATGATCGAGCACGACGACATCGTACCAGACTCAGTTGAATAATATCAACAAAGAGCATATTGGCCTAAAAGTAAAGAAATAATTCAGAAAGAATTATATTCTTTGACAAAGGATCGGGTATTTGGTCTGATAGTGCTAACCTACCAATTGTAAAGTCCGTAGGACATAACTGAGTCTTTGTCAGAAAGCGTAACGAGAATAATGAAGTCCTAATATTTATGGCTCTCCTTTGGCGCAAGATTTCTCACAACGCCCTGGATTGACCACGAGGAGAATTACTCTCTCGTGATGGATGTTTGTTATGACATCCAAATAATTTGTTAGCCTAGTAGTTTTCGAAGGGCTGAAATTGAAACTCATGGATGTGGTTACTACATATCTCTATGGGGATCTAGATTCAGAGATATAAAAGTTCTTGATGGCATTACATTACCCAATCAAGTCACTCTAAACCACAAAATGCGTTTGCAATGAAATTGAAACGTTCACTTTATAGATTAAAGCAATCTAGACGGATGTAATCTAATCGCCTAATAGAATACTTTATTGGGAAATGATATATAAGAACGATGAACTATTCCCTTGCGTATTTATTATGGAATACAAGTTCCAGATTTTCAAAGTAGCTCTATATGTCAATGTTATGAACATAATAAGCACTCTTGATGAATTAAAAGAAACCACAAGCTACTTGAAATCTAAATTTGGGATTAAAAATCATGGGAAAACTTGGTTTTATCTAACTATTTGAGCTTAAACACCAAGTTTGTGAAATATTAATTCACCGATCGCATATGTCCAGAAAATAATCAGGCAATTTAATATGGACAAAACGCATCAGGTTAGCACTCCCATGATCGGTCAAAGTGTTGGACATAAGGAGAGATCCATTTCGTCTAAAGGATGGTGACGAAAAAGTGTTGGGAGCTAGAATTCCCTATCTAAGTACAATATGTGTAATTAACGTACTTACCACAATACACTTGACCGTATATTGTATTTCTCAATGAATTTGTTTGCTAGATTTAGCTCAGTGCTAACACAACGTCATTGGAATAATATCAAGTCAATCTTTTGGAACCATTAACATGGGCTTATGCTTTCCCTATAGAAAGAAAAATGGGGTTGATAATGGAATTTCAATACCTAATTAGAATGTAAGCAGCAAAAGTATTAGCTCTTATAGAAAAACACCAAACAATGTCATGGTATGTCTTTGCTGATATTAGGTATCTATTTGACCCATACAAAAGTTGTTCCCAAAATGGATAAATAATTAACATAGAAAATACGCCGATTGCTTGAAAGTAAACTAAGCAAACCCTTGTAACTACCTCCTTGAAGTAATCCAAAAAAATATTACTCTTCATGAGATAATTAAATAATGTATATGATTAAGGACTATCATTACATATATTAGAGGAGCTAGTAATTTTGGGTTCAATCAGTATCCTACTTGTATATATGGAAAAAATGCATCATGTATCGAAGAAATGAACATAAGATACATCAAGTATGATAACACAACATATTCTGCTTAAGTCTTCTACAATCAGCAATAAGAAAACTCTCCTCGAGATTCAATTGAATCAAGTGAGATGTCAGGAGAACATGACACATTTTACTAAATCATTACCTAAAACCTTATATTGGGAAACATGTAGAAAGTAAATGCAATTGTTTTCCAAACTCCCTTGATTAATGCACGAATCAGGGGGAGTAGTAGACAAAAGGAGGCGTCTACTATATTTGTGATATTGGTATGTTGTGCTCTTTCAATCAACCAATGTTTTATTTTTCCCATTGAGTTTTGTTCCTTGGTGTAAGGTTTTAGCGAGACAACTGTTTATATACCATCATGCTTTCTTAACTCTCATGATTAAAGTACGAATCTAAGAGAAAACTAGACTGAAGGAAAAGTCCATGTAATGCAAAGAAGTTGGTGTGTTGTACTCTTTCCTTCGTCACACTTATATTTTTTCCCACTGGGTTTTTATTTTGGCGTAAGGTTTTAACGAGACAACAATTGTGCACCGTTACTCCTTTAACTCGGCACAAGGGGGAGTATTGTAGGATAATTGTGTCATCGTCTAAATGATATGACGATAGAGATAGAGATAAATATATTAGAGTTAGATTATAACTGAAATATCTCATAGCTATCTATTTGTAACTCATCCCTATTTAAAGGGCTTATGATCAATGAGAATTACAAATTTTCTCTCTTTATTCTATTGTTATTCTGTTTTGTTTTTCCTTTAACAAGTTCATCTTCTTCTTTTTTTTTTTCTTTTTTTTTTTTTTTTTTTTGTGATTCTTCGATATTTTTACTTTTTGAGAATTTCTCCAAATATAAGGGTTAATCATGCGAGACATCCATCCTAAACCATCACTTATAAATAAATTATTTTATAGTTTAGTTAATAATATATTGATGAATTGATAATTTAATAATGATAACTCATTCATTTAATATATTAAATATCATTATCTCTCTCTCCATTTTTATCCTCTTCACCTCCATTGTCACTATATTAGCTTCTTAGTTTCGAGCTTGAGTTTTGAAAATGGATAAGTTAAAGTTTTTTTTTTTTTAATTTTATTCATGTGAGGTTTTTTATCACAATTATGTTGAATGAATTTATATAAATTATTATTTTTTTGATATTCTTGAATGAATAGAAAGTTTTTTTAGATCTTAGTGTTTTTGTGTTTACAATTAAATGACATATTAGAAAATTTAACAAGGAAAACACCCAAAAACCTTAAGATTTCATAAGATGTTCACAATATTGTTCACATGCTTTTCTGTTCCTTAGGTATTCTTGAACATGTTCACAAATTCGTAATACAAACTGATAAAGAGATGAAAAGCTTTATCTGATTGGTTGTTGAAGAATCATGTAAAACTTGTTAATTTATTGTGTTGTGGGTCGTTTGTTATATGTTTTTCAGTTTAATTGCAATTACAACATACATTTAGCAACTTTATTATTTTGATGTATCAAAGATATATATGTATATATATATATATATATATATATATATATATATATATATATATATATATATATATATATATATATATATATAGACTTGGGATCACGTGAGACCAACTTGTTTTCGTGAGACCCGTGAGACCAAGAATTTACACTTGAACCTTCACAGGAAACGCTGTGAAGGTAAAAACCTTCACAACAAAACACTGTGAAGGTTCGGATTTTTTTTACCTTCACAGTGTTTTGCTGTGAAGTTTCAAGTGTAAATTTTTGGTCTCACGAAAACAGGTTGATCCTACGTGAACCCAACCCTATATATATAGGGGTAGGTTATTATGCAACCTTTTCAGGGTTGTTCCTGATATTTTGGAGGCCCTGTACAAAAAACTAAATGTGCTTTTAATTTTTTTTTCATATTCTTTATTAAATTACTTTTTATTATACTTGTCTTATAATAAATCTATTGATAACTTACTTTTGAATTTGATTAATTAAATTGTCCATCTTTTTTCTCTTTTGACACTAAATTTTACTTGTAAAGTTATTATGTTAGTGTGGATTCAAAATTTGTAATTTATTCTTTAACTTTTAATTAATGTTAGTGTTTTAACTTTCATAACTCATCCAATAAAGGGTCTATAAGAAGAAAGGAGATGTGAAATACCATGGTATGGAGGAGATATGGATAACAATTGTCTTTCTATAAAATTGATCAGCCATTATCGGTAATTACAAAATCCATATCAACAAGAACGTATCATCATTAAAAATCAATATATTAAAAATTAAAAATGTGCCAAAACACATACGGAAAAAACAAGGTTCTAAATAGCGTGAGACGTGACGTGGCGGCGAGGTCAAGCCTCAAGTCTTGGAAGCCACGGCGAGGTCACGGCGTTTCTCAAGGCGTGACTTATGACAGCAAATTTGTATATCATATATAAAATTATATTCATAAACATATGTTTTCTACTATAACTCAATAAATGAATGATACTAAGCAATTTAAATTAAGTTATATATTAAAAACTAACAAATAAGACATTAAAAAGATAAGTAAAATCAAATATCGTGTTACAAAAACCGCGCATTACGCCATGGCGGGCCTCAGGCATAACGTGGCGTGAGACACAAGCCTTGAGCCACGGCGCGCCATGACGACTGTTACGGCGAGCTTTTTCGAACATTGGGAAAAAATCGACAAAAACTAAAAAATCTAAATCTATTAAATATTGAAAGAAAAATATAATGAAATATCATTAAAAAAAAACTAAACAACGAACGTTATTCAAAGTATCTCTATCAACTATTTTATAATTTTTTCTAAAATATACAATCTAAATTTTATGTCTCTAATAAAATTATATCCAATTCCGATAACTATTTTATTTTTACAATTTCAACATTATTTATATTATTAAAATATTTTATAAGTTTATTATCTCAAAACATTTTAGAAAAACATTATAGAAAATTTAAAGCTAAGATATAAATTAAGAACTTTAAATTTGAATTTTGGAGGATAAATCGTATAGAAAACATCTTAATAACAATCATATTATTAATTTAATTATCATAGTAAAAAGAATAATAAAAAATAATATATTTAATTCATCTTCAAAAAAAAAAAATTTAAAGTAAAGAAATGGCTAAACGTTATACCAGAAAATCTATAATAAATTAATAAAACAAAGCTATTTTTTTTAAATAAAAAAAGATTAATTGAAAAAAAATTAATGTGAAGGGGATTCGAACCCTGGCGGGTACTATGCATACGCCTCGGCCACTACATGCCTTTGCCGCTACGCTGGAGTTGCTTTTGTTTAAGAATTTGCATTAGATTTTTATATAGTGATTTTTATTATAAGTAAAAAAAATTCCGAGGCCCCCGACGATCGGAGGCCCTGTGCGGTAGGACCACTCCGCACACCCTAAAGAACGGCCCTGAACCTTTTACATGGTGCAACCCATGCAACCCCTCTATCCACCACTCATTTTATTTTCACATTTTTTAATTAAAAATGTGAAAATAAAATGAGTGGTGGATAGAGGGGTTGTATGGGGTTGCACTATGTAAAGGGGGCATTTGAACACCCCTCTATAGACTTAAGTTCGCGTGAGACCAAACAGTTTCCGTGAGACCGGTGAGACCAAACTTTAAAATATAAAACTTCACACCAAAAAACTGTGAATGTAAAAAAAGTCGAACTTTTCATAGGGAAAACACCGTAAATGTTACGTTCACGGTGTTTTTCGCTGTGAATGTTCGTTTTTTTACCTTCACAGCGTCTTCACTGTGAAGGTTCGTATATACCTTCACAGTCTTTTATCTGTGAAGGTTTGATTTTTTTTTAACTTGGTTTAGGTTTTTTTACTTTCATAGTGTGATTACATTATGAAGGTTCGAATGTTTTTTACCTTCACAGTGTTTCGGTGTGAAGTTTCATGTTTTAAGGCTTGGTCTCACGCGGTCTCACGGAAACAGTTTGGTCTCACGTGAACCTGACCCCCCTTTATATCTATATCTATATATCTATATATATAGAGGAAGGATCATGCGAGAAGTTAAACATTTTGCGAGAAGGCGAGAAATGTTTAATCATATATGATTACACAGCCTGTAGGTGTGTTTAATCATATATGATTAAACGTCTATATATTGCCAATATAACATGTATTTAATCATATATAATTAAGCTTGTGTATCATATATGATTAAACACTTCTCGCCTTCTCGCAAAATGTTTAGCTTCTCGTTTGAACCTGTCCCTATATATATATATATATATATATATATATATATATATATATATATATATATAGAGAGAGAGAGAGAGAGAGAGAGAGAGAGAGAGAGAGAGAGAGGGAGGATCATGCGAGAAGCAGACTAATTTACGAGAATGCGAGAAAGAATGTGAGTCACATAATTTATTAATTAAAAAAACTATTAATAAAAAATAAAAAATAGTTTTAGAAAATAGGATAATTATCATTTTAAATTGGATAAACCCTTAAAGTCCTCATTATATCTTTTAGATTTATTTATTTATTTTGTAATTTCAATTATTTACTATTTTTTTATTATTTTTTTTTTCTAAATATACTTTCTAAATATCACACGTGATATCAGTATATAAATATTTATGATATCACATATCATATTATTACATGTGATAATTGTATATATTTTAGTTAATCATATGTGATTATGTATACTTTTATTTATAGATCTTTTTGTGATGTAAATATTATCACATATGATAATTGTATATATTTTAGTTAAGCATATTGTGATGTAAATATTATCACATATGATAATTGTATATATTTTAGTTAATCATATGTGATTATGTATACTTATATTTATAGATCTTTTTGTGATATAAATATTATCACATGTGATAATTGTATATATTTTAGTTAAGCATATGTGATTATGTATATTTATATTTATAGATCTTTTTGTGATGTAAATATTATCACATTTGATTATGCGTCATTTATATTCAAACATATATTATCATATGTGATATTTACAAAAATTCACCTAGTGGGTTCATATGTGATTCATAATAATATATCACATTTAAACGAAGTTAATCACATGTGATTCAAAACGTAAATCTAAAAAATAGAGAAAAAATTGGTGAAATAAATAATGAATTAGTTATGGATATCACATGTGATATTTGATGAAAATTATGATTTTATCTAGAAAATAATAATATGGATTTGATAAAAAAAACTATGAATTTATTAAAATTAAAAAATAAATAAATGTAAAAGATATTATGAGATTTTTAAGGATGTATCCAATTCAAATTGTAATTATCCTAATTTTTAAAAAAATAATTTATTTATGCTATTTTTAATTAATAAATTATGTGGCTCTTATTCCTTCTCGCCTTCTCGTAAATTGACTACCTTCTCGTTTGAACCTGCCCCTATATAATTATGATTTTATCTAGAAAATAATAATATGGATTTGATAAAAAAACTATGAATTTATTAAAATTAAAAAATAAATAAATGTAAAAGATATTATGAGATTTTTAAGGATGTATCCAATTCAAATTGTAATTATCCTAATTTTTAAAAAAATAGTTTATTTATGCTATTTTTAATTAATAAATTATGTGGCTCTTATTCCTTCTCGCCTTCTCGCAAATTGACTACCTTCTCGTTTGAACCTGCCCCTATATATATATATATATATATATATATATATATATATATATAGGGAGAGGTTCATTTGAGAAATGGTAAATATATGAGAAATAGAGAAGTAATCTTAGCCATTCATCTGGTCAACATTTGCGGCTTTGACCGCGAAGCACCGGATAATTCCTTGTGTGGTCTATAGAAGGTAGAGGGTAATTTCATAAAATACACGGGATGGGTTCATATATGAATCTGTATGAATCACAAAGGTATATGAACCTTTGTGATTCACAAAGGTTCATATATGAATCTTTGTGATTCATACAGATTCATATATGAAACACAAATGTTCATATATGAATCTGTTAGTTAGTTCAACTGATTCATATATGAATCACAAAAGTTCATATATGAATCAGTTAAAAGAGTTCAGTTGTGAATTGCACTGGTTCATATATGAACATATAGTTCATATATGAACACAGCCCGTGTGTTTTGTAAAATTTACGAAATTGTCTTTCTATTTTTTGGGATAGCCGCAACTTTTGACCGGTCAAAGCCGCAATATTTGACTAGTCAAATCCGATCTTGACCATATGAATGGCTAGGATTACTTCTCTATTTCTCATATATTTATCATTTCTCAAATGAACCAAACACTATATATATATAGGGGAGCGATATATATATATATATATATATATATATATATATATATATATATATATATATATATATATATATATATATTGAACAATTTTGACCCGGAAGAGTAAACCGAGACACGTCCTTATATCTGCATTAAATAGTATCAACTCAAAGTCGTGCCCCTAAAATTCAAATTTCATTCAAGAAAACCTTCAAGTTAAACATTTATATTAATAGTTATTTATTATTCAGTATATTTAATAAATACCAATTTTCCATTCAAAAATTATTTCCAACAAATGGTGAAAACAACCATCATTTATCATTCAAACTAGGGAAATGTCCAGAAAGTCCAAATGCATGAACATTTTTATTATAAATTAGAGTGAATTGTGGATTTGGTTCATGTGGTTTTGTGATTTCTTTGATCATGGTTCTCATTCTATGTTTATTGTGGATATAGTTCCTATGGTATGCAATATATTGTGGCTATGGTCCCTAAAACTAACACCATTAACTTTTAATAGGTCAAATGATGAGTCATAAGGATACCAAAGTCCCAATCTAGGTTGCCCTTTGAGATATCTGAATATACTCTTAACAGCTTGACAGTGTGATTGCTTTGGCCTAACTTGAAATCTAGCACACACACAGACTGGAAACATTATATCTGGCCTAGAGGCTGTAAGATACATGAGAGAGCCAATCATGGATCTATAGTGATGAACATCCATATCCTCCCCCTCAAGATCTGCTGTTATCTGCTTGTGTGTCTCCATAGGTGTGTTGGCAGGCTTTGAGTCTGAGAAACCAAACTTGGTTAGAATGTCCTGCACATACTTGGACTGACAAATAAAAATACCATCTGACTTCTGTTGGACTTGGAGTCCAAGGAAGAAAGTAAGCTCCCCCATGGAACTCATTTTGAACCTTTGATGCATTAGGTCCTCAAACTCCTTGCACATATTGTCTCTTGTGGATCCAAAGATGATATCATCCACATAGATTTGGACCAGCAAGATGTCCTTCTTCTTTCTCTTGATGAACAGAGTTTTATCAATGACTCCTCTTTCAAAGCCATTTTCCAAGAGATAGGATGACAGAGTGTCATACCATGCTCTTGGTGCTTGATGCAGTCCATAAAGTGCTTTCTTCAGTTTGTATACTCTGTCTGGATAGCTTGGGTTTTCAAACCCTGGTGGTTGACAGACATATACTTCTTCTTAAATTGATCCATATAGAAATGCACTTTTTACATCCATTTGATAGACTTTGAACTTCATATAAGAAGCATAGGCCAGGAACAGTCTAATTGCTTCTATCCTAGCCACTGGTGCAAATACTTCTTCATAATCTATTCCTTCTTCTTGTGTATACCCTTGTGCCACCAACCTTGCTTTGTTCTTTATTACTATTCCTCTCTCATCTCTCTTATTCCTGAAGACCCATTTTGTGCCTATTGCTCTTTGACCTTTAGGAAGGTCTACCAGATTCCAAACATCTTGCAGCTTGAATTGTAGCAGCTCTTCTTGCATGGCTTCTATCCAACTGGAATCTTTCATAGCATCACAAGCCTTCTTAGGCTCAAGCTGGGATAGAAAGCAAGAAAGCACTGTATGCTGTTGGTCTTGCATATCTTGCAGCCTGCTTTGATTTCTAGTCATCATAGGAGAAGAGATATCTCCTATTACCAGCTGAGGAGGATGATTCTTTTGTGTTCTTGTTTGATGACTAGGTTCTTCATTGAGTTCCACCTCTAGATTGGTGTCATTCAACTCAACTGAAGTGATTTCAGCAGCTACTTCTGGTTCTTTATTTTCTTGACTCTCCTCATCTCTTCTTTCTTCTTCACTCTGATTTGGTTCAGTAGATGGCTCCTTTTCACAGTCTTCAACAGGATCCACTGTAGGTATGGGAAAAATCACAGACTGAGGTATGTTGTCTTGAACTTGTGTAGTCCCTGATCCTCCACTGCTTGAACCTGCATAATCATCACTACTGAAACCAAAAGAGTTAGTTAGTGAATCAATGTCAAACAGCCACTGAGGACCAGACCCAATAGGATTTGGTGTGTTCTCATTGCATTTGACATTGTCACTTTCCTCAATTATTCTAGAAGAAGTATGAAAAACTCTGTAGGCCTTACTTTGAGATGAGTAACCCACAAGAAATCCATCATCTGCCTTGCTATCAAACTTTCCTAAGTGAGATTTGGTATTGAGAATTGTACAAGGACATCCAAATGGTTTAAAAAAACCAATAAAGGGTTTTCTTTTATTTAAGAGCTCATAAGGTGTCTTGTTTTTTGACTTAACCACTAGAACTCTGTTTTGGACATAACGGGCAGTATTAATTGCTTCAGCCCAGAAAGTAATTGGCAGTTTTGAATCAGCCAACAGAGATCTAGCAGCCTCTATTAGTGTTCTATTCCTCCTCTCAGCAACTCCATTCTGTTGAGGAGTCCTAGGGGCACTATATTGTCTCTCAATGCCTTTTTCTTCACAAAAGGTGTTTAGATCAAGATTTTTAAATTCAGTTCCATTGTCTGATCTAATGACTTTTACTTTTTGATTAGTTTGGTTTTCAATTCTTAGAATAAAGGATTTGATCAGTCCACTTGTCTCATCCTTAGTCCTTAGAAAATATACCCAAGTAAATCTAGAGTAATCATCAACAATAACTAGGCAATATGATTTCTTCCCTATGCTCATCACATTTGTAGGACCAAACAGATCCATATGTAATAACTGGAGACAAGAAGAAATTGTATTTAACTCTTTGGACTTATGAGAAGTTTTGTGCTGTTTGCCTTTAAGACAAGCAACACAATGATCATCACATGAAAAGACTTTTGATGGTAAACCTCTTACAAGGTTGTTTTTAACAAGTTTGTTCATTGTCTTGAAGTTCATGTGACACATCCTTCTGTGCCAAAGAGAGGATTCATCCACAGAAGCTTTTGAAACAAGACAGTTCAGGGATGAATCACTTGAAACATTGTCCATGTCGAGACAATAAACATTTTCCTTTCTTGGAGTTCTAAGTAGTATCATGCTTTCATCAACTACCTTGAATCCTGGAGCAAGGATCATACATTCTGTATTGGTAAATAATATACTATGTTGTTTGTCACAAACCTGTGATACACTCAACAGGTTGTACTTTAACTGATCAACATAGTAGACATCCTCAAATGTCATCTTACCTTTTGTAACATTACCTTTTCCACTTATTTTTCCACCTGCAAGATTGTCTCCAAATGCAACATGTACTCCATTAATATGCTTGAAATCCTGAAGGTATGACATGTTGCCTGTCATGTGCCTAGAGCAACCACTATCCACATGCCAGATGCTCTTCCCCTTAAGCTGTTGGTTGCCCTGCACATAAGATAAATCAGTTAGTATTGATTAGGAACCCAAGCCAAAGTGGTCTTGGGTACCCCTTTCTTATCAAAATATTTACATTCCTTCTTGACAAGAATTTTAAACTTTGACTCCTCATTGCTGGAGTACTTTGTCACAATAATGGGTTTGAATGCACTTTTGCTAGAAGCAATACTGGTTTTAGAAGTACTAACTACATTAGCAGCACTTGCATGCTTAGCAGTACTAACCTTGTTAGAAGTAGTAACTGTGTTAGCAGCAGTAACTGTGTTAGCAGTAGTAACCTTTGAAGAAGTACTAACAGTGTTAGAAGCATTAATATTCTCAGCAGTACTAATACTGATAGCAGCAGTATTACTTCTGGCAGCACTATCCCTGTCAGCAGTACTATTTGATGTAGCAGTACTAACAGTTTTAGTGCTTCTAGGCACCCACATTTTAATACTCTCTTTTAAAACCTTTTTCTTCATTTGGCCTTTGGTTTCAACAGATTTCTTAGCCACATGTTTCTTTCCAGCCTTCCTATAACCAACAGGTTTTTGCATAAATCTTTGAAAGTTCATCTTTTGGTTAATAGGGTTAAAGAAACAGTGCTTAGCCAAATGATTCAACTTGCCACATATGAAACAAGGTTTTGGTCTGATTATCTTACTCAGATCAACTCCTTGTTTCTGAGCCCATTGATTATTCCAGTTTCTTTGATTACCCCTCTTTTTACCAGAATTTAGGCTCTCAGTTTTATTGCAAGCACACTGTTTACAAGGGCCAGGATTCACAACAGTGGTCTGTTTGTAATGGACCTTGTTGGCCTTTCCTTTGGTCTTCTCTATCTCTTTAGACTTGACCCAAGTTTTTCCACATCCCTCATTGGTGATAATGTTGTTTTCTAAGGGTATCTCTTTACTCACAGCATTGTTCCCATTCTCACTGGCTTCTTTCTCAGTCATATCCTCAACAACCACCTCATCCAAATGATCTATCTTAAAGGATTCCTCAGACAAGTCCTTTTTCTCCTTGGTCTTTAACAAGTCTGATGTAGGAGGGATGTAGTTGTTGTTGTAAGAAGGGGGTGTGTTGTTGTATCCAACACCAGGCTTCATTTTATCATGAATCTGAGCCTTTAGAAGAGAATCCATTGCTTTTGAAGCATATGAAAACTTTTCTATATCAAGCTTAACTTTAGCTAGTTCTTCTTTCAACTTATCATTCTCTTCTTTGGACTTAGACAGTTTGGTCTCTAACTCATTCTTTTCCCACTTCCAGTAGTTTGTGTCATAAGAGTGTTGAAGTTCATTGGCTTGGAAGCCTCTGATTTGTTCTTCAAACCTCTCAACTATCAACACATAATCTCTTCTGTCCTTTTCTAATCTTTTGAGGTCATCACACATGTTTTGGTTGTGATCCCTGTACCTTTTGACAGTGTCTATGCAAGATTGAGTACAAAGATTAGAAATTACCTCAGTGGGGAGATCAGACACCTCTGCCATAAGAGCTTGATTCTGAATGGCTTCCTCAACTTGGTCACTCCAGTCAAACCCCATTCCTTGTTGAGAAACAAGGGCTTGAGCAGAGTTCTTGTTTTGATTGTAGCCTCCATTCTGAGCTTGTTGGTGATTGTTATTTGGCACACCACTTCTGCACTCTCTAGCAAAGTGTCCCTTCATGTGGTACTTATAGCATTCCACCTTTGTCTTGTCAAAACCAGCTCCATCTTCTCTTCTTTGAGAGAAATTATTCCTCCCAGTTCTTTTAATAAACTTTTTCACCCTCATAGATAACATGGCCATCTGCCATTTAATGTCCATCTCCTCCAGATCATCAGGGTGAAGTTGTTCCAGATCATCATTAATCAAGGAGTTGTTGCTGTGACTGGACAAAAAGGCTTCAAAGACAGTTTCAGTGCCTTTTTCTGAATTCACTCCACTAGCAGCACTAACTGCTTCAGGGTTGGCAGTAGTATCAGTAGATGCGGATAGAAGTGCTGCATTATGAATATACCCAGTGGGCTTCTTCTTAGCTTCTACCTCAGATTCAAAAACTCTTAGATCATTATACATATCATCTAGTTCCTTCTCTTCCAGATTGTCACTCTGTCTATATGAGACAGTGTACATAGTCCATTCATCCCCAAGAGATCTGAGGAACTTCCTGTTGATATCATCTTGCTCTGATACCACTTATCAGGATCGAATTCTCAACAAGAATTATGAATACTCAGAAACAATATTAAAGAAGTTGCGGAAAAACACTTTAATATTCAATAAACAGAAAAACAATGAAACAGTGAATCACAATCAACTTGTAAACTTTATTTAATGATTCAAGTTACAAGCTTTTCACTCACAACCTCAATCTTGAAGAACAGGCTCTTTCAAGACGAATTCTACTTCTCTAGAATTAGGAACGATGCCTTGAGGTTGATTCTCTCTCTATCTCAAAAACTCAGAATTTATTCTCACTAAAAAAAAGTTACTTCGCTATTCTAAACAAATCTATATATATATATATATATATTGAAGAATAAAAGATAATTACTAAACATAAAAAGATCTTCAAAATAATCTTCATAATTATCTTCAAGCTTTCCATGTTTATCTCCAGATGATATATCTTCAACATTATCTTCAAATTATCTTAGAAGCAACATTAATCACCTTGATCACCTTGGAAGCATTAACTGAGTCTTGGTAGCATTAACTACTAAGCAGCACTAACCACTAGCAGTACTAACTAGCTAAGCAGTACTAACTTTGTTCAAGCAGCACTAACTTTGACTACCAGTATTAATTCTACTAGAAGTAGTAATACCTAGCAGTATTAACTTTAAGATCCTCTGGCAGTACTAACTCTGAACTAGCAGCATTAAAGACTTGTTCACATCTTCAGTTCCCAACAAAGGCCTTATGTGCCTTGCACACTATGGACATAATAGTCATTTTCTTTTTCTCATTTAATTTATTCTATACATCTTTAAAACAAAATACTAAATTGTGGATTTGGTTCCTATGCATCACTCATCATTTTAAAACACATTTATCATTTCTCTTAATTTTTTTTCATCCTATCTTCATTGTCAAAGTACAAGAAAATTTAATTTATTAAAGTGCAAAAAAACATTACTTGCATTTAAAAATGACAATTGTTTAAACCCAACACTACATCCCAAAAAAGACAACCTATCAAAATAACAATTGTTTAAACCAGTAATACATTCCATTATGTAATTTTATCGGCAACGCCATATAGATGACAAAATGTGGGTATGAGCTATAAAAAGCTTATGGGCCAAGATTTTATAGAAGTGGACACCTATTGAGTTTTATTAGTTCAAAATCAATAAAGCAAAAAGATACAAGTTGCTTACCGTTCAACAAACAAGAATTCAAGAAAAATATTGTCAGTCAATCTCATCACCTTATTATCACCATAAAGAGGACCAGAAATAAGAGAGACTTGATATATATTCATAAATAAAACAGAGGTATGTGAAGCAACATTCAAAAACTTAACACCACCATCACAAAAGCAATTGTACTATATATATATATATATATATAAAACCATCAAAGAAATAATAATAATAGTGAAATCACAGTTGAGACCTTCTTTAATCTATTTTATTTACTTTTTGATGTAGATTTATTTGGTGTGTGTTTGAAGGTGATTTGGTTGCAAATTGATTGGTGTGATGATTTATTTACCCATCTATTTTGATAGGTTGTCTTTTTTAAGATGTAGTGTTGGATTCAAACAATTGTTATTTTTAAATGCAAGTAATTTTTTTGCACTTTAACAAATAAAATTTTCTTGTACTTTGACAATGAAGATAGGATGAAAAAAAATTAAGAGAGATGATAAATGTGTTTTAAAGATGATGAGTGATGTATAGGGACCAAATCCACAATTTAGCATTTTTTGTTTTAAAAATGTATAGAATAAATTAAAAGGGAAAAGGAAAATGACTATTATGCCCATAGTGTGCAAGGCACATGAGACCTTTAATCCTTAAAAGTTAAGGGTGTTAGTTTTAGGGACCCTAGCCACAATATATTGCATACCACAGGGACTATGTCCACAATAAACATAGAATGAGAACCATGGTCAAAAAAATCACAAAACCACAAGAACGAAATCCACAATTCACTCTATAAATTATTAAATCTTTAAACTTTTTTTAATAAAAATTCATTAAATTTCTCCATTTTAAACGACTATGTTCTTAAACATTTTTCTTAAACAAATAAAATATTGAAATTTAAAAAATTGGTTACCTAAATTCTTTTAACAAAAAAAAAAACTACTTGGCCAACAACCAGCTATGAAAGTTATAAAGTAAAAAAATTTAAATAAGTTTTACCGTTCCCAAATTAATCTACGCCATTCAAACCTCTCGCAAACGCCATCGCTTCCCCTCGCCACCCCTTCATCGCCCCCTGGTCATCTGGTCTCCATCACCGCCCATTGCCATCGTTGCCCCTGCCATTGATTTCTGTCTTTTTTATCTGTTTTTTTTATTCTCCATATATTTAATTTGTCTATACATACTCTATTAAGTTGTTGGAAAAGAAGAGGATTGAAAAAAGAGAGTGGACGACGATGGGGCGGCTAGGGGATGGTGAGGGGATCAATGTGTAACATCCAAAATCTTGGTAAATAAATAATAATAATAATAATAATAATAATAAAAAGAATGAAAATAAAATAAAATAAAATGATTTTTTGTTCATTTTGGACATAAAATGTGAAATATTATGTTAGGAGGGGGTAAAAGTGAAAAGTTGTTCAAAATAGTGAAAAGAAGAGCCAAATGTAAAAGTTATGAAACTCAGGGGGAACTAATGTCATCTTTTCTAAAAGGTCGAGGATCTGTTTTGCCATTAGTACAATTCTGTTTAAGGAAAACGACCTCTCAGCGTAAAAATCGGGATTTGTCTGATTTCTTCAACTAATAGGACACCCTTCCAGAAAAAAAGAAGAAGAGAGAACCGTTTGAGGATCATTTTGGGTTCAAATAGCTTGAAAAATAAGCGTATATAGAAGGAGAAATCTAAGTTTGAAGTTCATAATCAACATTCTCGGTGTTTTGTCGATCTTAGGTGAGATTCTTAACCAAACCTTATGATTTTTATGTCTATTGATTTGTTTTTAAGTGCTTTTTAAAACCCCAGTAGCTTCATATCTCATTTTTGCATTTATATGGTTTGATTTCATGTTCAAAGTTTTGTTAGGTTTTGGTTTAAAACCCAAAACTTTAAATAAGAAAATGAGGCTCATTACTTGATGAAAAGTTATGTTCTTATGTCAAAATGTTGGTAAAAATGTTACCAAGAGCTTGGTGCAAAAAGAACGAAAAAAGGGCAAGAAATGATCAATTTCGAGTTTAAAAGTTCTAAATCGTATATGATGGTTGTTGGGTATGCTGTGTTCTTTTGTTTCTATTTGTTTATTTATTTAAAAAAAAGAAAAAAAAACCCCAAAGAGAGTGTGACATGGCTCGAACCTGAAACCTCCAATCCATACTACCCACACGTTTACTAGTTGGTTAAAGAGGTTCTTTGTTTATTTTGGTGTATGAAAATCTAATTAATATTTCGAAAGTTATAATTTAAGTTATAACAAAATTATCTTATAGCCCCTTGAGTTCTATATATATCATTTTATTATCATATATTTTCTGGAAATTAAAAAAAAAAGTTTTCATGGATTTACAAAATGTAAATCTTGACTCGCTTTTAATTATTGGGGCTTATAAAGTTCCTAAGGGGTTGTTTGACAGTTGTCGAATGGTTTGGTGTAGAATGATTAAGAGGCTCTTATGATATAGTGCAAAATGGAATACAGTTGTTTTTTAATTGTTTAGCATGAAATCAGGGTTCTGAATGGTTAAGGGAGGGTCAGGATACAAAATCATTTAGAGGGTTTTGGAACCATTAAGAGGCAACTTTTTTTTTTTTGCCAAACAAGATTCACCTCTTAGCGATTCAGAGGTTGCCTCTTAATGGAACCATTAAAAAGTAAACAAACAGCCCCTAAAATGCCCTTACAACTAGGGAATCAATATTTTAACATTACTTTATGTACAAATGGTGCATGGTTCGGAATATGAGATGTTAGTTTGGTTTGTCACATTTAAGGGGAGGCACGACCCCGAAATGGGTGACTGGCTCTGCGTGAGTCGTACACACCAGGGAATGTCTGTGACACGACAGGACGACCCCGTAATGGGTTATTGGCTATAGGTGAGCCGTACACACCCAGAGAATGCTTGCAACTTATCATTTCTTACTCGAGGAGACAGTTATGAGGTATCGTTACTTTTGGTGTTGCATGTTTCAAAAAATGAATATTATTTTATATGAAGTTTGTATGTTTGATATGTGTGACAAGATATGATTTCACTCATGAAAACCATGAACTCACTAAGCTTTATAAGTTGACTATAGTATGCATCTCAGGGACAAATAGTTCGAGGCTGGACAAGGGCAAGGGACATGCTTAGAGCTCTACTTGCCTACTTTCATTATTTTTGGATTTAGTCTTTTGTTTAGACTTTTATGTATTGATTAGTTGTAACTTAACCTCGTATGGGACGAGTTAACTCTTAAGTTACATGTTTATGTATTTTGGAGACTTCCGTTGCGAACGATTTTGAGTCTAGGTATCCGAAATCAACACCTAAATCTCTCAAACTTAAGTTCTGATACCAACATGTAACACCCTAAAATCTTAATATAGCAACTAATTTAAAGTTTTCTAAATACATCAATAATTGCTCACCTACCATAACAATTTAAGGTTTAACTTCAATAAACACAATTCAAGCCTTATACAAGGTCTACAATAGGGACATGTGTTATTAAAACCCAATAATAGCCGATATCCCCATGATGCGGAAGTCTTCACCAAGCTACTCACCTTCGTGCCTATAACTAGCGCACAACACTTCATAGAAACGCTAGCACTATATCCCCCCAACCAGAACCTGATGCACATGCCGACAAATAAAAAGGTTAGGCTAACGCCTAGTGAGTTCAAGAGTTTTCAACATGAGTGGATATATAATGTTATTGATAAAGAATGTCATTTAAATCATTGATCTTCCTGAATGGTTTACTTTAACATGAGACGACTCATTTTCCAAATATGCACATTTTAAAGATGACAATTCTAGCATGAAAATAATCCTTCGCAAAATAGATTTTAACCTGAAACTCACTTTAAGCATTACACAAGGATTGAACTCCCAATTTATAAAAACACGAATAAGACTTTATTTCCCGAAACACCAAAACACGGGTGGAACACTAATACTCCACATAACTCATCGATAAAACCCGTACATATAAAACGTCACCGAAAACATGGATACTAAAAGTACAATACCCAAAACAACACCTTTCGGTGACGGGGGAGACCCGTTTCCATTGAACGTGGAGGGAACACAAAAGTATGCCACGTATCTATGTTATCGAACTGCACCTCAGATCATTGACTTTAGTGCACACTAACTTAAGTGTCACCTCAAGTCCCCAACACCTTTAGTGCATACCACTTAGCGGGCGTCACCTCAAAGACACGATACCTTTAGTGCACACCACTTAGCGGGCGTCACCTCAAGGATACCCGATCTTAGTGCCTATTCGCTCTCTAGTAGAGTTCCAACCTCAAGGTCCCTGTTCGAACTTTTGTGTCTACTCACTAGCATTCAAGGTAGGAGTCTCAACTCCTTACTTGATAACCCATGATGACTAACACTCGTGTACAAGAATTAGACATCCAAACACAAGACCCATGGTCCCGAAGTACAACTCACAAAGGTTCCTCTTCGCCAAACAACCGAGACGACACCAATGCGAACATGACATTATTTTCCCAAAGTGAGAATCCCAAGAGTCCTCACCATTAAACACGACTGGCTTACATGCCTATGGATCCAATGCATTACAGTCTAAAACACATGACTCCTATTGGATGACACACACACTCAAAACATGTATTCCAGTTCAACCTGATTCTGAATATGTATCCCAATAGTCAACACCAACCCAAAGAATTCCCAAAATTCCTTAATAATTCTCTCTTGATATTGGTAAGGTCGTCCTTCCAAGGACGTACCAATACGCTTTCTGGGGAGTTGGTTAGTTCGGATTAGGCTATCGCACCCTCCGACCTATTCTCAAACCTCACACATTCCGTCAATGAGATCCTTACCTCATCCAGAAAATCATACACATCAATGCTTATCTACCAACATCTAAGCTTCCTTTAAATTCCACCACCGTGAGGTTAATTATTTCCCATGATCTAACGTGGATACTTCCAAATATTTCAAAGTTCATTGACCCCTAAAGATTAAGTCGGCTTGCACCGAGCCGATCCCTAAATGACCTACAGTTGACACTTAATATGGAACCAAACCCCAAATCATTTAGCTTTACGGACAAACCATACATCACCATTATTCACGAATACTCATTAAGATAGTGCACTACCGACAAATGGCATGTTGTCGCACAGTTAACCCATCAATTC
The DNA here is from genome assembly GCA_954870635.1 of Arctium minus. NCBI lineage: Eukaryota > Viridiplantae > Streptophyta > Magnoliopsida > Asterales > Asteraceae > Arctium > Arctium minus. The sequence continues at coordinate 162,508,787 of OX941081.1, forward strand.
AAATCCAACCATACGTAAACAACCTTACAAGGTTTTAACCTGAAATTTTTACCGAAGGGAAAGATTATCACTTACATAACTGGGAGAATGCACAATTCTAACACCTCAATTATTCATGCGTGCATCGATTCATAACTGAAACCCCAAAATTCAAAACCGACCACAAGTCGGATCATCCGACGCTTCAATTCCCAAGGACTCTTCTGGTCCCGAATTACAACTCCTTTCATGATAGGGTTTTATATCTATAGCCCTAATGAGTTCAAGGTTTTTCAAATAATATTCCAATTTGAAATTTTATAAAATTCTCAAATGCAACAACTTTACAACAATTAATCGTACGTGTAAAATCTACTACCGTTTACTCGGTAGGTGTACAAAGTGGTCTCAAACGCCACACACATAAAACCATTTTGAAAATCGTTTGGTCATTACTCAAACTAATAATGATAATAAACAAAAATACACAACAAACATTTGGAATGGACCACTATGGTTCTAACATGCATTAATTTACACCATAGATGAGAAATAATTTTACGTACTAAAACAGGGCATAACAAGGCGTTTGCACAAGACTCCCAAAAGGAAAATTCACATAATCAAGTTCTTTGACCCAAAAATGGTGGCTAAAATTCACATAATTTTACGGATAAAACGTTCTTTGACCCAAAATGGTGGCTATAATGCCATGCATACGAGTAAATCAATATAATGCATTGCGTGAGACTACAACAGTAAAATCAATAACCCAAGGATGTTAAAAGAAAACGTTTAACACAAACCATCATAAATCATCCATATGCTTACTCACACCAAAAGCATAAATCATTTGTAGTACTAAGTAGTGTGCAACGAAATATGCTCGTATAAAACTCAAAAGTGAACCCATACGACATTGATCTTCCCAAAATAGCATATGGGATGACATCTACCAACAAAACTCTTATGAAATAAATTTCTCAATAACTCATAACCCAACACACGCAAAGAACTTAGTCTACGCAGTTCAAGGTTCACTCATGCGTCGCAAAACTTCGCAAAAATAGGACTCCATAAATACTCAAAGAAACTCATACGGCATAAAATTCACAACATAACTCAAACACCAAAACATGGAAATAACTTTCTATCCAAAACCTTAACATATATGGAGGAGATCCAATGTTAGAGTCATAGGTTACAGTTACTTGTCCAAGACCCTAAACAACATCAAAATACGGACATCACATTATCAGAAAATAGTGTTGGACAACAACGAGAATAAGGAAAGTCCCAGCCAAGTTTGCAACCACGTGCAATTAAACGATTTTATGCATATTTAAAATCGTGGTTTAAAATCTTGTGTGTGCTAAAATTTTTTCCAAGACTTTGTAACATAATGCACACTTGGTGGAGTCCAGTCCCTGGGCGGCTCTCGGTTCTTGAGCATGTTGGGGGAATCCCCTTCTTACCGATCTGTAACGAGCTAACGAAAGGCTCGGCAGTCCACCGGGTGGGTTTGTTTATCCTTTTACCCGCTTTCCTTTCGGACAACTTTCAATCGAAAAAGATTTTGAGTCCCGTTCGGCGGAAGGGCTCTCTGTGGCTCGGATGTCGATGACAGGTAATTCCTGTCATCAGAGAAAAAATAAATTTTTCGCTAAAGTAGAAGATGCTTTTGGAAACATGAGAAATAATTGATGCAATATATTTTAGAAATAAATTTCGTGCATGAGTTTGGTCGGCACTCAATATCTCAAAATCACGCTCCTCAATTTCCCAGTCATACTATTGTCATCCAGATGCTTAAACATCTTAAGGCAATAATCAATTGTTTCATCCGTTCACCTTACAATTTCTTCTTGAAGTAAGGTAGATTCAATAAGCCTATGGTTCTAATTCAACCAATCAATCCGACCCGAAAGGGTTCACTTAATGCAATTACCATTCTTAATCGTCACTACAAGTGACAATGCTATAAACATTAACCTCTTCAAGCCATTACAACTCGAAAACTCATCCGCTACCCCATCGGTCCTCATATAAGGGCGGTTCAAGCACACACATGTAACATGTAAGCTCACCACGAAACTGGCCAGGTGTAATTATGAACGTACCATACACGATTATCCTTGCTACCCTCGTCATGATTCCCGATTCTTGTGACTCTATCGACTTCAAAATATCTTATCTTAGAGTGTCTAGTAGTGCAATCTCACTTTCTCATACTTAGAAGAACACTAGTTTGAGTCTAGGTATCTGAAATCAACACCTAAATCTCTCAAACTTAAGTTCTGATACCAACTTGTAACACCCTAAAATCTTAATATAGCAACTAGTTTAAAGTTTTCTAAATACATCAATAATTGCCTCACCTACCATAACAATTTAAGGTTTAACTTCAATAAACACAATTCAAGCCTTAAACAAGGTCTACAATATGGACAGGTGTTATTAAAACCCAATAATAGCCGATATCCCCACGATGCGGAAGACTTCACCAAGCTACTCACCTTCGTGCCTATAACTAGCGCACATCACTTCATAGAAACGCTAGCACCATATCCCCCCAACCAGAATCTGATGCACATGCCGACAAATAAAAAGGTTAGGCTAACGCCTAGTGAGTTCAAGAGTTTTCAACATGAGTGGATATATAATGTTATTGATAAAGAATGTCATTTAAATCATTGATCTTCCTGAATGGTTTACTTTAACATGAGGTGAATCATTTTCCAAATATGCACATTTTAAATATGACAATTCTAGCATGAAAATAATCTTTGCAAAATAGATTTTAACCCGAAACTCACTTGAAGCATTATACAGGGATTGAACTCCCAATTTATGAAAACACGAATAAGCCTTTATTTCCCGAAACACCAAAACACGGGTGGAACACTAAGACTCCACATAACTCATGGATAAAACCCATACATATAAAACGTCACCGAAAACATGGATACTAAAAGTACAATACCCAAAACAACACCTTTCGGTGACGGGGGAGTCCCGTTTCCATTGAACGTGGCGAGAACACAAAAGTATGCCACGTATCTATGTTATCGAATTGCACCTCAGATCATTGACTTTAGTGCACACTAACTTAAGTGCCACCTCAAGTACCCAACACATTTAGTGCACACCACTTAGAGGGCGTCACCTTAAGGACACGGTACCTTTAGTGCACACCACTTAGCGGGCGTCACCTCAAGGATACCCGATCTTAGTGCATATTCGCTCTCTAGTAGAGTTCCAACCTCAAGGTCCCCGTTCGACCTTTAGTGTCTACTCACTAGCATTCAAGGTAGGAGTCTCAACTCCTTACTTGATAACCCATGATGACTAACACTCGTGCACAAGTATAACCCATAAAGGTTCCTCTTCGCCAAACAATCGGGACGACACCAATGCCAACACGACATTATTTTCCCAAAGTGAGAATCCCAAGAGTCCTCATCATTAAACACGACTGACTTACATGCCTATGGATCTAATGTATTACAGTCTAAAACACATGACTCCTATTGGATGACACACGCACTCAAAACATGTATTCTCCAAAATAAAGTACATTAAATGCAACTCACACCCAAGGCTCCACTTTAAGTGATTAAAACCGGAAAAATGTCCTCAAGACTCAATTTAGTCCAAACCGGGCCAGAGGCCCAACAATTTACGTAAAACCCCAAATGAAAGCCGGTATAAACATTGAAACACGATTGACCAACTATCATGCAAACAGAACGATCAAAAGTATGATTAACTCAAATATCCTCATTGGTTGAGGCAAACCATTTTCTAAATGAACTCGTACCCCTATATTTCCAAAATGCCTCATATCACAATAATATGCATTTTCCGGAAAGGTTTATAATGCCAAATACAGAAAATGACACTTACGTCAAATGAACTCCAATTATATATGTAAAATCATTGATGAAACATTTCAACATGATTTATTTATCAAAATTCCCAAAAATCCTAAAATGGGTATTTCACCATGTTTATAAAACTAAACATTTCAAAATAACCAAAACTTATCAGGTGATCAACAGTTAAAAATTTCATGTAAAACACAAAACACTTTAAAATGAACATTTTGGCATGTCTACCATTTTCACAAATCAACTTGAACTCACCTTGCTAGATTTTGGCTAAATCTAGATTTTACCCCGACTTGAGCTTCCTTGAAGAATTCCGAATCCACAAGCAAAACCTTCCAAAAACCTATCATTACAAGTTTCCAACCATGAATATACTAATTCAACCATTTATAATCGATCCCCAACATTTTACATAAAGATCTCTACTTATGACAAAACCCTAATTTCCAAAAGTGAAGAAAAGGGTAGATTACCTTATCCATAACTTCAATCCACCACCCAAAATGCTTCTAGGTTACCAACACGAGCCATAAACTCCCAAACTTCCAAATGATGAAAAGGTTAGGTGGAAACCCTAGAAATTAGATAAAGATGATGAAGAAGGTGGAAAGGGTGAAGATATCTTAGCTCAAGCTTCCACATTTTGCTAGATGAGGGAGAATCGCTTGAAACACTCTAGGTTTGGTGTTTCAAATGCTCAAAATCAACAATGGGGGTATAGGGTTCGGTTTAGAGAGAAGAGGAGAGGGTATGGTTGAAGTGGATAATGAAAGGAGGCTGAAAATCAAGCTTTTAACCTGCTGGACCCCGAATGCGATTGTGCCAAGCGAAAGTAACATGGTCACTCTCGCGAGGCACTCTCGCTGGGAGTGTATCGCGGCCATAAGGCCCTCCGTGAGAGTGACACGCGATTGTGACACATGTCACTTTCGCTGTCACTTTCGCCCAGACTCCCCGAAGCCCGAAAATCCGATCTTTTTTTACACTAAGGCCCTCGACACTCTTTGGAACTTTTAGTAGTGTTTTCCCAACATTAATACCACCAAACACAAGGTACAGAAACGCCTGGGTGCTCCTATACTTACCGAAAATTAAGGGTGTTACATACACGGTAATAATAATAATAATAACATATGGTATCAGTATGGTCTCACGTGGATCGACAAGGGTTTCCATCATCAAATAAGGTGCTAAGGGAGTGGCACCACCAACAAGTAGAGGTCGAGGTCAAGGTCGGGGTCGAGGTAGCGGCCATACTGCAAGCTCAAGTTCAACTCTGTCTACCTGTGCTAACTCAACCGCCAGTAAGAATCGAGGTAACAGGGGAGGAGAAAATCCCGCCACTAATGAGGTGATTACTGAACGAGTGGTGCAAGTCCTTGAAAATACGTTGCCAAGTATGCTTAAGGCAATGTTGGGTGACAAGTTCATAAACCATGAAGGGGAGGAAACAGTAGGCGTCCGACAAAAGAAGACAGTGAACAACTTTTCTGCCAGTTAAAAGGTTGAATCATCAAATAAAAAGAAGATGGATTCACCAATCAAGGAAAATGTTGAACCACAATTCAATGAGAGAGGATGCAATTACAAGACGTTTAAGGCCACCTGTCCAAATAAATTTAAGGGTATTGAAGGTCCAGTTGCCCTGATGAACTGGATCACTAAGATGCAGAGTTCCTTTAAGATTTGTAAATGATGAGAAGAGCAACAGGTGACTTATGCTGCGACCACCTTTGTGGAATATGCACTACATTGGTGGGAGAATGAGTGTGCGATGAGAGGTGATGACGATATCGCAACCATGACTTGGGAGAAAATGAAGAAGATGATGATGGACAAATATTGTACACATTCAGAGGTGAATAAGTTGGAACACTAGTTTGTTCAAAAAGAAAAGTTGGAGCTTATCACGTTATATTTAGTTTCTTATTTGAACCTCCCACTATATATACATACAACACAAATATATATGGGTTCAAACGAGAACGCTAATTATTTAAGAAAACATGAGAACGACCGTTCATGTACAAAATCATACATGATTCACGTACAAAATCATATATGATTCACGCTACTTTGTATCGCAACTTAAATCGCGGCCAAAGTCGTCCTTGTCCATTTTTTTGCCGTTAATGTAAAATCACATGTTATTTTGCACATGATTTGTTGTTCTCATGTTTTCTTAAATAGTTAGCATTCTCGTTTGAACCTTCATCTATATATGAGTGTGTGTATGTGTATATATATATGAAAATAACCAAATGAGAACCACAAAACGTCGTCGTAAGAATATTACACGTACATACCGCTTACGTAAAAACGGTTTAAACGGAGATAGGGGTCAAGATTTGTCCACTAATTTACAACTTTAAATTGATTTTTGATTAAACTTTCTTATATATATATATATTTATTTATTTATATATATATATATAGAGAGAGAGAGAATGAGATAGAAAAAAAAAGATCGTGTGAGAAGAAGAGTTAAGGGGAGAAGGTGAGAAGGTAAGAAGGGATCTGGACACTTAATCACTTTTAAGTGCTTGATACGGGGATTGGTCCGGTGTATTTTGGTGCACCTTATCCTAATGTGCTTTCAGGACCATAACTTTCATTCTCACTGGAACCCTATATATATAACGTGAGAAGTGGATGTGAACCGTTGATCACTTTTAATCTCATGCCCTCCCATGAATTGCGCCTTATAAAGGAATTGATCCGGTGCATCTCATGCTAATGTGCGTCGATTTCTCATCCAACGGTTGATAACCACTACTCACGTTTCTTACGTTAACCTTAACTTCTAAACGGAACCCAATCCTATATATATATATATACGAAGGATCGTATGAGAAGATAAAAAGGGTGTATCACCCTGAAATTCTATCCCAATTGAAGAAAAATGTTGAACTGGGTGAATAGGTAAAGGAAGAACCACATATAGAGTATGGATGTAGTGCCATGTGGTAGTGACTCCTGTCACAATAGCACCAATGATACTAAGAGTATAGTCGTCTCGGCTATAGTTCCATGTAGTTGTGACATCTGTCATAATAGCACCAGTGGTACTAAGAGTATAGTCGTCTCGGCTATGGTGCCATGTAGTTGTGACATCTGTCACAATAGCACCAATGGCACTGAAAGTGTGGTAGTTCCGATTATAGTGCCATGTAGTTGTGACATATGTCACTATGGCACCGGCATCACCGAGTGTTTGGTCGTCCCAACGAATGTGCCAGGTAATTATGGCAATGGCAGGTTAACTGGTTTAATAACATCAAATGTTTCAAGAGAACGATCGAGGAATGGCCGGGATAAAGGTCGAGGAATGTTCGGGAAAACGGTCGGGAAAGCCATCGAAAAAGGTATTGGTATATTCCGCGCGACAGTGCCCGCTACAGTGACAAATGGCACTCTAGCATGGCAGGGTCGCTCGAGGCAAGGGGCTCTCGGTACATTTTTGTTAGATCATGTTTAATCAAGTTGTAATAGTTAGTCCGTTGTTATGTTTTGTTATGTATTTTGTTAATTGGGCTTGTGTAGGTGTCAAGGTTGTTGACCGTATATATAGTCTCTTGTTTTTACCTTTTAGGTAAAGCTACAGAATTTCGTTCATAGTCTAATCATTGTGTAATCATTATGTAGCCATCATCTTTCCTCTCAATGAATCATATGACACTTTTCTATCATTCATCTTTTATATGATTCATTCTTGTTTGATACTATGATAATGATTATGTGTGCTTGATTCTGGAACAACAATTGGTATCAGAGCTACATCAGAAATCAGAATCAATTGATCTTTGCAGAAATCGATCCCAGTTTGCTATTTTCGAAAAAGTCACTGTTTCAATAGTGTTTTTGAGATTTAAAGGTTGTTTAAATGCAATCTTTGGCTCACTAGATGCTTATGATGATTATGAACATATTTCATCTTAATCAGAAACAGGTTTACACACATTTGATTGGTCTATTTAATCTGTCTTTGAATTTTTAGACTCAGTCGTATGTAACCTGTCCAGATTCGAAAAGTCAGATCTGTTAAGATTTTGAAAATACAGTGATTGTGGTTTGTTCACGATCGATTATTGAACATAGTGTCAAATTTTGGGGTTGATTGAACAAGTTTAGCAATGGATATGGTGAAAAATTGAAGTTAAAGCTCGAAGTTAGCAATTTTCGCAAGTCTGTGCGAAGAACTCGCAGGATTAATAAATCACAAGGACAAGATTCGCAGAATAGGCATCTGCGAAAGTTGAAGGTTTCGCAGAATACCTACTTACGAATTCTAAAGATTCTCAAAGTATAGCCTACGAAAGTTACAGATTTCGCAGACCTCTACCTTGCGTATTTCACAACTTTCTCAACTCAAGCATTTGAGAAACCTGATCCAAACCTCTTTGATCTGCGAAAGTTGTATCCTTATAGTATCCTTGCCTATTATTTGCGAATTCTTGCTCTATTTCTCACATTTTTGCATACTTGTTGACTTTCTGTGCTTAATATCTGATTTTCTAATTAAAGATCACTTCAAGCACATATTTTAAGTACACAGGAAAGATGCCCTATACAGATGATAAGGGAAATACAGTGCTCACTCCAAGAGATTGTGCTCTGTCATACATGCCAGAGATACCGAAAATGGAAGCTGAACTTGAAAATCTCCGATGTCAAAACAAAGAATTAAAAGCTGACATGGAAGCCTTAAATGACAAAGTGTCAAAGGCTGAACTTCAAGTGAAAAGATATCAAGACAAAGGACATGACTGGCTCATGAAGGTGGATGAAAAAAAGAATAAAGAAATTGTTGAACTGGAGAAGACTTTCAACCAAAGACTGTCTGATGTTTCTAAGAAGTCTGAGTATGAGAAGAAGCAACTGGAGATTAAAATCTCAAATCTTTTAAAACAAGTTTCTGACTTTGAACAACTCATCATATCTGAAAGGAAGTCCTTTGATGATGAGCGAAAAGATTTTTAAAATAAAAATACTAATTTGTTCAAAGAAATTTCAAATAAAAACCAGATCTTGGAAAAAGATTTTGAAGAAGAAAGAAAGATTTTTGAAAAGGAAATATCTAAGCTTACAAGCAAATTGACAAACTTATCTACTGAGATCATGAAGGAGAAGAGGAGTAAATCTGGATTTCAAAGCAAATTTGATAAGCTCTACAGTGAGAACTTCAAGTTGTGTGACAAAATTCAGCAGCTTGAGATTGATAATACTGACTTGGCCAACAAGTTAAAATTTGTTACATCTAACTCATCCTCTTATGATGATGAGTCTGCTGAAAATCAGTATGTTCCTTTCAATCAGTATCAAGCATGTTTCAAAAAGTGGTTTTTAGAAAACAATCTGCAAAATCTAAAATTTCTAAACCAGATCAGTTTAAGACTCCAAAGTCCTCCTCTGTGAAATCAGCTGATAATAATGCCAATCATTTTCAAAATTCTCCGACCCAGTCTCCAAAGAAAGCTGAAAAGGTCTGGGTGATAAAGGGTTCTCCAGAAGTAGCAAAGCTTCACAAAGCTAACACGAAGAAGAACAGAGCTTCAAGAAGTAAGTCCTTTTTCCCTGACTTCATTCAATCAGCTACACATTTGATCAGGTTAGCAAAAAGGAAATTGTGTTGTTCTTACTGTTACACTGATGAGTTCATTCACAAATCACAAGCTTATCACAGATCTTATCATCACAAGGCTTATCACAGGTATGAGAATCACTGTAAGAAATTCTTAAACACTGACCAACCTGGACCCAAGTCTATCTGGGTACCAAAACCTAAACCTGTGGTGCAGATTGAAAAAGGAAAAGAGAATATGGAAGATGTTCTAGACATGAAGGAATGAGGAAATATGACTTCTGATTACTACAGATCAGGACTCTTGCTTCAATGTCAAAGCATTGACTTCTAAGTACAACAACTTAGAACTCATACTTAACTGTCAAAAGTTGGTGATCATCTAGAATACAGGGAGTTTTTCCTTACTCTAAGTCTCTATCTCATAATGTTTATTGTTTCTCAATATTTGTGAGAGTGGAAGAAAATTGAGCTTAAATGCTAAACTATCTATGCAGATATGAAGGGGGAGCATATCTGTACAAACCTTGTCAAGAGATCCATCACATATCAAGGGGGAGCTGCATGAAGAAATTTCATTTAACAAGAACATAAGAAAGATCAACCAGAGATCAGATCAAGGGGGAGTATCTGATGAGTTCAAGGAAAACTACACTGCTACATCAAGGAGGAGCAAGAAAGTGTTGTAAGTGGGGTGTGAGTAAATCTTTTTAGAATTAAAATTGATAAAAATGCCATTTTTGGGAGGTTTCTTTAATTAGAAAATTTCCACTTTTGGTACATTTTGTGAAAAGTTTCCCAAAATAGCAAGTTTCCCTATTTAGAATGTTTTTAAAAGGATGTAAACTTGGCTAAGTTTAAAATTCGCAATACACTAGCTTGAGAAAGCTACAAATTTCGCAGACTATACTCTTGCGAAATTTGTAGAATTCGTGAGCTAGTTGTCTGCGAAAGTTTGGAATTCGCAGATGTAGTGCATACGAATTCTAGAGGATTCGCAGTCCTTTTACATGCGAAAGCTTTAGAATTCGTAGCTATGTGTCTTGCAAATTCTAGTATCTTTTGCCTTGCAAATTCTTTCTTTTAGCTTCTTTGCTTGCGAAACCTGAGACCAAATTATCCTTGGCCACGTGTCCTAACTCTTCTTGAGTATATATAGGACACTTAGCCATTTTTCTCATACTTGTCTCGGTTTACCTAGCGAAAGTTCTAAAACCCTCTAAATCCTTGTGCTCACAAACTCTCTCAAAAACACTCTATGATTCTTTATTCTCGATTTAAAAAGGTTGATTGTTAAAATATTTAATCATTCATGCTTGTTGTTCTATTTGTCTATTGCAGGGTACCTCGACTGGATTTAGATTAGGTCTTTGGATTGAACGATGGTTTTTGAACTCTTGGACTTCATCGACCCCTGTTGATGATATTCAAAAAAAATCTCTTGAACTTTTTGTTAAAATCTGAATGTTGGAATAAACTCATAACCCATCGTAATACCATTCTTGAACCCTAAGAATGCCTAATTGATGGAAATAGCCTCATCAGATTCGACTAAAGAACATGTGTCGATTGGTGTTCTTCCGAACCCTTCGACTGTTCTTGAGAAGAATTCGAATTTTGGATGTTCACTTGTGTTTATACACAAAATTAAAGATTGAAATCAGTTTATAAATTTCAAATCGATTAAAATAATGTGATTTTTTAAACCCTAAAATCCATTTTTGTGCATTTCACTTTCTGGGTTCATAGGTGGTGTTCATGACGTTCTTAAGGATATTTTGAATGTTCAAGTATGGGTTTCGAAATTTTGAAGTTTTTAAGGTTTTACGAATTGTGTGCTTCACGAATCCTTGATATTATATGTTGTTAGAAACCCTAAGGACAGGATCTGCAAATCCATTGTCTGCGAATCCTGCCATCCCCTGCTCTATCTTGTTTAATATGCTAAGTGAAGGATTCGTAGAGAGCTTGCCTGCGAATCCTGAACACCTGAGTGTAATAACTCGCAAGCCTTTAGCCTGCGAATCCTATACTTAGGAATTCTGAAATGTGGTTTTTCTCACTGTTTCACTCTCATGTACTCACTCTAAGTCTTTGGACTTTGTCCAAACTCTTCTGTTTCCTGTTGCAGATCAAATGGCCGACAGTGATTCACAAAATGTTCAGATGGATGAAAACTCCATTCATGAAGCTGAGCAAGAGCATTCAATCCCTTCACAGAGGACAACAAATATTCCACCTCCGAATGTCAATACTGACATGCTGCTCATACAGCCTCCAGAATACATGGCTCAAACTCAAACAATCACAAGTTTGAGTTCCAGCTGAACATAGATCCTTTGGTGAATCATATCCTTCAGAATCACCCTCTGAACAGGGCATTATCTGAAAGTGCAGAAGTACCGGAAATCTACGTGCAACAAGCTTGGAAGACCATCCAGCTTTCACATATTACTGTTGGACAGATCAGGTGTCCAGTTCTTCAAGTCAGGATTGACTTCTTCTCTGCCAACATTGACCTTGAGCTATTCAGACGCTCTCTTTAACTAGCTGAAGCAAATTCCAGGGAAGGCAGAACTGCTTTTGATGAACTACCTACTGAGGAAGTTGCACTTGCTGGTATTAGGAAATAGGCTATGTTGGTAACCTTAACAAAGTCAGCAAATTCAAAAAGAACAATCTGCCACCCTTTTACTATGCACTGTTCTCAGTGATCAACCGATGCTTGACAGCAAAATCTTATGAAACTGACAATGCAAGCAGTCATATACTGAAGCTTTTTTACTCTATAGTGCATGACTTGCACATAGACTATGCCATCGTCTTTTGGACTGAGCTACTTGAGAAGATTGCTTCCAAGAAGAACACTGTCAAAATCCTCACCTATCTTCCGTATCAGAGGTTTATGACACTTTTGGTTAGAAGTGTTCTAAGAGGAAACAAGAAGATTCCCAGGCGAAGTTCACATGAACTTGCTGAAGTGCATGAAATGAAATTTCTAGTGCGTCAAAAGAAGCAATTCAACTACTCTATGCCAATTCCGGAAGGTCTACTCCGATATGTTGATCCAGAGGCTGAATGCTTAATAGAGTATAGAGAATCTATGGCACAGCCAGAACCGGCTGTACCTACCCCAGATTCAATCCCTATGAGAGAGGTGTCTGTGAGGGTACCCGAAACTCAGGGAGTTAGGGTACGGGGAGAGAAGAGGAAAAATATAGAGAGGGGAACTGGAAGGGGTCGGAGACCTAGACTTGAGACATCAGGGTCACAGGTTCTTACCCCACCTCGTGTGACACCTGAAGTCCGTGAAGGTCCAGGATCTGAAAATGCCTCGGATCAACCTGAACGTCAAGCTATGAAACTGCAACAAGAAGAACATCGTGCTTCAGAAGAAATTCACTCTGTTGCTAGCTCACCTGACCAAGTGACAGAAAATGTTGACTTGGGCAGTGAAAGTTCTGATTCTGAAAGAACACACTCTGCAACAAGAGAAGATGATGATAGCAATGATACATATGATGATGATCATGATCATGATCATGATCAACATCATGGCGGAGCTGAAATTGTTATGGAAGTTGATTCCCATGCTGCAGTCATTTCAAGTGATATTGATGTTATAAGGATACATGAGGGAGATATAGTCGAAGATGTAAGTGAGTCTGTGAGAGAAAAGGCAAGAAAAGAAAATGAAGAGAGAGAGGGACCCACAACCCACTATACCAGAAGATCAACCACATCACACACTTCTGTGCATTTGTTGCCAGAAGATGTCGACATAAGCCGATCACTCATGCAACTGCACACCCAAGCTATCCACTCTATTTCCTCTCAACAGGATATAGTTTCAACTTTACACAGGGGTCAAGCACAACTTCTATCAATGTCTTGCTCGGAGACATCTGATATTGAAGACAGAGATCAGTTGCCCCAGATCTCAACTTCATTCAGTACACATGTCCTAGAGCCTATTGTCAGAACACCTATTTTTGTTGATAGGACACTATTTGCAGGACTTGATCTCGGTCGTCTTCGTGACCCAAGCAGAACATCCAGAGTAGATCCGCAATCCGGACTACGAGGACCGGATGGAAATCCTGTCACAGTTAACACCATGCCAGCTGTGAACATAGGTCACACTATAGATTCATCTATAATCGTGCAAACGGGTAATCTATGTGAACCCGGTGTTAGTTCCTCCGACTTTGTGTCAAGGGAATATTTCGACGACGCCCTAGAGGCTGTTGAAAATAGGTGGTCGGAGAAGTATGACAAGATCGAAAAAAAACTGGGTGATATTAAAAGATTATTAAAGGGGAAGCAAGTTGCTGAACCTGAGCCAGAATAGAGAGAACCGGTTACACCTACTCCATCAGCCACACAGAATATCTCAAATCTTTCCATTGATGAGCTTAAGTCTTTGTTACTTGCAAAACTTTTGTCTCAGGCTCCAGAAAATCAACAGGATGCTGACTTGTTTACACTATTGCATTCCCATCATCTACACCAACAACAAAAATAGCCCCAACAACCCTCAGATGTAGATGTTCTCAAAGCATTCACTCTACTGAACCAAGCATTTCAACTTTCATGCCAAACTCAGGCTGCTGCTCACGTCACTGGGCATGACCATGATCACGATCATGATCTTGAGGGGGAGACACAAGGAGATCAGTCGGCCGAAAGACAACTGGTGATAGTAGAAAGTGCAGTGCCAATCCGTACAGTCCCAGAAAAGAGAAGCACAAGTACTAGTCAAGGAGAAAGGGTTGAAGAGATGCTGGAGCATATACCTTCAAAGAGCTTAGTTCTATATGTTGCAAATGATGAGTCAAGGGTTGAAAAGCCTAAGACAACTACATGTGAAGAAGTGATGGAAGCAATGGGCATATCAGCATGCAATGCTATAGATGTTGATGAGCTGGATACGGATGAGCAAGCCATAGCAAAGTATGAGCTTTACTAGAAACTGAAAGAGGAAGGAGAAAGGGCACAGAAGTTCAGGGCAGTGTTCATGGTGAAAGTGTACTTGAAGATATCTTCGGTGATGATTTTGATAAAGATGATCAGGAAGAAGAAGCTGAAAAAGATGAACCCGGAGAAGTAAATGTGTCTTCTCAAGTAGATGAGCCATATATACCTACTGCAATTCCATTAGTTTCTCTAGACAGACATTGTGTTTTCCCATCTCCTGGTGAAGTTTCAACTCCATCTGTTCAAAATGTTGCATTACCTTTTGAAGAATCAATTGAAAGGGTATTGAAAAGAGATGTCTCAGATCCCACAGCTCCGATAGTTATTGATATGGAAAAGTTAAGGAGAGCTATGAGAAGAGAAAGAAAGAAGATGGAGAAAGAAGAGAAAAGACGAAAGAAGGAAGCTAAGGAGGGAGAAGAGAAAGAGATAGCAGAAAAGGAAAGAGCTGATCCTGAAGCTCTACCTTACATCAGAAATCCTGATAGCCCAAGAATCTTATGCGGTGCTGAGCGTCCAAAGCCAATATTTGTAACTCCTATGGAAGCGGAAAATCTTGCAAAGAAACATCAGGACATTCAAGAAGGTCCTTCTACTTCTGTCAGAGTTATATCTACTCCGTTTATAGGATATGATGGACAAGATGCGCCTCTCGAACTCATCAAGCTTATCCAAAAATCTCTCAGAGTGCCGTTTCTAGAAGAATCCATCAGAATATTCGTCAAAGAACAAGTAAAGATTGACACGTGCAAGACTTATGGTACCATTGATCAATCACTGATTTATCAAAGAAATTATCTGAAGTTCATTGAAAACGTTTCAAGAACGAAAAGATATGTTCAAAGACCAGGAATTCTGCAGATCAAGGAGGTCAGAATGAACAAGTACTTTGATGTATGGTATCCTGAATTCGATGTTCAAAGGATAAATCTAGAGATGTCAACGTTCAGTGAAGCAGACTTTGAGAACTTGAATGTGGCAGATCTAGAGTTCATATATCATGACTTAAGGAGCCGAACGATCAGACCTAGAGCCGTAGTTTTGCACTGGATGTTGTAAAGAAATATATGAAGCGTCATATCAACAAAACGTATGTTCTTGATTTCCAGTTGGGGGCAGAGACAAATCAGAACAACATCAACCTAACTGCTCCTAACTTTAATCACTATCTGATGGAGGACATACCTCTCTTCAAACCAGTTCTAACTCCTGAGCTCGGTGTTATATACGTGAATACAAATACTCATAAGAAGTAGTACATACGAGCCAGTGAGGTTGCTAAGTTTTCTGATGGAACTTTGAAGATGGTTTTGAAAGAGCTTGAAGATAAACTCAAACACTCAGGGAAGGCGAGACGTGAAAAAAGTGAGTTCATACCCACAATGGATTCGTTTGTAATGGAGAAAATGATTAATGTTATCAAAGAATAAATCGAATTCAAAGAGTTCCTAAGGAGATTTGAAAGCTATCTAGGGATGAGGAGAACCTGTTTCAACAGATGGAATCGCTGAAGATTACAACCTTGATTAAAAGGGGGAGATTGTTCGATCATGTTGAATCAAGTTGTAATAGTAAGTCCCTTGTTATGTTTTGTTATGTATTTCGTTAACTGGGATTGTGTAGGTGTCAAGGTTGTTGACCCTATATATAGTCTCTTGTTTTTACCTTTTAGGTAAAGCTACAGAATTTCATTCATAGTCTAATCATTGTGTAATCATTGTGTAGCCATCATCTTTCCTCTCAATGAACCATATGACACTTTTCTATCATTCATCTTTTCTATGATTCATTCTTGTTTGATACTCTGATAATGATTATGTGTGCTTGATTCTGACACAACAATTTCGCGCGACAGTGCCTGCGACAGTGACAAATGTCACTGTTGCATTGCATAAAATCGAGATTTTCTTCATTTGGTCATATCTTGCTCATTTCTACTCCGTTTTGGGCGATTCAAAGTGCCATGGTTTCGTATTTGAAAGATTTTCAAGGATATATTATTAGTTTTGGGAAGATACAAGAGTATTTGGTGGTGGAGTGGAAGCAAAGATCAAATGTTCATCATCATCACTTCCATCTTTGAGAAATTTGGGGTTTTCTAGGTTTTCACCAAAACCTATGTGGTAAACTTACTTTCTCTATCTATAAACCTTGTTAGATGACATAAATACTTCATTGATGGTTTCCTAGTGTTTGATTCCTTCTATTTCGGTTTGTAAGATTTTGGAAGATTTGGGTCCAAAATTAGGGTTTTGGCCAAAATGGAGGTTTTGATATAACATGTTCGGGGATCGATTCTATATGGTTTTGGATGTATATTTATGGTGGAAAATATATGGATCTATGTTTTGAAGGACTTTTCTAGTGGACTCGTAATTCTTCAAGGAAGCTTAAAGCGGGGTAAAATCTAGATTTAGCCCAAATCTAGCAAAGTGAGTTCAAGATGCTTTGTTAAAACTATGTACATGCCAAAATGTGTATTTTGAAGAAAAAATATATTTTACTTGGTATTTGTCAAGTGTGAGTATTTTAATAAGTTTTCATATTTGGTAAACTTGGGTTGTTTAGTTCCATGAAATGCTCATATTTGGGTTTCGAATGTTTCAACAAGTAAATGACATGTTTTACATATTCTTAGCGATTTGGTACAAATCAAGCCCATTTTATGAAATATGCATCTTCGGTGATTTTTGTACAAATGAAGTCTAATTTATGACATACGACATTTTGCGATATTTGAGTTCATAAACTATTTGGTTAATCCTTGGTCCCACTACGTGATGAGTTTTGGGTTAATCACATCTTTGGGGTATGTGTCTGCATAAACGTCGTTTAAAGACATTTCATTGTTTTGGGGGACCGTTATTTGTTGGTCGAATGGATTTCGAGCATTTTAGCTCGGTGTTGACTTAAAAGAGTCTTGAGGACATTTGTCCGGTTTTAATGGCTCGATTTAGAGTCCAAATTATGATTTACAACTTAATGCATTTTATTGCATAATTATGATAATTACAGGCTCTAGTGCTTTAGTCATTCATGTGTAGTCATGTAATCTTAGACTGTGTTGCATTGGATCCATAGGCACGTAAGTCAGTCTTATTTGATGGTCAGTTGGGTGGTACGGGGTTGGACTCCGGGACTCATGTTTTATGACCTTGTCCTTTCAAGTGTACACTAGGAGGGCTGAGTCTGGGTTGTGCTATCATGACGATGGGTAGTCCGTTGATGGGCGTTTTTGGGGCCTTCGCCTTGTTGGGGCAATGCCATAGTTGTATCCCCCTTGTGCCGAGCCTTTGGCGTATTCTCGTAATATTTGCTAAGGTCAGCTGTCTCTTTTGGTGTATCTTGAAGGGAGTCGTAGGGGCACTTGGGCTTGCGTGTCGTGAAGTGTCATACGATTAACGTTGTTTGAGTGGCATAGTTTTGTGTTCCTCCACTCTCAACGGATACGGATATCCCTCGTTGTCGGCCCGTAGTATTTTGGATATTTAATTGTCCATGCTTTAATATTTTGATTTCATTCTATTTTATGGTCGCGTGAGTATTAATTCGAGTTACATGTTTTCGATGACGTACCATATCTTTATGGATTGTTTTCCGCTATTTAAGGGTCGAGTATTATGCCCCACCTGTGTTTGGGTGTTTTGGGATATGAAGTGTTATCCACGTCTTCACAAATTGGGTGTCGAATTATAATCCCGTTTTGGGTGAGTTATGGGTTGCATCGTTTTATAAGGAATGTGTGTTTGGGAGCATTGTCTTTAAAAATGCATATAATGGGGAAAATGTATCGTTTCCATTTTAAAGTAAACCATTTCTAAGGATCTTGATTTGAACTGAATTCCTTTCTTTTAAAGATATATTCATTCATGTTAAAACTCTTGAGCTCACTAGGCGTTAAGCCTAACTTTTTTATTTGTCGGCATGTGCATCAGGTTCTAGTTGGGAGTTCGGACTCTAGTAGCCTCATGAAGAGTTGAGCCTTAGCTTTATACAAGAGTAAGTTGTTGATGAAGTCTTCCGCAGGTTGGAGATAGTAACTGTTATTGGGTTTTAGTAGCACCCGTCTTTATTATAGATTGTGTGTATTGAGGTTAAATCTTAAATTGTGATTGTAGATGAAGCAATTATCGATGTATTTAGAAAATTTTAAATTAGTTTCTATTTCCATATTTGAGAGTGTTACAAGTTGGTATCAGAGCTTAAGTTAGAGAGAATTAGGTATTGATTTTTGGATGCCTAGACTCAAACTAACGTACTTTTAAGTGATTGAAAGTGATATTTCACCAATAGGCACATTAAGATTGGATGTTTTGAGGATGATGGAGTCACTAAGAACGGGAATCACGTCGAGGGTAACAAGGATGATCATGTACAGTACGTTCATAATTACACCTGGCCAGTGTTATGGTGAACATACAAGCTACATGTGTATACTTGGACTACTTTGATGTGACGACCGTTGGGGTAGTGAAGAAGCTCCAAGTGAGTAGCCGTTAGGAGAGGCTGATGATCTTAGTATTCGTCCCTTGGAGTGACGGTAAGCATGGTGATTACATTAAGTGGACCTTTTCGGGTCAAAATGATTGGTTGGATTAGAACCATAGACTTTCGGAATCGACATTATTCGAAGAAAAATTGTAAGGTGAACCTATGAAATCCTTGGTGAAAGTCCAAGATTTACCAAATCTTAGAGAGAGAAAGTAGAGAGAGAGAGTATGCGCCAAATGTAAACTATGTATTCAAATGAGGTTCCAAAATTACAAAACAAAGGCACCAAAGGGACTTAAATACCCCAAGGCCTAAACAGAACAGATAAACCAACTAAACACTGTTTAGACCACATATAATAAATACATTGATTACTATTCAAAATAGACTTAACAATCTCCCCCTTAGTAATCAATGACGCTCTTCTCTTTGACGAAGTCTATTTAGTCCAAGCAATACTTCTAGGCGTCTTAGAGTTGAGCGGAAAATCAACTTCTCACCAATAATATTCAAAGTCTTCTTGAGAAGTTGAATTTCATCATTTTCAAGCTGGAATACATTTCTTCTTGTCTCTAAAAATCTTCTTTCAGCTGCTTTTAAACGTTGCTCCAACTGTAGCTTGATCACCTTCAAGGTTCCATCAGAGTAATGACTTATCTCTTTAAATCTGAGGAAGCAGTTTTGACTTAAACCATTCCTGTAGATAACTCTAAATGGATCTTGAAGAATGGTGAATAGAGGATAAGAATCTAAGTTCGGCAAGCTACGATTGGGCCTTAGAATATTAACCACCGGCTGAAAGCTTTCAGCAGCCATTTGAAAATCAAACACTCTATAGAATCTGATTTGGCGCCGAATAAACCTTTTGATCACAAACAATGATTGAGAGACATCTTGTGTTCTATGATAAAGATCCCTGAAATGATTTTACAGAAGTTCAATGTCATCAATAGATAGATCATTAAAATCTGCCTCCGAGAAAGTATATAACTTGCAATCTCTTCTTTCCACTATAAAATCCGGATACCAGATATTAACAAACTTATTTATCGTGACGCTGATAACTCGGACAATCAGATGCGGAGAAGAAACGAGATTCTTTCCACGGCGCTGGCACTTGATGAACATTAAGTATTCATACCGATATTCGTCTGACTCCTTTTCAACACCAAGAATTGCATGAATGTTGATCTGTCTTCTTCTAGAAACAAAAATATTACTCTGAGAGTCTTCTAGAAAAGCAGATCTTAGCCTTGAAGCCATATACCGTAGTTGCAAACTTCTTTGTCTTTGCTGTCTAGACAAAGCTGGTCCTTCTTCTAAGATAGTCGATGGAATCACAGGTTCAGAAGGAGGAACATCAGCTTGTGCTCTGGACGACTGACCAACTTCAAATGTGCTAGAAGGAGCAGTGGTAGTCGGAGCTTGATCAGCAACAAGACTAGAAGTATACGGAGTAGCTTCAGGAATCTCATCTTGTGAAGGAAGATCTCCGTACAAAGTATCAGCTACCTCTTCATCCTTTAGATCAATATAGAAAGTATTATCTTCAGTATCAGACAAGATGATTATATCATTGCAGTCCTCTTCTTTAAATTTGCAAAGCTTCTCATATCTGTTGTCATTGTCATCATCTGAGTTGATCTCTATGAAGTTTGCGAAGAAGGATCTCATGTTATTTGCAATCTCAAAGTTATCTAAATCATATGACCTTGTTGCAGTGTCAGGATCAACATAAACGACGATCTGCATATTGTTCTCAATATTCTGCTCAAAAATGTTCAAAGAATTAGACATCGCAGACAAATCTACATTTTCTATCATAAAGTTTACAATATCTTCAACACAGCAGTCTTGGACATTGTCAGCACTCTTTTCTCTGTCAGCCGCCTCTTTTTGAGTTTGATCTTCTCTAGCTGAAGACCCTTCCACTCTCTGTCTCTTCGTCATCTCCCCCTCATGAGCTTTATGATCTGGATTATCTTGGTCATGTCACCGTTTATGAGACAAACCTGCTTCAGTTCTGCAGCTTTGTTCGTGAAGATCAAACCTATTAGATAGCTCAGAGAAGGCTTGAGTCATGAAAGATTTGAGATCAGAAAAATTTGTTCGAACTTCAGATCTAAAAGAATTGAACTCTTCAGATAACTCAGAAATCCTAGCAGAATCAGAAGTAGGAGCTGGAGGCGGAGTTGGATGGAAAGTCCTTAGCAGAGAAATCAAGTCCTGATTTTGTTGATCAGGCGGAGACATAGAAAGAAGGCGAGCATAGAGCAAATTTGATAACTCTGTAATCGTGAAGTAGAAACAGGAGGAACTGAAGTAGATACGCTAACAGATTGAGTGAATGGTGGAGGAAGTGGAATAGAGACAATCGCAGGAGCCGTAGTAGAAACATTAGTAGACGGTTCACGGATCACCACCCCAGATGGGCGTCTAAACGCAATCTCTGGCGGAATCAAAGTAGTATCAATCTCTGGCATCTTGCCTTTGAAAAAAACCCGCATCTTCTGAATTTCTTCATTCTTTTGTTCTTCAAACCGTTCACTCATTTGACAGATGACTTCATTCAAAGTCATAAACTTTTCGGTTGGATCTCGAGCTTGAACGGATGAAGATTTAACAACTGGAGTAGATGAAGCTGAAGAAGGAATAACAAAGAGAGAAGAAGTTGTACCTTGACTCTGTATCTGATCTGAAGCATTAGCAAAATCTAAATCCAATTCGTCAACCTGAATATTAACAACTGCTGTATTGATAGGCTCAGATTCTTCATCAGATATAACCACCACCGGTTCATTCAAGTCTGGTGCTCTAATCTCCTTTTCTAGAACAGTAAGAGGTGGTTGATCATCATCTGCATCATCACCATCATCATCATCATTATTTTCATCATTAACATCACCAACATCAGCATTCCTATTTCCATCTCCATCTCCATCATTATCACCATCAACAGTAGCATCCTCATCATGAATTATATCAGTAGGTTCAGTACCAATAGCTGCAAGTACATCACCTATTTGTTGATCTGCAACAGCTGCTTCAACCTCTTGTTCGGCATGAAAAGATGCAACTTGTTCATCATGAGATGGTGCAGCTTGGTCAGCGTCCAAAGAAAGATCATTTTCCAGACAGTATTGAATTATGCTATCATTAGATGGATCAACATAATTCACAATGAGCTCAAGAGGAATCGGCATGGAGTAGTTGAAAGATCGCTTCTTTTTCTGAATGTGTGTCATCTCAGTATCTGGAACCTGAGGCCAAGACTGTCGACGAGGAATAGTAGGATTACTTCTGAGCATACTGCGAACGATTAGCTTCATATATCGGATAAAAGGAATAAACTTGCACTTCTTATGCGTCAGTTTGTCTTGCACTCTCTCGGAAAGTTCGGTCCAGAAGATATACGTGTAGTCGACATGCAGGTCATAGACAACTGCATGGAACAATCTGAGATAGTGAAGACTTGCATTTTCCGTGCCGGAATGTTTCGATGTAAGACACCTGTTGAGGACGGAGAATAAATCATACCACACCGGAGGTAGATTGGATTTGTCAAAGTCACTTACTCTATTCAAAGCACCAACATATCCAAGATTGCGAATACCCTCTAATACATCCAATTCAGAAGGAAAGCTGTCGTAAGATGTGCGACCTGGTCTGGAATTAGGCTCAGGAAGCTCCATAATCAGTCTAAGTCGCTTGTAGGATAGAAAGGAATCAAACTGATCAATCGTCAAGTCAAACCGATAAGGAAGAACTTGCTCATTCTTAGATATAGAGTGCCATGCCTGTTGAAGATAGACCTCAGGAACATCTGCCCAATAAGTGAGAGCCGGAGCTAGAGGATGTCCTTTTAGAATGGCTCGTATCACTGGATGAATCTTGATCCTGTCAAAATCCACGAAGTAGTTGTTGGGCTTATATGGCAGCACATATAACATCGTGGGAAGCACATCATTCGGTGTTCGGCGTGAAGCAGAAAGATTCGCCCTAACAGAAGGTATAGACGACATAGGCGTCTCATGAGAAGCACGATCAAATGGGTCATCAAGAATAACATTCTCGTCTTGAATCACAGGATCTGTGTTGGTTTGAGAAGCCATTGAATTACCTGAAAAACAGAAACGAAGAAAAATTAGACTTGGAAAGGAAACACAAAATTGAAAAAAAAATTCTAAGTCAGGTTTGCGCCACAAGTGTGAAACGCAAACTAAGGTTTGCGCGATGAACTTGTGACGCAAAGAAATGTTTGCGTGATGAATGAGCGACGCAAAGAAAGGTTTGCGTATCCAGTTCATGGCACAAAACGAGGTTTGCGCGATACACTTGTGAAGTAAACTTGACCTGGAAAAAATTTCATAAACATAAAGAAAAACACAAAGGTTTGCGTGTTTCGAAGGTAATGCAAAGGTCAGGTTTGCGTGAGAAACAGATAACGCAAACTTAGCTTCGTGTGACCAATTATTAACGCAAACTGAACTTTGCGTGACCTACTGTTAACGCAAACTGAACTTTGCGTGACCTATGTTATCCCAGTTTAATCTAGTTGGTAAATAATCAAACAAACAATCAAGCAACACAATAATAATCAAGAGATATATAAATCAGAGTAACATACCAATTGCTTGAATAAACAATGAAACCCTTTAGTGTTCTTGATACCCTTTGAATACAGAGAATAATATGGCTACCTTTCTCTCTAAACAATGATTATGAAAATATGAAAGGTTCTAACCTAAACCTAAACTAAACATAACTTTAAATACCCAGGCTTTTAGGCCTAATGGGCTTATGGGCTTTCTAACAGGCTTTAGGCCCATTTACAAATAACTATTAACATATTACAGTTTAAACCCTGAACTGTAACTATCAAACAAATACAGTTTAGACCTTCTAATTTAACTTTAATCTTGAATACAATTTATGATCCAACAATCTCCCCCTTTGGATTCAAGATTAAAAAAAATTTCAATTGTCTTCGGGTCATAACTTGTCTTCACTTTTCTTTAGATATAACATTGATATCTTCAAAACTTCAAAACTTCAAAACTTCAAAACTTTTGATATTTGATATCTTCAGTCAACAATTCTTCTTGTATTCTCCCTTGTTTGATTATTCTCCCCCTTTTTGATGAGTGGTGAGAATCATCATCATCAAAACTTTGCAAAACAATCTCCCCCTTTTTAAGACAATCTCCCCCATCGTGTATGATCACGTAAGCACAATCTTCATGTAACGAGCCTTGTATGGAAATAAGAGCAGTCTTCCCAGATGGAAAGAGTGATTATTTCAATCTTTTCAGATTAAAATAGAAAGTAGTAACTATTCGAATCTTTTCAAATTCAAACAGTTTAATAAGGGTAACCCTGAATCAACAAATGACTCATTTAGAATTTCTGTCAATGACACAAAGTCACTGAGTAACACAAAGTTACTGTATAAGGAGCTGTTTTGATGTAGACTCCCCAGGTCTTCCATTCAATCATCGAATAACACATGGTTATCTATGAACGTTCTGACAGAAAACAAATTTCTGTGTGCTCGTGCATGTGTATGAAAAAAATTAAGCACAGATGTTTGCTTTTCATTTTAGGCTCAAAGTATGTAAACTTGTTGAGACAGCAACAAATTATACAAAGACTCAATGTGCATGTGAAAGGGTTCGAAGGTGGGGCAACTTTCCTTCTTTTTCAATATTAGTATCTTCCAAATGAAGAACCAATAGCGTATGTGCTGCGTCCCCAGAAAATGTGAAACATTCTATTTTTAAGAAAATAATGAGTAGCTGGTGGGGTTGTATGCAAGAGATGGCATGGGCTAGTTGCCTTTTTCAATGATGGTCACCAAAGAATGTGAACCAATCAGATTATGTGGCTGCCCGGATCAGAAAGAAGTTTGGTGCAGAGTTTAATATTCTTTTACTCTGTTCTCTCACCCTCTTTCTTTTAATTCTCACGTCTAACCAATCTCTCTTTTCCATTTTACCTCTTTTCACACACCAACACTCAAATCTTTTGACCCCTCTCCCCTCAATCACTCAGGGAATACTTCCTGGGTAGGAAACACTGGTTATCGTGAATCCATGGAAGTTCTGTTAAGTTCTCAAACTGAATCCCATGTATTTTCCTAAAAGAACATGCTGTTCAACAGGCTTTTTGTACATGTAAGCACAAATACCACTTGTTACATGAGAAATAAGACTTTCGGAGATGTCAAAACAGTTATGTTTGACGATGCAATTCTCCCCCTCAAACTAAAAGAGTTTGACAATTAAGCTCATATCATTTTGTCATGAAGAATAAGATTTTGGAGAAACGAATGTTGTTTATATGAACAATATATAAACATATTTTCAATGAAAGCACATGAAATGACGTTTGATTCAATCAACAGTGAATACAAATAACGTGAGTATTACCATAGAAAGATTTAACTTTTGATACATGGTAATAACAAAGTCAACTAGAATGTTCTGAACCATTATGTGTATGAATACTTGAAAAAGTATATTGACAAGATAAAACACAAGTATTTATCTTTGAAGAACACACGGTCAGATAAGCATTTAAGTATCCAAAAATCTGTTAATATCACAGATATTCTCCCCCTTAACTAAAAGTTTTTTTTTTTTTTGGATAAAGCTTAAGAAAAAACAGAAAAAAATAAGGCACTGAAGTGCGGGTTCTAATCCGATGTGATTAGAAGCCATCGTCACTTGAACAAACCTGCATAAAGAAAATTATGGTAATCATTTGTGAAAATGATTCCTCTTTCATTAGCAACGGTTAAAGAATAAAAATGAACACAACAGCAAGACTTGGAATACTCCCCTTTGAATCATGAGTAAGGTCTAGGACTTGTTCAACATACCAAGTTTGCTGATTAGAAATTGAAATCGCTTTTCATCCAATGGCTTGGTGAAAAGATCAGCTAACTGGAAGTCAGTTTGAACAAAGTGCATTTCAATATTACCTTTTTCTACATGATCCTTGATGAAATGATAGCGTATGTCGATATGCTTGGTCTTCGAATGTTGTACCGGGTTAGCAGTTATAGAGATGGCACTCTTGGAATCACATAAAATAGGAACAGGCTTATAGTTGTATCCAAAGTCCCTTAACTGTGTCATCATCCAGAGGACTTGAGAATAGCAGCTAGCAGCAGCTACATACTCAGCCTCGGCAGTGGATGTTGAAACACAGTTTTGTTTCTTTGAAGTCCAACTCACAAGTTTGTCACCTATGAATTGACATGATCCAGAGGTGCTTTTCCGGTCTAGCTTACATCCTGCATGATCAGCATTTGTAAAGGCAGCTAGTTCAAAACGAGAATCCTTTGGATACCAAAGGCCTAGATTAGGAGAACCTTTGAGGTATCTAAGGATTCGCTTAACAGCAGATAAGTGCGACTCTTTAGGATTAGACCGATATCTCGCACAAAAACATGTGGCAAACATTATATCCGGGTGACTGGCAGTCAGATATAGTAAAGAACCAATCATGTTACGATACACCTTTTGATCAACAGGTTTCCCGGAGGGATCCGCGTCTAAGAGTGTACCAGTAGCCATTGGTGTTTTCATGACTGAACTATCTGACATATTGAACTTTTTCAAAATATCGTTTATATATTTAGCTTGATTAATAAATATGCCTTAGGGTAATTGCTTTACTTGAAGACCAAGAAAGAAATTCAATTCACCCATCATCGACATTTCAAACTTTGTTTCCATTATCTTTGAAAAGTTCTTGCAAAATTTCGGATTTGTCGACCCAAATATTATGTCGTCAACATAAATCTGAATGAGAATCAAGTCCTCACCTTGCCTTTTAAGAAATAATGTTGTATCAACAGTACCTTTCTTGAAACCAGAAGCAAGTAGAAATTTAGTGAGAGTTTCATACCAGGCTCGCAGTGCTTGTTTAAGACCATAAAGCGCTTTGTCTAAAACATAGACATGATCAGGGTGATGAGGATCAACGAAACCTTCAGGTTGAGCCACGTAAACCTCCTCATGCAAAACGCCGTTTAGAAAAGCCGACTTTACATCCATTTGATAGACAGTAAAGTTTTTGTGCGCTGCATATGCTAGAAAGATTCTGATGGCTTCGATCCTTGCAATCGGGGCGAATGTTTCATCATAGTCAATGCCCTCTTGTTGACAATACCCTTTGGCGACCAGTCGAGCTTTGTTTCTCACGACTACTCCAGCTTCGTCTTTCTTATTTCTGAACACCCACTTTGTTCCAATAACGGATTTACCTTTAGGTAGTGGGATCAAGCGCCATACCTTGTTCCTTTCGAATTGTAGAAGCTCGTCTTGCATAGCAGAAATCCAGAAGGGATCACGTAGAGCTTCAGACGCTTTCTTTGGTTCTAGGGAACTAAGGAAGCTTGAAAACATGCAGAAGTTGGCTGTTGCAGATCTTGTCGTGACACCAGATTGTACGTCACCTATCACATTGGTCAGGGGATGATCCTTAGTCCAACGATGTGTGCTTGGTAGAGCTTCAACTGTTTGTTGCGTATTCGACGCATCATTTTCATCATGCACGGCAGGTTGCTCCATAGATGTACTCGGGACATCTTGTACTGGTGTTTCTGATACTTAAGCTTCTGGACTAACAGTTGAAGTGCTCGGGACTTCGTTTCCAGAAGAACTATCTGTAGAGACAGATTCAGCATTAGTAGAGTCAGAAACTAACTTTGTACTCGTACCTGATGGAGATGAAGTGTCAGTGACTTCTTCGGAAGGTCCAGACATGTCTTCAGAAATAGTAGGGACCTCCGAGCTTGTACCACTTGTTATTGATGTGGATATGTCTTTTTCAAAATCTGCACATATATCATCAAAGGCATCAATAAACAATAAATCTAACTCAGATGTAGTAGAGTTAGAGTTAGAAGAAGTGAATCCTTTAGGTGCTGGTTCTATTCTTGATTGAATAGAAGCTTTGTCGTTAAGACCGAGTTCTGAACTGTTGTGTCCAGAAGTCCTTGTAGAATTCTCATCAAAGGAGACATTCATGCTCTCAACAACCGTCTTGATTCGAATAATGTAAATTCGATAAGCTTTGGATGTCAGAGAATATCCAACGAGATATCCTTCATCCGCTTTCTTATCAAATTTTGATAAACCTTGACGCTCTTTAAGAATGTAGCACCTGCAACCAAAGACACGAAGAAATTTGATATTAGGTGTACGATTGTTGATTAATTCATATGATGTTTTATTAAATCGCTTGACCACGATGGTACGATTCTGTGTAAAGCATGCTGTGGCGACTGCCTCGGCCCAAAGGTACATGGGTAGATCTGAGTAAGCAAGCATAGTCCGAGCTACTTCAGCCAAAGTGCGGTTCTTTCGTTCAACAATTCCGTTTTGCTGCGGAGTGTAGGCGGCGGAGAAATTATGTGAAATACCCACGGAAGTAAGATAACTCTTCAGGGTGTCATTCTTGAACTCCGTGCCATTATCACTGTGAATGGTTCTGACTGGCAGTTGAAGACGTACTTGAATGTGCTTGATGAAAGCGATAATCAACTCTGGCGCATCAAACTTGTTGAGAAGGAGCCATGTATACCTTGAGTAGTCATCTATCATTACCAACACATATTTCTTTTCGTTGATAGATGTTGTGCTCATTGGGCCACAAAGGTCCATATGAAGAAGTTCCAGTGCAGATGAGGTCGATGATTCAACTTTGGACTTGAAGGAGCTTCGCTTCATTTTGCCCAACTCACATGCAGAACACAATGAGTCTTTTTCGAACCTCATTTTTGGTAGACCTTTGACCAGACCTTGTCTCTGTAGCTTTTCTATAGATCTGAAATTTTGATGAGACAAGCGTCGATGCCACGTCCACGATTGTGCTTTGGAAGCTTTGGCTAGTAGGCATATTGGACGTGTGGCAGACAGTGTAGGAAAATCTACATAGTATAGATTTCCATGGCGCTCAGCCTTGAAGACTTCGTAACCATCTGGATCCTCTAGATAGCAATGAGTTATTGTGAAGAGGACTTGATATTTCATGTCACAGAAGTGACTGGTACTGAACAGGTTGTGATCAAGTCCTTTAACATATAGCACTTTTTGAATCTTCACAACACCGTTATCGAGCATTCCATATCCTCTGACGTGGCCTTCGGCTTCAGAATTGGCAAATCTTACTACTCCGGCAGGATCCTCCACATAGTTATGCAAGAGGTGCTTGAATCCTGTCATGTGGCGTGAACATCCGGAATCTATTACCCACAATCGACAGGCCTGCAAAAGAGACAATTAGTTTTGCTTAGGCACCCATATCAGGATGGGTCCTTCGCGGTTAGCATCAAGCAACTAAGGAATATCATCTGGTTTGACTTTCACTCTCCATTCATAACGTGGTTTTGGAACCCATTTCCAAATCATCTTAACATTTAATTCCTGAAAGTGCTTTTTAGAAGTAGGATTGGCAACCTTAGCTCGATACACTTTGGGTTGTGTAGAAGAATCAGAATTAGAATTAGACTTAGAGTTCAGCTTAGCTTTGCTTTTATTCTTTTTGGACTTAGGAGGGGAGTAGTATTTGAATGAATTATCCCAACAGTGTTTGCAATAAAGATTCTTTCGAGCAAAATTCATAAACTTAGATTTATCGGAACAAATCTTACATTCATGTTTATCAAAAGAAGTACTATTCAAAATAACATTGTCTGTAGGACAACTACTAGAATTCAAACTATTCTTTTTATTCAAACTAAGATCTTTATTCTTCTTACTCTTCCCAACTCCATTTCCTCCTATATCTGAAACAGAAATAGGAATCTCATTAGTCTCATGCTTAGAAGGTGATTCTTTTGTGGAATTAGTTGAAGTTTCACCCTTCTCAAAGATGCTCGGTGAATATTCAGGACAGTCAGAGTAAACAACTGAAGGTTTTGTAGGATCATCAAACTCTGGATTTGTTCTTACCTTCCAGCTTGGATCGTTGAACATCTGTTTATCATTTGAAGCATTTTTAAATAGAGTAATTTTCAAATCATTGATCTCAGTGCAAATCTCTTGATTTACTTTTAAAGACTTTTCAAGTTTATGTTTGAGATCAAAGTTTTCATCTTCAACCTCATCAAGAGATTGTTGCAACAAATCAATTTGCTTCATCAATTCAGATGTATGATCATTCACAGAATTTGACCCCTTTAAATCAGAAACCGGATCAGAGTCTGAAGCATTCATCATTTCAGAGAATATCTCTTCAGTCATGGACTCAATAAACTCCGTTTTATCATTTTTAGAACTAGATTCATTCGTGATAGCATTTTCTTCTTCAACCTCTTCAACAAGTAAAGGTTTAGAAGCAATGGGACTTGAGACTGATGGCATAGTAGATGGATCAATATCCGATTCATACTCATCATATTTGCATGCAGTCTCAGGTGGAACTGTGTTGGTGCTAACTGATTCGTTGGAAGGTGTGGTAAATAGTGATTCAAACTCAGTAAATTCGATCTTTCGAGTCGCATAGCTTTTGTTTAAATCACCATATTGAAAACCAACTGATTTAAAAGGATTTTGAGAATCAGTGTCACCAGACTTGTTCTTTCCCATTTCTTCTTGACCTTTGATCTCAGATAAAGGTGTAGGAGTACTTGCTTCAACAAAAGCTGCACGAATGTCAGGAATGGGTCTGATTGCGGAGCCGAATTTATCAAAATTATATAGATGCTCCGGTGCCTTTTTCAAAATCTCATTAGTTGGCACACCCAAACCTGGTTTTAGTTTATAAAACTTTCGTCTTGGAGTTTATTAGTCAACAGATTTAATGTTTGCTCAGTCTGACCTCGTTTCATATTAATGTCCTCCAGTTGCTTAATTTTGGTGTAAGCTTCATTTCTTTCTTTATAACAAACTTCAAATTTTTTTTTGAACTCACCTTTTTCAGCATTGATATTCGCAAGGTCCTTTTCTAAATCAGATATTTTTCTTTTCAAAGAATCCTTTTCAGCTTTTAAACCGTCTTTTTCTTTTTCTTTTTCGTCCACAACAACTTTCAGCAAAACATTTTCATCACGAAAACTCAATATTGATTGTTGTGCAGAGCTAAGTTTGCCTTTCAATAAAGCAAATTCATCTTTCATGCTATGTATTTGGGCCATAAGAGATTCAATAAGCTCAGAATTATCACTTACCTCAGAGTTTGCATTTTCAGATTGTGCCTCCGAATCTTCATCGTCACCATCCAGCTTTTCCATATAAGATACTTGGGTGAAGTGAGCTTGCTCCTCGTCATCGGAACTTTGGAACAACCAGTTCTCTTCTTCGGCCGTAAGTACCTTTCCTTCTTCAGCTTTCTTGGCGATGAGTGACTTTCTTGCATAATAGTCTGAGTTCTTTACCTTCTTGAATCTGCAGTCTCTGGAGAAGTGCCCAAATTTGCCACAATTGTAGCATCTTCCTGGTTCATCAGCTCTGTCTTCTTTCTTTTCTTCTCTCTTATATTCTCTTCTGTCTTCTTTTCTCTCTTCTCGTCTTTCCTCTCGCCGTCCTTGCCTTGGCTTGTATCTTAATTCAGCCTTCTCTTTCTTATGACCTTCGTACTTAGGCTTTGAATAAAACTTCTTCTTGCCAAAGGTCTTCTTGAATCTTCAAGTAATAAGAGCCAAGTCCTCAGAGAACTTCTGAATATCTGGATCAGAATCAATCTCCAGTTCTTCATCACTTGAAGCAAAGTCAGAGTCGGTAACTTCAGTAACTAGAGCTTTTGTCACCTTTTTCTTTGACCTTGCGGAAGATACAGAACTTTTGCCGGCTATGAGAGCCACAGAATCCTTCAGTTTATTGGACTCAAGGTTGATGGTTCTCACCTCATCCTCATGCTGAGAAAGAGTGGAGAAAATATCAGTGACGTTTTCCTGAGCCATGTTCTTTGACATCTGAAGGTTGATGGCAAAGTTCTTCCATTCTGGATTTAAGTTCTTGATGAACTTATAATTAATCTCCGAAGCAGACTTAGAGATGTTGTTCCTCCGTAGGTCATTGAGAATGATGTTATATCTGTTGTAGGTCTCTAGCAGCGTCTCTCCTTCTTTTGCATGAAACCCTTCGTATGCATTTATGCATATATTCTGCTTAGCTTGGATAGAGGCTTCACTTCCTTCAAACTGTCTGGATAGTTCATCCCAGATTTCCTTTGCAGAGTTCCGACTGTCTACACGGTTGTAGATGTCGTTCGAGATTGCCATGGTCAGATAGATAAGAGCCTCTTCATCTGTCTTGTACTGTTCCTTCTA
The DNA here is from genome assembly GCA_954870635.1 of Arctium minus. Lineage (NCBI taxonomy): Eukaryota > Viridiplantae > Streptophyta > Magnoliopsida > Asterales > Asteraceae > Arctium > Arctium minus. Next base: position 162,540,987 of record OX941081.1, read on the forward strand.
CTTTTCAATAAATTACTGATAAGGTTTAGGAACATATCTGTCTGGGATTTCTGGAGAGGTGTCAGTTGCTGCTTGGCCATCAACTTTGATCATCGGATTGACCGGACCATTGATGATTGATTCCATGTAGTCTCTGTTTTTATGATTCAGAAACTGGACCATTCTCTTCTTCCATTGCTGATATTCATCAGCCATAAGGACAGGCGGTTTGGACTGAGAACCCATCGAGAGAAGTTGGTTCGACATCTTAGCTGTACGGTTAGTAATTAAACTTATCTGTACCAAGACAACCAACTAGATGAGATCGTTAGAATCAAGAGTAAAGACTACACTCAAAAATTTTCAGAAAAATAAATTTCCAAAAATAATCAAATGCAGTCCTCGCACACAGTATAAAGCACTAATATCTATGAATAAAATACTGAAAAATAAAGAAGATTTTGATCAAGAGCAAAACTTTGTCCCCCTTCGCAGACTTAGCACGGGGGATGTGCAAAAACTTTGACATTTAGATGCCCTATTACAATTTGCAAAAATCGACCGGGGATGTGCTTCGACCGATATTCAGTTGACCGGAGACTTGTAAAGACCGGTAGAGAGTTCGACCGGGAACTTGTTCAACCGGGGAAGTGCAAAGACCGGTAAGATGTAAGACTGGAACTATGCTTGACCGGTAAAATTGATTCGACCGGTAACTTGTTCGACCGAAAGTATGCTGTCAGGATCGAATTCTCAACAAGAATAAAGTCTCAGAAACAATATCAAAGAAGTTGCGGAATAACACTTTGATATTCAATATAACAGTAAACAAACAGTATATGATTAATAACTTGTAAACTTGTATTGAATGATTAAAATCACAAGATTACACACTCAACCTCAATCTTGAAGAACAAGCTCTTTCAAGACGAATTCTACTTCTCTAGAATTAGGAACTATGCCTTGAGGTTTATTCTCTCTAAAACAAAAACTTAGAATTAAAAACTGTCAAAAGTTATCTCACTATTCTAAACTATACAATATATATACTGAAGATAAAAGCTAATTACAATTAATAAAATATCTTCAGAATATCTTCCATCATTATCTCTAAGCTTCCATGAATATCTTCAGTTTATCCAGCTGTCATCCTTTCCATACAGATCTCCATCTTATAAGCAGTATTAATCATAAGCAGCATTAATACTCTGAGAAGTATTAACTCTAGCAGTACTAACCATGCTCAGCAGCATTAATCTCTTCAAGCAGTACTAACTTTGTTCAAGCAGTACTAATCTTGTTGAGCAACATTAATCATCAACTAGCAGCATTAATAACAGAAGTACTAACTAGAAGTATTAACTGTTTTCTTCTAGCAGCATTAACTTTGTTCCAGCAGCATTAACTACAACTGGCAACATTAACCACAGAAGTATTATCCTCAGAAGTATTAACTTCAGAAGTATTAACCAAGTTCTTCTAGCAGCATTAACTTCAGAAGTAGTAACCATGTTGAACTAGCAGTATTAACACATTCAGCAGTAGTATCCATCCTTGACATCTTTCAGACCCAACAATCTCCCCCTAACTTAACTTTTCAAAACTAAGAAGTTAAGTTCTTCAGTATAAGGTCTTTATGATAATTTCAAAACTTTCTGTAATTTCTAGTTCTTCTTGATTCAGTTTCTGCTGTTATCTTCTTTTCTGTTTCTACTGTTTTCTTCTTTTCTGTTTCTACTGTTTTCTTCTTTTCTGTTTCTGATGTAGTTACTGCTTTGTTTCAGCTTCTTCACTTATCTCCCCCTCAAAATAAGATTTCATACAAACTTTAATTTTCTTCTTTTTCAGTACCAGCTTCTTGAAATGATCTATCTGCTAGTGATAAGAAGTGATCACCTTTTCATCTCTTTTATCTCCATAATTTGATTATGAACTTTCAGACTAATTGTACCAAGTCTATCCATCAATTCTTTGTAGTTAAACTGTCCTCACCTCCTTTAGGTGTGTTTACCACCTTTGAAGGATCCTTGGATCTTTTAGTAGAGATCTTCTGCCTAGGAGAAGCACCTTCTACTCCCTTGGTTTCTTGGCACCTGAGACCTTTAGATAATTACTCATCTAAAGTTGCCATGGGGAAGGTCTTAGTAATGTTCACACTGTCCTGTCCTGCACTTTGTGCAAAGTCAGTAGTGTGAGCCTTACAACCCATATGCTCTTGCATCTCCTTAGAGAGCACCTTCTTGAGGTTGGGAGACACCCCTGTGGTTTCCCTATGGATATTCTCTAAAGGAGAATCCTCCCTTAGAGGGCTTAAAGGCTTAATGGGTGAAGGTACAAGAAGGGAATGAGCCTTCTTTACCTGTTTTCTTTACCTGTTTTATTGGTGAAGTTGACTTATGAAGTAGAGACTGTGGGATAGATATAGAGTGGGAAGGTTGGGTTTGGCTAACAGTGGGAATGTCTAATGAGGGCCTTGACCCTGCTACCATACCTTCTTGTGGTTGGGACACCACCATCATTGTTGAGAACAATGGGGTGTCAACTCCTTCAGAGTCCCTAGCAGATCTTCTCATGTTTGAGAAAGCCTTGCCTTTAGGGGGTTTAGGTACATATACCTCATCAAAGTGAAGTATGTCCGTCAATTCATTATTAAGTACTTCTTGTACAAACCTTGGATACAGATAAAAGCTTTTTGATTGATATCCAGGTTTGACATTAAATCATTGAAGATCATTTTTAGGTATAGAAAACTTACATTAGCAGTAGTAACACTTATCAGCAGCATTAACACAGACTGGCAGTAGTAACACATACCAGCAACATTAACACAGTCTGACAGTATTCACTGAACTAGAAGTACTAACTACCTTTCAGTATTAGCAACCTTTTTCACTTTTCTTACCTTCTGCTGGATCAAAAGTAACATGTCCTCCATCAAATCTTTTGAAGAATTTGAAGTCAGTCCATGTTCCTTGTTATGTGCCAAGAGCAACCATTATCTTCATTCCAAATGCTCTTCCTCTTGAGCTTTTGGTTTCCCTGCACACTTGATAAATCAGTTAGTCTTTGATGGAACCCAAGCCAAAGTGGTCTTGGGTTGTCCTTTCTCATTTATATAATCTGTCAGTTTGGTCTGAATGAGTTGTTTAGCAATCTCATGGTTGGAATACTTTGTCAAGATTATAGGCTTTGCAACATTAATACTAGTAGAAGCACTATCCTTGTTAGCAGTAGTATTGGTTGCAGCAGCACTATTTCTGTTAGCAGTACTATCTGGGATAGCAGTACTAACAGGTTTCTTTACAATTGGAACCCAAACTTGAACAAAGTTGTTTGCTTTCTTTGTCTTTAAATTACTCCTAGGCTTATTTGGAGTATTTTTCTTTGGTTTAGCAAACTTGTTTTGAACATGAGACTTTTTAGGTGCTCTGTTCTTAGCCATTTGATTCCTTCCTTGCTTCCTATAACCAAAGGAGTTTTGAGTTTGTCTTTGAAAATTAACTCTTTGGTTGATAGGATTGTAATAACAGTATTTGGCAACATGATTATGCTTTCCACAGATAAAACAAGGTTTTGGTCTATTGATTTTACTCAGATCAACCCCTTGTTTTTGTGCCCACTGGTTATTCCAATTTCTCTGATTTCCCCTTGGTTTATCATGTTTTTGGGACTCAGATTTATTGCAAGCACACTGTTTGCAAGGGACAGGATTCACAACTTTGGTTTGCTTATAATGGACCTTCTCAGACTTTCCCTCAGTCTTCTCTATGTCCTTAGATTTGACCCATGTCTTTCCACATCCCTTATTGGTGATAATATGATTTTCTAGAGGAATCTCACCACTCCCAGTGTTCTCCTTACTCTTTTCACTAGAGTTCTTTTCTTCAGAGTCTGTTTCAACCACCACTTTTTCTAATGGATCTACCTTAGTGGCTCCATCAGATAATTCCTTCCTATCCTTGGTCTCTAGCAAGTCTGATATAGGAGGGATGTAATTGTTGTTGTATGGTGGTGGTGTGGTGTTATAGCCTATTCCTCTTCTGAGTTTGTCATGGATTTGAGTTTGGAGCAAAGAGTCCATTGCTTTAGAAGCATTGGAAAATTTCTCAATATCCAGCTTGGCTTTCTCAAACTCCCTCTTTATCTTCTCATTCTCCTCTTCTTTCTGTTTAAGCTTAAATTCATACTGGTTTTCTTCCACTTCCAGTAGTTTGTGTCATAAGAGTGTTGAAGCTCATTGGCTTGGAAACTCTTAATCTGTTCCTCAAAACTCTCAATAATTCTTACATAGTCTTTTATATCTCTCTCTAATCTTTTAAGGTCATCACTCATTGTCTGGTCGTGATCCCTGTACCTTGTAACAGTTTTAATACAGGATTTAGAGCAAAGATTAGATGTTACCTCAGTAGGAATCTCTGAGCTTGAAGACTCTGAACCTTTAGCCATGATGATGTGATTTTGAATGTAGGTTTCTGAGAATACTTGCTCTGATACCACTTGTCAGGATCGAATTCTCAACAAGAATAAAGTCTCAGAAACAATATCAAAGAAGTTGCGGAATAACACTTTGATATTCAATATAACAGTAAACAAACAGTATATGATTAATAACTTGTAAACTTGTATTGAATGATTAAAATCACAAGATTACACACTCAACCTCAATCTTGAAGAACAAGCTCTTTCAAGACGAATTCTACTTCTCTAGAATTAGGAACTATGCCTTGAGGTTTATTCTCTCTAAAACAAAAACTTAGAATTAAAAACTGTCAAAAGTTATCTCACTATTCTAAACTATACAATATATATACTGAAGATAAAAGCTAATTACAATTAATAAAATATCTTCAGAATATCTTCCATCATTATCTCTAAGCTTCCATGAATATCTTCAGTTTATCCAGCTGTCATCCTTTCCATACAGATCTCCATCTTATAAGCAGTATTAATCATAAGCAGCATTAATACTCTGAGAAGTATTAACTCTAGCAGTACTAACCATGCTCAGCAGCATTAATCTCTTCAAGCAGTACTAACTTTGTTCAAGCAGTACTAATCTTGTTGAGCAACATTAATCATCAACTAGCAGCATTAATAACAGAAGTACTAACTAGAAGTATTAACTGTTTTCTTCTAGCAGCATCAACTTTGTTCCAGCAGCATCAACTTTGTTCCAGCAGCATTAACTACAACTGGCAACATTAACCACATAAGTATTATCCTCAGAAGTATTAACTTCAGAAGTATTAACCAAGTTCTTCTAGCAGCATTAACTTCAGAAGTAGTAACCATGTTGAACTAGCAGTATTAACACATTCAGCAGTAGTATCCATCCTTGACATCTTTCAGACCCAACATATGCTTAGACCGATAATGCTTAGACCGATAGAGGTCTTTGACCGGTAAGGGTCTTCGATCGGGACTTCCTTAGACCAGGGTGAGCTGAGAGTGTACCGGTCGAATGCTAAGGACCGATAAATGGTATTCGACCGGAAGAGTAAGGACCGGTATGGTGCTAAGGACTGATGTAACTCGACCGATATACTCTTAGACCGATGTAACTCGACCGATATACTCTATGACCGATAGACTGTGTTCGACCGAAATAATGTTTGACCGGTATAGATTCGACCGATATTAATTCGACCGGACAAGGTATCGAGCGAGGTTGATGTGAGTGTATCGGTCGACCGGACAAATGTGAGTACCGGTGAATATAATGACCGATATGGTGAACTTGACCGATATAAAGAGGTCGACCGGTATGTTCTTAATTCGACCAGAACGATGATAAACAGTCCAGTAATTCACACAGAAACTCAAGTTCAATGCAAAAAGAAGACTTTTGTAATCACAAACATGTATTAATCAAATCCCAAACGAACTTACTGATTAAATTCAATTTTTTTAAGATTCAATTTGAAGAACACAGTGTTTGATATGCATACGAGCCCAGATTCAAACAAACTTCAAACAGCCAATTAATCAGATATATTAAGTGCAATTAATTAATCATATTGCATTCAATAACATAAAGTTCATCTAATTAAATCGAATTTATGCATAAACATCCATTAATTTGAGGAATCGATTAAAGCACAATATGTGATGTCGATGAACAGACAAAACAATCGATGAACACAGATAATCCAAAAACTTGATTCTTAGGCTCTGATACCACTTGTTATCCCAGTTTAATCTAGTTGGTAAATAGTCAAACAAACAATCAAGCAACACAATAATAATCAAGAGATATATAAATCAGAGTAACATACCAATCCCTTGAATAAACAATGAAACCCTTTAGTGTTCTTGATACCCTTTGAATACAGAGAATAATATGGCTACCTTTCTCTCTAAACAATGATTATGAAAATATGAAAGGTTCTAACCTAAACCTAAACTAAACATAACTTTAAATACCCAGGCTTTTAGGCCTAATGGGCTTATGGGCTTTCTAACAGGATTTAGGCCCATTTACAAATAACTATTAACATATTACAGTTTAAACCCTGAACTGTAACTATCAAACAAATACAGTTTAGACCCTCTAATTTAACTTTAATCTTGAATACAATTTATGATCCAACAACCTATGAGAAACGCAAACTGAGATTTGCATGACCAACTAGTAACGCAAACTGAACTTTGCGTAACCTACTGGTGACGCAAACTTAAGTTTGCGTGATCTATGGGAAGCGCAAAGTTAACTTGTGCGAAAAACAACATACGCAAAACCCTAGAAAACTTGAGCATTTACGTAAGTTCATCTCTGATTTGTCAATAATTTCAAAGAAATCGATTATAAAACATGATGTGTGTTCGAAATTCATTAAAATAAGACTAAAATCATATTTCGACCACTTTAATACTGATTAAAATCAGTATTCAATTCAAAGATTCGAAAAACTTGAAAACTCAAAGATGAACAGTCGCAAACATCACAAAAACACAAAATCGAAGCAACAAACAACAAATCAAAGGTTAAGAGAACATACATGGGATTCGAAATCAAACACTAAGACAAACCCAACAATCGATTTGAACAAAGAGGAACAGGCTGATAATGAGTAAGATGAACAGTTCGAAAAGAAAAATCGCATAGTAAGATGATGAACAGAAAGAAATCAAAATTGAATTACAATAAGAAATAAAAAACATACCTCATTTAAAAATCAAAAACTGAAATCAAAGAAAAAGAAAGATTGAACAGAGAGAGCAAATGAACAGGCAGTGTTCAAATGAGAAAAGGAGCGAGAAAAAAAATGAATAGTACTTGAGCTATTTAAACTAACAAAAATAACACTAAAAAAATTACACTTCTAAAAAAATACAACTAAAAACATAACAAAAAAAAATGAAATTTTACCTGCAAAGCCCTTTTTACTCCCCCTACACAAATGCACAAAATATAACAAATCAGATTAGCATTTGCATAGAAATATCAGAAAAACTTACCTGATGAACTTCTGATCAACACGTGAAGTACTTTATCAGCTATGTATCTGACCACTTTATTTACTCCCCCTCAAAAACAGAAGATTGTCAAATTGTCATTCAGATGTTCTCTCCCCCTCGAAAAATGCACATACCAATTTACCAAGAACATGGATACTCAAACATAAAAACATCAGTATAAAAAAAAAGGAAATCATACTGAATATAAATTTTGAAACAACTGAACATATAAAATTTTAAACACTAAACAAATTAAATTCTACTTAGTAAAATATCACATATTTATCAATCAGTTGAAATCAAGTGTATGTTGTTGGATACAAATACAAGTTTCATTGCATATCAAGTTAAGACATGTTTAGTTTCAAAAACTTCCAGCTATCTATTCAGTGTGCTTGCATGCGAACTTCGATTAGCTTCAAGAAAATGCAATTCTAAAAATATAATAGAGAACTTTGCATGTACTCACACTAATCCATCAAGAATTAAGATTTTCACAAATTTATAGGTTTATTGCAAATCAAACATATCATCAAGTATCAAGAGATGTGTGCTCATTGGCATCTTTTAGCATTGTGCACATTGGCATCTTCACATGAGTGTGCTCTTTGCCATCTTGTAAGCTTGTGCACTTTGGCATCTTTTAATCAAAAAGTTTGGTAAGTAAAGAACATGCCAAAAACGTAACTTTCTATCTGACCCTACTGCAGGATTTGGGTCAGCCACTCCCAGACCAGTTGTGTAACACCTCGAAAATCAGAGTAAATTAAAACCTGGAAACCTGACAATAAGACGAATGTAAAACCATAACTTTCCATAAATGGGATCAGTCCTCAAGACTATACAATCCTATACAAGGATTCCATCAAAAGAATGGGACTTAACAATGCCCAACAACAATACTAATCAACTCCAAAAACCTCGAGACTCAAAACTCGTCTCTCCAAAAACCCGGCAACCCACCGCTAATGGAAACCTGATACACATATCATTTGAGAAAAAGTGTCAGACTTAAAGCCTGGTGAGAACATACAGTTTATGAAGCACAAAAGATAAAACATTTGCATCAAGATAGTATTTCCAAAGAGATTAACTTTACACAATAGGTCCTTGCCACAAATGGGCTTTTTCGTTATAAACATGCCATAAAAGGACCGAAAACAAAACATTTTACCAAGGATCGTGGCGTGACACAAAGTTAGGCCAACAATCCGAGTTACGAGCTAAACCAATTGGAATCCGCGGATACGAATCACAAAGTCCGTGCTTCAACGTGAGATCAAGCCCCAAGCGCAAAACCAAGGTATACTCCTTCGCTAGGATCACTATGAACCATGGCTAGTATCCGGCCTCACATAACCGTACCAAGTTGCCCTCAAGGAACAAGTGATCCCTAGCTACAATTCTGGGGAATGTAACATCCCAACAATACAGTCTACTCAAAACCTAGGGATCCACTAGTAATGGTAAGGACTCGTCACAACAACGTATGTGACCAACCATAAATAAACATATGGTTACAAACACCTTTTTTTTATAAACAAAATGCTATTCCCAGTTCAACTTCTGGTAAGAATGAAAATCATTTAAAAGAAGTTCCCTTAAATATTTCTTTCGCATAAACGCACAGGTAAAACATCATTTTACTTTAAATAAGATAAGATCAAAAAGGTAACTTTTGATATGTATACAGTTTAAAATGATAGTAGGAACTCACCTCTGTCTCCTTCTTCTTAACGAGCGCTACCTATGATAACACCGAAAGAATCGGTAAGTCGAAATACAAGATACAGAAGCTAACAACTTAACAGAACTTAAACCGGTCAAAGGACCACACCGGTCGAACAACTACCCCGGTCGAACAACCCCCGGTCGAACGCCCCCCCGGTCGAACGACCCCCGGTCGAGCACAACCATTCGGTCGAACACCCTCGATCGAACAAACTTCGGTCGAATACAACCATTCGGTCGAACGACCATCGCCTTGTTCATCAAGAACAGTATGATGCAGAACCCAGATTCAACCCAGATCCAAATGAGAAATACTCAGATCTCAAAATGGAACGGTTCAAAACCTTCACAACGAGATTCTACACGGCTAAAAGCATTCAGATCAAAGCATTAAGCTAGATCCGTACCTCGATTTGCCCGAAACGATCGACCCAAGAAAACAAAGCTTCTCCTACTCTTCTCCTCTTCTCCCTGGCTTCTCCAACACAACAGATCAAAATGAGATATTAAGAAATATCTCAGATTTGATCTGTATATATATAGCCCAAGTTACATTATACCCCCTTGAACTTTGGGTAAAAGTCAACTTCTCACCCAATCCCAAAATTCAGGGTGTTACAATCCTCCCCAACTTGGGAATGATTTCGTCCCCGAAATCCAACTATATAAAGAGATGAGGATATCTACGCTTCATATCCTCTTCAGATTCCCAAGTCACATTTGCTCCTCGGTGATGCTTCCACTGCACCTTGACCAAAGTGACTTCTTTATGACGCAACTTCTTAGACTTTTTCTCCAAGATGGCGTCGGGTTCTTCCACACAACGGTTACCTTCGTCTACCCTTAGCTCTGAAAGGGGAATGACGCTGTCTTCTACCGCAAAACATTTCCGGAGGTAGCAGACGTGAAACGTGTTGTGTACTCTACTCAACTCCGGTGGCAGTTCCAACTGGTAGGCCTGCAACCCTACACGCTTAAGTACTTTGAAAGGTCCAAGGAAACGAGGACTCAGCTTCCCACGTTTTCCGAACCGTATAATGCCCTTCCATGGCGATACCTTATGCATAACGCGGTCGCCTACCTGGAATTCCATCGGTCGCCTCTTCTTATCGGCATAGCTCTTCTGACGATCTTGAGCCGCTTTCATCCTCTCTCGAATGCACTTGACCTTATCGGCAGTCTCTTGCACGATTTCAGGTCCGACGAACTGCTTCTCTCCCGCTTCTAGCCAATACACGGGAGTTCGACACTTTCGCCCATACAGTGCTTCAAAGGGTGCCATCCCAATACTTGAGTGGTAGCTATTGTTGTAAGCAAACTCCACCAAAGGCAGGTGAGAGTCCCAACTACCCCCGAAATCGATGACACAAGACCTCAACATGTCTTCCAAGGTTTGGATTGTTCGCTCGCTCTGCCCGTCAGTCTGCGGATGGTAAGCCGTACTCAACTTAACTCGCGTACCAAGCTCTTTCTGAAACCCATCCCAGAAGTTCGAAGTGAACCGACTGTCGCGATCCGACACGATCGACAAAGGTATTCCATGCCTCGAGACCACTTCATCGATATAAAGTTTCGCCAACTTATCCATCGGTAAAGTCTCGCGCATAGGCAGAAAGTGAGCGCTCTTCCTCTATCTATCCACTATCACCCAGATGGTATCGTGTCCCCGAAGAGTTTTAGGAAACTTCTTCACGAAGTCCATGGTGATATGCTCCCACTTCCACTCAGGAATCTCTAAGGACTGAAGACTCCCATAAGGTCGCTGATGTTCGGCTTTGACTTGTGAACACGTCACACAACGCTCAACGTAACGCGCCACATCAAGCTTTATTACCGGCCACCAATAGTGCAACTTCAAGTCCCTGTACATATTCGTACTTCCCGGGTGAATGGAATACTTGTACTTGTGCGCGTCTGCTAGCAACAGCTCACGGTTTCCCCCAACCTTGGGCACCCACACACGACCACTGAACAGTTTCACTTCGCGGCTATCCTCCGTCAAGAGTAAACGCTGTTTTGTCACGACTTCCTCTTTGAGATTCTCTTCAAACAATGCTTCCATCTGAGATGTCTTGATCTTCTCAACAAGACTAGACACTAGCTCGATCCTTGAATGGGTAGCCCGAATACTCCCGCTATAGTCCTTCCGACTTAGCGCATCGGCCACCACGTTCGCCTTACCGGGATGGTAAAGCAATTCACAGTCGTAATCTTTCAGCAACTCGAGCCACCGCCTTTGCCTCATATTCAGCTCTTTCTGACCAAAGACATACTTCAGGCTCTTGTGATCCGTGTAAAGAGTACACTCCGTGCTGTAGAGGTAGTGTCGCCAAAGCTTCAAAGCGAACACCACCGCCGCTAACTTCAGATCATGAGTTGGATAATTCTGCTCGTGTATTTTGAGCTGCCTCGAGGCATAAGCGATTACCTTGCCTCGTTGCATCAACACACAACCCAATCCCATCTTTGAAGCGTCGCTGTAAACCACAAAATCTTCCGACCCTTCAGGCAAAGATAAGATCGGAGCTTCACACAACTTCTTCTGAAGAATCCGGAACGCCTTCTCTTGGGCCTCTGCCCATTCAAACTTCACATTCTTCCGAGTCAGAACTATCAAGGAAGAAGCGATCTTCGAAAAGTCTTGAATGAATCTCCTGTAGTATCCCGCCAGACCCAAGAAACTTCGGATCTCTGACGGACTCTTAGGAGGCTCCCAATTCATCATTGCTTCAATCTTGGAGGGATCTACTTTCACTCCTTCCCGAGTGACTACGTGCCCCAGAAATTGTACTTCTTTAAGCCAAAAGTCGCACTTGGAAAACTTGGCGTACAATCTCTCTTTTCTCAACACTTCCAGAACTTCACGAAGATGCTGCTCGTGCTCTGTCTCACTCCTGGAGTACACGAGTATGTCATCAATGAATACAATGACCGACTTGTCGAGGAATGGTCGGCACACTCTATTCATCAAGTCCATAAACACCGCTGGTGCGTTCGTCAGGCCAAAAGGCATTACAAGGAACTCGTAATGGCCGTAACGCGTTCTGAAAGTCGTCTTCGGAACATCTTCTTCTCTCACCTTCACTTGGTGATAGCCTGATCGTAAGTCGACTTTGGAGAAACAACCCGCTCCTTGAAGTTGATCGAACAAGTCGTCTATTCTCGGAAGCGGATACCTATTCTTCACTGTAGCTTTGTTCAACTCACGATAGTCGATGCACATTCTCATTGTGCCATCCTTCTTCTTGACAAATAAGACCGGAGCTCCCCAAGGTGACGAACTCGGTCTTATAAATCCCTTCTCAAATAGCTCTTGGAGTTGTGCTACCATCTCTTGCATCTCCGATGGCGCTAAACGATAAGGTACTTTAGCGATCGGTGCAGCGCCTGGCACAAGATCAATCCGAAACTCTACCTGACGATCGGGCGGCAACCCGGGCAAGTCGTCCGGAAAGACATCTGGATACTCCCGCACGATCTTCACATCTTCCAGCTTGGACTTCTCTAACTTGGCATCGATCACATAGGCTAGGAAAGACGAACATCCTTTTACTAAACACTTGCGTGCTTTTACCATTGTGATTATTGCCACTTCCCCCTTTCTCTTTTCACCATATATGACCACGACCTCTCCAGAGGGGTTGGGAAGTCGAATCATCTTCTTGGAACACACGAACTCGGCCTGATTGTTTGACAACCAATCCATACCGATTACAACATAAAACCCCCCGATTGACATTGGTAGCAGTTCGATCGGGAATTCTCTTCCCTCGATGCTAAGAGCACACTGCTTCAGAACTTCGTGGATCAAAACTTGCCTACCATCTGCTATTTCTACCACTAATGCATCCTCAAGACTAGTAGTGGGCATAGCAAATTTCTGACGGAACAATTCAGATACGAAAGAGAAACTAGCACCCGTATCGAATAAAATACGAGCAGGTACAGAGTTTATAAGAAAAGTACCCGATACCACATCAGCGGATGCCCTAGCCTCTTCGGCCGTCATCTGAAAAGCTCGGCCCTGAACCTTTGGAGGGTTCTCCTTCCTTGCTGGCGCACTACCCGACGCAAGCTTCGGGCAATCCTTCCTCACGTGCCCCGGTGCCTTGCACTCATAACAGATGGGTCCCCTGATCGGGCAATCTCTGACCGTATGCCCAGGCTTCCCACACTTATAGCAAGTTTGAGAACTGTTACTGCAATTACCGTGATGCTTAGTACGACACCTCGGGAACCACTTTGCTTCCTGATAACTGCCGAAGTTGCGGTTTCCAACAAAAGGTCTGGTCCGCTTGGGAGGTACTGAACTGCTCTCCCACTTTCTTTTATCAGACACCACCACCGAACTCTCAGACTTGCTTTTCGCGAACATCTCTTCCATGAACTGAGCTTCTTCCACCATCTCTCGGAGGTTAGAAGCTTTGAAATTATGTACCATTGATTGCATATCCGCTGGCAAGCCGTTGAGATAAGCTTTCATCTTGTCTTTCTCTGTTGGGGCAGCATGCCCCACCAGACCCAGTTTCTCCATAAATTGACGGGTGTACTCCCTCACCGTCAGGCTTCCCTTCACCAAGGACCGTAATTCTTTCTCAATTCGGTCCATCGTTCTCTCGTTGCAAAACTCTTCTAGCAGCTTCTTCTTGAACTCGACCCAAGACAACTGAGCCAATACTTCAGGAGATAGAGTGGATTGGATGATATTCCACCAGATGAGTGCAGTGTCCCTCAGCAGTTGGGTACCAAACCGCACCCTCTGATCATCACCACATTCGGAAGAGCCAAAAGCTTGCTCGACCGCTCGGATCCACTTAACGCACACCACCGGGTCATCAGAACCGAAGAATTCTGGTGGTCCGCAGCCTAGAAAGGACTTATAGGAAAAACTCTTCCTGTTCCCCTGAGCTCCAGAAATCCCCCGCTCTACCGACACGACCCTTATACCATCACCTCCAGAACCTGCTACGACGTTCTCCACAACCGTCTCACTTCTCCGATTGTTTACGTCGCGGTCCTCCATTGCTTTCAGCAGAAACTCTTGCTGCTTCGCCATCTCTTCTCTCATCGCCAATATCACGCTGGCTAACAACTCTGACTGGGGATTAGCATCCCCGATTACTGGGTGGGACGAAGCCAGGTCCACTCTCGGAATGACCTCTGGCCCCCCTCCTAGTACTTGCTGAACGGGTGGTCGAATGATAACCTCAACTCCTTCCGGCTGACCCGCTGTAGAGGCTGTCGCTTCCTGACCATCAACACGAGCACGCGGTCTTCCACGCGTACCTACCATTCTGAACTGCTACACGGAGCAGTGGAAGAGATAAGAAAAGATAGAAAAACACGAAAGGAAAACGTACTACCACATTACCATATGTCATATTAATAGCAATTCAAGGACTCTTACGTACAATATCCTCATAATAACATTAGCTAAGTGAAATTATGAACATACAACACATAATGGTTCTTGTCACCACTACTACAACGCCTGATAAACGTACTTTCCGTCGACTCTAAGACTAACCCAACTTAGGAGCTCTACCCAATTCTCGCGGATCAATTCTTAGTATATGCAGTCTAAGTCTAGACATCTTACATTCATGCCTAGTTCGCTTAAACTAGAGCTCTGATACCAACTTGTAACACCTCGAAAATCAGAGTAAATTAAAACCTGGAAACCTGACAATAAGACGAATGTAAAACCATAACTTTCCATAAATGGGATCAGTCCTCAAGACTATACAATCCTATACAAGGATTTCATCAAAAGAATGGGACTTAACAATGCCCAGCAACAATACTAATCAACTCCGAAAACCTCGAGACTCAAAACTCGTCTCTCCAAAAACCCGGCAACCCACCGCTAATGGAAACCTGATACACATATCATTTGAGAAAAAGTGTCAGACTTAAAGCCTGGTGAGAGCATACAGTTTATGAAGCACAAAAGATAAAACATTTGCATCAAGATAGTATTTCCAAAGAGATTAACTTTACACAATAGGTCCTTGCCACAAACGGGCTTTTTCGTTATAAACATGCCATAAAAGGACCGAAAACAAAACATTTTACCAAGGATCGTGGCGTGACACAAAGTTAGGCCAACAATCCGAGATACGAGCTAAACCAATTGGAATCCGCGGATACGAATCACAAAGTTCGTGCTTCAACGTGAGATCAAGCCCCAAGCGCAAAACCAAGGTATACTCCTTCGCTAGGATCACTATGAACCATGGCTAGTATCCGGCCTCACATAACCGTACCAAGTTGCCCTCAAGGAACAAGTGATCCCTAGCTACAATTCTGGGGAATGTAACGTCCCAACAATACAGTCTACTCAAAACCTAGGGATCCACTAGTAATGGTAAGGACTCGTCACAACAACGTATGTGACCAACCATAAATAAACATATGGTTACAAACACCTTTTTTTTTATAAACAAAATGCTATTCCCAGTTCAACTTCTGGTAAGAATGAAAATCATTTAAAAGAAGTTCCTTTAAATATTTCTTTCGCATAAACGCACAGGTAAAACATCATTTTACTTTAAATAAGATAATATCAAAAAGGTAACTTTTGATATGTATACAGTTTAAAATGATAGTAGGAACTCACCTCTGTTTCCTTCTTCTTAACGAGCGCTACCTATGAATAACAACTTAACAGAACTTAAACCGGTCAAAGGACCACACCGGTCGAACAACTACCCCGGTCGAACAACCCCCGGTCGAACGGCCCCCCGGTCGAACGACCCCCGGTCGAGCACAACCGTTCGGTCGAACACCCTCGATCGAACAAACTTCGGTCGAACACAACCATTCGGTCGAACACCCTCGATCGAACAAACTTCGGTCGAACACAACCATTCGGTCGAACGACCATCGCCTTGTTCATCAAGAACAGTATGATGCAGAACCCAGATTCAACCCAGATCCAAATGAGAAATACTCAGATCTCAAAATGGAACGGTTCAAAACCTTCACAACGAGATTCTACACGGCTAAAAGCATTCAGATCAAAGCATTAAGCTAGATTCGTACCTCGATTTGCCCGAAACGATCGACCCAAGAAAACAAAGCTTCTCCTGCTCTTCTCCTCTTCTCCCTGGCTTCTCCAACACAACAGATCAAAATGAGATATTAAGAAATATCTCAGATTTGATTTGTATATATATAGCCCAAGTTACATTATACCCCCTTGAACTTTGGGTAAAAGTCAACTTCTCACCCAATCCCAAAATTCAGGGTGTTACAAGTTGGCCTTAGGGGACTAGGTGTCAAGCACCCCTTGGAACTTATTTTCCCGGATCAGAAAGGCTACATCGACACATCCTAAACTCATTCATACCAATAGAACATGACTTTCGATCTGATTCTATAGAAGGATTTGGGTTCGATCGCTCCCAGACCAATTGACCTTAGGGGACCAGATGACAAGCATCCCACGGAACTTACTTTCCCAAACCAGAAAAGTCACAGGTACAAACTTTTAAACTTAGAGATTGCTGAATTTTATATATAAAAATTCATCTCAATCACTCAGGTCTACATCTAAGATCTTAGCCCATATTTTCATTATGATCCATAATTCAGACTTTTTAGGATTTCCAAACATTGTAAACTATAAATATTCCGAATCACATATCTTTAAAGTAGAATGCAAAAGCTACAAACATGTTGCTGACTTTTCGACTTTTGTAAGACTTGAAGGTTGAACATATAAAACTTCAATATAAACAAAGCAACTTGAAAATTTATCCTTGACACACATTTTATTCAAAAGAAAGAAAACCTGTAAAACTTGTACTTTATAGAATAAAATATGTAAAGATTTAAACTTTTAAATTCAACATGCCAAGTTTTGAAAGCAGAAAATTAAAACGTTTTTCATCTAAAGCTTTTGTAAAAATATCGGCAAGTTGATATTCAGTTGGTACAAAATATAATTCAATAGTACCTTCTTCCACATGATGCTTTATGAAATGGTACCTCATATCTATGTGTTTGGTCTTTGTGTCCTGGACTGGATTGACTGATATCGCGATTGCAGATTTGTTTTCACAATAAACTGGAACAGTTTTGTACAGCATCTCATAGTCACAAAGTTGTGTCTTCATCCATAGCACATGAGCGCAACAACTAGCTGCGGCGACGTATTATGCCTCTGCAATTGAGATAGAAACACAATTATGCTTTTTCGACGCCCAGCTTATCAGTCTGTCACCAAGAAATTGAAGATGACCTGAAGTACTTTTCCGGTCCAATTGATTTCCACCGAAATCTGCATCAGAATAAGCAATTAGTTTATAGTCAGAACTCTTAGGATACCACAAACCTAAATACGGAGTTCCTTTGATGTATCGAAAGATTCTCTTGACTGCTAAGAGATGCGATTCCTTTGGCTTGGCTTAAAATCTGGCACATAAGCAGGTAGAAAACATGATATTTGGCCGGCTAGCTATTAAGTACATTAGTGATCCGATCATTCCTCGATAAGTCTTTATGTCCACAGCTTTTCCCTTTGGATCGAGTCCAATTTTAGCACCATGTGTTATAGGCGTGCCAATTGAAGAAGATTTGTCCATCTTGAATTTCTTCAAGATGTCAAACACATGCTTTGACAGATTGATGAAGATTCCATCTGGAAGCTGTTTCACTTGTAAGCCGAGGAAGAAATTAATTTCTCCCATCATGCTCATTTGAAACCTGGAGGTCATTAGATCAGAAAACCAAGTACATAATGATTTATTAGTCGCACCAAATATAATATCATCTACGTATATTTGAATTAAGCAGATATCCAAGTTAGAATGATAAATGAAAAGAGTGGTATCTATTGATCCTTTGGTAAAACTATATTTGATCAAGACGCCCGATAACTCATCATACCACGCCCTTGGTGCTTGTTTCAGGCCAGTGCTTTATCGAGAATGTATACATGATTAGGACGGTCTTTGTCAACAAACCCCTCTGGTTGAGAAACCTAAACTTATTCTTTCAGTTTCCCGTCGAGAAAGGCTATTTTTACATGCATCTGATACACAGTAAGTTGCGAATAGCTTTTAATCTTGCAACCGGCGCGAAAGTTTCATCGTAGTCGATTCCTTCTTCTTGTCGATAACCCTTGGCAACAAGTCTAGCTTTGTTACGAACAACTATACCATCTTTTTCTTTCTTGTTCTTGAATATCCACTTTGTGCCAATTATGCTCTTTCCTTTTGGCCGTGGTACAAGTCTCCAGACTTTTAATGCGTCAAATTGATTGAGCTCCTTTTGCATCGCTATTATCCAATCCGGATCCTCCAATGATTCAGAAACTTTGGTTGGTTCAATCTTTCTTAGAAAACCAAGTGAATATACATTCATTGGGAGTTGCCGTCTTGGATCGTGTAGAAACACTTGCTTGAGGATCACCAATAATCTGATGAATAGGATGAGATCTTGTCCATTTGGTGGTGTGAGGGAGAGGATCTATAACTTCTTGAACAACTTCTAGTTGTTGAGATTGAGCTTCAGTTACGTTCATGTCAGATGAAGAGATAGAAACAGTTTCAACTGGAGGAGGAGGTAACTCAACAATACCTGAATCAGATTCTGGAATTGTTGGTTGTATAGAAGCAGTTTGTTCTTCTTCATGAACTGATTCTTCTTGAACAGATTGTTCTTGAACATATTCTTCTTGAATAGGTTGTTCTTGAACAGATTCTTCTTGAATAGGCTCAGTTTCTGATTGTGCTTGATCAGATTCAGAAATACTGTTTTGAGTAACAGGAGGTACTGGAACAACATCAGTTTCAGAGATATATGAAGCGGAATTAGAAGTAGATGCGCTCACAATTTTCTGATTCAAAACATTTGAAACATTTTCAGAGTTAGATTTAGGCACATCATCATAAAAATGCTGAAACAGAAAATCAAGATCAGTAAGATTAAGCAAGGAAGAAGAAGAATTCTGATTTGATGACTGTAGTGCAGGTTCTGAACTGTTTTGTCCAGAAGCTAAATTTCCTGTAAGTGCGGTTTCTGAGCTTGATTGACCAGAAACCAAATCGGCAGCTTCGTCAAATTTGACATTGACACTATCTATCACTTTTCTGACTGAAGTAAGAAAGACTCTATAAGCCGCAGAAGTAGAAGAATACCCAAGAAAAATACCCTCATCTGCCTTTGGACTAAACTTGTTGAGATTGTCTCGGTCATTCAGAACATAACATTTACACCCAAATGACTTGAAATATTTGACATTCGGTTTGATACCGTTCATAAGCTCATATGGTGTTTTATTGAATCGACGATGTAGAATTGATCTGTTTTGGGTATGACACGCAGTTGAGACAGCTTCAGCCCAATGAGACAAAGGAAGACTAGAATAACCAAGCATCGATCTGGCAGCCTCAACAAGTGTTCTATTTCTTCGTTCAACCACCCCATTCTGTTGCGGTGTTCGGGCAGCAGAAAACTGTTGTTGAATACCTTGATCTTCGTAGAAATCTTGAAGAGTGTTATTCTTGAATTCAGTACCATTGTCTGATCTGAAAACTTTGACTGCTTTTTGCTTGTTGATCTGAATTGTTTTGATGAGGTTGATGAGAATGTCGGGAGTTTCATCTTTAGACTTGAGAAACCTAACCCATGTATACCGTGAGTAATCATCAACAACCACCAAGACATATCTTTTCTTTCCGATACTCTTTGTCTTCATTGGTCCGCATAAATCAACATGTAACAAATCAAGAATGTCCGAAGTGTAGGGTTCAAACTTTGGTTTATGAGGAGCTTTCTTCATCTTTCCTTTCTCACAATCTTGACAGAGGTGGTCTTTCTGAAATCTGAGTACTGGGAGACCTCTCACTGAATCGTTCTTGACCAGGCGATCCATGTATTTAAAGTTGAGATGAGCTAATCGTCGGTGCCAAATCCAGCTTTCATGAAGAAAGGCTTTAGATAAAAAGCAGATATCTGATGGAATTTTAACCTTGGAAAGATCAATGATATACAAATTGGATCTTCTCTTTCCAACCAGTAAATCTCTGCCACTGTCATTCTTCACAGCAACTCGTTTAGATTTGAAGCTGACTTCAAGATCTTTATCACAAAATTGTCCGATGCTGAATAAATTGTGGCTTAGACCTTCAACATAGCTCACTCGTTTGACAATAATATTTCCTTGAACAAGATCACCATAACCTAGAATGGGAGCAGCCTCGCAATTTCCAAACTTAACACGACCGCAACATTTTTCTTTAAAATTTAAAAGCAATGATTTGTTGCCTGTCATGTGTTTGGAACACACCGAATCCAGATACCATAATTGACTAAGCTGCACATTCAGAAACTACACAGATTTAGGTACCCATATGCTTATGGGTCCCTTCTTGTTAGATTTGAGCCTTTTGTTTTTCGAAAATTTATTTTTAGAAATCTCATGAAAACAATCATCAATAGAGGAAGAAACATAATCATCAGAATCAGAACTAGAAGAAGAATATGAGACATTCTTTGCAATATGAATCATTTGCTGAATTGAATATTTTGTGTTTTTATTACAAAATGAAAATGTATCCGTTTTACAAAGACGATCTACACATTTATCCTTTATATCTATAGATTCATTTGACTTCTGTTTGATCCTCCATATCTGCCTTGATGATTTCTTCAAAGGCCGATTTGAAACAGAAAAATCAGAAGAATTAGAATTTTCAGACAAGACATTATCTTGTTTCCTTGGCTTCTTTGATCTTCTTCTTTTACGCTTTGGTTTAAAATACTGATCATTTAGCATAAAAGAATCATCAACAACTGAATTAGAAGAAGAAATTTTATCTAAGAAATCAGACTGAGCATTCATCATTGTAGAACTAGCCTTGGAGTCATGAAATTCAGAAACACACAAGTCAGGAAGAGGTTTGCGCGACCCTTTGGTGGCGCAAACTGAACTTTGCGCTACTAACGGTTGGCGCAAGTTGTAAGTTTGCGCGACCAATGGTTGGCGCAAATGCACACTGTTTGGTACTTTGTGAGTATTTTCCTTGGAATCAACAAAAAATCCAGAAGTAATTTTGTCTTCAAAACTTGATTTCATTATAAAAAGAAATAAATAGTTTTCTAAATCAGTTTGAAGATATTGTTCTTCCAATTTATCTTCAAGATCAACTATTTTACCCTCTAACACTAATGAGGGAATATCTCTCCTAGAATCATAAGAAACCGGAGATACATTTTCCTTATTAGTATTGTTGGCATATATATCAACAAAATCAGTTGATAATGAATATTTAATGGAAGAATTGACATTTAAAGCATTTTTGGATTTTCTGGACTTCTTTGATTGCTCCGGAAAATATTTGGCATTTTCACTAGTATAAACAAATGGCATTTCCATTTTCTTGTGGTTCATTCTTTTCTGATTTTCAATTTCTAATTCTTGCTTTGCATTCATCCACTCAATTTTAAATTGAGGAGCATAATGTGCAAGATTTAGATAATCAAAATTATACAAAGTGGGGGTTTTTGTGATAACATTGTTTAAACAATGTGGATTTTCAAAACCAAATCCCCATCTTTCTTTGATTGCCTCATCACTCCTTCGTTTATTCATATATATGGTCTGCTCAGTTTGTTTTCTCTTATATAATTTTCCTTCTAAAACAATTATTTTATCAGAAAAAGTTTTATTCAAATTGGTCATATCTGTCAAAGAATCAAGATTAGCCTTGTTCAAATTTTCTAATTCATCCAATTTCTTTTGAAACTTATCTTTTGTATCTGTCAAAATAAAATTTTCATTTTTCAATGAAATTTGCAGTTTTTCAATCATGACATATTTTTCTTGATTTATTTGCTTTTCAGATAAAAACTTTGAACGTAAATCATGTAAAGCATTAATAATCACATTCATTTGAGATGATATAAAATTGTAATCAAACTCAGAAATTACCTCAGATTCATGTGTTGAAGTATCCTCATCTTTATCATCACTCTTATCATCCCCAATGAAACACATTGCAACTGTTTCCTCGTTCTCTGCTTCATTATCTGAATGATCAAGCCAGTATTCCTCCTCAGCAAGCAGAATAGTTCCATTTTCTCTCTTTTCAGCCAATTCCAGCTTTTTCCTGTAGAAAGCAGAGTCCTTGACAACCTTCAGTCGGCACTCTTTTGCAATATGCCCCGGTTTTCCACAGTTGAAGCAATTCATTGTCTTCTTATCTTTCTTTTTCGGCTCAGTCACTTTAGCAGGTTCATACTTTGGAACGTATGGCTTTGAGGGAGCACTGGGTTCCACTTTCTTTGAACCAGAAGTGAAACGAAGGTTGTTTGATCCTGATCTGTGCTGGAACTTTTTCTGATAATGTTGAGAGAGAAGGATCATGGTTTTCAAGAGCTTCACCATCATCATCTGTTGACCCATCATAAGCATCTTCAGATAATGCTTGTTCTGCCAATTGACTAGCCAGAAGAGTAATCGGATCAACAATCTTTGGCTTATTCTTCTTATCAAATTTTGCTTTCTTTTCCATTACCATGTTCTCATCAGTCATCAAGATTTCATACAGTTCTTGAATTGGCATTGTGGAAATTCTGACATCATTCCTCATCCTATGACATGACTTGCTCCATTCTGGTTGAAGAGCATTTAAGAACTTCAGATTTTCTTCCAATTCAGTCTTTGTCACCTTTATCTTGTATAACTCATTCATCACTGCCCAAAATCTGTCAAACACACTTTTCAGACTCTCTCCATCTTTTGCCTTAAACTCCTCAAAGTTATTCATGTACCGAGTCTGACGGAGTTGAGTGGCAACAGCTGATCCAAGCATTATCTTTTCTAGTTGTGTCTACATGAGCATCGGATTCTGCTTGAAACAGTCAATTCGGTTGTATATTGAATTAGGCAAAGCAGGAATCATATTAGACTTTGCTTGGTTATTAGCTTGGTGTCACAAAAACTCTTCAGCATCATATTCACTGATCATTTTCTCAACCCTTGTAGCAGCTATGTTTCCAATGTCAGGAATTTCTTTCATCGGCTTTACCATTGGTCCATCAGTAAGAGACTTTATCATATTTTCACCATTTGGTTGTCGCTCTATGAAATTAATGAATCTGTCTTGCCATTGTTGAAACTCATTTTCATTTATCAGAATAGGAGGGCGAGTGTATGATCCTAAAGACATCATTATGTCGTTCTTGTATAACTAAGCTTGTAGAGACATCTTGACAGAATCACAGTCAGAAAGTCCTATGTCTGAGAACAGGTAAACTGGCGCAAACTGAAGTTTTGCGTGAGCAATGAATGACGCAAATGAAACTTTGCGTGAGATGAGGAAGACGCAAACTAGGATTTGCGTGAGGCGAAGATGGTGCAAACCAAACTTTGCGTGAGCTGTATATGACGCAAACAAAGAGTTGCGCGAACTTCCTACTGATCTTGAGAACTGAGGATTACGCAAAGTTTACTTTGCGTGAGGTGTATGAGACGCAAAGTTTACTTTGCGCGAATCGTTGATGAAGAGAACTGCACTTTGCGCGATGTGCAGAGGACGCAAACAAATTCTTTGCGTGATGAACTGAAGAAGTAAACTTCAACTTTTCGCGAGAAGAAATCAAATAAACCTGAGATAAACTAGCGCAAAGATTAGATCAACAATTAGAATAGCAGTATGAACTAGCGTAAACTAGTATGAACTGGCGCAAACTTAAGATCTGGCGCAAAACACAAAATTCTTTCAAAAATCGATTACAAAACTAAATTTGATGAAATTTTCTTATACAAACAAGTTCGAAAACAACTTTCTAATACATTTCAATCAAACATTTCGATCAAAATTCACAAAATCAAGAACTCGTGAAATCAACAGAACACAAAAAACGAGTTTTCCAGAAACTTTTAAAATCTCAAAATTGATTATCAAAAACTGGTTTTCTTGAAAAACGATGTGAATAAAAAATGTTCTCCTATTAAAAACGAATTCAGCAAACCGAATTTCAAGAAAAAATGATCACAAACCAGTCCGAATTTGATGAAAAATCAAGAAAACGAGATTGTCTTGTAAAATTAAAAAAAATCGATCAAATTTTCTGATTAATCTACAAATTCAGAAACAAAATTCAGTTTCTCTCAATCCTCTCAGATTCAGAATAGCTCTGATACCAATTGAAAGTCCAAGATCTACCAAATCTTAGAGAGAGAAAGTAGAGAGAGAGTATGCGCCAAATGTAAATTATGTATTCAAATGAGGTTCCAAAATTACAAAACAAAGGTACCAAGGGGACTTAAATACCCCAAGGCCTAAACAGAACAGATAAACCAACTAAACACTGTTTAGACCACAGATAATAAATACATTGATTACTATTCAAAATAGACTTAACACTTGGTTATTGTCCTAAGATGTTGAGCATCCGGATGATGATAGTGTGACTAAGAAATCGAGGAGTGTGGTTTCGAGGTATTGAGTGATGATCAATTTCATGCACGAAGTTTATTTCTAAAATAAATTTGCATAAATTGTTCTCACGTTTTCAAAGTATAAAGTGAGTTATATTATAAAGCCTTGATAAAGCATTTAGCACTCATCTGATTTTTAGACCATGATCTTAAACAAGCATGAAATTATTTTATTGCACGTGGTTGCAAGCTTTGTAGAGACTTGTTTATTCACATTGCTGCATAACGTTATTTTCAATCATTGTGATGTTCGTATTTTGACGTTGCGTAGAGTCTTGGACAAGTAACTACGACTAGGACCTTAACATTGGATCTCCTCCACATATGTTAAGGCCTTGGACGAAGAGTTGTCTTCCACTATTTTAGTGTTTGAGTTTCTTGGGAATTATATTTCGTGTGGGTTTTGTTAAGTTTTATGGAGTATTGTTTTACGACGTTCACGATGCTTGGGTGAACCTCAAAATGCACAGTTTAAGTTCTTTGCTTGCGTTTTGTACAGGTTGTTGGGAAATTTATTTCATAAGAATTTTGTTGGTGGATGTCACCTATATGTTATTTTGGTAGTTTCAATGTCGTGTGAGTTCATTTTTAAGTTTTATGCAAATGTAGGACGTTGTGTACAACTTAGTTGGTGAGTTGATTTAAACTTTTAGTATGAGTAAACTTATGAAAAAACTAGAATGGGTTCGTGTTGAACTGAGGCTTTGAGCATTCTTTGATTGTCGTTTTATCATTGTTGTTTCACGAAATTTGTTATATTGCTTTACTTGCATGCATGAAATAATTGTCACTATGTTGGGTCAAGGAGCGTTTTATCCGTTCGACTAAAGTCGAAGTCGATTTAAATTATTTTATGTTTGGCCAACTCGCATGCACTTCTCGTTTTACTAAGTTTGAGAAATAAACTGGTGTATGTGGGTCGTATAGGAGTTTTGACTCCACGTCATTTTTTTTTGTTAAATGAGAAATTTTGGAAATTTTATTACGTAAATTTCTCCCTCCGTAATATATACAAACTTTTGTTGCACGCCGCTTTAGTGCAGGAAATTATTTGAGGTACATAACATAAGTGATGCATATTCGGACCATAGCGGTCCATTTGAAAAGGTTGTTGCGCTTATTTTATCATTTTCGTTAATAGCATGAGTTGATCAAATGATTTCAAAATATTTTCTTATTTGTGTGACGTTGTGACCGCTTTGTACACCTGCCGAGTAAACGGTAGTGGATTTTTACTCGCATGTTTAATTGTATAAAGCTTATGAACTTGGAAGTTTTATAAAATGTTAAATTGGCATATTTAGCTTGGAAAACCCTTGAACTCATTAGAACCATAGTTTTAACCCCTCCTTGCGAAAGGAATGTAATAAGGACTATAGGTGTCCTTGGGGATTTGAAGCGTCGGATGAGACGACCTGTGGTCAGTCCTAATTTTGGGACTTTGGGTTCATGGTTTGGTTCACGTGGAAGTAATGGAAACGTTAGGCTTGTGCCTTCTCTTAGTTAATTAAGTGATGATCTTCCCATCTCGATAAGCCTTCGGGTTAAAATTGTGTACAGTCGTGTGGATATGGTTGGTTTTGAATTTGTGGGTTATTGGTACGTCGGCATATTAATTATTTGTGGTGTGCCACCTTATTAGGTATTGGTGAATAATGACGATGTTATGTTTTGTCTGTAAAAATGAATAATTTGGGGTTTTTAATTCCATATTAGGTGTCAACTTTAAATCTTTTTGGGTATCGGCTCAGTACAAGCCGACTTGTTCTTGGGAGGTCAATGAATCCTTGGGATGATTCGAAGTATCCCCGTGGGATAATGAGAAATGTTAGTCTCACCGTGGTGGAATTTAAAGGAAATTAGATGTTGGTAATTAAGTATTGATGTACATGATATTCTTGATGGGGTAAGGCTCGTATTGATGGAATGTTTGAAGTTTGAGAATAGACCGGGTTGTGTGATAGCCTAATCTGAATTAACCAACTTCCCGAAAGGCGTATTGGTACGTCCTTGGGAGGAAGACTTTACCAATATCAAGGGTGAATTATTAATAAATTTTGGGAATTCTTTCGGTTCGTGTTGGTGATTGGAATACGGATTCAAAATTGAGTTGAGCTGGGTCGGATTAGTCAATAAGAAGTTGAGATCACGAGCTGCCCTTGGGGTAGTACGTGTCACCTAAGGTTGGGAGGCAACCGAGATCATGTGGTTAGAAATTGATCCAGTAAGATTCGATGTTTTCTCTGGTATAAGTGTAATGTATCAAGGTGGATATTAGATGCGAGATTCTTCACGAAAATCATCTTGACAGGTTTTGTAAAGTGGTCATCAAACATAATTTACGGATGAATTGGGACAGGGATGCATCCTTGGAGGGAATGAATTGGCCGATTTGTGAAAATGAAGTTATTTGAGGCTTATATCTTCAGAATGTTACCCCTTTTGGAAGTGTATCTGACAACACAATTATCGGACTGATACTCAGTATTGTGTAGTATTAAGATGTTTTGTGTATAAATTAGATTTCGAGGACGAAATCTCTTTTAAGGTTGGGAGGATTGTAACACCCTGAAATTCTATCCGAATTGAAGAAAAATGTTGAACTGGGTGAATAGGTAAAGGATGAACCACATATAGAGTATGGATGTAGTGCCATGTGGTAGTGACTCATGTCACAATAGCACCAGTGGTACTGAGAGTATAGTCGTCTCGGCTATGGTGCCATGTAGTTGTGACATCTGTCACAATAGCACCAGTGGTACTAAGAGTATAGTCGTCTCAGTTATGGTGCCATGTAGTTGTGGCATCTGTCACAATAGCACTAATGGCACTGAAAGTGTGGTAGTCCCGATTATAGTGCCATGCAGTTGTGACATATGTCACTATGGCACCGGTGTCACCGAGTGTTTGGTCGTCCCAACGAATGTGCCAGGTAATTATGGCAATGGTAGGTTAACTGGTATAATAACATCAAGTGTTTCGAGAGAACGATCGAGGAATGGCCGGGATAAAGGTCGAGGAATGTTCGGGAAAACGGTCGGGAAAGCCGTCGAAAAAGGTCTCGATACATTCCGCGTGACAGTGCCCGCTACAGTGACAAATGGCACTCTAGCATGGCAGGGTCGATCGAGGCAAGGGGATCTCGGTACATTTCGCGCGACAGTGCCCGCGACAGTGACAAATGTCACTGTTGCATGTCAGGGTCGCTCCATCTCGCGCGACAGTGCCCGCGACAGTGACAAATGTCACTGTTGCATTGCATAAAATCGGGATTTTCTTCATTTGGTCATATCTTGCTCATTTCTACTCCGTTTTGGGAGATTCAAAGTGCCATGGTTTTGTATTTGAGATATTTTCAAGGATAGATTATTAGTTTTGGGAAGATCCAAGAGTATTTGGTGGTGGAGTGGAAGCAAAGATCAAACGTTCATCATCATCACCTCTATCTTTGAGAAATTTGGGGTTTTCTAGGTTTTCACCAAAACTTATGTGGTAAACTTCCTTCTCCATCTATAAACCTTGTTAGGTGATATATATACTCCACTGATGTTTTCCTAGTGTTTGATTCCTTCGATTTCGGTTTGTAAGATTTTGGAAGATTTGGGTCCAAAATTAGGGTTTTGCCCAAAATGGAGGTTTTGATGTAACATGTTCGGGGATCGATTCTATATGGTTTTTGATGTATATTTATGGTGGAAAATAAATGGATTTATGTTTTGAAGGACTTTGCTAGTGGACTCGTAATTCTTCAAGGAAGCTTAAAGCAGGGTAAAATCTAGATTTAGCCTAAATCTAGCAAGGTGAGTTCAAGATGCTTTGTAAAAACTATGTACATGCCAAAATGTGTATTTTGAAGAAAAATATATTTTACTTGGTATTTATCAAGTGTGAGTATTTTAATAAGTTTTCATATTTGGTAAACTTGGGTTGTTTAGTTCCATGAAATGCTCATATTTGGGTTTCGAATGTTTCAACAAGTAAATGACATGTTTTACATATTCTTAGCGATTTGGTACAAATCAAGCCCATTTTATGAAATATGCATCTTCGGTGATTTTTGTACAAATGAAGTCTAATTTATGACGTACGACATTTTGCGATATTTGAGTTCATAAACTATTTGGTTAATCCTTGGTCCCACTACGTGATGAGTTTTCGGTTAATCACATCTTTGGGGTATGTGTCTGCATAAACGTCGTTTAAAGACATTTCATTGTTTTGGGGGACCGTTATTTGTTGGTCGAATGGATTTCGAGCATTTTAGCTCGGTGTTGACTTAAAAGAGTCTTGAGGACATTTGTCCGGTTTTAATGGCTCGATTTAGAGTCCAAATTATGATTTACAACTTAATGCATTTTATTGCATAATTATGATAATTACAGGCTCGAGTGCTTTAGTCATTCATGTGTAGTAATGTAATCTTAGACTGTGTTGCATTGGATCCATAGGCACGTAAGTCAGTCTTATTTGATGGTCAGTTGGGTGGTACGGGGTTGGACTCCGGGACACATGTTTTATGACCTTGTCCTTTCAAGTGTACACTAGGAGGGCTGAGTCTGGGTTGTACTATCATGACGATGGGTAGTCCGTTGATGGGCGTTTTTGGGGCCTTCGCCTTGTTGGGGCAATGCCATAGTTGTATCCCCCTTGTGCCGAGCCTTTGGCGTATTCTCGTAATATTTGCTAAGGTCAGCTGTCTCTTTTGGTGTAGCTTGAAGGGAGTCGTAGGGGCACTTCGGCTTGCGTGTCGTGAAGTGTCATACGATTAACGTTGTTTGAGTGGCATACTTTTGTGTTCCTCCACTCTCAACGGATACGGGTATCCCCCGTTGTCGGCCCGTAGTATTTTGGATATTTAATTGTCCATGCTTTAATATTTTGATTTCATTCTATTTTATGGTCGCGTGAGTATTAATTCGAGTTACATGTTTTCGATGATGTACCATATCTTTATGGATTGTTTTCCGCTATTTAAGGGTCGAGTATTATGCCCCACCCGTGTTTGGGTGTTTTGGGATATGAAGTGTTATCCACGTCTTCACAAATTGGGTGTCGAATTATAATCCCGTTTTGGGTGAGTTATGGGTTGCATCGTTTTATAAGGAATGTGTGTTTGGGAGCATTGTCTTTAAATATGCATATTATGGGGAAAATGTATCGTTTCCATTTTAAAGTAAACCATTTCTAAGGATCTTGATTTGAACTGAATTCCTTTCTTTTAAAGATATATTCATTCATGTTAAAACTCTTGAGCTCACTAGGCGTTAAGCCTAACCTTTTTATTTGTCGGCATGTGCATCAGGTTCTAGTTGGGGGTTCGGACTCTAGTAGCCTCATGAAGAGTTGAGCCTTAGCTTTATACAAGAGTAAGTTGTTGATGAAGTCTTCCGCAGGTTGGAGATAGTAACTGTTATTGGGTTTTAGTAGCACCCGTCTTTATTATAGATTGTGTGTATTGAGGTTAAATCCTAAATTGTGATTGTAGATGAAGCAATTATCGATGTATTTAGAAAATTTTAAATTAGTTGTTATTTCCAGATTTGAGGGTATTACAAAGGGATATGGATCCTTGATCCCTTTTAATCTTTGCCCCACCCTATGAATCGCGGTTGATACGAGAATTGATCCATTGCATATCAGTGCATCTTATCTCGGTACATCTCTTTCTAATATGCATCCAACGGTGAAGATATCTTCTATGTTCTGACCCTTTTCATCATAACTTTCATTCTCACCGGAACTCAATCTTATATATATCATCATTCACCAAATTGTTATTTCTTTAACACATTTTCTTGAAAACTTGTAATATATAAATTAATAATTAATAATAAACGAGAATTAAAGAAAAACATATACTCCATAGTCCATACATGTAGATCACAAAAGCATGTGTATCTTTTACTTTTGTTTAAAAAGCATGTGGATCTTTGTGTCCGTCGTATTCACTTCCAAAATCAAAAAATTAGCCCATTTTAAACCCTAACTCAAAATACTCTTTCCTTGGCTTTGTCTTCAATCCACCGCCAAAAGGAAGACTGATTGATGCTTAAATCTTCAAGTATAATTTAATCACGTCGTCTTCATTGATAAATTCCACATAATTGATCCAAGACGGGTTCGGGATGGTGGATATGGAATCGGTTTATCAAGCTTCAAACGCAAGATTAAGTTAAACAATCTGGTAATTTATGGTTCCTTGTATGTATCAACCTCTTAGTCTACCATATTTAATATAAATTTTTCTCAATAGATATCACTGTCAACGAATTTGTTCTTATTTTTTTAGTTTTAGCATTTTGAATGGAATCACCTCAACTTCTATTCCCTTTATTTTGAGGGTCTTTTGGTGAGCTTTTGTGGGGTTTTAATTCATATAGCTAGTATATACATGTTATACAAGAATGATGTTGTTTTTCTTTTCAATTGAGTATGAAAAGACTCAATTTCCTCCAGAAAGAACTTGCTCTGTTCCGTCACGACCATGCTTGTCTTATTTTTTTCTTAAATATATTAGAAATTTGAAGTTTCTTTCTGAGAGACTGAGACTTGTCACCAATTCCCCATACCATACTCTACCAAATAATGTTTTAAATTCTATTTCTTAATGGCTTCCATTAGTTTCTGTAGTTTGGTTCTCTGTGTGGCGATTTGTGGATCTCTATGTTCGGTTGAATAGTAACAATTTCGTTTTTAATTTTTACTGTAAACTTGAGTGAAATATGCAGGCTATATACCTGGACGATGAATTTTATTGTATTGTTGATAGGGGGAGTTTGTTGGATTAGATTTCCACACCTTATGGAAACCTTTATTCTTGTAGAATTTTTAGCCAGCCAATTAAAAAATCAGGTTTCTTTTGACAAAGCAATGTCCTATACGGTGAGAATGAAACTTAAGATGAGAAGCAATGAACATAAGCCTAGTATAGACTTTTAACATCCTTGATTCTAGGATATTTGTCTTTATCCCTTAATGATAGTTAGGTTTGCTTTGGAGTCAAGTAATTGTTAGATTCTTTCACAAAAGAGGAATAAAACAAAAGAAGTAAGCAAAGAGGAAAAAATTTATGGTGAAATCTCACACTAAATGTTTATGTGCAACCGCTTAGAAGCAAGTGATTGTATGGTTCATCATTCGACTGGGAAATTTGTTAAGTTGTTCTTCCTAGTTCCTTACTCATGTATCTAGTGCTCGTAGAAAAAAAAAGGCAATATTGGTGAGACTAACACTTGTCATTTCTTGAAATTGTAGATTTTATACTTTATTTTTGTTGATTTAATACATTATCTATTTCCTACGTCCGAATACCCATAAACCAGAACCAAAATTATGCAACTGTTTGATTACCCAAAATTCAAAACCAATAAGACTTTCCCATGCAACAAATTATAGCAAGCGATCTTGATGCTAGAATCATCGTATTCAAATTTTAATATTACATTCCTGGTCAGTGATGTACTGCGTGAACCTAATTCACCGATGGAACATCATTGAGACTTGATGATTGTTACATACATTGTTATAATATATCCTTTGAAACCATGAAATCACACAATACTTTTTATTTATCAAGTAAAAGTTCTTTATCTTTTTTCCTTGTTTTAAGAGTATATTGGCCGGAAACACAGACATTGGACTTGCATTTATAGTTGTTTCAAAAGGGTATATGTTCATCTTGACAATGCCAACATCAATGAGTCTTGAGAGAGAAGTTCATATAAATACATTTGGTTCTGATCTTGTTCTAGATTCATTCTTTTGTCAGATTTTAAATATTAGATGTTAACTGACAGAACGAAACTTTATCATCTAAATGTATACTTTTAACTTTTGGATGCATAACACCTTGTTATGGTTGGCCTTGGAGATGATGATATGTATTGAAAATGATTTTGCTTCACTTGAGATATATTAGGGCATGTTACTTTTACAGTTTTTGAAAGATTTACACTCATTTTGTATGTTTAGTTTTCTTGCTAAGGGCCCATTTACCAAACTCTTACCCGGGTAAGCGCTTACCAAATCACATTAACTTACTGGATGAATATGGTAAGGACCAAGAATCTTACCCGGTAAGAGCGAGGCAAGGACCAACCAAGAGTCTTACCCGGTAAGTGAGGGTGACGACTCTTACCAAGGTTAGCACTTACCGGGTAAATTGTTGCATACAATGCGGCTTTAGTGGACTAAAATTTTACCCGGTAAGTAAACGAGAGTGTTAAATTTTACTGGTAAACGGTTAACCAGTAAGTGTTCCGTAAACAACCCCTAAATCACACTTTAGATTGCATGATTACAAATTTGACAAGAAGATCATGAATGAAATGAAGGAGACATGGATGGTAACATGGCAATTATTAATTTGAATTTTATAAGTTGAAAACTTGGAAGTTGGAACAAAATGATTATATTCATTAGAGTACAAAAATGAAAGCCTGTAAAATAGATGAGCTACCCTCCTGGAAAATATTTGCTTCGACATGTTGTAACACAAACACTCTAGATGAGATGATTCAAAATATGTACTCTCTCTTATCCTTTTTTTTATATTGCTTCTTTATGTATCAAGGCTTTCACATATGGTACTCCATGTCATTACTTATGTTCTGTTTTTCCTACAGGTTGCATATAATTCCCAACAGAGCACGAAGCTAAATATTTTAGGGATGGTGCATGGTTAGTACCTAAAAATGTTTACTTT
This sequence comes from Arctium minus, assembly GCA_954870635.1. Lineage (NCBI taxonomy): Eukaryota > Viridiplantae > Streptophyta > Magnoliopsida > Asterales > Asteraceae > Arctium > Arctium minus. Next base: position 162,574,313 of record OX941081.1, read on the forward strand.
ACCTTGAACAATGGACCCTTTATGCCATTTATCTGAGTTGTTCATCTCTATTTCATAGTCAATGACTAGTGGATTTGTTTCAAAGACTTTTATATTGACATCTTGTTCCGGAAACTAATATAAAGTGCTATGTGAATTTTTGTTTCAGGTATGTCTTCAACACACGCTTAAATTATCTTCTCATGTTGTTAATCTGTGTGTATTGTTTTCTCATATGAATGACCATTAAAAAATGTTGTATTAGCAATCTACCCCGGGGAAAAGAATCATCAGTGGGACCAATGAAAACATAGTTTATATCTAATGTTAGTAGAAGCATTTATTTTGACTGTTATATTACTCTTTGGACATGGAAACTTATCATCCACAAAATCCTGCATCTTGGTTACAATTTTAACTTGGAAAAATCATGCCAAACCTTGTGTCACAGGGCAAGTTTAAAATCTAATACATTATGCATTGTTTGTTGAATTTTCCAATATACACATCTCATCAAATACAGAAACACTTTTTTAATGTATTCATCATTTGTCTTCTTATCTATCTGCAGGTAACACGAACAATTTCTTTTCATAATGGCTAGAAGCAAAAGGTTATGAAGTGAAATACCAGCTATACAACTATTAACAGAATGGTGAAGAGATTAAAGCGATCGAGTATAGCTTAGATAAGAAAAAATAACTTTTAAGATATATAGTACTTTTGTTATTAGTGTTCTCATATTCTTATGATGTATATTATTAATTTATTTTTCTTATATGTAATGTTCTTAATTTTATTCTTATTTTGCCTTTTCATTTTTATTTTACTCATATATGATAAAAAAAACCATCACCAAAAGATCGTTTATGCTTTATGGTAACGGTTTTGATTATCTAACGTCATCGTATGTCAATTTATGGTATGGTTTGAAAAATAAAATGTCACCGTATGTCATGCTACGGTGACGGTTTTATGTCATGCTACGGTAACGATTTTGAATAATAAATGTTACTGTATGTCATGTTACGGTGATGATTTTGACAAATAAGCCTCACCGTATGTCGTGTTACAGTGACAGTTTTGAAAAATAAACGTCATTGTATATGATGCTACAATGATGGTTTGGGATATATAGATGTCGTTGTGTGTTATGCTATGATGACGGTTTTAAAAAATAAACATCACCGTTTGTCATGCTACGGTGAGAGTTTTGACAAATAAACGTCACCGAATGTCATGCTACGGTGACGATTTTGACAAACAAGTGTCATCATATGTGATGCTACGGTGATGGTTTTAACCAAAAAGTGTCACTGTATGTCATGCTACGATGACAGTCTTGACAAACAAATGTCACTGTATGTCATGCTACAGTGACAGTCTTGACAAATAATCATCACCGAATGTCATGTTATGTTGACGGTTTTGACAAATAAATGTCACTGTATGTCATGCTACAATAACAACTGTCTTTCTACAGTGACGGTTTTGAAAAATAGAAGTCACCAAATGTTATGCTACAATGACAGTTTTGAAATATAAGTGTCACCGTATGTCATGCCATGGTGACGGTTTTGAATTGTAAGCGTCACCGTATTTCATGTTAAGCTGACATTTTAAATAATAAACATTACCGCCTGTTATGCTATGGTGACGATTTTAAAAAATAAATGTCACCTTATGTTATTCTACGGTGACGGTTTGAATAATAAACATTACCGTATGTCATGTTGTGGTGACGATTTTGACAAATAAAAGACACCGTATGTCATGTATAGTGACGGTTTTGAAAAATAAACGTCATCATATCTCATGCTACGGTTACAGTTTTAAGAAATAAATTGTTTTTCTAATACACCTAAGGTGACAGATTTGAGCTTATGGTAACGGTTTTTGATGTGATTTGGTAACGGTTATTAAACGTAACAAAAAGTGTATCAAAAGTGACGGCAAAATAGGTGACGATTTTTATGTCAACGAAAACCGTTACCATATACCTATGGTAACGGTTTTTAACGGTCACCTTTGACCATTTTTGTACTAGTGTAAGGAGTCACCTAGGGGGTGAGGTCGAGCATACAACATAACCTTGGAGGAGGCTATAGAGACTCCTAACGTCGCATCGGGTATGTTCCCTATAAATCAACGCTTACGTCCATGAAGTTGTTATTTATGATTTTGTTACATCCTATATTAGTATTGGTTATATCACTATTCAGATGAAAGTGTGTATATGCCTAGAAATATGTTTACAAACAGAAGTAGTTGTAATGTCATACAGACATTGGTTAGAACCCTGTAAATTGCACGAATAGATTAGCTAATAAAGACGATAAGACTAAGGATCAAGATTATACCTCTATTGGTGATTAAATGGAAATTCCACAATGGTGCAGAAATGACATTGGAAACAAAGGGTAGAAGAAGACTAGAGATCCTCAACTTTTTAGTCGGAATAATTCCGAGGACGGAATTCTTTGAAGGAGGGGAGATTTGTAACATCCAAAATCTTGGTAAATGAATAATAAAATAAAGAATGAAAATAAAATAAAATAAAATGATTTTTTGTTCACTTTGGACATAAAATGTGAAATATTATGTTAGGAGGGGGTAAAAGTGCAAAGTTGTCCAAAATAGTGAAAAAAAGGGCCAAATGTAAAACTAATGAAACTCAGGGGGGACTAATGTCATCTTTTCTAAAAGGTCGAGGACCTGTTTTGCCATTAGTATAATTCTGTTTGAGGAAAACGACCTCTCAGCGTAAAAATCGGGATTTGTCCGATTTCTTCAACTAATAGGACACCCTTCCCAAAAAAAAATGGTTCAGGATCATTTTGGGTTCAAATTGCTTGAAAAATAAGCTTATATAGAACGAGAAATCTGAGTTTGAAGTTCATAATCAACATTCTCGGTTTTTTGTCGATCTTGGGTGAAATTCTTAACCAAACCTTATGATTTTTATGTCTATTGATTTGTTTTTAAGTGCTTTTTAAAACCCCAGTAGCTTCATATCTCAGATTTGCATTTATATGGTTCGATTTCATGTTCAAAGTTTTGTTAGGTTTTGCTTTAAAACCCAAAACTTTAAATAAGAAATTGAGGCTCATTACTTGATGAAAAATTATGTTTTTTCTGTTAAAATGTTGGCAAAAATGTTACCAAGAGCTTGGTGCAAAAAGAACGAAAAAAAGGGGCAAGAAATGATCAATTTTGAGTTTAAAAGCTCTAAAAAATCGTATATGATGGTTGTTGGGTCTGTTGTGTTCTTTTGTTTCTACTTATTTATTAATTAAAAAAAAGGAAAAAAAAAGATAGTGTGACATGGCTCGAACTTGAAACCTCCACTCCATACTACCCACACGTTTACTAGTTGGTTAAAGAGGTTCTTTGTTTATTTTGATGTACGAAAATCTAATTAATATTTCGAAAGTAATAATTTAAGTTATAACAAAATTATCTTACAGTCCCTTGAGTTCTATATATTTTATTTTAGTATCATAATTTTTCTGGAAATTTAAAAAAAAGTTTTCCTGGATTTACAAAATGTAAATCTTGACTCGCTTTTAATTATTGGGGCTTATAAAGTTACTAAAATGCCCTTACAACTAGGGAATCGGTATTTTAACAATATTTTATGTATTTACTTTATAAAATTTTTTAAATGACCTTAAGTTTTGGGATTTGGTATTTTAATGAATTATTTTTGGGAAAGTTATTACAAATCATTTATTTAATTATTTAAGTGATTTAAAAATGATATTTAAAGAGTCGTAATAGAGGATAGTTATTATCGAGCATTTAAATTTGGAAAAATTGGAGGATTTAAATAAATTATATATTTCCTAAGGAGATGTGCTTATAATAAGTCGTTTAATTATTTAGATGACTTTAATAATAAGATTAAAGTGTCGTTGTCGGATAAAAATAATTATTGGGACACTTTATTTCGGAATGGAGATTTATAATATGTTAGAAGGGTTAAATTGACATTTTCAGATGTCATCGAGTTATATACTTGGGTTTTGATTATAGTTGGTCAGGGTTGACTGAGTTGACCAATTTGACCCACATGGGTTTTAATGATGGGGTCGTATTGAGCTATTTGGAATAGATCTGGAGACTCAAATTTGGAGTTTGACTTTAGGCCGGGACGGGTTGGATAATGAGTTGATTTTTTGAGAGTTAAGTCATTAATTAGATATTGTACATGGTATAAAATATGTAGGTCTTCCGTCAGGAGCTATCGATAGTCGATCTACGCAATCAGCTAAGTTTTCATGAGACTTACACTAGGATGCATACCTACATACAAATTTATTTTGAGCATTATATGATTTATATGGTGAATGTTATGCATGATAATGATTTAAATAATGTCATTGGTATATATTTACATGTATGTGGAGTTTTGTGGAGCATGCGTGCTAACTGTTTTTCGGTTTTTAAACGTATTTAGCATGCTTTGATTTTCAGTTGGTTTATAACGTTCAAATGGTGCATGGTTCAGAATATGAGATGTTAGTTTGGTTTGTGTGAGCCGTACACACCAGGGAATGTCTGTGACACGACAGCACGACCCCGTAATGGGTTATTGGCTATAGGTGAGTCGTACAAACCCAGAGAATGCTTGTAACTTATCAGTCCTTACTCGAAGAGACATTTATAAGGCCTCGTTACTTTTGGTGTTGCATGTTTCAGAAAATGAATATTATTTTATACGAAGTTTGCATGTTTGATATGTGTGACAAGATATGATTTCACTCACGCAAACCATGAACTCACTGAGCTTTATAAGTTAACTATAATATGCATCTCAGGGCCAGATAGTTCGAGGCTGGACAAGGGCAAGGGACATGCTTAGAGACTTGCCTACTTTCATTATTTTTGGATTCAGTCTTTTGTTTAGACTTTTATGTATGGATCAGTTGTAACTTAACCTAATATGGGACGGGTTACCTCTTAAGTTACATGTTTTTGTATTTTGGAGACTTACGCTGCAAACGGTTTTAAGAATTTAAATTTAGTCGTGATTTTGGAGTATTTTTGTAGGATTTGTTTTAGATTACGTAATATTTCTCATGGTAAATTGAGGGTGTTACACGATGTATTTAGGTGCAAGAGTTTGAATAATGTAGGATTTGAATAATGTAGGGTTTAAAAACAATAAAACTAATTTAGTGGTTGTTTCTAATTAAAATATTTAACTGGTTATATATACATGTTTTAAGGTTAAATTAATGTTACCAGATTTTAAAAGTTAAAAGAGTTTATTTAGGGTTGAATTAAAGGTTTAGGGTTTCCTTTTAGAAATGATGTAGGTAACAATTTTAAAAAATGTGATGATTTATTTATTTAAAAAAGTTGTTCAACAACTTATTCATTTAAAACAAGAAGTTTAATTAATTTATTTATTAAAAAAATTTAAATACTTAATCATCAGAATAAAAAGTGTATTTTCTAATCTCTTCCCACTAAACTATACATCTCCGTTAATTTTTTTTATTGACCATTTATCTTAAAAAATGAACAATGTGTTCGTTACAAAAAGATTAACACACCGACACACATGAATCACGACTCTTAGAAATTAATTAATTACTAGAAATATGTGATTATTGTTAAAGGAAAATCCAAATAGAACAATAATATATGGAGAGATTGAATCTATAATTCATTAATCAAAAGCCCTTTAAATAAGGATGAGTTACAAGTAGATAACTATGAGATATTTCAGTTCTAATTTAACTCTGATATACTTATCTCTATCTCTATATTTATCACTATCGTCATATCCTTTAGACGATGACACACATATCCTACAACACTCCTCCTTGTGCCGAGTTAAAGGAGTGACGGTGCACAATTGTTGCCTCGATAAACCTTGCGCCAAAATAAAAACCCAGTGGGAAAAAATAAAAGTCTGACGAAGGAAATAATACAACGCACCAACATCTTTGCAATACATAGACATTTCCTTCAGTCTAGTTTTCTCTTAGATTCGTACTTTAATCATTAGAGTTAGAAAGCATGATGGTATATAAACAGTTGTCTCACTAAAACCTTACACCAAGGAACAAAACCCAATGAGAAAAATAAAACCTTGATTGAAGGAAAGAGCACAACATACCAATATCACAAATATAGTAGACTCCCCCTTTTGTCTACTACTCCCCTTGATTTGTGCATTAATCAAGGGAGCTTGGAAAACATTTGCACTTACTTTTTACATGTTTCCCAATATATGGTTTTAGGTAATGACTTGGTAAAATATGTCACATTCTTTTCACACCTTACTTGATTCACTTGAATCTAAAGGAGAGTCTTTTATTGTTGATTGTATAGAAACTTAAGCAAAATATGCTTTGTGTTATCACCCTTGATGTATCTTATGATCATTTCTTCGATACATGATGCATTATTTCCATATATGCAAGTAGGATACTGGTTGAACCCAAAATTACTAGCTCCTCTAATATATGTAATGATAGTCCTTAATCATATACATTATTTTATTATCTCATGGAGAGTAATATTCCTGGATTACTTCAAGGAGGTAGTTACAAAGGTTTGCTTAGCTTACTTTCAAGCAATCTGGGTGTTCATTGTGGTAATTCCTTATCAAGTTTGGGAACAACCTTTGTATGGGTCAGGTAGATACCTAATATCAGCAAAGACATACCAAGACATTGTTTGGTGTTTTTTCTATAAGAGCTAGTACTTTTGATGCTTATATTCTAAGTAGGTATTGAAGTTCCATTATCAATCTCATTTTTCTTTCTATAGGGAAAGTATAAGCCCATGTCAATGGTTCCAAAAGATTAATTTTGATATCATTCAAATGACTTTGCGTTGGCGCTAAGCTAAATCTAGCTAACAAGTTCATTGAGAAATATAATATATGGTCAAGTGTATTATGCTAAGTACAATAATGCGCATATTGTACTTAGATAGGGAATTCCAGCTCCCAGCATTTTTCGTCATCATCCTTTAGACGAAATGGATATTTCCTTATATCTGACACTTCGATCGATCATGGGAGTGCTAACCGGATGCGCTTTGTCCATATTAAATTTCCTGATTATTTTCTAGACATATGCGATCGGTGAATTAATATTTCACATACTCGATGTCCTAGCTCAAATATCTAGACAAAACCAAGTTTTCCCACGATATTTCCTCTCAAAATCAGATTTCAAGTAGCTTGTGGTTCCTCTTATTTTATCAAGAGTGCCTATTATGTTCATAACATTGACATATAAAGCTACTTTGAAAATCTAGAACTTGTTTTCCATAATAAATACGCAAGGGAACAGTTCATTGTTCTTATATATCATTTCCCAATCAAGTATTCCATTAGACGGGTATACCACATTCGCTTAGATTGCTTTAATCTATAAAGTGGGTGTTTCAATTTTATTGCAAACGCATTTCGTGGTTTAGAGTTGCTTGATTTTGGTAATGTAATATCATCAAGCACTTTTATATATCTCTAAATCTAGATCCCCATAGCGATATGTGGTAACCACACTCATGAGCTGCATTTCCAGTCCTTCGGAAACTACTAGGCTAGCAAGTTATTCGGATGTCATAACATCCATCATGAGAGAGTAAGTCTCCTTGTGGTCAATCCAGGGCGTTGTGAGAAACCTTGCGCCAAAGGAGAGCCTTACATATTAGGACTTCATTATTCTCATTACGCTTTCTGACAAAGACTCAGTTATGTCCTACTGACCAAATACCCGATCCTTTGTCAAATAATAGAATTCTTTCTGGATTGTTTCTTTACATTTAGGCCAATATACTCTTTGTTGATACTATTCAACTGAGCCTGGTTCGATGTCGTCGTGCTTGATCATTTTATGAGCCATCGTATATGCGAATAAATCATCAATGATTATATATGAACTGTCCATCGACTCATATGTACTCTCATAGTTCATTTGAGATTAATATTCATCTCTAGAATCAATATTAACTTCGGAGCGTCCTCCAGTGATGATTCATGGACATAATTATAATTAGAGACAATCTTTTGAGAGTTTTGTGTATTGATGATAAATGGATGTGCCTCACTATTCTCTTCCTTTATAATAGTATCTATCGAACCAAGTAGCTTCCACCACTTCCATTTAGTAGCTACGACCTCAACCACACCTCCACTATGTGTGATTGCAATGCACTTTCCAATGGTGTTGGCCCTGTTGGGGACTTTTTAACCTTGCGAGTATATTTGCAACTCGTATATGTGATCTTGTCACTTTTGGAATAACATTAAACGTATCAGGTATCGAGTCTGATTCGTTTGACTTCAACGTTACGTTGTGAAGTTTTGGGGATCAAAATGAGACAGAGTGGGAATATTCAATGACACTTCCTGTCGTTCCCGTGGAAAATCCTTTTTCCTATCTCCCCCTAACGACGGGAAGACTGTCTCATGAAAGTGACAACCCGCAAATGTAGCGGTAAAGAGATCACTAGTCAAAATTTCTAATTAGCGGATAATTGTTGGGGATTCATATCCAACATATACCAAGTCGTCTTTACGGACCCATTTCGATGCGTTGTGGGGGCGTAATTGGCACATATACTACAGGACCAAACATGCGTAAATGTAAACTATCAGGCTTATATCAGTTATCAACTGGTACATATGAGTCTGGTTAGCAAGCAGTGGGTCTAAAAACGAAAAAAACTGCATAACCCCAGGTAGATGTGGGTAAATTGGTACGCATTACTAATACCATAGATGTCATCATATTCTTTTGATAACAACTTCTATGAGACCATTTTATATATACACATGGGGTATATGAAACTCTACATAGATCCTAATACATATGCAATTAACATCAAATCCTTATGATGTAAATTCTCCAACATTCCAAGTCATATAGACTTGATGAAATAATCAGGGTGGTGAGCCCTTAAACGTATAGCTAGTGCTAAGAGTGCAGTATTTCATGTGGACAATAATACGACATGCGTCATCGTGTCGAAACCAAAACCATAAAGTACTTTAATGACCCACATTCTGGATGATTATGTCAATAAATATCACCTTGTATTCGTTGTAACAATGGAATATTATTGTATTATGTCATTATCAATTTAGGATGGTCTCATTCATGTCTTGGCTAAGGATCAGGGTATACAAAACTTTTAAGTATTCGAGAAGGCATATTATGATGGCAGTGTTGCTTCTTATGCTGCAGAAGTCAACAATTACAATTTGCCTCGTTTTGTCTTTCACTCGAAAGAGAATGTGTCTATGTGTATTTTGCAATACACGGATCTCTATGTCATATCCATGGTGTCCCACATGGTCATGTCGAAACATATATGTGTCATTCCCCCAAAGTTCTTTATTGGTGACAAAAAATGTTTCGATGACCCAATAATCTACTAGTTTGACACATTAGTTTCTATGATATATGTTTCCTTTCATATTCATTAGAACTTATGTATATATGCTCATTTCCATTATAATTTCCATTTAAGACAAATATCTTTACAAGGTTCCTATTAATCTTGTACCAACAAGAAAATGACAGTCCATCGTCTAAGTATTTGGTTGGAGGAAAATTATTAATTCAATGAATAATAATCTATTTTTTGTATGAGATGTCATAAAAACAATCAAGTTCTCCTCGATACATTCCTATATGAAACGAAGAACATTGAGAGTTTTGTTTTGTTTTTGATGTATTTCTTTACATGTATAATGGTTATAAACTCGAGTGTATATTTTGCAGAAACAAATAATTTGATAATTAAAACACATCCAAATGTAATTATATTCAACCAATCTTAGATATAATATATTTCACTTTCAATTTGTTCCCTTTTCGAAAGGAGCACTCTTTAGTGCATTTCTTATTTGATTGTTCATTATCACCTGCAGCAGTAGTTGTATCTCTACTCCAGATGTTGAAAAAGCATTTTCGACTCTTACTAAGACCCTGACCCGTTCAAGGGTTTCGTCCACATAGTGCATAAATGTCACATGTGTGAAATTATTTTTAACTCTCTGTTCTTTGGAATTGTTTCCACCTTTAATGCTTTCAGTATTGATCTCGAGAATTTTCTTTGTCTCGACATATGTGGTGTTGTTATTCGAAAGAACCCTGTTATGTCTCTCAACCACTTGCAATAGGTTGATGAGTTTGTCTAAAGGTTAAATTCTAACTTATATTAGTTCATTAATATTTTTGATATATGAAAGGTGGAAATAATGTTAGGAATCATGTCATCTTCTGTGAGTTCCTTGCCACAGAGATTGAAACGCGTTTTGGATATAACATTTCTTTGTTGAAATCAGTTACCTTTATGTAATTGAGTAAGTGGGTTTCATTCCACTGTACGATTAGTTCTGGAAGTACATATTCATGAGTACTCCCGATTATCCCTTTCGGGACATCCCACATTTTTTAGGGGTTTCTAGTAAAGGTATTCCTATGAAACTTAGGATTTATATGTCGTCTCATAACATGAAGGTATTTGCTTGTACCTTTTCAAGAGGTTGGTTTTAGAGTCAATGGGGAGTTGATGGAATTTAGGTATTTTCTTGTACCTTTTCAAAAGGAGATTTATATACTCATTTATGATACTCATATTCTTTTGAGTTTACGACGTTAATTTTGGGATGAGTTGTTTCAACCATTTACATATATAAGGGATAATATATAATTTTTTGTTTGATAAGACAGTGGATTGCGGTTATAATTATTATTTTATGTATGACATTTCATTATCATAACCATATTGGATTTTTGTATGCTTAATTTTATTGATAATACTTCATCAAGAAATCACTCAATCTATTGGATTTCCAGATAGTAGGGGAATCACATGGATTTCTTAAATCCCTACAAACCTTAGAGCTATTTACACTTGTTTGACAAAATCCAGTCGATATTTTACGATTTATTTAATTTGAAGATAACATTATTAATTTAAATAGTTTTTGGCATGAGGCCAAAATATGTTGGCGTATGAAGCCAAGTTCGATGTTTATTTAAAGAGATTACTCTTAAACAAATAAATATTGTTTTGACAAACAGTCAACTTCAAACCTGTAACATCTTAATAATATATTTGGAGCTTTTGGTAAAAACCAAAATATGAGGTTGGAAGTGTAACTTCCGAAAATTTATTATATAATTTAAAATTATGAGTAGGAACTCATAATCAAGATAAATGTTTGATTTTAACATTTTCATGCTATTTTTGGATCTTTTGGCAAAATAACAAAAGTTATGGGGATTGAAATTGTAAATTCCAAAGATAATTTATAAGATTAAGGTTAATGAGTAGGAACTCATAACCAAGATAAGCATTTGAATTATAAGAATTATTAATTAGGATAAACATTTGACTATGATATGGATAAATCAATTCAAAAACTATACATGATTAAATTAATAAACATTTAAATGAAATAATCAAATACTCATATAATCTCATTCAAATATGACTATCCATCCATAATATTAAATCAACCTACCAAATAAGTTAATATAAAAATATGGTGAAATTTTAAACTTAAACATATAAATGTTACCTAAAATATCGAATTTTTTAGCTTGATTTCATGATCATAGTTGAAAATACATCTTTCAAAAATTAATAATATGATACAAAATTATAAATAAATCTTTATTAATAGGGTGTTGTTAAAGCTACCCCCTTATGTGAGAGGGAATGATGATGTCATTTTTTTTTCATGTGAGAGGGAATCATGATGTAAGGGGGTATGGATAAATTTACCCTATTAATATAATAATAATTTGAATATTGGATAAAATTATCAATTTAAAAGATCAATTAAAACTTTAATTAAATGAATACAACATAACAAATTGAGTGGATAAACATAAATAGTTATATAGTAACATCATGTTTAAGTTTTATCATACCAATCAATAATTTAAATTATTTACAACATGTTAATATGTAAAGATGCATATTTAATAAATAAATAAATCAATTAAATATCGGTGCTTTGATTTAAAATGACAACAACTAAATAAGTTAATAAAATTAAAGAGGATAACCCTGTGGTTTAGGGTAAATATGACTAAACAATTGCAAAACACCTAAATAGGACATTTAAGAAACGGAGAACGACTGTGCAACTTTTTTTTTAACTGGGAAGCATGAAAATAGGTAATTAAGTTGTGTGTAATTTGAACACATATATTGTCGTATTAAACAACATTGTATCAATCACATAATTAAACATTACAACAATAATCTTAATAACATGAATAAAAACTGGACAAAACAAAAAACAAATTATGCTTACTTGGATCATGGTTGCAGCATTTGACAGTTGGAGCAGAAAATCATTTGGTTCCCGAGCTTACGTGTTGATAACGTTTTAAAGGAAAATCCAAACAGAACAATAATATATGGAGAGAATGAATCTGTAATTCTCATTAATCAAAAACCCTTTAAATAGGGATAAGTTACAAGTAGATAACTATGAGATATTTCAGTTCTAATTTAACTCTGATATACTTATCTCTATCTATATCTTTATCTCTATCGTCATACTTTAGACGATGACACACTTATCCTACAACAATTACAATTAAAAAGAAAGTTTGTTGTGAGCATATGTGAGGAGTCAACAAACGACAACTCATTAATATGACATGGCATCTAAACGTACCTATCAATTATCAAATTGTCCCGACAAAATAAACATATAATGAATGACCAAAAAAGAAAAAAAAAAACAAGAAGCAGGTAAGTGAGGAAAATAACAATGCGAATAATATTTTTATAATGTATTATAATAAAATAAAATTTATGTTAACTTTTATTTATTGTAACAAATTTTGTTCTTAATTAGTGTAATAAATGTCTACTTTTTGAAATTTTATAAATATAATAACCGATAACTAAAAAATCTAGTAAATGTTCGTGGCGTGAATTCTAAATTGTCGAGTTATATTGTAATTCTTGTTTACCTGTCAAAATGATACATCAAAGTCAATCAATCACATAGGTTGAAAAACAACTATCGGATAAAATGTGTATAAAATAAGAAAAAATAAGCATTTTCACAGTAATTGAAAACACAAATTTATCTTTAACTACCTAGAAACTAATTATGATAAAATTCGTTATATTTTGATTCATTTTACCATATTAATAATACAAAAAAAAATTAATTTTAGATTTTCTTATAAACTGATATTTAAAATACTTAGTTACTAGAAAAAGAATTTATTAGATAAAATACGGTGCTTTCTGGAACAAAGAAAGATACAAAATACGATGATAGTTGTCTTGGAGAATCTCCAACCGGATAAATAAAAGGATAAAAGAAAGATAAAAGAGTCAATTTTCATTGTTGGGGACTAAAATAAAGGTAAATAACTAAATATAGAAATAAAAAGTGATTAAAATCCAAAGTTGTGGAACGTAGTGTCGGAGGCCGATACAAGGATCGTCTGTTTGGATTTAGGACCACTCAGGATCTTTGGTATGCTATGAGTGGTGATCTCGTTGCCAGTAGCGTTTGTGAGAGCTTGTATAGTAATCGTTTGGCAGAGGTATGTTTCATATAGTATATACAATGTTTTTAAAATTGTTTATCGTCAACACATTGCTGATTGTTTGTCAATTGTTGAATAATTACAGGTAGATACGTTAAAAAAAAGCTGACGAAGTATGAAGAGGAACACAAGGAGTTCATGAGCCAGTTGGAGAGTGAACTATAAAAAGAGTGTAACGTTGGAGCAACAACAAAAAGCGAAAGTTGATTAGTAGAACATCATAAGGCGTTATCATAGTAGATTTTTGCTTTCATTAAGCACTTCCAGTCTAGAAACACTCCCATTCCCCTCCCCCGTACTAGAGAGTATTACGAACATTATGTAATAAATATCCTTTTGAATTATAAAAATTGTGTTGTGATATTAATTAATAAAAACATTGCCCATTTATTATGATTATGGAATGTTCTGTGTTATATCTAAACGAACTAATAATCTTAGATTAATGTATTCTAAAATGTCCCTAGATAAGTATTAATTTGGGTTTAGGTTGAGTTAATACACTACGACTAGTATATGTTGGGATTCGTATAAAGATACAAAATCCACATATAGGTACAAGATGGGATCTTGTATACCGGACATGACCCGCTATGAGAACGTTCCATTGGATGTCATATGAGTGTCGTAGACGTTTCTCATGTGGTCATTGTACAGTTAGTCCTTTGACTTGAGATCATAGAGTTTGTTTTATGTGAGTGGTGTACTTTGATAACTGATTCTAATCATTATTTAATTAGGTGACATAACGGTTGTTGGGTATATCACGTATCACTTAGTAGTACTGGTATGAATCAATATAGGATTTGTTCTGTTGGATCATAAATTGTATTCAAGATTAAAGTTAAAGTTAAGGGTTTAAACTGCAATTGTGCTAAAGTTAATTAGAGGGTTTATTATGTAATAAGTTAATAGTTATTAAGCTATTGGGCCCAAGCCTATTAGAAAGCCCATTAAGGTTAAAGCCCATATGGTCTGGGTATTTAAAGTTTTGATTAGTTTAGTTTTAGGTTAGAACTCTGATAATTTTCTTAATAGTCGCTGTAAGTTTTCTCTGTATTCAAAGGGTATCAAGAACACTCAAGGGTTTCATTGTTTATTCAAGTGATTGGTACGTTATTATTAATCTTTATATCTCTTGATTATTATTGTGTTGCTTGATTACTTGATTGATTGTTAACCAACTAGATAAAACTGGGATAACAATTGGTATCAGAGCCTAAAGAATCAATTTTTTTTTGTGATATTACTGTTCATCGAGAAAAATACTGTTCATCGAAAAATACTGTTCATCGAGTTACTATTCATGCGAAGTACTGTTCATCCTATTTCATGAATCTGTTATTGCATCCGGTCGATTAGTATTTGTGTTTGTGTTTCTTTCGATCGAAGAATTGCTTATTTGTTGGTTTAATTGTGTATCGGTCGAATTAATTTTCTGGGTTTGGTTTCGGTCGAACCCCAGATATTCTTCGTGTTCTTCGGCCATTCATCGTGTTCATCGATATTATTGTTTGACCGATACCTATTCGACCTGAGCCTTCGACCGGATAGTTGTATCTCCGGTCATTCCCTTCGACCAAATAGTTGTGACCTCCGGTCTTTCCTTCGACCGGACCTTAGTATTCTCCGGTCTTCCCTTCGACCGGATACCTGTTATTTCGGTCTTGGCATTCGACCGATACTAGCCGACCCCGGTCTTACCATTCGACCGGATACCCGTTACTCCGGTCTTGCCATTCGACCGGATACTCGTATTCCCGGTCTTGCCATTCGACCGGATACTTGTTACTCCGGTCTTACCATTCGACCGGGTACTTGCATACTCCGGTCTTTCCTTCGACCGGTACAGTTCATTCTTCGAAGCACATCCCCGGTCGATTTTTGCAAACTGTGATAGGACTGCATTTGATTATTTTTGGAAATTCATTTTTTCTGAAATTTTTTGAGTGTAGTCTTTACTTTTGATTCTAACGATCTCATCTAGTTGGTTGTCTTGGTACAGAAAAGTCTATTTACTAACCGTACAGCTAAGATGTCGAATCAGCTTCTCTCGATGGGTTCTCAAGTCAAACCTCCTGTCCTCGTGGCAAATGAGTATCAGCAGTGGAAGACAAGAATGATTCAGTTTCTGAATCACAAGAACAGAGAGTTCATGACAATAATCATTGAAGGTCCCAAAACTCCAATGATCACAGTAAAGGGTCAACCTGCTACAGATTCCTCTCCTGAAATCCCTGACAGAGATATTCCTAAACCTGTTCAGTTCTTCACTGAAAAGCAGAAAGACCAACTCAAGTTAGAAGAAGAAGCTCTAATCTATCTGACGATGGCAATTCCAAACGACATCTACAATCGTGTCGACAGTCAGAGTACTGCTAAAGGAATCTGGGATGAACTAGCAAGGCAGTTTGAAGGAAGTGAAACTTCTATTCAAGCTAAGCAGAATCTGTGCATAAATGCTTACGAGGGATTTCATGCCAAAGAAGGAGAGCTGCTTTTAGATACCTATAATAGGTACAACATTATTCTCAATGACTTGCGGAGGAACAAAATCGCCAAATCTGCTTCTGAGATAAACTACAAGTTCATCAAGAATCTGAATCCAGAATGGAAGAACTTTGCTATCAACCTCCAGATGTCGAAGAATATGGCTCGAGAAAATGTCACCGATATCTTCTCTACTCTTGCTCAACATGAGGATGAGGTGAGATCTATGAATAATGAGTCTAATCATCTGAAGGATTCTGTGGCTCTCATAGCCGGCAAAGGTTCTGTATCCTCTGCAAGGTCGAAGAAAAAGGCGTCCAAAGCTTTAGTTACCGAAGTTACTGACTCTGACTCTGATTCAAGCAATGAAGAAATGGAAGTTGATTCTGATCCGGATATTCAAAAGTTCTCTGAAGACTTGGCTCTCATTACGCGACGATTCAAGAAGAGCTTTGGCAAGAAAAGATTTTACTCAAAGCCAGAGTATGATGGATACAAGAAAGAGAAGTCTGAGATGCGATACAAGCCGAGGCATGGAAAGAGAGAGGAAGGACGAGAAGATCGGAAGGAAGATAGAAGAGAAGGAAAGAGAGAGGAGAAGCGAGAAGAGCGAAAGGATGAACCAGGAAGATGCTACAACTGTGGCAAATTTGGGCACTTCTCAAGGGACTGCAAATTCAAGAAAGTGAAGAACTCAGAGTACTACTCAAGAAAGTCACTAATTGCCAAGAAAGCTGAAGAAGGAAAAGTACTAATGGCTGAAGAAGAGAACTGGCTGTTCCAAAGTTCTGATGACGAGGAGCAAGCACATTTCACCCAAGTTTCTTACATGGCAAAGCTGGAAGGTGACGATGAAGACTCTGAGACACAATTCGAAGAAGCAAACTCTGAGGTAAGTGAAAATTCTGAACTTATTGAATCTTTAATGGCCCAAATACATGGCATGAAAGATGAATTTGCTTTACTGAAAGGCAAACTTAGCTCTGCACATCAATCTGTTTTAAGCTTTCGTGATGAAAATGCTATTTTAAAAGTTGTTGTGGAAGAAAAGGAAAAGGAAAAAGATGATTTAAAAGCTGAAAAAGAGTCTTTAAAAGAAAAAATATCTGGTTTAGAAACAGATCTTGTGAATCTTAATGCTGAAAAGGGTGAGTTTCAAATCAAATTTGAAGTTTGTTATAAAGAAAGAAATGAAGCTTACACCAAAATAAAGCAACTGGAGGACATTAACATGAAACGAGGTCAGACTGAACAAACATTAAATCTGTTGACCAATAAACTCCAAGACGAAAGGTTTTACAAACTTAATCCAGGTTTGGGTGTGCCAATTAATGAAATTTTGAAAAAGGCACCGGAGCACCTATATAATTTTGATAAATTTGGCTCCGCAATAAAACCCATTCCTGACATTCGCGCTACTTTTGTTGAAGCAAGTTCTCCTAAACCTTCTGAAGAGACCAAAGGTCAAGAAGAAATAAGAAAGAACAAGTCTGGTGACACTGATTCTCAAAATCTTTTTAAATCTGTTGGTTTTACATATGGTGATTTGAACGAAAGCTATGCAACTCGAAAGATCGAATTTACTGAGTTTGAATCACTATTTACCACACCTTCTAAAGAATCAGTGAGCACCAACACAATTCTACCTGAGACTGCATGCAAAATTGATGAGTATGAATCGGATGTTGATCCATCTACTATACCATCAGTCTCAACTCCCATTGCTTCTAAACCTTTACTTCCTGAAGAGGTTGAAGAAGTTGCTGCTACCGCGGATGAATCTTGTGTTCAAAATGATAAAACGGAGTTTATTGAGTCCATGACTGAAGAGATATTCTCTGATATGATGAATGCATCAGACTCTGATCCTGTTTCTGATTTAAAGGGATCAAATTCTGTGGATGGTAATACATCTGAATTGATGAAGCAAATTGATATGTTG
This sequence comes from Arctium minus, assembly GCA_954870635.1. Classification (NCBI taxonomy): domain Eukaryota; kingdom Viridiplantae; phylum Streptophyta; class Magnoliopsida; order Asterales; family Asteraceae; genus Arctium; species Arctium minus. The sequence continues at coordinate 162,592,292 of OX941081.1, forward strand.
CAACAATCTCTTGATGAGGTTGAAGATGAAAACTTTGATCTCAAACATAAACTTGAAAAGTCTTTAAAAATAAATCAAGAGCTTTGCACTGAGATCAATGATTTGAAAATTACTTTGTTTAAAAATGCTTCAAATGAAAAACAGATGTTAAATGATCCAAGCTGGAAGGTAAGAACCAATCCAGAATTTGATGCTCCTGCAAAACCTACAGTTGCTTACTCTGATTCTCCTGAATATCCTCCAAGTATTTTTGAAAAGGGTGAGACTTCAAAGAGCACTAGAAAAGAACCACCTTCTAAGTTAGAGACTAACAAGGTTCCTGTTTCTGTTTCAGATATAAGAGGAAATGGAGTTGGGAAGAGTAAGAAGAATAAAGATCTTAGTTTGAATAAAAAGAATAGTTTGAATTCTAGTAGTTGTCCTACAGACAATGTTATTTTGAATAGTACTTCTTTTGATAAACATGAATGTAAGATTTGTTCCGATAAATCTAAGTTTATGAATTTTGCTCGAAAGAATCTTTATTGCAAACACTGTTGGGATAATTCATTCAAATACTACTCCCCTCCTAAGTCCAAAAAGAGTAAAAGCAAAGCTAAGTTGAACTCTAAGTCTAATTCTAATTCTGATTCTTCTACACAACCAAAAGTGTATCGTGCTAAGGTTGCCAATCCTACTTCTAAAAAGCACTTTCAGGAATTGAATGTTAAGATGGTTTGGAAATGGGTTCCAAAACCGCGTTATGAATGGAGAGTGAAAGTCAAACCAGATGATATTCCTGAGTTGCTTGATGCTAACCGCGAAGGACCCATCCTGATATGGGTGCCTAAGCAAAACTAATTGTCTCTTTTGCAGGCCTGTCGATTGTGGGTAATAGATTCCGGATGTTCACGCCACATGACAGGATTCAAGCACCTCTTGCATAACTATGTGGAGGAGCTTGCCGGAGCAGTTAGATTTGCCAATTCTGAAGCCGAAGGCCACGTCAGAGGATATGGAATGCTCGATAACGGTGTTGTGAAGATTCAAAAAGTGCTATATGTTGAAGGACTTGATCACAATCTGTTCAGTACCAGTCACTTCTGTGACATGCAATATCAAGTCCGCTTCACAACCACTCATTGCTATCTAGAAGATCACGATGGTTACGAAGTCTTCAAAGCTGAGCGCCATGGAAATCTATACTATGTAGATTTCCCTACACTGTCTGCCACACGTCCAGTATGTCTACTAGCCAAAGCTTCTAAAGCACAATCATGGACGTGGCATCGACGCTTGTCTCATCAAAATTTCCAATCTATAGCGAAGCTACAAAGACAAGGTCTGGTCAAAGGTCTACCAGAAATGAGGTTCGAAAAAGACTCACTCTGTTCCGCATGTGAGTTGGGCAAAATGAAGCGTAGCTCCTTCAAGTCCAAAGCTGAATCATCGACCTCATCAGCACTGGAACTTCTTCATATGGACCTTTGTGGCCCAATGCGCACAACATCTATCAACGGAAAGAAGTATGTGTTGGTAATGATAGATGACTACTCAAGGTATACATGGCTCGAGTTTCTTCGCAACAAGTCAGATGCGCCAGAGTTGATTATCGCTTTCATCAAGCATATTCAAGTACGTCTTCAACTGCCAGTAAGAACCATTCACAGTGATAATGGCACGGAGTTCAAGAATGACACCCTGAAGAGTTATCTTACTTCTGTGGGTATTTCACACAACTTCTCCGCAGCCTACACTCCACAGCAAAACGACATTGTTGAACGGAAGAATCGCACTCTGGTTGAAGCAACTCGTACTATGCTTGCTTACTCAGATCTACCCATGTACCTTTGGGCCGAGGCAGTCGCTACAGCATGTTTTACACAGAACCGTACCATTGTGGTCAAGCGCTTTAATAAGACAGCATATGAGTTAATCAACAATCGTACACCTAACATCAAGTTCCTTCGTGTTTTTGGTTGCAGGTGTTACATTCTAAAAGAGCGTCAAGGATTATCAAAGTTTGATAAGAAAGCAGATGAAGGATATCTCGTTGGATACTCTCTGACATCCAAAGCTTATCGAATTTACATTATTCGAACAAAGACGGTTGTTGAGAGCATGAATGTCTCCTTTGATGAGAATTCAACAAGGACTTCTGGACACAACAGTTCAGAACTCGGTCTTAACGACAAAGCTTCTATTCAAGCAAGAATAGAACCAGCTATAACAGGATCATCTTCTTCAAACTCTAACTCTACTTCATCTGAGTTAGATTTATTGTTTATTGATGCCTTTGATGATATATGTGCAGATTTTGAAAAAGGCATATCAACATCAATAACAAGTGGAACAAACTCGGAGGTCCCTACTATATCTGAAGACATGCCTGGACCTTCCGACGAAGTCACTGACACTTCAACTCCATCAGGTACAACTACACCATTAGTTTCTGACTCTACTAATACTGAATCTGTCTCTGGAAACGAAGTCCCGAGCACTTCAACCGCTAGTCCAGAAGCTTCAGTGTCAGAAACACCAGTACAAGATGTCCCGAGTACATCTGTGGAGCAACCTGCCGTACAAGATGACAACGATGCATCAAATACGCAACAAGCAGTTGATGCACTACCAAGCACACATCGTTGGACTAAGGATCATCCCCTGGAAAACGTGATAGGTGACGTACAATCTGGTGTCACAACAAGATCTGCAACAGCTAACTTCTGCATGTTTTCAAGCTTCCTCATTTCCTTAGAGCCAAAGAAAGCGGCTGAAGCTCTACGTGATCCTTTCTGGATTTCTGCTATGCAAGACGAGCTTCTACAATTCGAAAGGAACAAGGTATGGCGCTTGATCCCACTACCTAAAGGTAAATCCGTTATTGGAACAAAGTGGGTGTTCAGAAATAAGAAAGACGAAGCTGGAGTAGTCGTGAGAAACAAAGCTCGATTGGTCGCCAAAGGGTATTGTCAACAAGAGGGCATTGACTATGATGAAACATTCGCCCCGGTTACAAGGATCGAAGCCATCAGAATCTTTCTAGCCTATGCAGCGCACAAAAACTTTACAGTCTATCAGATGGATGTAAAGTCGGCTTTCCTGAACGGCGTTCTGCATGAGGAGGTCTATGTGGCTCAACCTGAAGGTTTCGTTGATTCTCATCACCCTGATCATGTCTATGTTTTAGACAAAGCGCTTTATGGTCTTAAAAAAGCACCGCGAGCCTGGTATGAAACTCTCACTAAATTTCTACTTGCTTCTGGTTTCAAGAAAGGTACAGTAGATACAACCTTATTTCTTAAAAGGCAAGGTGATGACTTGATTCTTATTCAGATTTATGTTGACGACATAATATTTGGGTCGACAAATCCAAAATTTTGTAAGAACTTTTCAAAGATAATGGAAACAAAGTTTGAGATGTCGATGATGGGTGAATTAAATTTCTTTCTTGGTCTACAAGTAAAGCAATTACCCGAAGGCATATTTATTAATCAAGCTAAATATATAAAAGATATTTTGAAAAAGTTCAATATGTCAGATGGTTCAGTCATGAAAACACCAATGGCTACTGGTACACTCTTAGACGCGGATCCCTCCGGGAAGCCTGTTGATCAAAAGGTGTATCGTAGCATGATTGGATCTTTACTTTATCTGACTGCCAGTCGCCCGGATATAATGTTTGCCACATGCTTTTGTGCGAGATATCAGTCTAATCCTAAAGAGTCGCACTTAACTGCTGTTAAGCGAATCCTTAAATATCTCAAAGGTTCTCCTAATCTAGGCCTTTGGTATCCAAAGGATTCTCGTTTTGAACTAACTGCCTTTACAGATGCTGATCATGCAGGTTGTAAGCTAGACCGGAAAAGCACCTCTGGATCATGTCAATTCATAGGTGACAAACTTGTGAGTTGGACTTCAAAGAAACAAAACTGTGTTTCAACATCCACTGCCGAGGCTGAGTATGTAGCTGCTGCTAGCTGTTGTTCTCAAGTCCTCTAGATGACGACACAGTTAAGGGACTTTGGATACAACTACAAACGCGTTCCGATTTATTGTGATTCCAAGAGTGCAATATCTATAACTGCTAATCCGGTACAACACTCGAAGACCAAACATATAGATGTACGCTATCATTTCATCAAGGATCATGTAGAAAAAGGTAATATTGAAATGCACTTTGTTCAAACTGACTTCCAGTTAGCTGATCTTTTCACCAAGCCATTGGATGAAAAGCGATTTCAATTTCTAATCAGCAAACTTGGTATGTTGAACATGTCTTAAACCTTACTCATGATTCAAGGGGGAGTATTCCAAATCTTGATAGTGTGTTATTTTCCAACTGTTGTTAACAAGAAAGGAATCATTTTCATAAATGATTACCATTGTTTCTTTCACTTATGCAGGTTGGTTCAAGTGACTATGGCTTCTACTCACATCGGATTAGAACCCGCACTTCAGTGCCTTATTTTTCTGTTTTTTTTCTTAATCTTAAAAAAAAAAATAAATAAAAAAAAAAAAAAAAAGGTTAACGGAGAATATCTGTGATATTAACAGATTTTTGGATACTTAAATGCTTATCTGACCGTGTGTTCTTAAAGATAAATACTTGCGTTTTATCTTGTCAATATACTTTGTCAAGTATTCATACACATAACGGTTCAGAACATTCTATTTTGACTTTGTTATTACCATGAATCAAAAGTAAAATCTTTCTATGGTAATACTCACGTTCTTTGTATTCACTGTTGATTGAATCAAACGTCATTTCATGTGCTTTCATTGAAAATATGTTTATATATTGTTCATATAAACAACATTCATTTTTGATTCTTCAGCATAGTATTCTTCATGACAAATCGTCTATAAGCTTAATTGAAAACTCCTTAAGAGCTTAAATCGTCAAACTCTTTTTGTTTGAGGGGGAGAATTGCATCGTCAAACATCTTCTGTTTTGACATCTCCGAATATTATATTCTTCATGTAACAAGTGGTATTTGTGCTTACATGTACAATAACCTGTTGAACAACATGTTCTTTTAGGAAAATACATGGGATTCAGTGTGTGAGCTTAATAGAACTTCCATGGATTCACGATAACCAGTGTTTCCTACCCAGGAAGTATTCCCTGAGTGATTGAGGGGAGAGGGGTCAAAAGAATTGAGTGATGGTGTGTGAAGAGGTAAAATGGAAAAGAGAGATTGGTTAGAAGTGAGATTTAAAAGAAAGAGGGTGAGCGATCAGAGTAAAAGAATATTAAACTCTGCACCAAACTTCTTTCTGAGCCGGGCAGCCACATAATCTGATTGGTTCACATTCTTTGGTGACCATCATTGAAATAGGCACCTAGCCCATGCCATCTCTTGCATACAACCTCACCAGCTACTCATTCTTTTCTCAAAAAGAGAATGTTTCACATTTTCTGGGGACGCAGCATATACGCTATTGGTTCTTCATTTGGAAGATACTAATATTGAAAAAGAAGGAAAGTTGCCCCACCTTCGAACCTTTCTCATGCACATTGAGTCTTTGTATACTTTGTTGCTGTCTCAACAAGTTTACATACTTTGAGCCTAATTTGAAAAGCAATCATCTATGCTTAATTTCTTTCATACACATGCACGAGCACACAGAAATTTGTTTTCTGTCAGAACGTTCATAGATAATCATGTGTTATTCGATGATTGAATGGAAGACGTGGGGAGTCTACATCAAACCAGCTCCTTATATAGTAACTTTGTGTTACTCAGTGACTTTGTGTCATTGACAGGCATTCTAACTGAGTCATTTGTTGATTCAGGGTTACACTTATTAACTGTTTGAATTTGAAAAAATTTGAATGGTTCCTACTTTTTATTTGAATCTGAAAAGATTGAGATAATCACTCTTTCCATTTGGAGAGACTGCTCTTATTTCATACAGGGCTCGTTACATGATGAAGACTATGCTTACATGATGATCATACACAAAGGGGGAGATTGTCTTCAAAAGGGGGAGATTGTTTTGCCAAGTTTTGATGATGTTGATTCTCACCACTCATCAAAAAGGGGGAGAAGATACAAAAAGGGAGAATATAATCTGAAGATCTGAAGATTTTAAAGCTACAAGTTCTGAAGCTATCAATGACATATCTGAAGATAAGAGAATACAAGTGAAGACTTGAAGACAATTGCAATTTTTTTTTAATCTTGAATCCAAAGGGGGAGATTGTTGGATCATAAATTGTATTCAAGATTAAAGTTAAAGTTAAGGGTTTAAACTGCAATTGTGCTAAAGTTAATTAGAGGGTTTATTATGTAATAAGTTAATAGTTATTAAGCTATTGGGCCCAAGCCTATTAGAAAGCCCATTAAGGTTAAAGCCCATATGGTCTGGGTATTTAAAGTTTTGATTAGTTTAGTTTTAGGTTAGAACTCTGATAATTTTCTAAATAGTCGCTGTAAGTTTTCTCTGTATTCAAAGGGTATCAAGAACACTCAAGGGTTTCATTGTTTATTCAAGGGATTGGTACGTTATTATTAATCTTTATATCTCTTGATTATTATTGTGTTGCTTGATTACTTGATTGATTGTTAACCAACTAGATAAAACTGGGATAACATGTTCCTCTTGTATGTCGAGAGTGATATCCCTAGGCACATCGATTGAATAGTACTGAGAAACTACATGCATGTTGTAGATCCCAAATTACAACAATTTCATACAATTTCTATCAAATGTACAGATCAATTTCAATTAGCCATCCTCATATTAGAATAATCATCATTTTGCTCTCTCTAACTTTCTCTCTCTACGACCTCTAGAAAATGATTTCTCTTTTGTCAACTATCTTCATCTCTAACCTAATCCTTAACAACAAAGCAACTACATATACCTTTGACTTAAAACACAATTAAACTAAACTAAAATACTTTGACTTACTTTGACTTTTTACAACTTTGACTTTACACCTTTGACTTTACACAACTTTGACAATAACAATAAATCTTGAATACAATTTATGTTCTAACATTCTCCCCCTTTGGATTCAAGATTTAAAAAAAATTAACAGCAGTCTTCAGTTCTTTCATCTTCAACTCTTTAACACTTTTCAAATCTTTTGCTCATAAATAATATTCGTCTTTGCAGCTTTCAAAACTTCGTAACTTTGAACTCTTCACCTTTTGTAAACATCTTTGAACAAACTTTAAACTTTGATCTCTCTAAAAAAAACTTTGTCTTTAACTTCTTGTCTCATTGTCTCGAATCACTTGACTTGAATTATCTTCGCTTCTTTGAAATTGAAACTCTCAAAATATCTCTCCATTTCTTCAGTATTATCTTTCTCCCTTTGATATGAAAATATTCAAATTAATTATCTTCCCCTTTTTGATGATTGTGAGCATCATGATCATCAAAACTCTTTTCAATGTTAGCACTGCCTTTGAGTACCAAACAACATTCTCCTCCTTTTGATCTGAAGAACCCATCAATTCCAAAATATATTTATCCGAATCTTTTCAAATTCAAACAAATTGAAAGTTGTAACCTTGAATCAACGTATGAAACAGTTAGAAATGTCTGTAAGTAGCAAAGAGCCACTTAGTACAACGAATGTACTTTGGAAAGGAGCTTTTCGAAGTTCACTCCCCAAGGGCTTCCATTCAATCATCAAAAAATACAAAGGATTTTCTATAAACGTTATGACAAGAAAACATATTTCTTGTATGTACGTGCATGTGTATAAATGATTGAAGAAACTTATGCTTGATCAGACTCAAATATTGTAAACTGTTTAGACAGTAACAAGTTTTCCACGAACTTAATGTGCATGGTTGAAGTACGAAGGTGGGGGAAAACTTCGTTCTTTTTCAATATCCAAATCTTTCGAATGAAGATTAGATAGAGTATGTACTACATCCCCAAGAAAAATTGAAACATTTCTTTGTTGAGAAATAAACTAGTGGCTGGTGAAGTTAAAGCAAGAGTTGGCATGGGCTACTGCCTGTTTCAATGATGTTCACGAAAGAATTGTGAAACAACAATAATGTGGATGCCTGGCTCAGAAAAAGTTTGGTGTTGAGTTCTACTATTCTTTTACCTCTGATATCACACCCTCTTTCTATTTTTAATATGCTAACATCTAACCAAACTCTCATTTACATTTTACCTTAGCACAATGAGAAAAACTCAACCATATGAGTTATCTCCCTTACTCTTTGATTTATGACCCCTCACCCCTCAATCACTCAAGGAAAACTTCTTGGGTAGGAAGCACTTGTTAACGTGAATCCATAAAAGTTCTTTATGCTCACACATTATTCCCATGAAAATATATCCTAAAAATATATTGTGTTCAACAGTTTAACTTGGACAAATAAACTCAGCATATGAAACACATTGTCAAATGTATGTATGTTCTTCAAAAATATCATCATTATTTGAGCATTTGAACTTTGAAGATTTCTCACAACAAGGGTATTGAATGAATGAAATGAATTCGAAAGCCTTGTTTGAGAATCTGACAATGTATCAATCAGATCAAATATCATGAAAGATAAATGTCAAAGGTTAAGGTATCAAAGAATTTGAAAGAGTTTATATGAACAAATATAAACAATATTGAAATGAACGCACAAATTGAAATGATGTATGATGCTCAACAATACTGAATGCAAACGGGAGTATTACCATCAAAATATGTTTCGTTTTGAGACATGGTAATAACAAAATCAATACGAAGTTGTACCGGTGTGTATGAATACTTGAAAGTATATAGAAAAGATTATATACAAGTATTAATCTTTGGAAACACACGGTCAGAAAAGATGTAATCTGATATCTTCGTGAAAAACATTTAAAATCACACTTCTAAATTCATAAAATCTTGTTGAGAATAGATAAGTGGTTTGAACATTTACGAAAACATTTTTCATGCCTGAAAGTTGTCCTCCTTTCAAACATTCTGAGATTAGGAATCAGAAAAAATTTACCTTTGGTATAGAATTCTTAATCTCTCATACTCCCTTGAATTATTCTTAAAGAAAATTAACTCCCCCTCAAGATAAGAGTTACCTGCAAACACAAAATGATTTTGGTAATCGTCTAGGATGATTCCTCATTTGTTAGAAGATATTAGAATGAAATCAAAATTGTGAACTCCCCATCAGATAAAGCATAGATAAGATATATAAGCATTATGAACTCCCCCTAGACTCATGCAAAGGAAACAAACTTAGATCGACAAATTAAGCATACCTAACTTTCTTATGAGAAATTTGAATCTCTTTTCATCAAGAGGTTTGGTGAAAAGATCCGCAAGTTGATTGTCCACCTGTACGAAGTGCATCTCAATCGATGTTTTCTCTACATGGTCTTTGATGAAATGATATATGACGTCAATGTGTTTGGTCTTTGTATACTGAACCAGATTAGTCGTTATAGCAATCACGCTCTTCGAATCACAATAAATCGGGACTTTGTTGAAAGTGTAGCCGCAGTCTTTCAGTTGTGTCATCATCCACAAAACATGTGAACAACAACTAGCTGCAGCAACGTATTCTTCCTCTGTCGTCGATGTTGAGACACAATTATGTTTCTTTAACGTCCAGCTAACCAACTTGTCACCTAGAAATTGACATGATTTATAAGTGCTCTTTTAGTCCAACTTATAACCAGCGTGATCTGCATTTAGATCAAATCCAGAATCCTTTAGATACCAAATACCTAAATCTTTTGTGCCTTTGAGATACCGAAGGATTCTTTTTACGGCTGCAAGGTGTGGCTCTTTTGGATTGGCTTGGTATCTTGCATAGAAGCACGCACCACAAGAAATAAAGGTTTTAGCAACGATTTATATCGTCTCTAAAAGTCCATTTATTCCCGTAAATGGTTTATAGAGACGACATGTTGTCGCTATAGCTTGTGTATGAAACTTTTCGTCGCTAAATGCGCATCCCTGAAACTCACTTTTCTTGTAGTGACGTAGCAAACATTATATCGGGTCTACTAGATATGAGATAAAGTAAAGATCCGATAATGCTTCTGTAGTTCTTTTGGTCAACAGACTTACCAGATAAATTTGCGTCCAAAAGCGTTCCATTTGGCATCGGAGTTTTCATTGAAGAACTCTCAGCCATGTTAAACTTTTTCAAAATTTCTTTAATGTACTTAGACTGATTGATGAGTATTCCTTCAGGTGATTGTTTTACTTGAAGACCAAGGAAAAAATTTAATTCACCCATCATACTTATCTCAAATCTAGTTTCCATGATTTTTGAAAAGTTCTTGCAAAATTTAGAATTAGTATATCCAAAAATAATGTCGTCAACGTAAATTTGTTTCAAGATTAAGTCATCACCGTGTTTCTTCAAAAATAAGGTAGTATCAATAGTACCTTTCTTAAAACCAGAAGCTAATAGGTAATCAGTCAGAGTGTCATACCATGCCCTTCGTGCTTCTTTTAAACCATATAGCGCCTTGTCAAGGATATAGACATGATCAGGAAATTCTAGATCGACGAAACCTTCAGGTTGGCCAACATATACCTCTTCGTGCAATATACCATTAAGAAAAGCAGACTTAACTTCCATTTAATAGACTTTGAAATTCTTATGGGCTGCATAGGCTAAGAAAATTCTGATGGTTTCAATCTGAGCTACTAGAGTAAAGGTTTCGTCATAATCTATCCCTTATTGTTGACAATAACCTTTTGCTACCAGCCTGACTTTGTTTCTGGCGACAATTCCAACTTCGTCCTTCTTATTTCCGAATACCCATTTCGTTCCGATAATCGACTTATCTTTGGGTTTAGGTATCACCCGCCAAATTTTATTTCTCTTAAATTGTAGAAGCTCTTCTTGCATAGCTAGAATCCAATCAGGATCTTGTAAAGCTTCCAAGACTTTCTCTGGCTCTATAGCACTGAGAAAATTAACATACAAACATTCATTCGCATATGTCGATCTCGTTTTAACACCATTATTGACATCACCAATTACATTATGCACGGGATGATCTCGAGTCCACTTAAGAGTACTTGGTTGGGGTTGTACATCAATCTGATTATTTAATGCATCATAATCGTCAGTTATGGCAGGCAACTCTATGACCAATACCAGGAGTAACGTAATATCTCTGGTTTGAACTACTTCAAGTGAAGTTAACTCTGATGTAGACGGTTCAGATACAACAGATTTTGAACTTTCAAGAACATTTTTAGAAGAATCTTCTGGATTTCCTTGCTCAAAGTTATTAGCACTTGTACTTTCAGAAGTAGTATAAACAGCTTCAGATGGTCCAGAAATATTGACACTTGTTTTTGGAACCACGGAGTTAGGATTGTTGGATATGATTGATTTGTCGAAATCTACACAAATATCCATAAACACATAAAAAAAACAATAAATCTAGATCTGAATTATTTGAATGTATAGTAAGTTCATAAATGTTAGTCTGTTTTAGTAAAGTTTCCACTCTGGATTGAGTAGAAGCTTGAACACTAGATCCGAGTCCTGAACTGCTTTGTTCAGAAGTTCGAACTAGCTTTTCATCAAAGGTTACATTTATGTTTTCCATGACTGTCTTGGTACGCTTATTGTAGATCCGATAAGCTTTCGAAGTTAGTGAATAACCAAGAAAATATCCTTCATCAGTTTTCTTGTCAAATTTCCCAAGATTGTCACGGTCATTAAGTATGAAACATCTGCACCGAAAAACACAAAAAAAATTTACATTAGGTTTCCTGTGATTAATAATTTCATAAGTTGTTTTGTGCAATCTCTTTGTGATGATAGTAAGATTTTGCGTAAAGCAAGCAGTAGCAATCGCTTCAGCCTAAAGATATAATGGCAATCCTGAATATGCTAACATTGTTCTAGCCACTTCCACCAAATTCGATTCTTTCTTTCAACAACTCGGTTTTGTTGAGGAGTACATACAACTGAAAAGTTATGAGATATTCCAACATACGATAAAAAGCTCTGTAAAACCCTAGCTTTTTGAAGAAATGGGTTTGTTGAGAGTCTTACTTGATGTTGGTTATTTTAGACTTGAGGAAATGGGTTATTTGGAAACCCTAGCTTTTTGTTGGTGATAGCTTGGAGATGGTGGAATCTACACTTCTGGAGGTTAATGGTTGGATTTGGAACCTAGGTTTAACTTAACCTAGCAAGGTGAGTTCAAGTTGATTTGTGAAAACGTTGTACATGCAATGTTTATTTTAAAGTATTGATGCGTTTTATATGGAACTATTATTTTTTAGTCATTTGGTGGGTTTTGATCATCTGAGTGCTTGGCTTCATAACCTTTGTAAAACCCCCATATTTGGGATTTTTGGGTATCTTGGACAATGAGTCATTTTAAAGTGTTCCTGATGAATTATTGCTTAAATGGATCTTATTTGGTTAAAAGACATTTTTAGTGTTTGTTTGGGTAAAAGATTTAATTTTGTGTTATGGAACGTTTTGAAAGGATAAAGAGTATAAATCTATTTGGAAAACCTTTTGTCCCGACTTAAACTGTGTTGGAGTCCATTCAAGTATTTTGGAGCGTGTGACTGCTTGGTATGGGTCGAGTACGTTTATTATTTGAAAAGCGTTAATCATTGGTCAAAAAGAGGTTTTGAGTATTTTGGCTCGATGTCATTTTAAAGGTGTCTTGAGGACACTTGTCCGGTTTATATGGCTCAATGTAGAGTCTAGTTATGTCGTACGTACTAATGCATTGTGTTGCGTATTGAGGTTGGTTACGGGCTCGAGTGCTTTGGTCATTCATGTGTAGTCCGCTAAGGTTAGACTATGTTGCATTGGATCCATAGGCACCTAAGTCAGTCGGTTTTGGATGATCAATTGGGTATTGCGGGGTTGAACTCCGGTACCCATGTTTTATGACCGGAAACTTTACAAATAAGCACTAGGAGGGTTGAGTCTGGTGGTTCTACCGAGGAGGTAGGCACTAGGACCTCCTACACCTTAAGTAATGATTGGGAGGTAGTCTTTAAGTGTGTCGGGCCTTTGGGATGGAGTTCTTCAGAATATTCATCAAGGTTAACTGACTTGAGGTGAAACTTGTTAAAGAAATCGTTGGGACACTTGGGTTGTGATGTCGTGAGGTGTCATGCGATTAACGTTGCATGGGTGGCATACTTTTGCCCTTTGTGCGCCTAAGGAGTGAATAGCTTGATGAAGTCTTCCGCACTAGGTTAAGGAGAGCAATTTGTATTTGGGTTAAGTAACACCCGACTTCAATTTAGTTTGTATATTATTAGAGCTTAAAATATGTCAAAGTTAATTATAGAGTTTATATTTAAGGCATATAGAGTTTTGGATCGTAGAGGAAGTTTTGTCCCTTATTTTTGATGCTATTGATAACTTCGTTATCAGACGGGTTTTTAATCTCCGAATCATAAGCCTACGGCTCGTCTTGGAGTAAAAATTGGCATTTTGGACTAATATTTATGTGCAAGTTGTGTGTAGGCATGCAAGATGTCGAGTGGAAGAAAAAGTGATAATCATTACTCCATTTTGACATCCCGGACGACAAATGCATCGAACCAAGTGAACGGGCGAAAAAATCGACAAATTTGGGTCTTGGCTAAAGTGCCTGGCGAAAGTGACAAGTGTCACTCTCGCTGGCACTCTCGCGCAGAATGTACCGCGAGCAAATGGAGTACTGGCTAAAGTGCCTGGCAAGAGTGACACTTGTCACTCTCGCGTGTCACTCTCGTGGTCGGGGGCTGACAGAATAAAAAGCTGCAGAAACTTAAGGTTTAGGGTTATCTCGAGATTGACGGAGACTAGGTGCATAGGGAGACTGCTGGAGACGATTTTGAAGCCGAAAAGACATATTTGACTGATTGAGAAGGTGGAACAACGATTGGATCGGAAAATTGGTAGCGAGTATCATTCATCGAGGGAGTTTTTATTCATTCCATTTGATTTTTGTTGAGAAACAATGTTTTTGGGTGTTGCGATCTTCTCTACTATGGTGTTAATTGCTATTAGTAACATGAACTAAACCTTTTGAGGTTGGGGGAAGGATGGATTTTGGTTTTTCACCGTTGAATATATGATTAATGCAATCTTTTGAGTTTTTACACTTGTTGGTTGAAGTTTGTCTATCTTATGCTTATTGTTTATGAGATTGGCCATTTTATTTATCTTATTGATTGTTTTTCCCATTGAGAAATTGGATTTACAATTTGATAAAAGTTAGATAAACCTAGGGTGAGATATTGGATAGAGATATACCAAGTAAATCCTAGTTTTATGTTGTGATTCTTTGCTTAATGAATTGAATGCTTCTTTTTATCGATCGAGAGATGGTAATAGATATTACATGATTTATTCTTGCTATTACTCGAGAGAGAGTAGTGAGTACAATTGGAATCACTAAATTCAACCTTATGTATTAACTCATTGAATATGTATCATGTGCTTGTTGGTGAGATTCAGATGAAATCCGACCCTTAGCCCTTTCTCTAATCACTTAAGTAATCTCTTGTGGTGTGAAATATTGCTTGAATAGTATTTCCGTGCCTGCTTCATTTTCTCTAGATAATTCTTATCAGCAGTTAGCTGATACAACCCAACCTTTTGATTTAGTCTAGTTAATAGTTGATATAGTCTTGTGGTACTTAATACCAAGTTCCTACGGTTCGATACTCGTACTTCCGTACATATTACTTGATACGACACCGTACACTTGCGGTCCGCATAGGAAGGGTGTAAACCCGACCTATCAGCTATGTTTAAAATTTTTAAGTAGTTGCTCTTACCAAATTCGAGGGTGTTACAAGTTGGTATCAGAGCTTAAGTGTGAGAGAATTAGATATTGATTTTGGATGTCTAGACTCAAAATAGTGTTGTTTTAATTGATTGAAAGAGAGAATTGCACCAATAGGCACTTTAAGATTGGATGTTTGGAGGACAGTGGAGTCACTAGAAATGGGAATCACGTCAAGAGTAACAGGGATGATCATGTACGGTACGTTCATAATTGCACCTGGCCAGTGCAATGGTGAATCTACGAGTTACATGAGTATGCTTGGACTACATTGATGTGATGACCGTTGGGGTAGTGAAGAGGTTTCTATGTGGGTAGACGTTAGAAGAGGCTGATGATTTTAGCGTTCGTCACTTGGAGTGATGATAAGTATGGTGATTGCATTAAGTGGACCATTTCGGGTCGGAATGATTGGTTGGATTAGAACCATATACTTTTGGAATCGACATTATTCGGGGAGAAATTGTAAAGTGAACATATGAGATCCTTGATTTTTGTCTTAAGATATTTGAGTATCCGGATGACAATAGTCTGTCGGTGAGTTGAGGATCTTTGGTCTGGGGAAATTGAGGTGTGTGGTTTCGAGACGTTGAGTGCCGATCAAATTCATGCACGAAATCTATTTCTAAGATGAATTGCATCAATTATTTCTCGTATTTCCAAACCATCATGTGGAATTGCATTACAAAATTTTGGAAAGATGTTTAGCACACATAAGGTTTTAAACCATAAATTTGAAATATGCATAAAACTACTTGATTGCATGAGCTTGCAAACTTTGTTGAGACTTTCTTTGTTCTCATTGTTGTCTAACACTATTTTCGGATATTGTGATGATCGTATTTTAATGTTGTGTAGAGTCTTGGACAAGTAACTACGGCTTATGACCTTAACATTGGATCTCCTCCACATATGTTAAGGCCTTGGACGAAGATTTGCCTTCCACTATTTTAGTGTTTGAGTTTTCTTGGGAATTATATTCCATGTGAGTTTGTTAAGTTTTATGGAGTATTATTTTACGACGTTTGCGAGGCATGGGTGAACATTGAAATGCGGAGACTAAATTCTTTGTGTGCGTTGTTTTATGGGTTATTGAGAAATTTACTTCATGGGAATTTGGTTGGAGGATGTCGGCCCATACGCTATTTTGGTGGTTTCAATGTCGTGTGAGTTCACTTCTGAGTTTGATGCAAGAATAATTCGTTGTGCACAAATTAGTGGGTGAGTGGACTTAAACTTTTGGTATGAGAAAACTTATGAAATACCTAGGAAGGTTCGTGTTAAACCTTTGCTTTGAACGTCATTTGGTTGTTGATTTACTGTTTTAGTCTCACAGAATACATTATATTGATTTACTCGTATGCATGGCATAATAGCCACCATTTTCGGTCAAAGAGCGTTTTGTCCGTGCGACTAAAAGTCGAAGTCAATTTAAAGTATTTTATGTTTGACCAAATCGCAAGCCTTTATCGTCTTACTAAGTTTGGGAAATAAACTAGTGAATGTGGATCGTGTAGGAAATTCGACTCCATGTCATTTTCAGGGTAAAAGAAAGAATTTTGGGGCTTGAAATCATGAAGTTCCTCTTCTGGAGTTTGTGCAATTATTTGTCACACATTGTTTTAGTACATAAAACTATTTCACGCGCACAACATGATTTGATGAATATTAGTATCGTGGCGGTCAATTCTAAAATTTTGATGCGCGTCTTCTATCATCGCCGTTACTAGTGTGCGTAGTGATCAGATGTTTTTGAAACGTTTTCTTATCTGTGTGACGTTGTGACCCCCATTGTACAACTACCGAGTAAACGGTAGTGAATTTTTACTCGTATGACTATCTGTTATAAAGCTTACGAATTTGAAAAATTTATAAAGTGTTATATTGACATATTAGTTTGAAAAACCTTGAACGCAATCGAAGCTATAAGGTTAGACCCTTCTGTAGAGCGAGTTGTAGTTAAGGACTAAAGGAGTCCTCGTGAACTGAAGTTGCGGATGACTAACTGGTGGTTAGTTTCCAACTTTGGGATTTTAACTTTGTGAATCGACCCACACATAAATAATTGAGGTATTAGATTTATGCATTCCCCCAGTTATTTAAGTGGTGATCTTTCTGTTTTGGTAAATCCTCGGGTCAAAGCATTATGTGGTTCCTTGCTTTGTTGGGTATGAATTGTTGGGTTTGTTGTTTGTCATCATGTGTGTGGGAGGGGTGCCATCCGGGTGAGTCTTCATGGATAAAGAAAATATGGTGATTCGTTTGTGGGATATATAAGATTTAAATTTTGTGCTATGGTAGGTGTCAACTTAAACTCGTCGATGCGAATCTGGAATGGACTATATTAGGGTGCGCCTATGTTTGCAATTCAGTCATTTTGGAGATAGGTGTCAACATTCGATTTGAGGACAATGGCCGTTGGGGTGTTTCAATGTACTTTCGATGAATCTTGTGTGGTTGCAATCTAAGTGGTAACTTTAAGGAGATTAAACGTTGGCAACTAGGGGATCGAATATTGGTATTCCGGTAAGTGACAAGGCTCTCGTTGATTTGTCAACCGACGTGTGAATGCATTATAGGAGTTGTGTGACCTTGGAATTTGGGGATAATGGGCTATCGGCAAAAGGTTATGGTACGTGTTGGGTGGAACACTAGAACGATGCGTTGATTAAGGGAAGTTTGAGGACCCTCTTGGATGTTGTGCATCTATCAGCTTGAGGATTAGAATTGTCGCTATGTAGAATCGGACCAATCTAGCGCTGAGAATTTCGTCAAGGAAAGGACGATAAATCCTACGTGGTATTTTTCTTGGAAGAATTAGTGGGAAAGTCAAGGTGGACCTAGAGTAGAAATTGATTTATGAGGAGACCTTGACTTGTAGTATTCAGAAGTATTTAAGGGTAAGGTTCACTTTGGCAATCCTTGGGGGAAATGGTTGGTCAAGGTCGTAAATTATTTTGAGGAAATATGTTCCATCTAAGGTTGTGAGGCAACCGAAATTTTATGAGAGGAAAATGACTTGATAAGAACTCGATGTTCATTCCGTCAGCGGTAAGGTACATCAAACCTTGGAAATTAAGTTTGTGGCGGCTCGTTTTTAGAAATGAAGTGACGACCTTAAAATTGGAGGTAATCGGTTTTGCCCAGGAGGCAAGTTATCGTGAAGGCATCCCTTTTTGGGACAGATAATCAAATGGTCCCGCTGAATGCGATGTTGGAGTGGTTTTCCGGTGCCAGATTTCGAGGACGAAATCTCTTTTAAGGTTGGGAGGGTTGTAACACCTGTAATTTCCTAAAGAACAGTTTATGATCAGCTAAGGAAAACAGTCAGCGATCGACCGAGAGAAACGATCGAGGAGCGGTTTAGCACGAAAGGTGAGAAGGTGCACCAGGGACAAGCGCGGCTTGGCCCGCGGCCTTAAATCCGCTGCTAAACCCGCGCAACCCACTGTTTGGGTGCAGCTATGTAGCACGCGCGGCTTGGCCCGCGACTTCAAGGTAGCGGCCAAGGCCGCGGGAGTGGTCTGATCGAATTAATACCCATTTCTAGGGTTTTCTCATTTCCACCTCCCCTTCCCACTTCTCTCATTTCACTCCCTCTCCTCACTTCTCTCCTTGGGCGATTTTGGGAGCTTGATGATTAGTATTTTGGAGCATCCATGGTGGATCTATCCTAAAGTCACATAAAGGTTCGGTATTTGGAAGCTCGGGTTGAAGAGTTGGATGGTTTCTTTGGATTGCTTTGGGTAGAAAGTCTCAATATCTAAAGTAGTAAGTTTACTTGAGTAATCTAAGCTTTAGTATAAGGATCTTTGTAGATCTAAGAGTCTTACTTGATGTTGGTTATTCTAGACTTGAAGAAATGGGTTATTTGGAAACCCTAACTTTTTGTTGGTGATAGCTTGGAGATGTTGGAATCTACACTTCTGGAGGTTAATGGTTGGATTTGGAACCTAGGTTTAACTTAACCTAGCAAGGTGAGTTCAAGTTAATTTGTGAAAACGTTGTACATGCCAAAATGTTTATTTTAAAGTATTGATGTGTTTTACATGGAACTATTATTTGTTGAGTCATTTGGTGGGTTTTGATCACCTGAGTGCTTGGCTTCATAAACTTTGTAAAACCCCCATATTTGGGATTTTTGGGTATCTTGGACAATGAGTCATTTTAATGTGTTCCTGATGAATTATTGCTTAAATGGATCTTATTTGGTTAAAAGACATTTTTAGTGTTTGTTTGGGTAAAGGTTTAATTTTGTGTTATGGGACGTTTTGAAAGGATAAAGAGTATAAATCTATTTGGAAAACCTTTTGTCCCGACTTAAACTGTGTTGGAGTCCATTCAAGTATTTTGGAGCGTGTGATTGCTTGGTATGGGTCGAGTACGTTTATTATTTGAAAAGCGTTAATCATTGGTCAAAAAGAGGTTTTGAGTATTTTGGCTCGATGTCGTTTTAATGGAGTCTTGAGAACACTTGTCTGGTTTTATATGGCTCAATGTAGAGTCTAGTTATGACGTACGTACTAATGCATTGTGTTGCGTATTGAGGTTGGTTACGGGCTCGAGTGCTTTGGTCATTCATGTGTAGTCCGGTAAGGTTAAGCTGTGTTGCATTGGATCCATAGGCACGTAAGTCAGTATGTTTTGGATGGTCAATTGGGTATTGTGGGGTTGAACTACGGTACCCATGTTTTATGACCGGAAACTTTACAAGTAAGCACTAGGAGGGTTGAGTCTGGTGGTGCTACCGAGGATGTAGGCACTAGGACCTTCGCCGCTTGAAGTAATATATGGGAGGTAGTCTTTAAGTCTGCAGGGCCTTCGGCATGGAGTTCTTCGGAATGTTCATCAAGGTCAACTGACTTGATGTGAAACTTGTTAAAGAAATCGTAGGGACACTTGGACTGTGATGTCGTGAGGTGTCATGCGATTAACGTTTCATGGGTGGCATACTTTTGTGTTCCTCCACTCTCAACGGATACAGGTCTCCCCCATTGTCGGCTATCAGTATTTTAAATATAAGGATGTTTTACTTTATTGTCATTGGTTCTATATGGTCGACAGTCAATGAGGCCCTTAATATTGGATCTTCCTCCTCGTATATTAAGGTTTGAATGAATTATGTCATCCCCATGTTTTGGTAATTAGATTCCTTTCTTTTATGGTCGCGTGAGTATTGAACCTAGTGTCCATGTTTTCGGACGTACGGTATATGTGATTTTGATGATGATTCATGAGTCGAGTATTTTGCCCCACCCGCATTTGGGTGTTTTGGGATATAACGTTTTATCCATGTTTCTAAAATGGGAGTCGATTCATATTCATGTTTCGAGTTAGTTTAAGTTGCATCAATTTATAAAGCATGTTTGAAATGAGATATCCATCTTTGAAAGTACATGACATTGTAAAAGAGTTGTTTCCACGTTTTAAAGTACATCAATTGAAAGGTCATGATTTCAAGTGTGGTTCATTCTTTTAAAGATATATTTACTCATGTAAAACTCATGAACTCACTAGGCGTTAGCCTAACCCTTTTATTTATCGGCATGTGCAACAGGTTCCGGTTGGGAATAGTTCTAGTATCGCGGTGAAGAGAGGAGTGCCCTTTGTGCGCCCAAGGAGTGAATAGCTTGATGAAGTCTTCCGCACTAGGTTAAGGAGAGCAACTTGTATTTGGGTTAAGTAACACCCGACTTCAATTTAGTTTGTATATTATTGGAGCTTAATATCTGTCAAAGTTATTTATAGAGTTTGTATTTGAGGCATATAGAGTTTTGGATCGTAAGTGGAAGTTTTGTCCCTTATTTTGATGTTATGTTTAAAATTTTTAATTAGTTGCTCTTACCAAATTCGAGGGTGTTACATCTTCTTTTCGGCATAGCTCTTTTGCCGATCTTGAGCCGCTTGCAACCTTTCCCAAATGCCTTTCACTTTGTCGGCCATTTCTTGCACAATTTCGGGACCGACGAATTGCTTCTCGCCCGCTTCAAGCCAACACACTGGAGTTCTGCACTTCCACCCGTATAAGGCTTCAAATGGTGCCATCCCAATACTCGAGTGGTAGCTATTATTGTACGCAAACTCCACCAACGGTAGGTAAGAGTCCGAGCTACCCCCGAAGTCGATCACGCAAGACCTTAGCATGTCTTCTAGCGTCTAAATTGTCCTCTCACTTTGGTTGTTGGTTTAAGGATGGTAGGTCGTACTCAACTTCACTCTTGTACCCACTTCTTTCTGTAGGTCGTCCCAAAAGTTTGAAGTAAACCGACTATCGCGATCTGATACAATAGACAAGGGCACTCCATGCCTTGAAACCACTTCATCGATATAAAGTTTTGCCAACTTGTCTACTTCTAATATTTCCAAAATGCCTTATAACACAATAACGTGCATTTTCCAAACGATTTATAAAACCAAATACAACAAAAATGCATTAATCATCAAATAAACTCCATTTGTACAATAAATCACCAAAAGAACACATTCTTGAGATTTACTCATCGAAACATTCAAAAACCCAAATATAGGCATTATACAAGATTTATCAACCCAAATTTACCGAATACGAAAACCTCGTCAAATACTCAACATATTTCATATATATGAAGTAAAACACGTTATTATTTCAAAAGACACATTTTGGTATGTACATAGTTTTCACAAAGCAACTTGAACTCACCTTGCTAGATTGAGACTAAATCTAGCGTTTCCCCCAAAAACTTGAGTCTCCTTTGATGAAGACTTGAAATCTCCAAGCAATCTCCCCATATCTTTTATTCAATACATCCACAAGGTTTCCTTCATCACACAAGTCATCAAAATCACACAAAAGTTGAAGCATGAATAGGAAAATGATGAAAAGATCAACCCCTAGCTTAACAATAGGAGAGATGTGGGGTTACCTAAAAAAAGTACTCTTGAATCCTCCAATAGAATTCCATTATCTTGTTCTTATGTTGAAAGCTCTGAAAACCGAGTTCATAGCAAAAAGAATCACCGAACTTGGAGTTGAAATGAAGAAGTTTTGAGGAAATGAAGATGATCCAAGAAAAATCGGGCTTTTAGAGCTGACAGGTGTTAAAGCGGGTTTCAAGCGGGTAGAGTCGCAGGAAAATCGTCCAGATTTCTCAGAAAGTCGCACCGTAGTCGAACCAGATACTGCTCGCTCGATTTCTTCGTTTTTCATGCTCGATCACTGTTTTGACCATAACTTATTCGCTTTAGCTCCGATTTTGGTCTGGAAAAAATCGTTGGACTCGTTTTTGAATTCTTTGTCCAACAAGACTATAAAATCTAGGATTTAATCCCAAAATCCTATTTCTCTTAAAAGATCGATTTATGTACTAACATTGATATCATGCTTACCTAGAAATCAGGGTGTAACACTTTAATAAAGACCTTGTTAGTTGAGAGCTAATTCAGTCATTTTGCCTTTTTTTTATTAAAAGAAAGCTATACACACAAGTTTTTAAAGCTTATAAACCACAAGGGTTGTGGCGTAGTAGTTAAGGCCCTAGAGGGATGTGGTGGAATATCCCATCTGCCAAGGGTCCGAATCAAAACGTACACAACAATTGTGGCCACTTAGTTTATCAGAGCTGATTTCTTGCAGTCATAATTTGCCGAGATTAATCTAGGCATAGCATAGGACAACTTAAAAAAAAGGTTTTTTTAGCTTATATACAAATATATTTGATATTATAGTAGAGTATACAACGGTGGCCCTTTTTTTCTGATTGGTTTAATAAAATTGTTGACTGCTTTTAATAAAAAAATAATTTTACTTATTATATAAGTACATAAAATATAAAAGAAAAAGAAAAAAAACCCACCCACCCCCTCTTTGTCTTGACGCTACTCCCCAATCCCCATCCCTATTACAAATATAAAACCCATTTGCAATTTTATTGTTTTCAATTTTTTATTTGTTTGTCGGGGTCACAATGCAGGTTACATGTTGATCCGAAATATCACAACTATCGCCTCATCTTAGGCCTTATAATATTATATTGTTTATGTTAAAATATTATAGTATTATTTTATTTTATCTAGAAGCGTATTTGTGCAATGCAGGGAGATACATCAAGATTTTAATGTTTCATTTTATTCTTTGTTTTTTTGTCGATTTACAGTACGATTTTGGATGGTTTTGAGAAAGTGATAATATATATTTTTTACATATCACATTATTAAAAAAATCTATGTTAATGCCTTCAAAATAAGTCCTGTATCGATTTTTTTTGAAATGGGCGAAATAGGCGATGTCAATAGCGGGATTTAACATAATTACACAACTAAATCAGATTATTAATAAACTCTAAATATATATATATATATATATATATATATATATATATACCACAGTTGAAAATATTACACTTTAAAAAGTATTTATAAACTTTGAACGTTTATCTATACTATATTATAAATCAGGGATAAAAAACTCTTAAATACAAATTATTAGGCAAAAGGTACCATCATTTTATGCAAGATTTTAAAAATCTATTAATTTACAAGTATCAAAGCAAAAGATACATGTTAATACTGCAGACTTCTAACACCCACCATTTTGGTATGTGCAGTGTAATTGGTTATTTTTTCTAGATATCATTAAAATATATAAGATAATCATTAAATTTTAACAAAATTTATAAAAAAAACATTATCACTTTCTCAAAACCATCCAAAATCGTACTGTAAATCGACGGAAAAACAAAAAATAAAATGAAATATTAAAATCGTGATGTATCTCACTGCATTGCGCGGATACGCTTCTAGTATAATAAGACACGTATAAGAAATCCAAAATTTCACGCCCGATTTCAAGTTCTGTCCCCATAAGCGTCACTTTGAACCTGTCGTGTCAGAAAACAAAAACACAGTTGAGCACAGGGCTCAGTGAATGGATTATAATATAAATTCGGAAATAATAATAAACACATCGATAACAAAGCGGAAGACATAAAAGTTCAATTGACGAAAGTTCATGAAGCTCAAGTTCGTAGTTAATTTAATTCAATAGAAACGTTCGGTAATATTCAAAAACGATAATCTCAAGAACGGTCCACACTTTAACTTCAAAACATAATATAAGTAAAGTTCGTCAATTCTTGTTGTGTTCGTGGGGTGGCCAAACCACACGAACTATTTTGTCGGCGAGCGGGCATACACACCCGAATCCCCCGTGAATTTAACCACGGTCACATATTATGTGGGTGAAAGTTCTAGGATCGATCCATCCGCCCTAGAGCTAACAAAGTCGGCCTAGTCCTTGGAGTCGGGTTCACGGAAGCCACTATTGGGCCTAACTCTGGTGGACGAGTCCACCTGCAGGACGCCATGACTACAAAGCCGTCATAGAAGACATACCAAATAATGTGCCCATTAATTGGGTTGTTCAAAAAATAACGAAAACTAAACATATGCTTATTACCCGAATGGCGTTCACAAAAATCAAATTCAATATACTTCACAAGTTTCATAACTAATTCAATATGGGACAATAAAACATGAAAATGTTCAACCATAGGTTTCAATAAACCAAAATCAATGTGTGTGTGTATAAGTACACATTTTGTTGATCTTGTTCAATTGATCAATCACAAGGCGGTGAACCATCTTTAGGAATGGTCAACTACAACAAATAGTTGCCCACGAGTTAAAGGAAGTGAAATCCATACCTTAACCAAATTGAGATGTAACACGCGATCAACCGAGACTCACGACGAAGTTTAACTCGTTCGACTGGCTATTTAAACCATGAATTATTATTATAATCTAACTCTGACCAAATCTATATATGGCCTTTTGTCTCTTTTTCTTATATCACTTTAGTCCTTAAATTTTATGGTGTACAAATAGCCCCCTTAAAATAGGGGTGTTAGAGGTGTGATCATGAACTCTTATGTAAGTTGATCAATTGTAAATGGGTATTTATGGGAATTCATCAATCTTGAATCTTGTGAGATCTTTTTCATGATTCTGTGAACCATGAAATTTTATTCTACACTTCAATTTTCAGAAACCAGAAGGACCATAGGAATATGAAGTTGGGTAAGAGTAGAGTGGTGGCCATGGGAAGCAACACAACAGTGGATGATGCAAGAGCTGAAGAACTGTAATAGTAGTAGGGGAGGTAAGGCATAATTAGGAGGGTAGATGTTGTTGTAAGCCGATAATGGGTAGGGTAGTTGTTGTTGTAAGCCGATAATAGGTAGGGTAGTGGTTGTACGACAGTAGTTAGGTAGGTATAGTAAGGGCCCAAACCCAATCGCCCCCTTCCTCTTCCTTCTATGTATCTGAAGTCTGTCAAAATGAGGTAATATGAATGAAATTTAGGATTCGTTTTGATAATTTGGCATCTAATTGTAATTGGTGTTTGATATCATGGGATTTGTTTGAAATTTATGCTTCATTTTGATAATATGTTTGATCGAGATGTGGTTGAGTTTTCATAATGATCATTGTGGGGGTTTTTTTATTGAATGATCATTGTGGCATTAGGAAAGGGGTAGGGGATTGGGGACTAGGGTCTCGAAAAACGGAGTGTTGTGTTGGAGTGCAATAGATGAAAAGGGGCCCGAAAAAGGGGAGGGGTCAGAGAAGAAGAGGGGGTTAGTCGGTGAAGGGGAGGGGTAGATGAATTGAGTTAAGTTATTTACAGAATAACTATTACACTTCTACATTTGGTTCAAAAACTTGTACACTTAAAAAGTAGTAGCAAAATGACGAAAATGCCCCTCACATGAGGGGCACATGGCAGGTTTAACACAACCAATGTTAACGGTATTAATTAGATTAACCAAGGCCATAACAAATTTTGTACCAGCGGGACTAAGTTCTTAATAAAGGTAATATAGAGACATACTCATAGTTTTCATTAAAACACAGGGACCAAATCCATGATTCACCATATAAGTGATTTTACGATACGTAATTATATAACAAGTTGTTAACAAAAAAATATAAGATTTCCCTTTTATTCTAAATGCGTAATCGCAGTGGCGGACCAGAAAATTTTCTGAACATGTGCACATTTGTAACAGTTTTGTTTTAGGGTTATCTGAAACAACTGTATTAAGTTATTACTAAAGTTTAGTACTAAAATACTGAGTCTATAAATATTAATATTTTATTAATTTTCCTGAGATAAAGATGGTATCGAAGCACACTCTGGTTCGCGCCAATCCCTTCACTCCAGTAATCCATACCCGGACGTCCGCGATGGCGTAAGCATGTCGCAAGTCTACTCACCGGTTATTGCATTAAGCACCGGTAATTCACCGAAAGCAGTTTAAAAACAACAAATGGATTTGTATCTAATGTATTTTGGAGTGTGTAGATATGCTGAATATATATATATATATATATGTGTGTGTGTGTGTATGTGTGTGTGTGCTAATAAAGTAAGAAGTACCACAAGAAAATCAATAGCGGTGAAAGTACGATAAAATGGATATAGGTCAAAAATATTATGAGATTTATATTCGACGATAATTTGGCATAATTAGATTTGAAAAATACTATCTTATGCAGAAAAGATATCATGGTTAAATAAATAAGGGGATTGGAAAAATTAATTAAAAAGGTAATATTTTTGTGATTGGTGATTGATGAAGTCAAGAATTGTCAAATTGTGATAATTGATGTAATTAGTTACTTGTAATATGTGACAAATGAAATCTTTTATGGAGATTTATAAGGGATTTATATGGAGGAGATCAAGGCCAGGTAGCATAAGCCATGATGATCTCTCTCATTTTCTCTAAAATACTCCTACAACTCCCATCTCGTATCTCCTAATTTTTTATGATTCTATAGAAAGAAAAATCATGTTATCTTCTTTAAACTCAAATAAAACTTTACAAGAGAGGTTTTAGGGTAGAAACTTTGTGATGCCAATTAGTGCATGTTTGTAAGACGATGGTGAATCCGAAGTCGTTTCTAAAACCCCACTACATAAGGAATGCATTGGTGGTGACCAAATTACAAATGCTCGTTAATCTTGAGACTATTACGAGTATATGGACCTTTTCTAAATGTTTTTGATGAACATATGCACAATATGTATATTTCGATATTTATGGGTAAACATGTTGTTTTTAAAATGATTTCATGCTATTATATATATATATAGAGAGAGGAAGGATCATGCGAGAAGTTAAACATTTTGCGAGAAGGCGAGAAGTGTTTAATCACATATGATTGCATGGCCTGTAGGTATGTTAAACATCTATGTATTGTCAATATAACATGTATTTAATCATATATGATATGATTAAGCTTGTGTATCATATGTGATTAAACATTCTCGCCTTCTCGCAAAATATTTAACTTCTCGTTTGAACCTGCCCCTATATATATATATATATATATATATATATATATATATATATGAATTTCAATGCATTGCATGACATGTAGATGATATTTATGATGTATTCACAAGTGTGAGTGTCACTTAAAGTGACAATAAATTTAGTGGTGAAGTCTTCTAATTATGATCATTGTATATGAAACCTATGTAGTGATTAACATGCATGCAAAATTATGTATATGGCATTGAAAATGTAAATAAATTCATATTTGATAGGGGTGTTAAAAAAACCGTTGGATCGCTCAAATCGGTCGAATCAAGTCAAATCAGACCGTTTTTTGCGGTTTAAGCGGTCTGGCAGTCCGGTCTAGTTTGAAAAATAGTCAAACCGCTCGGTCTGGTCTGATCTGCAGTTTGAACGTTTTTTTGAGCGGTCTGGATCGAATCGTCCGCCAAAATTATACATGTATTAAATATATTTAGTTTTCATGTTATAGGCTCAACTTTTATGGCCCAATCAAAAAAAGTTCGTCTAAAATTTTATGTTTTTAGTTTTCATTTCTCAATTGATCACATTCTCTAATTGGCAAAAATTTCGTAATCCCTCAAAAATCAAATCCAAAATTTCAAATCATCACTAAATGTTTGTCCAAAATTTCTACTATTGTTAGTGGATTTGTTTAACTTTTTTTTTTCAATTTACTCAATGTTTTATTAATTTTAGAGATAGGTGTTTCTTTTATAGTTCGATATACTATTTATTTAATAATGTTATATTGGTAGAAATTTCATTTTGGATATATATGTTAATTTTTTTTATTATAAAGCTTATAAGGGTCCAAACTGCCTAAGTTGATCAGACCAGACAACATTTTTTTATGTTCCAGTCTGACCGGTTTGGTCATTTGCTGCCAAACAGCTCGATGTGGAAATTTTCTAAAACCGCCATTGCAGATTAGTTTGTGGTTTGAGGGGTTAAACTGCCCAAACCGAACTGCAAACACCCCTAATATTTGATCATGACATGAAAGGTAGATGATGTTTATAATCACATGAATTAGATGAAATCTTTTACTCACTCGGTTTCAGCGTAAAAAGTATGTGCACATGTCTCAAGAATTTGATTGGCAATGAGGAGCTCATAGATGTATGCTTATACAATGAAGTGATTTGTGTTTGTATTTCATCGTTGTTGTATTACTGGTGTTAACTTCAAAATTAGCATGAGTGGTATGGATGTTTTATGGTTGTAACGTGTTTAAGTATGTACTAATGTTTGTATTTTAATGACACCAAGTTAGTATACATGTAGTAAACCAATCCATAGGCTTCATCTCGAACTCAAATGAAATGTACAAATTATGATTAGAAAATAATGTCAGCGTGTTACAACCTTTAAGGTGGACCGAAGGCCCGTAAAGTCGTGGTTTGACCCTGGGAAAAGTCAACATCGTTTGACCTGATGGAAAGTCAATTGTGTTTTTGGAGAATAAAATACATTTTTCAAATGGAATCGACCTTAACCTTTTAAGCAAAATGCAAGACTACGTCTTACGTCCGACATGTTTTTATCCAGATTTCACCGTTATCAAATGACTTTTTTGTTTTTTTGGTTGACTTGTTAATATTTTTCAATATTTAGAATTTGATTTGATTATCCTCTACATTCTTTTTCTAGATTTTCAATTTCTTTTCTTTATACATCCAGGACTTTTAGTATTACATAAAATAATTTATAAATAAAAAACACTAAGGGGGTTTTTTGGTTTTTCAAAAAAACTTCTTAATGACTCTTAAGTCTGAATCGTTCAGACATTTTTACACACCACCTCTTATTTATCATAACTAAAATATGACTTCAGACTTTAGACCTCTTAAAAAACAAACGACACCTAAGGTTGCAAACGCCAATTGAGTAAACAGATCTAGGGCAAATCAATAATAAAATCAAATTAATTTCGAACAAATCTATAAATACGATGAAATGTGAGGTAAACTAATAACTAGTTATGTATATATTGCCAAATGCATCTTATTTGTATTTTGTGTGTCTTTGGACCAAGCCCACGTTACTACTTTAGCAACCTAGATCCAAATATACGGATGACCAGATATAATAATCGCATAAGTCATTAATTTGGCTTTGTGCTTTGACATGGTACAAAGAGATGGCTCGAACTGATAAATGCTATCACTGGTGTATTTCTCACTCAAAACAATTGATTCATTCCAAACGCCAAAGTGGCTCATAAATACAGGTGCAGTAAAGGAGAAAATAACAAATTAACAAGAAAATAGGAACTACTAATGCATAACGGAAATAGCTAAAGACCGGGTAAAACTCATAGCTAAAGACCATGTAAAACACACGTGCAAGGCTTGCTTAACTAGTCAGCTTTATTCTTGAAATTAAAATTGCAACGGTTGAAATCTCCAACAATCCTTCCCTCAAACTAGACATTCTTGTCTTATTTGTCTTCAAGTGAGCAAATTCCAAGCTTTTCTCTTAGCTTCACAAAAACTTCTCGATGCAATGGCTTGGTAAATATATCTGCGATCTGCTTCTTAGTGCCAACATATTGCAGTTCAACCGTTCCAGCACCAACCAAATCACGAAGAAAATGAAACCTAACCCCGATATGCTTGCACCTGCCATGAAAAACTGGGTTTTTTGAGATCTTAATTGTTGAAGTGTTATCACACTTGATCACTGTGCCGTCTTCCTGCTTCATTCCAAGCTCCTCCAGAACACTTCGAATCCATATAACTTGACAGACACATGTTGCAGCTGCCACATACTCTGCTTCTGTAGAGGATAAAGCAACTACACTTTGCTTCTTCGATGACCATGCGACAGCAGCTCCATCCCACAACACCATGTATCCAGAAGTACTCTTTCCGTCATTCTGATCACAGGCGAAGTCACTGTCTGTAAACACTTCCATTCTGCCACTTCCTCCCCTTTTATACCAAATACCATAATCCAATGTTCCTTGAAGGTATCGCATCACCCTTTTTGCAGCTGCAAAATGAATCTCTGTTGGTTTAGACATGAACCGACTGATGTAGCTTACCACAAACTGGATATTCGGTCTTGTGGTAGTGATGTACATCAAACTTCCCACCAATCTCTTATATAGTGTTTCATCCACAGGTTTACCCTCTTCCAGCTTTAACTTTCAACCAGGATTAATTGGATTCACAACTGCATTGCAATCCAACATGTTAAAACGAGTCAGAATTTCAACTGCATATCTTTGTTGCGACACATGAATTCTAGCTGGAGTTTGGAACACCTCAATTCCCAAGAAATATCTCATCTTTCCCAGATCTGTCATCTCAAATTCACTTTTCATAGAGCACTTGAAATCTTCCAACATTCTTTCATCATTTCCTGTGTATAGCAAATCATCAACATATATGTTTACAAACAACAATTTGCCATATGATGTTGTCTTGATAAACAAAGTGTGTTCAGATCTGCTTCTTGTAAAACCTTCTTTAATAAAATACACCTCAATACGGCTAAACCAAGCCCTAGGGGCTTGTTTAAGCCCATACAAGGCCTTTTGAAGCTTGTACACCGTATGCTCATTGTCTTTAACCACATATCCTTGTGGCTCCTGCACATACACGTCTTCTTCCAATGTTCCATGAAGAAAGGCGGACTTAACGTCCATTTGATAAATGTTCCATCCCTTTTGAGCAGCTAGAGCAATTATTAAACGAATTGTATCCATCCTAGCAACTGGAACATATACTTCTACATAATCAACCTCAAATTCTTGGGCATACCCCCTTGCAACCAGCCTTGCTTTGTTCTTCTCAACTTCTCCTCTTTTGTTAAGTTTGGTTTTAAAAACCCACTTAACATCGATACACTTTGCTCATTTTGGTTAGTCTACCAATCGCCAAGTCTGATTCTTTTCGATTGCTTGAATTTCAAGATCCATAGCCTTCTTCCACTTGTCATCCTTGTCTGCATCTTCATAATAAATGGGATCTTGATAGATAAGATCAGTAATATTCACCTCATCATCGTCTAGATCATCACCAACAATATAATCATACAGGTAAGCGGGACGTCTTCTCACCCTTTGTTGTCTTCCTTCCCCAACTGCTGGAATGCTGGACCAGGATCAGGAAACACAGGGTTGGAATCACCAATTAGCTCATCATGTTCAGCTTCGTTATATTGATCAAGAGAGTTTTCATTCACAAACTCATGGTCTTCATCAAGAAAATCATGATCTCCCCAAATGATTTCTTTATCACCTTCTTTAGGTTGATTCCAATTCCAGGACTTATGCTCTTCAAAGATGACATCTTTGCTCACAATCACTTTCATTGTTTGTGGATCAATCAACTGATACACCTTTGATTCCTCACTCATTCCTGTTAAAATACAAACAAAACTTTTATCATCAAGTTTAGTCCGTTTTTCTTTAGGCACATGAACATGAGCTAAGCACCCCCAAACGCGAAAGTGATCAACTGTTGGCTTGATCCCACTCTAGGCTTCTTGGGGAGTTATGTTTGTGAGAGCTTTAGTTGGGCATTTGTTCAACACATAGAAACTCCACATCGTTGCTTCCGCCCAAAACTTCTTTGGCATATTCTTGGCTGCTAACATTGATACTACCATGTTGATGACCGTTCGATTCTTTCGCTCAACAACCCCGTTTTGCTGGGGTGTAAAACGGGTTGTAAGCTGCCTTTTAATCCCATGTTCCAAGCAAAACTTCTTAAAGGCATCCGATAGGTATTCCCCACCACGATCTGTTCGGAGAGCCTTAACAACCTTTCCTGTCTCAGTCTCGACCTTCTTCTTGAATTCTTTAAAACTTTCAAAAGCTTGAGAGTTCTCTGTCAATAAGTACACCCAACCCTTGCGACTATAATCATCAATGAAACTCAAAAAATACCTTTTACTAGTATGTGATGAAGGTGTTATAGGCTCACAAATATCCGAGTGTATCAATTCCAAAATCTCTCCTGCTCGCCACTTGCTTGACTTTAGAATCGCTTCTTTGGTTTGCTTTCCTATCATACAATCTCCACATACAACATTATTGATAGGAATTCGAGGCAAATCACGGACCATACCTTCTTGAATTTCTGCTCATGAACCACCAAGGTACTCTACAGCTCTTCTATGGACATCTCTTCAACATTCTTTGACTCTTCGATTGAGACCACCACATACGTATACTTGTCGGTCAGAGTTCTGAGAATCTTTTCAACTATATTGACGTCCTGCATCAATTCTCCATTGATCCTCATCTGATTGGAAATCGCCAAGACCCTACCGAAGTATTCCTGAATAGTCTCGTTTGTCTTCATCTCAAGGACTTTGAAATCCCTTCGAAGCTTCTGCAACATAGACCTTTTCACCCGTTCATTGCCTGCAAATCTCTGCTTCATGGAGTCCCACATAGCTTTGGAGGTTCTTCTATCCAGAATTTGCTCAAACGTAACCCGGTCGATTGCCTGATACAAGTAATGCTTGACTTGCAAATCTTTCATTCATAGTTCTTCCAATTTTTTCTTCTCTGCATCACTTTGAGCAATCCCAACCGTTGGTTCTCTAATTCCAGGATCGATCAGGTTCCACACCTGTTTTGCACGTAGCAAGTTTTCCATCATTTCACTCCAATGCTCATAATGGCCATCAAAGACCGGTACCTTCATCTTATCGTCATCCATCTTCGATACTCTCCTTTTTATTTTGGTGATCGAAATACGCTCTGATACCAAATGATAAATGCTATCACTGGTGTATTTCTCACACAAAACAATTGATTCATTCCAAACACCAAAGTGGCTAATAAATACAGGTGCAGTGAAGGAGAAAATAACAAATTAACAAGAAAATAGGAACTACTAATGCATAACGGAAATAGCTAAAGACCAGGTAAAACACACGTGCAAGGCTTGTTTAACCTGTCAGCTTTATTCTTGAAATTAAAATTGCAACGGTCGAAATCTCCAACACGAACATCTGCGGCGAACTCCAACAAAATTAAGGTGGAAGTCCAAGCATCTGGTATCAATGTTTCTGCCACTCCTAAATCAGATAATCTCTTCTAAGCCTTTCAGTTCATCACCGTTGAACAAGAGTGAGCAGACATGGCGGTCTCTGCTTCCTGGTTCTTCTTCCTAGTCCTAGATTTAAGTTACTAGCTAACATAGTTAACTGCCAAGATACGATTCGAAATCAAAACAACTAATCCATATTGCACCTTTTAAGAGCACTAGAAGCGTACTCGCGCAATGCAGCGAGATACATCACGATTTTAATGTTTCATTTTATTTTTTTGTCGATTTACAGTATGATTTTGATGGTTTTGAGAATAAGTGATAATGTTTTTTTATAAATTTATTTAATTTAGGCTTAATAGTTATAATGTTTTTTATATAAAAAAATTAAGTATTTTGTTAGAATTCAATGATTATCTTATATATTTTAATGACATCTAGAAAAAATAACCAATTACATATTTAATAATATAATTAAAACAAAATTATATTAATATAATATATTAATTAATAGTAATACATGGAAAGGTCTGCATAAAAGGAAGATCCTGCACATACCAAATTGGTGGTGTTAGAAACTTGCAGTGGTAATATGTATCTTGTGCTTTAATACTTGTAAATTAAGAGATTTTTAAAATATTGCATAAAATGATGGTACCTTGTGCCTAATAATTTGTATTTAAGAGTTTTTTATCCGTGCTTTATAATATAGTATAGATGAGACTCATACTAGCTCTTATATATTAATTGGATAAAATAATTGAAACATATAACCTAAGCCTTATAAGTCTAGTTGGCAGCAATTTTTTTTTTCCCATCATCAACCACGATGCCATGTATGTTTGCCTAATTGCCTAGACAAATCTCATCAATTGTTAATCAGGGTAAAAAGTAGTCTTGAATCAGTGCACTTATGTTCATATAGAGATAAAGTGAAAAAACGAGCGGCTACTTAAAGGACTTTTGCAGTACTAGCGACTATATATAATCAACAGAGAAAATTTTTTACTCGGATTTTATCCGTTCTAACCAAATAAATGGTACACAAACGAGTAACTAACTGTTATATGTGAATTAAACCATTGATTAATTTATATCTTTGAAGATAAGTTGAAGAGGTTTTTCCTTCTGCAGTGTCACCCCAAATTTTTCCTTCATGTCGAGCTTTGCAGAATCTTCATCATCTGGAAGAACCCATTCAAATTGGTGAATTAAC
Source organism: Arctium minus (assembly GCA_954870635.1). Lineage (NCBI taxonomy): Eukaryota > Viridiplantae > Streptophyta > Magnoliopsida > Asterales > Asteraceae > Arctium > Arctium minus. Next base: position 162,626,605 of record OX941081.1, read on the forward strand.
GATGCTAATATAGATTGAACACTCTTGATACCAGAGGGTAAACCGGGACACATCCTTCTCCCTGCACCAAATGGTATGAACTCAAAGTCCTGGCCTTTAAAATCTAAATTCAAGTCAAGAAATCTCTCAGGTTTAAACGAGAGAGGATCTTCCCAAACTTTTGGATCTCGGCCAATTGCCCAAACGTTAATGAATATTTGGGTGTTTTTAGGGATTGTATAGTTCATAACCTCACAAGTCTCAAAAGCACGACGAGGAATCAGGAAAGGCACCGGTGGGTGTAACCTTAGTGTTTCTTTTATACAAGCGTTCAGATAAGGCATTTTGGAAAGTTCAGATTCGGATATAATCTTGGAGTTTCTATTGTACTTCTTCAACTCTTCTTGTACTTTGGACATGGCTTCTTTATTTCTCAAGAGCTCGGCCATGGCCCATTCTATGGTTGAGGTTGTAGTATCTGTACCTCCTATGAATAATTCCTACAAGTAAAAACAATGGCGATCTTAAATTTCAAGATTTTATAATTGTTTTTCAAATCTGACAATCTTGCAAAGAGCAAATAAGAAGCGGAGTTGATCGATAAATCTGGAAAACATTTCAGGTAATTAAGTTTAATTTTTCGTTTTTCTGAAACTCAGAATAAGATGGACCATAAAGTTAAATGAACCGCAAGTCAAACAAATTATGAAAGAACCAAAGGGATAAGAAAAAGCTTACCATAGCACATATATTGATTTGGTCGTTTGAGAATCCATTTTCAAGTAAACGATCTAAGAAAGATTTTTCTTTTTCTCCTATTTCCTTCGTGGAAGAATTAAGTCGAGCTCTTCTTTCGTCTACTATGTGCTCCCAAAAACTAAAAACCTCCCGAATATATTTCAAGTTCCCCTTCCTTAATCCTTGAAGATCAAATCTCTTAAACATGGGGAAAAAATCACTTATATTTGGTCGCATGCCATCCTGGAGTAGCGTAAAAAGTTTCTCTTTCAAGCCGCCCGCAGTTCCATGTTCATCTTCAAAATCAAGAAAATCTTTGGCAAAGAAAACGTTACTCAATGTGTTGAATATCGTTGTAAAAACAACATCCCCAATGTTCACTACTTGTCTTTTCTTACTATGCAAGAAACCTAACATTTGACCCAACTTTTCCTGTCTCATACTAGATTGGGCTTGCAAGGCTTTAACCGAGAACATCTCATTTCGGCAAAGGGTTCTTAGTGACTTCCAGTGTTCACCACAATCTGCTGACCAAACGAGGTAGAAGGGTGCGAAACTATGATCGAAGGCGTTAGGAATCGAGCGAGAAGAAAGAAGACGGTCTTGTGTCTTGAGAATTCCTAACGCTGCCTCTGGAGAAGATGCAACCACAAGAAGTTGAGTACCCAAGTGAAGGGAGATGAGTGGGCCATACTGTTGAGCAAAGATGGCGATGGAAACATGAGGGTTCTTGCCTATTTGGTGAATATTTCCGATGATTGGCCATGGCTGTGGCCCAGGCGGGAGGTTTTTGTAAGATCTAGAATACTTTTTAATGATGAAGAATAAGAAGAAAGGTGTTAATATAAGAACGATAGAAGATAACAGACTGTTTTCCATAAGAAAAGGTGCGACTTTCATTAGAGTTAAGTGTTGGGTGAATCACTTGGAGAGAGTTCTATCAGATACTAGCAAAGCTTTGTTTATGTCTAGGCAGGCATGTTACATCTGAATAGTATCCAGAAAGCAAGTTCGATTTCAAACAAAAACCTGTAATAATTGTAATAAAATAATGTCGTAATTGACGTTTTTATAATCTCAAGGTTGGTTTTCCCGTAATTGTTTTAGAAGATAATATATCCTTTTACACAAGAAAAGATTGGAGTTTGCTTTTCATATAAATCACCTCCATTATTGAATTGTATATATTATAAGGGCACTGCTAATCGCACTCCTCGGTTTGAATGAATTGAGAATTGAATACATCAATTTTAATGACATCTATCACCTCAAATATATATATTTTATTTATTTTTTATTTCATTTTACATATCAATATTAAAATATAGGGAATTTAATTAAAATACCCTTTTTTGAAAAATCAGTACCCAAAATGCCCCAAATCTTGTAATTTTTGCCAAAATACCCCCTAGGTCCGCGTTTTTCACTGTTACACGCGGACCTGGTACGCGTTTTGGCCGCGTTCACTGTTACACGCGTACTCGAGCCGCGTTTTGGCCGCGTTTCCCCCTACACGAGGACCTGGTCCGCGTTTGGTCCGCGTTTGGTCCGCGTTTTTTCAAAAAAACGCGGGGTGGGTACGTGTTTACACTGTTGCACGCGGGGTTGGTCCGCGTTTCAGCCATTATGTCCGCGTCTTGCGGTGATTGAATTGTCAAATTTAATATATATTTACAGTTTATACCCCTATAATTATTTAGTTAGTTTACTTTATACCTTTTACTTTTCTATTATTCATTTTATACTTTTATCATATTAACACACATAATCGTATATTAACTAAAATACGTTAAAAAAATACGTTTTAATTTTAACAAGTTACACCATTATAATCGTCTCCTCGAAACCTTCGAAATGAGCCCAATATTGAATATTTTTGGATTTAATTATTTTATTATATATCATATGTACTAACATAAAACGTATGAAACGTATGCATATATTTTTTTTTTTTTACCATAAAACATAAAACGTATTATATATCATATATACTACATATTTTTGGACAAATTATTCATAATTTATGTTATTCTTCTTTTTATCATTTTACTAATAACGATATTTTTAGTCCAATGGGTAGGATATCGTTATTTTTACTAATAACGTTATTTTTAGTCCAATGGGTAGGATATCGTTATTTTTACTAAAATATCGTTATTTCTAGTCCAATGGAAGGATATCGTTATTTTTACTAAAATATCGTTATTTCTAGTCCAATGGAAAAATATCGTTATTTCTAGTCCAATTAGTAAAAATAACGATATTCTTCCATTGGACTAGAAATAACGATATTTTAGTAAAAATAACGATATCCTTCCATTGGACTAGAAATAACGATATTTTAGTAAAAATAACGATATCCTACCATTGGACTAAAAATAACGATATTTTAGTAAAAATAACGATATCCTACCCATTGGACTAAAAATATCGTTATTAGTAAAATGATAAAAAGAAGAATAACATAAATTATGAATAATTTGTCCAAAAATATGTAGTATATATGATATATAATACGTTTTATGTTTTATGGTAAAAAAAAAAAATATATGCATACGTTTCATACGTTTTATGTTAGTACATATGATATATAATAAAATAATTAAATCCAAAAATATTCAATATTGGGCTCATTTCGAAGGTTTCGAGGAGACGATTATAATGGTGTAACTTGTTAAAATTAAAACGTATTTTTTTAACGTATTTTAGTTAATATACGATTATGTGTGTTAATATGATAAAAGTATAAAATGAATAATAGAAAAGTAAAAGGTATAAAGTAAACTAACTAAATAATTATAGGGGTATAAACTGTAAATATATATTAAATTTGACAATTCAATCACCGCAAGACGCGGACATAATGGCTGAAACGCGGACCAACCCCGCGTGCAACAGTGTAAACGCGTACCCACCCCGCGTTTTTTTTGAAAAAACGCGGACCAAACGCGGACCAGGTCCTCGTGTAGGGGGAAACGCGGCCAAAACGCGGCTCGAGTACGCGTGTAACAGTGAACGCGGCCAAAACGCGTACCAGGTCCGCGTGTAACAGTGAAAAACGCGGACCTAGGGGGTATTTTGGCAAAAATTACAAGATTTGGGGCATTTTGGGTACTGATTTTTCAAAAAAGGGTATTTTAATTAAATTCCCTAAAATATATGTATATATATATATTTTATTATTATTACTTTTGTTTTATTTTATAATTTTATAACTTTTGGTTTTATTATAACTTTGTTAAATTTATATTTTTTTGTTTTATTTATTACTTTATTATATCCATTTTATTTTTTTATTGTATGTTCAGATTATATATATCACGATTTTTATATATTATATTAGCATTACTATATATTATTTAGGTTATATATTAAAACAATGATTTCATTATTTGAATGGTTAAAATATATATTTTTAAATAAAAAACATATGACTAATGGAACAAAGCAATAAAATATCCAAAACTTGAAGGTACTATTTTATAATATAATCAAAAACTGTGAATTGGTAATGGTAGACGTATGACAAATGTAAAATTGAGTTTTAAATGAGAAATCATTCTCACATCTTTCTGTCGACTTCATTCTCCAAACACACCTTTGTTTGTGTGTTTTGGGAGAACTCTTTCAGGATGGATGATGATTGAAATATATGAAGAAATTTTGATATAAATCGATGGATTGAAGGGATTTTAATTATACGGTATAATTTCTTTCTTTATTTTTTGTTTAAAACTTTTTATGGTTGATTTGAGTAAAATATAAATTATTTTATGTTTTATTTATATGTCAAATCTTAGTATTTATGTTTTATTTTTATAATAATATATTTATTAAAAAAATAGTAATGTTTATATTGATAAAGATTTATTTATTTTTAAATAAAAGATAAAAAACAAAAAAGAAAAAATATCTCAACGAAAAATATACAATAATTATAATTATAAAATATATTTAATTAATATGAATAATATAAAATAAAATATATATTTATTAATTATATAAAAATAAAATATATAAATATAATAAAATAGGAATATTAATAATTTATAATTAAAATCTAATATATTAATAAAAAAGACAAAAAGAAAAAACAACGAAAAGAAAAAAAGCAAAAAAAACTAATGATTTAACTAGCCTTACGGGTGCCCTTAGCAAGCCTTAGGGGTGCCATTAGTCTTCCCCATATTATAAACACCCACGTGATTTATTTTTTATGATCAATATTATTGAATAGAGAATGGGAGGTCCAAATATATATGTGAAGGAAAAATGGTTAAAGTCTAACCAATATAGACTTTAACATGCTCCTTCAACGGAGGCTAGACGAAGACTCAGATTGTCCAATATTGCCGAGAGGGGGCTAGACGAGTGAATGGCTAGTCGAGTACAAAATGCCTCAGAGTGTTAAATCCCTAGACTTGTAGCTAGATATTTACTATGATAGTATGTGAGAATAGGTGAAACCCCATTAATTTATTCTCCAAAGAAAGTCTTGAAGTCGGAAGAGAGATTCCAACATATATAAAGAGAAATACATATAAATCGATAAATATATTGGCTCTCACACCCTCAAAATATATATTGATTCACTTGATCCTCCTCTCTCTCTCTCTCTCTCTCTCTCTCTCTCTCTCTCTCTCTCTATCTATCTATCTATCTATATATGGGACGTATCTTTTGCAAACCAGTCAGATTGTGCAAACTTTGTGAACCAATCTTAGCCGTTCATCAAGTCTAATGAATATATGATTTTATTATGTTTCATAATTTAAAATCATGATTATAATGAATAAACTTAACATTTCCTAATTTAAAATCATGATTATAATAAATAAACTTAACATTTTCCATATATATCACAATCATTATTAATGAATCATAATCATTATCCATAAATATATCTATTGTTTCCTAAAATAGTGGTTTGCATAGTTTGTACAAATTGTTTGGTTTGCAAAAGAAACGTACCCTATATATATATATATATATATATATATATATATATATATATTAGACAAAAGATCGTGTGAGAATAGGAGTTAACATAAGAATGGTGAGAAGGGAGTTGAACCCTTGATTAGTTGTAGTTAGTTTTAATCTAGGAGGTTTAGATTAAGGCCCAAATTTACTCCTTGAGTGTGCGTTTGGTACGCAGAACAGGGTGAAACAGGACAAAACAGAACAGACTTGTCCCATGTTTGGCATTACCATATGTGGGACACGCTAGAACTAAGTGGAACAAGCATGGGACACACTTGTCCCACTCCAACCCCCTAGAACTAAGTAGAACAACAATATTTTGACTAATATACCCTTTGTTAAAAACCAAAACCTTAAACCCGAATAGTCCAAAATCCAAATCCAAACCGAAAATAAGATGTTTTTGCAAAACCCGAATACCCCGAAATCCGATAATCCGAAACCCGACATTTGGGAGGATATCTAGGCTCGGATTGGGTTTGATCGTTGGCCACCCGACCCATCCGAAAACCCGAAATAACATACATCTATATTTTAAATATGTTATATATATATATATAATTATCTTTTGAAAATTGTAATATTTTCTATATATATATATAATTATCTTTTGAAAATCGTAAATCATCAATCTATCAATCGATTGTAATCATCCTAAAAAACGATTGAATTCATATCTAACTTTTGCATTATATAATACCCGAACCCGACCGACATCAATCCAAAACCCGACCAACCCAAACCCGAAACAACCTAAAATACGAAACTTAAAATTTGGATTTTGATTTCCATATCCAAAATCCAATCGTGATAAATTAGTTTTATATTTTTGATAATCCATTGCACTATGTATTAGTAATGTAAATTAGTTTTATGTGATGTAATCTATGATTTTTCATCAGCGGTAAATTCGTCATTTAATCAGTATAGTCATGTTCTGTCCAGTTCTGTCATGTCTTGCCAAACGCTGGATAGCTGTCCTGTTCTGTTCTGTTCTGTCCCGTCCTGTTCCATCTTGTCCTGTCCTGTCCTGTCTGTGTACCAAACGCACCCTGAATATACCAGAAGGGTTTTTTCGTCATTATGTGCATCTTTCAATAGAATCATCTTATTCAATCGTATTCTCACTCGAAGCCATCATCCAATTCTGTATGTTATTTCCACCACCGTGCAAGGTTGATTCCGTCATGAATCATAAAACTTCTGTCATGAAAGGTTAGGGTTTGTCTTTATAATTAGTCTCATTGATTTTTTCCTCCTAGATTCGTTTGTTTTGTGTTTTTAGTGAGTAATTTTTTTTCAATTTTTTGTGTATTCTATCGGTTTCATATAAAATCATTGAATGAATTTGTTTGATTTGTATTTGATTTCATCTCTTTCTTCATATTTTTTTTTCAGCTTTCATCAATTAAACATATTATCATTTAGGTTTCAATATGGATGTGCACATTGTTGTTGAAGTTAACAAACAATTGAATTATGTTGTTGAAATTGGAGACTTGAATGAAGGTTTGTATTATAATCAAAATCTTCATTTAGAATTTAATGAAATTATCATTTTTATGTGTTTCTTAGCTTTCAATAAGTTTGATAGACTAATATACCTTCAATTCCAGTTTTACATAGAAGTCTATTCAAACACAATCATCAATTTTTTTCGATTGTTCTTCAATGGATCAATTTATTTGTATATTTGACTACATTTAAATACCGTAATGACGACTTTTACTTTGGAAATATACTCCACGTAAAGCCTTTTAATTTGTGCTTCAACAAGATATTGTTTCTTCTTTATATACATGTCCAGCTTTATTCATGGATATGATAGCCGACTCAGACAAAGACAAAACTGTGAATTGAAAGTATGATTTTTACCGGGTTGTAGTTAAATATTTGCTTATGATGTAAATGTTCGATCACCTTAAATTATATTCAACTACCTTTAATAACAGTTTTTTTTCCCAGGTTCATTTCAACGAATCTGAGAATTCTACATCTTATAGTTGCCATAACTATAAGTAACATTGATTTTTATGTCGGCATATTTTATGTTGAGAAGATTCCAAAGCGTTATTTTCTTAATTAGTGTAGGAGAGATGCAATAAAGATATCATCATCAAGCCAATTTTGTATGGGAGTCTAGAAACCAACAATGCTCTTTCCATGTTATATTTCTTTAGTCGGCCATATTATTAACCATATTGGGAAACATTGAGAAGCTTGGAATTTTTTTGGGAAGTACTAAAAATTTTGAATCAAAAATAGGATTGGGGGAATCTTCAAGGGTATGAAAGAGACTTTTGAGGCGTTACTTTGTATAACACAAATTCAGACTCGTTCCTGACATTTTATAAGTCCTGGACGAGACGCAAAAAAAGGGCCCTCGATATGTACGAATTTTTTTTCAATATATTGTTTTTATTATCAGAAATAACATTGAATTCAAGAAAATACTAGTAATTCATATAAAACCATTTTCTCGAGTATTCCAATAAGCGAAATCAATTAATAATAATTTCTAAATTAATATTATCTACCATATTATTTTAAATAGCATCGTTAATCCATTTTACCGTCTAAATCATCCTATGATATACCTTTAATATATAGATTGACATCATTTAGGGGTTGTTTTTTTTTTTTTTTTAAAACCTCTTAATGGCTCTTAAGTCTGAATCATTCAGACCTTTTTACACACCATCTCTTATTAATCGTAACTAAAATAAGAGTTTAGACTTTAGACCTCTTAAAAAACAAACGACACCTTAGTGTCACAATGTTGACTCTTCGGAGTAACAACCTATGAGAATCAATATAAATTAGTTGGATTTTCATCTTACCTCATGTTAATGTTTTTAATCATCGTTTTAAACTTCTAGGGTTAAAACAATCTTTTTCGGAACCATCATTTTTAGAATCAAACGCCCATCTTGGTTATAGTATGTGATTTTATTCTTGTTTTAGGGATATGAAAGGACTTAAGATTCAAGCATTCAATATTAGGTAATAAGGAGTCAATATGTACGAAAAAAACTGGGTTAGTTTTGAAATTATAAATATAAGTTGGACAGTCTCATACGGATGATAATATTTTCAAAAGTAGGAGTTTTCTTAGTTAATAACAAAAAATCTATTATATTCTATACAAAAATAGAATTTATGCAGATTGAATATTCAAAAGAATCGACAGGAGATGAATGATATAGAATATATCAAGGTTTTCTAGGCACGAAATTTTAGACTTTGATACCAAATAAAGAAAGACAAAAAATAAGCAATATTATAAAATGAACAACCAATTATCTTTTTACATATTTAATTTCTTCTCCAATGTAATTAATTAATACAATTATCTTTTTACATATAATAATAAATTCTTTTTGAGTTTTATTAGATACTAAAAGAATTTGTATCTCCTTTATTTACTAATTTTTTTATAAACTACTACTATACATACTAAAAAAATTTGGGCCACTATTTCTTGTGGGCCCTGGGCGTGTACTGGCCCGCCCTCCCCCAGGGACGACCCTAAAAACAACCTTCCGAGTGTGGTTCAAGCTCTTACAAACATAAGCAAGGAAGGTTGTGGAACAAACAAACACTATCACTACAAAATTTTCGACCTTTTCCAACGGCCAAATCCGTCGGAAAATTCGCCGGAAATGGGTTTTTTCGGCGGATTTTCGGCGGATTTGGTCGGCCGAAAACAGAGGCGCCGTAAATCATTTTTTTCGGCGGATTAAAGTTTTCGACGGATAAATCCGCCGAAAACCGGCCCAAATTTTTTAAAACTTAAATGTGTAACACCCGGAAAAGTAAGGTAAGTATTTATAATTTTCTTTTAGTGTTTGCATCAATCATAATTGTTGGGATTCTTACTTGGGTTTAAGAATAGTATTATGTCATTTTTACCTGTTAGTTTTCCTTGGATTCCGTACATGTTGAACGTTATCGAAAGCGACGAAAATGGGATTTTGGAGTGCTGGGCGACTGTGACCAGCGACTATGACAATGGTCATAGTTGCGAGGCACTATCGCGGGCCGGGTGGTGGTCTCGGTACACCCCCGACGACTATGACCTGCGAGAGTGATAAGGGCAATGTCACCCTGTCACAATCGCCGAACATGTACCGCGGGCTTCCATACGCGCGCGACTTTGCCATATTCCCCTTTAAACAGAACCGGGGGCTTAACATTCGTGCCAATAGAAAGAGCGTCTTTGGAAGTCATCTTGAATGTACCTGTTTGAAAAGATATGCAATAAGAAACTGGAAACTGATCGTTAGTCCAATTAATAAATCACAAGAATATAGAAATGACACTGAAAATAAAATTCAGAAATTTTGATCACAAACAGAATTTTGTCCCCCACCGCAGACTTACAGTTTTGAAAAATTCTCAGAGAAAAAAAAATTCTAAGTATGGAAACTCGCATATCACAAAAAAAAAAAAAAAACTTAAAACTCGCAAACAACTATTCAAAGAGAAACTCGCAAACAACTATTCAAAGAGAAACTCGCAAATGCCTAAACACACAAGTAACTATTCACTTTGAAATGCGCTAATAGAGACGTGCGCGTTCCCAAAACTCGCTAGACACTACTTGGGCGTTTGAGTAAACTCGCTAACCACGACTTGTGCGTTCCAACACTTAGATTTTTTTTTTCAAACTCGCATGATGAACAAACTCGCAGAACCCTGTTCCTGATGAAACTCGCACACTTAGACTAGTGCGTTTGTAGAACTCGCTAATCACTACGTGCGTGTTTTGGTACTTAGAAAATTTTCCCAACTTTCAAAACTCGCAGATAACACCTTGCGTGTTCTAAGAACTCGCTAATAACGCCTTGGGCGTTTTAGCCAAAAATGAAATTCTTCAGCTTGCGCGTTCTATCGAAGAACTTGCGCGTTTTGCCGATCTAGCGCGTTCTTCAGATTCCCTTGCGTGTTCTTCAGAAAGTCGACCAAAACTTTATTTTTTCATCGAATTTCGACTCAAATCTTCTTCAATTGTTTCAAAACTTTGCAGAAATCCTCGAATTCAACTCAAGAACAGATTACAATGCAAGAATTTAAAAAACAAACACAAAATGATACACTTTGACTCGATTTACAGTGCATATTAACTCGTGAACTCAAAAACATACAAAATCATCAAATTGATGATCAATTACAGTGCAATTGCCAAAATAAACGATACAGACTCGATCAAATACACTATACGATCATAACCTAAACGATTTCAACTTCTAAATCGCACTAAAACTCAGAAATCAATCTGGACTTTGATGAACACAGTGTCGAACATTTCTTGATCTGATTTCATAATTGGATCTGCTTTGATACCAATTGTTATTCCCAGATTCTAGTTTCTAAACACAATTAATCAAACAAACACAAACAAGAATTCAATTACCTGTTTGATTTCACTTTCAAATTCAAAGATTACAAACTTTCTCTCTCTCTCTCTCTCTACAATACTCTCTCAATCTGAATTGTATGTTCTCTGTTAGTTCTCCTACACATACTAAAAACAGAAATACAAGGCTATTTATACCTATATCTAAAATACAAGAAAAACAAATACAAATAAAATACTTTGACTTTGATGAGAGTTGACATTCTCAGCTTTGACTTCTTAAACTTTGACCTTCAGTCTTCTTGATCTTGTATCCAACAGATTTATGCTCTAACAGTAAATATTTATAATTTTCTTAGTGTTTGCATCAATCATAATTGTTGGGATTCTTACTTGGGTTTAAGAATAGTATTATGTCATTTTTACCTGTTAGTTTTTCTTGGATTCCGTACATGTTGAACGTTATCGAAAGCGACGAAAATGGGATTTTGGAGTGCTGGGCGACTGTGACCAGCGACTATGACAATGGTCATAGTCGCGAGGCACTATCGCGGGCCGGGGGGTGGTCTCGGTACACCCCCGGCGACTATGACCTGCGAGAGTGAGAAGGGCAATGTCGCCCTGTCACAATCGCCGAACATGTACCGCGGGCTTCCATACGCGCGTGACTATGCCCTCGCGACTATGCCCATGGCACAATCGCCGGGCAATGTCGCCGTCGGGGTCTGAGAGTATAAAAACTCAGTCTTGACCATTTAGACTTTATTTTCCTCATCTCACACGTTTTGGTTCCGGTCAAGAGCTCATCTAGGGCGGTTTTCTTCATTCCAAAACCCTCCAACACTTACTAAAAACCTAGTGTTAGTTGGGAACATTTATTGGTTGTTAAGGAAACTTCAAGAGTCGTTAAGTGAAGCATTTAAAGCACCTTCAAGTTCTGACCCTCTCATCTTCTCATCCAATTTTTCTAGGGTTTTGTGTGAAACCCTGGATAGTGAGTTTCTTACATTATTTTCAAGTGAGATACATATTTTATATGCTTTCATACCTAATGTATTATTGTTATGAGAAGATCTAATCACCTGATAAGTTTGACCTAACTGCTAATTTTGGTATTATGGGTATCTTAGCCTTGAATATGGTTATGGACATGGATGAGGTTATTATTCTTGATGTTTGAGCATGTTTACATATTTGTCTTGATGAGTCATGGATAATATTGAGTATTTGCATATCTTAGAGTTTTGTACATAAGTTATGCTTGGGATTGTTGTAGTCTTATACATGTATCTTATGGGTATGAAACTATGTATAGAGACGGACATTGTAAGTACACAGAACGAACCATGAGTAAGTGCTAGGAGGATGTAGTCTTAGGTGCCACTATAATGGTATGCACCTAGACCTCCGCCATTTGGAGTAATGCTTGGGAGGTAGTCTTCAAGTGTGCCAGGCCTTCGGGATGTTGCTCAAGCGAGTGAACATCAAGGTACATTAACTCGAGGTAAAACTCATTGGTGTGATGGGACTCCCCCATGATTGACCCCGTAAGGACTTTGGTAATTGAAGTGTCCTAATTGTTCGTAATATGTTTTATGTTAATATGCTATGTTTTTATGTAACTCACTAGACCCGTTTGGTCTAACACTTGATTGTTGGTATGTATCTCAGGTTCTAGCGGCGCGAGCGCCAAGGAAGCTTAATCGACTTTAGTGGTGAGCTTGGGAGCATTTTGGGATGCCAATATTGAAGACAATTATTTTGGGCATAGTTGACAACCTTTTTGTAATCTTATGTCTAGCGAGACTTAGATTAGGGAGTTGTCATCTATTATTGTGTCTTATTACAAACTTGTAATTAACAGACCTTTGTTGTTCCTTTTTGTATGAGCTCGTGCTTTGGCATTTATGCATACGACATTTCTATTTTCCGGAAATTTTTGTTAGTGCCATTTTTGGGGCGTTACAAGTTCGTATCAGAGCTCTAGTTTAAGTGAACTAGGTATTGACCTTAGCATACCTAGACTTAGACTGGCGATGCTTATAAAATCACTGTCCTCTTGGGTAGAGCATTCCTAGGTGGGGAGAGTATTAGGAGTTCGGAATTGCATTGATTGAGAATTATGATGATGATAACGAGGATTCTTGTGTAAAATATGTTCACAATCTCACTTGGCCAGTGTTGTTCTGATCCTATGATTACGTGAGCATGTTTGAAATTATTATTATGATGATTGATCCTTCTAGTAGTACGTATTGAACCGGTTATCTTTTAAAGAATTAACCGGTACTACTCTTGTCATGTGTGACAGTCCATTATGGTAAACACGAGGAGTCGGGTCGGGGCGACCAAGGAAGCAAATGAAGCAAGTGTAACTGCTCCGGAGATTACCCGACCGGTAAACGCACCGATTAATCAAGTCATTCCACCAATACCCCCAATGCTAGAGGGTATCATCGACGCGAATCCCCAAGTGAACTTGGAATCCGTGGACCCAGTTATTCAAGAAGCGGACCCCCAGTCGGTCTTATTAGCCAGCATAATGCAAATGATGAACTCTGCAATGGACAAGCGGGACGAGAGACTCTTGAAAGTCCTAGAAGACAGAGATACAAGTAACCGGAGGCACGAGACGGTGGGAGACAATGCGGTTTTGGGATCGGGCGGTACGGATAATTTTGTGGGCACCGAAGAGCACGCGGTTAGAGCTGATAAGAGGAAGGAAGGGGGATGTTCTTTCAAGACCTTCTTGTGTAGTTGGGCTCCAGAATTCTCAGGAACGACTGACCCGCTAGTTTGCATAAAATGGATTCAAGATGTAGAGATGTCTTTCGAGTCAAGCGAGTGCGCGGACTCACAGAGAGTCAGATTTGCCTCTCAACTGCTTAGAGGGGATGCTCTGAGTTGGTGGAACGTCACCCGAAGGGCACTTACACCGGAAATTTTGGCCAAGCTCACTTGGCCAACATTCAAGAAGAAAATCATGGAGAAATATTGCAACGAGAGAGCACTCGACAAAATAGAGAAAGAGTTCAAAAATCCGAAGAAAGGAAATCTGTCGGTCGCGGATTATGCTAAACAATTCTTGGACAAGCTCAGTTTAGTCGAACACTTGGCAACGGATGAAGGGTCCAAGATAAAGGCTTTTGTGAAAGGACTACCTGCGGAGATGAAGACGGGCGTAAGGAACGCTCAAAAGGTTACGTTGCAAGAAGTGATTGAGGCGTCTCAGTTGGTGGAAGATGATCTGATTCAAGAGAGAGAGGAGAAGAAAGTTCAAGGAGAGAAACGTAAATGGGAGGGGCCAACCGGACCCGCGCGACCTTCCAAACCCTTTAGCGGGGGGAGGAACACCGAACCGCGACGGGAGGCGAGGTGGTTCCCCAAATGTAAGAGCAAGCACCTTGGGCCTTGCAATCTGAGGCCGTTTTCTAGAGTTATGGAATGTTTCAAGTGTGGGCGGAAGGACCACATGAGTCGGGATTGCCCCTCACGGGGAGTTTGTTACGAGTGCCGAGAACCGTGGCACATCAAGCGTGATTGCCCTAAGTTAGCGAGAGGTAGCCAAGGGGTGCCAAGTGGGGCCTTGCCGAAGAAAGAAGTTCAACAAAAGGCACCAAGTCGTGCCTTCCAGATGATGGCTAGTGAAGCAAAGGAAGCGTCAGACGTAGTGTCGGGTATATTTCTAGTGAACTCTCTACCTACCCGTGTTTTATTCGATTCCGGTGCGAACCGATCTTTTGTGTCTACCTCCTTTTGCAATAACCTCTCTACTCCTTGTCGTTTGTTGAATGATGCTCTAGTGGTAGAAGTAGCCAATGGGGAGCATTTGGTTGTTAGGAGTTGTTATGTAGGATGTACCTTAGCGTTAGATGGAGAGCCCTTCGTTATAGATTTGTTACCGGCCAATATTGGAGGATTTGATGTAATAGTGGGAATGGATTGGTTAGCTAAGCACGACGCCGGTATCTTTTGTTCTAAGAAGTTGATTCGGGTACCCTTGTCTAAGGGAGGTGAAGTGTTGGTTTACGGGGAGAAGAACCGAGGAACCCATATGATTATATCATCACTCAAGGCACGCAAGAGCCTAGCCAAAGGATGTGAGTTGTACTTAGCCTATGTGATCGACGCGAAGCTAGAGAAAAAGAAATAGGAAGAAGTGGAAGTGGTGTGCGACTACCCGGATGTATTTCCGGACGACCTACCTGGACTTCCACCGGAACGACAAGTGGAGTTCCACATCGACCTTACTCCGGGAGCCGCTCCGATTGCTCGTGCTGCTTACCGTTTAGCCCCAACAGAAATGCAAGAGATGATGACGCAACTCCAAGAACTAATTGAGAAAGGATTTATACGACCGATATCGTCGCCTTGGGGAGCGTCGGTGTTATTCGTGAAGAAGAAGGATGGGTCTATGCGAATGTGTATAGACTACTGCAAACTCAACAAAGTTACCGTTAAGAACAAATATCCACTTCCCCGGATCGACGACCTCTTCGATCAACTTCAAGGAGCGGGATGTTTCTCCAAAATAGATTTGCGATCGGGCTATCATCAAGTGCGGGTGAAAGAGAGCGACATACTGAAGACGGAATTTCGGACGAGATATGGTCACTATGAGTTTTTAGTTATGCCATTCGGGCTGACTAATGCTCCGTCCGTGTTCATGGACTTGATGAACCGAGTATGCCGACCCTTTCTAGATAAGTCGGTCATAGTCTTTATCGACGACATCTTGATCTACTCGCGGGATGAGGAGGAGCATCGACAACAGTTGCAGGAAGTCTTAGAGATTCTTCGACGAGAGAAATTATTCGCCAAATTCTCGAAGTGCGAATTCTGGCTGCAAGAAGTGCAATTCTTGGGCCACGTGGTGTCAAAGGATGGAGTAAAGGTGGACCCGGCCAAAATTGAGGCAATGATGAATTGGGAACCACCGACAAGCCCAACGGAGATAAGGAGCTTCTTGGGTTTAGCTGGTTACTAACGACGTTTTATCCAAGACTTTTTGAGGATTGCGTCTCCACTCACGTCTCTGACAAGGAAGAATGTAAAGTTCTTATGGACCGAGATGCAAGAGGAAGCCTTCCGAACCCTCCAAAAGAGATTATGCGAAGCACCGATCCTATCCTTACCTGAAGGATCCGAAGATTTTGTGGTTTATAGCGACGCCTCCAAGCTTGGACTCGGATGTGTATTAATGCAAAGAGGAAAAGTGATCGCGTATGCATCGCGACAACTCAAGGATCACGAGAAGAATTACCCCACGCATGACTTAGAGCTAGCGACGGTGGTTTTTGCCTTAAAGTTATGGCGACATTACCTTTATGGGACGAAGTGTACGTTTTTTACCGATCATAAAAGTTTAAAGTACATCTTTGACCAAAAGGAGCTCAACATGCGACAAAGGAGATGGTTGGAGCTCTTGAAGGATTATGATTGTGAATTGCTTTACCACCCCGGTAAAGCCAATGTGGTAGCTGATGCCTTAAGCCGAAAGAGTTACGGAGGGGAAAGTAAAGTAACGTTTGCTAAAATTGAGGTAATATCAAGTCTGATGGAGGACATCAAGAGAAGTCAAGACGAAGCACTTCGCGAGGAGAATCTCAAGGACGAGGTCATGGTGAAGCAAAAGGATTTATTATCGGAGGATAGCCGTAGTCTCAAGTTATTCCAAGGAAGGATTTGGGTGCCGAAAATCGGGGGAAATCGTGAGTTGCTCTTGACGGAGGCACACAAGTCAAAGTACTCCATACATCCTGGTAGCACCAAGATGTATAGAGATTTGAAACTTCATTATTGGTGGCCGGTAATGAAGCTCGACGTGGCAAATTATGTGGAGAGGTGCGTCACATGCCTTCAAGTTAAAGTGGAGCATCAAAGACCTTACAGGAGTTTGCAACCGCTAACCATTCCGGAGTGGAAGTGGGAGCACATCACGATGGATTTCATCACGAAATTGCCGAAGACTTTAAAAGTACATGATACCATTTGGGTGGTGGTGGACAGGCTTACCAAGAGTGCCCATTTCTTGGCAATGAGGGAAACATTACCGATGGACAAATTAGCTAAGCTCTATATTGACGAAGTGGTGTCTCTTCACGGTGTTCCGTTATCCATAGTCTCGGATAGGGATAGTCGGTTTAATTCAAAGTTTTGGGATGGGTTTCAAAGGGAATTGGGCACGAGAGTTAAGTTAAGCACGACATATCACCCTCAAACGGACGAGCAAAGTGAGAGGACGATCCAAACTCTCGAGGACATGCTTCGAACGTGTGTCATAGACTTTGGAGGAACTTGAGATTCACACTTGCCATTAGTGGAATTCGCCTACAATAATAGCTACCACTCGAGTATCGAGATGGCTCCATTCGAGGTGCTCTACGAACGGAAATGTAGGACACCGGTATGTTGGCTCGAGGCGGGGGAAAAGCAATTTGCAGGTCCGAAAATTGTGCAAGCGACGTCGGATAAAGTGAAGGGCATCTGAGAACGATTGAAAGCGGACCAAGACCGACAAAAGAGTTACGGGGACAAAGAGCGAAGACCGGTGGACTTTCAAGTGGGAGACCGGGTTATGTTGAAAGTGTCGCCATGGAAGGGAATCATCCGTTTCGGGAAGCGCAGGAAGCTTAGTCCCCGTTTCCTTGGGCCCTTCACGATTTTAGAGAAGATCGGACTTCAAGCTTATCGGTTGGATCTACCGTCGGAGATGGATGGAATCCATCCTACCTTTCATGTTTGTTATCTTCGCAAGTGTTTGGCCGAAGAGGAAAGTGTTATTCTGTTGACGAAAATACGAGTGGACAACGGGAATCGATGTGTAGAAGAACCAGAAGCTATCCTAGAGTCAAAGACGAAGCAATTGAGACATAAAGAAGTGACTATGTTGAAGGTTCAATGGAAACACCATCGAGGTGCTAATGTAACGTGGGAATCGGAGGAGGACATGAGGAAGAGATATCCTCATTTATTCTAGCGTTTAAGATTTCGGGGACGAAATCTTCATTAGGTGGGGAGGATTGTAACACCCGGAAAAGTAAGGTAAGTGTTATTCCCAAATTCTAGTTTCTAAACACAATTAATCAAACAAACACAAACAAGAATTCAATTACCTGTTTGATTTCACTTTCAAATTCAAAGATTACAAACTTTCTCTCTCTAGAACTCTCTCTCTCTCTCTCTACAATACTCTCTCAATCTGAATTGTATGTTCTCTGTTAGTTCTCCTACACATACTAAAAACAGAAATACAAGGCTATTTATACCTACATCTAAAATACAAGAAAAACAAATACAAATACAATACTTTGACTTTTTATTACAAAAGACTTTGACTTTGATGAGAGTTGACTTTCTCAGCTTTTACTTCTTAAACTTTGACCTTCAGTCTTCTTGATCTTGTATCCAACAGATTTATGCTCTAACAATCTCCGCCTTTGGATTCAAGATCATTATTGAAAGATCTAACAATTCAGACTTCTCTTTTAAGCTCTGTCAGTACAATCTCCCCTTTTATTTGACGGCATTCTTTCCAAAAATGTCTTCAAACGATTAACAATCTCCCCAAAACTTTCACAAAACACTTATAGACTTTGGAAAGAAATTTTCTTCAGAATCAGCTCGGATTGCTTTAGCAAATAATTTGGATCTTTCTTTAAAAACATCTCCCAAAAGTTTATCATTTCTTGATATCATCTCCCCCTTTTTGATGAAATGAGCATCAATATCATCAAAACTTTCAGTAAGAAATGTCTGTATCCAGTCTGACCACTGATCTGTTTACGATCCTCTGATTCTTTGCCAATTCGAACAATGTATTCATTCAGATATTTTCAAATCTAGACAAAATAGGAATGTGTAACACCCGAATCAACAAATGAATCAGTTAAAATGCCTGTCAGTAACACAAAGTCACTATGTGTAACGAATAGACAATATAAAGGAGCTTTTTGATGTTCACTCCCCCAGGGCTTCCATCCAATCATCGAAACACCACAAAGTCAATTTCTATGAACGTTATGACAAGAAAACAAATTTCTTGTGTGTTCGTGCATGTGTAGAAAGAATTAAGCACGAATAATTGTTTTTAAGGCTCAACATAGTGTAAACCACTGAGACAACAGTAGATAAACACAGACTCAATGTGCATGATTGAAGTGCGAAGGTGGGTCAGAATTCCTTCTTTTTTAATATCCAGATTTTCCAAATGAAAACCAGATAGCATATGTGCTGCGTCCCCTTGAAAATGTGAAACATTTTCTTTTTGAGAAGAAAATGAGTGGCTGGTGGGGTTTTAGCAAGAGTTGGCATGGGCTAGTTGCCTATTTCAATAATGTTCACCAAAGAGTTGTGAAACGCTAGTAATGTGGCTGCCTGACTCATAAAGTAGTTGGTGCAGAGTTTGATATTCTTTTACTCTGATCTCACACCCTCTTTCTTTTTAATCATTAAGCTCACTACTAACCAATCTCTCATTTCCATTTAACCTCGTCACACCCACACTCATTTCTTTATAGACTCCTCACTCTCAATCACTAAAAATTAACTTCTTGGGTAGAAATCACTGATTAACGTGATTTCATAGAAGTTCAGTTAATTCCTAGCACAAAGAACCCATATTTCCTATAAAGCATAAGTTGCTCAAATGTTTTAACTTTATCAGTTAAATCGCATATACAAATGTCAGATAAATATGCTCAGAGATATAATCATAAAAATATGAGCATTTTTAAACATTGAAGTATTTTCAAACAAGTATATTGAAAAAATAGATATGAATGCAAAAGACTTGTTTGAAAATCTGACATTGTATGAAAATGATCAAAAATGAAATGATATATCAATTAAGGCTTATGGTCAAGAATAATGGATATTGTCCATACCGAAACAAAATATAGACATTCTTGAATGAAATGCTTCAAAATGAAATGACGCTCAAATTTCTTTGAATACAAGCAGGGTGTCTTACCATCGAAATTATGTTTCAATATGAGACATGGTAAGAACAATTTGAACAAAAATTAAACCGATGTGTGTGAATACTTGAAAGTATATAGAAAAGACAACACGCAAGTATTTATCTTTGGAAACACACGGTTTATTAATCATTGAAGCTCAAAATAAAATGAAAACATTTAAAAATCACACTTCCAATTCATGAAATCGGTTTAAGAATCGGAAAGTGGTTTGAACATTTAAGAATATGTTTTCTATGATTGAAAGTTGTCCTTCTTTCAACCATATATGAGATTAAGATAAGAAATTTAACATTTCTATGCAATCTTAGATCTCATGAAATCAGCTGAAGTCATAAAGATATGATCTTGATAGCTTCCTCTCATCCTGCACAAGTCTCAAAGTCTAGTCAAAACAACTTTTATTCACAAAATTTATTCAAATGTAAATGACATAAAGCAGTAAAACGATTAAAGTACGAGTTCTGATCTGAAATAATCATAAATCATAAGCTTACTCCTTTTGACTTGACTTATATTCTCCCCCTAACTTCATTCATCACAAAAAGTTGTCAGTTAAGTAAAATGCATAAATTAGATAAGCTCTCCCTCAAAAGAATGTAGATCATCTTAAAATGCATCTCACTCTCCCCCTGAGATCATGAGCAAACTATTAAAGTGCAGATATCTTTCAGAAATAATGATAAAGAAAATGATGAAAAATAACAATACTTAACTTTATTAGGTAACAACTGATTATGTCTTAAGATTTAACATACCAAGCTTAGAGACAAGAAAATTAAATATCTTTTCATCTAAGGGTTTGGTAAATAAATCTGCAACCTGATAATCTGTTTTTACAAAATAAAGTTCAATTGTTCCGTTTTCTACATTATCTTTGATAAAATGATACTTGACATCATGTGTTTGGTTTTCGTATGCTGGACAGGATTAGCAGATATCGCGATTGCACTCTTCGAGTCACAATATATTGGAATTTTATCAAACTTGAATCCATAGTCTCACAGCTGTGTTCGCATCCACAGGACTTGAGAGCAGCAACTGGCAGCAGCTACATACTCTGCTTCAGCAGTCGATGTGGAAACGCATAATTGTTTCTTTGATGCCCAGCTAACGAGTTTGTCTCCAAGAAATTAAATGTGACCTGAAGTACTCTTTCTGTCAAACATGCAACCTGCATGATCTGCATCTGAATAGGCAGTCAGTTGAAACCCAGTATCCTTAGGATACCACAAACCAAGATCTGCGGTGCCCTTCAGATATCTAAAAATCCGTTTGACAGCAGCCAAATGGGATTCTTTAGGAGCAGCCTGATATCTAGAACATAAGCATGTTGAAAACATAATATCTGGTCTACTAGATGTAAGATACATTAAAGACCCTATCATACCTCTATAAGTTCTAACATCAACACTTTTACCCGAATGATCAGTGTTAATCTTAGTACCTGGTGCCATCGGGGTTCTAATTGGTTTACAATTTTCCATTTTAAACTTCCAAAGAATATCCATAATGTACTTAGATTGGTTAATGAAAATCCCCGTTGAAAATTGTTTAACTTGTAATCCGAGAAAGAAATTCATCTGTCCCATCATACTCATTTGAAAACGTGACACCATGAGGTTAGAAAAGTTTTTGCAGAATTTAGGATTAGTAGAGCCAAATATTATATCATCAACATATATTTGAATAAGGATGATATCGGCTTTTTCCTTTTTGATGAACAAAGTGGTATCAACTTTACCTTTGGAAAAACCTGACTTGACCAAAAAATTATATAGAACATCATACCATGCTCGAGGGGCTTGTTTTAAACCATACAGGGCTTTATCCAAAATGTAGACGTGATCTGGCTTGTTTGGATTGACGAACCATTCTGGTTGAGACACGTATACTTCCTCCTTAAGAATGCCATTCAGAAAGGTTGTTTTCACATCCATCTGATAGACTGTGAAATTCTTATGAGCTGTATAGGCTAGAAACATGTGGATTGCCTCTATACGCGCTACTGGAGTATACATCTCATCGTAGTCTATGCCTTCCTCTTGCCGGTAACCTTTGGCAACAAGTCTAGCTTTGTTCCTTATGACGATACCATCTTCATTCTTTTTATTCTTGAATACCCATTTAGTACCAATTACGGATTTTCCTTCCGGTTTTGGAACTAATCTCCAGACCTTCAGGGACTCAAACTGATTTAATTCTTCTTGCGTAGCATATACCCAATCTGAATCAGCTAAAGCCTCTGATACACGTGTGGGCTCTATCTTGCTGAAGGATGAGTCATGCAGACCCTGGTTTAAGGTTGCTGACCTAGTTTGCACAAGCTTGTTAAGATCTCCAATTACTTGGTGTAAAGGGTGCTCTTTGGTCCAGTGATGCTCATGAGGGAGTGAATTAGTTACTGATTGAACATGATCATCATCTTCAAATCCACTATCACGCTCTTCAGTTTGAATAGAAGGAGGCGGATTTGCAGTTGAAGGTTCAGGTGCAGAAGCATCAGTTGGAACAGCAGAATCTGGCTGTTGAGTAGACATTGTATCACACCCAACTGATATAGATACTTCTGGCTCAGTAATTGCTTGTATATCTTCAACTGTAGGAGTAGATGTTGGAATGTGAGTTTCTGACTGAACGGGGAATACAAGTTCAGTTAAAACTTCTGAAGTGACTGGATGATTGCAACTTGTGTCTTCAGACCTGTCAGTCATAGCAGATTTAGGCAAATTAGATCCTAGAAACTCATCATAAAAGAATTCAAATAAAAAATCTAAATCAGATAAATTTGAAACTGAAATAGAAGCGTTATCCGAATTTTTCTCTGTAGAAACAGGTTATGGACTGATCTGTCCAGAAGCTATTACTCCAGTAATCACGGGTTCTAAACTGAGTTGTTCAGAAGCCATTTCTTCATCGAATGTTACATTGACGCTATCTACGACTGTCTTTGACTCCTTCAGATAAACACGGTATGCTGTAGATGTTGAAGAATAAACAATGAAGTTACCCTCATCCGCCTTAGCACTGAATTTGTTCAGACTCTCTCTATCGTTAAGCACGAAACACTTACACCCAAATATATGAAAATACTTAATTGTCGGTGTTATGTTGTTGATCAACTCATATGGAGTCTTTTGGAAACGGCGGTGTATCATGGATCGATTTTGAGTATGACATGCAGTTGACACAACTTCTGCCCACATAAATAGAGGTAAGTCCAATTGGCCAAGCATAGTATGAGCGGCCACGACTAGCTTCCGATTTCGCCTTTCGACTACTCCATTTTGTTCAGGCGTACGAGAAGAAGAGTATTGATGTGATATCCCGACCGATTCGAGATATTCTTCAACGGTTTTGTTTTTGAACTCTGTGCCATTGTCAGTTCGAAGAAACTTGACTTGTCTCTGCATATTCACCTGGGTCGTCTTTAAGAAAGTAATGAGAACTTCGGGCATCTCATCTTTTGATCGTAGAAATTTGACCCACGTGTATCTTGAATAATCGTCCACAATAACCAACACGTATTTCTTTCCTCCTAAGCTTTGTGTTCTCATCGGACCGCAGAGATTCATATGTAACAACTCTAGTGGAGAACTAGTGCTTGGTTCAGGCTTCGGTTTATGTGCGGCTCTCTTCATCTTACCCTTTTCACATGCAGCACACAAGTGTTCTTTCTCATATCTCAGTTCAGGAAGTCCTTTTACCAATTTATCTTTTACCAACTTGTTGATATAACGAAAATTCAGATGTGATAGTCGTCGGTGCCAAAGCCAACTTTGTTGCATCGAAGCTTTTGATAATAAGCAAACATGACTGTCATTCTGAACCTTTGAAAGATTGATGGTGTAGAGATTTGTCTTTCGCTTGCCAACTAAGAGTTATGTGCCGTCTTCAGAACGAACCGAACATCTCTTAGCTTTGAAGTTGACCTCTAACCCTTTGTCGCATAATTTACCGATGCTAAACAAGTTGTGCCCTAAACCTTCGACATAACTCACCTTCCGAATCGTTATGTTGTCTTGAATGATATCACCATATCCTAAGATTGGTGAAACTTGGTCGTTCCCAAATCTGACATTGCCGCTGAATTTCTCTGTATAATTAGACAATAAAGCTTTCTGCCCAGTCATATGCTTGGAACAGCCGCTATCCAAGTACCACATATGTCGGGTCTGCAAGAGAAATCAGGAAACAATAACTTTAGGTACCCATTTAAAAACGGGTCCTAACAGATTAGCACATGATTTTGGTATCCATTTGAATATGGATCCTCCTTTTCGTTGAAAACTTTTAAAAACATTTGATCTTGAAGAATAAACATGATAAGATCCAAACCAATCAGTAGAATTATGAGAATAAGCAAAATCATTTCTCCGATAATGAAAAGATTTAGGGCCTGTTTGGTAGTGGCTTAATGAGCTTAATAGGGTATATAGCTATTTCAGTCAGCTATTTAGAGGTGTTTGTTAGTGGCTTAATTTTATAGGACCTGACTTATTCGCTCAACTTAAGGAGGTATGCTTTATTGAAACAGACATTTTTATTCCAACTCTACCCCTCCCAAATAAGACAAATATCAGACCCAAAACCCTCACACCAAAAAAATTTTCACGCTTCCAACCTTCCAGCCTCCACCTCGTCAGAGCTACTATCTCGCTTCCAGCCTTCCACCTCGTTGGAGCTACTCCTCGACGGCCATAACGGTAAATCTCTACAGATTCACGACCTGTTGTTGTCTTCTTCAATGTTTCGTTGTCTTCTTCAATGTTTCGTTGTCTTCTTCAATGTTTCTCATGTTTTTTTAGAATAATCTATTGTTGTTGTCTTCTTCAATGCTCCTCATTATTTAAAAAAAAAAGCTTCAGATAAGTTTTTAGATGGGTTTTCTCATGATTTAAAAAAAAAAAACTTTAGATGACTTTTTAGAACTCAAAGATGGGGTTTCTCATGATTTAAAAAAAAACTTCAGATGAGTTTTTAGAACTCAAAAATGGGTTTTTTCAAAACAATGGTGTTATATGTTCTTTAAGATGGGGTTTTTTCAAACTTTAGATCTGTTCTTTAGATCTGATTTTTTTTCTTCCTAATATCAAACGATGCTTTTTTTTCTCCATGCTTCTTGATGGGTTTTTTTTCTTCCATGCTTCCTGAATAGTGCTCATGATATCATGCTTCTTGATGATTGTGTTTCTTCCATGCTTCCTGAATAGTGCTCATGATATCATACTTCTATGTATAATGTTTATTTATAAAGTGTTTAACATGTGTATAATGTTTATTTATTATTATACATGTATTTATATATAATACGTTTTTTTACAAACAGATCTGGCTAAAATGTTTGTTTTTGTTTTACAAACATATCTGTTTACATGGTTTTTTTATTGACTTTTTTTAGAATATGTTTACATAGTTGATTTTTGTTGACATTTGGGTAGTTTATTATCACGTTAGGTATGGAACAAACCGTCGATTCACAACCTACAAAAAGAACTAGGGTAAGTTGGAAGAATAACAACGTTGTCAAAACTTTCTTAGAAACTTGTATACTCGAGATTGCCTTGAATGGGAAGGAGGGTGGAAGCTTGAAACCACTTTCATGGAAGAAAGTGGCGGACACTTTAAAAGATGCACACAACTTTGTCGTTGATCGTAAACAAATGAGAAATCATTTTGACTAATTGAAAGGAAAATACGGCACATGGTTGAAATTGAAAAACAAAACCGGCAATGTATATGATCCTTCAACAAACTCTTTTAACTTGACACCTGAGCAGTGGGAGTTGGAGATTCAGGTCATTTTCTTTCTTTAGTTTTCTTTTCTTTCCACTTAAGTTTGATTTTGTTTAATTACTTATAGTTATATTTCAACTTTTTGAACACAGTCCAATAGATATGTGGAGTTGTTAAGGACTACGAGTCTCCCATTTCCTGAGTTGTGTGCCCAATTGTTTGAGGGGGGACTTTCTACGGGTGTTGGAAGCTTCGGACCATCATCCAATGATCCCGAGCCAAAAACTGATCCCTTTCATGTTCACAACATTGAGGAAGTGGATATCGTGAGTTCACCACCTCTATCTTCAAATCCTGCATCTTCTCGTACTAATGTAAGAAACAACCGAAGAGCCAATCAACCATCCTCCCAAGTTGATGATGATATCATGATTGTTTTGAAGAGTTTGGTGGGCAAGCATGAGAACCCTGAAATGTTAGAGATCCCATCATACAATGCATGTCTCCAAAAGCTTAATGAGCTTGGATGGGCCAAAGAAGACCCATTATTTCGCATTGCAATGGCCCTTCTAGGAGACAAGGACAATATGGAAGCGTGGATGGCTATACCAACCGAGTTTGCAAGGGAATGGGTTAGGACAGTTGGGGACAAGCAAGGTTACAAGTAGTTCGATTGATCTTTTTGGTGATCTTTTGGTGATTGTATATGCCCATGTGACATTTTTTTTGTGGTGATCTTTTGGTGTTGGTTATTGACAACTTGATGTCAAATTTGTATGCCCATGGTGACATTTTATTAGATGATTGTATGATATTTTGCTAATATTATGGTGAATGGTGAAAACTTGGTATTTGCATGTTCATTGTCGATGATATTTTGCTAGTTTATTTATTAATGATATTTATAATGTTGTCGTTTGAATAGATGTTGACTCGTAGGGAAGAACTTTTGTTCATAATTCTATTGTATTGGTATATAAGACGACGAAGAAATGTGTCAACAAGAATTGAAAGAGTACGTGACAACTCTTCGGCAATGAGCAGACATGCATACACACAAGAGTTATTGCATGGACCTAGCATACAATGTCAAGAGTTGATGCGTATGTCTCGTGATGCATATGTATTACTATGCAATCACTTCAAACAAAAAGGATGGGTGAAAGATGGTAGATATGTATGTGTTGAAGAAAAGATGGCAATGTTTTTGACAATGCTTGGACATAATGAACGATATAGAGTGATTAAACGTAGATTTCAACGATCGACGGAAACTATCCACAATTGTTTTCATGAAGTTCAAAGAGGTATGATGAAGTTTGCAAGAGAAATTGTATGTCCTGCAGCCTCCGATACAACCACCACGAATATGTCAAATCAACAAAGACGTTTGAGAGACATATTTCCGGTATGTGCTATTTTTATTTTTAAAATATACCAACCGAGTAATTTTATAAATATGTATACTTTATTTTTCAATGAAGGGTGCAATAGGTGCACTAGACGAGACTCTTGTACATGCAATTGTGCCTGCTAGTCATCAAACTGCTTACAGAGGAAGAGGAGGTGGACGATGTTATCAGAATGTTTTAGGAATATGTGATTTCAATATGATGTTCACATTTGTTTGGGCTGGATGGGAAGGCATAGCGCATGATTCTAGAGTTCTAAACGAAGTCGCATTTAACCCAACATCTGGTTTTCCTTTTCCGCCTGAAGGTATGCATCACTTTTAATTATTTTTGAAAGTTTTTATTTTGAAATAATATTTTCATGTTTGAATATCAATTGCAGGCAAATATTATCTTTGTGATGCTGCATATTCTAATGCCCGTGGATTTTTGGCGCCATACCGTAACACAAGGTATTGGTTAGCAGATTTTCGACGCCGACGTGCTTTATCTAAGGAGGAACGGTTCAATCATGCACATGCGCAACTAAGGAACGTTATTGAACGTGCTTATGGTGTATTGAAAGCAAGATTTCCAATCTTAAAGCAGATGGCCCCTTTTACGTTTACAAAACAAAGGAATGTGGTAATTGCTTGTTTTGCTATACATAATTTCATAAGAAAATGCAATATTCAAGAGCAACTATTTATGGAGAGCAACGAAGACACTATGTTTACCAATGAAGAAGAAAAAGTTGGAAGTGGAGAAGCGGCATTAGATGGGACACAATGGGGTGCTAATAGCACACAATATATGGCTACTTTGCGTGATGGAATAGCAAATCGACTAGTATCTAATGCTTAAACTTATGAAACTTGTATTGAATTCGTATCTTTTTGTTTGACAAGTACTTATTAATTTTGTTGCAAATGGACTTGTATCCAAACTATGGTTTCTTCTATTTTAATTATAAGTACTTATTAAATTTTGTTGTGATTATGTCATTGAATTCATATAATTATGTTGATGAAATTTTTTATTTTAAAAATTGGTTAGGTTGATGATATTTATTGTTCAGAATCAACCATTCAGCACATTTTCCAAACAGTTATGTTAATCAGTACTTCATATACAATGAGGGCTAAAATAGTAATTTCTGACATTCAGACAGTTTATTCAGCACAACAAACAAACAGCAAGGTATCTCAATCTATACAGACAGATTTATCCAAACAGGCATCTTTATCCATACAGGACTTAATGAAAAACCAACCAAACAACCCCTTAGTAGTAATAGGAGATAATTGAATCAATTGCTTTATTGAATAACGCTTGTAAGAAGTTACAAGGTTTTGTTTAGGTGAAGCAAGTTGACCAACTACATCATTATCACTACTAACAGATCTAGTACATGAGTTATCAGAAACTGATTCAGCTATCTCATCATTCTTCCTCTTTGGTCTCCATTCAGATCTTGCCTTCGACCTTTTCTTCCTTAAATCTAAAACATAAGATTTAGATTTATTAGGAAAAGTAGATTTATGAGATTGAGTTTTCTTTTGTGTACCAGTGTATTTCTGTTTCTGTAATCGCTGTTTCTTATGTTTCTTACCTTGATCATAGTAATCAGCAGTTACAGAAACTGATTCACCAACCTTAGCTGATGATTCACCAATATTAAAACCACTTGGTGACACTTTTTCAGTTATAAGACAAGTAGAATGATCAGGAAAAGAAGCATTGAAGTCAAACATATCAATTTCTTCTATGCACCCATCATTAGAATTAAGAAAGTCATTTGCAGACTCAAATAAGTCATCAAAATTATCAGACGAAGTTTGAGGTGCCTTTGAAACTGTAGAACACTTTGTAGATTTATATTGAAAAACAGTGTTCTTTAAAACTGTAGAAAACACACTTTGTTCAATATCTACCAAAAGTCTTTCATCAGAAACAACATTTTCAAGCTCAACTATTTTTCTTTCAAGAATGAGTGGAGGAACATAAACCTTTGCAGTTGTAGGTTTTGCCTTCATCCCAGAAACAGAATAACTAGCAAAATAGTCATTTGAAAGAACTTTTGGTGTCTCAGAAAGATAACTATCATTTAACTTTGCATAGTTAAATGGTAGTTGCATTTTATTTATATTCTTTCTATTTTCAGTTTCTTTGGCCTCAAGTTCTTCTGGTAATTTGGTAACAAATTTGGGTTTTAAATGAGTATGTTTACCAGCACAAGTAAGAAAATCAAAATTATAAAGTGTTGGTTGTTTTCTGATGGCTTTCTTTAAATAGTGGAGGTTTTCAAAACCAAGACCCCATTTTTCCTTAACATCAGCCTCTTCGTTAGGTGCATTGAGAAAAATGGTTTGATCTGTTTGGCCTCTTGCATAGAGTTTGGCTTCCAGACCATTTACCTTCTTATTCAAAAGCTTGTTCTCAACCTGCAATTTATGAATAGTTAGTGCAGATTCTTTCTTCTCAGATTCAGACTTAGAAATTTTAATTTCAAAATCAGAAATCTTCTTTTCAAAACAATCTACTTTAAGTTTAGAATCAGAAGCAGACTTGCGTAAAGAATCAATTAGATCTTTGTTCCCAATAACGGACTTATTAAGCTCAAAGATCTAATTGTTTCTTTTAGCAACTCTGTCTTTTTCCTTTTTCAGTTTTACTTGAAGGTCATTAAGCTCAACCATCATGGCTTCCATTTTGGTTATGAAATCTTTTTCAGTTAAGTTCATTACCTCATCAGCCGCTTCATCATCTGACTCATCATATTTCACCGCCTTGCCCATTAAGCATATATGAGCCGCTTCTTCTTTCTCTTCTTATTCACCATCTGAATGATCCAGCCAAAATTCGTCTTCAGCCATTAATGCTATGCCCGCTTCTTGTTGTTTGGCCAATAGCAGTTTGTTCTGATAGTACTGAGAGTTGCGAACCTTTGGCTTTCGACATTCTTTAGCAAAATGTCCAATCTTGCCACAGTTGTAGCATTTGATAGGATCATTTGCTGGCTTTTCAACAACGGTATAGTCATTCACAAACTTCTTTCTTTCCTCGGGTTTCTTCTCAACAAATCGGTTTCCTTCCACCCGTTCCCTGTGCTCATGGTTCTTGGAGCTAGATGAAGAGTACCTCTGAGAATTGGATCCCGACTTTTTGTAAAAATTCTTTTGAAACGCCTGGGTCAGTAATAGCATCGCTTGCTTGAGACTTTCTCCATCATCTCCATCTGAATCTGATTCTGATTCTGAACTGATAATCACTTTCTTCTTCTTCTTCTTCTTTTTCTCTTTCTTTTCTTTCTCCTTCTCTCCGGCCACCAGAGCAACTGGATCAGAAACTTTCTCATCTTTCTTCTTCTTTTCACTTCTTTTCTCTTCAACTTCTTCTTCATTCAGACGCAAAGTCTCATAGAGTTCGTGAAGAGGTATGTCGCTCAAGTCTTTCATCTGCTTCATCCGACGGGTATGTTTCTTCCATTCCGGTTGTAGAATGCTTAGAAACTTGACGTTGTTTTCTATTTGCTTCTTCTTCACTTTGTTCTTTGAGAGTTTGTTCAGAAGAAGCACAAACCTCTCATAGGTTTCCTCTAGGCTCTCATTTTCTTTCGCTTTGAATTCCTCGTAGCTATTTATGCAGTTAGCCACTTTCATTTGATTGTCGACTTTGGAACCCATCATCATCTTTTGCAACTGATCCCACATTTTCTTTGCATTCGCCTTGTAGCTATCTATCTTAATGTAAATCTCATTAGGAATTCTCTGAAGTAAAAGAGATCTTGCTTGCTTATCAGCTTTAAACCGGCTTTTCTGTTCCTCAGAATACTGTGCAAAATCCAATGGAACAGTCTTCATCTTTTGTTCTTTGTCCACATCACCATCCTCACTGTCAGATGAATCGTCATCAGGTATCTGGACAGTAGGTGGTACCATGGGACCTTCAGTAAGTGAAAGTAGAATGTTTTATCTATTTGCATGCCTATCCACAAAATCCAGAAATCTGTCCTTCCACTGCTCATATTCCCCTTTAAACAGAACCGGGGGCTTAACATCCATGCCAATAGAAAGAGCGTCTTTGGAAGTCATCTTAAATGTACCTGTTTGAAAAGATATGCAATAAGAAACTGGAAACTGATCGTTAGTCCAATTAAGAAATCACAAGAATATAGAAATGACACTGAAAATAAAATTCAGAAATTTTGATCACAAATAGAATTTTGTTCCCCTCCACAGACTTACAGTTTTGAAAAATTCTCAGAGAAAAAAAAATTCTAAGTATGGAAACTCGCATATCACAAAAAAAAAAAAAACTTAAAACTCGCAAACAACTATTCAAAGAGAAACTCGCAAACAACTATTCAAAGAGAAACTCGCAAATGCCTAAACACACAAGTAACTATTCACTTTGAAACGCGCTAATAGAGACGTGCGCGTTCCCAAAACTCGCTAGACACTACTTGGGCGTTTGAGTAAACTCGCTAACCACGACTTGTGCGTTCCAACACTTAGATTTTTTTTTCAAACTCACATGATGAACAAACTCGCAGAACCCTGTTCCTGATGAAACTCGCACACTTAGACTAGTGCGTTTGTAGAACTCGCTAATCACTACGTGCGTGTTTTGGTACTTAGAAATTTTTCCCAACTTTCAAAACTCGCAGATAACACCTTGCGTGTTCTAAGAACTCGCTAATAACGCCATGCGCGTTTTAGCCAAAAATGAAATTCTTCAGCTTGCGCGTTTTGCCGATCTAGCGCGTTCTTCAGATTACCTTGCGTGTTCTTCAGAAAGTCGACCAAAACTTTATTTTTTCATCGAATTTCGACTCAAATCTTCTTCAATTGTTTCAAAACTTTGTAGAAATCCTCGAATTCAACTCAAGAACAGATTACAATGCAAGAATTTAAAAAACAAACACAAAATGATACACTTTGACTCGATTTACAATGCATATCAAATTGATGATCAATTACAGTGCAATTGCCAAAATAAATGATACAGACTCGATCAAATACACTATACGATCATAACCTGAACGATTTCAATTTCTAAATCGCACTAAAACTCAGAAATCAATCTGGACTTTGATGAACACAGTGTCGAACATTTCTTGATCTGATTTCATAATTGGATCTGCTTTGATACCAATTGTTATTCCCAAATTCTAGTTTCTAAACACAATTAATCAAACAAACACAAACAATAATTCAATTACCTGTTTGATTTCACTTTCAAATTCAAAGATTACAAACTTTCTCTCTCTCTCTCTACAATACTCTCTCAATCTGAATTGTATGTTCTCTGTTAGTTCTCCTACACATACTAAAAACAGAAATACAAGGCTATTTATACCTACATCTAAAATACAAGAAAAACAAATACAAATAAAATACTTTGACTTTGATGAGAGTTGACATTCTCAGCTTTGACTTCTTAAACTTTGACCTTCAGTCTTCTTGATCTTATATCCAACAGATTTATGCTCTAACAGTAAATATTTATAATTTTCTTAGTGTTTGCATCAATCATAATTGTTGGGATTTTTACTTGGGTTTAAGAATAGTATTATGTCATTTTTACCTGTTAGTTTTTCTTGGATTCCGTACATGTTGAACATTATCGAAAGCGACGAAAATGGGATTTTGGAGTGCTGGGCGACTGTGACCAGCGACTATGACAATGGTCATAGTCGCGAGGCACTATCGCGGGCCGGGGGGTGGTCTCGGTACACCCCCGGCGACTATGACCTGCGAGAGTGAGAAGGGCAATGTCGCCCTGTCACAATCGCCGAACATGTACCGCGGGCTTCCATACGCGCGCGACTATGCTCTCGCGACTATGCCCATGGCACAATCGCCGGGCAATGTTGCCGTCGGGGTCTGAGAGTATAAAAACTCAGTCTTGACCATTTAGACTTCATTTTCCTCATCTCACACGTTTTGGTTCCGGTCAAGAGCTCATCTAGGGCGATTTTCTTCATTCCAAAACCCTCCAACACTTACTAAAAACCTAGTGTTAGTTGGGAACATTTATTGGTTGTTAAGGAAACTTCAAGAGTCGTTAAGTGAAGCATTTAAAGCACCTTCAAGTTCTCACCCTCTCATCTTCTCATCCAAGTTTTCTAGGGTTTTGTGTGAAACCCTGGATAGTGAGTTTCTTACATTATTTTCAAGTGAGATACATATTTTATATGCTTTCATACCTAATGTATTATTGTTATGAGAAGATCTGATCACCTGATAAGTTTGACCTAACTGCTAATTTTGGTAATATGGGTATCTTAGCCTTGAATATGGTTATGGACATGGATGAGGTTATTATTATTGATGTTTGAGCATGCTTACATATTTGTCTTGATGAGTCATGGATAATATTGAGTATTTGCATATCTTAGAGTTTTGTACATAAGTTATGCTTGGGATTGTTGTAGTCTTATACATGTATCTTATGGGTATGAAACTATGTATAGAGACGGACATTGTCAGTACACAGAACGAACCATGAGTAAGTGCTAGGAGGATGTAGTCTTAGGTGCCACTATAATGGTATGCACCTAGACCTCCGCCATTTGGAGTAATGCCTGGGAGGTAGTCTTCATGTGTGTCGGGCCTTCAGGATGTTGCTCAAGCGAGTGAACATCAAGGTACATTGACTCGAGGTAAAACTCATTGGTGTGATGGGACTCCCCCATGATTGACCCCATAAGGACTTTGGTGATTGAAGTGTCCTAATTGTTCGTAATATGCTTTATGTTAATATGCTATGTTTTTATGTAACTCACTAGACCCGTTTGGTCTAACACTTGATTGTTG
This sequence comes from Arctium minus, assembly GCA_954870635.1. NCBI lineage: Eukaryota > Viridiplantae > Streptophyta > Magnoliopsida > Asterales > Asteraceae > Arctium > Arctium minus. The sequence continues at coordinate 162,660,590 of OX941081.1, forward strand.
GTATGTATCTCAGGTTCTAGCGGCGCGAGCGCCAAGGAAGCTTAATCGACTTTAGTGGTGAGCTTGGGAGCATTTTGGGATGCCAATATTGAAGACAATTATTTTGGGCATAGTTGACAACCTTTTTGTAATCTTATGTCTAGCGAGACTTAGATTAGGGAGTTATCATCTATTATTGTGTCTTATTACAAACTTGTAATTAACAGGCATTTGTTGTTCCTTTTTGTATGAGCTCGTGCTTTGGCATTTATGCATACCGCATTTCTATTTTCCGGAAATTTTTGTTAGTCCCATTTTTGGGGCGTTACAAAATGATTTGATTAATTAACAAAATTAATTTTTGGGCCGAAAATCCGTCGGAAATTTTGGTAATTTTAAAAAAAAAAATAAAAAAATGATTTTTTTTGTGTATTGGTTTTACCATATCTGAGTTCATAATATTTATTTATTTTTCCATATTTTGTGTATTTGTTTTACCATAACAATATCCAAAAAAAAAATCTACAAAATCTACAAATAAAATAATGCAACCAACATATACAAGTGGGTTGGGGCTAAACCGTACGATTAGGATGCAAAAAGAGGTGGTTCATAACTTTTGTTAGAATCATCATTATCATGTTTTAATCCCTCCCAATTAACATAATGAACATGGCTTTTCACTACCATTTTGATTTGATTTTGCTTTTGATTTTATAAAATCTCTTTTATTTGTAGTTTTTTGGAACCATGAATGTAATCTATTCTCCATCTTGGTTTTTATGGTATTTGATTAGAAAGTTAGAAAGAAATTAGGAAATAAATGACATGAAAAATCTACAAAATCTGCAAAAGACATGAAAAGAGATTATCTACAAAATCTGCAATATCTTCAAAATCTCTACAAAATCTGCAATATCTTCACCTTTCCATATCTACAAAATCTACAAAAATAAAAAAATGTTGGTTAATTTTTTTCCATGATTTAGTGTAAAAGAAGACGTGAAGAACGGCGACGAACACCAAAAAATTTATAACAGGAACAAACAGATCTGGCGACGGTGGTGGCGTGGCTGGAGAACGGTGACGGTGCAGGTCTAGATGGAGAGAAATCGATATGAGAATCGAATGGAGAGGGAAGAAAATGGAAGTGAGGTTGATGAAGGGAGGTGTTCATTATAAGGAGAGAGAGAGACTATAACATTATAAGGATGAGTTTCAATTTTTTGGTGGATAAATGGGGGAGAATTTGGGAATGGCGGGAGACAAAAAGGGGGGAATTTTTAGAATAAAAAATATATTATTATATAATAAAAAATATATTATTATAAATAATAATAAAATAATTAAAGTTTTAAATTTATGAGTTCTAATTTAATACTAGAAACGTACCCGCATAATACAACACGATACATATCGATCTTAATGTTTTGTTCTATTTTTTGTCTTTATCGATTTTATATTATGTTTTTGTGTATTTTGAAAAGGCGATAATGTTTTTTATAAATTTTAAGTAATTCGCATTAAATAGTGGTACATTAAACTTTACCAATTGTTTTTTAAATGCTCTATAATATAATATAGTATAGATATGTATGGATGTTTTTATTGATAAATCATATAAAAAATATTTAAAAATCAGTTCTCACTGCACTGTAATATTTTTTGGTCTTCATGATAATATAACGACATCCCAACTGCACTGTATTTTCATTTTTTTTATTTTTTAAAATTGTTCTAAGGAAAACAAATATTTAATATTTTTCGACGGATTTTCGGCAGAAAATATTTAATTAAATTTTTTCGTCGATTTACAGTACGATTTTTCGGCGGATTTACCGTATGATTTTTCGGCGGATTTTCAACTGTATTCATTAAAGCCGAACCGGGTACGTTAAAGCCCAACTGTGTAGTTAAAGCCCAACCGGATCCGTTAAAGCCCAACTAGATCCCTTAAAGCTCAATTGTATCAATTAAAGCCCCACTAGGTACGTTAAAGCCCAACTAGATACGTTAAAGCCAACTGGATACGTTAAAGCCCAATTGGATCCATTAAAGCCCAACCAGGTACGTTAAAGCCCAACCGTATCCATTAAAGCTCAACTGTACCCATTAAAGACCCACTGTGTACGTTAAAGTCCAACTAGATCCCTTAAAGCTCAATTGTATCCATTAAAGCCCCACTAGGTACGTTAAAGCCAACTGGATACGTTAAAGCCCAACTGGATCTATTAAAGCCCAACTGAGTACGTTAAAGCCTAACCGTATCCATTAAAGCTCAATTGTACCCATTAAACTGGGTACGTTAAAGGCTCTGATACCAACTTGTAACACCCTAAAAATAGGGATAACAAAAACTTTCCAAAAGAGGAGAAGTGGTATATAGATTGCCATAGCAAGAGCCTCCCAACAAGGGGAATAATACAAATAAACCTGTTTAATCACAATTGTAATTTAACGGATAAATAAACAACAACCAACTAATCTAATTTCTACATCTAGAAAAGACATTACAAAAAGGGGTGTCTCTATAAACCCAAGGTTTCTCAAAATAATCCAAGTGCCGTATCCCCAAGCTCTCGCCCAAAGCATCTATACTTGCCTAGGAGCAACACCGCTAACACCTGAGATACACATCGATACCAAACAAGTGTTAAGCCAAAAAGCCTAGTGAGTTGAACAAGTAAAAACATGCCAGGAAACATTTACAGTTCTTATCAGCAGTTAAACAATTAATCACGTAGATGTGGAGTCAACGGGAGTGGCCCATATTTCCAATCCGGTTCACCCAAAGAGGCAATGCACCTTGAAGCCACTTTCTCTGGCAACCCAAACGCCCGACACGCACCGGGGACTACCGTTTAGGAAATTCCCCGACGACGGAGGTCTAGGTACATAGGAGACTACCGCCTTAGGAAATTCTCCGAATGTCACCCACCTACATTCCTATAGTGAATCACAGACTTGGTTCGTCCACATAATGCTTTTAGGAGGTCTCAAGATGTGTTTCAATCCGTCAACATTTCGGATATCCACCAAGAACACACTATAACCTTCCTAATCATGTAAATCCAACATATGGCATAACCTCCATCCAAATACTTCGTGAGAACGTAAGGTCGCCAAAAGGCATTCCAAAAAGGAATCATCAACATACCAAGATATACACATATAACACATGGTAACTTCTATATACATAAATCCATGGGTAAAAACCTCCAAAATACTTGAAACATTAAATATGAACATTTGAGATATGCATTGACATCAACAAGTAGAAGATAATGATGTGTATCTAGTTTTTACAAAATATTAGTAAACTCACAATCTAGGTTTTGTTCCAAAACCTAGAAAAGATGAAAACCCTAGATTTGAGAATATGAGACTTGAAGATGAGGAGATGTTCTTTGAGAAACCCTAGAATCTTTCTTGAGGTGAGTTTAATGCTTGAATCCAAAACCCAACCACCAAAAGGTAGTATTAATGAGAGCTAGGGTTTGGAAAGTGGAGAATGGAGGCTGGAATGGAAGCTCCAAAATCGCAACCAAAAGATAGTTTTTGAGAGAAATGAGGTTGAAATCTAATAAGGGTTCATTTAAGACACTGCCCCCCGATGGCGAAAGTGCACGGCGATAGTGCCATTGGCACTATCGTGAGTCACAATCGCGAGCACCATACCACCCGCGGTACAAACCGCGTGATAGTGACCTCCGCGATAGTGCCATGGCACAATCGCAGGGCACAATCGCAACCCATCGCGAACTCTCGGTACAACTTCGGCGATAGTGCCCTCCGCGATAGTGCCCAGGGCACAATCGCGAGTCACCCAAAAACAGCTCAAAACTCAACCGAAAACTATAACGATCACAAGGTTTGAATAATTAACAAAGGTAATTTAATTATATGACATTTAGACATAATAATGATCATGAAATGTACACCAAGACACATATTCTCACATAAACGAAATAAATGCATTTAAGAAGACAAAGTACTTACCTTGCGAATTTTCGGGTGTTACAATCCTCCCCACCTAATTGGGATTTCGTCCCCGAAATCTTATTCTAGATTGAACAAGTGAGGATAACGCTTCTTCATATTATCTTCCGATTCCCAAGTAATGTTAGCACCCCGATGGTGCTTCCATTGAACCTTAACCATGACCACGTCCTTATGCCTCAACTTCTTTACTTTCGATTCTAAAATAGATTCCGGTTCTTCTACACAACGATTCCCATTGTCCACCCGAATTTCCGACAAAGGGATCACGCTTTCCTCTTCGGCTAGACACTTCCGAAGGTAACATACGTGAAATGTAGGATGTATTCCATCCATCTCCGGTGGTAAATCCAACCGGTAGGCTTGTAATCCAATTTTCTCCAATATGACGAATGGACCAAGGAAACGAGGGCTGAGCTTCCCACGCTTCCCAAACCGAATGATTCCCTTCCATGGTGACACTTTCAACATAACACGATCTCCCACTTGAAACTCGACCGGTCTCCTTTTCTTGTCCGCATAACTTTTCTGACGGTCTTGTGCCGCCTTTAGCCTTTCTCGGATCTCTTTCACCTTGTCCGCCGTTTCTTGCACTATTTCTGGCCCGGCGAATTGCTTTTCTCCCGCTTCTAACCAACAAACTGGAGTTCGGCAGTTTCGCCCGTACAACGCCTCGAATGGTGCCATGCCAATGCTAGAGTGGTAGCTATTATTATATGCGAACTCCACTAACGGCAGGTGTGAGTCCCAACTGCCCCCAAAGTCGATATAACATGACCTTAACATGTCTTCGAGTGTTTGAATCGTCCTTTCACTTTGACCATCCGTTTGAGGATGATACACCGTGCTCAAATTCAATCGGGTACCCAACTCCTTTTGCAAACTTGCCCAAAAGTTCTACGTGAAACGGCTATCTCGATCCGACACGATAGATTGTGGAACCCCATGCCTCGACACAACCTCATCAATGTAAAGCTTGGCCAATTTCTCCATTGGCAAAGTCTCCCTCATTGTAAGGAAATGCGCGCTCTTAGTTAGCCGATCAACGACTACCCAAATTGTATCGTGGCCCCGTAAGGTCTTCGGTAGCTTAGTCACGAAATCCATGGTAATGTTGTCCCACTTCCACTCGGGAATGGATAACGGTTGTAAACTTCCATACGGTCTTTGATGTTCCTCCTTGACTTGAAGGCACGTGACACACTTCTCCACGTAGTTAGCCACATCCAACTTCATCACCGGCCACCAATAATTTAATTTTAAGTCTCTATACATCTTGGTACTACCGGGATGTATAAAATACTTCGACTTGTGCGCGTCTTCCAGAAGTAACTCTCGATTTCCACCCAACTTCGGCACCCAATTACGACCTTGAAATAGTTTATGCTCGTGGCTATCTTCCGTCAAAAGTTCCCTTTGCTTCACCATGACCTCGGACTTGAGGTTTTGTTCTTTGAGTGCTTCCACTTGCCAAGTCTTGATGCTTTCCACCAAACTTGATAGCACGTCGATCCTTGCAAGGGATAATTTAACGCCACCATCATGGCTCCTCCGACTCAAAGCATCCGCCACCACATTGGCCTTTCCGGGATGGTAGAGTAGATCACAATCATAATCCTTTAGAAGTTCAAGCCATCTTCTTTGCCGCATGATGAGTTCTTTTTGATCGAAGATGTACTTGAGACTCTTGTGATCCGTGAAGAGAGTACACTTGGTCCCGTACAAGTAATGCTGTTGGGTTTTATATAAACTATAAATAAACAATGCAGCGGAAACTATAACAAGAATCGTATAACTAAACCCTACAAGGAAAACTTTAGTGAATGATATTAACAACAAGATTTAAACAAGGATCACCAACCTTTAATCCAAACTCGTAATTGGATTTATTCACGTGAAGAACTCGAACACTTCGATTCCAAATTGCTTAGGAAGATAGTAACCAAAGGAGATTACCTCTAATGGTTTGTACCCAATTTGTCCAAGATTATTAGACTTTGGAATATCCACCCAAGTGTAGTAAGAGTACCCACAAGGAATGGAGCAAAGAGAGAAGAGAAAACTCAAAGAAAAATGTTTGAGTTGGTACCCTTGATTTAGGAGTCATGGACCTCTATTTATAGTGGTAAGTAGCTTTAGGATTTAGAGAAAAGTCCTTTCATCTTCTTACACTTTTAATTGGCACAAATTAATTCTAAATTAATTCCAATTAAATTAATTTCAATTAATTCTAAATTAATTCCAATTAATTCTAAATTAATTCTGAATTAATTCTAAATTAATTCTGAATTAATTCTAAATTAATTCCAATTAATTCTATAAAATTTCCATAATAATTTCTAATTAATTATTATCAAATAATAATTAATAAACTATTTATCTCTATCTCTTAATTATTCTAATAACCCTTGGACAATCGAGGGCAACCCAAAAAGGACCCTACTATTAATGGAAAGTCATGAGTAATTAGTTATGACTTTGGACACCCATTCCAACAGTCTCCCACTTGGACAAGTCATTAACTACTATTAGTCATAAACTAACCAAACAATCAGCAGAGAGTGCTTCCTTAGCAACTGTCGAACTCTGATTCAGAGACAACCCTAGATAAGTGATCAGCTTATTCCTTCGTTTTTTAAGATATGGTATGAACTGAGTCATGGACATGAATCAATCTCAAGTTCAAGGTTGTTTCCCGGTTTTCGATTTATGAGGACTTTATTAGACTACTGAATTGAACACATCAATCTAGTCTAGGCTGGGCCCAGCACTATAATGTCGTCATTAAATCACCGAGGGACCCACAGATATCACTTTTCCATTAATAGACAAAAGGAACGAATAAACTTTGACTACATAGTCCAAATCTATTCTTCAAATCATACATGGCAACATCTTTTATAACTTCCAGTTACGGTAGCATTTAGATGTACCAATGCATAACTGAATCGTAAACTTAAACTCATGCATCTCCATTTGAAGAATAACAGATATTATCATCTTAGAATTACTTGTGATTTTAATCCATTAAGTAATCTCTAAGTGCGGGTTTCTCTAATACTTAAATCTCTATTTAAGTACTCATGAGGGTTAGATGCATCTCTATACTATGTCTATCTCTATAGACATCAACTAACACTCCATGACAGTCTTAAATCAATACTTACTTTCAAGAGTATGACCGACTGTAGAGTTTTGAATATTCAGTCGCATTCTCATGTTATGTATATCTCTATAAACATCGACTTAATACTCGGGAAGTTAAACATGCAAAAAAAAAAACACAATAATAAATAATTCGGATGGCAGTTCACTAACACATAAATAATCTCTATTATTCATCACCAAATCAATTACAATTTATTATTGTTACAATGTTTCGAATATCACTTAATTAGTAAAAATAATATCTTGTCTCAAGCCAATGCTCCTAGCATGCAGGTCATTCTTGGTTTTGCTAAGTGCCTTTGTGAAAGGATCAGCCGGGTTTTCTTCCGATGATATCCTACTCACTAAGATGTCTCCATCCTCCACTCAATAGAAACACCCAACCGGACTGTGAACAACTGTCATCCACATCCGTTTGGAAGCTGGCATCAGTATACCCCCTAATTCTAAGTTCCTCACTCCCACCGAACACCAAGAACATATCTCTCGTATTTCTCAAATACTTGAGAATATTCTTCACTGCTATCCAATGACTTTCGCCCGGATTACCCTAATATCGACTCACCATACTCAAAGCATACGAGACATTAGGGCGAGTACATGTCATGGCATACATGATCGATCCTATAGCCGAAGCATATGGGACTCGACTCATTTTGTCCACCTGATCACGAGTGACGGGACATTGAGTTCTACTAAGCTTTATGCCTTGATGAATGGGTAAAGACCCTTTCTTGGAATTTTCCATATTGAACCTTTTCAATACTTTATCCACATATGTACTTTGGCTTAGTCCTATTAGACGTTTTGTTCTATCTCGATAAATCCTTATACCCAGTATGTACGTTGCTTCTCCTAGATCCTTCATAGCGAAACATTTCCCAAGCCAGGCTTTTACACCATTCAAGGTTGGGATATCGTTTCCTATAAGGAGTATGTCATCCACATATAAGACTAGGAAGGTTATCGTACTCCCACTAGCTTTGACATATACGCAAGACTCATCTTCACTTCTAGAAAATCCAAACGCTTTGACCTTTTCATGGAAGCAAAGATTCCAGCTGCAAGAAGCTTGTTTAAGTCCATAAATAGACTTTTCAAGCTTGCACACTCTATTGGGATGCTTGGTGTCTACAAAACCTTCTGGTTGTGTCATATACACATCCTCTGAAAGTTTCCCGTTAAGGAAAGCGGTTTTGACATCCATTTTCCATACTTCATAATCATAGAAGGCGGCTATGGCAAGCATTATCCTAATAGACTTGATCTTGGCTACCGGTGAAAAGGTTTCATCATAGTCAACCCCTTGGGTTTGAGTATAACCTTTTGCCACCAGCCTAGCCTTGAACGTGTGTACATTCCCGTCCATGTCGATCTTCTTCTTGAAGATCCATTTACAACCGACCGTCTTACGACCTGGTGTTTGATCAACCAAATTCCAAACTTGGTTATCATACATGGATTGAATCTCGCTGTCCATTGCCTCTTTCCATTTAGCAGCCTCAAGGCCTTCCATGGCTTCCTTATAGTTAGCTGGTTCATCCAAATTAACAAGTGTTCCATCACTTATTAACGTATCCCCTTCCGCAGTAATATGAAGACCATAGAACTCAGGAGGGTGGCTAACTCTTGAGGATCTACGAAGAGGTAATGACTTGTCAACTGGCTCAACAGGTATTTCTACCTCGGGTTGAGTGCTAGTGCCAACGTCAGGTATTTCATCATTTGATTCTTGAATTTCTTCAAAATCAATGTTACTCCCACTGGCTTCTTTAGCTATAACTTCTCTTTCTCGAAAGACTCCTCTTCGAGCTACAAACACCACATTTTCAGTGGGTCGGTAAAACAAATAACCATAAGACTTTTGTGGGTAACCGATGAATAGACACTTCTCAAATTTGTTGGCAAGTTTATCTTGGCTCTCGTGTCTCACGAAAACCTCACAACCCCAAACCTTGATATGTGCGAGTGAGGGTTTCTTCCCAGTCCACATTTCATGAGGTGTCTTTTCAACCTTCTTTGTTGGTACAAGATTTAGGATATCCCCAGAAATAGGTCGAAAGAGGAGCTCGAGTCATCATGGAACGAACCATGTCTAACAAGGTTCGATTGCATCTCTCGGCTACACCATTAAGTTGTGGTGTTCTAGGAGGCGACAATTGTGAAATAATTCCACATTCCTTAAGATACTCATTGAACTTAAGACTAAGATACTCACCACCCCTATCGGAGTGTAGTACTTTAATCTTTCTACCCAATTGATTCTCTACTTCGTTCTTGAACTCTTTGAACTTTTCAAAAGTATCCGGCTTATGTTTAATCAAGTAAACATAACCATATCTACTATAGTCGTCGATAAAAGTCACGTAGTAGCGATTGTCATCTTTTGTGGTGGATCTAAATGGACCACATACATCTGTATGTATTAGGTCTAACAATCCTTCACCTCTTTGTAAAGAACCAGTGAATGGTGACTTCGTCATTTTGCCAAGTAAACAAGACTCACATGCATCATTCGATTTTAAGTCAAATGATTCCAAAACTCCATCCTTTTGGAGTTGGGCGATGCGTTTCTTGTTTATATGACCAAGACGACAATGCCACAAAGATGCATGGTCTAACTCATTAGAAGAATCAATAGCTAGCACATTACTCAAGTTATTATCACACATAACAGATTCATAAACACGATTACAAGGAGTAGCTTTAAAAACAAACAAGTCATCTTTAAAAACCAAAATATCTCCATTCAAATTATCAAAGTAATAACGGAATCCTTGTTTAAACAATGCGTGAAATGAAATGATATTCCGAGACATATCAGATGAATAACAGCAATTTACTAACTCTAATCTAAACCCACTATCCAAGACAAGCTCAAAAATCCCCATCTTCGTAACAGGTGCAGAACGCCCATTGCCCATGATGAGATTTAGCTTTCCTGGCTGCAACTCCTTGCATTCACTTAGTCCCTGTAAAACAGAACAGATGTGAACACCACATCCTGTATCAAGGACCCAGGAATTTGAACATTTCAAATTAGTGTGTTTGATTAAGTACATACCTGAAACAGTGGCAGACGATTTGCCCTTGCTTTCTTTCAACTCTTGAAGGTATTTTGGGCAGTTTCTCCTCCAATGCCCTGGTTGTCCACAGTGAAAACACGTTGCCTGCTTCGGATCTTTGGAAGGCGGGATGTCACGATTAACCGTTCTCTTTGACCCTTTGTTGGACTCTCCAACATGGGCTTTCCCTTTCCAAGCGGGTTGAGTAGTGGCTTTTCGTTTCTTCCCTTTTCCAGGCCGAATGTCATTTACCTGTGCAACAACAGTTGAGCTTGATAAGACATGAGACTTCTTCATGCCTTGCTCAGCTCTTTGCAGAAGGTTATGCAGTTGCATCATATTGGTCTCACCATCATTCATATGAAACTGCATAATGAACGGATCATAAGAATCTGGAAGTGAATCAAGGACCATGTCAATGGCCAAGTTCTTGTCGAACTTCACATCCAGTTTCTCGAGTCTTTCAATGAGCCTTTGCATCTTTTGCACATTGGGAACATACTGACTCACCATCCTTGTGTTGACACCTTTTCAGGGCTTTAAGAACCTCCAAGCGCTCTTGCCTTTGTCCCTTAGCGAACATTTCGCGAAGTTTCTCATTTATTTCATATGCCCAGCTCTCATCGAACATCTTTTGAAGTTCAGAGGACATGGTGGACACCATGATGCAAGATGCCTTGGTAGAGTCGGTGCAATGCTTGTTGTACGCAGTAATTTCTTCGGGAGAGGCAGTGTTCATATCGATTTCAACGATTTGTTCATCGAGTACGTATTCCTTGTCTTCATAGCGTAAGGTCAATCTTAGGGCACGCATCCAATCAAGATAATTGGGTCCTATAAGCTTTTCCTTCGCCAGAATAGGAAGGAGAGTGAAACCGGAGTTTTCGGTAGGAGCAGTAGTAGGAGGAAGATCATTATTGATTCCAGACATCTTTAAGACAAGTGGTTTTAGTTAGTGATATTTATATAATCCTTAACTATTTACCCAATTAATATATTAAGGCTAGGATCCAATTTCTAACATTCACTATATAAAGAGGGATGCCGTAATTATATATGAATTTAATTTAGGTAGGCATACAACTTGCCAATTTCATCTTTATGAAATTCCTGGAACGTTAGAGACTCCTTGTACATTCAAGGGCATGTTTTGTCTCGGATATACATCTTACTCATTGTGGCTGGGACGCCGAAGACCACAATTAAGATTGTGAATTAACCATGCAAAAAATCGCGTTGGCACATTCATTCTATTTATAGTTCTCAAATTGACGTGCCGGTTATCCACACACGCTCCATCAATAAACTATAAAACCGAATTGCCACATCACCTTGCCTATCATAGTCTCAAATTAATGTGCCGGTTATCCACGCACGCTCCATTAATAGACCATCTAGAAGTGATGTGCGTTTTCACGGATTTGCATACATATTCACATTTTCTTATGTGTATCTAAGAAGGGAATTTAAATTAGATATAAGTTTTAGATTAATACTTTTAATCTTAACATCGACAATATTGGATCCATTCGATAACTCGCACTCCTTCACACAAAAAGTCGGTGAGCTGGCAACGCATGGCGTTTTGAAAGCCCTTCTCATTTGCCGCCATTTTATAGGCAGACTCCTAGTACCTTCTTATAGTTTTAGGAGTTTGATGGGTCTAGTAGTGATCCAACTACGATGTGTTTAACTTTAGGTTATACTATATACTGTATAAACAATTTATAAGTATAGGGTAAATTTTAAACATTTTAAAACTTACCAATTATTTAATCAAATTAATTCTAATTAACTAAGTAACCTAACAAGATAATTAAACATTCTAAACATGAGAGGTCACATATTAATAATTAACATTAAATAATACATGCAAAAAACAACTATTTGCAATTCAATTAATCCTAATTATCAGATTGAATCATATGGAAATTTAAATCTAGCCAATTAAACTTAAATCATATGAGGACATATGATAATGATTAAAAATATATATATATATATATAGAATGAAAACATGGTTGGCATATAAAAACTCTTTCAATTTTAAACCTTTTAAAATATGAGCCTATTAAATCTTTCAATTTTGCCAAATAATATAATAGCCATAATTATCCAATCTTTCATGTAATCCTCAAGATTTTCGGAAATCTTGACTATTAGATGAACATTGTATAATTGTCATTTAATAACTGTTTACCAAAAGTTAGGAGATAATAGCCAAAAATATCAACATTTTTAACTAAAAAAAATCCTAATTTTCGATCAAACAGACATATATATATATATATATATATATTGAAATTTAGCAAACAAGATTTAAACAAGTGCTAATATCATCTCAACTAATGGCTCTGATACCACTGTTGGGTTTTATATAAACTATAAATAAACAATGCAGCGGAAACTATAACAAGAATCATATAACTAAACCCTACAAGAAAAACTTTAGTGAATGATATTAACAACAAGATTTAAACAAGGATCACCAACCTTTAATCCAAACTCGTAATTGGATTTATTCACGTGAAGAACTCGAATAATTCAATTCCAAATTGCTTAGGAAGGTAGTAACCAAAGGAGATTACCTCTAATGGTTTGTACCCAATTTGTCCAAGATTATTAGACTTTGGAATATCCACCCAAGTGTAGTAAGAGTACCCACAAGGAATGGAGCAAAGAGAGAAGAGAAAACTCAAAGAAAAATGCTTGAGTTGGTACCCTTGATTTAGGAGTCATGGACCTCTATTTATAGTGGTAAGTAGCTTTAGGATTTAGAGAAAAGTCCTTTCATCTTCTTACACTTTTAATTGGCACAAATTAATTCTAAATTAATTCCAATTAAATTAATTTCAATTAATTCTAAATTAATTCCAATTAATTCTAAATTAATTCCAATTAATTCTAAATTAATTCTGAATTAATTCTAAATTAATTCCAATTAATTCTAAATTAATTCTGAATTAATTCTAAATTAATTCCAATTAATTCTATAAAATTTCCATATTAATTTCTAATTAATTATTATCAAATAATAATTAATAAACTATTTATCTTTATCTCTTAATTATTCTAATAACCCTTGGACAATCGAGGGCAACCCAAAAAGGACCCTACTATTAATGGAAAGTCATGAGTAATTAGTTATGACTTTGGACACCCATTCCAACAAATGCCGCCACAACTTCAAATCAAAAACTACCGCCGCCAACTCTAAGTCATGCGTCGGGTAGTTCTTCTCATGGTCCTTTAATTGCCTTGACGCGTAGGCAATGACTTTCCCGCGTTGCATAAGTACACATCCAAGCCCCATCTTAGAAGCGTCACTATACACTACGAAGTCTTCCGATCCTTCAGGCAAGGATAAGATCGGAGCTTCGCACAATTTTCTCTTGAGCGTTTGAAAGGCTTGGTCTTGAACATCGGTCCAAAGAAACTTGACGTTCTTTCTGGTGAGGGATGTGAGAGGTGTAGCTACCTTGGAAAAGTCTTGGATGAAGCGTCTATAGTAGCCCGCTAAGCCCAAGAAACTCTGTATCCCCAACGGATTTGTCGGCGGCTCCCAACTCAACATCGCTTCAATCTTCGCCGGGTCCACCTGAACACCGTCCTTTGACACCACGTGCCCCAAGAATTGCACTTCTCGAAGCCAAAACTCGCACTTAGAGAACTTTTCGAACAACTTCTCTCTTCTTAGGACTTCCAAAACTTCCGGCAAGTGTTTCCCATGTTCGGATTCGTCCTTAGAATAAATTAGAATATCGTAGATGAAGACGATCACGGATTTATCCAAGAATGGGCGACACACACGGTTCATCAAGTCCATAAACACGGCCGACGCATTGGTCAACCCAAAAGGCATCACCAAGAACTCATAGTGACCGTAACGCGTTCGGAAGGCCGTCTTCGGGATATCATCATTCTTCACTCTCACTTGATGATAACCGGATCGGAGGTCAATCTTCGAGAAACATCCCGCACCTTGAAGTTGATCGAAGAGATCATCGATGCGAGGTAGAGGGTACTTGTTCTTTACCGTGACTTTATTCAACTCACGGTAATCAATGCACATCCTCATCGATCCGTCCTTCTTCTTCACGAACAACACCGACGCTCCCCAAGGTGAAGAACTCGGTCGGATAAAACACTTCTCTAACAACTCTTGAAGTTGCGTCATCATCTCCTTCATCTCCGTCGGGGCCAAACGATAGGGAGCTCGGGCTATCGGAGCCGCTCCCGGAGTGAGGTTAATTTGAAACTCCACTTGACGTTCCGGTGGTAATCCGGGAAGGTCTTCCGGAAAGACATCCGGATAATCCCGCACAATCCTCACGTCTTCCACCGTCTTCTTTTCCTTTTTCGCGTCAACAACGTACGCTAGATACGAAGGGTAACCCTTCGCTAGAAACTTCGGCGCTTTGAGAGAGGAAATAATGGGGTTGAGCCCCTTTCCTTTCTCCCCATAGATGACGACCCCGCCGCCTTCCGTCAAAGGCACTTGGATCATCTTCTTAGAAAAAAAGATGTCAGCCTTGTGCCTTGACAACCAATCCATTCCTATGACCACGTCGAACCCTCCGATGGCCATAGGTAGCAAATCTACCCCAAAAGGACTCCCATTGATCTCTATGGTGCAGTCACAATAACGGTCTCGGATAATTACTTTATCACCGTTGGCTACCTCTACTACTAGTGCATCGGAAAGGACACTAATAGGAGTGACGAATTGCTTACAGAAAACATCCGAAACAAAAGAACACGTAGCACCCGAATCAAACAATACATGAGCAGGCAAGGAGTTTACTAGAAACGTACCCGAAACAACATCAGCGGTCTCCTTCGCCTTCTCGGTAGTCATCTAAAAAGCTCGACTTGGCACCCTCAGCGATTGGTCGACCCTAGCCGTCGACCCAACAGTCCTATTTTGATTCAACCCCTCCAACTTTGGACAATTTCTCCTCACGTGCCCCGGCTCTTGGCACTCAAAACATATCGTCGGATGAGTAGCGCAATCCCGAGCCACATGCCCCTTCCTGCCACACTTGGTATAACCTACCGGACCTGCGTAGGTTTTAGGAGCACACGCGCCCGAGTGTTTGGTCCTACACTTTTGGCACCATTGATCGCTTTTACGAGAGTCGCCAGCTCTCCCGCTAACAAAAGGCTTCGACTGACGAACGGGACCAGATGGCCCTTCCCACTTTCTCTTCTCGCCCGCAACACTTCTTTCTTCCTTCTCGGCCAACCTATCATCTTCCACAAGCAAGGCCTCTTCAATGACTTCTTGAAGAGTCGACCCTCCGACATTGCGCACGTCAGTCCGCATATCGGCCGGTAGGCCAAGATGAAAGGCCTTAATCTTTGATCTCTCGTCTCGGACCAGATATCCCACCAAGTTCAACTTCTCCAGAAACAGCTTGGAGTAGTCGACTACAGACAAATTCCCTTTCTTCAGATTCCGGAACTCGGCTTCCAGTTTGTCCAACGAACGCTCGCTGCAATACTTGTCCATTATCTTTTTCTTGAAGACTGCCCAGGTCAGCTATGCTAGAACCTCGGGGGTGAGGGCGGACCGGGTGAGATTCCACCAGATCAATGCCTCTCCCCGGAGTAATTGAGAATCAAACTTCACCCATTGCGAAACTTCGCACTCGCTAGACTCAAAGGCCATTTCCACTTCCTTAAGCCAGTACATACAAGCAACCGGGTTGTCGGAACCCGCAAACTCTTTAGGGTTGCACCCCAGAAAAGCCTTGTAGGAGCATCCCTTAGCCCTCTCTCGATTCACATTGCTCGGTTGCTCTTCGGTCACCACCAATTCAGGTCCACCACCCGACCCAACTATGATATTATCCGCCATAGTCTCGGGTTGGCGGTGACTACTAGCACGATCTTTTAGGAGCTTCATGAAAAACTCATGTTGTTGGATTTGTTGTTGGGCCATGGCAGAATTCATAGCCAACATCATGCTATCCCGAATCCAGGTCTCCATGGTTACTTCTTCCAAGATAGCATTATTCGAGTTGAGGTTCCGGCGAGGAATATGCTCGGTCCCTCCTCCCAATATTCTGGGTATAGGAATGTCATCGGAGGTTGCCACCACCGGGGGTCGTACTGCTGCAGATTCCACTTCTAGTTGCCCTCTGGCATGTCCGGTAATCTACTTCGAGTGTTTACCATCAAATCTGCCATGCGCGAACGAGAAATTGATTGAGAAAAGACTAAGCGAGTTGAACCCATTGTACGTACTACTACCTTCATCAATTATCATAATAATAGTAAACCAAGCATGCTCACGTAACAATGCATTCATAATAGCAGTAGCTAAGTGAAATTATGAACGAACCATACACAAGAATTCTTGTCACCACCATCACAACTCTCAATTAAGGTAATTCCGTAATCCTAATGCTCTACCCCATAAATGGACAGTGAGGTCATAACGTCTAAAACTTAAGTCTAGATATGTTAAACAATACCTTGTTCACTTAAACTAAGGCTCTGATACCAACTTGTAACACCCTAAAAATAGGGATAACAAAAACTTTCCAAAAGAGGAGAAGTGGTATATAGATTGCCATAGCAAGAGCCTCCCAACAAGGGGAATAATACAAATAAACCTGTTTAATCACAATTGTAATTTAACGGATAAATAAACAACAACCAACTAATCTAATTTCTACATCTAGAAAAGAGATTACAAAAAAGGGTGTCATCTATAAACCCAAGGCTTCTCAAAATAATCCAAGTGCCGTATCCCCAAGCTCTCGCCCAAAGCATCTATACTTGCCTAGGAGCAGCACCGCTAACACCTGAGATACACATCGACACCAAAAAAGTGTTAGGCCAAAAAGCCTAGTGAGTTGAACAAGTAAAAACATGCCAGAAAACATTTACAGTTCTTATCAGCAGTTAAACAATTAATCACGTAGATGTGGAGTCAACGGGAGCGACCCATATTTCCAATCCGGTTCACCCAAAGAGGCAATGCACCTTGAAGCCACTTTCTCTGGCAATCCAAAGGCCCGACACGCACCGGGGACTACCGCTTAGGAAATTCCCCGACGGCGGAGGTCTTGGTACATAGGAGACTACCGCCTTAGGAAATTCTCCGAATGTCACCCACCTACATTCCTATAGTGAATCACAGACTTGGTTCGTCCATATAATGCTTTTAGGAGGTCTCAAGATGTGTTTCAATCCGTCAACATTTCGGATATCCACCAAGAACACACTATAACCATCCTAATCATGTAAATCCAACATATGACATAACCTCCATCCAAATACTTCATGAGAACGTAAGGTCGCCAAAAGGCATTCCAAAAAGGAATCATCAACATACCAAGATATACACATATAACACATGGTAACTTCCATATACATAAATCCATGGGTAAACACCTCCAAAATACTTGAAATATTAAATATGAACATTTGAGATATGCATTGACATCAACAAGTAAAAGATAATGATGTGTATCTAGTTTTAACAAAAGATTAGTAAACTCACAATCTAGGTTTTGTACCAAAACCTAGAAAAGATGAAAACCCTAGATTTGAGAAGATGAGACTTGAAGATGAGGAGATGTTCTTTGAGAAATCCTAGAATCTTTCTTGAGGTGAGTTTAATGCTTGAATCCAAAACCCAACCACCAAAAGGTAGTATTAATGAGAGCTAGGGTTTGAAAAGTGGAGAATGGAGGCTGGAATGGAAGCTCCAAAATCGCAACCAAAAGATAGTGTTTGAGAGAAATGAGGTTGAAATCTGATAAGGGTTCATTTAAGACACTGCCCCCCGACGGCGATAGTGCCCGACGATAGTGCCATTGGCACTATCGCGAGTCACAATCGCGAGAACCATACCACCCGCGGTACAAACCGCGCGATAGTGCCCTCCACGATAGTGCCATGGCACAATCGCGGGGCACAATCGCAACCCACCCGAAACTCTCGGTACAACTTCGGTGATAGTGCCCTCCGCGATAGTGCCCATGGCACAATTGCGAGTCACTTAAAAATAGCTCAAAACTCAACCGAAAACTATAACGATCACAAGGTTTGAACAATTAACGAAGGTAATTTAGTTATATGACATTTAGACATAATAATGATCATGAAATGTACACCAAGACACGTATTCTCACATAAGCGAAATAAATGCATTTAAGAAGACAAAGTACTTACCTTGCGAATTTCCGGGTGTTACACAACTGGATCCATTAAAGCCAAACCGGGTACGTTAAAGCCCAACTGTATACGTTAAAGCCCAACCGTATCCATTAAAGCTCAACTGTACCCAATAAAGCCCCACTGGGTACGTTAAAGTCCAACTAGATCCCTTAAAGCTTAATTGTATCCATTATAGCCCCACTAGGTACGTTAAATCCAACTTGATACGTTAAAGCCCAACTGGATCTATTAAAGCCCAACCGAGTACGTTAAAGTCCAACCGTATCCCTTAAAGCTCAATTGTATCCATTAACGCCCCACTAGGTACGTAAAAGCCCAACCGGATCCATTAAAGACCAACTAGGTACGGTAAAGCCCATCTAGGTACGTTAAAGCCCATCTAGATCCGTTAAAGCCAACTGGATCCGTTAAAGCCCAACTGGATCCGTTAAAGCCCAACCGGGTACGTTAAAGCCCAACCGTGTACATTAAAGCCCAACCGTATCCATTAAAGCTCAATTGTACCCATTAAAGCCCCATTGGTACGTTAAATCCCAACTAGATCCCTTAAAGCTCAATCGTATCCATTAAAGCCCCACTAGGTACATTATAGCCCAATCGGATCCATTAAAGACCAACTGGGTATGGTAAAGCCCAACCGATGGTCTTTTAAAGTTTTTTTAATTTTTTTATAAATTCTTTGAATTTCCGGTGGATTTTCGGCGACCGTTTATTTTTTATTTTCTAAATTTTTTAAGAAAAATAAACATTTTTTATTTTTAAATAGGGTTTTCGGCGGTTTTTCGCCGGAATTTTTATATTTTTTTCGGCGTATTTCCGACGGATTTCCGAGGAATTTTTATTTTTTTAATTTCTTTTAAAAAAATAAATAATTAATTATTTTCGGCGGATTTCCGACGGATTTTTATTTTATTTTTTTAAAAAAATACAAAATATCCGCCAAAAATCCGCCGGAATTTTTATATTTTTTTCGGCGGATTTCCGACGGATTTTTATTTTTTTAATTTCTTTTAAAAAAATAAAAAATTAATTTTTTTCGGTGGATTTTCGGCGGATCCTTTTTTATTTTTATTTTTAAAAATACAAAATATTCGCCGAAAATCTGCCGGAATTTTTATATTTTTTCGGCGGGTTTCCGACGGATTTTTATTTTTTATTTTTTAATTTCTTTTAAAAAAATAAATAATTAATTATTTCCGACGGATTTTCGGCGGATTTTAATTAATTAAATTAATTAATTAAAATCAGCCAAAAATTCCCCGAAAATAAATAATTAATTATAATTAATAAGAAAAAAATTTAAAAAATTTATATTCCGTCGGAAATCCGCCGAAAATAATTGATTTTTTTAAAAAAGTAAAATAAAAATAAATTTCCGGCGGATTTCCGGCGAAAGTCAAAGTTGGTTGACCCGTTTGACTTCCGTTGGAAATCCGCCAAAAATTTCCGGCGGAAAAATCCGTCGAAAAATTCTGCCGGAAAAAGTCTTTTATTTAGTAGTGTATGTTGGTGCATGTGAAAAAATAATCAACAAAAACTACAATGGCAGTGGCGGATCCTGGCAGTGGCGGATCCAGGAAAAAATGTTGATGGGGGCACCATATAAAATAAAATACTAATTAACCAAAAGATGTGATTTCAATAAAAATTATAAGAAGTTACTTTTTACAATTGTGTCCTACAAGTATATTCATCTTGTGGAATTGGCTAATTATATCATTAGTTGTAACATCGATAAATGCTTCTTTTTCTATAGTATTCAAAAATTCATCACCAATTTTGTTACCCAAATCAGACTTCACAATTTTTTGGGCAAAAACGTCTTCCCTTATTTCCAACAATTTTTTTTGGACAACCATAGTCTCGTGGTTGACAAGGTCCTCTACTTAAATATTTTCTCCTTATTTCATCTCTTTGGTTCGGATGATATAAAAATCAATGGTTTATTTATCAAATATCAATAGCAAATTAACAATACCAAATTACCAATATCAATATAACACATTTGTTTGAACTTTGAACAAGCAATTTGCAAAATTAACCTAACAAACATTTCTATTCGACTATTCTGTTAACAAATTACAAAATCAATCCAAATTACCAATACTAAGAAAATAAAACCAAATACCAAGTTATCAACAATCTCAACAAAACCATTTATCAACAAAACTCAAGAGTAGAAACAAAAAATTTAGGTTTTTACCTACATCCAATCAGGAGGCTGGAGGCGTTGTTTCCACAAGAGAGGCAAGAGGCGAGAGCGACTCAGAAGCAGACAACAGCGAGAGCGGGAGTCTGGGCTTGTTTCGTTTCGTTTTCACTCGTTTGTAAGAGTGATTAGTGAAGGGAGACGGAACTGTTGGACTGGAGTGAAAGTTTGAAAATTGAGAGCGAGAGTGAAAGTCTGTAAGTTTGAAAGGGGCCTTCATTAACAATTGTAGGGGGGCCATTCTTTTAATAAATAGAAAATGGAAGTAAATATATATATTTTTAACTATCTGGACATGGGTTGCCTACCAGTCCTAGTCCTAGTCCTAGTCCTAGTCCTAGTCCTAGTCCTAGTCCTAGTCCTAGTCCTAGTCCTAGTCCTGTCCAATGGTATGTGGCTTTATAGAACTTGTCAGCAATGTACTAATCATGATTCATGAAATTTTCCATAAACATGTTCTAGAATCAAGTTCAAATCACATACAAGATCAAGATCAACTAGTCATATGTATATTGATATGAATTCAAATACAATGAAAGCTCTCTCTCTCTCTCTCTAAGCTCACAACTTTCTCTCTCTAGATGAACTCACTCTTTACAAGTGATCATACGTCTTTATGAATTACAAAGACACAAACCTATTTATACTAGGTCAACACTTTGACCTTTTGACCACACTCTATAAGAAGGACAATGTAAATCCTTTAATCTTGAATACAATTACAATTTAGTCCTAACAAAAAAAAAAAAGATAGTGATAGTTAGGTATTCTTGTGTAATTCTTGATTTTGATATTCATATGTATTTGAACTTTCAGTGATCTTACATTAATAAAAGTTGGTTTTGTGCTCTTTGTCATATGTGATTTATTCATAAAAGTTCCTCAAAAAGTATAGTTGTCTAGACATATGAAATGTGTAGGACATCTTCATACACTCAGTTTCATCTACTTTTAATGACTCAAGCATATGTCAAATCGCCAAGTAAAATATATATATATATATATATATATATATATATATATTTATGATGAAATGAATAAATAATGCCTAACATTTAATTGATTAACCTAAATACCTCATAAAAAACCGTGGTTGCTGGAATATTGAGCTTTATGAAAAACCTTCAAACATATTCATTACGGTTACATTTGTAAAACTGGTAACTGAAATAACTTTGTTAGTTTTAAATCAATAAAGGATGAGTAATATTTAAGTTATATTCCTAACAGTCTCATGCAATTATTCTAGTTGTTTCAAACATGAATTTTTATGACAAACAATAATGTAACTAATACGTTCAACTATCTTCATTCATACTCACACATGTCAAAAGTTGGTCAATTAAACACATGTTTTAAGTTATCTTTTGCAAGTCCTTTTTGAAATTAATACAGTAGTTAAATTGAAATTAATATAAGCATAAGATGATTTGGTATAACCAAACAACATTATTACCTTCAAACAAATTCAATATACATGTATGATGCAATTTTTAACAATGAAAACTAACATTAAGAGTCAAAGTAAAGAACAAACAACCATTCATATTTCATCAACAAAGGTTCACATTAATATGGGGTGTTATAAT
Source organism: Arctium minus (assembly GCA_954870635.1). Lineage (NCBI taxonomy): Eukaryota > Viridiplantae > Streptophyta > Magnoliopsida > Asterales > Asteraceae > Arctium > Arctium minus. The sequence goes on from OX941081.1 coordinate 162,682,792, forward strand.
AAATTCAATATTTCTTATCATGTTACCTTCAAATACCTTAGTATTACATGTATTTTCTAACATGTTCCCAAAAAATGTACCCAGTCCAAGAAACAATACCTAACAAATGTTTAATGTTTAACATGTTCCTAATTAAATACACATTGAAAGATAAACTAGTCAACACTACCAAAACCTAACCAACTGGTTCATCTTTTCATCATAATTTTTCTAGCATTTTCTTCTTTCCTTCATTCGTCAGCTTTTTCGTTCTTCAACTGTCAATTCATGGAAAAGGATTGTTATATCATGTCTCTTCCTTAGTTTATTGAGTTGATTTTTTTGTGTTTGTTTTATTGCTTTCTTTTGGTATCTACAGCTTCTCCGAAAGCCATTTAACTCTAATATGCAATAAAATACATTAAAGTTGGAGAGAGATGCCACTTTATATTCCATAATAATAAGAACCTTCATCTAGCTTCAAATAGCTTCAAATACAATCATATATAAAATCACTAAGTCTATTTTATTCATATAATTCTTCTCCTCCTCCTCATGCACTTCGTAAAACAACGGTACCTGAAAATGCAAAATACACGTTGTGATACTTTTCTGTCGTTACATCTCCGACGAGATCTAGGTTACATCTCCAGATAGATCTAAAACCAGAGAGGGAGGGTTTGGAAACCAAAACTGTAACTTTGTCATCGACTTCACTTTTCGAAAATGAAGAAGAAGAACCCTCGCCGTAACGACGCTCAACATTGTCGCCTACCTCTAGCCACTGATGCACTGGCATGTGCAAAATCTCGCGAGCAACATTCCCATCGTGGATTCGACGGTGGAGATCTGTTGCAGTTTCTTCGTCTTGTATCTCTATCTCGACCTCCAGATCTGTGTCGTTATCTCCATCTCTAAGGTTTGGAGGTCAACGACAGTGTCTCTAAGAGTAGGGTGAACGCATGAGATAAAGTGAGAGAAAGGAGGATATATATATATATATATATATATATATATATATATATATATATATGTTAAAGGAAAAACAAAACAGAAGAACAATAGAATAAGGAGAGAAAATCTGTAATTCTCATTAATCATAAGCCCTTAAAATAGGGATGAGTTACAAGTAGATAGCTATGAGATATTTCAGCTATAATCTAACTCTAATATATTTATATTTATCTCTATCATTATTTCTATCGTCAAATCCTTTAGATGATTGCACACTTATCCTACAACACTCCCCCTTGTGCCGAGTCAAAGGAGTGATGGTGCACAATTGTTGCCTCATTAAAACCTTACGCCAAAATAAAAACCCAGGGGAAAAATAGGACGAAGGAAAGAGTACAACGCACCAGTTTCTTTGCAATACATAGACATTTCCTTTAGTCTAGTTTTCTCTTAGATTCGTACTTTAATCATGAGAGTTAGGAAAGCATGATGGTATATAAACAGTTGCCTCACTAAAACCTTACACCAAGGAAAAAAACCCAATGGGAAAAATAAAACCTTGGTTGAAGGAAAGAGCACAACATACCATTATCACAAATATAGTAGACTCCCCCTTTTGTCTACTACTCCCCTGATTTGTGCATTAATCAAGGGAGTTTGGAAAACATTTGCACTTACTTTCTACATGTTTCCCAATATATGGTTTCAGGTAATGATTTGATAAAATGTGTCATGTTCTCCTGACATCTTACTTCATTCAATTGAATCTCGATGAGAGTTTTCTTATTCCTGATTGTATAAGACTTAAGCAGAATATGCTTTGTGTTATCATCCTTGATGTATTTTATGTTCATTTCTCGATACATGATGCATTATTTCCATATATGCAAGTAGGATACAGGTTGAAACCAAAAGTACTAACTCCTCTAATATATGTAATGATAGTCCTTAATCATATACATTATTTAATTATCTCATTGTAGAGTAATATTCTTGGATCAGTTCAATGAGGTATTTACAAAGGATTGCTTAGTTTACTTCCAAGCAATCAGTATGTTCCCTGTTGTAATTTTTTAACCAGTTTGGGAAAAACCTTTGTATGGTTCAGACAGATACCTAATATCAGCAAAGACATACCAAGACATTGTTTGGTGTTTTTCTATAAGAGCTATTACTTTTGCTTCTTACATTCTAAGTAAGTATTGAAATTCCATTATCAATCTCATTTTTATTTTTCTAGGGAAAGTAAAAGCCCGTATCAATGGTTCCAAAATATTAACTTGATTTCATTCCAATGACGTTGCGTTGGAACCGAGCTAAATCTAGCTAACAAGTTTACTGAGAAATACAATATACGGTCAAGTGTATTGTGGTAAGTACAATAATGCGCATATTTTACATTGATAGGGAATTCCAGCTCTCCAACACTTTTTCGTCACCATCTTTTAGACAAAATGGATCTTTCCTTATATCCATCACTTCGACCGATCATGGGAGTGCTAACTGGATGCGCTTTGTCTATATTAAATTGCCTGATTATTTTATAGACATATGCAACCGGTGAATTAATATTTCACAAACTTGGTGTCCTGGCTCAAATAGCTAGACAAAACCAAGTTTTCCCAAGATTTCATCTCAAATTTAGATTTCAAGTTGCTTGTGGTTTCTCTTATTTCATCAAGAGTGTCTATTATGTTCATAACATCAACATATAAAGCTACTTTGAAAATATGGAACTTGTTTTTCTAAATAAATATGCAAGGGCACAGTTTATAGTTCTTATATATCCTTTACCAATCAATTATTCACTTAGGTGGTTATACGACATCCGCATAGATTGCTTTAATCTATAAAGTGAGTGTTTCAATTTTATTGCAAACACATTTTGTGGTTTAGAGTTACTTGATTTTGGTAATGTAATGCCATCAAGTACTTTTATATCTCTGAATCTAGATCCCCATAGAGATATGTAGTAACCATATCCATGAGATGCATTTCCAGTCCTTCAGAAACTACTAGGCTAACAAATTATTCGGATATTATAACTTCCATCATGAGAGAGTAAGTCTCCTCGTGGTCAATCCAGGGTGTTGTGAAAAACCTTGCGCCAAAGGAGAGCCTTACATATTAGGACCTCATTATTCTCGTTACTCTTTCTGACAAAGACTCAGTTATGTCCTACGGGCTTTACACTTGGTAGGTTAGCACTACCTAACCAAATACCCGATCATTTGTCAAAGAATAGATTTCTTGCTGGATTGTATATTTACATTTAGGACAATATGCTCTTTGTTGATATTATTGAACTGAGTCTGGTTCGATGTCGTCGTGCTCGATCATCTTATGAGCCATCGTATATGCGAATAAATCACCAATGATTATATATGATTTGTCTATCGACTCATATGTACTCTCGTAGTTCATTTGAGATTAATATTCATCTCTAGAATCAATATTAACTTCGGAGCGTCCTCCAGTGATGATTCATGGATATAATTATAATTAGAGACAATCTCATGAGAGTTTTTGTGTATTGATGATAAATGGATGTGCCTCACTATTCTCTTCCTTTAGAATAGTATCCATCGATCCAAGTAGCATCCACCACTTCCATTTGGTAGCTACGACCTCAACCACACCTCTACTATGTGTGATTGCAATGCACATTCCAATGGCGTTGTGCCCCTGTCGGGGACTTTTTAACCTTGCGAGTATATTTGTAGCAAGTATATGTGATATTGTCACTTTGGAAATAACATTAAACATACCAGGTATCGAGTCTGGGGATCAAAATGAGACAGGGTGAGAATATTCAATGACACTTGCTGTCGTTCCTATGGAAAATCCTTTTTCCTATCTCCCCCTAACGACGGGAAGACTGGCACATGAAAGTGACAACCCGCAAATCTAGCGGTAAATAGATCACTAGTCAAATATTATAATTAGCAGATAACTGTTGGGATTCTTATCCAACATATATCAAATCGTCTTTAAGGACCCATTTCGATGCACTGTGGGGACGCAATTGGCACATATACTACAGAACCAAACATGCGTAAATGTAAAATATCAGACTTATATCCAGTTACCAACTGGTACACATGAGGCTGGTTAGCTAGTAGTGGGTCTAAAAATGAAAAAAAAACTGCATATAATAATTGCATAACCCCATGTTGACGTGGGTAAATTGGTGCACATTCTAGATATCACAATATTCTTTTGATAACAACTTCTATGAGACCATTTTATATATACACATGGGGTATAGGAAACTTCACATTGATCCCAATACATATGCAATAATCATCAAATCCTTATGATGTAAATTCTCCAGCATTCGAAGTCATGTAGACTTATGGGATAATCAGGGTGATGAGCCCTTAAACGTATAACTAGTGCTAGGAGTGCAGTGGACAATAATGCGACATGCGTTCATCGTGTCAAAACCAGAATCATAAAGTACTTTAATGGCCCGCATTCTGGATGTTTATGTCCATAAATATCACCTTGTATTCGTTGTAAGAATGGAATATTTTTGTATTATGTCCTTTGGTTTAGGATGGTCTCATTCCTGTCTTGGCTAAAAAATAGGGTATACAAAACTTTTAGGTATTCGAGAGGGCATATTATGATGATGGTATTGCTTCTTATGCTGTAGAAGTTAACAGTTGCAATTTGCCCCATTTGCCTTTTACTCGAAAAAGAACGTGTCTATGTGTATTTTGCAATACATGGATCACTATGTCATAACCATCGTGTCCCACATGGTCATGTCAAAAGATATATGTGTCGTTGCCCCAAAGTTCTTTAGTGGTGACAAAAAAAATGTTCGATGACCCAATAATCTTCTAGTTTGACACATTAGTTTCCATGATACATGTAACACCCTCAATACTGAAAATAGCAACTAATTTACAACTTTCTAAATACATCGATAATTGCTTCATCTACAATCACAATTTAAGATTTAACCTTAATACACACGTATCATTCTATACATACAATCTATAATAAGGACGGGTGTTACTAAAACTCAATAATGGTTACTATTTCCAAGCCGCGGAAGACTTCACCAACTACTTACACTTGTGTTGCTAGAATCCAAACCCCCAACTGGAACCTGATGCACATGCCGACAAATAAAAAGGTTAGGCTTAACGCCTAGTGAGCTCAAGAGTTTTAACATGAATGAATATATCTTTAAAGAAAGGAATTCAGTTCAAATCTAGATCTTTTGAAATGGTTTACTGTAGAAATGGAAACGACTCGTTTTCCCCATAATATGCATCTTTAAAGACAACGCTCCAAAACAATCATTCTTTATAAAACGATGCAGCCCATAACTCACCCAAAACGAGATTATAATTCGACACCCAATTTCGTAAAAACGTGCTCTAAACTTCGTATCCTAAAACACCCAAAACGGGCATGATACTTGACCCATAAATAACGGAAAAACAAACCATATAAATATGATACGTCATCGAAAGCATGAAACTAAAACTTAATACTCACGCGACCATTAAATGGAATGGAATCCCAAACATTTAGGTAAGGACAATTAAATATCCAAAATACTACGGGTCGACAGCGGCGGATACCCGCATCCGTTGAGAGTGGAGGAACACAAAAGTATGTCACTCATACAACGTTAATCGTATGACACTTCACGACACACAAGCCCAAGTGTCCCTACGACTTCCTTTAAGCTACACCAAAAGAGACAACTGACCTTAGCAAATATTATCAAGAATATCACCAAAGGCTCGGCAAGGGGATACAACCATGGCATTGCCCCGACGTGGTGGAGGCCCCAAACGCCCATCATGACCTACCCATTGTCATAATAGCACAACCGGACTCAGCCCCCTTAGTGTACACTTGAAAGGACAAGGTCATAAGACATGAGTCCTGGAGTCCAGCCCTGTACCACCCACTTGACCATCAATTAAGACTGACTTACGTGCCTATGGATCCAATGCAACACAGTCTAAGATTACATGACTACACATGAATGACTAAAGCACTCGAGCATGTAATTATCATAAATATGCAATAAAACGCATTAGGTTGTAAATCATAATTTGGACTCTAAATCGAGCCATTAAAACCGGACAAATGTCCTCAAGACTCTATTAAGTCAACACCGAGCTAAAATGCTCGAAATCGATTTGACCAATAAACAATGGACCCCCATATAATGAAGTGCCTTTAAACGACGTTTATGCATACACATGACCCAAAGATGTGATTAACCCAAAACTCGCCACATATTGGAACCAAGGATTTTCCCAAACGGTTTATGAACTCCACTACATCCAAATACCAAACATCATGAGTTAGACTTCATTTGTACAAAAATCACCGAAGATGCATAAATTATAAATTGGACTTTATTTGTACAAAATCACCATGAATACATAAATCATGCTAGTTACTTGTTGAAATATTCAAAATCTGAATATGAACATTTCACGAGATTAAAATAACCCAAGTTTATCGAATATGAAAACTTATCAAAATACCCACACTTTGACAATTACTAAGTAAAATATATTTTTACTTCAAAATACTCATTTTGGCATGTACATAGTTTCCACAAAGCAGCTTGAACTCACCTTGTTAGATTTAGGCTAAATCTAGGTTTTACCCCCAAAACTTGAACCACCATTGATGAAGGCTTGAAATTTCCAAGCAATCTCCCTAGATCTAAGATCCAACACATCTACCAGATCACCTTCACCACACAAATCATCAAAATCAAACCCAAGATGAAGGATTAAAGGAAAAAGGGTGAAACCATCAAACCCTAGCTTAACATTGAGAGAGATGAGAAGCTTACCACCACAAAATACTCTTGTATACTCCAATATACTTACAATCTCTTGCTAAATCCTTGAAGAGATCTCAAAAACGAAACCATGGCAACTTGAATTACCAAAATCGGAGTTGTGATGCAAAAGTTATGAAGGAATGAAGTTTTAGGGTGAAAATGAAGTTTGGGGCCGATTTTCGCCCTTTTTGTGCGCCCAGCGGCTCCGTGCGGGTCCATCCGTGCTGAGAGCCGCGCGGAGCACTGCCGCCCCAAATTTTTCCTGAACATTGTTTTGGTCATAACTTTTTCGTTATAGCTCCGTTTTCACTCCGGAAATAACCGTTGGACTCGTAATTGAATCATTTATCTATCAAGACTATAAAATCAAGGATTCAAGTCCAAATTAAATATCTTATTTTTCTCTTACAATTACCGATTTCCGTATTAACTTGAAACGACACCTTTCGAAATCGGGGTGTTACAATATATGTTTACTTTCATATTAATTATAACTTATGTATATATGCTAATTTCCATTTACATTTGATATGAATATCTTTACAAGGTTCCTATTAATCTTGTACCAACAAGAAAATGACAGCCCATCGTCTAAGTTTTTTGGTTGGATGAATTATAAGTATTAGTATATATTTTTTTTGGGAAAGGCTATCCTGGGCCTTTGGTCCAGACTAATCCCTTGGAAAAGAAACCGGCTGCGAAAGCATGCAGCCCTGAGGTTAAACCCAGTGGCCACAAAGTTGCGAATGTAGGGAATCGAACCGGGTTGAGCGCTATGAACTCCCCAGGTGATTATCGCTACACCACAAGCCTTGTGGTTAGTCTATCTTTTTTAGATTGTGTGAGAGGTTAAAAAAATCAATTATCCTCGATACATTCCTACAGGGAACGGAGAATATTGATTTTTTTATTTGTTATGATGTATTTTTTACATCTATAATGGTTACATATTCGATTTTACTTTAGCAAAGAAATTAATTTTGATACTTAAAATTAATTTCAAATAAACATATGCTTAATCAATATTAAATATTAAATTTATATGTTATAGTTCATTTTCAACTTGTTCCCTTTTTGATAGAAGCACTTTTTAGTGCATTTCCTATTTGATTGTCCATTATTACCTAGGGTAGTAGTTGTATCCCTACTCCAAGTGTTGAAAAATCCTTCCTGACTCTTACCAAGACCCTGACCCTTTCTAGGGTCTCGTCCACATGGTGCATAAATGTCACATGTATGAAATTATTTTTAACTCACAATCCTTTGGAGTTGTTTCCACCTCTAACTCTTTCATTATTGATATCGGGAATATTCTTTGTCCTGACATATGTGGCGTTGTTATTTGAAAGAACCTTGTTATGTCTCTCAACCACTTGCAGTAGGTTGACGAGTTTGTCTAAAAGTTACATTCTGACTTATATTGGTTCATTAATATTTACCGATGTATGAAAAGTGGAAATAATGTTATGAATCATGTCATCTTCTATGAGTTACTTTCCATAGAGATTGAGACGCATTTTAGGATACATCATTTCTTTGTTGAAATCAGTTATCTTTTTGTAATCGAGGAAGCGGGTTACATTTTGCTATACAATTAATTCGGGACGTACATGTTCATGAATACTCCCGATTCTCCCTTTTGGGGCATCCCACTGTTCTTTGGGATTTTTAGTAAAGGCATTTTTATGAAGGTTATGATTTATTTATCGTCTCAAAACATGATGGTATTTTCTTGTACCTTTTCAAGAGGTTGTTTAGGGTCAATAGGGAGTTAATGGACTTTAAGTATATTTTTGTACCTTTCCGACAAAAGTACTTTTTACATTGGATATTCATATTTATACTCAAATTTTTTTGAGTTTACGATGTTGATTTCGGGATAAGTTGATTCAACCATTTACGTATATAAATGATAATATATGATTTTCTCTTTGATAAGAAAATGGATTATGTTTATAATTATTATTTTATATATGAAATTTTATTATCATAACAATATTGGATTTTTGTATGCTTATATTTGTTGATAATACTTCATCAATATTTCAATTTGTGAAAAAGAAATCACTCAATCTATTGGATTTCCAGGTAGTAGGGGAATCAAATGGATTTTCTTAAGTCCCTAGAAACGTTAGGGTTGTTTACACCCGTTTGACAAAATCCAATCGATATCTTATGATTTATTTAATTTAAATATAACACTGTTAATTATAAAGCATTTGGTATGAAGCCAAAATGACTATGAGTTTCACATATGAAGCCAATTTTAATACTTTAATAGTATTTTTAGAATTTTTGGTAAGGACCAAAATATATGGGGTTGGAAGTGTAATTTCCAAAAATTAATTATAGTTAAAAATAATGAGTAGGAACCTATAATCAAGATAAGTATTTGGATAATATTTTAATATTTTAATGTTATTTTTGAAGCTTTTAGCAAAATAACAAAAGTTATGGGGTTGGAAGTATAAATTCCAAAGATAATTTATAAGATTGAGATTAATAAGTAGGAACTCATAAACAAGATAAACATTTGAATATTATGTGGATAAGGCATAAAGATCTATAAAAAAATTACTAAACATTTTAATACCAAATGAAAACAATTGATTTAGATAAATAAATAAAAATTAAGTTGTCCAGTTCAATGTACATTATCAATAACAATAGGCTAAAATAGAATCATATATAAAAATATTATTAATCAACTAAAACAATTAAAATAATAATGACACGATAGATAATGACAAACTTTAGCTTCAAATGCAAATTAAACAAATAACAAAATTAAATGTTAATAAGTCCAAGAAAAATTAAAAAAGAGAATTCTAACAGATCCAATAATAATAATAACTTTTTTTTTTTGGCTTCAGAACTAAATCTATAAATATTAATTTCAACTATAAGATTAAATTAAAATTGAAATTTACAACATCTAATATTACTAACGTATTAATCATTATAAATAATGAGATGTAACAAATTAATTTATTTAAATAAGTAAATAATAATAACATTATTAAGTTAACTAACTAAATATATGTAATATTATAAATTATTTAAGAATACCTAAATTAATAACTATAAAAAAAATTGAGTCACTAATCAATTGTTTAAAATATACAAATTACGATTCCAAATTCACATGAAAGCCAAAACAAAAAAATAAGTGTATTTTTCTTTTAAATAAATAAAAATAGCGAAACTAAGGTGACCAAATCCATATGAAAGGCAAAAAGCAAAATAAATCATTAAAACAAATTCATCCACATCGTTAGCACAATTCTTTAATCGTTCATATGTATAAAGAGTTGAAGAATGTGTACTTGTATTTGGTAGGAGGATGCGAGTTGTCCAACAGCGGAAACCGAACATAGCAACTCGTTTATTTTTAGCGGCGGTTGAAAGCGGTAGTTGGAGGCTAATATCTGAGCTTACGTGTTGATAACGTGTTAAAGAAAAACAAAACAGAAGAACAATATAATAAAGAGAGATTTATAATATTAGGGATGAGTTATAAGTAGATAGCTATGAGATATTTCAGTTCTAATCTAACTCTAATATATTTATCTCCATCTCTATCGTCATATCCTTTAGACGATGACACACTTATTCTACAACAATATATTAATTATTTGATGATTTGTCAATTTTTTTTACTAAATTACTCTTTATGACTATTTAAAAAAATTATCTGAATGAGTGACTTATATTGGATCTCACAGTTATCATAAACTATCAAGTTATCATTTAATTAGGTCTATATATATATATATATATATATATATATATATATATATATATATTGTGTCATCAAATATTAAACTCTTAAATACTCGTATGATGGCTTTGTTAAATTTCTTGACACTAAAATGTGGCTAGTAGAGGGCTAGGGGCACAGAGCATTGGGTGGAATCAAGACTTTATAGACCTATGGTCAATCAAGCGTGGAGGGTTATGTTTGCTATGGCACAACTATTTAATCTTGAGGTTTCGTCCTCCGATCACTGCCCCATCTTGTTAGACCTAATGGTGGGACAAAATTTGATACCTTGACATCGATTTCAATTTGAAAATGCATGGGCCCGTGAGCCGTTATGTTACCAGATTGTTAAGGAATGTTGAGGACGAAATGGGTCTATTATGGATAAGGTAGCTATATGTGGGGAAATGCTAGGACAGTAGGGACATAAAATTTTGGGAGAGGCCAAGGGGGTGTTTACTTGGGGCTTAATTAGCTTAATGACAAAACCGGATTATTCGCGCAGACGTTTGGAGTGTTTACTTGGGGCTTAATGACAAAACCGACATATTCGTACAGACATTTCCGGCTTATTCACTAAGTAGGGGAAAGATGTATTGTCCCCATTAAGACACATCTTTTACATTTCTACCCTTTAAAAATAAAGACATGCCTACCCTCCTACTCAATAATCACGCAGTAAAAACCTAGTTGCTCTATTTCACCTTCACTGCTTGTTCGATTTCGATTTCACCTTCACCGTTCGTTCGATTTTACTGCTTCAAGTTCATTGCTGGTTCGATTACACTATTTCAATTCACTACTGGTTCGATTTCAACCCTAGACAATAATTTCCTTTGGTCAATTTCTCCAAAGGTAATGATTTTACTGATTGTTCAATACTTGTTTCTTTTCCATACTCGATTGTTGTTCCATACTTTTTTCTTCAGTCGATTGTTGTTCCATACTTATTTCTTAAGTCGATTGTTGTTCCATACTTGTTTTCTTCAGTTGATTGTTGTTCCTTACTTGTTTTTTCAGTCGATTTTTGTTACATACTTGTTTCTTCTCCACAGCTGCTCGACATTTCTACAATGTAGATTTTTGTAACCATAATTTATACAATGTCGATTTCATACTTGTTTCATAATTGCTACTTTATGTTTGAATTTGGCTACATTGTGTTTGAACTTGGAAGTTTAAGTACTTAATGAATTTTTGTTTGATTTTTGGATTATATATCAATGAATTTATGAATATATGACTTAAAAAATAAACAATAATTTATAAAACAACTTAAAATTCATATTCAGGGGTGAATTGGTCATTTCTGTTATTCAGACTGTTAATTCAGATAAAAAAGTAAACAACAACATCAATTTATCCAGACATACACATTTATCCATACAAGACTTAATGGAAAATTTGGTAAACAGCCCTAAGAAAAAGTTGTGTGTTTATAGAGCTATAATTCATCGTTATAAAGGCATAAGGGATGGGGAGGTAGTCCGTGAATACAATAAAGCCCAAAAAGGAATGTTTGAGGTATTGCAAAGCCAAGATGTATATTGGAAGCAAAGAGCCTAGGCATGGAAATGGGATGGGGATGGGGTAGGGACCTGTAACACCCGCAATTTTCGGTAAGTAAAGGTCACCCGGATATTCTCGGAGCTTATAAATGGCAGAACTTTTGTTGGGAAATCATTGTTTGCAGTCCCTTGGAGTATCGGGAGTATTGGCATTGAAAAAGTTGAGTTTCGGGGCTCCGGAGGTCCCGCTACAATGTCTGTCGACTATGACAGTGTCATAGTCGCACTGTCACAGTCGCAGAGAAGGAACAGAGGCCAGGAGAGCTTGGCGACATTGCCAGGCGAGATTGCCCAGGGCAATGTCGCTGGTCAATGTCGCACCAGGGTGCAGAGGTCTGTTAAATCACGAATTTCAACCTTTTTCTCATTTTTCACTTCTCAAATTCCATCCTTTCTCTCCCAAACGGATTCCCATCTTCTTGGTTCAAACCCTAGCCATTCCTATGGCTATTCACTTTGATTTTGAAGCATTTCCATCACCATCTAAGTCTTGGAAGTCTAGGATTCAAGAAGCTACCATTTCACCACCTCCATTGAAGTCTTCATCAAGAAAATCTAGGGTTTTGAGTTCTATCAAAACCCACTATTGTAAGTTCATCCATTTACTTTCTAGCACTTTAATCAAGTTACAAATGCTCCATCTTTGATCTCATAGTGTTTATATTTATCAACTTTGGGTTGGTTGATCTTGGGGAGGTTAGGTCACATTAGGGTTTTTGGCCAAAATGGAGATTTTGATGTAAAGCATTTGGGGATCGATTCTAAATGGTTGAAAATGATTTCTTATAGGTGGAATTTGTACATCTAGGTTTTTGGGAAGATTTGTTGCGCGTGGACTCGGAATTCTTCAAGGAAGCTCATTTGGGGTAAAATCTAGATTTAGTCTAAATCTAGCAAGGTGAGTTCAAGTTGATTTGTGAAAATGTTGTACATGCCAAAATGTCTATTTTAAAGTGTTTATATGTTTTACATGGAAATGTTAACTGCTGATCACATGATAATTTTTGTATATTTGAAAGTGTTAAACTTTATAAACTTATAAAACACCCACATTTGGGATTTTGGGCATTTTGATAAATGAATCATATATTTTGGGCATCTTAATGATTTATTTAATGGAGTATATTTTTGAGTATAAATGCTTTTTATTAGGTGTTATGGGATGATTTGAAAGGATAAAAGGTATAAACCCACTTGGAAAATGTTTTGTCCCAATCTAAATTATGTTGGAGCTATTGGTGTGTTTTGAAGCATGGGTTGCATTATTGCGGGTCGTTTACGTTTGATTTCATTTTATGATTTTCAACGTTGGGTCTTTGGATTTGTTGAGCTTATTGCTCGGCTTGGATTTTGTTGGGTCTTGAGTTGAATTGAATTTTTTTCCTTTAAAGATATATTTATTCATGTTAAAACTCTTGAATTCACTAGGCGTTAGCCTAACCTTTTAATTTGTCGGCATGTGCATCAGGTTCCGTTTTGGGTTAGTGCTAGTGACACTATGAAGAGATAAGTGTTTGTTGTAAGCTCGAGAAGCGATTTGCTTGGTGAAGTCTTCCGCATTGGTTTTGGGAAGAGCAACTTGCAATTGGGTTAAGTAACACCCGACTTCGATTTAGTCCTTGTATATAAGACTGTAGTTTTATAATTGTTGTGGTTAATTATAGAAGTTTAAATTGAGGTATATGGAGATCGATGTATAAGTGGAAGTTGTTAATCCAAGATCACAAGATCTGTAGAGAGAGAATCTAGAGAGAGAAAGTGTTCTTTCGAATGAAATAGTAACTTGTATTCAAAAATGTGAAAGTTCTTACAACCAAACAAGCCAAGGGGACTTAAATACCCCAAGGCACTTACAAAACAGAAAAGAACAATAAGCACTGACAGAGAAAGAAAATACATACAATGATTACTATAAAATCAGATCTAACAATCTCCCCTTAGTAATCATTGGCGTCGAGGTCTTCAAAAAACAATCTTCAAAAACAGCATTGACCATCTAGGCGACTTTGAAGGATCATTGACGTTCTTCTCATTGTCGTAGTCTGTTCAGATCGTCGCAGAGTTGAACGGAGATTCAGTCTATCTTGAATAAAGACCAAAGTTCTACGGATCAGACGAATTTCATCATTTTCAAAAAGATATGACTCTCTTCTTGTTTCCAAAAACTTTCTTCTAGCCTCTTGAAGACGATGATCCAACTGAAGTTTGATCACCTTTAGAATTCCATCAGAGTAATATCCAATCTCATCAATTCGTATAAAGCATTTTTCACTTGAGTTGTTCTTATATACTACTCCGTATGGATCTTCGATAATGGTGAATAACGGATAAGACTCTAGATTCTGCAAACTTCGGTTGGGCCTTTCAAGATTAACCACAGGCTGAAAGCTTTCGACGACCATCTGGAAGTCAAAAACACGATAAAATCGGATCTGTCGTCGAATGAATCGTTTAATAACAAAAAGAGTTTGAGAAACATCCTGAGACCGATGATAAAGATTCCTGAAGTGATCATATAAGAATTCAACATCATCAATTGAAAGATCAATGAAATTAGCCTCTGAAAAGTTGTACCGCTTGCAGTCTCTTCTTTCCACTTCAAGGTCTGGATACCAGATGTTCACAAACTTATTAATTGTGACACTGAGAACTCGAACAATTAGATGAGGAGAAGCAACGGTGTTATTCTTTTTGCGCTGGCACTTGATAAACGCTAAGTATTCATGCTGATAAGCTTCTGATTCTTTCTCTACTCCAAGTATGGCATATACATTGATTGTCCTTCTTCTAGAAACAAAGATGTTGCTTTGGATATCTTCAAGAAAAGCTGTTCTGAGTCTAGAAGCCATATATCTCTGCTGTAGATTTATCTGCCTTTGCTGCCTAGTTAAAGCTTCTCCTTCTTCTAGAAGAGATGGAGGAAGTACCGGTTCGGAAGAAGGAATATCTGCTTGAGCTTTAGATGACTGACCAACTTCAAATGCACTTGACGGAATATTGGTTGTCGGAGAAGAACTAGTTACTGGAGTAGATGAAGGTTGATCATCTTCTGGAATATCACCTTGACTCGGAAGATCAGCATATAGCAATTAAACCTCTTTTGTATCTGATGCATCCATGAAAACAATATCATCCTCTGTATCAGATAAGATGATGATATTGTTGCAATCTTCTTCTTTAACTTGAGCAACTTTCTCAAATCTAACTTCTTCATCATCATATTTAGTTATCTCTATGAAGTTCGCGAAGAAAGATCTCATGTCATTTGCTGCTTCCGACTCTTCAACTTCATGAGCTCTACCTGAGACAACTGGATCCACATAAACTACAATTTGCATATTAAAATTTGCTTCAGACATATTAAATTCATTATACAAAGCAGTTACATCAGCATTGTCAACCATGACATTCACTAAATCTTGGATACTGCAATCTTGAACTGTATCAGCAGTCTTTTCTCTATCTCCATCCACTTCTTTTTGAACAACTTCTCGTGCTTCAAAAGACCCTTCTGTTCTTTGTCTCTTTGCCATCTCCCCCTCATAGCCTTGATGATCGGGATCATCTTGGTCATGTCGGCGTTTAAGAGACGGGCCAGCCTCAGTCCTGCATGATTGCTCTAGATGATCAATCTTGTTAGATAGATCGGAGAAAGCTTGTGACATAAAAGAACGAAGATCAGATAAACTAGATTAACTTCTGATCTGAATTCCTGAAAATCATGAGATAAAGCATTAATGCGATCAGAATCGGAAGAGGAAGAAACTGGAGGCGGCATTGGCTGGAAGTTCCTCAGCAGAGAGATCAAATCTTGATCTTGATGTTGTGGCGGAGACATAGATAGAAGACGTGCATAAAGAAGATCAGATAGCTCAGAAATCGGAGCATCATGAATAGAAGCCCTGGAAATCCCCGCAGACTGAGTGAATAATGAAGGAAAAGGAAGAGATACAATCGGTGATGTAGATGAAGACACCGCAGAAGAAGGTTCCCGAAGAATCACCCCTGAAGGACTGCGGAAAGGAATCTCAGGAGGAATAATCGAAGTATCTATCTCTGGCATTTTCCCTTTGAAAAACGACTTCAGCTTGTTAATATCTTCTTCTTTTTGAGCATCCACCCTTTCTGAGAACTGACGAATAACCTCATTCAGAGTTGTAAATTTCTCCGAAGAAACACGTGCATGAACCATAGAAAGCTCAACAGCAGAAACAGTGGTAGCAGTAACATCAACAGTAAAAGAAGCAGGAGCATGACTCTGTGTTTGAGTGGAGGTTTGAGAAAATGAGATATCCAGTTAATCAACGTTTAAACAGGCAGCAGAAGGATCAATAGATACCGATTCATCTTCTGAAACATCTTCTGAGACAACAACCACTTCCGGTGTTCTTATTTTTCGTTCAGACACTTTCATGTTGGGTTGATCGGCATCATCATCATCATCATCGTCTGAATCACTTGTTGTATTTTCATCATCATCATTTGTTGCATCATCATTAGCAACTCCAGTTTCATCAGGATTAGCATCTTCTCTAACATCAGCAGTAACAGTAGTGGCTTCAGCTTCAATAGCAGCAATGACAGATTCCACATGATGAGTAGCAACGTCTTGTGGTGTTGCAGAAAGATCAACATCTGTCTCTAGTGTAGTTGCAATGGCAGTAACTATTTCCTGAGTATTTGCTTCAACTTGCTCTTCATGAGAAGTACCAGTTGGAGTGCCATGAGAAGGTTCTTCCTGTTCAGCCTCTACAAATTCATTTTCTAAACAATAATCGATGACACTGTCATTGGTCATGTCAGCATAATTGGCAATAAGACCATAAGGAATGGTCATAGAAAAAGTGAAGGAATTCTTCTGTTTCTGAAGATAAAGCATCTCGGAATCCTGAACTTGCGGCCAAGATAATCTTCGTGGAATGGCCGGATTGCTTCGAAACATGCTTCTAATAATCAGCTTGAGAAACCTGATAAAAGGAATGAACTTTCGTCGCTTGTTGGTTAACTTGTCTTTCACTACTTCTGAAAGCTCGGTCCATAAAATAGTCGTATAGTCGACATGCAGATCATAGACTACTGCATGGAACAGTCGAAGATAGTGAAGACTAGAACTATCCGTGCCGGTATGTTTAGAAGTTAAGCACCTGTTGATGACAGAAAATAAAGAATACCAGACAGGAGGAAGATTAGACTTGTCAAAGTCTACAACCTTTTGCAGTGAACCAACATATCCTAGTCGTTTGATGCCCTCAAAAACTTCCTCTTCGGATGGAAAGTTATCATACGTTGTCCTTCCAGGTCTAGAAGTAGGCTCAGGAAGCTCAAGAATCAACCGTAAACGCTTGTAAGAAAGATATGAATCAAATTGATCAATTTTGAGATCAAATCGATGAGGACGTGCCAGTTCGTTCTTAGTGATGGTGTGCCAGACTTGCTGAACATAGACTTCCGGAACATCAGCAACTGAAAAAAGAGCTTGAGAGAGCGGATGTCCACGAAGAATGGAGAGTATGACAGGATGAATCTTGATGCGATCAAAGTCAAAAAAGTAGTTGTTACGCTTATAAGGCATGTACATGATGTTAGGAAACACATTATTTGGAGTTTGCCTAGATATAGAAAGATCAGCCCCAACAGATGGAACAGATGGCATAGGTGTATCATGCGATGCCTGATCAGCCGGATCCTCAAGAACGACATTCTCGTCTTGAATCATTGGATCAAAATTTGTTCGAGAAGACATGATAACCTGAAACACAAAAACAAAACAAAGTTAAACATCCAACAGAAAACACGAAAAAAATTTACCCACATTGAGTAGTCAGTGAGAAGAATGAATTGTCTAATTCTGATCTTCCACATGTCAAACTCACTGGGTTTGAGCATTGGAACCTTAGAGACCAGAGTACTGTTTGATTCTGCAAGGTTTTCCATGATGAATGAAAAGATGTTTCTGAGGGAGTTAGGCTCTGATACCACTTGTCAGGATCGAATTCTTAACAAGAATAAATTCTCAGAAACTAATATCAAAGAAGTTGCGGAATAACACTTTGATATTCAATAAAACAGGAAACCAAAACAATATATAATCAACAACTTGTAAACTTGTATTGAATGCTTGAAGTTACAAGATTAAACACACAACCTCAATATTGATGAACAGACTCACCAATACGAATTCTACTTCTCTAGAATTAGGATCTATGCCTTGAGGTTGATTTTCTCTAAAAACTTAGGATGAATAAATTAATCTCTTTTTAAACTATTCTATCAAATCTGTACATATACTGAATAAAAAGATAATTACAATAAATAAAATATCTTCAGTATATCTTCCATCATTATCTTCAAGCTTTCCATGAATATCTTGATTCTTTCCAGCTGTCATCCTTTCCATCCGGTTCTTTAAGTCAAAAGCAGTACTAAGTATGCTCAGCAGCATTAATTTCTTCTAGCAGCATTAACTTGGTCTTAGCAGCATTAACTACTAAGCAGTACTAACCACTAGCAGTACTAACTAGTTAAGCAGTACTAACTTTGTTCAAGCAGCACTAACTTTGACTAGCAGTATTAATTCTACTAGCAGTAGTAATACTCAGCAGTATTAACTTTGAAGTCTTCTGGCAGTAGTAATTCTGAACTAGCAGCATTAAAGACTTGTTCACATCTTCAGTTCCCAACAATCTCCCCCTAACTTGACTTTTAGAAAGAGAAGTCAAGTTCTTCAAATGCTTCCAAAATCTTCATTGATCTACTCCAATGTTAGGATCCAGTCCCATGCTCTGATTAATAGTTCTTTGAATTAAGTACTTTGCCATTTTTGAATTTGGTGTACAACTCAACTTCTTATTTAACATGGCATGAAGCTTCAGATTTGTATGGTTGTATACCCTATCCACCAAGTAATACTCCCTGTGAAAAGTATCCAATGCTAGTTCATAGACTTCACTCCTTTCATATAGAGTCCATCCTCTAACAGTCTTAAATACATCTTTTATCAAATGCTTTACTGCTTCTGGTTTGAACAACATGCACAAATATTCCATAACTAGCTTCACAATTGGTAACCCTGGAGCTGTTAACTGATCTGCATGAACTTTCATCCCCACTGTAAACATTTCTTCCAAATCAGATCTTGAACACTCTCTGACAATTTTGCTCCAGGTGCTGTAGACTTCATACCTCTCATCCTTTCTTTTCAATCTGATGTACTCTTTACCATCCACCTCTACAGTATCCCAGAGGATAACTTCAGGAGGTTTGAATCCAACAGGTTCAACTGAAATAGGCTTTGGAATTTTATCCATTACCACCATGTACATGTTTACATCTGAACTCTGTGGTATTTCTTCCTGAGATTCAACTTTCTTCTCTTCTTCTACTCTAGACTTCTTTTCAACTTTCTTTCTGTTGGCCATCATCTTGGTTCTCTTCAGTATCCTTTGCCCTTGTCCTATAGTAGCTTCTTTCTTATTTTCTTCCTTTTTCCTTTCTTCTGATCTAGGGCCTTTAGAAGCAATAGACTTAACTCTTTTTATCTTCTTGATCTTCTGAGCTAGAGTCTCTTCTTCCTTAATCTCTACCTTTTTCTTTGTTGGAGTTCCCTCTTCACTTTCAGGGAAGGGTTTATTGATATTCACATCATGCCTCTCCTTAGCTTTCTTTTCAAACTCCACTCTGTCCTTTTCATTACTCTTCAGCTTCCCCATTTCTTTCTCATATAGCTCCTTGATTTGATCAAAATTCATTTTCACAAACATTTCTTTCTTTACACCAATTGCACTCCTCAAGAAAGTTATCATTTTGTTTCTTTCCTGAGTGGCAAGGTAAGTTTGTGAAGGTCTTCTCTTCTTAGCACTTGTTCTTGCCATCATAGCCTTTTTCAAGCACATTGCTCTTTGCTTAGCTTTCTCTGTTTCCAGCCCTTTCTAGAATGCTTCATTTAACTCATTTGCAAGTGCTCTGGCCATTTCTCTGTCTTTTTCAACCTATTCCTTTTCTGCTAGATCTAACTCTTCTTGCATTTTCTTTGCTAATGCTTCATCTGACTCAATCATCTTTTGCTTTTTAGATGGTTGATCAGATTCTATCATCTTCAGTAAATGATTCCTTTTCACAGTCTTCAATTACTGTGGGTATGGGAAAAATCACAGATTTAGATATACTTTCTTGAACTTGTGTGATCTCTGATTCTCCACCACCTGTTCCTGTATACTCATTACTAAATCCAAAAGAGTTAGTTAGTGAATCAATGTCAAATAGCCACTGAGGTCCAGACCCAACAGGATTTGGTGTGTTCTCATTGCATTTGACATTGTCACTTTCTTCAATTATTCTAGAAGAAGAGTTAAAAACTCTGTAGGCCTTACTCTGAGATGAATATCCAACAAGAAATCCATCATCTGCTTTGCTATCAAACTTACCTAAGTGAGATTTGGTATTTAGAATTGTACAAGGACACCCAAAAGATTTGAAGAAACCAATAAAAGGTTTTCTTTGATTTAAAAGCTCATATGGGGTCTTGTTCTTTTGCTTGACCACTAGAACTCTGTTTTGGACATAACAGGCAGTATTAACTGCTTCAGCCCAGAATGTAATTGGCAATTTTGAATCAGCCAACAGAGATCTAGCAGCTTCTATTAGTGTCCTATTTCTCCTTTCAGCAACACCATTCTGTTGAGGAGTCCTAGGAGCACTATATTGTCTCTCAATACCTTTTCCTTCACAAAAAGTGTTTAAATCATGATTTTTAAATTCAGTTCCATTATCTGATCTAATGACTTTTACTCTTTGATTAGTTTGGTTTTCAATTCTTAGAATAAAGGATTTGATAAGTCCACTTGTTTCATCCTTAGTCCTTAGAAAATATACCCAAGTAAATCTGGAGTAATCATCAACAATAACCAAGCAGTAAGATTTCTTGCCTATACTCATAACATTTGTAGGACCAAACAGATCCATATGCAATAACTGGAGACAAAAAGAAACAGAATTTAACTCTTTGGTCTTATGAGAAGTTTTGTGTTGTTTGCCTTTAAGACAAGCAACACAATGATCATCACATGAAAAGACTTTTGAAGGTAAACCTCTTACAAGGTTATTTTTAACAAGATTGTTCATAGTCTTGAAATTCATGTGACACATCCTTCTGTGCCAAAGGGAGGATTCATCTATAGAAGCTTTTGAAACAAGACAATTTAAAGATGAATCACTATCAACATTGTCCAAATCAAGACAGTAAACATTGTCCTTCCTTGGAGTTCTAAGTAGTATCATGCTTTCATCAACTACCTTGAACCCTGGAGCAAGAATCATACACTCAGTATTAGTAAATAATATACTATGTTGTTTGTCACAAACCTGTGATACACTTAACAGGTTGTACTTTAATTGATCAACATAGTAGACATCCTCAAATGTCATCTTACCTTTGGTGACATTACCTTTTCCACTTATCTTACCACCAGTAAGATTGTCTCCAAATGCAACATGTCCTCCATTAATTTGCTTGAAATCCTGAAGGCATGACATGTTGCCAGTCATGTGCCTAGAGCAACCACTATCAACATGCCATATGCTCTTTCTCTTGAGCTGTTGGTTGCCCTGCACATTAAATAAATCAATTAGTATGATTGGGGACCCAAGCCAAAGTGATCTTGGGTCTTCCTTTCTCATCAAAGTATTTACATTCCTTTTTAATGAGGTTTTTAAACTCAGAGCACTCTTTATTAGAGTACTTTGTCAATATGATTGGCTTAGCAGAATCAACACTGGAAGCAGTACTAACCTTAGAAGTACTAACAGAGTTAGCAGTACTAACAGGTGTAGCAGTACTAACAGGTGTAGCAGTACTAACAGGTTTAGCAGTAGTATTACTTCTAGCAGCACTATCATTGTCAGCAGCACTATTTGTGGTAGCAGTACTAACAGTTTTAGTGCTTTTAGGAATCCACATATTGACACTTTCTTTAACAGAATACTTTTTCTTCATGTGGCTTTTAGTTTTAACAGTTTTCTTAGCCACATGGTTCTTTTCAATTTTCTTATAACCAAAGGGTTTTTGCATGGATCTTTGGAAATTCATTCTTTGGTTCATAGGATTGAAATAACAGAATTTTGCAAGATGATTCAATTTGCCACAGATAAAGCAAGGTTTTGGTCTGTTGATTTTACTCAGATCAACCCCTTGTTTATGTGCCCATTGATTATTCCAGTTTCTTTGATTTCCTCTCTTTTTGTCCTGTTTTTGGGGCTCATTCTTCTTACAAGTACACTGTTTGCAAGGACCTGGATTCACAACTGTGGTCTGTTTATAATGGACCTTACCAGACTTTTCCTCTGTCTTCTCTATGTTCTTGGATTTGATCCAAGCCCTTCCACAATCCTCATTGGTGATAATGTTGTTTTCTATAGAAGTCTCACCACTCACCTTGTTCTTCTTACTCTTGCCAACCTCTTTCTCAGTCTTATCCTCAACAATTACCTCATCTAAGGGATCTATTTCAGTGGCTCCCTCAGGCAAGTCCTTCCTATCTTTGGTGTCTAACAGGTCTGAAGTAGGAGGAATGTAATTGTTGTTATATGGTGGAGGTGTGGCATTATACCCAATTCCTCTTCTTAATTTATCATGAATCTGATTTTGCAGTAAGGAGTCCATTGCTTTAGAAGCATTTGAAAACTTTTCTACATCAAGCTTAACCTTGGTTAACTCCTCTTTCAGTTTTTCACTTTCCTCTTTAGATTTGGTCAGTTTAAGTTCTAAATCCTTTTTCTCCCACTGCCAGTAATTAGTGTCATATGAGTGTTGTAGTTCATTGGCTTGAAAACCTTTGATTTGATCTTCAAATCTCTCTACTATCCTCACATAGTCTTTTATATCCTTTTCTAGTCTCTTCAGGTCATCACTCATCTTCTGATTGTGATCCCTGTACCTTTTAACAGTGTCTATGCAAGTTTTAGAGCAGAGATTAGAACTTACCTCAGATGGGAGATCAGATACTTTAGCCATAAGAGCTTGATTCTGAATAGCTTCTTCTGCTTGATCACTCCAATCAAACCCCATTCCTTGTTGAGAAACAAGGGCTTGAGCAGAGTTTCTGTTGTTATTGAAGCTTCCAGATTGAGCTTGTTGATGGTTGTTGTTGTGAGACATTCCACTTCTGCATTCTCTAGCAAAATGTCCCTTCAGATGGCATTTGTAGCATTCTACCTTTGATTTATCAAACCCTGCTCCATCTTCTCTTCTTTGTGAGAAGTTGTTTCTTCCAGTCCTCTTTATAAACTTTTTAACCCTCATGGAGAGCATGGCCATCTGCCATTTAATATCCATCTCTTCCAGATCATCAGGATGAAGTTGTTCTAAGTCATCATTGATCAGAGAAGAATTTCCATGATTAGAAAGAAGAGCTTCAAATACATAATCAGTGCCTTTATCTAAATTTGATCCATTAGCAGCATTAACTGATTCAGGGTTAGCAGTAGAATCAATTGATGCTGATAGGAGTGCAGCATTATGAACATATCCAGAAGGCTTCTTCTTTGCCTCCACCTCAGCTTCAAATACTCTAAGATCATTGTACAGATCATCAAGTTCTTTGTCTTCCAACTGATCATTCTGTCTGAATGACACAGTGTACATGGTCCATTCATCTCCAAGGGACCTTAAGAACTTTCTGTTCACATCATCTTGATCAATCTGTACTCCCATAGTAGCTAGTTCACCAATTAGTTTATTAAACCTGTCAAAAGTTTGAGTCATGGACTCATTCTTAGTTGAGATGAAGTTTTCATACTGTTGTTTTAAGATTGCCTTTTGATTTCTCTTGGTACTTTTAGTACCTGAGAATCTCTTCTCTAGAGCATTCCAGAGCATCTGTGCATCAGTACAATTGCAGAATTGGTGTTGATACTCATTTGGAATGGCCAAGAGCAGTGTGCTCAAGGCTTTCATCTTTGTCTGTCTTGATTTCCTGTCTGTATCTGTCTTTGGAGGAGTTCTTTTGCCATCTTCACCAATCTTTCCTCCATCAGATGGGCCATTCTCAATGATGTCCCACATGGAGTAATCTGTGAGGAGAATATATTGCTTGATTCTGATTTTCCACATGTCAAATTCATTGGATCTGAGCATTGGAACTTTTGAGACCAAAGTACTGCTTGATTCTGTAAGATTTTCCATGATGAATAACTGTTTCTGAGAGAATTTAGCTCTGATACCACTTGTCAGGATCGAATTCTCAACAAGAATTAATTCTCAGAAACAATATCAAAGAAGTTTGCGGAATAACACTTTGATATTCAATGAAATAGTAAATCAATACAGAAAATATGAGGAACAAACTGTAAACTTGTATTGAATGCTTTGAAGTTACAGGATTACACACTCAACCTCAATATTGATGAACAGGCTCACCAATACGAATTCTACTTCTCTAGAATTAGGATCTATGCCTTGAGGTTGATTTCTCTCTTGAAAAATAATTATTAAAAGTTTTTTCTATCTATTCTAAACATTCTATACATATACTGATAAAAAGATAATTACAAAGAATAAACAAATCTTCAGTATATCTTCCATGTATATCTTCTAAGTATATCTTCAGTATATCCAGCTGTAGTATTTTCCATCCGGATCTCTTTAGCAGCACTAATAATGCTCAGCAGCATTAACTTCATCTAGCAGCATTAACTGCAAGCAGTACTAACCACTAGCAGTACTAACTAGCTAAGCAGTACTAACTTTGTTCAAGCAGTACTAACTTTAACTAGCAGTAGTAATTCTACTAGCAGTATTAATCTTCAACTTGTTCTGGCAGTAGTAACTACATTTATACTAGCAGTAGTAACTACACTTAGTAGAATCTTCAGTTCCCAACATCTTTGCTTTTCCCTTTTTCCTTGTATCTGCATCCATTTCTTTCTTCTCTATTTTCTCTGCTCCCCCTTCATTTATGACCACTCCCTTTGCTTTGGGAGTGTCATTCTTTGCTTTGATGAGCATTTCAGCTACTTCAATTTCTGTTGGTGTTAACTCTGGTACTGCTGCTTGTGAAGTTTCAGCAGCACTAACAGTTTCTGCTGTTTGTTTTGGCTTAGCAGTAGTAACAGTTTCTGCTGCTGGGGTTGTTACTGCTGCTGGTGTTGTTTCTGCTGCTGCCTTTTCTTCAACAAATTCAGCCCTTTCTTCAACAAACTCCCTTTCAAACTGTTGATCTATCTGTTCTGAGCTTGAATTCTCCCCCTTTTTGGAAGCATTGTTCTTATGTGACCTCTTCTTTAAAACAAATTGTTTTCTCCTCTGCTTATGCACCAACCTTGTCACCATTTTCTTTAATTTAGCAATCTGGATTTGTTGTGACAGGATGACCATCTTTATCTCTTCAATTTCTTTTCCTTGTTTGAGAACATCTTGGTTGATGTTCCCCATTGTTTCCATCAATTCATAGTAGGTATATCTGTCCTCACCCTCTCCAGAAGTGTTACCCTCTTTTGAAGGATCATTGGATCTTTTTGTAGTGGAAGTCTTCTGCCTAGCAGAAGCACTATCCACCCCCTTGGTTTCTTGGCACCTGGGACCTTTGAATGATTGCTCATTCAAAGTTGCCATGGGGAAGGTCTTATGGATGTTACCACTGACCTCCTCTGAGCTAGCAGGAGTAGTGGCAGCCTTCTCTCCCATATGCTATTCCTCCTCCTCAGAGAGCACCTCCTTTGGGTTGGGAGACACCCTAGTGGATTCCCTTTGAATATTCTCTACTGGAGAATGCTCCAATAGAGGGCTTTGAGGCTCTTGGTTAATAGTAGGTACACCAAGGGAAGAAGCCTTGTGTACCTTTCTCTTGACATAGGTCTTGGATATTATGGGAGTGGGTTTAGCAGCAAAGGAATGAGGGAAAATTTGAGAGATGGAAGGTTGGGATTGGCTAGCAGTGGGTTGGTCTAATGGGGGCCTTGACCCTGCTACCATACCTTCATTAGTTTGGGACACCACCATCATTGTAGAGAACAATGGGGTGTCTACTCCTTCCGAGTCCCCAGCAGATCTTCTCATATTTGAGAAAACCTTGCCTTTAGGGGGTTTTGGTACATATATTCCATCAGAATGAGGAATATCCGTCAATTCATGGTTGATTACTGCTTGAACAAACCTGGGATACATATAAAAGCTCTTTTTGTTTCCCATGTTTGAGACAAGATCATTGAAAATCATTTGTGAAAAATTGTACCTTCTGGCAGTGGCCAAACAGACCAAAGCATAAGCAATGGGACTGCTGAACTCACTCCAGCCAGTGGTCTTTTTAGAAATGCAGTGCATCAAGGTATGAACAAGAAAACGCCATTGGGGTGAGAATTTAGCTTTTGAGAACTTAAAAACACCCAATGGGCCTCCATACCCCATTTTTGTAAGAGTAGAAAACAGTTCATCATTAGAGATAGAAGTTATACCAGAGGTATTGTCTAGACGTAGACTGATGCGAATTACTTCTTCAGTAACTGTCAATGGCTTGCCACATACTGTCATCTTGATCATTTGCACACCATCCTCAGTAACAATGGTGGCTTGTGCCCAGAATTGCCTCTGATGCTCTATGAAGATAGTAGGAGACATAGTGAGAGCATGGGCAATGTGGCTAGACTTCAGAAAGTCGACTATCTGATGACAATCTTCAGCTTGCTTTGGCTTTTAGAGCATCGCGATTTCATTGTGCTCGTCAATGAACGCCATTGATGCCATTGACCTTGAAGATTCTTGCCTGAAAACTTTGAACTTTGAGAGAGAAAGGGTTTAGAGCGCAAGTGAACAGTATGCAAAGAGTCGTTATGAGCTTTTAGGCGGGCAAAGAGTATTTATAGTATTCGGGACATAAGCAGTATTAACCTAGAGCAGTATTAACTGAAAGCAGTATTAACTACTAGCAGTATTAACTGAAAGCAGTATTAACTACTAGCAGTATTAACTGAGAGCAGTATTAACTACTAGCAGTATTAACTACTAGCAGTATTAACTGAGATTAGTATTAACTACTAGCAGTATTAACTAAGAGCAGTATTAACTACTAGCAGTATTAACTGAAAGCAGTATTAACTACTAGCAGTATTAACTACTAGCAGTATTAACTGAGATCAGTATTAACTACTAGCAGTATTAACTAAGAGCAGTATTAACTACTAGCAGTATTAACTGAGAGCAGTATTAACTACTAGCAGTATTAACTGAGATCAGTATTAACTACTAGCAGTATTAACTAAGAGCAGTATTAACTACTAGTAGTATTAACTGAGAGCAGTATTAACTACTAGCAGTATTAACTGAACTTACTCCTTTAAACTTGCGAAACACTGAGTACTGCTATACATATCCTGAAAAAGAAGATTAGTAACACCAAGAATAAACAATATACAGGTATAGAACCACTTTTTGAGAAGGGGCTTATTCAGAGTTGATCATTCCCACACTTGTTACCAAGAAAGTGAATCTACCCACATCAAAAGCTTTAGTGAATAGATCAGCAAACTGATTATCAGTGTAAAGTTTTACAACTTGAATAAGTTTCTTTTCATTACAGTCTCTTATGAAGTGATACCTGATTTCAATGTGCTTTGTCTTTGAGTGCTTGACAGGATTATTCACAATGCTAATAGCACTGCTGTTATCAATAAAAATTGGAGAGTGTAGAAAGGTTACCCCATAATCCAACATTTGATTCTGAATCCATAAGACTTGAGAACAGCAACTTGCAGCTGCTATGTACTCTGCCTCTGTTGTAGATGTGGATACTGTGGTTTGTTTCTTGCACTGCCAAGACACTAGTCTTGCACCCAAAAACTGACATCCTCCAGAAGTAGATTTTCTGTCCAAGTTTGCTCCACCTAGATCACTATCTGAGTATGCAAGTAGGTCAAAGGATGACTCATGAGGATACCAAAGTCCCAATCTGGGTTGCCCTTTGAGATATCTGAATATCCTCTTAACAGCTTGATAGTGAGATTGCTTTGGCCTAACTTGGAATCTTGCACACACACAGACTGGAAACATTATATCTGGCCTAGAGGCTGTAAGATACATGAGAGAGCTAATCATGGATCTATAATGATGAACATCCATATCCTCCCCCTCAAGATATGCTGTTATCTGCTTGTGTGTCTCCATAGGTGTGCTAGCAGGTTTTGAATCTGAGAAACCAAACTTGGTTAGAATGTCCTGCACATACTTGGAATGACATATGAAGATTCCATCTGTCTTCTGTTGAACTTGGAGTCCAAGGAAGAAAGTAAGTTCCCCCATGGAACTCATTTTGAACCTTTGATGCATTAGTTCCTCAAACTCCTTGCACATGTTGTCTCTTGTTGATCCAAAGATAATATCATCAACATAGATTTGGACCAGCAAGATATCCTTCTTCTTTCTCTTGATAAATAGAGTCTTATCAATAACTCCTCTTTCAAAGCCATTTTCCAAGAGATAGGATGACAGAGTGTCATACCATGCTCTTGGAGCTTGATGTAGTCCATAAAGTGCTTTCTTCAATTTGTATACTCTGTCTGGATAGCTTGGGTTTTCAAACCCTGGTGGTTGACAGACATATACTTCTTCTTCAATTGAACCATAAAGAAATGCACTTTTCACATCCATCTGGTAGACTTTGAATTTCATGTAGGAAGCATAAGCCAGGAATAATCTAATTGCTTCTATCCTGGCCACAGGTGCAAATACTTCTTCATAGTCTATTCCTTCTTCTTGTGTATACCCTTGAGCCACCAGCCTTGCTTTATTCCTTATCACTATACCTCTTTCATCTCTCTTATTCCTGAAGACCCATTTAGTTCCTATTGCCCTTTGGCCTTTAGGAAGGTCTACCAGATCCCAAACATCTTGCAGCTTGAACTGCAGTAGCTCTTCTTGCATGGCTTCTATCCAACTGGATTCTTTCATAGCATCATGTGCCTTTTTAGGCTCAAGCTGGGATAAAAAGCAAGAAAGCACTGTGTGTTCTTGATCTTGGATTTCTTGAAGTTTACTTTGATTTCTAGTCATCATAGGAGAGGATATATCTCCTATTACCAGCTGTGGAGGATGATTCTTTTGTATTCTGGTGTGATGACTAGGTTCTTCATTAAGTCCCAACTCTAGATTAGAGTCATTCAACTCAACTGAAGTGTTTTCAGTAGCCACTTCTGGTTCTTTATTCTCTTGAGTCTCCTCATCTCTACTTTCTTCTTCACCTTGACTTGGTCCAGTAGATGGTTCCTTTTCACAGTCTTCAACAGGATTCACTGTGGGTATGGGAAATATCACAGATTGAGATATACTTTCTGAGACTTGTGTAGTCCCTGATTCTCCACTCTCTGTACCTGCATAATCATCACTACTGAAACCAAAAGAGTTAGTTAGTGAGTCAATGTCAAATAGCCACTGAGGACCAGACCCAATTGGATTTGGTGTGTTCTCATTGCATTTGACATTGTCACTTTCTTCAATTATTCTGGAAGAAGAGTTAAAGACTCTGTAAGCCTTACTCTGAGATGAGTAGCCAACAAGAAATCCATCATCTGCTTTGCTATCAAACTTACCTAAGTAAGATTTGGTATTGAGAATAGTACAAGGACACCCAAAAGGTTTGAAAAATCCAATAAATGGTTTTCTTTTATTTAAAAGCTCATAAGGAGTCTTGTTCTTTTGCTTGACCACTAGAACTCTGTTTTGGACATAACAAGCAGTATTAACTGCTTCAGCCCAGAAGGTAATTGGCAATTTTGAATCAGCCAACAGAGATCTAGCAGCCTCTATTAGTGTCCTATTTCTCCTTTCAGCAACTTCATTCTGTTGAGGAGTCCTAGGAGCACTATATTGTCTCTCAATGCCTTTCTCTTCACAAAAGGTGTTTAGATCAAGATTTTTAAACTCAGTTCCATTATCTGATCTAATGACTTTTACTTTTTGATTAGTTTGGTTTTCAATTCTTAGAATAAAGGATTTGATAAGTCCACTTGTTTCATCCTTAGTCCTTAGAAAATATACCCAAGTAAATCTGGAGTAATCATCAACAATAACCAAGCAGTAAGATTTCTTGCCTATACTCATAACATTTGTAGGACCAAACAGATCTATATGCAGTAACTGGAGACAAGAAGAAATAGAATTTAACTCTTTGGTCTTATGAGAAGTTTTGTGTTGTTTGCCTTTAAGACAAGCAACACAATGATCATCACATGAAAAGACTTTTGAAGGTAAACCTCTTACAAGGTTGTTTTTAACAAGTTTGTTCATAGTCTTGAAATTCATGTGACACATCCTTCTGTGCCATAGAGAGGATTCATCCACAGAAGCTTTTGAAACAAGACAGTTCAGGGATGAATCACTATTAACATTGTCCATATCTAGACAATAAACATTGTCCTTTCTTGGAGTTCTAAGTAGTATCATGCTTTCATCAACTACTTTGAACCCTGGAGCAAGGATCATACACTCTGTGTTTGTAAATAATATGCTATGTTGTTTGTCACAAACCTGTGATACACTTAACAGGTTGTACTTCAATTGATCAACATAGTAGACATCCTCAAATGTCATCTTACCTTTTGTGACATTACCTTTGCCACTTATTTTACCACCAGTAAGATCATTTCCAAAAGCAACATGTCCTCCATTGATATGCTTGAAATCCTGAAGGCATGACATGTTACCTGTCATGTGCCTAGAGCAACCACTATCAACATGCCACATGCTCTTTGCTTTGAGCTGTTGGTTGCCCTGCACATTAGATGAATCAGTTAGTTTGAATAAGGAACCCAAGCCAAAGTGGTCTTGGGTACCCCTTTCTCATCAAAATACTTGCATTCTTTCTTGACAAGATTTTTAAACTTTGACTCCTCATGCTTGGAGTATTTTGTCACAATAATAGGCTTGGAAACATTTTTGCTAGGGTTTAGGGTTTAGGCAGTACTAACACTGTTAGTACTTCTAGGTACCCATAGTAAAATACTATCTTTTAAAACCATGTTTTTCATAGGGCCTTTACTTTCAACAGATTTCTTTATCACATGTTTCTTTCCAGCCTTCCTATAACCAACAGGTTTTTGCACAAATCTTTGAAAGTTTATCTGTTGATTACTAGGGTTAAAGAAGCAATACTTAGCCAAATGATTCAACTTGCCACATATGAAACAAGGTTTTGGTCTATTGATTTTATTCAGATCAACTCCTTGTTTCTGAGCCCATTGATTATTCCAGTTTCTTTGATTACCTCTTTTTATACCAGAATTTAGGCTCTTAGCTTTATTGCAAGCACACTGTTTACAAGATCCAGGATTCACAACCGTGGTTTGTTTGTAATGGACCTTGTTATCCTTTCCTTTGATCTTCTCTATCTCCTTGGACTTGACCCAGATTTTCCCACATCCCTCATTGGTGATAATATTGTTTTCTAATGGTATCTTTTTACTCACAGTATTATCCCTATTCTTACTAGCTTCTTTCTCAGTCATATCCTTAACTACTACCTCATCCAAAGGATCTATCTTAAGAGCTTCCTCAGACAAGTCCTTTTTCTCCTTGGTTTCTAACAAGTCTGAAGTAGGAGAGATATAGTTGTTGTTGTAAGGAGGAGGTGTATTGTTGTATCCAATACCAGCCTTCATCTTATCATGAATCTGAGCCTTTAGAAGAGAATCCATTGCTTTTGAAGCATATGAAAACTTTTCTATGTCAAGCTTAACTTTAGACAGTTCCTCTTTCAGCCTATCAATCTCTTCTAAGGACTTAGACAGTTTGGTCTCTAACTCATTCTTTTCCCACTTTCAATAGTTTGTGTCATAAGAGTGTTGAAGTTCATTAGCTTGAAAGCCTTTGATTTGCTCTTCAAATCTCTCTACTATCAACACATAATCTCTTCTGTCCTTTTCTAATCTTTTGAGGTCATCACACATACTTTGATTGTGATCCCTGTATCTTTTGACAGTGTCTATGCAAGATTTAGTGCAAAGATTAGAAATTACCTCAGAGGGGAGATCAGACACTTCTGCCATAAGAGCTTGATTCTGAATGGCTTCCTCAACTTGATCACTCCAGTCAAATCCCATTCCTTGTTGGGAAACAAGGGCTTGAGCAGGATTCTTGTTTTGATTGTAGCCTCCATTCTGAGCTTGTTGGTTGTTGTTGTTTGGAACAACACTCATGCATTCTCTAGCAAAGTGTCCTTTCATGTGACACTTATAGCATTCCACCTTAGTCTTGTCAAAACCAGCTCCATCTTCTCTTCTTTGAGAGAAGTTGTTTCTTCCTGTTCTTTTAATAAACTTCTTCACTCTCATAGATAACATGGCCATCTGCCATTTAATGTCCATCTCCTCCAGGTCATCAGGGTGAAGTTGATCTAGATCATCATTAATCAATGAATTGTTGCTATGACTGGACAAAAAGGCTTCAAAGATAGTTCCAGTGCCTTTTTCTGAATTTACTCCACTGGCAGTACTAACTGCTTCAGGGTTAGCAGTAGTATCAGTAGATGTTGAAAGAAGTGCAGCATTGTGGATATAACCAGTGGGATTCTTCTTGGATTCTACCTCAGTTTCAAAAACTCTTAGATCATTATATAAATCATCAAGTTCCTTCTCTTCCAGATTGTCACTCTGTCTATATGAGACAGTGTACATAGTCCATTCATCCCCAAGAGATCTGAGGAACTTTCTGTTGATATCATCTTGTTCCATCTTCACCCCTACAGTAGCCAGTTCACCAATGAGCTTGTTGAATCTATCAAAAGTTTGAGTCATAGACTCATTCTTTGAAGAAGTGAAATTCTCATACTGCTGCTTTAGAACATCTCTTTGATTTCTTTTGATACTTTTAGTTCCAGCAAATCTTTTCTCTAAAGCAATTAGTTCCAGCAAATTCTCATACTGCTTCTTTTGATACTTTTAGTGCAGTTGCAAAATTGATGCTGATATTCATTGGGAATGGCCAAGAGCAGAGTGCTCAAGGCCTTCATCTCTGTCTGTCTGATCTTCCTCTCACCATCTGTCTTTGGTGGAGGTCTTTTCCCATCTGGTCCTATCTTTCCTGCTTCAGAAGGACCATTTTCAATGATATCCCACATTGAGTAGTCAGTGAGAAGAATGAATTGTCTAATTCTGATCTTCCACATGTCAAACTCACTTGGTTTGAGCATTGGAACCTTAGAGACCAGAGTACTGTTTGATTCTGCAAGGTTTTCCATGATGAATGAAAAGATGTTTCTGAGGGAGTTAGGCTCTGATACCACTTGTCAGGATCGAATTCTTAACAAGAATAAATTCTCAGAAACTAATATCAAAGAAGTTGCGGAATAACACTTTGATATTCAATAAAACAGGAAACCAAAACAGTATATAATCAACAACTTGTAAACTTGTATTGAATGCTTGAAGTTACAAGATTAAACACACAACCTCAATATTGATGAACAGACTCACCAATACGAATTCTACTTCTCTAGAATTAGGATCTATGCCTTGAGGTTGATTTTCTCTAAAAACTTAGGATGAATAAATTAATCTCTTTTTAAACTATTCTATCAAATCTGTACATATACTGAATAAAAAGATAATTACAATAAATAAAATATCTTCAGTATATCTTCCATCATTATCTTCAAGCTTTCCATGAATATCTTGATTCTTTCCAGCTGTCATCCTTTCCATCCGGTTCTTTAAGTCAAAAGCAGTACTAACTATGCTCAGCAGCATTAATTTCTTCTAGCAGCATTAACTTGGTCTTAGCAGCATTAACTACTAAGCAGTACAAACCACTAGCAGTACTAACTAGTTAAGCAGTACTAACTTTGTTCAAGCAGCACTAACTTTGACTAGCAGTATTAATTCTACTAGCAATAGTAATACTCAACAGTATTAACTTTGAAGTCCTCTGGCAGTAGTAATTCTGAACTAGCAGCATTAAAGACTTGTTCACATCTTCAGTTCCCAACAGTAACAAACTTAGAAGAATGCGGGTCACGGGTGAAACGCATAGTTCACTATGCGGGTCTAAAGGGACCCGAAAAGCACACTTTGCGGGTCTCAAAAACTTGAACAAAAACCCTAGAAGTCGTTTGTTCGAACCCGAAAACCACAAAACTAAAAATCTAAGCACAAAACAACGAAATTAAACCAAAACAAAACATACCTGATTGTCGATTATAAAGTCTAAACAAAACCCAATACGCAAATCGATCAAAATCAACTCGAATCTGAGTTTTTAGAAATCGATGAACAGTGAAAAAATCGCAAATCAGTAAAAATACACAGTAAGAGACCAAAAATGATATCAAAACAAAGTAAAGGAACACTAATCAACCTACAAACATAGAATGAAAAACAAAAACATAGCTGAAATTCCAAAGCCACAATCTGAATGATTTAGATGATAATGCAAGAAGAAAAAAAACACAGAGAGAATGGAGGGAAGATGAATAGTCAAACTAGTTCAAAAGGAATAAAAAAAAATACACTCTTACTTCTATATATTCTAAAAAGAAAGAACACTAAAAAAAATAACTATGAGAAAATTACCTGATAAGCCCCCATTACTCCCCCTACACAAATGCACAAAATTTATCAAATTAGTTTAGCATTTGCATAGTAATATCAGAAATACTTACCTTATGAATTTCTGATCAGCACAAGAAGTAATTAAACAGCAACATTCACTCCCCCTCAAAAACAGAATATTAGCAGATATAGAACCTAGATAAACACTCCCCCTCGAAAAAATGCACAGACCATAAGACAAAAACACATATAGCAAACATAAAGACATCAATATGAAAGATGATCTTATGGAATATAAATTTTGTAACAACTGAATATATAAAACTTTAAACAATAAACAAAATAAAGTCTACTTAGTAAAATTTCTCAGATTTATCAATCATTTGAAATCAAACATGATTTGTTGGATACAAAAACAAGTTTCATTGCATATCAAGTTAAGACATGTTCAGCTTCAAACACATGCAGGTATCAATTCAGTGTGCTCGCATGCGATCTTTGATTAGCTTCAAGAAAAATGCAATTTTAAACATAAAATGGAGAACTTTGCATTTACATACACTAAGACATCAAGAATTAAGATTTTCACAAAGTTACAGATTTATCGCAGCTCAAAATATGTCACCAAGTATTAAGAGATGTGTGCTCATTGGCATCTTTTAGCAGTGTGCTCATTGGCATCTTCACATGAGTGTGCTCTTTGGCATCTTTTAAGCTTTGTGCACTTTGGCATCTTTTAATCAAAGAGTTTATTAAGTAAAGAACATGCCGTAAACGTAACTTTCTATCTGACCCTATTGCAGGATTTGGGTTAGCCGCTCCCAGACCAGTTGGCCTTAGGGGACTAGGTGTCAAGCACCCCTTGGAACTTACTCTCCTGGATCAGAAAGGATACATTGACATATCCTAAACCCATTCAAACCAGTAAAACATGACTTTCGATCTGGTTCTATAGAAGGATTTCTGTTCGATCACTCCCAGATCAATTGACCTTAGGGGACCAAATGTCGAGCATCCCTCGGAACTTACTTTCCCAAACCAGAAAGGTCACAGGTACAAACTTTTAAACTCAAGGATTTCTGTATTTTAAATGCTTAAAAATAAAATCATCTCAATATCTCAGATCAATATCAAATAGCTTAGCCCATAATTTCATTACGATCTACAGTTCTGATCACTTATAATGTTCATGTAAAGTAAACCATAAATATGTCGACTTACATATCTTTAAAGCATAATCTAAAGCGTCAAGCATGTTGTTGACTTTTTGATGGTTGTAAGATTTGAAAAATGAACATATAAAACTTTAATATAAACAAAGCGACTTGTAAAAGATCCTAGAAACACATTCAATTCAAAAGAAAGAAAATCTGAAATATTTTACTTTACAGAGTAGAATTTGTTGGGAACTGAAGATTCTACTAAGTGTAGAATTACTACTGCTAGTTAAAGTTAGTACTGCTTAAGTGTTAGTACTGCTAGTAGAATTACTACTGCTAGTTAAAGTTAGTACTGCTTAAGTGTTACTACTGCTAGTAGAATTACTACTGCTAGTTAAAGTTAGTACTGCTTAGCTAGTTAGTATGCTAGTGGTTAGTACTGCTTGCAGTTAATGCTGCTAGATGAAGTTAATGCTGCTGAGCATTATTAGTGCTGCTAAAGAGATCCGGATGGAAAATACTACAGCTGGATATACTGAAGATATACTTAGAAGATATACATGGAAGATATACTGAAGATTTGTTTATTCTTTGTAATTATCTTTTTATCAGTATATGTATAGAATGTTTAGAATAGATAGAAAGAACTTTTGATAATTATTATTCAAGAGAGAAATCAACCTCAAGGCATAGATCCTAATTCTAGAGAAGTAGAATTCGTATTGGTGAGCCTGTTCATCAATATTGAGGTTGAGTGTGAAATTCTGTAACTTCAAAGCATTCAATACAAGTTTACAGTTTGTTCCTCATATTTTCTGTATTGATTTACTATTTCATTGAATATCAAAGTGTTATTCCGCAAACTTCTTTGATATTGTTTCTGAGAATTAATTCTTGTTGAGAATTCGATCCTGACAAGTGGTATCAGAGCAGAATTCTCTCAGAAACAGTTATTCATCATGGAA
Organism: Arctium minus; assembly: GCA_954870635.1. NCBI lineage: Eukaryota > Viridiplantae > Streptophyta > Magnoliopsida > Asterales > Asteraceae > Arctium > Arctium minus. Next base: position 162,719,538 of record OX941081.1, read on the forward strand.
AATCTTACAGAATCAAGCAGTACTTTGGTCTCAAAAGTTCCAATGCTCAGATCCAATGAATTTGACATGTGGAAAATCAGAATCAAGCAATATATTCTCCTCACAGATTACTCCATGTGGGACATCATTGACAATGGCCCATCTGATGGAGGAAAGATTGGTGAAGATGGCAAAAGAACTCCTCCAAAGACAGATACAGACAGGAACTCAAGACAGACAGAGATGAAAGCATTGAGCACACTGCTCTTGGCCATTCCAAATGAGTATCAACACCAATTCTGCAATTGTACTGATGCACAGATGCTCTGGAATGCTCTAGAGAAGAGATTCTCAGGTACTAAAAGTACCAAGAGAAATCAAAAGGCAATCTTAAAACAACAGTATGAAAACTTCATCTCAACTAAGAATGAGTCCATGACTCAAACTTTTGACAGGTTTAATAAACTAATTGGTGAACTAGCTACTATGGGAGTACAGATTGATCAAGATGATGTGAACAGAAAGTTCTTAAGGTCCCTTGGAGATGAATGGACCATGTACACTGTGTCATTCAGACAGAATGATCAGTTGGAAGACAAAGAACTTGATGATCTGTACAATGATCTTAGAGTATTTGAAGCTGAGGTGGAGGCAAAGAAGAAGCCTTCTGGATATGTTCATAATGCTGCACTCCTATCAGCATCAATTGATTCTACTGCTAACCCTGAATCAGTTAATGCTGCTAATGGATCAAATTTAGATAAAGGCACTGATTATGTATTTGAAGCTCTTCTTTCTAATCATGGAAATTCTTCTCTGATCAATGATGACTTAGAACAACTTCATCCTGATGATCTGGAAGAGATGGATATTAAATGGCAAATGGCCATGCTCTCCATGAGGGTTAAAAAGTTTATAAAGAGGACTGGAAGAAACAACTTCTCACAAAGAAGAGAAGATGGAGCAGGGTTTGATAAATCAAAGGTAGAATGCTACAAATGCCATCTGAAGGGACATTTTGCTAGAGAATGCAGAAGTGGAATGTCTCACAACAACAACCATCAACAAGCTCAATCTGGAAGCTTCAATAACAACAGAAACTCTGCTCAAGCCCTTGTTTCTCAACAAGGAATGGGGTTTGATTGGAGTGATCAAGCAGAAGAAGCTATTCAGAATCAAGCTCTTATGGCTAAAGTATCTGATCTCCCATCTGAGGTAAGTTCTAATCTCTGCTCTAAAACTTGCATAGACACTGTTAAAAGGTACAGGGATCACAATCAGAAGATGAGTGATGACCTGAAGAGACTAGAAAAGGATATAAAAGACTATGTGAGGATAGTAGAGAGATTTGAAGATCAAATCAAAGGTTTTCAAGCCAATGAACTACAACACTCATATGACACTAATTACTGGCAGTGGGAGAAAAAGGATTTAGAACTTAAACTGACCAAATCTAAAGAGGAAAGTGAAAAACTGAAAGAGGAGTTAACCAAGGTTAAGCTTGATGTAGAAAAGTTTTCCAATGCTTCTAAAGCAATGGACTCCTTACTGCAAAATCAGATTCATGATAAATTAAGAAGAGGAATTGGGTATAATGCCACACCTCCACCATATAACAACAATTACATTCCTCCTACTTCAGACCTGTTAGACACCAAAGATAGGAAGGACTTGCCTGAGGGAGCCACTGAAATAGATCCCTTAGATGAGGTAATTGTTGAGGATAAGACTGAGAAAGAGGTTGGCAAGAGTAAGAAGAACAAGGTGAGTGGTGAGACTTCTATAGAAAACAACATTATCACCAATGAGGATTGTGGAAGGGCTTGGATCAAATCCAAGAACATAGAGAAGACAGAGGAAAAGTCTGGTAAGGTCCATTATAAACAGACCACAGTTGTGAATCCAGGTCCTTGCAAACAGTGTACTTGTAAGAAGAATGAGCCCCAAAAACAGGACAAAAAGAGAGGAAATCAAAGAAACTGGAATAATCAATGGGCATATAAACAAGGGGTTGATCTGAGTAAAATCAACAGACCAAAACCTTGCTTTATCTGTGGCAAATTGAATCATCTTGCAAAATTCTGTTATTTCAATCCTATGAACCAAAGAATGAACTTCCAAAGATCCATGCAAAAACCCTTTGGTTATAAGAAAATTGAAAAGAACAATGTGGCTAAGAAAACTGTTAAAACTAAAAGCCACATGAAGAAAAAGTATTCTGTTAAAGAAAGTGTCAATATGTGGATTCCTAAAAGCACTAAAATTGTTAGTATTGCTACCACAAATAGTGCTGCTGACAATGATAGTGCTGCTAGAAGTAATACTACTGCTAAACCTGTTAGTACTGCTACACCTGTTAGTACTGCTACACCTGTTAGTACTGCTAACTCTGTTAGTACTTCTAAGGTTAGTACTGCTTCCAGTGTTGATTCTGCTAAGCCAATCATATTGACAAAGTACTCTAATAAAGAGTGCTCTGAGTTTAAAAACCTCATTAAAAAGGAATGTAAATACTTTGATGAGAAAGGAAGACCCAAGATCACTTTGGCTTGGGTCCCCAATCATACTAATTGATTTATTTAATGTGCAGGGCAACCAACAGCTCAAGGGAAAGAGCATATGGCATGTTGATAGTGGTTGCTCTAGGCACATGACTGGCAACATGTCATGCCTTCAGGATTTCAAGCAAATTAATGGAGGACATGTTGCATTTGGAGACAATCTTACTGGTGGTAAGATAAGTGGAAAAGGTAATGTCACCAAAGGTAAGATGACATTTGAGGATGTCTACTATGTTGATCAATTAAAGTACAACCTGTTAAGTGTATCACAGGTTTGTGACAAACAACATAGTATATTATTTACTAATACTGAGTGTATGATTCTTGCTCCAGGGTTCAAGGTAGTTGATGAAAGCATGATACTACTTAGAACTCCAAGGAAGGACAATGTTTACTGTCTTGATTTGGACAATGTTGATAGTGATTCATCTTTAAATTGTCTTGTTTCAAAAGCTTCTATAGATGAATCCTTCCTTTGGCACAGAAGGATGTGTCACATGAATTTCAAGACTATGAACAATCTTGTTAAAAATAACCTTGTAAGAGGTTTACCTTCAAAAGTCTTTTCATGTGATGATCATTGTGTTGCTTGTCTTAAAGGCAAACAACACAAAACTTCTCATAAGACCAAAGAGTTAAATTCTGTTTCTTCTTGTCTCCAGTTATTGCATATGGATCTGTTTGGTCCTACAAATGTTATGAGTATAGGCAAGAAATCTTACTGCTTGGTTATTGTTGATGATTACTCCAGATTTACTTGGGTATATTTTCTAAGGACTAAGGATGAAACAAGTGGTCTTATCAAATCCTTTATTCTAAGAATTGAAAACCAAACTAATCAAAGAGTAAAAGTCATTAGATCAGATAATGGAACTGAATTTAAAAATCATGATTTAAACACTTTTTGTGAAGGAAAAGGTATTGAGAGACAATATAGTGCTCCTAGGACTACTCAACAGAATGGTGTTGCTGAAAGGAGAAATAGGACACTAATAGAGGCTGCTAGATCTCTGTTGGCTGATTCAAAATTGCCAATTACATTCTGGGCTGAAGCAGTTAATACTGCCTGTTATGTCCAAAACAGAGTTCTAGTGGTCAAGCAAAAGAACAAGACCCCATATGAGCTTTTAAATCAAAGAAAACCTTTTATTGGTTTCTTCAAATCTTTTGGGTGTCCTTGTACAATTCTAAATACCAAATCTCACTTAGGTAAGTTTGATAGCAAAGCAGATGATGGATTTCTTGTTGGATATTCATCTCAGAGTAAGGCCTACAGAGTTTTTAACTCTTCTTCTAGAATAATTGAAGAAAGTGACAATGTCAAATGCAATGAGAACACACCAAATCCTGTTGGGTCTGGACCTCAGTGGCTATTTGACATTGATTCACTAACTAACTCTTTTGGATTTAGTAATGAGTATACAGGAACAGGTGGTGGAGAATCAGAGATCACACAAGTTCAAGAAAGTATATCTAAATCTGTGATTTTTCCCATACCCACAGTAATTGAAGACTGTGAAAAGGAATCAGTTACTGAACCAAGTCAGAGTGAAGAAGACACTAGAGATGAGGAGACTCAAGAATCAGAAGTGACATCTGAAGACACTTCAGTTGAATTGCATGACTCTAATCTAGAGGATGGACTGAATGTAGAACCTAGTCATAACACAAGAGTTCAAAAGAATCATCCTCCACAGTTGATAATAGGTGATGTCTCTTCTCCCATGATGACTAGACATCAAAGCAGGCTTCAGGAAATGCAAGATCAACAGCATACAGTGCTCTCATGTTTTCTATCCCAGCTTGAGCCTAAAAAGGCACATGATGCTATGAAAGAATCTAGCTGGATAGAAGCAATGCAAGAAGAATTGTTACAGTTCAAGCTACAAGATGTGTGGGATCTAGTAGACCTTCCTAAAGGTCACAGAGCAATTGGCACAAAATGGATCTTCAGAAACAAGAGAGATGAAAGAGGTATTGTTATAAGAAACAAAGCAAGGCTGGTAGCTCAAGGCTACACTCAAGAAGAGGGCATAGATTATGAAGAAGTTTTTGCACCTGTAGCTAGGATAGAAGCAATCAGACTATTCCTAGCCTATGCTTCTTACATGAACTTCAAAGTCTACCAAATGGATGTAAAAAGTGCTTTTCTCTATAGGTCAATTGAAGAAGAAGTATATGTCTGTCAACCACCAGGGTTTGAAAACCCAAGCTATCCAGACAGAGTATACAAATTAAAGAAAGCACTTTATGGACTACATCAAGCCCCAAGAGCATGGTATGACACCCTGTCATCCTATCTCTTGGAAAATGAATTTGAAAGAGGAGTTATTGATAAGACTCTCTTTATCAAAAGAAAGAAGAAGGATATCTTGCTGGTCCAAATCTATGTTGATGACATTATTTTTGGGTCTACAAGAAACAACATGTGCAAGGAGTTTGAGGATTTAATGCATCAAAAGTTCAAAATGAGTTCCATGGGGGAACTTACTTTCTTCCTTGGACTCCAAGTTCAACAGAAGTCAGATGGCATTTTTATATGTCAATCCAAGTATGTGCAGGATATTCTAACCAAGTTTGGTTTCTCAGAATCAAAACCTGCCAGCACACCTATGGAAACACACAAGCAGATCACAGCAGATCTTGAGGGGGAGGATATGGATGTGCATCTTTATAGATCCATGATTGGCTCTCTCATGTATCTCACAGCATCAAGGCCAGATATTATGTTTCCAGTCTGTGTATGTGCAAGATTTCAAGTTAGGCCAAAGCAATCTCACTTTCAAGCTGTTAAGAGGATATTCAGATATCTCAAAGGGCAACCCAGATTGGGACTTTGGTATCCTCATAACTCACCTTTTGACCTAATAGCATACTCAGACAGTGATCTAGGTGGGGCAAACTTGGACAGAAAATCTACTTCTGGAGGATGTCAGTTTTTGGGTGCTAGACTAGTCTCATGGCAGTGCAAGAAACAAACCACAGTATCCACATCTACAACAGAGGCAGAGTACATAGCAGCTGCAAGTTGCTGTTCTCAAGTCTTATGGATTCAGAATCAAATGCTGGATTATGGGGTAACCTTTCTACACACTCCAATCTTTATTGACAACAGCAGTGCTATTAGCATTGTAAATAATCCAGTCAAGCACTCAAAGACAAAGCACATTGAAATCAGGTATCACTTTATAAGAGATTGTAATGAAAAGAAACTTATTCAAGTTGTCAAAGTTCACACTGATAATCAGTTTGCTGATCTATTCACTAAAGCTTTTGATGTGGGTAGATTCACTTTCTTGGTAACAAGTGTGGGAATGATAAACTCTGAATAATCTTCTTCTCAAAAAGTGGTTTTATACCTGTATATTTTTTATTCTTGGTGTTACTAATCTTCTTTTCAGGATATGCATAGCAGTACTCAGTATTTAGCAAGTTTAAAAGGAGTAAGTTAGTTAATACTGCTAGTAGTTAATACTGCTAGTTCAGTTAATACTGCTCGTGGTTAATACTGCTCGCAGTTAATACTGCTAGTTCAGTTAATACTGCTCGCGGTTAATACTGCTAGTTAGTTAATACTGCTAGTAGTTAATACTGCTAGTTCAGTTAATACTGCTCGTGGTTAATACTGCTCGTGGTTAATACTGCTAGTTAGTTAATACTGCTAGTAGTTAATACTGCTAGTTCAGTTAATACTGCTCGTGGTTAATACTGCTCGCGGTTAATACTGCTAGTTAGTTAATACTGCTCTAGGTTAATACTGCTTATATTCCGAATACTATAAATACTTTTTGCCCGCCTAAAAGTTCATAACGACTCTTTGCATACTGTTCTCTTGCGCTCAAAACCTTTTCTCTCTCAAGTTCGAAGTTTTCAGGCAAGTGTTCACTAAGATCAATGGCATCCATGACATTCATCGACGAGCACAACGAGATTGCGATGCTACAAAAGCCAAAGCAAGCTTCAGGATTTCATCAGATTGTGGATTTCCTCAAGTCAAGTCACATTGCTCATGCTCTTACTGTATCACCTACAATCTACATTGAGCACCAAAGGCAGTTCTGGGCTAATGCCACCATTGTTGTGGAAAATAGTGTGCAAATGATCAAGACCAGAATCTGTGATCACTCACTTACAGTTACTGAAGAAGTCATTCGCATCAGTCTACGTCTAGACGATGCCTCTGGTATAATGTCTATCTCTAATGATGAACTGTTTTCTAATCTTACTAGAATGGGGTATGGAGGCCCATTGGGTGTTTTCAAATTCTCAAAAGCAAAGTTTTCACCCCAATGGCGTTTTCTTGTTCATACCCTGATGCATTGCATCTCCAAAAAGACCACTGGATGGAGTGAGTTCAGCAGTCCAATTGCATATGCTTTGGTATGCTTGGCTACATCCAGAAGGTACAATTTCTCAAAGATGATTTTCAGTGATCTTGTATCAAATATGGGAAACAAAAAGAGTTTCTTTATGTATCCCAGATTTGTTCAGGAAGTAATTAACCATGAATTGACAGATATACCTCAACCTGTTGGGGTGTATGTACCTAAACCCCCAAAAGGCAAGGTTTTCTCAAATATGAGAAGATCTGCTAGGGACTCGGAAGGAGTTGACACCCCATTGTTCTCTACAATGATGGTGGTGTCCCAAAACACTGAAGGTATGGCAGCAGGGTCAAGGCCCTCATTAGACCATCCCACTGCGAGCCAAGCCCAACCTTCTCACTCAAAAACAATTCCCCAGTCCATTCTTACAAAACCAACCTCTCCAATTACCCAAACTTATCAAAGAAAACAGGTAAAGAAGGCTCCTTCCCTTCTTGTACCATCACCCACACAGCCTTTAAGCCCTCTAAGGGAGAATTCTCCCCTAGAGAATATCCAAAGGGAAACCACAAGGGTGTCTCCCAACCCAAAGGAGGTGCTCTCTGAGGAGGAGGTAGAGCATATGGGTGATGAGGCTGCCACTACTCTTGCTAACACAGAGGAGGAAAGTGGTAACATCAATAAGACCTCCCCCATGGCAACTTTGAATGAGCAATCATTTGAAGGTCCCTGGTGCCAAGAAACCACAGGGGTGGATAGTGCTTCTGCTAGGCAGAAGACATCTACTAATAAAAGATCCAATGATCCTTCAATAGGGGGTAACACTCCTGGAGAAGGTGAGGCCAGATATAACTATGATGAATTGATGGAGACCATGGGAAACATCAACCAGGATGTCATCAAGCAAGGAAAAGAAATAGAGGAGATGAAGCTGATTATTCTATCTCAACAAGTTCAGATCACCAAACTGAAGAAAATGGTGACAAGATTGTTACAGAAAAGGAGAAGGAAACAGTTTGTGCTAAAGAGGAGGACAAGTGTTGAAGATGATTTCAACAAGGGGGAGAATTCAGAGGCTGAAGCAGAAAAAGAAAGTATTTCTGAGATGGGATTTGATGTTAAGGGGGAGAAAGCTGCAGAAACAGAAGCACAAGAAGTAGAAACAGATAATGTTCAAGCAGCAACAGGGCTATCTGTTGAAGAATTGGAAATAGCTGAAACCTTAGTAAAAGCAAAGAATGACACTCCTAAGGCTACTCAAAAGGCTAAGGGAGTGGTCATCAATGAAGGAGACCTTGAAAAGAAGACACAAGAAAGAAGTGAGGCAGGGTTGAAGGATACAAAGGGTAAAGCTAAGATGATTGAACCTGAACAACCTGCAAAGAAGAAAATTCAGATAGAACTGGATGAAGAAGTGGCAAAGCAGCTTCAGGCAGAAATGGAAAGGGAGGAACAACTTCAATCTGAGAAGGATAGAGAGCTTGCACTGAATATGGACAGAAAACTAAATGAAGAGTATCAGAAGAGCATGAAAACAGCAGCTCAGGCCAAGCAAGTACAAGTAAAAAGAATGCCATTCAAAAAGCAGAAAAGACAACCCTCCAAGACCTTTTTGGCCAATCAGGAAAGAAGAAAGATGATAAACTTCCTGAAAGGTGCAATTGGTGTTAAGGGGGAGATGTTTACTCATATGGCATACTCTCAGGTTGAAGAGCTATACAGGAAGGAAATGACAAAGCTCCAAGGGGATTCCTCTCAAAGGGAAGAAGCAGAAAGAAGGATGAAAGAGAGACATGATCTCAACATCCAACAACCATTCCCTGAGAAAACCACACCTTCCAAAGAAGAAGCAGAAGAGAAGAAGGAAGAACCTGGAAATGTTGGTAGAGAAGCCAAGTCTGGAAAAAGAGTGAAAACAATTGCTCCAAAAAGGCAGTTGAAAAGGCCTAGGGTGGAAGAAACTGAAAAGGAAGCAGAACCTTCAATCACATCCCCAACAGATCCAGTACAGAGCCCAGAGCAGGTCACTAAGCAAACTGATGAAAGTATGGATCCGTACATGACAATAGTGGAACCTTTGAAAGCTGTTCCAATCTCTATGCAAGCTCCAGAGATCATCTTCTGGGATATTCTGAGAGACAATGGAAAGAATTTCTTCAGAATCAAGAGAGCTGATGGTTCATTTGAAGCTTATTCAACATGGGGGAAAGTCATCAGAAGTTGTACAAGAGCTGATATGGAAGAACTATATAAAGTTGGGATGAAACTTTATGAACCTGTGTTGAAAGGTACTGAAGAGAATCTTCTCAAAGTGACATTGGAATACTTGTGCATGATGTTTGAGCCTGCAAGAGTGCACCATAGGATTAAAGATCATATGCATGAGTTCATATTCAAGAAGATTGACAAATGGATACTGTTTGAAAACTGTGGAGTATACATGATTACTATTGATAATTGTTATCATGAATACTACCTGGTGGACAAAATATATGAGCATAGCAAGGAGAAGTTAGAAGGGATGCTTAAAGCTACACTGGTTTGTACAAAGGATTCAGAAATGGCCAAGATTGTGGTGAGAAGAACTGTAAATCAAAGTTTGGGCCTAGATCCAAATTTGGGCAACTAAATGTAAGGTGTTGAAAGCATCTTGAAGAAGATCTGAAGAACTTGACTTCTCTTCTAAAAGTCAAGTTAGGGGGAGATTGTTGGGAACTTAAGATTCTACTAAGTGTAGAATTACTACTGCTAGTTAAAGTTAGTACTGCTTAAGTGTTACTACTGCTAGTAGAATTACTACTGCTAGTTAAAGTTAGTACTGCTTAAGTGTTACTACTGCTAGTAGAATTACTACTGCTAGTTAAAGTTAGTACTGCTTAGCTAGTTAGTACTGCTAGTGGTTAGTACTGCTTGCAGTTAATGCTGCTAGATGAAGTTAATGCTGCTGAGCATTATTAGTGCTGCTAAAGAGATCCGGATGGAAAATACTACAGCTGGATATACTGAAGATATACTTAGAAGATATACATGGAAGATATACTGAAGATTTGTTTATTCTTTGTAATTATCTTTTTATCAGTATATGTATAGAATGTTTAGAATAGATAGAAAGAACTTTTGATAATTATTATTCAAGAGAGAAATCAACCTCAAGGCATAGATCCTAATTCTAGAGAAGTAGAATTCGTATTGATGAGCCTGTTCATCAATATTGAGGTTGAGTGTGAAATTCTGTAACTTCAAAGCATTCAATACAAGTTTACAGTTTGTTCCTCATATTTTCTGTATTGATTTACTATTTCATTGAATATCAAAGTGTTATTCCGCAAACTTCTTTGATATTGTTTCTGAGAATTAATTCTTGTTGAGAATTCGATCCTGACAAGTGGTATCAGAGCAGAATTCTCTCAGAAACAGTTATTCATCATGGAAAATCTTACAGAATCAAGCAGTACTTTGGTCTCAAAAGTTCCAATGCTCAGATCCAATGAATTTGACATGTGGAAAATAAGAATCAAGCAATATATTCTCCTCACAGATTACTCCATGTGGGACATCATTGAGAATGGCCCATCTGATGGAGGAAAGATTGGTGAAGATGGCAAAAGAACTCCTCCAAAGACAGATACAGACAGGAACTCAAGACAGACAGAGATGAAAGCATTGAGCACACTGCTCTTGGCCATTCCAAATGAGTATCAACACCAATTCTGCAATTGTACTGATGCACAGATGCTCTGGAATGCTCTAGAGAAGAGATTCTCAGGTACTAAAAGTACCAAGAGAAATCAAAAGGCAATCTTAAAACAACAGTATGAAAACTTCATCTCAACTAAGAATGAGTCCATGACTCAAACTTTTGACAGGTTTAATAAACTAATTGGTGAACTAGCTACTATGGGAGTACAGATTGATCAAGATGATGTGAACAGAAAGTTCTTAAGGTCCCTTGGAGATGAATGGACCATGTACACTGTGTCATTCATACAGAATGATCAGTTGGAAGACAAAGAACTTGATGATCTGTACAATGATCTTAGAGTATTTGAAGCTGAGGTGGAGGCAAAGAAGAAGCCTTCTGGATATGTTCATAATGCTGCACTCCTATCAGCATCAATTGATTCTACTGCTAACCCTTAATCAGTTAATGCTGCTAATGGATCAAATTTAGATAAAGGCACTGATTATGTATTTGAAGCTCTTCTTTCTAATCATGGAAATTCTTCTCTGATCAATGATGACTTAGAACAACTTCATCCTGATGATCTGAAAGGATACATTGACATATCCTAAACCCATTCAAACCAGTAAAACATGACTTTCGATCTGGTTCTATAGAAGGATTTCTGTTCGATCACTCCCAGATCAATTGACCTTAGGGGACCAAATGTCGAGCATCCCTCGGAACTTACTTTCCCAAACCAGAAAGGTCACAGGTACAAACTTTTAAACTCAAGTATTTCTGTATTTTAAATGCTTAAAAATAAAATCATCTCAATATCTCAGATCTATATCAAATAGCTTAGCCCATAATTTCATTACGATCTACAATTCTGATCACTTATAATGTTCATGCAAAGTAAACCATAAGTATGTCGACTTACATATCTTTAAAGCAGAATCTAAAGCGTCAAGCATGTTGCTGACTTTTTGATGGTTGTAAGATTTGAAAAATGAACATATAAAACTTTAATATAAACAAAGCGACTTGTAAAAGATCCTAGAAACACATTCAACTCAAAAGAAAGAAAATCTGAAAGATTTTACTTTACAGAGTAGAATTTGTAAAGATTTAAACTTTTAATTTCAACATGCCGATTTTGGAAAGCAAAAAGTTAAAACGTTTTTCATCCATAGCTTTTGTAAATATATCAGCAAGTTGATATTCAGTTGGGACAAAATATAACTCAATAGTACCTTCTTCCACGTGATGCTTTATAAAATGATATCGCATGTCTATGTGCTTGGTCTTGGTATGCTGGACAGGATTGACCGATATCGTAATCGCGGACTTGCTGTCATAATAGATTGGCACCGTCTTGTATAGCATTCCGTAATCACGAAGTTGCGTTTTCATCCACAGCACTTGAGCACAACAACTAGCTGCAGCGACGTATTCAGCTTCGGCTGTTGATATTGACACGCAGTTTTGCTTTTTCGACGCCCAACTTATCAGTCTGTCACCCAGAAACTGGAGATGACCAGAAGTACTTTTCCTGTCCATTTGATTACCACCATAATCTGCATCAGAGTAAGCAATCAAACTATAATCAGAACTTTTAGGATACCATAATCCTAAATAAGGAGTTCCTTTGATATATCTGAATATGCGCTTGACTGCTAGTAGATGTGATTCCTTAGGATTTGCTTGAAATCGGGCACAAAGGCATTATGATATCTGGTCTGCTTGCTGTCAGATACATTAGCGATCCGATCATCCCCCGATATGTCTTGACATCGACAGTTTTTCCATCTGGATCAAGTCCGATCTTTGTTCCATGAGCCATGGGCGTGCCAATCGAAGATGATTTGTCCAAATTGAATTTCTTCAAAAGGTCAAATATGTACTTCGATTGGTTGATAAAAATACCATCTGGAAGATGCTTTACTTGTAAGCTGAGGAAGAAGTTGATTTCTCCCATCATGCTCATTTGAAACCTAGAGGTCATTAGATCAGAAAACCAAGTACATAGAAATTGATTAGTAACACCAAATATTATGTCATCTACATAAATTTGAACTAATCATATATCCAAGTTAGAACGATATATAAACAAAGTGGTGTCGATGGTTCCTTTGGTGAAGCCAGATTTGAGCAGAAAGGCAGACAGCTCATCGTACCATGCTCGAGGTGCTTGTTTCAACCCGTATAAAGCTTTATCGAGGAAATATACGTAATCGGGATGATCTTTGTCCACAAACCCCTCTGGTTGAGATACAAATACTTCTTCTTTCAGTTTACCATTGAGGAAGGCAGTCTTGACATCCATTTGATATACGGTGAAGTTTCGATAAGCCGCGAACGCGAGAAACATCCTGATAGCTTCTAATCTAGCAACCGGTGCAAAGGTTTCGTCGTAGTCAATCCCTTCTGTCGGTCCTTTAACAATACTACTACTATCAAGTTTTATAAAAACAACAACACAATTATCTGAATGAGTGACTTATATTGGATCTCACAGTTATCATAAACTATCAAGTTATCATTTAATTAGGTCTATATATATATATATATATATATATATATATATATATATATTGTGTCATCAAATATTAAACTCCTAAATACTCGTATGATGGCTTTGTTAAATTTCTTGACACTAAAATGTGGCTAGTAGAGGGCTAGGGGCACAGAGCATTGGGTGGAATCAAGACTTGATAGTCCTATGGTCAATCAAGCGTGGAGGGTTATGTTTGCTATGGCACAACTATTTAATCTTGAGGTTTCGTCCTCCGATCACTGCCCCATCTTGTTAGACCTAATGGTGGGACAAAATTTGATACCTTGACATCGATTTCAATTTGAAAATGCATGGGCCCGTGAGCCGTTATGTTACCAGATTGTTAAGGAATGTTGAGGACGAAATGGGTCTATTATGGATAAGGTAGTTATATGTGGGGAAATGCTAGGACAGTGGGGACATAAAATTTTGGGAGAGGCCAAGGGGGTGTTTACTTGGGGCTTAATTAGCTTAATGACAAAACCGGATTATTCGCGCAGACATTTGGAGTGTTTACTTGGGGCTTAATGACAAAACCGACATATTCGTACAGACATTTCCGGCTTATTCACTAAGTAGGGGAAAGATGTATTGTCCCCATTAAGACACATCTTTTACATTTCTACCCTTTAAAAATAAAGACATGCCTACCCTCCTACTCAATAATCACGCAGTAAAAACCTAGTTGCTCTATTTCACCTTCACTGCTTGTTCGATTTTGATTTCACCTTCACCGTTCGTTCGATTTTACTGCTCAAGTTCATTGCTGGTTCGATTACACTATTTCAATTCACTACTGGTTTGATTTCAACCCTAGACAATAATTTCCTTTGGTCGATTTCTCCAAAGGTAATGATTTTACTGATTGTTCGATACTTGTTTCTTTTCCATACTCGATTGTTGTTCCATACTTTTTTCTTCAGTCGATTGTTGTTCCATACTTATTTCTTAAGTCGATTGTTGTTCCATACTTGTTTTCTTCAGTTGATTGTTGTTCCTTACTTGTTTTTTCAGTCGATTTTTGTTACATACTTGTTTCTTCTCCACAGCTGCTCGACATTTCTACAATGTAGATTTTTGTAACCATAATTTATACAATGTCAATTTCATACTTGTTTCATAATTGCTACTTTATGTTTGAATTTGGCTACATTGTGTTTGAACTTGGAAGTTTAAGTACTGAATGAATTTTTGTTTGATTTTTGGATTATATCAATGAATTTATGAATATATGACTTAAAAAATAAACAATAATTTATAAATCAACTTAAAATTCATATTCAGGGGTGAATTGGTCATTTCTGTTATTCAGACTGTTAATTCAGATAAAAAAGTAAACAACAACATCAATTTATCCAGACATACACATTTATCCATACAGGACTTAATGGAAAATTTGGTAAACAACCCTAAGAAAAAGTTGTGTGTTTATAGAACTATAATTCATCGTTATAAAGGCATAAGGGATGGGGAGGTAGTCCGTGAATACAATAAAGCCCAAAAAGGAATGTTTGAGGTATTGCAAAGCCAAGATGTATATTGGAAGCAAAGAGCCTAGGCATGGAAATGGGATGGGGATGGGGTAGGGACCTGTAACACCCGCAATTTTCGGTAAGTAAAGGTCACCCGAATATTCTCGGAGCTTATAAATGGCAGGACTTTTGTTGGGAAATCATTGTTTGCTGTCCCTTGGAGTATCGGGAGTATTGGCATTGAAAAAGTTGAGTTTCGGGGCTCCGGAGGTCCCGCTACAATGTCTGTCGACTATGACAGTGTCATAGTCGCACTGTCACAGTCGCAGAGAAGGAACAGAGGCCAGAAGAGCTTGGCGACATTTCCAGGCGAGATTGCCCAGGGCAATGTCGCTGGTCAATGTCGCACCAGGGTGCAGAGGTCTGTTAAATCACGAATTTCAACCTTTTTCTCATTTTTCACTTCTCAAATTCCATCCTTTCTCTCCCAAATGGATTCCCATCTTCTTGGTTCAAACCCTAGCCATTCCTATGGCTATTCACTTTGATTTTGAAGCATTTCCATCACCATCAAAGTCTTGGAAGTCTAGGATTCAAGAAGCTACCATTTCACCACCTCCATTGAAGTCTTCATCAAGAAAATCTAGGGTTTTGAGTTCTATCCCACTATTGTAAGTTCATCCATTTACTTTCTAGCACTTTAATCAAGTTACAAATGCTCCATCTTTGATCTCATAGTGTTTATATTTATCAACTTTGGGTTGGTTGATCTTGGGGAGGTTAGGTCACATTAGGGTTTTTGGCCAAAATGGAGATTTTGATGTAAAGCATTTGGGGATCGATTCTAAATGGTTGAAAATAATTTCTTATAGGTGGAATTTGTACATCTAGGTTTTTGGGAAGATTTGTTGCGCGTGGACTCGGAATTTTTCAAGGAAGCTCATTTGGGGTAAAATCTAGATTTAGTCTAAATCTAGAAAGGTGAGTTCAAGTTGATTTGTGAAAATGTTGTACATGCCAAAATGTCTATTTTAAAGTGTTTATATGTTTTACATGGAAATGTTAACTACTGATCACATGATAATTTTTGGATATTTGAAAGTGTTAAACTTTATAAACTTATAAAACACCCACATTTGGGATTTTGAGCATTTTGATAAATGAATCATATATTTTGGGCATCTTAATGATTTATTTAATGGAGTATATTTTTGAGTATAAATGCTTTTTATTAGGTGTTATGGGATGATTTGAAATGATAAAAGGTATAAACCCACTTGGAAAATGTTTTGTCCCAATCTAAATTATGTTGGAGCTATTTGTGTGTTTTGAAGCATGGGTTGCAATATTGCGGGTCGTTTACGTTTGATTTCATTTTATGATTTTCAACGTTGGGTCTTTGGATTTGTTGAGCTTATTGCTCGGCTTGGATTTTGTTGGGTCTTGAGTTGAATTGAATTTTTTTCCTTTAAAGATATATTTATTCATGTTAAAACTCTTGAATTCACTAGGCGTTAGCCTAACCTTTTAATTTGTCGGCATGTGCATCAGGTTCCGTTTTGGGTTAGTGCTAGTGACACTATGAAGAGATAAGTGTTTGTTGTAAGCTCGAGAAGCGATTTGCTTGGTGAAGTCTTCCGCATTGGTTTTGGGAAGAGCAACTTGCAATTGGGTTAAGTAACACCCGACTTCGATTTAGTCCTTGTATATAAGACTGTAGTTTTATAATTGTTGTGGTTAATTATAGAAGTTTAAATTGAGGTATATGGAGATTGATGTATAAGTGGAAGTTGTTAATCCAAGATCACAAGATCTGTAGAGAGAGAATCTAGAGAGAGAAAGTGTTCTTTCGAATGAAACAGTAACTTGTATTCAAAAATGTGAAGGTTCTTACAACCAAACAAGCCAAGGGGACTTAAATACCCCAAGGCACTTACAAGACAGAAAAGAACAATAAGCACTGACAGAGAAAGAAAATACATACAATGATTACAATAAAATCAGATCTAACAATCTCCCCCTTAGTTATCATTGGCGCCGAGGTCTTCAAAAAACAATCTTCAAAAACAGCATTGACCATCTAGGCGACTTTGAAGGATCATTGACGTTCTTCTCGTTGTCGTAGTCTGTTCAGATCCTCGCAGAGTTGAACGGAGATTCAGTCTATCTTGAATAAAGACCAAAGTTCTACGGATCAGACGAATTTCATCATTTTCAAAAAGATATGACTCTCTTCTTGTTTCCAAAAACTTTCTTCTAGCCTCTTGAAGACGATGATCCAACTGAAGTTTGATCACCTTTAGAGTTCCATCAGAGTAATATCCAATCTCATCAATTCGTAGAAAGCATTTTTCACTTGAGTTGTTCTTATATACTACTCCGTATGGATCTTCGATAATGGTGAATAACGGATAAGACTCTAGATTCTGCAAACTTCGGTTGGGCCTTTCAAGATTAACCACAGGCTGAAAGCTTTCGACGACCATCTGGAAGTCAAAAACACGATAAAATCGGATCTATCGTCGAATGAATCGTTTAATAACAAAAAGAGTTTGAGAAACATCCTGAGTCCGGTGATAAAGATTCCTGAAGTGATCATATAAGAATTCAACATCATCAATTGAAGATCAATGAAATCAGCCTCTGAAAAGTTGTACCGCTTGCAGTCTCTTCTTTCCACTTCAAGGTCTGGATACCAGATGTTCACAAACTTATTAATTGTGACACTGAGAACTCGAACAATTAGATGAGGAGAAGCAACGGTGTTATTCTTTTTGCGTTGGCACTTGATAAACGCTAAGTATTCATGCTGATAAGCTTCTGATTCTTTCTCTACTCCAAGTATGGCATATATATTGATTGTCCTTCTTCTAGAAACAAAGATGTTGCTTTGGATATCTTCAAGAAAAGCTGTTCTGAGTCTAGAAGCCATATATCTCTGCTGTAGATTTCTCTGCCTTTGCTGCCTAGTTAAAGCTTCTCCTTCTTCTAGAAGAGATGGAGGAAGTACCGGTTCGGAAGAAGGAATATCTGCTTGAGCTTTAGATGACTGACCAACTTCAAATGCACTTGACGGAATATTGGTTGTCGGAGAAGAACTAGTTACTGGAGTAGATGAAGGTTGATCATCTTCTGGAATCTCACCTTGACTCGGAAGATCAACATATAGCAATTCAGCCTCTTTTGTATCTGATGCATCCATGAAAACAGTATCATCCTCTGTATCAGATAAGATGATGATATTGTTGCAATCTTCTTCTTTAACTCG
Source organism: Arctium minus (assembly GCA_954870635.1). Taxonomy (NCBI): domain Eukaryota; kingdom Viridiplantae; phylum Streptophyta; class Magnoliopsida; order Asterales; family Asteraceae; genus Arctium; species Arctium minus. Next base: position 162,737,364 of record OX941081.1, read on the forward strand.
AGCAACTTTCTCAAATCTAACTTCTTCATCATCATCTGAAGTTATCTCTATGAAGTTCGCGAAGAAAGATCTCATGTCATTTGCTGCTTCCGACTCTTCAACTTCATGAGCTCTACTTGAGACAACTGGATCCACATAAACTACAATTTGCATATTAAAATTTGCTTCAGACATATTAAATTCATTATGCAAAGCAGTTACATCAGCATTGTCAACCATGACATTCACTAAATCTTGGATACTGCAATCTTGAACTGTATCAGCAATCTTTTCTCTATCTCCATCCACTTCTTTTTGAACAACTTCTCGTGCTTCAGAAGACCCTTCTGTTCTTTGTCTCTTTCCCATCTCCCCCTCATGGTCTTGATGATCGGGATCATCTTGGTCATGTCGGCGTTTAAGAGACGGGCCAGCCTCAGTCCTGCATGATTGCTCTAGATGATCAATCTTGTTAGATAGATCGGAGAAAGCTTGTGACATAAAAGAACGAAGATCAGATAAACTAGATCTAACTTCTGATCTGAATTCCTGAAAATCATGAGATAAAGCATTAATGCGATCAGAATCGGAAGAGGAAGAAACTGGAGGCGGCATTGGCTGGAAGTTCCTCAGCAGAGATATCAAATCTTGATCTTGATGTTGTGGCGGAGACATAGATAGATGACGCGCATAAAGAAGATTAGATAGCTCAGAAATCGGAGCATCATGAATAGAAGCCCTGGAAATCCCCGCAGACTGAGTGAATAATGAAGGAAAAGGAAGAGATACAATCAGTGATGTAGATGAAGACACCGCAGAAGAAGGTTCCCGAAGAATCACCCCTGAAGGACTGCGGAAAGGAATCTCAGGAGGAATAATCGAAGTATCTTTCTCTGGCATTTTCCCTTTGAAAAACGACTTCAGCTTGTTAATATCTTCTTCTTTTTGAGCATCCACCCTTTCTGAGAACTGACGAATTACCTCATTCAGAGTTGTAAATTTCTCCGAAGAAACACGTGCAGGAACCATAGAAAGCTCAACAGCAGAAACAGTGGTAGCAGTAACATCAACAGTAAAAGAAGCAGGAGCATGACTCTGTATTTGAGTGGAGGTTTGAGCAAATGAGATATCCAGTTAATCAACGTTTAAACAGGAAGCAGAAGGATCAATAGATAACGATTCATCTTCTGAAACATCTTCTGAGACAACAACCACTTCCGGTGTTCTTATTTTTTGTTCAGACACTTTCATGTTGGGTTGATCGGCAACATCATCATCATCATCGTCTGAATCACTTGTTGTATTTTCACCATCATCATTTGTTGCATCATCATTAGCAACTCCAGTTTCATCAGGATTATCATCTTCTCTAACATCAGCAGTAACAGTAGTGGCTTCAGCTTCAATAGCAGCAATGACAGATTCCACATGAAGAGTAGCAACGTCTTGTGGTGTTGCAGAAAGATCAACATCTGTTTCTAGTGTAGTTGCAATGGCAGTAACTATTTCTTGAGTATTTGCTTCAACTTTCTCTTCATGAGAAGTACCAGTTGGAGTGCCATGAGAAGGTTCTTCCTGTTCAGCCTCTACAAATTCATTTTCTAAACAATAATCGATGACACTGTCATTGGTCATGTCAGCATAATTGGCAATAAGACCATAAGGAATGGTCATAGAAAAAGTGAAGGACTTCTTCTGTTTCTGAAGATAAAACATCTCGGAATCTTGAACTTGCGGCCAAGATAATCTTCGTGGAATGGCCGGATTGCTTCGAAACATGCTTCTAATAATCAACTTGAGAAACCTGATAAAAGGAATGAACTTTCGTCGCTTGTTGGTTAACTTGTCTTTCACTACTTCTGAAAGCTCGGTCCAGAAAATAATCGTATAGTCGACATGCAGATCATAGACTACTGCATGGAACAGTCGAAGATAGTGAAGACTAGAACTATCCGTGCCGGTATGTTTAGAAGTTAAGCACCTGTTGATGACAGAAAATAAAGAATACCAGACAGGAGGAAGATTAGACTTGTCAAAGTCTACAACCTTTTGCAGTGAACCAACATATCCTAGTTGTTTGATGCCCTCAAAAACTTCCTCTTCGGATGGAAAGTTATCATACGTTGTCCTTCCAGGTCTAGAAGTAGGCTCAGGAAGCTCAAGAATCAACCGTAAACGCTTGTAAGAAATATATGAATCAAATTGATCAATTTTGAGATCAAATCGATGAGGACGTGCCAGTTCGTTCTTAGTGATGGTGTGCCAGACTTGCTGAACATAGACTTCCGGAACATCAGCAACTGAAAAGAGAGCTTGAGAGAGCGGATGTCCACGAAGAATGGAGAGTATGACAGGATGAATATTGATGCGATCAAAGTCAACAAAGTAGTTGTTACGCTTATAAGGCATGTACATGATGTTAGGAAACACATTATTTGGAGTTTGCCTAGATATAGAAAGATCAGCCCCAACAGACGGAACAGATGGCATAGGTGTATCATGAGATGCCTGATCAGCCGGATCCTCAAGAACGACATTCTCGTCTTGAATCATTGGATCAGAATTTGTTCGAGAAGACATGATAACCTGAAACACAAAAACAAAACAAAGTTAAACATCCAACAGAAAACACGAAAAAATATTCCAAGTATGGTTTGCGGGTCCTTAAAGGAACGCAAAGGAAGAAATGCGTGTCCTGAAGGGAACGCATAGGAAGAAATGCGTGTCCTGAAGGGAACGCATAGGAAGGAATGCGTGTCCTTAATGGAACGCAAAGCATACTTTGAAACATTGAAAAACACGAAGAGTTTGCGTGTCACTAAGGAAACGCAAGATAGACTTTGCGTGTTCTTAGTGAGACGTAAACTACACAGAAAACGTAACAAACTTAGAAGAATGCGGGTCACGGGTGAAACGCATAGTTCACTATGCGGGTCTAAAGGGACCCGAAAAGCACACTTTGCGGGTCTCAAAAACTTGAACAAAAACCCTAGAAGTTGTTTGTTCGAACCCGAAAACCACAAAATTAAAAATCTAAGCACAAAACAACAAAATTAAACCAAAACAAAACATACCTGATTGTCGATTATAAGGTCTAAACAAAACCCAATACGCAAATCGATCAAAATCAACTCGAATCTGAGTTTTTAGAAATCGATGAAGAGTGAAAAAATCGCAAATCAGTAAAAATACACAGTAAGAGACCAAAAATGATATCAAAACAAAGTAAAGGAACACTAATCAACCTACAAACATAGAATGAAAAACAAAAACATAGCTGAAATTCCAAAACCACAATCTGAATGATTTAGATGAGAATGCAAGAAGAAAAAAAAACACAGAGAGAATGGAGGGAAGATGAATAGTCAAACTAGTTTAAAAGGAATAAAAAAAATACACGCTTACTTCTATATATTCTAAAAAGAAAGAACACTAAAAAAATAACTATGAGAAAATTACCTGATAAGCCCCCACTACTCCCCCTACACAAATGCACAAATTTATCAAATTAGTTTAGCATTTGCATAGTAATATCAGAAATACTTACCTTATGAATTTCTGATCAGCACAAGAAGTAATTAAACAGCAACATTCACTCCCCCTCAAAAACAGAATATTAGCAGATATAGAACCTAGATAAACACTCCCCCTCGAAAAAATGCACAGACCATAAGACAAAAACACATATAGCAAACATAAAGACATCAATATGAAAGATGATCTTATGGAATATAAATTTTGTAACAACTGAATATATAAAATTTTAAACACTAAACAAAATAAAGTCTACTTAGTAAAATTTCTCAGATTTATCAATCATTTGAAATCAAACATGATTTGTTGGATACAAAAACAAGTTTCATTGCATATCAAGTTAAGACATGTTCAACTTCAAACACATGCAGGTATCAATTCAGTGTGCTCGCATGCGATCTTTGATTAGCTTCAAGAAAAATGCAATTTTAAACATAAAATGGAGAACTTTGCATTTACATACACTAAGACATCAAGAATTAAGATTTTCACAAAGTTACAGATTTATCGCAGCTCAAAATATGTCACCAAGTATTAAGAGATGTGTGTTCATTGGCATCTTTTAGCAGTGTGCTCATTGGCATCTTCACATGAGTGTGCTCTTTGGCATCTTTTAAGCTTTGTGCACTTTGGCATCTTTTAATCAAAGAGTTTAATAAGTAAAGAACATGCCGTAAACGTAACTTTCTATCTGACTCTATTGCAGGATTTGGGTTAGCCGCTCCCAGACCAGTTGGCCTTAGGGGACTAGGTGTCAAGCACCCCTTGGAACTTACTCTCCTGGATCAGAAAGGATACATTGACATATCCTAAACCCATTCAAACCAGTAAAACATGACTTTCGATCTGGTTCTATAGAAGGATTTCTGTTCGATCACTCCCAGATCAATTGACCTTAGGGGACCAAATGTCGAGCATCCCTCGGAACTTACTTTCCCAAACCAGAAAGGTCACAGGTACAAACTTTTAAACTCAAGTATTTCTGTATTTTAAATGCTTAAAAATAAAATCATCTCAATATCTCAGATCTATATCAAATAGCTTAGCCCATAATTTCATTACGATCTACAATTCTGATCACTTATAATGTTCATGCAAAGTAAACCATAAGTATGTCGACTTACATATCTTTAAAGCAGAATCTAAAGCGTCAAGCATGTTGCTGACTTTTTGATGGTTGTAAGATTTGAAAAATGAACATATAAAACTTTAATATAAACAAAGCGACTTGTAAAAGATCCTAGAAACACATTCAACTCAAAAGAAAGAAAATCTGAAAGATTTTACTTTACAGAGTAGAATTTGTAAAGATTTAAACTTTTAATTTCAACATGCCGATTTTGGAAAGCAAAAAGTTAAAACGTTTTTCATCCATAGCTTTTGTAAATATATCAGCAAGTTGATATTCAGTTGGGACAAAATATAACTCAATAGTACCTTCTTCCACGTGATGCTTTATAAAATGATATCGCATGTCTATGTGCTTGGTCTTGGTATGCTGGACAGGATTGACCGATATCGTAATCGCGGACTTGCTGTCATAATAGATTGGCACCGTCTTGTATAGCATTCCGTAATCACGAAGTTGCGTTTTCATCCACAGCACTTGAGCACAACAACTAGCTGCAGCGACGTATTCAGCTTCGGCTGTTGATATTGACACGCAGTTTTGCTTTTTCGACGCCCAGTTTATCAGTCTGTCACCCAGAAACTGGAGATGACCAGAAGTACTTTTCCTGTTCATTTGATTACCACCATAATCTGCATCAGAGTAAGCAATCAAACTATAATCAAAATTTTTAGGATACCATAATCCTAAATAAGGAGTTCCTTTGATATATCTGAATATGCGATTGACTGCTAGTAGATGTGATTCCTTAGGATTTGCTTGAAATCGAACACAAAGGCATGTGGAGAACATGATATCTGGTCTGCTTGCTGTCAGATACATTAGCGATCCGATCATCCCCCGATATGTATTGACATAAACAGTTTTTCCATCTGGATCAAGTTCGATCTTTGTTCCATGAGCCATGGGCGTGCCAATCGAAGATGATTTGTCCAAATTGAATTTCATCAAAAGGTCAAATATGTACTTCGACTGGTTGATAAAAATACCATCTGGAAGCTGCTTTACTTGTAAGCCGAGGAAGAAGTTGATTTCTCCCATCATGCTCATTTGAAACCTGGAGGTCATTAGATCAGAAAACCAAGTACATAGAAATTGATTAGTAGCACCAAATATTATGCCATCTACATAAATTTGAACTAAGCAGATATCCAAGTTAGAACGATATATAAACAAAGTGGTGTCGATGGTTCCGTTGGTGAAGCCAGATTTGAGCAGAAAGGCAGACAGCTCATCGTACCATGCTCGAGGTGCTTGTTTCAACCCGTATAAAGCTTTATCAAGGAAATATACGTAATCGGGATGATCTTTGTCCACAAACCCCTCTGGTTGAGATACAAATACTTCTTCTTTTAGTTTACCATTGAGGAAGGCAGTCTTGACATCCATTTGATATACGGTGAAGTTTCGATAAGCCGCGAACGCGAGAAACATCCTGATAGCTTCTAATCTAGCAACCGGTGCAAAGTTTTCGTCGTAGTCAATCCCTTCTGTCGGTCCTTTAACAATACTACTACTATCAGATTTTATAGAAACAACAACACAATAACGATTACCAACCTGTATTGAATATATCAAACGATTACAAGGTTGATCGATTAAGTTCTTGATGTGTTCTCTATGTTTTTCTCTCTTTTACACCTTGATGTGTGTTTTTGTATGTGTTGTATGATCTGATCTATGAGAGAATGAGAGATACACTTAGATAATATCTAGAATAGATATTATCTATATCTAGTCTACCTAACAACTTGCAAGACCAAGTTGTATTATAAAACTATTATAACTAAATAATATCTAACAAGTAGATATTATATCTAACTAAACTAGAAACTAACTAAGTTAAACTAATATCTATCAAACTAGATATTAATTTAACTAGTACAATAGTAAATAAATACATTGAATTACATTGACATTTATTACAAATAGACATAGACTTTAATATCGAGAGTCGACGTTCCGGCTTTAGCTTCAGATTGCGATCTTCAGATTGGATGATCTTGAATCCAATGAGATTGTGTCTTAACAATCTCCCCCTTTGGATCAAGATCATTTTGAAAATGATTTTAGCAATTCAGTCTTCTTGTTCAGCTCAGAAGATGCAATCTCTTTCTCTAGCTCTTGAAATCAGCATGTCTTCAATCTAACAATCTCCCCCTTTGAAGAGTGGACGTGATTCTTGAAACATGTGATCTTTGCCATTTCTTGTGTATTCATTATCCCCCTTTTTGATGTTAAGTGCAACGACTTCATCAAAATTTGTAAGAAATGTCCTTCAGTTAGAGCCCCTGATTCGTCAATTCATAAGAGATTCATCTAGATCTTTGCAAATCCAGACAAATGTGTCATGTAACACCTGAATCAACTAATGAATCAGTTAGAAACGCCTGTCAGTAACACTAAGTCACTGTGTGTAACGAATATACATTGGAAAGGAGCTGTTTGATGTTGACTCCCCCAGGGCTTCCATCTAATCATCGAAACACCACAAAGGTTATTTCTATAAACGTTATGACAAAGAAACAAATTCCTTGTGTGTTCGTGCTTGTGTTTGAAAGAATTAAGCACGGATGATTGCTTATTGGCTCAAAATTGTGTAAACCACTGAGACAACAGTAAGTTAAACACAGACTCAATGTGCATGATTGAAGTGTGAAGGTAGGGCAGACTTCCTTCTTTTCAATATCCAGATTTTCTAAATGAAAATCAGATAGCAAATGTGTTGCATCCCCTTTGAAAATGTGAAACACTTTCTTGTTGAGAAGAAAATGAGTAGATAGTGAGGTTTGATCAAGAGTTGGCATGGGTTAGTTGCCTGTTTCAATAATGTTCACCAATGAATTGTGAATCACTAGAATGGTGGCTACCCGGCTCAGAAAAAGTTGGTGCAGAGTTGTGATATTCTTTTAACTCTGTTCTCACACGCTCTTTCTTTTAAACGTTTTGCTTTCTCTAATCACACTCATTTCTTTTCGGTTTGCACACTCAATCACTAAGGATTAACTTCGTGGGTAGAAATCACTGGTTAAGGTGATTCCATAGAAGTTTTGTTAATTCCTAGCACAATGAATGTTGTTTTCCTATGATGCACGTGAAGCTCAGATTGGTTTAACTATTGCAGTTAAAGAACAATTTAGATCATGAAAACATTTAAAGTACACTCCCAAAATATAAAATCTGTTGAAAAAATCAGGAAGTGGTTTGAACATTAAAAACAATGTTTTCTATGATTGAAAGTTGTCCTTCTTTCAACCATATATGAGATTAAGATAAAGGATTATACCTTAACGTTTGATCTTACTATACATCTCATGAAGCTAACCTTTAAGTCATAAACATATGAACTTGTAAGCTTCTCTCAAAAATTCTGCAAAAATCTTATGTCAAGTCAAAGTAAAATTTATTCACTTAAATTGAAAAGACAAAAAAGCAGTAAAACTTTTTAAAGTACGAGTTCTGATCAGAAATAATTAGAAGTCATCACCTTTTTACTCCCCCTGAAATTATGCATTAGTATATTATCAGTTGTAAAATATATGCATAAAATTTCAGAAAAGTATGTATGTACTCCCCCTTGATGGTTGATTTCCTCATTCGAGTATCGGAGTACAATCTTTTTCAGCACGGAGTAAGGTCTTTTGATCATTCAAGTGCGAGTTCTAAACTGTTGTGTTTAGAAGTCAAACTTCGTTGAAGTACGGGTTTTGAACTGCTGTGTTCAAAAGCCATCTTTCTTCCTACTCCCCCTTGACAGTAGGTGCCTGCAACACAGGTTTAGTTTTCTTTGGTACCCACTGGTATTTGGGTCCATGAAAGTTAGTTGCAGTTCGTATGGGGGTAACTGAGTAAGAACCATACCAGTAATGATCACTAGTCTTGTGAACAGGATCATGTGTACGACAATAAGAACAATAAAATTTCTTACCTGACAACCTGATTAATTGATCTCTCGTGTAGACGAAATCAGGTTTACCTTTACGCGCAATGTTCTTCTTGGCATTATGCGTATGTACACATGAGCTTTTACATTTCAGCTCTTCTTTAGCTGGTTTCCTGTTCCAGACCAGTTCAGCTTCTTCCTGGAAGCTTCTTCTCTTTCTTTGATGTGTACCTGAACAATCTATATTCCTGTCATAGAAAAGATTAGTAGAATGAATCTGATTAGAAGATTTAACTGACCTTTTGAAAAGAGCATTTTTCTGATGTGAGCTTGCGGCTAGTTTGTTAGAACCAACTGAAATATTTCTAGGTGAGTGGATTTTTGACTCTGGAGTCGTTCGCTCAGTCACCACCACCGTCTTTGAAATAATATTTTGAAGCTCTTTTACCTTTGAAGAATAACTGTCTCGTTCTTTGATAAGGAGCTCAATCTTCTTCTCAAATGCAAACTTCTTTTTCTTCTCTGTCAGTACACTCTTAGATAATTCAGATAGCTTCTCGGTAAGCTTCTTTAGCTTTGCTTCAAGGATGCTTCTTTCTTCTTTGAATCCCTTCTTAGCACCCTTCTGATCATTTGCCTTCCTCTCTTTGGCAAACTGATATCTTTCCAATATGATTACTTTCTCAAAGTCTTCAACTTTTTGAGAAAGCATTATACATTTAAGCTCGAGTGTCTTATTCTCTTCAACACTCTTCTTGGAAAGATCTAAGAACATCTTCTCAAACTCTGATAATTTCTTTTGAAGATCAGTGTTTGTACTCTCCCAATCCTTAAATTTCTTCTCGTTGCTCTCAACAAGATCTAGCTTCTGTTTTTGAGCTTCGAGATCAAAAATCTTTTCTTTTAGCTCAGAGTTCTCAGCTTCCAATACCTTAACCTTTTCTATTGAAGACAATCTGGATATACCTTCAAGCTGATCCCATGATTGTTTTGCTGAAGCCCATTTGCTAAGACTGTTATTCATTTGAATAGTAATCTCTTCTGAAATTCCTTTCAAGATAAGAATTTTGGCAAATTTATCAGTTTCATGTCTCCTTCTCTGCTCATCTGTGTATTCATTAAGGTATACTGGAACCTCTTTCATTTCCAACCATCCATAAGCACCTTCAAAATGATTGAACTTGGTTGGAATTGTCATCATCCCTTCCTGCAAAGATAATCTGATATAAGTATTCAATTCATGTTTGTCAATAAAGTCTAAGAAATGGATTTTCCATTGCTCATATTTTCCTCTTTTTAAAACAGGAGGTTTCATATCAGTTCCAGATGATAAAAAATCTTTCGAGATAGACAACTGGTCTAATTGATAATGGGTTTTAAGATCTGAAACTTTCTCTGTTAGACTTTTCTCTCTAGGAGGAGCAAAGAAATCATCAAGATCCATGATTCCTGTAACAAGAGAACTTGACAGATATGATCGTTAATCCAAATAAAATCAAATTCAAAATTCAGAAAATTTGATCACAATCAGAATTTTGTCCCCCTAGGCAGACTTAGCATGGGAGTCCCGCTAGGCAACGCCCTTACGGGGGTATGGGGGCAGCGCCCCTAGAGAAAAAATTTATGACAATTAAAGACCCTATTACAGTTTTGAAAAATTCTTAGAAAAATATTCTAAGTCTGGAAATTGGAGCTTTGCGTTTGAGAAGGTTTGCGTTTCAAGTGAGGAGCGCACAATGAGGTGTGCGGGTCTTGTGGGAAGCGCACAATTGAGGTGTGCGGGTCTAGTTGGACGCGCATAATGGAGTTGTGCGTTTCAAGAGGGAACCGCACAATTGAGATATGCGATTCACATGGGACACGCAAGGTTGATTTGTTCTTTTTAAGAGATGAACTCAATGTCTTGAGGTATGCGTGCTTTGGAACCCGAGAAGTAAGGAATGCGTTTCCTTTGGGACTCTCACAATAGAATATGCGTTTCCTTTGAGACGCGCACAGTAAGGTATGCGGGTTATTCTTCCTCTGTTGTGCGGGTGTTCGTCTTGTACTTCTGAAAATCGACTGAATCTTGTTCTTGAAACGATTTAGCAATACCAAACTCTACCAATATGTCTAGAATTACTTCTAGAACTGAATGTAAGCACTCGATCTCACTAAAACACTCTTTTTAGAATTTAATCTGATCGCACAGTGACTTACCCACTTCGACTGTTTTCACTCAAAGTCCACAAATTGGAACTCGATTTAAGCTTAAAAGTGAAATTAAATAGCAACAACTAGATCTAGCATGTAGTACGATCACACTCTGATCGATTCTAACACCTAAAACAGTTTAAATCACAAACTCAAATTTTCTTGAAGAACACAGAGACGTTTTACTTTTATAAAACTTCTTTTGATCTTTATCAGGCTCTGATACCAATTGTCGGTCCTTTAACAATACTACTACTATCAAGTTTTATAGACACAACAACACAATAACGATTACCAACCTGTATTGAATATATCAAACGATTACAAGGTTGATCGATTAAGTTCTTGATGTGTTCTCTATGTTTTTCTCTCTTTTACACCTTGATGTGTGTTTTTGTATGTGTTGTATGATCTGATCTATGAGAGATACACTTAGATAATATCTAGAATAGATATTATCTAAATCTAATCTACCTAACAACTTGCAAGAACAAGTTGTATTATAAAACTATTATAACTAAATAATATCTAACAAGTAGATATTATATCTAACTAAACTAGAAACTAACTAAGTTAAACTAATATCTATCAAACTAGATATTAATTTAACTAGTACAATAGTAAACAAATACATTGAATTACATTGACATTTATTGCAAATAGACATAGACTTTAATATCGAGAGTCGACGTTCCGGCTTTAGCTTCAGATTGCAATCTTCAGATTGGATGATCTTGAATCCAATGAGACTGTGTCTTAACACCTTCTTGCTGTTGATATCTTTTGGCTACCAATCTGGTTTTGTTGCGAACAACGATACCATTTTTGTACTTTTTGTTCTTGAATATCCACTTGGTTCTTATGATGCTTTTACCCTTTGGCCGTGGAACAAGTCTCCAAACTTTTAGCGCGTCAAACTGATTGAGCTCCTCTTGCATTGCTAAAATCCAGTCTGGGTCTTCCAACGCTTCAGATACTTTGGTAGGTTCAATCTTGCTCAGGAAGCAAGTGTACAAACATTCGTTGGAAGAAGCTGTTCTGGAGCGAGTAGAAACACTTGCTTGAGGATCCCCAATAATTTGATAGATTGGATGAGATCTTGTCCATTTTGTTGTATGAGGGAGAGGATCAATAACTTTTTGAACCACTTCTAATTGTTTAGGAGAATCTTCAGATGAAATAATGTCTGAAGATGACACATATATGGTTTCAACAGGAGGAGGGGGTATTTCCATGACATCAGATTCAGGCTCTTGTTGACCAGACATAGCTTGTACTTCTTGTTGAACATTTTCTTCTGGAACAGCTTCATCTTCTACAGACTCCTCATGAACAGTTTCAACAATTTCTGGTTCATGTATGAGTTGATCCGGATGATGTTCAGAAGGTATGTCTTGAATTTCAGGAGGTACTGAAGCAGCATCATGTTCAGAGGTTGATGCAGCGGCAGTAGGATTAGATGCACTCTCAGATTCCTGATTCAAGATATTTGACACATTATCAGTGTTTGGTTTAGAAACATCATCATAAAAAATTTCAAACAGAAAATCAAGATCAGAAAGATTAGACAGAGAATTAGAAGGATCCTGATTTGTCGACTGAAATGCAGGTTCTGAACTAATTTGTTCAAAAGTTGAGTTTCCAGTAATAGCGGGTTCTGAACTGAGTTGTCCAAAATCCAAATCGGCAGCTTCATCAAATTTGACATTCACTGACTCTATCACTTTTCTTCCAGAGAGGAGAAAGACTCTGTAAGCAGCAGAGTTAGAAGAATTGCCCAGAAATACGCCTTCATCTGCCTTTGGACTAAATTTGTTCAGATTATCTCTGTCATTCAAAACATAGCATTTACACCCGAAAGACTTGAAATATTTGATGTTGGGTTTGATACCATTCATCAATTCATATGGAGTCTTGTTGAACCGGCGGTGTATAATTGATCTGTTTTGAGTATGACAGGCAGTTGATATGGCTTCGGCCCAGTGGGACAAAGGAAGATCTGAATAAGCAAGCATAGATCTAGCAGCTTCCACAAACGTTCTGTTTCGTCTTTCAACAACCCCATTCTGTGGCGGTGTTCTTGCAGCAGAAAACTGTTGTTGTATACCTTGATCATCATAGAATGCTTGAAGAGTTGAATTCTTGAATTCTGTGCCATTATCTGATCTTACAACTTTGACATGCTTTTGCTTATTTGTCTGAATGGTTTTGATGAGGTTGATGAGAATTTCGGGTGTCTCATCTTTAGATTTGAGAAATTTCACCCATGTATATCTAGAGTAATCATCAACAACAACCAAAACATATATCTTCTTACCAATACTCTTTGTCTTCATTGGTCCGCACAAATCAACATGAATTAGATCTAGAATGTCCACAGTGCAATGTTCAGGCTTAGGCTTATGAGATGCTTTCTTCATCTTTCCTTTCTCACAGTCCTGACAGAGATGGTCTTTCTGAAAACGAAGGATTGGAAGACCTCTCACGGAATCATTCTTGACCAAGCGATCCATATATTTGAAATTGAGATGAGCTAGTCGTCGGTGCCACACCCAGCTTTCATGAATAGAGGCTTTTGATAGAAGACAAATATCTGATGGAACCTTTACTTCGGAAAGATTAATGGTATAAAGATTTGATCGTCTCTTTCCAACAAGTAAGTCCATGCCGCTATTATTCTTTACAGCAACTCTTTTAGACTTGAAACTGATTTCAAGATCTTTATCGCAGAACTTTCCGATGCTGAATAGATTGTGACTTAAACCTTCGACATAGCTTACTCTTTTGACAGTTATATTACCTTGAACAAGATCACCATAACCAAGAATGGGAGCCGTCTCGCAGTTTCCAAATATGACACGACCGCAACATTTTTCTTTAAAATTTGAAAGCAAATATTTGTTTCCAGTCATGTGTTTGGAACACCCCGAATCCAGATACCTCAATTGATTTAGCTGCACAATCAAAAATTACTCAGATTTAGGTACCCATATGAATATGGGTCCCTTCTTGTTAGTCATTTCCTTTTTCTTTTTCAAACATTTATTTTTCCAAAAAATCTGAGACTGATCAAATAAAGCATGAACATCATCACATATTAAAGAAGAAACACAATCATCAGAATCAGAACTAGAGAGACAATATGAGATATTCTTCGAAATTTGAAACATTTGCTCTACAGAATATTTTGTAGTTTTATTACAAAATGAAAATGAGTCTTGTTTACAAAGGAGATCTACACATTTATCCTCTACAGAAACAAATTCTTCAGATCTCTATTTCTTTAGCAAAACAGACTTCACAGACTTCTTCAAAGGTCTATCTGAAATAGAGGAATCAGAAAAGTTAGAATTTTCAGAAATATCTAACTCTTTCTTCTTTTTCTTTTTTGACCTTCTTCTTTTACGCTTTGTTTTATAGAAATGATCATTTAACGTAAAAGTGTCATCAACAATTTCAGATATAATATTTGACTTATAAGAAGAAGATTTATCAATAAAACCAAACTGATCAGTTAATTGATTTGGATAAACCTCAGAGCAAGAAACATCAGATGAACACAAATTGATGGAAGATTTGAGAATACCGGAATTATTTTCTTTAAAACTCGATGTCATAAAAGAAAAAATAACATCGTTTTCAATTTTTCTCAAAATCTCTTGTTCTTCCATTTGTTCTTCTAGATCAAAGATTTGGCATTCTAATACTAATGGAGGTATATATCCCTTAGTATCATAAGGTACTGGAGATATATTGTCCTTATTAGGATTAACTGCATTTAAATCAAAGAAGTCATTAGATATAGAAGATTTAATAGAAGGAACAATGTTTAACTTTTGTCTTCTCTTCTTTACTTTTTCAGGAAAATATTTTGCATTTTCTTGAGTGTAAACAAAAGGAACTTCCATTCTCTTGTTGTTTATCCGTTTTTTATCTTCCTCAATTGTAGTTTCTTTAGCACTTGTCCAAAGAGGTTTGTATTGAGAACCATATTGTGAAAGACCAAGACATTCGTAATCATAAAAATTGGGAATCTCAAATTTAGCTTTCTTTACAAACTGAGGATTTTTAAATCCAAGACCCCAATTTTCTTTTAACGACTCATAGCTCCTTGGTTTATGCATATGAATTGTTTGTTCAGTTTGTTTTTGTTTATAAAGCTTTTCTTCTAGTTCAATTATTTTATCCGAAAACTCTTGATTTAAGTACAATTCAGACAAAGAATCATGAGAAGTCTGATTTTCAATTTCTAAATCTTCTATTCTTTCTTGAAATTTCTCTTTTGTAAATTTTAAAATAGCTTTTTCATCTTTCAGAGAAATCTTCAAATTTTCAATTTGAACCGACTTTTCTTGATTTTCATGTTTTTCAGATAGAAGCTTTGAACGAAAGTCATGTAAAGCATTTGTAATGACATTCATTTGCGATGAAATGAAATTAAAATCAAACTCGGATGGTATCTCAGATTCATCGGTTGAAGTCTCCTCATCCTCATCATCACTGTTTTCGTCTCCAATAAAACACATAGCAGCAGTCTCTTCATTATCAGCTTCGTTGTCTGAGTGGTCCAACCAGTATTCCTCCTCAGTCAACAGAATTGTTCCACTTGCTTTCTTCTCAGCCAAAGCTAATTTCTTCTTATAGAAATCAACATCTTTCACAATCTTCGTTCTGCACTCCTTTGAAATATGCCCGGGTTTGCCACAGTTGTAGCAAGTCACAACCTTCTTATCTTCTTTCTTTGGTTCAGCTGTTGTAGCAGGCTCATATTTAGGAAAGAAAGACTTTGATGTAGTATCGGGTTCTACCTTCTTTGATCCAGATGAGAAACGAAGATTGTTTGAACCTGACCGTTTCTGATATTTCTTTTGATAGTCCTGACTTAGAAGAATCATGGCTTTTTCCAATGCTTCGCCATCGTCATCTGTTGACCCGTCGTAAGCAGACTCGGTCAAGGCTTGCTCAGCCATTTGGCTAGATAAAAGAGCGATTGGATTCACAGTCTTTGGCTTCTTCTTATCTAGCTTAGCTTTCTTCTTTAGAACCATGGCTTCATCAGACATCAGAATTTCAAACATTTCCTGAATGGGCATTTTGGAAATTCTGGGATCATTCCTCATCCGATGACAGGATTTTTCCCATTTAGGTTTGAGTGCATTGAGGAACTTCAGATTTTTCTCCAGCTCATTCTTTGTTACCTTGATCTTATACAGATCATTAATAACAGTCCAAAACCTGTCGAAGACAATTTTCAGACTTTCCCCATCTTTAGCCTTGAATTCTTCAAAGTTGTTCATGTATCTTGTCTGACGAAGCTGGGTAGACATAGCAGTACCAAGCATGATTTTCTCCAGTTGTGTCCACATCAGCATAGGATTATGTTTGAAACAATCGATTCTATTATAGATGGAATTTGGTAGAGCAAGAATCAAATTCGACTTGGCTTGATTGTCAGCTTGGTATCTTAGAAGTTCATCAGCCTCATATTCTCTCAGGGCTTTTTCTACAGTAGTGCTGGAGTGTTTCCAATAGCTGGTATCACTTTTATTAGTCTGACCATGGGGCCTTCAGTCAAAGCTTTCATCATATTTTCCCCATTTGATTGCCTTTCGATGAAATTAATAAACCGGTCCTGCCATTGTTCAAATTCGTTCTCATTTATCAGAACAGGTGGACGAGTATCAGACCCCAACGACATCATGAGGTCATTCTTGTAAAGTTGAGCTTGTAGAGACATTTTGATGAAATCTGGTATTTCAGAAAAAATAACCAAGTCTTGAAGACTTGCAAACCCTAGGTTTGCGTTTCTGGCTTGAATCACAAAAGAGACTTTTCGGGTCCTTGTAGACACGCAAACAAAGACTTATCAGGTGAAAGGAGGAGCGCACACTGAATAAGGACTATGCATGTTCTGAAAGGTACGCACTTAATGCTTTGCGGGTACAGTAAGACACGTACTTGAAGCAATGCGTGTTCAGAGAGACACGCAAGATATGCTACGCGTGTTCAACGGGGAACGCACTTGATGATATGCGTGTTCAACGAGGAACGCACTTGATGATATCTGCGTGTGTTGACAGATACGCATGAGAGTTATGCGTTTCCAAGAGAGAACCGAAAACCTGAGACAAACACTAACACCCAAAAGTTAGTTACACAATGAATATATGATAGAGGCGCATACTTCTTGAATCACACGCATACTTCAAAATCTATGAATAACATGCAAACTATAATAACAACCCGCACAACTTATGAATAACACGCAAAGTAAGATGAATGACCCGCATACTTCTTGAACACACGCAAACTAACACTCGAAGATAAATCTGCAATTTCTATCATAACAATGAAATTAAACCCAAACAAATTGCACATAATTGATCGAAAACAAGTTTTTAATACAATTCTATTGACAATTTCGATCAAAACACTCCAAATCTCAAAAAATCAAAAAAAAACAGAACACAGAACTCGACTTTTTCAGAAAATACTCAAACTCAAAATCGAAGCACCAAATAACTTTTTTATGCAAAACAAAAAGAATCAAACTCGATCAACTATCTAAAATGCATCTAATAACATCAAATTCATAGCAATTCGATCACTAAATTGACTAAAATTGGTGAAAATCCAGAAAACGAGATTTTTCTTGAAAAACAAAAAAAAATCAATCAAATTTTCGAATTAACCACACAATTCAGAAACAAATATACACTAATCTCAATCCTCTCAAGATATTGAAGGCTCTGATGCCAGATGCAATTAGTTGACCATTTTGGGTCGAAGTCATTGGTTGAATTAGAACCATAAGCTTATCGAATTGACTCTATTTCAAGGAAAAATCGTAAGTTGACCAAATTAGGGTGATTTCTGTCTTAGGATGTTTGATGCATCGAGATGACAATAGCATGACGGGAAATGAGGGACGTGATTTCGAGGTGTTGAGTGCCGACCAAATTCATGCACGACATTTATTTCTAAAAATAAGTTTGCATCAATTGTTTCTCATGTTTTCAAAGTACAAAGTGAGCTTTGTTACAAAGTCTTGGTAAAGCATTCAACATTCATTAGATTTTAAACCGTGAGTTAAGCATGAATGATATTGTTTTGTTGCACGTGGTCGCAATTGTTTTTGTTGAAAATCTCTTCATCCCCGCACCGTATCTAACACTATTTTCGGATATTGTAATATCCGTGTTTTAATGTTATTTGGGTTATTGGATAAGTAACTATCAAATTTTGATCTTAACATTGGATCACCTCCACGTATGTTCGGGTTTTGGACGAAGAGTTATCTTCCATTATTTTGATATCTGAGTTTATTGGAAATCTTATTTCGTGTGGGTTTTGTTAAGCTTTATGGAGTATTATTTTATGACGTTTGTGACGCACGGGTGAACCTTGAAATGTGTAGACTAAGTTCTTTGCGTGCGTTGGTTTATGGTTTATTGAGAAATTTATTTCATGAGAGTTTTGTTGGTGGATGTCACCCCACAGGTTATTTGGCGAGTCTCAGTGTCGAGTGGGTTCATTTTTGAGTTTTATGCAAGTATTTCATGGTACGCTGCTTGGAATTTGAGTTGATCTACACTTTTGCGTGAGTAAGCATGTGGGAGATCTTTGATGGTTCGTATTGAACTTTGGCCTTGAACATGCTTTAGTTGTTGATTTTACTGGCATAAGTTTTCCGCAATGCATTAAATGAGTTATCGGTATACATGTCATTGTAGCTACTATTTTTTGGACAAGTGCATTTTATTTGCGCGACCCAAGATTTGAACTCGATTTAAAATTTTATTTTATGTTTGACCAATTGCATGCACATTTTGCCTTGCTAAGTTTCGAGAAACGAAATCATCATATGGGCCTTATTGGAAATTTTATTCCATTACATTTGTGGTTTAAAGGAAAGAATTTTGAAGTTGAAATTGTGAAGTTCCCTTCTGGAATTGTACAAACATTTGTTGCATATGATTCAGTGCAGAAAATTATTTTCACGTACATGGTATACATTGATGCATGCTAGGACCATGGTAGTCCATTTGAAAACTTTGTTGCGCATCTTTTGTTATTTTTATTATTAATGTGAGTATCGATCAAATAAATTTTGAAATGGCATTATATGTGGGGCATTGATGATCACTTTGTACACCTACCAAGTAAACGCTAGTAGAATTTTTTGCGTACGATTAATTGTTGTAAAGTTGTTGCATTTGAGAAACTTTATAAAATTTCAAATTGGCATATTAGTTGAGAAACCTTGAACTCATTAGGGCTATAGATTTAAAACCCTATCGTGAAAGCAGTTGTTATTCAGGACTAGAAGAGTCCTTGGGAATTGAAGCGTCGGATGATCCGACTTGTGGTCGGTTTTGAATTTTGGGGTTTCGGTTATGAATTAGTGCACACATGAATATTGAGGTATTAGATTTATGCCTTTTCCCAGTTAATCAGGGGGTGATCTATCTGCTTCGGTAAACCTGGGGGATGAGGTGTTCTGTGATTATCAGCGCCTGTTGGGGTTCGATTTGATGGGTTGCTTGTCCGTTGACAACATGCTATATGTTGACGGTGTACCGTCATAATGGGTTTTCATGAGAAAAAGAAATATTGTGGTTCGCTTGCTAGGGATGTGAGATTGGGAATCTTAGTTCCCCGTTAGGTGTCAACCTTAATGTGTCAATGCATCTGGAATGAAAGATTGGGCGGGATATCCACGTTTTCGGTATCACCATCTTGGTTTTAGGTGTCGACTTGTTTTCTTGAAGTCAATGAATCTGGGAATGTTTGGAAGTATCCCTGTTCGATTATGAGGAATGTTGACCTCTCAGTGGTGGAAATTAAAGGAATATTAGATGTTGGTAGTTAGGTATTGATGCATATAGTTTTCCCCGATGTGGTAAAAATCTTATTGAGGGAGTGTCTTGAGGTTGAGAGCTGATCGGAGTTGGGTGATAGCCAAATCTGTATTAACCAGCTAACTGGAGAGTATATCGGTACACCCTTGGAAGGAGGACCTTATTGATATCAAGGGCGAATCGTTAAGAATTTTGAGAATTCTTTGGGGTTTGATGTCGATCATTGGTTTCAGTTCGAAAACATGTGGATTTGAGGTGAATTGCCGGTTAGAGGTTGAGATCACAAGCTACCCTTGAGGTGGTGCATGTCACCCAAGGTTTGGAGACAACCGCAGTCTTATGGTTAATGACTACGTTAGTAAGATAACAATTTATTCGGATATAAGTGTGATGTGCCCCCGGGGACATTTATTGTGAGAACCGACATAAGGTTATGGTGGTAATGCTGGCAAGCAGAGTAGAGGCAATCTATTGCGGGCCTCGTTAAAAGGGAAATTTTGAATTCGAGGACGAAATCTCTTTATGGTTGGGAGGATTGTAACACCTGCAATTTTCGGTAAGTAAAGGTCACCCGGATATTCTCGAAGCTTATAAATGGCGGTACTTTTGTTGGGAAATCATTGTTTTCAGTCCCTTGGAGTATCGGGAGTGTTGGCATTGAAAAAGTTGAGTTTCGAGGCCCCGGAAAGGTCTCGCTACAATACCCGGCGACTATGACAGTGTCATAGTCGCACTGTCACAGTCGCAGAGAAGGAACAGAGGCCAGGGGAGCTTGGAGACATTGCCAGGTGACATTGCTCAGGGCAATTTTCCTGGTCAATGTCGCACTAGGGTGCAGAGGTCTGTTAAATCGCGAATTTCAACCTTTTTCTCATTTCTCATTTCTCAAATTCCATCATTTCTAAAATTCCATAATTTCTCTCCTAAACCGATTCCCACCTTCTTGGTTCAAACCCTAGCCATTCCTATGGCCATTCACTTTGATTTTGAAGCATTTCCATCACCATCTAAGTCTTGGAAGTCTAGGATTCAAGAAGCTACCATTCCACCACCTCCATTGAAGGCTTCTTCAAGAAAATCTAGGGTTTTGAGTTCTATCAAAACCCACTATTGTAAGTTCATCCATTTTATTTCTAGGACTTTAATCAAGTTACAAATGCTCCATCTTTGACCTCATAGTGTTTCTATTTATCAACTTTGAGTTGGTTGATCTTGGGGAGGTTAGGTCACATTAGGGTTTTTGGCCAAAATGGAGATTTTGATGTAAAGCATTTGGGGATCGATTCTAAATGGTTGAAAATGATTACTTATGGGTGGAATTTGTACATCTAGGTTTTTAGGAAGATTTGTTGCGCGTGGACTCGGAATTCTTCAAGGAAGCTCATTTGGGGTAAAATCTAGATTTAGTCTAAATCTAGCAAGGTGAGTTCAAGTTGATTTGTGAAAATGTTTTACATGCCAAAATGTCTATTTTAAAGTGTTTATATGTTTTACATGGAAATGTTAATTGCTGATCACATGATAAGTTTTGGTTATTTAAAAGTGTTAAACTTTAATAACTTATAAAACACCCACATTTGGGATTTTGGGCATTTTGATAAATGAATCATATATTTTGGGAATCTTAATGATTTATTTCATGGAGTATATTTTTGAGTATAAATGCTTTTTATTGGGTGTTATGGGATGATTTGAAAAGATAAAAGGTATAAACCCACATGGAAAATGTTTTGTCCCAATCTAAATTATGTTGGAGCTATTTGTTTGTTTTGAAGCATGGGTTGCATTATTGTGGGTCGTTTACGTTTGATTTCATTTTATGATTTTCAACGTTGGGTCTTTGGATTTGTTGAGCTTATTGCTCTGTTTGGATTTTGTTGGGTCTTGGGGACATTTGTCCGGTTTTAATAGCTCAATGTAGAGCGCTTGGTCATGATATGCATTTACTGCATCTTATTTGAGAATTACATGTTTTGGATGCGTTAGTTCATCCGTTGGAGTCATGTAACGTGCTAGACTGAAATGCAATGGATCCATAGACATAGAGGTCGGTCTTATCGTGTTAGTTGGATAAGATTCCTGTGTTGTAATCTAGAAATAGGCGTTGGCGGTACGATATAAGTCCTAAATAATCAAGCGTGTCAAGGATGGTGAGATCCCAAGGTAAAGATCTAGATAGGGTTGAACTTGGTGATTCTTTGGGGCTAAAGACTTGGATAGAGTTGAACCCACGTTTTGCACTGAACTAAAGACTAGGACAGAGTTGATGTTCAAATGGCTAAAGGCCTGGATAGGGTTGATGCCTATTATGAGTAAAGTCTTGGATAGGGTTGATGTCTACCTTGAATAAAGACTTAGACATAGTTGATGTTCAAATGGCTAAAGGCCTGGATAGGGTTGATGCCTATTATGACTAAAGACTTGGATAGGGTTGATGTCTACCTTGACTAAAGACTTGGATAGGGTTGATGCCAATGGTTGTTTATCCTTGAAGATACACTTATGACATAGATATGTGGCTTAACTTTGTATGCCCTCCACATTCAATGGAATCGGGTCTCCCACATCACCGAAAGGTGTTGTTTTGGGTACTGAGTCTTCTATCCATGTTTTCAGTGGCATATTGTATATGGGATTTATTAACCATGATTTATGGGTTGAGTGTTATGCCCACCCGTGTTTTTGGGTGTTTTGGGATGTGAAGTGTTATTCACGGTTTCACAATTTGGGGGTCGATTTATATTCACGATTTAAGTGAGTTTTGGGTTGCATCTGTTTATAAAGAGTGTTGTATTGGAGCGTTGTCCTTAAAGAGGTATTTTATGGAAAAACAAGTCGTTTCCACTTCTAAAGTAAATCATTTTGAAAGATCTTGAGTTGAACTGAATTCTTTTCCTTTAAAGATATATTTATTCATGTTAAAACTCTTGAACTCACTAGGCGTTAGCCTAACCTTTTAATTTGTCAGCATGTGCATCAGGTTCCGTTTTGGGTTAGTACTAGAGACACTATGAAGAGATGAGTGTTTTTTGTAAGCTCGAGAAGCGATTTGCTTGGTGAAGTATTCCACATTGGTTTTGGGAAGAGCAACTTGCAATTGGGTTAAGTAACACCCGACTTCGACTTAGTTTTTGTATATAAGACTGTAGTTTTATAATTGTTGTGGTTAATTATAGAATTTTAAATTGAGGTATATGGAGATTGATGTATAAGTGGAAGTTTTGTTCTTTAATTGATATTATATCGAGATTTTTAATTAGTTGTTCTTACCAAATTTGAGGGTGTTACATACCGCAATCCCCGTCCCCGTCCCCGATCCCAATTTCCGTCCCCATCCCCGTCCACATTGGGGGTGGGGACGGGGGTCCCCAATGGGTAATCGAGGATTTTTCCCTATTTATGTGACATTTTAAATGAAATGTGTTGAGCACTATACTCGATCGATAGTGGTCCATGTCTAAATCTCACATATTTTTCTTGAATTTGTTTTTACGGACTATCAAATATTCATATGAACAAAATCACAACATGATACGTAATTGTTTGATTAAATGTTTTCGGTTCTCCATTATTTTTATCTAAAAAAGTAAGACAAGTCAAAAAAAATGTAACAAGAAAGATCAAAATACCATTTATAAATCTAAAAGATACTAAATCTTTATAAATAATATATTTAAAAATAGGTATACAATATATTTAGTAATAAATGTACATAATATTTAGTAATATTTATATAATATATTTAGGGAAAAGTACAAAAAAACCCAATAAACTATCATATTTTGAATGGTTAAGTCCCTGAGCTATTTTTTTGAATAAAAAAACCATTAAACTTTCTCATTTTGAATGATTAAGTCCCTCAACTATTTTTTTGAACGAAAAAAAAACATTAAACTTTCTAATTTTGAATGATTAAGTCTCTCAACATTTTTTTTGAATAAATAAACCATCGAACTTCTAAAAATTGGTTACCTTTTTTTAAAGATAACTGGAACTAACGATGAAGGTTTTAAAGTAAAAACAAATCAAAATCAGTTTTACCGTTCTCAAATTATACGCCATTAAAACCCCTCATAGACAATCATATCTCTCCGCCTTTCCTCTCCCCATTGCCCTTACATTGTCTGGTCTCCATATCACCTAACACGTTGTTGCTCCTGACATCGATCTCCTAGTTTTTGATCTATTTTTTATTTATCAAAAGAGGAATAATTAAAAGATAATCGGTTCCATGTAGTTGTTTTTGGGTTAAAATGATGTAAGTAACCAATTTTTAAAAGTTTGAGGATTTAATTTATTTAAAAAAATATGCAGGGACTTAATCATTCAAAATTGGAAAATTTAATGGTTTTTTCATTCAAAATGAAAAGGTTTAATCATTTTTTCATTCAAAAAAATAGTTCATGGACTTACTCATTCAAAATGAGAAAATTTAATGGTTTTTTCATTCAAAAAATTAGTTTAGAGACTTAACCATTCAAAATGGAATAGTTTGTTGGGGTTTTATGAACTTTTCCCATATATTTAATATACGGGGACGGGGCGGAGCGGGGATCACGTTACCCGTCCCCGTCCCCATCGCCGATTTTTAATTTTCATGGATCACCGATCCCCGGTTTTGTGGGGAATCCCCCCCCCCCCCGGTTGGGGCGTGTACACCGGGTTCCCCAATGGGGCGAGTCTTATTTCCATGCCTAAAAGAGCCAAACAACATTGGATTCACTCTGGGATCAAAGTACACGTTTCTTTCATGCATGTGCGAGTAAACGAAGGCGAAACTTGTAACAACCCATAACTAAGACGATAGAGCAAAACAATAATACCATAAATCTTGCCAAAACGGCCTCAAACATAGCATTTAGAATCTTTAAAGAAAGCTAGGTTTGCATCAAAACAACCTATTACAACTAAGATCTTTACTAAACCAAACAATCTGTGGTAGTCTGCTACTCCCGTTCCCGATCAAGCCTTCTCTTTTCCCTTGCTTGCACTACCTAACTCCGACGACCTGAAAAGGTTTTTAAAATTTTGAAAGAGCGAGGGTTAGACCAAAGGTCTAGTGAGATACCTCAAAACATAATGCTATCACAGTTATCAAAGATTTGAATAAATCAATCCTTTCACCTTGAAAACATAATCTACGCATAAAACTCGCTTCCGGCACACACTACTATCACAAAAGTGATAGTGTGTCTGTCTCATACTGCCTTAGATGGGACACCCCCCCATATAGCATAAATGGCACACCCCCCCCCCCCATATAGCATAAACGGGACACCCCCCCCCCCCCCCCGATATGAGAACAGGCAGGCCACACACCTCGACTTTGGCCGCTCACAACAATGTATGCATACATTTAATCATCAAATAAACTTATACCGCATGAAAAGAAAATCATGTATATAAAGCTCGCATAAATAAAGATGCATCATAAAAATAACTTTCTCACGTCTTAAACAGTTGAAACAATACAAACTTTTAATTAACTTCCATGTGTATAAAACGACTTCATAAACTTGCGAGGGGTTAAGTTCAGAAAACTCACCTGTTGTCCTTAGCTTAAATCTTCCGTTTATCCTTATAATTCGATCTGAAACCTATAAAGGAAACATTGCCCAGTGAACTCCAAATTTAATCCATCCTCACTACGCAACTTATCCCACCCAACATCTCTACAAAATACTTCTAAAATAAAATACTATGGCCAATCCTTAAAAATATAGCCCAACAAAATTGATTAACCCACTTAAAAGGAGTGGGCTTCGGCCCAAACAAAGGAATCCGAGGACTGGACCCATGGGTCGCCCGGAGTGAAAGATCCAACCGGGGTCCCCCCATGCGCCGACCGGACCGGTCACACCGAGCGCCGACCAAGCTGCCCCAGGCGCCGACCGGAGCCGTCCCAAGAGCCAACCGAGGTCTAATCCAGCCGTCGACCCATGCGCCGACCGGAGTCTATTCCAGGCGCCGACCGG
Source organism: Arctium minus (assembly GCA_954870635.1). Taxonomy (NCBI): domain Eukaryota; kingdom Viridiplantae; phylum Streptophyta; class Magnoliopsida; order Asterales; family Asteraceae; genus Arctium; species Arctium minus. Next base: position 162,762,918 of record OX941081.1, read on the forward strand.
GGTCACTCCAGGCGCCGACCGGGTTCTAAAATTGACCGGTGTCTCTTGATTGACCGGTCTCTCGACTCATCGACCGGTGCCCAAGTTTCGATCGGGGTCTCCCCTTCTCGACCGAACCCTGCATTCGCCCGGGGGCGATATTGGGTTTTCGAACACTCAAAGATGCACAGACATCGATCATTCATCCCTTCCCCAAACCAATTGCATCCTTTGCTAACTAAATCAACTATAAGATCCTTTAATCGCCCCACCAATAAACATATGCAATAAAACATTACTTAAATCGATTAACAGATAAATGAGTGGGACATTAATCCTCTACTCTCTAACCTAGTCTTTACATTTATCAGTCTCCAACCATTATCAAAGAGAAGCATCAACTAAGAAGATTAGAAGAAGAAGGTGGATTCAGAAACGTTACCTTATGAGAAAAATCCTATTCGAATCTTCACTGCCTCTCCTCTTCGATTTTGCCAAACTGCGTTTTCTTTCCAAACCACTCTAGCCGCCACCAATCGGTCGAATGCACAAAACCCTAGACTATCCCCTTTTAAACAAATATTTACACTTAGCCCCTTAGAATTAAGATTTGACTAACTTCCACCCAACTTACAAATATTATCTTTAAACCGGTTATTACATTATCCTCCCCTTAAACGAATTCCATCCCCGGAATCCCATTTTCGAAAAGGTGGGGATATTGAGACTTCATGTCCGCTTCCACATCCCATGTTGATTCTTGCCCTTTGTGGAATCTCCACTGAACTCTTACCAGTCTAATCTATTTATTTCTTAACTTCTTTACCTTAGAATCTAGAATTTCCACCGGTTCTTCGATGTAAGTTAGATTTTCATCCACTTGAATATCCTCCAACGGAACTACAACATCGGTCTCCGCCAGACATTTCCTTAGATTCGACACGTGAAATGTGGGGTGCACTCCTCGCAACTCTCTAGGCAATTCAAGCTTGTATGCTACCTCTCCCACGCGCTCTAATATAGCAAACGGTCTGACAAACCTCGGGCGCAACTTACCTTTCTTTTCGAAACGGACTACTCCTTTCCAAGGCGAGACTTTCAGCATCACTTTGTCTCCTACTCGAAACTCGATAGGCTTTCTTTGTTTATTCGCGTACATCCGTTGTCGATCCTGAGCCGTCTTTAACCTCTCTCAAATACGGTTCACTTTATCTGCAGTCACTTGTACTATCTCTGGACCCGTCAACTGACGTTCTCCCACTTCGTTCCAGCACAATGGTGTTCTACATTTTCGACCGTACAACGCCTCGAACGGTGTTGCCTGAATACTCGCGTGATAACTGTTATTATAAGAGAACTCTATTAGCGGTAGATGAACTTCCCACGAACCCTTGAAATCGATCACACAAGCTCGAAGCATATCTTCGAGCGTTTGAATGGTCCTTTCACTTTGACCGTCAGTCTGTGGGTGATAAGTTGTACTCAACTTAAGTTGCGATCCCAACTCTCTTTGCAAGCTTCTCAAAAATAAGGACGTAAAACGAGCATTCCTATCCGACACAATAGACGACGGTACTCCATGTCTGGTTACTATGTCATCGATGTACAGTCGAGCCAACTTCTCTAGTGGGTACGTCTCCTTGATCAGTAGGAAGAGAACTGACTTTGTGAGTCGATCCACTATCACCCAAATGGCATCATGCCCTTTAGGTGATCGCGACAACCCGGTAACAAAATCCATCGTAATCTCGTCCCACTTCCAGACTGGAATTTCCAACGTTTGAAGCTCCTCGTAAGGTCTCTGGTGCTCTGCTTTAACCTTTAAACACGTCAGGCATCGCTCGACGAAGTGAGCAATATCCTTCTTTAAACCCGGCCACTAGTAGCTTTGCTTCAGATCTCAATACATCTTATTGGTTCCCGGGTGCACTGAGTAACGTGACTTATGCGCTTCTTCTAATACTCTCTTCCGGAGTTCTCCCACCTTTAGAATCCACACTCTATTCTTGAAGCACTTCACCCCGCGACTGTCGACGATTAACGAATTAACAGTTCCAACTATTCTCTCACTCTTCCAGTTTTCCTCTGATGTCGCTTCCTCTTGGCACTTTTTGACTTCTTCCAAGAAATTAGAAGTGACTACTACTCTATAAGCCACTACTTTTGTTGCTTCTCCACGTTCTTTACGACTTAGAGCGTCCGCCACCACATTGGCCTTGCTCGGATGGTACAGGATCTCACAGTCTTAATCGCTCAGCAACTCCATCCATCTAAGCTGCATCATACTGAGCTCTTTTTGGTTGAAAAGATGCTGAAGGCTCTTGTGATCCGTGTAAATCTGACACTTGATCCCATAAAGATAGTGCCTCAAAATCTTCAAAGCGAAGATTACTGCTGCCAACTCTAAATCATGCGTAGGGTAATTCTTTTCGTGTTCTTTCAACTGATGAGATGCATAAGCAATCACCTTACCTTCTTGCATTAACACACACCCCAAACCCAATTTTGAAGCATCGCTATAGATTACAAATTCGTCTGTTCCGTTCGGTAGGGACAAGATAGGCGCACTACTCAGACTCTCCTTCAATTTACTAAACGTGTCCTTTTGAGCTTCCACCCACACAAACTTGACATTCTTCCTGGTTAACGCCGTTAGTGGCGTGGCTATCCTCGAGAAGTCCCGAATGAACTTTCGATAATAACCCGCCAATCCTAGAAAACTCCTTACTTCGGATGGTGTTTTCGGCGTTTCCCATCCTCTAATGGCCTCAATCTTAGTCGGGTCAACTTTAACCCCGTCTTTCGACACCACGTGTCCTAGAAACTGTACCTCTCTCAGCCAAAATTCACATTTTGAGAACTTGGCGTAGAATTTCTCGCGCTTAAGCAACTCTAGTATTGCTCACAAATGAGTTTCATGATCTTCTTTGGATCGTGAATAAATCAGTATGTCATCTATAAAGACTATGACATACTTGTCTAAGAGTGGGCTACACACTCTATTCATCAGATCCATGAAAACTGTCGGCGCATTAGTCAGTCCAAAGGGCATAACTAAAAACTCATAATGCCCATACCTCGTACGGAAGGCAGTCTTAGGTACATCCTCTTCCCTCACCTTCAACTGGTGATACCCCGATTGCAGATCTATCTTCGAGAAGTAGCTTGCCCCTTGAAGCTGGTCAAACAAGTCGTCAATTCTGGGAAGCGAGTACTTATTCTTGACAGTCACTTTGTTGAGCTTCCGGTAGTCTATGCACATTCTCATAGATCCATCTTTCTTCTTAACGAACAACACTGGCGCTCCCCATGGAGAGGTACTAGGACGAATAAACCCCTTATCGAGTAGCTCCTACAGTTGAGTCATCATCTCCTTCATTTCTGCCGGTGCCAGCCGGTAAGGTGCTCTTGCGATGGGTGTCGCTCCAGGTACTAGGTCAATACGGAATTCCACTTGCCGATCAGGAGGCAGAGTGGTTAAGTCTTCTGGAAACACTTCTGGAAATTCACTTGCCACCGGAACCGACTCTAACCCCTTCTTTTCCTTCTTAGCATCTACTACATACGCTAAGAACCCCACACACCCTTTCACTAGACATCGCTTAGACTTAATCATTGAGATTAAGCACGACTTTCTATCCCTCCGATCCCCATACACTACTACCTCTTCTTTACCCGGATGCGCTACACGAATTAATTTCTTATTGCATACGATATGAGCATCATTAGACGCCAACCAGTCTATTCCCACGATGACATCAAACTCTCCCATACCCATCGGGTATAGTCGAAGTGGGAATGACTGTCCATCGATGACAATGCTACACCCTTCGTATACCTCCCTCACCCAGACTCGACTATCATCAGCTACCTCTACCTCAAACCCGATACTAAGCTCCCTGGGTTTCACACACAGATTACGAACAAAATTCGGTGACACAAACGAACGATTTACGCCCGAATCAAACAGTACCTTTGCAAAAGTCGAGTCTATAAGGAAGGTACCTGTCACCACATCCGGTATTTCTACCGCCTCCTCCGCCGTCAAGTTAAACGCCCTCGCTCTGGCTCTGGCGGGTTCCACCTCCCGATCCACTCCTTTTCCCCCAGCAATCCCAGCTACACCCTTTTTCAATTGCGGACAATCTGTTTTGATGGGACCTACTACACGACACTGGTAGCAAGTCCTTGTACCCTGACAGTCCCGCGCCATATGCCCTGTTTTCCCACACTTGAAACAACCTTCCCGATCTGCTAAACATTCTCCCTTGTGCATCCTGTTACATTTGTTGCACGGTTTGTTCACGACTCTTTGCGCAACCTGCTGATCAGATCTGGTGCTTTTGAACCTCTTTGAATCATGTGCCGGTCCTTCCCACTTTCTTTTCTCACCGCCTCTCTCAGTCATCTGTCGCGCCTTATCCTTTTCAGTCATTTCGGCCGCGTTAACGGCCGCCTGAGAAGTAGTAGGCTCTCGTGTTGCCGACAGTTCTCTAATATTGCTTCTCAGTCCAAACAAATACCGATCCACTCGAAATTCCTCATTCGGCACATATACTTCAGCGAAACGTGCCTTCTCAAGAAATTTGGTTGTATACTCTCTCACAGTCATATCTCCTTGCTCTAAATTTAGAAATTCTTCCTCCAATTTCTTCACAGCTGCTAATGGGCAGAATTGCTTCTTGAATTTAGCTATGAAAGTTTCCCAGTCCATACCTCTAGCCGCTTTCGAGCCCTTGCCCCCTGTCTCCGCTTCCCACCAGAACACATCATCATCCCTCATCATAGATAGCGCAAACACAACTTTGTCTTCCTCCGCGCATTTGCAGGTGTCAAACGCCAATTTCATGTTTCCAATCCACTTGATAACCACCACTGGATCGCACTCTCCTTTGAAGGTAGGAGGGTTGCAAGTGGTAAACGCCTTGTAACTGCATCCTTTTCCAGTACTGGCTTTAACTTCCATACCAGGCGTTGATTGCGGGTGACTACCCACCACTGTTACTGGCGAGTTAGAAATTTATGTTGTTTCCTTCTCCTCATTCCCTTCCAGACTTGTTGCTGGCTTACTAGTCTGATGAGCTAACAAAGCTTGCAATGTCACCTGTAACTTTCCCATTTCTGTAGCGAAGGTCTCATGAGTGACGAATGCTTGAGCCCGACCTCCCCCACGGTTTCTCGGTGGCCTTCTTCCCCATGCAGTAGCTGAACTTTCTTGAAGAGAAGGTTCTCGTTCATCCCTAATCTCCACACTTCCGGCCTTCCGAGCAACTCGCACAGGCCTCTTTCCCGGAGTTCTTGCTTCTCCTTCCTCCACTTGAGTGGCCGCCTTTCGGGTTGTCTTTCCCTTAGGTCGTCCACGTCTTTTTCCTCGTGCTGCAATTTGCCGAGGTGCAATAACTAGTCCATCCTCGACATTTTCATTCACCGACGGCGTCTCAGAGACCGGCGCAGATCTGCTCCTAGTTACTCACTCTGACATAACTACACCAACATACAAAACTTAGTTAAAATAATTCCAAAGCGATAAGGCAAGTTAAGCACACACATGTACCTGTAAATTTATAATTACACTGGCCAGATGTAATTTTAAATTTACCTTACATGCTAGTCCTCACTACCCTACCACTTGACTTCCTAGGGTCATCCTATGATCTCTGTTGTATTCTATCTTCCTAGTTTAAGTCTAGGCCCGTCCGTTCACCTAGATCCCTTAAACTATGGCTCTGATACCAATTGTAACAACCCATAACTAAGACGATAGAGTAAAACAATAATACCATAAATCTTGCCAAAACGGCCTCAAACATAGCATTTAGAATCTTTAAAGAAAGCTAGGTTTGCATCAAAACAACCTATTACAAATGAGATCTTTACTAAACCAAACAATCTATGGTAGTCTGCTACTCCCGCTCCCGATCAAGCCTACTCTTTTCCCTTGCTTGCACTACCTAACTCACGACGACCTGAAAAGGTTTTTAAAATTTTGAAAGAGAGAGGGTTAGACCAAAGGTCTAGTGAGATCCCTCAAAACATAATGCTATCACAGTTATCAAAGATTTGAATAAATCAATCCTTTCAGCTTGAAAACATAATCTACGCATAAAACTCGCTTCCGGCACACACTACCGTCACAAAAGTGACAGCGTGTCTGTCTCATACTGCCTTAGATGGGACACACCCCCATATAGCATAAACGGGACACCCCCCCCCCCCGGTATGAGAACAGGCAGGCCACACCCCCCAACTTTGGCCGCTCACAACAATGTATGCATACATTTAATCATCAAATAAACTTATACCGCATGAAAAGAAACTCACGTATATAAAACTCTCATAAATAAAGATGCATCATAAAAATAACTTTCTCACGTCTTAAACAGTTGAAACAATACAAACTTTTAATTAACTTCCATGTGTATAAAACGACTTCATAAACTTGCGAGGGTTTAAGTTCAAAAAACTCTCCTGGTGTCCTTAGCTTAAATCTTGCGTTTATCCTTATAATTCGATTTGAAACCTATAAAGGAAACATTGCCCGGTGAACCCCCAATTTAATCCATCCTCACTACGCAACTTATCCCACCCAACATCTCTACAAAATACTTCTAAAATAAAATAAAATACTATAGCCAATCCTTAAAAATATATCCTAACAAAATTGATTAACCCACTTAAAAGGAGTGGGCTTCGGCCCAAACAAAAGAATCCGAGGACTGGACCCATGGGTCGCCCGGAGTGAAAGATCCAATCGGGGTCCCCCCATGCGCCGACCGGACCGGTCACACCGAGCGCCGACCAAGCCAACCCAGGCGCCGACCGGAGTTGTCCCAAGCGCCGACCGAGGTCTATTCCCGGCGCCGACCCATGCGCCGACTGGAGTCTATTCCAGGCGCCGACCCATGCGCCGACCGGTGTCTATTTTAGGCGCCGACCGGGGTCACTCCAGGCGCCGATCGGGTTCTAAAATTGACCAATGTCTCTTGATTTACTGGTGTCTCGACTCATCGATCGGTGCCCAAGTTTCGACCGGGGTCTCCCCTTCTCGACCGAACCCTGCATTCGCCCGGGGGAGATATTGGGTTTTCGAACACTCGAAGATGCACAGACATCGATCATTCATCCCTTCCCCAAACCAATTGCATCAGTTGCTAACTAAACCAACTATAAGCTCCTTTAATCGCCCCACTAATAAACATAAGCAATAAAACATTACTTAAATCGATTAACAGATAAAGGAGTGGGACATTGATCCTCTACTCTCTAACCCAGTCTTTACATTTATCAAGCTCCAACCATTATCAAAGAGAAGCATCAACTAAGAAGATTAGAAGAAGAAGGTGGATTCAGAAACGTTACCTTATGAGAAAAATCCTATTCCAATCTTCACTGCCTCTCCTATTCGATTTCGCCAAACTGCGTTTTCTTTCCAAACCTCTCTAGCCGCCACCAATCGGTCGAATGCACAAAACCCTAGACTATCCCCTTTTAAACCAATATTTACACTTAGACCCTTAGAATTAAGATTTGACTAACTTCCACCCAACTTACAAATATTAGCTTTAAACCGGTTATTACAAAACTATATGATCTATGCTCATCGAGATGAGGAAGCCAGATGGAAGCATTAGAACGCAGGTCTGGAGAAGATGGTGTACAAATATTTTTCAAATATTTTTACCTCTGACCATTTTGACTTCTCGCAAGTTCTTAGGGGTATCCAACCGCCATTCACGCCAGAGCAAAATGCAACGTTAGTAGGGACGGTCACGACAAAAGGAGTGAAGTATGCTGGGTTTGAAATACACCCCGACAAATCCCCAGGTCCGGATGGTATGAACATGGGTTTTATCAAAAAAAATATTGGGACGTAGTCGACAACAATGTGGTTAAGATGGTGCAAGATTTTTTCTTGATTGAGGTGTTGCCTATGAACTTAAACCAAACCCACATCGTTTTAATCGTGAAAAAGAAAAGACCCGAGATAATGGGCGACACTCATCCAATTTCGCTTTTTAATGTCCTCTATAAAATCATCTCTAAAGTTGTTGCAAATCGACTGAAGAAAGTTCTCAACCGTATTATTTCTCCAACGAAAAGCACTTTTATCCCGGGTAGGCTTATTATGGACAACATCATGGTCTCGTTTGACATCCTTCACTACTTAAAGAGGAAGAGGTTCGGCAAGGGGGGGTATATGGCACTCAAGATAGACATAAGTAAGGCCTATGATCGGCTTGAATGGGATTATGTGTGTGTCGATCTCAGTCGTATGGTTTCCAGGAAAAATGAATTTGTTTTATTCACGTTGGCATCAACTCAGTAAGTTATACGATCGTTCAAGGGGGAAAGGAAGTTGGCCCTATTTGTCCGTCCATGGGTGTTAGGCAAGGATACCTCTGTCCCCTTACCTGTTCATTATCGGGGCTTAAGGTTTCTCGATGCTCATGTTGGAAATAAAGAATCAAAGTGAACTCAAAGTGTTCATTGATCTGCGTTGATGACAACTACATAAAAGATGAACCTATTTATAGCAAAGAAACATAACAAACAAAGCTAAAAAAAGCAACAAACTGCCGTTTTATTTAACTAGAAAAAGTCTTCAAATCCCTAAAAATTCTTCACCACACCAGGTCAAATGCCACTCCTTTTCCACGTGATAAGTTTAGAATCAATATCTAACACTCCCCCTTGATTCAAACTTGCACACTCCAAGCATCTCTCTGAAATTGATGAATTTTAAAATTGGCAGTGACTTCGTAAGAATGTCAGCAAGTTGTTCATGAGTGCTGCAATGTTTAACATAAATCTTCCCTTCCGATATTAGTGTACGAATAAAATGAAAACGAGTATCAATATGCTTTGTTCGACTACGAAAGGCTGGGTTTTTTGTCATAAAAATTGTTGATTTGTTGTCACAGTAAATATCAGTAGCTTCTAGTTGCTCTTGTTGTAGTTCTTGTGAGGTCCTTATCATCCAAAGTCCTTGACACGATGCAGAAGCTACCTCCAAATACTCAACTTCTGTGCTTGATAGTGCTGTACTATTTTGCTTCTTGGAACTCCAAGTTACTGCTGCCGTACCGAACATAAACACACTTGCTGAAATACTCCTTCGATCATCAGCACAACCAACCCAATTGCTATCCGAGAACCCAACCAGCTTGACACTTGCTGCTTGCGTATACCAGAGCCCAAAATTGACTGTACCAGCTACATACCTTAAGATTCTTTTTGTTGCGCCGAAATGTATTTTCGACGGCTGGTGCATAAATCTGGAAACAACCCCAACTGTGAAAGCAATGTCAGCCCTTGTATGAGTTAAATAAATCAAACCTCCAATCAGGCTTCTAAATCTTGTAGACTCAGCCCTTTCTTCGCCATCTTCCAAAATGAACTGTTCGTTAACATTCATTGGTGTTGCGGCAGGAGTACAATTCATCATTCCCATTCTGTTGAGCAACTCCTTTGCGTACTTCGTTTGACTAAGAAAGATTCCATCCTCTGCTTGTTGTACTTCTAATCCAAGAAAATAGTGCAATAATCCCATGTCGCTCATCTCAAATTCTCCCATCATTTGAGCCTTGAACTCATCAATCATCAAACTAGAAGAATTGGTGTAAATTATATCATCAACATACACACAAGAAATGAGAAGATCATGCATACCTGCCTTCTTTATGTAAAGAGTAGGTTCATTTTCACTGTTGTTGAGCCCCGTCCTCTTGAAATAATCATCAAGCTTGCTATACCACGCTCGTGGTGCCTGTTTCAGGCCATAGAGAGCCATACGCAACTTGTAAACTTTTTGTTTACTTTCCTTCGACAATGAAGCCTTCCGGCTGATCAACGTATACTTCCTCTAATAAATCACCATTGAGGAAAGTCGATTTTACATCGAATTGATACACTGTCCACCGTTGCTGAGCAGCTAAAGCAAGAACCATCCTCACCATTTAAAATCTTGCGACCGGTGCAAACGCCTCCTCGAAATCCACGCCATGTTGTTGTGCGTATCCCTTGACCACAAGTCTGGCTTTGTACTTATGTACTTCACCATCTGCACCATATTTTGTCTTAAACACCCACTTTAAACCCATTGCTTTCTTACCGTGTGGTAAGTCTTCTAATTGCCATGTTCCATTCTTGTTTATTGAAGCCAACTATTCTTCCATAGCTTTCTGCCATACTTCTTTACTTGCTGCATCTGTATAACTTGTGGGATCAGCTGCAACAAGTGCAAACTGACATGATGCATATATATCGGCTAACGTCCTGAATTTCCTCAGAGGATTACTATTCGAGGATTCACCTCCCGAGCTCGAACCTTGGGATTCCTCAGAGATGGAACCTTGGGGCGTCTTTGGTGTGGATGGTGGCGTGGATGAGGAACTTGGAGTTGAGGTAGTAGATGGCTCATTTTGTAGAGCCATTGGATCTTCTTCTGGAGTAACATGTATGGGTATTTCACCACCATGCTCCATTACCTCCTTTGTATGCCAATTCCATTCTCGTTTTCATCGAACACTACATCTCTCCTTATGAGAATCTGCTCATTTGTGGGTTGTACAAGCGATATGCCTTTGCATGTGTTGAATATATCCAACAAAAATGCACTTGACAGATTTTTCATCTAACTTGTGACGTGCATGAGATGGAATTAATGCATATGCAATAGAACCAAAAATACGTAAATGGCTTACCGATGGTTTGATTCTACTACAGGCCTCGAGTGGAGTGCGATCCAGTACTGCTTTGGTCGGAGAAAGGTTCAAAAGGTATACTGAAGTTGCTACTACCTCTGCCCAGAACTTATTTGATAGTTCTTTCTCCTTCAGCATACTCTGATCCATCTCCACAATGGTTCTATTCTTCTGTTCAGCTACTCCGTTTTGCTCCGGTGTATAGGGTGTGGTTAATTCCCTTTGTACTCCGTTTTATTCACAAAAGAAATTGAATTCCTTGGATATAAATTCTCCTCCGTTGTCTGTCCTCAGCACCTTAATGCTAAGACCACTTTATTTTTCGACTTTAGCCTTGAACAACTTAAATTCAACAAATGCTTCTCCTTTGTTTTCCAGAAAATATACCCAGCTCATACGTGTATAATCATTTGTGAATAACAAGAAATATCTACTTCCCCCAAGAGACATTGTTTCTATTGGACCACAAACATCTACATGAATTAGTTCCAATGAATGTGACGCTCTCCAAGCACTATTTATAGGAAAAGGTTTTCTATGTTGTTTTCCGTAGATGCAACCCTCACACAGATCTATTTGTTTGATTTCTGGAAGCCCACACACCATCTCTTTGTCACTGAGAAGCTTCAAACCCGGCTGATTTAGATGCCCGTATCGTAGGTGCCATAACTTCCATAAATCTTCACCTTTTGCAACAAACGCAAAACTTCCCAACTTTGAGATGTCTAACGGAAACATCCTTTTTTGTATCATCTTGATGGTGATTAATGTTTGTTAAGCTTTGCTGATAACACAAGTTTCATTCTCAAAGAAAACAGAATAGCCTGCTACTAACATTTGACCCACATTTAGCAAACTATATCCCAAAGCAGGAACATATTGGACATTTTGAAAGAACATTACCTTTCCATTTGCAACTTCAATCTTCACGGTCCCTCTCCCTTCTACTTCTAGCTCCTTGCCGTTTCCAAGTTGAACCGTCATTTTCTGTGTTTCATCGAGCTCCGAGAAAATGGCTTTCTTCCCCGTCATATGGTTTAAGCAACCACTATAAACAAACCACACATCACATTGATTTTCTCCGGCACATACTGTAAACAGCTTCTCATCCTCTTTTGTTTCAACTTCGTTTCCTTCAGCAACGTAGTTGACTTGTTGATCTTTGAACCAACACTCGTTCTTCATGTGACCAAAACGCCTACAATGATTGCATTGAACATTGCTTCTTTCACGTCCTCTACCGAAACCTCTTCCACGAGACCTGCCTCTAAATCCTCCATGTTCACGTAGTGAAGAATTATGAACCTGGAAAGCTTTTTCTTCGACCTTCTCTATCGATCGTTTAATTCTGGCCTCATGAGATTGTAGTGATCACATCAGCTGATTAAACGACAATTGTGCCAAATCCTTTGATTCCTCAACAGAGGCAACCACATGATCAAATTTATGCGGTAAACTCCTCAACACCTTTTCGACTATCGTTCGATCACTTATTTCTTCACCATACGACCTCATCTGACTTACTATATTCATACCTCGGGAAAGAAAATCAGCAATGGCCTCATCCTCCTTCATCACCAAGTTTTCAAATTCTCGCCTCAAGGATTGAAGTCTGATTACGGCTACTTTGGAGTCACCATGGAATTCCTCCCGAAGTACCGACAATGCTTCCTTTGCGGTATTTGCTGCTACAATCCTTGCAAACATGTTGTCATGTACAGCCTGCTGAATGATTGCCAATGCCTTGGCATCCTTCTTCTTATTTTCCCGTAATTTTGCGTCTTCATCTTCAGTTGGGTAGCCTTGCTCGACAAGCTCCCATAGGTCTTCTGATTTTAGTAGAGTCTTCATTCTAATGCTCCAATACTGATAGCCTTCACCTTTGAACAACGGAATCAATGGTTGTGCGGAGCCCATTACATTTGCCATTTGCAGATTTCACTCACTCTCGTGTTTACACTTTGAAAGAGCTTGTGCTCTGATACCATAATGTTGGAAATAAAGAATCAAATTGAACTCAAAGTGTTTATTTATCTGCGTTGATGACAACTATATAAAAGATGAACCTATTTATAGCAAAGAAACATAACAAACAAAGTTAAAAAGCAGGGCAACAAGTTGCCGTTTTATTCAACTAGAAAAAGTCTTCAAATCCCTATAAATTATGCACCACACCAGGTCAAATGTCACTCCTTTTTCACGTGATAAGTTTAGAATCAATATCTGACAGCTCATGAATCACTATGAGCGTAATCGTTTGATTCATGGGTGTAGGGTTTTTAGGAGAGCCCCCGTCATTACGCACATGTTGTTTGTCGACGATAGCTATCTTTATTGCAAAGCAACGTGCCACGAAGCGAGTATGATCAGACCGATGCTAAAAACGTTTGAACAAGCATTGGGGCAAAAGGTTAATTTTGCTAAATCGTCAATATTTATTAGTTCAAATATGCAAGGTCGAGTTAAAGAGGAGATCTGTGGGGAACTCAACATTGCTGAAGCGGATGGGAATAGTAAATACTTGGGCCTTCCAAATACAATGGGAAGGAACAAAAATGTGATTCTGGGTTTTTCGAAAGAGAGGATGAAGGTCCGAATTGAGAGCTAGGAAGGAAAGCTTTTATCAAGAGCAGGGAAGGAAATTTTGGTAAAAAAATGTTATTCAAGCATTGCCCACTTATGCTATGAGCGTCTTCCTTCTACCCAAGAGATCTGTTGTCATGTTGAGAGGATGATATCAAGATGGTGGTGGCAGAAGAGACCAAATCAAGGATGAGGGGTGGGCTGGATGTGTTGGGAGAGGTTATGTAGACGCAAGTATATGGGTGGGATGGGATTTAGAGACTTGAGAGATTTTAATATCGCTTTCTTGGATAAACAAGGGTGGAGGCTTCTGGATCAAGAGGGATCGTTCATGGGAAGGGTGTACAAGGCCCGCTATTTTCCGACCGATAACTTTCTGTTGGCCAGATTTGTAAATAAATTGAGTTTCATTTGGAGGAGTGTTCTTGAAGCGCAAGACTTGGTGGGGGCAGGAGGAAGATGGAGAGTGGGGTGGGGGTGGATATAAATATTTTAGATGAACCTTGGATTCCAGGAGGGGAAATCCGTATGTCACATCAAACCAAGAGGCGCTGGAAGGGAAGCGAGTCAAAAGCCTTCTAACAGAACGGGGTCAATCCTGGGATGAGGATATTTTGCAAGATATGTTTAACGAGATGGACAGAGGCCTAATCCACAACATCCTGTTAAGCGATACCCGTAGGGAGGACGGGTGTCATTGGTCTAAGGAGGTGTCGGGTAATTACTCAGTTCGTAGTGCTTATCGACTTATTCATAAATGGAAGGGTCGATGGCATCCGAACAAGGATTCTCGAGTCAGGAAACGGTTGTGGCACTTAAAGTGAAAACTTTGTCTGGAGAGCGGTATCTGGATGTCTGGCTATGCGTGCACAACTTCGGTTCAAACATGTTGAAGTCCCGTTGGAATGTCTGGTGCTTAGTGCAGCACCAGAAACCACCATACATGTGTTGGTAGACTGTACTTTTGCACAAGTTTATTGGAGTATTGTCGGGGTCGATCGGGGAATGGGTGGGGTGGGGAAAACGAGTTTGGTACATGGTTTCAAAAAGCAATATCAAATGTTGCATCTGAGGTCATGAGCAAAGTAGTAACACAATGTTAGGCTATTTGGAAAACTCGTAATGATAAAGTTTGGAACCAACAAATTACACAGGCGAATGACGTGGTGAAAAGCTTTCTATACAAGTATACCTAATGGGTAGATGCTCAAGACAAGGAGAGGTATCCTTGGCCAAGCCTTCTGACTTTGGCAGATGGGAAGGAGGTTTGGTGCCAACCTCCATGCGGTACGATAAAGGTTAATATTGATGCGGCCTTGTTCATAGAAACTGGGAGATTTTCCTTTTGTTGTGTTGCTCGGGACGATGAAGGAAGGTTTGTTCGGATGAAGAGAGCAAGTAGACGAGGGACGGTGAATCCAGTTATAGCGGAAGTAATTGGCATGAAGGAAGCGTTGAGCTCGATAAATACTAGAGGTTGGAGATAGGTGGTGGTAGAAACGGACTGCCTGGTCGTGATCCAAGCCCTTCGCAGTAGTACAAATTTGAATTCGTTATTTGGCTCGATAATCCAGGATTGCAAGGTGATTATTCGTGATGTCCAGCATGCCTCGGTTCTTTTTGTTAAACGATATGCAAACACTATAGCCCATAGCATTATTAGGGACTATTGTTTCTATCTAGATTGTGAGGGGGATGAAACTATTTTGCCTCCCTCTTTCATGTATCTGTTCACTTAAGTTCTCTTTAATGAATGGTTTCTTTGGTGTCAAAAATGGCTAAACTCTTAACACATTAATACCAAATCCTATGAAATCGTTATGTATATATTTGTTTCTCATATTTTGTAACAATATACAAGATTTCTTGAAAATTCCCCCAAAATATGCCGATGTAGCAAAAGGGCATAAAATGATACATTATGCAACAAATATTATTTTACCAGGATGATAGATTGTATGGACCATGAAGTCAAATTATATTAGCATTAACTAGTTTGAAGTTTCCGGCCTTTTGCTCTATATTTTCAGTTTCATTTTGTAAATTTGAATTCAAAATTAGCGACCGTAATATCATGATAGATCAAATATACAAATATAGTCATACATATTGTACAATCTTGACACTGAAGTCCTTATCTCTATACCAAATGATAGCAACTTAAAATCTTGGCCTCTAAAATCCAAATTCATGCCAATAAACCTTTTATGTTGAACATTTAAATTGATAGGTTTTTTGTTATTCAAAATAATAGTTATCAAATAATCATTTTTCATTCAACAATTATTTGTGATAAATAGTTAAAAAATAATAATCTTTTATCATTTGTATTTACCCTAATTTCTTTTTCACATATATCTCAAATATAGACATGTATTGATACAAGTTTCTTTTTACCTCGACAACCCATGGGAATGATAAACCCTTAACAATTAATAAAATCTATAAACATGTGATGTGAGGAGTCGAACAAACAACTCATGATATGGCATTTAAAACACACACACATATATATATATATATACACATATATATATAAGTGAATTATGGATTTGGTCTTATGTTTTGATATTTTCTTTGATTAAGATCTCTATAGTATTTTTAATTGTGGATTTGGTCTTTGTGGTATTCAATTTCTTTAGGTCATGGTCTCTCTGACTAACGTCTCCATTAACTCTATTAAATCAACTAATCAAGGACCATTTTAGCCTTTTTGCTTAATCTTTTGTCTTTTTCATATTAAAAAACTAACAATATATTTATACATACAAATCTATTACTACCTTATAATGCATATACATCTAAACTCTTAAATACAATTTTAAAGCATCATGTACAACTTTTTTTAAGCATAAAACCTGAAAATCTATGAATTACAAGTGTTTTTTTTTTTTGGGAAAAGGCGACGGAACCCCCGAAAAATTTTATTCAATCACAAAATGTAACACCCGAAAATAAAAATGTTTGGAAATTAGTTTGGGAAAAAAAAGAATGGAATTGAAAAGTCAAAATGGGCAAATAAGGAACTTGAGGGGCATGTTTTGCCATTTCCCAAAATATTTGAATTGTGGGTGGTTTACACGCCATTTTCGACAGCAGTTTTAAGGCCATGTTTTGTTTATGTGCCCATCAATTTTGAACAAAATAAAATTGGAAGAGACATCCCTTCTCCATCCCAATCAAAAGCTCTTTGGATTTGAGAAGATCCGTCAAGATTATAGGGAGGAATCGGCCGACGTAAGAAAGTCAAAGTTTTGGAGTTTTAGCATAGAAGTGAGGTGAGTTTTCTCCGGTTATGTTGCACTTAAAAGTTCCGCATTAATCGTTTGATTTTCTTAAACATGTGGGATGAATTGTGGGTCATAACGGTGGCTCGAAGGCTGCCAAATTGATCAAAAAGACCACCGGGCGATGACGTTAATACTAAAATCGACAAAGAAATATTGATATTGAGATCATAATCAACATTAGTTGTTAATTCATGTGCCATTAAATGAGGTTATTGAGCGGAATGGATGCGTACGCGTGAATAACAATTTAAATTAGGATTTTGGTTTGATTTAATGAGTATATAATTATGGCTAAAACTTGTGTTGATTACGTAACTTTGAGACCGAGTAACTTGAGGTTGCTTAAATGTTACGTAACTGCTTATGCAAAGACACTTGTTCGTCAATTCGTGTTCATGGTGGAAAAACCATGTTTGCATGGTGATGAGCAGTAATGGGTAGTATGGACTATGGATGTATGGATTCTTAAATTAGATTGGAAATTAGGAGTTTGATTCTAAGTGGTTTAAAGGTTTGGATCAGTAATATATATATATATATATATATATATATATATATATATATATATATATATATATAGTTAGTACATGTGTCGTAAGGGGCACGTCTGGGACTGCACTATGGGATGGTAGTCACGACATGTGTTTGAGAGCACCTCTGAGCTTGACTAGAGATGGACGGGATGACGGAGCCCCACCATGACAAGTGGACGGATGAAACTTTTAATGCGATGACAAGTTGAATAAATGATATTTCAAGATATGTTTTAAAATGCATGATATTTTGTAAGTAAATTATGATATGACTATTTGTATCTGAATTATTTTTCATGATTGATGGACGACGTTGGGAAAACCATGAACTCACTTAGCGTAAAGCTAACTTTGGCGTGTATCTCAGGATGAATAGGGTCTTGAAAAGTAAGAGCAAATGTATGATGCGACAATGTAAGAAGTAGGTCATATGGGCCAAGTTTTCCTTAACTAAAATATGTAAGGTTGTTTTTCTCTAAGTCCGACACTAATATTCTTCTATCTTTACGATGTTGAAAGTTTTCCGCTGCGAGGTGATGCATAACTTATATGTTTTAAGTGATGATAGGTCGTTACGAAGCTAGTGAAAAACAGGGGTATAACAAATTGGTATCAGAGTCGTGGTTTAAGTGAATTAGGTTTGGTGAACCTAGTCTTAATCCTAGAATTAATTAAGGAAGTGATTAGATGGCTTCAAGTCCAATTGTTACGCGTTATAATGTAGTTGAAAATGTGTAACTTTGATTGTTGAAAAGGTGACGGTTAGATAGAATGTTGAGGTAAAAGCTTTTTGGGATAAAGATATATCTGTGAATTTGTTGTAGTATGTTGGATCGGGAAGAACGATTTAAGTGTTGATGGTAAAGAAGCTAGAAGAAAAATTACTTTAAGTATTACATGTGAGTAATATGAGAGGGCTATAAAGTGATAGCAAGATTGTATGTGGAGAAATGCAAGAAATATTGCAACCAAAAAAAGTTTTCTCTTATCATAGGAACTGGGAAGAGTAATTAAGCTTTGAGATTAATCTGATAAGAAGGAAAGAGATGAAAGAAGTGTTGTTAACACTACCATCAAAAGGAACTATGTGTAGTACCCTCGATGCAAGAGAAGACGAAGATAGTAAATGTCGATGACCCATTTATGAATGATTAATGAGGATTGAGAACGTTGATAGGATCACCAAGATCAGTAGGTGATCTTTGTGTTTAATAGAATAGTGATAAAGCCTAACTGATAAGGTCGGATAATGATGTGTAAGGAATACCAAGGAAGGTAAATAAGATGGAAAGTTATGGACTAAAATATGATGGGTCGTTAATAGACTTCGGTATAGAAGTATGACACGGTGAAACTCTATGATGAAATAGTAAGATGTTAAATACGGCCAATGTGGATAAAATAACTTATTTTGTAACGCACTGAAAAAAAAAACATAAATGATGAATAACTTGTTATGTGCGATGATGGTAATAATGGGTGAACGAAAATAAGGTACCACTGGTATGCACTATGTTATAGGATATGCATCCTATAGGAACTATGGCGAAAGATAGAATGAAAAAGTTTGGATAAAGGTTGCAATAATGATAATTATGCAACGAAAATACCATGCATGTTGATAAAGAGACTGATGAGAGAAGGGAATAAAAATGGTGAAGTTTCACCCTAGGGCCATGTTAAAGTAAAAAAAAAAGGAGTGAATGATGACGTTTGACGTAATGCATGACTTGATAAAGAAGTTAAGGTTATAAACGTGAGATGCTCAATGGAAGTATGATATGGCACCTAGCTGCAATAGGAGAGAAATGATGAGTGGTTAAGGTACGGTAAAATGTAACATAGTGACCGTAGAACGGATGTATGAGACAAAAGTCAGGAATTCAAAACCCTCTTTAGATGTCTTTTCATAGTTACATGGATAGGAAGATGGTAACTAATAGTTAAAAAGGGGTTGATGAAAATTTAATGTTCCACTTGATAGGTTATGCAATCGCATGAGACACTACCACTATTGTAAGAATACATAAGGAAACCTTGTAAATCTCGTGAGGATAATCTAAAAGATAGATGTAATACTGAAGCATGCATGACAAGCATGTAAGGAATTGGAATAGTCTCTCTGACATGTTTGAGCACATATATGTATGTGAGAATGACTATATGGTAGCATTGTGCCAAAAACCTGAAGATTATGTGATGTCAAATGTATCAAGAAGGATATAAAGTTTATCCTCGATAATGTAAGAAATTAGTTGAGAGTCCATGATTTGGATAATCATATGGAAAGAAAGATCTCAAGGTAAATATTTGCATAAAAGTTGTGTTTAATTAAATGAGAGTTGACAAGTTGAAGTGAAGGGAGATATAAATCTCAAGGTGAATACTCGCTAAAGTAGAAAAAAAAGGATAAGAGAGAACAAGTATGTGAAATCTAATGATATTAATTCTAAGTACATGGAAAGAAAAAAAAAGAAATGTTGATAAGATGATCAACATAATCTATGTACGGTCTATGTTAAGAAATCAAGACTAATGTTGCATTCTATTGACCTACCTTGTGTTAAGGGATGATAATAAGATGTCGAGATAAATGAAAAAGATGTTGTAGGAACAAAAGTCGTTAAGTCAATGACTTAAGGAAAGGGATGGTACTATGCACCCCATATTTGGATAAATTGTGATCGGGTTCAAAGAAGACATTCTTATTTACTCAAAGAGTCAATAAGCACATGAAGGATATCCAAGAGCAATCTTAGAGTTACTAAAGAAAGAAATGTTGTATGCAAATCTTTGAATTACGTGTTCTAAATCTGAGGAGTGCATACCATAGGTCACATCATGAATGCATATGGTATAAAAGTAGATCCAACTAAGTTACGTCCAGTGGGGGATGGGAACCTCCAAGTCTGTATCAGAAATTCAAAATTTCTATGATTGACAGAATACTATAGACGGTTTATTAAGGATTTCTCGAAGTTAGCTACCTCGTCAATGATGTTGACAAATAAATCTACAAAGTTTTAGTGAAGAAGAGATTCAGTGTACCAGTGAGGTCACTACTAGAAGGGACAGAAGTTTTCATTGTGTTTAGTGATGCCTTGAAGTAGGGACTAGGACATGTTGTGATGTCGATGGGCAGAGTGATAGTCTATGCATCTTGACAATTTAAGGAATTAAAGTCGTTAAGTGAATGACTTAAGAAAAGAGATGGTACTATGCACACATATCTTGATAAGTTTGTGATTGAATTCACATAACACATTCTTATTTACTCAAAGAGTCAATAAGAACATGGTTGATACCTAAGAGAAATCTTAGACTTGCTAAAGAAAGAAATGTGGTATGCAAGTCCTTGACATGCGTGCTTTGGATCCGAGAAATGCAGTTCATAGTTCACATTGTGAGTGTGGAACGTATAGAAGTATCTTACTAGTATACATGTAAGGATCATATGAGAACCTTCGAGGTCGTCATTGGAAATTCAAGGTTTTCTAGGATTGACATGATACTATGGATGGTTCATTCAAGACTTCTCGATGTTAGCTACCCTCTTAACAATGTTGACGGATAAAGCAAAAAAGTCATTATGGAGCCATACGTATGATCATGGATGAAGTATTTCAAGAGTTGAAGTAAATATTGAGTAGTGCACCAGGTGTGGTTACCAGAAGGGACAATATATACATACATATATATATATATATATATCGTGTTTTACGATACCTTAAAGTTGGAACTGGGATGTGTATCGGTGCATCGGGGTAAAATTTTAGCCCATGCATCTTGGCAGTCGAAGGAATACGAGAGTATCTGACACCCGATATGGACTAATAATTGTTGTGTTTACGTTAAATATATAACGACACTATCTGTAAGGAAAATAATGTATGCTCTTTCTAGACCACAAGAGCCTAAAATATTTATTCGACCATGATGACATTATTAGTTCAGATAAATGGCAAGTTAAATATTTTTGAAGAACTAATGTCAATAACGAGCAAAGAATGAGAGATCAGGGATTGTGAGTCTTTATTAGTACTTGTTAAATGGAGCCTCCACCGGTGAAGGATGACATGAGAACTTGAAATCGAAATGAAAGTGAAGTATCGGTTATTTTTATAGTTTATGTGAATTCCGAGGACGGAATTCTCAAAATAGAGGGAGAATTGTAACACCCGAAAATAAAAATGTTTGGAAATTAGTTTGGGAAAAAGAGAATGGAATTGAAAAGTCAAAATGGGCAAATAAGGAACTTGAGGGGCCTGTTTTGCCATTTCCCAAAATATTTGAATTGTGGGTGGTTTACACGCCATTTTCGGCAGCAGTTTTAAGGTCATGTTTTTTTATGTGGCCATCATTTTTGAACAAAATAAAATTGGAAGAAACATCCCTTCTCCATCCCGATCAAAAGCTCTTTGGATTTGAGAGGAACCGTCAAGATTCTAGGGAGGAATCGGTCGACGTAAGAAAGTCGAAGTTTTGGAGTTTTAGCATAGAAGTGAGGTGAGTTTTCCCCGGTTATGTTGCACTTAAAAGTTCCGCATTAATCGTTTGATTTTTTTAAACATGTGGGGTGAGTTGTGGGTCATAACGGTGGCTCGAAGGCTGCTAAATTTATCAAAAAGACCATCGAGCGACGACGTTAATACCAAAATCGACAAGGAAATGTTGATGTTGAGATCATAATCAAAATTAGTTGTTAATTCATGTGCCATTAAATGAGGTTATTGAGTGGAATGGATGTGTGAATAACAAATTAAATTAGGATTTTGGTTTGATTTAATGAGTATATAATTATGGCTAAAACTTGTGTTGATTACGTAACTTTGAGACCGAGTAACTTTAGGCTGCTTAAATGTTACGTAACTGCTTATGCAAAGATACTTGTTCGTCAATTCGTGTTCATGGTGGAAAAGCCACGTTTGCATGGTGATGAGCAGTAATGGGTAGTATGGATAATGGACTATGGATGTATGGATTCTTAAATTAGATTGGAAATTAGGAGTTTGATTCTAAGTGGTTTAAAGGTTTGGATGAATATATATATATATATATATATATATATCACATTTATGAGGTTATTGATGAAAACCCATTTGGGTTTAAAAGTTGAAATTTACACATTACTATACACATGCATATTATATATATATATATATATATATATATATATATATATATATATATATGCATGTGTGATGGTAGAATGAGGATGAAGGATAGGGATGTGTAGTTACATGATTGAGTTAGAAAATAATCGATTAAATTTTAGGAACTCCCTCGAGAGTTTGATATTAAAGCGATTGCTTATTAAAGAAATGTATACTTAGAAGATGTTACAATTTGTGTAGGATCGGGAGCTACCAAGTAACGGGTGAACCTACACTAAATCAAGGTGAGTTTCATGTGACTTTTAACTGGGATACACGCATGTATATATGTATGTTCTCTATGTATTCATGATGATTTTGTTAAGCATGTTATATTCTTTTAAAATATGAAATGCATGCTAGAATGTTGGTTGTATGATGATGTGATACGTATTTGAAGTATGTCATTATTCTAAATATTGGACGAAATGCATGCTATGTGCAACGTGTGTTTTAATTGATTAAATTAGACTGATGTGATGTGGCTGTAAGTGTGGGGTTCATTACCGGGACGCTGGTAGTGGACGGCGGAAAACCGCAAATGATGAATATAGTCAGTACACGTGTCGGAAGGGGCACCTCTGGGACTGCACTATGGGATGGTAGACAAGACATGTGTTTGAGAGTACCTCTGAGCTTGACTAGAGATGGATGGGATGACGGAGCCCCACCATGCCAAGTGGACGGATGAAACTTTTAATGCGATGACAAGTTGCATAAATGATATTGCAAGATATGTTTTAAAATGCATGATATGTTGTGAGTAAATTATGATATCACTATTTGTGTCTGAATTATTTTTCATGATTAATGGACAACGTTGGGAAAACCATGAACTCACTTAGCGTAAAGCTAATTTTAGCGTGTATCTCAGGATGAAGCGGGGTCGTGAAAAATAAGAGCAAATGTATGATGTGGCAATGTAAGAAGTAGGTCATATGGGCCAAGTTTTCCTTAACAAAGATATGTAAGGTTGTTTTTCTCTAAGTCCGACACTAATATGCTTCTATGTTTACGACGTTGAAAGTTTTCCGCTGCGAGGTGATGGATAATTTATATGTTTTAAGTGGTGATAGGTCGTTACGACCCTAGTGAAAAATTGGGGTGTAACACAAAAAAAAAATACAAATTACGAGGGGTATACCCCGAGAATTACAAAATGAATCCCTAACACATGCTTAGGGAAAAACCAAAAAAGACGAAATATCCTAAAGACCAACAATGGAATATACATCCACAAATCAACAACAAAATCTAAACCCAAAAAATACACCAAGACCAAATCCAAAATGAATATGGCCCATTTATCACCAAAATTTTCAAAACCAAGGATGCAAGTCTTGATCTTCAAAAAGGCCCAAAATCCAAAATTAAGATGGCCCCTAATCTAATATAAGATAGACATTCCAACTTTCCACAACTTTACCAAAAGAAGCCCAATCACTTTCTCGATTTCAGCCCCTGTTCGAGAAGTTCTATTGTTAATATATCCAACCCAATATAAAACAATTAAGTAAACCCATGTTCAACTCCAATTAGAAACAATACAGCCCATCACTTCAATCCATCTCCATATGCTTTTTATGGCCCACCACAACCAAACTCTTTGTATATATTTAATAGCCCATATTAATATAAAATGCAAATCATAGACAATCCAATCCCTTTGATAGCCCAACTTCCATATCTTATCCATATCAATTTCCACCATTTTCCAAACATAACACAGGCTTATACCAAACAAGATAACAAGATCCAACACCAAGATCTAAAATACAAAGGATTTCGAGATACATCCATCATCTTCAACACTTGCATCCAACCACTTCTAAAATCATTCTCGATCCTTTCATCAACCAAATCCAACAGTTTCCAAAAATGGAAATTTGAGAGATTACATGAGACTCTCTGAAGATCAACATGTTTTCTCATAAATGGGAATGGATCACACCAAGGATCAGACTTCCAAGGTGATTTTCCCAAAACTTTTCCCAATTACAAGTGTTTAAGCATGGTGTACAACTTATTAATGCATTGATTTGAACCTTCAACACTACCACTGAATTGGAATGGCACAGGCTTGCTTTCTTAAAGAAAAAAGTTTTTCCTCCCTTAATCACATGTCTTTAGAGCATCCACAGTGTGGTTATTAGGAGGTTTTTAGGAGGTTTTTGAGAGGTTTTTCAAAAAACAAAAACCTCCTTTTGAGATTTTTCACATAGTGGAGAGGTTTTTCACTTGAGGTTTTCGTGAGGTTTTTCGTCATAGGTCGTGTTAGGAACTGAAGAAAAGCTTAAGTATGGTTAATGCTGCTAGTTCAGAATTACTACTGCCAGAGGACTTCAAAGTTAATACTGCTGAGTATTACTACTGCTATTAGAATTAATACTGCTAGTCAAAGTTAGTGCTGCTTGAACAAAGTTAGTACTGGTTAGCTAGTTAGTACTGCTAGAAGTTAGTGCTGCTTAATAGTTAATGCTGCTTCTAAGATAATATGAAGATAATGACGAAGAGATCGTGGTAAAAGATAAACATGGAAAACTGAAGATATTCATGAAAGATATACTAAAGATATTTTATTTATTATAATTATCTTTTGTTCAGTTTATATATAGATTGTATAGAATAGTTTAGATAAAAGAGAATTAATTCTAAGTTTTTGTTTTAGAGAGAATCAACCTCAAGGCATAGATCCTAATTCTAGAGAAGTAGAATTCGTCTTGAAAAAGTTTGTTCTTCAAGTTTGAGGTTGAGTGTGTAATCTTGTGATTTTAATCATTCAATACAAGTTTACAAGTTATTAATTATATATTGTTTGTTTACTGTTACATTGAATATCAAAGTGTTATTCCGCAACTTCTTTGATATTGTTTCTGAGACTTTGTTTTTGTTGAGAATTCGATCCTGACAAGTGGTATCAGAGCCTGTTCTCTCAGAAATATCTATTCATTCATCATGGAAAACTTTGCAGAATCAAACAGTACTCTGGTCTCAAAGGTTCCAATGTTCAGACCCAATGAATTCGATATGTGGAATATCAGAATCAAGCAGTACATACTCCTCACTGACTATTCTATGTGGGATATCATAGAGAATGGTCCTTCTGAAGCAGGAAAGATTGGTGCAGATGGAAAGAGAACTCCACCAAAAACTGATGCTGAAAGAAAGACTAGACAGACAGAGATGAAAGCCTTGAGCACTTTGCTCTTGGCTATCCCCAATGAATATCAACATCAGTTCTGCAACTGCACTGATGCAGAGATGCTCTGGAATGCTCTAGAGAAGAGATTCTCAGGTACCAAAAGTACCAAGAGAAATCAGAAAGCCATTCTGAAGCAACAATATAAGAACTTTATGTCAACCAAGAATGAGTCCATGACTCAAACTTTTGACAGGTTCAACAAGCTTATTGGTGAACTTGTTACAGTGGGAGTACAAATTGATCAAGATGATCTGAACAGAAAGTTTCTAAGGTCCCTGAGTGATGAATGGACCATGTATATTGTGTCTTTCAGACAGAATGATCAACTGGAAGAAAAGGAACTTGATGATCTATATAATGATCTAAGAGTTTTTGAATCTGAGGTAGAGGCTAAGAAGAAGCCTTCTGGGTATGTTCACAATGCTGCACTTCTTTCAGCATCAACTGATTCTATTTCCAACCCTGAATCAGTTAGTGCTGCCAATGGACCAAATCTAGAGAAAGGCAATGAAACTGTATTTGAAGCCTTTCTGGCAAGTCATGGAAACTCTTCTCTTATTAATGATGACTTGGAACAACTCCATCCAGATGATCTTGAAGAGATGGACATTAAATGGCAGATGGCCATGCTCTCTATGAGAGTTAAGAAGTTCATCAAAAGAACTGGGAGGAATAACTTCTCCCAAAGAAGAGAAGATGGTGCAGGATTTGACAAGTCAAAGGTGGAATGCTACAAATGCCATCAAAAGGGACACTTTGCTAGAGAATGCAGAAGTGGAATGCCTCAAAATAATAACCACCAACAAGCTCAATCTGGAAGCTTCAATAATAACAGAAACTCTGCACAATCCCTTGTCTCTCAACAAGGCATGGGGTTTGATTGGAGTGATCAAGCTGAAGAGGCCATCCAGAACCAAGCTCTAATGGCAGAGGTGTCTGATATCCCAACAGAGGTAACTTCCAATCTTTGTTCTCAAAATTGCATTAACACTGTTAAAAGGTATAGGGATCACAATCAGAACATGAGTGATGACCTTAAGAGATTGGAAAAGGACATAAAAGATTATGTGAGGATAGTTGAGAGATTTGAAGAGCAGATTAAGGGTTTTCAAGCCAATGAGCTTCAACACTCTTATGACACAAACTACTGGAAGTGGGAGAAGAATGACTTAGAACTTCAACTGACTAGATCCAAAGAGGAGAGTGCAAAGCTAAGAGTAGAACTAGCTAAAGTCAAGCTAGATGTAGAAAAGTTTTCCACTGCCTCTAAAGTTATGGATTCTTTACTACAATCTCAGATTCATGATAAACTGAGAAGAGGAATAGGGTACAATACCACACCACCACCCTATAACAACAACTACATCCCTCCTAGTTCAGATTTGTTAGAAACAAAGGATAGGAAGGACCTACCTAAGGGAGCCACTGAGATAGATCCCTTAGATCAAGTAGTTGTTAAGGATAAAACTGAGAAAGAAGTTGTCAAGTATAAAGACAACACTGTGAGTGGTGAGATTCCTATAGAAAACCACATAATCACCAATGAGGGATGTGGAAAGCATTGGATCAAGTCCAATGAGATAGAGAAGATTGAGGGAAAGAACAAGAAGGTTCACTATAAGCAGACCACTGTTGTGAACCCTATCCCTTGCAAGCAGTGTGCATGCAATAAATCTAAGCCCCAAAAACATGATAAACCAAGGGGAAATCAAAGAAACTGGAATAACCAATGGGCACAAAAACAAGGCATTGATCTGAGTAAAATCAATAGACCAAAACCTTGTTTCATATGTGGAAAGTTAAACCATTTGGCTAAGCATTGTTTCTTTAACCCTATTAACCAACAGATGAACTTTCAAAGATTTGTGCAAAAACCTGTTGGTTATAGGAAGGTTGGAAAGAAACATGTGATGAAGAAATCTGTTGAAAGTAAGGGCCCCATGAGGAAAAAGGTTTTAAAAGAAAGTATTAAAATGTGGGTGCCTAGAAGCACTAAAACTGTTAGTACTGCTGACAAGGATAGTGCTGCTGGAAGCATTACTGCTGCTACCAGTGTTAGTACTGCTGAAAATATTAATGCTGCTAATACTGTTAGTACCTCTTCAAAGGTTAATACTGCCAACACAGTTACTGCTGCTAACACAGTTACTACTTCTAACAAGGTTAGTACTGCTAAGCATGCAAGTGCTGCTAAGGCAGTTAGTACTTCTAAAACCAGTACTGCTTCTAGCAAAAGTGTTTCCAAGCCTATCATTGTGACAAAGTACTCCAGAAATGAGGAGTCAAAGTTTAAAAATCTCAAGAAAGAATGCAAGTATTTTGATGAGAAAGGGGTACCCAATACCACTTTGGCTTGGGTTCCCAATTCATACTAACTGATTTATCTTATGTGCAGGGCAACAAACAGCTCAAGGGAAAGAGCATATGGCATGTTGATAGTGGTTGCTCTAGGCACATGACAGGCAACATGTCATGCCTTCAGGATTTCAAGCATATCAATGGAGGGCATGTTGCTTTTGGAGATAATCTTACTGGTGGTAAAATAAGTGGAAAAGGTAATGTTACAAAAGGTAAGATGACATTTGAAGATGTCTACTATGTTGATCAATTGAAGTACAACCTGTTAAGTGTATCACAGGTGTGTGACAAACAACATAGCATACTATTTACTAATACAGAGTGTATGATCTTTGCTCCAGGGTTCAAGGTAATTGATGAAAGCATGATACTACTTAGAACTCCAAGAAAGGACAATGTTTATTGTCTAGATATGGACAATGTTTCTAGTGATTCATCCCTGAACTGTCTTGTTTCAAAAGCTTCTGTGGATGAATCCTCTCTATGGCACAGAAGGATGTGTCACATGAACTTCAAGACTATGAACAAACTTGTTAAAAACAACCTTGTAAGAAGTTTACCTTCAAAAGTCTTCTCATGTGATGATCATTGTGTTGCTTGTCTTAAAGGCAAACAGCACAAAACTTCTCATAAGACCAAAGAGATAAATACAATTTCTTCTTGTCTCCAGTTATTACATATGGATCTGTTTGGTCCTACAAATGTTATGAGTATAGGCAAGAAATCTTACTGCTTGGTTATTGTTGATGATTACTCTAGATTTACCTGGGTATATTTTCTAAGGACCAAGGATGAGACAAGTGGACTGATCAAATCCTTTATCCTAAGAATTGAAAACCAAACTAATCAAAAAGTAAAAGTCATTAGATCAGACAATGGGACTGAATTTAAAAATCTTGATCTGAACACCTTTTGTGAGGAAAAAGGAATTGAGAGACAATATAGTGCCCCTAGAACTCCTCAACAGAATGGAGTTGCTGAGAGGAGAAATAGGACACTAATAGAGGCTGCTAGATCTCCGTTGGTTGATTCAAAACTGCCAATTACCTTCTGGGCTGAAGCAGTTAATACTGCTTGTTATGTCCAAAACAGAGTTCTAGTGGTCAAGCCAAAGAACAAGACCCCTTATGAGCTTTTAAATAAAAGAAAACCTTTCATTGGATTTTTCAAACCTTTTGGGTGTCCTTGTACAATTCTCAATACCAAATCTCACTTAGGTAAGTTTGATAGCAAAGCAGATGATGGATTTCTTGTGGGTTACTCATCTCAGAGAATAATTGAAGAAAGTGACAATGTCAAATGCAATGAGAACACACCAAATCCTATTGGATCTGGTCCTCAGTGGCTATTTGACATTGATTCACTAACTAACTCTTTTGGTTTCAGTAGTGATGATTATGCAGGTTCAGGGTGTGGAGGATCAGGGACTACACAAGTTCAAGATAGTATGTCTCAATCTGTGATCTTTCCCATACCTACAGTGGATTCTGTTGAAGACTGTGAAAAGGAACCATCTACTGAACCAAATCAGAGTGAAGAAGAAAGTAGAGATGAGGAGAATCAAGAAAATCAAGAACCAGAAGTAGCTGCTGAAAACACCTCAGTTGAGTTGAATGACTCAAATCTAGAGGTGGGACTTAATGAAGAACCTAGTCATCACACCAGATTTCAAAAGAATCATCCTCCTCACCTAGTAATAGGAGATATCTCTTCTCCTATGATGACTAGAAATCAAAGTAGGCTTCAAGAAATGCAAGACCAACAACATACAGTGTTGTCTTGCTTTTTATCCTAGCTTGAGCCTAAAAAGGCACATGATGTTATGAAAGAGTCCAGTTGGATAGAAGCCATGCAAGAAGAGCTACTGCAGTTCAAGCTGCAAGATGTTTGGGATCTGGTAGACCTTCCTAAAGGCCAAAGAGCAATAGGAACAAAATGGGTCTTCAGGAATAAGAGAGATGAAAGAGGTATAGTGATAAGGAATAAAGCAAGGCTGGTGGCTCAAGGGTATACACAAGAAGAGGGAATAGACTATGATGAAGTATTTGCACCTGTGGCCAGGATAGAAGCAATTAGATTATTCCTGGCTTATGCTTCTTATATGAAATTCAAAGTCTATCAAATGGATGTGAAAAGTGCATTTCTTTATGGCTCAATTGAAGAAGAAGTATATGACTGTCAACCACCACGGTTTGAAAACCCAAGCAATCCAGACAGGGTATACAAATTGAAGAAAGCACTTTATGGACTGCATCAAGCTCCAAGAGCATGGTATGACACTCTGTCATCCTATCTCTTGGAAAATGGATTTGAAAGATGAGTCATTGATAAGACTCTATTTATCAAGAGAAAGAAGAAGGATATCTTGCTGGTCCAAATCTATGTAGATGATATCATCTTTGGATCTGCAAGAGACAACATGTGAAAGGATTTTGAGGAACTAATGCATCAAAGGTTCAAGATGAGTTCCATGGGGGAACTTACTTTCTTCCTTGGACTCCAAGTTCAACAGAAGACAGATGGAATCTTTATCTGTCAGTCCAAGTATGTGCAGGACATTCTAACCAAGTTTGGTTGACAGATTCAAAACCTGTCAGCACACCTATGGAGACACACAAGCAGATAACAGCAGATCTTGAGGGGGAGGATATGGATGTTCATCATTATAGATCCATGATTGGCTCTCTCATGTATCTTACAGCCTCTAGGCCAGATATAATGTTTTCAGTCTGTGTATGTGCAAGATTCCAAGTGAGGCCAAAGCAATCTCACTATCAAGCTGTTAAGAGGATATTCAGATATCTCAAAGGGCAACCCAGATTGGGACTTTGGTATCCTCATGACTCACCATTTGACCTACTTGCATACTTAGACAGTGATCTAGGTGGAGCAAACTTGGACAGAAAATCTACTTCTGGAGGATGTCATTTTTTGGGTGCAAGACTAGTTTCATGGCAGTGCAAGAAACAAACCACAGTGTCCACATCTACAACAGAGGCAGAGTACATAGCAGCTGCAAGTTGCTGTTCTCAAGTCTTATGGATTCAGAATCAAATGCTGGGCTATGGGGTAACCTTTCTACACACTCCAATTTTTATTGATAATAACAGTGCTATTAGCATTGTGAATAATCCTGTCAAGCACTCAAAGACAAAGCACATTGAGATCAGGTATCACTTCATAAGAGACTGTAATGAAAAGAAATTTATTCAAGTTGTAAAGGTTCATACTGACAACCAGTTTGCTGATCTATTCACCAAAGCATTTGATGTGGGTAGATTCACTTTCTTGGTAACAAGTGTGGGAATGATCAACTCTAAATAAGCTCCTACTTAAAAAGTGGTTCAATACCTGTATATTGTTTATTCTTGGTGGTCCTAATCTTCTTTTTCAGGAAAAGTATAGCAGTACTCAGTCCTTCACAAAGCTTAAAAGTGTAAGTATTTTTAATACTGCTTTTAGTTAATACTGCTAGTGGTTAATACTGCTTTCAGTTAATACTGCTAGTGGTTAATACTGCTTTTAGTTAATACTGCTAATGGTTAATACTGCTTTCAGTTAATACTGCTTTTAGTTAATACTGCTAGTGGTTAATACTGCTTTCAGTTAATACTGCTTTCAGTTAATACTGCTAGTGGTTAATACTGCTTTTAGTTAATACTGCTAGTGGTTAATACTGCTTTTAGTTAATACTGCTTTTAGTTAATACTGCTAGTGGTTAATACTGCTTTCAGTTAATACTGCTAGTGGTTAATACTGCTTTTAGTTAATACTGCTAGTGGTTAATACTGCTTTCAGTTAATACTGCTTTCAGTTAATACTGCTTTCAGTTAATACTGCTCTAGGTTAATACTGCTTATGTCCCGAATACTATAAATACTCTTTGCCCGCCTAAAAAGTTCATAACGACTCTTTGCATACTGTTCTCTTGCGCTCTAAACCCTTTCTCTCTCGAGTTCCAAGTTTTCAAGCAAGAACCTTCAAGGTCAATGGCATCCATGGCGTTCATTGACGAGCACAATGAAATCGCGATGCTCCAAAAGCCAAAACAAGCTGAAGGTTTTCACCAGATAGTCGACTTTCTGAAGTCCAGCCACATTGCCCATGCTCTCACTATATCTCCTACCATCTTCATAGAGCATCAGAGGCAATTCTGGGCAAATGCCACCATTGTTACTGAGATTGGTGTGCAAATGATCAAAACAAGGGTGTGTGACAAACCCTTGACAGTTACTGAAGAAGTACTTCGCTTCAGTCTACGTCTAGACGATGCCTCTGGTATAACTTCTATCAGTAATGATGAACTGTTTTCTACTCTTACAAGAATGGGGTATGGAGGCCCATTGGGTGTGTTCAAGTTCTCAAAAGCAAAATTTTCACCTCAATGGCGTTTCTTTGTCCATACCCTTATGCATTGTATCTCTAAAAAGACTACTGGATGGAGTGAGTTCAGTAGTACCATTGCTTATGCTTTGGTGTGCTTGGCCACTGCCAGAAAGTATAATTTTTCCCAAATGATTTTTAATGATCTTGTCTCAAACCTGGGAAGTAAAAAGAGTTTTTATATGTACCCCAGGTTTGTCCAAGAAGTTATTACCCATGAATTGATGGATATACCTCATTTTGATGGGGTATATGTACCAAAAATTCCCAAAGGTAAGGTCTTTTCAAACATGAAAAGATCCCCTCTGGACTCGGAAGGAGTTGACACCCCATTGTTCTCTACAATGATGGTGGTGTCCCATACTGATGAAGGTATGGAAGCAGGGTCAAGGCCCCCATTAGACCATTCCACTGCTAGCCAATCCCAACCTTCCCACTCTAAATCAATTCCCAGTCTCTTCTTGATAAACCAACTTCACCAATCACCCAAACTTACAAAAGGAAACAGGTAAAGAAGGCTCCTTCCCTTCTTGTACCATCAACCCCTAAGCCTTTAAGCCCTCTAAGGGAGGATTCCCCCTTATAGAATATCTACAGGGAAACCACAAGGGTGTCTCCCAACCCCAAGGAGGTGCTCTCTGAGGAGGAGGTTGAGCATATGGGTGAGCAGGCTGCCACTACTCCTGCTAACACAGAGGAGGACAGTGGTAACATAAATAAGACCTCCCCCATGGCAACTTTGAATGAGAAATCATTCAAAGGTCCCCGGTGCCAAGAAACCAAGGGGGTGGATAGTGCTTCTGCTAGGCAGAAGACTTCCACTACAAAAAGATCCTATGATCCTTCAAAAGAGGGTAACACTTCTAGAGAAGGTGATGACAGATATGACTATGATGAATTGATGGAAACAATGGGTAACATCAACCTGGATGTTATTAAACAAGGCAAAGAGATAGAGGAAATGAAATTGGTAATCTTGTCCCAACAAATACAAATTGCCAAATTAAAGAAAATGGTGACAAGGTTGGTGCATAAGAAGAGGAAAAAGCAGTTTGTTTTGAAGAAGAGGTCAAATAATAAAGATGCTTCCAAAAAGGGGGAGAATTCTAGCTCAGAACAGATAGATCAACAGTTTGAGGGGGAGTTTGTTGAAGAAAAGAAATCTGCTGAAACTTCACCAGCAACAGTTACAACTAAAGAAGCAGAAATGGTTACTACTGCTGAGCCAAAACAAGCAGCAGAAACTGTTAGTGCTGCTGAAACTTCACAAGCAGCAGTAACAGAGTTAACACCAACAGAAATTGAAGTAGCTGAAATGCTCATCAAAGCAAAGAATGACACCCCCAAAGCAAAGGGAGTGGTCATAAATGAAGAGGGAGCAAAGAAAATAGAGAAGAAAGAAATGGCTGCAGATGCAAGGAAAAAGGGAAAAGCAAATATGATAGAATCTGATCAACCATCTAAAAATCAAAAGATGATTGAGTCAGATGAAGCATTAGCAAAGAAAGTACAAGAAGATTTAGATCAAGCAGAAAAGGAGCAGGTTGAAAAAGACAGAGAAATGGCCAGAGCACTTGCAAATGAGTTAAATGAAGCATTCCAGAAAGGGCTGGAAACAGAGAAGGCAAAGCAAAGAGCAATGAGCTTGAGAAAGGCTATGATGGCCAGAACAAGTGCTAAGAAGAGAAGACCTTCACAAACTTACCTTGCCACTCAGGAAAGAAACAAAATGATAATTTTCTTGAAGAGTGCAATTGGGGTAAAGAAAGAAATGTTTGTGAAGATGACTTTTGATCAAATCAGGGATCTCTATGAGAAAGAAATGGGGAAGCTGAAGAGTAATGAAAAGGATAGAGTGGAGTTTGAAAAGAAGGCCAAGGAGAGACATGATGTGAATATGAATCAACCATTCCCTGAAAGTGAAGAGGGAACTCCTATCAAAGAAAAGGCAGAGCAAAAGGAAGAAGAGAAGAAGGAAGCTACTTTAGGGCAAGTTCAAAAGACTCTGAAGAGAACTAAAATGATGGCTAAAAGAAAGAAGATTGTAAAGAAGCCTAGAGTAGAAGAAGAGCAAAAGGTTGCTGAAGAAGAAGAGGCACCTAAGAATGAAGCTGAAACTCAGGAAGTATCACAGAGTTCAGATGTAAACATGTACATGGTGGTAATGGATAAAATTCCAAAGCCTATTTCAATTGAACCTGTTGGATTCAAACCTCCTGAAGTTATCCACTGGGACACTATGGATGTAGATGGCAAAGAGTACATTAGATTGAAAAGAAAGGATGAGAAGTATGAAGTCTACAGCACCTGGAACAAAATTGTCAGAGAGTGTTCAAGATCTGATTTGGAAGAAATGTTTGAAGTGGGGATGAAAGTTCATGCAGATCAGTTGACAGCTCCAGGGTTACCAATTGTGAAGTTATTTATGGAATATTTGTGCATGTTGTTCAAACAAGAAGCAGTAAAGCATTTGATAAAAGATGTATTTAAAGCTGTTAGAAGATGGACTCTATATGAAAGGAGTGGAGTCTACGAACTGCATTGGATACTTTTCACATGGAGTATTACTTGGTAGATAGGGTATACAACCATACAAATCTAAAGCTTCATGCCATGTTAAATAAGAAGTTGGGTTGTGCACCAAATTCAGAAATGGCAAAGTACTTAATTCAGAGAACTATAAATCAGAGTATGGGACTGGATCCTAACATTGGAGTAGATCAATGAAGATTTTGGAAGCATTTGAAGAACTTGACTTCTCTTTCTAAAAGTCAAGTTAG
The DNA here is from genome assembly GCA_954870635.1 of Arctium minus. Taxonomy (NCBI): domain Eukaryota; kingdom Viridiplantae; phylum Streptophyta; class Magnoliopsida; order Asterales; family Asteraceae; genus Arctium; species Arctium minus. The sequence goes on from OX941081.1 coordinate 162,797,882, forward strand.
GGGGAGATTGTTGGGAACTGAAGAAAAGCTTAAGTATGGTTAATGCTGCTAGTTCAGAATTACTACTGCCAGAGGACTTCAAAGTTAATACTGCTGAGTATTACTACTGCTAGTAGAATTAATACTGCTAGTCAAAGTTAGTGTTGCTTGAACAAAGTTAGTACTGCTTAGCTAGTTAGTACTGCTAGAAGTTAGTGCTGCTTAATAGTTAATGCTTCTTCTAAGATAATATGAAGATAATGACGAAGAGATCGTGGTAAAAGATAAACATGGAAAACTGAAGATATTCATGAAAGATATACTGAAGATATTTTATTTATTATAATTATCTTTTGTTCAGTTTATATATAGATTGTATAGAATAGTTTAGAAAAAAGAGAATTAATTCTAAGTTTTTGTTTTAGAGAGAATCAACCTCAAGGCATAGATCCTAATTCTAGAGAAGTTGAATTCGTCTTGAAAAAGTTTGTTCTTCAAGTTTGAGGTTGAGTGTGTAATCTTGTGATTTTAATCATTCAATACAAGTTTACAAGTTATTAATTATATAATGTTTGTTTACTGTTACATTGAATATCAAAGTGTTATTCCGCAACTTCTTTGATATTGTTTCTGAGACTTTATTTTTGTTGAGAATTCGATCTTGACAGGTCGTAACTACACGACCTGCTTTTTCGTAGGTTTTTCGTATTTAATCAGTTTTAATTTATAGAATTTTATAAAATTTTCATATTTAATCAGTTTTATTTATTAACCAGTTTTATTTATTAATATATTTAAAGTAATCCTATTTAAATATAATTATAAAATAAATAATATAAATAAATACATAATGAAAGTAATTATATTTTTATATTTTTAAATAATATCTCAAATTTGACATATTCTAACAAATTTTTTAATGACCCAATTTTTATTTTCGGTTATACATACTTTTAAGTTTAACATTTTTAAAATTTTATTTTACATACTTTTTATACAACTTTTATATATTTTTTAATAACCTAATTTTTATTAATTTTATTGTACATACTTTTATGTATTTGTATGAATTTTAATGTATTTATTTTTATAAATAAGAATAAAAATAATATAAAGTTAAAATGGTGGGACCGTGAATATTTTAAAAAAGTAATGAAAAAGTTTGGATGAGGTTTTTCATATAGTAGAGGTATATAAAGGTTTTTAAGTTGTTGAGGTGACAATAATATGTAAGAAAAATGCTATCAAAAACCTTGGTGAAAAAGTTACACTGTGGATGCTCTTATGCAAGATGTACAAATTGTCAATGCAAACTCTTACACCCTTTTGTCTTTTTCAACTTTATCTGATCTTTGTTCCTGTTATTTTCACATATTTCAAGATTTCAAATTTTCAAAATTTGAAATCTTTATCAATACTTATGCTCCCATTTTCTTTCTCTTCAACCTCCTTGTTACAAGACCTAGGCATCTTGGTTTTCCTTTCTTCTTTCATTTCTTTCTACAGGTATATCTTGAAGAGTTGAGCAGATCTTCTGTTAGCAATTAGGTTTGACTTTGATCATCTTGATTGTGTGGTTCTGAGGTACGATCGATCTGTTGTTTGGTTAAATCAAATTTTCAAGTTCCAAATTTTTTATCTACTTTCTTCTTCTCCATGATTTTCTTCGAAATTGTTTTTCATTCATATTATTGTCTCCTTTCTCCTTCTACACACCTTTCTCAGCAGGAGCAGGAGATCCATGGACTTTGCGATCGACAAAGATGTAGAGCAGAGAGCATGGAATGGAGTTTTGGAGTTTTGTGCCGATTAATTATCATCATCCTCTATGGTTCCAAAATATGTTTACATTCATGTAGTCAATGGTTGTTTATATTGTTGGGGAAGGTAGCTGTTTCAAAAGCAGGTATCCACAAATTCACAAAGAGATGGCGGAGGTGTTGCCACCTCTCAACTTCTACTATACTATTTTAAGAGAACTCAAATTGTGGATTTATTTGATTTCTGTTTGAGAGTTAGACATGAAAAGCATGCACTTGCACATTCAGAAACTTGTTTGCTATTGAAGCTTGTGCTTTATCATGTTGGAAGTTGGTAGGTGACAGTAGTTTAGCATATTATTGGTATGTTGGACTTGGTTAGCACCTTTAATACAATAAAATGTTGTTTTCCTTGCTCGAGCTAAATTATATAGTGATTCCTTATTTGTTTTCATTTTGGAAGTTTTCAATTTCGAGCTAAATTATATAATGATTAGTTCTCGCTATTCACCTTCGTTCTTGATTCTCAAGCAATTTGTTATTATGGTCAATTTAAACATGGTTTTTTTAATAAAATGATAGATTTGTTCAATGAAATATGCTATTGGCTCGAAAGAGGAAGCAAACAAGTCTGGTAGAAAACGGTAACCATCTTGATAAAATATCCATTCTTTGTTTGGCAATCGTACCAACCTATTTTATAACTGTAGTGTATTTATTATGTTGACTGTGTACTAATGTCCTCGCTCCATTTTTTATACTTGTTGCATATTCTTTCGTGGTGAAAAATCTTGTCATCAACTTTGTTTCCGAGGAAGACATTTACCAAGATGGTAGTCTTGTGATTACATGATTACCATCTTGTAGTGTGGTTACTCAACTAACAATATGTGGATTGTGGAGAATAGTTTTCAACCCGAAGAATCATGAGGTATGGCTTAAAAATGGCATTTGCTTTCCATTTGGTTGTGGATCAATGGTTTTATGTCCCGTCCTAATTTTGTGCTTCACTGTTTCTGTTTGGATTTGGATCTGTTTTTTGTCTAAAGGGATCAAGGTTGTTTATCTTAATTATAGAATATGGTTCTCCTTACCCGGTTGATTTGATGATTCTTGTATAATTATAGAATATGTTGTTCCCTGTAGTCCGGAAATGGAAAATTCCATTCGGGAGGCCTCCTATGCTCGTGGATAATTCTTCTGTTGTCTAATTTTTTTGGATTGTAGTTGTTGATGGACTTGTGGTATGTAATCCATTTTTTCTACGTGCAACTCTTCTTTGAAACGGTGGTTCGTGCATCTGGCTATGATCTGCTTGTTTATTTGCTCCTGGGTTTTTAGGTCTCAATGACATATTAACAGGCACATTAGTGGCATATTAACTGGTCGACGGATTGGAGGCTTGGTAGATTTTTTTTATTTATTTTAACAATGTCTTATATTGTTGTTTGGAACCAAATTTACAATGGCCATCCGCCAGGAGTTTTGGGATTAATACTGACACTTTAACAACAAATCTAATAAATCTAAGTTTACTCGGAAGAATAAATCTCCAACAGATAAATTTACTAATTTTATGGGTCGTTTACTCAAACGATTAACCGGTAATCTTATTATAGATCGAAAATCAACATAATAATTTTGTTTGTAATGATGATAAACGAGTAAATAGTTAAGTTTTAACATGATTTTTTTTTTAAAAAAGAATGGTGCATTCAAGCGCCTATTTTCCACCTGTTTTGGACTTGAACATGTTGTGTCTTTGATCAAACTCGCTACACCCCTTTGGCAACTGAGCTACATGCCTAAGTGCTTCCATTTATAATAACTTTCAATCCTTGTTTGGTTACGGATTTCCTTGATTCTTGTACACACTCTTTTTTATGGTTATGAACCTTAGTTGCATATTAATTACATCCTCAAAGAAACGTTCTTTTCCAGTTTAGAGTCATTTTGTTGCTCTATAAATCTGGTTTATGATATAAGTTTGTCAATTGAAGGGTATATGACGATGATGATTCTTGTATAATGAATAACAAATGTGTGTATCAAATTCTTATTCCTTTAATCATTCAACAATGAACGCAAAGCCTTGCAAGATAAAAATCACCCTACAGTTAAGGGCACATGAAGAAGCACAAAAACCGCCGAGCAATAAGTTAAGAAAGTTAAGGGTAAAGTAATGTTTTGAGTTCGTAGATAAACACGAAAAAGATGCAAAAGGGACAACACACGAAGAGGATGGAATGGCAAAAAAGATGAAAGTCCAAGCGGCAACTTAGATACCTTCATCTTGGCCACACCACAGCAAGAATGTTTTCATGTTAAGCCACATGAAAGAGATTAGGAGAGAAGTTGAGAGAAGCAATAGGAGATGTCTTCATCTTGGGCACACCACTCTTTAGTCGTACTCACAGATGTTCACCTCTTAAGTATTAACACATAGTCTAGATCCGTAACTCCAAGAACACTTTTAACTTGCTCCTCCTTCTAGATTGAGTGGTCGTGAGTTCCATTGAATGGTTCAATACCCGATAAATATTTGAAATCTCCCGTTAACGTAGATGTTTTTATATTTTTAAAATCAGAATGCTCAGATCATTCAAAATAACTAACATAATGGACATAATTTAAATAAAGCAATCAAATAAAATTATTATGAACATAAACAAAATATTAAAATGAAATGATAGTTGTTTAATCATCTACCTTTCGATTGGTCCAATTATTGATGATTAAAAACACATGTACTTCAAGTGAAAGTTATAATTTATGATATGTTTAGTTAGTTATAGTGCATCACATTTGAACTGAAAGATAATAAACTTAACCATCAAATCAAATAATAATAATAATATTTGGTTGTAATGGGTAAGTGGGATATTAGGCTGATCATGGGGATGTTTCACAGCCAAGTTGTGTGGATTAAGTTAAATATGTTACAAGGATATGAATTATATAACTAATAGTTTAAAAGTGATTTTCAGATTTTCGGGAAATGCTAACCAGGTAAGATCTATCACCCTCACTTATTGGGTGATATTGTTGGTTCTTGTCATGCATCTTATCGATTAAGGTTCTCTGTACTTGTCACGTTCACTGGATAAGGTAAGCGAATCGGTAAGTACTTATCCGGTTAGCGTTTGGTAAGCAAGTGCTTTATTATTAAGTTGTAAAACACACACATATAATTCACATCAATGGACGTTGTAATTATTTATAATTCACATCGTGGGTTGGGTTCCGATGAGAAGGGAAGTCATGGTGAGAAGCATAAGAAGGGATTTGGACCCTTGGATCAATCCTAGTTGAAGATCAACATTAATGAGATGCACCGGATCAATTCCCGTCAGAAGCGCAATTCATGGGTAGGTGTGAGATTAAAAGTGATCAAGGGTCGAGATCCCTTCTTACGCTTCTCACTTTAACTCTTTTTATCACACGATCCTTCGCCTCACATCATAATACAAAAATAATATCACGGATTTGGTTTTTTATATAGAAAAATGAATCATGTAGAGATACAAAATGCTTTTGAACACCTTAATATTAAATAATTATATTTATATTAAGGTGTTCAAAAATTCGAAAAATCTTTTATAAAACTTCTTACGACATCCAAAAGCGTTTTATAAACTTATTGTAAGATAGAACACTTTTTTTCTTGTATGGTCCTATAAACTTAAATCCTATAAAACACTCTGTCAAAACACTTGGTTATTTTAGGCATAATTTAAACTCAATTTTGTTGCAGTTGCTTTATAATTGTTATTCACCCGTGTTGCATCGCGCGGGTACACAACTAATATATATATATATGTATAACAATATCAAAATAAATAAAATAAAATATTATTGTATGATTTGATTTGTTTAAATTTTTTAAAAAATTAATTGTATTAAATATGATTTAATTTTATTGTTTTATTGCAATGATGGAAAAAATATGATTTTATTGTTTAATGTAATTAAAATTTTAGTTTAAAAAAATTATTGAAAAAGAAAACCATATCTTATTTTATTTACATCGAATAAAATAAGTTATGGTTTTATGATTTGATTTGTTTAAAATAAAAAAATTATTATGTTAAAGATGATTTAATTTTATTGTTTTTTTTTCTATCATTGCAATAAATAAGCTTATTATCGATATTTTAACACCAAAATCATTAAAAACTACTAAGAAAAGAACTCCAATTTTATCATTATAAAATTAGGGTTTCCAATTTTCATATTGTTTTTCATTCAAAAACTCAAAATCAACCACTTAGATTTTGACCAAATGAAAAATTTATACATAATATCATCTTTGTAACTTAAAATGGAACAAATCCATATATAAACTTCAATACGGTTTTCATACCTTAATAGGCCAAAACACTAAAACAATAAAATTAAATCATATTTAATATAATTAATTTTTTAATTTAAACAAAAACAAATCATAAAATAATATATTATTTTATTTTATTTATTTTGATATCATTAAATATATATATATACATATATTTGTAAGTATAACACTATTGTTTTTACTTTTTCATAGAAAAAAGACAAAAGAAAAAATAAAAAGACTAAAATGACCCTTGATTTAACGGAGACGTTAGTCAGATGGACCATATCCAAAACAAATTGAATATTATAAGGACCAAATCCACAATAAACATACCATATGGACCATAGTAAAAAAATTATTAAAACGCAGGACCAAATGCACAATTCTCTCTCTCTCTCTCTCTCTATATATATATATATATATATATATATATATATATATATAGGTTCAAACATTAGGACAACAAATAATGTACAAAATCATATATGATTCGGCATTAACGACCAAAAAATGGACGCGGACGACTTTGGCCGTGACTTAAGTCGCCCGCAATCATATAGGATTTTGTACGTAAATCATATATGATTTTGTATATGGTTCGCTATTCTAGTGTTTTCTTAAATAGATAATGGTCTTATATGAATCCACCTACATGTATATATATATATATATATATATATATAAATATAAAAGAAAGTTCAATTGCAAACTCTATTTTATAGAGAATATGAGGATTGATCTCGGTCATCCATCTTTATTGATCCAACAACTAACATTAAATAGAGTTTTTAATTAGTAAATAAGGTGATTAGTGGTAAAAAAAGAAAGTTAATTTCAATCGCACGCCTACCTTATTTGACTTTTTGTTTTCTTTTTTAATTAAAATTTTTTACCCCCTTAAAGATTAAAATAAATTATCTTAAAAATTACTAATATTTTAATCAAACAAATTACATAAAAAAAGAGAATGTATGCTATTCGATATGACATCAATCTCAATATATATATTTTTTCGTCTTAACCGTTTTTTTACGTGAAATGCTATATATGTATTATATTCATTATGAATATCTTTGTGCATTCAAGTGTGTACAACAGCTCGACACCGTAAGTCTGTAACTCGACATCACCTTCTTCAACACTTTCTTCAACGTCGTAACGCACTTGGTTCTTCATTACCGTAACCCAACACCCATCGACACCAATCAAAAATGCATCAAGATTGATCAAGAACCCATCGAAACTAATCAAGAACTCATCCATTGACTTGGTGTGTGGTTGTGTGTTAAAATCATAACCTAACACCTTTATTTTTCATCAAGACCGATTTAAATCATATTGATTATTTTATTGTGTGTTTGTTTGTGTAAAACCATAACCTAGCACTTTTAACTTTTACCGAGATGGATCGGGAAATCTATTGATACGAATCGGGAACTCATCGAGATCAATCGATAATCCAATAAAGAAAAAGAAAGAAATATAGAGTATGTAGAGTTGAAACTGTAGTATATTCATGATTAATAATATGTATATGCATGATAGAAATTATGTATATGCATGATGAATATTATGGTGAGAATTAATACTTATGATAAATATTACTAATATAAATACTAGAGGGTTATTGTACAGTGTACACACGTGATCATACATAAATATTAATGATGAATAATATGTGTATTCATGATGAATAATATGTGTATTCATGATGAATAATATGTGTATTCATGATGAATGTTATAATGAAAATGTATATTCATGAGAATATCATACTGATGTATGAATGAAATGTTTTTGCATACACGTGAATTTATACAAATATTGATGATGAATGTCATAGTGATGTATGAATACTGAAGATTTGTTGAATACACTTGAAAATACATAATTATTTATGATAAATGTTTTACTAAGTTGTATATTGATGATGAATATTATACTAATAGATGCATATTAAAAAGTTGTTGTAAACATATGAACGTGTATAAACATTCATAATGAATATAACACATATATATCATTTCACGTAAAAAACGGTTAAAATGAGAAAAAAAAACTATATCAAGATATATGTTATATCAAAGAGCACGAAATTCTCGTTTTTCTGATGTAATTTGTTTGATTAAGATATTATTAATTTTTAAGATAATTTATTTTAAACTTTAAGAAAGTAAAAGTATTTTAATTAAAAAAAAAGTCAAATAAGGTAGGCGTTTAATTAAACTTCCATTTTTGCCTAATCAATTCTCAATTAACCTTATTATGTATAAACCATTGTTTATTTTTCTAAATTTTGATCAATGGCCAAGATTCTTCCTCATGTTCACCATAAAAATGTGGTTTTCATATGAACCTACCCTATATATATATATATATATATGGTCAGGTGCAAAGGAAATCGCAAAAAAAAATAAAAAACTGAGGAACACTCAAGTAGTCGTTCATCTGGACGATATGCACATGTGCATACAAGTAATTTGAAACATGCACGAATGCATAAAAACTAAAAAAACAGTTTAATTTACTTGTATGCACATGTACATACCGTCCAAATGAACGACTATTTGGGTGTTCCTAAAATTTTCACTTTTTTTTAATTTTTTCTTTGAACCTCCCTCCCACCCCCTCTCTCTCTATATATAATAAACAATAGTCCCAACAAATATACAATTATAAACGAATATGCAATTATAAACAAATAATGAATAACCAAAAAATAAGAAAAATATAATATTTAAATAAAAAGGTCAAAATACACCAAAATAAAAAGGAATTTGTCTTCATTCCTATTTAATATAACAATGATTATTTTTCTTAACTTATGTATGAAACGTACATCTTTTTCTTATTCTCTACATGTTTTGGCTAATAACCGATAATTAAATCTTGTAACTATTGATAAGTTAGATGTCAAATTTTCAAATTATATTGCTCTTTTGTTATTACACGGTAAAATCTTACATAAAAACCAACCAATTCCACATATATTGAAAACTCGTTTATCAGGTAAATGAAAATAGACATCTACAAATGAAATTCAGGGTTTAAAAAAGCCCAACTAGCAAACGAAAACCCATTACAAATTAATCGGATACCAAATCTTCATCTTTAGTTCATCACCTGGAAGCAACTTAGCATCCATGGAATCATCCTGCTTGCTAACATGCCTACGTCAAGTCCTAGATGCATATCAATTTCCCTTCTGCCATTAATGAATGTTTAAGAGGTCAATTTTGCGTTCACCATTAAGGTCATTTAGATGTATAACCTTAAATGATATTTTAATTAAATCCATTACCTTCTCATAAGCATGGAGCCACTTTTCATTTAGTACGTAGCTCGAGTGGTCATGAATTTAAAAAACAAATAAAGGTCACATATCTAAATATCTCCCTACTTTGCCTTCGATTCAATAAAAATAGTTTTTAGGGTTTTTGCCGGAATTTATGTTGTTAGGGTGGGTGATATTTAGGTATATAACCTTAAGTGAGATTTTAATAATATTTGTGACATGATAAGGAAAATGAAGCCATTTATGAATATATCATCCCCCAATTATATATATATATATATATATATATATATATATATATATATATATATATAGCATATTCCACTAGTAACCCTTTGAATTAACACGAGGTACACATAAATATATCATCCCAATCCCCGTTTCTAACAAACATGAATAATTAGATGTACAAAACATAAATAGATCTTATTATAGAAGCGACAAAATGAACAATTTATTAGATAATAAAATCATTCTAATGTATCCAACCTTTACACACAAAAAATTGGTCCATATTTCACATCTTATTTATTATTAGATATGAATTAAACAATGACTATTTCAAATCCTTGAAAATGAGTTGTAGAGGTTTCTTCTTCTGCAAAAACACCCCAAACTTTTCATTCATGTCAAGATTGACAGGGTCCTCATCATTTAGGAGAAGCCAATCAAATCGAAGAATCAAAGAAGCTAAGATCGTTTGAACGCTTTTGACGCCAGAGTGTAGACCGGGGCACATCCTTCTGCCTGCACCAAACGGAATAAACTCAAAGTCTTGGCCTCCAAAATCCAAATTTGAACCAAGAAATCTTTCGGGTTTAAATAAGAGAGGATCTTCCCAAAGTTTTGGATCCCGACCGATTGCCCATATGTTGACCAATATTTGGGCTCCACGAGGCACTGTATAACCCATAACCTCACAAGTTTGGACAGCACGGTGAGGAAGTAGGAATGGTGCGGGAGGGTGTAGTCTTAGGGTTTCTTTGATGCAAGCATTTAGATAAGGCAGGTTAGAAACTTCAGATTCGACAACTGTTCTAGTTTTGATTTCATTTTTTAGCTCTTCTCGTACTTTGAACATAACCTTTTTGTTCTTCACCAACTCAGCCATCGCCCATTTAACTGTTGAGATTGTAGTATCTGTACCCGCTGTGAACAACTCCTGCAAGTTAAAAGTGTAAAGATTCAAATTCACATCCAATTAAAAAAGAAACTAGTACTTTTTTTTTAAGATTGAACAGCTCTTATATATGTAAACTAGGACGATTCAAAATGAAATCTAAAGCCTCAGGATTTTCGAAAACTATATTTCTATTCGAATACAATCACTTAAAATCTAATTACTAATATTAACTTCCATAAACCCATGCAAAAAATTTATAGAAGAAGGGATAAGAAAGAATACTTACCAAACCCAACATGCTTATTTGGTCGTTTGAGAATCCATTTTCAAGCAAATGATCCACGAAACATTGTTCCCCCTCTGGTATTGCAACCATTGATCTTCTTTGATCAATTATGTTGAAAAGATAATGACAAAATCAGTAAAATTTGGAGTTATCTATTTGTATTTTAAGGTTAGTTTGTTGGGTCAGTTTGTTAGGCCGTAGGCCATTTTATTGGGTTGATTAGGAGTCCATTTAGTAGCGGTTAATAGCAGTTAGAATCAGTTTTTATTTGTGTCGTTTCTAAGAATTGCAACTGTTTGGTTGCACCGTTTCAGTTTATATATATTTGTATGTATCGAGTCTGTTGTTTTCATCACAATCAATATACATTTTCAGTTTGTGTAAACTTATTTTCCGTTGTGATTCTCCTTCAATGGAGATGAATCAAACTTCATCTCCAACAAAGTGGTATCAGAGCCCTAGGCTCGATCAAGGGAAGAAGAATTCGATACTTGATGCAATACGAATCAGAAAAGAAAGGATTGCAAAAAGGATTGTGATCAATAGTTTCAGAAGGTTGCGGTTGAAAAGGATTAACTGAAACAAGAAGGAATGTATGCCTATGGATTATACTCTCCATGGGAAAGTCAATAATTGGGAACGAAACAAAGAAGTGCAATTTTTTGGTGATGAAGAAAGCACCACCGAAAAACATAAGGTACGAGATGGTTTGAATGGAGAAACACTCCAAATGGATGAAGTTGAAATTATCACAATTTATTGTGATATTTTGATTAAGGATGACTTGAAAATAGTTAAAGATGATGATCTTGTGGAAAAGAAGCAAGATAGAATGTATGTTGAGATGGCTGATCTTGTTGAAAAGAAGCAAGATAGAATGTATGTTGAGATGGATGATCTTGTTGAAAAGAAGCAAGATAGAATTCATGTTGAGTTGGATGATGTTTACAAGGGATGGTATGAGAAAAAGTTTAAAGAGATTTGTGATAAATACGAGTTCACAAAAGAAGGGAGAATATATCCAAAAGATTACACCGTAGAAGGTGTGCAAGTTGTTGGGAAGGATGAAGATCAAGAAAGGGGAAATGTGTGTGCTCCAACCAAGATTGATGTTACCGAAGAAATTGAGGATGTTACCGGTGGAGAAGTTAGCTCGTGTGGATCAAACGAATTCAATGAGTTCGTTATTGTTGATTGAAGAATGAAGGAATTTACTATTTTGTCATTAAGGGGGAATGTTGAAAAGATAATGACAAAATCAGTAAAATTTGGAGTTATCTATTTGTATTTTAAGGTTAGTTTGTTGGGTCAGTTTGTTGGGCCGTAGGCCATTTTATTGGGTTGATTAGGAGTCCATTTAGTAGCGGTTAATAGCAGTTAGAATCAGTTTTTATTTGTGTCGTTTCTAAGAATTGCAACTGTTTGGTTGCACCATTTCAGTTTATATATATTTGTATGTATCGAGTCTGTTGTTTTCATCACAATCAATATACATTTTCAGTTTGTGTAAACTTATTTTCCGTTGCGATTCTCCTTCAATGGAGATGAATCAAACTTCATCTCCAACAAATTATACGCTCCCAAGAACTGAATATCTCTTTAATATGCTTCAAATTTTTCTTTCTTAGTCCTTGAAGATCCAACCTCTCGAGCATGGGAAAAAAGTCACTTACATTTGGTGCAACTCCGTTCTCCAATGTCTTGATGTTAAGACACAGTCTCATTGGATTCAAGATCATCCAAACTGAAGATCGCAATCTGAAGCTAAAGCCGAAACGTCGACTCTCGATATTAAAGTCTATGTCATTTGTAATAAATGTCAATGTAATTGTTTGTTTATTATACTAGTTAACTTAGTTAGTTTGTTAAAGTTAGTTATTAGTTATATATTAACTTAGTTAGACATAATATCTATTTGTTAGATATTATGTAGTTATATTAGTATTATATGTTGCAAGTTGATTAGGTAGTGTGTTAGACACACTAAGATTAGATATCTCTAGTATCTCTCTCAGATCAAATCAGATATTATTAAGAACACATACAAACACACACTTAAAGGTGTATTAGAGAGATATACAGAGAACACATTCAAACCTTGAATCTGATCAACCTTGTAACCGTTGTTATATATCAATACAGGTTGGTAATCGATTAATGTATTGTTTCTAAGAACTTGATATAAGTATTATTGTGGACCCACAATTGGTATCAGAGCCTGATAAAGATCAAATCAAGTTTTTCTGAAAAACGTCTCTGTGTTCTTATTTGAAAAAGTGATTTCGAGTGTTAGAGTGTTTTTGGTGTTAAAATCGATCAGGTTGTGATCGATTAGCATGCTAGATAAAGTTGTTGTTGTTTGATTTCACCTTAAATCATTTATCAAGTTCCATTTTGTGATTTTTGTGAGAAAACAGTCGACATTGAAAAGTTACTGTGCTATAAATTTTTTCTTCAAATAGTGTGTTTAAGTGAGATCGAGTGCTTACATTCAGTTCTAGAAGTAATTCTAGACATAAGGGTAGTGTTTTGGTACTGCTAATTGTTTCAGGAATAAGTTCTAGTCGATTTTCGAAGTTTAAGGACGAACATACGCAAAGCAGAGGAAGAACACTCGCAAAGTCAAACTTTGCGCTTCTAACATCAAACGCAAAGTCCCACTTTGCACGTCCCAAGTGAAACACAAAGCCTACTTTGCGCTCCTCAAGTGACCCGCAAACCTCACTTTGCGCCTCTCAAGCCAAACGCAAAGCACACTTCTCGCTTCAAAGAGTAATCGCAAACCTCAACTTCACTTCTCGGATCAAGTAAGAAACGCAAACCTCAGAAACGCAAACCTCAGAACCGCAAACCTCGCTTCCAACTAGACCTGCAAACCTTACTTTGCGCATCCCATTAGAAACGCAAACCTCAACATTGAGCTTACCTTCAGAAACACAAACCTCACTTTGCGCTTCCAACTAGACCCGCAAACCTTACTTTGTGCGTCCCATTAGAAACGCAAACTCAACTTTGCGCTCCCAACTTGAAACGCAAACCTTCTCAAACGCAAACCTTCTATTCCACACTTAGAATTTTCTTCAGAATGACATCCAGAGAATCCCTCGCAATAGGAACTGACACCAAGCCACCAGTTCTCTTCAAAGGAGAATACGAACAGTGGAAGGATCGGTTCATGGACTTTATTGAACGACATGATCTGGGTATATTCATTAGAAAATCTCTGAGTGAAGGGAGTATGAAAGCTCCAAGGACAATGTGTTATACTACAAAGATGAATGGAGAAAGAGTAGATCTAGATTGCCCATTACCACTTCGTATGTACTCAGACGAGCAAAGAAAGAGATATGACGCTGACAGCTTAGCTTTATCTTTCCTACTGAATGGAATGTCTGAGGAGATTTCAAAAGAGATATTTTTTACATTAGAAAGCAAAGAGACTAAAGGAAAGCTGTTATGGGAACATATTGAGAAGCTGATGAGAGGATCAACAGTGTCATCAAGACTTAAGGTTTTGGAAGCTGAGAACTCTGAGCTACAAAAGAAAATATCTGATTTTGAAAAGAAGTTCTCAGATCTGTCAAAGAAGGGTGTGGAGGAGAAGAAGGTGATTGAGCTTCAAAGTTTAATGCTTTCTCAAAAAGTTGAAGACTTTGAGAAAGTAATCATATTGGAAAGAGATCAGTTTGCCAAGGAGAGGAAGGCAAATGATCAGAAGGGTGCTAAGAAGGGATTCGAAGAAGAAAGAAGCATCCTTGAAACAAAGCTAAAGAATCTTACCGAGAAGCTATCTGAATTATCTAAGAGTGTACTGACAGAGAAGAAAAAGAAGTCTGGATTTGAGAAAAAGATTGAGCTCCTTATCAAAGAGCGAGACAGTTATTCTTCAAAGGTAAAAGAGCTTCAAGATATTATTTCAAAGATGGTGGTGGTGACTGAGCGATCGACTCCAGAGTCAAAAATTCACTCACCTAGAAATAATTCAGTTGGTTCTAACAAACCAGCCGCAAGCTCACATCAGAAATCTGCTCTTTTCAAAAGGTCAGTTAAATCTTCTAATCAGATTCATTCTACTAATCTTTTCAATGACAGGGATAGAGATTTTTCAGGTACACAAAGAAGGAGAAGAAGCTTCCAGGAAGAAGCTGAACTGGTCTGGAACATAAACCAGTTAAAGAAGAGCTGAAATGTAAAAGCTCATGTGTACATACGCATAATGCCAAGAAGAACATTGCGCGTAAAGGTAAACCTGATTTCGTCTACACGATAGATCAATTAATCAGGTTGTCAGGTAAGAAATTTTATTGTTCTTATTGTCGTACACATGATCCTGTTCACAAGACAAGTGACCATTACTGGTATGGCTCTTACTCAGTAACCCCCATACGAACTGCAACTAACACATATGGACCCAAATACCAGTGGGTACCAAAGAAAACTAAACCTGTGTTGCAGGCACCTACTGTCAAGGGGGAGTAGGAAGAATAATGGCTTTTGAACACAGCAGTTCAAAACCCGTACTTCAACGAAGTAATGACTTCTAAACACAACAGTTTAGGACTCACACTTTAATGATCAAAAGACCTTACTCTAGTGCTGATATGAGAAATTGTACTCCGATACTCCAATGAGGAAATCAACCATCAAGGGGGAGTACATACTTTTCTGAAATTTTAAATGCATATCTTTTTCAATGATAAGTTTCAAATGCATAATTTCAGGGGGAGTTAAAAAGGTGATGACTTATGATTATTTCTGATCAGAACTCGTACTTTAAAAAGTTTTACTGCTTTTTGTCTTTTCAATTTAAGTGAATAACGTTACTTTGACTTGACTTAAGACTTTTGCAGAATTTTTGAGAGAAGCTTACAAGTTCATATGTTTATGACTTAAAGCTTAGCTTCACGAGATGAAAGATCGTACGTAAAGGTATAATTCTTTATCTTCATCTCATATATGGTTGAAAGAAGGACAACTTTCAATCATAGAAAACATTGTTTTTAATGTTCAAACCACTTCCCGATTTTTCAACAGATTTTATATTTTGGGAGTGTATTTTAAATGTTTACATGATCTAAATTGTGGTTTAACTGAAATAGTTAAACCATTCTGAGCATCACGTGCATCATAGAAAAACAAGGATTTCTTTGTGCTAGGAATTAACACAACTTCTATGGAATCACCTTAACTAGTGATTTCTACCCAAGAAGTTAATCCTTAGTGATTGAGTGTGCAAAGCGAAAAGAAATGAGTGTGATTAGAGAAAGCAAAACGTTTAAAAGAAAGAGCGTGTGAGAACAGAGTTAAAAGAATATCACAACTCTGCACCAACTTTTTCTGAGCCGGGTAGCCACATTACTAGTGTTTCACAATTCTTTGGTGAACATTATTGAAACAGGTAACTAACCCATGCCAACTCTTGATCAAACCTCACTATCTACTCATTTTCTTCTCAACAAGAAAGTGTTTCACATTTTCAAAAGGGGATGCAGCAAAATTGCTATCTGATTTTCATTTGAAAAATCTGGATATTGAAAAGAAGGAAGTCTGCCCCACCTTCGCACTTCAATCATGCACATTGAGTCTGTGTTTAACTTACTGTTGTCTCAGTGGTTTACACAATTTTGAGCCTTATAAGCAATCATCAAGTGCTTAATTCTTTCTAACACAAGCACGAACACACAAGGAATTAGTTTCTTTGTCATAACGTTTATAGAAATAACCTTTGTGGTGTTTCGATGATTAAATGGAAGCCCTGGGAAAGTCAAAATCAAACAGCTCATTTCCAATGTGTATTCGTTACACACAGTGACTTAGAAGTTGAGTACCTAAGTGGAGAGAGATAAGGGGGCCATGTTGTTGAGCCAAGATGGCGGTGGCGACATGAGGGTCCTTGCCAACTTGGTGCATATTTCCAATGATCGGCCACCGCCATGGACCGGGTGGAATGTTTTTTTCAGATTTGGAAGTTGTTTTGAAGATGAAAAATAGAAAGGATGTTAGTAGAAAAAGGAGAAAAAACGAGAGGGTATTTTCTCCGAGAAAAATTGTGATATCCATTATTGTTTTGTATTGTAATGTATTACTTTGTATGGATGAATTGGTTGATAGAAGTGGGGGGTATTTAGTATTTTTATATTCATGGTGGTCTGAAAATTACCCATAAAAGATGTATATCTTATATTTATTAATTTTAAATAAATAAATCATTGCAATTTTTTGAAATCGAACAAATAAATACTTATATTTATTGAAACCGAAAAACTCAACGGACTTTTATATTTTGAGTTATTGAATCATTGGACAATTAATTATTTTGAACGAATAAATCTTAATGTTTATAAACTGAAAGCAGTATACCACTTTTCTTTATGTATGAATACATCAGTAACACAATACAATAATCAATAATTACGAACGGAAATAAAAATTTCATTGTTATTATTTATTTTAGTCAAATTTAAATGATAGTAGAAGCTACTTATTATTTTAATGTCAAAAGAAATTAATCTTGGAACTGCAAAAAATATTATGATGTTTTTATTAATGCAAATTTAATAGTTAAAGAGTCATAATACAAGAAGTAATAAAGAATGCACGGAAGTATGATCTTCGGTCTCATGGAAAAACATTTACCATCCAAATTCAATAATAAGTGGTTGTTTATCAAATGCTTATGAAGTGTCAATGACATTATCAAGTGAGCGTTATAAGAAACGAGAATCTTACCTGATAAATGAGACTCTTATCTGGTTAGCATTTGTTAGGTAAGAGACGCTTATCAACAATCTATTTTGATGGCAAGGAATATTATTCGATAAGGTAAGTAAGGACACCGACTCTTGCCGGTAAGCACTTAACCGATAAACGTTTAATAAACGGCTCATAAATATGTTTTTTTAAGTGTAATGTTTTTTATTGTTTAGTTTGGTGATTCTAAGGCTATCCAACATTTCATTTAGAGTAAATTACAATTTTAGTCCTTGTGGTTTCCATCCATTATCATGAGTAGTCCCTCTTTCAAAGTAATTACAGTTTTAGTCATTGTGGTTTCAATTCTATTTCAATTATGGTTCTTATGACACCTTCCATCCAAACCTCCGTCAAATGTCAGTAACAGCTAAGGGTAAAAATGTCATTATGTTTTTTCATTTAAATAATCAAAAGAGTTTAGGGGGTGTTTGGGATTGCTTATTTAAAACAACTTATGCTTATTTGCAAAAGTTCTTATTAACTTGTGCTTATTTGTAAAATGCTTATTAACTTACAGAAAGAATGGACAAATATGTAATTTGATTAAATAAGTTAATAAGGAGTTTCAAATAAGTCAGTTGAGAATGACTTATCAAAAACTGCTTATTAGCGGAGTGGAGAAGTCATATACATTTTCCAATCCAAACACTCAAAACAGCTTATTTGTTGTTTGAAAACGCAATAAGTTAATAAGTACCTCAAATAAGCAATCCCAAACACCCCCTAAATATCATTTTTACGTATATGTGGTCAGTGAAAGTGTGATGTGAGAACCACCCCATCGACACCATAGAATCCACCCACAAGAAGCAAGCGCCGATTGCAGCCACCATCCCCGTTTTTTCGGCGATCTCCTTCACCGTCGACCACCGATCTCTCTCTCTCTCTCTCTCTCTCTTATATCTCCCTCTTCTATCTCCTATTTCTCCCGCTCGTCTCCCAAAGATCGCAGCTAGGTCCGTTCCTGACAGTTTTTAGGCCCTGGACGAGATGTAAAAATGGGCTCTCAATAACTACGAAATTATTTTCAATATATTGTTTATATCATCAAAAATAACATTGAATTCAAAAAATACTAATAGTTCATATAAAACCGTTTTCCCGATATTTCTAACGCAAGATCAATGAATAATCATTTCTAAATTAATATTATCCACCATATCATTTTTACATAACATTGTCAATTAATTCCACCATCAAAGACATCTTATGATATACCTTTAATATATGGACTGAAATCATTTGACGTCACTATGTGACCATTCGGAGTAACACTTTAAGTAAATCAACATAAATCAGTAGATATTCCACATGTTACTTGATGTTAATGTTTTCCATCATCATTTTAAACTTTTAGGGATGAAACAAACTTTTTAAGAACCATCAATATTATAATCAAAAGTTCATGTTGGTTATAGTTTGAAATTTTATTTTTGTTTTAGAGATAAGAGAGTATTTAAAATTCATGCACCCAATATTAGATAATAAATAGTCAATAATGTATGGAAAATGAAGTATCTTTGAAATACTAAATATAGATATATGTTGGGTCGTCTCATATAGTTTGGTAATTGTTTTCAAAATATAGGAGTTCTTTTAGTTAATAACAAGAAAATCTACTATATTCTAACACAATACTAAAATTAATACGGATGGAATAATGAAAAAAGTATGTAGAAGATGAATAATGAACTATATATCAAGGATTATAGACAAAAATAGTTTCTTAGATATTAGTAGTAAATTAAAAACTTATAGAAACAATAAGCAATACTATAAAATGAAAGACTAAATAACTTTTTACAAATTTTCTTGTCTAATTTTATTAATTAATACATGTTCAGGACCTAAATATAATGGTAAATTCTTTTTGGGTCATATTATATTCTAGATTTTTTTTATTTACAATTTTTTAACTATTAATATATAGTATATACTAAAAAAATTGGGCCCCTATTTCGTTTGGGCCCTCCTCCCCCAGGGACGGCCCTCCCGTTGAGCACCGTCTCTCTTTCTATCTCTCTCCTATTCGTTTAGTTTGTATCTCCATCTGTTCATTTAGATCTGCATCTGCCAATTTCGTTTGGGTCTACATCTCCAGGTTTGAGTCCTCTCTCTTTTTTTGTTCCAATCAAGGATCGATTGTCGCTTCCTTGTGGGGAGGTTTTTTTTTTAGGTTTTTGCAGGTTTTTTTTTGGGGGGGTTCTTCTCTCTCTCTCTCTCTCTGGTGTCGATGTGGAGCAGGTCAAAACTTCAATTTTGGCTTCGGTGGAGGTGGCTTTTTTGTTAGATCTAGGTTGGAACAACTCACCACTAGAACACAATTTAGGGTTTGAATCTGTTTCATATTTATTCTAATTTTAAAAGGTCATATATGGTTTCAGATTTTGGTTTGAATCTGTTTTTTTGGTTCTCGTGAGATTTGGGTAGTCCTTTCTAATCTTCCACTCGATCTTTAAAAACATATGATTTTCTATGCATTTGGATTAAGTTTCTTGCTTCTACTTTTTTTTTCTTTTGGTTTGATTCAACTCGAAATGAGTTATAGTTTATGATAATGGGTTTGATTCATGGTAGAAGGAGATGAACAATGGGTTTGATTCATGGGTTTGAAGTTTGGATAGTGGGTTTAATTTATGGGTTTGAAGTTTAAATAGTGGGTTCAATCTATGGGTTTTGTTCAGATTTGAGTTCTTCATGGTATGAGAAAATTTGGGTTCTTTATGGCCGGAGGGGTGGGGATTCAATAGACTGCGGAGGGGTTAAGGGAATGGTGGGATGCATCAATTTGTTGTACAAATGCTTTAGGTATATGTACATTAAAATCTACTTTTAAAACATAAAATAAGGATAAAAAATATGTTACAAACTAAATAAATAGGAATACTAAAAGGTCGAAAATACCCCTTGAGTTAAAAGACAATTTAACAGAAGTTAGTCTGAGGGACCAAAAGTGAAGCATAATGGCAACCATAGTGACTAAAACTATAATTAGTTTAAAAGAGGGACTAGAGTTGATAATGGATGATAACCATACGGACCAAAAGTGTAATTTACTCTTTCATTTATCAACCAATTAAGCTTGTGTTAGGTAAATTAACTAATAAGTTAATTGTTAATTAGTAAGTTAGTAAAATGATCTAAAAAAATGTAAAATGATCTAAAAAAAATGTAACAAAGATAATTGTGAAAAATAAAAATCCCATAAACTTTTGAAAAAGTTACCTTATAGACATTTTTATTGTTAAACAAATATGGATTTTCAGCTACTTAAAAAAGATTATGATCACCAAACATGATGTAAGTGTAAAATCATATATAATTTATGGCATTGCTAACAATTTTTCTTATAATTATTTTATTGTTTAATTAATTAATATTTAATAAGTAGGATGATAATAAAAATCCTAATAAACTATCTGAACTAACTTTGAAAAAATGAACTTATTGCTCTAACCAATACTTCATTTTTTGCTCCGTCCATTAAGCATATGAATTTCCTGAAATGTACGAATTAAGGGACACTACAAAACAAATCACTTTTATCCAAAAAAATAACCCATGAAAATTTCCGTCAGTGTTTATCGACGGAGCACCCATAAAATATCAATGGTTTCGGTGATCACCCACGAATTACCCACAAAATCCTTGGGTAATTAGTCATTGATATGAATTTCCCACCAACAATGTACCTACCAACTTTTGTGACGGTTTTGTGATGAATCACTCTTTTAGTGACGAATATCCCAGGGAACTTTCATAGGTAAAAGTTTTCCATTTAGCAGTGCGATAAGAGTAGGAATTATAGTACCATTAGAAGAAGGGGCTTTCAATTTATATGTTTATTATATATGACGTGTGATTTAATTTCTATCGTAAAAGAGTATTGTTTTCACATTTTTGAGCCTCCACCTTATTAAATAAGTATAATAAAACTTATAGCAAAAACACAAAAACAAGATAAATTTGGCTCTTACTTGAGACTTAAGCTAGCGCAACCTAACTTTAACTCCGATTTGTTTTTACAAGAATTTCTAATCAGTATTTGAATTACAGTAGGTAGATTTTAACCTTTGCAGAGATTAAGAATTATTCTCATGATAAAAAATATGCATGCATTTACCGTATACAATCTAGATACTTAAAAATTTCTCTAAAAGTAACCATTCTGGATTATCATAACGACAACCTTTTTCAGTTAAAATCCCATGTTGGGAGTTGGGACGTACAAAAATATTTGTTTATTTTGGTCTTTTGTTTTTGTAGAAGATTTAAAACCAAGTTATTATAAGAATATAGTTAAATATTTATTTGATTATTATTACAAAAAATATCACAAGGAAGGAAGTCGTGACTATTATCTAGAAATCAAACTCGGCCGCCATTTTTGAAGAAGTCGTTGGTACCTCAAAGGCTGAAATAGACACTTTTTATTTTGTTTTAATTGAAAATTAAGATAATTAATCATCGACAAACTTGAATCAATGTAATTTGAAAGCAAAGTTGATAAATGTATTTTGTTGTTAAGAATCTATCATATTTAACATTAACACCGACAAGAAATTGACGTAGTAGGAAAGTACAAAAGGGTTGATAGATGTTTAAATCATAAAACACCGGGTTTATAAACGTAAACACTCGAGAAAAATACGAGAAACTCTCAAAAGGAAACTGCATTAATAATTCAAAACATGAAATCAAATTAATAATTTGAGTTCTTTAAATAGAGACCATAGGAAATCTAATTAGACTAGGAAAGAAAAAAATAATCAAGAAAAGTCGCACAACGTCCAGGCTAGACATGGGCGCCTATCCACACGGCTTAAGGAGCGTGGATGGTCGTGAGACCTTTTGTTTGAGCATCCAGTGAGTTGTCGGTTGGGTGTGCAACCTTTTGCATTAGTTGGTCGTATCTTCAATCTCAGTTGAAACTTTCTCTATATCATAAACCCACTAAAAATAAGTGGCGAGACAAAATCAAGTTCCAGCTTGAATACCATAAGTTCCAATAAATTTCATGACTGTGTTTGAGTTACAACTTAAATACCATATAATGTTTCAGTTTAGAATCATGTTTAATAATTTGAGTATTTTATTATTACCTAGAATTCAAGTTGAATTAATTTGCTTACTATTTTCTTTAACCTCGAATTCAAAAGTTATTATCTGAAAAAATGATTATTATAAACGTTACTTGATAAATTTTACTAAAAACAAGAAATATTTTGTTAGATCTTGTTACAAATTGAATAAAGGTATATATTCGGTAGGAATATCATTTATTCGGTAGGAATATCACTTACAAACTAGAAATATTTTGTTAGGTCTGTTTTATTCACATTGAATATAACAGATGAAATATGACTGTTTATTGCAGCTAAAAAAATTGGCCTCATACTTTGGAGTTGTTACATTCATATTGAATATGTAGCTTTATTCAGTTTGAATAAAGATATATATTCGGTAGGAATATCACTTCAAAAATTTGAACTAAACATGTTATTCATAGTGAATAAAACAAATGAAATGTGATTGTTTATGGCTGCTAAAAAATTGGTCTCATGTTCTGAAGGTGTTATGTTCATACTGCATATGTAGTTTTATTCAGTTTGAATAAAGGTATATATTCGGTAGGAATACCACTTTAAAATTTTGAACTAAACATGTTATTCATAGTGGATAAATCTTATATTTATTAACTGTCTGAATATAAATACAATAGGAACAAAAAGAAAGAATGAAGATGAACAATCTTCATCAAAAAAAAAAGAATGAAAGAAGACAAAAAACAGAATGAAGAGAGCAAAAAGAAGACGAAAGATGGAGAGAGAAGCAAAAAGAAGAAAGATGGAGAGAGCAAGAAGAAGAAAGACAAAGAGACTAGCAAAAAGAAGAAAGAGAAAGAGAGTAGAAAAAAGAAGAAAGATGGAGAGAGCAGCAAGAAGAAGAAAGAAGAAGAGAGTAGAAAGAAGGAGAAAAGAACATTAAGAAAAAAAAAAGATGAAGCCACTAGCAGGAAGCACAAAAACAAAAAGGATGAAGAAGAGAACAAAAAAAAAAGAGAAAAGTTGAAGAAGAGCATAAACCAGAAGAAAAGGGAAAAAAAGAAAATAGAATATAGAGCTCTTTCGATTAGAACTACAACAAAGAATTTCATGATGGTGATTGGAAAGATGAGAATGCCCCAAATAAACTGCATCAAGAAGATGGGGTTGGGAAGTTTATTAGAAATGAATTAACTCAATCCCAGCAAAGTTGGCACATTACATCGTGGACAATTTTGATCCAGTACACATGGTCATAAGAACAAGAAAAGGGCTCGTTCAGGTGACAAAAGAGTCAGTGAATCAGATTCTATAACTAAAAGACGAAGGGGAAGATATTAATGAAATTAAGACAAACATTGAGTGGAATGGGATATTAAAGGATTGGAGAGGACAGTTTGAGAAACCTCTGATTAGATCGAAGGATATTGTGCAGAAGATAATTGATTCAAATATTGCAGACTGGAATTTCAAGATAAATTTCATAGTTTTGGTTGTGAATACAATGGCAGCATCCATGAAGATGGGGACATGCAATCTTGCAATTCTTTCACATCTTGGAAAAAATTTGGATTTAACAAACATAAATTGGTGCAAGTACATTATTAATCGTGCAAAAGAAAGCAAGATTGGCTGGAACAGTGAATCGGATGCAAGCTTCTACACAGGTCCAAAAATATTTTTGACGGTATGTAGTCAACTTTAATCTATTTTTATTCATGATTAATATGATAGTTAGGATTGTGTTAATCATGAATGCATTCAATATTCAGTATGAATAAGTTTGATATGCATGCTAATCTATAGATTATGAATGTTTTAAACATGAATGAATTTATTATTCAGTGTGAAAAACTTGGATAGTTTGATATGAATTCAATATTCAGTATAAATAAAGTTTGATATGTATTCAATATTCAGTATGAATGAAGTTTGATATGCATGCTAATATATAGAATATGGAATATTTAAGTATTCGGTATGAATAAAGTTTGATATGCATTCAATATTCAGTGTGAATAAAGCTACATATTCAATGTGAATATATAGAATATAGAATGTTTTAGTATTCAGTATAAATAAAGTTTGATATGCATTCAATATTCAGTGTGAATATATAGAATATGGAATGTTTTAGTATTCAGTATGAATAAAGTTTGATATGTATTCAATATTAATATGAATATAGTTCCTTGACAGAGTGGAAGTCAAGCTATGAAAATTCATTTTTCATTAAACCATAAGTGATTGTTGAGCAACATATTGACATTGGAGATCAGATTAGTGGAGATGGAGATAATAGAGAAGGAGATCAAAATGAAGAGGAAAGGAGTAAGAATGAAGAGCATATTGTATCAGTAGAAAAAGAGAATGAAGAAGTAAATGAAGAGAAAGAAGATTGTGAAGAAAAGGAGAAAGAAGATAAGGAAGCTTGTGAGGAAGAAGAGCAAGCAGTTGAGATAGAAAAGAATACAGAGTTGATTAAAGTGGATGATGTTACAGAGGGAACATAAAAAAAAGTTGAATGATGAGGAGATAGAGAAGGTTGTTGAATAGCCGGCCGTCACACAATATTATAATGAGTTGGCAAAATTAGCAGACATTGATAATGCATTTAAGAATGCAAATGAAGAAAGCCAAAATGCAGTTCAAGAGAGATTGGAGATTAAAGCAACGGAAATCATAGAGGAGGTTGTTGCAGATATCGAGATGCAATAACAAGTTATTGAAAATCAAATGGTGAATGATGAGGGGATGGAGAAGAACAAGGTGGAGAAAAAGGAAAAGAACAAGGAAAACACACAGGTAGAGGATAGAAAAGAAGAGAAGAAAAAAGAGGAGAGCAAGGAAGAGGAGAAGAAGCAGGAGAGGGAAGAAGGAAATAAAGAAGAGAAGCAGACAGAGAAGAAGCGTGATGAGAAGAGAAAGGAAGAAAAAATGAAGGAGAAGGTGAATGAAGACGCGGAACCTCAACCACAAGTTTCAGATACTCCACACTTTAGATTGGGAATATCACAAGTGGATACTCCACAGAAACAACATGAAAAAGATGATGGAGAAAAAATTACAAGCAAAAAAGGGTCAAGATTAAAATAAAAGGAATTAATTGGCCAAGATAAAAAAGAAAAGATGATAGAAAAGATAGGTGATCAACTAATATCACCTTATCTTCAAAAAAAGTAGATCCAACAAGGAACACAACAACAAAAAACAAGGTTGGCAATTCGATATTTGCACTTCAGAGAGACAAATTATAATTATAAAACTATTATCTTTTATTCATGGTGAATTATCATATTTTATTCAGACTGAATAAAACTAAATATTCAGTATGAATAAGTTTGATGTGCATGCTAATTGATAGATCATGTATTGTGTTAATAATGAATACATTTATTATTCAGTATGAATAATTTATATATGTATGTTCATTGATAGAATATGAATAAGTTGACCATTATCTTTTATTCATGGTTAATTATCATCTTTTATTCAGACCGAATAAAACTAAATATTCAGTATGAATAAAACTAAATATTCATATTGTGGATTATTATCTTTTATTCATGGTGAATTATTATCTCTTATTCACCATGAATAAAACTAAATATTCATATTGAATAACTAATAATATTCATTATGAATATCATATACATTCATCATCTTTTTGTAATATTTATATGTTTAATTGAATTTTTAACAGGGATGTTGTCTTTCAAACAAAGGATGGACATACTAGTTTTAGAGTAATGTTTGAAAGTCTGATTCCTGAATCAGAACCATTTGCAAATGTTATTGACAGCTGGTCAGTCCACTTAATCATGAAGAAAGATTGAAGAGCAAGGATTCTCCAAGAAGATTATTCTGCACAACAAAAATTCTTGTAAGTTCACTAAACTTTTAAACTAAATTACAAAAAAAATAATAATATTAATATATCATTTCTTTGTTTTTTCTCAACAGCCAGATGCAATGTTCACAGGCAAAGTTCCTTTGGAAAAGAACTTAAAGTTCTTCACAAACAACTTTTGTGAAAACATGAAGGGGAATGCAGAGTTTGAAGCGCTGAAGAAAGTTGAATTGGTATGAAACAAATACAATAACAAAAATCATTTTCATTATTTTTATTTCATATATTATATATACATTACATAAATATATTCATGTAGGTGTTTTCACAGTTGTAAAGCATGATCATTTTTATGTAATATGTTTTGATATGAAAAATGGAGCATCACACATCCTGGATAACAGTGCAACTGATGTACCAAATTCTGCAAAATATGGCATTGTACAAAAAACAGTTGTAAGTAGAATATTATATTATCTAATATACATTAATAATAATTATGTTATTAGCCAATCTGAATAATATATATGATGTAAATTTTCATGATGAATAATATGTGTATTCATGATGAATGTTATAATGAAAATGTATATTCATGAGAATATCATACTGATGTATAAATGTTGAAATGTTTTTGCATACACGTGAACTTATACAAATATTCATGATAAATGTCATAGTGATGTATGAATATTGAAGATTTGTTGAATACACTTGAAAATTCATAATTATTCATGATAAATGTTTTACTAAGTTGTATATTGATGATGAATATTATACTAATAGATGAATATTAAAAAGTTGTTGTAAACATATGAACATGCATAAACATTCATAATGAATATAACACATATATAACATTTCACGTAAAAAACGGTTAAAATGAGAAAAAAAAACTATATCGAGATGGATGTCATATCAAAGAGCACGAAATTCTCGTTTTTCTGATATAATTTGTTTGATTAAAATATTATTAATTTTTAAGATAATTTATTTTAAACTTTAAGAAAGTAAAAGTATTTTAATTAAAAAAGAAAATAAAAACTCAAATAAGGTAGACGTTTAATTAAACTTCCATTTTTATCTAATCAATTCTCAATTAACCTTATTTTGTTTAAACCATTGGTTAGTTTTCTAAATTTTGATCAATGGCCAAGATTCCTCCTCATGTTCACTATAAAAATGTGGTTTCATTTGAACCTCTTCCTATATATATATATATATATATATATATATATATATTTGAGAAATGGTAAATGTATGAGAAATAGAGAAGTAATCTTAGTCATTCATCTGGTCAAGATTTGCAGCTTTGACCGTGAAGCACTGAATAATTCCTTGCATGGTCTATAGAAGATAGAGGGGTAGTTTCGTAAAATATGCGGGATGAGTTCATATATGAACCTATATGATTCACATATGAACTATATGTTCATATTTGAATCAGTTAATTAGTTCATATATGAATCACAAAAGTTGATATATGAATATGTTAATTAGTTCAACTGATTCATATATGAACTTACAGTTAATTAGTTCATATGTGAATCAGTTAATTAGTTAATATATGAATCACAAAGGTTCATATATGAATCAGTTAAAAGAGTTCATATGTGAATTATACATGTTCATATATGAACACAGCCCGTGCATTTTGTAAAAATTACGAAAGTGTCCTTCTATCTTTGGAATAGCTGCAACTTTTGACTAGTCAAAGCCACAACTTTTGACGAGTCAAAGTCGAAATACTTGACCAGTCAAATCCGATCTTGACCGTATGAATGTCTAAGATTACTTCTATATTTCTCATATATTTACCATTTCTCAAATAAACCTAAGCCTATATATATATATATATATATATATATGGTCAGGTGCAAAAAAAAAGTGAAAAACTAAGGAACACTCTAGTAGTCGTTCATCTGGATGATATGCACATGTGCATACAAGTAATTTGAAACATGCACGCGTGCATAAAAACTAAAAAACAGTTTAATTTACTTGTATGCACATGTATATACCGTCCAAATGAACGACTATTAGGGTGTTCCTAAATTTTTCACTTTTTTTAGTTTTTCTTTAAACCTCCCTCTCTCTTCTCTCTCTCTCTCTCTCTCTATATATATATATATATATATATATATATAAACAATAGTCCCAACAAATATACAATTATAAACAAATAATGAATAACCAAAAAATAAGCTGCATGTCAAAATTTCAAATTATAGTGCTCTTTTGTTATTACATGGTAAAATCTTACACAAAAACCAACCAATACCACATATATTGAAAACTCGTTTATCAGGTAAATGAAATTAGACATCTACAAATGAAATTCAGGGTTTAAAAAGCCCAACTAGCAAACGAAAACCCATTTCAAATTAATCGGATACCAAATCTTCATCTTTAGTCCGTCACCTAGAAGCAACTTAGCATCCATGGAATCATCCTGCTTGCTAACATGCCTACGTCAAGTCCTAAATGCATATCAATTTCCCTTCTACCATTAATGAATGTTTAAGAGGTTAATTCCGCATTCACCATTAAGGTCATTTAGATGAATAACCTTAAATGATATTTTAATTAAATACATTACCTTCTCATAAGCATGGAGCCACTTTTCATTTAGTACCTAGCTCGAGTGGTCATGAATTTAAAAAACAAATTAAGGTCACATATCTAAATATCTCCCTACAGTTCCTTCGATTCAATAAAAATAGTTTTTAGGGTTTTTGCGGGAATTTATGTTGTTAGGGTAGGAGATATTTAGGTATATAACCTTAAGTAAGATTTTAATAATATTTGTGACATGTTAAGGAAAATGAAGCCATTTATGAATATAACATCCCCCAATTATATAGCATATTCCACTAGTAACCCTTTGAATTCACACGAGGTAAACATTGTTGGTTATTTTAGTGTCATCAATCATTTATGCTGTAATTGTGATTTATTTGAGATCTATTAAAGGGATAAAGCAAACATACGTGAGTTAGGAGGTGCGTAGCACACTCACAAATGTTGCCACTATCACCTTAGATCTCCATAGAACAAGGTCAAGGGGGCCACGCCCTCTTGCAGGGTTCTAGGGCAGTGGGCCTAGCGGAGTTCCAAGGGGTTCTGCCCCTTGGCGATGGTCCCGAGGTTTTTGGAATTTATGAAGAGTCAAACTTAGTGAAAATCTCACTAATTCAAACTTAGTGAAAATCTCACTAATTCAAACTTAGTGAAAATCTCACTAAGTATAAGTCTGGGCTAGTGTGATAAGATTTCTGGTCGTTAAGATATAGAGTTCTGAAATTCGACTAAGTCTTTAACGGATGCTTAGAGATTTGGACCTGTGTGTTCAGAGATCTGGACCTTTGTGCTCAGAGATATGGACCTTTGCGGGCGGAGGGAAGATGGGGAGTAGGGCAGGGGTGGACATAAACATTTTATACGAACCTTGGCTTCTAGGCGGGGAACATCCGTATGTCATATCTAACCAGGTGGCGCTGGAAGGGAAGCGAGTCAGGAGCCTGCTTGCTGACCGAAGAGAGTCAATCCTGGAATGAGGATATTGTGAAGGATATGCTTAACGAGATGGATAGAGACCTAATCTACAATATCCCGTTGAGCGATACCCATAGGGGAATATGGGTGGCAATGGTCTAAGGAGGTGTCGGGTAATTACTCAGTTCGTAGTGTTGATTCGCTTATTCAAGAACGGAAGGGTCGATGGCATCCGAACGAGGACTCTCAAGTCAAGAAATGGTTGTGGCAGCTTAAAGTGCCACCAAAAAACTTTGTCTGGAGAGCGATATCGGGATGTCTGCCTACACATGCAGAACTTCTGTTCAAACAAGTTGAAGTCCCGTTAGATTGTCCGGTGTTTATTATAGCGCTAGAAATCACCATGCATGCGTTAGTAGACTGTACTTTTGCACAAGTTTGTTCTAGTATTGTCGGGGTCGATCGAGGAATGGGTGGGGGTGGGGGTGGGGAAAACGGGTGTGGTACATTGTTCCAAAAATCCATATCAAATGTTGCATCTGTGGTCATGAGCAAAGTAGTAACATTGTGTTAGGCTATTTGGAAAGCTCTTAATGATAAAATTTGGAACCAACAAATTCCATAGCCGAATGACATGGTGAAAAGATTTCTATACCAGTATACCCAATGAGTAGATGCTCAAGCCAAGGAGAGGTATCCTTGGACAAGATTTATGACTTTGACAGATGGGAAGGAAGTTTAGTGTAAACCTCCATGCAGTACGATAAAGGTTAATATTGATGTGGCCTTGTTAACAGAAACTGGGAGATTTTCCTTTTGTTGTGTTGCTCGGGACGATGAAGGAAGGTTTGTTCAGATGAAGGGAACTACTAGAAAAATGAGTTTCAGCGACGAGCCTTTAGCGACGAAATGTTTCAGCAAGAGGCTATAAACTGTTTTTTTACGATAAATTGACTTTTAGCGACAACAAAAGTCGTTGCAAAAACCCTTGTTTCTTGTGGTGGAGGGACGATGAAGCCATTCATAGCGAAAGTAATCGGCATGAAAGAAGCGTTGAGCTGAATAAATACTAGAGGCTGGAGATAGGTGGTGGTAGAAACAGACTACCTGGTCGTGATCCAAGTCCTTCTGTAACACCCCAAAAATTGGGATAAACAAAAATCTCCATAAAAGGAAAACATGGTAACAAAAGATGCCTTAGCATGAGCTTACCCAAAAAGGGAACAATAATTATCTGTATAATTACAAGTCTGTAATATCAACCAATGAGAGATAACAACCTCTTAATCTAAATTCTAAACAAGAAACTAGATTACAAACGGTTGTCATCTACATCCAAAATAATCATAAGTAATATTGGTCTCCCAAAAGTTCCCAAACTCGCATCTAAAAGCCTGCTAAACCTTCCTGGCGGGTGTGCCGCTAGAACCTGAGATACACATCAAACCAAACAAGTGTTAGGCCAAACGAGCCTAGTAAGTTGTACATAAGCATGGCATGATAGTCAAGAAACATGTTAAAGTATTAACTATGACTCAGTCCACCTGGCCATACTGGAGTCAATGGGGGAGATCCATCACACTAATGAGTTTTACCTCAAGTCAATGTACCTTGATGTTTGTTCACATGACAACATCCCAAAGGCCCGGCACACCGTCCCGGTGGCGGAGGCGTTAGGTGCATATCGTCCCGATGGCACCTAAAGCTACCTCCTCCTGGCACATACTCACGGTTCATCCAACATACATATATATACCAACCATCTCTATACATATCCTGCATCAACAAGATACATATATATACTATCCATATCTATACATATCTAGCATCAACAAGATACATATTCATACTATTCATGATTTCAATCCCACATTAAGTCTAAAACACCCAAACATGTATATTCAACAATATTCTTCACAAAATTCCATGATATACGCCTTCATACCCAATAATAACAATATAAATCAACTCAACGATTCTACATGTGAATCAATAGCCAAAACCTCCAAATATCATATAAGTAGCAGTTAGGTCAAACTTATCATGTGATCAGATTTGTACACATATATGAAGAAATACAAGTAAGCATTCAAGATATGTATCCCATTTAAAGATTTTAGTAAAGAAAACTCACTAACTAGGTTTTATAGCAAAACCCTAGAAACTTGGGAGAAACCCTAGAAATGGATGGAGGAAGAAGATGATCTTGAAGCTTGAGGTCCTTGGTTGAAATTCTTGCTTGGAATGGCTTGATTCTTGCAATAAATGTGGTAGATTGGTGGTTGGAAGAGTTAGGGTTCGGTTTTGGGAAGTAGTAAATGAAGAGAGAGTTTGAGAGAAAATAGATTGAGAAGTAAGTGATAAATGGGGCTGAAAACTTATTTAAAAACATCAGGAGGACCGCGCGACTTCGGTAACTCGTGCCATTCACTGCTCTTTTCACGCGGATAGTGCACCGCGCGACTTGTGCCGCGGCTTAACCCGAGCGGCAACTCGCGCGGGGCACTGTTTCTTGCATTCTCCCACTAAACAGAATTTGAAGTGTTACAATCCTCCCGACCTAATAAGGATTTCGTCCCCGAAATCATGACTGCTCAAAAAGTTGAGGGTATCTCCTCTTCATGTCCTCTTCCGACTCCACGTTACGTTCGTACCCCGTTGGTGTTTCCATTGAATCTTTACCATAGTCACTTCCTTGTGCCGCAATTGCTTTGTCTTAGACTCTATAATGGCTTACTGTTCCTCTACACATTGGTTTTCATTGTCCACTCGAATCTCTGTCAGAGGTATAATACTCTCTTCTTCCGCCAAACACATACGTAGGTAGCATACGTGAAATGTAGGGTGAATCCCATCCATTTCTGGTGGCAAATCCAGTCTGTAAGCTTGAAGCCCGATTCTGTCCAAAATAGCGAAGGGTCCAAGGAAGCGAAGGCTAAGCTTCCCGCGTTTCCCAAAACAGATGATCCCCTTCCATGGTGACACTTTCAACATAACTCGTTCACCCACTTGGAACTCGACCGATCTCCTCTTCTTATTCACATAGCTCTTTTGACGGTCTTATGCCGCTTTCAAACGTTCTCGAATTCCCTTAACCTTGTCTGACGTTGCTTGGACTATTTCCGGTCCCGCAAATTGTTTTTCTCCCACAAATCATGTCTAGCTCAGTTGTTTTCCCCAAGGGAGGTAACATCCTGGGGGGATTGTTGATGGTATCCCAATCTACCCGGGTTCGAATCCAAGGGGAGTCAATTTGAGGGCATGAGGAGTGCCCAGTCCTTGGGTTGGTCCAGTCTTTGACTGGGCTACCCCCCAGCCCAGTCTTAGACTGGGCTGCCCCCCAACCCAGTCTTAGACTGTGGTTGGGCTCTAGGTTCAGCGTAAGCTGGGCCGGGACATCGGCGGATTAGTGGGCTGCCCGTGGATGCCTGATACCGCCGGGGAGGTGTGCGTGCGTTTATGCGTGTGTTCGTGGTAGTCGTTTGTTGGTTCGATGCCGCTATGCCTTCCAAAAAAAAATTGTTTTTCTCCCGCCTCGAGCCAACACACCGGTGTCCTACATTTTCGCCCGTAAAGTGCTTCGAACTGTGCCATCCCAATGCTCAAACGAAAACTGTTATTGTACGCAAATTCCACCAACGTCAAGTGCGAGTCCCAACTCCCTCCAAAAGTCTATGACACATGACCGCAGCATGTCCTCAAGTGTCTGAATTGTCCTTTCGCTTTGCCCGTCAGTTTGGGGATGGTAGGTCGTGTTCAGTTTGACTTTCGTGCCCAACTCTCTTTGCAATCCATCCCAAAACTTGGATGTGAACCTACTATCCTGATCCGAGACTATGGATAGTGGAACACGGTGTCGTGACACTACTTCGTCAATATATAACTTGGCCAATTTATCCATTGGCAACGTCTCCCGCATCGCCAGAAAGTGCGCGCTCTTCGTGAGTCTATCCACCACTACCCAAATAGTGTCGTTCCCCTTCAAGGTCTTGGGTAGTTTGGTGACGAAGTCCATTGTAATGTGCTCCCACTTCCATTCCGGAATGGCCAAAGGTTGCAAACTTCCATAAGGTTTTTGATGTTCCGCTTTGACTTGAAGACAAGTGACGCATCTTTCCACGTAATTTGCCACATCGAGCTTCATTACCGGCCACCAATAATGAAGTTTCAAATCCCTATACATCTTGGTACTACCGGGATGTATGGAATACTTAGACTTGTGATCCTCCTCCAAAAGCAACTCTAGGTTCCCTCCGTATTTCGGCACCCAAATCCTCCCTTGGAAAAGCTTAAGGCCACGACTATACTCCGTTAGTGTTTCCCGTTACTTCACCATGATCTCATCTTTAAGGTTCACCTCTCGGAGTGCCTCCACTTGGCTTCGCTTAATGTTCTCCACTAAGCTCGAGATTACGTCGATTTTGTTTAAAGTTACCTTGACTTCGCTCCTGTAATTCTTCCAACTCAAAGCGTCTGCCACTACGTTGGCTTTACCGGGGTGGTAAAGCAACTCACAATCGTAATCCTTCAAAATATCTAACCACCGTTGTTGCCGCATGTTGAGTTCCTTTTGGTCGAAGATGTATTTCAAACTTTTGTGGTCGGGGAATAGGGTACACTTCGTCCCATAAAGGTAATGTTGCCAAAGCTTCAAAGCAAATACCACCGCCGTTAGCTCAAAGTCGTGTGTAGGGTAATTCTTCTCATGATCCTTGAGTTGTCGCGATGCGTACGTGATCACCTTTCCCCTTTGCATCAAGACACACCCAAGTCCAAGCTTAGAGGCATCACTATAAACTCCAAAATTTTTGGATCCTTCGGGAAATGATAGGATTGGCGCCTCACATAACTTTTGTTGGAGAATCCGAAAGGCCTTCTCTTGCGTATCAATCCATAAGAACTTAATGTTCTTCTTCGTCAATGCCGTGAGTGGAGACGCGATCTTTGAAAAGTCTTGAATAAACCGTCGGTAGTAACCGGCCAAACCCAAGAAACTTCTTATCTCTGTTGGACTCGCCGGTGGCTCCCAATTCATCATGGCCTCGATCTTTGCCGAATCCACTTTTACCCCATCCTTTGACACCACGTGGCCCAAGAATTGGACTTCTTGGATCCAAAATTCACACTTCGAAAATTTCGCGAACAACTTCTCCCTTCGAAGGATTTCCAAAACCTCTCGTAAATGTTGTTGATGCTCCGCCTCATCCCGTGAGTAAATCAGAATATCGTCGATGAAGACTATAACCAATCTGTCCAATAGAGGTCGGCACACGCGGTTGATCAAGTCCATGAAGATTGTCGGAGCATTAGTCAATCCGAATGGCATGACTAGGAACTCGAAGCGAATGTATCTCATCCTAAACGTCTTCTTCGGTAAGTCGCTCTCCTTCACTCGCACTTGATGGTAACTAGATCGCAAATCTATCTTGGAGAAACATCCTGCTCCTTGCAGTTGATCGAAAAGATCGTCGATCCGGGGAAGCGGATACTTATTCTTTACGGTGACCTTGTTGAGTTCACGGTAGTCGATGCACATCCGCATAGACCCGTCCTTCTTCTTCACAAATAAGACCGGTCCTCCCCAAGGCGATGAACTCGGTCGTATGAATCCCTTCTCGAGAAGTTCTTGAAGTTGCATCATCATTTCTTGCATCTCCGTCGGCGCTAGACGATAGGGAGCACGAGCAATCGGAGCGGCTCACGGGGTGAGGTCGATGCGAAATTCCACTTGTCGTTCTAGCGGTAGCCCGGGTAAATCTTCCGGAAAGACATCTGGGAATTCGCGCACCACGTCCACATCTTCCACCTTCTTCTTTTCTAACTTTGTGTCGATCACGTAGGCTAGGTACGAAGCACATCCCTTAGCTAAGCTATTTCGCGCCTTTAGGGATGAGATGATCATGTTGGCTTTTAGGTTCTTCTCTCCGTACATGATCACTTTCCACCCTTCGACAAGGGTACCTTAATCAACTTCTTGGAACAAAATATACCAGCATCATTCTTGGATAGCCAATCCATCCCGACAATCACGTCAAACCCTCCGATATCCGCCGGTAATAAGTCTATTACAAAAGTCTCCCCATCTACACTTAATGTACAACCAAAGTAACATTCCCGAACTAGCAACTGTTCTCCGTTGGCTACTTCTACCACTAAAACATCACTCAAAAGACTAGGCGGAGTAGTGAAGTTCTTACAGAATGAAGTGGACACAAAGTATTGGTTTGCGCCCGAATCAAACAAAATACGGGTAGGTAGAGTGTTCACTAAAAACGTACCCGATACCACATCTACTGTCTCCCTCGCCTCATCCGCCGTCATTTGGAAGGCCTGACTCGGTGCCTTCGGTTGGATTTCCTTCTTTGGCATTACCACACTTGAAACTCCTTGATGATTCTTTATTAATTTCGGGCAATTCTGCTTGAGGTGTCCCGATTTCCGGCATTCAAAACAAACTCCCATCCGAGAGAGGCAGTCCTTACACGAATGGACCTTCCAACCACAATTGGAACATTCGATAGGGTTGGGTAAAGATCTTAGATTGCAAGGCCCAGAATGTTTACTCCTGCACCTGAAGCACCACATAGTGTCACATCTCGGTTACATACTCTTTCCCCCGTTAAAGGGCCTGGTCGGTCGCATGGGCCCGGGCGACCCTTCCCATTTTCTCTTTTCCCCAGTTGTTTCTTCTCCTCCTTGTCTTGCATCATGTCGTCTTCTACCAGTTGTGACGCCTCAATCACCTCTTGCAAAGTGCTATTGTGAGCGTTCCTCACATCGGTCTTCATATACGCCGGCAAACCCTTCACGAACACTTTTATTTTCTATTCCTCATCAGTATCCAAGTGCTCCACTAGGCTAAGTTTATCTATAAACTGCTTCGCGTAGTCGACAATAGACATATTGCCCTTCTTTAGATTTCGAAACTCCTCCTCAATCTTGTCAAGTGCCCTCGCATTACAATACTTCTCCATAATTTTCTTCTTGAAAATGGGCCAAGTGATTTGGGCCAAAACCTCCGGTGTGAGTGCCCTCCTAGTAACATTCCACCAACTCAACGCATCTCCTCGAAGCAGTTGAGATGCATATTTGACCCTTTGAGAGTTCGCACAATCACTGGACTCGAATGGCATCTCGACATCCTGAATCCACTTCATAAATGCTAGTGGGTTGGTCATCCCGGAGAATTCTGGAGCCCAACTGCACAAAAACGTTTTGAAGGAGCAACCCCCTTCCTTCTTCTTCTCGGTCCGGACAGCATGCTCCTCCGACCCTATGACGACTGGTCCTCCACCCGACGCGTTCACCGCATTCTCCGCCATTGCCTGGGTCCATCGGTGACTGGCATCACGGTCCTTTAACAGTTTCACGAAGAATTCTTCTTGTTGAGCCATAGCCGAATTCATGGCTTGCATCATGTTGTCTCGGATCCTTGTCTCCATAGTTACTTCCTCCATAATCGGATGAGAGGATGTGATATTTGTTCTTGGTATTTGTTCGGGTCCTCCACCCAAGACATTGAACACGGGTGGCCCTTCCGTAGCTATTACAAAAGGAGGTTGATCGGCGGTAGACTCGTCTTCAATGTGACCATCCTGCGGGTTCTGAAGCATATTTCGAGTGTTTACCATGATGCTCTATCATATATGACAAAAATCACACCGGTTAATTCTTTAGAAGACAACCGGTTCAATACATACTACTACAACGATTAATCATCATAATAACAATTTCAAATATGCTTACGTAATTCATAAATTCAGAACAACACTGGCCAAGTGAGATTGTGAACATACTTTACATAAGAATTCTCGTTGTCATTATTGTAAATCTCAATCAGAGCAATTCCGTCGTCCTAATACTCTCCCCACCTAGAAATGCTCTACCCGTAAGGACAGTGATACTATGTGCTCAACCAACTTAAGTCTACGTATGCTAAAGTTGACACCTAGTTCACTTAAACTAGAGCTCTGATACCAATTTGCAACACCCCAAAAATTGGGATAAACAAAAATTTCCATAATTACAAGTCTGTAATATCAACCAATGAGAGATAACAACCTCTTAATCTAAATTCTAAACAAGAAACTAGATTACAAACGGTTGTCATCTACATCCAAAATAATCATAACTAATATTGGCCTCCTAAAAGTTCCCAACCTCGCATCTAAAAGCCTGCTAAACCTTCCTAGGCGGGCGCATCGCTAGAACCTGAGATACACATCAAACCAAACAAGTGTTAGGCCAAACGGGCCTAGTGAGTTGTACATAAGCATGGCATGATAGTCAAGAAACATGTTAAAGCATTAATTATGACTCAGTCCACCTGGACATACTGGAGTCAATGGGGGAGATCCATCACACCAATGACTTTTACCTCAAGTCAATGTACCTTGATGTTTGTTCGCATGACAACATCCCAAAGGCCCGGCACACCGTCCCGGTGGCACCTAAAGCTACATCCTCCTGGCACATACTCACGGTTCATCCAACATACATATATATACCATCCATCTCTATACATATCCCTCATCAACAAGATACATATATATACTATCCATCTCTATAAATATCTAGCATCAACAAGATACATATTCATACTATTCATGATTTCAATCCCACATTAAGTCTAAAACACCTAAACATGTATATTCAACAATATTCTTCACAAAACTCCATGATATACGCCTTCATACCCAATAATAACAATATAAATCAACTCAACGATTCTACATGTGAATCAATAGCCAAAACCCCCAAATATCATATAAGTAGCAATTAGGTCAAACTTATCAGGTGATCAGATTTGTACACATATATGAAGAAATACAAGTAAGTATTCAAGATATGTATCCCATTTAAAGATTTTAGTAAAGAAAACTCACTAACTAGGTTTTATGGCAAAACCCTAGAAACTTGGGAGAAACCCTAGAAATGGATGGAGGAAGAAGATGATCTTGAAGTTTGAGGTCCTTGGTTGAAATCTTTGCTTGGAATGGCTTAATTCTTGCAATAAATGTGGTAGATTGGTGGTTGGAAGAGTTAGGGTTCGGTTTTGGGAAGTAGTAAATGAAGAGAGAGTTTGAGAGAAAATAGATTGAGAAGTAAGTGAGAAATGGGGCTGAAAACTTATTTAAAAACGTCAGGAGGACCGCGCGACTTGTGGCGCGAGTTGACCCGCGCGATAACTCGCGCCATTCACTGCTCTTTTCACGCGGACAGTGCACCGCGCGACTTGTGTCGTGGCTTAACCCGCACGGCAACTCGCGCGGGGCACTGTTTCTTGCATTCTCCCACTAAACAGAATTTGAAGTGTTACACCTTCGCAGTAGTACAAATTTGAATTCGTCATTTGGCTCGATAATCCAGGATTGCAAGGCGATTATTCGTGATGTCCAGCATGGCTCGCTTCTTTTTGTACAACGATCTGCAAACACGGTAGCCCATAGCATTGCTAGGGACTCTTGATCTATCTAGATTGGGACGGAGATGAAACTAGTTTTCCTCCCTCTTTCGTGTATATGTTCACTTAAGTTCTCTTTCATGAATGGTTTCTTTGGTGTTAAAAAAAATGTGGCTAAAGTCTTAACACATTCTATTTCAAGTAAAATTAATACCAAATCCTATGAAATTGTCATGTATATATTTGTTTCTCATATTTTGTAACAATATACAAGATTTCTTGAAAATTCCCCAAAATATGCCGATGTAGCAAAAATGGCATAATAGGATACATTATGTGACAAATATTATTTTACCAAGATGATAGATTATATGGAACATGAAGTCAAATTATATTGAGCATTCACTAGTTTGAAGTCAAGAACACTATTCTAGTAAATTTTGGGTTCTAATATCGCCCTACAAGATTACATATTATAGGTGATATGGAATGTAAGAAATCAGTGAATTTTCGACGATGTTGTTTGACATTAAGATCAAATGTTAGATTTAACCAAGATGAAAAGCTTTGTTTTTAGGTTGACGAGGAATTGTGTAAACCTTATTGGTCTAGTATACAAGTTTCCGACCATTTGCTCTATATTTTTCAATTTCATTTTGTAAATTTGAATTCAAAATTAGCAACCGTAATATCATGATAGATCAAATATACAAATATAATCATACATATTGTACAATCTTGACTCCAAAGAATAAATGGAGACACGTCCTTATCTCTATACCAAATGGTATCAACTTAAAATCTTGGCCTCTAACATCCAAATTCATGCCAATAAACCTTTTATGTTGAAAATTTAAATTGATAGGTTTTTTGTTATTCAAAATAATAGTAATCAAATAATCATTTTCCGGTCAACAATTATTTTTGATAAATAATAATCTTTTATCATTTGTATTTACCCTAAAATTTTTGACATATCCATGTATTGATAAATACAAGTTTGATAAATAATAATATAGACATGTATTGATACAAGTTTCTTTTTACCTCGACAACCCATGTGAATGATAGAGTCTTAACAATTAATAAAATCTGGAGTAAACTACAATTTTGGTCCTTGTGGTATACCACTTTCTTTGAAAGTCGTCATTGTGCTTGAATAACTGCAATTATCGCCCCTGACGTTTGCATTTTGCTTTGAAAATGGTCCCTCGTCGTTAACTACGTTACATATATAATATATATATATATTGCTTAATTACATAATAGGTCCCTAATGTTTTATGGTTTTAGAAAAATAGAAAAAACAAAGAAAAATTACAAATGGAGAGAAAAAATCATGGTTGGACGAAAATACCCCTGACTCTAACGGACAATTTTAAGGGATTTAACGACGAAGGACCATTTTCAAAGCAAAATGCAAACCTCAGAGACGATAATTGCAGTTATTGAAGCATATGGACGACTTTCAAAGAAAATGGTATACCACAGGGACCAAAATTTTAGTTTACTCTAAAATCTGTGACCATGTGATGTCAGGAGTCAACAAACAACTCATGATATGACATTTAAAAAAACACACACATATATATATATATATATATATATATATATATATATATATATGAGTGAATTATGGATTTGATCTTATATTTTGATATTTTCTTTCATTAATGTCCTTGTAGTATGTTTATTGTAAATTTGGTATTTGTGGTATTCAATTTCTTTTGACCATGGTCTTTCTGAC
The DNA here is from genome assembly GCA_954870635.1 of Arctium minus. Classification (NCBI taxonomy): domain Eukaryota; kingdom Viridiplantae; phylum Streptophyta; class Magnoliopsida; order Asterales; family Asteraceae; genus Arctium; species Arctium minus. Next base: position 162,838,954 of record OX941081.1, read on the forward strand.
TAACGTCTTCGTTAACTCTGTTAAATCAAAGCCTTTTTGCTTATTCTTTTGTCTTTTTCATATTAAAAAAGAAACAATATATTTATACACACAAATATATATATATATTGTTTAATTTGCAACCCTTAAAAAGGTTGCAACTCTTGCAACCCATATCTTAACCGTCGGATTCATGATCGGCGGTTATAAATAGATATGTGGCCAAATATTTTTAATTAAAAAAAAAAAGAAAAAGAAAAATAAAATAACCGTCGATCATGAATCCTTCCACTATTTATATATATATATATATATATAACAATATCAAAATAAATAAAATAAGATATTATTGTATGATTTGATTTGTTTAATTTTTTTAAAAAATTAATTATATTAAGTATGATTTAATTTTATTGTTTTATTGCAATGATGGAAAAAAATATGGTTTTATTCTTTTAATGTAATTAAAACTTTCATTTTAACAAATCAAATTATAAACAATATCTTATTTTATTTATCGAATAAAATAAGATATGGTTTTGTGATTTGATTTGTTTAAATAAAAAAATTAATTATGTTAAAAGACGATACAATTTTATTGTTGTTTTTCTATCATTACAATAAACAAGCTTATTATCGATATTTTAACACCAAAATCATTGAAAACAACTAAGAAACAAACTCCAATTTTATCATCATAAAATTAGGGTTTCTAGTTTTCATTTTGTTTTTCATTCAAAAACTCAAAATCAACCACTTAGATTTTGACCAAATGAAAGATTTATACATACTATCATCTTTGTAACTTAAAATTGAACAAATACCTATATAAATTTCAACCAGGTTTTCATACCTTAAAGGAAAAAAAACACTAAAACAATAAAATTAAATCGTATTTAATATAATTAATTTTTTAATTTAAACAAATCAAATCATAAAATAATAACTTATTTTATTTATTTTGATATCATTAAATATATATATACATATATTTGTAAGTATAAAATATTGTTTTTACCTTTTTATAGAAAAAAAGACAAAAGAAAAAGAAAAAGCTTGCCCTTGATTTAACGGAGTTACCAGAGACGGTAGTCAGAGACCATATCCAAAACAAATTGAATATCATAAGTACCAAATCCACAATAAACATACCATAAGGACCATAGTAAAAAACTAATATTAAAACACAGAGACCAAATAATCCACAATGATCTCTCTCTCTCTCTCTATATGTATATAGAGAGAGAGAGAAAGAGAGAGAGAGGTGGGTTCAATTGGAAACCATATTAGATTGGAAACTTTGGAAACCGTCAATTTCATTGGTTAAATTAATGAAATTGGTTCATAAAATTGTTTAATATGATCAAGTTGTTTAATATAATTCTTTTATTAATAAAATCGTTTCATATATTTGTGTTTTTTTATGTAGTTTCATTTATTTTTCTCATTCTGATGAAATTGTTTCATGTATTTTCGCAGTCTGATGAAACTTTTTCATTTTTACACAAAAAACTCAAATATATGCAACGATTTCATCAATAAAAAAATTATATGAAACAATTTCATCAAACTAAACAATTTCATGAAACAATTTTATTAACATAACCAATGAAATCGAAGGTTTCCACGGTTTTCAAAATTAAAGTGGTTTCAAACGAGAAGCTAAACATTTTGCGAGAAGGCGAGAAGTGTTTAATCATATATGATTAAACACATGTTATATTGGCAATACATAGACATTTAATCATACATGATTAAACACACGTACAAGCAGTGTAATCATATATAATTAAACACTTCTCGCCTTCTCGCAAAATGTTTAACTTCTCGCATGATCCTCCCTCTCTCTCTCTCTCTCTCTCTCTCTCTCTCTCTATATATATATATATATATATATATATATATATATATATATATATATAAAGGTTCAAATGAGAATGCTAATTATTTAAGAAAACATGAGGACAACAAATAATGTACAAAATCATATATGATTAACGGCCAAAAAAATGGACACGGGCGACTTTGGCCGCGACTTAAGTCGCCCGCAATCATGTATGATTTTGTATATGATTCACTATTCTAATGTTTTCTTATATATATATATATATATATATATATATAGGGTCAGGTTCAGGGAAAATCGCAAAAAATAAAATAAAAAATTGAGGAACACTCTGGTAGTCGTTCATGTGGACGATATGCACATGTGCATGCAAGTAATTTGTAACATGCACACGTGCATAAAAACTAAAAAACAGTTTAATTTATTTGTATGCACATGTGCATATCGTCCAGATGAACGACTATCAAGGTGTTTCTCAGTTTTTTTTGTTTTCCTTTGAACCCCCCTCTATCTCTCTAATAATAATAATAAACAATAGTCCCAACAAATATACAATTATAAATAAATAATGAATAACCAAAAAATAAGAAAAATATAATATTTAAATAAAAAGGTCAAAATACACCAAAATAAAAAAGATTTTGTCTTAATTCCTATTTAATATAACAATGATTATTTTTCTCAATTAATGTATGAAACGTACATCTTTTTTCTTATACCCTACATGTTTTGGTTAATAACCAATAAATCTTGTAACTAATGATGAGTTGGATGTCAAAATTTCAAATTATATTGCTCTTTTGTTATTACATGGTAAAATCTCACATAAAAACCAACCAATATCACATATATTGAAAACTCGTTTATCAGGTAAATGAATATAGACATCTACAAATGAAATTCAGGGTTCAAAAAGGCCAACTAGCAAACAAAAACCCATTTCAAATTAATCAAATACCAGATCTTCTTCTTTAGTTCTTCATCGGGAAGCAACTTAGCATCCATGGAATCATCCTGCTTGCTAACATGCCTACGTCAAGTCTTAGATGCATATCGATTTCTCTTTCGCCATTAATGATTGCTTAAGAGGTCAATCCGGCGTTCACATTAAGGTCACTTAGATGTATAACCTTAAATGTTATTTTAATTAAATCCATTACCTTCTCATAAGCATGGAGACACTTTTCATTTAGTACGTAGCTCGAGTGGTCATGGATTTAAAAAACAAATAAAGGTCACATATCTAAATATCTCCCTACTTTGACTTCAATTCAGTAAAAATAGTTTTTAGGGTTTTTTCGGGAATTTATGTTGTTAGGGAGGGAGATATTTAGGTATATAACCTTAAGTGAGATTTTAATAATATTTGTGACATGTTAAGGAAAATGAAGCCATTTATGAATATATCATCCCCCAATTATATAGCATATTGCACTAGTAACCCTCTGAATTAACACGAGGTAAACATTGTTGGTTATTTTTAGTGTCATCGATCATTTCTGCTGTAATTGTGATTTATTTGAGATCTATTAAAGGGATAAAGCTAACATACGTGAGTTAGGAGGTGTAGCACACTCACAAATGTTGCCACTATCACCTTAGATCGCCATAGAATAGGGTCAAGGGGGTCACACCCTCTTGCAGGGTTCTAGGGCAGCGGGCCTAGCGGGGTTCCAAGGGGCTCTGCCCCTTGGCGGTGGTCCCGAGGTTTTTGGAATTTATGAAGAGTCAAACTTAGTGAAAATATCACTAATTATAAGTCTGGGGTAGTGTGATAAGATTTTTGGTCGTTAAGATCTAGAGTTCTGAAATTCGACTAAGGCTTTAACGGATGCTTAGAGATCTGAACCTTTGTGCTCAGAGATCTGATCCTTTTGATCAGAGTTATGTTCATTCAGACTTGAACTCACTAGAAACATATTTAGTTCATAATGGAGTCAGACTTCGATCTCTGAACTCCGGTATAGTTTTAACTGCTCTTCAATCTTATCCATAAACGGTTATCACCATTTAACCACCCGTAACTATCGATCTCTCATTTAAATATCTAAAAATGAGAATCTGGGTATAAGAATCTCGATTTCACAACCTTTGAAATCTGAGAAGAACCCATGGCTATTAGGGTCGAATTATTTTATTTGGAAAGTATTCCACACACGATTTTTGGGATTATCCAGTCCTATACTCATCTCCCAATCCCCGTTTCACTACTAGAAAAATGTGAAATACCGACGACAATTACCGACGGCAAAAAACAGTCGGTATTTACCAACGGCCTACCAACGATATCTTTTTAATTTTACTTTTTATTTATTTTTAATAAGTCGTCGGAAAACCGTCGGAAAAATTAGTGAAATACCGACGGCTTACCGACGGTTGTGTTTTTCATTTCATTTTATATTTATTTTTAATAAGTAAATACCGTCGGAAAACCGTCGGTAACTGGAACCGTCGGTAAGCTGTCGGTAGTTGTCGTCGGAAAACCGTCGCTGAATATTACCGACCAACTTTTTACCAACGATCATTCCAGTCACAAAACCGTCGCTAAAGCCTTTTTCCGACGGTCTACCGACTGTTTCAGCCGTTGGTAATACGATTTATTTTAGTAGTGTTTCTAACAAACATAAGTAATTAGATGTATAAAACATAAATAGATCTTATTATAGAAGCGACAAAATGAAAAATTTATTAGATAATAAAATCATTCTAATGTATCCAACCTTTACACACAAAAAGTTGGTCCATATTTCACATCTTATTTACTATTAGATATGAATTAAACAATGACTATTTCAAATCCTTGAAAATGAGTTGTAGAGGTTTCTTCTTCTGCAAAAACACCCCAAACTTTTCATTCATGTCAAGATTGACAGGGTCCTCATCATTTGGGAGAAGCCAATCAAATCGAAGAATCAAAGAAGCTAAGATCGTTTGAACGCTTTTGACGCCAGAGTGTAGACCGGGACACATCCTTCTGCCTGCACCAAACGGAATAAACTCAAAGTCTTGGCCTCCAAAATCCAAATTTGAACCAAGAAATCTTTCGGGTTTAAATAAGAGAGGATCTTCCCAAAGTTTTGGATCCCGACCGATTGCCCATATGTTGACCAATATTTGGGCTCCACGAGGCACTGTATAACCCATAACCTCACAAGTTTGGACAGCACGGTGAGGAAGTAGGAATGGTGCGGGAGGGTGTAGTCTTAGGGTTTCTTTGATGCAAGCATTTAGATAAGGCAGGTTAGAAACTTCAGATTCGACAACTGTTCTAGTTTTGATTTCATTTTTTAGCTCTTCTCGTACTTTGAACATAACCTTTTTGTTCTTCACCAACTCAGCCATCGCCCATTCAACTGTTGAGGTTGTAGTATCTGTACCCGCTGTGAACAACTCCTGCAAGTTAAAAGTGTAAAGATTCAAATTCACATCCAATTAAAAAAGAAACTAGTAATTTTTTTTTTAAGATTGAACAGCTCTTATATGTAAACTAGGACGATTCAAAATGAAATCTAAAGCCTCAGGATTTTCGAAAACTATATTTCTATTCGAATACAATCACTTAAAATCTAATTACTAATATTAACTTCCATAAACCCATGCAAAAAATTTATAGAAGAAGGGATAAGAAAGAATACTTACCAAACCCAACATGCTTATTTGGTCGTTTGAGAATCCATTTTCAAGCAAATGATCCACGAAACATTGTTCCCCCTCTGGTATTGCAACCATTGATCTTCTTTCATCAATTATACGCTCCCAAGAACTGAATATCTCTTTTATATGCTTCAAATTTTTCTTTCTTAGTCCTTGAAGATCCAACCTCTCGAGCATGGGAAAAAAGTCACTTACATTTGGTGCAACTCCGTTCTCCAATGTCTTGAAAAGTTGCTCTCTCAACCCACCATCACTCCCGTTTTCATCATTCAAAGCAAGAAAATCTTTGCCAAAATAAATGTTGCTCAAAGTGTTGAACATTGTTGTAAAAACAACTCCCTCAATACTCACAACTTCCCCTTTCTTCTCACACAAGAAATCTAACATTTGAGCCAACTTTTTCGCTCTCAAACTAGATTGGGACTCTAAGGCCTTGCCCGAAAACATCTCAGTTCGACAAAGGGTTCTTAACGATTTCCAATTTTCATTGCAATCAGTCGACCAAATAAGAGTGAAAGGTAAAAAATAGCTTTGAAAAGCATTAGGAACAAAACGAGAAGAAGTAAAACGATCTTTGGTCTTGAGAATTTCTAAAGCAGCCTCTGGAGAAGCCGCGACAACAAGAAGCTGAGTACCTAAGTGGAGAGAGATAAGGGGGCCATGTTGTTGAGCCAAGATGGCGGTGGCGACATGAGGGTCCTTGCCAACTTGGTGCATATTTCCAATGATCGGCCACCGCCATGGACCGGGTGGAATGTTTTTTTCAGATTTGGAAGTTGTTTTGAAGATGAAAAATAGAAAGGATGTTAGTAGAAAAAGGAGAAAAAACGAGAGGGTATTTTCTCCAAGAAAAATTGTGATATCCATTATTGTTTTGTATTATTTTGTGTGGATGAATTGGTTGATAGAAGTGGGGGGTATTTATAAGACCAGTATATGGTTTCGGTTGCTACAAGAAGAAATCGCGTGGCTTCGTACGGTCCCACACCTGCACCATTCCTGCACGCATATTATATGATTAATTATAAAAACTAACATATATGACTTTCTATACAATTGTATATATTAGATTTTATTTAGTATTTTTATATTCATGGTGGTCTGAAAATTACCCATAAAAGATGTATATCTTATATTTATTAATTTTAAATAAATAAATCATTGCAATTTTTTGAAATGGAACAAATAAATACTTATATCTATTTTGATGGCAAAGAATATTATCCGATAAGGTAAGTGAGGACACTGACTTTTGACGGTAAGCACTTATCCGATAAATGTTTAATAAACGGCTCATAAATATGTTTTTTTAAGTGTAATGTTTTTTATTGTTTAGTTTGGTGATTCTAAGGCTATCCAACATTTCATTTATCAACCAATTAAGCCTATGTTAGGTAAATTAACTAATAAGTTAATTGTTAATTTGTAAGTTAGTAAAATGATCTAAAAAAATGTAAAATGATCTAAAAAAAATGTAACAAAGATAATTGTAAAAAATAAAAATCCCATAAACTTTTGAAAAGGTTAACTTATAGATATTTTTATTGTTAAACAAATATGGATTTTCAGTTTCAACGACTTAAAAAAGATTATGATCACCAAACATGATCTAAGCGTAAAATCATATATAATTTATGGCATTGCTAACTATTTTTCTGAGAATTATTTTGTTATTTTATTGTTTAATTAATTAATATTTAATAAGTTGGATGATAATAAAAATCCTAATAAACTATATGAACTAACTTTGAAAAAATGAACTTATAAACATTAACATAAACATATTTATGATTTAACAAACGTGGATTTTTTGATAACTCAAAATAGTAAGTCATGATTACCAAACATACCCTAAGCTGTAAATTATTTTAACTTTTTTTTTAATTATTTTGTTTAATAAATGACGAAATAAGATCTTTCTAGCTTTAGTTTGGAATAAGCTTCTCCCAATTATGTTTGGTAATAGAGTAGGTTGACTTGCTCTAACCAATACTTCATTTTTTGCTCCGTCCATTAAGCATATGAATTTCCTGATATGTACGAAGGGACACTACGGGCCTGTTCGGTAACAGCTTAATGAGTTGTATAACAGATATGGTTTATTCGTGCAACCATATCTAGTTGTTCGGTAGGAGCTTATTCGCTCAACCGATGCCTGATTCCCTCAACTACAAAAACTATGTCATATGCACTCAGCCATTAAATCCCATAAAATTTCCCAAACTACCCTTCTTCTTTCCTCTTCCCTCCCTCCCCTACACGGCTGCATCTACCTTCTTTCTCCCTTCCACCCCTGCACGGCTGCTCTAAACCCATTTCTTTTTTATTTTGAACTGCATTAATCATATTATACCAAAATGAACCAAACAACCACCAATATGCTTTAAACCCATTTATGTCAAAAAAAAGAAGAAGAAACATCTGATTTTTTTAAATGTAAACCCTCTGTTTTTCTCTTGTTCTTTGATGCATCAGATTCTTTTTTGATTTAGGGTTCTAGAGCTCTTTGATGCAGATCTCATGTTCTAAGCCCTCTGTTTTGCTCTTGTTCTCTTTATTTTCATTGCCAACAAATCTTCACCCAGTTGAGAAGAACCCTTTTCGTGAGAGAGAGAGAGAGAGTGAGAGAGAAAGAGAGAATGGGAGGGGTTAAGAGGCGGCAGGGAAATGAATGGGAATAAAGGGAAAGCATATCAATGCTATGTTAATAAAATATTAAAGATATCATACATATTATGTTAATAAAATATAAATTATATTTTTAAAAGAAAATAAATGTTTAAATTGTATTATTGTATTTAACAAAGATTTAAATTAATATTTTTTTATAATTAAAAGTCATTTATTCAACAATTTTATCATATGGTTATTTTATTCAAACAAAAATATATATCGGGGGTAAAATGGTAATTTTTGATATTCAGACTGTTTATTCAGCACAACAACCGAACAACAACTTATTTGTTATCATACAGACAATTTTACCAATACAGACAACTTTATCTATACAGGACTTAATAGAAAACGAACCGAACAAATCACCCTGGAAAATTTCCGTCAGTGATTATCGACGGAGCACCCATAAAATATCAATGGTTTCGGTGATCACCCACAAAATCCCTGGGTAATTAGTCATTGATATGAATTTCCCATCAACAATTAATTTACCTACCAAGTTTTGTGACGGTTTTGTGATGAATCACACTTTTAGTGACGAATTTCACAGGGAACTTTCATAGGTAAAAGTTTTCCATTTAGTAGTGGGATAAGAATAGGAATTATAGTGCCATTAGAAGAAGGGGCTTTCCATTTATATGTTTTTTATATATGACGTGTGATTTAATTCTATCGTAAAAGATAAATTTGGCTCTTACTTGAGACTCAAGCGCAACCTAACTTTAACTCTGATTTGTTTTTACAAGAATATCTAATTGGTTCTTATCAGTTTTAACCTTTGCAGAGATTAAGAATTATTTCTCATGATAAAAAAATATGCATGCATTTACGGTATACAATCTAGATACTTAAAAATTCTCTAAAAGTAACCATTTTGGATTATCTTAACGACAACCTTAATTTTTCTGTTAAAATCCCATGTTGGGAGTTGGGACGTACAAAATATTTGTTTATTTTTGTCTTTTGTTTTTGTAGAAGATTTAAAACCAAGTTATTATATGAATATAGTTAAATATTTATTTGATTATTATTACATAAAATATCACAAGGAAGGAATTAGTCGTGACTATTATCTAGAAATCAAAATCCGCCGCCAGGTTTGAAGAAGTCGTTGGTACCTCAAAGGCTGAAATAGACACTTTTTATTTTGTTTTAATTGATAATTAAGATAATTAATCATCGACAAACTTGAATCAATGTAATTTGAAAGCAAAGTTCTAGAAATCGATGGTTTCGGAGATTTCAATAATCAATTTCTTCTTGATTTGAAAAGTGATTACAATGGAAAAACAAACCAGAATAAAAAGGGAGCTACCGACTAAAAAAAGGAAAAGATAATGACCAAAATAAAGGGCTAGGAAAAAGGAAAAAATAAGGACCAAAAATAAAACAAAATCCTATACTCCCTCTCAAGATGGAGCATGTAAGTCTTTAATGCCCATCTTGACTAATAAGGATTGAAGTTGACAAGGTCCCAACCCCTTTGTTAATAAATCTACAACTTGCATCTTGTTGTCGATGTGCATAGGAGCAATCTCTTTAGACTCTACTCGCTCTCTAACAAAATAGCAGTCCATCTCAACGTGTTTGGTTCGTTCGTGAAAAACTGGATTGTTGGCGATGTGTCGAGCAACCTGATTATCACAGTACAACGGCGTTGGTTTAGTGAGGACCACCTCCAAGTTACTGAGTAGCCATCTGACCCATAAAATTTCGCTCACAGTTGTCGCTATAGCTCTATACTCCGCCTCTGCTGAAGAACGAGAAACAAGCGATTGTTTCTTTGACTTCCAAAAGATAGGAGCACCTCCCAAAAGAAGAAAATACCCGGTTCTGGGTCGCCTAGAATAATGACACCCAAGCCAATCCGCGTCACAGTAAGCAGTTAAGACAAGTTCACCTACCCGTGGAAAAAGTAAGCCCTGCCCTGGTGTACCCTTCAAATACCGTAGGACCCGATTTGCCGCCTCCATATGGTTTTGTCGTGGGTCAGCAACAAACTGACTCAAGACGTTTACTGCATATGTAATATCCGGTCTGGTGATTTGCAAGTATAACAACCTACCAATCAGTCGTCGGTATGAGCTAGCATCAACACGTGCTTCCTTTTCTCCTTTGTCGAGTTTTAGATTCGGTTCAATGGGGAAAGTACTTGGTCGACAACCCATCATTCCGCTATCCTTCAATATGTCCAGAGTAAACTTCCGTTGACTTAGGACCAAACCATCTGATGTCTTTGCCACCTCAATGCCAAGAAAGTATTTCAACGAACCAAGGTCCTTGATGCTAAATTCCTCATCAAGATATTTCTTGGTTTGTTGAATTTTCAAAGGATTATTTACGACTAAAAGAACATCATCAACATAAATAAGCGCAACAACAAACAAACCCTTTTCTTTATGTGTGAATAGAGAATGATCAGCCTTGGACTGCTTGAAATTCTGGCCAATGAGAGAAGATGTGAACTTTTGGTACCAATTGTGTGACGCTTGTTTCAAACCATAAAGGGATTTTCGAAGTCGACAAACTCGAGTCTCACCTTCTTTGGAAAAACCTTGAGGAATCTTCATATATACTTCTTCATTTAAATCTCCATGTAGAAATGCATTATTCACATCAAGTTGGTAAATAATCCAATCCTTCTTAGCTGCAACTGCTAGAAGTGTTCTAACGGTGACCAACTTGGCAACTGGAGCAAACGTGTCATGAAAGTCCACGCATTCCAACTGTGTAAATCCTTTAGCGAAGAGTCGGGATTTGAATCTCTCAACCTCTCCATTAGGCTTATATTTTACTTTGTAGACCCATTTTAAATCTATTGCTCTCTTTCCCTTTGGTAAGTCTTCAAGAGTCCACGTTCCATTCTTTTCAAGGGCCTGAATTTCACGTTTCATGGCTTCTTTCCAGCGCTCATCCTGCACTGCTTGTTTGAAACTCTTTGGCTCATCATTTGAAGTGATAGCCAATAAGAAAGCTTTGTGAGCATCAGAAAATTTTTCATAAGAAATAAAATTTGCAAATAGGGTGTACCGTATGAAAGTCCAAGATCTCTAAATCTTTAGAGAGAGAAAGTAGGAGCGCCAAATGTAATCAGATATATTCAAAGTAAGTGTCAAAGTTACAAGAACAAAGGTCTAAGGGGACTTAAATACCCCTAGCCTTAACAAAACAGATTACACCATTAAGAACAGTCTAGGCTAGGAAATAAATACAATGATTACTATAAAAACAGATCTAACAATCTCCCCCTTAGTAATCATTGGCGCCGTGGTCTTCAAAAACAATCATCTAAAACAGCATAGACCAACCAGACGACTTTGGAGAATCACTGACGCTCTTCTCTTTGACGAAGTCTATTCAGCCCGATTAACACTTCCAAACGTCGCAGAGTGGAGCGGAAGTTTAATCTCTCTTGAATTGTATCTAAAGTCTTCTAGAGAAGTCGGATTTCATCATTATCAACCAGAAATGGATTACCTCTTGTTTCCAAAAATCTTCTTTTAGCCTCCTTCAGATGTTGCTCCAACTGAAGCTTAATCACCTTTAAAGTTCCATCAGAGTAATGGGCAATTTCTTCAAATCTGAGAAAGCATTTTTCATTTGAGCCATTCTTGTACACAACTCCATATGGATCTTCAACTATGGTGAGAAGGGGATAAGACTCTAAGTTTGGCAAGCTTCGTTGGGCCTTTGAAGATTAACAACTGGCTGAAAACTTTCAATGGCCATCTGGAAATCAAAAACTCGGAAGAATCGGATTTGCCGTCGAATGAATCTTTTGATGACGAACAAAGCTTGTGAAACATCCTGTGATCTATGATAGAGATTCCTGAAATGGTCATATAAGAACTCAATGTCATCTATAGAAAGGTCAGTGAAATATGCCTCTGAAAATTTATACCGCCTGCAGTCTCTTCTTTCAACTTCAAAGTCAGGATACCAGATATTCACAAACTTGTTGATTGTGACACTGATGACTCGAACAATCAAGTGTGGAGAAGAAACGGTATTATTCCTTTTTCACTGGCACTTAATGAACATTAAGTATTCATATTGATATGCATCTGATTCTTTCTCTACTCCAAGAATTGCATAGATGTTAATTGGCCTTCTTCTAGAAACAAAGATGTTACTCTGAGTGTCTTCTAGAAAAGCTGATCTTAGTCTTGAAGCCATGTACCTCTGTTGCAAACTTCTCTGTCTCTGTTGTCTAGATAAAGCTGGTCCTTCTTCTAGAATAGACGGTGGAATCACAGGATCAGAAGGTGCACCATCAGCTTGAACTCTTGACGACTGACCAACTTCGAATGAACTTGAAGGAATAGTGGTAGTCGGAGCTGAACTAGTAGCAGGAGTAGAAGTAGATTTAGCAGTTTCAGGAACCTCACCATGAGAAGGAAGATCACTGTATAACAATTCTGCCTCTTCTTCATCTTTTGCATCCATGAACACTGAATCATCTTCTGTATCAGAAATGATAATGATGTCATCACAATCTTCTATCTTCACTTTACAGACTTTTTCATACTTAGAAACATCATCATCATCTGAATTAATTTCAATAATGTTCGAAAAGAAAGACTTCATATCAGATACAATTTCAGCATTAACAACTACAACTGGATTAGAAACAATGTCTGGATCTTCATAAACCACAATCTGCCAGTTTTTCTCTTTGTTCTGCTCAGAAACTTTGATAAAATCAGACATTGAAGAAGAATCAACCCTATCAATCAACAAATTCACCAAGTCATTAACGTTGCAATCTTCAACATTTTCAGCATTCTGTTCAGATCCACCAACCGCTTCTTCTTGAGTTTGATTAGCTCTTTCTGATGAAGTTCCTTCCTTTCTTGGTCTCTTAGCCATCTCCCCCTCATGTCCTTGATGATCGGGATCATCTTGGTCATGTCGGCGCTTAAGAGACGGACCGGCCTCTGTTCTGCAGCTTTGTTGAAGATTATCAAACCGGTTAGCAAAATCAAAAAAAGATTGAGTCATGAAAGACCTTAAATCTGCAAAACTAGTTCGAACTTTTGATCTGAAAGAATGGAATTCATCAGATAACGTTGTAATCCTGTCAGAATCAGATGAAGGTGCTTGAGGCGGTGAAGGTTGGAAATTTCTCAGAAGAGAAAGCAGATCCTGATCTTGATGTTCTGGCAGAGACATGGAAAGAAGACGTGCATACAACAAATCAGTTAATTAAGAAATAGGCAGATCATGCAAAGAAGACCTGGAAGCTGTAGCAGAAGGAATTGATGTGGAGAGCCCAGCAGACACGGTGAATACAGGAGGAGTCGGTAGAGAAACTATTGGTGAAGCTATAGAAATTGGGGCAGACGAAGAATCTCTTATAATAACGCCAGTAGGTTTTCTGAAGGGAATTTCTGGAGGAATGAGAGACGGATCGATCTCAGGCATCTTGCCTTTGAAGAATGTTTTCAACTTCTGAATTTGTGCTTCCTTTTCTGCATCCATTCTCTCTGATAACTGACGAATGACATCGTTCAAAGTAGAGAATTTGTCGGAAGAAACCCGAGCTTGATCAGAAGAAAGCGCTACAGCTGAAACTGTTGTAGACTGAATAGCCGCAAGAGAAGTTGCTGGAGCTTGACTTTGTACCGAAGATGAGGCTTGATCAAATGTTGTATCCAATTCATCTACTTGAAGACAAGCAACAGAAGGATTAACAGGAACAGAATCATCTTTAGAAACAACTTCTGTTGAAACACCAACTTCTGGTTCCTTGGAATTTCTTGCATAGACCCGAAGACTTGGTTGATCAGCATCATCACCATCATCACCCTCATCACCATCACCATCAGAATCATCATCATTCACATCTTCATCTCTAACAAAATCATCACCAATATCGACATCTCTATCACCATCATCATCAGAAGCATCAACAGCAGCATCAGAAGTATCATACATATCATTGACAGAAACAGCAGGTTCAGATTGAATAGAAGCAAGTACATCATCAATATGTTGAGTAGCAATTGCTGCTTGAACCTCTTGATCAGCAATATTTACTTCAACTTCTTGTTCATCAGCAGTTTCAATTTCAACCTCTTTGTCAGCAACAGCTACATCAACTTCAACCTCTTGAGTAGCAACAGCTTGTGTGTCATGACATGGCTCATCTTGTGTAGCCTCCATAAATTCATTATCCATGCAATACTCTATGACGCTATCTTCAGTCATGTCAGCGTAATTTGCAATTAAAGGATATGGGATAGTCATTGAGTAGTTGAACGACTGCTTCTGTTTCTGAATGTAAAGCATCTCTGTGTCTAGAACCTGTGGCCAAGATAATCTGCGTGGAATGGCTGGATTGCTTCTGAGTACACTTCTAACAATCAGCTTCAAGAATCTGATGAATGGAATGAACTTGCGCTTCTTGTTGGTAAGCTTGTCATGCACCACCTCTGAGAGTTCGGTCCAGAAAATAAATGTGAAGTCGACATGCAAGTCATAGACGACTGCATGGAACAATCGGAGATAAAGTAGACTTGCACTGTCTGTGCCAGAATGTTTCGATGAAAGGCACCTGATAATAACCGAAAAGAGAGCATACCAAACTGGAGGAAGATTAGACTTATCAAAATCAATAACTTTGTTCAATGTACCAACATAGCCAAGATTTCTTATTCCTTCAAAAACTTCATCTTCAGACGGAAAGCTGTCATATGTAGTTCGGCCTGGTCTAGAGTTGGGCTCAGGAAGCTCCAGTATGAGACGTAGACGCTTGTATGAAAGAAAGGAATCGTATTGATCAATCTGCATATCAAATCTGTGCGGACGAGCAAGCTCATTCTTTGTAATTGTATGCCATGCCTGTTGTAGATAAACTTCAGGAACATCTGCGCAGTAAGAGAGAGCAGGGGCGAGTGGATGACCTCTAAGAATTGCTCGAATCACCGGATGTATCTTGATTCTGTCAAAATCCACGTGGTAGTTGTTCGGTTTGTACGGCATATACATGATCGTTGGAAAAACATCATTTGGTGAACGTCTAGATGCAGATAGATTTGCTCCAACAGAAGGAACAGATGGCATAGGCGTCTCATGTGAAGCCCGATCAGAAGGATCATTGAGAATAACGTTCTCATCCTGAATTACTGGATCAGTATTGGTTTGAGAAGCCATTTGAAGACCTGATAGATAAAAACGAAGAAAAAATTAATCAAAGTAACAAAACTGAAAAATTGAAAAATTTTCTAAGTTTGGTTTGCGCATCTAGTTAGATACGCAAAGGACAGTTTGCGCATTGAACGTGATACGCAAATGACAGTTTGTGCATCAGGCATGATACGCAAACTGAAGTTTGCGTATTCAGTTCATTACGGAAACTAAGTTTTGCGTATTGAACTTGATTCGAAAATGAGACCTGCAAAATTTTCCAACACTAAAAAAAACAAGGTTTGCGGGACACTAAGGTTACGCAAAGTACACTTTGCGTATCCAACAGGTTACGCAAAGTAGACTTTGCGTATCCAAAGTGTTACGCAAACTAAACTTAAAGCAAACAAACTAAAACAACAAGGTTTGCGTAACTAGAAGGTTACGCAAAGTACACTTTGCGTGTCCATCAGGCTACGCAAAGTAGACTTTGCGTATCCTAAGAGTTATGCAAACTTAACCAAACAAACACTCAAAAACACTGAGGTTTGCGTATCAAGTGTGATACGCAAAGTACACTTTGCGTGTCCAACGGGATACGCAAACTACACTTTGCGTATCAACCACTTGATACGAAAACCCTAGGTTTTCGGGAGTTCGAAACGAAAAACATAAAAACCCAAAATTAAACCTACTAAACGCAAAAATAGAGGGTAAGAAATCATACCTGAGGTTCGAAAATACGAACTAAAAGAAACCCAATACTCGATTTAAGAAACAAACAACAAAATCACAATCTGAGAATATGAACAGTATGAAAAAATCGAGTATCAGTTTATGAAAAGATCGAATCGAAGTTAATCACAATAAAACTTATCTCAAAATCAATACACGAAAGCAATGGAAATCGAAAACATACCTTGATGTCAAGAAGCAAAATCTGAAAGAAATCAGATTGGAAAACTTGCACACAGAGAGTGCGACAGAGAGAATGGGATACCGAAAGTCAGGAAGAATGAACAACAAGCGGGAAAAAGAAAAATGAAATAGAAAAACACTATTTAAACCAAGAAAACTAAAACTAAACTAAAATTAAAACCATAAAAAAATACCAAATAAAATAAAAAAAATACTCTAAAAAAATAATACCTGAATACCTTTTACTCCCCCTACACAAATGCACAAAAATTTATCTGTTAGTATAGCAAATGTGTAGAAATATCTGAAATTCTTACCTGTTGAACTTCTAATCAGCACAGTTATTTTTACTTACTCCCCCTCAAACAAAGAACAGGTCAGATATACTTTGCAGATTGAATCTCCCCCTTGAAAAAAGCACAGACCATTAACAAAAATATGGATATACAAATCATATAAACATCAATGTAAAAAGAAAATAATACTAAATATAAATTTTGAAACAACTGAACATATAAAATTTTAAACACTAAACAAATTAAAGTCTACTCATTAAAATTTCACAGATTTATCAATCAGTTGAAATCAAGCATATGTTGTTGGATGCAAGAACAAGTATAATTGCATATCAAATTAAGACATGTTCAGTTTCAAAAACTTCCATCTTTCTATTCAGTGTGCTCACATGTGAACTTCGATTAGCTTCAAGAAAAATGCAATTCTAAAAATATTATAGAAAACTTTGCATGTACTAACACTAAGCCATCAAAAATTAAGATTTTCACAAATTTACAGGTTTATCGCAACTCAAACATATCACCAAGTATCATGAGATCTGTGCTCATTAGCATCTTTTTAGCAGTGTGCACATTGGCATCTTCACATGAGTGTGCTCTTTGGCATCTTTTAAGCGATGTGCACTTTGGCATCTTTTAATCAAAGAGTTCATTAAGTAAAGAACATGTCGTAAACGTAACTTTCTATCTGACCCTATTGCAGGATTTGGGTTAGCCGCTCCCAGACAAATTGGCCTTAGGGGACTAGGTGTCAAGCACCCCTTGAAACTTACTTTCCCGGATCAGAAAGGCTACATCGACATATCCTAAACCCATTCATACCAGTAGAACATGACTTTCGATCTGATTCTATAGAAGGATTTGGGTTCGATCACTCCCAGATCAATTGACCTTAGGGGACCAGATGACGAACATCCCACGGAACTTACTTTCCCAAACCAGAAAGGTCACAGGTACAAACTTTTTAAATTCATAGATTTCTGTATTTAAAGAATTTATTATTCATCTCAATTACTCAGATCAACGTCTAAATGCTTAGCCCATATTTTCATTCCGATCTATAATTCTGATCATTTAGGTAGTCTAAGCAAAGTAAACTATAAAAATTCCGACTCACATATCTATAAAGCAGTATCAAAAGCTACAAACATGTTGCTGACTTTTCGACTTTTGTAAGACTTGAAAGTTGAACATATAAAACTTTAATATAAACAAAGAACTTGTAAAAGATCCTATACATACATTTTATTCAAAAGAAAGAAAATCTGTAAAATTTTACTTTATAGAATAAAATTTGTAAAGATTTAAACTTTTAAATTCAACATGCCTAATTTTGAAAGCAAAAAATTGAAACGTTTTTCATCTAAGGCTTTTGTAAAGATATCAGCAAGTTGATATTCAGTTGGTACAAAATATAATTCAATAGTACCTTCTTCCACATGATGCTTTATGAAATGGTACCGCATATCTATGTGCTTGGTCTTTGTGTGCTGGACCGGATTGACTGATATGGCAATTGCGGACTTGCTGTCACAATATATTGGCACTGTTTTGTACAACATCCCGTAATCCCGTAGTTGTGTCTTCATCCATAGGACTTGAGCGCAACAACTAGCTGCAGCGACGTATTCAGCTTCGGCTGTAGATATAGACACGCAGTTTTGCTTTTTCGACGCCCAACTTATCAGTCTGTCACCCAAAAATTGAAGGTGACCTGAAGTACTTTTCCGGTCCAATTGATTACCGCCAAAATCTGCATCAGAATAAGCAATCAACTTATAGTCAGAACTCTTCGGATACCATAAACCTAAATAAGGAGTTCCTTTAATATATCTAAAAATACGCTTGACTGGTAATAGATGAGATTCTTTCGGTTTGGCTTGGAATATGGCACATAGGCACGTAGAAAACATTATATCTGGGCGACTTGCTGTGAGATACATTAATGATCCGATCATTCCTCGATATGTCTTTTGATCCACAGCTTTTCCATCTGGATCAAGTCCGATTTTGGCACCATGAGCCATCGGCGTACCGATTGAAGTAGATTTGTCCATCTTGAATTTCTTCAAGATGTCAAATACATACTTTGACTGGTTGATGAAGATTCCATCTGGAAGCTGCTTCACTTGTAAGCCGAGGAAGAAATTGATTTATCCCATCATGCTCATCTGAAACCTAGAAGTCATTAGATCAGAAAACCAATTACATAAAGATTTGTTAGTCGCACCAAAGATAATATCATCTACATATATTTAAACTAAGCAGATATCCAAGTTTGATCTATAAATGAAAAGAGTGGTATCTATTGATCCTTTGGTGAAGCCGGATTTGATCAAGAAGGCTGATAGCTCATCATACCACGCCCTCGGTCCTTGTTTCAGACCATATAGTGCTTTATCGAGAGAGTATACGTGATCAGGATGGTCTTTGTCAACAAACCCCTCTGGTTGAGATACATAGACTTCTTCTTTCAATTTCCCGTTGAGGAAGGTTGTCTTGACGTCCATCTGATACACAGTAAAATTGCGATAAGCAGCAAAAGCAAGAAACATGCGGATAGTTTCAAGTCGAGCGACTGGCGCGAATGTTTCATCGTAGTCAATTCCTTCTTCTTGTCGGTATCCCTTGGCTACCAATCTTGCTTTGTTCCGAATAACGATACCATCTTTGTCTTTCTTGTTCTTGAATATCCACTTTGTTCCAATTATGCTCTTTCCTTTCGGCCGTCGTACAAGTCTCCAAACTTTGAGTGCGTCAAATTGATTGAGCTCCTCTTGCATTGCTATAATCCAATCCGGATCCTCCAACGCTTCAGAAACTTTTGTTGGTTCAATCTTGCTTAAGAAGCAAGTGAAGAGACATTCGTTGGAAGTAGCCGTCCTGGAACGTGTAGATACACAGGCTTGAGGATCTCCAATAATTTGATGAATTGGATGAGATCTTGTCCATTTTGTGATGTGAGGGAGAGGATCAATAATGTCTTGAACCACTTCTAATTGTTGAGAAGGAGGTTCAGAAGCTTCTAAGTCAGTTGAAGAGATAGACACAGTTTCAACTGGAGGAGGAGGTAACTCAACAACATCTGGATCAGATTCTGGAAGAGTTTGTTGAATAACATCATTTTGTTCTTCTTCCTGAACTGATTCCTCTTGAACAGATTGTTCATGTTCAGATTATGCATGAATATATTCTTCATGAATATACTCAGTTTCTGATTGTGTCTGATCAACAGGATGAACTGGAACAACATCAGGTTCAGAGATAGATGCAGCGGAATTGGAAGTAGATGTGTTCTCAGTTTTCTGATTCAAAACATTTGAGACATTTTCAGAGTTAGATCTAGGCACATCATCGTAAAAATTTTCAAACAAAAAATCAAGATCAGAAAATCAAACAGAAAATTCTTGTACACTTGAGCTTGCAAAGACATCTTTGAGAAAATCAGAAAGTCCGAAAAATTCTAAGTCTGGAACACACGCAAACTGAAAGTTTGCGTAAGCAGTAGGATCCGCAAATTGAACTTTGCGTAAGCAGAGAGATGCGCAAACTGAGATTTTCGGAACACGAAGGATGCGCAAACTAAGGTTTTCGGAACACGAAGGATGCGCAAACTGAGTTTTTCGTATGCTGAGAGATGCGAAAGCTTTACTTTGCGGAACCTTGATGATTCGAGAACTAAGCTTTTCGGATGTTTGATGATACGTGAACTGAACTTTTCGGATTGTACTTGATACGCACAATGAACTTTGCGTATGTGGCTTGATACGAAAACCTTCTTTCTCGGATAGCACTTGATACGCAAACTATGCTTTGCGTAATCAGCCCAATGCGAGAACCTGAAACACTGTTAACAAGAATTAGAACAACAAGAACTTGCGCAAAGTGATATGAACTTGCGCAAAGTGATATGAACATGCGCAAACCTACATGAACTTGCGCAAAGCGTAAAAATCAAGAAATTTTCGCAAGATCGATTTAAACTATGAAATTATACCAAGAAAAATACTCGCTAATTATCGAAATCACCTTTTTAACACGTTTCAAACAACAATTTCGATTAAAAACCTCTAAAATATGGATTTTGATGATGGAACAGTACAAGAACTCGTGTTTTCCAGAAAATCACAAAATCATAAAATCGAAGATCAAATCATAGTTTTTATGCGAAATGAAATGAAACAAATATGATCGATTAACAAAAACGCATCTAAAGAAATCAAATTCAACACAAACCGATCACACAACAATCCAAATTTGATGAAAAATCAAGAAAACGAGATTTTCTTGAAAAATCAAGAAAACGAGATTTTCTTGAAAAATTCAAGAAAATCGATCAAGTTTTCAATTAATCTACAAATTCAGAATACAGAAAACGAATTCTCTCAGATCTCTCAAGATTCAGATCGCTCTGATACCAATTGAAAGTCCAAGATCTCTAAATCTTTAGAGAGAGAAAGTAGAATGAGAAAGTACGAGCGCCAAATGTAATCAGATATATTCAAAGTAAGTGTCAAAGTTACAAGAACAAAGGTCTAAGGGGACTTAAATACCCCTAGCCTTAACAAAACAGATTACACCATTAACAACAGTCTAGGCTAGGAAATAAATACAATGATTACTATAAAAACAGATCTAACACCGCAGATGAAGCTTGATCTGGTGCGGGTTGCATGTGGTCGACCGATGGGGGAAGCTTGACTATGTAGTCATTAAACCGTTTCGGCTGTGATTTAGCCCTTTTGCTCTTGTTCTCTGTTTGCTCTCAACATTGCAACCATCATTATTTTGATCCACAAAATCTCGGTCAATACTCTGTGGTCGACCCTCTTCTCCATGGATGGAGTTTTCATTGTCCACCAACAAGTCTGTGACATCATTCTCGGCCTCTCGGTCCATCTCGCTAGCATTGGGCTCGTTTGAGCTGTCAGTAGGCTCACTAGGTTGATCCATAGGTTGTGTTTCTTCTATGGTCCCAGTTGGATACTGCAAAATTTCAGTGCCCTCATCCCTTTCATCGAACTTGGAACTTTTGAAAGGAAAGAGGTTTTCGCAAAAGACAACGTCTCTACTGACAATGATTTTGCCATGTTTGATATCGTACACTTTGTAGTCCTTGGTCCCTTGTAGATAACCCAGAAATATTCCTAGACTCCCTCTCTCTTCGAACTTGTCTCCTTTGGTATTATTATTTTTAAAGTAGGTAAGACAACCGAAAACCTTCATGTGATTATACTCAGGTTTTTGCTCGTAGGGAGTTTTATTTTGAATGACTTTGGAGGGGAGACGATTAATTATATAGGTTGCTGTCAAAATACATTCTCCCCAAAATCTTTTGGGAAGATTTGCCTCAAATCTCAAGGCACGGGCTGTTTCGAGAAGGTGCCTATGTTTCCTCTCAACGACTCCATTTTGTTGGGGTATGTGTGGGCAGGTGGTTTCCAATAAGATTCCTTGTTGGTGATAAAAGTTCATCATAGAATTTGACCCCCATTATCACATCTAACTCTTTTAACAACTTTTCCAAATTGAACCTCCATCGTCTTGCAAAAATTGATTAGACATGTGCAAGCATCGCTTTTATGCTTGATAAGAAAAACCCACACTGATCTATTAAAGTCGTCAACAATTGTAAGGAAATAATTTTCCTCTGTGTGTGATGGGATACGATAACCTCCCCATATGTCACAATGGATTAATTCAAAACAATCATTGGTTTTAATTGAACTAATTGGAAAAGGTGTTCTGGCAAGTTTTGCCTTTGCACAAGAATCACAAATATTATTTTTATGATCAAAAGAAATACTCTTAAGGTGTTCAACTCCAGAAAGCTTCTCCTTTGAGGCATGCCCAAGTCTCTTGTGCCATGTTTCAACCGTTGTCATCAAAGCCCTCCGGTTTCCATCGACCATCCCCATTCGGTACAACCCTCCTTTGCATCTACCCGCACCAATCAAGTCCCACGTACGTAACCCCTGTATAACACAAAAGTCGGGAAATAATGTTATAGCACATTGAAGATCTTTACTCAATCGGCTAACAGAAAGGAGATTGCAATTGAAATTTGGAACATGGAGGACTCTATTCAATTTTTCTTCTCTAGGCAAGGTGTAATCGCCTTTTTCCTCGACAGGAATGGCTTCACCATTTGGTATAATAACGGGAGCCTCATGAGGAGTTTTTCTCCTGTTTTCAAGGAGATCGGATCGATATGTTATGTGTTCGGTGCAACCCGAATCAACGAACCATTCTTCGTTACCGTTTTGTCTACTAGACCCAGTGTCTACGCAAGCGGCTTTTGGTTTTGGGTTTTCAACCTTCGATTTTCCCGGCCACCAATCCGGGTACCCAACGAGCTTGAAGCATCCTTCCTTTTTATGACCGTCTCTCCCACAAAAGGTGTAGTGATCTTCTTCTTTGCTTTCTTTTCCCGATTTTGCAGGGACTTTGTCTCTATTTTGGGCCGATGAAACACCACGTTTTGAAAAAGCTTTGAACGCAGTTGTTTCGATCGTCTACCCCTTGTCGACGGAGATTGTTCTTTGCCTCTCATCCTCCGCCACCAAGTGATAATCCATTCCTAAGGTAGGGATTGGTTTTGTTGCCAAAATCTGGGTTCTGATTACGTTGAACTCGGAGTCCAGACCCATAAGGAATTCATAGAGTCTTTCCTTTTCTTGGTGCTCCACAAACTTCTTGCTTAGGCCACATGAACAACCTGCACAAGAACAATTAGGGATTGGTTGGACAGATTGTGTTTCATCCCATAATGAACGCAGTTTGGTATAGTATGTTGACACCGAAGTTCCACCCTGCCGGGTAGCCGCAATCTGCTGCCTCAATTTATATGCTCTAGGAGCACTTTCCTTCCCAAATATTTCAAGAAGGTAAGTCCAGATTTCAACCGCGGTGCTTGCGTATTTGACGCTAGCACAAATGTTCTTCTCTATTGCTGTGGTGAGCCACCCCTTTATCATTGCATTGCATCGCATCGCACCGCATCCATAACATGTAATCTTTTGATGTTTTCTCTGTTTTCTTGAGGGTGCCATCAACGAACTGAACTTTGTTTTTGGCAAACAGAAAGTTCGTTATTTCCTACGACCAATCTCCATAATTGTTGTCAGTAAGAACATCGTTGACGTGAAGTTGTTTAGGATAATCCGATAGGTGGAGGTAGTATGGTGAGTTGTAATCGATGGATCCACCGGAACTGCATCCGGTCTTGTCACTGTCATCGCTTCCAACTATCTTGATTGAAGGAAGAAATCGATCAGAGTATTAGGGTTTGAACCTGCTCTGATACCATCTAGAAATCGATGGTATCGGAGGTTTCACTAATCAATTTCTTCTTGATCTGAAAAGTGATTACAATGGAAAAACAAACCAGAATAAAAAGGGAGCTAACGACTAAAAAAGGAAAAGATAATGACCAAAATAAAGGGCTAGGAAAAAGGAAAAAATAAGGACCAAAAATAAAACAAAATCCTATGTTGATAAATGTATTTTGTTGTTAAGAATATATCATATTTAACATTAACACCGACAAGAAATTGACGTAGCAGGAAAGTACAAAAGGGTCGATAGATGTTTAAATCATAAAACACCGGGTTTATAAACGTAAACACTCGAGAAAAATACGAGAAACTCTCAAAAGGAAACTGTATTAATAATTCAAAACATGAAAACAAATTAATAATTTGAGTTATTTAAACAGAGACCATAGGAAATCTAATTAGACTAGGAAAGAAAAAAATAATCAAGAAAAGTCGCACAACGTCCACGCTAGACATGGGCGCCTATCCACACGACTTAAGGAGCGTGGATGGTCGTGAGACCTTTTGTTTGAGCATCCAGTGAGTTGTCGGTTGGGTGTGCAACCTTTTGCATTAGTTGGTCGTATCTTCAATCTCAGTTGAAACTTTCTCTATATCAGAAAAACACTAAAAATAAGTGGCGAGGCAAAGTCAAGTTCCAGCTTGAATACAATAAGTTCCAATAAATTTCATGATTGTGTTTGAGTTACAACTTAAATACCGTATAATGTTTCAGTTTAGAATCATGTTTAATAATTTGAGTATTTTATTATTACCTAGAATTCAAGTTGAATTAATTTGCTTACTATTTTCTTTAACCTCGAATTAATTTGCTTACTATTTTCTTTAAACTCGAATTCAAGAGTTATTACCTGAAAAAAATGATTATTAGAAACGTTATTTGATAAATTTTACTAAAAACAATAAATATTTTGTTAGATTTTGTTACAAACTGAATAAAGGTATATATTCGGTAGGAATATCATTTATTCGGTAGGAATATCACTTACAAACCAGAAATATTTTGTTAGATCTATTTTATTCATATTGAATAAAACAGATGAAATGTGACTGTTTATTGCTGCTAAAAAAATTGGTCTCATGCTCTGGAGGTGTTACATTCATACTGAATATGTAGCTTTATTCTGTTTGAATAAAGATATATACTTGGTTGGAATATCACTTCAAAAATTTGAACTAAACATGTTATTCATAGTGAATAAAACAGATGAAATGTGATTGTTTATGGCTGCTAAAAAATTGTTCTCATGTTCTGAAGGTGTTATGTTCATACTGCATATGTAGTTTTATTCAGTTTGAATAAAGGTATATATTCGGTAGGAATACCACTTCAAAATTTTGAACTAAACATGTTATTCATAGTGGATATATCATATATTTATCAGTTGTTTGAATTTAAATACAATAGGAACAAAAAGAAAGAATAAAGATGAACAATCTTCATCAAAAAAGAGAATGAAAGAAGACAAAAAACATAATGAAGAGAGCAAAAAGAAGACGAAAGATGGAGAGAGAAGCAAAAAGAAATATGGAGAGAGCAAGAAGAAGAAAGATGGAGAGAGCAGCAAGAAGAACAAAAATGAAGAGAGCAAGAAGAAGAAAGACGAAGAGATTAGCAAAAAGAAGAAAGATGAAGAGAGCAGAAAAAAGAAGAAAGATGGAGAGAGCAGCAAGAAGAAGAAAGATGAAGAGAGCAAAAACAAGAAGAAAGAAGGAGAAGAGAACAGTAAGAAGAAAAAAGATGAAGCCACTAGCAGTAAGAACAAAAACAAAAAGGATGAAGAAGAGAACAAAAAGAAAAAGAGAAAACTTGAAGAAGAGCATAAAACAGAAGAAAAGGGAAAAAAGAAAATAGAATATAGAGCTCTCTTTCAATTAGAACTACAACAAAAAAATCTCATGATAGTAATTGTAAAGATGAGAATGCCCCAAATAAACTACATCAAGAAGATGGGGTTTGGAAGTTTATTAGAAATGAAGATTGACTCAATCCCAGCAAAGTTGGCACATTACATCTTGGACAATTTTGATCCAGTACACATGGTCATAAGAACAAGAAAATAGTCATTCAGGTGACAAAAGAGTCAGTGAATCAGATTCTAGGACTCAAAGACGAAGGGGTAGATATTGATGAAATTAAGACAGACATTGAGTGGGATGGGATATTAAAGGATTGGAGAGGACAGTTTGAGAAACCTCTGATTAGACCGAAGGATATTGTACAGAAGATAATTAATTCAAATAGTGCAGACTGGAATTTCAAGATAAATTTCATAGTTTTGGTTGTAAATACAATGGCAGTATCCTTAAAGACCGGGACATGCAATCTTGCAATTCTTTCACATCTTGGAAAAAATTTGGATTTAACAAACATAAATTGGTGCAAGTACATTATTAATCGTGCAAAAGAAAGCAAGATTGGCTGGAACAGTGAATCAGATGTAAGCTTCTACACAGGTCCAATAACATTTTTGACGGTATGTATTCAACTTTAATCTATTTTTATTCATGATTAATATGATAGTTAGGATTGTGTTAATCATGAATGCATTAAATATTCAGTGTGAATAAGTTTGATATGCATGCTAATCTATAGATTATGAATGTTTTAAACATGAATGAATTTATTATTCAGTGTGAAAAACTTGGATAGTTTGATATGAATTCAATATTCAGTATGAATAAAGTTTGATATGTATTCAATATTCAGTATGAATGAAGTTTGATATGCATGTTAATATATAGAATATGGAATGTTTAAGTATTCAGTATGAATAAAGTTTGATATGCATTCAATATTCAGTGTGAATATATAGAATATGGAATGTTTTAGTATTCAATATTAATAAAGTTTGATATGCATTCAATATTCAGTGTGAATATATAGAATATGGAATGTTTTAGTATTCAATATGAATAAAGTTTGATATGTATTCAATATTAGTATGAATATAGTTTGATATTCACTCTGAATATCATAATAACTTTTTAATTTATATATCTGAATTATAAAAAATGTAGCCTCTTTATCTTGACTCAACCACATGCAATGGACTGGAGCATGAGAGGATAAGCCCTGCACTGAGAGGATGGAATACAGAAACAGTGAAGATGAAAGAGAAAAAGGAAATAAGCAATGGAGGTTTTGGAAGAGGGGAAATGGCTAGGAAGTATGTTGAAAAAGAAGAGCCTTCAACAAAGAGGAAGACAGTTAAGGTAAACATATATTTACATTTGCATTATAGTACTTGGTTTAATAACTGAAATCTCTATAAAAAAAATAACAGGATTATTTGAAGATGCTTGATGAAGGTTTAGAAGAACTGTATGTAAACAAGGCAGAACTTGAATACAACCTAAAGAAAGAACTATTGATCTATCCAGAAGATAGTTCCTTGACAAAGTGGAAGTCAAGCTATGAAAATTCATTTTTCATTAAACCAGAAGTGATTGTTGAGCAGTATATTGACATGGGAGATCAGATTGGTGGAGATGGAGATAATAGAGAAGGAGATCAAAATGAAGAGGCAAAGAGTAAGAATGAAGAGCATATTGTATCAGTAGAAAAAGAGAATGAAGAAGTAAATGAAGAGAAAGAATATTGTGAAGAAAAGGAGAAAGAGGAGAAGGAAGTTTGTGAGGAAGAAGAGCAAGCAGTTGAGATAGAAAAGAATACAGAGATAATTACAGTGGATGATGTTACAGAGGGAACATAAAACAAGGTGAATGATGAGGAGATAGAGAAGGTCGTTGAATGGTCGGCCGACACACAGTATTAGAATGAGTTGGCAAAATCAGCAGACATTGATAATGCATTTAAGAATGCAAATAAAGAAAGCCAAAATGCAGCTCAAGAGAGATTGGAGATTGAAGCAACGGAAATCATAGAGAAGGTTGTTGCAGATATCGAGATGCAATAACAAGTTATTGAAAATCAAATGGTGAATCATGAGGGGATGGAGAAGAACAAGGTGGAGAACACGGAAGAGAACAAGGAAAACACACAGGTAGAGGATAGAAAAGAAGATAAGAAAGAAGAGGAGAGCAAGGAAGAGGAGAAGAAGCAGGAGAGAGAAGAAGGAAATAAAGAAGAGAAGCAGACAGAGAAGAAGCAGGATGAGAAGAGAAAGGAAGAAAAAATGAAGGAGAAGGTGAATGAAGACGAGGAACCTCAACCACAAGTTTCAGATAGTCCACACTTTAGATTGGGAATATCACAGGTGGATACTCCACAGAAACAACATGAAAAAGATGATGGAGAAGAGATTACAAGCAAAAAGGGTCACTTGTAATAAGATTAAAACAAAAGGAATTGATTGGCCAAGATAAAAAAGAAAAGAGGATAGACAAGATAGGTGATCAACTAAAATCACCTTATCTTAAAAAAAAAGTGGATCCAACAAGGAATACAACAACAACAAAAAACAAGGTTGGCAATTGGATATTTGCACTTCAGAGAGACAAGTTAAAAGTATAAAACTAGTATCTTTTATTTATGGTGAATTATCATATTTTATTCAGACTGAATAAAACTAAATATTCAGTATGAATAAGTTTGATGTGCATGCTAATTGTTAGATCATGTATTGTGTTAATAATAAATACATTTATTATTCAGTATGAATAAGTTATATATGTATGCTAATTGATAGAATATGAATAAGTTGACCATTATATTTTATTCATGGTTAATTATCATCTTTTATTCAGACTGAATAAAACTAAATATTCGGTATGAATAAAACTAAATATTCATATTGTGGATTATTATCTTTTATTCATGGTGAATTATTATCTCTTATTCACCATGAATAAAACTAAATATTCATATTGAATAACTAGTAATATTCATTATGAATATCATATGCATTCATCATCTTCTTGTAATATTTATATGTTTAATTGAATTTTTAACAGGGATGTTGTCTTTCAAACAAAGGATGGACAGACTAGTTTTAGAGTAATGTTTGAAAGTCTGATTCCTAAATCAAAACCATTTGCAAATGTTATTGACAGTTGGTCAGTCCTACTTAATCATGAAGAAAGATTGAAGAGCAAGGATTCTCCAAGAAGATTATTCTGCACAACAGAAATTCTTGTAAGTTCACTAAACTTTTAAACTAAATTACAAAAAGAATAATAATATTAATATATCATTTCTTTTTTTCTCAACAGTCAGATGAAATGTTCACAGGCAAAGTTCCTTTGGAAAAGAACTTACAGTTCTTCACAAACAACTTTTGTGAAAACATGAAGGTGAATGCAGAGTTTGAAGCTCTGAAGAAAGTTGAATTGTTATGAAACAAATACAATAACAAAAATCATTTTCATTATTTTTATTTCATATATTATATATACATTACATAGATATATTCATGTAGGTGTTTTCCCAGTTGTAAAGCATGATTATTTTTATGTAATTTGTTTTGATCTGAAAAATGGAGCATCACACATCCTGGACAACAGTGAAACTGATGTACCAGATTCTGCAAAATACGACATTGTACCAAAAACAGTTGTAAGTAGAATATTATATTATCTAATATATATTAATTATAATTATGTTATTAGCCAATATGAATAATATATATGATGTAAATATAATGTAGAAAAAATTGTTTATGAAGTTCTTGGAAAAACTTGGAGATGGAAGAACAAAGAAATTCAGTCGAATAGTTCCCAAACGAGAAGTAATGAAATGGAGAACAAAAGAAAACCACAAAGATTGTGTTGTCTTCATGATGAGACACATGGAGACATTCATGGGAGGACCAATAAAGAATTGGGATTGTGGACTGGAGGAGTAGTCTGTAGCACAAAGATCGCAGTTGAAAAAACTACGATACAAATATGTGACAAAAATACTTTTGACAGATATTAATGAAAGAAAAGAATGGGTGATGAAGGAGGCAACTATATTTGGAGAACTGCCACAAGATAAAGTAAAGGAGATACAAGAGAATGCAGAGAAGGTGAAGGAAGAACGCCTGAGAAGCATAGTGTAGATAAAGGTTGTGGATAAAGATAGCTAACGTTGTGGATGAAGATTGGTGAGGTTGTCGAGGAAGATTGGTAAGGTTATTTGAACAATTGATTTGGTTATTTTATTGCTTGAACAATTATTCTGTGGGTCGGTATCATATTTCTCAGTATAATATCTTTTGGTGGATTAACTTGAACAATTATTTAGTGGGTTAGAATGACATGATTTGGTGGGTTGGATGTATGAATAATTAAGTTGGTTTTTTTGGTTGAACAATACTCATAGTTTCTGGTTATTTTTTAATAGTAGTAGATTTTGGTTTGTTGGATGGGTTATTTAAATGGATTGGAATTATTAAACAATGTTTGTTTTGATGGATTGTAGAAATATAGCAATGTTGATGTTGGTTTTGATTGATTATAACTTGCTAATGATGTATGGTTTGAATAGAATAATATTCAAAATGAATATAACTTATTAGGATTGAATAGAGATATATATTAATGGTGAATAAATCTATTAAATTTAAAATGGAAAAAATGTAATTT
This sequence comes from Arctium minus, assembly GCA_954870635.1. Lineage (NCBI taxonomy): Eukaryota > Viridiplantae > Streptophyta > Magnoliopsida > Asterales > Asteraceae > Arctium > Arctium minus. The sequence goes on from OX941081.1 coordinate 162,869,319, forward strand.
TATTCATTCTGAATAAAAAATATACCCTTTTATTCATAGTAAATAAACTTATTACTTTGATAGTGAAAAAACATGTAATTTTATTCACTTTGAATATTAGTTAATATTAAGAGTGAATAAAATTTACAATTGAAAAACATGTAATTTTATACATTCTGAAAAATGAATATACCCTTTTATTCATACTGAATAAATTTATTACTTTTATACTGAAAAAACACGTAATTTTATTCAATATGAATATTAGTTAATATTCAAAATGAATAAAGTTTGTTCTAGATGTTGCAATTTATTCCGGGTGAGTAAATCTATTTCATTCACACTGAATAAAAAGTGATTCTTAAAAATTCATAGTGAATAAATATCATCACAATAATAAATAAAAATTGAAATGAATAAAAAGATATGATATGTCAAAAATATTATTGAAATTAAAAAAATATCATCATATGAATTGTTTTATTATTCAATATTCAAAATGAATACAAAAGAGAACTAATTATGAATACCACTACTATAAAGTAAAAAGAACTCTATTTACTAACATCTTTTCTTGATGGACAATTGCGTGAGTCAAGGTTATACATTTTATTACACAGCCTACACAATCTCTTTGCCTTTTGCCTCTTTTCAATTGCTTTTTCTTTACCAATCTTCAACCTCTTGTCTGTACCACAACCTTTGTTTCTTATTGATTTAGGATTATGAATATCAACAACTTCTGGTTTTGACACACCAAGCAACGACTCCATAACCTCTTCCCTATTGCGATGAGGAAGACTACATCCACTGGCCTCCAAATTACTCTTCAACTCTTGTATTTTCAAAACAAAGTCTTCAAGCTTCTCCATATCATCAACTACTAGACCAATGCAATAATCAAACGCAACTTGAGCATCATTTTCAAGTTTCTCACGGCGCTCATTTCTTTCTCCATACCAATGACGTTTCTTCAACGTTTCACTATATATTGCAATGGTATCTCTTCAATGCACATATTCTTTAATACAGAAAAAGTATGACGACAAAGCAAACCATAATGATGATAAAACAAGAAGCTACAATCCAAAGAACCAATGCACTTATTATGCACAACCTGCAAAAAATTTGAATAACTTCATTATTCAGAATGAATAATAAATTGTATTCATTATTCACATTGAATAAATAAATATAATTTAACAACTAAACGGACCTTGTGATCAGACTCTTTCACATAAACTTCTATATTTGAAGTGCATTCACCATCTTTCCTTTTATTTTGAACCTTCTTCTTCTCAACAACAACAATAACATAAGAACCATCTACCAAACTCACAGATGATTGGAAACACGACCACACAGATTCATTTATCTCATTCTGAACATCTCTGAATATAGCACGAGTATATATCTTAGAAGCATGAACCTCAATTGGAAGGGGTGTGCTAAACTTTGGTACCGTTGTTCTTTTCTGATGATTAAGCAACCTATGATTATTCCGTTGTTTGTCCATAGCATAATCAAATGAGTCAATAAAGGCCATAAGGTTTGCACCATGATGAAAAAATAGGGAAAAGAATGAATTTTCACTCTTAGATCTTGATGTCATTCTCATTAGACGAGCCATAGGAATATCCCTATAAAATGATGGAATCCATCTATGCCTATTATCATACATATAACCGAACCACTTAAGGCCAACAAAATCAAACTCAACAACTAAAGAATTTCATTTCTCTTCAAATTGAAGAGCATCAATGTGTTCATCCCATATAAGAGCATGAAACTGTTTCTTGAAATCAGTATTTGAAATAATATTTGAAGAAATCTGGAAAAAAAATATCAGAATATATTAAACATCAATACATTGAATATTCATGTTAACTGATATAAAATGAAAAATTGAAGATGGGATGTATTATTCAGTATGAATACACTTATTATTCGGTATGAATATACTTATTAAGTATGAATAAAGATGATATTTATTATTCAGTATAAAACATTACTTTCATTATTCAGTATAAATGATAATATAAAATTTCAAACTAAATATTTTATTCATAGTGAATAAAAAAGATGAAATGTGATTATTTATGGCTGCTAAAAAAATTGATCTCATGTTCTGGAGATGTTATATTCACACTGAATATGTAGTTTTATTCAGTTTGAATAAAGGTATATTCGGTAGGAATATCAATTCAAAAATTTGAACTAAACGTTTTATTCATAGTGAATAAAACAGATGAAATGTGATTGTTTATTGCTGATAAAAAAATTGTTCTCATGTTCTAAAGGTGTTGTGTTCATACTAAATATGTAGCTTTATTCAGTTTGAATAAAGGTATATATTCAGTACGAATACCACTTCAAACAGTGAACTATAAACATTTTATTCATTGTGAATAAAACATATGAAATGTGATTGTTTATGGCTGATAAAAAAATAAAAATAAAAGAAGTACCTTCGAAGGCAATTTTGTACTAATGTGCCACATACAAAACCGGTGCCTTGACTCCGGAAAGACCCCAGAAACAACTTGCTTAATAGCAGGACACTGATCAGTAACAACCAACTTTGGTTTCTTCCCAAAAGATTTCAAGAAAGAATGAAGCAACCATTTATATGCTTCAATATTTTCACCATCAAGAAGGCCAGCACCAAGAGTTACACAATTCTTGTGATTGTCAATTCCAGTGAATGGAACAAATACCATACAATACCTAAAACAAATTTCATTAATACAAGATATAAAGAAAAAAAATACTAAAAGATATTATAACAGAATAAAACAATACTTACTTATTTGTTCGAAAGGTTGCATCAAATGAAACAATGTCACCAAACTCTTCAAAGTTGCATTTAACTGTCTGATCGGCCCAAAATACATAATTCAATACACCTTCATTGCATTTATATTCAAAGGAATAATTTGGAACATACAACTTCCTATTATTCATTTTCCTAACAAATAAATTTGCATCGGTATCACCAATGAAACAATTAGGATCCTGCTGAAAATTCTTATACTCAACCTTAGTACCACCTACCATTTCATACCCACCCTTCAACTAACAAAGAATGTTATGGGCTTGTGTAGCACCAATATTTGCATTAGACATCTTAAGAATCCACCTTTGTTGAGAATAATCTAATTTGTGACTACTTTTTAGCAAGTGCTTCGAATCTTCATCAAATAAATAATGATTATGTTTCTCTTCAAATGCATATAATCTAAAAGACCTCGCTCCAGGAATAATTTTGAACTTCACACAAGCTTCACAACCAGTTCTATGAATGTTACTACTTCTCATTTTCTTCTTCGATCCATCCAATGTATCTGCCTGAACAGAATCTGGAAATCCAGCTCTATTGCATACAACATACCTCCAAACAATCATCGAATATGCATTTATTTTCACAGAAGATAGTTTAACATCAAATCCTACTTTAGCAGCATAATTCTTGTATATTTCAATACCTTTCTCCAATGATTCATAGAATTTCCCCACATCAAGCTTCAAATCATCATCTACAATAGGGATCCAAAACTTCACTCCATCACTACCATCAATTCCAATACTTGAAGGACCGTGTTGACCTCCACTATAAATTTGATCTACAAAACATATTCAGAATGAATAAAAATTAAAATTACAAAATTCAGAATACATGTAGAAACAAAATAACAAAAAGATGATTATACATACACTTTATTCATCACGAATAAAATATATCAATAAACATATGAAAGATATTCAAAATGAATAAATAATTAACAAGAAATATATTAATCAACTATTCAGTATGAATAAAGAATGATTGTTAATTAAAAAACACAAAAATAGATCAACATGAATATATACACTATTCAATATGAATAAAGATGATATGTATTTATATAATTTCAATATTCAATATGAATAAAGATGCACTACAAGAAAAAGTACAATTAGTGACAAGAATTTTAGTGACTACTTATATTTTGGTCACTAACAGTGACGTTAGTGACTATGACAAAAGTCGTCATTAATTTTTGGTCACAAATATGGATATTAGTGACAAAAAATAAATTTGGTCACTAAGTGGTCACTAATTCTCAAGGAATGTCTTTTACGAGTTTGTGTTTCGTCACAAAAAGTAGTGGTCAATTAGATTGAAAGGATTAGTGACAAAAAACGGTGGTCACTAAATTAAATATGCTAGTCAATAAATTATAAGTTTTAGTGACAAAAAAATAGTGGTCACTAAGTGGTTTCCATTAGTTGTAGTGTTGGAAAGGTTTGTGACCAAAAATGGTTGTCACTATATTTGAAGGGTTAGTGACCAAAAAATTGTGGTTACTAAATTTTATATGTTAGTGACCAAATAATGGTAGTCACTAAATTATAAGTTTTAGTGACAAAAAATAGTGGTCACTAAGTGGTTTCCATTAGTTGTAGTGTTGGAAAAGTTTGTGACCAAAAATGGTTGTCAGTATATTTGTAGGGTTAGTGACCAAAAACTTGTGGTTACTAAATTGTATATGTTAGTGACCAAATAATGGTAGTCACTAAATTATAAGTTTTAGTGACAAAAAATAGTGATCACTAAGTGGTTTCCATTAGTTGTAGTGTTAGAAAGGTTTGTGACCAAATATGGTTGTCACTATATTTGTAGGGTTAGTGACCAAAAAATTGTGGTTACTAAATTGCATACGTTAGTGACCAAATAATGGTAGTCACTAAATTATAATTTTTAGTGACAAAAAAATAGTGGTCACTAAGTGGTTTCCATTAGTTGTAGCATTGGAAAGGTTTGTGACAAAAAATGGTTGTCACTATATTTTTAGTGTTAGAGACCAAACAATAGTGGTCTCTAAGTGATATTCATTAGTTTTAATATTATAGTGAGTTAGATGGGTTAGTGACTTAAAAATGGCGATCACTAAACTATAAGTATTAGGGTTTAGTGATAAAAAATAGTGTTTGAAGACACATTACTATTAGGGGGCTAAAATATATAACAAAGAAAAGACAAAGGGGCTAAACTATGAAACAAATAAAAATGTAGGGACTATTCTAAAAACCTTCCCGAAAGCCTTTTTTTCAACTTTATTAGAAAAATACGATTTGAAAAAACCCCATCGTTCCACGACCCTCTCTCTCCTCGTCGCCTTGGTCGATTTATCTACCGATTTCGCCGTCGCCTTCAACAATTTCTCCACCTATTTCGTCGTCGACTTCGTTGATTTCTCAGTCGTTGTTCCGTCACCGTGTCTCCATCACGAATTCTCTCAATTTGGTTTAGTTTATATACAAAAATCGGGTATGTATAATGCCCTAATCTGGTTCTGTAGTTTTGGCGTAACCTGCTTCTGTGATTAGTCATTTCATGTGTTTATTGTTAACTTGAATGCAATTCATAAGGTGAGCAATATGTCTCGATGTCGTTGATTGTAAGTTTCTTCTTTTTTTGCTCTTTTATTTGTGTGCAACTTTGATTTGTTAAGAATGATTCCATCTACTACCTATTTGAAGAAATGCTTAAGAGAGAAGACAAATTTTTTTATGTTCAACATTTGAGTTAAATTGCAATATGTTCTTTTACTCACATATGGGACTATGAATGCAAGTTATAGAAGCATATAAACATACAATACACAAACTTGTACATCTAAAAATAGTGGTTCTTTTTATTTGGTTATCTTGTCTACAATTTTCTTGATCAGGTTGTGGTTTAACTGTGATTAAGAATTGGCTACTTCAATTGGCTGTCAAATACTGTTGTGTTGGGGTGTTTTTGGAGCTCTTATGGTTTATATTGGATCATATTAGATCTGTATCTTCAAAAGCCAAAAGGATGGTGGTATGAACTGTAACACCCTCAAATTTGGAAAGAGCGACTAATTAAAAATTTTCCAACAATACCTTAAAGGATAATAAATCTCTTACTACCAGACCATAATTGAAATAAATTTCTAGGTTGAACCATCAACAAATAATTAAAGTCTTTCATAAAGGCTGACTAAATTCGAGTGTTACTATAACCCAATACCAAATCGCTATCTCCAATAATAATGCGGAAGACTTCATCAAGCTAAATCACTTCATCGAGCACACAACTAGCACTCATCACTTCACGGTGTCGCTAGAACTAATCCCGAGAAGAAACCTGATGCACATGCCGACAAATAAAAAGGTTAGGCTAAGGCCTAGTGAGTTCAAGAGTTTTATATCATGATTATAGAGGAAAGCGTAAAATGGAAACATTGAACTTATAATCATGATCCTTTAAAATGATTTACTTTGAAATAAGAGAACAACTCATTTACCAACCATATGCATTTTAAAGACAATGCTCCCAGGCACCCCTTCTTTATAAAATGATGCAACGCATAACTCACCCAAACGGGATCATAGTTTGACGCTCAGTTTGTGAAAAGGTGAATAATACTTCATATCCCAAAACACCCAAAACACGGGCGTGACATAATACTCGACCCTTGAATAAAGGAAAATAATTCATAAAGATATGGTACGTCATTGAAAACCTGTAACTCGAATTAATACTCACACGACCATAAAATAGAATGAAATCCAATTACTAAAGCATGGACAACTTAAATATTCAAATGCAACGGGTCGACGACGGGGGATACCCGTATCCGTTGAGAGCGGAGGAACACAAAAGTATGCCGCTCAAACAACGTTGATCGTATGACACTTCACGACATGCAAACCCAAGTGCCCCTACGACCTCTTGACAAGTTCTCCTTTCGAGATAGTTGACCTTGGTGGCCGTTACAAAGAACTCCACCCCAAAAGGCCCCGGGGACTACAACTAAGGAAATTCCCCAAATAATGGTGGGGGTCACAGTACTCACCTCCCAGGCAACACTATCCAGACTCAACCCTCCTAGTACCTCCTTGTCAAGTATCGGTCATAAAACATGAGTCCCGAAGTCCAACCCCGTACCACCCAATTGACCATCAAATAAGACTGACTTACGTGCCTATGGATCTAATGCAACACAGTCTAAGGTTACACGACTACTCATGAATGACTAAACCACTCGAGCCTGTAATTATCAATAAAATGCATTAAGATGTAAATCGAAGTTTGGACTCTAAATCGAGCCATTAAAACCTGGACAAATGTCCTCAAGACTCATTTATTTTCGAATATGCATTTCCAAGTTTAACTACTGATAAGAATGAAAATCATAAATGAGACTATATACATTCTTTCAAATACCTCACATAAAGTGCAAGTAATAATTTATAAAACATCCCCTTTCATGAATGATGCATAAACCCGACAGACACTTAAAAGTGTATTTTCGATCAAAGACCCATTTCTGAAATAAATCATCAAAACTCATTCATTTATGACACATTTATCGAAATGCCCAAAATCCCAAATGTGGGTGTTTTACAAAGTTTATAAAGTTAAATACTTCAAATAATCATAGATTACCAACTAACACAACATTTGATAATTTCATGTAAAACACATAAACACTTTAAAATAGACATTTTGGCATGTACAACGTTTTCACAAATCAACTTGAACTCACCTTACTAGATTTAGGCTAAATCTAGATTTACCCAGTTAGAGCTTTCCTTGAAGAACTTGATTCTTCAAACCAAATCTTCCAAAACCTAGATCCACAAGGTTCTAACCAACAATATACATAATCAACCACAAATAATCGATCCCCAACCTTATACATGAATACCTCAACTGATACCGAAACCCTAACTTCCATAAATGAAGAGAATAGAAGATTACCATAACCCAAGCTTGAATCCACCAACCAAAACACCTCTAGTTCACCAAAATGGTTACAAACTTCCGATCTATGAAAGGGGGAACAAAGGGTGGATGAAAACCCAAGAAAACTTGGTGAAGAAGATGAAGTGGGAGAGATGAGAAGCTTACCACCACAAAATACTCTAGTATACTCCAATATACTTCCAATATCTTGATATATCCTTGAAGAGATCTCAAAAACGAAACCGTAGCAACTTGAATCACCCAAATCGGAGTTGTGGATCAAAAGTTATGAAGGAATGAAGTTTTGGGAGAAAATGCGGCTGAATCAGGTTTTAACCTGATCTGGGCCTTCTGCCTGGCGCACGACCCGTGCGTATTTGTGAAGGGGAAGCGCACGGCCTGTGCGCCCCCTCCAGTCCGCTAGTGATTTGCCCGAAAACCGTTTTGGTCATAACTTCTTCTTTATAGCTCCGTTTTCGCTCTGGAAAGAACCGTTGGACTTGTAATTGAATCCTTTATCCATCAAGATTATAAAATCTAGGATTCAAGTCCAAAATCTGATATCTTATTTTTTCCTTAATATATCGGTTTCTGTATTAACTTGAAATTATACCTTTCTAAAATCGGGGTGTTACAATCCTCCCAACCTTAAAAGAGATTTCGTCCTCGAAATCTGGTATCACCAAGCACCCAACATTACACTTGGAAAGATCGATTGATTCCCTATCACAAAGGGATGCCTTTATGAAACTTCACCTCATATACGGACCCGATTACATTTCGGTTGAGGTTGTCGCTGCGTTTCTCATAACGTGCCGCTACAAACTCAATCTCAACGTTCAATATATTTCACCGACGTTAGGATAAACGTTGAGTCCTTGATTAACCATTTTCTTAATCATTAGATATCGATTGTCTCCCAACCTTATGTTGCTCATATTACCTCAAGAGTAACTTATGTCCTTATTCAGTCATTTCCACCAAGAATATCCTAAAGCAAACATTTCCTTAAGATACCTCTAAATGTGACGCGTCAAGGTCTCCTCGATAAACGATTTGTATTTAAAGTCCACCTCGACAATCTCACTAAATGTATCCAATAAAATTACCACCAACTCCCACCATGCACTCTAGCATTGATTGCCAAATCAGCGAAAGTCCTGACAATTATCAAAACACCAATGATTGATTCTTAATTGACGACATCTAATTTCCTTAAGGTTACCGCTTGTCTTGCAGACACACCAGATCTAACAGAAGTACACTGAAGCACACCAACAACTATTGTCCTCAAAATAGAGTGTCGACGCCTACGCTCGGGATGGCCATTTGCAAGCGTGGTTATACCACCAAACATTTCGTTCCCGAGTTGCAATGTCGATTCAAGGTTGACACCTACTCTTGGAAATGATCACCCAAATCAAACATCCTTACTAGCCAACCTAACATCATCAATATTCCCAGCTACCCATTAAGGTGATACACCATAGATACATAGCATGTCGTTATACCATTAATCCACAAATTCAAAACCAACCATGCCCAAACAACCGTACACGGTTTGAACCCGCAGGTTTAACGAAGCACAAATATCATTACTTAACTAACTAGGAGAAAACATAGGTCTAACACCTCAAACTCCAAGGACTCTTTTAGTCCTAAATCTCGAACTCTAACACGAGGGGCTTACACTTATAGCTCTAATGAGTTCAAGGTTTTTTAAACCACTATGCCAATTTGAACTTTTATAAAATCTCAAAACATAAAGGATTTATAAAGATTAATCGTACGAATAAAATCTACTACGTTATCTCGGTAGGTGTATAGAGTCGCCACACATATAAAACCATTTCAGAAAATAATTGATCAATAATCAAGGTAATACTGACACCAACGAAAGATATTTCAACAATCATTTTCAAAAGAACTGCTATGTTCTCAACGCGTAAAAATTGGTGACACAAAAGAGAAGTAGTTTTACGTACTAAAACAGTGCATAACGAAGCGTTTGTACAAAACTTCAGAAGGGAAAAATATTCAAGAAATTGAATCCCAAAATCTTGCATTTAACCATGAAATGTCATGAAATAAACTTCCCGACGTGAATTGCATACATCGGTTTATTCACCAAAATTTAGTAAAGACATAAGCATGCGGTTTGAGCAATCGTAAGAATAATTTAGTTTAGTTCCAAACTTTAGGCCGTACAAATAAAATGTTTGCAAATCCCAAAACAACATGTTCATTATATCGAACTCTCAAAGTTTTCTCTCCTTTAGCCCCAATGCAACATGGAATAAGATTTCACAACAACACTTGCATGCGATCGTTTATTTCACAAAACAGGTAGGGTGATATGCGAATGCACATGGTTAAGACATGATCGTATGACAATACACGACACGACATGCAAGCCCAAGTATGCCGCTCAAACAACATTGATCGTATGACACTACACGACATGCAAGCCCAAGTGCCCCTACGACCTCTTGACAAGTTCTCCTTTCGAGATAGTTGACCTTGGTGGCCGTTACAACGAACTCCACCCCAAAAGGCCCCGGGGACTACAACTAAAGAAATTCCCCAAATAATGGCGGGGGTCACAGTACTCACCTCCCAGGCAACACTATCCAGACTCAACCCTCCTAGTACCTCCTTGTCAAGTATCGGTCATAAAACATGAGTCCCGAAGTCCAACCCCGTACCACCCAATTGACCATCAAATAAGACTGACTTACGTGCCTATGGATCCAATGCAACACAGTCTAAGGTTACACGACTACTCATGAATGACTAAAGCACTCGAGCCTGTAATTATCAATAATATGCAATAAAATGCATTAAGATGTAAATCGAAGTTTGGACTCTAAATCGAGCCATTAAAACCTGGACAAATGTCCTCAATACTCATTTATTTTCGAATATGCATTTCCAAGTTTAACTGCTGATAAGAATGAAAATCATAAATGAGACTATATACATTCTTTCAAATACCTCACATAAAGTGCAAGTAATAATTTATAAAACATCCCCTTTCATGAATGATGCATAAACCCGACAGACACTTAAAAGTGTATTTTCGATCAAAGACCCATTTCTGAAATAAATCATCAAAACTCATTCATTTATGACACATTTATCGAAATGCCCAAAATCCCAAATGTGGGTGTTTTACAAAGTTTATAAAGTTAAATACTTCAAATAATCATAGATTACCAACTAACCCAACATTTAATAATTTTATGTAAAACACACAAACACTTTAAAATAGACATTTTGGCATGTACAACGTTTTCACAAATCAACTTGAACTCACCTTGCTATATTTAGGCTAAATCTAGATTTTACCCACTTAGAGCTTTCCTTGAAGAACTTGATTCTTCAAACCAAATCTTCCAAAACCTAGATCCACAAGGTTCCAACCAACAATATACATAATCAACCACAAATAATCGATCCCCAACCTTATTCATGAATACCTCAACTAATATCGAAACCCTAACTTCCATAAATGAAGAGAATAGAAGATTACCTTAACACAAGCTTGAATCCATCTACCAAAACACCTCTATTTCACCAAAATGGATACAAACTTCCGATCTATGAAAGGGGGAACAAAGGGTGGATGAAAACCCAAGAAAACTTGGTGAAGAAGATGAAGTGGGAGAGATGAGAAGTTTAACACCAAAAAATACTCTAGTATACTCCAATAGACTTCCAATCTCTTGATATATCTTTGAAGAGCTCTCAAAAACGAAACCGTAGCAACTTGAATCACCCAAATTGGAGTTGTGGATCAAAAGTTATGAAGGAATGAAGTTTTGGGAGAAAATGCGTCTGAATCAGGTTTTCACCTGATCTGGGCCTTCTACCCGGCGCACGACCCGTGCGTATTTGTGGTTTCTCCAGTCCGCTAGTGATTTGCCCGAAAACCGTTTTGGTCATAACTTCTTCGTTATAGCTCCGTTTTCGCTTCGGAAAGAACCGTTGGACTCGTAATTGAATCTTTTATCCATCAAGACTATAAAATCTAGGATTCAAGTCCAAAATCTGATATCTTATTTTTCCTTAATATATCGGTTTCTGTATTAACTTGAAATGATACCTTTCAAAAATCGGGGTATTACATGAACTTAAGACATGCAACTCATCATCTTTAATTGGATGGATCTTGTCTGGTTATTTTTTATGGATGATATCTGTTTATTCTTTTTCTTTGTAGAGGCTATGGATGTTGTGCCCTTTGCAAACTCTCGAGTCAATTTTATATCCAATGGTTGCAACAGTACCATGCCTTAGTATATATCATTGTTGTTGCACGAACTTATGACACGACACAAGTCTACGGTGGCGGAGTTTCTATCTAAAAACTATGATCGGGTAGGTGATGCTTGTCTCATTTAAAGACTTTCTGAAATGCACTTTGCTTATTTCAAGATGTTATATATCATTACAAAATCAGTATTATGAATTTTTTTTAAGTATATGATATATATATACGGCAAATGCAACAAATAAACTCACACACCCTCCTCACTTTGGGTGAGGTTTCAACCCTTGACCTCCTAGGAGGCCAAAGGCTCCCGTACCACTAGATTTTTGGTAACATATTTTAGGATTTTGAGGTACCGAAAGGTATCAATATGATTGTGTAGATGTAAAATATCACACTTCAAAGTTCAATGTTATGAACAACAAACAAATGTCATATACTGCAGAGTACAACTCAAAGCATAATACAATTTTGCATTATAATCATGTTTCTTTATTTAGTTTTTTGTAGAGTACAACTCAAAGCTTCTTGAGTCTCCTAATTACATAACCAGAAGGCAAGCTATCAAGGTGAGGCCAAACTTTTTGACCTTATTTTTGTTTAGATATTATTCATATCATACTTTTAAGGTTTTAGGTATAGCCCCTTGCTTTGGTTCCTTTAAAATGTTTCCTACTTCTTAGTAACTAATTTGTTGTATTTCATTACGTTTTTGTCAAAAAATTTAATATTTCTTATTAGTTATTATCATTATATATAGTTATAAATTGTAGCAGCATCATTCAAGTTTATGTTTTAAATACTGAAAAGAAATTGTAACCATAGTCTAAGGGCCCGTTTACTAGTTTATGTTTTTCTAAAGTTCTATATATCAGTTCCGGTGTTGGCCTAAGCAGCTGAAAGTACAAGTGAAATATGAATTAGTTCTTTGAAGATGATTCAAATATAGTGCTCTGCCATGATGTGAGATTCTTACCATTATGTTTGCTGATTCAAGCTTCATTAACATGTTGCAGGTGTTGGAGTATCTGGCAGGGGCATGTTGCAAATATTGTAACCCTAACTTTACTTGTACAGTTGTACTTAACATTTTGATGCCTTCTACATACATTCAACGCTCCATGAGTGTAACACCCTCAAAATTTGGTAAGAGCAAGTAATTAAAATTTTGATATTACATCAAGTAAAAGGTAAATCTCCAAAATAAGACTTTCTATTTAATCTCAAACAAATTCAAACTCCATTAATACACAAAGACTAAACCAAGTCGGGTGCTACTTATTCCTCAAACACAAGTTGCTCTTCCTGAAACAGGCGCGAAAGACTTCACTAAGATAACCACTTCTCGAGCACACATCTAGGACTCCTCTCAGCACAGTGTCACTAGAGCTAATCCCAACCAGAACCTGTTGCACATGCCGAAAAATAAAAAGGTTAGGCTAACGCCTAGTGAGTTCAAGAGTTTTCCATATGAATAAAGATATATTTGAAAATAGGTAATGCAGTTAAATCATAATCTTTCAAAGGATATGCTTTGAATATGAAAACGACTCTTTTTCCAATAATATGCATTTTGGGCAAAACACCAACATAAACGTTTTCAAATCCAAACTACTTCGGGGACATGATCCCAATATAAAACGTTCTTTCGTAAATAAATTCCAACCCAAAACTCATTCAAAACATGAATAGAAATCGAACTCTACATTGATGAAAATGCGGTGAAAACTTTATATCCTGAAACACCCAAAACACGGGTGGGGCATAATACTCAACCCATAACTCAAGAGTAAAATCCACTTATACAAGATGCCACCGAAAACTTGGATAATAAAACTCAATACCCAAAAACAACACCTTTCGGTGACGGGGGATACCCGAATTCCATCGAATATGGCGGGCACACAAAGTTAAGCCACTTATCAATGTTCTCGAGCTTCACATAAGACCATGGTTCCCCGTATCCGGCTCCTCTGAGCTACCACCGCAAGATACCACTGATCCTAGTGTCTAATTGACCTCTAATGAGTGTCACAACCAAAGCCACAAGTCCCCGTATCCGGCTCATCTGAGCTACCACCGCAAGACTTAGCTCCGTATACGGCTCTGCAGAGCACCACCACAAGCTTACATAATCAACCACATGACTTGGGGACCACTCACTAGAATTCAAACGCGAACACTAAATTCCACGATGAATAACCAGACTGGATTACAAACGGACATCGAGTTCAACCACCCACGATATCTACCTTGATCCCTCAATAAAGGTTACGCGGTCGTCGAGTTCAACCACCCACGATATCTACCTCGAGTCCTCCCGCTAGCCATTACAACATCCAGTCCCAAAACGGGGATAAAGTCCCCACTAAACCAACCGACTGACTCATATGCCTATGGATCCAATGCATTACAGTCTAAAACGTTACATGACTCAAAAGAATGAGCTAACGCATTCAAAACATGTAACTCTCAAATAAGATGCAACTAAGTACACCATACTTCTAAGGCTCCTTAACGAGCTACCAAAACTGAACAAATGTTCCAAAGACTCGTTTGAGTGTAAACCAAGCCCCAAAAGGCATAATGAACGTTTGGCTAAAATACGAGAGCCAATATGGTTATATAAACCAAATTAAATCTTTCCTCAAAATCTTTATTTCTCAAACCACCATTGGCCTTCGGCCCAAAACCCAAAAAAGGTTATTATTTCCAAAATGTTCCCAAGGTCGGGAATGACTCATCCCAAGGACTCACACACTCTTATTTTCAAAGTGCCCATTTATATGAATGATGCATAAAAACCCAACAAGCACTAAAATGCAATCGTGACCAAAAATCCATTTACATAATAAATCATTAAAACACTATCGTTTATGACTTATTTATCAAAATGCCCAAAAATCCCAAATGTGGTATTTTACATGGTTTAATAAGCCAAATACTTCAAATAACCAAAAGTTACCAAATAACTCAACAGTTGATAATTTCATGAAAAACACATAAATGCTTTAAAATAAACCTTTTGGCATGTACAACGTTTTCACAAATCAACTTGAACTCACCTTTCTAGATTTAGGCTAAATCTAGATTTTACCCCACTTAGAGCTTTCCTTGAAGAAACTTGAATCCACAAGCACGATTCTTCCAAAACCTAGATCCACACATTTCTAACCATAAATAATCATATTCAACCCTTTTAGAAATGTTCCTCAAACATTTACATGAACTTTTCATCTTATACCAAAAACCCTAATTTTCCATACTTGAAGAAGGAGAAGATTACCTTAACCAATAGCTTGAATCACCAACCAAAACACTTGAAGATCTCAAAAACGAACCATAAGCTTCCAATCTTCAAATGGTGAAAGGTTTAGACGCAACCCCCAAGAACTTGGTGAAGAAGATGAAGATGAAGGTGGTTTATGATCTCAACTAGATAGATGATGGAGATTGAAGTGGTTTAAGGAGGAAAAACCCTCAATATTGGTTAAGGTTCGACTTTGAGGTTTGGGGTTCGGTTTGGGAGAGAAAAAGGGGAGAGAGTTAGGGTTTGGTTGAGAGAAATGAGGCTTGAGGGATGAAAATCGCGTTTTGACCTGACAATGGGTTTCGCGGGTTATGCCGCAACCTTAAGTCGCGGCATAAGTCGCCCGTGCCCTCTCAAGTCGCGAGGTTGGCCCTAAGTCGCGGCACAACTCGCGTAATGCACTGTTTGTCCGGTTTTCTTTTTATTAACTGCTTTGGCCGTAACTTCTTCGTTAAAGCTCCGATTTCGCTCCGGAAAGAACCGTTGGACTTGTAATTGAATCCTTCACCCATTAAGGCTATAAAATCTAGGATTCAAGTCCAAAAATCAAATATCTTATTTTTCCCTTTAAAGCTACTGATTCAGTATTAACTTGAAATGATGTTTTTCAAAATTCGAGGTGTTACAATGAGTCCATAAGATCACGCACGAAACGAACTTAAAACTTTCAGTGTACATTCAAGAGATTAAGAAATCCACGGTAAAACTTCTTTTATTGGAACTCTACTATCTCTTATCTGATATTGTTTTATTTACTGTTTTGTGAGTTCTCTTGGCATTCAAGAAAATAATGACCGATTGACACAGGTAGTAATTGGTTCCACTGTGTGCTTGATGATGAAATTGCTATTGATTTTAGAAACCATATCATCATAATCTATCAAATATATTTTACACTAGCATTTTTTTCAGAGTCTAATTCGAATTTTAGAAACCATATCATCATAATATATCAAATATTGATTTTCAGAGTCTAATTCGAATTTTCCAGTGAGCCAACATCCAACTGCAGATGGGAAGTTCACAAGTACAACATTCTGTTCAACCACTATCGAATCATGCTCGGTTGCTGGAGGGGACAAGAGCTTGCAAACAAGTACATATATGATAGAAGTTGAGGGGTCAAAGACAAGCTTTGAAGAAGAAGTTGAAACTGAAGCTTCTCAAGAAGGAAAGCATCCAATGGTGGGTGAATTTCACCTTGAGTTGGACGGCGGGAGTGACCTTAAACATAACGAAGTTGCAATAGTATTGACGTAAGTAGCTTTAAGCAAAATGTGCACTTATCCTCTTTACTTGTTTATACATTGGTTATGCATATCTAACTTTGAGGTAAACTCCTAAACTTGATTTTTGCTCTGTTCGCAGCAAGAGGTCAAATAACATCAAGAAACAGGATAATTCTTTGGTCATACATCCTCCAAATGTTGTTCCCATATCTAAATTTGAAGCTGCTGGAGAGGAAATACTCATTCACCAAGTAATACACTTGGTCTCATAGAAGGAGCTTATAGTACTTTCGGTTCTGCAAATCACTTATGTACCCATCAGCTTCTACAAAGAGGTATTTTACATCATTTGGCTCCTCTGTCTCCCTATGTGATTGTCCTTCCTTTAGCTACAAAATGTGATGGAATTATGGGTTATTTTTACTACTTAGTTAAATTAGCTTTATAGCTTATATCTCATTAGGCACATAATATTCGTTAAAATCATCCTGCAAGCATGTTAATTCAACTTATTCTGTGACTATAGAGAACCATTGTTTGAAGATCTTGAAAGTCGGTTGATGTTCCAACACTACAAAAGATCATTTGGCTCTTACATACCAAACGCACCCTAATTGATGTGTACTTTGATTCGTTAAAATATTCGTTAAAAATCATCCTGCAAGCTCGTTTTGTCCCACATACCAAACGCACCATAATTGACGTGTGCTTTGATTTATTGATTTGTTTCTTTATTTGTGTGCGAAGTCATTACAATAAAGAATATTATAATTATCGAGATGTTGTTAATGTTTTTAAATTCCAAAATAAGTTTGATTTCAAAAGACAAAATGTTGTGATCTTTCTTTTCTTGTGGCTCATCTTCTGTTTTTTCCTTTTGTAGCCTCAATGGATGGCTCCAAAAACTCTTAGAAATGAGCAAGCAAATGAAAAGTAATCTCCTATCCTAAAAGCCGTTTTTTTGTCACAAAATGTTTGAATCTTGCCAATATTTGTCGGTAATGTTTAGGTCGGATGTATACAACTATGGTGTTGTATTGTGGGAAATTACCACCGAGAAGATCCCTTGGGACGATCTTAATCTGATGCAGGTTTCTTAATTAATTATTCTCAACTACTTGCATCAAATTCAATCTATATATATAGGGTTGGGTTCCGGTGAAAAGTTAAGGTTAACGTGAGAAGCGTATATGTTTGTGGCACGAGTTGGGTTCACGTGAGAGTTGAGACCAACCTTTGATGTACATGACCAATTACACACAAGTAGAACCATCCAACCACAAAACATTTTTATACCTTAATTGATGTACCTTGATCAATTACAGGTCTCATGAAAATAGCTTGGTCTCACGTGATCCCAGATATTTGTGGCACTTGAACATAATTACATATGATATGTTATTGGTTATCGGAGCCGTAGGATTCTTGAATCGACAACTAGAGATTCCAAAAGATGTGAATCCAATATGGGCTTCTTTTATCCAAAGTTGTTGGTGCAGGTAATGTATATATGACTATTTATCGATATGTTTTAAATGTTTTATAACAAATTATGGACAAATTAATGATGGAAAAATTTGTGTTTGTTATGGTTAGCGTTCGAAGAAATACTATATAAATTATGTATAAACGCATCCTGCAAGAAATACTATGATTTGTTTTTATATCTTTCTGTTTTACAACCTTTTGTAATGACACATACTACTATAAAGAATCTGCCTTAACAATACTCAGACCGAAGCCTGCCTTTTGTAATATATGTAATTGTTCAAGATGTGTATGTTTCAGACAAGCTGTATTGTGAGAAGAACACTGTCATCTTCCTCATAAACAATGTTACTTGAGTATTTTGTTTTTGTTTTTGATCTAAGAATTTTATGTTATGCCAATGTAATGAATATTTTAGATTTTCATTGTTATAAATTAGTAGGTTTTATTTTTAATACAATAACAAATATAGTAGAAATTGGTGACAATTTTTTTTCTTCACATATTATAATTAGTGACCACTTTCTTTTGTCACTAACAATTATTAACACTAGTGACCACATATTTGGTCACTAATGGTGCTAACGGACTTTAACGGAGCCGTTATCTTGAACTCAATTAGTGACCGATTTTGTGGTGGTCACTAATTTAATCAAATTAATGACGACTTTCTCCGTTTAGTGACGATATTTAGTGACCAAATTAGTCGTTACAAACACAGTGACCACTTTATTTTTGTCACTAATTTAAATCAGTGACGGACCTTTAGTGACGAAAAGTGACCACCCAAATTTTGGTATCAGTGACCAATTTTATATTGTTAGTGATCAAATTTTTTTCGTCACTAAATAACAATTTTCTTGTAGTGATGATACGCTACTTAAAAATTTCACTATTCAATATAACTAAAGAGGACAAATATAACAACATATATTCAAACTAAATATTAATGAACTATTCAGTATGAATAAATAATGATTATTAATTAAAAAACACAAAAACAGAACATAAATATTTTCACTATTCAATATGAATAGAGATGATACTTATTGATATAATTACAATATTCAGTATGAATAAAGATGATACGCTACTTAAAAATTTCACTATTCAATATAACTAAATAGAACAAATATAACAACACATATTCAAATTGAATATTAATAAGAAACACATTTAAAAAAATCGAACTACAACATGAACAAAATTAATAACAAAAACAGAAATATCAAAAACAACTAATTTAATGACAAATAATAACTTTAAAACTAAGAACTAATACAAAAGAACATTCAATTACACATTAATCAAATTATATTACAAGAAAAAAGATTAAATAAATAAAAAAAACTTACAGATCGATGATTCCTCAACATTCGATAAACTGGAGAACATAGAAAAAGAATCAATTTCACAGTTTCTGTATCCACATAATCTTAATCATCAACAAAATTGACTCTTTGATCAACAAAAAGTGAAGAATTCTCAACAGGATATGAAGAAATCGATAAAATTCAGATCAAAATATTGATTTGAAGCAATCACGAAAGATGAATTAATCGATAAAAGAAAAAGAATCAAGAAAGATGAAGAAATCAATACTCGATAGATCTATTAGAAAGAAATCGAGCTAAGAAAATAAAGGAAACGATCGAATAATGAGAGAAAGAATCACAAAATATCAATTATTTAGAAGAAATCGATATGAGACAAAAATAAAGATTCTGCTAAAATTACCCTTGAAGCCGTATTAAACTATCGACTCTAATTTGGTTGCGATCAAGGGTTGTGATTTGTCCTCATATGCACAATGAAATATGGGTTTTCATTTGAACTTTCATCTCTCCCTCTCTCTGTATATATATATATATATATATATATATATATATATATATATATATATATATATAGAGAGAGAGAGAGAGAGAGAGAGAGAGTCGGGTTCAAACGAGAACAATATCTATTTAAAAGAACACGAGAACTAACAAAATCATTAGTGATTTTACATTAACACAGGAAAAAAGGACTTTGGCCACGGCTTCAGGTCCGCATGGTTTTTTTGCACGTTAATGTAAAATCACTAATGATTTTATTAGTTCTCGTGTTTTTTTAAATAGTTAATGTTCTCGTTTGACCCTCCCTCTATATATACACACACTATTAGGTATTTAAATCAAATAATAAAGGACTATTCTAAGCATACCCCCCTCCAACATTCCCTACCCCCCTCCCCTCACATGTTTTTTTTAATTATTATTATTTTTTTTGTACGGCAACTTGGGCTATGCCCACACACACACGCACCCGCGGTATCTGGGCATC
This sequence comes from Arctium minus, assembly GCA_954870635.1. NCBI lineage: Eukaryota > Viridiplantae > Streptophyta > Magnoliopsida > Asterales > Asteraceae > Arctium > Arctium minus. The sequence continues at coordinate 162,889,682 of OX941081.1, forward strand.
CAATTGGGCAGCACCGACTAATCCGCGGCGACCCGACCCAGCCCAAATCGACTGGACCCGCCCAGGTACGACTAAGCCCGGTCAAGACCGAACCCGCATACCCATAGACTGGTATGCCCGTAAACCTGGACCCGAACTGACCCGAAGGCCGACCCAATGTCTGGGTATCGCCGAAGTGCATCCCCCAGGATTCGAACCCTGGTAGATAGGCATACCATGCACTATCCCCCCAAGGCCTTACCACTAGGCTAGCACCTCTTTATTATTATTTATAATTACATTTTACATCCCTATACTTTTTTTATAATTTAATTTATACCTTTTAGTTTTCTATTTTCCATTTTACATTTTCATCATATTAACACATATAATCGTATATTAACTAAAATACGTTTAAAAAATATATTTTTTAATTTTAACAAGTTACACCATTACAATCGTCTCGTCGATGTCTTCGAAATGAGCCCAATATTGAATAATTTTTGATTTAATTATATTATTATATGTCATATATTGTACCTTGGTTAATTGATTATTCTTTTTTTTAAAGAGAAAATGCATCACATCCAACGTAAGTTTCTAACATAAAGATAATAAATATATTGGGTATTTTTTTTATTCCAACAAGTTTTTATTCCAACAAATTCCAACTTTGATTATTCATTTAAATCAACACATCCACGAGTACAAGTACGCTCTATATATTTTTCATACACATCTAATCTACGTTTGTATGGGATAATCCATGTACTTCCATCTGGAAGTACATAACGTGTCTAATGGTGTATGAGTGTGGGCATTGGGTATTCTCCGTCTAATATCACCTTTATGTAATGATTACCATTAACATGTACTATTACAATTGACACGTGTTGGGATGATGGCAGTGGTTGTGTCCTGAATGGTAAGTATGTTATATTGTCTGCCATATTGAGAACATATAGTATGACATTGAACCTTGAAGCAGTTAGAATTCCCATTTCAGGCATAACGATCCAATGCGTAGGTGGTGCAAAGACGCCCTTCTGGAAAAAAATTCAACGCTTCGTAAATTCTTGGGCACTCGTTGCCAAGCACATAAGAGTAATAACCAAGATACTCAGTTAGTTCAGCCATTAATTCTATGTGGATATTGTCCCATGCGTATTCATGACCACCCAAACAAGTAGATATGGCTCGAAATCCACAATTTCCATCGCCCAATACATCTTGTATTTGTGTGATGTATGGATGAAATAAACTCGGGATTTGATCAAGATATGGATTTGGGGGGTGGGTTGTCGTTGGAAGTTGAAGCTATGCCTTGTTGATTCTTGATGACCAAAATCTTCGGAGTTGATAAATGTTGGCGCGTTTGAACAACTACGTCTACGAGGGTCTTCAATAATCTTTTTCTTTAGAGATTGATTTTTTAGAGAAGGACGTCCACGAGTGGTTCTATGAGCCGAGTGTTCACGAAACAACGTTTTTTCTGGCATGATTATATCCTTTAACTTTTTCAACAAGCTTTTACGACCAGGAATTGATTGTTTATTGAAATTTTCTCTAAACATCTGAACTTCATCGTCATATTGAATATCGTCATCTTGTGCGGACACACATGGCGAGAAATCAAGTTTTTTCCAAAATACGTCGATCGCATCAAGTGGAATGGGTACGCCTTGACATTATATATTGCTTGTTCATGCGCACATGGCAACCCATGACTTGTACGCAGTTTACAACCACAATTTTCAGAAAATATGCTAGTGTCGAAAGACCGCGTATAACACTGGAAATCATATCAAGTGCATAAGATGAAACAAAGCCCCACAAATTTTGAAAGTGTGATTTTTGAAATCGATGTTTCCTCATATTTTTACTCATTTCAAAACTTGCTTTGATCGATGTGTTTTGTGACTGAATTACTTGATAAATATGAGATACAATTCTTTTTAAATATGTTTGTGAGGTCTCCAAATATTTTTTAATTTGGAATGTTGGCTTTCAACTCTATTTGTTGTGTGATTTCCAAAATTTAAAAATTGATCAACCCAAACAGATACAAACATCTCCTTATATGGCGTCAACCATACACTATCCAGTTATTTCTTCTCGAGAATTGAACACCTGAAATTATTATATTTTGTTATAAATTTCACTTGTACCCGTAAGTATTAATAAACATAAATGTTAGTTATCATAATATTGTACCTTGTTGGTGACAAATTCTGATGTTGGTGTCAAATCTTCTCTCATGTTTGTCTTCTGCAACTTTGATATATATATATATATATATATATAGAGAGAGAGAGAGAAGGGGGGGGAGAGAGAGAGAGTTTGGCATGTGATTGTAATGAAATCGATATATATATATATATATATATATATATATATATATATATATATATATATATATATATATATATATAGAGAGAGAGAGAGAGAGAGAGAGGGAGGATCATTTGTTAACCTTGTATTTCTTGCTAATTATGTGAACCTTGATCAACCAATAGGATTGCAAGGTTAGTTGATGTTTTATTCATTTATTTATTTAATACAAAAGGGTATTAATGTCATTTTGTAATTAATTGTATGGGAGTTACAAAAATGAAGATTCCAAAATTACGATTTCACAATTTTATTCTTTTTCATAATTTTTTTGAATCATTTCAATATTGTTTAAGTAAAAATGTCAACATAACCATTCATATATATTTATGCTAACGTATGAGTTCATGTTATTCATATCTGTTCATAGTTAACCATGCTTATATATATATGTTCATGTTATGCATATATGTTCAAGTTTGTTCATGATGGAAAAAATGAGGTTAACGTAAGTGTTTGTATGCAACTATAGTATCATCACAAAAGATGTGATTCACATAAATTTCTTTAGATAACATATACGATATATGATTTGGAATTACGTTCAATCTAAATATCAATTTTAGATCACCTCTGTTCATGTAATTTAAACTCCAATTTAACTACGAACATTAGAAGGTGATAATTGTTCATAATATGTGAAATTAAGTACGTTAAGAGTAGTGTTCATATGCATCCATGTTAACAAATGTGTTCATATTATGCATATATGTTCACATTTGTTAACATATAATTCAAATTTAATTTGGATATCATCTTTAGCAGTCAATGATTGTTCATATCGTGAGAAATTGAATATGTTAACATAAGCATTATAGTTGCATAATATGATAACATATATGTTCATGGTATAAATGTGTATTAGTTGCATAATATGTCGGTTACAGAATCAATGTTGGTACTCGTCGGTTTCTAATTTAGTGTAATAAATGTGTTTAAAGCGTTTCCAAGGGTTTAATGTTTTGAGTGTTTTTTCCCCAAAATACCCTTTTCCATTCATGTTCACTTACAATTGTATTTAATGAAACATTTTTTTATTAAAAAAAATTACATTTAATCTCAACCATCCGATCTATAGATGGATGGTTTGGATTAGTTCACATAGTTAACAAGAAATACAAGGTTAACAAAAGATTTCAACCCTATATATATATATATATATATATATATATATATATATATATATATATATATATCGAATTCCTTAATGTATTTTAACGTAATTATGTATGTTAATGTGATATGTTAAAACGTATTTTTTTAACATATCTTAGTTAATATATGATTATTATGTTAATGTGATAAGAGTGTAAAACGAAAATTGAAAAAGTAAAAAATGTACCATAAATTAAATAATTAACTATAAGGGTATGAATTGTAAATATTAAAAATAATTTTATGTAATATATATGATATATAATTAAATAATTAAATACAAAAATATTCAATATTAGGCTCATTTCGAAAGTATCGAAGAAACGATTTTAATGGTGTAACTTGTTAAAATTAGAACGTGTTTTAGTTAATATATACTATTATATATGTTAATATGATGATGATGTAAAATGAAACTTAAAAAATAAAATATATAAAATAAAATAACTAAATAATTATAGGGGTATAAAATATAAGTACATATTAAAATCAATTAAAATCAAGCATTTGAATTATTGTGTCGTATATGTGAGAGGATAGGGGGATATGAGGAGATACATAGAGAGGGTAGGGATAGCATCGCCAATAATAAATACCGAGCTATGTAATATTATGACCACACTTTTGTTCATTCTTAGGGGTTGTTTGATTTTTTTTAAAAACCTCTTAATGACTCTTAAGTCTGAATCGTTCAGACCTTTTTACATACCACCTCTTATTAATCATAATTAAAATAAAATTTCAGACTTTAGAACTCTTAAAAAACAAACAACACCTTACTGTGTGAGACAATAATTCCCGCATTGAACACCATTTTCCAGCAATATGTGGGGGTGCACCTTTGAAATTTAAACGACAAAGACGCATTTACCCACAAAAGCAATATCCAAAGGTAATTAACGAATATAAAAAATCAAGTTATTGACTTTTTTTTTGAAATATTTATTGGCTCTAATTTTATATGTTGTCATTTGCAACAATTTCGTCGTCAACGTTTATATAGTCTTTAAAATCTATATTTTACTAGGATGGAAAGTCTTAAATTAAAACATATTTTTATACATTAAGAGTCCGTTTAGTTTGCAGGAATGGAATAAAATGGATTAGATTTCATGTAGAAATTTGGATTTTGAAGGATTTGGATTTGGGGGAATTTTGAATTATTCTATATGTTTGGTTTGTAGGATTTGGATTGAAATTGAAATTCATTATTTACAAAAAAAAATCATTAAAAATCATTATAAAATAATATAAAAATAATTAAATAACCTTTTATTTAACTGATTATTAATAAACAAATGTTTTAATATATTTTTAAACACTATTATATAAAAATCCCTTGAAATCCTAGCTACCCTCTTGGGATTTCAAAAACGGAAATTAATTGTTTTAGCCATTTTTTGAAAATGGCTTAGGGGTTGTTCGGTTGGGGCTTAATGGGTTGTATGACCTATATGGCTTATTCGCTCAACCATAAATAACCGTTCGGTTGTGACTTAATCGGTCACCTAACGACTTAATGGCTCAGCAGAAAATACTTACTCCTTTGTATTCATCCATTTAATTTTACATTTATTCCCATTTTATCCATCTCCTTTTTCATCTTCATCCCCATCCCACTTGTTCTCCATCTCAATCCTGGAAGACGACGATTCATGGTGGTGGAAGGAGATGATTGTGAAGGTGGGGATTGGACCTGGAAGACAACGATTCATGGTGGTGGAAGGAGACGATTGTGAAGGGGGTAATTAAACCTGGAAGACGGCTAAGGTTTCTGGGCATGGCAAACCAAAGAAAAAAAAAACATTAACAAAAGAAGATGAATTGATTTTTTTATTTATTTTTATAACTCACATCTTTAATGTCAATGACGGCAAAGAAAATGTGTCCAAAATTTTTGAATTGTTATTTTAAAATTATTAATTATAAGATTTACTTATATAAAAATTGTTGATTATTCATATTTTATCAATCATTAATCATTTTTATCAAATTGTTATTTCAATCAAACAAACATATAGACTGAGGGGCTAAATTGTCAATTTTGATATTTAGACTGTTCATTAAGCACATTAATCGAACAACAATTTATTTAGACTGTTCATTCAGCAACTTTATCAATATAGACATCTTTATCCATACAGGTTTTAATAGAAAACGAACCGAACAACACGTTAACCTTCTAACCATTTTCTCCCAAAAATTTAGAAAATAGCCCACACCTTCGTATACCCATCGCAATTATGAAGACATTCAAAGAGCCACTAAATTTTTTACATATTTGACTCCTGTTCGTGAAACACGTTAGTAATTACGAACACATTTAAAAATCCGTTAAATAAATTGTGAACCTAAAAAAATTGAAATCCTATTTGTATATTGCGAACCTAAAAGAAAATTGGAATATTACACCATTCTAAAAAAATATTACGAACCTATATAATTGAAATCCCATTAAAAAAAATATTGCGAACCTAAAGATTGAAAATACCTAAAATTATTGACAGGAATTACGAACCTATCCCCATCACTTCACATTACTTGATTTATAATATAAGTGAAACTGCGAACTTGGTCTTTAAAGTTTGAAATATTACACTTTTCATCCAGGTTGGTAATTGCGAACCTAGGTGTACGAAGAGGGGCTGAAAGTATAAAGTATTTATTACCTTTTGCATGAGTTCATAAATGCGAGTGTTTTTCACGAATGTGTCGGCTATTTCAGTAAGAATAAGGAACATGTGGATAGGAGGTTAAACTATCAATAAAAAATGGCTAAAACAATTAATTTTCCTTTCAAAAATTCTATGTTTGAGGGATTTCAAATTTGGACAATCTTGCAAACCAAATACTGGATTGAATGGATTTGAAATGCAAATCTCCCCAAATTCATTACATACTGCAAACCAAACGCACCCTATGTAGTCTTTTTATACACCTTTCTTAAAATTTAAAGGTATATATAACTATTTTGTGCACATGTTCTTAAAGCTTTTTATTTGAAATTCAACACATTTAGATATATACAAGTACAAATTTTTAAAACTTCTTATTTGAACTTCAATACACATTTACATACAAGATAAATGTCATAATTATTCTTAAGTACGTAAAATATATATCTATTTTATTTTATTATTTGAAATATATAATTGTCTATAAGCAAAACATATATTTTTTATTCCTTCTTTTTATACCTCCCTACCTATTCCTAAACCACGTATAATAAAAAAAAAAAAAAAAAATCCATGTATAATTTATGACTACAATTTTTCATCTCGTTCTAAGAGCATCCACAGCGATAAATGTTTGAAGGTTCATAGACCGGTCCTTGATAAACTTAGGGGCTATTTGTTTACCTCTTAATGGTTCCATTAAGAGGAAATCTCTGAATCGTTAAGAGGCGAATCTTGTTTGGCAAAGAAAATGTCTGCCTCTTAATGGTTCCAAAACCCTCTTAATGATTTTGTATCCTGACCCTCCTTTAACCATTAAGAGCCCTGATTTCATTTTGAACAATTAAAAAATAATTCAGTAACTGCCAAACAATCCCTTACCCATTGGGAGGAACCGGTTCCCTCCACCTGACAAGAGAAAGGTCCTTAAACATGGACCGTTTCTTTTTCATTTGTAGTGGTATACAGTGGGACCTTCCTAATAAAATATAAAGATAAATATTAAGACTAAAATTATTTATTGTTTTTGCTTTTAATTTTCAATCAATAAAAAATTTAAGATTTATTCTAGATTTCTTCTATCAGCGTCAACTATTATTTTTAAATAAATATAATTTTATATTATAATTTTTTAAATTATTGTTGTTGATTTTATTTTATTTGATATATATTATTGTTAGTTTTTTAATTACAATTTTATAAGTTATCAGTGTTAAATTTTATTTTCATAACAAATATTTTTTAATTATTATCTTTTAATTATTGTCTTTTAATTATAATAAGTACTTTTTAATATTACAATTTTTATTATTGTATTTTTTTATTATATAAAATATGATTCGGTTCATTATTAAAAGTAAAAGGTTCATGAAATGTATAAGAAAAAGAAAATTGATGTGGTAGAGAGAGAAAGCTGATATGGCAAGATCATGAACCTCTTAAGAAGTTTATGATTGTGGATACTCTAAAAGCAAACAATCTTCTAAACATAAATGGAATTCATTATTAGATGAACAAATGACTTTACATTCATCTGAAGGATTATGAGGAATTATTTATAGCATGCAATTAATTATGTTTGCATGTTTAAAAACGCATGAAAATATAATGTAAAAAAAGTTTAGTGCATTGTCGTAATTCACTCAATGGGGTGGTATATGGCACAAGCCTATGATGGTTTCATGATGCTACCATAACAACAGGGAAAGATCCAGGAATTTTTTTTCATACGGTGACACCATATAATATAGACAAAAAATAATTACAAAAAACACAGTTTTTATCGACGTGTCTTCATCTTTTTACCGACATTCAAGATTGTCTGATGTGTTTTTTGCCTAATTCTACCGTTTCGAGGGATTTTTAAAGTTTTTTGCTTGATTTTGACGGATTTTTAAGTTTTTCTTTTCGATTTCGAGGGATTTTTTCGGGTTTTTGGTTGATTTCAAGAATTTTCTTCGGTTTTTTGGTTGAATTGAAGAGTTCTTTTTGGTTTTTTGGTTGATTTCAAGAGTTCTTTTTGGTTTTTTGGTTGATTACGAGGTACGGTTGCACCTTCTTGAAGCTTCCAAAATAATACGGTAGCACCTTCCAAAACGATACGGTTGCATCTTTCACGAACCTAAATTTTTTTAACCTTCGCCAAAGAAATAATACGGTGGCACGTGCCACCATAACCTACACACTAGGTCCGTCCATGCGTAACAACAAGATAAGTGAGTCTTAACGGGCTTTTATAATATATGGGTTGTCAGGGACGGATCCACTATGGTGGCTACGGTGGCACGTGCCACCGTATTATTTCGCCGACGAAGGGTAAAATTTTTAGGTTCGTATAAGGTGCAACCGTATCGTTTTGGAAGGTGCTACCGTATTTGTTATCCCAGATTTATCTAGTTGGTAAATAATCAAACAAACAATCAAGTAACACAATAATAATCAAGAGATATATAAATCAGAATAACATACCAATCCCTTGAATAAACAATGAAACCCTTGAGTGTTCTTGATACCCTTTGAATACAGAGAAAACTTGCTACCTCTCTCTAAACAAAATTATGATAATATGAAAGGTTTCTTACCCTAAAACTAAACAAAACATAACTTTAAATACCCAAGCCATATGGGCTTTAAGCTTAACAGGCTTTCTAATGGGCTTGGGCCCATAGCTAATAAACTATTAATCTATTACAATTTAAACCCTTTAAATAACTTTGACACAATTGCAGTTTAAACCCTGAACTTTAACTTTAATCTTGAATACAATTATTTGATCCAACAATCTCCCCCTTTGGATTCAAGATTAAAAAAAAATTGCAATTGTCTTCGGGTCTTCACTTTTCTTCAGATATGACGTTGATAGCTTCAAAACTTCAAAACTTCAAATCTTTGAAAATCTTCAGCAGTCTTCAGATTATATTCTCCTTCTTTGAGTATTCTCCCTTTTTGTATCTTCTCCCCCTTTTTGATGAATGGTGAGAAGCATCATCATCAAAACTTTGCAAAACAATCTCCCCCTTTTCAAGACAATCTCCCACATTGTGTATGATTACGTAAGCACAATCTTCATCATTAACGAGCCCTGTATGGAAATAAGAGCAGTCTTCCCAGATGGAAAGAGTGATTATTTCAATCTTTTCAGATTAAAATAGAAAGTAGTAACCATTCGAATCTTTTCAAATTTAAACAGTTAATAAGTGTAACCCTGAATCAACAAATGACTCAGTTAGAATGCCTGTCAATGACACAAAGTCACTGAGTAACACAAAGTTACTATATAAGGAGCTGGTTTGATGTAGACTCCCCAGGTCTTCCATTCAACCATCGAATAACACATGGTTATCTATGAACGTTCTGACAGAAAACAAATTTCTGTGTGCATGTGCATGTGTATGTAAGAATTAAGCATAGATGATTGCTTTTCAATATAGACTCAAAGTATGTAAACTTGTTGAGACAGCAACAAATTATACAAAGACTCAATGTGCATGAGAAAGGGTGCGAAGGTGGGGCAACTTTCCTTCTTTTTCAATATTAGTATCTTCCAAATGAAGAACCAATAGCATATGTGCTGCTTCCCCAGAAAATGTGAAACATTCTCTTTTTGAGAAAAGAATGAGTAGCTGGTGGGGTTGTATGCAAGAGATGGCATGGGCTAGTTGCCTTTTTCAATGACCATCACCAAAGAATGTGAACCAATCAGATTATGTGGCTGCCCGACTTAGAAAGAAGTTTAGTGCAGAGTTTAATATTCTTTTACTCTGTTCTCTCACCCTCTTTCTTTTAATTCTCACTTCTAACCAATCTCTCTTTTTCATTTTACCTCTTTTCACACACCAACACTCAAATCTTTTGACCCCTCTCCCCTCAATCACTTAGGGAATACTTCCTGGGTAGGAAACACTGATTATCGTGAATCCATGGAAGTTCTGTTAAGTTCTCACACTGAATCCCATGTATTTTCCTAAAAGAACATAGTGTTCAACAAGCTTTTTTTGTACATGTAAGCACAAATACCACTTGTTATATGAACAATATATAAACATATTTTCAATGAAAGCAAATGAAATGATGTTTGATTCAAACAACAGTGAATACAAATAACGTGAGTATTACCATAGAAAGATTTAACTTTTGATACATGGTAATAACAAAGTCAAAATAGAATGTTCCGTACCGTTATGTGTATGAATACTTGACAAAGTATATTGACAAGATAAAACGCAAGTATTTATCTTTAAGAACACACGGTCAGATAATCTTTTAAGTATCCAAAAATCTGTTAATATCACAGATATTCTCCGTTAACCTTTTTTTTATATATATATAAAGATTAAGAAAAAAACAGAAAAATAAGGCACTGAAGTGCGGGTTCTAATCCGATGTGATTAGAAGCCATAGTCACTTGACCAAACCTGCATAAATGAAAGAAATAATGGTAATCATTTATGAAAATGATTCCTCTCTCGTTAACAACGGTTGGAAAATAACACACAAGATCAAAACTTGGAATACTCCCCCTAGAATCATGATGAAGGTTTAAGACATGTTCAACATACCAAGTTTGCTGATTAGAAACTGAAAACGCTTTTCATCCAACGGCTTGGTGAAAAGGTCAGCTAACTGGAAGTCAGTTTGGACAAAGTGCATTTCAATATTACCTTTTTCAACATGATCCTTAATGAAGTGATAGCGTACATCGATATGCTTGGTCTTCGAATGTTGTACCGGATTAGCAGTTATAGATATTGCGCTCTTGGAATCACAATAAATAGGAACACGCTTGTAGTTGTATCCAAAGTCCCTTAACTATGTCGTCATCCAGAGGACTTGAGAACAGCAGCTAGCAGCAGCTACATACTCAGCCTCGGCAGTGGATGTTGAAACACAATTTTGTTTCTTTGAAGTCCAACTCACAAGTTTGTCACCTATGAATTGACATGATCCAGAGGTGCTCTTCCGATCTAGCTTACATCCTGCATGATCAGCATCTGTAAATGCAGTTAGTTCAAAACGAGAATCCTTTGGATACCAAAGGCCTAGATTAGGAGAACCTTTGGGATATCTAAGGATTCGTTTAACAGCAGATAAGTGCGACTCTTTAGGATTAGATTGATATCTCGCACAAAAACATGTGGCAAACATTATATCCGGGCGACTGGCAGTCAGATAAAGTAAAGAACCAATCATGCTACGATACACCTTTTGATCAACAGGTTTCCCGGAGGGATCCGCGTCTAAGAGTGTACCAGTAGCCATTGGTGTTTTCATGACTGAACTATCTGACATATTGAACTTTTTCAAAATATCGTTTATATATGTAGCTTGATTAATAAATATGCCTTCGGGTAATTGCTTTACTTGAAGACCAAGAAAGAAATTCAATTCACCCATCATCGACATTTCAAACTTTGTTTCCATTATCTTTGAAAAGTTCTTGCAAAATTTCGGATTTGTCGACCCAAATATTATGTCGTCAACATAAATCTGAATAAGAATCAAGTCCTCACCTTGCCTTTTAAGAAATAAGGTTGTATCAACAGTACCTTTCTTGAAACCAGAAGCAAGTAGAAATTTAGTGAGAGTTTCATACCAGGCTCGTGGTGCTTGTTTAAGACCATAAAGCGCTTTGTCTAAAACATAGACATGATCAGGGTGATGAGGATCAACGAAACCTTCAGGTTGAGCCACGTAAACCTCCTCATGCAAAACGCCGTTTAGAAAAGCCGACTTTACGTCCATTTGATAGACAGTAAAGTTTTTGTGCGCTGCATAGGCTAGAAAGATTCTGATGGCTTCGATCCTTGCAACCGGGGCGAATGTTTCATCATAGTCAATGCCCTCTTGTTAACAATACCCTTTTGCGACCAAACGAGCTTTGTTTCTCACTACTACTCCGGCTTCGTCTTTCTTATTTCTGAAAACCCACTTTGTTCCAATAACGGATTTACCTTTAGGTAGTGGGATCAAGCGCCATACCTTGTTCCTTTCGAATTGTAGAAGCTCGTCTTGCATAGCAGAAATCCAGAAGGGATCACGTAGAGCTTCAGACGTTTTCTTTGGTTCTAGGGAACTGAGGAAGCTTGAAAACATGCAGAAGTTAGCTGTTGCTGACCTTGTCGTGACACCAGATTGTACGTCACCTATCACATTGGTCAGGGGATGATCCTTAGTCCAATGATGTGTGCTTGGTAGAGCTTCAACTGTTTGTTGCGTATTCGACGCATCGTTTTCATCATGCACGACAGGTTGCTCCATAGATGTACTCGGGACATCTTGTACTGGTGTTTCTTATACTGAAGCTTCTGGACTAACAGTTGAAGTGCTTGGGACTTCGATTCCAGAAGAACTATCTGTAGAGACAGATTCAGCATTAGTAGAGTCAGAAACTAACTTTGTACTCGTACCTGATGGAGATGAAGTGTCAGTGACTTCTTCGGAAGGTCCAGACATGTCTTCAGATATAGTAGGGACCTCCGAGCCTATACCACTTGTTATTGATGTTGATATGCCTTTTTCAAAACCTGCACATATATCATCAAAGGCATCAATAAACAGTAAATCTAACTCAGATGAAGTAGAGTTAGAGTTTGAAGAATTGGATCTTTTAGCAGCTGGTTCTATTCTGGATTGAATAGAAGCTTTGTCCTTAATTACGAGTTCTGAACTGTTGTATCCAGAAGTCCTTGTTGAATTCTCATCAAAGGAGACATTCATGCTCTCAACAACCGTCTTAGTTCGAATAATGTAAATTCGATAAGCTTTGGATGTCAGAGAGTATCCAACGAGATATCCTTCATCCGCTTTCTTATCAAACTTTGATAATCCTTGACGCTCTTTTAGAATGTAACACCTGCAACCAAATACACGAAGGAACTTGATGTTAGGTGTACGATTGTTGATCAACTCATATGCTGTCTTATTAAAGCGCTTGACCACAATGGTACGGTTCTGTGTAAAACATGCTGTGGCGACTGCCTCAGCCCAAAGGTACATGGGTAGATCCGAGTAAGCAAGCATAGTACGAGTTGCTTCAACCAGAGTGCGGTTCTTCCGTTCAACAATGCCGTTTTGTTGCGGAGTGTAGGCGGCGGAGAAATTATGTGAAATACCCATGGAAGTAAGATAACTCTTCAGGGTGTCATTCTTGAACTCCGTGCCATTATCACTATGAATGGTTCTAACTGGCAGTTGAAGGCGTACTTGAATGCGCTTGATGAAAGCGATAATCAACTCTGGCGCATCTGACTTGTTGCGAAAAACTCGAGCCATGTATACCTTGAGTAGTCATCTATCATTACCAACACATACTTCTTTCCGTTGATAGATGATGTGCGCATTGGGCCACAAAGGTCCATATGAAGAAGTTCCAGTGCAGATGAGGTCGATGATTCAGATTTGGACTTGAATGAGCTACGCTTCATTTTGCCCAACTCACATGCGGAACAGAGTGAGTCTTTTTCGAACCTCATTTCTGGTAGACCTTTGACCAGACCTTGTCTCTGTAGTTTTGCTATAGATCTGAAATTTTGATGAGACAAGCGTCGATGCCACGTCCACGATTGTGCTTTGGAAGCTTTGGCTAGTAGGCATACTGGACGTGTAGCTGACAGTGTAGGAAAATCTACATAGTATAGATTTCTATGGCGCTCAGCTTTGAAGACTTCGTAACCATCGGGATCCTCTAGATAGCAATGAGTGGTTGTGAAGCGGACTTGATATTTCATGTCACAGAAATGACAGGTACTGAACAGGTTGTGATCAAGTCCTTCAACATATAGCACTTTTTGAATCTTCACAACACCGTTATCGAGCATTCCATATCCTCTGACGTGGTCTTCGGCTTCAGAATTGGCAAATCTAACTGCTCCGGCAGGCTCCTCCACATAGTTATGCAAGAGGTGCTTGAATCCTGTCATGTGGCGTGAACATCCGGAATCTATTACCCACAATCGACAGGCCTGCAAAAGAGACAATTAGTTTTGCTTAGGCACCCATATCAGGATGGGTCCTTCGCGGTTAGCATCAAGCAACTCAGGAATATCATCTGGTTTGACTTTCACTCTCCATTCATAACGCGGTTTTGGAACCCATTTCCAAACCATCTTAACATTTAATTCTTGAAAGTGCTTTTTAGAAGTAGGATTGGCAACCTTAGCACGATACACTTTTGGTTGTGTAGAAGAATCAGAATTAGAATTAGACTTAGAGTTCAGCTTAGCTTTGCTTTTATTCTTTTTGGACTTAGGAGGGGAGTAGTATTTGAATGAATTATCCCAACAGTGTTTGCAATAAAGATTCTTTCGAGCAAAATTCATAAACTTAGATTTATCGGAACAAATCTTACATTCATGTTTATCAAAAGAAGTACTATTCAAAATAACACTGTCTGTAGAACAACTACTAGAATTCAAACTATTCTTTTTATTCAAACTAAGATCTTTATTCTTCTTACTCCTCCCAACTCCATTTCCTTTTATATCTGAAACAGAAACAGGAACCTTGTTAGTCTCTAACTTAGAAGGTGGTTCTTTTCTAGTGCTCTTTCAAGTCTCACCCTTTTCAAAAATAGTCGGAGGATATTCAGGACAATCAGAGTAAACAACTGTAGGTTTTGCAGGAGCATCAAATTCTGGATTGGTTCTTACCTTCCAGCTTGGATCATTGAACATCTGTTTATCACTTGAAGCATTTTTAAACATAGTAACTTTCAAATCATTGATCTCTATGCAAAGCTCTTGATTTACTTTTAAATACTTTTCAAGTTTATGTTTGAGATCAAAGTTTTCATCTTCAACCTCATCAAGAGACTGTTGCAACAAATCGATTTGCTTCATCAATTCAGATGTATGATCATTCACAGAATTTGATCCATTTGAATTAGAAACAGGGTCAGAGTCTGAAGCATTCATCATTTCAGAAAATGTATCTTCAGTCATGGACTCAATAAACTCCAGTTTTTTATTTTGAGAACAAGAGCCATTCGAGATAGCGTGTTCTTCTTCAACCTGTTCAACAAGTAAAGGTTTAGAAGCAATAGGATTTGAGACTGATGGCATAGTAGATGGATCAACATCCGATTCATACTCATCATATTTGCATGCAGTCTCAGGTAGAACTGTGTTGGTGCTTACTGATTCGTTGGAAGGTGTGGTAAATAGTGATTCAAACTCAGTAAATTCGATCTTTCGAGTCGCATAGCTTTTGTTTAAATCACCATATTGAAAACCAACTGATTTAAAAAGATTTTGAGAATCAGTGTCACCAGACTTGTTCTTTCCCATTTCTTCTTGACCTTTGGTCTCAGATAAAGGTGTAGGAGTACTTGCTTCAACAAAAGTTGCGCGAATGTCAGGAATGGGTCTAATTGCGGAGCCGAATTTATCAAAATTATATAGATGCTCCGGTGCCTTTTTTAAAATTTCGTTAATTGGCACACCCAAACCTGGTTTAAGTTTGTAAAACCTTTCGTCTTGGAGTTTATTGGTCAACAGATTTAATGTCTGTTCAGTCTGACCTCGTTTCATATTAATGTCCTCCAGTTGCTTTATTTTGGTGTAAGCTTCATTTCTTTCTTTATAACAAACTTCAAATTTGATTTGAAACTCACCCTTTTCAGCATTAAGATTCACAAGATATGTTTCTAAACCAGATATTTTTTTTTAAAGACGCTTTTTCGGCTTTTAAATCATCTTTTTCCTTTTCCTTTTCTTCCACAACAACTTTTAAAATAGCATTTTCATCACGAAAGCTTAAAACAGATTGATGTGCAGAGCTAAGTTTGCCTTTTAGTAAAGCAAATTCATCTTTCATACCATGTATTTGGGCCATTAAAGATTCAATAAGTTCAGAATTTTCACTAACCTCAGAGTTTGCTTCTTCGGATTGTGTCTCAGAGTCTTCATCGTCACCTTCCAGCTTTGCCATGTAAGAAACTTGGGTGAAGTGTGCTTGCTCCTCGTCATCAAAACTTTGGAACAACCAGTTCTCTTCTTCAGCCATTAGTACTTTTCCTTCTTCAGCTTTCTTGGCAATTAGTGACTTTCTTGAGTAGTACTCTGAGTTCTTCACTTTCTTGAATTTGCAGTCCCTTGAGAAGTGCCCAAATTTGCCACAGTTGTAGCATCTTCCTGGTTCATCCTTTCACTCTTCTCGCTTCTCCTCTCTCTTTCCTTCACTTCTATCTTCCTTCCGATCTTCTCGTCCTTCCTCTCTCTTTCCATGCCTCGGCTTGTATCGCATCTCAGACTTCTCTTTCTTGTATCCATCATACTTTGGCTTTGAGTAAAATCTTTTCTTGCCAAAGCTCTTCTTGAATCGTCGTGTAATGAGAGCCAAGTCTTCAGAGAACTTTTGAATATCAGGATCTGAATCAACTTCCAGTTCTTCATCGCTCGAATCAGAGTCAGAGTCAGTAACTTCAGTAACTAGAGCTTTAGACGCCTTTTTCTTGCCGGCTATGAGAGCCACAGAATCCTTCAGATGATTAGACTCATTATTCATATATCTCACCTCATCCTCATGTTGAGCTAGAGTAGAGAAGATATCGGTGACATTTTCTCGAGCCATATTCTTCGACATCTGGAGGTTGATAGCAAAGTTCTTCCATTCTGGATTCAGATTCTTGATGAACTTGTAGTTTATCTCAGAAGCAGATTTGGCGATGTTGTTCCTCCGCAAGTCATTGAGAATAATGTTGTACCTATTGTAGGTGTCTAATATCAGCTCTCCTTTTTTTGCATGAAATCCCTCGTAAGCATTTATGCACAGATTCTGCTTAGCTTGTATAGTGGCTTCACTTCCTTCAAACTGCCTTGCTAGTTCATCCCAGATTCCTTTAGCAGTGCTCTGACTGTCGACACGATTGTAGATGTCGTTTGGAATTGCCATTGTCAGATAGATTAGAGCCTCTTCTTCTAACTTGAGCTGTTCTTTCTGTTTTTCAGTGAAGAACTGAACAGGTTTAGGAATCTCTCTGTCAGGGATTTCAGGAGAGGAATCTGTAGCAGGTTGACCCTTTACTGTGATCATTGGAGTTTTAGGACCTTCAATGATTACTGTCATGAATTCTCTGTTCTTGTGATTCAGAAACTGAATCATTCTGGTCTTCCATTGCTGATACTCATTAGCCATAAGGACAGGCGGTTTGGACTGAGAGCCCATCGAGAGAAGCTGGTTCGACATCTTAGCTGTACCACTTGTTAGTAATTAAACTTATCTGTACCAAGACAACCAACTAGATGAGATCGTTAGAATCAAAATGAAAACCACACTCAAAAATTTTCAGAAAAATAATTTCCCGAAAATAATTAAATGCAGTCCTTTCAATCAGTGTAAAGCTTCAAACAATACTGAACAAAAAGAAACAGTTGATCTCGAACAGAACTTTGTCCCCCTTCGCAGACTTAGCACGGGGGTCCCCCTTCGAACAGAACTTTGTCCCCCTTTGAGAGGCCATATTACAGTTTGCAAAAATTTGTCTAGGTCTGGAAAAAGTGCTTCGACCGGTCAAACGTAAGACTGGAGAATGAACCGTACCGGTCGAAGGAAAGACCGGAGTAAGCAAGTACCCGGTCGAAGGGTAAGATCGGACTAGCAAGTACCCGGTCGAAGGGTAAGACCGGAGTAACAAGTACCCGGTCGAATGGCAAGACCGGAGAATACAAGTACCCGGTCGAATGGTAAGACCGGAGAATACAAGTATCCGGTCGAATGGCAAGACCGGAGAATACAAGTATCCGGTCGAATGGTAAGACCGGAGTAACAAGTACCCGGTCGAATGGCAAGACCGGAGTAGCAAGTACCCGGTCGAATGGTAGACCGGAAACCACTAAGGTCCGGTCGATGCACCTACCCGGTCGAAGGGAAGACCGGGGAATGCTAAGGTCCGATCGAAGAGAATGACCGGAGATCATAACTACCCGGTCGAAGTAAGGACCGGTGTTTACAAACTCTCGGTCGAAGGCTCAGGTCGAATAATTATCGGTCAAAGCAATAATATCGATAAACGCAGTAACAGATATGATCGATTAACTCATAAGGCCGATAAACACGATGAATCGACCGAAGAACACGATGAATTTCTGGGATTCGACCGAAACCAAACCCAAAAATTTTAATCGACCGATGAACACAATTAAACTAACAGTAATCAGAAAACAATTAATCAATCCTTCGATCGAATGAAAACAAATAATCAGAAACTAATCGACCGGATGCGATAACACAGATTCATGAAATCGAATGAACAGTACTCGCATGAATAGTGATTTTCGGTGAACAGTAATATTCGATGAACAGTAAAAAAAATTGATTCTTAGGCTCTAATACCACTTGTTATCCCAGATTTATCTAGTTGGTAAATAATCAAACAAACAATCAAGCAACACAATAATAATCAAGAGATATATAAATCAGAATAACATACCAATCCCTTGAATAAACAATGAAACCCTTGAGTGTTCTTGATACTCTTTGAATACAGAGAAAACTTGCTACCTCTCTCTAAACAAAATTATGATAATATGAAAGGTTTCTTACCCTAAAACTAAACAAAACATAACTTTAAATACCCAAGCCATATGGGCTTTAAGCTTAACAGGCTTTCTAATGGGCTTGGGCCCATAGCTAATAAACTATTAATCTATTACAATTTAAACCCTTTAAATAACTTTGACACAATTGCAGTTTAAACCCTGAACTTTAACTTTAATCTTGAATACAATTATTTGATCCAACAGTATTATTTTGAAAACTTCAAGAAGGTGCAACCGTACCTCATAATCAACCAAAAACCAAAAGAAACTATCGAAATCAACCAAAAGAAACTATCGAAATCAACCAAAAAAACCGAAAAAATCTCTCGAAATCGATAAAAATAACTTAAAAATCTCTCGAAATCAAGCAAACAGCTTTAAAAATCGCTTGAAATTGTGAAATTAGGCTAACAACACATTGGACAATATTGAATGTCGGTAAAAAGATGAAGACACGTCGATAAAAACCGTGCTTTTTGTAAAAACAAAAATTGTCGGTATTGTATGGTGCCACCGTATGAAAAACTTTCTGGATCCGTCCCTGTGGGTTGTGTTGTGTGACGTGGTATGTAACCATTTTGTATAGTTACATATGGTTTTTCATTTTACTTGGTTAGCATGCTTATATGAGAAAAAAATGTTCCGATATGATATATTCTGAATTGTTGGTTTAAAATTATTGACATGAACTTTCATAAAACCCATGGTTCTCAGTAGATTATAAGTGTAAACCAAATTCTTTTAATTTTTTTGCAACCCGGGAATTAATTAGTACAGTAACGATAATAAGGGAAACAGAAGATTAATTAGAGCTTAAATAGTTTCAATTTAAAGATGATATTCAAGAATCAATTTATTCTTAATTGATGTGCAAAATGGTGTAAAACACATGGATGTAAGTTTTTGTTTAATGGTGGATTTGGTCCGTGTGATTTGATATTTTCTTTAACTAGGGTTTCTATGGTATGTTTATTGTAGATTTGATTCTTGTGGTATTCAATTTGTCATCATCATGATCTCTCCGACTAACGTCTCCGATAACTCCGTTAAATCAAGAACCATTTTAGTCTTTTGCCTAATTTTTGTCTTTTTATGATAAGAAAAATAAAAACAATATTTTTACACACACACACACACATATATATATGTATATATATATAGTGGAATGATATTTTGCAACCCTGAAAAATGTTGCAACCCTTGCAACCCATATCTTAACCGTTGGATTCATGATCGAAGGGTTATTTTATTTTTATTTTTCTGTTTTTTTTAATTAAAAATATTATGCCTCATATCTATTGTAACCGCTGATCATGAATCGACGGTTAATATGCGGGTTGCAAGATTTGCAACCTTTTTAAGGATTGCAAATAAAACAATATATATATATATATATATATAACGATATTAAAATAAATAAAATAGAATATTATTGTATGATTTAATTGTTTAATTTTTTTTAAATAATTATATTAAATACGATTTAATTTTATTTTTTATGGTAATTGTGGAAAAATATATTGTTTTATTGTTTTAATGTAATTAAAACTTTAATTAAAACAAATTAGATCATAAAATTATATATTATTTTATTCAGAGCGAATAAAATAAGCTATGATTTTATGATTTGATTTATTAAATTAAAATTTTAATTATATTAAAGACGATTTAATTTTATTGTTCTTTTACTATCATTGCAACAAACAAGCTTATTATTGATATTTTAACACCAAAAATTATTTAAAACCATAGAGAAATAAACTCTAATTTTATCATCTTAAAACTAGAGGTTCCAATTTTCATATTTTTTTCAGTCAAAAATTCAAAATCAACTATTTAGATTTTAACGAAATGAAAGATCCATACATAATATCATCTTCGTAACTTAAAATTGAACAAATTATTTTTATAAACTTCAACCATGTTTTCATACCTAAATAGACAAAATTACTAAAACAATAAAATAAAATCATATTTAATATGATTGATTTTTTTAATTTAAACAAATAAAATTATAAAATAATATCTTATTTTTATTTATTTTGATGTTATATATATACACACATATATTTGTGTGGATAAAAATATTGTTTTTATTTTTTATAAAAAAAGACAAGAATATGCAAAAATTCTAAAATAACCCTTGATTTAATGGAATTAATGGAGGCATTAGTCAGAGGGACCATGACCAAAACAAATTGAATACCACAAGAACCAAATTCACAATAAACATTCTATAGGAACCTGTAATAACCGGGTTAAAAGTTTAAGCATTAAAGTTTGGGGTGAGTTATTTGAAAGGACCTTTTAGAGGGGCTAAGTATGTAAAATGGGGAAAACGGGAATTAAAAAAAACCCTAGGGATGTGGATTTTCTTGAAGCGGCTGATGATTTTTGGTATAGGGAACTCTTGAAGGCATTAGAACGAGAGAGAGAAGCAGAAGGAGCTTAGTGTTCATCAATCTTCAAGGTAAAATGCTAATCCTAATCTCCTTAATAGTAAGAGTTTAATATCTAGTTTCTAAATTTGTATTAGAATACGATGCTGATTTTGGGGATCCATGGATTGAGTTTTGAGTCTGGGATCAATAGGACTGGATAGAAATTTAATGGGTGATTGGATTGTCTTATGGTTTGGAATTTTGCATTCGTTATGTGATTCATCTGCTATGGATTCTTCGGGGTTTAATCATCAATCTGGGTAGAGGTATCTAGGATCTGGGATTTTCGTTCGGCAATCGGTCGTCTTAAATCCCGGTCGAGGTTCTGTGTCGATATCGATCGACCCTTTCACCGGGCGCAAAAGAATGTTAATCCCCGGTCGAAGGGGTGGGTGTGGGCATCGGTCGTCGCACCGGTCGCTATCCCGGTCAACATTCCGGTCGACCTTTATACCGGTTGACGTATTAGTTTACCAGTCGCCCGACCAAGAGGACTCCGGTCTTCAAGTACCGGTCGCAGCATATAAGGGAGATACCGGTCGGGAAAGGGAGGTCCCGGTCGTGAGAATAATTAATTCCGGTCTCAATCTTACCGGTCCAGAACTGCTGCTGTTGTTGATACCGGTCGTCGACTGAGTGGATATTGGGCCGATCCCCATGAGACTGCATGGTCAATTGTGGCCCAAGGAATAAGATGTTAATGCTAAAATATAAGAATTCGGCTCAAATCCTTTGTAGTTAGTTAAGGAATTTGTTACGTCGCCCCAAATTAGTTTTAGCAGGTTAGATATCGGTCAAAGGATTAGATGGATTTAGAGTCGGGACGAGGGTGTTAAGATTAATTTTGTTTAATTAGAATTTAACGAGCGATGTCTCGTTTTATAGGTTCGACTCGGACTATTCAATTAGACGAGAGGTTTTAGCGGTGGACTGCAGGTGAGTTTTCTGAACTAAATACTTATTATCGAAAGCATGCGAAGCATATTTATTTCTAAATGTTGATTTATTTACATTGTCAAATTATAATGAAACGATTTAAGTGTGTTTTCAAATGTGATGTTATATGTATGCATACATTAATTGTGGAACATGTGACCTAAGTCGGGGAGTGTGGCCCGCCTACTCGTGCCGGGGAGTGTGGCCCGTTTATATCGTTGGGGGTGTGTCCCAACATTAAGGCAGCGCGAGTTAGACACATCGTCTTTGACGGTCGTGTGGTCTGTAGCATGTTTTACCTATGTGAAGTTATTAAATGTGGTTTGTAAATTCTGGAAAGTATTTTATTGCTTATCTGTTTAGAGGGATCTCACTAGACCTATGGTCTAACCCTCGCTATTTCAAATCTAAAATTCTTTTCAGGCCGTCGTGACATAGACAAAGGAGGTAAGGGTAAAGAGAAGGTTTAGCGGGGCGGATAGAAGACCAGTACTTAGTTTATTCTTTTATCTCAGTTGTGTATAGGTTGTTTACAACAAACCTTGATTTAACTATTCTATGTTTGGGACAGTTATGGCATGGATTATTTTTCGACCATTGAGAATTTTATTTTAAGAATCAATCCGTTTGTTTATATTTTTTTGGTTGGGTTGTTATAGTTGGTATCAGAGCCATAGTTTAAGAGATCTAGGTAACCAGATGGGTTTAGACTTAAACTTAGTAAGTGAATTACAACTGAGATTATAGGATGGCCGTAGGGAGTCGGGTGATAGAGTAATGAGGACTAACATGTAAGGTAAATTTAGAATTACATCTGGCCAGTGTAATTATAAATTTACAGGTACATGTGCGTGCTTAACTTGCTTTATTGCTTTGGGGGTTAGCTTATAGGAGTTTTATTGATGTTTTAATTGTAGCTATGACGAAAGGGTAACTAGGAGCAGATCGGTGCCAGCAGTAGAGGTGGCACCTGTTAATGAAGTGGTTGAGGATGGACCTGTTGCTCCTCCTCGTGCAGCTGCTAACCGAGGGAAGGGTCGCGGATGACCCAAAGGGAAGACAACAAAGAAAGCGACCACGCAAGTTAATGGACCAGCTGCGGGGACTAGAGGTGGAAAGACGACTCGTGTTGCGCGTCGAGCTAGAAGCGTGGATGCGGGACCAGAACTAGAAACCTCACTTCAGGAAAGTTCGGATTCGGTGAGGGGTCGAAGGCAGAATAGAAATCGTGGCGGGGGACGAACGCAGGGGTTTGTCATGCAAGAAACCTTTGCGGCTGAGATGGGGAAACTGCAAGAAACTTTGAACGCATTGTTGACGCAGCGATCCAATGAGGCGTCGGCAAGTAAGGGGGAGAGTGGGAGCAAAGAGGCAACTGAAGTGGCGGATTCACCGATGACTATGGTAGGGAGTCACTCGCAGACAACTTCTGCAGTAATGACCAAATCGGTGGGTGAAAAAGGATGTAGCTTCAAGGAGTTTGCTGCTTGCAAACCTCCTACTTACAAAGGTGAGTGCGACCCAGTTCTAGCGATGAAGTGGATAAAAGGAATGGAATTGGCCTTCGACACCAGCAAGTGTTCCGAATGGGACAGAGTTGTTTACGCCTTGGCTATGTTGAAGGATGAGGCGGTTATGTGGTGGGACGTGGAGTCTAGTTGACAGGGTTCAGCAGCAGCTAGAGAAATGTCGTGGGCTGAGTTTGTAAAGAGGTTCAAAGCACAATTTTGCCCTCTGGCGGCAATTAAGAAGTTAGAAGAGGAATTCTTAAGTCTGGAGCAGAGAGATATGACAGTTCGAGAATATACAACCAAGTTTATCGAGAAATCCAGATTTGCTGAGATTTATGTGCCTAACGAGGAGAGATGAGTTGAATGGTACATCTATGGGTTAAGAGGCAATATTCGGGAGTTTGTCTCGAACAAGGATCCAACAACTTTTCAGGCAGCGGTAAATGCAGCTGAGTTACGGGAGAAGGAAAGGAATCGTCAGGCCACCGAGAGAAACGGAGACAAACGGAAATGGGAAGGACCTAACCGTGATTCCAAGACGTTCAAATCAGCAAAACCCGACCATCGGGGTAATTCGAAGTTTGAGATTAAGCCATGTGGCAAGTGTAATCGGGTTCACAAGGGGGAATGTCTGTTGGAGCGTGAAGGGTGCTACAAATTTGGGAAAACTGGGCATATGGCTCGGGACTGTCACAGGTCGAGGTCGTGTTACCAGTGTGGGTCTACTGATCATATCAGGATTGATTGCCCTCAGCTGAAGAAGGGAACTGTTGGGGTGGTCGGAGATAAAGGGAACGAGAGGAAGGTGGAGCCAGCTCGGGCGAGAGCAAGAGCTTTTAATATGACAGCAGAAGAGGAAGTGGAGACGCTAGATGTGGTCACATGTACTTTTCCCATAAACTCGATTTATGCTAAGGTATTGTTTGACTCGGGCGCAAATCGTTCATTTGTGTCACCGAACTTCGTGCGCAAGTTACTTGTGAAACCTAAGAAGCTTAGTCAAGGGTTTGAAGTAGAAGTAGCCGATGATAGTTGAGTCCTAGTGGGAGAAGTATATGACGGGTGTAATATAGACATTGACGGTCATACATTTCCATTGCGGTTGTATCCGATGGGCATGGGGGAATTTGACGTCATAGTGGGGATGGATTGGTTAGCGTCTAACGATGCTAGTATCGTTTGTAATAAGAAGTTAATTCGGATAGCTTTGCTGGATCAGAAGGAAGTCATAGTATACGGGGATCGTCGGGATAGAAAGTCGTGCTTGATTTCGATGATCAAGGCTAAGCGTTGTTTAGTGAAAGGATGTGTGGGATTCTTAGCATATGTGGTAGACGCTAAGAAAGAGAAGAAGGGATTAGAATCTGTTCCGATAGTGTGTGAGTACCCGGAAGTGTTTCCGGAAGACTTAACCACTCTGCCACCGGATAGGCAAGTGGAGTTCAGGATAGATTTGATGCCGGGAGCGACACCAATAGCGAGGTCTCCTTATCGATTGGCTCCGGCCGAAATGAAGGAGATGATGACTCAACTGAAGGAGTTGTTGGATAAAGGTTTTATCCGTCCCAGTTCGTCACCGTGGGGAGCACCAGTATTGTTTGTCAAGAAGAAGGACGGGTCTATGAGAATGTGCATAGACTATCGAGAGCTCAACAAGGTAACAGTTAAGAATAAGTATCCGCTTCCTAGGATTGATGATCTCTTTGATCAGTTGCAAGGAGCGAGTTACTTCTCGAAGATAGATTTACGTTCGGGTTATCATCAGCTGAAGGTGAGAGAGGAGGATGTAGCTAAGACTGCGTTTCGTACGAGGTACAAACACTTCGAGTTCCTAGTCATGCCATTTGGGCTGACGAACGCACCGGCAACATTCGTGGATCTGATGAATAGGGTATGCAGTCCCTTTTTGGACAAGTGTGTCATCGTCTTCATTGATGACATACTGATATATTCACAGTCCATGAGCGACCATGAGGTACATCTGAGAGCTGTGTTGGAGTTACTTAAGCGGGAGAGGTTGTACGCCAAGTTCTCGAAGTGCGAATTTTGGCTAAGAGAGGTGCAGTTCTTAGGATACGTGGTGTCGGAAGACGGGATTAAGGTAGACCCAGCGAAGATTAAGACAATTGAGGAGTGGGAGGCGCCAAAGACGCCGTCCGAAGTGAGAAGTTTCCTTGGCTTGGCGGGCTACTACCGAAGGTTCATCTAGGACTTCTCGAGAATAGCCACGCCATTAACTGCCCTAACAAGGAAAAATGTTAAGTTCGCATGGAAGGGGACTCAGGAGGATGCATTCAGCGAATTGAAAAAGAGATTGAGTAGTGCACCGATTCTGTCGTTACCGAAAGGTATGGAAGGATTCGTAATTTACAGCGATGCTTCAAATCTTGGCTTAGGGTGCGTGTTGATGCAAGATGGAAAGGTAATAGCTTATGCGTCTCAGCAATTGAAAGAGCACGAAAGGAATTATCCGACGCACGATCTGGAGCTGGCGGCCGTGGTGTTTGCATTGAAGATCTGGAGGCATTACTTGTATGGGGTTAAATGCCAAATTTATACCGACCATAAGAGCCTTCAGCATCTATTCAATCAAAAGGAGTTAAACATGAGGCAGCGAAGGTGGATGGAATTGCTGAGTGACTATGACTGTGAGATTTTATATCACCCAGGTAAAGCTAATGTGGTAGCGGACGCCTTAAGTCGGAAAGATCATAGTTCAGTATCCAAAGTAGTAGCGTTTCGAATCGAGGCGATTTCAAGCTTTCTAGAAGAAGTCAAGCAATATGAAGAGGAAGCCGTATCGAGTGAAAATTTGAAAAGTGAAAGAATCGTGGGAATCATTGACTTGTTAACTGTGGACAATCGTGGGAGCAGATGTTATGAGCAAAGAGTGTGGATTCCAAAGCGGGGAGATCTTCGGAAGAGAGTATTGGAAGAAGCTCACAAGTCGCGATACTCAATTCATCCGGGAACCAATAAGATGTATCGGGATTTGAAGCAGAGTTATTGGTGGCCAGGCTTGAAGAAAGATATAGCCTATTTTGTGGAGAGATGTCTAACGTGTTTAAAGGTGAAAGCGGAGCATCAAAGACCGTACGGGGAACTGCAGTCGTTGGAAATACCGGTATGGAAGTGGGATGATATAGCAATGGACTTTGTAACGATATTGCCGCGATCACCTAAGGGGCACGACGCTATTTGGGTGATAGTGGATCGACTCACAAAATCTGCTCACTTTCTACCGATTAAGGAGACATACCCGCTAGAGAAGTTAGCTAAATTGTATATTGATGAGATCGTATCCAGGCATGGAGTGCCGACTTCTATTGTGTCAGATTGTGATGCTCGCTTCACGTCGACGTTTTGGAAAAGCCTTCAAAGAGAATTGGGTACACAGCTTAGATTGAGTACAGCGTATCACCTGCAGACGGACGGACAAAGTGAAAGGACTATTCAGATGTTAGAAGACATGCTCCGAGCCTGCGTGATCGATTTCAAAGGCTCATGGGAGACTCATCTACCTCTGATAGAGTTCTCTTATAACAATAGTTATCAGCCAGTATTCAAGCCGCTTCGTTTGAAGCGTTGTATGGGCGTAAATGCAGAACACCTTTATGTTGGAATGAAGTGGGTGAGAAGCAGTTAGCAGGACCAGAAATCGTACAAGTGACAGCCGACAAGGTTAATCAGATTAGAGAGCGATTGAAGATAGCTCAAGATCGTCAGAGAATGTATGCAAACAAACGAAGGAAGCCAATAGAATTTCAAATAGGAGACATGGTGATGCTAAAAGTTTCACCATGGAAAGGAGTTGTTCGTTTCGGCAAGAAGGGTAAGTTGAGACCAAGATACGTAGGACCGTTTCCTATAACGAAGCGGGTTGGAGAGGTGGCTTATAAATTGGAACTGTCGGCGGAATTGTGAGGAGTTCACCCTGTTTTCCACGTGTCCAACCTGAAAAAGTGTCTAGCCGAAAGTGACGTTGTGATACCATTAGAAGATGTCCAAATAGATGAGAGGATAAGCTTTGTAGAGGAACCAGTAGCAATTTTGGATCGCAAAGTGAAAAAGTTAAAGAATAAGGAAATTTCCTTGGTAAAGGTTCAGTGGCAATTCCACAAAGGGCAAGAAGCGACTTGGGAGTTAGAGTCGGTTATGAAGAGTCAATATCCCAGTTTGTTTTAATGAAGGAATTCCGGGGACGGAATTCTTTTGAGGGGGGAATATTGTAATAACCGGGTTAAAAGTTTAAGCATTAAAGTTTGGGGTGAGTTATTTGAAAGGACCTTTTAGAGGGGCTAAGTATGTAAAATGGGGAAAATGGGAATTAAAAAAACCCTAGGGATGTGGGTTTTCTTGAAGCGGCTGATGATTTTTGGTATAGGGAACTCTTGAAGGCATTAGAACGAGAGAGAGAAGCAGAAGGAGCTCAGTGTTCATCAATCTTCAAGGTAAAATGCTAATCCTAATCTCCTTAATAGTAAGAGTTTAATATCTAGTTTCTAAATTTGTATTAGAATACGATGTTGATTTTGGGGATCCATGGATTGAGTTTTGAGTCTGGGATCAATAGGACTGGATAGAAATTTAATGGGTGATTGGATTGTCTTATGGTTTGGAATTTTCCATTCGTTATGTGATTCATATGCTATGGATTCTTCGGGGTTTAATCATCAATCTGGGTAGAGGTATCTAGGATCTGGGATTTTCGTTCGGAAATCGGTCGTCTTAAATCCCGGTCGAGGTTCTGTGTCGATATCGGTCGACCCTTTCACCGGGCGCAAAAGAATGTTAATCCCCGGTCGAAGGGGTGGGTGTGGGCATCGGTCGTCGCACCGGTCGCTATCCCGGTCAACATTCCGGTCGACCTTTATACCGGTTGACGTATTAGTTTACCGGTCGTCCGACCAAGAGGACTCCGGTCTTCAAGTACCGGTCGCAGCATATAAGGGAGATACCGGTCGGGAAAGGGAGGTCCCGGTCGTGAGAATAATTAATTCCGGTCTCAATCTTACCGGTCGAGAACTGCTGCTGTTGTTGATACCGGTCGGCGACTCCGGTCGTTGACTGAGTGGATATTGGGCCGAGCCCCATGAGACTGCATGGTCAATTGTGGCCCAAGGAATAAGATTTTAATGCTAAAATATTAGTATTCGGCTCAAATCCTTTGTAGTTAGTTAAGGAATTTGTTACGTCGCCCCAAATTAGTTTTAGCAGGTTAGATATCGGTCAAAGGATTAGATGGATTTAGAGTCGGGACGAGGGTGTTAAGATTAATTTTGTTTAATTAGAATTTAACGAGCGATGTCTCGTTTTATAGGTTCGACTCGGACTATTCAATTAGACGAGAGGTTTTAGCGGTGGACTACAGGTGAGTTTTCTGAACTAAATACTTATTATCGAAAGCATGCGAAGCATATTTATTTCTAAATGTTGATTTATTTACATTGTCAAATTATAATGAAACGATTTAAGAGTGTTTTCAAATGTGATGTTATATGTATGCATACATTAATTGTGGAACATGTGACCTAAGTCGGGGAGTGTGACCAGCCTACTCGTGTCGGGGAGTGTGGCCCGTTTATGTCGTTGGGGGTGTGTCCCAACATTAAGGCAGCGCGAGTTAGACACATCGTCTTTGACGGTCATGTGGTCTGTAGCATGTTTTACCTATGTGAAGTTATTAAATGTGGTTTGTAAATTATGGAAAGTATTTTATTGCTTATTTGTTTAGAGGGATCTCACTAGACCTATGGTCTAACCCTCGCTATTTCAAATCTAAAATTCTTTTCAGGCCGTCGTGACTTAGACAAAGGAGCTAAGGGTAAAGAGAAGGTTTAGCGGGGCGGATAGAAGACCAGTACTTAGTTTATTCTTTTATCTCAGTTGTGTATAGGTTGTTTACAACAAACCTTGATTTAACTATTCTAAGTTTGGGACCGTTATGGCATGGATTATTTTTCGACCATTGAGAATTTTATTTTAAGAATCAATCCGTTTGTTTATATTTTTTTGGTTGGGTTGTTATAGAACCCTAGTCACAAATAATATCAAAACACATTGACCAAATCCACAATTCACTCTTAATTTTATCTTAAGTTTCTCATGTGTTGTAAGATATTGTAATTGAAAGTTTATGTTATTATTGAAGGGCATTGGAGCATGGGTCATTACAATAACCAATGACATTTATCATTTACCAACCAATTATCTTATTGACGGATTTTAGTTATTTTTAATATGTTATTCAAAGCTTTCTACACACAAATAAAAAAAACATACAAAAGGTCTTTACTAGGCCTTATTATTTTTTGATATGACAGTTAATTTTCATGTTTTATTGAAGTTGGGGTTTTAAAAACCAAAATTTCCAATGGAACATGAATTCAACTTAAAAAGTCCAAAGTTTTGAAAAGGTTAATAAGGTGAATTAAAGAAAGGTGTTGCTATATGCACCCTAGTCTAGGGTGCATATGGCACCTAGACTAGGGTGTAATTAGAATCACCCATTAAAGAAGAATCAACTAAAGTTGAATGGTTTGTGGTACAATTTTGAAAGAGTCAAAGAAAAGATTCGATTTTGGTCATCTTAATTTCCAGGAAATAGAAAGGACAATAATTAAATATTGTATACAAAAATATTAACATTTTATGGTCTATATTTTTTTTTAAAAATTGAGTAAATTACATAAGTCATTCATGTTATATTCTCAAAATTGGAGAATTGCAATTATAATGGGAAAAATTACACCCGCATCCCCAACATTTAAATTAATATTAATTCAAAAGTTAGCTATTAATTGAAAAGTTAGCTGATAAATTTATCATGTTTGATAAAAACTAATTGATAAACTAGATGACAAATGTAAGAATATGAAAAAAGACATGTTAAAAAACTATAACATTATATAATGTAATTAAAACAAACCATGAAGACATTTGATCATATTAAAATAAATAGTAACAAACATAAATACTTTTTTCAATTATGTAGGTTTATGAATATTCATTGCATACTACATAATAATATTAATTATAGATATGATTGTATTTTTAAAGTTATTTTAATATAATTTAGTGAAAAACAAAGTAAATTACTACGGTTGCTTAAGGTTCTTTATGAAATTCTTATAAGCTAACACCATGTTGAGTGATTGTTGGAAAAGTTTTTATGAAAACTTAACACAACTTCTTCTCTCTTTTAACAAAAAAGAGGTTTTTTGTTGTATTTTATTTTAATAAGTTAACATCCTTATAATTAGTTATTTAATTTACTTTATATCCCTTGCTTTTTTATTTTTTATTTTACATCCTTATTATATTAACACAAATAATCGAATATGAACTAAAATGCAATGAAAATATACGTTTCTTTTTTACAAGTTATACCATTATAATCGTCTCGTCAATACCTTCAAAATGAGCCTAATATTGAATATTTTTTATTTAACAGTACTATTAAATATCATGTCCAAATTAATTTGTTTTATATTTCTTATATTTCAATTTTTCATTTTACACCCGATTATTTTCAAGATTTAATGTTGCATTTACCATCCTTATAATTAGTTATTTAATTTACTTTATATCCCTTACGTTTTCATTTCTCATTTTACGCTTATCTTGTTAACACAAATAATCATATATGAATAGATGGACAATGAACAAATACATTTCTTTTTCTATAAATTATATCATTATAATTGTCTCATCAATACCTTCAAAACGGACACAATATTGAATATTTTTTTTAATTAAACCGTACTATTAAATATCATGAATATCTACGCTTTATTTTTTTCACCTTTAGCATATTAAATATAATAATCATAGACCAACTAAAATATATTAAAAACACATTTCATTTTTATTATAAATTACACTATTATTATTTTTCATCAATATTTTCAAAATAAACTTATTTTTGAATATTTATTGATCTTGTAGTATTATAATATAGAATAAATACGTACCAATTTACTATATATATATCTATAGCATATCAATAAACATTTGTAACGGTTATTGTAGAAAAAATCTGGTATACAAATCTATACATACCTATATTAGGTATTTTTTTAATTAAATTTATGCAAAATGTATAACCATCTACATTGTAAAAGTATGCAACTAACATCAATATGGACAAAAAGAAAACAAAAATGAAATAT
Organism: Arctium minus; assembly: GCA_954870635.1. Classification (NCBI taxonomy): domain Eukaryota; kingdom Viridiplantae; phylum Streptophyta; class Magnoliopsida; order Asterales; family Asteraceae; genus Arctium; species Arctium minus. The sequence goes on from OX941081.1 coordinate 162,921,477, forward strand.
GACTGATTTATTTTTATTGGAAGATCTACAATTTTTCGGTCACACAATTCACCTTTATTAAGACTAGAACTATTAATGACATTTATAGAGTATCTTCTGAATGATGTACACATATTAGATGAAAATGCATGCCAAAGTACTTCAGCGTCAATGCATGATTCACATATTTGTGCACCAAGCGACTCAAGCATCATGTTTTCATACATGAAACATGGTTGCCATTTTGATTTCGAGATATTTCGAGAGCGAATACATATCTTTGTCAATTGTTTTTTCGATTTCACGATGTTTCACGCCGTATCACGCGCGGATACATAACTAGTTTCTAATTAAAAAGTTCAATCAAAATCAAGGAAAAATGTTTGGTTTTTTCAAAAGATACGATTTTTTTTTAAAGATATGATATTTGGTTTTTTAGATTTAATATTAAAGGTATACTAAAAAAAGGTGGAAAAAAACTTGGAGAATAAGCTAAACATACAATGAATAAAATTAGATCTTCTGTAATCACAAAAATAAATTAATTTATGGTATTAAACATAATTTGAAAATGATTCTAAAATATATACTTTTACTCATCTTAAGGTATATATATAGAGGGAGGATCAAACGAGAACAGTAACTATTTAAAAGAACACGAGAATTAACAAAATCATTAGTGATTTTACATTAACGTGGAAAAAAGCCACGCGGACCTGAAGCCGCGGTCAAAGTCCTTTTTTCGTGTGTTAATGTAAAATCATTAATGATTTTGTTAGTTCTCGTGTTCTTTTAAATATGTATTGTTCTCGTTTGAACCCGACTCTCTCTCTCTCTATATATTTTAAATAATTTGACAATTACAACAATTATGGAAAAATATAGTCAAGGTCAACAATTGCATCCTACAAACAAAATAGTCAGCTATATGCCCATCTTCATCCTCACCGTCAACATTCATCTACACGCATATCATGTAGGACCGTAACAAGTCAAACGTGTTTAAACAAGAGTTGTTTGTATAATTTAATCGAACAAACAAACGAATATTAATAATAAATAAGATGAAATCATTTATGTTCATATTTATATGTTAAAAAATATATTTGTTCGTGTTCATTTATATTCGTTCGTTAAGATGTTAAATGAACGGATGAGCATAAACAAACATAAATGAATGGGCACAAATGAACAAATATCAATCATCGTTTCGTTACTAACACTACTAGGAAAAGGGCCAAAATCGGCGGACATTTCCGGTAGATAATCCGCCAGAAATAATCCTGCGGATTTTCGGCGGATTTCCGGCGAATGTCAGAGGAGTCAAAACCCGTTGACTTTCGCCGGAAATCCGTCGGAATATTTTTTTTCTTTTAAAATAATATGTTTTTCCGGCGAATTTTAAATTTTTTTTAAATTATTTCAGATTTTAGAAAATTAATTAAAAAAATTCGGCTGATTTCCGACGAATAATAATTAATTAATTAATATCCGTCGGAACATATTTAATTAATTTTTTCTTTTTTCTCTAGAAAAAGTTTTTTTTTAAAATTACGTTTTTAGTCCCTGAGCTTTGTTGAAAATTTTTATTTCCGTCCTTATGGTTTTGAAATTATGGTTTTCATCCTTATTGTATATAATCTATTACTTTTTTCGTTATTATGATTTAAATTGTATTGATTTTTTCATTCCTATGGTTTACATTTCATTTATTATTTAGTCATTCACATTTAAAAGCAGTATTTTGGTCTGAGGGATGAAAATAAAAATGAATTGCAAACCATAAGAATGAAAACTGAAATTTCAAAACCATCAGGACGAAATTTGCAATTTTTAACAAACCACATGGACGAAAAACGAAATTTACTCGGTTTCCGGCGGATTTTTATTTAAAAAAAATAAAAATAAAAAATTTGCCGGAAATCCGCAGGAAATATTTAACTATTTTTTTCCTTTTTCTCCGAAAAAATTAATCAATTTTTCAAAAAAAGAATAAAAACTCCGCCGGTAGTTTAAAAATAATATAACAAAATGAAAAATGTAACACCCAAAAAATATATATTAAACAATGTTCTAAAAAACTCGCCGCACAGCCGCCATGGCGCTCCATGGCACCAAGACTTATGTGTCACGCCACGTTAAGCCCGTGGCACGCCATGGCCTAATGCGCAATTATCGTAATGAGATATTTGATTTTTCTTTACGTTTTTAATGTCTTATTTGCAAGTTTTTAATATATAACCTAATTTAACTTGCTTATTACTATTGACTCATTGACTAACACCACAAAACATACGGTTTTTATATATTATTATATATGAATTAGAAATTTGACCCCATAAGTCACGCCTTGAAAACGCAATGGCTTCGCCGTGGCTCCTAAGGCTTGAGGCTTGGCCTCGCCGCTACGCCACGCCTCACGCCATTTAGAACCTTGATATTAAAACCTTGGGATTTAAAGAGTCGGTGCCCTTTTTTGGAATTGGGTGTGTGGCATGATGTTTTACCTTAGCTTGTTTCATCGACATTTTGGACTCGAAGAAGGCCGACCGAAGGAAAACGACGTCGGGTACATTACCAGCGATTGTGCCGGCGACAGTGACACTTGGTCACAATCTCCTGGCACTATCGCCTGGCTTGTACAGAATGGTGGTGGAGGACGGCGACTATGCCCGCGACTATGACACTGGTCACTGTCGTGGGGCACTGTCGCAAGGAACAAACAGAAAGGGACTGGACCCGGGCGACTATGACCAACGACCTTGCCCTGGTCACAATCGCATGTCATAGTCGCATGCGGGCCATAGGGCTATTTATTGGGTGCAACTCGTTTTTGGTATCAAAAATCAGATTTGGGAAGTTGGGTCCAGACCTTCCATTGTCATTTATGCATTCTACCAACCAAATCTCTTGACCATTGATGATAATCTAGGTATTATTAAAGCATTCATTGTTGATGGTTCAAGTCTCCTCAAAGTTCTAGTCTCAACTCATCATCACTAATTCTTGGTATTCTAGGGTTTTGAAATATAACCTTACAAGGTGAGTTCCTCCTACCTTACAAACTTTATACATGTGTAACTATGGATTTTAACCTACTAATCATCTCCATTTTAATTTCTTAAGTTGGGTGAATTCTCACCAAAACCCTAATTTTGGAGATTTTTAGGGTTTATTTGGATAAACATGGTTTTCAGGGAAATGAGTTTATATCTTGGATTTACTTGTGAAATGATGCATTAGAGACACGTTTTCTTTGCTTTCATGTGCATATGCTTAAGGTCACAAATTAAGATTTTGGAAAGTTGATGAATATTAATAGAATGGATATTTGAATAAGTAAGAGTATATATATATATATATATATATATATATATATATATATATATATATATATATATATATATATATATATATGTACTTGTGGAAATACTACGCAATGGTAATGTGTTGGAATCTCTTTGGATCTACATATGAAATTACTTGGACTCTTGGTTATATATTTTTGATGGCAATCAAATTGTTAAGTATTGATGATTGGCTTCTTATATGAGTACATGCATAAATGGTTACTGTTAGAGCATAAATCTGTTGGATACAAGATCAAGAAGACTGAAGGTCAAAGTTGAGAAAGTCAAAGTTGCTAAAGTCAAATCTCATTCAAAGTCAAAGTTTATTTGTAATAAGTCAATGTATTTTGTATTTTCCTTGTATTAGGTATTAGTATAAATAGTTTCCTTTCTTTGTAATTTAAAAAATATACGAATTAGAGAATATCTTACTGTTGTATTCTAGAGAGAGAAAGCTTGAGAGAGAGAGAGAGAGAGAGAGAGAGTTCGTTAGAGAGAGATTGTAAAGAGAAATTTTGTAATCTTGGAATTGAGAAATTAATCAAACAGGTAATTGATTGTAAACCTTGTTGTGTTTGATTAATCTTGTTTAGAAACTAGATTCAGAGACACACAATTGGTATTAGAGCAGATCTAAATCGAGATAAATCAAGAAATGCGTATGTTCATACTGTTCATCGAAGTCCAGATTGATTTTCAGTTTTAGTGAGTTTTTGAAGTTGTAATCGATTAGGTTTTGTTAGGAAAGAGTAATCGATCGAGTTTGTATAGATAGATTTGTCTATTGCACTGTAATGAATTCGAATTTTCGAATTTTTGTGATTTTTGTAAACACGAGTTATTGACACTGTTCTTATTCAAAATTGTAATTTTGGTGTTTTTGATCGAAAAATCAGTGTTAGTTTTGTGTTCGAGTTGTTTAGAAGGTCAAATTGTCGAAGTTTCAAGTTGAAATTCTAGGCAGAAATAAGTTTTTGGTGAATTTGGACGTTTTTAGAGGTATGCGGGTTGTTCTTGAGTAATGCGGGTCTATCATCGGATTGTGCGGGTCACTCATCAATATTAATACAAGTTTTTCAGAGGAATGCGAGTCATTCAAAGTCCGAAGTTGAAATGCATTTGTTTCTCGAAAGCTTGATATACGGGTGAAACTTGACACGCATATTGTGAAATGCGTTTGCTTAGTGAAACGCATAACAGAAAGTTATGACTCCTTGTGACACGCATAGTAGAGACTTGATATTCTTTGTGACACGCAAAGTGAAGGAATTCGGTTCAAGAGTGACACACATATTGGAGGAATTCGGTTCAAGAGTGACACGCATATTGGAGGAATTCGGTTCAAGAGTAATACGCATATTTGAGAAATGCGTTTCTAGAGAGACACGCATAGCAGAAATGACTTAGCTTAATTTTTTTTTTGTGTTTTTCGTATTTCAATTTTTTTTTCTTATTTCTTGTTTGTTTCATTTGGACTAACGATCAGTTCTAGTTTCTTATTGTTATATTTTTCAAACAGGTTATACAAGATGACTTCCAAAGATACACTTTCAATTGGTACTGATGTTAAGCCTCCAGTTCTATTCAAAGGCGAGTATAAACAATGGAAGGACAAATTCTTGGATTTCATAGATCGACATTCAAATGGAGAGAATATTCTTCTGTCTATCACTGAAGGTCCAATGGCTCCAATAACAGTTCAAGTACCTGATGTTGATTCTTCTGATAGTGAAGATGGGACTGAGGAAAGAGAGCAAAAGATGAAAACAGTGACAGTGGATATTTCTCAATATTCTGAAGAACAGAAAAGCCGATACAAAACAGATAAACAAGCGAGATCATTACTTCTTCAAAGCATTCCGAATGAGATCTACATCAATATTGATAGTTATAAAGCAAATGCTAAGAAGATGTGGGATCAATTGCAAAAGATGATGATGGGATCCAATGTTGGAAATCAGATGAAAGTGGCAAACTGCATCAATAGTTATGAGGAATTCAAAGCTAAGGAGAATGAGAGTCTAGAAGATACATATGAGAGGTTTGTATTGCTTCTGAATGAGCTGACAAAGAATAAAGTAAAAAAGAAGCAGTTGGAAAACAATGTCAAATTTCTGAGTATCCTACGCCCGGAATGGAAGAAGCATACAAGAAGAATGAAACAAATGAAGGATTTGAATGAAGTTCCTTTACATGAAGTATATGAGACTTTGAAACAGAATGAAGAAGAGGTTGAAGAGAAAAGAGCTGAGAAGAAGAAGGAAGCACAGGTTTCTAATCCTATTGCCTTAGTAGCCGGAGAGAAGGTGAAAGAAAAGAAAGAGAAGAAAAAGAAGAAAGTTCTTACCAGTTCTGAGTCAGATTCTGTTTCAGATAGTGATGATGGAGAGAATTTGAAACAAGCCATGCTGCTGTTGACCCGTGCATTATAGAAGAAATTTTACAAAAAGCCAGGATCAAATTCTCAACGCTATTCTTCATCCAGTTCAAAGAACCACGAGCACCGACAAAAAGTGGAAGGTAAGAGGTATAAAGAAGATAGATATGTGGAGAAGAAACCAGATGAGAAGAAGAAGTTTATGAATGACTACACCGCTGTTGAAAAGCCAGCAAATGATTCAATCAAGTGCTACAATTGCGGCAAGATGGGTCATTTTGCAAAAGATTGTCGAAAGCCGAAAGTTCGCAACTCTCAGTACTATCAGAATAAGTTGCTTTTGGCAAGACAACAAGAAGCGGGTGTTGCTCTAATGGCTGAAGATGAGTTTTGGCTGGATTACTCAGAAGGAGAAGAGGATGACAAGAAAGAAGAAACAACTCATATCTGTCTCATGGGCAAAGAAGTAAAGGATGATGAGTCAGATGATGAGGCAGTTAATGAGGTATTAAAATTATCTGAAAAAGATTTTATTACCAAAATGGAAACCATGGTGGTTGAGCTACAAAATTTACAAAATAATCTGAAAAAGGAAAAAGAAAAAGTTGCTAAAAAGAACAAGAAGATCTTTGAGCTTAATACATCTGTTATTTCAAACAAAGATCTAATTGATTCTTTACGCAAGTCTGACTTTGATTCTAAATCTAAAGTAGATTGTTTTGAAAAGAAGATTTCTAAGTTTGAAGGTAAAGTGTCTAAATATGAGTTTGAGAAAAATGAATCTGCACTAACTGTTTATAAACTGCAGGTTGAAAACAAGAATTTAAATAAGAAGGTAAATGGTCTGGAAGCAAAACTTTATGCGAGAGGTCAAACAGATCAAATCATTTTTCTAAATGCACCTAACGAAGAGGCTGATGTTAAAGAGAAATGGGGACTTGGTTTTGAAAACCCCCATTATCTTAAGAAAGCTATCAGAAAACAGCCGGCACTTTATAACTATGATTTTCTTGCTTGTGCTGGTAAACATACTCATTTAAAACCCAAATTTGTTACCAAATTGCCAGAAGAAGTTGAGGACCAAGAAACTGAAAATAGAAAGAATAAAAAGAAAATGCAACTACCGTTTAACTATGAAAAGTTAAATGATAGCTATCTTTCCAAAACACCAAAAGTTCTTTCAACTGACTATTTTGTTAGTTATTCCGCTTCTGAGATGAAGGCAAAACCTGCAATTGCAAAGGTTTATGTTCCTACATCTATTCTTGAAAGCAAAATAGTCAAGCTTGAAAATGTGTTATCTGATGAAAAACTTTTGGTTGATATTCAACAAAATGTAATTTTTACAGTTGTAAAGAACACTGTTTTTCAAAATAAATCTTCAAAGTGTTCTACAGTTTCTAAGGTATCTCAATCTTCATCTGATAATTCTGATGACTTATTTGAGTCTGCAAATGATTATTTTAATTCTGATGATGGGTGCATGGAAAAATCTGATATGTTTGATGTCAATTCTACACTTCCTGATCATTCTACTTGTCTTAAAAATGACAAAGTGTTACCAAGTGGTGTAAATACTGTTGAATCATCAACTAAGGTTGGTGAATCAATTTCTGTAACTGCTGATTACTATGCTAATGGTAAGAAACATAAGAAACAGCGATTACAGAAACAGAAATACACTGGTACACGAAAGAATATTCAGTCTCGGAAATCTGCTTTTCCTAATAAATCTATATCTTATGTTTCAGATTTAAGGAAGAAAAAGTTGAAAGCTCAATCCGAATGGAGACCAAAACGGAAGGAGGATGAGATAGTGGAATCAGTTTCTGATAATACTTGTAATAGATCAGTTAGTAGTGATATTGATGTGATTGATCAAATTGCTTCTAATAATCAAAACCTTGTAACTTCTTACAAGAGATATTCAATAAAGCAATTGATTCAATTGTCTCCTATTACTACTACATCTTATCCTTATCAGATAAATGATTTTGCTTATTCTCATAATTCTTCTGATTGGTATGGATCTTATCATGTTAATTCTTCGAGATCAAATGTTTTTCAAAGAAAAGGAGGATCCATATTTAAATGGATACCAAAATCTTGTGCTAATCTGTTAGGACCCGTTTTTAAATGGGTACCTAAAGTTATTGTTTCCTGATTTCTCTTGCAGACCCGACATATGTGGTACTTGGATAGTGGATGTTCCAAGCATATGACTGGGCAAAAATCTTTATTGTCTAACTATACAGAGAAATTCAGTGGAAATGTCAGATTTGGAAACGATCAACTTTCACCTATCTTAGGATATGGTGACATCATTCAAGATAACATAACGATAAGTAAGGTGAGTTATGTCGAAGGCTTGGGGCACAACATATTCAGCATAGGTCAATTCTGCGATAAAGGGTTAGAGGTCAACTTCAAGTCTAAGAGTTGCTCAGTTCGCACTGAAGATGGAACAGAACTCTTATCTGGAAATCGAAAGACAAACCTCTACACCATCCATTTGTCCGAAGTTCAGATTGACAGTCAAGTATGCTTATTGTCAAAAGCTTCAACGCAGCAAAGTTGGCTCTAGCACAGACGATTATCTCATTTGAACTTTCGTTACATCAACAAGCTGGTTCGTGGGAAATTGGTCAAAGGACTTCCTGAGCTGAAATATGAACGAGAACACTTATGCGCAGCATGTGAAAAGGGTAAGATGAAGAGAGCCGCTCACAAACCGAAGCCTGAACCAAGCACTAGTTCTCCGTTAGAACTGTTACATATGGATTTGTGTGGTCCAATGAGAACTCAGAGTTTGGGAGGAAAGAAATACGTGTTGGTTATTGTGGATGATTATTCAAGATATACGTGGGTCAAATTTCTTCGTTCAAAAGATGAGACACAGGAAGTTCTCATTAATTTCTTAAAGACGACCCAAGTGAAAATGCAGCGACAAGTCAAGTTTCTTCGTACTGACAATGGCACAGAATTCAAGAACAAGATTGTTGATGAATATCTTGAATCAGTTGGGATTTCACATCAGTATTCTGCTGCTAGAACGCCTGAACAAAATGGAGTAGTCGAAAGGCGAAATCGGACGCTAGTCGAGGCCGCTCGGACTATGCTTAGTCAATCGGACTTACCTCTATTCTTGTGGGCAGAAGCTGTGTCGACTGCATGCCATACTCAAAATCGTTCCATGATACACCGCCGTTTTCAGAAGACTCCATATGAGATGATCAACAACAGAACACCGACTATCAAATATTTTCACGTATTTGGGTGTAAATGTTTTGTGCTTAACGACAGAGAGAGTTTGAATAAATTCAGTGCTAAGGCGGACGAAGGCATTTTTATCGGTTATTCTTCAACATCTGCTGCATATCGTGTATATCTAAAGAAGTCAAAGACAGTTGTAGAGAGCGTGAATGTTGATCCAAACTCTCTCAGTGATTTGATAACGACCCTCTTTTATACTTAGTGAAAATTACGTTTTAATATGTATTAGTGTTTCACCATCAGCGATCAGACTGAGTCTGTTCAGTTATCACTGATGACCTTTCTTGTAAACATTTCATATGTATTAGTGTTTCACTATCAGCGATCAAACTGAGTCTGTTCAGTTATCACTGATAGTTTCTGAAATAAACAGCCAACGTAATCCCTGAAGACAAGTCTCGCGTCAACATATGTTCATAGCTGAATCGAAGACGAAGCTGCTGAACAAAAAGAAGTCTACTAGTGACCTGATGCGGATATCAGTGAAGCAAAGACAACTCTACATATACGCGAAGGAACATGAGGAAAGGCTTCAGCGATAGCTGAACCTCTCTTTCACTGCAAGAAGAGATACTCAGCGATCAATCGATCACAAAGCTTATGTCTCAAGTTTCCTTTTGTCTTATCTTGCACAACCAGTACGATGTGTCAGAACGGACATGTCTCTGCCACAAATCGTACAACAACTCTGTCAACTACACTGTTCATGATACGGCCGAAAGCATGTCTCCCAAAGTCAGACTCCCAAAGCCAATCTGTGAACGCCACGTGTAAAGTACCCTGCCATGCATTTAATGCATAAGGTATAAATAGGAAGTTCACCCCTTCATCTGAAGGTGTGCTTAATCCTTGAACTCCATATAGAAACCCTTGTTTTCTATCTCTCTTAATCCCCCATTCTCTGAATTTCTTGTGCAATCATCTTAGTGTTTCTTAAGTTTGTTTAGATTGAGTCTGTCTTAATCTTATTCCGCAACAAACTTGTAAATTGTAATTGATTTATCAATAAACAATTTATTAAACTTTAATTTCTGTGTTTGTATTCAACCGCCCCCCCCTTCTACAAACTTGTTAAGTACCTTCGGGACCAACAAGTGGTATCAGAGCAGTTTGTTTAATCTAATAAACAAGATCTTGCTGTATACTCTTCCTTGCTATTCTAAAATGGCACTAAACACAAACACAAACTACTATGATAATGGTTCACTTTCTAAACCTCCTCGATTTAGCAGAGATAACTTTTCTCTATGGAAAAATCGAATGATGCTATTTCTTGAAGGTGCGGATCCTACTATACCTGAATATATAGAAAACGGACCCTATGAACCTGTTAGAATTATAGCTGCGGTTCCCGCTACTGCCACCACTGAAGCTGTCCCTGAACGATATGTCGTTAAGGAAATAAGACAGTGGAGTGATGAAGATAAAAAGAAGGTAGACATAGATGCAAGAGCAAAGACCATTATATCAATGGCTCTGCCTGATGAAGTTTTCCATTCCATCATGCATCTAAAAACTTCTAAAGAAATGTGGGAAACCATATGTGTTCAATATGAGGGCACCACTGAAATCCAAGAGACTCGAAAGATTAACTTGGTAAGACAGTATGAAAGTTTTATCGCTGGAAAGAATGAATCTCTTTCTGACATTCATCAGCGGTTTAACTGCCTAATCATTGACCTAAGAACTGTTGGTAGGACCTATTCTAATTCTGAGGTCCTAACAAAATTCTTGGAAAGTCTTCCTGAAAGCTGGGACAGTTATTCAATATGTCTTAAGCTGACAAAAGACTTACATACTCTCTCTCTAAGCACTCTGTATGGAATATTGCTCAACTATGAGCAATCTAATCTCCTGAAGAAGAATCTTGTAAAAGATTCTAAAGACTCCAAAAGCACTCCTGTTGCTTTAGTTTCATCAGAGATAATTCCATCTCAGCGATCTACTCTCACCATCACTGAGTTAGATTCTGAATCTGAGGATCTATCAGACCCTGATCTTTCAGAGTTTAATGAGTCCTTAGCACTCTTGACAAACTATTTTAAGAGATTTGCAAGAAAGAATAACTTCCGAAGAAGTAAACCTCTCTCTCTTACTGATAAGGCTACAGCCACTTGCTATAACTGCGAAAAAATTGGATATTTTGCTAGTGAGTGCAGGTCGAAAAAGGTCTTCAAACCTTCTACCTCAAGAAGATCCAGTGATGACAAATACCATAAGCTGAATAACAAATATCAAAAGCTGAAAAGCTATCAGAGAAAAGGTAAAGGTCTCATCGCTGAAGAACATGACTGGGCTGAATCAGAAGAATCATCTTCTGATGAAGAAGAAGTCGCTAATCTTTGCCTCATGGCTGAGATTAAAGAAGAAGTAGAAGAACCATCTGAACCTTCTATGAGCTACATATCATCTCAGGTATCTATCTCTACAAATCCCTCTCTGTCTGAAGCTGAGAGAAGTCGCGCTGTTGATGTGCTGACGATTGACCTTTATAATGCTCTAAATGACAAAACTCAAGCTGAAAATAAAAATGTTTATTTAACTCAAGAGTTAGAGAAATGTCATGAAAAGATCAGTGAACTAAATCTTTTAGAAGAAAAGTTGAAAGATCAAGTCATTATAAATGAAATCATCAGCATTGAACGCGAACAAGCCATCGCTGCTCTAAAAGCAGAAAAGGCTCATGTTGAAAAATGGTGCAAATCATCAACAAAGATCTCTGAGATAATAAATGCTCAAACTCCTGAAAGTGATAGAACTGGTCTTGGTTTTTGGACACCACAGGATGATCCTAAAGAAGAAAGTTCCTCGCTTAAGTTTGGAACTTTTGTCACATCTTTCTTTGACACTTCTTATAATCAATTCTATCCCTGTTCTTCTTCAAATCCCATCTCTGAGGAAAAATCCAAAGACACTGTGTCTACGGATAAAGGAAAGTCCATTCTCCTTCCTCAGAAGACAACCAGGAAAGCAAAGCTGAAAATTCCTTCTAAACCTTCAGCTAAGAAATCCTCTAGCTCTGTGATAGAAATTTTTGATCTCTGTCCTCCAAAGCTAAAGGTTGATCTAAAGCCCGTGAGATCTGAAGAAATAAAAGTTCCTCCCAGATCTCGTGCAAAAGGCATTCTTGGAGCTGGTCCTGCTCATCTTAAACTTGCAAAACCTTCTACTGATCCTAAAACTATTTTCAAATACAGAAAATGTTATCACTGTGGTTTTACTGATCATATTGCAAGTAAATGTCCAAATACCACCAAAGCTGATAAAACAGCTAAAGTGAAGAAAAACACCACTAAGGTTAAGAAATTAACCAAAGTGAAGGTTACCACTGAAGCTGAATCTTCATCAGCTGTGAAGACTGTTGAATCTTCCTTATCCACTAACTCTGAAGGACCCATTGAAAAATGGGTACCAAACAACGCTTAATATTCCTTATGTATGCAGGGATCAAAGGGCATCTGGTATCTCGATAGTGGATGTTCTCGTCATATGACTGGACAAAGAGACCTGCTCACTGAATACAAGGAAGAGAAAGGTCCCTCTGTGACTTTTGGTGGAAATGGAAAAGGATTTACCCGAGGGTTTGGTGTCCTCAGCAATGGGACAACTACCTTTCGAAGAGTCGCTTATGTAGATGGACTGAAGCACAATCTTCTAAGCATCAGTCAACTATGTGATAAAGACTACGAAGTTCGCTTTTCTAAGAAAGCATGTTCAGTGGTAGATGAAAATGGAAAACTTGCTCTCAGTGGTTATCGCAGAGAAAATGTCTATGTAATAGATATGGACTCTACTATCACTGAAAACTTATGTTTTCTCTCTAAGGCCTCTTCTGATGTCAACTGGCTATGGCATAAAAGGCTCTCTCATCTAAACTTCAAAACCCTAAATTCTCTCTCATCTAAGGAACTGGTTTCTGGTCTTCCTCAGCACTCATATGCTAAAGAATCTCTCTTCTCAGCATGTGAAAAAGGAAAAGAAACAAAAGCTAGTTTCAAGTCAAAACAAGTTTCCTCAGTGACAAGTCCTCTTCAGCTCTTGCATATGGATCTGTTTGGCCCTGTCAACATCCAATCAATAGCTGGAAAGAAATATACGCTTGTCATTGTAGATGAATATTCTCGTTACACCTGGGTTATCTTTCTTCGCTGTAAGAGTGATACTCCAGAAGAACTAATATCTTTTGTCAAAAAGATGGAAGTGCTGAACAATCTTACTGTTCGTTCAATAAGAAGTGATCATGGAACTGAATTCAAAAACAGTTCCCTGAACAATTTCTTTGAGAACAAGGGAATCTCTCACAACTTCTCTTCAGTAAGAACACCTCAGCAAAATGGAGTCGCTGAAAGAAGAAACAGAACGATCATAGAAGCTGCTAGATCAATGCTCAACGATTCTCACCTCCCTACTCAATTTTGGGCAGAAGCTGTAAACACTGCATGTTTTACTCAAAACAGATCGCTGATAATAAAGCGATTTGGGAAGACAACTTATGAACTTTTTCTTGGAAGGAAGCCTTCTATCAGTTTTCTTCATATCTTTGGTTGTCAGTGCTTTATCTTAAACAACAGAGATCAACTTGGAAAGTTCGACCCAAAAGCTGATGATGGAATATTTCTAGGATATTCCTCCATCTCCAAAGCCTACAGAGTTTTCAACAAGAGAAGACAATCTGTAGAAGAAACAATTCACGTCACTTTTGATGAAACTCGCTCAGCGAACTCTAAACCAATCGCTGACAATGAAGAGTTAAATGCTTGGATGCTTTCTCACTACAGAGAAACTGAACCTTTCTTCTCAAACCATCAGCATTCTGATCCTTCAGCCGCTAATGATTATCCAAACATTATACATCCTACCGCTGAATCCACCTCATGGGTTTCAGCTGAACCTCTAAACACACTCCTACCATCAAATCTGCCTTCGTCGGAAAACCTCTCTAGTGAATCTACTCAACAGTTAATCGCTGATGAACCTCAAACATCCTCATCAGTAAACATTCCAATTGTTGATCCAACCTCTGAGTTAAGCAATAATGCTCCTGCTCAGCGATGGAACAAAGATCACCCAATAGATCAAATTCTCGGTGATCCAGATGCAGGTATTCAGACACGACGAAGCTCAGGTAATATCTGTCTCTTTGTAAACTTTCTCTCTTTAATAGAACCAAAGAAGACTGATGATGCCCTCAGAGATCCAAACTGGGTCAGCGCTATGCAAGAAGAGCTGACTGAATTTTCTCGAAACAAAGTTTGGAATCTCGTTCCTAGACCATCTGATAAAACTGTAATAGGCACCAAATGGGTGTTTAGAAACAAGTTAGATGAACATGGAACTGTAACCCGCAACAAGGCTCGACTTGTTGCTCAGGGATACAGACAAGAGAAAGGCATAGACTATGATGAAACCTTTGCCCCTGTGGCCAGGCTCGAAGCAATCCGACTATTCTTAGCTTATGCAGTCTATAAAGACTTCATCGTTTATCAAATGGATGTAAAATCCGCATTTCTGAATGGAAAGCTGAATGAAGAAGTCTATGTAGAACAACCACCAGGGTTCTATGACCCTAAGTATCCAAATTATGTTTATAAATTGGATAAGGCTCTCTATGGTCTAAAACAAGCCCCTCGTGGTTGGTATGACACTCTCTCATCTTTTCTTATCTCTGAAAATTTTGAACGTGGCAAGATTGATAATACGGTATTTTTCAGAAAGATAAAAGGTCATATAATTCTTGTACAAATATATGTTGATGACATAATATTTGGTTCTACTAACCCATCTCTGTGTACTCGCTTCGCTGAAAGAATGAAGAAAGAATATAAAATGAGTATGATGGGTGAGCTGACATATTTTCTTGGTCTTCAGATTAAACAATCTGACAAAGGTACTTTTATCTGCCAAGGTAAGTATGTTAAAGATATGCTGAAGAAGTTTGATCTCACACAAACTTCAGCGATGAAAACTCCTATGGCACCACCCCTGACACTTAGCAAAGATCCTTCTGGAAAACCTGTTAATGTCACTGCCTATAGAGGAATGATAGGCTCCCTGCTGTATCTCACAGCGAGCCGACCTGACATCATGTACTCTACTTGTTTATGTGCACGCTATCAATCTGAACCCAAGGAATCCCATCTGATCGCTGTAAAGCGAATTTTCAGATATCTGAAAGGAACTCCTAACCTCGGTCTTTGGTATCCCAAAGACTCAGGGTTCGATCTCACTGGTTATTCTGATAGTGATTTTGCAGGTTGTAAACTTGACAGAAAGAGTACCACTGGTGGATGTCAACTTCTAGGAGGAAAGCTGGTAAGCTGGACAAGCAAGAAGCAAAATTCTGTGTCCACTTCCACAGCTGAAGCTGAATACGTAGCCGCTGGAAGCTGTTGTTCTCAAATCTTGTGGATGAGAAATCAACTATTAGATTATGACCTTCAGCTATCAAAGATTCCTATCTATTGCGACAGCACTAGTGCTATCGCTATAGCAAATAATCCAGTGCTACATTCAAAAACAAAACATATAGAGATCAGATATCACTTTATCAGAGATCATGTGATGAATGGTGATATTGAACTTCACTTTATCTCTACTGACTTTCAGCTTGCTGATATATTCACCAAACCTCTTGATGAGACAAGGTTCAACTTTCTCATCAGTGAGCTTGGAATGCTGAACCTTGAAGAATAATTCTTCAGCGTTCATGTATTGTGTCAGTAATCAAGAGTTCCCCTTTCATCATTCTCTGATAAATTTTCTGACCCTCAGGTATGTTTTCTCAATCCCTACAACTGAATCTTCATTCAGTTGAGATATTTTAAAAAAAAAAATATAAACCTTAATCACTGATATTTCTTGTCAGTGATCCTTTTAAAAAGAAAATCTATCCCCATCTTTACTATCAGGGATATTTTCAAAAACAAAATCAATCGCTGATTTTTTCTTCAGTGATAATTTCAAAACGGACAAATGAGTAGTCTCTCTCTTAACTATGACGTCATTTGAACCGACAATCCACGACATGCCTTTTCTGACACGTTCGTCCGTTGCTATTCTATCCAATCAACTTCGTGGGACGTGTCCATGTCATGATGAACATTTGTTTTTTCCCGCTTCTCTCACACTCTCTCTCCTCTCTCTCACGTATAAAAAGAATGTTTTTCCATTCTTATCATTTTTACGCCTTCTGCAAATACTTTCAAAGCAAGAATACTCTCAAGCATTCTAGCAATTCTCAAGCATTTGCATCTTCAACCTCAAAGATCAACAGGTTATTCTTGATCTTCTTCATCTTATTCTGTTCTCAAATCTCATTTATAAAATCATTTTCATTTTTGATTTTATTCTTTAAAAACCATGTTACTTTGATTTTCTCCATTCAAGAATCTTTGGTTTTTCTTCTCATTCTTAAATCTTGTTCTAAGATAAACTGTTTTCCTCTACAAATAGGTTGATTTCCTACGTTTCTTTCCTCAAAATAGAAACTAGCAAATCTTCTTTATTTTTAGACTAAACCTTTTTCTACTCGTTTATCTACTTCTGATTCAGAATGACTCAATCTGCACTTATCGCCTCAAAGAACGTCAAATTCGCAATTTCTGACTCTGAGCTCCCAAAAAACAACCATCTTGCTCGCCTCGACTTTGATGGTGTCAAGTATCCTCATCTGAAGGAGGCCGCAATGTTTCTGAAGCAATCCTGCATTGCTTACGCTATCACTGTGGATCCAACACCCTTCAAAGCTCTTCTCCAGCAATTCTGGTTTACTGCTGATGAAACCTCTATCACCAACAAAAAGGGTGAACAGGTTCCTGCTATCTGCTTTAGTACTCAACTGGGCTCAGGGATGATGACTGCCCTAGGCCTGAGGAAAGCTCTACGTTTTCCTGACAAACCCAGGAATGGATTCGACGCCTTGCCAACTGACGCTGAACTCATCCAATTCCTGGATGCCATGGAATACGCTTGGGAACCCAAACCAAGAACTACGATTCCCAACAAGAAGCTGACTCTTGTGAAGAAGGCACTGATGCCTTCCCAGCTGAACTACATCTTCTCACACTTCATTCAGTGCATGAGTGGGAAGAGTGGGTCACTGGACCAAGCTAGCAAGGTTCAGGTCCAGATGGCTTACTCAGTGATAGCTGGACGCAACTTCGACTACGCAACAACTATCTTTGACGACCTAAAGTCAAAGATAGAGAAGACCGAGAAGGATCCCAAAGTTCCCTACGTACGCTTCATCTGCGCGTACCTGAAGTTTCTCTACCCTACCACTTACCCCACCAACTCGGATGCATCTTTTCCGAAAGTGGGTCAGTGATCCTTGGAAGTCAAGTCGCTCCCCAACGAGGTAAGTATTTCTGAACTTCGCTCCCGTCTCTCTCTTCTCACTTCTTCGTCTTCAGCGGCCACGCAGGAGGTTCCTTCTTCTGCTATCCCTGCCGCTACCCCTTCCAAACGACCATCAACTGGCTCCCTTGGTCCTTCGAAGAAGGCCAAGGTGACCAAGGAGAAAGCTACTTCTAGCTCTATACCTAAGGATGTTTCCCTACAAACTTCCTTGGATGCTTTCGTGGGTCTCTCCTCCACATCCTCAGCTCCAACCACTTCAACCGTGCCAGCATTCTCGGCCGCTGTCACAACAACAATAACACAACCTACATCTTCTATCCCCATCTCTAGTCCTCCTATTTCTTTGGTCTCTAACCCTCCTTCTATCCCTACTCCTCAGCTTGGACCCATAGGACCTGAACATCATTCTTTTGAGGAATCCTTGCAATTCTACAAAATGTTTGATAATTCAGGTATCCCTATAACCTTAAACACTTCTCCCAACTCACCATATAAGCCTGGTTCTGAAACACTAACTTATCTTTCAGGTCCTAGCTTGGCGACTGTTCACAACAATGTCAACAATCTGAGTGCAAAGGTGGAATCCATGACTGCTTCTCTCAACACCACCACCAACGCTGTTCAATCAGCTGGTGAAGCGCTGAAGACGCTGACTGCCACCTGCGCATCTAAAGCTGATATCTCTTAAATCGCTACTCTTCAGGAAGCGATTGTCAAAGTTAGGGAAGAATCCAAGTAGCAGTATGATGACCTATCTGCAAAGATCAACTCCTGCACTGCTACTCTTCAGCAAGTCCTCAACAAGCTGAATGAACCAACTCCAACTCCTGCTCCTTCATTTACAGATGACGATAGAACCGCTCTATGCGTAGCTGTGGATTTCATTCAACAAGCTATGTCCGACATCCCTGTACTTGAAGATCGGCTCACAGGACTGGAGGCTGAAGTCCAGAAGTTGGCTCACGCAAAACCTTCATCTCCTACTAAAGATCTCTCCCTTGCTGATAATGACAAAGAGGGGGAGAAGACCTCTGAAGAAAATACGGAGGTTGAAGTCACTGCTGAACAACTAAAGGAGACTCCCTCTCAGGTTGAGGGGGAGATAGCTGCTGATAAAGCCCCTCCCACCATCGCTGATATAGTCGATGATGAAGAGGAGGAAGAAGACGATGATGAAGACCTTGATCTTGAAGATCAAGAGGATGACTCTCATCAAGATGATGATGATGACGATGAAGAAGATCAATCTCTCTGGTGTTCTTCAGCCGCCACATCATCAGCGATAGCTTCGAAAGAAGTTATCCAAGCAGGGGGGAGACAAGAGACACCTTCAGGAACCCCTTCCCAAAGCAGAGGTGCATCTGCTGAGGGAACCCTGAAGATGATATCACTACCTGAGGAGAATCCTTCTCAGGTATGCCTTACTCTTGTTCCTTTTTCCTTCTATAAAAATCCCACCCCTGTTTCTTTCTAGCCTTTATCTCTCTCCTTTCCTAAATAAATCTAACCTTCTTCATTTTTCTGACCAGACAGTTCTCTCCCCTGCTTAAGGGTGCTGAAGAAATAATCCCAATCTCTATCGCTGAGATTGATGAAGAAGAAGAAGAAGATTCCCTGGTCCATCCAGGAAGGCCCTCTCGACCATCTCATTGGTCAGAGGAAGTGGTAAAGAAAAGAGTTGAAATGATCGCTCAACTAGAAAGTCAACGGCTGAAAATCCCTCTTCAAACATCCTTCTCAGAGCTCGACTTCCTCACTGAAGCTGAACGAGAAGAATCTGCCAAAGCTGAGAAACTGATCGCTGAATGCAAACGAGATGCCCAACTCGCTTTAAAGATTCAATCTTCTCAAGTCAAGGACAAAAAGCTGAAAAGCAAACCTGTGGAAGTTCAAGCTGCACTGCTGAAAGAAATTGAAGAGGAACGCTCCAAAGAACAAGAAATCAACGATAGGTCTATCGAATGGTGTAAACAGAAGATGGATTATCGTTCTGATCTTCTTCCAATATCAGCCGTGACTATCTCTGGTCGCAAGAAGAAGGATCAACTCTCAGTGACCATGGAGATTACCAGAGAGGATGGAACCCAAAAAGCTATGTACGTATCCAAACTTGAGAGCTTCGGATTTACGGAATGGATAGAGTTCTAGGATGCGCTGAAGAAATCCAAATCTACATACAGAGGCTACGTTGAAGGACTTCTTGAAGCCCTCATAAATAGAGTCACTTCTGTACTGAAGCTGCCATCTCCTCTTCCTCCCAAATCTTTGAAACTCAAAAGAAGAATTGGATCCTCCTCCTCTGAAGACGTCGCCATCATCAGGAATGAAACTTCTATAAAATTTTCAAGAGATGCACTGTTTGGTCCTCCTCCTGATCTTTCAGTTCTGGATTTATCTCTGCCTCCTGGTGGTCCTTTCCAAGTTGGTCAAGTAATTGACAATCCTTATGGAATATTCTTCAGAGATGATGATGAGGAACTCAGATTTCAAAGAATCTCTAAGATTCCTATCTGTCCTCTGAATCATCTCAAGGATCTCTTATGCTTATGGTGTGACTTCTTCCCTGCTGCTGAGAAAATCAAAGAAATTATCAGCCAAGAATCTTTGGAACGAAGACAGAAAGGAGAAGAAATACCTGAGTATATGATCAATCCTCCTAAGTCTTCTTATAACTGATAGATTAGTTTCCTTTTCTGTAATCTGTTAGTTATACTTACAGTAGTTAGTTATTCACTTGTACTTATGATTTTCATATCTTGTAATTCTATCCCTGAATTAATGAAATTTCAGTAAAGTACTTAACTCCATTAGTGCTGTAAAAGATCCCTCAAAATAGTAATTGGGACATGTATGTTATGAGTCCTGATTATTCCATCATTTTAAACTATAAAGTAATTTTCTTCAGTTACTTTGTCATTATCAAATAGGGGGAGATTGTTGATCCAAACTCTCTCAGTGATTTGATAACGACCCTCTTTTATACTTAGTGAAAATTACGTTTTAATATGTATTAGTGTTTCACCATCAGCGATCAGACTGAGTCTGTTCAGTTATCACTGATGACCTTTCTTGTAAACATTTCATATGTATTAGTGTTTCACTATCAGCGATCAAACTGAGTCTGTTCAGTTATCAATGATAGTTTCTGAAATAAACAGCCAACGTAATCCCTGAAGACAAGTCTCGCGTCAACATATGTTCATAGCTGAATCGAAGACGAAGCTGCTGAACAAAGAGAAGTCTACTAGTGACCTGATGCGGATATCAGTGAAGCAAAGACAACTCTACATATACGCGAAGGAACATGAGGAAAAGCTTCAGCGATAGCTGAACCTCTCTTTCTCTGCAAGAAGAGATACTCAGCGATCAATCGATCACAAAGCTTATGTCTCAAGTTTCCTTTTTGTCTTATCTTGCACAACCAGTACGATGTGTCAGAACGGACACGTCTCTGCCACAAATCGTACAACAACTCTGTCAACTACACTGTTCATGATACGGCCGAAAGCATGTCTCCCAAAGTCAGACTCCCAAATCCAATCTGTGAACGCCACGTGTAAAGTACCCTGCCATGCATTTAATGCATAGGGTATAAATAGGAAGTTCACCCCTTCATCTGAAGGTGTGGTCAATCCTTGAACTCCATATAGAAACCCTTGTTTTCTATCTCTCTTAATCCCCCATTCTCTGAATTTCTTGTGCAATCATCTTAGTGTTTCTTAAGTTTGTTTAGATTGAGTCTGTCTTAATCTTATTCCGCAACAAACTTGTAAATTGTAATTGATTTATCAATAAAAAATTTATTAAACTTTAATTTCTGTGTTTGTATTCAACCCCCCCTTCTACAAACTTGTTAAGCACCTTCGGGACCAACAGTGAATGTCACATTTGATGAAGGAATGGCTTCTGATCAAATCAGTTCAAAACCCGTTATCACAGGAGTATTAGCTTCTGGGCAGATCAGTCAAGAACCTGTTTCTACAGCGAAAGATTCGAATAACGCTTCTACATCTAATTCACATTTAACTGATTTAGATTTGTTATTTGAATTCTTTTATGATGAGTTTCTAGGATCTAATATACCTAAATCTGTTGTGACTGATAGGTCTGAAGACACAACTTGCAATCATCCAGTTACTTCAGATGTCATAACTGAACAAACGTCCCCTGTTCAGACAGAAACTCACATTCCAACATCTACTCCTACAGTTGAAGATGCACAAGCAAATGTTGAGCCAGAAGTAATTGTTTCAGTTGGGTGTAATACATTGTCTACTCAACAGCCTGAATCTGCTGTACCAACTGATACTTCTGCAACTGAGACTTCAACTGAAAACCCCCCTCTTGTTATTCAAACTGAAGATTTTGAAAGTGGATTTCTAGATGATGATCATATTAAAACTTCATCTACTCCACTCCGTCATGAGCATCGCTGGACCAAAGACCATCCATTACATCAAGTAATTGGAGATCTTGACAAGCCTATCCAAACAAGGTCAGCGACTCTTAATCAGTGTATGCATGATTCCTTCCTCAGCAAGATTGAGCCAACACGAGTATCTGAGGCTCTTGCTGATTCGGACTGGGTATCTGCAATGCAAGATGGGATCAATCAGTTTGAAGCCCTAAAGGTTTGGAGATTCGTTCCTAAGCCAGAAGGAAAGACCGTGATAGGAACTAAATGGGTATTCAAGAACAAAAAGGATGAAGATGGTATCATCATATGAAACAAAGCTAGACTTGTTGCCAAAGGTTACCGGCAAGAGGAAGGCATAGACTACGATGAGACGTATGCTCCAGCAGCTCGTATAGAAGCAATCCGCATGTTTCTAGCATACGCAGCTCATAAGAATTTCACAGTCTATCAGATGGATGTGAAAACAACCTTTCTGAATGGCATTCTTAAGGAGGAAGTGTATGTGTCTCAACCAGAAGGGTTTGTCAATCCAGATAAGCCAGATCATGTTTACATCTTGGACAAAGCCCTTTATGGATTAAAACAAGCCCCTCGAGCATGGTATGACGTTTTATCCAAATTCTTGGTCAAGTCTGGTTTCTCCAAAGGTAAGATTGATACCACTTTATTCATCAAGAAAGAAAAAGCTGATATAATTCTTATTCAGATTTATGTAGATGATATAATATTTGGTTCTACAAATCCAAAATTTTGCAAAAACTTTTCTAACCTCATGGTGTCACGTTTTCAAATGAGTATGATGGGAGAGATGAATTTCTTTCTCGGATTACAAGTTAAACAATTTTCTACGGGGATTTTCATAAATCAATCTAAGTACATTTTGGACATTCTTCGGAAGTACAAAATGGAAAATTGTAAACCAATTGGAACCCCGATGACACCAGGTACTAAGATTAACACTGATCCTTCGGGTAAAAGTGTTGATGTTAGAACCTATAGAGGTATGATAGGTTCATTAATGTATCTTACATCCAGTAGACCAGATATTATGTTTTCAACATGTTTATGTTCTAGATATCAGGCTGCTCCTAAAGAATCCCATTTGGCTGCTGTCAAACGGATTTTTAGATATCTGAAGAGGACTGCAGACCTTGGTTTGTGGTATCCTAAGGATACTGGGTTTCAACTGACTGCATATTCAGATGCAGATCATGCAGGTTGCATGTTGGATAGAAAGTGTACTTCTGGTCACGTTCAATTTCTTGGAGACAAGCTCGTTAGCTGGGCATCAAAGAAACAGTTATGCGTTTCCACATCGACTGTTGAAGCAGAGTATGTAGCTGCTGCCAGTTGCTGCTCTCAAGTCTTGTGGATGCGAACACAGCTACGAGACTATGGATTCAAATTTGATAAAATTCCAATATACTGTGACTCGAAGAGTGCGATTGCCATATCTGCTAATCCTGTCCAGCATACGAAAACCAAATACATTGATGTCAGGTATCATTTTATAAAAGATAATGTAGAAAAAGGAACAATTGAACTTTATTTTGTAAAAACAGATTATCAACTTGCAGATTTATTTACCAAACCCTTAGATGAAAAGAGATTTAATTTTCTTGTCTCTAAGCTTGGTATGTAAAATCTTAAGACGTAATCGGTTCTTACCTACTAAAGTTAAGAATTGTTATTCTTCATCATTTTCTTTATCTTTATTTTCTGAGAGATATTTGCACTTTAATTGTTTGCTCATGATCTCAGGGGGAGTTAGAGAAGATTTTAGATGATCTACATTCATTTGAGGGGGAGCAAAACTAATTTCTGCATTATACTTAACTGACAAAATTTTTGTGATGCATGATTTTAGGGGGAACTTATAAGTCAAGAGGAGTAACACAATGATTTCTGATTATTTCTGATCAGAACTCGTTCTTTAATCGTTTTACTGCTTTATGTCTTTTATGTTCGAATAAATTTTGTGAATAAAATTTTTGACTAGATTTTGAGACTTTTGTAGGATGAGAGAAGCTGACTAGATCATATCTTAATGACTTCAGCTTGACTTTCTGAGAATTAAGATTGCGCGAAAAGGTAAATTTCTTATCTTAATCTCAAATATATCTGAAAGAAGGACAACTTTCGGGTATAGAAAACATATTTTTAAATGTTCAAACCACTTCCCGATTCTTTAAAAAGATTTCATGAATTGGAAGTGTGATTTTAAATGTTTTCATTTTATTTTTGTGCTTAATTGATAAATAAACCGTGTGTATTCAAAGATAAATACTTGTGTATTGTCTTTTCTATATACTTTCAAGTATTCATACACACCGGTTTGAATCTTTGTTCAACATGTTCTTACCATGTCTCAAAATTGAAACAATTTTTTCTTCAATGGTAAGACACTTCGTTTGTATTTCAAAGAATTTTGAGCGATATTTCATTTCGAAACGTCATTTCAAGAATGTCTGTATTTTGATTCATATAGACAATATCCATTATTCTTGACCATAAGCCTTAATTGATATATCATTCATTTCTGATCATTTTCATAAAATGTCAGATTTTCAAACAAGTCTTTTGCATTCATATTCATTCATTCAATATACTTGTTTGAAAATACTTCCATGTTTTAAAAAGCTCATATCTTCATGATTATATTTTGAGCATACATTCATCTGACATTTGTATTTAAGCTTTAACTGATAAAGCTAAATCACTTGAGCAACTCATGCTTTATAGGAACTATGGGTTCTTTGTGTTAGAACTTATCTGAAACTTCTATGGATTCACGTTAACCAGTGTTTCCTACCCAAGAAGTTAATCCTTTAGTGATTGAGTGTGAGGAGTCAAAACGAAATGAGTGTGGGTGTGATGAGGTAAAATGGAATAGAGAGTTTGGTTAGTAGTGAGCTTCATGATCAAAAGAAAGAGGGTGTGAGAACAGAGTAAAAGAATATCAAACTCTGCACCAACTACTTTCTGAGCCGGGCAGCCACATTACTAATGTTTCACAATTCTTTCGTGAACATTATTGAAACAGGCAAATAGCCCATGCCAACTCTTACTTAAACCCCACCAACCACTCATTTTCTTCTCAAAAAGAAAATGTTTCATATTTTCAGGGGACGCAACACATAATCTATCTGATTTTCATTTGGAAAATCTGGATATTGAAACAAAAGGAAGTCTGCCCCACCTTCGCACTTCAATCATGCACAATTGAGTCTGTGTTTATCTACTGTTGTCTCAGTGGTTTACACAACTTTGAGCCTTATTAAAAAGCAATCATCGTGCTTAATTTTTTCTACACTTGCACGAACAAACAAGGAATTCGTTTCTTTGTCATAACATTCATAGAAACTGCCTTTGTGGTATTTCGATGATTGGATGGAAGCCCTGGGGGAGTGAACATCACAAAAGCTCCTTTATATTGTGTATTCGTTACACACAGTGACTTTGTGTTACTGACAAGCATTTTAACTGATTCATCTGTTGATTCAGGAGTTACATGTTCTTATTTTATCTGGATTTGCAAAGATCTAGATGAATACTTGGTTATGGATCAAAGAATCAGAGGCTCAGTTGGAAAGATCAGTGGTCAGAAAGAATTTCAAAGACATTTCTTGGCGAAAAGTTTTGATGATATCAATGCTCAAAATCATCAAAAAGGGGGAGATGGTATGAAGAAATGTTAAAGTTTTTCAAGTTTGGGGGAGATGATTTTCTGCAATATCCAAGTCAGAAAGTTCAAAGTAAAGATTTGAATATATTCAAAGAATTTCTGAAGATTTGAGGAAATTTTCTTTGAAGATTATTTGCTGAAGCAATCTGAGCTGAATTTGAAGATAAATTCTTTCCAAAGTCTGAAAGCGTTTGTGTGAAAGCTTCGGGGAGATTGTTCATTGTTTGAAGATAGTTTGGAAAGAATGATGATAAAGAAAAAGGGGAGATTATTTTGACAGAGCTTAAAGTGAAGTTGCTAGATTTTACAACAATGATCTTGAATCCAAAGGGGGAGATTGTTAGAGCATAAATCTGTTGGATACAAGATCAAGAAGACTGAAGGTCAAAGTTGAGAAAGTCAAAGTTGCTAAAGTCAAATCTCATTCAAAGTCAAAGTTTATTTGTAATAAGTCAATGTATTTTGTATTTTGTATTTTCCTTGTATTAGGTATTAGTATAAATAGTTTCCTTTCTTTGTAATTTAAAAAATATACGAATTAGAGAATATCTTACTGTTGTTGACAGGATCGAATTCTTAACAAGAATAAATACTCAGAAACAATATCAAAGAAGTTTAAGGAATAACACTTTGATATTCAATGGAATAGTAAACAAACAGTATAAATTTGATGAACAACTAGTAAACTTGTATTGAATGCTTAAAACCACAAGATTACACACACAACCTCAATATTGAAGAACATGCTCTTTCAAGACGAATTCTACTTCTCTAGAATTAGGAACTATGCCTTGAGGTTGGATTTCTCAAACAAAAACTTAGAATCAATCATTATTAAACTATTCTATCAATTCTATACATATACTGAATAGAAGATAATTACAATTAATAAAATATCTTCAGAATATCTTCCATGAATATCTTCAATCTATCCAGCTGTCATTCTTGTAATTCGGATCTCCATCTCATAAGCAGCACTAATCACCTTGGAAGCTTTAACTGATTCTTGGCAGCATTAATTACTAAGCAGCACTAACCTCTAGCAGTACTAACTAGCTAAGCAGTACTAACTTTGTTCAAGCAGCACTAACTGTGACTAGCAGTATTAATTCTACTAGAAGTAGTAATACCTAGCAGTATTATCTTTGACATGCTCTGGCAGTACTAATTCTGAACTGGCAGCATTAATGACTTGGTCACATCTTCAGTTCCCAACAATCTCCCCCTAACTTGACTTTTAGAAAGAGAAGTCAAGTTCTTCAAATGCTTCCAAAACTATCATTGATTCAGTCCCATGCTCTGATTGATGATTCTCTGAATTAGATACTTTGCCATTTCTGAATCTGATGCACAACCCAGCTTCTTCTTTAACATGGCATGGAGCTTCAGACGTGTGTGATTGTAGACCCTATCCACCAAGTAATACTCCATGTGAAAAGTATCCAAGGCTAATTCATAAACTCCACTCCTTTCATACAGAGTCCATCCTCTAACAGTTTTGAACACATATCTAATTAAATGCTTCACTGCTTCTGGATTGAACAACATGCACAAGTACTCCATGACCAGATTCACGATTGGTAACCCTGGAGCTTTCAACTGATCTGCATGTAGCTTCATACCAACTTCAAACATTTCTTCCAAGTCAGATCTTGAACATTCTCTGACTATTTTGTTCCATGTTGCAAATACATAGTACTTTTCATCTTTTCTTTTCAATCTGATATACTCCTTACCATCCACCATCATAATATCCCAGTGGATGACTTCAGGAGGTTTGACTCCAACAGGTTCAGCTGTGATAGGCTTTGGAATTTTATCCATTACCACCATGTACATATTTATATCTGAACTCTGTGGTGCTTCCTGAAATTCAACTTTCTTTTCTTCATTCTTAGGTGCCTCTTCTTCTTCAGCAACCTTTTTCTTTTCTTCTACTCTAGGCTTCTTTTCATTTTTCTTTCTTTTAGCCATCATCTTAGTTCTCTTAAGAATCCTTTGGCTTTGCCCTATAGTAGCTTCCTTCTTCTTTTCTTCCTTTATCTCTACCTTTTCTTTTGTAGGAGTTCCCTCTTCACTTTCAGGGAAGGGTTGATTGATATTCACATCATGTCTCTCATTGGCTTTCTTTTCAAACTCCACTCTATCCTTTTCATTGCTCTTCAGCTTTCCCATTTCTTTCTCATAGAGGTCCTTGATTTGATCAAAAGTCATCTTCACAAACATTTCTTTCTTTACACCAATTGCACTCCTCAAGAAAGTTATCATCTTGTTTCTTTCCTGAGTTGCAAGGTAAGTTTGTGAAGGTCTTCTCTTCTTTGCATTTGATCTGGCCATCATAGCCTTTCTCAAGCTTATTGCTCTTTGCTTTGCCTTTTCTGTTTCCAACCCTTTCTGAAAAGCTTCATTTAATTCATTTGCAAGTGCTCTGGCTATTTCTCTGTCTTTCTCAACCTGCTCTTTCTCTGCTTGATCTAACTCTTCTTGCATTTTCTTGGCTAATGCTTCATCAGACTCAACCATCTTTTGCTTTTTGGATGGTTGATCAGATTCTATCATCTTTTCTTTTCCCTTTTTCTTTGCATCTGCAGCCATTTCTTTCTTTTCTATTTTCTTTGCTCCCCCTTCATTTATGACCACTCCCTTTGCTTTGGGAGTGTCATTCTTTGCTTTGACAAGCATCTCTGCTACTTCAATCTCTGCTGGTGTTAACCCTGTTACTGTTGCTTTTGAAGTTTCGGCAGCACTAACAGTTTCTGCTGTTGGGGTTGTTACTGCTGCTGGTGTTGTTTCTGCTTCTTTGGCAGTTTCTGCTGCTATTACACCTTCAGCTTTTTCTTCATCAATCTCTCCTTGTACTTCAACAAACTCCCCTTCAATCTGTTGATCTGACTTTTCTGAGCTTGAATTCTCCCCCTTTTTGGAAGCATTCTCATTTTCCTTGTTGGTTGCCCCCTTTCTCCTTCTTAGAACAAACTGACCTCTTTTTTTCTTGGCCATGAGCTTTCCCACCAATTGCTTGAGTTTGGAAATCTGCTATTGTTGGGAGATGACCACTTGCTGCAAGGCTTTGATTTCTTTTCCTTGATTGACCACATCAACATTGATGTTGGCTATTGTTTCCATCAATTCTAAATAAGTATAGCTATCCTCACCTTCTTTAGGTGTTTTACCCACCCTTGAAGGATCATTGGAATCTTTTACCATCAATTCATTAGTTTCAGATCTGTCCTCACCCTTTTTGGATGTTTTTCCCATCCTTGAGGGATCCTTGGATCTTGTAGTAGTGGCCTTCTGCCTAGCAGAAGCACCAACTACCCCCTTGGTTTCTTGGCACCGGGGTCCTTTGGTTGATTTCTCAGCCAAAGTTGCCATGGGGAAGGTCTTAGAGATGTTACCACTGTCCTTCTCTATGCTAGCAGAAGTAGTGGCAACCTTCTCACCCATATGCTCATCCATCTCCTTAGAGAGCACCTCCTCAGGGTTGGGAGACACCCTATTGGTTTCCCTTTGGATATTCTCTATTGGAGAATGCTCCAATAGAGGGCTTTGAGGTTCTTGGTTAATGATAGGTACAACAAGGGAAGGAGCCTTGTTTACCTGTTTCCTTGTATAGGTTTGGGTAATGGGAGAAGTGGGCTTATGAAGTAGGGACTAGGGGATAGATATAGAGTGGGAAGGTTGGGATTGGCTAGCAGTGGGATTGTCTAATGAGGGCCTTGACCCTGCTGCCATACCTTCTTGTGGTTGGGACACCACCATCATTGTTGAGAAGAATGGGGTGTCAACTCCTTCCGAGTCCCTAGCAGATCTTCTCATATTTGAGAAGACCTTGCCTTTAGGGGGTTTAGGTACATATACCCCATCAAAGTGAGGTATATCCGTCAATTCATTGGTAATAACTGTCTGTACAAACCTGGGATACATGAAGAAACTCTTCTTGTTATCCAGGTTTGAGACAAGATCATTGAAGATCATTTGAGAAAAGTTGTATTTTCTAGCAGTGGATAAACATACTAGTGCATAGGCAATTGGACTGCTAAATTGGCTCCAGCCAGTTGTTTTCTTTGAAATACAATGCATCAGGGTATGAACAAAGAACCTCCATTGGGGTGAAAACTTAGCTTTGAAAAACTTGAAAATCCCCATTTGGCCTTCATACCCCATTCTTGAAAGAGTTGAGAATAGTTCCTCATTAGGAATAGAGGTTATACCTGCAGCATCATCTAGACGTAGACAGATGCGTAGTACCTCTTCAATAACGGTTAGGTGTTTTTCACACACCCTTGTCTTTATCATTTGCACACCATTCTCAGTAACAATGGTGGCATTAGCCCAGAACTGCCTCTGATGCTCTATGAAGATGGTAGGAGACACGGTGAGCGCATGAGCAATGTGACTTGTCCTCAAAAAGTCGACTATCTGGTGAAAACCTTCAGCTTGTTTTGGCTTTTGGAGCATGGCTATCTCGTTGTGTTCATCAATAAACGCCATTGAAGCCATTGAACGTGATTGTTCTTGCCTGAAAACTTGGTACTTGAGAGAAAAAGGTTAGAGCGCAAGTGAACAGTATGCAAAGAGTCGTTATGAAATTTTTAGGCGGGCAAAGGGTATTTATAGTATTCGGGACATAAGCAGTATTAACCTAGAGCAGTATTAACTAACTAGCAGTATTAACTGAGAGCAGTATTAACTTCTAGCAGTATTAACTAACTAGCAGTATTAACTGAGAGCAATATTAACTTCTAGCAGTATTAACTAACTAGCAGTATTCACTGAGAGCAATATTAACTTCTAGCAGTATTAACTAACTAGCAGTATTAACTGAGAGCAGTATTAACTTCTAGCAGTATTAAAACTGTACTGGCAGCACTAAAACTGTACTGGCAGTAGTAACTATACTTACACTTTTAAGCTTGTGAAGAACTTAGTACTGCTATACATTTCCTGAAATAGAAGATTAGTAACACCAAGCATAAACTATATACAGGTATTTAACCACTTTTTGAGAAGGGGCTTATTCAAAGTTGATCATTCCTACACTTGTTACCAAGAAAGTGAATCTACCCACATCAAAGGCTTTGGTGAATAGATCAGCAAACTGGTTATCAGTATGAACTTTTACAACTTGAATAAGTTTCTTTTAATTGCAGTCTCTTATAAAGTGATACCTGATCTCAATGTGCTTTGTCTTTGAGTGTTTGACAGGATTATTAACAATGCTAATAGCACTGCTATTATCAATAAAGATTGGAGTGTGTAGAAAGGTTACCCCATAGTCCAACATTTGATTTTGAATCCATAAGACTAGAGAACAGCAACTTGCAGCTGCTATGTACTCTGCTTCTGTTGTAGATGTGGACACTGTGGTTTGTTTCTTGCACTGCCATGAAACTAGTCTTGCACCCAAAAACTGGCATCCTCTAGAAGTAGATTTTCTGTCCAAGTTTGCTCCACCTAGGTCACTGTCTGAGTATGCAAGTAGGTCAAATGATGAGTCATGAGGATATCAAAGTCCCAATCTGGGTTGCCCTTTGATATATCTAAATATCCTCTTTACAGCTTGATAGTGTGATTGCTTTGGCCTAACTTGAAATCTTGCACATACACAGACTGGAAACATTATATCTGGCCTAGAGGCTGTAAGATACATGAGAGATCCAATCATGGATCTATAATGATGAACATCCATATCCTCCCCCTCAAGATCTGCTGTTATCTACTTGTGTGTCTCCATAGGTGTGCTGGCAGGCTTTGAATATGAGAAACCAAATTTGGTTAGAATGTCCTGCACATACTTGGACTGACAGATAAAAATACCATCTGACTTCTGTTGAACTTGGAGTCCAAGGAAGAAAGTAAGTTCCCCCATGGAACTCATTTTGAACCTGTGATGCATTAGTTCCTCAAACTCCTTGCACATATTGTCTCTTGTGGATCCAAAGATAATATCATCCACATAGATCTGGACCAGCAAGATGTCCTTCTTCTTTCTCTTGATGAACAGAGTCTTATCAATGACTCCTCTTTCAAAGCCATTTTCCAAGAGATAGGATGACAGAGTGTCATACCATGCTCTTGGTGTGCTTTCTTCAATTTGTACACTCTGTCTGGATAGCTTGGGTTTTCAAACCCTGGTGGTTGACAGACATATACTTCTTCTTCAATTGAGCCATATAGAAATGCACTTTTTACATCCATTTGGTAGACTTTGAATCTCATATAAGAAGCATAGGCCAGGAATAATCTAATTGCTTCTATCCTAGCCACTGGTGCAAATACTTCTTCATAATCTATTCCTTCTTCTTGTGTATACCCTTGTGCCACCAACCTTGCTTTGTTCCTTATTACTATACCTCTTTCATCTCTCTTGTTCCTGAATACCCATTTTGTGCCTATTGCTCTTTGACCTTTAGGAAGGTCTACCAGATCCCAAACATCTTGCAGCTTGAATTGTAGCAGCTCTTCTTGCATAGCTTCTATCCAGCTGGACTCGTTCATAGCATCATGAGCCTTCTTAGGCTCAAGTTGGGATAGAAAGCAAGAAAACACTGTATGCTGTTGGTCTTGCATATCTTGCAGCCTGCTCTGATTTCTAGTCATCATAGGAGAAGATATATCTCCTATTACCAGCTGAGGAGGATGATTCTTTTGAGTTCTGGTGTGATGACTACGTTCTTCATTGAGTCCCAACTCTAGATTAGAGTCATTCAACTCAACTGTGGTGATTTCAGCAGCTACTTCAGATTCTTTATTTTCTTGATTCTCCTCATCTCTTCTTTCTTCTTCACTTTGATTTAGTTCAGTAGATGGCTCCTTTTCACAGAATTCAGCAGGTTCCTCTATAGGCGTAGGAAAGATCACAGATTGAGGTATACTATCTTGAACTTGTGTAGTCCCTGATCCTCCAGTTCCTGAACCTGCATAATCATCACTACTGAAACCAAAAGAGTTAGTTAGTGAATCAATGTCAAACAGCCACTGAGGACCAGACCCAATAGGATTTGGTGTGTTCTCATTGCATTTGACATTGTCAATTTCTTCAATTATTCTAGAAGAAGAGTTAAAAACTCTGTAAGCTTTACTCTGAGATGAATACCCAACAAGAAATCCATCATCTGCCTTGCTATCAAACTTACCTAAATGAGATTTGGTATTGAGTATTGTACAAGGACACCCAAAAGGTTTGAAAAATCCAATAAAGGGTTTTCTTTGATTTAAAAGCTCATATGGGGCCTTGTTCTTTGGATTTACTACTAGTACTCTGTTTTGGACATAACAGGCAGTATTAACTGCTTCAGCCCAGAAAGTAATTGGCAATTTAGAATCAGCCAACAGAGATCTAGCAGCCTCTATTAGTGTTCTATTCCTCCTCTCAGCAACACCATTCTGTTGAGGAGTCCTAGGGGCACTATATTGTCTCTCAATACCTTTTTCTTCACAAAAGGTGTTTAGGTCAATATTTTTAAATTCAGTTCCATTATCAGACCTAATGACTTTTACTTTTTGATTAGTTTGGTTTTCAATTCTTAGGATAAAGCATTTGATCAGTCCACTTGTCTCATCCTTAGTCCTTAGAAAATATACCCAAGTAAATCTAGAGTAGTCATCAACAATAACTAAGCAGTAAGATTTCTTGCCTATACTCATAACATTTGTAGGACCAAACAGATCCATATGCAATAACTGGAGACAAGAAGAAATTGTATTTAACTCTTTGGACTTATGAGAAGTTTTATGCTGTTTGCCTTTAAGATAGGCCACACAATGATCATCACATGAAAAGTCCTTTGATGGTAAACCTCTTACAAGGTTGTTTTTAACAAGTTTGTTCATTGTCTTGAAGTTCATGTGACACATCCTTCTGTGCCAAAGAGAGGATTCATCCACAGAAGCTTTTGAAACAAGACAGTTCAGGGATGAATCACTTGAAACATTGTCCATATCTAGACAATACACATTGTCCTTTCTTGAAGTTCTAAGTAGTATCATGCTTTCATCAACTACCTTGAACCCTGGAGCAAGGATCATACATTCTGTATTGGTAAATAATATGCTATGTTGTTTGTCACAAACCTGTGATACACTTAACAGGTTGTACTTTAGCTGATCAACATAGTAGACATCCTCAAATGTCATCTTACCTTTTGTAACATTACCTTTTCCACTTATTTTTCCACCTGTAAGATTATCTCCAAATGCAACATGTCCTCCAATGATATGCTTGAAATCCTGAAGGCATGACACGTTGCCTGTCATGTGCCTAGAGCAACCACTATCAACATGCCATATGCTCTTCCCCTTAAGTTGTTGGTTGCCCTGCACATAAGATAAATCAGTTAGTATGAATTAGGAACCCAAGCCACAGTGGTCTTGGGTACCCCTTTCTCATCAAAATATTTGCATTCTTTCTTGACAAGATTTTTAAACTTTGACTCCTCATTACTGGATTACTTAGTCACAATAATAGGTTTGGATGCACGTTTGCTAGAAGCAGTACTGGTGTTAGAAGCACTAACTGCATTGGCAGCACTTGCATGCTTAGCAGTACTAACCTTGTTAGAAGTAGTAACTGTGTCAGCAGCAGTAACTGTATTAGCAGTAGTAACCATTGAAGAAGTACTAACAGTGTTAGAAGCATTAATCTTTTCAGCAGTACTATCACTGGTAGCAGCAGTATTGCTATTAGCAGCACTATCCCTGTTAGCAGCACTAACAGTTTTAGTGCTTCTAGACACCCACATTAAAACACTTTCTTTTATAACCTTTTTCTTCATTTGGCCTTTGGTTTCAACAGATTTCTTAGCCATATGTTTCTTTCCAGTCTTCCTATAACCAACAGGTTTTTGCAAAAATCTTTGAAAGTTCATCCTTTGGTTAATAGGATTGAAGAAACAGTACTTAGCCAAATGATTCAACTTGCCACATATGAAACAAGGTTTTGGTCTGATTATCTTACTCAGATCAACTCCTTGTTTCTGAGCCCATTGATTATTCCAGTTTCTTTGATTACCTCTCTTTGTACCAGAATTTGGGCTCTCAGATTTATTGCAAGCATACTGTTTACAAGGGCCAGGATTCACAACCGTGGTCTGTTTACAAGGGCCAGGATTCTCTATCTCTTTAGACTTGACCCAGATTTTTCCACATCCCTCATTGGTGATAATTTTTTTTTCTAAGGGTATCTCTTTACTCACAGCATTATTCCTATTCTCACTGGCTTCTTTCTCAGTCAAATCCTTAACCACCACCTCATCCAAAGGATCTATCTTAAATGCTTTCTCAGACAAGTCCTTTTTCTCCTTGGACTCTAACAAATCTGATGTAGGAGGGATATAATTGTTGTTGTAAGGAGGGGGTGTGTTATTGTATCAAACACCAGGCTTCATCTTATCATGAATCTGAGCCTTTAGAAGAGAATCCATTGCTTTGGAAGCATATGAAAACTTTTCTATATCAAGCTTAACCTTATCTAATTCTTCTCTCAACCTATCATTTTCTTCTTTGGACTTAGACAGTTTGGTCTCTAACTCATTCTTTTCCCACTTCCAGTAATTTGTGTCATAAGAGTGTTGAAGTTCATTGGCTTGAAAGCCTTTGATTTGTTCTTCAAACCTCTCCACTATCAACACATAATCTCTTCTGTCCTTTTCTAATCTTTTGAGGTCATCACACATGCTTTGGTTGTGATCCCTGTATCTTTTGACAGTGTCTATGCAAGATTTAGTGCAAAGATTAGAAATTACCTCAGAGGGGAGATCAGATACCTCTGCCATAAGATCTTGATTCTGAATGGCTTCCTCAGCTTGGTCACTCCAGTCAAACCCCATTCCTTGTTGAGAAACAAGGGCTTGAGCAGAGTTCTTGTTTTGATTGTAGCCTCCATTCTGAGCTTGTTGGTGGTTGTTATTTTGTACACCACTTCTGCACTCCCTAGCAAAGTGTCCCTTCATGTGGCACTTATAGCATTCCACCTTTGTCTTGTCAAAACCAGCACCATCTTCTCTTTTCTGAGAGAAGTTGTTCCTCCCAGTTCTTTTAATAAATTTCTTTACCCTCATAGATAACATGGCCATCTGCCATTTAATATCCATCTCCTCCAGATCATCAGGGTGAAGTTGTTCCAGATCATCATTAATCAAGGAGTTGTTGCTGTGACTGGACAAAAAGGCTTCAAAGACAGTTTCAGTACCTTTTTCTAAATTCACTCCACTGGCAGCACTAACTGCTTCAGGGTTGGCAGTAGTATCAGTAGATGCTGATAGAAGTGCAGCATTGTGAATGTACCCAGTGGGCTTCCTTTTAGCTTCTACCTCAGTTTCAAAGACTCTTAGACCATTATACAGATCATCAAGTTCCTTCTCTTCCAGATTATCACTATGTCTATATGAGACAATGTACATAGTCCATTCATCCCCAAGAGATCTGAGGAACTTTCTGTTGATATCATCTTGCTCCATCTTCACTCCTACAGTTGCCAGTTCACCAATGAGTTTGTTGAACCTATCAACAGTTTGAGTCATAGACTCATTCTTTGAAGAAGTGAAGTTCTCATACTGCTGCTTTAGAACATCCCTCTGATTTCTTTTGATGCTTTTAGTTCCAACAAATCTTTTCTCTAGAGCATTCCAGAGAATCTGAGCATCAGTGCAGTTGAAAAATTGATGTTGATATTCATTGGGAATGGCCAAGAGCAAAGTGCTCAAGGCCTTCATCTCTGTTTGTCTGATCTTTCTCTCACCATCTCTCTTTGGTGAAGGTCTTTTCCCATCTGGTCCAATCTTTCCTGCTTCAGAAGGACCATTCTCAATGATATCCCACATTGAGTAGTCAGTGAGGAGAATGTATTGCCTGATTCTGATCTTCCACATGTCAAACTCACTAGGTTTGAGCATTGGAACCTTAGAGACCAAAGTACTGTTTGATTCTGCAAAGTTTTCCATGATGAATGAATAGATGTTTCTGAGAGAACAAGCTCTGATACCACTTGACAAGATCGAATTCTTAACAAGAATAAATACTCAGAAACAATATCAAAGAAGTTTGCGGAATAACACTTTGATATTCAATGGAACAGTAAACAAACAGTATAAATTTGATGAACAACTAGTAAACTTGTATTGAATGCTTAAAACCACAAGATTACACACACAACCTCAATCTTGAAGAACAGGCTCTTTCAAGACGAATTCTACTTCTCTAGAATTAGGAACTATGCCTTGAGGTTGATTTTTTCTCAAACTAAAACTTAGAATCAATCATTATTAAACTATTCTATCAATTCTATACATATACCGAATAGAAGATAATTACAATTAATAAAATATCTTCAGAATATCTTCCATGAATATCTTCAATCTATCCAGCTGTCATTCTTGTAATTCGGATCTCCATCTCATAAGCAGCACTAATCACCTTGGAAGCTTTAACTGATTCTTGGCAGCATTAATTACTAAGCAGCACTAACCTCTAGCAGTACTAACTAGCTAAGCAGTACTAACTTTGTTCAAGCAGGACTAACTGTGACTAGCAGTATTAATTCTACTAGAAGTAGTAATACCTAGCAGTATTATCTTTGACATGCTCTGGCAGTACTAATTCTGAACTGGCAGCATTAATGACTTGGTCACATCTTCAGTTACCAACAGTTGTATTCTAGTGAGAGAAAGCTTGAGAGAGAGAGAGAGAGTTCGTTAGAGAGAGATTGTAAAGAGAAATTTTGTAATCTTGGAATTGAGAAATTAATCAAACAGGTAATTGATTGTAAACCTTGTTGTGTTTGATTAATCTTGTTTAGAAACTAGATTCAGGGACACACAGTTACATTTAGGCGTCATGACCCCACACACTTGTTTGTATCATTTTGTCCAATGATGGAACGCTAGTTTTCCACATTGAGGCACGTTTAGGCATCGGATTGGGTTATAAGTCCTATGTGCTAGAATACGATATTGGATGAGGATTTCAACGTAAGGACCCTATGTGGCTGAAGTTGACTTTCCGTGGGTGTACGTTTAAAGCCACCGATCCTAACATCCTTGCGTATACTTACTATGTGTATTGGTTTACTAACTTGTCAAGTGGCTTACTTTTGTGTTCCATCACTTGCGTTAGTAAGCGGGTCTCCCCGTTAACCCAAGAGGTAACTGTTTATGGTGAAGAGTACGTTATTATTATTATTGTTAGGTCTGATTTTATAGTAATCATTGTATTTATAGGACTTGGTCAATACTGTGTTTAGAGGCTTATATGTCTTGTATCTGACCAAGGGTATTTAAGTCCCTTTGGTCTTGTTGGTTGTAAGAATCTTACATGCCCATTAATCAGAATTCTACTTTGCGCCTCTATTGTCTCTCTCTCTACTTTCTCTCTCTAAGGATTTAGAGATTCTTGGGTTAACAATTGGTATCAGAGCATGCTAGATCTTGAGAGAATTGAGAGATTGCATTTTCATAGTCTGAATTGTTGATTGAATTCGAAAATTTGATTGATTTTTTTGAATTTTTCAAGAAAATCTCGTTTTCTTGAATTCTCATCAAATTTGGATTGTTTCTTGGTTGAATTTGTGCGAAATTGATTTGTTTAAACTCGTTTTTAGTAATCGATCATAGTTGATTCTCATTATTTTGCATAAAAACCATGATCTGATCATCGATTTTATGAATTTGTGATTTTTCTGAAAACACGAGTTATTGTACTGTTTCATCATACGATTTTGAGTTTTTGATGTTTTTAATCGAAGTTGCTAGTTGATTTGTATTAGAAAGATGTTTTCGATTATCATTGTGTGAATTTCTTGTTTGAATTTCAGTGTTTTTATCGACCTTAAGTGATAAAATTGATTTTATGTGGTTTGCGTTTCATTCTTGTAACTTTGCGGTTCATTTAAGTACTTTGCGTTTCATTCACAATGCTTTGCGCCTCATTCTTAGTAGTTTGCGTTTCTCACATCACACGCAAAGTCTAAGTTTGCGTTTCCCTCTGCAATCACAAAGACAATTTGCGTTTCCCTCTGAACACGCAAAGTCAGTTTCTCGGTTCATCAAGCACACGCAAATCACACTTTGCGTTTCACACTACACCCGCAAATCACACTTTGCGTTTCACACTACACCCGCAAATCACACTTTGCGTTTCACACTACACCCGCAAATCACACTTTGCGTTTCCCACTTCACCCGCAAACCTCAGTTTGCGTTTCTGTCTTCACCCGCAAAGCTCCACTTTGCGAGTCTGGAAAATTTTTTGGTCATCTTTGGAAATATTTTTTTTTACACTGCGAAATAACAAGTATTGTTCAAATTTCATTTTTCACGAAATATTTTTTTTCAGATTTCAATTTGATCTGATTTTTGATTTTCTGATATATAGTTTGGGACGGTCATTCACTTCAAGTTGATTATTTTCTCAAGATGTCTTTGCAAGCACAGATCTACAAGAATGACATCATGATGTCTTTGGGGTCTGATACTCGTCCACCAGTATTGATAAATGAGACTGAATTCGAACAGTGGCAGGATCAGTTCATCAACTTTATTGAAAGGCAACCAAATGGGGAAAACATGATGAAATCTCTGTATGAGGGTCCTATGGTGAAGAAAATGAAAGTAATCCCAGCTACTGATACTTCTCCAGCTACAGCAGTTGAAACACCTTTAAGTGAATATGACGCTAAAGAGCTACCGAGTTATCAAGCAGATAGTTTGGCTAAGTCAAATCTGATCCTTGCTCTTCCCAGCTCCATTTATAACAGAATCGATTGCTTCAAACATAATCCAATGCTGATGTGGACACAACTTGAGAAGATTATGCTTGGTACTGCTATGTCTACTCAGTTACGACAGACCAGATTCATGAACAATTTTGAGAAGTTCCAAGCTAAGGATGGAGAAAGTTTGAAGAGTGTGTTTGATCGATTTTGGGCTGTCATCAATGATCTTTTCAAGATTAAAGTTACCAAGACTGAATTGGAGGCTAACTTGAAGTTTCTGAACGCGTTACAACCTGAGTGGAACAAGTCTTGCCACAGAATGAGAAACGATGTTAGAATCTCAACAATGCCAATTCAGGAGTTATATGAAATCTTGATGACAGATGAATCTATGGTAATGGAGAAGAAGGCAAACATGGATAAGAAGAATAAGCCTCAGTCAGTAGATCCCATTGCTCTTATTGCTAGCCAACTGGTTGAGCAAACTTTGACTGAATCAGCCTATGATGGATCTACAGATGATGATGGTGAAGCTCTAGAGAAGGCCATGACTCTTTTGACTCAGCTTTATCAGAAACGGTTCAAGAACAGATCTGGGTCAAACAATCTGCAGTTTACTTCTGGTTCTAAGACTAGTTCTTCTTCGAAGACATACACTCCAAAGTGTGAACAGGCTAAGACAGTTGATCAGAAGAAAGATGACAAAAAGGTGATAAACTGCTTTAACTGTGGAAAGCCTGGACATATGGTCAAGGATTACAGAGTCAAAGTGGTAAAAAATGCTGATTTTTACCGAAAGAAGTTGGCTCTAGTTGAAAAGAAGGAGAGTGGAACTGTACTGCTAGCTGAAGAAGAGTACTGGTTGGACCATTCGGACAACGAGGCTGATAATGAGGAGGTTGCAGCCATGTGCTTTGTTGGTGACGATCAAAGTGATGATGAAGAAGATGATACCTCATCTGATGGTTCTGAGGTAATATCTGATTTTAACTATAACTTCTTCTTATCTCAAATGAATGTTTTTATCTCTGCCTTGCATGATCTGCGTTCAAAGTTGGTTTTTGAAAAGTTTAAAAATCAAGAAAAGTCTGATTTTATTGAGAAACTGCGAATTTCTTTAAAAGATGAAAAGTCAATTTTAATTGATATAAAAGAGAAATTTCAAAAGCAGTTAGTTGATCTTGAAAAATCAAATCAGACTTATCGTGATTCTTTGACTGATCTGAATTCTTCAAATAAAATTCTTTCTGAGAAAATAATTGTTTTAGAAAGGAAATTATATAAAAGAGAACAATCTGAGCAAACCATTTACATGAACAAGCCAAGGAGTGAAGAAGCTATTAAGGATAGATGGGGACTTGGTTTTGACAATCCTCATTTTTTAAACAAAGTGATAGACGAAGTTCCCACTATATATAAATACGAATATTTAAATCTTGCACACTATGGTCCTCAATTCAAATTCTTTTGGACTAGTGAAAAGCAAATTTTAGATATTGAAAATGAGAAAAGGATATATAAAAAGAAAAATGAAATTCCTTTTGTTTATACTTCTGAAAATGCAAAATATTTTCCGGAAAAATCGAGAAGAGGAAAAAGAGTTTTAAATGACATATCTTCTATCAAATCTTCAATATCTGATGATTTTATTTCTCTTTATGCACCTGATACTTCTAAGGAAAATAGTTCTCCAATCTCTTATGATTCGAAGAAATATATTCCACCGATAGTATTAGAAGGAAAAATCATAGATCTTGAAGATCAGATAGAAGATCAAAATATTTTGAAGAAAATTGAATCTGACATTATTCTTTCTTTTATGACTTCAAGTCTAGAAGAAAATATATTTTCTCAAAAATCAGATTCTATTTCTAGCTTCTCTTCTGATTTCAAAGAAAATAAAAAGGAAGTTTCAAGTTTTAAACATTTTTCTCAAAACTCTTCAGATTCCGAGGCTAGTTCTTCAATTTCAAAAGCACAGACTGTTTTCTTTGATAAAGTTTCTTCTTCTGATTCAATTATTGATAATTCTTTACTGCTAAATGATCAATTTTATAAAAAGAAGCGTAAAAGAAGAAGATCAAAGAAGTCAAAGAAACATGACACTGTTTTAACTGAAAATTATAATGTTTCTGATTCTTATTCTTCAGATCGGACTGTGAGGGAGTCATCAAGACAAATCTGGAGAAAGAAGCGAATATCTGAGGAATATATTGTTGATGAGGATAAATGTGTAGACAAACTTTATAACAGTGATTCATTTGCTTCATGTAATAAAATTTCAAAATATTCTAGAAAGCAAATGTTTCGAATTTCAAAATATGTCTCATATCCTTCCTCAGATTCGAGTTCTGATGATTATGCTTTCTCTTCTGATTGTGATTATTTTTCTGATCATATTCATCGTGCTTTATCTGTTAAATCTACTTCTCATTTCCCCATAAGAACTGCAAGTAACAAACATGGGTCCAAATTCAAGTGGGTACCCAAATCTTTATCTGATTCAAAGTTGCAGACATCACATGTTAAGGGGGAGTAAGAGAAATTTGGCTTCTAAGTATTTCAGCTTAGGACCCGTACTTCATAGACTCGACTTCTAAACACAACAGTTTAGAACTCGTTCTTCAATGATTAAGCTTCTGACTTAATGAGATACTGTGAGTACATCAATTTTATTTCCGCTGCATATATCTCTGATTATGATGTGTTCTAGTTTTTCTCAATGATTCAAGAATCTGAGCTTGTTTATCTAACTCATGAATTTGTATTACTCAAAATTTTCTTTTAATATGAGAAACAAATTTATTATTTTCAATGTAAAAGATGAAATAGTTGAATTTTATTTTGTTCCAACTAAATATCTATTAAAAGTTTAAATCTTTATAAATTTTATTCTATAAAGTAAAGTTTTACATTTTTTCTTTCCTTTGAATAAAATATGTGTCTAGGATAAATTTTCAAGTTTTTTTGTTTATATTAAAGTTTTTATATGGTCAAATTTCAAGTCTTACAAAAGTCGAAAAGTCAGCAACATGATTGAAACTTTTATTACTGCTTTAAAGGTATGTGAGTCAGAATTTTTATAGTTTACTTTGCTTAGACTACCTAAATGATCAGAATTATAGATTGGAATGAAAATATGGGCTAAGCATTTAAACCTTGATCTGAGTGATTGAGATGAATATTAAATTCTTAAAATACAGAAATCTCTAAGTTTAAAAGTTTGTACCTGTGACCTTTCTGGTTTGGGAAAGTACGTTCCATGGGATGCTCGACATCTGGTCCCCTAAGGTCATTTGGTCTGGGAGTGATCGAATAGAAATCCTTCTAT
Source organism: Arctium minus (assembly GCA_954870635.1). Classification (NCBI taxonomy): domain Eukaryota; kingdom Viridiplantae; phylum Streptophyta; class Magnoliopsida; order Asterales; family Asteraceae; genus Arctium; species Arctium minus. The sequence goes on from OX941081.1 coordinate 162,963,958, forward strand.
AGAACCAGATCGAAAGTCATGTTCTACTGGTATGAATGGGTTTAGGATATGTCGATGTAGCCTTTCTGATCTGGGAGAGTAAGTTCCAAGGGGTGCATGACACCTAGTCCCCTAAGGCCATCTGGTCTGGGAGCGGCTGACCCAAATCCTGCAATAGGGTCAGATAGAAAGTTACGTTTACGACATGTTCTTTACTTAATAAACTCTTGATTAAAAAGATGCCAAAGTGCACGAGCTTAAAAGATGCCAAAGAGCACACTCATGTTAAGATGCCAATGAGCACACTGCTAAAAGATGCCAATGAGCACACATCTCTTGATACTTGGTGATATATTTGAGTTGCGACAAACCTGTAAATTTGTGAAAGTCTTAATTTTTGATGACTTAGTGTCAGTACATGCAAAGTTCTCTATAAGATTTTTAGAATTGCATTTTCTTGAAGCTAATTGAAGATTCACATGTAAGCACACTGAATAGATTGCTGGAAGTTTTTGAAACTGAACATGTCTTAAATTGATATGCAATGAAACTTGTTCTTGTATCCTACAACATATGTTTGATTTCAAATGATTGATAAATTTGTAATATTTTACTCTGTAGAATTTAATTTGTTTAGTATTTAAAATTTTATATGTTTAGTTGTTTCAAAATTTACATTCAGTATATTTTTCTTTCTACATTAATTTCTGATCATTGTGTTCTCATAAATATATGTTAATGGGTTTATGCATTATTCAAGGGGGAGTGAACAAAGAGATGTATTTCAAAGATTATATCTGTTTTTGAGGGGGAGTGTCTGATTTTCTTTACATGAATGTTATCTCGAATTGTCTTATCTAATGCATTTGTATAGGGGGAGTCAAAGAGCTTTCAAAGGTAAAATTTTTCTAAGGCAGCTTTGCGCTTCACACATGGCCCGCAAAGCTTGTTTTGCGCATCAAGCATGACACGCAAACCTTGCTTTGCGTATCAAGCATGGCACGCAAACCTTGCTTTGCGTCTACCATGTGGAACGCAAACCTTAGTTTGCGCTTCCTGTATGGAACGCAAACCACCCCTGTTTTCTCTGTTTCTTTGATTTTGCAGATCTTTCGTTGTCTCGTCTCCAACATTCGCATGACCAAGTTGATCAAGATCATCAAGGTCATGAGGGGGAAAAGTCAAGGAGAATTTAAAGAGACAAAGAGCTTAAATGTTTATCTGCTGATCAAGATTCGCTCAAAGATTCTATTCTCTCAGCTACAACAAAATCTTTTGCTGTTCCTGCTCCGAACACCACAGTTCATTCAAGATCATTCAAAAGAGGTGTATCGTCTTGAGCTTAAGTAGCAAAGAAAATTTTCAATCTGCAAGATGCTGAGAATAAATTTTTTCTTAAAAGTCAGAAAGCTTCTGAAAGTCGCTTTGTTGGTCCGTGTTGTTATAGAAGATAATTTTTGAAGACCAAAGCGCCAATGATTACTAAGGGGGAGATTGTTAGGTCTGATTTTATAGTAATCATTGTATTTATAGGACTTGGTCAATACTGTGTTTAGAGGCTTATATGTCTTGTATCTGACCAAGGGTATTTAAGTCCCTTTGGTCTTGTTGGTTGTAAGAATCTTACATGCACATTAATCAGAATTCTACTTTGCGCCTCTATTGTCTCTCTCTCTACTTTCTCTCTCTAAGGATTTAGAGATTCTTGGGTTAACAATTATAAATTCACTTTTCTTACTTTCGCTCATTATTGATTATTCCTATTTATAAATGTTTGATCTCACTAGGTTTTAGCCTAACACTTTTTCTTAAAATGACATGTATAACAGGTCAGACTAGCGGTGGGACTCCTCGGGCTTGAGCAGAGAGAGAGTTCAAGGAATAGTAACATTTTTAGAGGATATAGAGACGCACACCCGACTTAGTCTTGATATACTTTTGTAGTAGTAAAGTGTCCGAATTTAATCTAGATCTATTTGTACCTAGATTAGCAGGTTGTTGAAATTAAATTTAATCATTTCTTTGGTTGTAAGCGTCGAACTTCGTTCCCCGTTATTCAGGATGGTATATTTTGGTTAAAATGTCATTAACAGGTTATTCATGTTTTCTCCATTTATAGCCGTCATAATGTCGGATTTTCGAATTTTTAAATTCCCCAAAAATTTAGGGTGTTACAAGTTGGTATCAAAACAGTAGTTTAAGTGAACTAGGTATAAATGTAGGATACCTAGACTTAAGTTGTGACATTAAGTTATGAATTGTGAGAATGGGGAGAACTTATAAGATAGGATGGTCTTACAGTCGACGGAAATTACACTGATTGAGAGTTATGGTAATGGCGATGAAAATTCTTGCATATCACGTGTTCATAATTTCACTTAGCTAACGTTATTATGAAGACGTTTTACGTGATTATGCTTATTTTCCATTGTTATGATGATTAATGAATGTAGTACTATGTTTCCTTGTCTATAATTCGTATATTCTTGCATATGTGTGGTAGACAATGGTAAATTCTCGAAATCGGCCGGAGGGTCAAGAGGCATCGGCATCCACGACCGACCACCCTAGAGTTACAACGACAGACTTGCCTCCACCGCCGCAAAACGTTTTGGGCGGAGGGACCGAGCATGTACCCCGTCGCAATTTAGTCACGTCTAATCCGATAATGGAAGAGGTGACCCCGGAATCAAGGATGATGGATCGGATGATGCAAGTCATGAACGCGGCGATGGCCCAACAACAGGAAATGTTCTTAAATATACTGGAAGATCGGGATACTAACAACCGTAGGCATGAAGCGGTCGTGGAAAACATTCCAGTGGCCGGATCTGGGGGTACCGGACCCGAACTTCCCACTGATGGGACCCTGTCCCTGGAAGTGAGACAAGTGATGAAATCTTGTACTTTTAAGGCTTTCCTTGGTTGCCGACCGCCGGAGTTCAAGGGCTCAGGTGATCTGATTGCTTGCATGAATTGGATTCGGGAGACAGAGCAGGCCTTCCGATCAAATGAATGTGGTGAGAGCCAGAAAGCAACGTTTCGTTCTTAGATGCTCAGAAGGGCGACCCTCACATGGTGGAACGTTTACTCCTCTTCGGTTGAGGCCACGGTATTGGCTAAACTGAGCTGGTCGACATTCAAGAAGATGTTGATGGAAGAGTTTTGTAACTAGCGGGCTATGGACCGAATAGAAGATGAATTTCGGAATTTGAAGAAGGGAAACTTGCCATTGAAGGATTACAACCAGCAGTTCATGGACAAGTTAGGATTGGTGGGACACCTAGTCTCGAACGAAAAAGAGAAGATCAAGGCTTACACCAAGGGCTTACTATCCGAAATGAGGAACTTGGTACGGGTGTCTAAGGCCTCTACCTTTCGAGAGGCAATCGAGGAGGCACAGTTAGTGGAATATTCCTATGATTCAAGCAAAGTGGAGAGAAGCGGAGTAACCGAGAAGAGGAGATGGGAGGGGAGTTCGGTACCCTCCAAAAGACTGAAACCTTTCAACAACAATCATCGGGGAGTTGGCCCTAGACGGGATGTTCCATGGTGCTCCAAGTGTCGGAGCAAGCACCTCGGTCCTTGCAACTCGGGATCCGAGCCATGTTTTAAATGTGGCAAGTTGGGCCACAATTATAGGGATTATCCGATAAGAGGGCAAATATGTTTTGGATGCAAGGAGCTGGGCCATATTAGAAGCAAGTGTCCGAAAATGAAGACTAGGAGTAGCGGAGGAAAGAAGGTGGACCCTCCGAGGGTAATGGGGAGAGCCTTTCAGATGACTACCGAGGAGGCGAAGATTTCGATGGATGTAGTGTCGGGTACGTTTCTCCTAAACTCCGTGCCTACACACATTTTATTTGATTCGAGAGCTATCTTTTCATTTGTGTTGAGTTCCTTTTGTGCAAAGCTATCTATACCCACTACTAATTTAGAGGATGCCTTAGTGGTAGAGCTAGCGGATGGTGATCAAGTAGTGGTTCGGGATATTCTTAAGGGTCGTAAGTTGGAAATCGAAGGGAAGGAATTCCCGGTCGACTTAATGCCAATGGTCATTGGAGGTTTCTATGTGGTCATTGGGATGGATTGGTTAGAGAATAACCATGCCGAGATTCTTTGTGCAAAGAAGTTGATCCGAATTCCGATTTTGGATGACGAGTCGGTGACCGTGTACAACGAGAGGCGAAAGGGAGAAGTGTTTAGCAAAAAAAAATGCTCACTAACGTTAAAATCAACCGACGTCAAAATTTTACTTTTCCGACATTAGAGCATAAAGCGACAAATAATCTAAAAATGTTAAAATATTAAGACCACAACGTAAGATAAAACGACCCTTTTTCAACAAAACTAACATGGGACACGTCGCTCAACAAGGTCGTAAATTTACACGCAATAAAATTAAAATCCACGTATTTCAAAGTACACTCACGCACCCAAAACGTCGCAAAACAATACTCCATAGAATTCGACACGACCCTTACAAACCAAAATTCCCAATAGAATTCTGACTAAAAGACATGGGAACAACTCTTCCTTTAAAACCTTAACATATATGGAGGGGGTCCAATGTCAAGGTCATAAATCGCAGTTACTTGACCAAGACTCTAATCAACATCAAAACAAGGACACCACAATGTCCGAAAATAGCGTTGGAAAACAACGAGGATAAGGAAAAGTCTTGACAAAGTTTGTAACCACATGCAATAAAATAATGTTATGCATGTTTAAAATCATAGTTTAAATACTTGTGTGTGCTAAACAATATCCCAGATTTCGTAATATAAGCTGCATGGTGATTTGGAAATATGAGAAATATCTGATGCAATTTATTTCAGAAATGAATTTTGCGCATGAATTTGGTCGGCACTCAACATCTTAGAACCACATTCTCAATTTCCCAGCCACACTATTTTCATCCGGATGCTCAAACATCTTAAGGCAATAATAATGATAAATTGGTTAACCTTACAAATTCTTCCTGAAATGAAGCCGATTCAATAAGCCTACGGTTCTAATTCAACCAATAACCCCGACCCAAAATGGTCAACTTAATATATTCATCATACCTAACCATCACTCCAAATGACAATGCCATAGACATCGACTCTTCTATTGGCTACTTGCTTAAAAACTTTGTCACTACCCCATCGGTCATTATACCAAGGCAGTTCAAGCATGACCATGTAGCATGTAGGTTCACCATAACACTGACCAGGTGTAATTATGAATGTACCACACATGATTATCCTTGCTATCCTCGACAAGTTTTCCGTTCCTCACGACTCAATCCATTCCGAAATATCCTATCTTAAGGTACCTAATGGTGCAATTTCACTTTCAACCGCTTAAAAGAACGCTAGTTTGAGTCTAGGTATCCAAAATCAATACCTAATTCTCTCAAACTTATGCTTTGATACCAACTTGTAACACCCTCAAAACTTGATAAGAGCAACTAATTAAAAATCTCAATTTAATAACAAATAAAGGACAAAACTTCCACTTTGAATAACAAAGCTCAAAATGCCTCGAATATAAAATTCTATAAATAAACTTAACAATACAAACTTCAGTATTAAACAAGGACCTAACTGAAGTCGGGTGCTACTTAACCCCAGTACATGTTGCTCTTCACAATACTAATGCGGAAGACTTCACTAATTTAATCACCTCTTCGGCACACCACTAGCACTCATCTCCTCATAGTGTCACTAGAACTATTTGCCAACGAAGCCTGTTGCACATGCCGACAAATAAAAAGGTTAGGCTAACGCTTAGTGAGTTCAAGAGTTTTACATGAGTAAATATCTTTAAAATGATTAACTTCGCTTAAAGTCATGACCTTTCAATTGATGTACTTTAAAACGTAGAAAACAACTCTTATCCAATGTTATGCACTTTCAAAGATGGACACCTCATTTCAAACATGTTTTATAAATTGATGCAACGTAGACTAACTAGAAACATGAATATGAAATGACTCCCATTTAAGAAATGCAAATAAAACGTTATATCCCAAAACACCTAAACACGGGTGGGGCAAAATACTCGACCCATAAATCATCATCAAAATCACATATACCGTACGTCCGAAAACATGGACACTAGGTCCAATACTCACGCGACCATAAAAGAAATGAATCTAAATACCAAAACATGGCGATGGCATAATTCATTCAAACTTTAATATACGAGGAGGAAGATTCAATATGTTGGGAACTGAAGATTTGATTAAGTGATTACTACTGCCAGGCTTTCAAGATTACTACTGCTAGTAGAATTAATACTGCTTAAAGAGTTAGTGCTGCTTGGAGAGTTAGTACTGCTAGTAGTTAGTACTGTTGGTGAAGATTAATACTGCTCAGAGTATTAATGCTGCTATGACTTAATACTGCTTATGTGATAATCAAGATACGCGCAGATCAAGGCTGAAGATAATCATGGAAGGTTGAAGATAATTATGGAAGAATATACTGAAGATCTTTTATGTTTTGTAATTATCTTGTATTCAATCTTGGTTTATATAGTATAGAATAGTTTGATAGATGAGTAATTCATTCTGAGTTTCATTATTCTTGTTAAGAATCAGATCCTGACAAGTGGTATCAGAGCCTAGTATTCTCAGAAACCTTCATTCATCATGGATAACACAGTTGAATCAACCAGTACTCTTGTTTCAAAGGTTCCCATGCTCAAACCCAATGAGTTTGACATGTGGAAAATTAGGATCAAGCAGTACATCCTCCTTACATACTTTTCTATGTGGGACATTGTTGAGAATGGTCCCTCTACTGAAGGTAAAATTGGACAAGATGGAAGAAGACCATCTCCAAAAACTGATGCTGAGAAGAAAGTGAGACAATTGGAGATGAAAGCCTTAAGCACTCTGCTTTTGGCCATCCCTAATGAATATCAACATCAGTTTCACCACTGCACTGATGCTCAGATTCTATGGAATGCTTTAGAGAATAGATTTGCTGGCACCAAGAGCACTAAGAGGAATCAAAGGGATATTCTCAAGCAGCAATATGAGAATTTTACATCTTCAAAGAATGAGTCTATGACTCAAACTTTTGATAGATTCAATAAGCTAATTGGTGAGTTGGCTACTGTTGGAGTTCATATAGAACAAGATGATGTCAACCGAAAGTTTCTCAGATCTCTTGGAGATGAATGGACCATGTACACTGTCTCATTCAGACAGAATGACATGTTGGAAGAAAAGGAACTGGATGATCTGTATAATGATCTGAGAGTGTTTGAATCTGAGGTGGAAGCAAAGAAGAAGCCTACTGGATATGTTCATAATGCTGCACTTCTATCAGCATCAACTGATTCTACTGCTAACCCTGAATCAGTTAATGCTGCTAGTGGAGTAAATCAAGAAAAAGGCAATGAATCTGTTTTTGAAGCCTTTCTTTCCAGTCATGGTAACTCTTCTTTAATCAATGATGACTTGGAAAAGCTTCATCCTGATGATCTGGAAGAGATGGATATTAAATGGCAGATGGCCATGCTTTCTATGAGGGTGAAGAAGTTCATCAAAAGGACTGGGAGGAACAACTTCTCCCAAAGAAGAGAAGATGGAGCAGGCTTTGATAAGTCAAAGGTGGAGTGCTACAAGTGTCACATGAAGGGACACTTTGCCAGGGAATGCAGAAGTGGAATGTCTCAAAACAACCACCAACAAGATCAGTCTGGAAGCTTCAACCAGAACAGAAACTCTGCTCAAGCTCTTGTTTCTCAACAAGGAATGGGGTTTGACTGGAGTGATCAAGCAGAAGATGCCATTCAAAATCAAGCTCTCATAGCAGAGGTATTTGATCTCCCAACTGAGGTACTTTCTAATCTCTGTTCTCAAACTTGCATAAACACTATGAAAAGGTACAGGGATCACAACCAGAGTATGAGTGATGACCTTAAGAGGTTAGAAAAGGATAGAAAAGACTATGTGAAAATTGTTGAAAGGTTTGAGGAACAAATTGAAGGTTTCCAAGCCAATAAACTTCAACACACATATGATACAAATTACTAGAAGTAGGAGAAAAATGATCTAGAAATCCAACTAACAAAGTCAAAAGAGGAGAATGAAAAGTTGAGAGGAGAGCTAGGCAAGGTTAAGATGAATGTGGAAAATTTTTCATATGCTTCTAAAGCCATGGATTCTATGCTAAAGGTCCAAATCCATGATAAGCTTAAACCAGGAATTGGGTACAATACCACACCACCACCATACAATAACACTACATCCCTCCTAAATCAGACTTGCTGGAAACCAAGGATAGGAAGGACTTGCATGAGGGAGCCACTAAAGTAGATCCTTTAGATGAAGTAGTTGTTAAGGACAAGACTGAGAAAGAAGCTGGTAAGAGTAAGGATAACAATGTGAGTGGTGAGATTCCCTTAGAAAATAACATTCTTACCAATGAGGGTGGTGGAAGGGATTGGGTCAAATCTAATGGTGTTGAGAAGACTGAGGGAAAGTCTAAAAAGGTCCATTACAAGCAGCCTACAGTTGTGAATCCCGTTCCTTGCAAACAGTGTGTAGGTAATAAATCTGAGCCCTAAAACATGATAAAAAGAGGGGAAATCAAAGAAATTGGAATAATCAGTGGGCTCAGAAACAAGGAGTTGATCTGAGTAGAATCATCAGACCAAAACCTTGTTTCATATGTGGCAAATTGAATCATCTTGCCAAGCACTGTTATTTTAATCCAATTAACCAAAGGATAAATTTTCAAAGATCTATGCAAAAACCCTTTGGTTATAGGAAGAATGAAAGGAACCATGTGGCTAAGAAACATGTTAAATCTAAAAGCCACATGAAGAAAAAGACTGTAAAAGAGAGTGTCAATATGTGGATTCCCAAAAGCACTAAAACTGTTAGTACTGCTACCACAAATAGTGCTGCTGACAAAGATAGTGCTGCCAGAAGCAATACTACTGCTATCAATGTTAGTGTTGCTGAGAGTATTAGTACTTCTAAAACTAACATTGTTAGTACTTCTTCAAATGTTAATACTGCTAACTCTGTTAGTGCTTCTAACAAGGTTAGTACTGCTAAACCTGTTAGTGCTGCTAACTCTGTTAGTACTTCTAAAATTAGTACTGCTTATAGTGTTTGTGCTTCTAGACCAATCATCTTGACAAAGTACTCCAGTCAAAAGAATTCTAAATTTAAAAATCTCATCAAAAAGGAGTGTAAGTACTTTGATGAGAAAGGGAGGCCCAAGACCACTTTGGCTTGGGTTCCCAGTCAATACTAATTGGTTTATCTAATGTGCAGGGCAACCAGCAGCTCAAGGGAAAGAGCATTTGGCATGTTGATAGTGGTTTCTCTAGGCATATGACAGGGAACATGGCTTGCCTCAAGAATTTCAAGAAAATTGATGGAGGGCATGTTGCCTTTGGTAATACTCCAGATGGAGGTAAGATTAGTGGTAAGGGAGATGTAACAAAAGGTAAGATGACCTTTGAGGATGTTTTCTATGTTGAGCAGTTAAGATACAACCTGTTAAGTGTATCACATGTTTGTGACAAAAAGCATAATATATTATTCACTGATTCAGAATGCATTATCCTTGCTCCTGGATTCAAGGTAGTTCATGAAAAGATGATACTGCTAAGAACTCCTAGAAAGGATAATGTCTATTGTTTGGATATGGAAAATGTTTTAAATGATTCATCCCTAAATTGTCTTGTTTCAAAAGCCTCTTTGAATGAATCATCACTTTGGCACAGAAGGATGTATCACATGAACCTTAAAACAATGAATAAACTTGTTAAAAACAACCTTGTAAGAGGTCTGCCTTCAAAAGTCTTTTCATGTGATGATCATTGTGTTGCCTGTCTCAAAGGCAAACAACACAAAACTTCTCATAAGTCCAAAGAGTTGAACACAATTTCTTCTTCTCTTCAGTTGTTGCATATGGATCTGTTTGGTCCTACAAATGTTATGAGTATAGGTAAGAAATCATACTGCTTAGTTATTGTTGATGATTACTCTAGATTTACTTGGGTGTATTTTCTAAGGACTAAGGATGAGACAAGTGGACTGATCAAATCCTTTATTCTAAGAATTGAAAACCAAACAAATCAAAAGGTAAAAGTCATTAGGTCAGATAATGGTACTGAATTTAAAAATCATGACCTAAACACCTTTTGTGAGGGAAAAGGAATTGAAAGGCAATACAGTGCTCCTAGGACTCCACAACAAAATGGTGTTACTGAGAGAAGGAATAGGACACTGATTGAGGCTGCTAGATCTCTGTTAGCTGATTCAAAACTTCCAATTACTTTCTGGGCTGAAGCAGTTAATACTGCTTGCTATGTACAAAACAGAGTTCTAGTAGTCAAGCCTAAGAACAAGACACCATATGAGCTTTTAAATAAAAGAAAACCATTTATTGGATTTTTCAAACCTTTTGGATGTCCTTGTACCATTATCAATACCAAAACTTACTTAGGAAAGTTTGATAGCAAAGCAGATGATGGTTTTTCTTGTTGGTTACTCATCTCAGAGTAAGGCCTACAGAGTATTTAATTCTTCTTCTAGAATAATTGAGGAGAGTGACAATGTCAAATGCAATGAGAACACACCAAATCCTATTGGATCAGGTCCTCAGTGGCTATTTGACATTGATTCACTAACTAACTCTTTGGGTTTCAGTAGTGATGATCATGCAGGATCAGGAAGTAGAGGATCAAGGGATGAACAAGTACAAGATATTATTCCTCAGTCTGTTATCTTTCCCATACCTACAATGGACCCTGTTGAAACCTGTGAAAGGGAGTCTGTTACTGAACCAACTCAGAGTGAAGAAGAAAGAAGAGATGAGGAGAATCCAGAGCATGAAGAGCCAGAAGCAGCTGATGAGATTCCCTCAGCTGACTTAAATTATTCCAATTTAGATGTGGGAACTAATGAAGAACCTAGTCTTCAGACAAGAACTCAGAAGAATCATCCTCCTGAGCTGGTAATAGGAGACATCTCTTTTCCTATGATGACTAGGAATCAAAGCAGACTTCAAGATTTGCAGGATCAGCAGAATACACTACTCTCTTGCTTTCTATCTCAGATTGATCCTAAGAAGGCTTATGATGCAATGAAAGATTCAATTTGGATAGAAGCCATGCAAGAAGAGTTACTTCAGTTTAAATTGCAAGATGTTTGGGACTTGGTGGACCTTCCAAAAGGTCATAGAGCAATTGGCACCAAGTGGATTTTCAGAAATAAGAAGGATGAGAGAGGAATAGTAATCAGAAACAAAGCAAGGCTAGTGGCACAAGGGTACACTCAGGAAGAAGGTATAGACTATGAGGAAGTCTTTGCTCCAGTTGCACGAGTAGAGGCAATTAGAATGTTTCTAGCCTATGCCTCATATATGCAGTTCAAGGTATATCAAATGGATGTGAAGAGTGCATTTCTATATGGAACAATTGATGAAGAAGTATATGTCTGTCATCCCCCTGGATTTGAAAATCCATCATATCCTGACAGAGTGTACAAACTTAAGAAAGCACTCTATGGTCTACATCAAGCCCCAAGAGCATGGTATGATACTCTGTCTACCTATCTCTTGAAAAATGGGTTTGAAAGGGGAATCATTGACAAGACCCTTTTCATCAAAAGAAGAAAGAAAGACATCCTACTTGTTCAGATCTATGTGGATGACATCATCTTTGGATCCACAAAAGATCAGATGTGTAGAGACTTTGAAGAGTTGATGCACAAGAGCTTCAAAATGAGTTCAATGGGTGAACTTACTTTCTTCCTTGGGCTTCAAGTGAAACAACAGAAAGATGGGATTTTCATAAGTCAATCAAAGTATGTGAAAGACATCCTAGATAAATATGGTCTATCAGACTCAAAGCCAGCAAGCACACCAATGGAAACACACAAACTGATCACAGCTGATCTTGAGGGGGAGGATGTTGATGTCCATCTTTATAGATCAATGATTGGATCTCTCATGTATCTCACAGCCTCAAGACCAGATATCATGTTTCTAGTGTGTGTGTGTGCCAGATTCCAAGTCAAGCCAAAGCAGTCACATCTTCAAGCTGTTAAGAGGATTTTCAGATACTTAAGAGGGCAACCTAGATTAGGTCTTTGGTATCCTTATGAATCTAATTTTGACTTCATTGCATATTCAGACAGTGACTTAGGTGGTGCTAATATGGATAGAAAGTCTACTTCAGGAGGATGTCAGCTTTTGGGTGCAAGACTAGTATCTTGGCAGTGTAAGAAGCAAACCACAGTGTCCTTATCCACAATAGAAGCTGAGTACATTGCTGCTGCAAGTTGATGCTCTCAGGTTTTATGGATTCAAAATCAAATGCTGGACTATGGGGTAACTTTTCTTCACACTCCAATCTTCATAGACAATAGCAGTGCTATTAGCATTGTTAACAATCCATTCAAGCACTCCAAAAGAAAGCACATTGAAATCAGGTATCACTTTATTAGAGACTCCAATGAAAAGAAGCTTATTCAAGTTGCTAAAGTTCATACTGATAACCAGTTTGCTGATCTATTCACTAAAGCTTTTGATGTGGGTAGATTCACTTTCTTGGTCACAAGTGTGGGCATGATCAACTCTGAATGAGCTCATGTTAAAAAAGTGCTTGTATACCTGTTATTTGTTTTGGTGCTACTAATCATCTTTCTCAAGAAGTTTGTTGCCTTGCTCAGACTAACACAAGCTTAAAAAGTGTAAGTAGTTGGTTACTGCTAGTTAGTTAATACTGCTAGTTAGTTAATACTGCTCTCAGTTAATACTGCTCTCTGTTAATACTTCTCTCAGTTAATACTGCTTTCAGTTAATACTGCTTCTTTTCCGAATCATATAAATACCCTCTTTGCTCGCCTAAAAGATCACAACGACTCTTTGAATACTGTTCATCTTCTCTCTAACACTTTTCTCTCAAGCAACAAGTGTGTTTCAGACAAGAATCCTCAAGAACGATGGCATCCATGGCATTTATTGATGAACACAATGAGATCGCAATGCTTCAAAAGCCGAAGCAGGCTAATGGATTCCATCAAATAGTCGATTTTCTCAAGACCAGTCATATAGTGTATGCTCTTACCGTGTCACCACCAATCTTCATCGAGCACCAGAAGCAATTTTGGGCCAATGCCACCACTATTACTAAAAACGGTGTGTAGGTTATCAAGACAAGGGTGTGTGACAAACCCTTGATAGTCACTGAAGAGGTCATTCGCATTAGTCTACGTCTAGACGATGCCTCAGGTATTACCTCTATCCCATCTCACAAGAATGGGGTATGAAGGCCAACAGGGTGTTTTCAAATTTTAGAAAGCTAACTTTTCTTCCCAATGGAGGTTCTTTGTTCATACCCTTATGCACTGTATTTCTAGAAAAACTACTGGATGGAGTCAGATCAGCAGTACCATTGCTTATGCTTTGGTCTGCTTGTCCACTGCCAGAAAGTATAATTTCTCCAAAATGATTTTCAATGATCTTGTGTCAAACTTGGATAATAAAAAGAGTTTCTATATGTATCCAAGATTTGTCCAGGCAGTTATCACCACTGAATTGACGGATATACCTCCGTTTAATGAGGTATATGTACCTAAACTCCCTAAGGGCAAGGTCTTTTCAAATATGAAAAGATCTGCCAAGGACTCGGAAGGAGTTGATACCCCATTGTTCTCTACAATGATGGTGGTGTCCCACGACCAAGAAGGTATGGCATCAGGGTCATGGCCCTCTCTAGAACATCCCATTGAGAGCCAAACCCAACCTTCAACCACTATATCACTTTCTCAGTCCCTTGTTCTTAAGCCAACACCTATTTTAACCAAAACTTATGCTAAGAGAAAGGTACACAAGGCTCCTTCCCTTGTGGTACCTCCTACAAACCCAGAACCTCAAAGCCCTCTAATGGAGCATTCTCCATTAGAGAATATCAATAGGGAAACCACTAAGGAGGTTCTCACTGAGGAGATGTATGAGCATGTGGGCGAGAAGTGTTGGGAACTGAAGAATTGCATAAGTACAGTTAATGCTGCTAGTAGAACTTGTTTAATACTTCTAAGGATAATACTGCTAGTTGAAGTTAATGCTGCTCTTCAAGATTAATGCTGCTAGAAGATATTACTACTGCTGAGCATGGTTAGTACTGCTGAACTTAGTACTGCTCAGAGTATTAATACTGCTGATGATTAGTACTGCTTATAAGATGAAGACTATGTATGGCAAGGATGACAACTGGATGGACTGAAGATTTTGGAAAGCTTAGAGATAAAGATGGAAGTTTATATTGAAGATCTTTTATTATTTTGTAATTATCTTTTATCTTCAGTATATGTATAGAATAGTTTGTTTTTCTTTTGATGTAACAATTATTCTGAGTTATTAGCTTTCTTAGAGAGAATCAACCTCAAGGTTAGAACCCTGATTCTAGAGAAGTAGAATTCGTATTGGTGAGTCTGTTCATCAATATTGAGGTTGTGTGTTTAATCTTGTAACTTCAATCATTCAATACAAGTTTACAAGTTGTTCATCAGATTTACTGTGTTGGTTACTGTGTTATTGAATATCAAAGTGTTATTCCGCAAACTTCTTTGATATTGTTTTCTGAGAGTTTATTCTTGTTTAGAATTAAGATCCTGACAAGTGGTATCAGAGCTAGTATTCTCAGAAACCTACATTCAAAATCACATCATCATGGCTAAAGGTTCAGAGTCTTCAAGCTCAGAAATTCCTACAGAGGTAACATCTAATCTTTGTTCTAAATCCTGTATTAAAACTGTTAAAAGGTACAGGGATGACAATCAGACAATGAGTGATGACCTTAAAAGATTAGAGAAAGATATAAAAGACTATGTAAGAATTGTTGAGTGTTTTGAGGAACAGATTAAGAGTTTCCAAGCCAATGAACTCCAACACTCATATGACACCAACTAGTGGAAGTGGGAGAAAGATTAGTATGAGTTTAAGCTTAAACAGAAAGAAGAGGAGAATGAGAAGATAAAGAGGGAGTTTGAGAAAGCCAAGCTGGATATTGAGAAATTTTCCACTGCTTCTAAAGCAATGGACTCTTTGCTCCAAACTCAAATCCATGACAAACTTAGAAGAGGAATAGGCTATAACACCACACCACCACCATACAACAACAATTACATCCCTCCTATATCAGACTTGCTAGAGACCAAGAATAGGAAGGAATTGTCTGATGAAGCCACTAAGGTAGATCCATTAGACAAAGTGGTGGTTGAAACAGACTCTGAAGAAGAGAACTCTAATGATAAGAGTAAGGAGAACACTGTGAGTGGTGAGATTCCTCTAGAAAATCACATTATCACCAATGAGGGATGTGGAAAGACTTGGGTCAAATCTAAGGACATAGAAAAGACAGAGGGAAAGTCTGGGAAGGTCCATTATAAGCAAACCACAGTTGTGAATCCTGTCCCTTGCAAATAGTGTGCATGCAATAAATCTGAGCCCCAAAAACATGATAAACCAAGGGGAAATCAGAGAAACTGGAATAATCAGTGGGCACAAAAACAAGGGGTTGAACTGAGTAAAATCAATAGACCAAAACCTTGTTTTATCTGTGGCAAATTGAATCATCTTGCCAAATACTGTTATTTCAATCCTATTAACCAAAGAGTCATTTTTCAAAGACAACCACAAAACTCTTTTGGTTATAGGAATCAAAGAAGGAATCAAATGGCTGAGAAAAGAGCACCTAAAAAGTATCATGCTCAGAACAAGTTTGCTAATTCTAAGAAAAATACTCCAAATAAGCCAAGGAGTAATTTAAAAACAAAGAAAACAAACAACTTTGTTCAGGTTTGGGTTCCAATTGTAAAGAAACCTGTTAGTACTGCTATCCCAGATAGTACTGCTAACAGAAATAGTGCTGCTAACCAAGTTAGTACTGCTAACAACGCTAGTGCTGCTTCTAGTAGTAATGCTGCCAAGCCTATAATCTTGACAAAGTATTCCAGCCATGAGATTCCTAAACAACTCATCCAGACTAAACTTACAGATTATATTGATGAGAAAGGACAACCCAAGACCACCTTGGCTTGGGTTCCCTCCAAAACTAACTGATTTATCTAGTGTGCATGGCAACCAATAGCTCAAGAGGAAGAGCATTTGGCATGTTGATAGTGGTTGCTCTTGGCACACAACAGGTAACATGGACTGCCTTCAAATTCTTCAAAAGATTTGATTGAGGACATGTTGCATTTGATTCAGAAGGAGGTTGCACTTAGGGAGTGATGATCATGTAGGATCAAGAAGAAAAGGATCAGGGAATGAACAAAGTAGTAAAAAGTATGAGTTTAAAGGATGGTGTCAAAAAGTGTAAGTGTAGTTAATGTTGCCAGTGCAGTTTTAATACTGCCAGTGCACAGTTAATACTGCTAGTGGTTAATACTGCTCTCAGTTAATACTTCTAGTGGTTAATACTGCTCGCAGTTAATACTGCTAGTTAAGATAATACTGCTAGTAGTTAATACTGCTCTCAGTTACTACTGCTAGTTAGTTAATACTGCTCTAGGTTAATACTGCTTATGTCCCAAATCGTATAAATACCCTGTTTGCCCGCCCAAAAGCTCATAACGACTCTTTGCATACTGTTCACCTTCTCTCTAACCCTTTTCTCTCAAGTACCAAGTCTTTCAGGCAAGAACTTTCAAGTTCAATGGCATCAATGGCATTCATCGACGAGCACAATGAAATCGCGATGCTACAAAAGCCAAAGCAAGCTGCAGGATTTCATCAGATTGTGGATTTTCTGAAGTCTAGCCACATTGCCCATGCTCTAACTGTGTCGCCAACAATTTACATAGAGCATCAAAGGCAATTCTGGGCAAATGCCACCATGGTCAGAGAGAATGAGGTGCAGATTCTGAAGACAAGGGTGTGTGAAAAACCCTTAACAGTTACTGAAGAGGTGATACACATCTGTCTACGTCTAGACGATGCTGCAGGTATAACCTCTATTCCTAATGAGGAATTATTCTCAACTTTGTCAAGAATGGGGTATGGAGGCCAGTTGGGTGGTTTTAAATTCTCAAAGGCTAAATTTTATACCCAATGGCGTTTTCTTGTTCATACCTTAATGCATTGTATCTCAAAAAAGACTACTGGATGGAGTGAGTTCAGTAGCACCATTGCTTATGCTTTGGTGTGCTTGGCCACTGCCAGAAAGTACAATTTTTCTCAAATGCTTTTTAATGATCTTGTCTCAAACCTGGGAAGTAAAAAGAGTTTTTATATGTACCCCAGGTTTGTACAAGAAGTAATAACCCATGAATTGACGGATATACCTCATTTTGATGAGGTATATGTACCAAAAATTCCCAAAGGTAAGGTATTTTCGAACATGAAGAGATCCCCTTTGGACTCGGAAGGAGTTGACACCCCATTGTTCTCTACAATGATGGTGGTGTCCCACACTGAAGAAGGTATGGCAGCAGGGTCAAGCCCCTCATTAGACCATCCCACTGCTAGCCAATCCCAACCTTCTCACTCTATATCTATCCCACAGTCCCTACTTCATAAGCCCACTTCTCCAATCACCCAAACTTATACAAGGAAAAAGGTAAAGAAGGCTCATTCCCTTCTTGTACCATCACCCACTGAGCCTTCAAGCCCTCTAAGGGAGAATTCTCCTTTAGAGAATATCTACAGGGAAACCACAGGGGTGTCTCCCAACCCCAAGGAGGTGCTCACTGAGGTGGAGGTTGAGCATATGGGTGCTAAGGCTGCCACTACTCCTGCTAGCACAGAGGAGGTCAGTGGTAACATACATAAGACCTTCCCCATGGCAACTTTGGGTGAGCAATCATCCAGAGGTCCCAGGTGCCAAGAAACCAAGGGGGTGGATAGTGCTTCTGCTAGGCAGAAGACTTCCACTACAAAAAGATCCAATGATCCTTCAAAAGAGGGTAACACTTCTGGAGAAGGTGAGGACAAATATTACTATTCTGAATTGATGGAAACCATGGGAAACATCAACATGGATGTGATCAAACAGGGAAAGGAGATAGATGCGATGAAGATGGTGATTCTGTCACAACAAGTACAGATTGCAAAGTTGAAGAAAATGGTGACCAGGTTGGTGCAAAAGAAGAGAAGAAAGCAGTTTGTGTTGAAGAAAAGATCAATTGAAAAAGATGCTTCCAACAAGGGGGAGAAAGAGGCTGAAACAGAGAAAGATAGTTCATATGCAAAAAGAGCTGAAGTTAAGGGGGAGAAAGAGGATGAAATAGAGTCTAAAGCAGCAGCAGAAAAAGAAAAAGAATTTGCTCAAGCAGCAGAAACAGAAGCAAAAGAAGCATCAGAAACAGAAGAAGGAGTAACAGGGTTCTCTGTAGAAGAATTGGAGATTGCAGAGACACTAGTAAAAGCTAAGAATGACACTCCTAAGGCCAGTCAAAAGGCCAAGGGAGTGGTCATCAATGAAGGAGGAATCTCAAAGAAAAGAAAAGAAACAAGTAAAGCAACTTTGAAGGATACAAAGGGAAAGGGAAAGGAAAAGATTGTTGAAACTGAACTGCCTTAAAAGAAAAAGAATCAGATTGAAATGGATGAGGAAATGGCAAAGCAGCTTCAAGAGCAAATGGAAAAGGAGGAACAACTTCAAACTGAAACAGATAGAGAGCTTGCACTGATTATGGCCAGAAAACTCAATGCAGAGTATCAAAAGAGCTTAAAAGCAGCAACTGAGGCCAAGAAATTACCAGTCAAAAGAATGCCAATTCAAAAGCAGAAAAGACAACCCTCCAAGACCTTTTTGGCCAATCAGGAAAGAAGAAAAATGATTAACTTCCTGAGAGGTTCAATTGGTGTCAAAGGCGAAATGTTTACCAATATGGCATACAGTCAGGTTGAGGAATTGTACAAGAAAGAAATGGCTAAGCTTCAAGGGGACTCCTCACAAAGGGAAGAGGCTGAAAGAATAATGAAAGAGAGGTATGATCTCAACATTCAACAACCATTTCCTGAGGAAGTTACACTTACAAAAGAAAAGAAGGAAGAGCCTGAGAATGTAGGAGTAGAATCTAAATCTGCAAAGAGGGTAAAGACCATTGCTTCCAAAAAGCAGTCCAAGAGACCAAGAGTGGAAGAAAGAGCAGAAACTGAAGCAGAACCTTCAGTTATACCGTCAGCAGAATCAGTGCAGAATCCAGAGTAGTCCAATAAGCAATCTGATGAGCATATGGATCTTTACATGACTATAGTAAAACCTGTACAGGCTGTTCCAATCTCTATGAAGGCTCCAGAGATTATCTTTTGGGACATTCTAAGAGATAATGGAAAGGATTTCTTCAGACTCAAAAGAGTTGGTGGTGCATTTGAAGCATATTCAACCTGGGGGAGAGTAATCAGAGGTTGTTCAAGAGCAGATATAGAGGAAATGTACAAAGTGGGAATGAAACTTTATGATCCAGTGTTGAAAGGTACTGAAGAAAATCTTCTCAAAGTGGCAATGGAATACTTGTGTATGATGTTTGAACCAGAGAAGGTGGTGTATAGGATTAAAGATCTCCATCATGAATATGGGTTCAAGAAGATTGATCACTGGATGTTATTTGAAAACTGTGGTGTATACATGATTACTATTGACAAATGTTATCATGAATACTACCTGGTGGACAAAATTTATGATCATAGCAAGGAAAAGCTAGAAGGGATGCTAAAAGCTAAACTAGTATGTACTAAGGATTCAGAAATGGCCAGAATTGTGGTGAGAAGAACTATCAATCAAAGTCTGGGCCTAGATCCAAATTTGGGCAACTGAATCTGAGGTGTTGAAAGCATCTTGAAGATCAGATCTGAAGAACTTGACTTCTCTTCTTAAAAGTCAAGTTAGGGGGAGATTGTTGGGAACTGAAGAATTGCATAAGTACAGTTAATGCTGCTAGTAGAACTTGGTTAATACTTCTGAGGATAATACTGCTAGTTGAAGTTAATGCTGCTCTTCAAGATTAATGCTGCTAGAAGATATTACTACTGCTGAGCATGGTTAGTACTGCTGAACTTAGTACTGCTCAGAGTATTAATACTGCTGATGATTAGTACTGCTTATAAGATGAAGACTATGTATGGCAAGGATGACAGCTGGATGGACTGAAGATTTTGGAAAGCTTAGAGATAAAGATGGAAGTTTATATTGAAGATCTTTTATTATTTTGTAATTATCTTTTATCTTCAGTATATGTATAGAATAGTTTGTTTTTCTTTTGATGTAACAATTATTCTGAGTTATTAGCTTTCTTAGAGAGAATCAACCTCAAGGTTAGAACCCTGATTCTAGAGAAGTAGAATTCGTATTGGTGAGTCTGTTCATCAATATTGAGGTTGTGTGTTTAATCTTGTAACTTCAATCATTCAATACAAGTTTACAAGTTGTTCATCAGATTTACTGTGTTGGTTACTGTGTTATTGAATATCAAAGTGTTATTCCGCAAACTTCTTTGATATTGTTTTCTGAGAGTTTATTCTTGTTTAGAATTAAGATCCTGACAAGAAGGCTGCCACTACTCCTCCTAGCACAGAGGAGGACAGTGGTAACATCACTAAGACCTTCCCCATGGCAACTTTGGGTGAGCAATCATCCAAAGGTCCCAGGTGCCAAGAAACCAAGGGGGGTGGAGGGTGCTTCTGCTAGGCAGAAGACCTCTACTACTAAAAGTTCCAATGATCCATCAAAAGGGGTAACACTCTGGAGAAGGTGAGGATAGATATGACTATCATGAATTGATTTCTGCCATGTCCAAAATGGCAACTGAACTAGATGCTCAAAAGCAAGTTGTCAATGAACTCAAGAAAGTCATCATCAACCAACAAGAAGAGATCAGCAGCTTAAAGAAGTTGGTTCAAAAGAAGAAGAAACAAAGGTTTGTGCTCAGAAGAAGGAACCCGGTGGATGATGCTCCCAAAAAGGGGGAGTCAGAAGCTGAGGTCAACCTGGAGAGGGAGATACATGGAGTTGAGGGGGAGGTTGATGTACAAGCAGTAGAAAAAGATTCAGTGTTTGAAGAAGGAGCAGTAACAGAGGAAACAGTAGTAACAGAGAAAGCAGCAGAAACAGTTAATGCTGTTGAAACAAATGAAGCTGCAGAAATTGTTCAAGAGGTATTATCTGACCTCATTAGCAGAAATCTGGGAGAAATTGAGATAGCTGAAGCTCTAATCAAAGATAAACATGATACTCCCAAGGTCACTTCAAAGGCCAAAGGAGTTGTCATCAAAGAAAAGGGTGAGGTGATCAAGAAAGCAAGTGTTGAGAAGGTAGTAAGCAAGGACAAAGGCAAAGCCAAGATAGTGGAATCTGATCAACCACTTAAAAAGAAAAAGTTGATTGAGTCAGATGAATCTTTGGCTAAGAAGATTCAAGCAGAACTTGAGCAAGCAGAATCAGTTCAAGTGGAGAAAGATAGAGAGATGGCAAAAGCTCTAGCTGCAGAGCTTAATGAAGTATATCAATAGAGCTTGGCAACAGAGATAACACAAAAGAAAGTTGCAACTCTAAAGAAGCCTGTGATGATAAAAATGACTACAAAGAAGAGACAACCTTCAAAGACCTACCTTCGCACTCAAGAGAGAAAGAAGATGATCACTTTCCTCAAAGGTGCTGTGGGAGTCAAAAAGGAGATGTTCTCAAAGATGTCATTTGAACAGATCAAAGGGTTGTATGATGCAGAGATGACTAAGCTACAAGGGAATGACCAAGCAAGAGTTGAAGTGGAAAAGAGGATGAAAGAAAGACATGATCTTCTAATAGAAAAACCCTTTCCTGATGATCAAGAAACTCCAAAGAAGGAAGCTACTCTAGGTGAAAGTTTGAAGACTTTGAAAAGAACAAAAATGATGGCAAGAAGAAAACTTGTTAAGAAACCTAGAGTGGCTGAGGAATAAGCTGAACAAAAGGTAGTTGAAGAAGAAGTGGCACCTAAGTCTGAAGAAAAGAAAGCTCAATCTCAGGAAGAACCATCAAGTACTTATGATGTGAATATGTACATGGTGGTGATGGAAAAGGTGCCTGAGCCTATAACAACTGAACCAGTTGGTGTCAAGCCTCCTTAGATTATTCACTGGGATACCATGGAAGTAGATGGAAAAGAGTATATCAGGCTGAAAAGGAAAGATGAAAAGTTTGAAGTGTATCCTACTTGGGCTAAGATAGTAAGAGTATGCTCCAGATCTGATTTAGAGGAAATGTTTGAAGTGGGGATGAAACTATATGTTGACAAGCTGAAAGCTCCAGGGATACCAGTTACAAAACTTGTGATGGAATATCTGTGTATGTTATTCAAGCCAGAGGAAGTTCAACATGTTATCAGAAATGTTTTCAAAACCATCAACAACTGGACTCTGTATGAAAGAAGTGGAGTATATGCACTGGCTATGGATACAAGTCACTTTGAATACATCCTAGTGGATAGAGTTTACAACCATAGCAGGTTAAAACTGCATGCTATGTTGAAGAAGAAGCTTGGTTGTGCACCAGATTCTGCAATGGCAAGATATTTGATTCAGAGAATTATTAATCAAAGTTTGGGGTTGAATCCTGATATGGGATTATGAGGTATGGAGTTTTGGGAGCATCTGAAGAACTTGACTTCTTTTCTCTAAAAGTCAAGTTAGGGGGAGATTGTTGGGAACTGAATATTTGATTAAGTGATTACTACTGCTAGGATTTCAAGATTACTACTGCTAGTAGAATTAATAATGCTTAAAGAGTTAGTGCTGCTACTTGAATAGTTAGTGCTGCTTGGAGAGTTAGTACTGCTAGTAGTTAGTACTGCTGGTAAAGATTAATACTGCTCAGAGTATTAATGTTGCTATGACTTAATACTGCTTATGTGATAATCAAGATACGCGCAGATCAAGGCTGAAGATAATCATGGAAAGTTGAAGATAATTATGGAAGAATATACTGAAGATCTTTTATGTTTTGTAATTATCTTGTATTCAATCTTGGTTTATATAGTATAGAATAGTTTGATAGATGAGTAATTCATTCTGAGTTTCATTATTCTTGTTAAGAATCAGATCCTGACACAATAAGAACCAATGACAATAAAATAAGACATCCTTATATTTAAAATACTGGTAGCTGACGACGGGGGAGACCCGTATTCATTGAGAGTGGAGGAAACACATAAGTATTCCACCCAAGAAACATTAATCGCATGACACCTCCCGACATCACATCCAGGTGTCCCTACGACTTCTTTAACAAGTGTCACCCCAAGTCAGTTGACCTTGATGGACTATTCCGAAGAACTCCACACCAAAGGCCCGACGCACTTAAAGACTACCTCTCAGGCATTACTTCAAGCGGTGGACGTCCTATTGCCTACTTACCCGGTAGCACTAACAAACTCAACCTCCTAGCGATCACTTGTAAAGTTTTCGGTCATAAAACATGGGTACCGGAGTTTAACCCCGAAATACCTAATTGACCATCACAAAACAGACTGACTTACGTGCCTATGGATCCAATGCAACACAGTCTAACATTACATGCCTAACCCGAAATGACCAACGCACTCGAACATGAAACGAACACCAAAATACAACAAGGTATATTAGTACGTACGTCATGATGGGGCTACTTGAGCCATTCAAAAACCGGACAAGTGTCCTCAAGACTCTTTTAAGTCGACACTGAGCCAAAATGCTCAAAACTTCTTTTGTGACCAACGATTAACGACTCCCCAAAAAGAATAACATAATTGACTCACTTCATGCAGACACACTCCCAAAATATGTGTACAGACTCCAATGCAATTTAAATTGGGACAAATTACTTTCCAAATGATTTTATGCCATTTACTTCTTCAAGACAACCCATAACACGAAATTATGCATTTCTCCAAAACAAACACTAAAATTCCTTTTTAACCAAATAATCTCACTTGTGCAATAAATCACCAAACACACCCATTTATGACTCAATTATCAAAATGCCAAAAAATCCCCAATATGGGTGTTTTACAAGGTTTATAAAACCAAACTTCTCAAATAACCAAAACCCATAAAGTAACTCCACAAATGATAATTTCATGTTAAACATATAAATACTTTAAAATAAACATTTTTGGCATGTACAACATATTCACAAATCAACTTGAATGCACCTTGCTAGATTTTGGCTAAATCTAGATTTTACCCCCAAAACTTGAATCTCCTTTGATGAAGGATTGAATCTCCAAGAAATATCTATAGATATTAGATCCAAAACATCTACACAGTCAGCTTCACTACACAAGTCATCAAAATCACACCCAATTTGAAGGATGAAAGGGAAAAAGATGAAATCATCAAACCCTAGCTTAACAATGAGAGAGATGAGGAGCTTACCACCACAAAATACTCTTGTATTATCCAATAGACTTAAAATATATTGCTATATCCTTGATGAGATATCAAAAATAAATCCATGGCAACTTGAATCACCAAAAACGGAGTTGTGATGCAAAAGTTATAAAGAAATGAAGTTCTAGGGCTGAAAATCGAGTTTTATGCTCAACAGGGCGTTTCGCGACTTACCACTCGAACTTAAGCCATGGCATAAGTCGCCCGCTTCCCCTAAGTCGCGCGGGTGGCCCTAAGTCACGGCACAAGTCGCGTAGCGCACTGTTCGTCCGTTTTTCTTCTTGTTCACTATTTTTGGCTGTAACTTCTTCGTTATAGCTTCGATTTTGCTCCGGAAAGAACCGTTGGACTCGTAATTGAATCCTTCATCCACTAAGACTATAAAATCTAGGATTCAAGTCCAAAATCCTATATCTTATTTTTCCCCTTAAAATTACCGAATTTTGTATTAACTAAAAGTGCACAAAAAGAATTATCCCACTCATGATTTGTAATTGGCGGTGGTAGTGTTCGCGTTGAAGTTGTGGTGACACTATCTCTATGGCACAAAGTGTACTTTGTCCACGAACCACAAAAGTTTGAAGTATGTCTTCGATCAAAAGGAACTTTGTGTGTCCCAATAAGCAATCATTCAATCAAGTAAACAAATAATCAATAACGATAATGCAAACCTGATATTGATTAATCAAAAGATTACAATTGTTCTTAATGAAATCGATCTCTTTCTCTCTGCTTCTCTCTTGTTCACGGCGCACCAACATACACACCTAGCCTCTCTCTCTCAATCAATTAATTCTCTCTAATTAAGCTCCTTAACCTAATCCCCACTAGATTAAACTAATTTATACTTAGGCCTTAAAGCCTAATGGGATTGGCAAGGCTTGGGCCCAAAATATAAAAACAAACTAATAACTAAATTATAAAACAAATAAATAAAATACGAAAAACACACTTTTGACTATTTATTACAAAAGGACCCTAGACTATTTGTTGAGATGACTTTATCAGTTTTGACTTCAGATTTCCATCTTCAGATAATTATGATCTTGAATCCAATAAATATGTGCTTTAACAATCTCCCCCTTTGGATCAAGATCATTCTTTAAGCTCAGAAAATGTAATCTTCCTCTTTGTCTTCAGAATGTAGCAATCTCCCCAATCGATTAGAATATCTTTTGGAAAGAAATTATCTCCAGCTTCAGCTCGGAATGCTTCAGCAAATCATATTCAAAGAAAATTTCTTCAATGCAGCATATCTTCATAATATCTTCAGAAATTTTTTCAAAAACTTTTTAATCTCCGCATTTCTTGATTGATGCTTCTCCCCCTTTTTGATGAAAAGAGCAAAGGGTTCATCAAAATTTGTCTTCAAGAAATGTCTTCCACCACTTATCTTGCAAACATAGAACCACTGATTCTCCGTCAATTCATAAAGATGTGCATCCAGATCTTTGCAAATATAGACAAAATAGAAAATGAAGTGTAACACCTGAATCAACAAATGAATCAGTTAAAATTGCCTGTCAATAACACAAAGTCACTGCGTGTAACGAATACACAATATAAAGGAGCTTTTGTGATGTTCACTCCCCCAGGGCTTCCATTCAATCATCGAAACACCACAAAGGCAATTTCTATGAACGTTATGACAAAAAAACAAATTATTTGTGTGTTCGTGCAAGTGATGGAATAAATTAAGCATAAGATGATTGTTTATAAGGCTCAAAAAGTGTAAACCACTGAGACAAGTAGTTAAACACAGACTCAATGTGCATTAGTGATGTGTGAAGCTGGGGCAAACTTCCTTCTTTTCAATATCCAGATTTTCCAAATGAAAATCAGATAGCATATGTGCTGCGTCCCCTTTGAAAATGAAACATTTTCTTGTTAAGAAGAAAATGAGTAGCTGGTGGGGTAATGTGAAGAGTTGGCATGGGCTAGTTGCCTGTTTCAATAATGTTCACCAAAGAAATGTGAAGCATTAGAAATGTGGCTGCCCGGCTCAGAAAGTAGTTGGTGCAGAGTTTGATATTCTTTTACTCGGTCTCTCACCCTCTCTCTTTTAATCTTTAAGCTCACAGCTAACCGAACTCTCTTTTGACATATTCTCTCATCACACATCCCACACTCATTTCTTTTGAACTCCTCACATTTAATCACTAAAGGATTAACTTCTTGGGTAGGAAACACTGGTTAACGTGAATCCATAGAAGTTTCTTTTAAGTCCGAGCACACTGATCCCATGTTTTCCTATGAATCATATGATGCTCAGATGGTTTAACCTTGTCAGTTAAAGCTCAAAGATATTTAAAATCACACTTCCAATTGAAGAAATCTGTTTGAGAATCGGTAAGTGGTTTGAACATTTAAGAACATGTTTTCTTATGATTGAAAGTTGTCCTTCTTTCAACCATAGATGAGATGAAGATAAGGAATTATACCTTTTGAGTGCAGTCTTACATCTCACGAAGTCAAGCTTAAAGTCATAAAGATATGATCTTTGTAAGCATCTCTCAACCTACAAAAGTCTAAAAGTCTAGTCAAAGTAACTTTATTCACTGAAATTGAAATGACATAAAGCAGTAAAACACTTAATTTACGAGTTCTGATCAGAAATAATCAGAAGTCATCGCCATACTCCTTTGACTTGAACGCTCCCTCTAAAGTCATGCATTACTAACAAATTGATCAGTAAGTACAATGCATTCAGTATTGCTCCCCCTCAAAATAACATTGACCATCTATAAAATACTTCTCACACTCCCCCTGAGATCATGAACAAACTATTAACGAGCAGGTATCATGCGGAAATAATAAGAAAGAAATGATAAAGAGATACAATAAGAAACTTTAATAGGTAACCACTGATTAGATCTTAAGATTTAGCATACCAATTCTTGAGACAAGAAAATTAAATCTCTTTTCGTCTAAAGGTTTGGTAAACAAATCTGCAAGCTGATAATCGGTTTTTACAAAGTAAAGTTCAATTGTCCCCTTTTCTACATTATCTTTTATAAAATGATACCGGACATCTATGTCTTTGGTCTTAGTATGCTGAACCGGGTTAACGGTAATCGCAATAGCGCTCTTCGAATCACAATAGATCGGGATTCTATTGAAATGAAATCCATAGTCTCGCAGTTGTGTTCTCATCCACAAGACCTGAGAACAGCAGCTAGCAGCAGCTACATATTCCCCTTCGGCCGT
Organism: Arctium minus; assembly: GCA_954870635.1. Taxonomy (NCBI): domain Eukaryota; kingdom Viridiplantae; phylum Streptophyta; class Magnoliopsida; order Asterales; family Asteraceae; genus Arctium; species Arctium minus. The sequence continues at coordinate 162,991,518 of OX941081.1, forward strand.
TGAGGTGGAGACACATAATTGCTTCTTCGACACCCAACTGACGAGTTTATCTCCGTGGAATTGTATATGACCCGAGGTGCTCTTCCTGTCTAACATGCAACCAGCATGATCTGCGTCTGAATAAGATGTTAGTTCAAAGCTTGTATCTTTAGGATACCACAGACCAAGATCTGCAGTCCCCTTCAGATACCTGAAGATCCGCTTTACAGTAGACAAATGGGATTCTTTAGGATTGGTCTGATATCTAGCACATAAGCATGTAGAAAACATTATATCCGGCCTACTAGAAGTAAGATACATTAAAGAACCTATCATCCCTCTATAAGTCCTAACATCAACAGCCTTTCCCGAAAGATCGGTGCCAATCTTAGTACCAGGTGCCATTGGGGTACCAATCGGTTTACAATTTTCCATTTTGAACTTCCGAAGAATATCCAGAATGTATTTAGATTGATTGATAAAGATCCCCGTTGAAAATTGTTTGACTTGCAATCCGAGAAAGAAATTCATCTCTCCCATCATGCTCATCTGAAAACGTGACACCATGAGGTTTGCAAAGTTCTTACAGTACTTAGGATTTGTAGAACCAAAAATAATATCATCCACATATATTTGAATAAGAATGATATCGCCTTTATCCTTTTTAATGAAAAGAGTGGTATCAACCGTACCTTTTGTAAAACCTGACTTGACCAAGAATTGAGATAGAATATCATACCAAGCGTGAGGAGCTTGTTTCAGTCCGTAAAGAGCTTTATCCAAGATGTAGACGTGGTTTGGATTATTTGGATTTACAAACCCTTCTGGCTGTGAGACGTAGACTTCTTCCTTGAGTACTCCATTCAGAAAAGCTGTCTTCACATCCATTTGATAGACGGTGAAGTTCTTGTGGGTTGCGTAGGCTAAGAACATCCGAATCGCCTCTATACGTGCCACTAGAGCATAAGTCTCATCGTAGTCTATCCCTTTCTCTTGCTTATATCCCTTGGCGACAAGTCGTGCTTTGTTTCGGATAACGGTGCCATCTTCATATTTCTTGTTTTTCAACACCCATTTCGTACCAATGATGGTTTTACCTTGCGGTTTGGGTATGAGTCTCCAGACTTTCAGTGCTTCAAACTGATTAAGCTCATCTTGCATCGCAGTTATCCAATCTGAATCGGCAAGGGCCTCAGATACGCGAGTAGGCTCAATATTGCTCAGAAAGGATTCATACATACATAGATTTGATGTGGCAGACCTAGTTTGCACCGGTGCAGAAGGATTTCAAATAATTTGATGTACCGGGTGCTCTTTGGTCCACTTATGTTCATGAGGGAGTGGATTAGATGCATGTTGATCATTGTCAGCATCTAGGAATCCACTCTTATCACCTTCAGATGGTTCAAAATCAACGGGGGTTTCAGTTGAAGGAGTCGTTGCAGAAGTGGCAGTAGGTAGAACTTGGTCAATCTGTTGATCAGTCCTTACAGTACATCCTACTGAGTCAGCTACTTCTGTCTCCGCGTTGTTGGTCACAACTTCAACTGTCGGAGTAGGATTTTGAATTGGAATTTCTTGCCGAATCGGGGAATTTGATTCAATAGAGATATCGTAAGTGATTGGATGAGTAGTCAACGAGTCTTCCATCCTGTCAACCACAACAGATTTAGGCAAACGAGATCCAAGAAATTCACCATAAAACAGTTCAAATAATAAATCCAAATCAGATAATTTAGAAGTAGACGATGAAGCGCCATCTTATTTGTTCTCTTGAGGTGCAGGTCCTGGACTGGTTGGTCCAGAAGCTAGAACTCCGGTAATTACGGGTTCTGAACTGACGTGCTCAGAAGACATCTCCTCACAGAATGTAACATTAACGCTCTCGATCACAGTCTTCGACTTCTTCAGGTAAACACAGTATGTAGTAGATGTAGAGGAATAACCAACAAAGATGCCTTTATCCGCCTTAGCACTGAACTTGTTCAGATTCTCTCGGTCGTTTAGAACATAACATGTACAACCAAAAACATGAAAATATTTAATGGTCGGTGTTCGGTTGTTGATCAACGCATACGGAGTCTTCTAAAATCTGCGGTGTATCATGGAGAGATTCTGAGTGTGAGACGCAGTCGATACAGCTTCAGCCCACAAAAATAAAGGTAAGTCAGATTGGCTGAGCATTGTCCGAGCGGCCTCGACAAGTGTACGATTTCGCCTTTCGACGACTCCGTTCTGTTGAGGCGTGCGAGCAACAGAGTATTGATGTGATATCCCGACCGATTCGAGATATTCTTCAACTATCTTGTTCTTGAACTCTGTGCCGTTGTCAGTCCTGAGAATCTTGACTTGTTTTTGCAGATTGACTTGGGTCGTCTTCAGAAACGTAATGAGAACATCGGGAGTCTCATCTTTAGACCGTAGAAACTAAACCCAAGTGTATCGCGTATAGTCGTCCACGATAACTAGCACATACTTCTTTCCTCCTAAGCTTTGCGTTCGCATAGGACCGCACAAGTCCATATGCAAAAACTCTAAAGGAGAGCTGGTACTCCGTTCAGGCTTTGGTTTGTGTGCGGATCTCTTCATCTTGCCCTTTTCACATGATGCACACAGGTGTTCTCTTTCATACTTCAGCTCTGGAAGTCCTTTCACTAGCTTTCCACTAACCAACTTGTTGATGTACCGAAAGTTGAGGTGAGAAAGTCGTCGATGCCATAACCAGCTTTGTTGCATCGAATCCTTTGATAGTAGATAGACCTGATTGTCATCCTGGACCTTTGACAAGTTGATGGTGTAGAGGTTTGACTTGCGAGTACCGACCAAGAGTTCTTTCCCTTCTTCAGTGCGTATTGAACATGTCTTGGCCTTGAAATTAAACTCTAAGTCTTTGTCGCAGAATTGGCCAATGCTGAATAGGTTGTGTCCTAAGCATTCAACGTAGCTCACCTTCTTGATCGTAATATTTTCATGTACAACATCACCATATCCCAGAATAGGTGAAAACTGATCATTCCCAAAATGAACTGTGCCGCAGTATTTGTCCGTAAAATTAGACAACATACTCTTCTGCCCGGTCATATGCTTGGAACACCCGCTATCCAAGTACCACATATGACGGGTCTGCACAACACAAATCAAGAAAGAAGAGGTTTAGGAACCCATTTAAAAATGGGACCTCCACTGTTAGTACTTGATTTTGGCACCCATTTAAACTTGGGTCCGCTTTTTTTTGAAAACCAGAAGCATAATAAGACGAATGATAATGATAAGATGAAACATTATATGAACCATACCAAACATCAGAATATTTACGAGAAGCATAATCACATTCACCATAATTTTAAAACTTTTTATTTGATGGTGCTAACTGGAATAATTGCTTTATAGAGTACTTCTTGCGAGAATCAACAAGATTACATTTAAAACTAGCAACATTCACAATCACATCATCTTTACTAGAAGTCTTTTTATTCAAAATAAAACTAGAACTAGATTTAGCTTTCTCGTCTATCTTCTGTTTCGGTATCCATGCAGTCTTAACTCCAACCCTTTGCTTTCTCAAATCTGAAACATGTGAAACTTTAGAGTTAGAATGATGAGAATTAAGAGAATGCTTCTTCTTTGGCTTACCAGTGTGGATCGGTTTCTGTGAAAGCTGAGATTTTTGTTTCTTACCTTTTGCTTTCTTTGATTTCACAAAAACTGATTTATCAACTTTCGTTGATGTTTCACCTTTGTCAAAAACACTGGGTAATCTAAAAGAATTAACAACACAAGATGAATGATCAGGAAGTTTAGAGGTAAAATCAAATTGAGCAACACAATCATTCAAAATACCAACAGAGTTTAAGAAATTAAGATCATTCTCAGGTGAACCAAACCTGTCATCAGAATTTAAAGCCTTGGAGAATTTAGGAAAAATTGTATTTTTGAACACTGTTGAAAATACAGTTTGTTCTAGGTCCATCAAAATTCTTTCTTCTGTAAGAGTATTCTCGAGTTTAGAAATTTTACTTTCCAAAACTAGAGGAGGTACGCAAAGCTTACCTTCGATGGGTTTAGCCTCCAACTCTTTTACAGAATAGCTCTCAAAATAATCATTTGAAAGAAATTTTGATTTATTAGAACTATAATTGTTATTCAACTTTTCATAGCGAAATGGAAGTTGAACTTTAGCTGTGTTCTTTCTTTTATCATATTCCTTGGCTTTATCTTTTTCAGACAGACTAGTCCAAAAGGGTTTGAGTTCCTGATGTTGAGGAGCCAACAACATAAACCCAAAGTCATAAAGTGCAGGCACTTCAGATATACCCTTTTTGAGATTATGTGGGTTCTTGTAACCAAGTCCCCAAGTATCAGGTTTCTCTTTAGGTTTGTTCAAATGAATAGTGTGTTTAGTTTGACCTAAAGAATGTAATTTCTCTTCCAAAGCATTCACCTTGTCTATTAAAGAATTCTTTTCTTTTGAAGTAGAAAAATACCTTTTAGAAATCTCTATAGACTTAAACTCACATTCTCTATACTTAGAAACAGTTTCAGACAACTCTTTATGAATTATAGTCTTTTCTTTAGCGCAGGTGTCTATATTTTTATGCAAAGTTTCAATTAATACATTTTTCTCAGCAATATCATTACTAAGTTTATGTATAGATTGATTTTTCTCATTAATGACACCTTTCTCACGCTTCAGTTTAGACTCTAATTCTTGGAGTTTAGACATCATGGCATGCATTTGGTTCAAAAAATCAGATTCATTTAGTTACATACCTCATCATTGTCTACATCATCAGAAGCTGAAGATCATCAGAATCAGCTTCAGCTTCTGACTGGTTTTTCCCCATCAAGCACAGATGTGCTGTCTCATCCTTCTCTCCTTCTTCAGACTCTTGATCCGAATGGTCGAGCCAGTATTCATCCTCATCCATCATTGCTTTCCCAGCTTCTTGTTGCTTGGCTAGAAGCATCTTATTCTTGTAATATTCGGAGTTTCGGACTTTTGATTTGAGGCAGTCCTTAGCAAAATGACCGAATCTGCCACAGTTTTAGCACTTCATTGGTTCTTCCTTCTTGGGCTCTTCGGCTCCAGCCTTCTTCTTTTCTTCTGGTCTCTTGTCTTCAACTTTCTCCTTATGCTTGTAGTTATTAGGACCAGACGAGTATCTCTGACTATTGGAGTTTGGCTTTTTATAGAACTTCGTTTGGAATGCCTTGGTTAACATTAGCATGGTTTCCATCAGTTGTTCACAATCGTCAGAGTCAGACTTTGCCTCGCTATTAGCCTCTTGTAATTCAGATTCTATAACTTTTTTCTTCTTCGACTTCTTGACCACAAGAGCAACTGGATCAACTACTGCTTTATCAACCTTCTTCATTTCAGCCTTTATTTCATCCACCTCTTCCTCATTCTGTTTGAGGATTTCATAAACTGCATGAAGTGGAATGTCGTTCAGATCTTTCAACTGCCTCATCTGTCTAGCGAATCTCTTCCACTCGGGCTGAAGGTTGCTGAGAAATTTCACATTCAGCTCAACTTGAGATTTGTTGATCTTGTTCTTGCTGAGCTCGTTCAGCAATGTGACAAATCTGTCATAAGTGGCTTCGAGTGATTCTCCAGCTTTGGCTTTGAATTCTTCATAATTATTCAAGCAGTTGGAAACTTTGAGTTGATTGCCGCCTTTAGATCCGATCATCATCTTCTCCAACTGATCCCACATTTGCTTACCGGTAGCGTTGTAGCTGTCAATCTTGACATATATTTCATTCGGTATGCCTTGGAGAATAAATGATCTTGCCAGCTTGTCACCCTTGTGTCTCTTCAGCTGATCTTCCGTATATTCACCAATCGATAACTTATACTCTGTCTCTTCTTCTTCACCATTTTCTCCGGCTACAGTGAGAACCTTGGTTGGAGGTGTCATGATTCCTTCTTTCAGAGATTTTCTGATATAATCTCCCAAATCATGTTGATCGATGAAGTCCAAGAATCAGTCCTTCCATTGCTCGTACTCTCCTTTGAAGAGTACAGGTGGCTTCACATCTGTTCCAATAGCAAGAGCTTCCGGAGACGTATTTACTTATACGATTAGAAATCAAACTTATCTGATATTGAAACAATCAACTGGATGAGATCGTTAGAAGTCAAGATAAAAACACACAATACTGAAAATCTTAGAATGAAATTCAGAAAAATCTGATCACGAACAGAACTTTGTCCCCCTTCGCAGACTTAGCACGGGGGTCCCGCTAGAGAAAAAAATTTGGGCAAAAAGAGGTTTGCGTATCAAGGCCGATGCGCAAAGTGAGGTTTGCGTACCAAGACCGATGCGCAAAGTGTGGTTTGCGTAACAAGACCGATGCGCAAAGTGTGGTTTGCGTATCAAGACCGATGCGCAAAGTGAGGTTTGACCGTGAAGATGTTCGACCGGACACTTGATTAGACCGATAAAGCTTAGACCGATATAATGCCTAGACCGATACTGGCTTAGACCGATAGAAAGTATTCGACCGGTAGAGAAAATACCGATATAGAGAGATATTCGACCGATAGATTATGGACCGGTATTCTATTTGACCGAAAAAAAAATCTTAGACCGGAATTGGCTTTAACCGGATGGACTGTGAGTGTACCGGTCGATTGATAAGATGTGGTCGACCGATAGTGAAAGGACCGATAATGTGCAAGACCGGATGGTTGTTCGACCGACACTAATCAAAGATCGATATGTTCGACCGATATAGTCTTAGACCGGGGTGAACTATGAGTGTATCGGTCAAATGCAATATACCGATAAAAGGTATTCGACTGGAAGTGGAAGACCGGTATGTTCTAGATGCAGTATCGACCCAGAAACTAACAAATCAACCCAGAAATCAACCAATAATATGAATTAAACAACCAAACTTTGCCAAAACAATCAAATAACCAATTAGAAAAGATTCCAATCAATTAATTTCAATAAAAACCACTTTAAGAAGAAATTGATAGATGACACAGTGCGACTCAAAAACCGAACCCAGAATTTCCAAAAACACCAAATTGATAATAAAAAACGATGCAATAATCAAATCTAACAATACCAAATCAATAGAATATGCATATCAATGAAAACCCAATAAATAAACACTTGAATGAACAATCACATAATAAAATTATGAATCTTTGACAGAAAACAGAACCGAACAAAAATATTCAATTCAATCTATAACTTGCTCTGATACCAATTGTGTGTCCCAATAAGCAATCATTCAATCAAGTAAACAAATAAGCAATAACGATAATGCAAACCTGATATTGATTAATCAAAAGATTACAATTGTTCTTGATGAAATCGATCTCTTTCTCTCTGCTTCTCTCTTGTTCACGGCGCACCAACACACACACCTAGCCTCTCTCAATCAATTAATTCTCTCTAATTAAACTCCTTAACCTAATCCCCACTAGATTAAACTAATTTATACTTAAGCCTTAAAGCCTAATGGGCTTGGCAAGGCTTGGGCCCAAAATACAAAAACAAACTAATAACTAAATTATAAAACAAATTGTTGGGAACTGAAAGAATTGCTTAAGTACAGTTAATGCTGCTAGCACAACTTGGTTACTACTTCTGCAGTTAATGCTGCTGATACAGGTTAATGCTGCTAATCAAGATTAATACTGCTAGATGAAGTTACTAATGCTAAGCAATTTTAGTACTGCTAGTAGTTAGTACTGCTGAACTTAATACTGTTCAAAGTATTAATGCTGCTGAAGACTTAATACTGCTTATGAGATGAAGACTTCATATGGCAAGGATGACAGCTGTTTTGATTAAAGATTATGGAAGGCTTGGAGATAGAGATGGAAGATTATTCTGAAGATCTTTTATTATTTGTAATTATCTTTTATCTTCAGTATAAATATAGAATAGCTTGTAACTTTAGTATAGAGATTTAATTCTGAGTTTTTGTTTTCATAGAGAGAATCAACCTCAAGGTTTATAATCCTAGTTCTAGAGAAGTAGAATTCGTATTGGTGAGCCTGTTCATCAATATTGAGGTTGAGTGTTGAATCTTGTAGCTTTACAATCTTTTCAATAAAATTTTACAAGTTGTTATTCTGATTCACTGTTTCATTGATCTTTGAATATTAAAGTGTTATTCCGCAAACTTCTTTAATATTGTTTCTGAGTGTTTATTCTTGTTAAGAATTCAGATCCTGACAAGTGGTATCAGAGCAAGTATTCTCAGAAATCTTATTCATCATGGAAAACACAGTTGAATCAAACAGTACTCTGGTCTCAAAGGTTCCAATGCTCAGATCTAATGAATTTGACATGTGGAAGATTAGAATCAAGCATTTTCTCCGGCTACAGTGAGAACCTTGGTTGGAGGTGTCATGATTCCTTCTTTCGGAGATTTTCTGATATAATCTCCCAAATCATGTTGATCGATGAAGTCCAAGAATCAGTCCTTCCATTGCTCGTACTCTCCTTTGAAGAGTACAGGTGGCTTCACATCTGTTCCAATAGCAAGAGCTTCCGGAGACATATTTACTTATACGATTAGAAATGAAACTTATCTGATATTGAAACAATCAACTGGATGAGATCGTTAGAAGTCAAGATAAAAACACACAATACTGAAAATCTTAGAATGAAATTCAGAAAAATCTGATCACGAACAGAATTTTGTCCCCCTTCGCAGACTTAGCACGGGGGTCCCGCTAGAGAAAAAAATTTGGGCAAAAAGAGGTTTGCGTATCAAGGCCGATGCGCAAAGTGAGGTTTGCGTACCAAGGCCGATGCGCAAAGTGAGGTTTGCGTACCAAGACCGATGCGCAAAGTGTGGTTTGCGTAACAAGACCGATGCGCAAAGTGTGGTTTGCGTATCAAGACCGATGCGCAAAGTGAGGTTTGACCGTGAAGATGTTCGACCGGACACTTGATTAGACCGATAAAGCTTAGACCGATATAATGCCTAGACCGATACTGGCTTAGACCGATAGAAAGTATTCGACCGATAGAGAAAAGACCGATATAGAGAGATATTCGACCGATAGATTATGGACCGGTATTCTATTTGACCGAAAAAAAAATCTTAGACCGGAATTGGCTTTGACCGGATGGACTGTGAGTGTACCGGTCGATTGATAAGATGTGGTCGACCGATAGTGAAAGGACCGATAATGTGCAAGACCGGATGGTTGTTCGACCGACACTAATCAAAGATCGATATGTTCGACCGATATAGTCTTAGACCGGGGTGAACTATGAGTGTATCGGTCAAATGCAATAGACCGATAAAAGGTATTCGACTGGAAGTGGAAGACCGGTATGTTCTAGATGCAGTATCGACCCAGAAACTAACAAATCAACCTAGAAATCAACCAATAATATGAATTAAACAACCAAACTTTGCCAAAACAATCAAATAACCAATTAGAATAGATTCCAATCAATTAATTTCAATAAAAACCACTTTAAGAAGAAATTGATAGATGACACAGTGCGACTCAAAAACCGAACCCAGAATTTCCAAAAACACCAAATTGATAATAAAAAACGATGCAATAATCAAATCTAACAATACCAAATCAATAGAATATGCATATCAATGAAAACCCAATAAATAAACACTTGAATGAACAATCACATAATAAAATTATGAATCTTTGACAGAAAACAGAACCGAACATAAATATTCAATTCAATCTGTAACTTGCTCTGATACCAATTGTGTGTCCCAATAAGCAATCATTCAATCAAGTAAACAAATAAGCAATAACGATAATGCAAACCTGATATTGATTAATCAAAAGATTACAATTGTTCTTGATGAAATCGATCTCTTTCTCTCTGCTTCTCTCTTGTTCACGGCGCACCAACACACACACCTAGCCTCTCTCAATCAATTAATTCTCTCTAATTAAACTCCTTAACCTAATCCCCACTAGATTAAACTAATTTATACTTAAGCCTTAAAGCCTAATGGGCTTGGCAAGGCTTGGGCCCAAAATACAAAAACAAACTAATAACTAAATTATAAAACAAATTGTTGGGAACTGAAAGAATTGCTTAAGTACAGTTAATGCTGCTAGCACAACTTGGTTACTACTTCTGCAGTTAATGCTGCTGATACAGGTTAATGCTGCTAATCAAGATTAATACTGCTAGATGAAGTTACTAATGCTAAGCAATTTTAGTACTGCTAGTAGTTAGTACTGTTGAACTTAATATAGTTCAAAGTATTAATGCTGCTGAAGACTTAATACTGCTTATGAGATGAAGACTTCATATGGCAAGGATGACAGCTGTTTTGATTAAAGATTATGGAAGGCTTGGAGATAAAGATGCAAGATTATTCTGAAGATCTTTTATTATTTGTAATTATCTTTTATCTTCAGTATAAATATAGAATAGCTTGTAACTTTAGTATAGAGATTTAATTCTGAGTTTTTGTTTTAATAGAGAGAATCAACCTCAAGGTTTATAATCCTAGTTCTAGAGAAGTAGAATTCGTATTGGTGAGCCTGTTCATCAATATTGAGGTTGAGTGTTGAATCTTGTAGCTTTACAATCTCTTCAATAAAATTTTACAAGTTGTTATTCTGATTCACTGTTTCATTGATCTTTGAATATTAAAGTGTTATTCCGCAAACTTCTTTAATATTGTTTCTGAGTGTTTATTCTTGTTAAGAATTCAGATCCTGACAAGTGGTATCAGAGCAAGTATTCTCAGAAATCTTATTCATCATGGAAAACACAGTTGAATCAAACAGTACTCTGGTCTCAAAGGTTCCAATGCTCAGATCTAATGAATTTGACATGTGGAAGATTAGAATCAAGCAATACATTCTCCTCACAGATTACTCCATGTGGGACATCATTGAGAATGGCCCATCTGATGCAGGAAAGATTGGTGAAGATGGAAAAAGAACCCCACCAAAGACGGATGCAGAAAGAAAGACAAGGCAGACAGAGATGAAAGCCTTGAGCACACTGCTCTTGGCCATTCCCAATGAGTATCAACACCAATTCTGCAATTGCACTGATGCACAGATGCTTTGGAATGCTCTAGAAAAGAGATTCTCTGGTACCAAAAGTAGCAAGAGAAATCAGAAGGTAATTTTGAAGCAACAGTATGAAAACTTTATGTGAACTAAGAATGAGTCAATGACTCAAACTTTTGACAGGTTTAACAAGCTAATTGGTGAACTAGCCACTATGGGAGTACAGATTGATCAAGATGATGTAAACAGAAAGTTCTTAACGTCCCTTGGAGATGAATGGACCATGTACACTGTTTCATTCAGACAGAATGAACAATTGGAAGAGAAAGAACTTGATGATCTGTACAATGATCTTAGAGTATTTGAAGCTGAGGTAGAGGCAAAGAAGAAGCCTTTTGTATATGTTCATAATGCTGCACTCCTATCAGCATCAATTGATTCTACTGCTAACCCTGAATCAGTTAATGCTGCTAATGGAACAAATCAAGAAAAAGGCACTGAATATGTGTTTGAAACCTTTCTTTCCAGCCATGGAAACTCCTCTTTAATCAATGATGATTTGGAACAACTTCATCCTGATGATCTTGAAGAGATGGATATTAAATGGCAGATGGCCATGCTTTCCATGAGGGTGAAGAAGTTCATCAACAGAACTGGGAGGAACAACTTCTCCCAAAGAAGAGAAGATGGAGCAGGCTTTGATAAATCAAAGGTGGAGTGCTATAAATGTCATCTGAAGGGACACTTTACCAGGGAATGCAGAAGTGGAGTGTCTCACAACAATAACCACCAACAAGCACAGTCTGGAAACCTCAACCATAACAGAAACTCTGCTCAAGCCCTTGTTTCTCAACAAGGAATGGGGTTTGACTGGAGTGATCAAGCAGAAGAGGCTATCCAAAATCAAGCTCTTGTGGCAGAAGTATCTGATCTCCCAACTAAGGTAAGCTCTAATCTCTGTTCTAGAACTTGCATAGACACTGTTAAAAGGTACAGGGATCACAACCAGAAGATGAGTGATGACCTTAAGAGGTTAGCAAAAGATATAAAAGACTATGTGAGAATTGTTGAGAGGTTTGAGGAACAGATTAAAGGTTTTCAAGCCAATGAACTTCAACACTCATATGATAGCAATTACTGGAAGTGGGAGAAAAAGGATCTAGAACTCCAACTGACCAAATCTAGAGAAGAGAGTGAAAAGTTGAGAGAGGAGCTAACTAAGGTTAAGCTTGATGTGGAAAAGTTTTCCAATGCTTCTAATGCAATGGACTCTTTACTACAAACTCAGATTCATGACAAATTGAGAAGAGGAATTGGGTATAATACCACACCACCACCATACAACAACAACTACATTCCTCCTACCTCAGATTTGCTAGAAACCAAAGATAGGAAGGACTTACCTGAGGGAGCCACTGAGATAAATCCCTTAGATGAGGTAGTTGTTGAGGATAAGACTGAGAAATAGGTTGGTAAGAGTAAGGAGAACAATGTGAGTGGTGAGATTCCCCTAGAGAATCACATCATTACCAACGAGGGGTGTGGAAAGATTTGGGTCAAATCAAAGGACATAGAGAAGACAGAGGGAAAGTCTGGTAAGGTCCATTACAAACAGACCACAGTTGTGAATCCAGTTCCTTGCAAACAGTGTGCATGCAAGAAATCTGAGCCCCTAAAACATGATAAAAAGAGGGGAAATCAAAGAAACTGGAATAATCAGTGGGCACAAAAACAAGGGGTTGATTTGAGTAAAATCAATAGACCAAAACCTTGTTTTATCTGTGGAAAATTGAATCATCTTGCCAAATACTGTTATTTAAATCCTATAAACCAAATGATGAATTTTCAAAGATCTATGCAAAAACCTTGGGTTATAGGAAGAAGGAAAGGAACCATGTGGCTAAGAAATCTGTTAAATCTAAAAGCCACATGAAGAAAAAGACTGTTAAAGAAAGTGTCAATATGTGGGTTCCTAAAAGCACTAAAACTGTTAGTACTGCTACCCCAAATAGTACTGCTGCCAATGATAGTGCTGCTAGAAGCAATACTACTACTACCAATGTTAGTGCTGCCAAGAATATTAGTACTGCTAAAACTAACATGGTTAGTACTTCCTCAAATGTTAATACTGCTAACTCTGTTAGTGCTTCTAACAAGGTTAGTACTGCTAAACCTGTTAGTGTTGCTAACTCTGTTAGTACTTCTAAAGTTAGTACTGCTCCTAGTGTTTGTGCTGCTAGACCAATCATATTGACAAAGTACTCCAATAAAGAGTGCTCTGATTTCAAAAATCTCATCAAAAAGGAATGTAAATACTTTGATGAGAAAGGGAGACCCAAGACCACTTTGGCTTGGGTTCCCAATCAATACTAATTGTTTAATCTTATGTGCAGGGCAACCAGCAGCTCAGGGGGAAGAGCATCTGGCATGTTGATAGTGGTTGCTCTAGGCACATGACAGGGAACATGTCATGCCTCAAGAATTTCAAGAAAATTGATGGTGGGCATGTTGCCTTTGGTAATACTCCAGATGGAGGTAAGATAAGTGGCAAGGGGGATGTAACCAAAGGTAAAATGACCTTTGAAGATGTATTCTATGTTGAGCAGTTAAGGTACAACCTGTTAAGTGTATCACAGGTTTGTGACAAACAGCATAGTATATTATTTACTGATTCTGAATGCATTATCCTTGCTCCTGGATTCAAGGTAGTTGATGAAAATATGATACTACTAAGAACTCCCAGAAAGGATAATGTATATTGCTTAGATATGGAAAGTGTTTCAACTGATTCATCCCTAAACTGTCTTGTTTCAAAAGCTTCTTTGGATGAATCATCACTTTGGCATAGAAAGATGTGTCACATGAACTTTAAAACAATGAATAAACTTGTTAAAAACAACCTTGTAAGAGGTTTACCTTCCAAAGTCTTTTCATGTGATGATCATTGTGTTGCCTGTCTTAAAGGCAAACAACACAAAACTTCTCATAAGTCCAAAGAGTTGAACACAATCTCTAATTCTCTTCAGTTGTTGCATATGGATCTGTTTAGTCCTACAAATGTTATGAGTATAGGTAAGAAATCATACTGCCTAGTTATTGTTGATGATTACTCTAGATTTACTTGGGTATATTTTCTAAGGACTAAGGATGAGACAAATGGACTGATCAAATCCTTTATTCTAAGAATTGAAAACCAAACAAATCAAAAGGTAAAAGTCATTAGGTCAGACAATGGTACTGAATTTAAAAATCATGACCTAAACACCTTTTGTGAGGAAAAAGGAATTGAGAGGCAATACAGTGCTCCTAGGACTCCACAACAAAATGGTGTTGCTGAGAGAAGGAATAGGACACTGATTGAGGCTGCTAGATCTCTGTTAGCTGATTCCAAACTACCAATTACTTTCTGGGCTGAAGCAGTTAATACTGCTTGCTATGTCCAAAACAGGGTTCTAGTAGTCAAGCCTAAAAACAAGACACCATATGAGCTTTTAAATAAAAGAAAACCATTTATTGGATTTTTCAAACCTTTTGGGTGTCCCTGTACCATTCTCAATACTAAAACTCACTTAGGAAAGTTTGATAGCAAGGCAGATGATGGTTTTCTTGTTGGTTACTCATCTCATAGTAAGGCTTACAGAGTTTTTAATTATTCTTCTAGAATAATTGAGGAAAGTGACAATGTCAAATGCAATGAGAACACACCAAATCCTATTGGGTCTGGTCCTCAGTGGTTATTTGACATTGATTCACTAACTAACTCTTTGGGTTTCAGTAGTGATTATCATGCAGGTTCAGGAAGTGGAGAGTCAGGGGATGATCAAGTACAAGTACAAGACATTATTCCTCAGTCTGTGATCTTTCCCATACCTACAATAGAGCCTGTTGATATCTGTGCAAAGGAAATTATGACTGTACTGATTCAGAGTGAAGAAGAAGGAAGAGATGAGGAGAATCAAGTGCATGAAGATCCAGAAGCAGCTGATGAGATCCCCTCAGCTGAATTAAATGATTCCAATCTTGATGTGGGAATCAATGAAGAACCTAGTCATCAGACTAGAACTCAAAAGAACCATCCTCCAGAGCTGGTCATAGGAGACATCTCTTCTCCTATGATAATAAGGAATCAAAGCAGACTTCAAGAGCTTCAGGATCAGCAACACACAGTACTCTCTTGCTTTCTATCTCAGATTGAGCCTAAGAAGGTTTATGATGAAATGAAAGATTCCAGTTGGATAGAAGCTATGCAAGAAGAATTACTGCAGTTCAAATTGCAAGAAGTTTGGGACTTGGTGGACCTTCCAAAAGGTCATAGAGCTATTGGCACCAAGTGGATTTTCAGGAATAAAAAGGATGAGAGAGGAATTGTGATCAGAAACAAAGCAAGGCTTGTGACACAAGGGTACACTCAAGAAGAAGGCATAGACTATGATGAAGTGTAGGCTCCAGTGGCAAGGGTAGAGGTAATTAGGCTATTTCTAGCCTATGCCTCATACATGAAGTTCAAGGTATACCAAATGGATGTGAAGAGTGCCTTTCTTTATGGTACAATTGATGAAGAAGTATATGTCTGTCAGCCCGCTGGATTTGAAAATCCATCATATCCAGACTGAGTATACAAACTGAAGAAAGCACTTTATGGTCTTCATCAAGCCCCAAGAGCATGGTATGATACACTGTCTACATATCTCTTGGAGAATGGGTTTGAAAGAGGAATAATTGACAAGACCCTCTTCATTAAAAGAAGTAAGAAGGACATCCTACTTGTTCAGATTTATGTGGATGATATCATCTTTGGATCCACAAAAGATCAGATGTGTAGAGACTTTGAAAAGTTGATGCACAAGAGCTTTAAAATTAGTTCAATGGGTGAACTTACCTTCTTCCTTGGGCTTCAAGTGAAACAGAAGAAAGATGGGATCTTCATAAGCCAATCAAAATATGTGAAAGACATCCTGGATAAGTATGGTTTAACAGACTCCAAGCCAGCAAGCACACCTATGGAGACTCATAAAAAGATCACTGCTGATCTTGAGGGGGAGGATGTTGATGTCCATCTATATAGATTAATGATTGGATCTCTCATGTATCTCACAGCCTCAAGACCAGACATCATGTTTCCAGTGTGTTTGTGTGCCAGATTCCAAGTCAAGCCAAAGCAATCACAACTTCAAGTTGTTAAAAGGATTTTCAGATACTTAAGAGGGCAACCTAGATTAGGTCTTTGGTACCTTATGAATCCAACTTTGACTTGATTGCTTATTCAGATAGTGACTTGGGAGGTGCTAACATGGACAGAAAGTCCACTTTAGGTGGATGTCAACTTTTGGGTGCAAGACTAGTATCTTGGCAGTGTAAGAAGCAAACCACAGTGTCCTTATCAACAACAGAAGCTGAGTATATTGCTGCTGCAAGTTACTGCTCTCAGGTTCTATGGATTCAGAATCAGATGTTGGACTATGGGGTAACCTTTCTTTACACTCCAGTCCTTATTGTTAATAGCAGTGCTATAAGCATTGTTAACAATCCAGTCAAGCACTCCAAAACAAAGCACATTGAGATCAGGTATCACTTTATTAGAGATTGTAATGAAAAGAAGCTAATTCAAGTTGCTAAAGTTCATACTGACAACCAGTTTGCTGATCTATTCACTAAAGCCTTTGATGTGGGTAGATTCACTTTCTTGGTCTCAAGTGTGGGCACGATCAACTCTGAATGAGCTCATGTCTTAAAAAGTGTTTTCATACCTGTTATTGGTTTATTCTTTGGTGCTACTAACATCTTTCTCAGGAAGTTATTACCTTGCTCAGAGTACCTCAAGCTTCAAAAGTGTAAGTATAGTTAATGCTGCCAGTGCACAGTTAATACTGCTAGTTAGTTAATACTGCTAGTGGTTAATACTGCTCTCAGTTAATACTGCTAGTTCGTTAATACTGCTAGTTATTTAATACTGCTCTGAGTTAATACTGCTAGTTCGTTAATACTGCTAGTTAGTTAATACTACTCTTAGTTAATACTGCTAGTTCGTTAATACTGCTAGTTAGTTAAGACTGCTCTCAGTTAATACTGCTAGTTAGTTAATACTTCTCTCAGTTAATACTGCTAGTTAGTTAATACTGCTAGTGGTTAATACTGCTCTCAGTTAATACTTCTAGTTAGTTAATACTGCTAGTGGTTAATACTGCTCTCAGTTAATAATGCTAGTTAGTTAATACTGCTAATGGTTAATACTGCTTATGTCCCGAATCGTATAAATACCCTTTTTGCCCGCCTAAAAGTTCATAACGACTCTTTGATTTCTATTCATCTGCTCTCTAACCCTTTTTCTCTCAAAGCTCCTAGTAAAGTTCAGGCAAGCACACTCAAGCTCAATGGCATCCATGGCATTCATTGATGAGCACAATGAAATCGCTATGCTTCAAAAGCCGAAGCAAGCTGCTGGATTCTACCAGAATGTGGACTTTCTCAAGTCCAGCCACATTGCCCATGCTCTTACAGTGTCGCCAACAATCTACATAGAGCATAAAAGACAATTTTGGGCGAATGCCACTGTAGTCACAGAAAATGGTGTGCAGATAATGAAGACAAGGGTGTGTGACAAACCCTTGTCAGTTTCTGAAGAGGTGATTCGCATCTGTCTACGTCTAGACGATGCTGCAGGTATTACCTCTATTCCTAATGAGGACTTGTTCTCTAACCTTTCAAGAATGGGGTATGGAGGCCAATTAGGTGGTTTCAAATTCTCAAAAGCTAAATTTTATACCCAATGGCGTTTTCTTGTTCATACCCTGATGCACTATATTTCCAAAAAGACTACTGGATGGAGTGAGTTCAGCAGTACCATTGTTTATGCTTTGGTCTGCTTGGCCACTGCCAGAAAGTACAATTTTTCTAAAATGATTTTCAATGATCTTGTATCAAACTAGGGAAGCAAAAAGAGTTTTTATATGTACCCATGATTTGTACAGGTAGTTATAACCCATGAATTGACGGATATTCCTCACTTTGATGAGGTATATGTACCCAAAATCCCCAAAGGTAAGGTCTTTTCAAATATGAAGAGATCTCCATTGGACTCGGAAGGAGTTGACACCCCATTGTTCTCTACAATGATGGTGGTGTCCCACAATGAAGAAGGTATGGCTTCAGGGTCAAGGCCCTCATTAGACCATCCCACTGAAAGCCTATCCCAACCTTCAATCACCATATCAATCCCTCAGTCCCTTGTTCAAAAACCAACTTCACCAATAACCAATACATACATCAGGAAAAAGGTAAAGAAGGCTCCTTCCCTTCTTGTACCTTCACCCACAGAGCTTTTAAGCCCTCTAATGGAAAATTCTCCATTAGAGAATATCTACAGGGAAACCACAGGGGTGTCTCCCAACCCCAAGGAGGTGCTCAATGAGGAGATGAATGAGCATATGGGTGCAAAGGCTGCCACTACTCCTGCTAGCACAGAGGAGGTCAGTGGTAACATCAATAAGACCTTCCCCATGGCAACTTTGGGTGAGCAATCATCCAAAGGTCCCAGGTGCCAAGAAACCATGGGGGTAGCAGGTGCTTATGCTAGGCAGAAGACCTCTACTACAAAAAGATCCCATGATCCTTCAAAAGGGGGTCACACTCATGGAGAAGGGGAGGACAGATATGACTATCTTAAATTGATGGAAACAATGGGCAACATCAACATGGATGTAATCAAGCAGGGAAAAGACATAGAAGAGCTGAAACTGATAATTCTGTCTCAACAAGTACAGATTACCAACCTGAAGAAACTGGTGAAGAGATTGGTCTAGAAAAAGAAGAAGAAACAGTTTGTGCTCAGGAGAAGGAAACCAGTGGATGATGCTCCCAAAAAGGGGGAGTCAGAAGCTGATGTCAACATGGAAGATGATAAAGACAAGGGGGAGCAATTTGATTTTGAGGGGGAGCAAGCAGTGGAAACTGAAACAGAATATATACAAGCAACAGAAATATCAAGCATAGCAGCAGTAAAAGAGAAAGCAGTAGAAAAAGAATCAGTTTTTGTACAAGCAGCAGTAACAGTTAATGCTGCTGAAACAAGTAAAGCAGCAGAAACTGTTAATACTGTTGAATTGAATGAAGTAGCAGAAATAGTACAAGAGGTATTAACAGATCTTGAGATAGCAGAAACTTTGATCAAGGCTAAACATGATACTCCCAAGGTCACCTCAAAGGCCAAAGGAGTTATCATCAAAGAAAAAGGTGAAGTGATTAAGAAAGCAAGTATTGAGAAGGTGGTAAGCAGGGATAAAGGCAAAGCAAAGTTAGTGGAATCTGATCAACCAATTAAAAAGCAAAAGTTGGTTGAGTCAGATGAAGTTTTGGCCAGGAAGATTCAAGCTAAACTTGACCAAGCAGAATTAGCTCAAGTGGACAAAGATAGAGAGATGGCTAAGGCTCTGGCTGCAGAGTTAAATGAAGCTTATCAACAAAGTTTGGCAACTGAAATAGCACAGAAGAAAGATGCAACCCTAAAGAAATCTGTGTTGGTTAAAATGGCTGCTAAGAAGAGACAACCCTCAAAGACCTTCCTTGGTACTCAAGAGAGAAAGAAGATGATTACTTTTCTCAAAGGTGCTGTAGGAGTCAGAAAGGAGATGTTCTCAAAGATGTCTTTTGAACAGATTAAAGAGTTGTATGATTCAGAGATGCTAAAGCTTCAAGGGAATGAAAAAGCCAGAGTTGAAATGGAAAAGAGAATTAAAGAAAGTAATGATTTTCTGATAGAAAAACCTTTCCCTGATGAGCAAGAAACACCAAAGAAAGAAGCCACACTAGGTGAAAGTCTGAGGACTTTAAAAAGAACTAAGATGATGGCAAGAAGAAAATCAACCAAGAAGCCTAGAGTGGATAAAGAAGAAGCTGAGAAGGTTGCTGAAGAAGAAGGGCACCTAAGGCAATTGAACAAAAATAACCATCAAGTACTGATGATGTGAATCTGTACATGGTAGTGATGGACAAAGTGCCTGAACCTATTACAGCTGAACCTATTGGTGTTAAGCCTCCTGAGGTCATTCTATGGGATACAATGAAGGTTGATGGCAAAGAGTATATCAGGCTCAAAAGAAAAGATGAGAAGTATGAAGTGCATAATACTTGGGCCAAGATTGTCAGAACATGTTCCAGGTCTGATCTAGAGGAGATGTTTGAAATAGGAATGAAGTTGTATGCTGATCAATTGAAAGCTTCAGAGATTTCAATCACAAAACTTGTGATGGAGTATCTTTGTATGTTGTTCAAGCCTGAAGAAGTGAAGGACATCATCATAAATGTGTTTCAAAAAGTCACCAACTGGACTCTATATGAAACTAGTGGAGTATATGCTTTGACTATGGATTCAAAGCACATAGAATACTTCCTAGTGGATCGAGTGTACAACCACAGTAGATTGAAGTGGTATGCAATGTTGAAAAAGAAGCTTAGATGTGTTCCAGATTCAGAAATGGAAAAGTACTTGATTCAGAGGATTATCAATCAGAGTTTGGGGTTGAATCCAAATACAGGTGTATGAGCTATGAAGTTTTAGGAGCATCTTAAAGACCATCTGAAGAACTTGACTTATCTTCCTAAAAGTCAAGTTAGGGGGAGATTGTTGGGAACTGAAAGAATTGCTTAAGTACAGTTAATGCTGCTAGCACAACTTGGTTACTACTTCTGAAGTTAATGCTGCTGATACAGGTTAATGCTGCTAATCAAGATTAATACTGCTAGATGAAGTTACTACTGCTAAGCAATTTTAGTATTGCTAGTAGTTAGTATTGCTGAACTTAATACTGTTCAAAGTATTAATGCTGTTGAAGACTTAATACTACTTATGAGATGAAGACTTCATATGGCAAGGATGACAGCTATTTTGATTAAAGATTATGGAAGGCTTGGAGATAAAGATGAAAGATTATTCTGAAGATCTTTTATTATTTGTAATTATTTTTTATCTTCAGTATAAATATAGAATAGCTTGTAACTTTAGTATAGAGATTTAATTCTGAGTTTTTATTTTTATAGAGAGAATCAACCTCAAGGTTTATAATCCTAGTTCTAGAGAAGTAGAATTCGTATTGGTGAGCCTGTTCATCAATATTGAGGTTGAGTGTTGAATCTTGTAGCTTTACAATCTTTTCAATAAAAGTTTACAAGTTGTTATTCTGATTCACTGTTTCATTGATCTTTGAATATTAAAGTGTTATTCCGCAAACTTCTTTAATATTGTTTCTTTGTGTTTATTCTTGTTAAGAATTTAGATCCTGACACAAATAAATAAAATACGAAAAACACACTTTTGACTATTTATTACAAAAGGACCCTAGACTATTTGTTGAGACGACTTTATCAGCTTTGACTTCAGATTTCCATCTTCAGATAATTATGATCTTGAATCCAATAAATATGTGCTTTAACAAACTAAATATGAGACAAAAAAGATGGTTGGAACTACTCAAAGATTACGATTATGAGTTGCTTTACCATCCGGGTAAAGCAAACGTGGTGGCCGACGCCTTAAGTGGGAAAGAATATAGTGGGAAGCTATGATCCAAGCTTGCAAGAATCGAATTAGTGTCGAGCCTCATGGATAGGATTAAATCGTCACAAGCCGAAGCCTTGTTGGAAGAGAATCTGAAAGACGAAGTGATGACCAAACAACAACTACTTTTGACCGAAGATAGCCGAGGGATAAAATGATTCAATGGGCGCGTTTTTGTGCCAAATATTGGAGGAAACCAAGAACTACTCTTGGAAGATGCACATAAGTCCAAATACTCCATCCACCCAGGGAGCACAAAAATTGTATAGAGACTTGAAACTGCATTATTGGTGGCCGGTTATAAAATTAGTTGTGGCACACTATGTAGAGCGGTGTGTGACTTGTTCGCAAGTGAAGGCTGAGCACCAACGACCTTATGGGAGTCTTCAATCATTGGAAATACCTGAGTGGAAGTGGGACAATATTATCATGGATTTTGTGACCAAGATACCAAAGACTTTGAGGGGCAATGAAATGATTTGGGTGATTGTTGATCGTTTGACGAAGAGTGCCCATTTTATAGAGATGAGGGAAACCTTACCAATGGATAAATTGGCAAAGCTCTATATTGATGAAGTGGTCACTAGACATGATATACCCCTGTCTATAGTTTCCGATCGTGATAGCCGTTTTACTTCGAGATTTTGGGGAGCGTTGCATCAAGAATTGGGTACGCGGGTGAATTTGAGCATGACTACCCACCCACAAACAGACGGACAAAGTGAAAGGACGATTCAAACTTTGGAGGACATGCTTAGATCTTGTGTGATTGATTTTGGTGATAATTGGGATACCTATTTACCTTTGGTAGAGTTTGCATACAACAACAATTACCACTCTAGTCTAGGGGCGGCACCGTTTGAAGCCTTGTACGGGCGGAAATGTAGGACCCTCGTGTGTTGGTTAGAGGTGGGCGAAAAACAATTTGTCGGTCCGGAATTTGTGCAAGAGACGGCCGACAAAGTCAAAGCAATTTGGGAATGTTTGAAAGCAGCCCAATATCGACAGAAGAGCTATGTCGACAAGAAGAGGCGGTCGGTGGAGTTCCAAGTGGGAGATTGAGTAATGTTAAAAGTTTCCTATTGGAAAGGTTTAATTCGGTTTGGAAAATGCAGGAAGTTAAGTCCCCGTTTCCTTGGACCGTTTACCTTAGTTGAGCGCATCATACTCCAAGCCTACAAATTAGATCTGCCATCGGAAATGGATGGAATCCATCCTACGTTCCACATCTGTTACTTATGGAAGTGCTTAGCGGAGGAAGGGAGCGTTATACCATTATCGAAAATCCGAGTGGACGACAATCGTTGTGTTGAAGAACCTGAAGCCATTTTGGAAAGAGAGATCATGAAACTCCGACACAAATAGGTGGCAATGGTGAAGGTACAATGGAAGCACCACCACGGTGCCAATGTTACACTCGGAAAATTTATATTAAAACCTTGGAATTTAAAGAGTTGGTGCCCTTTTTTGGAATTGTGTGTGGCATGATGTTTTACCATAGCTTGATTCATCGACATTTTAGACTCGAAGAAGTCTGGATGAAGGAAAACGAAGTCGGGTACACTACCAGTGATTGTGCCGGCGACAGTGACACTTGGTCACAATCGCCTGGTACTACAACTTGACTTGTACAGAATGCTGGTGGAGGACGACGACTATGCCCACGACTATGACACTGGGTCACTGTCGCGGGGCACTGTTGCAAGGAACAAACAGAAGGGGCCTGGACCCGGGCGACTATGACCAACGACATTGCCCTGGTCTCAATCGCATGTCATAGTCTCATGCGGGCCACATGGATATTTATTGGGTGCAACTCGTTATTGGTATCAAAAATCAGATTTGGGAAATTAGGGCAACGTTTTTCTCTCTTAAGACTTGGTAAGTTCCATCTCCAAACCTTCCATTTTCATTAATGCATTCTACCAACCAACTCTCTTGACAATTGATGATAATCTAGGTATTATTAAAGCATTCATTGTTGAAGGTTCAAGTATCCTCAAAGTTCTAGTCTCAACTCATCATCACAAGTTTTTGGTATTCTAGGGTTTTGAAATATAACCCTACAAGGTGAGTTCATCCTAACTTACAAACTTTATACATGTGTAACTATGGATTTTAACCTACTAATCATATCCATTTTAATTTCTTAAGTTGGGTGAATTCTCACCAAAACCCTAATTTTAGATATTTTTAGGGTTTATTTAGATAAACATGGTTGTAACATCCCAACCAAAATATAGATAAGCGGATCAACTATTAAAATAAAAACTCAACGATTAATAATAATCCAAACCAAACGGTCCCAAACATACAATCGAAAACTTAGGTTTGCCGTAAACAACCTATACACAACTGAGAATTTAAATATTAAGTCTATTTGATGCTCTTCTAAATGGATCCGCTAAGCCTTCTCTTTTCCTTTATCATCCCCTTCCCACATTTCACCTACCTGAAAAGATTTTTAGTTTTAAAGGAGCTAGGGTTAGACCGAAGGTCCAGTGAGTTCCCTCTACAGTTAGCAATAAAATAACTTTTCAAATTTTAAAATAACATGCAATAAATCCACAGTAACAAACACGCTACTAACCACACGACCGTCAAAAGACGATGTGTCTAACTCGCACTGCCTTAGTGTTGGGAGACACCCCCAACGGCATAAACGGGCCACACTCCCCGACACGAGTAGGCGGGCCACACTACCCGACTTAGGTCAAAAGCTCCACACAGAATGTATGCATACATTTAAATTTCAACACTTAAAACCCGCTTGTACAACTTATTAAAATCATACTATCATAAATAAATCACAGTTTAAGAAGTGATACTTTCCATACTTTAGTCACCAAAAAGGTTTAGTTTAGAAAACTCACCTGTCGTTCTCAAATAAAAGCTTTTCATCTACTTCGCAACCCGAACTGAAACCTACAAAAATCAAGGCATTGCCTGGTAAATTTTTGATACTTGCCATTAAAATGGAATCGGCACTAATCCCCCAAAAGTCTCAACGGTTTCCTATTACCTACGAAACCCGCCTCGCTAAAGCTCAACTCAAGACAACAATTAAACATCCTATTACACCCCAAAAATAATATGGGCCAGCCCAACACAACAAATAATTTAATTGAAAGGCTTGGTTTAATGAAATTAAGTCCAACATCTATCTTGGGCTTCGGCCCATCAAATGACACCGGGGACTAGACCTGTCGGTCGCCCGGTAGGTGAAACGACCGGGGAAATTCCCCCCCTTCCTTTGATCGACCGGGGTCTCCCCCCCCCCCCCCAAATAACGATCGGTGGCTACGAATGGGTCTTGACCGGGACACTCCTTCACCGACCGGTATTCTACAGGTCAACCGGTATTGACCCAAGAGACCGGGGTCTCTCACCCCTGCTTCGCCAACCGGAATACTCCCTCATCGACTGGCATTTCCACAGGTCGACCGGTAATATAACAGCGACCAATATTGGCCTTTCTTGTGACCGGAGTCACTCGAAAAACTTTGAACGAATCCCATAACCCAAACACCGTTTGCAGGAAAAATCCCGAAATCAAAATCGAGACCAACCGAAATAATTCATCGACCAAAAATAAATCTATTTTCCCCAACAATCCCTTAAATACTAAGATGCTCCTATACAATTTCCAGAAATAAAACCTGCAACAATTTATTCCCCAGATTGCCCAACTCAGATTCAATAAATCTTCCCCAAGAATTTAAACCGATAAGGGAACATTATCAAAGGCATTAATGAGATTTCTAACTAAAAGAAAATTACCTTATAAAGGTGATTGATGTTCAACTTGGAATGCTTGAAGGATCACTTCTCTACTCGTTTTCTCGAAGAGTCGCCTCAAAGCTCCCTTCACCAAAACATTAGCCGCATCCCTTCTACAATACTGATTTTAGGGTTTTTAATCCCTTTTTTCCCATTTTACAAGATAGACCCTTCTAATATAAATTTTCCATTTTCTCACACGAACTTTTAATTCTTTTATTTTCAACCCGGTTATTACAATATCCCCCCCTCAAAAGAATTTCGTCCCCGGAATTCCTTCGTCGAACAAATTGTGATATTGATGCCTCATAACCGACTCTAATTCCCAAGTTGCTTCTTGACCCTTGTCTAATTGTCACTGAACTTTCACCAAGGAGATTTCCTTGTTTCTTAACTTCTTCGCCTTTTGATCCAAAATAGCTACTGGTTCATCTACATAGCTTATCTTTTCATCTAATTGGACATCCTCTAAAGGTATGACGACATCGCTTTCTGCTAAACATTTCTTCAGATTAAAAACATGAAAAACGTGGTGCACTCTTCGCAGATCCACAGGTAATTCCAATTTATAATCTACCTCCCCAACACGCTCCAGGATCGCAACGGCCCGACAAGTCTAGGTCTTAACTTCCATTTCTTTCTGAATCGGTTCACACCCTTCCAATGCGAGGCTGGTAACTTCCTTTTGTCACCGCTTGGGACTAATGACTCATAATTCTCAATCTAACCAAAATAGTACTATTCGATTATCCAAGCCATTCTGATCATTACATGGTCGTACGTAACCATCAAATTTACCCCTCGATTACATCAACTTCCTTGTCGGAGTCACAACACGACAACATGCATCACCGACCAAAAACTCACCCAACAACTATAGACATCACCAACAACTCACAGACATGAGTTTCTTCATCATGTAACTTGTCCTTGCAAGCAACCCTTCTTAGCACGCCATAAGTCAAACGCAAACGCACTTTCTTTTTCGAACCACACTGATCTCAACTCCTCGGCTTTATCCAATTCTTATACCCTGAATATATAACGCCCCAACGTTAACTCTTCAACTTTTCACATATTGGTAGAAACTTCCATAATTCAAAACCTTCGTAATCCATCGGTTCTAACTGTCTGATTAATGCGACGCATACTTCCATTCTCATTGCATCCACAAACACCCGACTAGTTACGCAATAAAACCTAGCTTCACCCGTTTGATACGGAAAGACCAAGTTCATACAAACTTTATCAAAGGGATTAACACGACATAACGGACTAACTTGGAATCCCCTTTTTCACGCATTGCCAACACTGACACTAAGGATTTTCGCTCCAAGCACTATATCCCAACACATCCACCTTCCTCCTTGAGGATTTCAAACCCACTTCTAACGACCAACTCACTGATTAGTAACGTGAACTTTTAGTCAGCTGCACGACGTTGATTAATCATACACGAACCGCACCAACGCCATGCTCTTTTCCTCATACCCACGCTAGGGATTTATAACTTTGCTGTCAACAGAATCTAAAACATACCTCCACATATTATGTCACTTGCCAACTTCTTACTCTCAGATTTCCCACCTTTCCGACATGATATCTTCACTTTCTTCTCGTTACAAGAAACACCGCTCACCCAACATTGCTGACTTTATTCCTCGATGAATCCCAAATGTAACGAAGAACAATAACACTACTTGCTAGCCCCACCGACTATCCATAATTCTCACGCAAGATTAACAACCCAACTCTTCAAAAACGTTACCCACTATTCGAAAACGCCGCACCACTCTCTCTCGCCAAACAAGATTGCCCAAACTGCTATAATTCCTTCACCCTCAAGCATAATTCATCATGCCCACGGATTTCCTATCTACTGCACAACCTCCATAACATATAGCTCCTCTCTTAGATAACCACCACCCATCATCTGACAACATTATTTTCAACTTAGCATCCCAACCACAATCTTACCACTTACCACTCATTCCCCCTAGATCTTTGGACGAAGACGTTCATCCTATGACGATAACACCCGCCTTCTACATATCTTTAAGGAAACTCCTTACCACGTTCATCCTATCGACTACTGGTTACTACCAACACTTTACTACTTCCTCCCAGAACAAATGCAGGTCTCTACGACCACTTGGCACACCTACAAATACCGTTATCTTCTCACTGGTCATAATACTGAAATTGGACCTCAAGGCATTTCACGACCCTGTCTTTCTCAAATCTTGTTAAATCACAAAACTATGATTTTCAAAGCCACTCAACCAGATATCGCTCCTTGTCAGCTCATCACGACCTGCTGGAATCAAACTCCAGTAGCCTGAATAATTAAACGTACTACCTCGAAGTCTTAAATGCACAAAGCGCAACCCATTCCAGTTGTGCTATATAAAAATGTCACTCCCACATAACCATCAAAACCTCGTCGATAAAGAACCACTTTACTGAACTAGTGATCTTCCCTTTTTGTATTATCCACACAAAGTTGTCCAACATCACACTAGGTACACACCTTTTCTGAATAACTATTCGCTTCATCACAAAACTCCTCGAAACTATCCGTAACTACTACTTCATTCTCCGCACTCCGACATTTACCACATATGGTTTCTGATTTCCACAGCAACAATTGACATTGATGTACTTCCACTCTGTTACCATCCTACATGGATCTCTAGTGAAACTTTCATCTTCCACTACAGCCATTAATTGGCAAAATATTTTTACGACTTCAAACTCCACTCCAAACACAACCGTTTTACCGACATCCACATGAAACCAACGGTGAACCATTATAGTACCATCATCCTTAACATCATAGGTCAATGCCTCCATTAACCAACTCCGCTATTCACCCCCTTACTTAGAAGAATACCAATATCACACATTTACTACCCTCTAATCGAGCGACACACTTCCACTCTTAAAACTTTCATCATTTTTAATTGCAACCTTCCTCACAACCTAGAGAGTTCATAGCCTTCAAGCATGACGCACAAATATTTAAACTTTTGACACGTTTGAAAATTTAGAAAATACCTACATAAGAAAACAAACCCACGTGTACACGACACGACACTGACTTAGCCACGTACAACGGTTTCAAGAATCGTTTTACCTCAACTCCACAACAATTTCTCTTCACCATACCCCATTGCCGGGGTTGGCACAATCGAAAATGTTTCTGATGAACTTTACACACACAATTTATAAAAATACCCCAGAAAGTGCTTAAACTGAGCGTGCCAACGACTCTCACCCTTGTTGATATGACATCACCTGTTTATACCCAACTCACTTATAAATTCATGCGATCAAATGATGTTTTATTTTTTCTTATCCAAAGATCGACTCATTTGTAAAGAAATATATAATTATTTTCAAAATTTATCACCCAAAGTCCAAAAACTTGTCTTTTCGATTCAAACACATATCCGCATGTGTCGACATGTTTTCAAAACAACTACTTCGTAAGACACACACTTGCCAAAACGTCCGATGTGAAAGATATAAAAAGCTTCAGCAATTTATTTGACACACAATGCAGGAGGATCAATGACATTGAAGGCTATTTACTCTCATAAGATCAATTGTTTACATTCATTATAATTTATCCCAGACTCCTCGCTTCCGACCAACCAGTCAGGGTTCTCAACTGTGCCACAACCTCCGGCACCATCGACCTCTAACAGCCTTGAAAGTCCAAAACTAGTCATCACCATGACTATTGACTCACAACCCAAACGGTAACTCATTCCCATCTGATCCTCACTACATATGATCAGTCAACACTGATATCGTCTCTCAACCACCCTTCGATTAACTACAGCTTTAGAAGCCTCAAATTGATCATTCGATTCTTGGATTAACACTCTCATGCTTCTCACTAAACGACATACCCCTTTACCAACCGAAGACTCCCCTGGAGCGACAAGCTCACCTCCTATCATCATTCTCTTCCTTATGGACTCAGGAGATCCTTTCTCAACGAAATATCTACATCCCGCACGATGTGCACACTAACGGCATAACCTTACATCCAAAAACGAACTTCCACCACACGCTAGACTAAAACTATCAATCTATGGATAGAACTCTCTACCCTGAACCACACTCAACAATAGCAATTGAGTATGCCCATGCACCTGTAAATTCATAATGGAATTGGTCAGATGCGATTCTGAATTTACCTTACATGAGAGTACTCACTATTGTTATCACACCTCACAATGGTCAAGGTCTTTCTTCAAGGTTTCCTAAATGTCAGTTGTGTCCATTTACTCCACAGTTTAAGTTTAGGCCCATCCGGTCACCTAAATCCCTTAAACTATGGCTCTGATACCAACTGTAATATCCCAACCAAAATATAGATAAGCGGATCAACTCTTAAAATAAAAACTCAACAATTAATAATAATCCAAACCAAACGGTCCCAAACATACAATCAAAAACTTAGGTTTGCTGTAAACAACCTATACACAACTGAGAATTTAAATATTAAGTCTATTTGATGGTCTTCTAAATGGATCCGCTAAGCCTTCTCTTTTCCTTTATCAGCCCCTTCCCACATTTCGTCTGCCTGAAAAGATTTTTTAGTTTTAAAGGAGCGAGGGTTAGACCGAAGGTCCAATGAGTTCCCTCTACAGTTAGCAATAAAATAACATTTCAAATTTTAAAATAACATGCAATAAATCCACAGAAACAAACACGCTACTGACCACACGATCGTCAAAAGACGATATGTCTAACTCGCACTGCCTTAGTGTTGGGACATACCCCCAACGGCATAAACGGGCCACACTCCCCGGCACGAGTAGGCGGGTCACACTTCCCGACTTAGGTCAAAAGCTCCACACAGAATGTATGCATACATTTAAATTTCAACACTTAATGTACAACTTATTAAAATCATGCTATCATAAATAAATCACAGTTTAAGAAGTTATACTTTCCATACTTTAGTCACCAAAAAGGTTTAGTTTAGAAAACTCACCTGTCGTCCTCAAATAAAAGCTTTTCGTCTACTTCGCAACCCGAACTGAAACCTATAAAAATCAAGGCATTGCTGGTAAATTTTTGATACTTGCCATTAAAATGGAATCGACACTAATCCCCCAAAAGTCTCAACGGTTTCCTATTACCTACGAAACCCGCCTCGCTAAAGCTCAACTCAAGACAACAATTAAACATCCTATTACACCCCAAAAATAATATGGGACAGCCCAACACTACAAATAATTTAATTGAAAGGCTTGGTTTAATGAAATTAAGTCCAACATCTATCTTGGGCTTCGGCCCATAAAATGACACCGGGGACTAGACCTGCCGGTCGCCCGGTAGGTGAAACGACCGGGGAAATTCCCCCCTTCCTTTGATCGACCGGGGTCTCCCCCCCCCCCCACCCAAAGAACGACCGGTGCCTATGAATGGGTCTTGACCGGGACACTCCTTCACCGACCGGTATTCTACAGGTCGACCGGTATTGACCCAAGAGACCGGGGTCTCTCACCCCTGCTTCGCCGATCGGAATACTCCCTCACCGACCGACATTTCCACAGGTCGACTTCTAATATAACAGCGACCGGTATTGGCCTTTCTTGTGTTCGGAGTCACTCGAAAAACTTCGAACGAATCCCATAACCCGAACACCGTTCGTAGGAAAAATACCGAAATCAAAATCGAGACCAACCGAAATAACTCATCGACCAAAAAGAAATCTATTTTCCCCAACAATCCCTTAAATACTAAGATGCTCCTATACAATTTCCATAAATAAAACTTGCAACAATTTATTCCCCAGACTCCCCAACTCAGATTCAATAAATCTTCCCCAAGAATTTAAACTGATACGGGAACATTATCAAAGGCATTAATGAGATTTCTAACCAAAAGAAAACTTGGAATGCTTGAAGGATCACTTCTCTACTCGTTTTCTCCAAGAGTCGCCTCAAAGCTCCCTTAACCAAAACATTAGCCGCATCTCTTCTACAATACTGATTTTAGGGTTTTTAATCCCTTTTTCCCATTTCACAAGATAGACCCTTCTAATATAAATTTTCCATTTTCTCACCCGAACTTTTAATTATTTTATTTTCAACCCGATTATTACAATGGTTTTCAAGGAAATGAGTTTATATCTTGGATTTACTTGTGAAATGAGGCATTATAGACACATTTTCTTTGCTCTCATGTGCATATGCTTATGGTCACAATTAAGATTTTGGAAAGTTGATGAATATTAATTGAATGGATATTTGAATAAATAAGAGTATATATATATATATATATGTATGTATGTACTTGTGGAAATACTACGCAATGGTAATGTGTTGGAATCTCTTTGGATCTACGTATGAAATTACTAGGACTCTTGGTTATATATTTTTGATGGCAATCAAATTGTTAAGTATTCATGATTGGCTTCTTATATGAGTACATGCATAAATGGTTGCATTTGGGCGTCATGACCCCACACTTGTTTGTATCATTTTGTCCAATGATGGAACGTTAGTTTTCCACATTGAGGCACGTTTAGGCATCGAATTTGGGTTATAAGTCCTACGTGCTAGTATACGATACTGGGTGAGGATTTCAACGTAAGGACCCTATGTGGTTGAATTTGACTTTCCATAGGTGTATGTTTAAAGCCACCGAGCCTAACATCCTTGCGTATACTTACTATGTGTATTGGTTTACTAACTTGTCAAGTGGCTTAATTTTGTGTTCTGTCACTTGCGTTAGTAAGCTGGTCTCCCCATTAACCCAAGAGGTAATTGTTTATGGTGAAGAGTACGTTATTATTATTATAAATTCACTTTTCTTACTTTCGCTCATTATTGATTATTCCTATTTATAAATGTTTGATCTTACTAGGCTTTAGTCTAACACTTTTTCTTAAAATGACATGTATAACAGGTCATCCTAGAGGTGGGACTCCTCGGGCTTGAGCGGAGAGAGAGTCCAAGGAATAGTAACATTTTTGGAGGATATGGAGACGCACACCCGACTTAGTCTTGGTATACTTTTGTAGTAGTAAAGTGTCTGAACTTAATCTAGATCTATTTGTACCTAGATTAGCAGCTTGTTGAAATTAACTTCAATCATTTCTTTGGTTGTAAGCGTCGAACTTCGTTCCCCGTTATTCGGGATGGTATATTTTGGTTAAAATGTCATTAACAGGTTATTAAGGTTTTCTCCATTTATAGCCGTCATAATGCCGAATTTTCGAATTTTTAAATTCCTCAAAAATTTAGGGTGTTACAAAAAAGTAGGTAAATTTAGGAGGATAAAAAAAGAATTCTAAAATTTAATTTAATTAAAGATTTTAAATATTAATGTCATAATATATAAATATAATTATATATATAAACAAACATAAATGAATGAACACAGTACTAAAAACAACTTTTTCTCGAAGCCGAAAATAACGATTTCCGGCGGATTTCTTGCGTATTTGCCGGCCAGAAAAAGCTTCGTTGGAAACACATATTAACGGTGCATATTCGGCGGATTTGTCAGTTTCCGGTGGACACGCCACTATTTTCCCCCTATTTTCTTAAAAAAATTGCTTAATCAATTTAATAATTACGAAAATTAAATTACCGAAGGGAAAGAAATGATATAAGAGTTGACCTTCTTATATCTAACTAGCCTCATAACAACCCGACTTTGAGTGCTGGGATCCTCTTATAGGTGTTTTAAGAGCTCTGAAACCCTGTTTTAACAGGTCTCAAATGGGGTCCTATCTTAACGTTGACAAAAGACATTTTGTCTTGAGTCAACTCCCCCCTTTGGGAGGGGGAGCACCAAAAAGAACAAACAACAGAGTGCTTCTCGGGGAGGAGCACGATATGTAGCTAAGAGGGGCCCCATTTCGGTGCACTATTGGAGATCTCTTGGGGCCTTCCGCTTTCTAAAAAACAAACTATCTTGATTGGTTGGCCTACTGATAGATTAGCTTTTGAGACATGTTAAAACAGGGTTTTAGAGCTTTTAAAGCACCTTTAATAGCAGTAAACAACAGTAAGAAGCTTGTGCCCGTATAGGTTTCTTGATTTCTGACGGATTATTCATCGGTAATTTAATTATTATCTTTTTTTTTATAAATTTTAATTAAATTACCGACGGATTATTCATCGGTAATAACCAGTCTGTAATTTAATTATTTAAATATTTTTTTCATTGATATTTTTAAAAATAAAATAAAATTAACGGCTGATAATCCGCCACTAATCCGCATGAAATTATATAGTTCCAGAAAAAAATGTTTTTATTGATTTAAAATCCTGTAAAAAATAGAAAAATTTGCTAAAAACTGGAAATCAAACCAAATATCATACATTAATTAAAGTTTAATCCAACAAAGTTTAATCCAACAAAGTTTAATCCTAGAGAGTTTAATCCAATAAAGTTAAATCCAACAAAGTTTAATCCTACATGGTTTAATCCAAAGTTTAATTCAATAAAGATTAATCCAAACTTTTATCCTAGAAAGTTTAATCCAAATTTTAATCCAAAGCTAAATCCAAATTTTACCTAACAAATTAAGTTTACCCAATTTCTCTCTCAATTTACCCAATTTCCCGAACAAAATGATTCTTGAGTTTTGACTTTCTGTCTCTATTGCGATTTTGGAAGTCTTGCTCGATGCTAGTTAGAATCTTCGGCCATTCGGGAACTGTTGAGTCAAGTATGAAGAATCTCTTCAAAACAAAAATTGTCAATCATGTATAAATTATAAATAATTAAATAATTAGTATAATATTTACCCTAAATCTTCGAATTATCGACGTCTTGAACTTTGGGTGTGAATCCCAGATTGCTCAAGTAACAACGAATAATTGAAAGATTAATTGTATTGAGTGATTGAGAGAGTTACAAACATATGATTGAAAAACAAACTATCTCTCTCTAAACCTATTAAGCGCACAATACTATCTCTCAACGTCTAACCCTAATGATTAGAAAACAAACATTAAATACACAGGCCTAAAACCCTACAGGCCCAAGGCCCAACAAGCAAAACTAAGCCCAATAACGAAATAAGGCTTTTACAAACGCTCAAATAAAACAACTAACAATTAAACTATATAAATGCTTTAGATAACTTTCTACGAACTAAGACTTTCAGTCCTAACAATCTCCCCCTCAAGTTGTATAAATGATTTATCTCTTTGAAATCTTCAGGACTTGATCTTCTCTCCTTCTTGAATCTCTGAAAAACTTTGGTGTTGCTTGTCTTTGTGTCTTTCTGAGCTCCCCTTGAATAAAGCTCTTGGTCTTCATAGATTCAACTTTGTAACTATATTCAAAGTACAATGGCCTCGACTGAATGCACAATTGAGTAGCTTTCAACTGTAGAAACTCAACTCATCGGATCAGCACACAAAGAATATGTGCGAGTTACATGACATTCCATAGTGCATCTTCAGTTTAAAAACAAAGAATTTGTCTCTGAACCGCGAGTTAAATTGACTTTCAGCTTAAGAACTTGTAGACCAGTATGCTCGTATGCTTGTAGGAGGAATCAACTTGTAGCAAAACACCACTTGATAAAGGATAGAAGAACCAATGCAATCTTGAAATCTATGGTTTTTCAACCTCAGATTTAAAGATTTTGTTACTCCCCTTCAACTTTTGCTAACTCCTCCTTAACATGATAATTTGGTCTTTGAATCTTTTGTCTTTGTCATGTCTCCCCTCATGATGATTAGGAGAATCCTGAGAATCATGTAACTTCAAAGACTAGAAGGACGAGCAACAAAATGTCAGATAAAGCGATTTAGTAACCAAGGGTAAAAGCTAACACAGAAACACGATAGTAACTGTTATCACAACAATTAAAATAATTGTGTGGCCTATTTTCAGAGTTGGCATCGATGTATCTCTGATAGGACTTCTAGTTATCACTGAAGTAAAATTTAAACATTTATGCTTGTCAAACTGTTCCGGCAATATCACAAAAATATGCGATTGGAATCACAAAGATTCGTGCATGTGAAAGAAATATAATCATCAGATTTGGCTTAAAGATTGATTTAACTTGGGACGCAGGTTCAGAAATCAATAGACACAGTGAGATGAATATGAAGTTCGGAGACCGAAGCTGATGTCTTCCTTTTTCAATATCTAAGACCTCCGAGTGAGGAATAGATAGATTATGTTCTAAATCTCCGTGAATATTTGAAACAAGTATCTTTTGTGAGATACTTGAGTGGCTAGGTGGGGTGACACGAGTTATCAACACTGGGTCCATGCCTGTTTCAATATTCATCTCCAAAGAACGAGAATGAATAGATTATGTGGTAACCCGGATAACTTACTCGGTTTGGTAAGGACCAATATTTCTTTTAAGTCCTGTCACACTCTCACCATATTCTTTTCACTCTGAACTCATCTATCAATCTAGACCCCTCACTGATATCTATGAATTGGATGTGTTTCTTGGGTAGGTCTATCCGGTTCAGGATTGACCATAGAAACATTAAAAGCCCTAAAACTCCTTTCATTCACCAAGTGGCACAGCGAATTAAACATTTAAGTATGAGTTCTGATTTGAGGTAATCAGAAGTCAAAAACATTTAAGAACGAGTCCTGAATTGAAGTGTTCAGAAGTCGATATGAAAGTTTAACGAAAAAAACTTGGTACTCCCCCTCAAAAGATGGCATAACCATTGTTTGTAGTCATGTGACGTGAATAATCTGATTTAAAACCCACATGACATTCCTACAAAACAGATTAGACAAATTTTGGTTTTGGTATCCATGCTTTGATGGATCCTTGATGGTTAGTTGCCTTAGCTTTGAAGCTATGAAACTGAGGATTGGGGATACTATAAGTACCATACCAGTTATTGACATACCTGTAATCCACAAAATCACTATTTCTACAATAAGTGCAACAGATATTTGATCGGTTTAGACCGATCAACTTAGTTATGGAATAGACATGAGTCGGTGACTTTGGATCAACTACATGAGATTTGTATGATGTGTTTCCATCACTGTCTTCTGTAGTTGATTTCTTTCTGCAAACCATTTTAACTTTTCGAAACACTTGATTATCTGTATTATCAACAAGAGAATTATAGAAAAGATTTGAAGGGAGAATCCGATCTTTTTGAAATTTCATTTGATTTGACACAACTCTTCGAAGAAATAGTTGTGGAAGTTGAACTTGAAGAATAAGGAGACTGAACAACAGTATCGGGACTGGCTTGTTCAGATAAATCAGCTTTGAAATTGAGTTCTTCAAGTTTCTTGACATTTACGGATAAATTATTTCTTTCTTCGAGAATTTTTTTTGTACGACTTTAAACTCACACACGCACCCGCGGTATCCGGGCATCCAATTGGGCAGCACCGACTAATTCCCGGCGACCCGGCCCAGCCACATTGACTAGACCCGTCCAGGCACGACTAAGCCTGACCTATGGCCGAACCCGCATGCCCGTTACCTAGACCCGACCCAGCCACATTGATTCTTTCTTCTAGAATTTAATCAAATTGTTTTTGTAAATCGGATTTTACCTTCTGTTCTTTCAAAATATCTGTCGTTAATTCAGACCATTTCTGTAAAATCTTACAAATTCTTGTTTCAAAAAACTTCCTCTCACTTTCAAAGTCTTTTTCAATATTGTTGCGTTTATCAGATATTTCTTTGAAAACAGCAACAATTTTCTTTTCAAGCTCTTTCTTTTTATTCTCAAAAGATTTTCTTTCTATCTCAAAATTATTTCTCTCAATTATCAAGATCTTTTCAAAATCAGAAATCTGTTTTGAATGTTTATCATTTTGAAACTCAAAAGTCTTTCTTTCCTCAAAAATCTTCTTTGAAAGATCAAGAATTTTTCGTTCAAACCCCTTTCTTTCATTAGTGAAACCACTTCTTTCATTCTCAAAATCTTTTTTGTCCTTTTCAATCTCCTTCTCAAGATCAGAAATCTTTTGTTTGAGTTCGAGATTATTAATTTTCAAAGCACTGATTTCATTTTTCAATGAATCATCTGAATCTTTGCATTTCTTTTCAAGATTTTTTAGAACTTCTTCAGGTTCATCACATGATTGTATGAATTTACCATTTACATATATAGCAAAATTTTCCATTCTTACTTGAACAAAAATGATCGTAAGACGATCGCGATTTGATCCAAAAAAAAAAGACTGATTACGCACAAAAAATGTCCCCCTCCTGTGACCAAAAAGTTTTTTTTTTCAAATAAAGACTGGATACCTTGATCCGGGTTAAAAAAACGGTTCGGCGATTCAGAGGTCACGGGCCCGAATGGCACGACTAAGGAGTCTGATGGTGCGGGGACGACACGGAGCTGTTAGGTGGTTTGGAACCACGACACAAGGTAGTTTGATGGTTTGGAACTACGGCATGGTGAGACGCGGACCGGAGGCACGGACCTGAGTGGAGCCGTAGGCCGGGAGGCACGGGCGGCGCGGCGATCGGGCGGAGCCACGACACGGGAGGCGCAGGCGACACACGAACCCAGGTAAGCTGTGGCACGGGCGGCGGGGGAACTGGGTATAGTCGTGGCACGGGCGGCGTGGGTGGCACGGGACCCAGGTGTGGAACCGAGACCCGGGTGAGGTGGGTTTCCAGTGAGGAGGGTTTGGTGGGAACCGGGTTTGGTGAGAAGCGGGTGTGGATGGAACCAGGGTTAGGTGATAACTAGGGTTGGGAGTAAGGACACAGGTTTCAGTTTGGTACACACGGGTTTGGAAGTGACCGGGTTTGGGGGTGAACGGGTTTGGGGGTAGCCGGGTTTGGGAGTAGCCGGGTTTGAGAGTAGTCGGGTTTGAGAGAAAGGTGGGAACCGGGTTTGGGTGGAATCAGGGTTGGGTAGGAACCTGGTTTGGGTGGAACCGGGGTTGAGGAAGGGAACCAGGTTTGAGATGTAGCGGGGGTGGTAGGGACACGAGCTTGGTGAGGAGCGGATTTGGAGTGAGTAAGCGGGGTTGGGAGGATAAGGTTTCGGCTAGAGTGGGAACCAGGTTTGGGGAGCGAGTGGGTTTAATCCAAGGTGCACGTGAGACCCGGGTAGGGTATTAAGACAGGGTTTAGCGGCGTAGACCTTACAGTCTACCCCAAACAGAAAATTAAAATCTTTTAATCGAAAACTAATGAACTTTAACAATATTTACGATTAAATCCAGAATTCTAACAATCTTTTTCACTTGATTTTCAACCAAAACACTGATTTTCAACCAAAAACCAAGAACACAGAATAAAATATTTTTGATCTATAAAAAACCCAAAATTCTACTTCAATGATATGAAGTTGACGATGAAACTTTACCAATCACTTAATCTAACATAACTAAAGAGATTTGGAACACCTAGACTCAACGATTTAGCAAAAATCAACAAACCTAGAAACCCAAAGCATATGTCGATTGACCAGAACAGTAGAGAAAAAAAATACCTTTTTCGAATCAAATCTTCGTCTCTTTGCTCTGATACCAATTGTGAATCCCAGATTGCTTAAGTAACAACGAATAATTGAAAGATTAATTGTATTGATTGATTGAGAGAGTTACAAACATAGGATTGAAAAACAAACTCTCTTTCTAAACCTATTAAGCGCACAATACTATCTCTCAACATCTAACCCTAATGATTAGAAAACAAACATTAAATACACAGGCCTAAAACCCTACAAGCCTAAGGCCCAACAAGCAAAACTAAGCCTAATAACGAAATAAGGCTTTTAGAAACGCTCAAATAAAACAATTAACAATTAAACAATATATATGCTTTATATAACTTTCCACGCACTAGGACTTTCAGTCCTAACACTGGGGAAACGTCATTCCAGCTTGGATGATGTGGAGGGCCGCTGTAGCCGAGCAGGTTTCCGAGATACCTTGTAAAGATACTTGCGTATGGCCCAACCGGTTTGTACGTATCCTCTATTAGATCAAACTCGATTGGCAACGACTTGTTTCCATAAGCATCAAAGGCAATATCAATGTTTCTACTTCTGCTCATGCCTCATTTTTTTTCTGTTTTGCTACAAGATTGAAGTAAGAAAATGTTAGAAGATTCTACATTCAAAATTAAAAGAAAACTGAAAAATTGTTTTACATGTTACCTCGCAGACTGTAGGTATTCTATTTGGAAGAGGAGGAGGATCACCCCCGTCATCTCCTCTATGTCCTCGAGCAACGGCCGCAGACATAACTATGTCCAACAAAAAATCACAGATAGTGATCGAGTCTGAAGAGCGAGTCAGTAAGAAATTGATTATATTCTAACAAAAAATCACAGATAGTGATGAAATCCTAAGAAGGTTTGCATTAATATAAAAAAATAATTAACACCTTCTACCACCATAGTACCACACTACAACACTGTCACAACATCCACCATCTACACAACTACCAGCACTTCTCTCGTGGAATAAGTAGGCTTTCATGCCTAATAGATATCCCATGAAAACACAGGGACTTGCACGTTGATCAAATTTATGTCTTGACTTTGGTGTCGTAGATGCAAATGTAAGGCAGACGAAGGTACAAAATAAGGAGAAATACGGAACCTTACCATACAATATTTGATACGCAGATTTATCACCCTTGAAGAACTGATGGTGTTCTGTTGATCAAATGAACTGCAACGAGGACACATAATGACCATAATGAATAGGAAGTTTAGATTGAAACATCAACGCTCAAGCCATGCTTATAAAGGTGTTGATGTTTACAATCAACTATCGAGTTTTTTGTGGTCGTCCCACACAAGATCACTCATGAAGAATGGCATTTTCTTTTAAAAAATACATCAAAATCGAGTTCATTGGCATTGTCTTTACAAAATGCTTTGATCTTTCTTTCAAACTGAGTACATACCATGTTATAGAACAGTGGAACAATGATGATTACATCCGACTTATATTTGAGTAAGTAAACCCAAGTGAACCTGCTATAATCATCAACGGATGTCCCTTATGTGTTGATATGTGGTACGACCCCCAAAACAATGTACAAAATCAAAAGGATTGTCACATTGATTAACTATAGAATGAAACATCAACTGTTTTTCTTTAGTAAGAGGACAAACCAAACAATTATGACTCGTGTTAGTCGAAACATCCTCTACATGTAATAAGGACTTTTTTGTTACAAGACGTTTATTATCCCGGTGACCGAAACATATACGCCAAACATCGAGAGACAATTGATTTACACCATTAGTGTATATGGAATCACCTCCTAGATGACCACTCACAACTGTTGAATCACCGAAACGTACAATCCCCAATTTTTCCAAGTAATTCTAATTGTTTTCTTGTGGTTCACATCCTAAATCAATGCATGATCATATAAAATTGTATTGTAAGCATTTTATCTTTTGTAAGGTCACTTACTGATAAAAGATTGAATTTGAAACCAGGGACATAAAGAACATTAGGAAATGTGATTACTCCCTGTATGACCACATCACCAACAACATTTACAAGTAGAAAAACATTATTAGGCAACGTTACTATAATTGCTTAAATCTCCTTTTTTGTTTGTAAGCCTTTCAATCTCATGATAGATGTAACATGAACCACCATAGTCCACTATCTACGTCTGAGATTACATTCTTTGTAAAGAAAAAAGACAAGGAATAACATGTCTGTTATTCCATCAACAACTTCATCACTTTTACCAATGGTCCAATTAACCGAATAAATTTGATCTGAAATCACCTTCACCAACTGTTGACGGAAACAAGATAATCCTTTGATGAACCTGCTCAACTCTCACCTCCTGTAAAATGAATGGATGGACAACTTGAAGATTCAAGCATGATTAACAATTCGAGAATCGAATCAATAAACCAGATATGCTAAAGTAATAATTAAATAGAGAAGGACGTCATTGATCGGACACAAAGATCAACCAATTGATTGAAGAGAATCAGAAGATCACCAACAAACACATCGTAACTGGAAAAAGGACGGTAGGCGAAAAAAATGAGACACAACATGAGGTAAATTTTCTCTCATTCCATTTTAAGAGAGATTTGAGATATTTTCTTCTTAATTCATTACTCAACCCACTGAAAACTATTTAAACCTAACTATGGTTTGGTTAACAAACAAATTACAACTACCAAGTAACAATAGTGAACAGAGGTAACACGTAATATAAATAGACGGTTTTGCCCCTTTGTCTATTTAACTCTAACAGTTTCCTTCCATTTTTATGTACACACAAAATTTTCTAATGACCACAAATGGGAAGGAACAATCTATTAACCATGAGAGAAAATGGTGAAATACTAAAATCTCATTCCTAGTTCTCCATGCAAGATTCCCATTTTTCATGGTTGTTTTCTCTTCTCCCAAGCAACATTTTTCAGACCTTTTGTGTACCTTGGGTAGCCAAACACCCAAACCTTCTATAGAAAAGTCGAATTGTTTTTTATATAAAGAAATTAAAATTTTTTGAATTCACTTGTGGTCTGAAAATGATATTTTTGGCTATAAATGTTCACTTGATATCCGATGCGAGACGTCCACTTTATGTTTGTTTAAATCGATTAAGATTCTCAAAAAAGTTATTTTTTTAAATCTTTATAACCTACCCCCTCTCCCCATGTTGCACTACCAGGTGGAATTAAATTTGTAAGATATGAGTAATTTTGGTAAAAAATCGAGCTTAATATATAAAGATATGATGATTAAGCCTTTCTACCAAACATCATATCTTTATAATTAATAAAGAAGATGCAGATAAAATTAATAATTATATGTATCCCAAGGAGATAAATCATCTTGGGTCAAAGAATATTCAATTGGGGGATATTGGAGAAAGATTAGATGGGCTGCATAATTCGGCCAAAGTGGGGGTTTGTGGAGGTAGGCTAGAGGAAGAAATACATAGGTTGTCTTTAGATCCAGTAGGGCCTAAAAATCAGGAAAATTCCCCAGGAAAATTCAGCCCAAACGGTTCTAAGGAGGATTCATCAAGTCACGTTGAAGTCTCCAGGCCTGATCATCAAATGGAAGAAATTTCAACTAATCAGATGGATCTCAGTGAGAAATCGAAAGGGAAAAAGCTCGAGTCGTTAAGCTTTGGGAGAGGAAAGGTAAGTTTTAATATGTTAAAACAGTTGGCAAGGCAGAATAATAAAAAGATGGGTTAGAAGAAAGGATCAAGATCGTGTAGAGGAGAGAAATTGGTGAAGAAGAAATCAGGATCGAAGGGTGTGGCAGCGGCTGCGATATTATCGTTATCGAACAAATTGAATAGCAAAGAGGAATCAGAAGGTGTGGAACAGTTCGGGAAAGTGATTGGAGTGGTTTGGAAAAGTACACAAAATACGATTCAAGGGGGGTGAATCCTCAAAGGCAGACGGAGAAACCAAATCAAGTGAGTGTCGATTACCCAAAATTTTAGAATGAATTGTATATCCGTGAATATGAGGGGAATAGGGTCGATCGGGAAAAAATCTTGGATAAAATAAATTTGTAGAACAATAAATCCAAGCCTACTGGGAATCCAAGAAACGAAAATTAAAAACTGGGATCAAGTTTAGATTAGAGGGATTTGGGGAGCAGATGATGTAGAATTTGCAAAGGTTGACGCCAACGGTAATGCGAGAGGAATTGTTACGATGTGGGATAAGAAGATATTTGATTGTGAATACGTTATTGAAGATTCGTCCTTCTTGATGGTGGTAGGTTCATGGGTGGGAATAGAAGGTAAGGTGGGGTTTATAAATGTATATGGTCCGAATGATTTAAAGGTAGAATGGAATTATGGGGTAGATTAGAAAAAATTGTAGAAAGGGAAGAGGTGAAGTGGTGTTTGTTTGGAGACTTTAACGAGGTGCGGGGATCCCATCAGAGGCTAAATTCAAACACGAATCTCAGGGGGGGGTAAAAGAATTCAACGACTTTATTAATAGAAGCAATCTGATTGAAATTCCGATGATTGGGAGAAAGTTCAAGAGGATCAGCGACGATGGGTTGAAATTCATCAAACTAGATCGGTTCCTTGTGACGAGTGATTTTGGGTGATTGTGGAGTAATTTGGGGATAAAAGTTTTGGAGAGAAGATGGTCGGATCATGCCCCTATTATGCTTTACGAAGACATAAATAATTTTAGACTGAAACCGTTCAAATTCTTTGACTCGTGAATGAAAGAAGAAGGGCTAGAGGAGTTGGTGAGAGCTACATGGAAAAAAAATATCCGTTCGAATCGACCGGACTGTGTGTTTAGGAACAAGTTAAAAAATGTTAAAGAAGCTATTAGAGTTTGGGGAAAAGCAAAGTTTGGGAGTTTAGAAAAAGAGTTGGGGGATTGGAAAGAAGAGGTGTCGAAGAGAGAAATAGAGGCGGATCAATTAGGTTGAGAAGAAGTAAATATAGAAAGATGGTTGCATGCCCGGAAAAGTGACAAGAATTGGAAGAAAAGAAATGCGATATGGCGAGACAAAAAGCAAAGGTTAAGTGGATAGTGGAAGGGGACGAAAACTCAAAACTTTTTCACACAGAAATTAAGTATAGGGAAAGAAAGAACTCGATTAGAGGTTTGTATACAAACTCGGGGTGGACGGATGAGCCAGGTAAAATCAAGGAGTATGCGCATGAATTCTTTAAAGATAAATTCTCGTCTACAAGATCGGGGGTCCATCTCTTCACGTAGAAAAATTTTAAAAAATTGTCAAAAGAGGACGAAGATTGTTTGGAACGCTCGTTTGATGAAGAAGAAGTCTTGGAAGAAATTAAAAGTTGAGGGAACAATAAATTGTCGGGGCCGGATGGTTTCACTTTTGGATTTATAAAATGATTTTGGGGTACGGTTAAAGCGGATCTCATGAGGGCGATAAGATGGTTCGGAGAGAAAGGGGAGATTAGTCGAGGATGTAATTCATCCTTTCTTACTATGATTCCTAAAGTTGCAAACCCGACTAATATAGGAGAATTTAGGCCAATTAGTCTAATAGGTATTTTCTATAAGATAATAGCAAAGGTGTTAGCGGAAAGATTAAAGACCGTGATGACAAAGGTAATTAGTGATACTCAAAGCGCTTTCGTGAAAGGTCAATCCTTATTTCTAACGAGGAGATCGACTTTATGTGTAACAAGAAAGTAAGTGTTGGTTTTCAAGGTCGATTTCGAAAAAGCATATGATAGTGTGGAGTGGGAGTTCTTGATCTATAGTCTACAAAAAATGGGATTTGGAGATAAATGGGTCTCGTGGATTAAGGCTTGCCTCAACTCCGCTTCGATGTCAATCCTAGTCAATGGTAGCCCAACGAAGGAATTCAAAATGAGAAAATGCTTGCGACAAGGTGACCCATTGGCCCCGTTCCTCTTTCTCATAGTGGCCGAAAGCTT
Organism: Arctium minus; assembly: GCA_954870635.1. Taxonomy (NCBI): domain Eukaryota; kingdom Viridiplantae; phylum Streptophyta; class Magnoliopsida; order Asterales; family Asteraceae; genus Arctium; species Arctium minus. The sequence continues at coordinate 163,036,181 of OX941081.1, forward strand.
ACACTTGTTAATGGAAGAAGCGGTAAACAAAGGTATATTCGAAAGCTTCAAGGTAGGAGCCAATAATGTCTCAATCTCACATCTTCAATACGCGGGCGATGCCATCTTTTTTGGTAAGTGGAGTCTAATCTACCTCAAAAAACTTCCCTTAAATGCTTTCACTTGATGTCCGAGTTAAAAATCAATGTTAGCAAAAGCAAAATCTTTGGATTGGGTGTTGCGGAAGAAGAAGTTCTGTTAAGTCTAAATATTGTATCCAAGATTTAATAGGAAAGTCAATGATGTAAAAGTCAACATTGTCATTGTAATAGAAAGTCAAACTTGTTTAGCTTTCCTTTGTGATTAAGCTTTGTTTGGTGTTAGTTGGTATAAATAGGGTTTTGGCTTTAGTTTTTGTAACGAAGATTGTAAGCACGTATTGTAAATCATTCAGACTTGTGACTAGTTCAAGATCTACTTTCTCTCTCTACTCTCTCTCTAGTTCATATTGTCATATATTGAGTAATTGCTTGATATGTTTGGGATTTTATGATTAACAATTGGTATCAGAGCTGAACCAAACTTTTTAGAAATGATTTGATCAAAGATTTGAATTGAAATCTTGATTTTTGGATCGAAAATCTGATTTTCTGAAATTTTTTCAAAAACACGTACTGTTCATCCGAATTTTATTGAAAAATCATTTTTGGTGCAAGAAAATTGTAGATCTCAGTGCAGTGCAAAACATAATAACAGCAATCAAAGATGAACAGATTATAGATCACAGCAACTAGTCATATGATTGATAATACTTCAAAGGGTTTAGGTTTACAGAGACAATTTCTGATAAGGGTATGTAAACCTAATGACTAGAAAACTGAATAATGAATTTCTAACCTTACAAAACTGTTCAACCCTAATTATGAGATAAATAATGCCTTTATATACCAGGCTTACAGGCCTAATGGGCTAATGGGCTTGGGCCCATCTAATTAATCAACTATTAAATAATTACAAATCAAATCCTTATAAATACTTTATTCCACTTTCAACACATAGGACTTTCAGTCCTAACAATCTCCCCCTAAAGTTGAATAAAACATTTATCTTCTTGAAATCTTCAAACATTGATCTTCTTTAAATCTTCAGGTTTGATCTTCTTTCCCTCTTGAGTCTTTGAAGAACTTTGGTGTTGCATATCTTCATATCTTTCCAAGCTCCCCCTTGAATAAAGCTCTTGGTCTTCATAGTTTCAACTGTGTAACCAGACTCAATGTACAGTAGCCTCGACTGAACGCACTATCAAGCAGCTTTTAACTGTAGAAACTCAATCACATCGGATCAGCACGCAAGAAAGATAATGTGAGAGTTACTTGACATTCCACGACGCTTCTTCAGTTTAAAACACATAATCTGTCTTTGAACCGCGAGTTGAATAGACTTTCAGCTTAAGAACTTGTTTCAATCAGCTCATATGAGGAATGATAAACAAATTTGTAGCAGACACCACATGATACGGGAAAGAATCAATACAGACTTTGAAATCTTCAATCTTTGAAATCTTCACTGTTTTGAAATCTTCAATCTTTGAAATCTTCACTGTCTTCAGACAAACAAATTTAGCATTAAAATCATATATTCATCTCCTTGATCTCTAGACTATCTTCAGAACTGACTTTCTTTCTTTAATACTTGGAAATTGAACATTGTAAACATTTCTCCCCCTTTTTTATGATTTTGAACATCATGATCATCAAAACTTATTCAATTTCAGCACTTTCTTTGATCTCCCCTCTATGAAAATTTGGCATTCTCTGCCCGTTGATCTGATTATCCATCAATTCATGAAATGTATATATCCGAATCTTTTCAAATTCGGACATAATGAACAATGTAACCCTGATTCAACAGATGAAACAGTTAGTATGCCTGTAAGTAGCACGGAGCCACTTTGTACAACGGATGTACTTTGGAAAGGAACTTTTGTGATGTTCACTCCCCCAGGTCTTCCATTCAATCATCGAAAAGCCACAAAGGAATTTTCTATGAATTTTATGACAAGAAAACGCATTCCTTGTGTGCTCGTGAAAGTGTATGAATGATTGAAGCTACTTAGCTTGACCAGGCTCAAATTGTGTAAACTGTTGAGACAACAACAGATATTACACGGACTCAATGTGCATGAAAGAGGTGCGAAGGTGGGGCAACTTTCCTTCTTTTTCAATATCTAAATCTTCCGAGTGAAGACTAGATAGCAGATATGCTGCGTCCCCAAAGAAAATGAAACATTTCTTTGTTAAGAAAGAAACGAGTGGTTGGTGGGGTTAATGCAAGAGTTGACATGGGCTAGGTGCCTTTTTCAATGATGGTCACCAAAGAATGTGAACCAATCAGAATATGTGGTTGCCCGACTCAGAAAGTGGTTGGTGCAGAGTTCTGCTATTCTTTTAACTCTGTTCTCACACCCTCTTTCTTTTTATCATTATGCTCACTTCTAACCAAACTCTCATTTTCCATTTTACCGCTCCACATAATGAGAAAAACTCAACCCGATGAGTTATCTCCCCCACTCTTTGATTTATGACCCCTCACCCCTCAAATCACTATAGGATAACTTCTGGGGTAGGAAACACTAGTTTACGTGAATCCATGGAAGTTCTGTTTAAACTCTCACACAAATCCCATGTAATTCCTATAAAGAATGATAGCTCAACAGTTTATCTTAAACATTTAAGCTCAAAATGTATTATAACATTGTCAAAATGTATGCTCATGATATTTGAGCAATTGAACTTTGAAGATTTCTCAAAACAAAGATATTGAATGAATCAAAAGAATTGTTTTGAGAATCTGACAATGTATCAATCAGATCAAATAAACTGGTTAGGGTATCAAAGAATTGGATATTATGTTTATATGAACAAATATAAACAATTTACCAATGAAAGCACAAATTTAGAAATAATGATAGATGCTCAACAACATTGAATATCAAACGTGAGTATTACCATTGGAAAATTGTTTCGTTATGAGACATGGTAATAACAAATACAAACGAAGTACTGAACCTGTGTGTGTGAATACGTTACAGTATAAAGACAAGATAATACGCAAGTATTGATCTTTAGAAACACACAGTTAGTTAAACATTAAAGCTCAAAACTGAAAAACATTTAAAATCACACTTCTATATTCATAAAATCTTTTGAGAACTAGAAGTCGTTTGAACATTTCAGAAACTGTTTTTCATGCTTGAAAGTTGTTCTTCTTTCAAACAATCAGAGATCTAGGATTAGAAGATATCATGATAGAATGATATAAATCTATTAAGCTCCCCCTGGATATTTGCAACATTTCCAAGTCTGAACGTTGACGAACGGGTCCTGATCTGTCATATGATCAGAATCCAAACTTCGTTGAAGTCCGGGTTCTAAGCTGATTTACTTAGAAGCCATCGTTCTTCTACTCCCCCTTTACAGTAGGTGCCTGCAACAAAGAATCGGTTTTCGGCTTTGGTACCCACTGGTATTTGGGTCCATGAATGTTAGTTGCAGTTCTTGTGGGGGATATAGAATAAGAACCATACCAGAAATGATCACTGGTTTTGTGAATGTGATCATGTGTATGACAATAAGAACAGTGGTATTTCTTACCTGATAACCTGAGTAATTGATCTCTCGAGTAGATATGATCAGGTTTACCTTTACTCGCTTTGTTCTTCTTGGCATTATACGCATGTACACATTATTCTCTTTCTTTCAGCTCATCTTCAACTGGTTTCTTCTTCCATACCAGTTCCTCATCTTTGTATCTCCTTCTTCTAGGACGTGTACCTGAACCATCTATATTGCGATCATAGAAAAGGTTAGCTTTACGAATCTGATCAAAAGATTTAACTGACCTATGTGTAGAGACGTATTTCTGATTTGGTCTTGATACAGACTTTTCAAGCACTTTAATCGTTGAAGCGAAGTTGTCTCTTTCTTGAACAAGCAGGTCAATCTTCTTCGTGAACTCAGACTTCGTTTTCTGCTCTTTTAGTGCCTTCTCAGATAGTTCAGATAACTTGGCAGTAAGCTTTTTGATCTCAGTCTCAAACAAGCTTCTTTCTTCTTCAAATCCCTTCTCAGCATTGTTTCTTTGGCCAGATATTTCTTTGAAGATACCAACATTCTTTTGTTCAATGGCCTTCTTCTCTTTGGCAAACTTCTCTCCTTCAAGAATGATTACTTTCTGAAAATCAGAAACTTGCTGAGAATGTTTTATGCATTTCAGCTCAACTTCTTTCTTCTCGTTAGCACATTTTCTCGAAAAATCTGAGAACTTCTTTGCGAACGATTTCTCAAACTCGGATTGATCTTGAGCATGCTTTTGCTCCAAATCAGATATTTGCTTTTGAAGCTCAGCATTTGTATCTTTCATATGCTCAATCTGCTCCTCAGAACTTCCAACAGATGCTGCTTGTTGGATTTGGACAATTTGAACTTCCAGATCAGAAATTTGTCTTTTTTGTTCAGAGTTCTCAGTTTCCAAAAACTTTACTCTTGAAGACATATTTGGTCCTGTCATTATCTTTTCAAGATGTTCCCACAGCTGTTTTCCTGTAGCCTTTTTACTGTCTAAACTTATAGAAATCTCTTTTGAAATCTCCTCGGAAATTCCTTGCAAGATAAAAGCTTTAGATAATTTATCAGCTTCAAATCTCTTTCTTTGCTCATCTGTGTAATCCTTGAATTGTATTGTGTACACTAAGTGTTCCGTTCTTCCATTTTCTCCCATATAATAACAAATATCTGTCGGAGTTTCCATTTTTCCTTCCCTCAGAGATAATCTGATATAATCACCCAAGTCATTTTTATCAATGAAGTCTAAGAACTGAATCCTCCTTTTGTCATATTCTCCTCTGTAAAGAACCGGTGGCATCTCATCCATACTTATTGAAAGAGTTCGCTTGAAGGCATTCCTTTTGATATACAGAGACTTTTCCGAATCTGTCGCTCTGGCCTTCCTTCAGTTGGGTTTCCTGGTACCACTTTCATTGGCCAATCTTGTGGACCCTCAGTCAGGCATTTGTATATTTCTTCATAGTTAGATTTTGCTTCTATGAAGTTCATAAATCGGTCATGCCACTGAGGATACTCTCCCCGAAAGAGCACCGGGGGCTTTTGGTCAGAACCGATGGCTAAAGCTTCCCTTGACTTCATCTTTACTTCTTAACTTAAGAGGACTGTAATGATCTTTGGGCAAACAGGATAATCCAAATAAAATAAATAAAAAAAATTGAAGAAACACAGAAACACACGGACTCGGTCTAACAGGATATCGGTCAAACGAAAGACCGGAGTATGCAAGATACCGGTCGAAGGAAAGACCGGAGTAAGCAAGTACCCGGTCGAAGGGTAAGACCGGGAATGCTAAGGTCCGGTCGAAGGGTTTGACCGAAGATTACACCTACCCGGTCGAAGGAAATACCGGAGTAAGCAAGTACTCGGCGAAGGTGCAAGACCGGGGAAAGCTAAGGTCCGGTCAAAGGAATGACCGGAGATCACAACTACCCGGTCGAAGATAGGACCGGTGTTTACAAACACTCGGTCGAAGGCTCAGATCTAATGATTATAAATACGATAAACACACATATCAGATAAGATCGATTAATCATAAAGACCGATGAACACGAAGAGTCGACCGAAGAACCCGATGAATTTCTGGGATTCAACCGAAACCAAACCCAGATCCTTCGATCCTTCGATCGAAATAAACACAAAATAAACAATCCTTAATCGAACGGAACCTCCTTTTTCATACAGAAAGACCGGAAGCTATAATAAAACACAGAAAACTCACTTAGACCGATGTTTTGCAAAAATATGAACTTTCCAGATTCGATCGATAGATATTAATTTTCCAGAAAAGAAAAAAAATTCGATCGAACATAACAAGACTTTAACTTTGCAGAAAAAGATTAAACAGATAAACACAAAATGCAAACACTAACAATCAATTAAAGCAAATCAAGCAATTATCACAAGTAATTGATTTTAGGGTTTTAGACAAACCTTTTTACTGGATCAAACCTTTTTGCCTATCTGCTCTGATACCAATTGTAGATCCCAGTGCAGTGCAAAACAGAATAACAGCAATCAAAGATGAACAGATTATAGATCACAGCAACTATTCATATGATTGATAATACTTCAAAGGGTTTAGGTTTACAGAGAGAATTTCTGATAAGGGTATTTAAACCTAATGACTAGAAAACTGAATAATGAATTTCTAACCTTACAAAACTGTTCAACCCTAATTATGAGATAAATAATGCCTTTATATACTAGGCTTACAGGCCTAATGGGCTAATGGGCTTGGGCCCATCTAATTAATCAACTATTAAATAATTACAAATCAAACCCTTATAAATACTTTATTCCACTTTCAACACATAGGACTTTCAGTCCTAACAAAAATGGAATCATTGGATTTGATTTGTGTTTAGAATTGATTCTTGTAGTGATTAAATCTCAAAATACAAACAAATTCGATTTAAATTTTCGAATTTTGAACTTTTCTTGAAATATTTGTTCGAACACTGTTTTTGAACGGAAATGTGTGAATTGTTGGTTTTAATCGAAAATTGATAGTAAATTTGTGTTTAGTATTGTTTTTCGATGATTTTAATAAGTTTTTGAGAACAAATTTGCAGATTTGGATCGATTTGAGATAGAAAGAGCCAAGAACACGATTTGCGCGAGTTCATCTTCGATTTACGCGAGTTCATCTTCGATTTGCGCGAGCTTATCCGGGCTTTAAGGAGAATTACGATTTGCGTCTTCAGCTTATCATGTAAAGCAAAGTTTGCGCATCCTTCGGCTCACGCAAATCTACTTTGTGTCTTGCACTTTTCACGAAAAGTCTTGTTTGCATATCTAGCTATTCACGCAAAGCAAAGGCTCAAGAAAATCTACTTTGCGCCATATGCGGATCACGAGAACTTCACTTTGCGCTTCAAGGCACTCACGCAAATCCCACTTTGCGTCTTCAGCAGGTCACGCAAATCTACTTTGCGTCATACACTGCTCGCGAGAAGTCTACTTTGCGCCTTGCACTGATAACGAGAATCTTACTTTGCGTCACACGCTGATCACGAGAAGCTACCTTTGCGCCATACACAGTTCACGCAAAACTCGACTTTGCGCCATAACAAGTGTTCAAATTTTAATTTTTACGAAAGATTTCAATTTAATCTGATTTTTGATTTTCTGATATACAGTTTGGAACGATCATTCATATCAGGCTGATTACTCATTAATCATGGGATTTGTTACAGATCTTGAAGAGAAGAATAAAAAAGCTAGAATTAGAGAAAGTTAATATGAGATATGAAGTTGACTTACACTTTCAAAAGTCAAAAGAGTATTTTGCTGAAAATATCATACTGAAAGAAGAAATTAGTGCTTTAAAGACTATCAATGAAGATCTTCTGAAAAGATCTTCTGGGCTGAATGATGAGAAGATAAAGGGATTGGAATCTGAGAATGCAGAGCTTAGAAAGAATTTATCTGATTTTGAAAAACAGCTTGCTGAAAATAAAGCTAATTTTGAAAATGAAAAGAAAAAATTTTCAAAGAAGTTCTCAGATTTCTCTAAAAAGTGTTTTGAAGAGAAGAAGTCAGTTGATCTTAAATGCATTAAACTTTCTCAACAAATTTCTAATTTTGAGAAAGTACTTATCTTGGAAAGAGAGAAGTTTGCTAAAGAAAAGAAGGTTATTGAACAGAAGAGTGTGGGATTCTTCAAAGAACTATCTGGCCAGAGAAACGATTCAGAAAAAGGATTTGAAGAAGAACGATCCATCTTTGAGACTGAAATCAAAAAGCTGACTTCCAAGTTGTTGATCCAAACTCTCTCAGTGATTTGATAACGACCCTCTTCTATACTTATTGAAAATTACGTTTTAATATGTATTAGTGTTTTACCATCAGCGATCAGACTGAGTCTGTTCAGTTATCACTGATAGTCTTTCTTATAAACATTTCTATGTATTAGTGTTTCACTATCAGTGATCAGACTGAGTTCGTTCAGTTATCGCTGATAGTTTCTGAAGTAAACAGCTAACGTAATCCCTGAAGACAAGTCTCGCGTCAACATATGTTCATAGCTGAATCGAAGACGAAGCTGCTGAATAAAGAGAAGTCTACTAGTGACCTGATGCGGATATCAGTGAAGCAAAGACAACTCTACATATACACGAAGGAACATGAGGAAAAGCTTCAGCGATAGCTGAACCTCTTTATCTCTGAAAGAAGAGATACTCAGCGATCAATCGATCACAAAGCTTATGCCTCAAGTTTCCTTTTGTCTATCCTTGCACAAACTAGTACTATGTGTCAGAACGGACATGTCTCTGCCACAATTCGTACAACACCTCTGTCAACTACACTGTTCATTTCCCGGCCGAAAGCATGTCTCCCAAAAGTCAGACTCCCAAAGCCAATCAGTGAACGCCACGTGTAAAGTGCCCTGCCATGCATTTAATGCATAGGGTATAAATAGGAAGATCACCCTTCATCTGAAATGTGCTCAATCCTTGAACTCAAAAATAGAAACCTTTGTTTTCTATATTTCTTATTCCCTTATTCTCTGAATTTCTTGTGCAACCATCTTAGTGTTTCTTAAGTTTGTTTAGATTAAGTCTGTCTTAATCTTATTCCGCAACAAACTTGTAAATTGTATTTGATTTATCAATAAACAATTTATTAAACTTTAAATTTCTGTGTTTGTATTCAACCCCCCCTTCTACAAACTTGTTAAGCACCTTCGGGACCAACAAGTGGTATCAGAGCAGTTTGTTTAATCTAATAAACAAGATCTTGCTGTATACTCTTCCTTGCTATTCTAAAATGGCATTAAACACAAACACAAACTACTATGATAATGGTTCACTTTCTAAACCTCCTCGATTTAGCAGAGATAACTTTTCTCTATGGAAAAATCGAATGATGCTATTTCTTGAAGGTGCGGATCCTACTATACCTGAATATATAGAAAATGGACCCTATGAACCTGTAAGAAATATATCTGCGGTTCCCGCTACTACCACCACTGAAGCTGTCCCTGAACGCTATGTCGTTAAGGATATAAGACAGTGGAGTGATGAAGATAAAAAGAAGGTAGGCATAGATGCAAGAGCAAAGACCATTATCTCAATGGCTCTGCCTGATGAAGTTTTCCATTCCATCATGCATCTGAAAACTTCTAAAGAAATGTGGGAAACCATATGTGTTCAATATGAGGGCGCCACTGAAATCCAAGAGACTCGAAAGATTAACTTGGTAAGACAGTATGAAAGTTTTATTGCTGGTAAGAATGAATCTCTTTCTGACGTTCATCAGTAGTTTAACTGCCTAATCATTGACCTAAGAACTGTTGGTAGGACCTATTCTAATTTTGAGGTCCTAACAAAATTCTTGGAATGTATTCCTGAAAGCTGGGACAGTTATTCAATATGTCTTAAGCTGACAAAAGACTTAAATTCTCTCTCTTTAAGCACTTTGTATGGAATATTGCTCAACTATGAGCAATCGAATCTCCTGAAGAAGAATCTTGTAAAAGATTCTAAAGACTCCAAAAGCACTCCTGTTGCTTTAGTCTCTTTAGAGATAATTCCATCTCAGCGATCTACTCTCACCATCACTGAGTTAGATTCTGAATCTGAGGATCTATCAGACCCTGATCTTTAAGAGTTTGATGAGTCCTTAGCACACTTGACAAACTCTTTTAAGAGATTTGCAAGAAAGAGCAACTTCCGAAGAAGTAAACCTCTCTCTCTTACTGAAAAGCCAAAATCAAATCCGGTTGATAAGGCTACTGCCACTTGCTATAACTGTGAAAAGATTGGACATTTTGCTAGTGAGTGCAGGTCGAAAAAGGTCTTCAAACCTTCTATCTCAAGAAGATCCAGTGATGATAAATACCTAAAGCTGAAGAACAAATATCAAAAGCTGAAGAACAAATATCAAAAGCTGAAAAGCTACAAGCTACACGACTGGGCTGAATCAGAAGAATCAACTTCTGATGACGAAGAAGTCGGTAATCTTTGCCTCATGGCTGAGATTAAAGAAGAAGTGGAAGAACCATCTGAATCTTCTATGAGCTACATATCATCTCAGGTATCTATCTCTACTAATCCCTCTCTGCCTGAAGCTGAGAGAAATCGCGCTGTCGATGTGCTGACGATCGATCTTTATAATGCTCTAAACGACAAAACTCAAGCTGAGAATAAAAATGTTCATTTAACTCAAGAGCTAGAGAAATGTCATGAAAAGATCAGAGAACTAAATCTTTTAGAAGAAAAGTTGAAAGATCAAGTCATTATAAATGAAATCATCAGCATTGAACGCGAACAAGCCATCGCTGCTCTAAAAGCAGAAAAGGCTCATGTTGAAAAATGGTGCAAATCATCAACAAAGATCTCTGAGATAATAAATGCTCAAACTCCTGAAAGTGATAAAACTGGTCTTGGTTTTTGGACACCACAAGATGTTCCTAAAGAACAAAGTTCCTCGCTTAAGTTTGGAACGTTTGTCACCTCTTTCTTTGACACTTCTTATAATCAATTTTATCCCTGTTCTTCTTCTAATTCTATTCCTGAGGAAAAATCCAAAGACACTAAGTCTGTGTATAAAGGAAAGTCCATTCTCCTTCCTCAGAAGGCTACCAGGAAAGCAAAGCTGAAAGTTCCTTCTAAACCTTCAGCTAAGCAATCCTCTAGCTCTGTGATAGAAATTTTTGATCTCTGTCCTCCAAAGCTAAAGATTGACCTTAAACCCACGAGATCTGAAGAAATGAAAATTCCTCCCAGATCTCATGAGAAAAGCCTTCTCGGACCTGGCCCTGCTCATCTTAAACTTGCAACACCTTCTACTGGTCCTAAAACCATTTTCAAATACAGAAAATGTTATCACTGTGGTTTTTCAGACCATATTGCGAGCAAATGTCCAACTGCCACTAAAGCTGATAAAACAGCTAAAGTGAAGATAAATGCCTCTAAAGCTGAGAAGGTCACCAAAGTTGAAAAATCAACCAAGGTGAAGTATACTACTAAGGTTAAGAAATTAACCAAAGTGAAGATCACCACTGAAGCTGAATCTTCATCTGCTGAGAATACTACTGAACCTTCCTTATCCACTAACTCTGAAGGACCCATTGAAAAGTGGGTACCAAACAACGCTTAATCTTCCTTATGTGTGCAGGGATCAAAGGGCATCTGGTATCTCGATAGTGGATGTTCTCGACATATGACTGGACAAAAAGACTTGCTCACTGAATACAAGGAAGAGAAAGGTCCCTCTGTGACCTTCGGTGGAAATGGAAAAGGATATACCCGAGGGTTTGGTGTCCTCAGCAATGGGACAACTACCTTTCGAAGAGTCGCTTATGTAGATGGACTGAAACATAACCTTCTGAGCATCAGTCAGCTATGTGATAAAGACTACGAAGTTCGCTTTTCTAAGAAAGCATGTTCAGTGGTGGATGAGACAGGAAAACTTGCTCTCAGTGGTTATCGTAGAGAAAATGTCTATGTAATAGATATGGACTCTACTATCACTGAAAACTTATGTTTTCTCTCTAAAGCCTCTTCTGATGTCAACTGGCTATGGCATAAAAAGCTCTCTCATCTAAACTTCAAAACCCTGAATTCTCTCTCATCTAAGGAACTGGTTTCTGGTCTTCCTCAGCACTCATATGCTAAAGAATCTCTCTGCTCAACATGTGAAAAAGGAAAACAAACAAAAGCTAGTTTCAAATCTAAACAAGTTTCCTCAGTGACAAGTCCTCTTCAGCTCTTGCATATGGATCTGTTCGACCCCATCAACATCCAATCAATAGCTGGAAAGAAATATACGCTTGTCATTGTAGATGAATTCTCTCGTTATACTTGGGTTCTCTTTCTTCGCTGTAAGAGTGATACTCCAGAAGAACTAATATCCTTTGTTAAAAAGATGGAAGTGTTGAATAATCTTACTGTTCGTTCAATAAGAAGTGATCATGGAACTGAATTCAAAAACAGTTCCCTGAACAATTTCTTTGAGAACAAGGGAATTTCTCATAACTTCTCTTCAGTAAGAACACCTCAGCAAAACGGAGTCGCTGAAAGAAGAAACAGAACGATCATTGAAGTTGCTAGATCAATGCTCAGCGATTCTCATCTCCCTACGAAATTTTGGGCAGAAGCTGTAAACACTGCATGTTTTACTTAAAACAGATCGCTGATAATAAAGCGATTTGGGAAGACAACTTATGAACTTTTTCTTGGAAGGAAGCCTTCTATCAGTTTCCTTCATATCTTTGGTTGTCAGTGTTATATCTTAAACAACAGAGATCAACTTGGGAAGTTCGACCCAAAAGCTGATGATGGAATATTTCTAGGATACACTAGTACAAAAATGGTTTTTTGTGACGGTTTTGATAAAACAGATTTGTAACGGTTTGGTAAAAAATCGTTACAAAAAGTCAGAGAAAAAAATATAGAGCAGTTTTAGTAACATTTTTATATAAAAATTGTTACCATTGCCAAACACCTGGAAATGTAAAGTAACGGTTTAGACAAAAGTTGTTACTAAAAAACTCCCAATGGTAATGGTTTTGAAAACCATCGCTTTATGTTGTGACGGTTTTTAAAAACCATTGCTATAAGGGACAATTTAGTCACCGTTTTTTTTATGAGTCGTTGCTTTATGTTGTAACGGTTTTGAAATCCGTTGCTTTATGTTGTAACGGTTTTCAAAACCGTTGCTTTATATTGTAACGGGTTTCAAAAACTTTGCGAAAACTAAATAAAAAAATAATCACGTTTATTTGATAAGCATTTCCAAAAGTCATCGGGTTCTATGACAACGTTTTTGAAAAGTTTGTGTCACCAAATAGTAGTTTATGGCAACGATTTTGAAAAATTCACGTCACTATATGTTATGCTACGGTAACAGTTTTAGAACATTTACGTCAACAAATGTCATGTTACGGTGACGGTTTTGTAAATTTATGTCATCATATGTCATGTTATGGTGACAGTTTTGATGAAATCACCATATGTCTTGCTACGATAACGGTTTTGAAAAGTAAATGTCACTGTATGACATGTTACGGTGACGTTTTGAAATAATAAATGTCACTGTATGCCATAGTAAGGCGACAGTTTTGAAAAATAAGCATCACTATTTGTCATACTACGAGGACAATTTTGAAAAATAAATGTCACTATATGTCACACTCTGGTAACGATTTTAAATATCAAACGTCATTGTACATCATCCCATAATGACGGTTTTCAGAAATAAATGTCGTCGTATGCCATGTTACAGTGACAATTTAGGAAAATAAAATTCATTGTATATTATGCTATGGTAACGATTTTGAAAAACATGTCACCGTACGTCATGTTACGGTGATGGTTTTGACAAATAAACGTCAATCTATGTCATGTTATAGTTATAGTTTTGAAAAATAAAAGTCAACATATATCATGTTACAGTTACGGTTTTGAAAAATAAAGGTCAACGTACGTTATGCTACAGTGACGGTTAAGAAAAATAAACGTCAATGTATGTCATGTTACAGTGACGATTTTTGAAATAATATATGTCATCGTATGCCATACTAAGGTGACAGTTTTCAAAACTAAGAGTCACTATACGTCATACTACGGGGGAAATTTTGAAAAATAAATGTCATTATATGTCATACTACGATGACAAATTTAAATAAGAAACGTCATTGTACGTCATGTCACGATGACGGTTTTGAGAAATAAATGTCACAGTATGTCATGTTACAGTGACGGTTTTGAAAAATAAATGTTAATGTATATCATGCTATGGTAACAATTTTGAAAAATAGATACGTAATGCTACGGTGATGGTTTTGAAAAATAAACGTCAATCTATGTCATGCTACAGTCACGGTTTTGAAAAATAAAAGTCAACGTATATCATGATACTGACATACGGTAATGGTTTTGAAAAATAAAGGTCAACGTACGTCATGCTATGGTGACGGTTTTGAAAAATAAATGTCACTGTATTTTATGCTACAATGACAATTTTAAATAATAAAAACTACTTTACGTCATGTTATGGTGGCGGTTTGAATAATAATTGTCATGGGTAGGTAATGTTGCAGTGATAGTTATAGAACATAAACGTCTATGTATGTAATTCTACAGTGACGGTTTTGAATAATAAACGTCATTTACGTCATGCTATGGTGACGGTTTGAATAATAATTGTCATAGTAGGTAATGCTACGGTGACAGTTATAAAAAAAATAAATGTTGTCGTATATATCTAACGTGACGGTTTTGAATAATAAACGTTGTAGTATGTCATGCTAGGGTGACAGTTTTTATAACATATGTCGTTGTATGTCATGTTACGTGAAAATTTTGGATAACAAATGTTCCTATATATGATACACTACTAGGAAAACCGCCAAACCCGGCGGATTATCCGTCGGAAATATTCACGCAAATTTTCGGCGGCAGTCAAAGTTGCCAAACCTCGTCGACTTTCGCCGGAAATCCGCCGGAATATTTTTTTTCTTTTTTTTAATTTGTTTTATGTTTTTCTGGCGGATTTCGAACGGAATATAATTTTTTTAATTATTTATTTTTAAAGAAAATTAATTAAAATTTTCGGCGGATTTCTGGCGGAAATTAATTAATTAAAATCCGCCGAAAGTTTTTAATTAATTTTTTTTACTTTTTCTTCAAAAAAAAATAAACAATTTTAAAAAATATATAAATCCGCCGGAGAATTTCAAAATATTTTCGGTGGATTTCCGGCGGATTTATGTTTTAAAAAAATAAAAAATATATAAATCTGCCAGAAATATTTAATTAATTATTTTTTACATTTTCTCCGAAAAAATAAATGATTAAAAAAAATCCGCCGGAAATATTTAATTACTTTTCTTTACTCTTTTTTATAAAAAAGAAATAAACAAATTTAAAATATATATACATATATACCCGTTGGGCTTTAATGGATCCATTTGAGATTTAATGGATCCACTTGGGCTTTAAGGGATCGGTTGGGCTTTAATGAATCCACATGGGCGTTTATGGATCCATTTGGGGTTTAATGGATCAACTTGGGCTGTAATGGATCTAATTGGACTTTAATGGATTCACTTACGATGTAATGGATCGATTAGGCTTTAATGGTTCCATTTGGGCTCGAGTTTTAATGAATCGTTTGGCTTTAATAGACCCACATGGGCGTTTATGTATCGGTTGGGCTTATGGATCTATCTAGGTTTTAAAAAATCCACTTGCACTTGAATAGACCCATTTGGGTTGTAATGAATCTAGTTAGGGGCTTTAATGGATCTACTTGCACTGTAATGGATCGATTAGGCTTTAATGGATCGATTGGGCTTTACTTGATCCACTTGGGCTTTAATGGATCGGTTAGGCTTTAATGAATCCACATGGGCGTTTATGGATCGATTGGGCTTTAATGGATTCATTTGGGTTTTAATGGATCCATTTGGGTTTTAATAGATCCATTTAGGCTTTAATGGACCTATTTGGGCTTTAATAGATCGAGTTGGGATTTAATGGATTCGGTTGGACTGTAATGGATCCGCTTGGGCTTTAATGGACCGTTTTGGGATTTAATGGATCCACTTGGGCTTTAAGGGATTCATTTGGATTTAATGGATCCATTTGGGCTTTAATGGACCCATTTGGGCTTTAATAGATTCAGTTGGGATTTAATGGATTGATTGGACTGTAATGGATCCACTTGGGTTTTAATGGATCCACTTAGGCTTTAAGTTCATCAAGAGTCACTAAAACCCGTTAAGTTCCAGTTTATTTTCACCCACTACAATCCATGAAGGCCCAATTAGGTTCGTTAACAGCCACTAAGTCCTATATGACTCATAAGCCCAACACATTTGATTAAGAGTCATTGAGGCTGATGAAGACCAAATATAGTTCACTAAGAGCCACTAAAGCCCATGAATATCCATAAAGGCCCAATACCTTTCATCCAGTACCACTAAAATCCATGAAGGTCTAATACATTTCATCAAGTGTCACTAAAACTCGTAAATTGCCCAATATAGTTCATTAACAGTCACTACAACCCATCAAAGGCCATTAGAGTTCATAAAGATCCGCTAAAGCCCATCAAGGCCAAATTAAGTTTATTGAGAGCAACTAAAGCCTACAAAGTCTTAATAAGGTTCATTAACAACCATTGAGTCAAATATTATTCATCAATGCCATTATAGTTCATTAAGAGCCAATAAAACCCATCAAGGGCCTGGTCAATTTCATTAAGAGTCGCTAAAGCATATTAAGTTCCAATATAGCTCATTACCACCCATTATAGCCCATGAAGGCCCAGTTAAGGTTCATTAACACCCATTAAGTCCTATAAGACCCATAAGCCCAACATAGCTGATTAAGAGTCACTAAAGCCCATGAAGGCTAAATATAGTTCACTAGTAGCCACTAAAGCCCATGAATGTCCATGAAGACTCAATACATTTCATCAAGTGCCACTTAAACCCGTAAATTACCCAATATAGTTCATTAACAGTCACTACAACCCATCAATGCCCATTAGAGTTTATAAATATCCGCCATCAAGGCCAAATTAAGTTTATTAAGAGCCACTAAAGCCTGCAAAGGCTTAATAAGGTTCATTAACAACCATTAAGTCAAATATTTTTCATCAATGCCATTATAGTTCACTAAGAGCCAATAAAACCTATTAAGGGCCTAGGCAAGTTCATTAAGAGTCACTAAAGCCCATTAAGTTCCATCACAGTTCATTACCACCCACTACAGCCCATGAAGGCTAAGTCCTATACGACCTATAATCCCAACAAAACTGATTAAGAGTCATTGAAGCCCATAAAGGCAAATTTATAGTTCACTAGGAGCCATTAAATCCCATGAATGTACATAAGGGCCCAATACATTTTATCAAGTGCCTCTTAAACCCATGAAGAGCCAATACATTTCATCATGTGCCACTCAAACCCGTAAATGCCCAATATAGTTAATTAACAGTCACTACAATCTATCAAGGCCCATTAGAGTTCATAAAGATCCACTAAAGCCCATCAAGGCCCAATCAAGTTCATTAAAAAACACTAAAGCTCATGAATGCCCACTATGTACATACATATGTCCACATACATACATATATCCATCACATACATTCATATACATATATCATACCACATGCATACATCCACATGCATACATACATATAAGTTGAAAACTTATATTTTAAAAATATGAGAATTTTTTTACAACATAGTAAATATATGATTTTTAAAAAATTGACAAAAAAATTACTCTATTCATCCCAAAAACAAATGTCCATAATAAAAATAAAAGTCCCAAAATAATAAGGGGGTAATTTCTTTAACAATTAAGAATAATATAAAAATATTAATACATTTTAATTTCCGTCCTCTTGACTCCCAAAATTTCATGACTTTCCCTCCTTTTATCTCTTCTTTCCCTATTAAAATCCCAAAATTTCACAATTTCCCGCATTTATCTCTTCTTTTCTTTCCCTACCAAAATCCTAAAATTTTACAAGTTCCCTCCATGTGGAATAGTTAAAATATCCCAACAAGAGTGGCCCGATACAAGTTATATATTGCCTTGCATCATAGGGTTTTACAACAAGAGAAAAGAAATTCTATCAAATACAAAAGTGAGAGAAAAGAGAGAATTTTCGTCTACAATTTTCAGCAAAGCGCAGTTGTGCCGTCTTGCCTATTTCCGGAGTTTAAACCGTCGGATCGTCGTGATTTTTGGACAGTAGCTTCACTACATCTTTATATACATTCTGAACGGTGGAGATCGGTTTTAGATATCTGGAGGTCAGCCTTTTTCTGTTCGACAGTCTGCTGTTTTCTGGGTTATATTTCTTCCTCTTTTCTTTTGGTTTTGATTTCATTCTTCTTGATGATTTGTTCCAAGAGTATGATGATTATGGTGTGCCTCTAGTTTTATCTAGAGAAGATCTTTTTGTATTGTTTATTGGTGGTAGTGGACTTTAAGCGGCCTAAGGGTCCCGTGGTTTTACTCTCGCCTTGAGAGGTTTCCACGCTAAAATCCGTGTGTGTTTGATTGTTGCTTAAGATATTAAATATTTGATTACCATTGTATCTTATACAACTTATATGTTGGGAAGCCATTGCAAAGGTTTGAGCCTTTGGAATGACCATTATCCACAATAACCTGATTACCATTATATCTTATACAACTTATATGTTGGTTCAACTTGTATTTTTTTTGCAGATACCACAAACAACTTCTGATGAGCGCAAAGAGAAGCAAAATAAGAAGACAAAATAGAGTTACTCAACAGTTAATCAGCTAAAGACACCAAAGTATACAAGGAGTACATTTAATAAGAAAAACATTGATTTAGATGATGTGTAAAGTTTTTATAGGTGTTTAGAAACAATCTTTTTGACACAGTGAATTTGATTATTATTTGTCTTTGGAAATATTATTAATATAATTATCAATATTAGCTTAATGATTTTTTATATATTGATAATTCTTTTAAACTACTTTTAGTTTTTATTTTTGTCAGATAATATTAAAATTGTTCGCAAAAGGTAGTCTATGACAATGGGTTTTAAAAATCATTGTCATCATGCATCATGTTATGGTGACGGTTTTGAAAAATAAAGGTCGGTTTATGTCATGCTACACATACGATTTAGCAAATAAACGTCACTATTCACTTTACATTGACGATTTTGACAAATAAACATCACCATACGTCACTTAACAATGATGATTTTTAAAAAAAAAATAAACGTCAGTATAGGTCATACTATTTAATGACGGGTTTGACAAATAAAAGTCACTTTACGTTACTCTACAGTGACGGTTTTGAGAAATAAATCTCACCGTATGTTGTGCTATGATGATGCTTTTGGAAAAAAAAACATCATCTTAGGTCTAACTATGTTGACGATTTTGAAAAATAAACGTCACCATACGTCCTACTACAATGACGAGTTTGAAAAATAAACGTCACCGTGTGTCATGCTATGGTAACATTACAAAAAAAATACATGTCACCATATGTCATGCTATTGTGACGGTTTTAAATAATAAACGTCACTGTATATCGTGTTATGGCGATTATTTTGAAAAACAAACGTCACCTTATGTAATGCTACAGTTATGTTTTTTAAATGTAAACGTCAACATAGGTCATGATATGGTGACTGTTTAAAAAAATAAACGTCATTGTACGTCATGTTACGGTCACGGTTTTTAAATAGAAATGTCAACGTATGTCATGTTACAATGACTATTTCGAGAAATAAACATCACCGTATATTATGTTATGGTGATGATTTTGAATAATGAAGGTCATTGTATGTGATGCTATGGTAACAGTTATGACAAATAACCGCCACTGTATGTCATCCAACGGTAATGGTTATGACAAATAACTGCCAATGTATATCATGCTATGATCACGATTTTGAAAAATAAATGTCACCATATGTCCTACTACGGTGATGGTTTTTGAATATAAACGTCAAAGCATGTCTTTTTACGATAATGATTTTAGTAAAATAGTGTCTCCATATGTTATGGTACGATAACGGTTTTACAAATAATTGTCACTGTATGTTATGCTATTGTAACGGTTTTAGAAAAAAAAAAACAATTTTTTTGTACATGTGAGGTGACGGTTTTAGCCTCTGGTCACGGTTTTTTATGTTATTTGGTAACGTTTTTTAAACGTAACCAAAAGTGTACCAAAAGTGACGGCAGATAAGGTAACGATTTTTAGGTCCATGAAAACGGTTACCGAATACCTATGGTAACGGTTTTTAACCGTCACTAAAGACCTTTTTTGTACTAGTGATATTCCTCCATCTCCAAAGCCTACAGAGTTTTCAACAAGAGAAGATAAACCGTAGAAGAAACAATTCACGTCACTTTTGACGAAACTCGCTCAGCGAACTCTAAACCAATCGCTGACAATGAAGAGTTAAATGCTTGGATGCTTTCTCACTACAGAGAAACAGAACCTTTCTTCTCAAACCATCAGCATTCTGATCCTCCAGCTGCTGATGATGATCCAAACATTATACATCCTACCGCTGAATCCATCTCATGGGTTTCAGCAGAACCTCTAAACACACTACTACAATCAAATCTGCCTTCGTCTGAAAACCTCTCTGATGAACCTACTCAACAGTTAATTGCTGATGAACCTCAAACGTCCTCATCAGTAAACATTCCAATTTTTGATCCAACCTCTGAGTTAAGCAATCATGCTCCTGCTCAGCGATGGACTAAAGATCACCCAATAAATCAAATTCTTGGTGATCTCGAAGCAGGTATTCAGACACGACGAAGTTCAGGTAATATATGTCTCTTTGTAAACTTTCTCTCTTTAATAGAACCAAAGAAGACTGATGATGCCCTCGGAGATCCAAACTGGGTCATCGCTATGCAAGAAGAGCTGATTGAGTTCTCTCGAAACAAAGTTTGGAATCTCGTTCCTAGACCATCTGATAAAACTGTTATAGGCACCAAATGGGTGTTTAGAAACACCCGCAACAAGGCTCGACTTGTTGCTCAGGGATACAAACAAGAGGAAGGCATAGACTATGATGAAACCTTTGCCCATGTGGCCAGGCTCGAAGCAATTCGACTATTCTTAGCTTATGCAGTCTATAAAGACTTCATCGTTTATCAAATGGACGTAAAATCAACGTTCCTAAATGGAAAGCTGAATGAAGAAGTCTATGTAGAACAACCTCCAGGGTTTTATGACCCTAAGTATCCAAATTATGTTTATAAATTGGATAAGGCTCTCTATGGTCTAAAACAATCCCCTCGTGCTTGGTATGACACTCTCTCATCTTTTCTTATCTCTGAAAATTTTGAACGTGGCAAGATTGATAATACGTTATTTTTCAGAAAGTTAAAAGGTCATATAATTCTTGTACAAATATATGTCGATGACATAATATTTGGTTCTACTAACCCATCTCTGTGTACTCGCTTCGCTGAAAGAATGAAGAAAGAATATAAAATAAGTATGATGGGTGAACTGACATATTTTCTTGGTCTTCAGATTAAACAATCTGACAAAGGTACTTTTATCTGCCAAGGTAAGTATCTTAAAGATATGCTGAAGAAGTTTGATCTTTCACAAACTTCAGCGATGAAAACTCCTATGGCACCACCCCTGACACTTAACAATGATCCTTCTGGAAAACCTGTTAATGTCACTGCCTATAGAGGAATGATAGGCTCTCTGCTGTATCTAACAGCGAGCCGACCTGACATCATGTACTCTACTTGTTTATGTGCACGCTGTCAATCTGAACCCAAGGAATCCCATCTGCTCGCTGTAAAGCGAATTTTCAGATATCTAAAAGGAACTCCTAACCTCGGTCTTTGGTATCCCAAAGACTCAGGGTTCGATCTAACTGGTTATTCTGATAGTGATTTTGCAGGCTGTAAAATCAACAGAAAGAGTACCACTGGTGGATGTCAACTCTTGGGAGGAAAGCTGGTAAGGTGGACAAGCAAGAAGCAAAATTCGGTGTCCACTTCCACAGCTGAAGCTGAATACGTAGCCGCTGGAAGCTGTTGTTCTCAGATCTTGTGGATGAGAAATCAACTATTAGACTATGACCTTCAACTATCAAAAATTCCCATCTATTGCGACAGCACTAGTGCTATCGCTATAGCAAATAATCCAGTGCTACATTCAAAGACAAAACACATAGAGATTAGATATCACTTTATCAGAGATCATGTGATGAATGGTGATATTGAACTTCACTTTATCCCTACTGACTTTCAGCTTGCTGATTTATTCACCAAACCTCTTGATGAGACAAGGTTCAACTTTCTCATCAGTGAGCTTGGAATGCTGAACCTCGAAGAATAATTCTTCAGCGTTCATGCATTGTGTCAGTAATCAAAAGTTCCCCTTTCATCATTCTCTCTGATAAACATTCTGACTCTCAGGTATGTTCTCTCCATCCCCACAACTGAATCTCAACTCAGTTAAGATGTTTTTTCAAAACATAAACTTTAATCACTGAATTTTCTTCAAATGATTAAAATCTTTTTGAAAAATAAATCAATCACTGATATTTCTAGTCAGTGATCCTTTTTAAAAGAAAAATCTATCGCTGACTTTTCTTCAGCGATAATTTCAAAATGGACAAATGAACAGTCTCTCTCACTTCTATGACGTCATTTGAACCGACAATCCACGACATGCTTTTTTTTTTCTGACACGTTCGTCCGTTGCTCTTCTATCCAATCAACTCCGTGGGACGTGTCCATGTCATGATGAGCATTTGTTTTCCCGCTTCTCTCACATTCTCTCTCCTCTCTCTCACGTATAAAAAGAATGTTTTTCCATTCTTATCATTTTTACGCCTTCTGCAAATACTTTCAAAGCAAGAACTTACTCTCAAGCATTCTAGCACTTTCAAGCATTTTCATCATCCTCTTTGAAGATCAACAGGTTATTCTTGATCTTCTTCTTATTCTTTTCTTAAATCTTGTTACATAAAACTCCATTTATGGGTTTATAAGATTCTAATCTCATAAAATCATCTTCATTTTTGATTTTATTCTTTAAAAACCATTTTACTTTGATTTTCTTTATTCAAAATCTTTGGTTTCTCTTCTTGTTCTTACATCTTGTTCTAAGATAAACTGTTTTACTCTGCAAATATGTTGATTTTCTACGTTTCTTTCTTCAAATAGAAACTAGCAAATCTTCTTTATTTTTAGACTAAAAACCTTTCTTCTACTCGTTTATCTACTCATAATTCAGAATGGCTCAATCTGCACTTATCGCCTCAAAGAACATCAAGTTCGCCATTTCTGACTCAGAGCTCCCAAAGAACAATCATCTTGCTCGCCTCGATTTTGATGGTGTCAAGTACCCTCATCTGAAGGAAGCTGCAATGTTTCTGAAGCAATCCTGCATTGCTTACACTATCACTGTGGATCCAACACCCTCTAAAGCTCTTCTCTAGCAATTCTGGTTTACTGCTGAAGAAGCCTCGATCACCAACAAAAGGGGTGATCTGGTCCCTGTCATCTCCTTCAGCACTGAACTTGGCTCAGGGATGATGACTTCCTTAGGACTAAGGAAAGCTCTTCGATTTCCTGACAAGCCCAGGAATGGATTCGACGCCCTGCCAACTGACGCTGAACTCATCCAATTCCTGGACGCCATGGAATACGCTTGGGAACCCAAACCAAGGACTACGATTCCCAACAAGAAGATGACTCTTGTGAAGAAGGCACTGATGCCTTCCCAGCTCAACTACATCTTCTCTTACATCATCCAGTGTATGAGTGGGAAGAGTGGGTCACTGGACCAAGCCAGCAAGATTCAGGTCCAGATGGCTTACTCAGTGATCGCTGGGAAAAACTTCGACTACGCAACAGCTATCTTTGACGACTTAAAGTCAAAGATAGAGAATACGGAGAGGGATCCCAAGGTCCCCTACGTACGCTTCATCTGAGTGTACCTGAAGTTCCTCTACCCTTCTACTTCCCCCACTAATGCGGATGCATCCTTTCCGAAAGTGGGTCAGCGATCCCTGGAGGTCAAGACGCTCCCCAACGAGGTAAGTATCTCTGAACTTCGCTCCCGTCTCTCTCTCCTAAATTCTTCGTCTTCAGCGGCCACGCAGGAGGTTCTTTCTTCTGCTATCCCTACCGCTACACCTTCCAAACGACCATCAGCTGGTTCCCCTGGTCCTTCGAAGAAGGCCAAGGTAACCAAGGAGAAAAGTTCCACTAGTTCAAGACCTAAGGATGCTTCTCAACAAACATCCTTAGATGCTTTCGTGGGTCTCTCCTCCACATCCTCAGCGATACCAACATCAACCGTGCCAGCGACTACGGCCGCTGTCACAACAACAGTGACACCACCAATCGTCTCGGTCCCTCCTTTTCCTGAGGAGAACCCTACGGTAACTACCCCTATCCCTACTTCTATCCCCATCTCTCGTCCTTCTATTTCTTTGATCTCTAACCCTCCTATTTCTACTCAATCACAGTTTGGACCCATAGGACCTGAACATCAATCTTTTGAGGAATCATTACAATTCTACAAAATGTTTGATAATTCAGGTATCCCTATAACCTTAAACACTTCTCCCAACTCACCATATAAGCCTGTTTCTCAACAAATAACTTATATTTCAGGTCCTAGTTTGGCGACTGTTGACACCAATGTCAACAATCTGAGTGCAAAGGTGGACTCTATGACTGCCTCTCTCAACAACACCACCAACGCTGTTCAATCAGCTGGTGAAGCACTGAAGACGCTGACTGCCACCTGCGCCTCCAAAGCTGGCGTTTCTCAACTCTCTACTCTCCAAGAAGCGATTGACAAAGTCAAGGAAGACTCACAGCAACAGTTTGCAGCTCTGTCTACAAATATTGATGCCTGTGAAGTCCTTCTTCAGCAGATCCTTTCCCGCTTGAAGGAACCAGCTCCAACTCCTGCTCCTTCATTTACAGAAGACGATAGAACAGCTCTAGACGTAGCTGTGGAGTTTATTCATCAAGCTACGTCTGATATCCCTGTACTTGAAGACCGGCTCAAAGAACTGGAGGCTGAAGTCCAGAAGTTGTCCACCGCTGAAACCTCTACTCCTTCCCAAGATCTCTCCCTTCGAGATAATGACAAAGAGGGGGAGAAAGCTTCTGAAGAAAATAAGGAGAAAGAAGCTGATGCTGCTGCACAACTGAAGGAAACTCCCTCTCAGGTTGAGGGGGAGATAGCTGCTGATAAAGCCCCTCCGACCATCGCTGATCTAATCGATGATGAAGAGGAGGAAGAAGACGATGATGAAGACCTTGATCTTGAAGATCAAGAGGATGATTCTCATCAAGATGATGATGATGACGATGAAGATCAATCTCTACGGTGTTCTTCAGCCGTCACTTCATCAGCGATAGCTTCGAAAGAAGTTATCAAAGCAGGGGGGGAGTCAAGAGACACCTTCAGGAACCCCTTTCCAAAGCAAAGGTTCAACTTCTGAGGGAACCCTGAAGATGATTTCACTACCTGAGGAGAATCCTTCTCAGGTATGCCTTACTCTTGTTCCTTTTTCCTTCTATAAAAATCCCACCCCTGTTTCTTTCTAGCCTTTATCTCTCTCATTCCCTAAATATAAATCTAACTTTTTTCTTTTTCTAACCAGACAGTTCTCTCCCCTGCTTAAGGGTAAAGAGCTCCAAATAATCCCAGCTGCTGAAGCTGATGACCAAATAATCCCAGTCTCTGTCAGAGAGATTGATGAAGAGGATGAAGAAGAAGAAGAGTCCCTGAAACTTCATGGAAGGCCCTCTAGACCATCTCACTGGTCAGAGAAAGAGAGAGAAAAGAACAGAGATGATCTCTCATCTGGAGAATCAACGACGAAAGATCCCCTCTCAATCATCAGATCTGAAATTCCTGACTGAAGCTGAAATTGAAGAATCCGTCAGGGCTGAGAAGCTGATTGCTGAATGTCAAAGAGATTCCTCTATGTCTCTCAAAATTCAGTGTTCTCAAGTCAAAGACAAGAAGCTGAAACGCAAACCAGTAGAAGTCCAGGCAGCTCTGTTGAAAGAGATTGAAGAGGAACGCTTTAAAAAAAAAGCGGTCAGCGATAATACAGTCGATTGGTGCAAGCACAAAATTGACTATCGCTCTGACCCAAATGAAGATCGTAGCTGTTGCTATCTCTGGGAGAAAGAAGAAGGATAAACTCTCTATCACCATGGAGATTACCAGAGAGGATGGAAGCTGCAAGGCAATGTTTATTTCAAAGCTGGAAGACTTCGGCTACATGGAGTGGCTTGAGTTCAAAGATGCACTGAAGAAATCAAAGTCAACATACAGAGGCTACGTTGAAAGTGTAAATGATGCTCTCATCAATAAAGTCGCTGCTATACTAGGGGTGCCATCTACTCTTCCTTCAAGATCCATGCAAGTCAAGAGAAAGCATGTCTCCTCCTCTTCTGATAATGTCGCAGTGATCAAAAATGAAACCTCCATCAAATTCTCAAGAGAAGCTCTGTTCGGTCCTCCTCCTGATCTTTCAGTTCTGGATCTATCTCTGCCTCCTGGCGGACCATATGTTGCGGGACAAGTACTCGAAGAACCTTTTGGAATCTTCTTCAGAGATGACGAGGAACAACTCAGATTTCAAAGGGTCTCTGAAATACCTATTTGTCCCCTCGCTCTTCTCAAGGATCTCATGTGCCTATGGTGTACTCTCTCTCCTGCTGCTGAGCCAATCATAATGATCATCTGCAAAGAATCTTTAGAGCGAAGGCAAAAAGGAGAAGAAATACCTGAGTATTTGATCAATCCTCCTAAACCCTCTTTAGATAGCTGATAGATTAGTTTTCTTACTTGTAATCTATTAGTTTAACTTACAGTAGTTAGTACATCACTTGTACTTGTAATTTTCATACCTTGTAATTCTTTTCTTGGATTAATGAAAATTTCAGTGAAGTACTTAACTCCATCAGTGCTGTAAAAGATCCCTCAAAATAGTAATTGGGACATGTATGTTATGAGTCCTGATTATTCCATCATTTTGAATTATAAAATAATTTTCTTCAGTTACTTTGTCATTATCAAATAGGGGGAGATTGTTGATCCAAATTCTCTCAGTGATTTGATAACGACCTTCTTCTATACTTTGTCATTACGTTTTAATATGTATTAGTGTTTCACCATCAGCGATCAGACTGAGTCTGTTCAGTTATCGCTGATAGTCTTTCTTATAAACATTTCTATGTATTAGTGTTTCACTATCAGTGATCAGACTAAGTCTGTTCAGTTATCGCTGATAGTTTCTGAAGTAAACAGCTAACGTAATCCCTGAAGACAAGTCTCGCGTCAACATATGTTCATAGCTGAATCGAAGACGAAGCTGCTGAACAAAGAGAAGTCTACTAGTGACATGATGCAGATATCAGTGAAGCAAAGACAACTCTACATATACGCGAAGGAACATGAAGAAAAGCTTCAGCGATAGCTGAACCTCTTTATCTCTGAAAGAAGA
This sequence comes from Arctium minus, assembly GCA_954870635.1. Lineage (NCBI taxonomy): Eukaryota > Viridiplantae > Streptophyta > Magnoliopsida > Asterales > Asteraceae > Arctium > Arctium minus. Next base: position 163,063,283 of record OX941081.1, read on the forward strand.
GATACTCAGCGATCAATCGATCACAAAGCTTATGCCTCAAGTTTCCTTTTGTCTATCCTTGCACAAACTAGTACTATGTGTCAGAACGGACATGTCTCTGCCATAATTCGTACAACACCTCTGTCAACTACACTGTTCATTGCCCGGCCGAAAGCATGTCTCCCAAAAGTCAGACTCTCAAAGCCAATCAGTGAACGCCACGTGTAAAGTGCCCTGCCACGCATTTAATGCATAGGGTATAAATAGGAAGATCACCCTTCATCTGAAATGTGCTCAATCCTTGAACTCCAAAATAGAAACCTTTGCTTTCTATATTTCTTATTCCCTAATTCTCTGAATTTCTTGTGCAACCATCTTAGTGTTTCTTAAGTTTGTTTAGATTAAGTCTGTCTTAATCTTATTCCGCAACAAACATGTAAATTGTATTTGATTTATCAATAAACAATTTATTAAACTTTAAATTTCTGTGTTTGTATTCAACCCCCCCTTCTACAAAGTTGTTAAGCACATTCGGGACCAACACAAGTTATCTGAACTATCTGCTAATGCACTGAAAGAGCAGAAAAAGAAGTCTGAGTTCACGAAAAAGATTGACTTGTTTGTTCAAGAAAGAGACAAATTTGCTTCAAAGATCAAAGAGCGTGAAAAGACTGCTTCAAGTTCAAATCAGAAATATGTCTCTTCACAAAGGTCAGTTAAATCTTTTGATGAGATTCGTAGATCTAACATTTTCTTTGATCGATATCTAGATGGTTCAGATACATCTCCAAGAAGAAGAAGTTACAAGTCAGAGAAATTGGTCTGGATGAAGAAATCAGTCAAAGATGACAAGAAAGATGAGCTGAAAGGAAACACATCATGTGTACATGTATATAAAGCAAAGAAGAACGAAGAGCATAAAGGTAAATCTGACCATATATACTCAAGAGATCTATTACTCAGGTTTTCAGGTAAGAAATATTATTGTTCTTACTGCTGTACACATGATCATATCCACAAGACCAGTGATCATTTCTGGTATGGTTCTTACTCTATTACCCCCACACGAACTGCAACTAACATTTCTGGACCCAAATACCATTGGGTACCAAAGAAGAAAACTGATTCTGTGTTGCAGGCACCTCAAGTCAAGGGGGAGTAAGAGAACCAAGGCTTTTGAACACAGCAGTTCAAAACCCGTACTTCAAAGTTGAAAGAACAATGGCTCTTGAATAACACAATTCAAGACCCGCACCTCAATGTCAAGATTATGGCTTCTAAGTACACAGCTTAGGACCCGTACTTCAATGGAGATTGACTTATAAACACAACAACTTAGGACTCGAACCTCAACGATCAAAAGACCTTACTCTTGTGATAATAAGAGATATTACTCCAACACTCAAATGAAGATATCAACCTTCAAGGGGGAGTATACTCTTTTTGCATCCGATGGATATGATGGTCTACATCCCAAGATAATTGATATGATCTCTATCCTATACTTTTTCACTGATATATTTTTCTGATATGATGGTCTACAATTCAAAAGGGAGTGTCTGATCTCTATCCTGTTTTAACTGACATATTTCAGATGCCTAATTTAAGGAGGAGTAAAGGTGATGACTTCTGATTACTTCAGATCAGAACTCATACAATAAACTGTTTTACTGCTTTCTGTCATTTTATTTTTGAATAAATAATGTGAATAAAGTGTCTTCTGATTACATGATAGATCAGGACCCGTTTTTCAATGATCAGAGAAGGATATTCTGCTAATATCCAGGGGGAGCTTAAAAGATCAAAATCATTTAATCATGATTTGAGGGGGCACTTAAAGGTAAATATCTTCTGATCCTAGATCTCAGATTGTTTGAAAGAAGAACAACTTTCAAGCATGAAAAACAGGTTCTTAAATGTTCAAACCACTTCTCTATTCTAAAAATATTTCATGAATTCAGAAGTGAGCTTTTAAATGTTTTTTCAAATTTTGAGTTTAATGTTTAACTGACCGTGTGTTTCTCAAGATCAATACTTGCGTATTGTCTTATCCATATACCTTCAAGTATTCATACACACCGGTTCAGTATTTTATTAATTTGTTATTACCATGTCTCATAAAGAACAAATTTTTCGATGGTAATACCCCCGTTTGAAATTCAAAGTTGTTGAGCATCATTCATCTTTTTCATATTTGTGCTTTTATTGATAAATTGTTTATATTCGTTCATATAAACAAAATTTCCAATTCTTTGATACCCTAACCAATTGATTTGATCTGATTGATTCATTATCAGATTCTCAAAACAATTCTCTTGATTTCATTTCTTTCACTCAATTTTCTTGTTTTGAGAGATCTTCATTGTTCAATTGCTCCAATCTCATGAGCATACATATTGACAATGTTATCATATATCTTGTGCTTAACTGTTCAGTTAAACTGTTGAGCAACGATTCTTCTTAGGAATAACTTGGGATTCGTGTGTGAGCTTAAACAGAACTTCCACGGATTCACGTTAACCAATGTTTCCTACCCAGGAAGTTATCCTTGACTGATTGAGGGGTGAGGGGTCAAAATCAAAGAGTGGGGGAGATAACTCATCCGGTTGAGTTTTTCTCATTGCGTGGAGCGGAGAAATGGAAAAGAGAGTTTGGTTAGAAGTGAGCATAATGTTAAAAAGAAAGAGGGTGTGAGATCAGAGTTAAAAGAATATCAGAGCTCTGCACCTACCACTTTCTGAGTCGGGCAACCACATTTCTGATTGGTTCACATTCTTTGGTGACCATCATTGAAACAGGCAGTGAGCCCATGCCAACTCTTGCTATTACCCCACCAACCACTCATTTATTTCTTAACAAAGAAATGTTTTATTTTCTTTGGGGACGCAGCATATATGCTATCTAATCTTCACTCGGAAGATTTAGATATTGAAAAAGAAGGAAAGTTGCCCCACCTTCGCACCTCTTTCATGCACATTGAGTCCGTGTAATACATGTTGTTGTCTCAACAGTTTACACAATTTTAGCCTTATGAAACATAATCATTGTGCTAAATTCTTTCATACACAAGCACGAGCACACAGAAAATTTGTTGTTCTGTCAGAACATTCATAGATAAACCTTGTGTTTTTCAATGATTGAATGGAAGTCCTGGGGAGTCATCATCAAACCATCTCCTTAAATTATACATTCGTTGTACACAGTAACTTTGTGTTCCTGACAGACATTCCTAACTGTTTCATTTGTTGAATCAGGGTTACACGTTCATTATGTCTGAATTTGAAAAGATTCGGATATATACATTTCATGAATTGACGGCTATTAAGATCAAAGCGCGGAGACTGTCAAATCATTCTGAAGGGGAGATTGTTAGTTAGTACAAAGGGGGAAATCAAAGTCTGTGCTGAAATTGAAGAAATTTTGATGATCATGATGTTCTCAATCATCAAAAAGGGGGAGAATTTTCCAAAGATCAATTTCAATGGTCAAGACAGAATTTCAGAGTTCAAAAGTCTGATGATGATTTATCTGATGATATGTCTGAAAGTTATTTCTGAGAAGTTTGTTTTCTGAAGACAGTCCTGAGATCAAGAGATGAAGATTCAATGTGTTAAAGATAAAGTTTTCAAAGAAGTTTCAAAGTTCAATGTTTCATAGCTGACTTGTTTCAAGAATTCAGATTCGCGTTCAAGACTTGTTGACTTTCAAAGCTACAAAGTGCAAAAGACTTTTCTAGATTCTTCAAAGGCTGAAAGAGTAAAGACTGTGAAAGCTTCAAAGTTCAAAGTTAAAGAGATAAAAGCCGAAGAATCAAGAGCTGAAGATCAGTGTCAAATTTTTATTAAATCTTGAATACAAAGGGGGAGATTGTTAAGTCTAAATATTGTATCCAAGATTTAATAGGAAAGTCAAAGATGTAAAGTCAACATTGTCATTGTAATATAAAGTCAAAGTTGTTTAGCTTTCCTATGTGATTAAGCTTTGTTTAGTGTTAGTTGGTATAAATAGGGTTTTGGCTTTAGTTTTTGTAACGAAGATTCTAAGCACGTATTGTAAATCATTCAGACTTGTGACTAGTTCAAGATCTACTTTCTCTCTCTACTCTCTTTCTAGTTCATATTGTCATATATTGAGTAATTGCTTGATATGTTTGGGATTTTATGATTAACAAGTTCTAAGTTGGGCAAGAAGTGTAGGATGTGGCCCGCGTACTTTTCCGTTTACATATTTGGGACTTCCGGTTGGAGTCTCAATGAGACGGTTGGCTCATTGGAAATCGACAATAGAGAAAGTAAAAAAAGGTTAGCATCATGGAAATTTAAAGTGATCTCGTTTGGTGGTCAGTTGACTTTGGTTAAGTCGGTATTGGGAAGTCTTCCCTTGTACTTTTTCTCCTTGTACCGTGCCTCGAGTGGAGTGATAAAAGAGATAGAAAAGGCGAGATGTAGATTCTTTTTTTTTAGGGGGGGGGGTGGAGAGAGCGTAAAGAAAGGTTTAGTGTGGGTAAAGTGGGAGAATTCAGTGAGGAGTTTCAAAAATGGGGGTTTAAATATAGGTAGTTTGAAATCGATTAATTGGGCTCTTTTGGGAAAATGGTGGTGGCGTTTTCGAGTCGAAAAAAGGCATATTGGGTGAAAATTATTGAAAGTATCTATGGAGTGGAAGGGGACTGTTTGATAACAAATTATGTAGTGTTGGTGCAGGTACGGTTTGGAGCAATATAGCTCGTATCGGAGGGGAAGTGGACAACATGGGGGGTTCCATTCTCAAGCTCCTTTCGGAAAAAAAAAGTTGGAGACGGAAAGAATACAAGCTTTTGGAAGGAGTTATGGACGGGGACCAAAGACGCAAAAAGAAGAGTTCGGAAGAATCTACCATTTGAAAATGGACAAAGACGCAAAGATCGCGGATAGAGGAATGTGGTCGGAAGAGGCGTGGAGGTGGGAATGGAAATGGAGAAGACCACCAAGGGGAAGGGAAATCGGCGAGTTGGAAAATCTCATCCAAAGGCTAGAAGACAACCATCCCGTAAGAGGTCACGAAGATAAAATGGAGTGGTCGCTAGATGAATCAAAAATCTTCAAGGTTAAGAAATTAAGAGAGGCTATGGAAGAGGGAGGACCGAATCTCAACGACATGGCGAAACCGACAAAATGGGTGAAAATTTCCCAAAAAGGTATGTGTTTTTATTTGGAGAGCTAGAAAGGGAAGAATCCCATGTCGTTCAATTTTAGACCGAATGGAGATAGATTTACATACGATATTGTGTCCTAGATGTGGTGAATCGTTCGAAACGGTTGATCATGCTTTAGTATCTTGCCCGGAGGTAAAACAATTATGGACCTTAATTGGAAGATGGTGGCACAAAAACTTGGAAGCGGCGACATCGGTACGAGAAATTCTCCAAGATGGAGCAATTTTAGTTGATAATAATTCGACCGAATCGCCTTGGAATGGGGTGATTTGGGCAGCCTTGTATTTAATCTGGGAGCACAGAAATATGGTAGTATTTAGAGGCGATAAAAGAAAAATTGTGGATCAATTGTACGAGTTCCAATTAATCATTTTGGATTGGGTAAAAAGACGCAACAATAAGATTTCGGTTGATGGTTCAAGGTGGTTCACGGCTCCGTATTCTCTACCTTAACCCATTTGGAGATGTGCTAGAAAAAAGTGTGGTAATGAGTTGTGGTATTCTGTCGTTGGGGTTTAAGAGTTTGCCTCTTGCAAATTTGAACCGTCTCGTTTTGTTGTCGCCTTTAGTTGTCGCGGTTGTTTTCATCTCTGTTTTCGTTTTGTGTTAGTTGCCTTGATCTCAGGGACGAACCCATAAATTTTTTATACGGCGACACCATATAATATAAACAAAAAACAATTACAAAAAGCACGGGTTTTATTGACATGTCTTCATCTTTTTAAAGTTCAATATTTCGTGATGTGTTTTTAGCCTCATTCCCATCATTTCGAGGGATTTCTTAAAGTTTTTTGCTTGATTTCGAGGGATTTTTAGGTTTTTTTTATCGATTCCGAGAGATTTTTTTTATTTTTTTGTTGATTTCAAGAGTTTTTTTTCGGGTTTTTGGTTGATTTCGAAAGGTTTTTCTTGTTTTTTTTGGTTGATTACGAGGTATGGTTGCACCTTCTTGAAGTTTCCGAAATAATACGGTAGCACCTTCCAAAATGATACCGTTACCACTTAGCTAGATCCGTCCTGCTTGATCTTATCAAGGATTTTTAGCTGCTTAGCTATGGTTGTGGCCTGCACTAGAGGTGTCCATGAATATGGTCTTGGTATTTTGGTTGTAATGGGATATGTTTTGGTGATATAAAATTTTACCATTCAAAAAAAATATAAAGATATGATGTGTTCACTGCCCAAGTTAAATTAGCACGTAAGCTGACGTTTAAGTTACCTAATACTTTAATATTGTTTAATAAATTAAATTAAAGACTTATTAAATATATTAAATTAAAATCATTAACTTCATTAAGGGTGTGTTTGGTATAGAGATTTGAAGGCAGAGAAATGGAAATGGACCCTAATTCCCTTGTTTGGTAAGTCAGAGAAAAGAAAACCTGAGAAATAAATGATTTCCATTTATCTACTTTTATTTCCCCTCAAAATGAAAAGAAAATGTGAGAATTGAAAATTTGGATTCTCTGGGAATTGAAAAAAAGACACGGAGGGTTCCACGGTAACCCAACCAAACGAGGTCGGTTTTGGACGAAATTTTGTGTGATGCCTCGTGAACATAAAAAAACATGATCCGAAAAAAAAATTCTCGTTTTGGGGTCGGAATTTTCCCGGGGCACGACCCGGGCTCGGGTTTTCATCAAAACGATGATTGAATGGAAGCCCTGTGGGAGTGAACATCATAAAAGCTCCTTTATAATGTATATTCATTATACACAGTGACTTCGTGTTACTAACAGGCATCTTTAACTGGTTCATTTGTTGATTCAGGTGTTACCTTTCTATTTTGTCTGGATTTGCAAAGATCTGGATGCACATCTTTATGAATTGACGAATAATAAGTGGTTCTGTTTGCAAGATCAGTGGTGGAAGACATTTCTTGGAGAAACTTTTTGATGAACTCTTTGCTCTTTTCATCAAAAAGGGGGAGAAACGTCAACCAAGAAATGGGGAGATCAAAAGTTCTGAAGGTTTACTAAAGATATTCTGAAGATTTGTTGAATTGAAGAATTTTTCTTTGAAGATGATTTGCTGAAGCACTCCGAGATGAAACTGGAGATAATTTCTTTCCAAGAGATTTTATTTTATCATCATCGATTGGGGAGATTGCTTCTTCTGAAGATAAAGTTCTGAAGACAAAGAGGAAGATTCCATTTTCTGAGCTTAAAGAATGATCTTGATCCAAAGGGGGAGATTGTTAACGCACATATTTACTGGATTCAAGATCATCATTATCTGAAGATGGAAATCTGAAGTCAAAGCTGATAAAGTTGTCTCAATAAATAGTATAGGGTCCTTTTGTAATAAATAGTCAAAGTATGTTTACGTATTTTCATTTTTAGTCTTTATTTATTTGGTTAATAAGTTTTAGTTAGTTGGGCCTATGCCAAGCCCATTTGGTTATAAGCCTAAGTATAAATTAAGTTGTTTTAGTGTTAATTAGGGTTAGAGAGCTAAGAGAGAAAATTAATGATTTTGTGAGGCTGCGTGGTGTGTGCGCCGAATACAGAGAGAGATAGAAGCAAAGATAGATCGATTTCTTCAAGAACTCTTGTAATCATTTGGTTAATCAATACCATGTTTGCATTATCGTATTGTTTATATGTTTACTTGATTGAATGATTAATCACAGGGACACACAGACGAGTTCCGGTCCAAACGGGGTCGATTTTGGACGAAACTTTGCGTTCTGCTTCGTGCAAATAAAAAAACATGATCCCAAAAAAAATTCTCGTTTTTGGGTCGGGATTTTCCCGGGGCCCGGCCTGGGCTCGGGTTTTGACGGGTTCCGGGTCAAACGGGGTCAGTTTTGGACGAAATTTTGCGTGATGCCTCGTGATCATAAAAAAACATGATCCGGAAAAAAATTTATCGTTTTGGGGTCGGGATTTTCCCGGGGCCCGGACCGGGCTCGGGTTTTGACGGGTTCCGGTCCAAACAGGGTCGGTTTTGGACGAAACTTTGCGTGATGCCTCGTGAACATTAAAAACATGATCCCAATTTTTTTTTCTCGTTTTGGGGTCGGGATTTTCCCGAGGCCCGGCCCGGGCTCGGGTTTTGATGGGTCCCGGTCCAAACGGGTAAGTTATGGACGAAACTTTGTGTGATGCCTCGTGAACATAAGAAAACATGATCCCAAAAAAAATTCTCGTTTTGGAGTCGGGATTTTCCAGGGGCCTGGCCCGGGCTCGGGTTTTGACGGGTCCCGACCCTAACGGGGTCGGTTTTGGGCCGGGACCCTTCAAAACCCGAACCCGGGCCGGGCACCGGCAAAATCCCGACCCCAAAACGAGATTTTTTTTGGGATCATGTTTTTTATGTTCACGAGGTATCACGCAAAGTTTTGTCCAAAACCGACCCCGTTTGGACCGGAACCCGTCAAAACCCGAGCCCGGTCCGGGCCCCGGGAAAATCCCGACCCCAAAACGAGAATTTTTTTTCCCGGATCATTTTTTTTATGTTTACGAGACAACACACAAAATTTCGTCCAAAACCGACCCCGTATGTTTCGGGGCTAGTTGATTCGGCATGGTAGAATCGTATACCGATGGTTCAATGGATAATTGTTTATGGTTGAAGTACTTGAACTACTTTTTTTTTGTTTCACTATGTTGAAGTAATTGTGTTTTGGTATGACTTTGATTGGAATGATGTTGAACTACTTTTTGATTTAATTAATGCATTTTAATTATTAATTTATGTATTTTAATTATTAAATTATGCATTTTGATTATTAATTTAATTATTAATTTATGCATTAGTTATTAATTTATGGATTGGTATAATTCTCTGTTGAAATCTCTGTGCTCCCAAACAAGAAAAATGATTACCTGTTACATTTCTCTGCCGAATTCTCTGTGCTACCAAACAGGAGAGTCAATTCCTATTCTCCAGACCAATTCTCTTTCTCTGTAATTCCATTCTCTGTACCAAACACACCCTAAAGATATTGAGTCGAAATTAAATACAACCCACGAGATTTTTATAAAACATTGGAAATAAAAAAAAAAGACGAAATGAAAGACAAATGTGAAAGGAGATTAGGGACCATTAATTATGTATTAGTAAATTATATTTCTTTAATAGATAATTAATATTGTTAATAATAGAATTATTCTCAACATCCTGCTCCTCATCGTGTTTCACGTTATGACTAAGAAAATAGAATTTTGTCTCTACGTGATTCAGTTGTTCTACATTGCACAAAGTCCATAACTCCATCTTCTTATTAGTAGTACAATTAACACATTGTTCGTGAAAATTAAACTAGACTTATAAGTTAGCTTATTTTTTTGACTAATCGTTTGAATGTACATAACCTAACTTATAAGTTAGCTTATAAACTAGTTTATGAGGAATTCTTGACATTTTTTTCAAGGGAAATTGTATTAAAATAAAACCAACTTTCAACTTATTCTTGTTTTGATGAACCAACTTTCAAAATATAATTTTACGATTTAAATCAGACTTTACTTATATTTAAGGGTCTGATTAATCTTTTGACATGCTAAAGACCAGGTTAACGTAACAAAACTAATAAAAATACCCAAATCCTACAACTAAAACGCCGCCTACCACCCATCCCGTAAAAACTAAAAGCACCGCTCCCTAAAAAAACCTCCAGAACTCTAACACCTCTTTAACTCCGATGAATCTACAAGGCAGACCCTAAGGGGGCTTTTGGTTCATAGAATGTGATGGAATCTGGTGGAATTGGAAGGTTGAATCCCTTGTTTGGTTCAAATTTTTCAATGGATGAAATCTTTGAATTCCAACAAACTCCATATATATTGGATTTGAACATTCCGGCATAAAACCCAAGGATTTCAATGGAATGGAATCTCATATTTTGATAATTCCAAAATTACCCTTTACCCCAAACTAAACCCTACTGATATTGATTATCAGCAGACACCAACTCTCTCTCTCCCTCTCTCCTCTCTTTCTCCTCCCTCTTTCTCTCCTCTCTTTATCTTTCTCTCCTCTCTTTCTTTCCTCTATCTCTCTCTCCTCTCTCTCTCTCCTCCCTCCCTTTCTCCTCCACCTCTATCCTCTCTCTCCCTCTCCTCTCTGCCTCCTCTCTCTCTCTCTCTCCTCTCTCTCTCCCTTTCTCTCTCTCCCCTCTCTCTCCCCCTCTCTCTCTCATCATTCGTGTGCTAAAATAATCAAAGCAATTTTAATTAAAAATTAAACTATTTAATGAATATTTCATTAAAGTAGTTTTTGTTTAAAAAAATTAAAATAATCAAAATGGGTATTTTGGTCATTTACCAAAATTCCATTCCAATTCCGAAGCTTCAATCTGTGAACCAAACAGAAAAAATCCAATTCATTTAACAGATTTCATTCCAATTCTGTCAACCAAACATGTGGTCAAACCTGACAACATTTCATTCCAATTTCTTCAAAGTCAAATTCTTTTTACAGATTCCATTCCATCCAAAAACATCTGCGAACCAAACGCCCCCTAAATCTCCAATGGCTCCACTAAACCAATGTGGCTCCTTCATCGTGTGTGCAAAATGAAACCAGCCGTGAGGAAGCAACGGTGCAAGTGCAATGGCGACAGTGAGAGGGTGGCGACAATGAGAAGGTGGCGACCAGAGAGGAGAAGCGTTATAGGGATGGGAGGGGAGGAGAGAATGAAGTGGACGTTTGCTCAATAAGTAATTAAAGACTATAAAAATGGAGGTCTCAACATGGGAAGTCTTTAAGCTACAAATTGGGTGTTGTTGGGGAAATGGTGGTGGAGATTTTTGTGTGAGAAAAATGCTTTGTGGGTGAGAGTGGTGGAAAGCATATACGGGAAAGGGGGAGGTTTTAAGGAAGATGTGAGGAGTGTTCAAGGAGGGGGTTCAGTATGGTCAAACATAATAAGAGTTAAGGAGGAATTAAGAAAAGTAGGCATCAATTTAGTGGATTCCTTCGAAAAAGATGTTGGGAATGGGCGGGATATGATGTTTTGGTCGGATAGGTGGTTAGGGGGTGAACTGTTGGGAGAAGATTTAAAAATTGGTAAGGTTAGAATCAAATAAGGAAGTCGTAGTAGCGGATAGAGGGGATTGGGTAGATAACAATTGGACATGGAAATGGGCGTGGAGGAGGGAACCAAGGGGGAGGGAGTTGGGAGAATTGGAGGCTCTAAATGACATTTTGCAAGGTTGGAAACCAAAGTTAGAATCTTGGGATAAAAATAAATGGCTACTTGGAAAGGGAGACGTCTTCACGGTTCAAGAGCTCAAACTCCTAATTGATGAGTGTATGCCATTGAATGGTGATCAAGTGATGGAGACGAAATGGCTTAAATCAATACCAAAGAAAATAAATATCTTCATGTGGAGGACTAACCTTGAGAGGCTTCCATGTAAGACAGTTTTTGATGGGATGGGGATGGACATTCCATCACTTCTATGTACAAGGTGCGGGAAAGAGTTATAATCGGTTACACACACACACTTGTGAGTTGTGAAGAGGTTAGAAAAGTTTGGGAAGGAGTTTGTCGATGGTGGAAGATAGATAAGGACCGAATTGAAAAAATCGAGGACTTAATCGGGGGGGGGGGGGGGGGACGAACATCCGACACTTTGGGAAGAAATGGTGTGGAGCTTCATGTATTTAATCTGGAATCACCGCAATCAGGTGGTCTTTAAGGACGACAAGAGGAAAATAGTTGATCTTTTACTCGGATTCCAAAGGTGTAGTTTTGAGTGGATTGGGAGAAGGTTGTACGGTAAGAATTTAGAGTGGAATATGTGGCTAACGGATCCCGCTGGGGAGCTGTAACTGCGGGTCAGATTCGGGGTGGGATAATTGGAGTCGGGAACAGAAAATCATCGGCGGCGTGCTACGGGACAAAATTAAGCCGGTTCTCGAGTCTGAGTTCGACGTTTGATCGCTGGGTAATCTGGAGCAATCTTAGAGGTGGCTTGGAGCGGAGTCGGTGAGTCGTGGAATCGGTTTTAGCTGCTGTTTTTGTGCAGATATGTAGCTGAATTGCAGTTGGTTGTTTGTATTTGGTTTCCTTTTGCTCCTGTAGATTTTAGTACTGCACTGTAGTTGTGTTGAAAATGTGGTAGGCGATAGTGTGGAGCTTGTCAATGGGTGGGTTTGCTTCTTGCAAACTTGTTCATTGGTCCATGTATTGTAAATGTTGGGTTTTTTAATATATAATTGATTTTCTAAAAAAAATATGTATTTATTTTTCAATCGATGATGTGGCTATCTATTTAATATATATATACTAGAAGCGTACTCGCGTAATGCAACGAGATACATCACGATTTTAATGTTTCATTTTATTTTTTTGTCGATTTACAGTACGATTTTGGATGATTTTGAAAAGTGATAACGTTTTTTTATAAATTTTTTTAATTTAGGTTTATAATATAATGTTTTTTATATAAAAAAAAATTAAGTATTTTGTTAGAATTCAATGATTATCTTATATATTTTAATGAAATCTAGAAAAATAACCAATTACATATTTAATAATATAATTAAAACAAATTTATAGTAATATAATATATTAATTAATAATGATAAATGGAAAGGTCTGCATAAAAGGAAACCCTGCACATACCAAATTGGTGGGTGTTAAAAGTCTGTAGTAGTAATATGTATCTTGTGTTTTGATACATGTAAATTAAGAGATTTTAAAAATCTCGCATAAAATGATGGTACATTGTGCCTAATAATTTGTATTTAAGAGTTTTTTTATCCGTGTTTTATAATATAGTATAGATATTTTTTAATTAAGAAGTGTGCCATGTCATATTAAGGTAACTAGTTACCTGCTAAACAGGTAAATCGGACCTTTAAATATTTGCAAAGTTTGGTTCAGGCCCTAAAATAATAAACTTTTCAAAATTGGTTCCCTAAAATATGAATCAGGTGAAAGTTGGTTCGATTTTAATGCACCCTTTTTTCAATTATAACTTTGATTAATGTTAATTATTAATTATAAATAATTTTTTAATTAATAATAGATATTAAATATTAATTATAAATAAATATTAATTTATAGTAATTAAATATTACAAAAAAAAATGTTAGTTAATTTTAATTATACAATAGATATTAATAGTAATTATTAATTATCTATAAATGTTATTAACTATATCAAAAAAAAAATTAGTTTATATTCAATATATTTAGATATTAAAAAGTAAGTATATATAAAAATTCAAAAAATGTTTATGTAAATTACATAAAAATTAAAGTTATACTTGTTTGATTTCATAGTCTCCACAAAGTCGTAAGACCATGTATGGGGCTGACACCTGCCCAGTGCCGGATGGTCAAGGAAGTTGGTGACCTGATGACAGGAGAGCCGACGACCGAAGCCCCGGTGAACGGCGACCGTAACTATAACGGTCCTAAGGTATTGAAATTTAATTACTAATAACATTTTTGAAAAAATATTAATAATTAGGATATATATGAGATTGATCAATTTTATTGTTATTCATATTATATGTTTGTATTAACTAACATATTATATTATTAGAAAATGTGTTTAATTTTTATTTACTATCTTTTTTGTATTAATTAGCATATTATATTATCAGAAATTTGTTTTAAATTATATTAATTGAAATTTATTTGATTTATATTATGAAATATTTGTAATTGACTAATTTTTTTTCAAAATATCTTTTTTGGTCATTTAGATTCTTATAAATCAGTTAGCTTATCAACTATCACTTAACTTATCAGTTATCAGCTTGCTTATTAGCAATTAGTTAGTTTATGAGCAAGTTTGCCAAACATAACCTAAATGTTATTTTTTTAATTAAGTATCTGTACATGTAAATAATAACACACGCTTTATCTTTTAAAATAAGTAATATTTATTAAAGAACATACTTAATTAAAAAGTGTCAAAAATTTTGTTTAAAAAATATAACGTTACTATCTTTCAAGGGTTTGATCATTTAAATAAGAGTAAATTATATTTTTTTTTTGTCCATGATGACAGATGATTATCATTTTTATTTTTTGGAATTCGTCATTCAATTCTTTTATCCATTGCAAAATAAATAAACTTCACCAACAGATTTTTACAACGGATTAATTCGTCACTAATTTTCGACGATTTGTGACGGATCATTAACGACGGATTTGCTACAAGAAAAATCGTAATTAGTGACAAAAAAAATTGGTAACTAACAACCTAAAATTGGTTACTAAGGTCGTTTAGTGACCAAAATTTTGCTAGTCACTTTTCGTCACTAATTTACGAAAGTGACGAAATACAAAAATGGTCACTAACTAGTGACAAAATTAAAGTGCTTATTGTGTTTGTGACGACTAATTTAGTCACTAAATATCGTCACTAAATCGCTAAAGTCGTCACTAATTATTCAGGGTAACGACTCCGTTAATGTCTGTTAACTCCCATTAGTGACCAACAAAGTGATCACTAATTAAGAAAATGAAGCAAAAAGGTAAACAACCCCTAAGTAAAGCTTGTTAATTTTGGAATAAAAGTTACATTTGAAGTATCCAGAACCAGAAGAATGCTTAAAAAGAATATTGAAATACAAAATGACAAAAGTTTTGGTCTTTAGAGACAAGTTCTTTGCGGAAGCTATTTATGGTTCCAAAAGTTTGCCGGTGTACAATTTCACATGAATGAATACACTGTTCGACATCCACCAGCAAAACATCAGATATTCAACTAGCTTTGATTTGATCTGTGCGAGTTGAATCAACTTGTAACTCGTTGTATTGGGTTAAAAATGAGTTAAGATGATGAGGTGAATCCATGTAATTGGCAGTTGCTGCTGCTGTAGCCTCTTCGTCAAGCTTTTTCTTCCAGTACTCATCCATTTGAGGTCCAAATATGGCGTTTTACAGAGACGATGCTAGTGTTAAAACAAAACAGATGATCCAAATCATTAGACTAAGATGGTTCATCTGCAGAAATTACAAGTTGAATAACAATCCTCATGTTTTTTTTAACAACTTATTTGTTCATTGCATAATCTGTAAGGATGAAATTCAAACAAATTTACAAGTCAAATGCAATTTAAGGACTATTACACTAAGTAGTTAATGACAATTCAGGACTACCCATAAATATAACCCCAAAAAGATAGTTTCAAGTGTCTGGGCTCTATGATTTAGAAGAGTGGCCAGATCGAGGACGACATAATACAAATGTGGACACTTCTTTTGGGACAAAATTTAAATATGAACGTGAGCACTTATTTTAATAACAATTCCATAAAAACTTCAACCATAGAATTTCAGCTTGAAAAAAGGCACAAAGATCTAGGATCAGAACATACAGGCAAAATACTTTGTTCTACTAGATTCTGCAAAAAATAGCAAGACTAGAATTTAAACTACTTGGTATCAAAGAATGCCAAGTGAAATATTTTGACCTAGCTCTCCAACATCGGAAGTAGGACTAACATAGGGACAACTACTATATCCTGCAGAAATCAAGCCACATGGTCCCATAAAGGTTTTAGTAATCAAGCCACATGCAAAAATCAAGCCACTTTTTAAAAAAATCAAACCTGGAGTAAGAGTATCCCGAGAGGAGCTAGGCCGAATCGAGTTTGTAGCTCACCTTTCTCTGCAAGAAGCTACATCGAACTACATAAGCATATTGTAGCTGACCAATTAAAAATTTAACATTTTTTTATAAATTCCTTGAGCACAAGAAGTTACCAATGCTAGTTCTAAAGATATAAGTGTCCATATATTTTTTAAATAACGTTAAAAACAAATAAATTTGATTTGCAAATCAGAAAACAAAGAAGTACAAGTGAAAGCAGATTGATACTTGATCATGAACATTCCAAAGTTATATGTATGGCATCTGTCATCTGTCATCGCTTTGTGAAGATTAGAATATTTGCTAGCTTTAACAACTGCTCGTATGGATGTCTCATCTTCCATAAACCAGCATCTATTTATAATGTAAGGATTTCCCCCTGTATTATCAGCATTGAAGGGTATTTGAGACATTTTACTATAGTCGATCACTTTTACGCCAAATCAAAAATTGTAATTACTTAGGGACCCAATGGACAATCGCTTAAAAAACAGAAACAAGAAAGAGTTAGATTCTACTATCACCAATGCCACAAGTGTAGGCTCATTCATTGAAATGGAATCATACATTTTTTAGGGCAATTATACATATTCACATGAGGACTTTTTAAAGAGTCATATTCATGTTTGAAACTGAATCCAATGTTCGACCACATGTTAGTATTAATTTTAGGGTAAGAGATTTAGTATAATTGGCATGAATAGAACTTTGATAATTTAATATTATCAATGTTTATCGGAAATAAAAATACATGTAGAACAAATGCAGAAGATGACAATTAGAGAGCAACACCAATCACTATGGCCACATATATACTTCTTATGTTCACCTGCGATCCTTTGTAACACCCCACAATTTTGGATTAATACCTGTTTCGTGTTCGCTTTAAATTTTATATTTCGTTCATATGAAATTGCCTTAGATCGATCGCGAACTCGGATCGAATTCTGTCGGATTTTGGAGTGGGGAGGCACTCAGCGAGAGTGCCCGTCGATAGTGCCATGGGGCACTATCACGTGTCACAATCGCCGTGGGAAACTGACTCGCGGTACATTCTCAGCGAGAGTGACCGGCGAGAGTGCCCTGTTACTCTCGCGGTGTCATAATCACGAAGGGCCAAGAGGATTCAGGCCGAATCCCGCGGTACACTCTCAGCGAGAGTGACCTATGAGAGTGCCCTGTCACTCTCGTGATGTCACAATCGCCGACGGGGTTTTTGCCCTATTAAATGCTATCCTATTTCTTTTCTCATTTAGAACAACTTTGGGTTATTGAGAGCAGCGATTTTGGGCATCCATAGGTACGGTTTTCTCCTATCTTCTCCATCAATGACATTTATTGATCTCCCATCTAACCTTTGATCATTAAATGCAAACCCTAAGTTCTCCTACCTCTCTTTTGATCATTAAACCGCAAGATCTCCAAGATCCAAGTCTCAAGTCCTCTAGGGTTTTGCTATATTAGGGTTTCTACTTTACAATCCATTTTGTGAGTCTTCTATCTTCTATTATATCCTATCTATGTGTTCTAAACTGTTGATAAGATGATTTTAGGTCATTTGAGATTAAACGAAAACTAGGGTTTTATGAATCTTACTAGCATATGATTAATCATATTAATGGAAGATGCTTAATGTTATCAGAAGTACTAAATGCATGTTAAACCATAAAAGAAGTCATACATGAGTAAGGAATCATCTCTCTTATCGATGGATTTTTGAGTATATGATTATCTTAGTGGGTAAACTTGTCATACTTGTGCTATGATGTCTTATATGAGAAATGAATCGGGTATATGCGAATAAATGTCCAAAGGTGTATTATCATGCCATAAAATGGATTATATTATGCATATGGTGTATTATTTTATTTGGTCGACACTGTCATGGAGTAAATGTCTATTTCCTTGTGCACGAGGATTTAGATGGCATATTATATATGGTGTTAATTGTTGGCCGTTTGGGCACTAGCGAGTAAACAATAGGGTGGTGTAAGCCTCTGAGATGGAACTCACCGGATTGGATAGTCACCCATGTCTGTAAGCCCTTGAGGTGTAACTCGACGGAGTAAGCACTAGAGGTATAAACGGTTTGAGGATTATGATGTCTGGTATGACATGGGAACTAGAACCTGGGAGCGGGCCAACATTTTTGGGAACCACAACCTTGGTGTTTACTGTCTTACAAGTTCCGTTAGTGGTGTGCATAAGGCACCTTGATTCGCTAGACGCGCACATAGGATCCTTCACGGGCCGACATTTTTGGGTTTTTGAGAGAAGAGCGTTTTGAAGTCATAGCGACACCCATATTAATCTAGTTGTCAAATGTTCTAGATTAAATAGGTTGTCGTGTATATGTCTTATTAGATCCGCTACTTTAGTTGATGCAACTACCCCAACCTTATTGGGTCATAGTCAATCTTGTTTACAGGTTTATAATTCTATATTATAGACGTTATATTGCCGAAATTTATCGTTTTTATTTTACCCAATTTTTAGGGTGTTACATCCTTTAAAACCAACAATTAACGACCACAAATATAAAAACAAAATACAGTTTAGTGAGATTTCGGGGCTGTTTGAAAATTGTTGAATGATTTGGTGCAGAATGATTAAGTGGTCAGAATGATTAAGAGGCTCTTATGATATAGTGAAAAATGAAATACGGTTGTTTTTTAATTGTTCAACATGAAATTAGGGCTCTGAATGGTTAAGGGAGGGTCAGGATTTGGAACCATTAAGAGGCAGACCATTTTTTTGCCAAACAAGATTCACCTCTTAACGATTCAGAGGTTGCCTCTTAATGGAACCATTAAGAGGTAAACAAACAACCCCTTCAATCTGCATTTGCTCCATCCAGCCTTCTCGAATAGAATACAAAAATATTACTATCAACATTGACTATTGAGCGTCAAATGAGTTACCTTCAACTACAAAACTACATTTAATTATAGGGAAAATTGCATCAAAATGGAACCAACTTTATATTGATTCCTATTTTAGGGAACCAACTTTCAAAATCACCATTTTAGGACTTAATATAAACTTTTCATTTATTTAAGAGTCTCCTTAACCTGAAAACCTTCTACTAATGACTTGGCACGGGTAAATCCCTACATGGTTTCAGCCTCATGCTTAAATTTAAAACAACTTATTTGAAATGATGACATGCATATATATTTTTTATATTAAACAATTGATATTCCATTTAAGATTTGTAAATAAAAAACTAAAAGCCTACCCAGATTCAAGACCAAGACTACCGTCCCCCATCTCCATCTCTGATGTTACTCCCGTCGTCTTTGTCTCCATCTCCGATGGTACTTCCCCATGCCTATCTCCTCTCATTTCTTCTCTCAATGGTTGTGGTTGTCCCACATCCTTGACTGATCCATCCCCATTTCCGTTCTAAGTTTTAAGGTTGAAGTTTCAACAATGGCCATGGATATTGCTCGATCTTTTCCGTTCCTTAGCTGAACCCAGACTTTGATTCGAGTTTGAAGCTCTTCGTTCAGACTTAGATGTATTTAAATTGTTTGGATTCCCAAAGTGTTTTGTTAGTTATTTATCAAATGTTGTTTGGGTACTCGTGGAAATTGCATCTTTTGTATATATGGTTTATAAAATCTTGAAAAGTACATATATTTGTGGTTTTTGGATATTTTGATAATAAATCATAAAGCGTGTCGATTTTAATGTTTTATTAAACATATGGACACTACAAAAAAGAGGGCAATCACCGACGGCAATGTCCGTTGGTAATCCGTTGGTGAAAGTCTGATCCGTCGGAAATTCGTGGGAAACAAGCCCTCTCAAATAATATGGTCGGGGTTTGAATTTTCGACGGATCACCGATGTACTTTATCGACGGATCACCGACGGCGTGGAGTTTCCGACGGATCACCGACGACACAATATCACTGACGGATTACCGACAACATATTATCACTGACGGATTATCGACGGACATGGTTTCCGACGGATTTCCTATGGAATGATTAGGTATTTAAAAAATTAAAAACACTTACCGATGGATAATCCGTCGGTAATCCGTCTGTGATTTACTATTTTTATTAAAAAAATAATTAAAAATTGATAATTTCCAGTTTAAAACTTCTACAAAACCTACCCATTTTTCATTTAATATCCAAAAATTAAAAATAAAACGTAATTCCAAAACGTAAAATTATCAACAAAAAAAAAATATCGCTAATACATTTAACTATCCTACAACGGGGGAGGGGGGGGGGTTGATCTTGAAAGTTCTTCATGAAGGCCTCAACCGCATTCATTTGCTCCTGCAACCGGAGCGTCACTGCTCTCTCTTCCTCTAACTTCCGTTTTAGCTCCTCTATCTAAAATTCAACATTTGACAAATATATAACAATGTTAGACAACATTTGACAAACATATAACAATGTTAGACAACATTTGACAAGCGTACCTCCATATCGCGATGGTCGAGCGAGCTCCCGCTCGTAATGGCACTTGAATCACCGAACATAGCATAATATGGATCCTGACTGGTCCCCCATCCAAACAAGCGGATGACTTTAAAACTCTAAGTGTAATGGTTTGACTATTGGAATGTCAAAACCATAGGTTTAAAACAAAGAAAGGTGTTTTGATGACTTTAAAACCCTACATGTAAGGGTTTGACTATTTCAATGTCAAACTGTAGGTGTCAATGAAGTTAGAAGACTATTGAATGACTTGAAAACACTACATGTAATGGTTTGCTTACTTGAAAGTCAAACCGTAGGTGTAGAGGAGTTTTGGATGACTTTAAAACTCTAAGTGTAATGATTTGACTATTGGAAAGTCAAAACCGTAGGTTTATAGCAAAGAAAGGTGTTTTGATGACTTTAAAACCCTACGTGTAAGGGTTTGACTAATTCAGAGTCAAACCGTAGGTGTCAATGAAGTTAGAAGACAATTGAATGACTTGAAAATAGTACATGTAATGATTTGCCTACTTATAAGTTAAACCGAAGGTTTAAAGGAGTTTTGGATGACTTTAAACTCTATGAAATGGTTTGACTTTTGGAAAGTCAAACCGTATGTTTAAATTAAAGAGACGTGTTTTGGAATGAAAGAAAAGAGTTTAAAACACAAACATATGTTTCTTAAAATTTCGACAGCATTACGACTATAAAATGAATATTTCCATTTATCAACCTAATGTTTGCCCAACAATTGGCAACCCAACTAAAATAAACAAATAAAATCAAGCATAATGTTTGCCCAATAAATAACAACCCAAGTAATTAATATCACAAGTTTGTCAAACCAAATCATACCAAAATCATACCAAAACATTTGATATACTTGTGCTCACAACAATGGTTTTCATTAGCTAAAATAACTCATATCAATTTCAATATACAATATACTCATATCAATTTCAATCTACAATATACAATATACTTGTATCTCATTACAAGTCTAAACTGTCATAATTAACACTTATCCATTGCCGTTATATATCCCAAAAACAAACATAACAAAAAACAAACATAACGAACATGTTTGGGTTTACAAACATAACAAATAATTCCATTATTACTCACATTTTCCTATTAAATGACAACATAAATTAAGGAATAACGACTAATATTGTTTTGGTACCTTAAATCACGTCAAGAAGTCAAGAGACAAGCCTGTGTATGTGTATGTCTCTGAAGCGACACCAAATTCTCTTTCTTTGAAGCTTCAATATGAATTATTCCCTTTCTTTGTCTTGAGATCGTTTGGCCTCTGTTCAGTTCTGATCTCTTTGTATTTATGGATTTTGCTTCTGTGTTTGGTATAAAATAGTTTGTTGTTGTGCAAAAAAAAAAAACAAAAAAAAATGTCATTCGAGAATCATCCGAGATCAAATTAGCAAAACAAAACAACGAAATAAACTACTCTTAAGCAAAAACACAACGAAAGCAAAAACACATATTCATTAGCACACACTACAACTTCTAAACACACACATACACATTCATTAACAAACACACACACACACATACACATTCATTAACAAATACACACACACATACATATTCATTAACACACACACACACACATAGATTCCAATCGATTAATTAACAGATTCATAAACACTACATATGCATTTTAGGGCTCAAATCGATTGATAAGCACACACACACACACACAGATTCAACAAATATTCATTCACACACACATAGATTCATTCATAAACACACACACACACACACACACACAGATTCAACAAATCGATTAACAAACACACACAGATTCATCAAATAGATTAACATACACACACACACACACAGATTCAACAAATCGATTAACAAACACACACAGATTCATCAAATAGATTAACATACACACACACACACACACACACATATATTCATTTTAGGGTTCAAATCGATATGCATGCTAGGGCTCAAATCAATACGTGAACAAGGGTCACGGTGGTCGACAGTAGAGGTGGTCACGTACGGTGATCGAAAGTGGAGGTGGTCACGGTGGCCGCCGGTGGCGAGAGTGGCGATGGTGACGATGGTGGCCGAAAGAGTCAATAGGGTGGCCGAAAATGGAGTCGAGAGAGTCGAGAGATCGATGAATTCGAGAGATTTAGGGCTAATTATGCCCGCTCTTTTTTTTTAGAAAAATCAGAAAATTACCGACGGATTTCTGACGGATTATCCGTCGGTAATTATTACCGAGGGAACAATCCATCGGTGATTACCAATGAATTTCCAAAGGATTTCGATTTTTCAAAATTAAAAAAAATACTTTTAAATTATTAATAATTATTAAATTATATTGTTTTTTAAATTATTATATAATATTTAATATTAAAATTATTAAATAAATAATTTATCAAATTATATTTAAATTGACTAAAATACCCCTGAATTAACTGGACTTAATGGAAACAGTTAACGGTCGTTAGGAGAAGGGATCAAAAGTGTTATGAAATTGTGTCATTTTGTAACAGTTTTGGTCCATCTTTCTAACGGCCGTTATGTAACACCCTAAAAGCAGGGATTACAAAATTCAGAAAAAAACCGGACATGTATTATACAAAAATTGACATAGCAAGAGCCTCCCAAGAATGGGGAAATATTTAAACCTGATTAATTATAGTTGTAATTTAACGGAAATAGACAACAACCAACTAATCTAATTCCTATAATAGAAAAGATATTACAAAAAGGGTGTCGTCTATAAATCCAAGCAATGCCTTCTCAAAAAGTGCGCCCCACTGCACCTTACCCCAAGTTCTCACCAAGGACCGACTAAGCCTGCTTAGAAGCGACGCCATTAGAACCTGAGATACACATCGACACCAAACAAGTGTTAGGCCAAAAGAGCCTAGTGAGTTTGTACAAGATATAGCATATTAATTAAAGCACAATTCTTATCAGTAGTTAACCAAAGTTCATTAAATGTGGAGTCAAAGGGGGAGACCCATAGCACCGCTATATACCGAGACCCATCTTAGAAACATCGCTATATACCACAAAGTCATCCGATCCCTCGAGTAGGGATAGAATGGGAGCTTCGTACAACTTCTCGTTTAGCGTTTGGAAGGCTTGATCATGCACGTTGGTCCAAAGGAATTTGACATTCTACGTCGTGAGGGAGGTGAGTGGCAAAGCTATTTTGGAGAAGTCTAGAATGAAACGCCTGTAGTAACCGGCCAATCCCAAGAAACTCTGGATTCCCGTCGGACTCGTTGGCAGTTTCCAACTCATCATCGCCTAGATCTTTGCAGGGTCTACCTTCACTCCGTCTTTAGACACCATGTGGCCCAAGAATTGCACTTCTTGGAGCCAAAATTCACATTTCAAGAACTTTGCATACAACTTTTCTTTTCGGAGAATGTCCAACACCTCCCGCAAGTGTTTCTCATGCTCGGTCTCGTCCTTTGAGTAGATCAAGATGTCGTTGATGAACGCAATCACAAATTTGTCCAAGAAAGGGCGACACACGCGATTCATCAAATCCATGAATACGGCCGGAGTGTTGGTCAAGCCAAAGGGCATCACCAAAAACTCGTAGTGACCGTATCTTGTTCGGAAAGCCGTTTTTGGAATGTTCTCCTTCTTTACTCTAACTTGATGGTATCCGGACCGAAGGTCGATTTTCGAAAAACATCCCGCGCCTTGGAGTTGATCAAAGAGGTCATCAATGCGAGGTAAGGGATACTTGTTCTTTACCGTGACTTTATTCAACTCTCGGTAGTCGATGCACATCCTCATAGATCCGTCCTTCTTCTTTACAAATAAACCGGAGCTCCCCAAGGCGACGAGCTCGGTCGAATGAATCCTTTCTCTATGAGTTCTTGGAGTTGCGTCATCATCTCTGGCATCTCGGTCAGAGCCAAACGGTAGTGTGCACGGGCTATCGAAGTCGCTCCCGGAGTAAGGTCGATTTGAAACTCCACTTGACGTTCCGGCGGTAACCCGGGTAAATCTTCCGGAAAGACATCCATCTTGCACGATCTTTACGCCCTCTACCGACTTCTTTTCTTTCCTTGCATCCACCACATAATCTAGATACGAAGGATAACCCTTCGTTAGGAATTTACGGGCTTTAAGAGAGGATATGATGGGATTGCATCTCTTCCCTTTTTCTCCATAGATGGTGACCACACCAGCTTCCGGCAAAGGCACACGGATAATTTTCTCGGAACAAAGAATGTCAGCCTTAGGCCTCGACAACCAATCCATGCCTATGACCACATCAAAACCGCCTATAGTCATAGGTAGTAAGTCTATTCCAAAATAGTTCCCATCGATCTCTAGATCACATCCCATGAAGCACTTTCGAATAATAACTTGGTCTCCATTAGCTACCTCTACTATCAAAGCATCGGGGAGAATACTACAAGGGGTGACTAATTGCTTACAAAAAATATCCGACACAAAAGAACACGTAGCACCCAAATCAAATAACACACGAGCAGGCAAGGAGTTTACTAGGAACGTACCGAAACAACATCGACGGTCTCCTTTGCCTCCTCGGTAGTCGTCCGAAATGCTCGACTCGGTGCTCTCGACGGTTGCTCGACTCTTGCCGTTGACCCAAAAGAACTCCCACGGTTGCTACCCACTAGCTTTGGACAATCCTTCTTCACGTGACCCGGTTCCAGACATTCAAAACATACCAGCCCCCGGATGGGGTATTCTCGGATAGTATGTCCTTTCTTCCCACTCTTGGCACACTCGGCGGGCCCTGAGTGAGGTCTTGGATTGCATGGGACGAAGTGCTTGGTTTTACACTTGTGGCACCATCTCGTCTCGCGACGGTTGTCTCCAAATCTTCCACTTGCAAACGGTTTAGATTAACGAACAGGCCCAGATGGCCCTTCCTATTTCCGCTTTTCCCCAACTTGGTTTCTCTCTTCCTTCTCCGCAACCATGTCGTCCTCCACAAGCAAGGACTCTTCAATCACCTCTTGAAGTTTCGACCCTCTGGCATTCCTCACCGCCGTCCTCATCTCGGCCGGTAACCCATGTTAATAAGCTTTGATCTTTGATCGCTCATCGGGGACCAGATGTCCCACCAAATTTAGCTTCTCCAAGAAGAGCTTGAAGTAGTCGGTAACAGACATAGCCCCTTTCTTCAGATTCTTGAACTCCTCTTCAAGATTGTCCAAAGATCTCTCACTACAATAATTGTCCATGATTTTCTTCTTGAAAAACCGGCCAAGTTAACTTACCCAAAACTTCGGGAGTGAGGGCAGATTGGGTGAGATTCCACCAAATCAAGGTCTCACCTCGAAGCAGTTGGGAAGCGAACTTAACCCGTTGTGAGTCATCACACTCAGTAGATTCGAAGGCCATTTCCACCTCCTTGAGCCAATACATGCAAGTAACTGGATTGGCGGAACCTGAAAACTCCTTTGGGTGGCACCCCAGAAAAGCTTTGTAGGTGCATCCCTTGACCTTATCCTTGTTCCCTGTCACTATTTGTTCTTCAGTTACTACAACGGTCGGTCCAACACCCGACCCATTCACGATATTCTCTGCCATAGTCTCAGGTTGTAGGTGACTAGCATCTCGATCCTCTAGTAACTTCATAAAGAACTCTTGTTGTTGTGCCATGGCCGAATTCATGGCTTGCATCATGCTATCTCTTATGCTTGTTTCCATAGTCACTTCCTCCATGATTTGATTAACAGGTTCAAGATTGCGTCGTGGTATGTGTTTGGGTACCCCGCCCAGGACATTGGCCGCGGGTGGCCCTTCAGTAGCCACGACCAAAGCAGGTTGATTGGCTGTAGCTACGTGATATTATGATTGCGTTATACACAAGGATCCATCGTTACTGTCATCACAATCCTTAATTAATGTAATTCCGTAGATACTAACGCTCTTCCCACCTTTGACTTTTACCCCAAGGTGAACAACCTACGATCACACTAAAGCTTAAGTCTAGATATGCTAAGTCAATACCTAGTTCACTTAATCTAAAGCTCTGATACCAACTTGTAACACAATAAAAATTGGGATAACAGAAATCCGAAAAAACGGACATGTGGTATACGAAAATTGCCATAGCAAGAGCCTCCCAAGAATAGGAAAATATTTAAACCCGTTTAATTACAGTTGTAATTTAACGGAAATAGACAACAACCAACTAATCTAATTCCTATAATAGAAAAGATATTACAAAAAGGGTGTCGTCTATAAATCCAAGCAATGCCTTCTCAAAAAGTGCGCACCACTTCACCTTACCCCAAGTTCTCACCAAGGACCGACTAAGCCTGCTTAGAAGCGGTGCCACTAGAATCTGAGATACATATCAACACCAAACAAGTGTTAGGCGAAAAGAGCCTAGTGAGTTTGTACAAGATATAACATATTAATTAAAGCACATTTCTTATCAGGAGTTAACCAAAGTTCATTAAATGTGGAGTCAAAGGGGGAGACGCATAGCACCAATCAAGTTCCACCTAAAGAGTCGATATACATTGATGCCAACTACCATGAGTGACATCCAAAAAGCCTGGCAGATCCGAGGACTACAACCATGGCATTACCCCGAATGGCAGAGGTCTAGGCACATACCATTTCGGGGGCACCGAAGACTACATCCTCCTAGTGTCTACCGACTTGGTTCGTCCAACATTATTAATAGTAGGCCTCAAGGCACATTGTGCCCAAGAATATTCTCAATACCAACCATGGGTACAATATTAAACCATACTATCCCAATTAATACAATGTCCATAACAAGGATAGTATGACCACAATCTTAATCATGTAGATGAAATTCCACCAAATGGTGTCTCAAGTAATAAATCATCTCAATATCAAGATATGTATTCCATTAAGTCATAGCAAGTCACATATATAAATGTATTCATCAAATAATCCCCCATCCAAAAGCTAGGTCAAACCACTCATATAATATTGTGTCCAAAGTAACCCAACCAAATATATTTCCCAACTCTTTGAGGCCAAGAAGTCCCATTAATAACTTTAAGGAAGTTCTTCCACATAGATAAAGAGGACTTGGACATATTCATAAAGAAATCCGCAATAAATCAAATATTAGGAATGAATAACTCAAGTAAAGATGCATGATAATAGAAAGTAGTAGATTATGATGTGTATCTAGTTTTAACAAAGGTTTAGGAACTCACAATCTAGGTTTTAGGTTAAAAACCTAGAAAAGTACCAAACCCTAGAGGTGTTGAGGAAGATGAAGATGATCTTTAGACTTGAGATTCTTGGTTGAAATCTTTGATTGGGGAAGATTGATTCTTGCAATAAATGTAGTGGATGATGGTTGGAATGCTTCTTGAATCGATTTTGAGGAGTAATAAGGGAGGAGAGAATTTTGAGAGAAAGTAGATGGAGGAGTAAATGAGAAATGGGGCTGAAATCCCCTTTTAATTCGTCAGGGTTCGCGTGTGGGTCGTTGTGCGGTTTGACATGCGTGGTCATCTGCGTCGGCCGCTGAAATTTCTTGACGGATAGAGCCCTGCGCGGTTTATGGCGCAGTCCACCCGCGCGGCCATCCGTGCGGGGCACTGTTTTCACTGCTTTCATCACTTCAAATTCGAAATTAGGGTGTTACAAGTTATCTTTTCCCGTTAATTCCAGTTAGGTCAGGGGTATACATCTACATACACACATACATACATATGTATACATCCCTTGAACCTCCCTCTACATACATATATACATACATACACACATACATAGACATGATATAGACATATACACACACACTTATATGCATACAACATACACATATATAAATGATATACATATATATGTACTATATACATACAAGCAATACATGATGTATATATACATATATGTATATACATATATATATATATACACATATATGCATCTATATACATACATACATACACACACACACACATATATATAAACATGTGTACATGGCATACACATACACACACAATTATATACATACGACATATACATACATACATGATATACATTTATATACTATATACATACAAGCAATACATACATGTATACAAAACATCTATAAATACATACATGCATAGACATGTACATACACATAGACATATACACACAACTATAAGCATACGACATATACATACATAAATGATATACATACATGTGCAATATACATAAAGTAATACATACATGTATACACTACATCTATATATAGATACATACATGCATAGACATGTAAACACATATAGACATATACACACAATTATATGCATACAACATATACATACATACATGATATACATTTATGTGTTATATACATACAAACAATACATTCATGTATACAATACATCTATATATACATACATGTATAGACATGTACACACATATAGACATATATATACACACACTTATATGCATACGACATACACGTATATACATGATATACATATATATATGTACTATATACATACAAGCAATACATATGTATACATATATATATATATATACACACATGCATGTTATACTATATAGACACATACGTACATACACATATAAACATGTACATGATATACACACACTTATATGCATACGACACACATACATACATACATCAATGGATCACCGATGAATTCCTTGGGAATTTTTTTTTAACAAATTTACGATGGATACTAGTTTTATTTCACTTTCCATTCCAATTTCTTTATGTCAACTCTTTATAAGTTAAAACCTTAGGCATCCAATTTCTAGGATACTAGTTTTATTTCACTTTCCATTCCTTTAGCCATCTTCAACGATAATTACATCATCACACTCGATCATGACTTGGTCAAACTTTTGATACTCTAGTATTAGAGTCTCATTTAGATCATACACTTGATAATACAAGTTTGCAACATTTTGCTTTATTTTCATCAACAATATTTACAAGTCGTTTGATGAATTTGATCCAAATTTATTGGATTTGCATGAAACATTCTTTGAGTATGAATCGATAGCATTACTATGGTTGAATAGACAATTGAAACGTAGTCAACCATCTCCATACCGATCCTCTTTTCTTTGGGACACCCTTACATTTCAAGGTATTTAACCTTTTCCATATGTCTTGATTTTCTTTCTCATGTGTGCACTTTTTGAAGTTACAAACCGATCGTGTGGCGTATTTTTCACTTCTAAATCACAACATTTTATGATACTCTACCAATAATGTTAGTTTGTGAATCAACATCTTCACCACCATGAGCACTTTATCATTTTAATAAAATGAGTGATCTATCTCATATTTTTATATAACACAGTTCTATAAAATTGTCATTTGATTTTGATTTATACAACTCAACATGTTGTACATTAATCGATTTTTTCCGTTTACTCGAGAAAATGAAGTTTATTGGTTTCGTGGGAACACTATTTGAATATCAATCAAACATCATTAGACTTTTAGTTTTCCAAACAAATTCATAGTTCATTAACTCAAACGTTCTCAAACAATGTTATGTGTATCAAAATTACACCAATTAAGAAAAAGAATTTCTTTTAAAACGACCATCTTTCATATTTGTCTTAAGATTGTTGGTAATCGAATATGTAAGAAAATGTTGAGGCCTGTGACAAGCACAGTTTCCTTAAGACAGATTCGTCCTCTCTTCCGTGCTAGAGACACTTGAACGTCTATCTCCCAGGAAACAACAACAACAACAACAACTACAACTACTAACTCTGGCAGCACAACCAGACTAACTAGACGAACCAAGATGTGTCGTCTCTTTATTACAATGTCTTACAACCAAGGAGAGTGGATAGAGTTTGAAACAATGATCATGGACTCTAGATAGAGAACTTCTCCAATCCCATTTCTCTTGATGCACATTTCAATCCATGAATCTTATTTATAGGTGATAAAAGTTATATGAAAGATTGTAACTTATGACAATTAAATTAAAAATCAATGACAATTAAATTTGAAATAAATTCAAAAATTCATGACAATTAAATTTGAAATATACTCAAATATTAAATCACAACCTTCCAATTTTTTCCTCAAATATATTTAAATAATGTTTAAGATTGTTGGTTTCATATATATTTTAATCATACATATATTTGTGCAAATTAAGCAACTGTTGGTTTAAGAAAATAAACAGAATTTGAGGCTCATGTTACACACGATTCCCTTAAACAGATTTGCCGTCTGTTCCCAGGGTACAATAGCGTGAGCAGTAGTACTGTCGGAGATGACCACTTGCCTGGAAAAGTCGCCAGAAAAAATTGTATGCAACAGAGATTTTTATAGAGTTGTATCATGTGTTTTGGAATGAAACCATACCCCCTATTTATAGTGAAGATTGAAACCAAAATAATTAATTCGTAATTAACCGATAATTAATCATTATAACCGAAATGATTAATTCGTAATTAACTGATAATTAAATGAATTAATTATTCATCTTCAATGCGTTTCAGTTACAAAAACCAAGTTGCGCGAGCTCGAGATTTCAGAGCAACATTTGTGTCCGCAGGTCTCGCCCACAAAATCCTCAATTGGAATCCTCAATCGGCACCCCCCTTGCGTGCAGGTAGGTGTTGGAGTAAAACCATTCAAATGAGCTTATAAACTTCTCACGCTTCCATGGTTATAAACCATTAAAATTTTGCTCTTTCTTCCTATGTGGGATACTTACCCACACCCACTTGGTTTTTTTTTTCTAAGTTCATCCAAGTACTCAACTTTGAGTATCGATATCTCATTCACACACACTCCGTTTTGGACATATTATACATCGTTTCGAAGCTCTCATATAGGAGAACACAAACCCACTAAGAGTTAATTATATATAATACGTATATATGTATTTAAATGTGTCCAAAGTTAGTAAAAAATATATATTTTTACTAAATTTTCCAACAATCCCCCACATGAATGGAAATCGATCTTTGCATACGAAAATTCCCTACGAAATTTCAAATAATCGAATCCTGCATAGGATAGGTAGGTGTTACCCTTTGAACCTTCCTTAGTGAAATACACTTGGTCTGCTAGCTGTCAGTAGACTCGATGCCTTTGAACTGAACTACCATTTATGTAGACGACAATACATTTCACACATGACTCTTCCTAACAAGGTCATATCCTCGTAGTCGTGTTCGTTATGGTCATGAACACTAGCCTGGTTCAGCGAGAGCTGTTAGGAATTGGGCCCCCAGAATTCCCTTCGAAGTGACCCCACTTCTCTCTCACATAGGTGATTTTCAATAATCATTAAAAGCCATACACTTAGCCTCACTATCACTTATTACAGAAACGGACTAAGAAGTTTATTAACTCCGCCACAGTGACCTCCCTCATTCATACAACTAGGTTGTCCTTTTGAACCCAGATCTTGGGACCTCCAGTCTTCTAGGTAAGGTTTCCTTTGTATGAATTAATCATTCAAGGGCTTTAGTCCCATTCCTCTCGACGACTTATAAACAAAATCTCTACTTAGGCCTTTCATAAGCGGATCCACAATGTTATCCTTTGACTTCACATAGTCAATCGTGATAACTCCAGTAGAGAGTAATTGTTGAATCTTATTATGTCTACGTCTAATGTGCCTATATTTCCAATTATAGGTTTTGGGTTCACTTTCCACCATGTAGGTGAGAAAGTCGGGACCAAACGATTTTTCAACCCTAGCTCGTTAACTTCTTCTAGGTTCCACCACTTCAGCCTCAGATAGAACTTCTTCATCCTCTCGAATAATTTATTTATCTTTAGAAGATGAGATTTGATCTTCCTTGTTCAAGCAAGGAAATACGTCTTGGAAGAATGAAACATTTCTTGATTCCATAATTGTATTCTTGTGTATCTCAGGATTTTTAGACTCATACACAAGAAACCGATAAGCACTACTATTTTGTGCGTATCCAATGAATACACAATCCACTGTTTTAGGTCCTAACTTTTGTACCTTAGGCGGAGGTACAACTACTTTAGAAAGGAACCCCCACACTCGTATGTACTTGTAAGATGGTTTCCTACCCATCCAAAGTTCATACGGTGTTTCATCCTGTATCTTGCGGGGTATCTTATTCAAAAGATAATTAGCTGACAAAATATCTTCCCCTACATGTTCTGACTTAAACCAGAACTAATTAACATGGCATTCACCATCTCTTTCAAGGTACGGTTCTTTCTCTCAGCAATACCATTTTGCTGTGGTGAGTAGGGTCCTGTGAATTCATGTCGAATTCCATTTTTAGAACAGAACTCAGCAAATGGTGAGACATACTCACCTCCCATATCACTTCTAACAACCTTGATTTTCTTATTAAGTTGATTTTCAAATTCATTTTTATACACGACAAACTTTTCTATCGCTTCATCTTTACTTTTAAGTAAATATATGTAGCAATATTTCGTGCTATTATTGATGAACGTGATAAAATATTTGTTCCCACCTCTAGTAGGAACCGATTTTAAATCACACACGTCAGTGTGAATTAAATCAAGGAGTTCGTTTTTCTTTCAACCGATTAGAAAGATGATCTAGTATGTTTGGCTTCTACACATGTGGGGAACTTGTGATTTGAGTCAATCTCAAATTTTGGTATGCAGTTTAATTTAATTAAACGTCGAATGGAATTAAAATTTACATGTCCTAAACGACCATGCCTAACATTTGGAAACTCAGGCATATAAACAGAACTAGAACTTGATTTTTTCATATCATTAACAACCATTAAATTTAGCTTGAACATGCCATTCAAGGCATATCCTTTACCCACATAAATACTACTTTTGGACAAAACAAACTTGTCTGAATCAAACACTAGTTTAAAACCAAACTTGTTTAATAACCACCCCGAAATGAGGTTCTTGTGAAGCTCCGATACATACAAAATATCTTTAAGCTTGAGCTCTTTCTCGGAAGTCATCTTCCAAATCACATCTCCAACACCCTTGACATCGGCGGTGGCGGCAATCCCCTTGAATAGCTTTTGCCAATCATCAACATCCTTGTAGGTGTTGAAGTTGCTCTTGTCATGACACACATGACGGGTAGCTCCGGTATTAATCTACCGTCCCCTAAAGTTTGCACCAATCACATTCACCTCTGAGACCATGGTCGTGAGTTTCATGGCCATAAAATCCATGATCATTGCCACCAAGTCCTCATTCACCATTTTTGCTTGACGCGAATTGTCCTTCTTAGGAAACTTGCATTCAGCAGCTTTGTGACCCGGTTGGCCACAATTATAGCACTTGAAATTCTTCTTGAAAGTTCCGTCTTAAGGGCCAAAACTCTTCCCTTTCCCTTTGCCTTTGTCAACCCTCTTGTCCTTGTTTTTGGAACAATACGAAAACACACCACAAGATCCTCCACAGACATCTCCTTTCGCTTCTACACATGTCGGACATTCGTCTCTAACATGACCCGACTCTTTGCACTCGTAACACAAGCGACCCTTGACGGGACAATCCTTATAAGCATTCCCGAGCTTTCCGCACTTAAAACAAGCCCCGGGAACAAAGTTGCATGGGCCGTAATGTTTGTTTCGACATTTGGAACACCACTTAGCCTTGGGCCTAGAGTCTGCTCTCCGGTGGTAGTTGTTGTTGTTGAACGGTCTCGGTTTCTTGGAGGCTAGAGAGTTTCCCTCCCACTTTCTCTTCTCGACTTGACAAGTACTTTCTTCCTTTTTCAAAGTATAAGCATCCTCCATTAGTTGTGCTTCCTCTATTGTCTCTCAGAGAGTAGAAGTCTTCGACACCCTAACCATAGACATCATGTCGGGCGGAAGCCCCTTAATGTAGGCTTTGATTTTCTCTTTCTCTGTTGGGACCAGGTGTCCCACCAACCCCAGCTTGTCCATAAATAACCGAGTGTACTCTTTCGCTGACCGGTTACCCATCTTTAAATTTAGAAATTCTTCCTTTATTCGGCCCATCGACCTCTCGTTGCAGTACTCTTCAAGAAGTTTCTCTTTGAATGTTGACCAAGACAATTGGGCCAATACAGTCGCCTCAAGGGAAGCGGAATACACATTCCACCAAGTGAGGGTCATCCCCCTCAACATTTGCGAGCCAAAAATCGATTTTTGTCCTTCTCCACACTCGCTTGATCGGAAAGCCTGCACCATTTCCCGAATCCAACCCACGCAGACTGACGGATCATCCGAACCTTTAAACTCTGGGGGTCGGCAACCCAGAAAGGCCTTGAACATGCTAGTTTTCGCCGCTTGCCCAACCCTCGGGGTTGTGGTAGCATCAGTAGGGATTACGGGTCCGGTACCCCCGGATCCCGCCACGGCAACGTTTTCGTCCACCGTTTCATGCCTACGGTTGATATGATTGTCCCGGTCCTCCAGAAGTTTCAAGAATAGTTCCTGTTGTTGCGCCATAGCTCGGTTCATGGCTGCCATCATTCTGTCCATCATTCTTGTCTTCGTCGTCACTTCTTCCAAAATGGGTTCTCTCGATTCTAGATTGCGTCAGGGAATATGTTCAGGGCCCCCGCCTATCACATTAACCGGACGTGAGGGCTCTTCCACCACGATCACCCGCGGTTGATCGGCCGTGGATGCCGTGGCATCTTGCCCTTCCTGTCTATTCCTGGTGGTAGCCATACCTGCCACACAAGGCCAGATACAGAATGAGAGGTGAACTGCACGAATAACATAAAAAAACGTACTATTACATTCACCAATTATCATAACAATAGTAGATCAAGTATGCTCACGTAAAACATATTCATAATAACGTTAGCTAAGTGAAATTATGAATACTTGATACGTAAGAGTTCTCATCACTATCGTTACAACTTTCAATTCACGTAAGTTCCGTCGACTTGAGACCTTCCTATCCTAGGAGTTCTACCCAAATCTCACAAGTCATAACTTAAAATCTCAGTTTAAGTATAGGCATCTTACATTCATACCTAGATCTCTTAAACTAATGCTCTGATACCAACTTGTAACATCCTAAAATTTGGGGTGAATTTAAAAATTGAAAATTCGGCTATATAACGTCTGTAATTGGTAGAAACCAATCTACCCAAAAAGGGAGATCCAATAACCTGTAAGATAAGAGTGCAACAACTAATCCAATGTACGCCAACCCAACACGGGGAACCAAGTATGGATATTACAACCCAAGAACAAATAAAGAATACAATTCAACAACCTAGTAATCTAACTTGTGCAAACAAAATTAATATCGGGTGTCGCTATTCTTCCAAAAGGTATAATCTCTATATACTTCAATATCGGTCACTATGTCATAAAAAAGACCGCTCTCGACCTCAAGGCTGTCCACTCAATCCCGACGTGTCCCACCGCTAGAGTGACCTGCCATACATGACAATCAAACAAGTGTTAGGCTAGAGCCTAGTGAGAACATATAAGTAGAAAATAATTTATACAATAAACCCGATTGAAGTCATGTTGCCGATCTAACCGTGAGCTAAATCAAAACAAATCCAATAAACCATTAGCATTCAGTAAATACTGACAACAATTCAAAACCACATAGCGAGCTCAACTACTCCAAGTCTATTGCTCGAAAAACATCAAGTCAACCACTCCAGGTCTATTCTTGAGAGTTCCTGAAACAGGGCAACTCGAGCACAGTGGGATTACACCATACTGTCCATGGAAGGTTGCCCGACCGTATAGGCCCACACCCTACTTACCATGGAGCTCGATGCCTATCCCGTGCCAAGGGTAACCAAATGTCCGGAAAAGACATTGGAATACCGTGCCTATGGATCCATTGCACTAAACCAAATACCAAACATGCCATCATAATCATATTAAATCATGCATGTAATTCATGAGACCGAATCCCAACTATAGAAGTTACTAACATGGTTCATCGCGCGTTAGTCAAGAAAACTTCATAAATACAATCCCCAACGACGATAATTTAATGATTCCGTTTTCAAAAGTCAACATGCCCAACAATTAGTCTGTTACACAAAATATTCCCAAAACACTAGTTTTCTCTTCATAGGATAACAAAATCCCAAGTGACAAATATTAGTTATCAAATAGGTATGTAAACATTGGAAATCATTAATTTCCTTACAATACTACCCCATAAAGCTTTGTCTAATCCAACAACCGTAATATCTCCAAAACTCATAGTTAGGTCAAAAACCCAACAAAACCCAAATGTGATTAAAAGATATAGATGAGTTCATAAATACATAAACCCTAGTATTTATAATAGAGAAAAGGTTAAGAAAACTCACCTTGAATGATTGCAAAGAAACCCTAAGTTAGCACACTTGAGTGTAGAATGAGGAAGGAAACTTGGTACACCCAACTACAATATCTAAATCACTTCACCAACCTAAACAACCCAAAATAAATGCAAGTAAGATACCCAAATGGTAGCATTGAATGATGAAAGAGAGAAACCCTACCTTAAACTCTTCCAAAATCGCACCTTCAAAATATTCCAAACTGAAATAATGAACTCAAAATCGGATGAAAAGGCATTTAAAGCCCTGCACCCCGATCGCGACATTGCCTAGCGAGAATGACATGGTCATTCTCGCGTGGCATAGTCTCCCGCGTTGAGTATCACACGGTACAACCTCGGCAGCATTACCCTGCGAGAGTGACACATATCATTCTCGCCGGGCATAGTCGCGCCCCGACCCAAACTCGCGGTACATCCTTAGAGATTGTGCCCCACGAGAGTGACCTCTGTCATAATCGCGGGCACAGTCGCCCAGATGTCCCGAAACCCAATTTCTTCCATTTTTCAACCCGAAGACTCCGGTTTCAAAACTAAGCAATCCCAAATGGAAAAACCAGCTCCGGGAACGTACCTAGAACACGGGTGTTACATTTTTGCACTGGTATGGTAGCAATTGGGGTTACTGAAGTGTCCATCATTCGGCATGAACAAGTTATAGAGAGATTTGGTCTTGAAATTTTATCGATTGATTTATAAAATTACACGATACAACTCTCTAAAAATATCTGCTGCATACAATTTTTTTCGACGACTTTTTTAGGCA
This sequence comes from Arctium minus, assembly GCA_954870635.1. NCBI lineage: Eukaryota > Viridiplantae > Streptophyta > Magnoliopsida > Asterales > Asteraceae > Arctium > Arctium minus. The sequence continues at coordinate 163,100,486 of OX941081.1, forward strand.
AGTGGTTATCTCCGGCAGTACTACTGCTCATGTTGTTGTACCCTGGGAACAGACGGCAAATCTATTTAAGGGAATCAATGGTGGTCACTTCAGTAATCCCGACTGCTACCATACTGATGCAAAACACCATGTCTAATTACGCAACTGTTACCACACCAGTGCCAAAAACCATGGCTAATCACGGTGAGAGACCGGAAAAGTTTTATGGTCTGAATTTCAAGAGGTGGCAGCAAAAGATGTTCTTCTACCTGACCACATTGAATCTGGCTCGGTTCCTTACTAAAATTGTTCCTCAAATTGGTGAAGGAGAGGCCGACGCTAAATTTGTGAGTGCGGTTGAGGCTTGGAAGCACTCGGAACTTCTGTGTCGCAACTATGTGTATGGATCCGCAATGTTATCCTTTGACTTCACATAGTCAATCGTGATAACTCTAGTAAAGAGTAATTGTCGAATCGTATTATGTCTACGTCTAATGTGCCTAGATTTCCCATTATACATTGTACTTTGAGCTCTACCAATTGCCAATTGGCTATCACAATGTATACAAATGGTCGTTACCGGCTTAGGCCATCTGGGAATATCTTCCATAAACTTACGTAGTCACTCTTCCTCTTCACCACATTTATCCAAGGCGATAAATTCAGATTCCATCGTGCATCTAGCTATAACAGTTTGCTTGGATAATTTCCAAGATATAACCGCACCTCTAAGTGTAAACACATATCCACTTGTAGATCTGGAATCCCATATGTCAGATATCCATTTTTCATCGTTGTATCCTTCGATCACAGCTGGATATCTTCCATAATGCAGTCCATACTCACGTGTGTATCTCAGATATCTTAACAATCTAGTAATACTCTTCCAATGTTCAAAACTGAGATTACTAGTATACCTACTTAGCCTGTTCTCTGCATAAGCTAAGTCAGGACTAGTACAACTCATAAGATACATTAGACTGCCAATTATTCTTAAGTATTCCACTTGTGCAACACTATCCTCTCTATTTTTAAATAGATGTTGACTAGTGTCAATCGGAGTTCTAGCTATACTAGTATCTCCTTCATTAAATTTCTCAAGAATCTTGTCCATGTAATGTGTTTGATTTAACACTAGAACATTATGGGGTTCTTGTGATCTTGACCCCAAGAATCGCATCCGCTAAACCCATGTCTTTCATGTCAAACATAGATTTCAACATATCCTTCGTGGACCTTATCATATTTTCATCACTGCCAATGATAAGCATATCATCAATATATAAACACATTATGACATAACCATGAGTGGTGTCTTTCATATAAACACATTTATCACACTCACTTATCTTAAAACCGCTTTCTAACATGGCTTGATCAAACTTTTAATGCCATTGCTTTGGAGCTTGATTTAGGCCATACAAAGAATTAATAAGTTTACAAACCTTGTTCTCTTGTCCTGGGGCAACGAATCCCTCAGGCTGCTCCTTATATATTTCTTCTTCTAAATCTCGATTTAGAAAATCAATTTTCACATCCATTTGGTGAATTTGCATATTTCTAATGGCTGCAATAGCTAGCACCAACCTAATGGATGTTATTCTTGTTACCGACGAATATGTATCGAAATAATCTAGACCTTCCTTTTGTTCATATCCTTTGATTACTAATCTTACCTTGTATTTGTCAATATTGCCAACAACTTTCATCTTTCTCTTAAAGATCAAACGGTAACCTAGTGGCTTATATCCCGGAGGTAGGTCCACTAGTTCCCATGTTTGGTTTTGTAAGATAGATTATATGTCACTCTTGATGGCTTCTTTCCATTGAGGTCCCTCTGAAGACGTAACCGCCTCACGATAGGTTTTGGGTTCACCTTCCACCATGTAGGTGAGAAAGTCGAGACCAAACGATTTTTCAACCCTAGCTCGTTTACTTCTTCTAGGTTCCACCACTTCAGCCTCAGATAGAACTTGTTCATCCTCTCGAACAATTTCTTTATCTTTAGAAGATGAGATTTGATCTTCCTTGTTCAAGCAAGGAAATACGTTTTCGAAGAATGAAGCATTTCTTGATTCCATAATTGTATTCTTGTGTATCTCAAGATTTTTAGACTCATATACAAGAAACCGATAAGCACTACTATTTTGTGTGTATCCAATGAATACACAATCCACTGTTTTAGGTCCTAACTTTTGTACCTTAGGCAGAGGTACAACTACTTTAGAAAGGCACCCCCACACTCGTATGTACTTGTAAGATGGTTTCCTACCCATCTAAAGTTCATATGGTGTTTCATCCTGTTTCCTGCGGGGTATCTTATTCAAAAGATAATTAGCCGACAAAATAGCTTCCCCCCAAATGTTCTGACTTAAACCAGAACTAATTAACATGGCATTCACCATCTCTTTCAAGGCACGGTTCTTTCTCTCAGCAATATCATTTTGTTGTGGTGAGTAGGGTCCTGTGAATTCATGTCGAATTCCATTTTTAGAACAGAACTCAGCAAATGGTGAGACATACTCACCTCCCCTATCACTTCTAACGACCTTGATTTTCTTATTAAGTTGATTTTCAACTCCATTTTTATACACGACAAACTTGTCTATTGTTTCATCTTTACTTTTAAGTAAATATATGTAGCAATATTTCGTGCTATCATCGATGAACGTGATAAAATATTTGTTCCCACCTCTAGTAGGAACCGATTTTAAATCACACACGTCAGTGTGAATTAAATCAAGGGGTTCAATTTTTCTTTCAACCGATTGGAAAAATGATCTAGTAAGTTTGGCTTCTACACATGTGGGGCACTTGTGATTTGAGTCAATGTCAAATTTTGGTATGCAGTTTAATTTAATTAAACGTCGAATGGAATTAAAATTTACATGTCCTAAACGGCCATGCCAAACATTTGGAAACTCAAGCATATAAGCAGAACTAGAACTTTCTTTATCCATATCATTAACAACCATTGCATTTAGCTTGAACATGCCATTCAAGGCATATCCATTACCCACATACATACCACTTTTGGAAAAAACAAACTTGTCCGACTCAAACACTAGTTTAAAACCAAACTTGTTTAACAACCACCCCGAAACGAGGTTCTTGCGAAGCTCTGGTATATACAAAATATCCTTAAGCTTGAGATATTTCTTGGAAGTCATCTTCAAAATCACATCTCCAACACACTTGACATCGGCGGTGGCGGCATTCCCCATGAATAACTTTTGCCCATCATCAACATCCTTGTAGGTGTTGAAGTTCCTCTTGTCATGAAACACATGATGGGTAGCTATGTTATCAATCTACCATTCCCTAGAGTTTGCACCAATCACATTCACCTCCGAGACCATGGCCGTAAAATCCATGATCATTGCCACCAAGTCCTCGTTCACCATGTTTGCTTGACGTGAATTGTCCTTCTTAGGCAACTTGCATTCAGCAACTTTGTGACCCAGTTGGCCACAATTATAGTACTTGAACTTCTTCTTGAAAGTTCCTTCTTGAGGGCCAAGACTCTTCCCTTTCCCTTTCCCTTTGCCTTTGTCAACCCTCTTGCCCTTGTTTTGGGAAGATTGACCAACTTACATCACATTAGCTTTTGAAGTGCCGGCATTATATCCATCCTTCAATGCCATTCGGTTTTCTTTTCCAATACGAAGGCGCACCACAAGCTCCTCCATAGACATCTCCTTTCGCTGATGCTTAAGGTAATTCTTGAAGTCTATCCAACAAGGAGGTGGCTTTTCAATCATCGTTGCAACTTGGAATGTTTCACTGAGAATCATCCCTTCGGCAAGTATATCATGCAATATCACTTGAAGATCTTGAACTTGACTCATCACAGTTTTCGAGTCAATCATTTTGAAATCCAAGAATCAAGCAACAACATGTTTCTTGGTTCCCGCATCTTCGGTCTTATACATCCGATCCAAAGACTCCCAAAGTTCCTTAGTCGTGGTTACTTTGCATTACACATTGTAAAGCGGATCGGCTAGCCCGTTCAACACATAGTTGCTGCACAGAAATTCCGAGTGTTTCCAATCCTCAACCACGCTCACAGATTGAGCGTCGGCCTCTCCTTCACCAATTTGAGGAGCAATTTCAGCAAGGAACCGAGGCAGATTCAATGTGGTCAGGTAGAATAACATCTTTTGCTGCCACCTCTTGAAATTTAGACCAGAAAACTTTTCCGGTCTCTCAACGTGATTAGCCATGGTGTTTGGCACTAGTGTGGTAGCAGTTGCATGATTAGCCATAGTGTTTTGCACCGGTATGGTAGCAGTTGGGGTTACTGAAGTGTCCACCATTCTGGAAAAAAGTTTCCACATGAACAGTTAGTACCGCTATATCAATCTGTTTACATAAACATAAAAAGAATTAAATCGAAACAAACTCGATTGACAATATGTTGTGAAGTCAAGAAACCATAAAATTATGATTATGCAATAAAAGATGGTCGTTTTGAAAGAAATTAATTTTCTTAATTGGTGTAATTTTTTGCTACATATAACATTGTTTGAGTAACCACAAGGCTTGTGGCATACTGGTTAAGGCATGTGGGGGATGTGGTGGGATATCCCATCCACCCCGCGTTCGAATCCAGGCGTACGCAACCTGTGACCACTGGGGTTTATCCAGGGTTGTCGCTTTAACAGTCAAATATTGCCAGGGATTAGTCTAGGTTGTGCCTAGGATACCCTTTCAAAATAAAAATATTGTTTGAGGAGGATTGGGTTAGTGAACTATGACTTTGTTCAGAAAACTAAGGGGTCGTTTGGTTCATGGAATTGGACCACCATTTGAAGGAATTGGGATGACCAATTCCATTGACCAAATTCCAAGCGTACGTTTGATTCGCGGAATGAAAGCGATGGAATCCTTCCAATTCTATTGAATTCCACACCTTAAAGAATTCATCATACATTGGCTTAAGTGAAGGAATTGAATTCCTACCAACCAAACGCTTGGTCAAATTCCATCAAATTCCATTCCAATTTCTTCAAAGTCAAATTCATTCGATGGATTCCAATTCCATTCCATTATGTGAACCAAACGCCCTCTAAAAGTTTAATGAAGTTTGATTGATATTCAAATAGTGTTCCCACGAAACCAATAAACTTCATTTTCTTGAGTAAACTGAAAAAATCGATTAATGTACAACATGTTGAGTTGTATAAATCAAAATCAAATGACAATTTTATAGAATCGTGTTCTATAAAAATAAGCGATAGATCACTCATTTTATTAAAATGATAAAGTGATCATGGTGGTGAAGACGTTGATTCACAAATTAACATTGTTGGTAAAGTAACCTAAAATGTTGTGATTTAGAAGTGAGAAATACGCTATGCGATCGACTTGTAACTTCTAAAAATACGCCAATGAGAAAGAAAATCAAGACATATGGAAAGGCTAAATACCTTGAAATGTGGGAGTGTCTTGCCAAATAAATGAGGATTGGTATGAAGATGTGTCAGGATCGAATTCTTAACAAGAATAAAGTCTCAGAAACAATATCAAAGAAGTTGCGGAATAACACTTTGATATTCAATGTAACAGTAAACAAACAGTATATGATTAACAACTTGTAAACTTGTATTCAATGATCAAATCACAGAATTACACACTCAACCTCAATCTTGAAGAACAAACTCTTTCAAGACGAATTCTACTTCTCTAGAATTAGGATCTATGCCTTGAGGTTGATTCTCTCTAAACAAAAACTTTAAAAAAAATTGAATTATTCTAAACTATTCTATCAATTCTATACATATACTGAATAAAAGATAATTACAATAAATAAAATATCTTCAGTATATCTTCCATGAATATCTTCAAGCTTTCCATAATCTTTAGTCCATCCAGCTGTCATCCTTCTATGCGAATTCTTTATCACATAAGCAGCATTATTCTTCAGCAGCATTAATACTCTGAGCAGTATTAACTCTAGCAGTACTAACCATGCTCAGCAGCATTAATCTCTTCAAGAAGTACTAACTTTGAACTAGCAGTACTAATCTTGTTGAGCAACATTAACCATCAACTAGCAGTATTAATCACAGAAATACTAACTAGAAGTATTAACTGTTTTCTTCTAGCAGCATTAACTTTACTTGTGCTTGTACTTGTGCAATTTCTTCAGTTCCCAACAATCTCCCCCTAACTTGACTTTTAGGAAGAGAAGTCAAGTTCTTCAAATCTTCTTCAAGATGCTCCCAAAACTCTATAATGGCCTAAATTCCAGTATTTGCATCCAACCCCAAACTCTGATTAATTGTTCTTTGGATCAAATATTTAGCCATTTCTGAATCTGGAATACACCCTAGCTTCTTTTTCAGCATGGCATGAAGCTTCAATCTGCTATGGTTGTACACCCTATCCACTAGGAAGTACTCAGTGTGATTTAAATCCAAAGTCACTGCATATACTCCACTAGTTTCATATAGAGTCCAATTATTCACTGTTTGAAAGACATTTCTTATTACCTCCTCTACTTCATCAGGCTTGAACATCATACACAGATACTCCATTACCAGCTTTTTAATTGAAATCACTGGAGCTTTCAGTTCATCTGCATATAACTTCATCCCTATTTCAAACATTTCTTCAATATCAGACCTTGAACAGGTTCTGACAATCTTATTCCAAGTGCTGTACACTTCATATTTCTCATCTTTTCTCTTCAGCCTGATGTAATCCTTGCCATCCACCTCCATGATATCCCAGTGAATGACTTCAGGAGGTTTAACCCCTACAGGTTCAGCTGAAATTGGTTCAGGCACTTTGTCCATCACTACCATGTACATTTTGACATCCTCAGTACTTGTAGGTTCTTGCATTTTAGATGACTCAGGTGCCTCTTCTTCTTCAGCAACCTTTTCAGCCTCTTCTTCCACTATTCTAGGCTTCTTTATAGTCTTTCTCCTGGCAATCATCTTTGTTCTTTTCAAAGATCTTAAACTTTCACCAATTGTTTCTTCCTTTTCTGGAGTTTCTTGCTCATCAGGGAATGGTTTTTGTAAGAAATCATTGCTTTCTTTCATGTTGATCTCCCCCTTTTTGGGAGCATCATTCAAAGGGTTCCTCCTTCTAAGCACAAATTGCTTTTTCTTCTTTTGGAGAATCAATTTTCTGACCATTTGCTTTAAGTTGAGGATCTGCTCTTGTTGTGACAGAACTATCAGCTTTAATTCTTCTATATCTTGGCCCTATTTGATCACATCCCTGTTGATGTTGGCCATTGTGTCCATCAATTCAAGATAGTCATATCTGTCCTCACCTTCTCCAGGAGTGTTACCCCCTATTGAAGGATCATGGGATCTTTTATTAGTGGAAGTCTTCTACCTAGCAGAAGCACTATCCACCCCCGTGGTTTCTTGGCGCCTGGGACCTTTGAATGATTGCTCATTCAAAGTTGCCATGGGGGAGGTCTTAGTTATGTTACCACTGTCCTTCTCTGTGCTAGCAGAAGTAGTGGCAGCCTCAACACCCATATACTCAACCCTCTCCTCAGTGAGCACCTCCTTGGGGTTGGGAGACACCCCTTTGGTTTCCCTGTAGATATTCTCTAAGGGAGAATCCTCCCTTAGAAGGCTTAAAGGCTTAGTGGGGGAAGGTACAAGAAGGGAAGGAGCCTTCTTTACCTGTTTCCTTTTGTATGTTTGGGTGATTGGTGAGGTTGGTTTATCAAGAAGAGACTGGGGAATTGATTTAGAGTGGGAAGGTTGGGATTGGCTAGCAGTGGGATGGTCTAATGGGGGCCTTCATCAGTGTGGGACACCACCATCATTGTAGAGAACAATGAGGTGTCAACTTCTTCCGAGTCCCCTGTAGATCTTCTCATATTTGAGAAAACTTTGCCTTTAGGGGGTTTTGGTACATATATTCCATCACAATGAGGTATATCCGTCAATTCGTGGGTGATAACTGCTTGAACAAACCTGGGGTACATATAAAAGCTCTTTTTGTTTTCCAAGTTTGAGACAAGATCATTGAAAATCATTTTAGAAAAATTGTATTTTCTGGCAGTGGCCAAGCACACCAAAGCATAAGCAATGGTGCTACTGAACTCACTCCATCCAGTAGTCTTTTTAGAGATACAGTGCATAAGGGTATGGACAAAGAAACGCCATTGGGGTGAAAATTTGGCTTTTGAGAACTTGAACACACCCAATGGGCCTCCATACCCCATTCTTGTAAGAGTAGAAAATAGTTCATCATTAGAGATAGAAGTTATACCAGAGGCATCGTCTAGACGTAGACTGATGCGAATTACCTCTTCAGTAACTGTCAAGGGCTTGCCACACACCTTTGTCTTGATCATTTGAACACCATTCTCAGTAACAATAGTGGCATGTGCCCAGAATTTCCTTTGATGCTCGATAAAGAATGATGGCGATACAGTGAGAGCATGGGCAATGTGGGTTGTCTTGAGGAAATCCACAATCTGGTGGAAACCAGCGGCTTGTTTGGGCTTCAGTAGCATCGCGATTTCATTGTGCTCGTCTATGAAAGTCATTGATGCCATTGATCTTGGACGTTCTTGCCTGAAAACTTTGAACTTGAGAGAGAAAGGGTTTAGAGCGCAAGTGAACAGTATGCAAAGAGTCGTTATGAACTTTTTAGGCGGGCAAAGGGTATTTATAGTATTCGGGACATAAGCAGTATTAACTAGCAAGCAGTATTAACGGAGAGCAGTATTAACCACTAGCAGTAGTAACTAACGAGCAGTATTAACTGAGAGCAGTATTAAGCACTAGCAGTATTAACTAACTAGCAGTATTAACTGAGAGCAGTATTAACCACTAGCAGTATTAACTAACTAGCAGTATTAACTGAGAGCAGTATTAACCACTAGCAGTATTAACTGTGCACTGGCAGTATTAACCATACTTACTCTTTTAAGCTTGTGATACACTGAGTACTGCTATATATATCCTGAAAAAGAAGATTAGTAATACCAAATAAAACCAATATACGGGTATTTAACCACTTTTTGAGAAGGAACTTATTCAGAGTTGATCATTCCCACACTTGTTACCAAGAAAGTGAACCTACCCACATCAAAGGCTTTGGTGAATAGATCAGCAAACTGGTTATCAGTATGAACTTTCACAACTTGAATAAGTTTCTTTTCATTACAGTCTCTTATAAAGTGATACCTGATCTCAATGTGCTTTGTCTTTGAGTGCTTGACAGGATTATTCACAATGCTAATAGCACTGCTATTATCAATAAAAATTGGAGTGTGTAGAAAGGTTACTCCATAGTCCAGCATTTGATTCTGAATCCATAAGACTTGAGAACAGCAACTAGCAGCTGCTATGTACTCTGCCTCTGTTGTGGATGTGGACACTATGGTTTGTTTCTTGCACTGCCATGACACTAGTCTTGCACCCAAAAACTGACATCCTCCAGAAGTAGATTTTCTGTCTAAGTTTGCTCCACCTAGATCACTGTCTGAGTATGCAAGTAGGTAAAATGGTGAGTCATGAGGATACCAAAGTCCCAATCTGGGTTGCCCTTTGAGATATCTGAATATCCTCTTAACAGCTTGATAGTGAGATTGCTTTGGCCTAACTTGGAATCTTGCACATACACATACTGGAAACATAATATCTGGCCTAGAGGCTGTAAGATACATGAGAGAGCCAATCATGGACCTATAATGATGAACATCCATATCCTCCCCCTCAAGATCTGATGTTATCTGCTTGTGTGTCTCCATAGGTGTGCTGGCAGGTTTTGAATCTGAGAAACCAAACTTGGTTAGAATATCCTGCACATACTTGGACTGACAGATAAAGATACCATTTGACTTCTGTTGAACTTGGAGTCCAAGGAAGAAGGTAAGTTCCCCCATGGAACTCATTTTGAACCTTTGATGCATTAGTCCCTCAAACTCCTTGCACATGTTGTCTCTTGTAGATCCAAAGATAATATCATCAACATAGATTTGGACCAGCAAAATATCCTTCTTCTTTCTCTTGACAAATAGAGTCTTATCAATGACTCCTCTTTCAAAGCCATTTTCCAGGAGATAGGATGACAGAGTGTCATACCATGCTCTTGGAGCTTGATGTAGTCCATAAAGTGCTTTCTTCTATTTGTATACCCTGTCTGGATAGCTTGGGTTTTCAAACCCTGGTGGTTGACAGATATATACTTCTTCTTCAATTGAGCCATAAAGAAATGCACTTTTGACATCCATTTGATAGACTTTGAATTTCATATAGGAAGCATAAGCCAGAAATAATCTAATTGCTTCTATCCTAGCCACAGGTGCAAATACTTCTTCATAGTCTATTCCCTCTTCTTGTGTATACCCTTGAGCCACCAACCTTGCTTTGTTCCTTATTACTATGCCTCTTTCATCTCTCTTATTTCTGAAGACCCATTTTGTTCCTATTGCTCTTTGGCCTTTAGGAAGGTCTACCAGATCCCAAATATCTTGCAGCTTGAACTGCAATAGCTCTTCTTGCATGGCTTCTATCCAACTGGACTCTTTCATAGCATCATGTACCTTCTTAGGCTCAAGCTGGGATAAAAAGCAAGAGAGCACTGTATGCTGTTGGTCTTGCATTTCTTCCAGCCTACTTTGATTTCTAGTCATCATAGGAGAAGATATATCTCCATTTACCAGCTGTGGAGGACGATTCTTTTGAGTTCTGGTGTGATGACTAGGTTCTTCATTAAGTCCCACCTCTAGATTTGAGTCATTCAACTCAACTGAGGTGTTTTCAGAAGCTGCTTCTTGTTCTTGATTTTCTTGATTCTCCTCATCTCTACTTTCCTCTTCACTCTGATTTGGTTCAGTAGATGGTTCCTTTTCATAGTCTTCAACAGAATCCACTGTTGGTATGGGAAAGATCACAGATTGATATATAATATCTTGAACTTGTGTAGTTCCTGATTCTCCACTCCCTGAACCTGTATAATCATCACTACTGAAACCAAAAGAGTTAGTTAGTGAATCAATGTCAAATAGCCACTGAGGACCAGACCCAATAGGATTTGGTGTGTTCTCATTGCATTTGACATTGTCACTTTCTTCAATTATTCTAGAAGAAGAGTTAAAAACTCTGTAAGCCTTACTCTGAGATGAGTAACCAACAAGAAATCCATCATCTGCTTTGCTATCAAACTTACCTAAGTGAGATTTGGTATTGAGAATTGTACAAGGACACCCAAAAGGTTTGAAAAATCCAATGAAAGGTTTTCTTTTATTTAAAAGCTCATAAGGGGTCTTGTTCTTTGGCTTGACCACTAGAACTTTGTTTTGGACATAACAGGCAGTATTAACTGCTTCAGCCCAGAACGTAATTGGCAGTTTTGAATCAGCCAACAGAGATCTAGCAGCCTCTATTAGTGTCCTATTCCTCCTCTCAGCAACTCCATTCTGTTGAGGAGTCCTAGGGGCACTATATTGTCTCTCAATTCCTTTTTCTTCACAAAAGGTGTTTAGATCAAGATTTTTAAATTCATTTCCATTGTCTGATCTAATGACTTTTACTCTTTGATTAGTTTGGTTTTCAATTCTTAGGATAAAGGATTTGATCAGTCCACTTGTCTCATCCTTAGTCCTTAGAAAATATACTCAGGTAAATCTAGAGTAATCATCAACAATAACCAAGCAGTAAGATTTCTTGCCTATACTCATAACATTTGTAGGACCAAACAGATCCATATGTAATAACTGGAGACAAGAAGAGATTGTATTTATCTCTTTGGTCTTATGAGAAGTTTTGTGCTGTTTGCCTTTAAGACATGCAACACAATGATCATCACATGAAAAGACTTTTGAAGGTAAACCTCTTACAAGGTTGTTTTTAACAAGTTTGTTCATGGTCTTGAAATTCATGTGACACATCCTTCTGTGCCATAGAGAGGATTCATCCACAGAAGCTTTTGAAACAAGACAGTTCAGGGATGAATCACCAGAAACATTGTCCATATCTAGACAATAAACATTGTCCTTTCTTGGAGTTCTAAGTAGTATCATGCTTTCATCAACTACCTTGAACCCTGGAGCAAGGATCATACACTCTGTATTAGTAAATAATATGTTATGTTGTTTGTCACAAACCTGTGATACACTTAACAGGTTGTACTTCAATTGATCAACATAGTAGACATCCTCAAATGTCATCTTACCTTTTGTAACATTACCTTTTCCACTTATTTTACCACCAGTAAGATTATCTCCAAATGCAACATGTCCTCCATTGATATGCTTGAAATCCTGAAGGCATGACATGTTGCCTGTCATGTGCCTAGAGCAACCACTATCAACATGCCATATGCTCTTTTCCTTGAGTTGTTGGTTGCCCTGCACATATAATAAATCAGTTAGTATGAAATAGGAACCCAAGCCAAAGTGGTCTTGGGTACCCCTTTCTCATCAAAATATTTACATTCTTTCTTGACAAGATTTTTAAACTTTGACTCCTCATTTCTGGAGTACTTTGTCACAATGATTGGTTTGGAAACACATTTGCTAGAAGCAGTACTGGTTTTAGAAGTACTAACTGTATTAGCAGCACTTGCATGCTTAGCAGTACTAACTTTGTTAGAAGCAGTAATTGTGTTAGCAGCAGTAACTGTGTTAGCAGTATTAAAATTTTCAGCAGTACTAACACTGGTAGCAGCAGTAATGCTTCTAGCAGCACTATCTCTGTCAGCAGTACTAACAGTTTTAGTGCTTCTAGGCACCCATATTTTGATACTTTCTTTTAAAACCTTTTTCTTCATGGGTCCTTTGGTTTCAACAGATTTCTTCCCCACATGTTTCTTTCCAGCCTTCCTATAACGGTTTTTGCACAAATCTTTGAAAGTTCATCTGTTGGTTAATAGGATTGAAGAAACAGTACTTAGCCAAATGATTCAACTTGCCACATATGAAACAGGGTTTTGGTCTGATTATTTTATTCAGATCAACTCCTTGTTTCTGAGCCCATTGATTATTCCAGTTTCTTTGGTTACCTCTTTTTATATCATAATTTAGGCTCTTAGATTTATTGCAAACACACTATTTACAAGATCCAGGATTCACAACAGTGGTTTGTTTGTAATGGACCTTGTTATCCTCTCCTTTGGTCTTCTCTATCTCCTTGGACTTGACCCAGATTTTTCCACATCCCTCATTGGTGATAATGTTGTTTTCTAATGGTATCTCTTTACTCACAGCATTATTCCTATTCTCACTGGCTTCTTTCTCAGTCAAATCTTTAACTACTACCTTATCCAAAGGATCTACCTTAAATGCTTCATCAGACAAGTCCTTTTTCTCCTTGGTCTCTAACAAGTCTGATGTAGGAGAGATATAGTTGTTGTTGTAAGGAGGGGGTGTGTTGTTATATCCAATATCAGGCTTCATCTTATCATGAATCTGAGCTTTTAGAAGAGAATCCATTGCTTTTGAAGCATATGAAAACTTTTCTATATCAATCTTAACCTTAGATAGTTCCTCTTTCAACCTATCATTCTCTTCAATGGACTTAGACAGTTTGGTCTCTAACTCATTCTTTTCCCACTTCCAATAGTTTGTGTCATAAGAGTGTTGAAGCTCATTGGCTTGAAAGCCTTTGATTTGTTCTTCAAACCTCTCAACTATTAACACATAATCTCTTCTGTCCTTTTCTATACTTTTGAGGTCATCACACATGTTTTGGTTGTGATCCCTGTACCTTTTGACAGTGTCTATGCAAGATTGAGTACACAGATTAGAAATTACCTCAGAGGGAAGATCAGACACCTCTGCCATAAGAGCTTGATTCTGAATGGCTTCCTCAGCTTGGTCACTCCAGTCAAACCCCATTCCTTGTTGAGAAACAAGGGCTTGAGCAGAGTTCTTGTTTTTATTGTAGCCTCCATTCTTAGCTTGTTGGTGGTTGTTGTTTGGAACACCACTTCTGCACTCTCTAGCAAAGTGTCCCTTCATGTGGCACTTATAACATTCCACCTTTGTCTTGTCAAAACCAGTTTCATCTTCTCTTCTTTGAGAGAAGTTGTTCCTCCCTGCTCTTTTAATAAACTTCTTCACCCTCATAGATAACATGGCCATCTGCCATTTAATGTCCATCTCCTCCAGGTCATCAGGGTGAATTTGTTCCAGATCATCATTAATCAATGAATTGTTGCTGTGACTAGACAAAAAGGCTTCAAAGACAGTTTCAGTGCCTTTTTCTGAATTCACTCCACTGGCAGCACTAACTGCTTCAGGGTTGGCAGTAGTATCAGTAGATGCTGATAGAAGTGCAGCATTGTGGATATACCCAGTGGGCTTCTTCTTGGTTTCTACCTCAGTTTCAAAAACTCTTAGATCATTATATAGATCATCAAGTTCCTTCTCTTCCAGATTGTCACTCTGTCTATATGAGACAGTGTACATAGTCCATTCATCCCCAAGAGATCTGAGGAACTTTCTGTTGATATCATCTTGCTCCATGTTCACTCCTACAGTAGCCAGTTCACCAATGAGCTTGTTGAACCTATCAAGAGTTTGAGTCATAGACTCATTCTTTGAAGAAGTGAAGTTCTCATATTGCTGCTTTAGAACATCTCTTTGATTTCTTTTGATGCTTTTAGTTCCAGCAAATCTTTTCTCTAGAGTATTCCAGAGAATCTGAGCATCAGTGCAGTTGCAAAATCGATGCTGATATTCATTGGGGATGGCCAAGAGCAGAGTGCTTAAGGCCTTCATCTCTGTCTGTCTAATCTTCCTCTCACCATCTGTCTTTGGTGGAGGTCTTTTCCCATCTGGTCCAATCTTTCCTGCTTCAGAAGGACCATTCTCAATGATATCCCACATTGAGTAGTCAGTGAGAAGAATGTATTGCCTAATTCTGATCTTCCACATGTCAAACTCACTGGGTTTGAGCATTGGAACCTTAGAGACCAGAGTGCTGTTTGATTCTGCAAAGTTTTCCATGATGAATGACTAGATGTTTCTGAGAGAACAGGCTCTGATACCACTTGTCAGGATCGAATTCTTAACACGAATAAAGTCTCAGAAACAATATCAAAGAAGTTGCGGAATAACACTTTGATATTCAATGTAACAGTAAACAAATAGTATATGATTAACAACTTGTAAACTTGTATTCAATGATCAAATCACAGAATTACACACTCAACCTCAATCTTGAAGAACAAACTCTTTCAAGACGAATTCTACTTCTCTAGAATTAGGATCTATGCCTTGAGGTTGATTCTCTCTAAACAAAAACTTTAAAAAAATTTGAATTATTCTAAACTATTCTATCAATTCTATACATATACTGAATAAAAGATAATTACAATAAATAAAATATCTTCAGTATATCTTTCATGAATATCTTCAAGCTTTCCATAATCTTTAGTCCATCCAGCTGTCATCCTTCTATGCGATTTTTTTATCACATAAGCAGCATTATTCTTCAGCAGCATTAATACTCTGAGCAGTATTAACTCTAGCAGTACTAACCATGCTCAGCAGCATTAATCTCTTCAAGCAGTACTAACTTTGAACTAGCAGTACTAATCTTGTTGAGCAACATTAACCATCAACTAGCAGTATTAATCACAGAAGTACTAACTAGAAGTATTAACTGTTTTCTTCTAGCAGCATTAACTTTACTTGTGCTTGTACTTGTGCAATTTCTTCAGTTCCCAACAAGATGGTTGACTACGTTTCAATTGTCTATTCAGCCGTAGTAATGCTACCGATTCATGCTCAAAGAATGTTTCATGCAAATCCAATAAATTTGGATCAAATTCATCAAACGACCTATAGATATTGTTAATGAAAATAAAGCAAAATGTTGCAAACTTGTATTATCAAGTGTATAATATAAATGAGACTTTAATACAAGAGTATCAAAAGTTTGACCAAGTCATGATCGAGTGTGATGATATAATTATCGTTGAATATGGCTAAAGGAATGCGGAAAATGAAATAAAATAACTAGTATCCTAGAAATTGGATGCCTAGTGTTTCCACGTATAAAGAGTTGACATAACCATATCGGTGGTGACAAGAACCCTCATGTATGGTGCATTGACAAGTACATTTGGCCAATGTTATTGTGAATTCACCGATACATGTATGTGTTCTTGATATAGCCTAAACATATTGACTAGTGTAATATAAATGTAAATGCACTTTGTGGTGAATATGGTATAGCCAACATCTTTATTGATGATAAAGAATAAGACATTGCTCAAGGAGAATGTTGAAGAGATATGATGGAGTGACACGAAATCTAGACGTATTCATCAAAGATGTAACACCATGCGACTAATACTCACTACTAAGGTTATCTTTGTTGACTAAGTTAAGTCAAAGGACAATATTGCGGACCCGCTAACCAAATTGTGAAATGGAGTTGGTGAGTAAGTCGTCTAAAGGGAATGTGACTGAAATCCATGTAAAAGTTTGTGCGAAGGAAATCCAACCTAGCTGACTTGAGATCCCAAGATCTAGGTTCAATGGGACAACCTAATTGTACGAACTAAGTTAGATCACTGTAGGGCTAACCATTGCCCATTCCTCTAACAAAACAGTGATGTTAATATTACGATAAGTCTATGACTTTTAATGATCCTAGTGAGATCACCTATGTAAGAGAGAAGTGGGGTCGCTTTGAAGGGAATTATGATGAGCTTAATTCCTAAGAGCTCTTATAGAACCAGACAAGTATTCATGACCATAACGAACACACCAATGAGAACCAAAGTTGTGTTAGGGGTATATTTGTGTAAGGTATATCATCATTTTCACAAACGACAGAACAGTTCAAGGACATCATGTCTACTTGTCAGCTAGAAAAGTAAATATATGCTTTCACAAAGGAAGGTTCAAGGGTTTATGCCTACCTCTCCTATGCAAATATCGACTACAGACCTCTATTACAATTTATGTCATTTATTCAATTTCATTCATGTGGGGGATTGTTAGAAAAAATAATATTTGAATGGAAATTGATTTTAATATTTAAAAATATATTTGATGGAAAATTGAAAGGTTGTGATTTAATATTTGAATTTATTTCAAATATAATTGTCTTGAATTCTTAATTTAATTTAAATTTAATTGTCATGAATTATTAATTTAATTGTAATAAGTTAAAACCTTTCATGTAACTTGTCCATGCATGATCGATCAGGTCCTCGTGGGGGCAGTATTAGCGACACTTGAGCAAAACCGAGTGCTAGTTAGAGGACTCATGAAGGACTTAAATCTTTGGAACGTTTTCAAATCGTTGGAGATAGCGGCTTCCGGTGAGAGTTATAGTAACATCGGTCCTAATGTAGTTTTCGTTCGAGTTTAACTTCTAAGTCGTTGACTTTGACATAATTTATTGTATATTTGTATATGAGAATAAAGAAGTTTCGGGAGAAGTTGTACTGACTTGAGTGTTTTATCAAAAAATTTAATTTAATCGATCTTTCTAGATTTTCGGGTGTTACACTCAATATATATGTGGATTTTGAAGTTTTGGAAATGGGTTCTGTGGACTTCGAATTTGTTGTTTAGAGATTTGATGGTTTTGATGTGGATTAAGCTTGTTGAGGTGGTGGGTTTGATTAAAGGGTCAAAGGTCTCGTTACCATGTGATATTTCTTGTTATTAAATGACAAGATCCCTAGTACTAATCATCAAAGGGATTTGTATTTCATTGTACACCTATTTGAACCTTGTGAAGTAATTAATTATGTTTGAGTGAACTCTTCTTATCCACATCGAGGCAGTGTTAACAATCTAGTTGGGTTTTAAGAGTACGATCTCCAATTGTATTATTTGGATGTTCTTACAGATTGACTCATTGTTGATGCTTTCTAGGTTGGAAAATCTTAGACGAGTTGTTTCAATTTTGAAGACTGGAAATGGAGATGGAGGTTGGGGGTTTATCTGTCCACTGGAAGAGATGGAGGCGCAGTGGACGGGGGTAGCGGTTCACGGCGAAATTGGAAGGTGATGGGTGAGAGAGAAGAGAGGTTTTTTTTTTCTTTTTTTAAATATCCCGTAACTTTTAAATATATATATATATATATATATATATATATATATATATATATCTAAATACTCTTGAGTTAACTTGAGTAAATAGTCGATTTTACAATATACTACATCAATGACAAATTATAATAAATAAAGATTAGGGATCAACTTTGTTGAAAAATGACATAATTTAAAAACCAAATCCAAAATTTACTCTATAAAATACAATATAAACTAAAATGTTGGGTCCCTATTAGTTAACAAAAGATATTTTTGGTTATAGCAAGAATATTTAGTTGGCATAAAAAAGCTGTAATGATAGAGAGTCTATCTATTTTGGATCCTCTTAATGTCTATAGGGAAAAGATAAAAGAAAGAACAAGTGAGAGTCAATATAGTTCATCGATGATAAATAAACAAATAATTTTCAAAAATAAAAAATTTTAAAATCAAAAACTTTGTTTCATATATATATATATATATATATATATATATATATATATATATATATATATATATATATATATATATGTGAGATCCGGAGATAACCCTGAAAAAAGAAAAAATCGAATAACCCATCCAAGTTATTAGATTAAGACATTCATGACAATGGTTAAAAAGATGGTTATAACCATTTTTATAAAAAAAAATATCCCACTCTTTTTTTTTTTTAAATCAAAATTGGTGAAAGATAATAAAGATTGAATTAAAACAAACTACACCAAAAAATCAATCATTTTATTATGTTTGAGTTACATTCATTTTGTAATAATTTTTCATCTGTATTTTCATTGTTTCTCTGGGTTTTTTTTTCAAAGTTCTACGTTGATCTTTACTCATTCTCCCTCCCTATATATATATATATATGAGTTCAAATAAAATGGTAACAAAATTAGAAAATTAGAAAATGTCAAATTACATGTAAAATCACATATGGTTTTACACAGTAAACATAAATTACATAGTAATTTTACACGTGATTTCAACACAAAATTACATATGATTCAACTGTACTTATTCTTTTATTAAGTTATTGTAAACTCACACCCTCTCTCTCTCTATATATATATGCTTGCATATTCAAAGTTCACCCATACCGTATCCAAACATTTCATCTGCAATCATGTCTGATGATCAATTACCGGCCGGTGACAACCCACCCTTAGTACTCAATCCCGACGGTTCATGCACTCGCTTCATATCCTTCCCATGCTCCCCACCCACACCGGATCACGATTCCGACACCCCTGCGCTCAGCAAAGATGTCACCATCAACGACACTAACAAAACCGGGGTTCGAATTTATCTCCCGAAAGAAACCCTAATCACTCCCGTCGGAAAACTCCCTCTCATCATTTACTACCACGGCGGTGGCTTTGTCCTCATGAGTGCATCATCAACCCAAGTACACAATTTCTGCAACCAACTAGCAGCCCACCTCCACGCCGTGGTGGTGTCGGTGGACTACCGCTTGGCACCTGAACATCGCCTCCCGGCAGCCTACGACGATGGGATGGAGGCTTTGCATTGGATACAGTCATCCAAAGATCCATGGTTGACCGAATCCGTTGACTTCTCCAATTGTTACCTAATGGGCACTAGTGCTGGTGCAAACTTAGCCTACCATGTAGCAGTTCGTGCATCCTTACAACTTCACGAACTTGAGCCTTTGAAAATCAAAGGGGTGATCTTGCACCATATGTTCATCGGAGGAGTGGAGCGGACGGGAGCGGAGATCCGTTTGGCTGACGCCGGGATGTTGACTTTATCGAGATGCGATGCGATGTGGGATTTAAGTCTGCCTGTGGGTGCAAGTCGTGAGCATGAGTATTGCAACCCGGTGGTGGGTGGTGGTCTAGATGATGTGATGAGTCGGATGAAGGAGGTGGGTTGGCGGGTGATGGTGACGGGTTGTTATGGGGATTTGTTGATTGATCGTCAATTAGGGTTTGCAAAGATGTTGGAGTTGAAGGGTGTGGAGAATGAGTGTTTTCTTGGAGAAGGTTATCATGGGATAGAATTGGATGATGAGTTGAAAGCAAAAGAGTTGTTTGATGTGATTTTAAATTTCATGACTTTGAATAATGTTCACAAAGATTAATTGTTGATGGTTAATGATACCAATGAAGTGATCTTGTGAGAAATTGATCATAAAGGAATAATACATGACTTTCTTATTAATTAATCCAAGCTTCAAATACAACGTTTAGTAATCATCTATCTTTTATTCTTCTCTTATTGATACGCATTAGTATTTTTATTTCATGTTACTTTCTCTCCCTGACCTAACACCCCCCCCCCCCCCCCCCTTTCTCTATATAGATATATATTAAGAATAATGTGCAATAATTAAAAATAAAATTTAATTTAATTTGTTTGTATGTTGGCTGAATTTTAATTCTTATCTTTGGTTTGAATTCCGACGATTAGACATTTATGTTGGTAAAAAAGTTTGAAATAAGGGGTGTTTGATTAGAGATATTAAGCAGTAATAAATAAGAAAGATAATAAAGGAAACTGTTGTGTTTTATATAATATAATGGATTCTTTTATCGAGAAATCCAAATTTTCATTTCAGGTTAAACTGGTTGGAATGAAAATTCATTTTGATTTTCATTTTCAGTCTAAAACAAACAACAACCCCTTAAACAAGCAGTAACTATATTGTCACGACGATTCCCAGAGACCTGATGTCACCCCTGATTGTAACCCGTTTTTATTAGAGATTTAGGGGGCGTTTGGTTCGCAGATTCTGATAGAATCTGATGGAATTGGAATGTTGAATTTCGTTGACCAGATTCCATTACATCGTTTGGTTCATTCTTTTTAAGGAATTGGAATGTTGAATTCCAATGAATTCCACAAATGAAGGAATTCAACATTCCTTGGGGGGGAGATGGTATTTCATTGGAATGGAATGTCATTTTTTTGGACAAAATTGCCCCTCATCCTAATATGCACCACCACTTTCGGCCACCACCATCGGCCAACACCTCCGGCCACCGCCACCGGCCACCATTGACCACCACCTCCGGCTACCAACACCGACCCCCACCTCCGGCCACCATCATCCACTTCCGGCCACCACCACCACCTCCGACCAACATTGACCACCACCGACCACCAGCCACCACCACCTCCGGCTACCAACACCGGCCACCACCACCACCTCCGTCCACCGCCATCGGCCACCACCGCCACCAGCAACCACCACCACCACCGGCCACCACTACCGTTCAACATTATTAGCATACACCAACTCTCTCTTTCCTCTCTCTCTCCTCTGTCCCTCTCTATCTTCTCTCTCTCTCTCTCAATCTATCCTATCTTCCTCTCTCTCCTCTCTCTCCCCTCTCCCTCTCTCTCTCATCTCTCCTCTCTTTCTTCTCTCTCTCTCCCCTCTCCCTCTCTCTCTCTCATCTCTCCTCTCTTTCTTCTCTCTCTCCTCTCTCTCTCAATATATCCTCTCTCTCTCTCCTCTCTCTCTATCTCTTCTCTCTCCTCTCCTCTCTCTCTCTCCTCTCTCCCTCTCTCTCCTCTCAATCTATCCTCTCTCTCCTCCCTCTTTTTACTCTCTCTCTCTCTCAATCTATCCTATCATTATCCTCTTTCTCTCCCTCTCTCTATCCTCTCCCTTCCTCTCTCTCTCCTCTCCTCTCCCTCTCCTTCCCTCTACCTCTCTCCTATCTCTCTCTCCTCTATCTCTCCTATCATCTCTCTCTCCTCTCTCTCTCTCTCTATCTCTCTCTCTCCCTCTCTCTCTCATCATCATCATTCGTGTGCTAAAATAATCAAAGCAATTTTAGTTAAAAATTAAACTATTTAATGACTATTTCATTAAAGTAATTTTTGTTGAAAAAAATTAAAATAAACAAAAAGGGTATTTTGGTCATTTACCAAAATTTCATTCCAATTGTAAAGTTACAATCTGTGAACCACACAGAAAAATTCCAATTCATTTAACAGATTACATTCCAATTCTGTCAACCGGTGGTCAAATCTGACAACATTCCATTCCAATTACTTCAAAGTCAAATTTCTTTGACATATTCCAATCCATCCAAAAACATTCTGTGAACCAAACGCCCCTTAGGGTTTATAGCTTCAACAATTGATACATATTAATTATTTCTAGTTATTTTACTTAGATTAAATTACATTCCCGGTCCCTATGGTTTGGTGATATTTTGGATATAGTCCCTAATTCGCGTTTATTACACTGGATGTCCCTGTGGTATGCATAAACGCATGTAGAGAGTCCCTCTCTTTTTCGGAATCCAAAATATTCCGTCAACCCAGTTAAGTGTAAGAGTATTTTCGTCTTTTACCCTTTCTTTTTGTCATTTATCACAAGGACCAAAACTATAATTGATTATAATATACTCATTTTTTTTTGTTTTTTTTATCACAAACAATCCACATGGACCAACCATATAATTTACTCTTTTATTTATTTATTTTCATTAGAATATATATATATATATATATATATATATATATATCATCTTCCCCGAACTGTTGGGAAATCCATCAATGGTAAACTGTTCCAGTCTGAGAAGTAGTTTGATTCAGAGGTGATGGTGAATAACATGACCATTTTTAACAAAATCCTAAAGAATAGGAGGAATAGGAATACCAATATCATCAACCAAAATCTGATCATTTTTATTGTTAAGATCCATACCTGAGTTATTTCTAGCATTAGGGAACATAACGTAGTCCACAACCTGCTCCAATTCAAGTCCTGTCTTAATTTCTGCCATTCCAGCCTTCAAATTTAGATTACCATTATCACTAATTAACAAATTTCAATTCATATGTAGATTTGGGGGCATTCTCCATGACTATCAAACCCAAACCAGCAGAATTAGAATCAACATTTCCAATAATTGATCCCCTTCCAGCAGAATCAACCCCATACTCTAAAACATTCAGTCTCCTACTAGTTGGTAACACTACAGAAGCCACGAGAGATGCTTCCATACCTAACTAAGTCACTCCAGATTCGTTTGTCTACTTATCTCTTCCAACAGAAGTTGAATCAGGTTCATTATTACTCAAAATCGAACCAATTCCTTTCCCATGAGTAGCCTCTCGTTTTTTGCTATCGATCCTATTCCCTTTCAGTTTCTCATCATCAATTTTACCAGATAATTTGCCTTCCCCCTTCTTAACTTCAAAGGCATCAATACGAGTTTTCATAAATTGGACCGAATCCTCCATTTACTGAATATTATCGTTGATATTCTCCTTATTGAAATCATAATTAGTGTTGGACGATAGATTTGATTGAGGAAGAACCTGGGAAATAGGTATCGCATCTAAGGTTTTAGACGAAGGCGTACGAGCCTTTTGGTTCTGGATCTCCTCCCAAAAATCCTTTTCCATCTGATTTTGATTATAAACACCTTCAGAAATCGTTATGTTACCTTTTCCATCAGCTATTAGACATTCATCTGCTCCGATTGAAGCAGATTCGTCAATCTCAGAGTGTTGATCATCGACTTCCATAGACGATTTGGAACTAAGTGCCTCCAGCTTCTTACGATTTTTGTTTTTCTTCTTCATAATTGCTTTTTGCGATTGGTAACCTAGGGTTTAGGGTTGTAATTCACGGGAAATATGATATATATATATATATATATATATATAGAGAGAGAGAGAGAGAGAGAGGAATGATCAAGAGAACATTAACTATTTAAAAGAACACGAGAACTAACAAAATCATTAGTGATTTTACATTAACGTGCAAAAAAGCCACGCGTACCTGAAGCCGCGGCCAAAATCCCTTTTTCGTTTGTTAATGTAAAATCACTAATGATTTTGTTAGTTATCGTGTTCTTTTAAATAGGTATTGTTATTCCCTAGATTCAAGTTCTAATTGCTAAACAACAATCAAGATGAGAATTTCGTAATCATATGTCATTAATTCCAAACTCAAAGATTACAAATCACATTTTCTCTCTCTAAACTCTCTCACTAGAATAATGTTCTAATTAGCTCTTCTCTCATAAGCTCTCTCTACTTCTGATTGATAACTGATTTCAACAACAAGAAAACAAGGTATTTATACCTCCAACAATTACAAAGAAACAAAACACAATTACATTGACTTTGACTTTATTAACAAAAGACTTTGACTTTAAGTGAGAGTTGACTTTTCTCAGCTTTGACTTTCTTGAACTTTTGTCTTCAATCTTTATGATCTTGAATCCAACAATTATGTGCTCTAACAATCTCCCCCTTTGGATCAAGATCATTACTGAAAAATCTAGCAATTTTGTCTTCTTTTTTAAGCTCTATCAATACAATCTCCCCTTTTTCTTTGACGGTATTCTTTCCAAAAACTGTCTTCAAATGATTAACAATCTCCTCAAAACTTTCACAAGATACTTTCAGACTTTGGAAAGAAATTATCTTCAGAATCAGCTCGAATTGCTCTAGCAAATAATCTTCAAAGAAAATTTCCTCAAATCTTCATAAATTCTTTGATCTTCTTCAAATCTTTACTTTGTATCTTTTGACTTGGACATTTCTATAAAAAGCATCTCTCAAAACTTTATCATTTCTTGATACCATTTCTATAAAAAAAAAAAAAAACATCTCTCAAAACTTTATCATTTCTTGATACCATCTCCCCCTTTTTGATGATTTGAGCAATTATATCATTAAAACTTTTCTTCCAAGAAATGTTTTTGACCATTCTGAGTTGTCAAACTGAGCCACTGATTCTGTGATCCATAACCAAATATTCATCTAGATCTTTGCAAATCTAGACAAAATAAGAACATGTAACTCCTGAATCAACAAATGAATCAGTTAAAATGCCTGTCAGTAACACGAAGTCACTGTGTGTAACGAATACACAATATAAAGGAGCTTTTTGATGTTCACTCCCCCAGGGCTTCCATCCAATCATCGAAACACCACAAAGGCAATTTCTATGAATGTTATGACAAAGAAACAAATTCTTTGTGTGTGAGTGCAAGTGTAGAAAGAAGTAAGCACTTGATGATTGCTTTAAGTAAGGCTCAACATTGTGTAAACCACTGAGACAACAGTAGATAAACACAAACTCAATGTGCATGATTGAAGTGCGAAGGTGGGGCAGACTTCCTTCTTTTTCAATATCCAGAGATAACATATGTGCTGCGTCCCCAGAAAAATGTGAAACATTTTCTTTTTGAGAAGAAAATGAGTAGCTGGTGGGGTTTAGACAAGAGTTGGCATGGGCTAGTTGCCTGTTTCAATAATGTTCACCAAAAATCGTGAAACATTAGTGATGTGGCTGCCCGGCTCAGAAAGTATTTGGTGCAGAGTTTGATATTCTTTTACTCTGTTCTCACACCCTCATTCTTTTGATCATTAAACTCACTACTAACCAATCTCTCATTTCCATTTTACCTCATCACACCCACACTCATTTCTTTTTAGACTCCTCACACTCAATCACTAAGGATTAACTTCTGGGGTAGAAATCACTGGTTAACGTGATTTCATAGAAGTTCAGTTAATTCCTAGCACAAAGAACCCATGTACTCCTAGAAAGCATATGTTGCTCAGATGATTTAACTTTATCAGTTAAAGCTCATATACAAATGTCAGAAGTATGCTCATAGATGTAATCATGAAGATTTGAGCATTTTTAGACATTGAAGCATTTTCAAACAAGTATATGAAATGAATGAATATGAATGCAAAAGACTTGTTTAAAAATTTTACATTGTATGAAAATGATCAGAAATGAATTATATAACAATCAAAGCTTAAGGTCAAGAATAATGGATATTGTCTATACGAAACAAAATATAGACATTCTTGAAATGACGTTTCGAAATGAAATATCGCTCAAAATTCTTTAAAGTACAAGCGAAGTGTCTTACCATCGAAAAATTGTTTCAATTTAGAGACATGGTAAGAACATTTTGAACAAAAATTTAAACTAGTGTGTGTGAATACTTGAAAGTATAAAGAAAAGACAATACGCAAGTATTTATCTTTGGAAACACACGGTTTATTAATCATGTAAGCACAAATAATTCTTGAAAAACATTTAAAATCACACTTCCAATTCATGAAATTTGTTTAAGAATCGGGAAGTGGTTTGAACATTTAAGAAAATCATGTTTTCATATCTGAAAGTTGTCCTTCATTCAGATACATATGAGATTAAGATAAGAAATTTACCTTTTCGCTCAATCTTAATTCTCATGAAGTCAGCTGTAGTCAATAAGATATGATCGTGTCATCCTCTCTCATCCTGCATAAGTCTCAAAGTCTAGTCAAAGCAACTTTATTCACAAAATTATTCGAAAATAAAATGACATAAAGCAGTAAAACGATTAAAGTACGAGTTATGATCTGAAATAATCAGAAATCAAAATCCTTTTACTCCCCCTGAAATTATGCATCTAAAATATGTCAGTTATAAAGCACATGATAGAGATCTACAACTTCTTTTGGAATGTAGTTCGTCAAATCTATCGGATGCAAAAATTTCAGAAAAATATGTACTCCCCCTTGAAGGTTGATATCCTCGTTGGAGTATCGGAGTACAATCTCTTATATCAGCCCGGGAGTATCTTTCATTAAGCATTGAAGTCCGGGTCCTGAACTGTAATATTCAGAAGCCACACTTCGTTAAAGTACGGGTTCTAAATTGATGTACTTAGAAGCCTTTGTTCTCTTACTCCCCCTTAACAGTAGGTGCCTGCAACACAGAACCATGTTTCGGCTTTGGTACCTATTGGTATTTGGGTCCATGAATGTTAGTTGCAGTTCTTATAGGAATAACTGAATAAGAACCATACCAGAAATGATCACTTGTCTTGTGAACAAGATCATGTGTACGGCAGTAAGAACAATAGTATTTCTTACCTGAAAACCTGATTAAGTGATCTCTTGTGTAGATATGATCAGGTTTACCTTTACGCGCTTTGTTCTTTTTTGCTTTCGTCTCATGTACACATGATTTCTTTCCTTTCAGCTCATCATTCTTTCCATCTTTCTTTTCATCTTCAACTGGTTTCTTATTCCAGGCCAGTTTTTCTTCTTTGCACCTCCTTCTTCTTCGAGGTGTACCTGAACCATCTATATTGCTATCATAGAAAATGTTAGTTGAACGAATCTAATCAGAAGATTTAACTGACCTATTTGTAGAAACAATTTGCTGATGTGAGCTTGATGCTGGCTTGTTAGAACCAACTGAACTATTTCTAGGTGAGTGGATTTTTGACTCTGTAGTCGTATTCTCAGTTACCACCACCTGTGAAACAATCTTTTCAAGCTCTCTTATCTTTAAAGATAAACTGCCTCTTTCTTCAATGAGTAGGTCAATCTTCTTCTTGAATTCAGACTTCGTTATCTGCTCTTTCAGTGCACTCTCAGACAGTTCAGATAACTTTTTAGTAAGCTTCTTGATTTCTTCCTCAAATATATTTCTTTCTTCTTCAAAATCTTTTTCCACATTCTTTCGTCCATCAAATATCTCTTTAAAAAATCCAACGTTCTTCTGTTCAATTTCCTTTTTATCATTTGCAAACTTTTCTCTTTCAACAATGATCACTTTCTCAAAATCAGAAACTTGTTGAGAAAGCTTAATGCATTTAAGCTCAACCGTCTTCTTTTCATCAACACATTTTCTTGAAAACTCTGAGAATTTCTTAGCAAATTCTTTCTTTTCTTTCTCAAAAACTGATCTTTCTTCAACAATTTGCAATTCTAATTCTAATTCAGAAATCTTGCTCTTTAACTCAGTGTTTTCAACTTCCAAAAACAAGACCTTTTCTTCATTAAGCCCAGAAGTCTGTTTCAGAAGATCTTCATTAATAATCTTTAAAGCACTAACTTCTTCTCTCAGTATCTTCCTTTCATCATTGTATTTCTTTGATCTCTTTGAGTAGTAGTCAACTGAGGAAGCAAGATTTTTATTTTCTAATTTGACCTTGGCAATCTTCTTTTCGTCATCATCAGAAAAATATCCCATCTTGAATATCTGTTACAAAAAGAAACTTGAAAAATGATCGTTAGTCCAAAATATGAAATCTCAAGAATATAGAAATACTTGAAATAAAAAAAAATCAGAGATTTTGATCACAAAAAGAACTATGTCCCCCTCCGCAGACTTAGCACGGGGGTCCCGCTAAAGAACTATTAAAGACCATATTACAGTTTTGAAAATTTCTCAAAAAAAAATTCTAAGTATGAAAACTCGCAAATCATTGTGGAACTCGCAGAAGCTCAAAACTCGCAGAACACTGAAACTCACAGATTGTTGAAACTCGCAAGTGACTATTCTCGATGAAACTCGCTAATGCCTAAAACACGCAAGTAACTATTCACGTTGAAACGCGCTAATAGAGACGTGCGCGTTCCCAAAACTCGCTAGGCACTACTTGCGCGTTTGAGTAAACTCGCTAACCACAACTTGCGCGTTCCAACACTTAGATAATTTTCTGAGTTTTTTTCAAACTCGCAGAACCCTGTTCCTGATGAAACTTGCACACTTAGACTAGCGCGTTTGTAGAACTCGCTAATCACTACGTGCGTGTTTTGGTCCTTAGAAAAATTTTCAACTTTCAAAACTCGCAAACTTCATCCAGCGAGTTTCTAGAACTCGCTAATAACGCCTTGTGCGTTTTGTCCAAAAATGATATTCTTCAGCTTGCGCGTTCTATCGAAGAACTTGCGCGTTTCGTAGATCTTGCGCGTTCTTCAGTCTGTCGAACAAAAACTTGATTTTTCCATCAGATTTCGATCAAACCTTGTCCAATTGACTTGAAAAATTGTAGGGATGCTCGATTTCAATATTCTAACAGATTACAATTCACGAATTACAGAATCAAACACTCAAAAATACAATTTGATCTATGAAACAGTGCTCAAGAACTCGTGACATAAAACTCAATAAAATCCAAAAATTAACAATCAATTACAGTGCAATTTGCAAATTGAACTTTACAGACTCAATCGAATTCACTCAACATACAAATCCTAATCGATTACAACACGAAATTCGCACTAGAACTCATAATTTGATTCTTCGGCTCAAGAACACAGTGTCGAACATTTTCTTGATTTAATTTCAACTATTGGATCTGCTCTGATACCAATTGTTATTCCCTAGATTCAAGTTCTAATTGCTAAACAACAATCAAGATGAGAATTTCGTAATCATATGTCATCAATTCCAAACTCAAAGATTACAAATCACATTTTCTCTCTCTAAACTCTCTCACTAGAATAATGTTCTAATTAGCTCTTCTCTCATAAGCTCTCTCTACTTCTGATTGATAACTGATTTCAACAACAAGAAAACAAAGTATTTATACCTCCAACAATTACAAAGAAACAAAACACAATTACATTAACTTTGACTTTATTAACAAAAGACTTTGACTTTAAGTGAGAGTTGACTTTTCTCAGCTTTGACTTTCTTGAACTTTTGTCTTCAATCTTTTTGATCTTGAATCCAACAATTATGTGCTCTAATAGGTATTGTTCTCGTTTGAACATTACTCTCTCTATATATTTTTTTTTCTAGTGAAAATAAATTAATAAAAGAGTAAATTACATGATTGGTCCATGTGGATTGTTTGTGATAAAAGACAAAAAAATGAGTATATTATAATCAATTACAGTTTTGGTCCTTGTGATAAAAGACAAAAAGAGAGGGTAAAAGACAAAAATACCCTTACACTTAACTGGGTTAATGGAATATTTTGGATTCCGTTAGAGGGAGGGACTCTTCGCGTGCGCTTATGCATAACACAGGGACGCCCAATGTAATAAACACGAATTAGGGACTATATCCAAAATATTACCAAACCACAATACCGAGAATGTAATTTACTCTTTTACTTATTTCAAACTTTTTAAGTATATAATATTTATATATAAAAAATTAAACTCACACACACTCCTACCTTTTGTAGGACTTGAACTCTTAACCTATAAAAAGGATACGTTATACCACTAGGTCAAAGTCTCTTTGAAACTTTGTGGCCAATATAACGTTCCAATCGTTGATACTCAAACCAAAGATTGTCCATATGCAAATTTCGACTAAAACAGTTTGTAAATTTGACAAATCCATCCCTTTAGAATATTTAAAGCAATTTTCAATTATTATTTTCGTAGTCATTTTGATCTAACTTTATGGTAAATGAACATAGTTACAAAATTTATTGTTACTTTCATAGTCATCAACTCATAGCCACACTAGAGAGCATGCCTTAATTAGTTCTCATACCATTATTATTCATCTACAATTACAGGTAGATTTGAACACCAATATTTCTCAAGTAATGCATATTCATCTTTGAATATACACATAATCAAATACAAATGCAACCTATAGCTTTCATTTAGGTGGCGTTTGTTTTTTAAGTGATGCTGAAGCCTGAAGTCTGATTTCACTTTTGATTTTTAAGTGGTGGTGCTGATGTCTAAAATCTGAATAAAAAAATTTGTTTTTGCAAGTTGAAAACATATGAATATGTATTATTGTCTATTTTATCCCTGAAAATGTGATACTGTTGAACATAACTAAATTATACTACTAAAATCAGTCTTCATAACAACTAGAATCAACTGAAATACGTAAATTGATTTAGAGCATCTCCAACCAACCGACAATCGCCTTTTTTTCCGTTTTTCCCTCTCCAATCGACCGGCAATTCTTTTTTTTTGATGGCCAGGGTTCTTGCACGGCATATATGCCGTGTGGTTTATTTTTGCCGGCCAAGAGAGGGCCCACATAAAACCCCTTTATTCATATTTTTTTTTATTTTACTCTAAAATGCTTTTAATAATTAATATTTATATGTATATATATATATATATATATATATTAATATATTATTAATTTTTTAATGTGGGGTCCACAGATTTGGTGTTTTTTTAGAGGATGGTTGGAGTTGAGTTTTTTTTTTGGTGTTGATGGGCCCACCAAATCTGGTGTTTTTGGTGTTTTATTTGGTGCTAAGGTTGGAGATGCTCTTAGATACAATAGAAAATGCTTACATGAAACTAGTAAACTGTGTTATTAGGGGACGTTTGGTTCGCTGGATTCCGCCGAAATCTGATGGAATTGGAATGGTCAATTACATTGACCAAATTCCATCATGATGTTTGGTTATCCATGAATTCCTTCAAATATGGATTTGGTCATTCCTTCACAAAAGTGGTGGAATTGAATTCCATTCCATCCACTATTTTGAAAATGAAAAAATACCCTCTTAACAAAATTAAAACCCATCAGATGTGGATTTGGCCTCCTCTCTCTCATCCCTCTCTCTCTCTCTCTCCTCCCTCAATCTTTCCTCTCTCTCTCCTCCCTCTATCTATTCTCTCTCTTCTCTCTCTCCTCTCTCTCTTTCCTCTCTCTCCTATCTCTCTCCCCTCTCTCTCCTCTCCCTCCTCTCTATCTCTCTCCTCTCTCTCCCCCTATCTCTCTCGGCATTTAAAAAATTTATAAATAAAAAAATAAAATAAAAGAAAGGGTATTTTTGTTAGTTTTCAGAATTCCATTACAATTCCTTTGCAAACCAAACAGACATATTCCAATTCATTTTACTAATTACATTCAATTCCTGCCAACCAAACACTTGGTCAAACCTGATAACATTCCAGATTCCAATTCCTTAGACAGATTCCATTTCTTCAGAAATCATTCTGTGAACCAAACGCCCCCTTATTGTTGCAAAACATGGACATATATATTTCGGTCATTATGTTTAAGAAAGTTTATATTTTGTTGTTTCACTAAATACCGTATAGCACATAATCAAGAGAATTGAGGGAAGAATGAGGCCTCATCTAAGGCAACTTTACGTAACAGTGATGTACTAAACAAAAGCATAATGATTGAACCACAAAAACAGAAGCAAAGCAGAGGAAATTATCATCCATCATATACTCAAAGGGCTTCCATTTACTCAAGTTATTTAAGTAAATTAAGCTACACAAATGATTCACTAATATATATATCAGATGTCTCTCTTACTTCCCAATCAAATAACCCACAGATTCATGGTTGTAAGCATACAGAGAAGATAGAAAAGAGGTTGACTCTGTTAGTGCAACATTCACATCCCCATCCCTAACCCACCCCCGACACACACACAAACTAGAAAACCAAAATTTCAGAAAAATAATTACAAACACAGGGATTGACAAAAATACAAACACAGGGATCTACAAAAATATCAAACCACAGGGATCGAGAGAAAAAAATCTAATCACGGGGATAGAACTACATGGATCGAACTAATCTGGAGTCGACATACCTTGGAGAACAGTTTTTGACAAAGATGACCGGCTTGGAGATCGATTCTGGAGTCGACTGGGCTTGGGGATCGATTTGGTCGAGGTGAGGCGAGCTGAGGAGCGGTTGTGAATTGTGAGAGAAAATAAGTGTTAAGTGATATCGATTAGGGTATCACCTTTTCTTCCAGATAAGTACAAGTGATAAGTGGGTCTGAATACATAAAAAAACAGGCTTAATTGAGAAATGTCTAAACGAAAAAGTGAAAAGTGGTAATTAAACTCTGAAACTCAAAAACAAACAACCCCTTAGTGTACAGTCATGTATGAATATATACTAACCGTCACATTTTAAATACACATGACCCATGGATCTCATGTAATGAATATTTATATATATATATATATATATATTCCTTAGCACGTACAAATACATGTAGTTCGACCTCATGTAATATATATTCATGTATGTTTGGTACACCTTTTTTAAAGGGGATAGAACCCAATTATTAGAAAAGAACAAAAGAATTGTAGGAAGATAGTAGCCATCCTCACCAAGCTTACAAACCCGTTAACCCGAAACAAGCTTTGGGAAGACCAAATCCAACCAAAAGCCAAAAAAACCCTAACGTAAAACACATGTTAGTTCGTTGGTGAATACCCAACTAGTTTTCATAACATTCATATATGAATATACTCACAGTCACACATCGGAACATACAACATAGTTCACATGCATGTAATGTACATTCATATGTGAATTGATGTATTTTAGATTTAAACCGTAAATACGAGTATTGTAGCATACGGGTTGATCACATGTAGCATTTATCTAAATACATTTTTTTTGGTGTAAATAGAGAGAGGGGGCGGAGAGAGAAGGAGAGAAAGGAGAGTGGGTGAGGGGGCAAGAGGAAGCGAGAGAGGATATAGTATTAGACCTTGGAACCGGGGATACCAATGGAATCGCATTGATCGGAAAATGTCTTCGTTCATGTTTTTCAACTTCCCAGAGGCTTGGGGAGTATCTGATTTATGGAGGGCCTTCAAAAGATTCGGTGACGTCGGAGACATTTGCATGGCCTGAAGGAGGATGTTGAATGGTAAGAAATTTGGATTTGTGAGATTTAAGAATGTTAACAATGTAAGTGTGTTGGAAAGAAGACTAAATGGGTTATGGATAGGCTCCTTCAAGTTGAGAGTATTCTTAGCCAATAAGAACAGTAATGGGTTTAAATAAGGAACTAGGGGTGTGTTGAATTCGGAGAAGCATGGAGAAATTCGATCCCAAGAAGCAATGAAGAAGACGGGCATGAGATCTTACTGTGAAGTGGTGAAGGAGGTTAAGCCGACTAGAAGGGTAGTTGTTGCAAGATTTATATAGAATAAATCTCTCAGACTTTACACAAATGGAGAGTAACGCAAGTATACATTTCTCAATCCATTGTCATTTTTTACAAGTAATAAAACGGTAAAATACCGAGTATCAATCCACAGGGAAAAAGGAGTAAAAGATTTACATCAAAGTCCAGAAAAAGAAATGATTTCAGATGGCGATTTTAAAGAAATATTGTTGGGTTGGTTGATTACAAACTATTGTGATAACAATTAATTAAAAAGGAAGCAATGGTGTAGGGATTCGTTAAGATTTCAATGCGAATAAATCGGATAGAATTTTGTGACAAACAACTCTTCTTATCTAACCATAAACTTGAATAAGGCACTCTTTCGAGGTTGAGAAATGCACGCATCCATGGACTAACTTTAATGTTCCCAAAATAAAATAAAGTCTTGGCAATGACACAATCTATTCCTTTTGTAAGTTGTACGGAATGAAACAAGTTTCCTTGGTTCTAAGTAACTCTCTCGAGCCTACCTCCGTATCGTTCAAGTTGATGTATTCAAGATGGCTCATTTATGAGTTTATCAAACTTTAACATTTCAACAATATAAGCTTGAATGAATAGTTGGAACGATTTATTATTAGTCAACAAATTCATACCATCAAAATAGGCTTTTTATCTTAAATTCACCCCACACCCGAGCTAAGGATGTCAGCCTATCATTGCTCGGTTTCGTTGCATTTTTTTTATTTTTAAGAAAACGAAAGACATGTGTTAAATATTTAAACAACGACGAAATAAAAGTTTACGAGAACTAAACTTGTCTTACAATACGAAAATGAACAAAAACGTGAAAGATCTAAGTTACGAAAGAGAAATACGACAAAGTAAAATAAATCAAGATGACTAAAATTTAGAACGTGAACAAAATTTTACGATAACAAATTTACGCTAGACGGAGTTAATAAAGATGCGACTAAAAATAAAGATTTATGATAACATAAAAGCGTAAACTAAAAATGCATAAAATTTAGAAGGTAAGAAGAAAAATACTAAAAGATTGATGCATTAATTATAAAAGAGAATGAAAGTTCTTGGAAGAAAACTTCATCTTTTCACCAAGATGAAGTAGCAAGAGGTGAGGAATACATAATGTAGAGGTTTCAAGGGATAAATGGATGATGGGATTAAAATGAGAAGATGGTCTTGTAGGATCATTTACAAGTTACAAAGCACTCCTATTTATAAGGCCTTGGAGGAGACAACATGATGAAGAACTTCAAAAGTATCAACCAATGGTCCATATGCTCCATTCTTTAGCAACAAAATCTCTTGGAAGATTTCAAGAAAATCACCAAATCCATTAAGCTTTGTCTTCATTCCAAAGAATAAGTCCTCCCTCTATTCTTAGGGCAATTGGCACAAATGGCCAAATTACATTAAAGATTGCACATCTTAGCCAAGTCTCTCTGATTTTTGCAAATTTAGCCAAAGGTCCGCAATTGCGGACCTTGGTCCTCAATTGCGGACCTTGGTCCTCAATTGCGGACCTAGGGACTTGCATATTAGGGAACCATGTATACAATAAATAACAATTAAAAAACATTAAATTTCCTAGGTTCGCAATTGCGGACCTGCCGCATGCATTGCGGACCTAGGTTAGGGGTTGTTTGGATCGTGCCACATGTCGGGTATTGCGGATTGTAGACCTGGGTGACCCGTCCCATTGCGGACCTGCCGCAATCCACGACTTTTTTTGTCTTTTAGCTGTCGGGTTGCGGACCTGTAGGTCCCCAATTGCGGACCTATGGCTAAATTTGCAAAAATCGGGAAGACTTGGCTAGGAGGTGCAATCATTAATGTAATTTGGCCATTTTTGTCAATTTCCCCTATTCTTATCCTATAGCATCACAAAATGCGCCTCCCAATCAACACTATAAACCAAAGGATTAGCCACAAATTAGCATCAAAAGACAAGTGAACTCGGTCATTGGTTTACCTAAACTCTATAAACGTGAAAATCGAAAATATACATAAAAAAGACTCAATCTAACGACTTTTAACAAATTAAAGTAACAGAAAAGAAACTAAAAAAGGTGTAATGCATCAATTAAGTTGCTGCATATCAGTAGTAGAGGTAAAAGAGAAACATTGAACTAAACTTACCTTCTTCATCTCCATTGATTCCATGCTTTTCATTTATCTCATCAACTAAACTTCACCTATTATTGAGGCCTAGCCTCCCCCTCCCTCTTTCTGTTTTTCTCCAAACACACATACAACTACATATATATATATATATATATTTCTTGGTATATATATGTGATGACGACGATGCCGACCAAGTCTCACCAATAATCGCTGCATAATTTTTCTCCCTTTCCTAAAATGGGGCCAGAGAAGCTATGTCAATACCTACAACCGCTGCCGCCGCTTCCTATCTCATACCACCACCAGATCTCCTGCCACTGATTCTGAAGACTTATCTGAATCCGACCACAACAATAACCGCAAACATCTTTGCTCTCATAACCGCACATCTAAAGACAAGTGAACGACAATCAACGATGAAAATGGCAGTGTATTGTTAGAGATAGAGAACAACTGTAGCAAAGTGTCTGATGTTGATGCCGATGATGGAGAGGTTAAGCCATGGAATCTGATGCCGAGGAGGTCGGCGATCTCTAATCATAGGGATCCAATTAATGGTAATGGTATGAAAGTTTTTGCTAATGAGGAGAAAAAATCGGTTTCTAGTGATTTAGAATGAAAATGTCAATAACCAGGTACTTAGAAACTACAATTGAGAATAAACCAAACCAATTACCTAGATAATGGTACTAATTACCAAATTTTATATAGATTTGCCCTAACTGTTCTTCAATTCTCGTTTAAAAAAATCAGAACGACCTAATTTGTTGGTTGAATGTTCTTCATTTTCTGAGTTGAATTTTCCTTTATTTATGGGTTGAATGTTTTTAATTTGTGGGTTGTTTGTTCTTGAATTATACTCATAACTTCAAAATTGAAGTAAAAAAATCAAGATTGCAGTAAAAGTTCCACTCATAACCTCTTATTACATTCAAGAAAAACAAGAAATATGTTCAATCCCTCAAGATGAGTCGTTGGAGTAGATTTGATGTTAGGGAGAAAATTAAAATGGTGGCCGGAGAAGAGGGCACGATTGGGTAGAGGGGGTTTGGCTAGTTTCAATTTTTTAATGGGATAAAATAAGTGTTTTAATATTGTATTAGAAAATCAGTTAAAAAAGGATAAAAGACAAAAATACCCTTGATTTAACTGATTAATTTAACAGAGTTAGTCCTAGGGACAAAAACCGAAATAGAATGGAAACCTTAAGGATGAAAAAAACAATTTTTAAAGACTAGAGACGAAAATCGTTATAAATAACCAACCACAGGGAAGAAAATCGTAGTTTACTCCAAAATTTAATATATAAAAAAAATATTAGGCCTACATTTTTTTCTGTCTAAGGCCAATCATAATATTTGTTAGTACCAAAATGGCACAAGTATTGTAGAAGGGGGGGGGGGGGGTTGAATACAATACACAAAATTACTTAATTTTAATTCTTTTATTGATATGAAATATCAAGAATTACACAAAGAGAAATAAAGACTGTTGCGGAAAAAGAATAGTTAAGAACTACTCTAAACAATCTAACACTTAGAAAAATAATTAAGGACACAAAGACTTAATCTTAGAAATACAAGGAAAGCTTTCAACCTGCTTGATATCTTCTGAATTTGAAATCTTAAGCTGAAAGCGTGAGTAGCAAGGTGCTACCTCCATCCTTTATATACTATCCAATGTAATGAGTGCAAAGGACATATAAGAGTAAAGGCATGGATGGTTGAGATATTGTCAATAAATTATAAGATATTTGATGTGACATGTCATAACACAAAAGGTAACTTTTGTGCTATGAAAGTACAATATCTATTATAAAATATTCAAGGGACAATCTTTTTGAGATCAAAAAGAAAATAAACATCTAATCAAATTAAGACTAAATGTAAATCTTCTCAAGGAAGAAAGAGGTTTCCATTCCCATTGTCAGAGGATCATTGGGAATGAGGAAGTATGTCAAATCATGGTTCGGCAACAAAGGAAAGACATGTCGAATGGAAAGTCGACAAGGATAGGGTCTGCCGAAAAGGAATCGGCAGACTGGGCTTAGTTTCACTTTTGAGGTTTATCTCAATCCGCATTGTAGACTTCATTTATGTTGATTTCGGTTTGTCTTCGACTCACCAAACTGTTTAACTAACTAAGCTATTACAAAGAACCACAAATCAAAATACAAGGTTCAAACATCAATAAAGACTAAGGAGAGGTTATCTTTAAATCTTAGATGACCCAAAAATCTCCCCCTATTTGATGATAGCATCTCATAACACATAAAGTAAATGAATAATGCATTTTGACCCCTTTTCATACTCTTTTGGGTTCTTTTTCACATAGACCATTGTTTTTGTTTATTTTTGGATTTTTTTTTTGGAGTATCCGACATTTACAAGTATAAAGGAATGAAATAATGATTTGTACAAACTATTTACGATAAGTAATAAAAACTCAATGTATTAATCTTTTTAAGAAGATTACAATATAGAGGAAAACAAAATAAATACAAACATAAAACTACACCGAGTTTATTCAAAAGAAAAATGCGGTTCAGTATCCCTCTTCTTCAGTTCATCGGTAGTAGCCACATAGAGATCCCTAGCCGATATTGGAATTATTTGAATAATCCCGTGGAGAAAGGTTGTGTCGGCAATAGGGATTTGGCTTGATCTGAAGAAGGAGATCTGCCCAAGCACGTTGTTGAAGAAGATACCATGAGTAGGCTCAGAAATCACAGTGGTTGAAGGATGAGG
This sequence comes from Arctium minus, assembly GCA_954870635.1. Classification (NCBI taxonomy): domain Eukaryota; kingdom Viridiplantae; phylum Streptophyta; class Magnoliopsida; order Asterales; family Asteraceae; genus Arctium; species Arctium minus. Next base: position 163,138,960 of record OX941081.1, read on the forward strand.
AACCGGAATTGGTAATGATAGATCCAGATTTGAAGTATCCGGGACCTTTCCTTCTCTAGCCATTTGGGCAAACACGTCTTCCTTTTTGGATTTCGGCTTCGATTTGGAAGGAGGACGACCAGACATTAAATTGTTGATGATCTCCTCTTCGGCAGGAGTATGGACAATGTTGTATCTTTTTCGATAGGTTCTGAACTTGGTTTGAAGATCTGCAATGAATTTATCAACTTCAGCTTTTGCAGAGCTTTGGCTTTTTAACAAGCAGATACCAATTTCTACCCATTCCGATACTCCGAACCGAATAAGAGAGTCCAGTCTGACCATAGACATTGAAGCATCATCCCTGGTAATCTTTAGCCGAATAACCTTGCAGCTTGCCGACGGTTTGATTATCTTGACATCTCTGATTTTGGCAGAGATCCGGCGTCTATTGAGAGTTTTGCGGTACCAATCGATACACAAAGACTTTATTTCCTCATTTTTCTTCGACACGTCCTCTAGAGCCTCATCTGAGTTTTGATTGTATCGGTAGGATCTTCTTCGGCAGGAAACTTCAACGCTAGCTCGGCATCTCTGTCACGAGCAATCTGGGCAAGCTTTGCAGCATTCAGTTCCTCTTCAGATAAGCCCAGATCAGAGGAGGGAGAGGTAGTCTATGGAGGAGGAAGATGAAGACCAGTACCATCTGCAACTTTCTTTATTAAAGCATCTTTACGACGCTTTTCTTCAGCAGCTACTTCATCTGGTGACATAAAAGCTTTGCCCTTATCCTTTTTCGGCTTTTTCTCCCCCTCAGACTCTTCGACCACCAAGGGGTGATCGGTTCCTTTCTCTTCGGTAGCAGATGGTTCGGCAGTAGCAGCAGCAGTCGGTTCGGTAGAAGGTTTTCCCTGACTCGTACTGATATGAACCTGAGAAAGGAGTTGCTCCCCCTGAATTTGTTGCTCCCCCTCAGTCGGTTTCTCTCCCTCAGTACGAGCCGGGGAAGAAACACTAGTTTTAGACGACACACAGCCCACACGGCGATCAATACGCTCCAATACTATGCGATCGGCAGGAGTGAAGGCAGACTCGGTGATGTCAATGTCGAGAGACTGAGCACAGTATTGATCCAGATCGGCAGGCAGAGAGTCAAGACACCTATTTAGGTTCTGCAAGGCACTGAGAATTTCAAAATTAATAGACTCCTGATCTGAAGTCAACTGCCGGAGACGGATAAGATCTTGATCCCGAGCATCCGAGGCGGCCTTGAGAGCAGCCACTGACAAGGTCAAGGAGGAATTTTGGTCATTGAGCCGGACGGCCTCCTTGAGAATAGATTCCATAGAAGTAGAGAGAGGATCAAGGAGACCATCAATTTGCAGATGCACCACATCCAAACACTTAAAGATGTCACGATTAAGACTGACAACCTCAGAATTTTGCTCTTTGACGAGTTGCAGAAGTTCGGCCATAGAGATGTTGTTGGCGTCCAGAGAATTTAGGAGCTCCGGCTCACGCAAAGACTTGCGTAGTTGTTCAAACTGAGCACCAAGCATCCGTACCTGCCGATTGGAGTCTACAATGTCGGCAAGAAATTTGGCAGATATGGTGATCGGCACCTAAGTAGAAGGCCCAACCCTGTCGTCAGAGGTATTCTTCTGTGAGGAGGTTTTCATCGGAGAAGGTTTTGGAGATGGGGTCTTCTTCGGTGAAGGTTTTGGTGAGGGTGTCTTCTTCGGTGAGGGTTGAGGGGAAGGCGGGGGAGAGAAGAGGTTTTGGTACATTTTCTAGTATAGAACCCCAGAATGTGCAACATCGTCGGGATTGACCCCGGGTGATAGGTTGTCTTTTGAGGAAACAGAATGTCGGTCTGGAGAGGAGACCAACTCATCTTCAACCTCCATAGAAAAGGGAGGAGAAGGAATATGATGGGACTCCATTTGTACAACCAAATCCTGTTGAGAGGGTTTGGAGGAGGTAGGAGAGGCTTTAGCAAATCCCCGTGGCCCTGGAGGGGAAAGTTCAACATCTGCCGATTTCTGAGAATCGGTAGATGGAGTGTGAGGTTCGACCGAAGGTTTCCTAAATCTCTTAGAACGAGACTTAGGAGGGGATTTGGAGCCCCGTCGCTTAACAGAAATAGAAGGGGTTATGACTGGGTAGCCACCGAAGGATTTGTCGGTGGTAGAGTCATAAGAGAAAGTGCGACGTTGCCGGTGGCCTTTTTCTTTTTAATAGCCACCGACTTAGCTCGAGAAGGTTTTGGTGGAGAGGGGACCACCGATTTGGATGAATTGGGAGAAGATGAAGGCCTTTCGGATTCATCTTCGGCAAGCGTTCCCCAAATCGGATCGGGAGAGGAGATGAAAGAAAGCATACCTGAGGTGAACAGCGAATCGGTTGGCTTCACAGGTTTGAAAATAGCTTGCTTGCTAATTTGAGAAATTGGCAAGTCAAACTTTATAGTTGGCTCGGGCAGAGCGGCGTCGGCACTTAGTGGTGCAGACAGCTTGTGGTTGATGACCAGTGAGATAAAGCGGGGAAGAGCCACATTGTGAGTCCGGGGAGGAGAAATAGCAGTGACCAGAGAGTCGAAGAATACCTGAGCAAAGTCTATTCTCCGCATGAAGATAAGGGCATGAGCCAAACGAGTAATGGCTGCTGGGGATTGATCCCACCCCGAAGTCTTATGAGAAAGACAGTAGAGGAGATGAGAAAAGAAGTAGTTCCAGAGTGCCCCCATATTCTTCTGGAGGAGAGTGCCAGAACCCTTGGACTTCCCTTCATGTACATATTGAAGAGCAGCAACAACTTCATCATGCTCGTGGTTAGTAGGTAAAGGAGCATAAACATTGAATTCCGGGATCCGGAGAACAGTGCGAATGTCATCCACACCAAAGGAAAGATCGGGGTGGTCTTCAGAAGATAGAACAGATGCAGAGACCTGGTGAGTAGTAGAATCATACTTAAAGGTCAGCCAAAAGTTACCAATGAGCATTTTGCTCATCTTGGTGGATTCAGTAAGGGCATGACAGATCGGAGATCGTTGGAGGAAGATGGATACTTGGTTGAACTCGGGGTGATCAGCATCCGCCGAGAGACGAGCAATTTGGTTGCATGAATGAAAGATGAGAGACTCTCGAGTGAGAGGAGTATCCTTGGAAGCTTTAGAGGATTTTGAGGATGCCATTGTTGAAAAAATTGCAGGTTCTTGAGAGAATATAGATGAAGAAGAGTTGAGAGTTGAAAAAAGAATGAATAGAAACGAAACAAAGAAGTATTTATAGGTTAGAAAAGAAGAGGGAAAAACGTGCGTAATTGGGAATTCAAAAGCCAAAAAAATGTAATGATGTTATGACACAAACGTGCGTAATTGCGAAGTGGAACAGCCGAAAAACGGCTAAATGTCAGGTCGTGGACGTCCCATCAACTGACGCACGAACCCCAAAGCGCCACGTGGCACATATTCATAGGGTAAGGAAATGGTGCCGAAAGTATCCGGTAAGTGAGATGTGGATAAGGTTGACACGTCATAAACTTTACCGAAGGAGAGAGATACCGAAGGAGAGAGGTACCAAAGTAGAGAGGTACCGAAGTAGAGAGGTACCGAAGTATGAAAGATATTTTGGGAAAGTAACAAAGCTTCGGTAAGGGAGGTACCGTCAATTATTGGGCAATAGTCAACGTTTCCAAAATATATACTTTTTTTAACATAAATTTAACATACCTAAGGATCCCACAAGGAAGTTGAATCGTGCCTCATCCAGTGGTTTTGTAAAGAGGTCTGCAAGTTAAAGATCTGTAGGAATGAAGTGAAGTTCAATATCACCTTTAGAGATATGATCTCTTATAAAGTGATACCGAATATCAATGTGTTTAGATCTGGAATGCAGCACCGGATTGTTGGCAATGGCTATGGCACTGGAATTGTCACATAGAATCGGTACATGAGAATAAAACTTGTCATAATCTTGTAGTTGGTTTTTCATCCACAAGATTTGAGCACAACAACTTCCAGCTGCAACATATTCGGCTTCGGCAGTGGAGGTGGATACCGAATTCTGCTTCTTACTAGACCAACTGACTAAGTTTCCACCTAGTAATTGACAGCTGCTAGTGGTACTTTTTCTGTCAACCTTAGACCCTGCAAAGTCAGAATCTGAATAGCCAATTAGATCAAAACCTGAGTCCTTGGGATACCAAAGACCCAGATTCATAGTACCTTTTAGGTACCGAAAAATATGTTTCACAGCCGCCAAGTGAGATTCCTTGGGATTGGCTTGATAACGTGCACACAGACACGTAGCATACATGATGTCAGGTCTACTAGCAGTAAGATAAAGAAGAGACCTTATCATTCCTCTATAATTCGTGATATCCACCGACTTGCCAGTAGAATCATGAATCTTTAGAGGTCGTGCCATTGGAGTTTTCATGGAAGAACAATGTTCAAAATCAAACTTTTTTAAAAGATCATGAATATATTTATTTTGACAAATGAAAATACCTTCAGAGGATTGTTTAATTTGAAGACCAAGAAAGAAAGTAAGTTCACCCATCATGCTCATCTCATATTTACTTTTCATGAGAGAGGCAAACTCCTGACAAAGATTTTCATCAGTGGCACCGAAAATGATATCATCCACATAGATTTGAACAAGAATGATATTACCTTTTGTTTTCTTGAGAAAAAGAGTATTATCAATTTTACCTCTGGTATATCGGTTAGAGAGAAGAAAGTCAGACAAGGTGTCATACCAAGCACGAGGAGCTTGTTTCAGACCATAGAGGGCCTTGTCAAGTCTGAACACATGGTACGGATGAGTTGGATCTTCAAAACCGGGTGGTTGTTTCACATAGACTTCTTCAGCAAGTTCTCCATTGAGAAATGCACTATAAACATCCATTTGAAAGACCCAGAAGTTTTTATGAGCAGCATGAGCAAGAAAGATTCTTATTGCTTCAAGTCTAGCAACAGGAGCAAAGGTTTCATCATAATCAATACCTTCCTCCTGCCTATATCCTTGAGCAAAAAGTCTGGCTTTATTCCGGATTACAGTACCGACTTCGTCCATCTTGTTTCGGAAAACCCACTTAGTACCGATAACGGTCTTACCGAAAGGTCGTTGCACAAGTCTCCATACTTTGTTTCTCTCAAATCGAGACAACTCTTCTTGTATGGCAGTGACCCAACAAGAATCTGCTAGAGCTTCCTCAATTTTCTTGGGCTCGATAATAGAGAGAAAATTCACATAGAGTCAAATATTTCCAACACCTCTTCTAGCTTGGACACCTGTTTGCTGATCACCGATAGTTTGATTTATCGGATGATCTTTGGTCCATTTTAGAGTTGGAGGAAGAGGTTCAGGGAAAGTGTTTGAAGGTTAAGGATCGGTGGGTATAGGATGTGTATGAAGAATTGGTGAAGTATGTAAGGTAGGTTCGGTGGGAAATGTGGGTTCGTTAGGGGCAATGGGTTCGGTAGTCAGAGAGGGATCTGCCGAACCATGATGTAGGGAAGAAGAAGAAGATACCGAGAATGGTACATAAGGAGGTCCTGAAGTTAGAATATTTGGATATTCGTCTCCAACACAGGAAATAATCCATTTATGAAGTTCAGTGTCATCACAAGATAGTGAAGACGTCTTGTGATCATCAAACTTCACATGTATTGACTCATCAATACATTTTCTTCTTAGATTGTATACTCTGTAGGCTTTAGAAGAGAGAGAATAACCCACAAAAATACCTTCATCAGCCTTGGGATCAAATTTCCCAAGATGCTCTCGATCATTCAAGATAAAACACTGACAGCCGAAAACATGAAGAAAACCAATGTTTGGTTTTCGGCCATAGAAGACTTCATATGAAGTCTTGTTGTGTCTTTTCACAATAATAGACCGATTTTGAGTAAAACAATCTGTATTGACAGCTTCAGCCCAAAAATAGGTTGGAATATTTGATTCACTCAGCATGGATCTTGCAGCTTCACATAGCGTACGATTCTTCCTTTCCACAACACCATTTTGTTGTGGAGTTCTTACAGCTGCAAAGTTTTGAGAAATACCTTTGTCACAGAGAAAGGTTTGCAAGGTAGCATTTCTGAATTCGGTCCCGTTGTCACTTCTGATAGATCTGACTAGTTGACCGTTGAGAACTTCAGATTTCTTGATGAAGTTGATGATTTCTTCGGATGTATCACTTTTGTACCTGAGAAAGAATACCCAAGTATAACGTGTGTATTCATCAATAATTACAAGAATGTACCTTTTCCCACCTAGGCTAGGTGTGCTGACAGGCCCACAGAGATCCATATGCAGCATCTGAAGAGGGGTAGAGATAGAAAAACATTGTTTTGACTTGAAAGAAGATTTTGTCAGTTTGCCTTTCTCACAAGCTGCACAAAGCTTTTCTTTTAAAAAAAGAGATTTTCGGCAAGCCGACGACTAGCTCTTTTTTGGAGAGAGCATTTAACGTTTTGAAGTTAAGATGGGAAAGACGTTTATGCCAGAGCCAGTTCTTCTTGTCAGAGTCTTCAGAGATGAAACAGATACTTTCACTTTCAGATGATTTGACACTCATGTTGATGACGTACACATTGTCCTTTCTAACACCAGATAGGACAGTGTGAAAGCTTTTGTTTGTAATGAGGCAATCATTTTCTCTAAAAATTACATAGTATCCTAGATCACATAGTTGACTAATGCTCAAAAGATTATGCATTAGTCCTTCCACATAGGCAACTTTGTTCAAAGTAATGGAACCATTTGAGAGGGTCCCATAACCTTTAGTGGAACCACGAGAGTTGTCACCAAAAATTACAGATGGTCCTTTTTCTTTCACAAAGTCTAGAAGAAGAGATTTGTTCCCAGTCATATGCCGTAAGCATACACTATCAAGATACCATGTTTGATGATGCCCATAGACCTGTAGACATAAACAAATTAGTCCTTTGGAACCCGCTTTGAGGTGGGTCCTTTAGGGTTAGAAGAAGAAGAAGAAGAATTGATCTGATGATATCTTTCGATACGGTCCTTTGGACAGTCTTTGGCCAAATGAAATGTGTCACCGCAGTTGTAACACTTTCGGTAAATGAATTTCTTCTTTGGTTCAAGAGAAGCAGCTTTTACCTTTCCTTGAGGTTTAGATTTAGGAGGATTGAAAAGGTGAGAGGGAATGGGATAGTTGTAAGGAGCGTGAGGGTTAAGAGGAGCAGATCCAAGGATTCATTTGTAAGCAAAAGAAGAAGAATTGATAGAAATTCCTTTGGACTTCTTTATTTTTAAAGCTCTAGGAATGAATTCTGTTGCGTGCATGGGAGATTTACCTTTTGAAGAAGGTGTAATCTTTCTTTTATTTGGAAGGTCAATAGCAACAGATTTTCCTTTAGAGAGAATTGGAGGTTTTTTCAAAGAAAGGGAAGAAGAAGAAGAAGAAGAAGAAGAAGAAGAAGAAGAAGAAGAAGAAGAAGAAGAAGAAGAAGAAGAAGAAGAAGAAGAAGAAGAGACTTCTTTTAGTTTTAAAGACATAAGAAGATCATTTACAGGCTTAACAAACTCATTAGAGTCTTGATCTTCTGTAATAATAGGCTTGGAAGCTTTGGCGGAAACAAAGTAACCAAGCTTCCTTGAATCACGAAGATCCATGGAATAAACCGAGTTAGAATCTTCTGAGTTAGAATCATTCCAATCAGAAGAATATGAGGGTAGTTTAGAAGACAGAGGAATATTATGAGTAGGAGAAGAAATGTTTTCAGAAGGAGTACACACAACATTCTCTTTCCAGTACCCTAATCCATAAGTTTCACCAACAACTTGATCTTGAAAATTTTTCTCAAGATTTTTGGAAGAGGTGTTCCATTTTTTTAGGGTTTCTTGTTCCTTCTGAAGCTTCTTTAGAATCTTGTTCTTTTCCTTGGCAAGCACATAGTTTAAAGTCTTCAAGTCATCTAACTCAGCTTTTAGTTTGTTAAACTGTTCTAGCTGGGATAGAGAATCATGAAGTTGAGAGGAGAGAGACTTGACTTGAGCATTTGCTCTTTTCTTTGCATCTTTTTCATTGTGAAAAAGTACAGTTAGAGAGTCAAAAGCCTCAATCTTTTCTTCATTAGTGAGAGAGAGGAAGGGATGTACCTGAGAAGAAGAGGAAGAACACTCAGCAATAAAGTCCATCCTTGAGCAGGAGTCTTTTGGTTCTTCATCGAGTTTAGCCATAAGGCATTTACTCGACACTTCCTTCTCACTGTCGGAAGTGAGTTCGTCTGCCCAGTCTAGAGTTTCTGCCATCAAGCCTTTGCCATTTCGTTGAGTATTGAAATTTCTTTCTTTCTCTCTTCTGTATTTGGCTTTGTATTTGTCTGCTTTGTCGGAGAGCTCTTTGAATGATGAAGACGGATAAGGCTTTCTTGGATGTGATCTACCTGTAGAGTTAGATCGAAGATTTCTTCTTTTAGAAGAGTTAGAAGAATTAGATTTAGAAATCCTAGAAGGATTGCTTCTACACTCAGATGCAAAGTGGCCTTTCTTACCACATGCATAGCAATCCTCCTTGGATTTGTTTAGGGAGTTTCTAGAAGAAGAAGAAAATTTTCTATTTCTTTGAAATTTATTAGAAGAGTTCTTTCGGAACTTAAAGAAATTTGCAAGCATACCCATCTCTTCTGTCAAATGATCGATAGAGAGATCTTCTCCTTCATCATCAGCTTCACTTAGATAAGCCTCCGAGGAGTGATTCAGATTTTCATGACTTTCTCTATCTGAATCATCAGAAGGATAGGTTATACGTGGAACACACATAGATTTCTTGGAGCCATCAATGATAAGAGCCATAGAGGGAGCTCTTATTTCTTTGTAGATGGTCTTTCTTTGAAGATGAGTTTGTTCGTGATTATGAAACATACCATAGAGAGAAGTGAGAGGAAGGCTTTCCAAGTCCCTGGTTGTCTTAATGCAAGTGGAGAGGGTATTCCAGAAATATGGAAGGCCATCCATAAATTTGCATATGACTTCCTCGTTGTCATAAGTTTTTCCAACAAGTTTTAACTCATTTAAAAGACTGTTAAAACGGTTGAAGTAAGAGGGAAGAGATTCTCCTTTTTCATGAGAAAAGAATTCGTATCTACGAACAAGAGAGATTTTCTTAGATTTCTTTACTTCAGTTGTACCTTCATACAAAACACATAGAGTTGACCACATATCTTTTGCCGTTTTAAGACCGACAAGAGATTGGAAAACTTCATCAGGAAGAGATTGGGCTAAAATGGTTCGTACTTTGGAGTCGAGTCCAATAATGCGTTTGTCTTCATCATTATACTCTTTTGTCCTTTTCAGAACATATCGACCAGTAGCAGAAGATCTTTCCTCCTCTGATGGGTCATCGGAAACTTGAAAACGATCATCTTTTTCTTTTTCCTTATCCTTAGGAGTTTTGACAAATTTATCCCAGACTTTTGGGATAAGAGGACCTTCACTAAGAATGGTAAGATACCGACTGTCAGCTCCTTCTAAGAAGAGCATCATCCTACTTTTCCATAAGGAGAAGTTGTTCGAGTTGAACTTAGGAGGTTTAACAGTAGATCCATTGTCAGAGTAGAAAGAGTTTTTAGAAGAAGACTCAGGTTTTGTAGAAGGAGATGCCATTACGGATCTGGTTTATTAGATTAAACCAACCGTTCTGATACCACTTGTTAGTCCCAAAATGGCACAACAAGTATTGTAGAGGGGGGGGGGGTTGAATACAATACACAAAATTACTTAATTTTAATTCTTTTATTGATATGAAATATCAAGAATTACACAAAGAGAAATAAAGACTGTTGCGGAAAAAGAATAGTTAAGAACTACTCTAAACAATCTAACACTTAGAAGATAATTAAGGACACAAAGACTTAATCTTAGAAATACAAGGAAAGCTTTCAACCTGCTTGATATCTTCTGAATTTGAAATCTTAAGCTGAAAGCGTGAGTAGCAAGGTGCTACCTCCATCCTTTATATACTATCCAATGTAATGAGTGCAAAGGACATATAGGAGTAAAGGCATGGATGGTTGAGATATTGTCAATAAATTATAAGATATTTGATGTGACATGTCATAACACAAAAGGTAACTTTTGTGCTATGAAAGTACAATATCTATTATAAAATATTCAAGGGACAATCTTTTTGAGATCAAAAAGAAAATAAACATCTAATCAAATTAAGACTAAATGTAAATCTTCTCAAGGAAGAAAGAGGTTTCCATTCCCATTGTCAGAGGATCATTGGGAATGAGGAAGTATGTCAAATCATGAGGGTTTAACATAAATGTTCTTACTAGATAAAGAAGCAATCTGTAAGAGGAAAACTACCGAAGAGGAATTCGGTAGATTAGGCATGTATCGAACACAGGTGGTTCGGCAACAAAGGAAAGACATGCCGAATGGAAAGTCGGCAAGGATAGGGTCTGCCGAAAAGGAATCGGCAGACTGGGCTTAGTTTCACTTTTGAGGTTTATCTCAATCCGCATTGTAGACTTCCTTCATGTTGATTTCGGTTTGTCTTCGACTCACCAAACTGTTTAACTAACTAAGCTATCACAAAGAACCACAAATCAAAATACAAGGTTCAAACATCATTAAAGACTAAGGAGAGGTTATCTTCAATAATTAGTTTATATTACAATTATTGACGAAAAAAATTATAATGATATAATTTATAATAAGAATGAAACGTATTTTACGATTTTGTATTTTTAATGTGCTAATGGTGGAAAAATAAATAAAACGTATGGATAGAAAACAAATTAATTCGTAGATATTCATGATATTTAATAGTACGGTTAAATTAAAAAATATTCAATATTGGGCTCGTTTTGAAGATATTGAGGAGACGATTATAATGGTATAATTTGTAGAAAAGTGAACGTATTTTTCATTGCATTTTTGTTCATATACAATTATTTGTGTTAATATGATAATGGTGTAAAATGAAAAATGAAAAAATTAGGGATATAAAGTAAATTAAATAAGTAATTGTAATGGTGATAAATGTAACATTGTAAGGGTGATAAATGTAATTGTACAAAAGTTTGTACAATAATCGTTTTAGTTTTTTCATTATATAGTATAGATTCTGATATTTAATAGTACGGTTAAATTAAAAAATATTCAATATTGGGCTCGTTTTGAAGGTATTGACGAGACGATTATAATGGTATAATTTGTAAAAAAATGAACATATTTTTTCATTACATTTTTGTTCATATACGATTATTTGTGTTAATATGATAACGGTGTAAAATGAAAAATGAAAAAGTAAGGGATATAAAGTAAATTAAATAAGTAATTGTAAGGGTGGTAAATGTAACATTATAAGGGTAGTAAATGTTATTGTACAAAAGATTAAGGGTGGTAAATGTTATTGTACAATAACCGTATAACCGTTTTAGAATTTTCATTATATAGCTAGGCATATACCCGCGCAATGCAGCGGAATGTAAGTAAAGAACGAACAATTAATGCTACTTTCTGATAGATATGTCATCAACAATCAATCATAACCTAAGAATCACAATTTATAAAATCCTAAACTTATAAAGATATTCAATAATTAGTTTATATTACAATTATTGACGAAAAAAATTATAATGATATAATTTATAATAAGAATGAAACGTATTTTACGATTATGTATTTTTAATGTGCTAATGGTGGAAAAATAAATAAAACGTATGAATAGAAAACAAATTAATTCGTAGATATTCATATTATTTAATAGTACGGTTAAACTAAAAAATATTCAATATTGGGCTCGTTTTGAAGGTCAGACGAGACGATTATAATGGTATAATTTGTAGAAAAATGAACGTATTTTTCATCGCATTTTTGTTCATATACGATTATTTGTGTTAATATGATAATGGTGTAAAATGAAAAGTGAAAAAGTAAGGGATATAAAGTAAATTAAATAAGTAATTGTAAGGGTGGTAAATGTAACATTGTAAGGATGATAAATGTTATTGTACAAAAGATTGTACAATAACCGTTTTAGTAGTATAGATAATTCGTATATATTCTGATATTTAATAGTATGGTTAAATTAAAATATTCAATATTGGGCTCGTTTTGAAGGTATTGACGAGACGATTATAATGATATAATTTGTAAAAAAAGAAACGTATTTTTTTATTGCATTTTTGTTCATATACGATTATTTGTGTTAATATGATAACGGTGTAAAATGAAAAATGAAAAAGTAAGGGATATAAAATAAATTAAATAAGTAATTGTAAGGGTGGTAAATATAACATTATAAGGGTAGTAAATGTTATTGTACAAAAGATTAAGGGTGGTAAATGTTATTGTATAAAAGATTGTACAATAACCGTATAACCGTTTTAGAATTTTCATGATATAGCATAGATAAACTAGGTGCTAGCCTAGTGGTAAGGCCCTGGGGTGATAGTGCATGGTATGTCTATCTACCAGGGTTCGAATCCTGGGGGATGCACTTCGGCGATACCCAGACCTTGGGTCGGCCTTCTGGTCGGTTCGGGTCCAGGTTAACGGGCATACCTGTCTATGGGTATGCGGGTTCGGTCTTGACCGGACTTAGTCGTACCTAGGCGGGTCCAGTCGATTTGGCTGGGCCGGGTCGCCACGGATTAGTCGGTGCTGCCCAATTGGATGCCCGGATACCGCGGGTGCATGTGTGTGTGGGCATAGCCCAAGTTGCCGTACAAAAAAATATATATAATATAAGAAATTAAATCTAGGGTAATGATTGGAATTACGTTTACAAATGTCTGGACATTGTTACACGCGCTTTCAAAATGTAACAAAGTCTAAATCTATAATAACCGAATCAAAACCAAGTATAGGAATGAGTTGTTGACTTGTCGTTGTACATGCACACCAATTTATATCAAATCGTACATTAAAAATGTAAAAAATAAGTTTTAATGTTGGTGTGTATGAGGATGAAATTAGTAGGTAGTTGTGTATTTAATAAAATACAGGTGTGCATTTACTCTACCCTATAGGAATAAGTCGAGGGTAAATCTACTAAGAGAGTCGATGTTTAAACTGATAAATTGCATTATATTGATTAAGCTCAAAAGAGACTAATCTGAGAACTAATTAGCATAACTGATATTATTTCAAAAGCTTTGGGAATGTGGATTGGATTAAACCTAAGAACTAATAAATCAAAAATATTTTTGGTTTTTTATTAAATAATAATATTAAAAGTATGAAACTGATGAAAACGAGTTCTAACGATGAGAGAAATTCAAGGTTAATCGTGCATTACTAACCCAAATGTTTCATTAATTTGCATTGTGGATCATGTGTTCAGAAACTGATCCTACGTACCCTCAGCATAATCTCCCACCTACACTATTGTATTGTTAAATTATTGACTCCAAAATTCAAATATATACATGCGTGATGTTGAATTCAAAGTCAATATCCATGTCAAATATGGAGGCTGTGGAAACAGTGTACAAGGCGTCCTCCAAGTGAGGAAACCCGCATGCAACACGCGTTTGCTACTGTTTTGTTTGCACCTTTGGGTAGCCGGAGACTTCCATGCGGCTTTACTCGTCGGAAAGTTGCCCCAATGGTTGTAGTTGGTTTCTAAGCAGTTTTCAATGACGATTTATTAGGGTATGCTCTCTATAGATATCAACTAATTCTCCCAGCAAAATAGAATATCTAGATTAGCATTTATCTGTAAATTTCTTCATTAATTTCTCCATTTTTCCAAGCATTGTAACATTGGACTTCTCGATGGTATCCTCTCATGGTTTTTCCTGTTTTGGGTTTTTCGCGTAAATCCGGTGTCGTTTTCTCCCTTATTTATTTCAGTCAAGTTTCGATATTTGTTTGTGGTTGTTTATTGTTTCCGTTGAGAGATCCGAGTTTATCGTTTGCGCATTAAAAACACATTTGAGTTTATTTTGGATCTTTGGTTGATTTCTACTCGGTTCGATCTCATTTTCTGAGTTTGATTCAAGTGTGGTGTGATCGATATTTGCAACAAGTGGTATCAGAGCTCTCAGGTTTGTTGATAGACTACGTTTGTGATTTCTCAATTGGGTTGTGAAGACTATGTCGGCTATGAAGATTGATTTACCGTTGCTTGATAGGAACACTCGGTTTCCTCATTGGAAGATTAATATGAGAGATGTGTTGATACAAATGGGTTAACATTCACTACACCAAATATCACTTAGGCAACAAATGAAAAATGTTGCTTAAGAGGGGTTTATATGTTGCCTAAGGCTTACGCAACATGCCTATGTTGCCTAAGCAATGTTGCCTTATCAATGTTGCATAAGAACTTAGGCAAACAGCGTATGTTGCCTAAGCGGACTCCTTAAAACACATAACAGGTTATGTTGCCTATGAAAAAAACATATGTTGCACCCACCAAACACTAAGCCAACATTAGATTTATGCATGTGTTGCCTAAGATATCAACTTAGACAACATACTATATTTGCATATGTTGTCTTACACATTTTTTTTTTAAAAATCAAATTTTCTTATTAATTAGAATTTTATCAAATAACAAATAATATTACAAATTACATACGTTCAAAAAAACTAATATACTACTTCAAATGACCAAATACAAGCTCTTCAAATGTCATCCCATCATAACAAGCTCGTTGGTTTGAATCACAAAAACGACCAACTTTCTTTTTGAACTAGTCCCTTCATCTCTCCACTCTTTCTGAAATCAAAAAACATAATGTGAGACGGCGTTTTGATGCATCACAAAATCATATCAGAAATCACGAAATCTAAGAACAAGAGGGAATATGTTTGCTACAGCAACTTTAACATTAGCAAAAAAAATTCATTGTTAGGGCAGGACAAGATCGATATAATGCTCAAGACTATGCTCTCTACCGTTTTCAATCAACAAATACAAAAACTTCAAACACATAAAACAGAAATATATTAAGCTCAAAACCGAATTCGAAATGAAACAAAACCTGGAACTTCAAAACCGAAATCGAAATGAAACAAAACCTGGAACTTCAAAAACGAAACAGAAATTCAGGAAAATGGAAATCGAACTTCATAAACTAAAAAACAGAAAACAAAATCTGGAACTTCACAAACGAAAACGAAAATGAATTCGAACTTGAAAAACTTCATAAATCAAACGAAAAGTGGAACTTTGAAAACGAAATCAAAATCAAACAATACCTGGAACTTCAAAAACGAAGGTGAAATAGAAATCGAACCTGCAGAACGAACGAATTTCTTGAACGAACCTGCAGAACCAAATCGAACCTGCAGAACCTGTTAACAGAAAATTGGAACTTTGAAAACGTAGACCTGTTAACAGAACGAATTTCTTGAACGAACCTGCAGAACCTGCAGAACCAAATCGAATGAATCAAATCGAATCTAGTCGAATAGAACCAAATCGAACCTGCAGATAGTTCGATGGTGTCAGTTCAGGTGGTGGCTTGTGGTGGCGATGGTGGTTGCTCGTGGTGGCGATGTAGGTGGCTATTGTTCGATCGAGAGAGAAAGAGAGTTCGATCGATGGTTGTTGTTCGATCGAGAGAGAAAGAGAGCTCGTGGTGGCGATAGAGAGAAAGAGAGTTCGACCGGTGTTGTGGCTGGTGGTGGCGCGTCTGGTGGCTGGTCGATACTAGAAACAGGGAGGGGGTGTTTTTTAACCTAATTTTTGGGGGATAGGGGGGAAGAACGTGAAATAGAAAAAAGAGGGGGAAGGGATGGCGGGTCATTTGTTTTTGTCAAATTTTGAGTTTTCTTAAAAGCTTTGATTTGTTTTTTTAATTTAAAATAAATAATTTTTTAGATAATAAATATTTTTATGTTAACAAAATTATTTTAAATGTTTATATTCAATAAATATCTATATCTATACTATATTATAAAGCACGGATAGAAAACTCTTAGATACAAATTATTAGGCACAAGGTACCATTATTTTATGCAAAATTTTAAAAATCTCTTAATTTACAAATATCAAAGCACAAGATACATATTACTACTGCATGCTTCTAACACCCACCAATTTGGTATGAGAAATGGAGGCACATTAGGATGATGTGTACCAGATAGAGTTATTAGTCTTCCTGGGTTTAAGTCCAATAGAGTTGAATGAAGGTCAGTAGATCTATTAAGTCCCAATGAAACTCTTTAAAGCCCAATAGAACCCTTTAAAGTTCAATAGATTCATTAAGACTCAATAGAACCCCTTAAAACCCGATAGATCCATTAACGCCCAATGAAACATTTAAAACCCAATAGAACCCTTTAAAGTCCGAAAGATCAGTTAAGGCCCAATGAAAACCTTTAAAGGCCAATAGAACCGATTAAAGTTCGGTACAATTAATTAAACCCTAATAGATCCATTAAGACCCAATAAAACCCTTTAAGTCCGAATAGATCCATTAAGGCCCAATGAAACCCTTTACAGCCCAATAGAACCCTTTAAAGTCTGATAGATCCATTAAGGCCCAATGAAACCCTTTAAAGCCCGAAAGATCAGTTAAGGCCCAATGAAAACCTTTAAAACCCAATAGAACCTCTTAAAGCCCGATAGATCCGTTAAGGCCCAATGAAAACCTTTAAAGGCCAATAGAACCGATTAAAGTTCGGTAGAATTAATTAAACCCCAATAGATTCATTAAAACCCAATAGAACCCTTTAAAGTCCGATAGATCCATTAAGGCCCAATGAAACCCTTTAAAGCCCGAAAGATCAGTTAAAGCCCAATGAAAACCTTTAAAGGCCAATATATTCGATTAAACCTTTCATGACTTATTATAGCGTAATAACACCAAAGCTTAGTAAGAACCAATATATACCAACAAAACATTTCATGACTTATTGAGGCCCAATAACACGGATAGTGACTTAATACGTGTTTGTCTGCAAATATGTACTACATATATGCATGTAATGTGTATTGGGATCAAATGGATTCTTTAAAGCCCAATCGATCCATGTGGATCCGTTAAAAGCCTAACTGATCCGTTAAAGCCCAAATGAATTCAGTAAAACCGAAATGGAACCATTAAAGCCCAAGTGGATCCATTAAAGCCTAAATGGATCCATTAAAGCCCAACCGATACATTAAAGCCTAATTGATCCGTTAAAGCCCAAGTGGATGCATTGAAATCCAACCGATCCATTAAAGTCTAACTGGATCCATTAAATCCTAATTGGGTTCATTAAAGCCCAAGTGGATCCATTAAAGCCTAAATGGATCTATTAAATCCAACTGATACATTAAAGCCCAAGTTGATGTTGAATACTTTTGAAGACTTGAAGGTTAGATTTGTACGATTTTATTCGGCGTGGTCTCGTAGACAGATCTGAACTATGACTAAGATAGAAGAACTTGAGAATTGATAGAAAAGACGAGCCGCTAAAAGTTTAAAATCATAAAAAAAAAGAAGTAAAAACGTACAAGTTTTAGTCAGGTTGGTCGGGTTACTTTGGTCTTAACTCGTTTCCAACCCAATAGATGCGGTTTGATTTAAAAAAAAACATTATACAAGTTATTACATTTTCAATTACCTATATTTATTTATATTTTTGACCTTAGGCAACATAGAAACAAGAAAATATGTTGCCTAAGATAACTTTCATTGATTTTAAAAAAACATTATACAAGTTATTAAATTTTCGACTACCTATATTTAGTTATATTTTTGACCTTAGGCAACATAGAAACAAGAAAATATGTTGCCTAAGATAACTTTAATTGATTTTAAAAAAACATTATACAAATTATTAAATTTTTGACTACCTATATTTAGTTATATTTTTGACCTTAGGCAACATAGAAACAAGAAAATATGTTGCATAAGATAACTTTCATTGATTAAAAAAAACATTATACAAGTTATTACATTTTCAACTACCTATATTTATTTATATTTTTGACCTTAGACAACATAGAAACAAGAAAATATGTTGCCTAAGATAACTTTCATTGATTTAAAAAAAACATTATACAAGTTATTAAATTTTCGATTACCTATATTTATTTATATTTTTGACCTTACGCAACATAGAAACAAGAAAATATGTTGCCTAAGATAACTTTCATTTATTAAAAAAACATTATAAAACAAAGGCAACATAAGGGAAAATGTTGCTTAAGATAGTTGAGGCAACATATAATTATTCATATGTTGCATAAGGTATGACTTAGGCAACATAGAATTACATGTTGCCTAAGAGAAAACTTAGGCAACATATATTAGCCTTTGTTGCCTAAGCTGCTCTTAAGCAACATAGCCAATTAGCATATGTTGTCTAAGACAACATTTGGTGTAGTGATTGGTGTGTCGATGGTCGTGATGCGATGCACGGTGTATGGCATAAGGAGTTAAAGGACTATAACGGTTTGCGAGCGATATCTCAAATAAGCCTACACTTGTCAAACGATGTTCTACAAGATGTATGTGACGAGACTACTATGGCTGGAATATGGGCGAA
This sequence comes from Arctium minus, assembly GCA_954870635.1. NCBI lineage: Eukaryota > Viridiplantae > Streptophyta > Magnoliopsida > Asterales > Asteraceae > Arctium > Arctium minus. The sequence goes on from OX941081.1 coordinate 163,157,421, forward strand.
GTTAGATAGCTTATTGACGACTAAGAGTCTACCCAACAAACTCCACATGAAACAAAGGTGGTACACTCATCGATTGAAGGAGGGTGGCTCCATTATCGAACACATCTCAACATTCAAAGACAATGTTCAAGATTTGAAGAACTTGGATGTGTCGTACGATGAGGAAGATTTGGGTTTGATTCTCTTATGTTCATTGCTACCGTTGTTTGCTAACTCATGGATACCATCATCTATAGTCGCGAGTCTTTGTCTTTGGAGGAGATCTATGCATCTTTTAATGCAAAGAACAAGATGAAGCAGATTGCTAATGTAACCAAGGCGACTGGAGGCCTTAGTATAACAGAGAGACAGTCAGAGAGAGATTTCAAGAGCTCGGGAAGATCAAGATCGAAATCTAAGGTCAATAGAAAGTTTTGAAAATTCTGTATGAAGAAGGGTCACGCTATATATAAGTGAAACAAGTTACAGAATGAAAATAGAGACAAAGGAAAGGGGTCTTCTAGCCAATCTCACGCGGATGTAGCTGGAGATGATACAGGTGATTTGATGGTTATGACGGATGATGTGAATGCTTCACCACCCGAGTGGATTCTTGACTCGGGGTGTATCTACCACATGTGCCCATACCATGACTAGTTTTCCACTTGGTCGGGGTTAGTTCGGGTTGGTAATGGTGCTTTATGCAAGATAGTAGGTCAAGGTATGATGGGGTCATCCGGACTTTGGGTAATGTAAGACATATACCCGAGCTTAAAAGAAACCTGGTTTCACTTAGTAGTCTTGATATCAAAGGCTACAAGTTCATCGATGAAGGTGGAGTGAACAAGGCAGTTAGAGGTAATCTTGTCTACCTGAAGGGCACTAAGCAAAGTGTGGATTTGCTTCTTCTGATGGGCACTACCATCATGAGAGATGCTCAGGTAGCTTCATCCACTCTTTCTAATGTTGATAAAACGAAGTTGTGGCACATGAGACTCGGGTATATAGGTGAAGTCGGTATTATGGAGTTGAGCAAAAGGAAGATCTTGGGTAGCCAAGCAATAGAGAATCTCCCATTATGTGAGCATTGTGTATATAGGAAGCAAAAGAAGGTGTCGTTCTCGAGCTCAACTCATACCACCAAGGCGATTTTTGAGTACGTGCATTCTGACCTATGGGGATCGGTGAGAGTTCCGTCGCATGGTGGTGCAATTTACATGCTGACGATTATTGACGACTACTCATGAAGAGTATGGGCTTATTTCTTGAAACATAAAAATGATGTGTTTGCTACCTTCCATGATTGGAAGACTATGATAGAAAAGCAAACCGACAAGCATGTCAAATATCTCCAGGCCGATAATGGTCTAGAGTTTTGTTCAGCAAAGTTTAATGCCTTTTGTACCAGTGAAGGATTACTAGACACCATTTGTTGGTTTACACTCCCCAAAAAAATGGTGTGGTAGAATGCATGGACCAAACGATCATAAAAAGGTTCGATGTATGTTGTCAAACTATGGTTTGGCAAAAGTGTTCTAGGCCGAAGCCACATCAACTACTTGTTATATAATCAATCAATCTCCCTCATATGCCCTAGAAAAAAAGACACATATTGAGGCGCGGTCAGGAAAATATGCTAGTTATTCTGACATGAAGGTATTTGGATGTCCTACTTATGCCAAAGTGGACAATGGTAAATTTGAGACCATTGTTAGTAGGGACGTGACTTTTGATGAAAGCTCTATGTTGTGCAAGCCTACTGTTTCTGATCAACCGAAGGTAGATATTCCTAGTTCTTCTGACGGATATCGAGTAGAGGTGGAGCTACCAATTAGTTCTACGTTTCCGCCTATTGTCTCCCAATCGTCTTCATCTTCAGTGCCTAATGGTGAGGGTGATGGTGCTCCTAATTCGCCACCACCTGAGCCATAATCTTGCATTTCCTTGGATCAAGGTCGAAGACAGATAGTCGGTTCTACATGTTTTGCTGAAGTTGAGGTAGTAGCATGTGCGCTTAGTGTTTCCTTCGAGATGGTGTCAGTTGAGGATCCATCTACGTATAGTGAAGTTGTTGATTCTGAAGATTCATAAAAGTGGATTGTGGCAATGCATGATGAAATGGATTCCCTACATAAATATGGTACTTGGGAGCTCGTTCCTCTTCCCAAAGGTAAAAAGGCTATAAAGTGCAAATGGATCTAAGAAGAAGAAAAGGAAACCTGATGTAGAGCCTCCTAAATGCAAGCTCGACTTATGGCAAATGGATTCAGTCAGATTCCAGGTATTAACTTTACGGATATTTTTTGTCCTGTAGTCAAGCATTCTTCTATACGTGCTTTGTTGAGCATAATTGCATTGAGTGACATTGAGTTTGAGCAATTAGATGTTAAAACTGCATTTCTACATGGTGAGTTTGAGGAAGACATTTATATGGATCACCCTCAAGGTTTTGTGAGTGTTGGTCAAGAGGATTTGGTTTGTAGGCTAGAGAAGTCGTTATATGGGCTGAAACAATCGCCAGAGCAATGGTACAAAAGGTTCTATACTTTTATGACTTCACATGATGTCTCATGTTATTTATATGACAGTTGTGTTTATATAAGGAGATGTGAAGATGGTTCCATTGTCTACCTATTGCCATATGTGAAAGATATGCTCATAGCTTCAAATAACAAGGAAGATATACAAGAGGTCAAGGATCAATTGAATACATAGTTTGAAATGAAGGACTTGGGCAAAGCTCGAAAGATTCTTGGCATTGAGATTTCAAAAGACCGAAAGGCAGGAACTTTGACACTTAGTCAGAGAAGCTATATCGAGAAGGAGTTAAAGAGATTCAACATGGATGGTGCCAAAACGGGTAAATACTCCTATTGGTGCTCATTTAGAATTATCTGCACGTCAATTACTCTAGTGCAGTTGGGTAATTGATGCATGCAATGATCTGTATAAGACCGTACTTAGCCTATGTTGTGAGTATGTTGAGTCGTTATATAGCTAATCCGGGCAAATAGCACTGGAAGGCAGTTCAGTGGGTTCTCCGGTATCTATCGGGTACTAGAGACTATTGTTTGTGTTTTGGAACTTCAATAAACGGTGTTCAAGGGTATGTTGATGCTCTCTTACCGGGTATGTGTTTACTTTGGGGTCATGTGCCATAAGTTGGAAGGTCGTTCTTCAACCGACGCCTGCTCTCTCAATAATTGAGACTGAATACATGGCCGTTAACGAGGGTTTTAAAGAGGGGATATGGCTTATAGGTTTGTTCATATCCTTAATGAACTCTGTATTATATGATAATCAGAGTGCTATCTTCTTGATGAAGGATCAAATGTTCCACAAGCACACAAAGCATATTGATGTGCGCTATTATTTCATAAGAGAGGTCATTGCTAAGGGAGACTTCAAAGTGAGGAAGGTGTCTACTCACGTTAATCCAGCCGATATGATGACCAAAGTTCTTCCGATGGCTAAGTTTGGTTGTTTACAAACTTGGTCGAAATTCGTGGTTTGAAGTAGTCCGTGAAGGACGGTGGAGGAGGTATGATCTTGTTCATCCACTTTCAAGAAGTCATATTTTAATTTCACTATTTTTTTGTTGAGGATGTGTTTTAAAGCTTGAGTTGAAGCTTTGTTTCATGAAGATGATTGTTTGTTAGGATGATGCATTTATGGAGTCAAAGGTGGAGATTTTTAAAATCATTGACTCCAAAATTCAAATATATATGCATATTTCAAGACCATACATGGAATAAGTGATGGCAAACATACATGCATGTTGTTGAATTCAAAGTCAATATCCAAGTCAAATATGGAGGCTATGGAAACAGTGTACAAGGCGTCCTCCATGTGAGGAAACTCGGATGCAACACACATTTTTTACTGTTTGGTTTTCACCTTTGGGAAGTCGGGCAACTTACATGTAGCTTTACCTGTCAGAAAGTCTCCCCAATGGTTGTAGTTGGATTCTAATTAATTAGCAGTTTCCAATCACAATTTATCTGGGTATGCTCTCGATAGATATCGACAAATTCTTCCAGTAAAATATATTATCTGTGAATTTCTTCATCGATTTCTAAGCATTGTAACATCAAACGGTTATAATGGACTTCTTGGTGGTCTCCTCCGCTTCCCGTTTTGGGTTTTCCACATAAATCCGGTGTCGTTTTTCTTCCTTATTTATTTTCGTCAAGTTTCGATATTTGTTTGTGGTTGTTTATTGTTTCCATTGAGAGATTCGAGTTTATCGTTTCCACATTAAAAACACGTCTGATATTATTTTGGATCTTGGGTTGCTTTCGATTAAGTTTCTATTCGGTTCAATCTCGTTTTCTGAGTTTGATTCAGAGTGTGGTGTGATCGATATTTGCAACATTGGGCATAATCGGGGGATACCGATGGACTATCCAAATTATGCCAACGAATCATTGTGACACGTTCATTTTAAGCACATATAAAGATATCATAGATTACAAAATACAACACGACAAAACCTATCATATTTTATCCCTAAGTGATACATCAATACTTTTTTTGTAATTTAAAAGCGAAGTGAAACTAATAAAAAACGAATCAAAATCAGATCAGGCATGGATTTTACGTTAGGTCAACCTCGAAATAAATTTACCCTCGCATTATTGTGCCGGAAAATTCAATGTTTTATTGATGTCAATACATTATTCCAGCACCAATTAATGAAAGAAACAATATGTAACATATATTGGGCAAAAGTACAACTAGAGAACAACAGTTGATTGGGATCGAAGGGAACCCGACATCCACCTTTAAATAATTGTTGTCCATGGTCCTTCTTAGGGGTTTTCAAAAAGAATTGATGGACCGTGAAAACCAGTCGGACCAATTAAGAGGACCGGTTTTGGTGTTCCGCTCCAGTTTGGAAAATTGCCAAACCGGATGTTTCGGTCCGGTTTGCAGTTTGGGTGGTTTTTTTGGCGGTTCAAACCGACTAGATCAATTATGCATACAAATATATATACATATATATAATACAATTGGGTTCACAATCTCACATAATTTTATTTTAGTATTGAGCTTTACATTTGCAAACTGGAGTTAATACTTGTAAGCTTTTAAATTTTAATGGGTTAATATTATAGATTTTTATTTATTAGATTTAGAGTTTACTTGAAATTAAAATTTAATTTACCAAATACCAATTTAAGGTTTTTTTTCATCGCATCTTTAATTTACTAATTACCAATTTGGGAATATGTATGATATATGAACCATGGAGTATTATTGATTTGTTGGTTTTTAAGCTATGTATTTAAATATTATTTATTTAATTAATAGTTTAAACTTTAAAACTCATTATTAGCCCAAACCGTTTAAACCCTTTAGAACAGATCGTATTTTTATGATTTGGTTTAATCGGTCTCGACACTTCAAATATAAGCGCACGGTTTGAAAAAAATCTCAAACAACCACTTATGGTCTAGCCTATTAAAAACTTAAACATCTCAGATCAGACCGCAAACACTCCTAATCCTTCTCAATCGAGTCTCCAAGAAATAGAAGTATATATCATCCTCCTTTGAGTCCTTTCTATTTCGGCGGATCTGTTTTTTCTTCTCACAACACACAAAAAAGAACTTAAAAGAAAGCCTTCTACTATTCTCAAAACTCAGGACCTCATCAACACCCTTTATTTTCTTTTATAATCCGATGTTCCAAACCCAATAATAATGAGAACTAGGTTCAGCCCATCTATTGTGTTTCTTTTTAGAGTAAATTAAGTTTTTAGTCACTATGGTTTGTTAATTAAAAATTACTATTATTATCCCTATATTTTTTAAATTATGTTTTTTATCCTTATGATTTATAATGCATTTTTGTTTTCGTCTTTACGGTTTACAATTTTATTGTTGTTTTCCTTCTTGTGGTTTACAATTCATTGTTGTTTTTGTCCTTCATGCTTAAAGGTAGGAGCTATTCTTAAAATAAAAATAACAATAAATTAATAACCACATATCATGAAAACCACAACTTCAAAACCACAAGAATGAAAGTTGCAATTTTCAACAAACCATAGGGATGAAAAACATAAGAGTAAATTAAACTTTTGGTCCATGTGGTTGTCACCCACTATCAACTCTCGTCCCTTTTTTAAAATAGTTACACTTTTGGTCATTGTGGTTGCCATTTTTTTTCACTTTCGGTCCCTCCAACTAACTACAGTTAATAAAGTCTGTTAATTCAAGGCCTTTTTGGTCATTTTATCTTTTTTCACTAAAAAATTAATATAAGTCATATCAGTATTTAATATATATATATTTGAAGGAAAACGATTGAGACCCGATCAAGCTTCGCCATTGCCATCACCCAATCTAGGATCAATCATATCATTAACAATACGGTCATTACAAAATTCGTTGATACAATGAGAAAGGAAATACGAAATTACATCATTAACTTTTGGACCAGATAAATAACGAGTGTGTCTCGCAATTAAGTGAGTCGCATCATTGGCTTGTCTCCCAATCGCATGGAGCGAGTAGTTTCCATGATTGCCAAGAAGCCGTCGAATGTCAAAGATAATGTCTCCAAATTACGAGATGTTGTGACTCGGGTCATAGATGGAATCCATAACAACTTTGGCATCCGTTTCGAAAATAACATTGGCAAGACCCTGATCATTGACCCATAAAATAGCGTCTCTAAGAGCATATGCCTCACATTCGCGGACTGGAGGGAGGGACGGTAATGGGGTCGCTTTAGCTGAGATGAAGGTACCCTTACAATCTATGATAATAGCACCGAAACCCACCGAGTTGGAGCTTTCAAAGGTGGCGACATCGATGGTGCATTTATAGAAGCCTCTTCTAGGGGGTGCCATTTAGAGATGCACGGGGGTTTGTTTTGCACTTGGTCCATGGGTATAAGTCCCATAGTGACATGCCAATCCAAGAGAATATTGTTGGCACGCCTAATTACCGAACCCAGGTCACGAGGGCCATCGTTCCAGAGTATATCATTCCTTCGATACCAAATACTCTATAAGACCATAAGAAACCAATCACCTTCGGGCCGAGGTAAATCCTGGAGCAGCATGTACATCAAATCAGAGAAGGGATCAATATTGTTTCCATGGTATCCCAAAGGTTCACTTCATTCCAAACTGGTCTCGCAGTTTGGCAGCCGATGAACGTATGCCATGTATTTTTGGTATTTCGATTGCAAAGGGGACAAAGAGGAGAAATTAGAAGCCCTCTCTTTTGGAGAGCGTAGCTAGGGGGAATAACACCCTGAAGTGTTCGCCAAGCAAAGAATCTCACCTTATAGGGGTTGTTTGTTTTCCATATCTGTTGCCAATCGATATTACTCTCCGATTAAGGATCCTGAACCAAGTGTTCCATAATGAGTTTGTAGTTTGATTTAACGATGTAAACACCGTTGGGGGACCAATGCTAAATGAGCTTATCGAGCCCCAAAACCGAGGGGTGTGAGCTTGAGAATACAATCTCGATCCTTCTGTTTGAAAATCCAGTCTATTAATTCCACGTTCCAATCTTGGGATTAGGGATCGAATAAGTCCCGCACGCAAAGGTTAGGGCGGTCCATGTTGACGGGGGTTTCAATCTTGAAGTTGCCATTTTCCCTAAGCCAAGGATCATGCCAAACATTAATGGTCTTCCGTCCCCTACCTTCCAACGAAGCCCTTCGTGAAGAACAAGTTGAGAATGCTAAATACTTCTCAATATGAAACTGGGTAAGTTTTCCAGACGGGCCTCCATAAACTCCCCATTCGAGTAATATTTAGCTTTTAGAATTCGATTGATAAGAGAAGAAGGATTTGAGACAATTATCCAACCTTGTTTTCCAAGCATGGACACATTAAAGGCAGTTAGGTCCCGAAATCCTAGGCCTTCTAATTTTTGTGTACGACACAATTTATCCCAACATAGCCAATTTAACGAACGTTGGCCCTCTAATTTTCCACCCCACCATAAGGAATTTATCAATTTTCAAGGTCTTTGATAGTGGATGACGGAAAGAGACAGACATTCATGCAATATACCGGCACTGCTTTGGTCGATGCCTTGATGAGAGTAACCCTTCCCACGATGGAGATGAGACGTTTTCCCTAATTCGGTAGCCAAATTTTTGCTACCCATAATTTTGAATTTGGCATAATTAATTCCTTGACCCGACGCCTCCTCGTACAACGTCAACATTTACTTTAAGTGACGTATCTCATCATTCAAGGCACTGCAAAAAAGGAAGACATCATCTGCAAAAAATAGGTGAGAGATCGGAGAGCATCTCGAAGGCAATGATGACGTTGTCGGTGATCAGGAGATTTTTTATGAAGGCGGTTTGGTTTTCCAAGATGATCAATGGTGGGAGCGTTTTGATACAGTTGGCTAGTACTTTTGTGAGAATCTTCATGATGACATTGCACAAAGCCATGGGTCTATTGTCTATAAGATTCGACAGGCACTCAATCTTCGAGATAAGTGTAATGATAGTGTCGTTTAAACTGTTAGGCAAGGTCCCGCTTTCAAGTCATGTCTTTCCCGCAAGGAAGATATCATCCCCCATATAGTTCTAAAGGTTTTAGTAGAACCGGGGGTTGAAACCATCCGACCCAGGGGATTTATTAGGGTGCATTTGAAAAAGCATTGTACAGAAATCGTCTTTAGTAAACGACATCTCGAGACAAGCCATATCACTCGTCTTTAGTAAACAACATTTTTGGACCAAGTTAGTAATCAACTCTGGGTTTCCCGAACTTGCAGAAAGAAGTTTATTGAAGTGCCTTGTCACGAGGTTATGAATGCCATTAATATCTTGAATCCAATTCCCATTTTCGTCCTTAAGCTTTGTAATTCGGTTAGCTTTTCGGCGTCCGTTCGCATAAGCATGAAAGAATTTGGTATTATGGTCACCCTCTTTAAGCCAAAACACCTTAGTTCTTTGCCGCCAGTGTTCTTTTTCTTTCAAGAGAGTACCGAGGATACATTGTCGCTCTTCTCATAGGAGGCGTTGGAAATAGGATTACTAGAGTTTCTAAACAGTTCCAAATTTGTGTAGGCCTCCTTGACCTCTTTTTTGAAGGAAATATTCAAACGTCTTCCCAATTTCCTAAGAGTTCTCGCAAGAGTTGAGAGTTTGGAAGTGATGTTGTTATTTCACAGCATGTTTCAGGTTGTCTCAAAAACTTGAATGAAAGTGGCTTCCTGCAACCATTTGTTCTGAAAACGAAAAAAGTGCTTAGGCGAGTGGGAATGGCGTACCTTTGTGTGTATGGCTATAGGAGAGTGATCGGATAAAGGACTGATGAGATTTTCCACCCAGTGGTCTAGGAAGATGTTGATCCAATCTTGGGTACTAGTCGCACAATCAAGTCTTTCAAAGACTTCATTTGGTTTCCCCTTGTGTCTGCACCACGGGAAGGGGAAGTCGTGCATTGGCAAGTCAAGTAATCGACAATCAGAAAGAGCTTCTTGAAAGCCGTTTATGCACCAATATGGGTGCTTATTGAGGCCTCGTTTTTCTCTTTAGGTGAGGAGATCGTTGAAATCTCCCATGACAACCCAAGGATGAGTGGAGTGATTCGCGAGGGCCCGAAGGAGATTCCAAGAATCTCGGGGTCGGGCACGTTCCGGGTAACCGTAAAACCCGGTGATCCGCCACGGTCCGTAATTTCTATCGTCAATTTGCAAATCAATATGGCTTTGAGAGTAAGATAAGAGAGAACAACACATGTTATTATTCCAAAACACGACAACGCCGCCACCATGACCATTACAACCAACCGCAAAGCAAGAGTCAAAACCCAAACGACATTTTAAGTTTTTAGCTCTAGTTTGGGATACAAGTGTTTCAAAAAGGAAAAGAACATCGGGACGGTAGACCTGAATAAGCTCCCGAAGGACCGGAACTGCCGGAAATTGGCGAGACCCGGTCAGTTCCAATTGATGCAATCATTGATCTAGGCCAGCCTACAAAGCAGGTCCCGCCTCTAGTTTAGATGGTTGTGGCATCATGGTCAAAGACGTGATCGGAGTCGGTTGTATCAAAACTTCGGAATCATATGAGTTGGATTCATCTGCCTTCAATTTCTTTCTTGTGGAGTTCTTCAGTCGATTCTTGATGCTTATCCTCTTTCTAATTTGGGCGGTACAAGAATTTTCGATTATGGATGGGTTTAGAGTAACTTGGGCCGAAAAGTGGTGGTTTGCATGGGAATATTCATGAAGAAGGAGAGGTTTGAGGGATGTAGTATCACTGTATCAGTGTCTTGACTGTTGGTTTTAGTGAGAGAGGAGGGTGGGTCCCCACAATTAACGTCGGTGGTATGGGTAGGGAGGGGGTGGGTCACCTTTTGAACATTTGTTGGAAAAGGGGTAAAGTTGTTAGGGAGTATAGGGTTTTGGGAGACAAGTTTAGTCCATTTCCCAATGTTCTTTTTGCTTTTCATGTCCTCTAAAGTGTGGGTCAACGCCTTAGGGTGTGTCACATCACCACCTTTTACTTGATTTCCTTTGTTTTTTAGTAGGAAGGAGTCTTGCACCATAATGGAAGGGATCACGGGGTCATTCGGTTATGATTTTTTTCCACAATCATCAGAAAAAGAAATATTTTTTTTATGATTATCTCTTTTACCAAAGTAAAAGGTGATTTTACTTTTATTGAGATCGGAGAAGGGATCGCCTACAACTTTTTGAGGTTGATTTTTCCAGTGACCAATAAGGAGAAATTTTCTCGGACAGATTTCCAGTTACCGGTGTACTAGACTCCTCCACTTTCCATTCTTTCTTCCCGATAAAAGGAGTGAAACAAGTACCCACGTAGTCATTGTGAAGCCAAGGGCCACAGAGTTGGACAAGCTCTCTATCTGGTTCACGAATAGCTACCAACATATTCAAACACTCTTGTTTATCATGGCCCCATATTCCACACTTGTAACAAATAATGGGGAGCCTGTCGAATTTGAATTTGGGGCAAATGTTTCTTACATTCGAACGGGATTAAACACCCACTGTAGGACATTTGTCGATCTGAAGGTTGACCCGGGTTCTTGTGAAAGCTTTGATCATGTTGAGGTTAGAGCCTTTCCAGAGGAGATTGACATTGGGGTCAACTAGCCGGACCCAACTTCGCAGATTATTTTCCGTGAAAAGTTTGAGGGGGATGTTACTGATGGTTAGAAAGATAGGTACGGTGTTGAGGTTCGCCTATTTCCAGTTCCTGGAGGCCGACCAAGAAGACCCCACGAGGAAATCCCCCGTAAAACACCATGGCATTCGGCTCATGGTCCATTCAATGTCCGTCGAGGAAGCAAAGGAGAAACCTAAGTAAGAGCTAGAAGGATCGTTACCGAGGTGCTGGACTTTCCACGGTTCTCTAAATTTCCACATACGGTTGAATATACGCTTAAGAAAGGAGGTGGAACATCCCTTTTTTTTGCAAAAACTCGAGTCACCATTGACGTTTCCGTGAAGTTGTCAAACCCAAGGACCTTGACATCCTCACTGGTAGTGACTTCAATAACCTCGATAATGTCTTCCTCATCGCCAACTTTAGAAACGTGGAGCTTTGTGGTGAGGGTCATGAGGTCATCGATAGAATCAGTAGAGGTGCTCATGACGATAAGCCGGTGAGAATGGACAGGGACTTAGCCAGAAGGAGTGATTGTAGACGGAGGTGGTTCGCCGGAAAATAGGAGAAGATCTCCCAATCAGAGAGAGAAAGCCACAGAGGAATATATATATATATATACTATATTATAAAGCACAGATAAAAAACTCTTAAATACAAATTATTAAGCACAAGGTACCATCATTTTATGCAAGATTTTAAAAATCTCTTAATTTACAAGTATCAAAGCACAAAATACATATTACTACTGCAGGCTTCTAACACCCACCAATTTGGTATGTGCAGGGTCTTCCTTTTATGCAGACCTTTCCATGAATCACTATGAATTAATATATTATATTACTATAATTTTGTTTTGATTATATTATTAAATATGTAATTGGTTATTTTTTCTAGATGTCATTAAAGCATATAAGATAAATCATTGAATTCTAACAAAATACTTAATTTTTTATATAAAAAACATTATATTATTAAGTCTAAATTAAACAAATTTATAAAAAAAACATTATCATTTTCTTAAAACCATCCAAAATCGTACTGTAAATCGACAAAAAAATAAAATGAAACATTAAAATCGTGATGTATCTCGTTGCATTGCGCGAGTACGCTTCTAGTATATATATATACTACATCAATAAGCATTTTGATCAAAACTCTTAAGTGCAACCTATAATGCATGAAGTACAATATTTTAAAGCATAAAACTAAGAAATCTATTAATCACAAATGTTTATGCATGAGATACAAACTCTCATTGCATTCTATTTATCAATGAAAAAGTCACTTTTCAGAGATGGAAAGTTACCTTTTAGAGTTCCACATGAGATATAACTTGCTATGCATGAGATACATGTCATTAATGCATACCTTTCCCCTGCTACCACCACCACCAAGTTTGGAACATACAAACTTCTCTTTTTCCTGTATGTGAGTTTCCTTTACTTTTAGGGAAATTAGATACAATTAATTAAAGCATACAATTCAAAATATTCGTAATTACAAATTCTTATGTTTCATATACAAGTTATCAATGCAAGCTTTTACAATAGGAAAGACTGATAGTTTGCTTTATATCTTGCCAAGATGGGTTACTCCCCCAAATGAATGCACATGGAAACCCACTTCAAAATTCAAAATTCAAAATTCAAAATTCAAAATTCAAAATTCAAAATTCAAAATTCAAAATTCAAAATTCAAAATTCAAAATTCAAAATTCAAAATTGTCAATCGCTTATTTATATTGTACTTTGAAGTTCGTTTCTTTTTTCATCTTCCCTATCCGCACTAATTTCGTCTCTATTCTTATCAAAAACTATAGATACCCTCCAAAGGCTCTATCCCGGAAACCATCGTCGTTGCCAACCTCCACCTCTCCGTTGCTAGCAGGTGCTACTGGTATGGTTTACCTTTCGTTTCCTTTTCTTTGTTTCTTTGAGTTTCTTGTATGTTTCAATTTATCTTCCCCCACTTTTCATATATTGCCCTTTGGTGGTGAGATCCATTTTGCAGGTCGTGAGATCGGGTTTGCGGGTGGCTGATGATGGGTTTACAATGGTGAAAGGTTCCACTAGCCGACGAGGGGTTCCGTGTTTACAATGGTGAAAGGTTTCACTAATCTATCTTCCCTTCCTGGCAACGATAGGTAGTTGAGAGATAGGGAAGATGATCTAGAGCATGGGTCGATGAAAAGTAGGGAAAAAGAGAAGGGAAGGTGATGGTGGTAAATGGAGATGAAGGAGGGAAAGGGAATAGAGTCGGGTCTTTTTTTTTTTGGTTGTGGTTGTTCTTGTTAGGGTTTAACTCCAACCACAACTTTACATATATATAAATCTTGACAAGACAAAAATTGTTTGCTTCGATTAAGTAAAATCAAAATATTTATCAATGGTACTAGTGGGGATGGGTATCTCATCATTAATCCTATCTCATTAACAAAGATGATTATAAAAAAACAATATTTTATTTTCTTGAGTTTGTGAAATTAAAACTTTTTCAATGTTTTAAATCCTATTTAATACTATATTATAAAAATATTTTACATGTCTTTAAAATTTCTTAAAATTGAAATTTATGATGCATACAACTTTTAAAGCTTCAACATTTGACTCCATACATTTTATTAATAAACACATATAAATACAAAATAATCGTGGAACCCTATTATTACGCAACTGATAACCAACCAAAAACTCTCTCAAAACTACATAAAACCGTAAAATAAAATTAAAAATGATGACGATTTCTAAAGTTATCAATCTAAAATTATAAATTACAAAACTAAATTTATTATACATTTTCTGATCAGATTGAACTTTGTTTGAGCACAATCAATAAATTAAGTTCAAAGACAGACAATACCATGCATGACCAACTTTATGTGGTGTTGTCTAGAGGGATGAAGGGGGCAATACAACTATGATAGTGAAACTTGTGAAAAAATTCAATCATGCTAGAGTCTATCAAAAGTCATTAATAAATAAGTTTTATGTGATGAATATGGTACAATCAACTAACCACTATTACACATTTGATAGCATCGCCAATTTATTCAACCATCAAAATATCTTATGATATACCTATAACATATAGATTGACATCATTAGGTTCACGATATTGACTATTCGGAGTAACACTTCATATAATCAATATAAATCAGTTGGTTTCCATCTCACCCCAGGTTAATGTTTTTCACCACAATTTTAAACTTTTTGGTTTAAAACAAATTTTTTAGAACCATCAATCTTAGGATCAAAAACATATGTTGGTTATATCTTAAAATCTTTTTCTTGTTTTAGATATAGGAGAGTACTTAAGATTAATGCACTTAATCTTAGGTAATAACTAATAAGAAGTCTATAATGTATAAAAAACAAGGGTAGTTTTGAAATCTTAAATATAAATATAAGTTGGATCGTCTTGTAATTTTTTTCAAAAGGTAGGAGTTTTATTAGTTAATAACAAAAAATCTACTATATTTTAATACAAATATAGAATTCATGCGGATGACATAATCAAAAGTGCCAATGTGAGATGAATGATAGAGAATATATCAAGGTTTTCTGATAAAATAGTTTTGGATTTGGTATTAGATAAAAACCTTAGAGAAATAATAAACAATTCTATAAAATGAACAGGGAATTAACTTTTTACATGTTTTTTTTTCAAATTTAATTAATTAATACATGTTTGGACTCTTAATATAATACAAAATTATTTGGGCCATATTAGACACTAAAAAAATTTGTGCCTTCTTTATTAACTATTTTTTTACTACTACTATTTAGTAAAAAAATTGGGCCTCTATTCTGTAACGCCTAGATATCTCGATGAGTTTTGTGATGGCATAACCTTTTTATTTATTCTTTTTTGGGTAATGGAGATGAGCTATCACCTCATTTTATAGGATACGATCGAACCATGCAAAGAAACCCGAAAAATTTACCTTCGGTACCTACAGAGCAAGAGTGCCCGGCGACTATGCACTTGGCATAGTCGCAATGTCACAATTGCGACCCTGGAATGGGTGTCGGTACATACGGGGCGACAGTGTCCGACGATTATGCCTAGGTCACTTGATGCACGTGTCGTTAAACGCACAACAAGGTTTAAATTTATAAACCTAACTCAAACCTAGTGATATGATAAGTAGGGTATCGTTCTTCTCAAGGAGTCGGTGGTTAAATTAACGATTCGTGTTAAAACCGAATGCACGTGTGTCACAAAGATTGGCTACCCAATTTATCAATTAAGCTAAAAAATAATCTAACTAAAAACCGAATCTGATTATTACAAATAACAATATTTCAAAAGGTTTGGATTGAAAGTTGAATTAAACTATTAACGAACTTTATCCAAGAAATCAAATCCAATGTTTTCAATAACCAACAATATCAAAAATAAACAACTTAAACCTTTTTCTAAAACCAAACTAAAATTAACAAATATAAAAATAATTATTTGAAAGAAGCCTCAAACCTCAATTACATCTCCAATAAAATCATCGACTCCAATCTTCAAATCATCATCAAAGGGGCTCAACCATCTTCAATCTTCAATTATCATTCTCAAACCCATCAAATTTAATAAATATTTTATAAAAAAACAAAGAAAACAGCAGCCTTTGGCTGCTGCTTCCTTCCATGGCTGCCTCCTCGATGCCTTCTCCTCCTCTTGCTTCTTTCCTTTTTATAGGACCAAATCTGCCCTAAGGGGCGAGTTGGGCTTGATACATTGATACTGGGCCGAGTTTGGTCCTTCAAAAGGAAATGTAAGGTGCGCTGCATATGGAGATTGATCCCATGACCATAGCCTCACAACACACAACCTTTACCACTAGGCTGGGGCTTCGTTTTTGTTATATTATCCACCATTTTTCCTTTATCTCTCGTTTCCGATCCAACTTAGTTCACCCAACTTCGGCACCTGTTTCGGTCCAGATCCACTCCCAATTGCCAAAAACTAAAAACACGAACATTGTAGATCTGTGTGTTGGGTTTCCAGATCATCTTGAATCACTCAAATCTGAGCTCGGACGAGTGAGATATGCCCAAAACTCTACAGTTGCGCAAATATGTCAAAATCATCCTTCTTATCCCTTTTTTGCTCCACACTTTTCCGAACCTATCAAACACAAAAACACATTAATGTAGATTGATTTTACCATTTTAGCACATTAAAAATGGGTGATTGACGAGAAAATAAAGTACAACTTAACTACTGATCATCACTGTTGCGTGTCATTATCGTGGGACTTGTACAGCGGGGCTCCCCACATGGGCGACTATCCTTGACGATTATGCCAAGGGAATAGTCGCGAGGGTACTATCGCCGATGGGTCCCTGGCCCTTTTAATCTTTTTTCTCTTCACTCTCTTCATTTAGAGACTGCAACCACTTCATCCAAAACCCTCTCTTCTGCCAAACCCTCATTAATATCGATCCTTGGTGCATTCAAGACTCGTCTACCTCCATTTATTGCAAGTTTTGGTGTCACAAGTCAAGATTGGAAGCTAGGATTAAATACCCACCATCATCATTGTTGTCTCCTTCAAGAAAAGAGGAATTTCTAGGGTTTTAGGCTTTCATCAAAACTCATTATTGTGAGTTCACCTTTACATTTCTAAAACTATATACACATTAAAAACCTTCCATTTATGTTTCTTGAAATTTTTATATCATTCCATTTTTGGGTTATTTGAATTACTAGGTCAAAATTAGGGTTTTCGCATATTTTGGACATTTTGGGAAATGATGACGAGAAATGGTTGGATGTTTATAAATGATGATTTCTTTGAGTTATGTGGAGTTTTGTAACCCAAATGAGTGGTTGGGACAATGTGGTGTTATTTATAAAAGTTGGATTTATATATTGATGTTCTTGAAAATGATTTTGTTCTCATAAACTTGAGTATTGGTATGGCATGGTGGTAAATATGTAAGATAGACTAAAATGTTGTAGATCCATAGGCATGTTTAGTCGGGTTGTGTTATGTTTGTGTAGTTATGTCTTAATATCTACATGATTTGGAATTGATATTGAACAGATGATAATTTCCTAAAAAGGAACATGCTATCAAGAATGGTGAAATCCCAAGTTAAAGACCTGGATAGGGTTGAACTTGGTGATTCTTTGGGTGAAAGACTTGGATAGAGTTGAACCCATTTTTATACCGAACTAAAGACTTGGATATAGTTGATGTTCAAAATGACTAAAGATCTAGATAGAGTTGATGTCACTAATTACCCATTCTTGATACGTGTTTATTTTATTTTGTGGCTTACTTTTGTGTTCCGTCACAACCTATGATGAATCGGGCCTCCCCCGCCTTATCCCAATGATAATTGTTTTGTGGAAAGTTGGTTTAATACTCCTACCTAGAGTGGATTGTTATCAAAGGTTACTCCATTTTATTTTGGTCCTTTTAATTATTTATTATTGGTTGTTCTCACTAGGCTCCAAGCCTAAAACTTTTTTAGTGGGATGGCGAAGCCTTGAGAGGAGGGTTAATTCCCGTAGAGGACAAATTTGGGAATAGTGAGTCCCCAATCTTTGGAAATTCGAGAATGGAAGTGGGAACACATCACCATGGATTTTGTGACTAAGCTACCAAAGACTCTAATAAGGGGTCATGATACCATATGGGTGGTGGTAGATCATCTGACCAAGAACGCACACTTTCTAGCCATGAGAGAGACTCTCCCGATGGACAAATTGTCCAAACTTTACATCAATGAAGTTGTTTTGAGGCATGGTATACCTTTGTCCATGGTGTCATACAGAGATAGCCGTTTTATTTTCAATTTTTGAGATGACCATCAGAATGAGTTGGGTACGAGAGTGAAGTTGAGCAAGACTTACCATCCAAAAACCGGTGGTCAAAGCGAAAGGACCATCCAAACCCTTGAGGACATGCTACGGTCATGTGTTATTGACTTTGGCGGAAATTGGGACTCTCATCTACCTCTAGTGGAGTTTTCCTACAACAACACTTACCATTCTAGTATTGGAATGGCTCCGTTTGAGGTTTTGTATGGTCGAAAGTGTAGGATTCCAGTTTGTTGGCTAGAGGCGGACGAGAAGCAGTTTGTCGATCCTGAAATTTTCCAAGAGACCGGGGATAAGGTTAAAGGCATTATGGAGCGTTTAAAAGCGGCCCAAGACCGTCGGAAAAGTTATGCGGATAAGAAGAGACGACCGATGGAATTCCAAGTGGGTGATTGTGTTATGCTCAAAGTATAACCGTGGAAGGGAATTATTTGATTTAGTAAATGTGGGAAGTTAAGCCCTCGTCTTCTGGGCCATTCACGATAACCAAACGGGTTGGACTCCAAGCCTACCAATTGGAACTCCCACCCGAGATGAACAGGATTCATAACACTTTCCACATATGCTACCTTTGGAAATGTTTGTCGGAGGAGGAGAGTGTCATTACTCTTTCGGAGATAAGGGTGGATGAGGGTAACTGTTGCGTTAAGGAACCCGATGCCATCTTGGAAAAATAAATCAAAGAAACTACGTCACAAAGAAGTCACAATGGTCAAGGTCCAATGGAAACACCACCAAAGGGGCCAATGTGACATGGGAGGTGGAGGATGACATAAGAGGAGTTACCCCCAACTATTCGGATGAGTATAAGTCGGGGAGGATTGTATCACACGGAAATCTCGGTGAGTTTTGTGACGTCATAACCTTTTTATTTATTCATTTTTGGGTAATGGAGATGAGCTATCACCTTATTTTATAGGCTATGATCGAACCAAGCAAAGAAACCTGAAAATTTTACCTTCGGTACCTACAGAGCGAGACTGTCTGGCAACTATGCCCTTGGCATAGTCCCGATGTCACAATCGCAGCCCTGGAATGGGTCTTGGTAAATACGGGGCGACAGTGCCTAATGATTATACCCGGGTCACTGTCGCATGTCATTATCGCGGTACTTGTACTACGGGGTTCCCCACACGGGTGACTATGCCCGGCGATCATGCCAAGGGCATAGTCGCGAGGGCACTATCACCGACGGATCCCTGGCCCTTTTAATCTCTTTTATCTTCACTCTCTTCATTTGAGACTATAACCACTTCATCCAAAACCTTCTCTTCTCCCAAACCATCATTAATATCGATCCTTGGTGCATTCAAGATTCATCTACCTCCATTTATTGCAAGTTTTGGTGTCACAAGTCAAGATTGGAAGCTAGGATTAAATACACACCATCTCCATTGTTGTCTCCTTCAAGAAAAGAGGAAGTCCAGGGTTTGGGGTATTTATCAAAACCCATTATTGTGAGTTCACCTTTACATTTCTAAAACTATATACACATTAAAACCTTCCATTTATGTTTCTTGAAATTTTTATATCATTCCCTTTTTGGGTTATTTGAATTACTAGGTCAAAACTAGGGTTTTGGCATATTTTAGACATTTTGGGAAATGATGATGAAAAATGGTTGGATGTTTATAAATGATGATTTCTTTGAGTTATGAGGAGTTTTGGAACCAAAATGAGTGGTTGGGACAATGTGGTGTTATTTATAAAAGTTGGATGTATATATTGATGTTCTTGAAAATGCTTATGTTATCATAAACATGAGTATTGGTATGGCTTGGTGGTAAATGAGTAAGATAGACTAAAATGTTGTGGCTCCATAAGCATGTTTAGTCGGGTTGTGTTGTGTTTGTGTAATTACGTGTTAATATCTACATGATTTGGGATTGATATTGAACGCATGATAATTTCCTAAAAAGGAACATGCTATCAAGAATGGTAAGATCCCAAGGTAAAGACCTGGATAGGGTTGAACTTGGTGATTCTTTGGGTGAAAGACTTGGATAGAGTTGAACCCATTTTTATACCGAACTAAAGACTTGGATAGAGTTTATGTTCAAAATAACTAAAGATCTGGATAGAGTTGATGTTTGTAATTACCCATTCTTGATACGTGTTTATTATACTTTGTGGCTTACTTTTGTGTTCCGTCACAACTTATGATGAATCGGGTCTCCACCGCCTTATCCCAATGATAATTATTTTGTGGAAAGTTGGTTTAATACTCCTACCCGAAGTGGATTGTTATAAAAGGTTACTCCATGTTATTTTGGTCCTTTTATTTATTTATTATTGGTTGTTCTCACTACGCTCCAAACCTAACAACTTTTCCTTAAAATGATGTGTATATCAGGTTCCTTTAGCGGTGGGATGACGAAGCCTTGAGAGGAAGGTTAAGTCCCATAGAGGACGAACTTTTGGGAATAGTGATTTTTGGAATCTTGAGTGTGCATATTGTGGATAATTCTGTTGGAGAATGATATTGATACATGTCTATAATCTAAGCTAGGATGGTTTAGATTAGTAGGTTGTCAATTATTTATTTTCATTTATAAGTTGTAAACGCTTTTGGTACAATATGTTTCTATTTAAAATAATTACATTTTTTTGGTGATTATATTTCATAGATGTAAATCTTACGTCTTTATCCAGGTTTAAATTCCTTCTAAATTTTAAGGTGTTACATATTCCTTGTAGGTCATGGGCGTACGCCCGGTCCGCCTTTCCCAGGGATGGCCCTGTTTGGTACAATATGTTTCTATTTAAAATAATTACATTTTTTTGCAGGACATGCTTACAGATTGTCGTTTCACGTATCTTATCATATTATCAATCCACGGATGAGCATTTTTACAAAGGATTGTAATGTATGTTTTTGTTTACTCATGCATTTAAAATTTTTGACGAGTTGTGAATATATGGATTTAGGGACTCGACATTCTTGAGGATTTTTCCTAGATATCTTGTAAATAGACAATATTTTATTTTAGTAACTGATTTGCAATTAAACCAGACAAACTGTTGGGTCTGAAATATGCTAAGTCTGGATAGTGCTGCTGAGACTTGAAGATTACTACTTCTGAAGACATTAGTACTGCTACTTGAAGAAATTGCTACTGCTAGTAGTATTAGTACTGCTTGAAGGGTTGGTACTGCTAGAAGAACAGTTACTACTGCTTGAAGAGTTAGTACTGCCAGTTGGAAGCTAATGCTAGCATGTTAGTACTGCTGATGACAAGAAGATACTGCTAGAAGAATTAATGTTGCTGATGTTGATAAGGATGATTTGTTACTTGAAGCGAAAGACAAGGAGCTGAAGATAATTATGGAATGGATGTTGAAGATCAATGTTACTTTAATAATTATCTTGTAATCTATTTTGTAAATATATAGTCTAGAAGTCTTAGTTTATTAAAAATATACGTCTTTTGTTTTAGAGAGAATTAGCCTCAAGATTATTAGTGATCCTTTCATTAGAGAAGTTTTGATCGTCTGTTGAGTCTGTTCAACAGATTGAGGCTTTGGTTGTAATCATCAAGTTAATTCAATATAACTTGTGATTTGAATTCATACACTGTTTCATTGATTTCTTGAATTCATTGATTTTCATCTCTAAAAAATTTTGCAATTCATTCTCTCCCTATGTTGCATTGAAGAACTTTAACAACTTATCTCCCCTTGTAGACTTCTTGTCAACTCAGATCATCTTCAGAAAGAAACATAAGCATGGAAGTACAATTTCCCTTATCTTCAAAAAAATTATGTCTTCTTCCCAAAGTTTGTCTTCAAAAATAGTAACAATCTCCCACAAGATTAAAAAAAAGCCTCTTTCAGACATCGGAAATAAATTATCTTCAGATTTAGCTCAGTTTGCTTCAACAAATTGTCTTCAAAGAAAATTTCAGTAAATTCTGCTCACATTCTGAAAACTTTGAATTTGCTCTTTCAAATTTGCACACTCTTCAGCAATACTTGCAATCTTTGACACAAACTTTCAATAATCTTTCTTCAAAATTTTCATTTCTTGAACTTTTCTTCTCCACTTCAAACATTTCTTGATTCTCTCTCCCCCTTTTTGATGATGGAAGCATGAGATCATCAAAACTTCCTCAAGAAATGTCATATATCGATCTGACCACTGATCTTTTATAAGAGCCTCTGACTATTCACCGATTCAAAAGATATTTATCCGAATCTTTGCAAATTCAGACAAATTAGGAATGTAACACCTGAATCAACAAATGAATCAGTTAGAAGTGCATGTCAGTAACACGAAGTCACTGTGTGTAACGAATACACAATGGAAAGGAACTTTTGTGATGTTCACTCCTCCAGGTCTTCCATTCAATGAACGTTTAGACAATGGAAAGGAACTATGAACGTTTAGACAGGAAAACAAATTCTCTGTGTGCTCGTGCTTGTGTATGAAAGAATTAAGCACTGATGATTGCTTTTGTTAGGCTCAAAATTGTGTAAACCACTGAGACAACAACAGTATAACACAGACTCAATTGTGCATGATCGAAGTGTGAAGGTGGGGCAGACTTCCTTCTTTTTCAATATCCAGATTTTCCAAATGAAAACCAGATAGATTATGTGTTGCGTCCCCTTTAAATATGAAACGTCTTCTATTTGAGAAAAAGATGAGTAGCTGGTGGGGTTTTTATCAAGAGTTGACATGGGCTAGTTGCCTGTTTCAATGACGTTCACCAAAGAATTGTGAAACACCAGAAATGTGGTTGTCCGGTTCAAAAAAAGTTGGTGCAGAGTTTGATATTCTTTTACTCTGTTCTCACACCCTCTTTATTTTAATCATTGAGCTCGCGACTAACCAAACTCTCTTTTACATTTTACCTCATCACACCCGCACTCATATATGGACTCCACACTCTTCGATCACTCAAGGATTAACTTCTTGGGTAGGAAACACTAGTTAACGTGAATCCATAGAAGTTCTGTTAAGCTCACAAAATGAACCCATGTAATCCTATAAGTACAATGTTGCTCAAACAGTTTAACTTTGCAGTTAAAGCACATGTATACAAGTCAGATGTTTGTATGCTCAATAATATAATCATGAAGATTTGAGCATTTTTAAACAATGAAGATTATTCAAAACAAGTATATGGAATGAATGAAATGAATACAAGAAACGTGTTTGAAAATCTGACATTGTATGAAAAGATCAAATAGAATGATTTAACAATTAAGGCTTAGGTCATGAACAATTGGATATTGTCTACACGAATCAAAATATAGAAAAGTCTTGAAAGAAACGTTTTGAAAGAAATCACGCTCAAGATTTCTTTGAATATCAAGCGGGGTGTATCACCATCGAAAATTTTGTTCAATTTGAGACATGGTGATAACATTTCCAACAAAAATTGTAAATTGATATGTGTGAATACTTGATAGTATATGGAAAAGATAATACACAAATATTTATCTTTAGAAACACACGGTTTATTGATCATTAAAGCACATCTAACATGAAAAACATTTAAAATCACACTTCTATATTCACGAAATATTTTTGAGAATAAGAAGTGGTTTGAACATTTAAGAACATGTTTTCATATCTGAAAGTTGTCCTTCTTTCAGACACATATGAGATTAAGATTAGAAATAAACCTTTTGCTCAGTCTTAAATCTCATCAAGTCAGCTCTAAAGTCATTTTGATATGATCATTTAAGCTCTCTCTCAGTTCTGCAAAAATCACAAGTCTGTCAAAGTACAAAGCTTTATTCACGAAACTTTATTGAAAAATTAAAGACATAAAGCAATAAAACGTTTAAAAATACGAGTTCTGATCAGATGTAATCAGAAGTCATATACTCCCCCTGAAATATTGCATCAGAAAAAATATGTACTCCCCCTTGAAGGTTGATCTTCTCATTCATGTATCGGAGTACAATCTCGTTCATGCACAGGAGTATCATCTCTTTTGATCGTTGAAGTACGAGTCCTAAACTGTTGTGTTTAGAAGTCAAACTCTTTATCATTGAGGTATGGGTCCTGAACTGTAGTATTCAGAAGCCCTGGTTCTCTTACTCCCCTTAGACTTGAGGTGCCTGCAACACAGATTCATCTTTCGGCTTTGGTACCCACTGGTATTTGGATCCATGTTTGTGAGTTGCAGTTCTATTAGGAGTAATATAATAAGAACTATACCAGTAATGATCACTTGTTTTATGAACAACATCATATGTATGACAGTAAGAACAATAATTTTTTCTTTTAGGCAACCTGGTTAATTGATCTCTCGAATAAACAAGATCAGGTTTACCTTTTCGCACATTGTTCTTCTTAGCATTTGGTGCATGTACACATGATTTCTTACCTTTCTTTTCTTCATTCTTTTCATCATCAACTGGTTTCACTTTCCAAACCAGCTTTTCATAACCAAATTTTCTTCTTCTTCTTTGTGTACCTGAACCATCTACATTTCGATCATAGAAAATGTTAGTAGTACGAATCTGATCATATGAATTAACTGACCTTTTTGAAGAAACAGTTCTTTGATGTGAGCTTGCAGCTTTCTTTTTAGAGTCAGCTGAATCATCTCTAGGTGTGTGGATAAATGACTCTGGAGTCTTTTGCTCAGTCACCACCACTTTAGAAACAATTTCTTCAAGCTCTTTTATCTTTGAAGATAAATTGTCTCTTTCTTTGACGAGTAGGTCAATCTCTTTCTGGAATTCAGACTTTGTTTTCTGATCTTTCAAAGCACTTGTTGACAGTTCAGATTGCTTGTCATGTAACACCCTAAAAAATGAACAGAGCAACTAATTTAAAACTTCCAAATTATACAACAAAAAGGATATAATCTATTTTAAAATCATCACATGAGACACCTCGAAAGAATATTGGATTTAACTTTAACAACTAAAAGGTCAAGTCTCGCAGAAAGACTAATCAAAGTCGGGTGTTACTAAAACCCCAAAATATCAGTTGCTCTTATCAACGACTAACGCGGAAGACTTCATCAAGCTACTCACCCTTGCACAAACTCTTAGCACTCAACACTTCACCAAAACGCTAGAACCTCTTCCCCCATCCGGAACCTGATGCACATACCGACAAATAAAAAGGTTAGGCTAACGCCTAGTGAGTTCAAGAGTTTACAACATGAAATAAATATATTTGTTAAAGGGAAATAAAGTAGTTTAAATCACATACTCTCTGATAGATTTACTTTAAACAACAAACGACACCATTTTTCAAAAGTACATCTTTAGAACAAAGAACCTAGCATGAACCTTCTCTCGTAAAGATCACTTTAATCCCAAACACAACCAAAACGTGAATAGTAAGCAAAGCTCTTAATTTATAAAAATATGAAATAAAACTTTACTTCTCGAAATCCTTCAAACGTGGACGGGGCATAAAACACAACCCATAAATCTTGAGTAAACAATTCCCCATTAGTAAAACGTCACCGAAAACATGGATAATAAAATGACACAAATAAAATACCCAAATAGCACCTTCCGGTGACGGGGGATACCTAATTCCATTGTACGTGGCGGAACACAAAGTTAAACCACATAACTATGTTGTCGAACTACACCTCAGATCGTGACCATATTGCCTGCTCTGCCGAGCTACACCTCCAGTCATGACTATATTTCAAGTCTCCACCACACTGTATCCATTATTGCCTGCTCTGCCGAGCTACACCTCAAGGATACGCGATCTTATTGCTTGTTCGGTCTCTAGGGAGTTTCATCCTCAGGGTGCCCACTTGACCCTTAGTGCCTACTCCCTATCAGTCAAGATAGGAACCTCAACTCCGTAGTTGATAACACATGATGTCTAACCCTCGTGCACAAGAATTAGAACATCAAACTCCAAACCCAAGGTCCCGGAGTACAACCCTGTGAGTCCTGTTCTAGTTCTAATCACAAACAATGATTAACAAACAAGATTAGAATCAATTAAACCAACCTGTTTTGATTGAATCAATTCAACAGTTTACAACTTTCTCTCTGTTGCTCTCTTTCTCTCTCTAGTTCTTGATACAATCAGCGTGTTATGACAACTTACTACAACAACTAACTAAAACAAATATTCATATACCTACTAACAAGGAATTAAAAGAAACAAGGTATTTGACTTTGACTAATTACAAAACAACTTTGACTTTCACTAAGAGTTGACTATCTCGGCTTTGACTTTCTTGAACTTTGACTTTAGACTTAATGATCTTGTATCCAACATAATTCATGCTTTAACAAACCCATAAAGGTTCCTCTCCGCAAAACAACCGGGACAACACCAATGCCAGCACGACATTATTTCCCAAGGTGAGAATCCCAAGAGTCCTCACTGATACATACAACTGACTTACGTGCCCGTGGATCCAATGCAGCACTGTCTAAAATACATGATTCCAAATGAATGACTCACGTACCCAAAACATGTATTCTCCAAAATAAAATGCAATAAATGCAACTCACACCCCAAAGCTCCACTTAGGTTATTAAACCGGACAAAAGTCCCAAAGACCTAACAAAGCCGAAATCCGACATAAAGACCCAACAATTACGTAAATCTCCAATGGGCGCCAATATAAACATCAAAACACGCTTGACCAACATTTATGGAAATACTACGACTCAAGAGTAAATAACCCAAAACTCCTCGTTGGTTGAAACAAACGTTTTCCAAATGAACTTATTCTCTTCGGGATACCCAAAATGACTCATTGTACCATGATATGCATTTTCCAACGGTTTATAAAATCGTATGCACCAAATGGACAAATATATAAAATGACCTCCATTTATCTCTTACATCATCAAAGAAACATGTTAACATGATTTATTTATCAAAATGCCCAAAAAACCTCAAAGATGCACATTACATAAGTTTATAAAGTTAAATATACTCAAATAACCAAAACTTATCAGCAGTTAACAATTTAGTGTAAAATACAAACACTTTTAAAATAAGCATTTTGGCATGTACACCGTTTTCACAAATCAACTTGAACTCACCTTGCTATATTTAGGCTAAATCTAGATTTTCCCCCAACTAGAGCTCATTTGAAGAACACTTGGATTCTCAAGGCAAAACTTCAAAAAACCCTAAATCCAAACATATTCAACCATAAATAAACATAATCAACCACAAAGAATCGATTCCCAAACCATATACATGAATACCTCAACTGATATTGAAACCCTAACTCCCACAACTGAAGAGAATAGAAGATTACCTTATCACAAGCTTGAATCCACCAACCAAAAAACCTCTAGTTCACCAAAATGGTTACAAACCTCCAATCTACGAAAGGGAGAGCAAAGGGTGGATGAAACCCTAGAAAAATTTAGTAAAGAAGATGGAGAGGGAGAGATGAGGAGCTTACCACCACAAAATACTCTTGTACACTCCAATAAACTTCCAATCTCTTGCTAGATCCTTTAAGATCTCTCAAAAACGAAATCGTGGCAACTTGAATCACCCAAATCGGAGTTGTGGATCAAAAGTTATGAAGAAATGAAGTTTGGTGGCTGAAAATCGGGTTTTAAGCTCGACCAGGGGGTTTCGCGAGTTATGCCGCGACTTTAAGTCGCGACATAAGTCGCCCATTTATCCCTAAGTCGTGGCATACATCCTAAGTCGCGAGATTCACTGTCCGCCCGGTTTTCTTCTCGTTCACTGTTTTGGCCATAACTTTTCGTTATAGCTCCGTTTTCGCTCCGGAAAGAACCGTTGGACTCGTAATTGAATCCTTCATCCATTAAGACTATAAAATATAGGGTTCAAGTCCAAAATCAAATATCTTATTTTTCCTTGATATATCGGTTTCTGTAATAACTCGAAATGGTGCCTCTCGAAATCGGGGTGTTACATGTCAGTAAGCTTCCTTAACTGTGATTCAAATATATTCCTTTCTTCTTCAAAATCTTTCTCAACACTCTTTCTCTGACCAGATATTTCTTTAAAGATTCCAACATTTTTCTGTTCAATGGCATTCTTCTCCTTTTCAAACTTGTCTCTTTCCATTATAATTACTTTCTCAAAATCAGTCACTTGTTGAGAAAGCTTGGAACATTTAAGCTCAACAGTTTTCTTCTCTTCAAAACTCTTCCTTGAAAACTCTGAGAATTTCTTTGCAAACTCTTTTTTTTATCAAAATCATTTTTGTCTTTGGTCATCTTTTGCTCCAGATCAGAAATCTTCTTATTCAGCTCTTCATTAGCAGTTTCCATATTCTTAACTATCTTCTCATACTTATAAAAAGAATCTGTTTGCTGGATTTGAACAATTTGATCTTCTAAGACTGATATTTTTCTTTTCAGCTCAGTATTCTCAGCTTTCAAACTCAGTACATTTTCTTCATTCAACCCAAAAGTCTGTTTCAGAATATCTTCATTTATCGTCTTTAATACACTGACTTCTTCCTCAGTATCCGTTTTTCATCGTGATACCTCTTTGATCTCTTTTAGTAGTATTCAACAGATGAAGCTAGATTTTTTTTCTCTAGTTTGAGCTTGGCAATCTTATCTTCATCATCAGAAAAACTCATCTTGAATATCCTGTTTTCAAAAATAAGAACTTAAAAATGATCGTTAGTCCAAGTGAAATCACAAAATACAGAAAACTTTAGAAAGAATTTTCAGAAAATAAATTCCAAAAATTTCCTAAGTATGGAATTCGCACCACACAGTGAAATACAAAGAATTCGCACACAGAATTCGCAGGCACAATTCGCACACATGCACAAATAACCAAGAATTCTCACACTAAACACACTAACTACAAAATTCACACACAAGCCAATTTCAGAATTCGCACACACACAGAATTCGCACGTAGTTATATGCGAGTTCTATGAATTCGCATACAACACTTATGCGAAAATTAGACTTAGAAAAATTTTGAAATACACTTTTCGCATAAAACTTTTTGCATACGTTTCACATAATCTTTTCGCATAACAAACACATACGAATTCTGAACTTAAAAATTTTAAACTTTTTATGCGAAATCTTGAACAATTCGCATAACACTCTTATGCGAATTCTGAGCATTTCGCATAAAGCACCATGCGAGTTCTTTCCTTGAAAAAATTTCAACACAAAACTTTTCGTATAAATGGCTTATGCGAATTTTGACAATTCGCATACAAGGCTATACGAATTATGAAGAATTCTTAACACACACATGCGAATTCTACGCATTTCGCATAACACACATGTGCGAAATCTGTACTTAAGAAATTTTTCAGACAAAACAACTATGCGAAATCCTTTTTGATGCGAGTTCTTGGTGCGAGTTCTTCAAGGTTATGCGAGTTCTTGAGATCTCGATAAAATATCATTCTGATTGGCTCAAAAACCCATGAAATCTTCGAATTTTGATCTATAACTTCGACAATTCACTCACTAATGCATCTAGAATCTATTACAACCATTG
Source organism: Arctium minus (assembly GCA_954870635.1). NCBI lineage: Eukaryota > Viridiplantae > Streptophyta > Magnoliopsida > Asterales > Asteraceae > Arctium > Arctium minus. The sequence goes on from OX941081.1 coordinate 163,186,777, forward strand.
AATTACAACTAAATTCACTCAAATAACAAATTGATTCAAACACAGTGTGTACAAACTCGTGAACTCAAAAATCATAAAATCCTACAAATTGATCAAAATTACAGTGCAATATTCTGCTAAACCTTTACAAGATTGATCTAAAACTTAATGCGAACTCAATAGACTCGATTACAATCCCAATTACACACAAAAACTCAAAAATTGATCCAAACTTAGACGACACAGTGCGACTCCATTTTCTTGATCGATTTCACTTTAAACTCTGCTCTGATACCAATTATTATTCCCTAATTTCAATTTCTAATTGCAATTAATCACTAACAACAAGATGAAAATCAAAAAAACTATTAACCTGTTATTCAATTCAAACCAAGGATTCGTATACAATGAACTCTGAGGAACTTTCTCTCTCTAGAACAACAGTTTGCATACAATACAACTACTAATCACACGCTTACTACCAACTAAGCTAACTAGTCATGTATCTATTGAAACAACACGCGGACAAAACTCTTGAAAACAAAATACAAATGACTTTGACTTTATTACAAAAAGACTTTGACTTTCTGGTTGAGAGTTGACTTGAGCTTTGACTTGGCTTCACTTTCAGTCTTCAACTTTCATGATCTTGTATCCAACAAATATATGCTCTAACAGTTTCCAACTCTGACCACCCTTTCCAACTCTCCATCCGAACCCCGCCTCTTCTTCTTTTTCTGGTATTCCGTCAGAACCGCTCCCCTGTTTCCAGCTCCGACCACCCAAGCTCGTAGAATCCTATCCCCTTTCAGGACCGCTCCCCCTCCTTCTCCGACCAATAAATCGAAAACCCTTATTCTCCCTACCTGCCACCATCGTAAACACCTATAAACCCTCACCTGCTACTACAGTAAACATTCAATTTGAGACGATGATGGCATGTAAGACCTCTTATGCGTTTGATCTAGATTCCATTCAGGCTTTGATGGTCTTCATCGGGAAGGATATTTTGTTCTCTAGGACAACTATCAATGAAGGGGGAGGCTGGAGAAGAACCCTAACCTCAAGTCTGGTCATTGTTGGGATGAGCTTGAAATCGGGAGAGACACCACTGCTATCGATTGCTTGTGGCCATGGCCTAGGATACCCCATTGGAAAACCATTTGCCATCTCCAACCTTTCTTTCAATCAAAGAAAGAATCAAGGTCTGATTTTTGATACATTAACTGTATTCCTTGCAACAATGACCTTGAAGCGATGGTTTTTTTTTGGCGATGTTCATCTTTGATTTGTCCCTAGGTTTTCGATTGATTGCTTCTGGTCATCTCTCTTCACTGTGACCTCCGTAATTGCTCCAAAGACCACCGTCACCAACACCATCTATAATCAAGGGCCACCATCATCTCTATTTGGTTTTTCGGATCTACTGCATGTGTTTTCAAATTTGGATTTGGGTTTTGTTTCAACATCTATAGTTCAAGTAAAACATTTGATATGTGTTTTGTATTTTTACGAACATTTATTTCTGGATTTAAGTTTGAAGATGGTTGGAAATGCATTTGTTTTAATATTTGTGTTTTATGAATTTTTAGATCTGGGATTGTTTTGAAATTGGCAAGATGGGTTTTGGTTAAGATTTGAGTTTGATTCAAGCTTCGATTTGTTGGAGAGGATGATTGGAGGGGGAGGGGTGGGTGTAGTGAAGTAAATTGGAGTCATGATGGGGAAAAACCAGATAGAGGTAATGTGTATATATAATATCTATAATATATTTTATTTTTGCTTAATTTTTAATAAGAAGTTAAATAAATCTTTGAGAAGACCAAAATATCCCTAAACTAACGGTAGTTTTTAACAGAAGTTAGTATGAGAGACTAAAAGTGAAACAAAATGGCAACCACAGTGACCAACACTGTAACTAGTTTAAAAATGGATGAGAGTTGATAATGGGTGACAACTATGAAGACTAAAAGCGTAATTTACTCAAAACATAATCTACTTTTCCTTTCATTTCTCAACTTTTTTGTACCATGGACTATTGTACTTCTGCCTTTTTTTTCTTTGTTGTCGAGCACCATTTTTCCAACTCCAAAATCATTTCAACTCAAATGCATCTCAAATTTCCATAAACTCATAATATCAAATTTGTTGGTTTGTTCTTTTTTCAAAGAATCTTAAATCATCTTTATTTGTGTTCAAATGAGTGAGATATATTCGAGATGCTATGACCTCTCAAATCTGTCCAACAACATCATTGAAGTCCTGACACTGTATTTTACCTATCGTTCGATGAATGACTGCCCCACTGATGATGCGTTATTTTTTTTTTTTGAAGGCAAAGCCTTAAATTAATAGGATCTAAAATGAAAGTAACTAAAGGGGGATTTGCAAGTTGCAACTTGTTGCATTTTGCCTTAATTTATCTAATTTTTGTTCTAAAATGTTCTCAACTTATCAAAATACAAAAACATATCACTATTGTTTGGGTTTACTATTTGAGTGCATTAACGAGAGGATGTTTGGCGAGAAAATAAACAGGACTTAACATCCTATCAAATATCCATGACAATATATATTTATTTATTTATTTATTTTCCTTTTAAGATAATAAATTTTTTGTCTCAAAAAATTGTAATACTCTTAGACTTGTATTAAAAATAATTTTATATTTATTTATTTATTTTTATAATATTTCATTAATGTATTTATTTTATATATAAATAATTGTTGTTTTGAATTCACTACAATCCTGGAGGCTAGCGTTGAGTGTCTATAAAAATCCGTTGTTGAAAGTTTGTCGATCAAAACATGGTCAGTTAAGAATTCACCAACAGATTTCGGAAGATTAAATTCACAGACCGGTCACCGATAACCTATTTACCACCTATTTATCACCGATAACTTTTACTGACGAATTACCAAAAGATATCACCAATGACGAATTTGCAAATGCTTTTCCTGGGGATGGATTTCTGACATATCTCCGACAACCTCTATTATTAAATATTACGGGTGGCCATGTATCGCCAACAACCTATTCGTTAGTAAGCCATCGAAAATATTGGGTTTTTAAATAAAAACTCAGAATTCTAGTACTGTGGAAAACTGTATTTAAGAAAATTACAAAACAAAATTTAAATAAATATCGGTAATTCTTCGATGGTCACCGATAAGTATATAATTTTATTTTTTTAGTTTGTTAATTGGGCATTTTTTAGAAACTGTCAGTAATTTGTTGGTTTATATGGCTTTAATAACCGTTGATAAATTCATGTTTTCAACATGTCAATGCTCTGTTGGTGATCATCTTAAATCGCTAACGATTTATGGCCACTTAAATGTACTTGTTTTGATTTTTTTTGAAAGGCAAGTTAACACACGCACACGTTCCCGGGGTATCCGGGCTCCCACTTAAGGGTGTCACCCGACTAATCCCCGTCGACCACGGCCCAACCCAATTAAGGGTACCACTAAGTGGCAGACCCATGATCTGGATATCACAACATGCTCACCACGGGGTTTGAACCTGGGTAGTCAGGGATACCATCCACTGACCCGTCCAAGATGTTACCAAACCACTGGGCAACAACATGAACGTACTTGTTTTGATGTAACTACTAACTTTAAATCTGATTAATGAGCTTATTATTTACTTTACTTTGACGTAATTTAATAAAATAAAATAAATATTATTTATAGCACATAAAAAACTCCCTAAATATTCATTTAATAATAAGTTAAAATATAGTAATAAATATTTAAATAAGTTTAAATAAAATTAATGATACATAAAAGTAAAGTGGACTTTTCAGAATAAACCATTGGGTTTGTTCAAATATATATGATGGATAAAATCAACATACAAATTTATTATGTTCACAAATAAGTATATACCCAAAATATAACATGGATAAGTTAGAAATACCAATATAAATTAAAAGTGTTTTAAAACAAATAAATAAGCAAATTAACTGTAAAATTAAGTTTATTTCATGTCAAATTTATTATTACACAAGAACTACTAATTAAGAACTAGAAAATTACATATGAATTAATATATAGTTGATTATTTGAACTCTTTAAAAATAAGTTGCAGAGGTTTTTCTTTCTGCAAAGTCACTCCAAATTTTTCATTCATGTCGAGCTTCATAGGGTCCTCATCATTTGGAAGAAACCAATCAAATCTAAGAATCAAATATGCTAACACAGATTGAACACTCTTGACACCGTAGAACAAACCTGGACACATTCTCCTCCCTGCACCAAATGGTAGGAACTCAAAATCCTGGCCTTTAAAATCCAATTTTGAGCCAAAAAATCTTTCGGGTTTAAACGAGAGAGGGTCATCCCAATGTTTTGGATCTCGACCAATTGCCCAAATGTTGACCAATACTTGGGCACCACAAGGGATCGTATAATTCATAACCTCGCAAGTTTGAATGGCACGGTGAGGAAGTAGGAAAGGTGCAGGAGGGTGTAATCTTAAGGTTTCTTTAATGCAAGCATTTAGAAAGGGCAATTTAGAAAGTTTAGATTCAACAATGGTGTCGGAGTGGAATTCGTTTCTTAGTTCTTCTTGTAGTTTAAACATAACCTTCTTGTTCTTTATCAACTCAGCCATGGCCCATTCAATTGTTGAGGTTGTAGTATCTGTACCCGCAGTGAATAACTCCTGCAAGTAAAAGTATAAAAATGGTGGATGTTTCGGAGATAATTGAATATATTGGTATATCTGAAATTACAGCGTGTTTGTTCTTTTGAAAGATTATATTTGTAGACGATATAAGCGGTAATTAACAATAATGATTATTCATGATTACTTCTTTTTTTTTAATTTTTTGATCAACCTATCATCCTATGCGAACTATATATTTATACAAGAGAGGGTAAAGAGACTTACCAAAGCGAGCATATTTATTTGATCGTTTGAGAATCCATTTTCAAGCAGTCGATCCAAGAAACATCGCTCCTCCTTTGTTACTCCAACCATCAATCTTCTATCGTTAATTACACCCTCCCACGAACTAAATATCTCTTTTATATGTTTCAAGTTTTCCTTTCTTAGTCCTTGAAGATCCAACCTCTCGAGAATGGGAAAAAAATCACTTACATTAGGTGCAATTCCGTTCGCCAATGTCTTGAAAAGTTTCCCTTTCAATCCACTTGCACTTCCATTTTCATCTTTCAAATCAAGAAAGTTTTTGCCAAAAAATATGTTGCTCAAAGTGTTAAACATTGTTGTAAAAACAACTTCCTCAATGTTCACCACTTCATTTTTCTTGCAACACAAGAAATGTAACATTTCAGCCAACTTTTTTTCTCTCAACTCAAGCTGGTTATCTAAAGCCTTAGACGAGAGCATCTCAGTTCGACAAAGGGTTCTTAATGATTTCCAATTTTCGTCACACTCTGCTGACCAAATAAGGGTGAAAGGTAAAAAGTAACTGTGGAATGCATTAGGAATAAAACGAGAAGAAAGGAAACGGTCTTGGGTTTTGAGAATTTCGGTGGCTGCCTTTGGAGAAGATGCAACAACAAGTAGTTGGGTACCTAAGCGGAGGGAGATAAGCGAGCCATGTCTCTGAGCCAAAATGGCGGTGGAGACATGTGGGTTCTTGCCTACTTCATGCAGATTTCCGATGATCGGCCATGGTTGTGGCCCAGGTGGGAGGCTCTTTTCGAATTTGAAATATTTTCTAACAATGAATATTAGAAAGAAGGGTGTTAAGAGAAGAAATAGAGAAAATGACATTATTTTTGTTAAGAAAATTAAAGTTGTGAGATCAATTTTTTTGTGTGAGCCACTTTGTTGATGGGAGGGGGTATTTATAAGGTACAGTTTTAACATAACGTTGTCCATTACTTCCTTTCTACAATAAATTACAATTTTCATCCCTGTGGTTTGTTGTTTATTACTATTTTCATCCCTGATTTTTTAAACTTGTTTTTTTTCGTTACTACGGTTTCCATTTCGTTTCGCTTTTCATCCCTGAGCCAAATGGTATTTGAAATATTAGTTAAGGGGCAATATGGTATCTTTACCCTTCTTTTTATGTATCTTCTTTTTAAATAATGTATTATTGTATAATTTATTAAAAATTTATAAGCAAGAAAACAAAACAAAATCTAACAAATCCCCACCTTACCCCGTGACTCCCCTTCCCATTTCCTTTCCCCTTTTCCGGCCAACATTCAGTGAACCCAACCTCCCTCTCCCTCCGTCTACCCCAACCCCCTTCCCATACCCACTTTCTCACACCAAATTCACTTCCACGATTACCCCCTTCTCCGGTGACTTAATTGGTAAAAAAATCAAAACTAAATCTTTGCAAAATTCTTACCAAAATGCTTCCCCGTCAATGCTCACCCAAAGCACACTACAAATTAATTTGAGATTTTTAGGTATATAACCTTAAATGAGTTTATAGTCATGAGAAGGTCATGGATTTAATTAAAATCTCATTTAAGGTTATATACCAACAAATTTCCATGACCACTATTCTCATATAACCCTAATAGAAGGCTTGGAATCCCTAATCCTAACAGAAGCTTTGGAACCCCTTCAAATGTAAAACTTACTTCCAATACCCCATTTCATGAAATTGCTCTTTATGTAATTCACAAAAGGTTTCTTCAATATAAAGCGAGTCGGATATTAAGGCTATTAGGGTGAAGGGGCAACCTGCAACAGAACCTCCACCTCCTTCCCTTTTTCATCTTCTTCACAATTTGTCGATATGGAGATGAGGTTATGGTTGGGGGGGGGGGGTAAGGTGGGAGGAAAACATATGGAGATGGGGCATTGGAGACGATGGTCGGTTACGGAGAAGAAAGGGTACAATGGGTGTCGGTGGCGATGGGGATATAGTCGACGGTGTGGATGAAATCCGATATAGGGACGTTGTATTAACATTTACGCACATACATAAATATATAGAGATAAACTAGGGATCATGTGAGGATGACTGTTATGATGAAAATGATAAGAACATATTTGAGCCTTTGGATGAGTTGACGTTTTAATCGAAGTTATTTTTTTTACTACTTTGAAAGCATTCAACTACATTCATCTAACTTGAATTACTTTTAACTACCTTCAACTATATTCATGTACCTTTATCTTCTAATTTATCTTCATTTTTAAGTCATTTCACGAACTTTTACATGTATTTAATCAATTTTAAATGCATGAATTTGTTAAAATTTCGATCATGATGATAAAAATAGATAAATAAAGGTAGTTAATGTAGATGAAGATATATAAAAGTTTCACATTCTCATCATAACTCTTATTCTTATCGGAACCCAACCATATATATATATATATATATATATACACACACACATATATATAGGAAGGATCATTCGAGAAGTTAAACATTTTGGAGAAGATGAGAAATCTCTTTAGAGCATCTCCAACAACATCTTCAAAATTTCTCCAAAATGGAGAATTAAAAGTCGAAATCTACATTAAAATTTACATCCATCTCCAACAGATTCTCCATTTTGGAGATGAAATCATTATTTATAATATTAAAATATTGTATAAATCTAATAAAATATTATTTATCTCTCATACCCATCTCATTTGAAAATATCTTATTGGTTGAATATATATAATAAAAAAACAATTTCTCTCTCATGGTAACCATTTTTAGAGATTTTGGAGAGTTCTCCATATTTGGAGAAAATTACACTCTCTCTCCTACTTTCTCCATTTTGGAGAAAGATTTGGAGAATCTGTTGGAGCACAAAAATGCCTAAAATCTCCATTTTCTCCATTTTGGAGAAGTTGTTGGAGATGCTTCTAGGTGTATTTAATCATATATGATTAAGCGTCTATATATTGTTAATGCAAAATATGTTTAATCATATATGATTAAGCTTGTGTATAATGCGTTTAATCATGTATTAAGACTTCTCGCTTAAACCTACTATATATATATATATGTGTGTATCTGTAATATAAAATAATAATATATAATGATCAATTTTTAATAGAAAATTAAATAAAATGGTAAAAAAGACCATATTAACCCCTAACTTAAAAGACTTTTTTTCTAATGACTTTAGGCTCAAAGATGAAAAATAAAATAAGATGGGAATAAATAAATAAATGTTAAAGACCAGGAGCAGAAGTTATAAACAAGGACGAAATTCGTTGTGTACTCTTCATTCTATGTTAGTACTTGTATTTAATTTTAAAACATTTTTGTTTTTATTATTTTATGGACGTTTAATTTCTTTTAAATATATAATTATTAAATTACTTGAAATAAGTACGCTAACAATTATAAAATCATTGCTGAAATTTCAAAGAAGAAATATAGTATTATTATCTGTACAAAATAGAAACATAATATCTAAAATCGAATTAAATATAAGAAATATAATGGTTGTCAATTTACTTCTAGTAACATCATTGTTAATATTAGTATTTTTTTTTGAGGCAGTGGACTTGTATTCCTAACATTGTATTCTTTTAGAGTAAATTAAGCTTTTAGTCTCTATGGTTTGTTGAAAATTTTTAGTTTTGTCCTCATGGTTTTGAAATTATAATTTTCATCCTTATGGTTTATAATCTTTACCCCTTTCGTCCTTATGATTTAAATTTTATCGCTTTTTTCATCTCTATGGTTTACAATTCATTACCATTTTAATCCTTCATACTTAAAACTATTGTTTTGGTCTCAGGGACGAAAATAGAAATGTATTACAAACCATAGGGACGAAAACCGAAATTTGAAACCACAGGGACGAAATCCAAAATCTTTAACAAACCACAGGGACAAAAAACGTAATTTACTCATTCTTATTCTTTTTCAATATCTGCCACCAAGATTGAAAGGAGATACCATTATCCATAATGTTGTTTTTTTGGGTTCTTGGAAAGTGATTTAAAAAGGTTGTTTTTAATACATCCTTATATATTTTTAGTTCTGTCTTTGTTTATTAATTTGTTTTTCATATACATTAATACTAATTAAAGTTTACTTTTTAAAATTTTAATATATGGTTTGATCTACTCTAACATCAAAGTAGATGTATATAATATCATCTTTAAAAACATAGTCATCCAATAGATACTTTATAAATTTTTTTAAGAGTAAATTGTAAATTTCGTCCATGTGGCTTGTTGTTTTTTGCACTTTTGATGCCTACAAAATTTTTATTGCAAGAAAATTCTCGTGATATGCAAAACAGTTTGCATAGTTTGGTCCTTTTGACTAACTCCGTCTTATTTCCATCTTTTGAAACCCATCATGTGACTTGCACATAAAGGCATATTGGTCCTTTTACAAACAACAAACCACAAGGACCAAAAATGCAATTTATTGTTTTATTATTATTCCATTTTTAAAACATAATAATTATATTATATAATTAATAAATAATTATCTCTTGATTTAAAAATAACTTATTTAATAAAGAAAATTGCATGAAAATAGAACCAACTTTCACCTAATTCCTATTTTGGGGAACCAACTTTCAAAATCATCATTTAGGGGTATGTATCAAACTTTATGTTTATTTAAGTGTCTGGTATGACATGACAAATAATTAAATTAGAAATTATTAGGTGGAATATCTTTTGCCAAATCATTATTATCATTAAAAAAATAAAACATAAACAAATAAAAATATGAAACAAAATATGATACTGAATCGTCTTCCTTCTTGCTCTCGGTTTCCAATTTGATCGGTTGCTTCCTCCTCCCTTTCGTTGCAACCCTAGCACTCCACGCTTCCACCATCACAGCCCCTCCGCTTGAAGATCATTTAGAATGAAGGTCTGACGTTTTTAAATGGAAATTGTTTTCAAAACCATTGTTCGTCATCTTCCCCGGCAAACAACCACAATCCATCATCTCCTCCGGCCAACAATCATCATCCATCATCATCTCCGATTTGAAATCGTTTGAGGTGAAACCATTCACAACATAGATCTAAAATCTGAAAACTTTGAGATGAAATCGTTTGGAACTTAGATCTAAAATATGAAATCTTTGAAATGAAATCATTTGGAATCCAGATCTAAAATCTGAAATCTTTGAGGTGAAGTCATTTAAAACCCATATCTAAAATATTTGAGGTGATTCCATTTAGAAATCACTGAATCGAACCTTTTAAACCGTTTGGAATCCTTCAGTTTGGTGCTCACTGTGGTGGAGGAGAAAAAGATGAATGTGGGATGTGGCTGACGGTCACCGGAGAAGAAGGGGATGGGTGGTTACTATCGTCGGAAAGGAGAGGTATTGGTTCTCCGTTAATGGTTCTGGGAATTGGATTACAAGTCTAAATATTGATATATAATTTATTACTTTTATATATAATAAAATATTATGGCTATGTTTGGCAAACTAGCTGATAAGCTAGCTTTTCAAAACGCTACTATGAGTATCTTTTCAATAAGCTAGCTTATAAGCTAGTTTATGGCCATCCAAACATGAAACATGTACAAAAAAAAACTAACTTAAGCTAGCTTTTTTTTGCCAAACAATGCCTATGTGGATTTTATTAAATACTATTACTGTTATGATTATAGTATATTATTCTAAAAAATTATGTGGATTTTAAATATTAATTATTGTTATAACTATATATATTGTAAAATATTATGTGGATTTTTATTTTTAAATAATTTTTTTATCTGATTATGACGTGGAATTTCAATAGGTAAAATATGTGGGCCAAGTCATTGATAGCAGGTTAATAGGTCATTGAGACCCTTAAATAAATGTAAACTTTGTTCTAGGCCCTTAAATGATGGTTTTAAAAGTTAGTTCCCCAAAATAGGAATAAGGTGAAAGTTGGTTTCATTTTAATGCAATTTTCCCGTATTTAATACAACATCAAAATTTTAACTAATTAATAAGTTATGTTTAAGTTTGGTCGACTAAAATTATAATAAAATAATTTATATTTTTGTTTTACTAAAATTTTATTTATAATAAAAAATAATTATTTAATAAAAACTGTTAGAGTTATATTAGTGAGCTGTCGGTTAATCCGTTGTTCAGTTAGTTAGCTAGCTGTTAAATAGTTGTTAGTCTCTGTTAAGATGGTTGTCACTCTTATTGTCTGTACTATAAATAGAGTTGTATTGTTTTCAATAGAACAAAATGAAAAACATGAGCTATAGTTAGAAAGAGAAACTTTTCTACTCTCTCTCTGTTCTCTCTATTCTCTTTTTCTCTCTCTTAAATCTTCTTTCTCTCTGCTCATAGATAAAATACAGTTCATTCTAGTCTCTGAAATGACAGAAAATACAGGAGCAACACGTTCAATTTCGAGTTCAAATCAGTTTTCTATAGCAAGCATCACAAACTTTGTTTCTGTAAAGCTCAATGGAGAGAACTACTTGAGCTGGAAACATCAACTTCTCACAATCCTCAAAACCGTTGGACTCTCAAAACATGTGAGTCAAAATTCTTCTTCACCTTTAGAATCTGATCCAAATTTTGAGAGTCGGAGCAAAGCAGATAACTATGTGTCTGCTTGTATAAATGCTACTCTTGATCCCTCAATTGCTCATCTAGCCATTAATACTGAATCTACTCTTAGTCTATGGAAAAATCTTGAAGAATCGTATTTGCAACATGCGTTTGCAAAGAAATTTCAACTCAAATCTCAGTTTCAAACCTTGAAACAGGGATCATTATCTGTTACAACTTACTGTGATTCTATTAAAAAGGTTTCAGATTCGTTAAGATCAATAGGCGAAGTTATATCAGAAAGTGATTTGATTCTACAAACTTTACATGGCCTCAATTCTACATTCAATTCTTTTGTGTTAAATATTGAAAATTCTGAGGTTGTTCCAAGTTTTGCACGGCTTCGGTCAAGACTTCTTGTTTATGAGGAAAGGTTAAATCATCAATCTGAATGTTTACCTCCAGTCTTAGCGATGAATGCAAATGTTATGAAACCACCACACGCTAGATCTGAAAATAAACACAGTCAAAGTGGAATTGTTTGTCAGATATGTCAGAAGTCTAGTCACGATGCTTCTTGATGCTTCTTCCGATATACTTCGTCTGAATCATGGGGAGGTCGCTGTGGTGGAAGAAATTACAGTGGTGGTGGTTGCATATGTAGAGGCAATATCTCTGGTGGCCGAAATTTCTTTCGTGGACAAACTATGAAAATTGGAGAGGAGGATATTCTTCAGGTTTTGGAAGAGGAAATCATGGTACCAATATAGCTTCACAGATGAATATGAATGGAAGTGGTGGTATTCTTGGTGATGGAAGCAAGTATTGGAACCCTAAGTCAGACTTGAACTCCGATTCACGTGCTAATTATTCAAACTTGGGTGCTACTGGGCCTAGGCTGACTTATGACCCAAGAATATTTAGGCCTGAGTCCTTACAATCACCAAATAATGTTACTAATGATTTTGGGCAAAAACATTTTGCAAACTGGGCCTCACAGCAACATAATTTTACTGTTTCAAATAATTTTGCTGATTTTTCTGCTCAACTTGGTTCTTTTCCATATATATGTGTTGTTGTTGACTCATGGATACCGATTCAGGAGCTACTGCCCACATGACTTCAGATCCAAATCTGGTTTACGAGGCTCAGGTCTACTCCGGTTCTAACAAAGTGATAGTCGGCAATGGTATGGCTATTTGCATAACTCATATCGGTCATTTTAAAATTAACCTACCCAAATGTTCTCTTATTTTGAGAAATGTTCTTCTAGTTCCCGGACTTACCAAAAAACTTTTGTCTATCACTCAACTTATTTGTGATAATCCCATTATTATTTCCTTTTCATCTTATGGATTATATGTTCAAAATTTGACAGGGATAATACTCCACCACATTCCGCTTAGCCAACACAACCTATATTTGTTGACTGCTACACTCTCAAGAGATCTTTGGCATCACAGGCTGGGACATCCATCCGACTACGTCTTCACCAAAATTTCATTTCCTTGTAATTCAAAGTCTAATAAAAATAATTGTCATGCTTTTATTGTTTCCAAAAGTACTCGAATTCCTTTTCTTGTATTTGAATCACGTAGTCTTACCCCTTTACATATAATTCATTATGATATATGGGGTCCATCACCCGTTACTTCTCGTTCTGGTTTTCAGTACTTTATCACTTTTATAGATGATTTTAGTCGATTTACTTTGATGTATCCCTTAACACACCGTTCTCAAGCGTTTGAATCTTTTCGTCATTTCAAAACTCAAGTTGAAAATCTTTTTTCAACGTCAATTAAATACTTTCAATGTGATGGTGCTTTAGAACTAACTCAAGGTCAAATGGGTAATTTTCTCTCTGGGTTGGGCATTGTTTTACGTATCTCATATCCTTAACGGAGTGGCTGAAAGGAAAAATCGATATTTATCAAAAATTGCTAGAGCTTTGTTATTTCATGCTCATTTACCAAAACATTTTTGGTATGAAGGATATGCTACAACAACATTCTTGATAAATCGTTTACCTTCACATACTTTGTCTCACTCATCACCATTTGAACTCTTGTTTCACAAATTACCAAATTATGCCCATTTTCGTACTTTTGGTTGTCTTTGTTACCCGTTTCTTAGAAATACACGTGATGATAAATTGTCACCAAAGTCGGTTGCTTGTATTTTTCTTGGTTATGCTCCCTCACACAAGGGATATCTTTGTTATGATCTTAAGCTTTCCAAGGTTTATACATCTCGACACGTTATTTTTCATGAGTCTATATTTCCTTTTCAGTCTTTAGTGTCTTCACATTCGTCTACTTCTTCCGTAGTTATACCGTCAGTTTCAATTTTAGCTCCAAATTCTTCCGAGTCATCTTCGTCTGTTGATCCGTCCACATCTGTTCCTGAGTCTGTTCCCACGTCTGTTCCCCAGTCCAGTGTTCCGTCCTTCACTCCTCATGTTACCCAGCCTGCATGTAACACCCCAATTTTTTTTTCGCCAAATGAAGTGTTACGTCTCCTAAAAATATATCATTAATTAACCTTACAAAATAAATACTCCAAATATAAATCCAAAACGTTACAGCGTAAGTCTAAACATCAAATAAACAACCATAAAAGTTAACCCGTCCCATATCGGGTAACTAAATCAACCCAAATGAAATAAATTACATCGTACCAAGTAAAGTATAGAATCCTAGGCGAGTCCCTTGCCTTTATCGACTCCAAAACCTCCTGCTCCTGAGATGTATACTATAGTCAGCTAAATAACTCAGTGAGTTCACGGTTTGTATGCCATTACACACATTAGCCATATAAATGTCATGTAAAGAGTGACATGCAAGATTTATGCAACCCATTAAGATCTCTCAACTCCACTCCGTTGGGTAGGGACCTGCCATGTCACAGGCATTCCCTGTGGGCGTGTAGGTTCACAAAGAACTAATCGCCCATCCCGGGTCGTGCCTCCCCTAAGTGTGACATATCGAGCCGATTTCCCATACCCCGATTAATGCACCATGTTAACCCCAAACCCAAACCATATGCATGCAATTTATGTTAAATGAAAATAACAAAATTATCATGTTTGCACCATAAATAAAAAAAATTTAAATGCATGTAAACCACCAAATGTAAATAACGTGCAATTAACACTTTAACAAAACATGCATATAACATATCACACCTCATACATGTAAAAATAATTTATACATATGTATACATCCCAGTGAAATCTCGTGAAAAACTCACCTGATAATGTCGGTTCGTTAGAACTTCTCTCCAAATGACAACCTACAATTATAGACGCAATAATACTCATTAACATCTATATTTTCTCCAAAAGTCAACCTAAAAGTCAACTAATGATTAACCTCGGTCAACCCTTAAGTATCCTCCTAATTGTCCACTAAAATTTTATAATTAATCAACCCCAATTTGTTTGCGTCAAATCATTAACGTCACGACATCTCGATGTCCCGATTAAAATCCCTTAATAATGTGGAGTTACTCCTTTTTATAATCACATATTACTAAAAATATTATCTCTACTACTATATTAAAGTTCTTAAACGGTTGGGCAGTTTTTGGAAAGGCCATTGCAGTTTTTGGAAAGCCCGTTTTGTAGGTCATCTTCCTCCCACATCCTCTTAGCACGACATAGATTTCCCTCTTCCTCCCACGTTCGCAGTTTCTATAGAGTATCAATGAATGGAAACTCAAAGATGCAATCACCCTCTTCTCCCTCAAACAAACAGGTATATCTCCCTCTGATTTCATCCATCAAGAATAATCAACAGCGACAAACACCCTCTCTGCGTTATCGTATTCAAGATACGCTATCTGCTCATCGCAACGAAATTTCTTCCCTTCTTTCCAGGTGATTTGTAGTTTTATTTCGTTTAACCTTTTCACGTAATCAATCGGTGGATTTTAGGGTTTCGTTTTGTTTATATATTGATTATCTGACATTGATTTGAATAGTCACGGTCTGACGACATTCTTCTCCCCGATTGATTATGCGTGACTTTCTTGGATTTGGGTTACGCCAATAGCTTAAAATCGATGGATTGGATAGCAAGATTGATGATCGCAATTGGAGTTGCCGAATGAAGATGGAACCAAGATCGAATATAGAGTATGGAACCCTTTCAGATCAAAGTTAGTTGTTGCTATTCTTGGTGGTGTTGACAATATTTGGATGGTAAGTTTGTATATTTTATGATGTTGCTCAACCTGATCAGGTTATTTTACATTTTTCTTGCATTTGGTTTCGGCATTTTTTGCATTTGTTTTCTTAACATTATGTGCTTCAACTTGATGTTCTTCTTAGGTTGCATATCAATATTTGTACTTCTTTTCTTTATAATGAGTTGTTTTAATTGTTTACAATGTTTTGGACATATCAATGTCATTTTCTATAAAAAGTATCATCATCATCATCATCATCATCCTCATCCTCATCCTCATCCTCATCATCATCATCATCACCATCATCATCCTCATCCTTATCCTCATCCTCATCATCATCATCATCATCATCCTCATCATCATCATCATCCTCATCATCCTCATCCTCATCATCATCATCATCATCATCATCATCATCATCATCATCATCATCATCATCATCATCATCCTCCTCCTTTATTGAAGTCTTCAAAATATTTATTACATGTAAAATAATTTGTGCTTATTTCCCCCTCCCTTCTCAATTTACTGATTCCAATTGATTCTTTCTGTGTTTTGAAAAATATAACAAGGAAGCTAGACTTCATACAAGAAATATAAGTGTCGTGTCAACAGTGGGTAGTGGTGAGTGTATTGCATTTAGAGTCACATGAAAATTTCAGTTCTTCAATTTACAATCTATTCGTTTGTGTTTGCTAATTTGTTTGCTATTCTCATTCACTCTTTATGAAGAAATCATTGACAAAGGTGGGAACCCAATCTGGAAGAACATGGTTGAAAGTTGGAAGCAGAAGATGAACAAGAAAAAGAAGGTAGTCTGTAAGGCTGTTAAAGAAGTTCAAATTCCTATATATTAACATAGGGATGTAAAGCATGAGTAAGTATATGATGTTTTAGTTCTCTTTCCTTCTAAATTTATTTAGTACAATCAAAATTAGTAGTTAAAGGATGCATTTTGTAAAGAGAATTATGTTTGATTTTGGTGGTGATCGATCCAATTCGTTTTGCACTGGTTGCAGGATGGTGGTGGAAATAGTGGATATGGTGGTGGTAATTTAGCACCAAGAACTTATGCATGCCTTCTCTTCCTTATCAGGTAACCATTAACAATTTCTTAAACATATATACATACATATACATATATAGATATATATTTGCTAATGTTGTCTTTTTAAAGCATTCATCTGCATGTATATGTTATCTAAATTTGAATTGAGAATTAGGTTTTCCTTAGAACTAACAGAACCCGAGGTAGTTTTTTTCATGATCTTTGTGTATATCTTGTGCGATATAATTTACTAAAAGGAAACACATTCATAAGTTGGATCTTTTAAGACAGTTAAGATCACAATCATGTCTTGCTGATTTCTTTATGAAATTTCCTATAAAGATGTACGTTAACATCCACGAACATAATTAGAATCCTAGAAACAACCATAAATGTATGCAAATTGCTCCATCTCTCTACATCTCTCTACAGGTAAACAAGCATTGGAAATTGTAACCCTTTTAAAAATTATTTGGAAAATATAAATATGTTTCTACTAATAATGCAAAGTCCTTCTTATGGTGCTAAAGTCAAAAAGGAAATACTGAAGTCTGAATATGGATATAATATATATATATATATATATAGGGAGGTTCAGGGAAAAACCTCAAAAAAATGAAAAATTGAGGAACACCCTCGTAAGCGTTCATCTGGACAATATGCACATGTGTAATTGAAGATGTTTTTTTGTTTTTTTTATACACATGTGAATGCTACAAATTAGTTGTATGCACATGTGCATACTATCCAGATGAACAGTTATCCGTGTGTTCCTCAGTTTTTCATTTTTTTGCGGTTTTTCACTGAACCTAACCCTACATATATATAATATTTCAGTATGAAGGTGCCTTGAGTATGTACTATATAACGGTTGACAGACAATGCATCTTGCAAAGCAATTATGTTTTGAAAACAAAATATAAATGTATCAATATAAGATTTGAACATTGCAGAAATGGAGGCTAAGTTAACCTGCAAGTGACATTTAACATGAGATAAGGTGAGATATTTTACATCCATTAGCTCAATAACTGACTTGGTGTTGCTTCTGAAGTCATTAATAAACAATATGATCAGTATACGAAAATGTAATAAGAACAAACGCCTCTTTATCATGATTACTATAATTACAAGGATGAATCAATAAAAAAAGAGGTGTAGAAAATACGTACTTTCATGACCACTCAAAAGCTTAACAACATGGACAAAGCGAGCATGAAGGGTAGTAATCCAACTCATCCCTGGAGCTCTCATGCTGCGCTTGGACTAGAACCTTCATGACAAGAATCTTGATCACACATTATTGTTAATATTATTGCCGGAGAAATATTGTTGGAGAATGAAATTTTTTTGCCGGATTTGGAGATTGCTTTCTGCGTCAAGGGTTTATGGCCGACTTATATATATACCAAGGCATTCTTTGAGAGACAGGGTAAAGTTTTTTTTGCTCTTCTTTGTCGAGTTCGTATACCTCATGTAGCCAATATGATTGTTTCATACTTTCATATCGTTTATTTAACGATGTTCCGATATTTTAAGTTGTAGCAAAATAATTTTATGATGATTATTGTTAAGTTTGCATTAATTAATGATGGAAGTTTTTTGATGCATATATTGACAGCTTCTAGGTTACTTCTGAGTTCTGAGCAAGAAATTTGTTTGTTTTGTTGTCAATTTTGATGCTTTATTACAATTGGTACATTGTATTATGATCAAAGCAAATAATTGCACTATTGTAATTTGTTTGATGTTTTATGGAATTGAGAAAATAATGACACTTTTTATATCTTGATAAATTTACCTTTATTTTGGTAGGGTGTGATGAGTAATCATTATGAAATGAAGTAGTTTTGGTTAAGCTGATAAACAACCATAAATCTCAAATTTGTTGTCATGAAAGTGGGTAATCTGAAGTCCTAAACTTTTTTTTCTTAGCTTGTTTGAATTATCGGAAGAGGAACTACTTTTTCCAAGGTTAAGGTTTTGTGTTTATGTGTTTGACTTTTGGAAGTCTGCTTTGACTTTTCACAATCACATTGGTTCTTGACTAATTTTTCTTGGTTTTGTTTACAAGGTGTTTCTTGTGATATTTTTTATGGATTCTGGTATGTAACAGACTTAAACATTGGTTCCATAGATGATGACTTTTTTTTGCCTATGCTCCACATGTTGAATTTAGACCCTATTTGTTTCAACTCAACCACCTCAAATCACTCATAGTCTTCGATTGTTTTGTTGCAGGAGCATTTCCTAAAATGTCATGGCGAGGAGGACGTGGAAAGAGCTAAAGACATTACAAATGATCCTTCAACCAAATCTGAGCTTGTTCTTATGAAGCATGAAATGGCTGAGTTGCGGCCAATGGTGAAGTCTTTTATATCTGGTCAACCACTTCCGAGTTTTTCATCTTCACTACATGTTCAAGAGCATTGTTCTGAGACTCGAGATTGTTAAACATTTCGTTATGATTTTGGATATTTTTTCAATAAATTTGGATGGATGCATGATTTGATTGAACATTAAGTTCTTTAAAAGTTCTACTTTTTTCACATCCCACAAGGATTTTTGGCCCAAAAATCAGATCTAGACCCCTTCACCACAGTCCAGATTGTTGCGGTCAAAGGAAAACCTCCTTCCTTCGTCCGATTGGGGTCATTTCTCGACCGATTTCGCCGATTCTTTTTGCAAAACAGCACCAATACAATATTCTCCACGTTTTAAAACGAGAATCGTCAAAAATTGTCTATTAAACAGTTCCAATTTTGACTTTTAAAAACTTAACGTTTGACTTTTCGCGTTTACGTCTTTTTGGCCAAATCGATTGCCTTCCAGCCATCCATTTGAGTACAACTTTGGAATAACTTCTTATACATCTATCATAACATGCACAAGGAATTAATTTCAGAAAAAAATGAGAATAAGTACCTCAATTTTTGTGATAAACGCTAAAAACGTAACTTCGCTTCCTTGGCCGATTTACCCTTCGATCCTTGCTCCAAACTCGAAATTGAAAGAGCGTTTTTGTTTATCTATAAACGACGCCTCTAACCCTAAAAGGGTGTGCCCATACATCGAATTTAAGGGCCTCAATTTGACTCTTGAGGGCCAAGATACCCTAATGGAGTCAATAATTTTAATGATTTTCTAAAAATCAACTTTTCTAATTGGCAAAACAGGCCCCTCTCGATACTTTCGTTCAAAATTTGACCCCAAAATTTGAATTGTTTCCCATCATATAATACAATTATTTTCAAATAATTATTCCTTCATTAATATCCACCAAAAATAAAAGATTCCAATAATTTATTTTATTTTTATAAAATCTTCTAAAAATTCAAAATTTCGATAAAATAAATACTTTAATTTTATTTTATTAATATTCAAATTTCCCAAAATTTTGGATGTTACAACTCTCCCCTCCTTCAAAAGAATTTCGTCCTCGAAATTACGTCTGACTGAACAGGTGAGGATATCTGACCCTCAATTCCTCTTCCACTTCCCAAGTCATTTCTGCCCCTTTATGGAATCTCCACTTAACCAAGACCAAGGGTATAACCCCATTTCTCAGTCTCTTGGTCTTCCTGTCCAAGACTTCGATGGGCTCTTCTACATATGCTAGTTTGCTATTAATCTCGACATCCTCGAGATTCATAATCCAAACACTTCCTCAAATTTGACACATGGAATGTGTCATGAATTCCACTTAGTTCCTCTAGTAATCTTAAACGATAGGCTACCGATCCTACCTTCATGATTACTTCGAAGGGTCCGATATATCTTGGACTTAACTTACCCTTCTTCCCGAACCTCACGACTCCTTTCCATGGCGATATCTTCAATAACACCTTGTCGCCCACTTGGAACTCCAGAGGTCGCCGTCTCCTATCCGCATAACTCTTTTGCCTATCCTGTGCATCCTTTAATCTGTCTCTGATTTGAACAACTTTATCTGAAGTATGTTGAACTAACTCCGGACCAATTAGTTGTCTCTCTCCAATATCTTCCCAACATACCGGTGTTCTGTATTTACGGCCATATATTGCCTCAAACGGCGCCGCCTTGATACTAGAGTGGTAGTTGTTGTTGTAGGCAAACTATAATAATGGAAGATGACTGTCCCAGTTACCTCCAAAGTCGATCACGCATGAACGTAACATATCTTCCAACGTCTGAATTGTCCTCTCGCTTTGGCCATCAGTCTAAAGATGGTAAGCGATGCTTAAATGTAACCGTGTCCCCATTTCCTGCTGAAATCTTGTACAAAATCGAGACGTAAACCTAGCATCCCTATCAGATACTATTGATATGGGTACCCCATGTCTTGTAACTATCTCGTTGACATAAAGTTGTGCCAACCTTTCTAATGAGTATTTGTCGCTGATTGGCAAGAAGTGAGCAAATTTTGCCAGTCGATCGAGATCACCCAGATTGCATCATGCCCTTTCATTGTCCTTGGAAACTTCATAACAAAGTCCATGGTTATCATATCCCATTTCCATACTGAGATCTCCAATTTTTGTAGCAATCCTGACGGTTTCTGATGTTCCGTCTTCACCTGTAGGCAAGTCAAACACATCTCTACATAACTTTCTTCATACCAGGCCACCAGTAGCTCTCTCTCAGGCTCTTATAAATTTTGTCGCTTCCTGGGTGCATCGTGTATTTGGACTTGTGTGCCTCTTCCATAACGATATTCCGTAAATCCCCCAAACTAGGAATCCATATCCGGGTTCCTAATCTATACACCCCATCTGACCCTATGGTCAGTGTCTTGATTTTCCCTACCATTCATTCCTTCTTAATATTTTCTTCTAATAGGGCTTCCTTCTGTGTTTCCCGTATTTGATCTATCAAGTTCACCTTGATATTCATTTGCATAGCCCGAACTTTGATTGGTTCAGACCCTTCCTTCCTACTTAATGCATCGGCGACTACGTTCGCCTTACCCGGATGGTAATGGATCTCACAGTCATAGTCCTTGAGCAATTCCAACCACCTCCTTTGTCTCATGTTCAACTCCTTCTGGTGGAACAAGTATTTCAGACTTTTATGATTGGTATAAATCATACACTTGGTACCGTACAAATAGTGTCTTCATATCTTTAGCGCGAAAACCACTGCCGCTAATTCCATGTCGTGGGTAGGATATTTCTTCTCGTGCTCCTTTAACTGGAGTGAAGCATAAGCAATAACCTTGCCCCGTTGCATCAACACACATCCTAGTCCTGTTGGATCATAAATTGTATTCAAGATTAAAGTTAAAGTTAAGGGTTTAAATTGAAATCATGTTAAAGTTAATTAGAGGGTTTGGTTTGTAATAAGTTAATAGTTAGTTTATTTGTGGGCCTCAAGCCCAAGCCCATTAGGCTTATACGCCTAAGTATTTATAGTTTTGATTAATTAGGTTTTAGGTGAATCCTCATATTACAATAATTATCATATTAGTGAGGTAGTTGTTTTCTCTGTAACCATTACGCATTAAAGGTATCAAGAACACACAAGGTTTTCATTGTTTAATCAAGGGATCGTGGTATGTTATTTTGATTCATTAATCTCTTGATTTATATTGTGTTGTGTGTTAATCTATCAACTAGTTATCTGGGTTTAACAAGTGGTATCAGAGCCTAAAGAATCAAGTTTTTGGATTAAAAACAAGTTTATCGATCTTACTGTGTTCATCGATATTCAACTAGGTGATAATTGATTTTTTGAATTAATGTGTTTTTATGCTTGAAATCGATCTGATTAGATGAGTTTTGCAGTATTGAACGTTATCTGATAGTTTAATTGCACTTTAAAGCATTAATTGATTGAATTTTTGACGTTTTTTGGATACTGGGTTCGACTAGTTCATAAACCTGTCGTATACTTCTTTCATCAAATTGGGTAATCAAAAGTTGTTTTTGATCATTATTGTTAATTGGGTTTAGATCGATGCATGTTTATAGATACAAAAGTCTGATTTTTGCATTCAATTTTTGAATTCTCGATTGGTTTCTGGGCTGTTTATTGATTTCTTGGTCGAAACCTTCAAGAAAATACCGATCGTTATTCATCACTCCGTTCCCGGTCAAAACATCGGTCGACCAGGTTTGTGCCACACACTACTCCGGTCGAATGCCTTACCGGTCAATATACTGTCCGATCGACAGAATACCGATCGCCCCTCATTACCGGTCGAATACACATACCGGTCCATATATTTGTCAGGTCAACATCTTACCGGTCAAAGCAGCTTACCGTTCGACCTCTCCAGTAAAACATCCCGGTCGTGCAACATCCCGGTCGAACAGAACACCGGTCGAGCGAGACTCCGGTCAAGCAAGACCCCGGTCGACAACTCCTTTGCGCCATCGGGTATTCGCGTAATCCTCAGCTTTGTGCCAATGCCTATTCGTGCAAGTCCATCTTTGCGTCGCCCTTTACTAGCGCAAACCTCAGATTTGCGCCATCCTTTACTCGCGCAAACCCTTATTTCGCGTGACATGTCTCTCGCGCGAACTGTCCTTTGCGCCACTGCCATAGCTTATTTCTGCGCCAGCTTCTCTGTGATCAATATCTTTGTGTATTTTACTGTGCGAGTATTGCATTTAATTATTTTTGGAAATTTATTTTTTTGAAAAAAAATTTTAAGTGTAGATTTTATCTAATACTTGATTCTAACGATCTCATCTAGTTGATTCTCTTGGTACAGATAAGTTTGATTTCTAACCATACAGTTAAGATGTCGAACCAGCTTCTCTCAATGGGCTCTCAGTCCAAACCTCCTGTCCTCATGGATAATGAATATCAACAATGGAAGAGAAGAATGATTCAGTTTCTGAATCACAAAAACAGAAGTTTCATGGAATCAATCATCAATTACCCTGTAAATCCAATGGTCAGAGTACAGGGTCAAGCTGAAACTGCCACCTCTCCAGAAATCCCTGATAGACTTGTCCCTAAACCGTATCAGTACTTCACTGAAAAGGAGAAAGATCAGTACAAGATAGATGAAGAGACTCTCATTTATCTGACCAAGGCAATTCCGAATGACATCTACAACCGTGTAGACAGTCGGAACTCTGCAAAAGAAGTCTGGGATGAACTATCAAGACAGTTTGAAGGAAGTGAAGCCTCCATCCAAGCTAAGCAGAATCTATGCATAAATGCATACGAGGGGTTTCATGCAAAAGAAGGAGAGTTGCTGCTAGATACCTACAATAGATACAACATCATTCTCAATGACTTGCGGAGGAACAACATCTCTAAATCCGCTTCTGAGATAAATTACAAGTTCATCAAGAACCTGAATCCAGAGTGGAAGAACTTTGCCATCAACCTCCAGATGTCAAAGAACATGGCTCAAGAAAACGTCACTGATATCTTCTCTACTTTTTCTCAGCATGAGGATGAGGTGAGATCAATTAATAATGAGTCCAATAATCTGAAGGAATCCGTGGTTCTCATAGCTGGCAAAGGAAAGAGTTCACTTCCTATATCCTCTGCAAGGTCAAAGAAAAAGGTATCTAAAGCTCTGATTACTGAGGTTACTGAGTCCGAATCTGATTCAAGCGATGAAGAACTGGAGATTGATTTTGATCCGGATATACAGAAGTTCTCTGAGGACTTGGCTCTAATTACTCGGCGATTCAAGAAGAACTTTAGCAAGAAGAAATTTTACTCAAAGCCAAAGTACGAAGGGCACAAGAAAGAGAAGTCTGAAATGAGATACAAGCCAAGGTATGGGTGGAAAGAGGAAAGACGAGAAGAGAGAAAGGAAGATAGACTAGAAGAAAAGTGAGAGGAGAAGAAAGAAGAGAGAAAGGATGAACCAGGAAGATGCTACAACTGTGGCAAATTTGGGCACTTCTCCAGAGATTGCAAGTTCAAGAAAGTAAAGAACTCATAATACTATGCAAGGAAGTCACTCATTGCCAAGAAAGCTGAAGAAGGAAAGGTGCTTATGGCTGAAGAAGAAAACTGGTTGTTCCAAAGTTCTGATGACGAGGAGCAAGCACACTTCACCCAAGTTTCCTACATGGCAAAGCTGGATGGTGACGATGAAGATTCTGATGCATATTCCGAAGATGCAAACTCTGAGGTAAGTGATAATTCTGACCTTATTGAATCTCTAATGGCCCAAATACATAGTATGAAAGATGAAATTGCTTTATTGAAAGGTAAACTTAGCTCTGCACATCAATCAGTTTTAAGTTTTCGTGATGAAATTGCATTGTTAAAAGTTGTTGTGGAAGACAAAGAAAAAGAAAAGGATGGTTTAAAAGTTGAAAAAGAATCTTTAAAAAGAAAAATATCTGGCTTAGAAAAGGATCTTGTGAATCTTAATGCTGAAAAGGGTGAGTTTAAAATCAAATTTGAAGTTTGTTATCAAGAAAGAAATGAAGCTTTCACCAAAATCAAGCAATTGGAGGACATTAACATGAAACGAGGTCAGACTAAGCAGACATTAAATCTGCTGACTAATAAACTCCAGGATGAAAGGTTTTATAAACTGAAACCAGGTTTGGGTGTGTCAACTAACGATGTTTTGAAAAAAGCACTGGAGCACTTATATAATTTTGATAAATTTGGCTCCGCAATCAGACCCATTCCTAACATTCGTGCAACCTTTGTTGAAGCAAGTACTTCTAAACCTTTTACAGAGACCAAAGGTCGAGAAGAAATAGGGAAGGACAAGTCTTGTGAAACTGATTCTCAAAATTCTTTTAAATCAGTTGGTTTGAACAAAAGCTATCAAACTCGAAAGATCGAATTAACTGAGTTTGATTCACTGTTTACCACATCTTCAAAAGAATCAGACAACAATGACACTGTTCCATCTGAGACAGCATGCAAATATGATGAGTATGAATCGGATGTTGATCCATCTACTATACCATCCGTCACAAATCCAATTGCTTCTAAACTGTCATCACGAATGAATCTTGTTCTAAAATTGAAAAAATGGAGTTTATTGAGTCCATGACTGAAGAAAGGTTTTCTGAAATGATGAATGCCTCAGATTCTGATCATGTTTCTACTGCAAAGGAGTCAAATTATGTGAGTGATCATACATCTGAATTGATGAAGCAAATTGATATGTTGCAACAGTCTCTTGATGAGGTTGAAGATGAAAACTTTGATCTCAAATTTAAGCTTGAAAAATCTTTGAAAGAAAATCAAGAGCTTTGCACAGAGATCAATGTTTTGAAAATTACTTTGTTTAAGAATGCTTCAAATGATAAACAGATGTTCAATGATCCAAGCTGGAAGGTAAGAACTAATCCAGAATTTGATGCTCCTGCAAAACCTTCAATTGTTTACTCTGATTGTCCTGAATATCCACCTAGTATTTTTGAGAAGGGTAAGACTTCAAGTAACTCTAGAAAAGAACCACCCTCTAAGATAGAGACTAACAAGGTTCCTATTTCTGTTTCAGATATAAAAGGAAATGGAGTTGGGAGGAGTAAGAAGAGTAAAGTTACTAGTTTGAATAAACATGATAGTTTGACTTCTAGTGAATCTTTTGTTACAAACAGTTGTATTTCAGACAGTGTTATTTTGAAAAGTAATTCTTTTGATGGACATGAATGTAAGATTTGTTCCGATAAATCTAAGTTTATGAATTTTGCTCGAAAGAATCTATATTGCAAACACTGCTGGGATAACTCTTTCAAATACTACTCCACTCCTAAGTCCAAAAAGAGTAAAAGAAAAGCTAAACTGAATCTTAATTCTGATTCTAATTCTAATTCTTCCACACAACCCAAAGTGTATAGGGCTAAGGTTGCCAATCCTAGATCTAAAAAGCACTTTCAGGAATTAAATGTTAAAATGGTTTGGAAATGGGTTCCAAAACCCCGTTATGAATGGAGAGTGAAAGTTAAACCTGCTGATATTCCTGAATTGCTTGACGCTAACCGTGAAGGACCCATCTTGATATGGGTACCTAAGCAAAACTAATTGTCTCTTTTGCAGGCCTGTCGATTGTGGGTAATAGATTCCGGATGTTCACGCCACATGACAGGATTCAAGAACCTCTTGCATAACTATGTGGAGGAGCCTGTCGGAGCAGTTCGTTTTGCAAATTCTGAAGTAGAAAGTCATGTCAGAGGATATGGAATGCTGGATAATGGAGTTGTGAAGATTCAAAGGGTGTTATATGTAGAAGGACTTGATCACAATCTGTTTAGCACCAGTCAATTATGTGACATGAAATATCAAGTTCGCTTCACAACAACTCATTGCTATCTTGAGGATCCCGATGGGTACGAAATCTTCAAAGCTGAGCGTCATGGAAATCTATATTATGTAAATTTTCCCACACTGTCTGCCACACGTCCAGTATGCCTACTAGCCAAAGCTTCTAAAGCACAAACGTGGACGTGGCATCGCCGCTTGTCTCATCAGAATTTCAGATCCATAGCTAAGCTACAAAGACAAGGTCTGGTCAAAGGTCTACCAGAAATGAGGTTTGAAAAAGACTCACTATGTTCTGCATGTGAGATGGGCAAAATGAAGCGAAGCTCATTCAAGTCCAAAACTGAATCATCAACCTCATCTGCACTGGAACTTCTTCATATGGACCTTTGTGGCCCAATGCGAACAACGTCTATCAAAGGAAAGAAATACGTTATAGTAATGATAGATGACTATTCAAGGTATACATGGCTCGATTTTCTTCGCAACAAGTCAGATGCGCTAGAATTGATTATCGTTTTTATTAAGCGCATTCAAGTACGTCTTCAATTGCCAGTCCGAACTCTTCACAGTGACAACGGCACGGAGTACAAGAATGACACCTTGCAGAGTTATCTTATCTCTGTGGGAATTTCACATAACTTCTCCGCAACCTACACTCCATAGTAAAACGACATTGTTGAACGGAAGAACCGCACTCTTGTTGAAGTTGCTCGTACTATGCTTGCTTATTCGGATCTACCCATGTATCTTTGGGTTGAGGCAGTCGCAACAGCATGCTTTACTCAGAATCGTACCATTGTGGTCAAACGATTTGACAAAACAGGATATGAGTTAATCAACAATCGTCAACCTAACCTCAAATTCCTTCGTGTTTTTGGTTGCAGGTGTTACATTCTGCGCGAACGTCAAGGATTATCAAAGTTTGATAAGAAAGCGGATGAAGGATATCTCGTTGGATACTCTCTTACATCCAAAGCTTATCGAATTTACATTATTCGAACCAAGATGGTTGTTGAGAGCATGAATGTCTCCTTTGATGAGAATTCTACTCAGACTTCTGGACACAACAGTTCAGAACTCGGACTTAAGAACAAAGCATTCTATTCACTCCAGAATAGAACCAGCATCTAAAGAATCTACTTCTTCTAACTCTACTTCATTTGAGTTAGATTTGTTGTTTATTGATGCCTTCGATGATATTTGTGCAGACTTTGACAAAGGCATATCAACTTCAACAACAAGCTCGGAGGTTCCTACTATTTTTGAAGACATGTCTGGGCCGTCCGAAGATGTCACTGCATCTCTATCAGGTATAAGTAAACCATTAGTTTCTGACTCTACTAATGCTGAATCTGTATCTGCAGATAATTCTTCTGGAAATGAAGTCACGAGTACTTCAGCTGCTACTCCAGAAGCTTCAGTATCAGAAATACAAGTACAAGATGTCCAGAGTACACCTGTGGATCTACCTGTCGTGCATGATGAATACAATGCATCAAACACGCAACAAACAGTTGAATCCTTACCAAGCACACATCGTTGGACTAAGGATCATCCCCTGCATAACGTGATAGGTGACGTACAATCTGGTGTCACAACACGGTCAGCGACAACTAATTTCTGCATGTTTTCAAGCTTCCTTGGTTCCCTAGAACCAAAGAAAGCATCAGAAGCTCTACGTGATCCCTTCTGGATTTTTGCTATGCAAGACGAGCTTCTGCAATTCGAACGGAACAAGGTATGGCGCTTGAAAGGCTGTTATTGGAACAAAGTGGGTATTCAGAAACAAGAAAGACGAGGCTGGAGTAGTTGTGAGAAACAAAGCTCGTTTGGTTGCAAAAGGGTACTGTCAACAAGAGGGCATTGACTATGATGAAACATTCGCCTCTGTTGCAAGGATTGAAACCATCAGAATCTTCTTAGCATATGCAGCGCACAAAAACTTTACAGTCTATCAAATGGACGTAAAGTCAGCTTTCCTGAATGACGTTCTGCATGAGGAGGTCTACGTGGCACAACTTGAAGGTTTCGTTGATCCTCATCACCTTGATCATGTCTATGTGTTAGACAAAGCGCTTTATGGTCTTAAACAAGCACCACGAGCCTGGTATGAAACTCTCACTAAATTTCTCTTAGCTTCTGGTTTCAAGAAAGGTACGGTTGACACTACCTTATTTCTTAAAAGGCAAGGTGAGGACTTGATTCTCATTCAGATTTATGTTGACGACATAATATTTGGGTCGACAAATCAGAAATTTTGCAAGAACTTTTCTAAAATCATGGAAACAAAGTTTGAAATGTCGATGATGGGTGAATTAAATTTCTTTCTTGGTTTACAAGTAAAGAAATTACCCGAAGGCATTTTGATTAATCAAGCTAAATATATAAAAGACATGTTAAGAAAGTTCAATATGTCAGATAGTTCAATCATGAAAACACCAATGGATACTGGTACACTCTTATATACAGATCGCTCTAGTAAAACTGTTGATCTAAAGGTGTATCGTAGCATGATTGGTTCTTTACTTTATCTGAGTGCCAGACGCCCGGATAAAATGTTCGCCACATGTTTTTGTGTGAGATATCAGTCTAATCCTAAAGAGTCGCACTTTAATGCTGTTAAGCGAATCCTTAGATATCTCAAAGGCACTCCTAATTTAGGCCTTTGGTATCCAAAGAATTCTCGTTTTGAACTAACTGCCTTCACAGATGCTGATCATGGAAGATGTAAGCTAGACCGGAAAAGCACCTCTGGATCATGTCAATTTATAGGTGATAAACTTGTCAGTTGGACCTCAAAGAAACAAAACTGTGTTTCAACATCCACTGTTGAGGCTGAATATGTAGTTGCTGCTAGCTGTTGTTCACAAGTCCTCTGGATGAAGACACAGTTAAGGGACTTTGGGTAAAACTACAAGCTCATCCCTATTTATTGTGATTCCAAGAGCGCAATAGCCATAACTGCTAACCCGGTTCAACATTCAAAGACCAAGCATATCTATGTACGCTATCACTTCATCAAGGATCATGTAGAAAAAGGTGATATCGAAATGCACTTTGTTTAAACTGGTATGTTGAACAGTTTCTCATCAGCAAACTTGGTATGTTAAACATGTCATCTTAGACCTTACTCATGATTCTAGGGGGAGTATTCTGAACTTAATATTGTGTTTTACTTTCCAACTGTTGGTAACGAGAGAGGAATCATTTTCCCAAATGATTACCATGTTTTTTTTATGTGCAGGTTTGTTCAAGTGACTATGGCTTCTAATCACGTCTGATTAGAACCCGCACTTCAGTGCTTTCTTTTTCTGTTTTCTACTTTCTTCTAATTAAAAAAAAAATCTTAAGTTGAGGGGGAACTTAATTATCAAAGAGCTTAATTGTCAAACTCTTTTAGTTTGAGGGGGAGAATTGCATTGCCAAACACCCAAATGTTTTGACTTCTCCAAAATTTTTATTCTTCATGTTTGTATTCCTTTGTGCTTACATGTACAAAAGACTGTTGAACAGTACGTTCTTTTAGGCAAATACAAGGGATTCAGTGTGAGAGCTTAACAGAACTTCCATGGATTCACGATAACAGTGTTTCCTACCCAGGAAGTATTCCCTGAGTGATTGAGGGGAGAGGGGTCAAAAGATTGAGTGATGGTGTGTGAAGAGGTAAAATGGAAAAGAGAGATTGGTTAGAAGTGAGAATTAAAAGAAAGAAGGTGAGAGAACAGAGTAAAAGAATATCAAACTCTGCACCAAACTTCTTTCTAAGCCGGGCAACCACATTATCTGATTGGTTCACATTCTTTGGTGACCATCATTGAAAAAGGCACCTAGCCCATGCCATCTCTTGCATACAACCCCACCAGCTACTCATTCTTTTCTCAAAAAGAGAATGTTTCACATTTTCTGGGGAAGCAACACATATGCTATTGGTTCTTCATTTGGAAGATACTAATATTGAAAAAGAAGGAAAGTTTCCCCACCTTCGACCTTTTCTCATGCACATTGAGTCTTTGTATAATTTGTTGCTGTCTCAACAAGTTTACATACTTTGAGCCTATTTTGAAAAGCAATCATCTATGCTTAATTCTTTCATACACATGCACGAACACACAGAAATTTGTTTTCTGTCAGAACGTTCATAGATAACCATGTGTTATTCGATGATTGAATGGAAGTCCTAGGGAGTCAACATCAAAACCAGCTCCTTATATAGTAACTTTGTGTTACTCAGTGACTTTGTGTCACTGATAGGCATTCCAAACTGAGCCATTTGTTGATTCAGGGTTACCATTTATTTTATTTGAATCTGAAAAGATTGAAATAATCACTTTCTCCATTTGGAGAGACTGCTCTTATTTCCACACAGGGATCTATATATGAAGACAGTGCTAAATTGAAGTCTATAATGACAAGGGGGAGATTGTTTTGATATGTTTTGATGATGATGATTCTCACCACTCATCAAAAAGGGGGAGAATAATCAAAAAGGGAGAATGTACAAAGGGGGAGAATAATCAACAAGGGAGAATAAAATCTGAAGACTGCTGAAGAATTTCAAAGATATCAAAGTGTCTGAACTTATTTGAATATCAAAAGCCTGACTAAAGATGATCGTCAGAAGGACACTTCTTTTAAAGAAAGAGGAAGATGAAGACTGTATCTGAATTTTCAAGAGAAGTGAAGATCTGAAGCAAATTGCAAAAAAAAAAATTAATCTTGAATCCAAAGGGGGAGATTGTTGGATCATAAGTTGTATTCAAGATTAAAGTTAAAGTTAAGGGTTTAAATTGAAATCATGTTAAAGTTAATTAGAGGGTTTGATTTGTAATAAGTTAATAGTTAGTTTATTTGTGGGCCTCAAGCCCAAGCCCATTAGGCTTATACGCCTAAGTACTTATAGTTTTGATTAATTCGGTTTTAGGTGAATCCTCATATTACAATAATGATCATATTAGTGAGGTAGCTGTTTTCTCTGTAACCAGTACGCATTAAAGGTATCAAGAACACACAAGGTTTTCATTGTTTAATCAAGGGATCGTGGTATGTTATTCTGATTCATTAATCTCTTGATTTATATTGTGTTATGTGTTAATCTATCAACTAGTTATATGGGTTTAACAAGTCCCATCTTCGATGCATCATTATACACGACAAAATCTCCAGTTCCCTCTGGCAGGGATAACACTGGGGCACTGCTCAGCCTCTCCTTAAGCGTTTGGAAGGCTTCTTCTTGTTTTTCTCCCCAATCGAACTTTATCGCTTTCTGTGTCAATTTAGTCAATGGCGTAGCAATCTTGGAGAAGTCCTGGATGAACCTCCGATAATAGCCCGCTAAACCCAAGAAACTGCGAATCTCAGAGGCAGACTTGGGAGATTTCCAATTCATAATTGCCTCAATTTTGGTTGGGTCTACTTTGATGCCCTCCGCATTCACTACGTGGCCCATAAACTGAACTTCTTGTATCCAGAATTCGCATTTAGAGAACTTTGCGTAAAGTTGCTCCTTTGCTAATAATTCCAGAATTGTTCTCAGATGTTGTTCGTGCTCCTCTTTGCTCCTTGAGTAGATAATAATGTCGTCTATGAAGACTCTAACAAACTTATCTAGGTAAGGCCCGCATACTCGATTCATTAAATCCATGAATGTCGCAGGTGCATTCGTTAAGCCGAATGGCATTACTACGAATTCATAGTGTCCATATCGAGTCCTGAACGCGGTTTTTGGTATATCTTCTTCTCTTACCCTCAACTGATGATACCCTGATCTCAAGTCGATATTCGAGAAGTGGCTAGCCCTTTGCAGTTGATCAAAAAGATCATCAATACTTGGCAAAGGGTATCTATTATTTATCGTGATCTTGTTGAGCTCACGATAATCGATGCACATTCTCATTGTGCAATCCTTTTTTTTCACGAACAATATCGGTGCTCCCCAAGGTGATGAGCTTGGTCTGATAAAACCATTATCCAAGAGTTCCCGCAGTTGCTTCATCAACTCTTGCATCTCCGTTGGGGCCAATCGGTATGGTGCCCTAGCGATTGGTGCCACTCCCGATACCAAATCGATCTTAAATTCTACCTGGCGTTCTAGTGGAATTACTAGTAACTCCTCTGGGTACTCTCTCACCACTGGTACATCATGTATCTTCTTCTTCTCTAGCTTTGTGTCGATTGTGTAAGCAAGGAATGTTACACAACCTTTCCGTAGATTTTGTTTGCCTTAATTTCCGTGATTACTCCTATGTCATTCTTCATTCGGTCCCCATAAACATTGAATTTTTCTCCTTCTGTGGTCAGGATCTTAATCATCTTCTTGTTGCAAACAATTTGGGCATGGTTGTTAGACAACCAATCCATTCCTAGGACTACGTCGAAACCACCCAATCCCATGGGCATAAGTCTTACAGGCAACTTCTTTCCGTCTATACAGATCGTGCATCCATCAATTACTTCATCTACCTTAACTTGACCACCATCTTCAGTTTCTACTATGTAGCTCTTTTCTAGCCTATTGGCATCTCTACTCAAGTAGTGACGGAAAGAAGTAGAGACAAAACTACCATTCACACCCAAATCAAATAATACATGCGCATAGACATCATTAATAGGGAACATTCTAGATACGACGCCCGGGGTTTCCCGTGCTTCTTCCAATGTCATGTTGTATGATCGGTCGCGCCCCTTAGTCGGCTTCTTCTTCTTTGCTAATTCTTTTCCCAATCCCTCTCCTAAAGTTCGGTTGTTATTCCTCGTGCCCTTCTGCAACTTGAGACATTCAAACCTCGGATTTCTTGTAGCTCCACACTCATAGCATGTCTTCTTCTTGGGACATTCTCGTACGGTGTGACCCGACTTTCCACAACGATAGCAAGTCACACTCCCTGCTCTACACTCCCCTCTGTGCTTCCTATTGCACTCTTTGCACGTAGGGATGGAGAATCCATCATTCTGACTTCTGGTTGAAGTTTGCATTTCCTTCACCTTCTTTACCACCTTGTTCGATCCTTTCCACTTTCTCTTGGAATCTCTCCTTTCTCCAGCTGCCTTCACATTATTTTCTTCGGCCACCGTTGCCATCTCTACCGCTTGAATGAACATGGTTGGCTTCGTCATATCCACATATTGTTTTATATCTATCCTTAGACCGTCCTTAAATCGGTCTATCTTCCTTTGTTAGGCCGCCACTTGATAACTGGCGAATCTGGCCTTCTCCAGAAATTTATTTACATACTCCTAAACTGATAGTGAACCTTGCTCCAGCCTCACGAATTCTGATTCCAACTTCTTCACCTATGACTGTGTGTAATACTTATCCATCATCATACTCTTCATTTTCTCCCAAGTCAAGGTAGAAATACCCTCTTCTCCTTGGATTGCGCATTCAGTCTCCCACCAATGGAGTGCAGAATCCAAAAGAGTACTGGCAGCATAAGTCACCTTCTGCTCCTCCAAGCACTTGCATATTTTAAAACAACTCTGCATTTTGGTTATCCAGTTCATTAGAGCAACTGAGCCTTCTGTGCCCCTAAATTCTTTTGGATGAGTGTCGTTGAAGGTCTTGAAGCTACATGCTTTCTCCTTCCCTTGATACTCTTTATTCTCGTATGTTCCTACTGCCTCCAGTGGTTCTTTTTCCTGTTCCTTCGGTGAGTTAACCATGTCCTTAACTGATGCTTCTACCCTCTTAGTGGTCTAGGAATTGTTCACTAGTCTTTCCCTTTGAGTGCTGGCTTCTTGCTCCTCTTTTGGGTCCTTGAAGCGGTCGCCTAACATGGATTTCAACATGTTTGGAAGACTATTTTGGAGGACTTACGTCATTCGCTCCATCATCATCTCTTCCGTGAAAAGGTTTTCACCCCTCTCAACTCCTCGACCTCTCCCTCGGCTCCCTCTCGTTGTGGAACTCCTCACCTCCGACGGGGTGGCACTTGAGCTTGTAGTTGCACTGCGTCCCCGACCTCGTCCCGTTGGGGGCAGGTCACCCACACCTCTTCCCATCATTGTGGTTCTCAACGATCCACGTGAAACCATTATGATATAACCGAATATTATTACTATAGTGTCTCTAGTAATACTTGACAAATTATTATTACTATAACATTCATACAAAGAATATAATTCAAGCATTACATAATTTCAATCACCAAATATTGTTAACACATTTAATGAAAACCATATTATTATATTATATCGAGAGAGAATTTAATAAATATCATACTACAACCAAAATTTAGGCATTCAAATTTACCCCATATAATGCTAAAACTATCCTCCTAACCAAAGTAAAAGTATAAGTATCAAGCCAAAAATTCTAAAAATAATAAATAAACCAAAATCTCTCTCTCGATATCTAGTACCATTCTTAAGGCTCCTCGGGAAGGTAGGAATCTATGATTGACTGATCGAAGGTCACTGATGGCTTAAAGTTCCACAGTGGGCTCGCTTTTGGACCCATTTTGTAACTTTGGATCCAAGCAGCGAAATACCCTTTGTTGGGAACTGAAGATGTGAACAAGTCTTTAATGCTGCTAGTTCAGAATTACTACTGCTAGAAGACTTTAAAGTTAATACTGCTGAGTATTACTACTGCTAGTAGAATTAATACTGCTAGTCAAAGTTAGTGCTGCTTAAACAAAGTTAGTACTGCTTAGCTAGTTAGTACTGCTAGTGGTTAGTACTGCTTGGTAGTTAATGCTGCTAAGACAAAGTTAATGCTGCTAGAAGAAATTAATGCTGCTGAGCATAGTTAGTACTGCTTATGACTTAAAGAATCAGATGGAAAGGATGACAGCTGGAAAGAATCAAGATATTCATGGAAGGCTTGAAGATAATGATGGAAGATATACTGAAGATATTTTATTTATTGTAATTATCTTTTTATTCAGTATATGTACAGATTTGATAGAATAGTTTAGAAATAGATTAATTCATTCATTCTAAGTTTTTAGAGAAAATCAACCTCAAGGCATAGATCCTAATTCTAGAGAAGTAGAATTCGTCTTGAAAGAGCTTGTTCTTCAAGATTGAGGTTGTGTGTAATCTTGTGATTTTAATACAAGTTTGCAAAGTATTTATCATATACTGTTTGTTTACTGTTTGATTGAATATCAAAGTGTTATTCCGCAACTTCTTTGATATTGTTT
Source organism: Arctium minus (assembly GCA_954870635.1). Classification (NCBI taxonomy): domain Eukaryota; kingdom Viridiplantae; phylum Streptophyta; class Magnoliopsida; order Asterales; family Asteraceae; genus Arctium; species Arctium minus. The sequence goes on from OX941081.1 coordinate 163,222,755, forward strand.
CTGAGAATTTATTCTTGTTAAGAATTCGATCCTGACAAGTGGTATCAGAGCCAAACTCCCTCAGAAACATCTATTCATTCATCATGGAAAACCTTGCATAATCAAACAGTACTCTGGTCTCTAAGGTTCCAATGCTCAAACCCAGTGAGTTTGACATGTGGAAGATCAGAATTAGACAATACATTCTTCTCACTGACTACTCAATGTGGGATATCATTGAGATGGGAAAAGACCTCCACCAAAGACAGATGGTGAGAGGAAGATCAGACAGACAGAGATGAAGGCCTTGAGCACTCTGCTCTTGGCCATTCCCAATGAATATCAGCATCAATTTTGCAACTGCACTGATGCTCAGATTCTCTGGAATGCTCTAGAGAAAAGATTTGCTGGAACTAAAAGTATCAAAAGAAATCAAAGAGATGTTCTAAAGCAGCAGTATGAGAATTTCACTTCTTCAAAGAATGAGTCTATGACTCAAACTTTTGATAGATTCAACAAGCTCATTGGTGAACTGGCTACTGTAGGAGTGAAGATGGAACAAGATGATATCAACAGAAAGTTCCTCAGATCTCTTGGGGATGAATGGACTATGTACACTGTCTCATATAGACAGAGTGACAATCTGGAAGAGAAGGAACTTGATGATCTATATAATGATCTAAGAGTTTTTGAAACTGAGGTAGAATCCAAGAAGAATCCCATTGGTTATATCCACAATGCTGCACTTCTTTCAACATCTACTGATACTACTGCTAACCCTGAAGCAGTTAGTACTGCCAGTGGAGTAAATTCAGAAAAAGGCACTGGAACTATCTTTGAAGCCTTTTTGTCCAGTCATAGCAACAATTCATTGATTAATGATGATCTAGATCAACTTCACCCTGATGACCTGGAGGAGATGGACATTAAATGGCAGATGGCCATGTTATCTATGAGAGTGAAGAAGTTTATTAAAAGAACAGGAAGGAACAACTTCTCTCAAAGAAGAGAAGATGAAGCTGGTTTTGACAAGACTAAGGTGGAATGCTATAAGTGTCACATGAAAGGACACTTTGCTAGAGAATGCAGGAGTGTTGTTCCAAACAACAACCACCAACAAGCTCAGAATGGAGGCTACAATCAAAACAAGAATCCTGCTCAAGCCCTTGTATCTCAACAAGGAATGGGATTTGACTGGAGTGATCAAGCTGAGGAAGCCATTCAGAATCAAGCTCTTATGGAAGAAGTGTCTGATCTCCCTTCTGAGGTAATTTCTAATCTTTGCACCAAATCTTGCATAGACACTGTCAAAAGATACAGGGATCACAATCAAAGTATGTGTGATGACCTCAAAAGATTAGAAAAGGACAGAAGAGAATATGTGTTGATAGTAGAGAGATTTGAAGAGCAGATTAAAGGCTTTCAAGCTAATGAACTGCAACACTCTTATGACACAAACTATTGGAAGTGGGAAAAGAATGAGTTAGAGACCAAACTGTCTAAGTCCTTAGAAGAGAATGATAGGCTGAAAGAGGAACTGTCTAAAGTTAAGCTTGACATAGAAAAGTTTTCATATGCTTCAAAAGCAATGGATTCTCTTCTAAAGGCTCAGATTCATGATAAGATGAAGCCTGGTATTGGATACAACAATACACCCCCTCCTTACAACAACAACTATATCTCTCCTACTTGAGACTTGTTAGAAACCAAGGAGAAAAAGGACTTGTCTGAGGAAGCTTTTAAGATAGATCCTTTGGATGATGTAGTAGTTAAGGATTTGATTGAGAAAGAAGCCAGTGAGAATAGGGATCATACTGTGAGTAAAGAGATACCATTAGAAAACAACATTATCACCAATGAGGGATGTGGGAAAATCTGGGTCAAGTCCAAGGAGATAGAGAAGACCAAAGGAAAGAATAACAAGGTCCATTACAAACAAACCACGGTTGTGAATCCTGGATCTTGTAAACAGTGTGCTTGCAATAAAGCTAAGAGCCTAAATTCTGGTATAAAAAGAGGTAATCAAAGAAACTGGAATAATCAATGGGCTCAGAAACAAGGAGTTGATCTGAATAAAATCAATAGACCAAAACCTTGTTTCATATGTGGCAAGTTGAATCATTTGGCTAAGTATTGCTTCTTTAACCCTATTAATCAACAGATAAACTTTCAAAGATTTGTGCAAAAACCTGTTGGTTATAGGAAGGCTGGAAAGAAACATGTGATGAAGAAATCTGTTGAAAGTAAAGGCCCTATGAAAAATAAGGTTTTAAAAGAAAATATTTTACTATGGGTACCTAGAAGTACTAACAGTGTTAGTACTGCTGAAAATATTAGTGCTGCTAACACAGTTACTACTGCTAACAGTGTTAGTACTGCTGAAAATATTAATGCTGCTAACACAGTTACTACTGCTAACAAGGTTAGTACTGCTAAGCATGCAAGTGCTGCTAAGGCAGTTAGTACTTCTAAAACCAGTATTGCTTCTAGCAAAAATGTTTCCAAGCCTATTATTGTGACAAAATACTCCAAGCATGAGGAGTCAAAGTTTAAAAATCTTGTCAAGAAAGAATGCAAGTATTTTGATGAGAAAGGGGTACCCAAGACCACTTTGGCTTGGGTTCCTTATTCAAACTAACTGATTTATCTAATGTGCAGGGCAACCAACAACTCAAGGGAAAGAGCATTTGGCATGTTGATAGTGGTTGCTCTAGGCACATGACAGGCAACATGTCATGCCTTCAGGATTTCAAGCATATCAATGGAGGACATGTTGCTTTTGGAAATGATCTTACTGGTGGTAAAATAAGTGGCAAAGGTAATGTCACAAAAGGTAAGATGACATTTGAGGATGTCTACTATGTTGATCAGTTGAAGTACAACCTGTTAAGTGTATCACAGGTTTGTGACAAACAACATAGTATATTATTTACAAACACATAGTGTATGATCCTTGCTCCAGGGTTCAAGGTAGTTGATGAAAGCATGATACTACTTAGAACTCCAAGAAAGGACAATGTTTATTGTCTAGATATGGACAATGTTGATAGTGATTCATCCCTGAACTGTCTTGTTTCAAAAGCTTCTGTGGATGAATCCTCTCTATGGCACAGAAGGATGTGTCACATGAATTTCAAGACCATGAATAAACTTGTTAAAAACAACCTTGTAAGAGGTTTACCTTCAAAAGTCTTTTCATGTGATGATCATTGTGTTGCTTGTCTTAAAGGCAAACAGCACAAAACTTCTCATAAGACCAAAGAGTTAAATTCTATTTCTTCTTGTCTCCAGTTATTGCATATGGATCTGTTTGGTCCTACAAATGTTATGAGTATAGGCAAGAAATCTTACTGCTTGGTTATTGTTGATGATTACTCTAGATTTACCTGGGTATATTTTCTAAGGACTAAGGATGAGACAAGTGGACTGATCAAATCCTTTATCCTAAGAATTGAAAACCAAACTAATCAAAAAGTAAAAGTCATTAGATCAGATAATGGGACTGAGTTTAAAAATTTTGATCTAAACACCTTTTGTGAAGAGAAAGGCATTGAGAGACAATATAGTGCTCCTAGGACTCCTCAACAGAATGGAGTTGCTGAAAGGAGAAATAGGACACTAATAGAGGCTGCTAGATCTCTGTTGGCTGATTCAAAACTACCAATTACCTTTTGGGCTGAAGCAGTTAATACTGCCTGTTATGTCCAAAACAGAGTTCTAGTGGTCAAGCAAAAGAACAAGACCCCATATGAGCTTTTAAATAAAGGAAAACCTTTCATTGGATTTTTCAAACCTTTTGGGTGTCCTTGTACTATTCTCAATACCAAATCTTACTTAGGTAAGTTTGATAGCAAAGCAGATGATGGATTTCTTGTTGGCTACTCATCTCAGAGTAAGGCTTACAGAGTCTTTAACTCTTCTTCCAGAATAATTGAAGAAAGTGACAATGTCAAATGCAATGAGAACACACCAAATCCAATTGGGTCTGGTCCTCAGTGGCTATTTGACATTGACTCACTAACTAACTCTTTTGGTTTCAGTAGTGATGATTATGCAGGTACAGGGAGTGGAGGATCAGGGACTACACAAGTCTCAGAAAGTATATCTCAATCTGTGATATTTCCCATACCCACAGTGAATCCTGTTGAAGACTGTGAAAAGGAACCATCTACTGGACCAAGTCAAGGTGAAGAAGAAAGTAGAGATGAGGAGACTCAAGAAAATAAAGAACCAGAAGTGGCTACTGAAAACACTTCAGTTGAGTTGAATGACTCTAATCTAGAGGTGGGACTTAATGAAGAACCTAGTCATCACACCAGAATACAAAAGAATCATCCTCCACAGCTGGTAATAGGAGATATATCCTCTCCTATGATGTCTAGAAATAAAAGTAGACTTCAAGAAATACAAGATCAACAACACACAGTGCTTTCTTGCTTTTTATCCCAGCTTGAGCCTAAAAAGGCACATGATGCTATGAAAGAATCTAGTTGGATAGAAGTCATGCAAGAAGAGCTACTGCAGTTCAAGCTGCAAGATGTTTGGGATCTGGTAGATCTTCCTAAAGGCCAAAGGGCAATAGGAACAAAATGGGTCTTCAGGAATAAGAGAGATGAAAGAGGTATAGTGATAAGGAATAAAGCAAGGCTGGTGGCTCAAGGGTATACACAAGAAGAAGGAATAGACTATGAAGAAGTATTTGCACCTGTGGCCAGGATAGAAGCAATTAGATTATTCCTGGCTTATGCTTCCTACATGAAATTCAAAGTCTATCAGATGGATGTGAAAAGTGCATTTCTTTATGGTTCAATTGAAGAAGAAGTATATGTCTGTCAACCACCAGGGTTTGAAAACCCAAGCTATCCAGACAGAGTATACAAATTGAAGAAAGCACTTTATGGACTACATCAAGCTCCAAGAGCATGGTATGACACTCTGTCATCCTATCTCTTGGAAAATGGCTTTGAAAGAGGAGTCATTGATAAGACTCTATTCATTAAGATAAAGAAGAAGGATATCTTGCTGGTTCAAATCTATGTTGATGATATTATCTTTGGATCAACAAGAGAAAACATGTGCAAGGAGTTTGAGGAACTAATGCATCAAAGGTTCAAAATGAGTTCCATAGGGGAACTTACTTTCTTCCTTGGACTCCAAGTTCAACAGAAGTCAGATGGAATCTTCATCTGTCAGTCCAAGTATGTGCAAGACATTCTAACCAAGTTTGGTTTCTCAGATTCAAAACCTGCTAGCACACCTATGGAGACACACAAGCAGATAACAGCAGATCTTGAGGGGGAGGATATGGATGTTCATCATTATAGATCCATGATTGGCTCTCTCATGTATCTTACAGCCTCTAGGACAGATATAATGTTTCCAGTCTGTGTGTGTGCAAGATTCCAAGTTAGGCCAAAGCAATCTCACTATCAAGCTGTTAAGAGGATATTCAGATATCTCAAAGGGCAACCCAGATTGGGACTTTGGTATCCTCATGACTCATCCTTTGACCTACTTGCATACTCAGATAGTGACCTAGGTGGAGCAAACTTGGACAGAAAATCTACTTCTGGAGGATGTCAGTTTTTGGGTGCAAGACTAGTTTCATGGCAGTGCAAGAAACAAACCACAGTATCCACATCTACAACAGAGGCAGAGTACATAGCAGCTGCAAGTTGCTGTTCTCAAGTCTTATGGATTCAGAATCAAATGTTGGATTATGGGGTAACCTTTCTACACACTCCAATTTTTATTGATAATAGTAGTGCTATTAGCATTGTGAATAATCCTGTCAAGCACTCAAAGACAAAGCACATTGAGATCAGGTATCACTTCATAAGAGACTGTAATGAAAAGAAACTTATTCAAGTTGTAAAAGTTCACACTGATAATCAGTTTGTTGATCTATTCACTAAAGCTTTTGATGTGGGTAGATTCACTTTCTTGGTAACAAGTGTGGGAATGATCAACTCTGAATAAGCCCCTTCTCAAAAAGTGGTTCTATACCTGTATATTGGTTATTCTTGGTGTTACTAATCTTCTTTTTCAGGATATGCATAGCAGTACTTAGTGTTTCGCAAGTTTAAAGGAGTAAGTACAGTTAATACTGCTAGTAGTTAATACTGCTAGTAGTTAATACTGCTCTCAGTTAATACTGCTAGTTAGTTAATACTGCTAGTAGTTAATACTGCTTTCAGTTAATACTGCTCTCAGTTAATACTGCTAGTTAGTTAATACTGCTAGTCGTTAATACTGCTCTCAGTTAATACTGCTAGTTAGTTAATACTGCTAGTAGTTAATACTGCTTTCAGTTAATACTGCTCTCAGTTAATACTGCTAGTTAGTTAATACTGCTAGTCGTTAATACTGCTCTCAGTTAATACTGCTAGTTAGTTAATACTGCTAGTAGTTAATACTGCTTTCAGTTAATACTGCTCTCAGTTAATACTGCTAGTTAGTTAATACTGCTAGTCGTTAATACTGCTCTCAGTTAATACTGCTAGTTAGTTAATACTGCTAGTAGTTCATACTGCTTTCAGTTAATACTGCTAGTGGTTAATACTGCTTTCAGTTAATACTGCTAGTGGTTAATACTGCTCTAGGTTAATACTGCTTATGTTCCGAATACTATAAATACTCTTTGCCCGCCTAAAAGCTCATAACGACTCTTTGCATACTGTTCACTTGCGCTCTAAACCCTTTCTCTCTCAAAGTTCAAAGTTTTCAGGCAAGAATCTTAAAGGTCAATGGCATCCATGGCGTTCATTGACGAGCACAATGAAATCGCGATGCTCCAAAAGCCAAAACAAGCTGAATGTTTTCATCAGATAGTCGACTTTCTGAAGTCTAGCCACATGGCCCATGCTCTCACTATGTCTCCTACTATCTTCATAGAGCATCAGAGGCAATTCTGGGCACATGCCACCATTGTTACTGAGGATGGTGTGCAAATGATCAAGACGACAGTATGTGGCAAGCCATTGACAGTTACTCAAGAAGTCATTCGCATCAGTCTACGTCTAGACGATGCCTCTGGTATAACTTCTATCCCTAATGATGAACTGTTTTCTACTCTTACAAGAATGGGGTATGGAGGCCCATTGGGTGTTTTTAAGTTCTCAAAAGCTAAATTCTCACCCCAATGGCGTTTTCTTGTTCATACCTTGATGCACTGCATTTCTAAAAAGACCACTGGCTGGAGTGAGTTCAGCAGTCCCATTGCTTATGCTTTGGTCTGTTTGGCCACTGCCATAAGGTACAATTTTTCACATATGATTTTCAATGATCTTGTCTCAAACATGGGAAACAAAAAGAGCTTTTATATGTATCCCAGGTTTGTTCAAGAAGTAATCAACCATGAATTGACGGATATTCCTCATTCTGATGGAATATATGTACCAAAACCCCCTAAAGGCAAGGTTTTCTCAAATATGAGAAGGTCTGCTGGGGACTCGGAAGGAGTAGACACCCCATTGTTCTCTACAATGATGGTGGTGTCCCAAACTAATGAAGGTATGGTAGCAGGGTCAAGGCCCCCCTTAGACCATCCCACTGCTAGCCAATCCCAACCTTCCACTCTAAATCAATTCCCCAGTCTCTTCTTGAAAAACCAACTTCACCAATCACCCATACTTACAAAAGGAAACAGGTAAAGAAGGCTCCTTCCCTTCTTGTACCATCAACCACTAAGCCTACTAGCCCTCTAAGGGAGAATTCTCCCTTAGAGAATATCCATAGGGACACCACAGGGGTGTCTCCCAACCCCAAGGAGGTGCTCTCTGAGGAGGAGGTTGAGCATATGGGTACTGAGGCTGCCACTACTTCTGCTAGCACAGAGAAGGACAGTGGTAACATAAATAAGACCTCACCCATGGCAACTTTGAATGAGCAATCATTCAAAGGTCCCTGGTGCCAAGAAACCAAGGGGGTGGACAGTGCTTCTGCTAGGCAGAAGACTTCCACTACAAAAAGATCCAATGATCCTTCAAAAGAGGGTAACACTTCTGGAGAGGGTGAGGACAGATATACTTACTATGAATTGATGGAAACAATGGGCAACATCAACCAAGATGTTCTCAAACAAGGCAAAGAGATAGAGGAAATGAAATTGGTAATCTTGTCCCAACAAGTGCAGATTACCAAACTCAAGAAATTGGTGATGAAGCTTGTCCAGAAAAAGAAGAAGAGACAATTTGTGCTAAGGAGAAGGAAATCTAGGAATGATGCTCCCAAAAAGGGGGAGATCAACATGGAAGAAGCTACAGAAAAGAGGGAGCTGGAGCTTGATGGTATGAAATATGGTGGTGAGGGGGAGAAATGTGATGTTGAGGGGGAGCAGGAAGCAGAAATAGAAAGAGAACCAGTGCAAATAGAAACACAAGAAGCAGCAGTAACAACAGAGCAAGCAGTAGAAATCATTAATACTGCTAGTTCAAGTAAAGCAGCAGAGATAGTGAAAGAAGTATTAACAGATCTTGAGATTGCAGAAACCTTACTTAAAGCCAAGAATGATACTCTCAAGGTCACTTCAAAGACCAAAGGAGTAATCATCAAAGATCAAGGTGAAGTGATCAAGAAAGATAACAGTAAGAAGGCAATGAACAAATACAAAGGAAAAGCAAAGATGGTGGAATCTGATCAACCAGTCAAAAAGAAAAGGTTGGTTGAATCAGATGAAGCCTTAGCCAGGAAGATGCAGGATGACATTGAAAAGGAAGAAAGAGTTCAGGTTGAAAAGGACAGGGAAATGGCAAAGGCTCTAGCTGCTGAACTAAATGAAGCCTATCAACAAAGCCTGGCAACTGAAATTGCACAGAAGAAAGCTGAAATTCTGAAGAAATCAGTGGTAGTAAAAACAGCTGCAAAGAAGAGAAAACCCTCAAAGACATTCCTAGGTACCCAAGAGAGAAACAAGATGATTATATTTCTCAAAGGTGCTGTAGGAGTCAAAAAGGAGATGTTCTCCAAAATGTCTTTTGAGAAGATTAAAGAGTTGTATGATTCAGAGATGTTAAAGCTTCAGGGGAATGAAACTGCAAGGGTGGAGATGGAGAAGAGGATGAAAGATAGTAATGATTTTCTGATACAAAAGCCCTTTCCAGATGAGCAGGAAACACCATCAAAGAAAGAAGCCACTCTGGGTGAAAGTCTAAGGACTTTAAAGAGAACCAAGATGATGGCAAGGAGAAAGTCAATCAAGAAGCCTAGAATAGCTGAAGGAAAGGATGAGAAGGTTGCTGAAGAAGAAGGGGCGCCTGAGTCATCTGAAAAGAAAGAATTCTCAAGTACTGATGATTTAAAGATGTACATGGTAGTGATGGACAAAGTTCCTGAACCAATTTCAGCAGAACCTGTTGGTATAAAGCCTCCTGAAGTTATTCACTGGGATACATTGACATTGGATGGAAAGGAGTACATTAGACTCAAGAGGAAGGATGATAAGTATGAGGTATTCAACACTTGGGTCAAGATTGTCAGAACATGCTCTAGGTCAGATCTTGAAGAAATGTTTGAGATAGGAATGAAGTTGTATGCAGATATACTGAAGGCTTCAGGGATTTCAATTACAAAACTGGTGATGGAATATCTGTATATGATGTTCAAGCCTGATGAAGTAGAGCATGTGATCAAGAATGTGTTCAAATCAGTCAACAAGTGGACTCTATATGAAACTAGTGGAGTATATGCAGTGACTTTGGATTTAAATCACACTGAATACTTTCTAGTGGATAGAGTATATAACCATAGCAGATTAAAGCTTCATGCCATGCTGAAGAAGAAGCTAGGATGTGTTCCAGATTCAGAAATGGCTAAATACTTGATTCAAAGAACAATTAATCAGAGTTTGGGATTGGATGCAAACACTGGAATTTAGGCCATGATAGAGTTTTGGGAGCATTTTGAAGAAAATCTGAAGAACTTGACTTCTCTTCCTAAAAGTCAAGTTAGGGGGAGATTGTTGGGAACTGAAGATGTGAACAAGTCTTTAATGCTGCTAGTTCAGAATTACTACTGCTAGAAGACTTCAAAGTTAATACTGCTGAGTATTACTACTGCTAGTAGAATTAATACTGCTAGTCAAAGTTAGTGCTGCTTAAACAAAGTTAGTACTGCTTAGCTAGTTAGTACTGCTAGTGGTTAGTACTGCTTGGTAGTTAATGCTGCTAAGACAAAGTTAATGTTGCTAGAAGAAATTAATGCTGCTGAGCATAGTTAGTACTGCTTATGACTTAAAGAATCGGATGGAAAGGATGACAGCTGGAAAGAATCAAGATATTCATGGAAGGCTTGAAGATAATGATGGAAGATATACTGAAGATATTTTATTTATTGTAATTATCTTTTTATTCAGTATATGTACAGATTTGATAGAATAGTTTAGAAATAGATTAATTCATTCATTCTAAGTTTTTAGAGAAAATCAACCTCAAGGCATAGATCCTAATTCTAGAGAAGTAGAATTCGTCTTGAAAGAGCTTGTTCTTCAAGATTGAGGTTGTGTGTGTAATCTTGTGATTTTAATACAAGTTTGCAAAGTATTTATCATATACTGTTTGTTTACTGTTTGATTGAATATCAAAGTGTTATTCCGCAACTTCTTTGATATTGTTTCTGAGAATTTATTCTTGTTAAGAATTCGATCCTGACACCCTTTCACCACTCCTGCATACTCAATGGTAACCTTCTTGCAGAATCGAGTCATATCCCTTACTCGAGTGCGCCACGATCGAGCGGCAATCCTCCGCTCCTGTGCTAACATTAACTACAAAAGGTCTATTTCTCCCTGCAAATTGTCCCTCACAGTTAACGCCTTAATGTGTGCCTGCTGCAGATTGTAGAGCATACTCCTTGTCCTATCATGGTCCCAATGCGAGTAGACTAACTTATCCCTCAACTCTGCCATCTTTCCTTGAACAGTCTCTAACTTTCCTTGGGATATTGATAACCAATCCTTTAATTTGCCGATCTCTCCCTGTAAGGTTTATATCCTTTCTTCCAAATCGGTGCGCGTGGGAGTCGGTGCTACCAAGGGTCTCTCTCGAGTCGACCCTTGCGTTGGGTTACTCCTTGAAGACGTCGGATTGTCGCCTCTAGGTATATGGTTCCAACTGGGGGTCACGCTAGTGTGGCGACTATGAACACTTTCACCGTGCGGTCCTAGTCTGAATGGTACCCTCCGTCCTCTAGCTCCGCGATTGCGCCCACGTCCCCTAGCCCTAGCGTGATAAGTGTACACCATTTTCCTACAAAACAACGTGGAAAAACACTAAATCACACATCCATAAAATCAAACTTAATGGTAATGCACATCAAGTCACGTATAACGTTAAACACCTTACCAGTTTAAGCTTAGGCTAACAAAAATTCTTAACCTATTTCTCTTAAACTAACGCTCTGATATCAACTTGTAACACCCAAAAAAAAATCCACCAAATGAAGTGTTACATCTCCCAAAAATACATCATTAATTAACCTCACAAAATAAATACTCCAAATATAAATCCAAAACGTTACAGTAAAAGTCTAAACATTAAATAAACAACCATAAAAGTTAACCCGTCCCAATCCGGGTAACTAAATCAACCCAAATGAAATAAATTACATCGTAACAAGTAAAGTATAGAATCCTAGTCGAGTCCTTTGCCTTTATCGACTCCAGAACCTCCTGCTCCTGAGATGTAATATATAGTCAGCTAAATAGCTCAGTGAGTTCACGGTTTGTATGCCATCACACACATTAGCCATATAAATGTCAAGTAAAGAGTGACATGCAAGATTTATGCAACCCATTGAGATCTCTCAACTCCACTTCGTTGGGTAGGGACCTGCCATGTCATAGGCATTCCTTGGGCGTGTAGGTTCACAAAGAACTAACCACCCATCCCGGGTCGTGCCTCCCCTAAGTATGACATATCGAGCCGATATCCTATACCCCGGTTAACGCACCATGTTAACCCCAAACCCAAACCATATGCATGCAATTTATGTTTAATGAACATAACAAAATTATCATGTTGGCACCATAAATAAAAAATAAATAAATAAATGCACGTAAATCACCAAATGTAAATAACGTGCAATTAACACCTTAACAAAACATGCATATAAAATATCACACCTCATACATATAAAAATAATTTATACATATGTATACATCCCAGTGAAATCTCGTGAAAGACTCAGCTGATAATGCCGGTTCGTTAGAACTTCTCTCCAAATAACAACATACAATTATAGACGCAATAATACTCATTAACGTCTATATTTTCTCCAAAAGTCAACCTAAAAGTCAACTAATGATTAACCTCGGTCAACTCTTAATTATACTCCTAATTGTCCACTAAAATTTTATAATTAATCAACCCCAATTTGTTTGCGTCAAATCATTAACGTCACGACATCTCGATGTCCCGATTAAAATCCCTTAATAATGTGGAGTCACTCCTTTTTATAATAACATAATACTAAAAATACTATATATTAGGATAAGTGTGTAATCGTCTAAAGGATATGACGATAGAGATAAAGATAGAGATAGAGATAAGTATATCAGAGTTAGATTAGAACTGAAATATCTCATAGCTATCTACTTGTAACTCATCCCTATTTAAAGGGCTTTTGATTAATGAGAATCACATATTTCATTCTCTCTATTTTACTGTTGTTCTATTCTGCTTTCCCTATAACACGTTATCTGCACGAGACTCTTCTACAAGAAATGATTTGACGCTACCTAACTGGGCTACTGTTCCATTATGCTTTGTCGCCATTAGTACATCACTTGCAGAACTTCCAATTTTTTTTGGTACGGAATATGGTGATATCCCTGTAAGTGTTCGAACTATTATCTTGAAGTTTCACCCAGTCATGAGCACATGATGATGCTTATATAATTCCATATCCATGGTTTTGAATTTATGAAATCATATTTATAATATATCAATGCTTCCATAGTTATATAATTCTTTTACTGAATCGACTTCTGTATACAATAAAAATCATTAGTACTATATGTATATTTATGTTGTTTAAGTGTGGTTTCTTGTAATTGCTTCAAGTTCATGATTGTCGATTACTTTTCTGGATACAATGGTTTTCTTTGATTTTAAGTCAATAATATATTTTATTAAACCAATTAAATTATAATTGAGTTTGATCAAAATATTATAAAATTAAATTTACTGATTTATTTATTTATGTTATTCATACTAGACATCTTTAGTTAGTTTCATTTAATTCTACCTCTTTAATCTATTTTTAGGCTAGTTTAAATATTAAATTAGGCTAATAGTTAATTAATTTAATTTTAGTTGGATTAAAATAACTTTATTGTTGTGAACATATTATTCATTATTTAGAATGTTTAATTGGTTAATTTAATCACATTAATGTTATTTATTTATTTGGGTCACTAGTTAATTTGATTTGATCATTTAAGTTAGACTAATATATTATTATGAGTAATGATAATCATTTATTATTTAAATTGTCGATTAATTTATTTAACTATTTTACCATTTTATTTGATTATTCGGATCTATTAGTGTTTACTAATTTGGTTATGGATTTTTTTTTGGAAGAGATAAGTATGGATTTAGTGTTTGATTGATATCCCTAAATATAATATTTAGATTTCTATCTTAAAAATAAATAATGAATAATAATTAATAACCTTATAATTACTCTTTGATAGTTACATTTCCAACTCTCATACATTTTGCCTTTTAACTAAAAGTTTCCAAAATATTATTAATATGTTAAAAGTTTGACATCGACTTTATATCAAAACCAATATTTATTTGTCTCATTACAAAATCTCTCAAAATATCATTAAATTATTAAAACATTGAGATTGGCTTCATTTGCCAAACACATTCATTTTGGCCTCATGCCAAATGCTCTATAATTAATAATGTTATATCTAAATGAAATAAATCACAAGATATCGACTGGATTTTGTCAAACGGGTGTAAACAACCCTAAGGTTTCTAGGGACTTAAGAAATCAATGTGATTCCCCTACTACCTGGAAATCCAATAGATTCAGTGATTTATTTTTCGCAAATTGAAATATTGATGAAATATTATCAACAAAATATAAACATACAAAAATCCAATATTGTTATGATAATGAAATTTCATAACCATAATCCATTTTCTTTTTATATTATTCTTTATATATGTAAATGGTTGAAACAACTCATCCCAAAGTCAACGTCGTAAACTCAAAATAATTTGAGTATCATAAATGAGTATATAAATCTCCTTTTAAAAGGTACAAGAAAATACCTAAAGTCCATCAACTCCCTATTGGCCCTAAAACAACCTTTTGAAAATGTACAAACAAATACCCTCATGTTTTGAGACGACATATAAATCCTAACTTTTATAGGAATACATTTACTATAAACCCCCAAAGAACTGTGGGATGTCTAGAAAGGGAGAATCGGGAGTATTCATGAAAAATATGTACTTCCCGAACTAATCGTATAGTGAAATGAAACCCACTTACTCGATTATAAAAGGGAAACTTGCATCAAAATGGAACCAACTTTGGTTTGATTCCTATTTTGGGGAACCAACTTTTTAAATCATCATTTAAGGGTCTTTAACAAACATTTTGTTTATTTAAGGGCTTGATTGACATATTAACCTATTAATGATCACAAAACCCAATTAGTTTGCCACCTAAGATTCCATATTATTATTAAAATTATAAAAATAAAATAAAAATAATGACATGGCACTAATAAGCATGACGTGGCTTAAATAAATATTTTTTAACTTGAAAACAAAAAATTCATCATAGTAAAAAATTAAATTTTTAAAAAACCCTAATCAAACCCACTCCTTTAGTCGGCGCCTCCTTACTCATCTCAGAGACTTCCCCACCTGCAAACCACCTTGCTTCATCACCAACATCAAATCCCACCAACACCACTCCCTTAGTCGACAATCTTCATCTCCTTTCTCATAAAATTGGTGGATGCTCCAACGAAATACTACAGTTTTCTTAAAGTGCGTTTGCCCCTCTCTTTCCACAATACCACCGTTGCTCCGTCTCAGATTGATCCCTGAGTTCATACCACCACCGCCACCGCCACCAGCATCTTCATCTCCTTCTGTTTCGACATCTTCCTCCCTTTTGTCTCGACGTCTTCCTTCCCTTACACCATCACTGCTCCGACAACTCTCTGGTAACGACCCCTGCCCCTAAATACCCTCAGCCCATCCTTTATGTTCCTGCAGACAATACTACACAGAGATTTAGCAAAACCGTTAACGGGAAAATTAAAATTTTACTCTAAAATAAGAAACTAAACAAAGCTTGGATAGAACATCTTCAATGGTTTTTGTTTATAATTTGAAATCAAACCCAGAACATATCAATGTTCGGTGGATACGCGTGTAATCATGGAAGCCATGCTTGTCAGGATCGAATTCTTAACAAGAATAAAGTCTCAGAAACAATATCAAAGAAGTTGCGGAATAACACTTTGATATTCAATATAACAGTAAACAAACAGTATATGATTAACAATTTGTAAACTTGTATTCAATGATCAAATCACAAGATTACACACTCAACCTCAATCTTGAAGAACAGACTCTTTCAAGACGAATTCTACTTCTCTAGAATTAGGATCTATACCTTGAGGTTGATTCTCTCTAGAATAAAAACTTAGAATGAATTATTATCTTCTAGTTAAAACTATTCTGTCAAATCTATACATATACTGAACAAAAAGATAATTACAATAAATAGAATATCTTCAGTATATCTTCCATGAATATCTTCAGAATATCCAGCTGTCATTCTTCTAATTCGAATCTTCATCTTATAAGCAGCACTAATCGGCTTGGCAGTATTAACTACTAAGTAGCACTAACCACTAGCAGCACTAACTAGCTAAGCAGTACTAACTTTGTTCAAGCAGCACTAACTTTGACTAGCAGTATTAATTCTACTAGCAGTAGTAATACTCAGCAGTATTAACTATTGAAGTCCTCTGGCAGTAGTAATCTTGTACTGGCAGCATTAACCATACTTGGTAAATTCTTCAGTTCCCAACAATCTCCCCCTAACTTGACTTTTAGGAAGAGAAGTCAAGTTTTTCAGATCTGATCTTCAAGATGCTTTCAACACCTCAGGTTCAGTTTCCCAAATTTGGATCTAGCCCCAGACTTTGATTTACAGTTCTTCTTACCACAATTTTAGCCATCTCTGAATCCTTTGTGCATACCAGTGTAACTTTAAGCATCCCTTCTAGCTTCTCCTTGCTATGCTCATAGATTTTGTCCACTAGGTAGTATTCATGATAACAGTTATCAATAGTAATCATGTATACTCCACAGTTTTCAAATAGTATCCATTTATCAATCTTCTTGAATATAAACTCATGATTATGATCTTTAATCCTATAAGCCACTCTTTCTGGATCAAACATCATGCACAAGTATTCCAATGTTACCTTGAGAAGATTTTCTTCAGTACCTTTCAACACAAGATTTTCTTCAGTACCTTTCAACACAGGCTCATAGAGTTTCATCCCTACTTTGTACAATTCTTCTATATCAGCTCTTGAACAACTTCTGATAACTCTCCCCCATGTTGAATATGCTTCAAATGAACCATCATTTCTTTTGAGTCTAAAGAAATCCTTTCCATTGTCTCTTAGAATATCCCAAAAGATGATCTCTGGAGCTTTCATGGAAATTGGAACAGCCTGTACAGGTTTTACTATAGTCATGTACAGCCCCATATGCTCATCTGATTGCTCTTTGGACTGTTTTGGGCTCTGCACAGGTTCTGTTGGAGGTGTGACTGAAGGTTCTGCTTCAGTTTCTGCTCTTTCTTCCACTCTTGGCTTTTTAGACTGCCTTTTTGAAGCAATTGTTTTCACCCTCTTTCCAGATTTTGCTTCTTCACCAACACCCTCATGCTCTTCTTTCATCTCTTTAGTTTTGTCTTTTAAGGGAGTAGTCTCCTCAGGGAATGGTCTTTGTATGTTCAGGTCATGCCTTTCCTTCATTCTTCTCTCAGCCTCTTCCCTTTGGACTGAATCCCCTTGAAGCTTGAGCATCTCTTTCTGATACAACTCCTCAACCTGAGTGTATGCCATGTTGATGAACATCTCCCCCTTGACACCAATTGCACCTTTCAGGAAATTTATCATCTTTCTTCTTTCCTGATTGTCCAAAAATGTTTTGGAAGGTTGTCTTTTCTGTTTTTGAATTGGCATCTTTTTGACTTGAAGTTTCTTGGCTTGAGCTGCTTCTTTGATGCTTTTCTGATATTCTGCATTCAACTTTCTGGCCATGATCTTTGCAAGTTCTCTGTCTGTTTCTGTTTGCAATTGTTCCTCCTTTTCCAATTGGTCTTGAAGCTGTTTTGCTATTGCCTCATCCATTTCAATCTGGGACTTCTCCTTTGCAGGCAGTTCAGCTTCAACCATCTTCTCCTTTCCTTTTCCTTTTGACTCCTTTGCCTTTTCTGTTTCCTTCTGTTGAATTCCTCCTTCATTGATGACTACTCCCTTGGCCTTTTGAGTAGCCTTAGGAGTGTCATTTTTGGCTTTAACTAGTGTTTCTGCAATCTCCAGTTCCTCCACAGAAAGCCCTGCTGTTTCTTTTATCTCAGCAGCATTAACTGTTTCTGCTGCTTGAGCAGTATTAACAGTTTCTGCTGCTGCTTGTTCTATTTCAGTTCTTACTTCTTGCTCCCCCTCAACTGTTTCTTTATCCCCTTCACCATCAAATCTCTCCTCAGAATGTCTTTCCTTCTCTGTTTCATTCTCTTTATTCTCCCCCTTGTTGGAAGCATCTTTTTCAGGTTTCCTCTGCCTCAACACATATTGTTTTCTTCTCTTCTTCTGTACAAGCTTTGTCACCATCTTCTTTAATTTGGCAATCTGAACTTGTTGTGACAGGATTACCAACTTCATCTCTTCAATTTCTTGCCCTTGTTTAATAACATCTTGGTTGATGTTGCCCATTGTTTCCATCAATTCATAGTAGTTATATCTGTCCTCACCTTCTCCAGAAGTGTTACCCTCTATTGAAGGATCATGGGATCTTTTTGTAGTGGAAGCCTTCTGCCTAGCAGAAGCACTATCCACCCCCTTGGTTTCTTGGCACCTGGGACCTTTGAATGATTGCTCATTCAAAGTTTCCATGGGGGAGGTCTTATTTATGTTACCACTGTCCTTCTCTGTGCTAGCAGAAGTAGTGGCATCCTGCTCACCCATATGCTCATCCTCCTCCTTAGAGAGCACCTCCTTGGGGTTGGGAGACACCCCTGTGGTTTCCCTGAAGATATTCTCTAAGGGAGAATCCTCCCTTAGAGGGCTTAAAGGCTTAGAGGGTGAAGGTACAAGAAGGGAAGGAGCCTTCTTTACCTGTTTCCTTTTGTATGTTTGGGTGATTGGTGATGTTGGTTTATCAAGAAGAGATTGGGGAATGGATTTAGAGTGGGAAGGTTGGGATTGGCTAGCAGTGGGATGGTCTAATGGGGGCCTTGACCCTGCTGCCATACCTTCATCAGTGTGGGACACCACCATCATTGTAGAGAACAATGGGATGTCAACTCCTTCCGAGTCCCCAACAGATCTTCTCATATTTGAGAAAACCTTGCCTTTAGGGGGTTTAGGTACATATACCCCATCAACATGAGGCATATCCGTTAATTCGTGGGTGATAACTTCTTGGACAAACCTGGGGTACATATAAAAGCTCTTTTTGCTTCCCAGGTTTGAAACAAGATCACTGAAAATCATTTTAGAAAAATTATACTTTCTGGCAGTGGCCAAGCACACCAAAGCATAAGCAATGGTGCTGCTGAACTCACTCCATCCAGTAGTCTTTTTAGAGATACAATGCATAAGGGTATGGACAAAGAAACGCCATTGAGGTGTAAATTTTGCTTTTGAGAACTTGAACACACCCAATGGGCCTCCATACCCCATTCTTGTAAGAGTAGAGAACAGTTCATCATTAGAGATATAAGTTATACCAGAGGCATCGTCTAGACGTAGACTGATGCGAATTACCTCTTCAGTAACTGTCAAGGGTTTGTCACACACTCTTGTCTTGATCATTTGCACACCATTCTCAGTAACAATGGTGGCATTTGCCCAGAATTGGCTTTGATGCTCGATATAGATTGATGGCGATACAGTGAGAGCATGGGCAATATGGGTTGTCTTGAGAAAATCCACAATCTGGTGGAAACCAGCGGCCTGTTTGGGCTTCTGTAGCATCGCGATTTCATTGTGCTCGTCTATGAATGCCATTGATGCCATTGATCTTGAAAGTTCTGGCCTGAAAACTTTGAACTTGAGAGAGAAAGGGTTTAGAGCGCAAGTGAACAGTATGCAGAGAGTCGTTATGAACTTTTAGGCGGGGAAAGGGTATTTATAGTATTCGGGACATAAGCAGTATTAACCTAGAGCAGTATTAACGGACAAGCAGTATTAACTGAAAGCAGTATCAACTGAAAGCAGTATCAACTGAAAGCAGTATCAACTGAAAGCAGTATCAACTGAAAGCAGTATCAACTGAAAGCAGTATCAACTGAAAGCAGTATTAACTGAAAGCAGTATTAACTAAAAGCAGTATTAACTAACTAGCAGTATTAACTGAAAGCAGTATTAACCACTAGCAGTATTAACCAACTAGCAGTATTAACTACTTAGCAGTATTAACTGTGCACTGGCAGTATTAAAAATGCACTGGCAGTATTAACAATGCACTGGCAACATTAATCATACTTACACTTTTAAGCTTTGTGAAGAACTGAGTACTGCTATTCTTTTCCTGAAAAAGAAGATTAGAACCACCAAGAAGAAACAATATACAGGTATTGAACCACTTTTTAAGTAGGAGCTTATTCAGAGTTGATCATTCCCACACTTGTTACCAAGAAAGTGAATCTACCCACATCAAATGCTTTGGTGAATAGATCAGCAAACTGGTTAGCAGTATGAACTTTTACAACTTGAATAAGTTTCTTTTCATTGCAGTCTCTTATAAAGTGGTACCTGATTTCAATGTGCTTTGTTTTTTAGTGCTTGACAGGATTATTAACAATGCTAATAGCACTGCTATTATCAATAAAAATTGGAGTGTGTAGAAAGGTTACCCCATAGTCCAGCATTTGATTCTGAATCCATAAGACTTGAGAACAGCAACTTGCAGCTGCTATGTACTCTGCCTCTGTTGTAGATGTGGACACTGTGGTTTGTTTCTTGCACTGCCATGACACTAGTCTTGCACCCAAAAACTGACATCCTCCAGAAGTAGATTTTCTGTCCAAGTTTGCTCCACCTAGATCACTGTCTGAGTATGCAAGTAAGTCAAAAGATGAGTCATGAGGATACCAAAGTCCCAATCTGGGTTGCCCTTTGAGGTATCTGAATATCCTCTTAACAGCTTGATAGTGAGATTGCTTTGGCCTAACTTGGAATCTTGCACATATACAGACTGGAAACATTATATCTGGCCTAGAGGCTGTAAGATACATGAGAGAGCCAATCATGGATCTATAATGATGAACATCCATATCCTTCCCCTCAAGATCTGCTGTTATTTGCTTGTGTGTCTCCATAGGTGTGCTGGCAGATTTTGAATCTGAGAAACCAAACTTGGTTAGAATGTCCTGCACATACTTGGACTGACAGATAAATATTCCATCTGACTTCTGTTGAACTTGGAGGCCAAGGAAGAAAGTAAGTTCCCCCATGGAACTCATTTTGAACCTTTGATGCATTAGTTCCTCAAACTCCTTGCACATGTTGTCTCTTGTAGATCCAAAGATGATATCATCAACATAGATTTGTACCAGCAAGATATCCTTCTTCTTTCTCTTGATAAATAGAGTCTTATCAATGACTTCTCTTTCAAAGCCATTTTCCAAGAGATAGGATGACAGAGTGTCATACCATGCTCTTGGAGCTTGATGCAGTCCATAAAGTGCTTTCTTCAATTTGTATACCCTGTCTGGATAGCTTGGGTTTTCAAACCCTGGTGGTTGACAGACATATACCTCTTCTTCAATTGAGCCATAGAGAAATGCACTTTTTACATCCATTTGATAGACTTTGAATTTCATATAAGAAGCATAAGCCAGGAATAATCTAATTGCTTCTATCCTGGCTACAGGTGCAAATACTTCTTCATAATCTATTCCCTCTTCTTGTGTATACCCTTGAGCCACCAGCCTTGCTTTATTCCTTATCACTATGCCTCTTTTATTTCTCTTATTCCTGAAGACCCATTTTGTTCCTATTGCTCTTTGGCCTTTAGGAAGGTCTACCAGATCCCAAACATCTTGCAGCTTGAATTGCAGTAGCTCTTCTTGCATTGCTTCTATCCAACTGGACTCTTTCATAGCATCATGTGCCTTCTTAGGATCAAGCTGGGATAAAAAACAAGAAAGCACTATGTGCTGTTGGTCTTGCATTTCTTGCAGCCTGCTTTGATTTTTAGTCATCATAGGAGATGATATATCTCCTATTACCAGCTGTGGAGGATGATTCTTTTGAATTCTGGTGTGATGATTAGGTTCTTCATTAAGTCCCACCTCTAGATTGGAGTCATTCAACTCAACTGAGGTGTTTTCAGCAGCTACTTCTGATTCTTTATTGTCTTGAGTCTTCTCATCTCTACTTTCTTCTTCACTCTGGTTTGGTCTTGTAGATGGTTTCTTTTCACAGTTTTCAACAGGATCCACTGTGGGTATGGGAAAGATCACAGATTTAGATATACTGTCTTAGACTTGGGTAGTTCCTGATCCTCCACTCCCTGAACCTGCAGAATCATCACTACTGAAACCAAAAGAGTTAGTTAGTGAATTAATGTCAAATAGCCACTGAGGACCAGACCCAATAGAATTTGGTGTGTTCTCATTGCATTTGACATTGTCACTTTCTTCAATTATTCTAGAAGAAGAGTTAAAAACTCTGTAAGCCTTACTCTGAGATGAATACCCAACAAGAAATCCATCATCTGCCTTGCTATCAAACTTACCTAAGTGAGATTTGGTATTGAGAATTGTACAAGGACACCCAAAAGGTTTGAAAAACCCAATAAAGGGTTTTCTTTTATTTAAAAGCTCATATGGGGTCTTGTTCTTTGGCTTGACCACTAGAACTCTGTTTTGGACATAACAGGCAGTATTGACTGCTTCAGCCCAGAAGGTAATTGGCAGTTTTGAATCAGCCAACAGAGATCTAGCAGCCTCTATTAGTGTCCTATTTCTCCTTTCAGCAACTCCATTCTGTTGAGGAGTCCTACGAGCACTATATTGTCTCTCAATTCCTTTTTCTTCACAAAAGGTGTTTAGATCAAGATTTTTAAATTCAGTCCCATTATCTGATCTAATGACTTTTACTTTTTGATTAGTTTGGTTTTCAATTCTTAGAATAAAGGATTTGATCAGTCCACTTGTCTCATCCTTAGTCCTTAGAAAATATACCCAGGTAAATCTAGAGTAATCATCAGCAATAACTGAGCAGTAAGATTTCTTGCCTATACTCATGACATTTGTAGGACCAAACAGATCCATATGCAATAACTGGAGACAAGAAGAAATTGTATTTAACTCTTTGGTCTTATGAGAAGTTTTGTGCTGTTTGCCTTTAAGACAAGCAACACAATGATCATCACATGAAAAGACTTTTGATGGTAAACCTCTTACAAGGTTGTTTTTAACAAGTTTGTTCATAGTCTTGAAATTCATGTGACACATTCTTCTGTGCCATTGAGAGGATTCATCCACAGAAGCTTTTGAAACCAGACAGTTCAGGGATGAATCACTATCAACATTGTCCATATCTAGACAATAAACATTGTCCTTTCTTGGAGTTCTAAGTAGTATCATGCTTTCATCAACTACCTTGAACCCTGGAGCAAGGATTATACATTCTGTATTAGTAAATAATATGCTATGTTGTTTGTCACAAACCTGTGATACACTTAACAGGTTGTACTTCAATTGATCAACATAGTAGACATCCTCAAATGTCATCTTACCTTTTGTAACATTACCTTTTCCACTTATTTTACCTCCAGTAAGATTATCTCCAAATGCAACATGTCCTCCATTGATATGCTTGAAATCCTGAAGACATGTCATGTTGCCTGTCATGTGCCTAGAGCAACCACTATCAACATGCCATATGCTCCTTCCCTTGAGCTGTTCGTTGCCCTGCACATAAGATAAATCAGTTAGTATGAATTAGGAACCCAAGCCAAAGTGGTCTTGGGTTGTCCTTTCTCATTTATATAATCTGTCAGTTTGGTCTGGATGAGTTGTTTAGGAATCTCATGGCTGGAATACTTTGTCAAGATTATAGGCTTTGCAACATTAATACTAGTAGAAGCACTATCCTTGTTAGCAGTAGTATTGGTTGCAGCAGCACTATTTCTGTTAGCAGTACTATCTGGGATAGCAGTACTAACATGTTTCTTTACAATTGGAACCCAAACTTGAACAAAGTTGTTTGCTCTCTTTGTCTTTAAATTACTCCTTGGCTTATTTGGAGCATTTTTCTTTGTATTAGCAAACTTGTTCTGAGCATGATACTTTTTAGGTGCTCTTTTCTCAGCCATTTGATTCCTTCTTTGATTCCTATAACCAAAGGAGTTTTGAGTTTGTCTTTGAAAATTAACTCTTTGGTTGATAAGATTGAAATAACAGTATTTGGCAACATGATTAAGCTTTCCACAGATAAAACAAGGTTTTGGTCTATTGATTTTACTCAGATCAACCCCTTGTTTTTGTGCCCACTATTTATTCCAATTTCTCTGATTGCCCCTTGGTTTATCATGTTTTTGGGGCTCAGACTTATTGCAAGCACACTGTTGACAAGGAGCAGGTTTCACAATTGTGGTCTGTTTGTAGTGGACTTTGTTAGACTTTCCCTCAGTCTTCTCAATGTTCTTAGATTTGACCCAAGTCTTTCCACATCCCTCATTGGTGATAATGTGATTTTCTAGAGGAATCTCACCACTCACAGTGTTCTCCTTATTTTTTTCACTAGAGTTCTCTTCTTCAGAGTCTGTTTCAACCACCACCTTTTCTAATGGATCTACTTTAGTGGCTCTATCAGATAATTCCTTCCTATCCTTGGTCTCTAGCAAGTCTGATATAGGAGGGATGTAGTTGTTGTTGTATGGTGGTGGGGTGGTGTTATAGCCTATTCCTCTTCTAAGTTTGTCATGGATTTGAGTTTGGAGCAAAGAGTCCATTGCTTTTGAAGCATTGGAAAATTTCTCAATATCCAGCTTGGCTTTCTCAAACTCACTCTTTATCTTCTCATTCTCCTCTTTAGACTTTTTCAGCTGAAGTTCTAGGTCATTCTTCTCCCACTTCCAGTAATTTGTATCATAAGAATGTTGAAGTTCATTGGCTTGGAAAACTTTAATCTGTTCCTCAAAGCTCTCAACGATTCTTACATAGTCTTTTATATCTCTCTCTAATCTTTTAAGATCATCACACATACCCTGATTGTGATCCCTGTACCTTTGAACAGTTTCAATACAGGATTTAGAGCAAAGATTAGATGTTACCTCAGTGGGAATGGCAGTGTTTGTCGATTCTGATTCTTTAGCCATGATGATTGATGTTGAATGAATGTTTCTGAGAATACTTGCTCTGATACCACTTGTCAGGATCGAATTCTTAACAAGAATAAAGTCTCAGAAACAATATCAAAGAAGTTGCGGAATAACACTTTGATATTCAATATAACAGTAAACAAACAGTATATGATTAACAATTTGTAAACTTGTATTCAATGATCAAATCACAAGATTACACACTCAACCTCAATCTTGAAGAACAGACTCTTTCAAGACGAATTCTACTTCTCTAGAATTAGGATCTATACCTTGAGGTTGATTCTCTCTAGAATAAAAACTTAGAATGAATTATTATCTTCTAGTTAAAACTATTCTGTCAAATCTATACATATACTGAACAAAAAGATAATTACAATAAATAGAATATCTTCAGTATATCTTCCATGAATATCTTCAGAATATCCAGCTGTCATTCTTCTAATTCGAATCTTCATCTTATAAGCAGCACTAATTGGCTTGGCAGTATTAACTACTAAGCAGCACTAACCACTAGCAGCACTAACTAGCTAAGCAGTACTAACTTTGTTCAAGCAGCACTAACTTTGACTAGCAATATTAATTCTACTAGCAGTAGTAATACTCAGCAGTATTAACTATTGAAGTCCTCTGGCAGTAGTAATCTTGTACTGGCAGCATTAACCATACTTGGTAAATTCTTCAGTTCCCAACAATGCTCAATTTTGGTTGCTTAAAATCTATATTATTCCTTTGTTTCAACAACTAGTAGCATTTTGATGTATGAAATAGGTTTGAAAATCTTGGTATATAATTTAACATTAGGAGATTGATACACCCCATTGGAGCAGCAAGAGGAGGGAAGGAGAACCACAAAATGGCTCATGGAGAAACGACGGGCGAGAGGGAAGGAGAGGTGGAGAACGGTGAAATGTCCTCGAGAAACTATGACGTAGCAATATGAATTTCCAGGCAATATTTTTTTAATTTATGATTTTCCACATCATATTAAATTGTCGGTTACCTGCTTGACCGGTTAATCAAACCCTTAAATAAATATAAACTTTGGTCTAAACCCTTAAATGATGATTTAAAAAGTTGGTTCCCCAAAATAGAAATCAAACCAAAGTTGGTTCCATTTTGATGCAATTTTCCCATTATAAAAAGGTAACTGATTTCAACAAAGAAATGTCATATCCAAAACGCGTCTCAATCTCTGTGGCGAGGAACTCGCAAAAGATGACATGATTCCTAACATTATGTCCACCTTTCATATATAAGTAAATATTAATATAAGTTGGAATGTAACCTTTAGACAAACTCATCAACCTACTGCAAGTGGTTGAGAGACATAACAAGGTTCTTTCGAATAACACCACATATGCCGGGACAAAGAAAATTCCCGATATCAAAAATGAAAGCGTTAGAGGTGGAAACAACTCCAAAGAATTGTGAGTTAAACAATTTCACACATGTGACATTTATGGACCATGTGGACAAGACCCTATAAAGGGTCAGGGTCTTGGTAAGAGTCATGAAGGATTTTTCAACACCTGGTGGAGTTGGAGTAGGGATACAACTACTACCCCGTAGGTGATAATGGACAATCAAATAAGAAATGCACTAAAAAGTGCTTCTATAAAAAAAGGAAACAAATTAAAAATGAACTATATCATATTAATTTAAGAATGATAAAACATAGGTTTCTTTGAAATTTATTTTATAGTATTTTAATTAATTTCTTTTGCTTAAGTAAAATCGAATATGTAACCATTATAGATGTAAAGAAATACATCAAAACAAATACAAAACTTTCAATATTCTCAGTTCTGTATAGGAATGTATCGAGGAGAACTTGATTTTTTATAGGACATATTCCACACAATCTAAAATGATAGACAAATACTTATTTTATAATTCATCCAACCAAAATACTTAGACGATGAACTGTCATTTTCTTGTTGGTACAAGATCAATAGGAACCTTGTAAAGATATTCGTATCAAATGGAAATTATAATGGAAATGAGCATATATACATAAGTTCTAATGAATATGAAAGTAAACATATATCATGGAAACTATGTGTCAAACTAGTTGATTATTGAGTCATCGAAATATTTTTGTCACCAATAAAGAACTTTAGGGAAATGACATATATATGTTTCGACATGACCGTGTGGGACACCATGGTTATGACATAGTGATCCGTGTATTACAAAATGCACATAGACACATTCTCTTTCAAGTGAAAGGAAAAACGAGGCAAATTGCAACAGTTGACTTCTGCAGCATAAGAAACAACATTGCCATCATAATATGCCCTCTCGAATACCTAAAACTTTTGTATATACCCTAATCCTTAGCCAAGACAGGAATGAGATCATCCTAAAGCTAAGGACATAATACAAAAATATTCCATTGTTACAACGAATATAAGGTGATATCTATGGACATAATCATCCGGAATGCGAGACATTAAAGTACTTTATGGTTCTGGTTTCGACACGATGAATGCATGTCGTATTATTGTCCACATGAAATACTGCACTCTTAGCACTAGATATACGTTTAAGGGCTCACCACCCTGATTATTTCATCAAGTCTACATGACTTGGAATGCTGGAGAATTTACATCATAAGGATTTGATGTTAATTGCATATGTATTAGGATCAATGTAATGTTTCCTATACCCCATGTGTATATATAAAATGGTCTCATAGAAGTTGTTATCAAAAGAATATGATGACATCTGGGGTATTAGTAATGCGCACCAATTTACCCACATCTACCTTGGGTTATGCAAGTATTATATGCAGGGTTTTTTTTCGTTTTTAGACCCACTGCTTGCTAACTCGCCTCATGCGTACCAGTTGGTAACTGGATATAAGCCTGATAGTTTACATTTACACATGTTTGGTTCTGTAGTATATGTGCCAATTGCGCCCCCACAACGCTTCGAAATGGGTCCGTAAAGACGACTTGGTATATGTTGGATATGAATCCCCAACAATTATCCGCTAATTAGAATATTTGACTAGTGATTTCTTTACCGCTAGATTTGCGGGTTGTCACTTTCATGAGACAGTCTTCTCGTCGTTAGGGAGAGATAGGAAAAAGGATTTTCCATGGGAACGACAGGAAGTGTCATTGAATATTCCCACTCTGTCTCATTTTGATCCCCAAAACTTTACAACATAATGTTGAAGTCAAACGAATCAGACTCGATACCTGATACGTTTAATGTTATTCCAAAAGTGACAAGATCAAATATACGAGCTGCAAATATTCTCGCAAGGTTAAAAAGTCCCCAACACGGGCACAACGCAATTGGAAAGTGCGTTGCAATCACACATAGTGGAGGTGTGGTTGAGGTCGTAACTACTAAATGGAAGTGGTGGAAGCTACTTGGTTCGATGGATACTATTCTAAAGGAAGAGAATAGTTAGGCACATTCATTTATCATCAATACACAAAACTCTCATGAGATTGTCTCTAATTATAATTATGTCCATGAATCATCACTAGAGGATGCTCCGAAGTTAATATTGATTATACAGATGAATATTAATCTCGAATGAACTATGAGAGTACATATGAGTCGATGGACAGATCATATATAATCATTGATGATTTATTCGCATATACGATGGCTCATAAGATGATCAAGCATTACGACATCGAACCAGGCTCAGTTGAATAATATCAACGAAGAGCATATTGACCTACATGTAAAGAAACAATCCAGAAAGAATTATATTCTTTGATAAAGGATCGGGTATTTGGTCTGGTAGTGCTAACCTACCAAGTGTAAAGCCCGTAGGACATAACTCAGTCTTTGTCAGAAAGCGTTACGAGAATAATGAAGTCCTAATATGTAAGGCTTTCCTTTGGCGCAAGGTTTCTCACAACGCCCTGGATTGACCACGAGGAGACTTACTCTCTCATGATGGATGTTATGACATCCGAATAATTTGTTAGCCTAGTAGTTTCCGAAGAACTGGAAATGCAACTCATGAATGTGGTTACCACATATCTCTACGGGGATCTAGATTTAGAGATATATAAAAGTGCTTGATGATATTACATTACCAAAATCAAGTAACTCTAAACCACGAAATGCGTTTGCAATAAAATTGAAACGCCCACTTTATAGATTAAAACAATATAAGCAGATGTGGTATACCCGCCTAATGGAATACTTGATTGGGAAGGGATATATAAGAACGATGAACTGTTCCCTTGCGTATTTATTATGAAAAACAAGTTCCAGATTTTCAAAGTAGCTCTATATGTCAATGTTATGAACATAATAGACACTTTTGATGAAATAAGAGAAACCACAAGCTACTTGAAATCTGATTTTGAGAGGAAAGATCTTGGGAAAACTTGGTTTTGTCTAGATATTTGAGCTAGGACACCGAGTTTGTGAAATATTAATTCACCGATCGCATATGTCTAGAAAATAATCAAACAATTTAATATGGACAAAGCACATCCGATTAGCACTCCCATGATCGGTCGAAGTGTCGGATATAAGGAAAGATCCATTTCCTCTAAATGATGATGAAGAAAAATATTGGGAGTTGGAATTCCCTATCTAAGTACAATATGCGCGTTATCGTACTTAGTATAATACACTTGACCATATATTATATTTCTCAATGAACTTGTTAGCTAGATTTAGCTCAGCGCCAACGCAAAGTCATTTGAATGATATCAAAATTAATCTTTTGGAACCATTGACATGAGCTTATACTTTCCCTATACAAAGAAAAATGGGATTGATAATGGAACTTCAATACCTACTTAGAATATAAGCAGCAAAAGTACTAGCTCTTATAGAAAAACACCAAACAATGTCTTGGTATGTCTTTGCTGATATTAGGTATCTACCTGACCCATACAAATGTTGTTCCCAAACTTGATAAGGAATTACCACAATGAACACCCAGATTGCTTGAAAGTAAGCTAAACAAACCCTTGTAACTACCTCCATGAACTATTCCAAGAATATTACTCTCCATGAGATAATTAAGGAATGTATATGATTAAGGATTATCATTACATATATTAGAGGAGCTAATAATTTTGAGTTCAATCAGTATCCTACTTGCATATACGGAAATAATGCATCATGTATCGAAGAAATGAACATAAGATACATCAAGGGTGATAACACAAAGCATATTCTGCTTAAGTTTCTATACAATCAGCAATAAAAGACTCTCCTTTAGATTCAAGTAAATCAAGTAAGGTGTCAAAAGAATGTGACATATTTTACCAAGTCATTACCTAAAACCATATATGAGGAAACATGTAGAAAGTAAATGCAAATGTTTTCCAAACTCCCTTGATTAATGCACGAATCAGGGGGAGTGGTAGACAAAAGGGGGAGTCTACTATATTTGTGATATTGGTATGTTATGCTCTTTCCTTCAACCAAGGTTTTATTTTCCCATTGGTTTTTGTTCCTTGGTGTAAGGTTTTAGTGAGGCAACGATTTATATACCATCATGTTTTCTTAACTCTAATGATTAATGTACGAATCTAAGAGATTAGACTGAAGGAAAAGTCTATGTATTACAAATAAGCTGGTGCGTTGTACTCTTTCCTTCGTCAAACTTTTATTTTTCCCACTGAGTTTTTATTTTGGCGTAAGGTTTTAACGAGGAAACAATTGTGCACCGTCACTCCTTTAACTGGGCACAAGGGGGAGTGTTGTAGGATAAGTGTGTCATCGTCTAAAGGATATGACGATAGAGATAAAGACAGAGATAGAGATAAGTATAACAGAGTTAGATTAAACCTGAAATATCTCATAGCTATCTACTTGTAACTCATCCCTATTTAAAGGGCTTTTGATTAATGAGAATCACATATTTTATTCTCTCTATTTTACTGTTGTTCTATTCTGCTTTCCCTATAACAAATCCCAATTTCTCCATAAAATTATTTAAGTCCAATTACTTAACTAACTAATTTAATCTGTTGGGTTCCCTCCCCCTTTTTTTCTTTTAATAGACCAGCCCAACAAGGCTTTTTGGCCCAAAAATCAGATCTAGACCCCTTCAACACAGTCCAGATTGTTGCAGTCAAAGGACAACCTCCTTCCTTCGTCCGATTAGGGTCATTTCTCGACCGATTTCGTCGATTCTTTTTGCAAAACAGCACCAATACAATATTCCCCACGTTTTAAAATGAGAATCGTCTAAAATAGTCTATTAAACAGTTCCCATTTCGACTTTTAAAAACTTAACGTTTGACTTTTCGCGTTTTACGTCTTTTTGGCCAAATCGATTGCCTTCCAGCGATCCATTTGAGTACAACTTTGGAATAACTTCTTATACATCTATCATAACACGCACAAGGAATTAATTTCATAAAAAAATGAGAATAAGTACCTCAATTTCTGTGATAAACGCCAAAAACGTAACTTCGCTTCCTTGGTCGATTTACCCTTCGATCCTTGCTCCAAACTCGAAATTGAAAGAGGGTTTTTGTTTATCTATAAACGACGCCTCTAACCCTAAAAGGGTGTGCCCATACATCGAATTTAAGGGCCTCAATTTGACTCTTGAAGGCCAAGATACCATAATGGAGGAAAGTCAATAATTTTAATGATTTTCTAAAAATCAGCTTTTCTAATTGGCAGAACAGGCCCTCTCCATACTTTCTTTCTCAATTTGACCCCAAAATTTGAATTGTTTCCCATAATATTATACAATTATTTTCAAATAATTATTCCTCCATTAATATCCACCAAAAATAAAAGATTCCAAAAAATTTCTTTTATTTTTATAAAATCTTCTAAAAATTCAAAATTTCTATAAAATAAATACTTTAATTTTATTTTATTAATATTCAAATTTCCCAAAATTTTGGATGTTACACTGCACATCCAATGATCACTCGAGCTCAAGAGAGTATTCGAAAGCCAAAGTCATTTCTTGAACATATTCTTTACCATGCTTCGTCAGAACCTTCCTCTAATACTGAACCCTTAACCTTTTCTCAAGCTAAAAAATGGTCGGCTTGGTGGGATGCAATGAGATCAGAAATTGCCGCTTTTCATTCTAATGGAACTTGGAAGTTAGTCCCTGCCCCTTCGTGTGCTAATATTGTTGGTTGCAAGTGGGTTTATCGCATAAAAAGAAATCTAGACGAAAGTGTAAATCGTTACAAAGCCCGACTTGTCGCCAAAGGTCTCTTACAAACTGAAGGTATAGATTACTCCGAAACTTTTAGCCCGGTAGTCAAGCCTACTACTATACGCTTAGTTCTTTCTGTTGCTTACTCTCGAGGTTGGGATATTAAACAAGTTGATTTTAATAATGCATTTTTACATGGTGACTTGATTGAATCTGTTTACATGGCTCAACCTCAAGGGTTTGTTGATACTACTCGTCCTCATCATGTATGTCTTCTCAAAAAGGCTTTATATGGCCTCAAACAGGCCCTCGTGCATGGTTTTCTAAACTCTCAACTGCTCTTGTGGGATTTGGATTTGTACAGTGTACCTCAGATACTTCCTTATTTTTCTACAACATGTCTGGTGTTACTGCTTATGTGTTGGTATATGTCAATGATATCATCATTACTGGAAGTTCCTCTCAGTTTGTTACTGATCTTATTTAGAAACTTCATACACAGTTTGCCTTAAAGGACTTGGGAAAGCTGAATTACTTCTTGGGAGTTCAAGCCTCTTTCACTGATAATGGGCTTCATTTATCCCAACATCAGTATTTACTTGATCTACTCAAGCGTACCGAGATGCATACTTGTAAACCGCTATCCTCCCCGGTCTCTCCTGTTCGTCAGCTGTCTAGATTTTCTGGTATTCCATTGGATGATCCAACTCTATATCGGAGCACGGTAGGAGCTCTACAATATTTAGTTCTTACCAGGCCTGAGATAGCATATGCTGTTAGCAAGGTTTCGCAATTTCTTCATCGTCCCACAGATAGACATCGGATAGCGTAAAGCGTATCCTACGATATTTACGAGGTACGAGTACTCATGGCTTAGTTTTCCAACGTTCATCTACTACTGCCATACATACCTATGCCGATGTTGATTGGACGGGATGTCCCGATGATCGTCGATCCACAACCGGGCACTGTGTTTTCTTTGACCCCAATCTCATCAGTTGGAGCTCTAAGAAACAACATACTGTTGCTCGCTCAAGTACCGAGGTTGAGTATAGGACTCTTGCTCATGCCGCGGTTGAACTACGTTGGATATGTTCCTTATTGAAAGAACTTCATATCACTCTTCCGAATGCTCCCACGATATGGTGTGACAATCTTGGAGCCACCTACCTTGTGGTCAATCCTGTTTTTCACCAACGTACAAAACACGTTAAGATTGATTTGTATTTCATTTGTGACATGATTTTGTCTCACACTCTATGTGTTCGGTATGTTCCAACCAGTACTCAGTTAGCAGATGTTCTAACTAAAGGCCTCGTTTCTGCACGATTTGATCAATTACGAACCAATCTTCACATTAGTCCCAATGTTTCACTTGAGGGGGGATGTTAGAGTTATATTGGTGAGCTATCAGTTAATCTGTTGTTCAGTTAGTTAGCTAGCTGTTAAGCTGTTAAATAGTTGTTAGTCTTAGTTAAAATGGTTGTCGCTCTTATTGTTTGTACTATAAATAGAGTTATATTGTCTTCAATAGAACAAAATGAAAAACAGAAGCTATAGTTAGAGAGAGAAACTTTTCTACTCTCTCTATTCTCTTCTTCTCTCTCTTAAAATCTTCTTTCTCTCTGCTCATATATAAAATACATAAACATTAAAAACAAATTAAAGACATGTTTTTGATTATTAATATATAATATAATATAAAAATCTAGCTCATATTACAACGATATATGAAATAATTTTAAAAACACTAATTATAACTAAACTTATATCTTATTGAACTCGATTTTTTTTAGATTTTTAAATAAATTACCCTACTGATATACGTTCATTTTATAACTTAATAGCTTTATTTTTAAACGCATATCTCAACATTTTGTAAGTCGATATTTCATAAATCAGAGCTCTTCGAGCAAAACTCATATCTTTATCACTTGAACAATAAATCATTTGTTTTATAATTTATTTAAAGCTTGTAATTCAACTTTTGAACGTTTTTGCTGAGATAATTCGAATGTTGAAAAACAGGGAGATAACAGCATGTTGCAGCATCAAGTCACCTTGAGATTTTTGGAATATATTCCTAAAATATTCTTCCACCTAAGCATGAGCTGGTGGAATTCTTTGGAGAGATTTGTCATGTGTTTAATTGTTTTTACCTATTGTGTAATATTTTCCCTCCCTTTTGTTGGCTATAAAAGGCCATTAATGTTTTCACGAAATCATCCAATTTTCCCATCACTCCCAACAATTATAGATTTTGTTTGTACTTTTATTCTCCAATCATTTGAAGAAAGGTTGAACTTTTTTAGTTATTCTTATATAATAAGTATTTAACTTTCAGTATTACTTATCTGGTTTATTATATCTGGTTTATTTACCGCACTCTAATTTTATATCTTTATATTATTGCATTTTAATTATTCGTCGATCTATTTATTTCATTACTTCATCGTAATTATTTTAGTCTAATTTTTATAATTCTCGTAATCTTTTATTTTACCATAACTTTTTATTAAATCGTCGTAACTTAGTTTTTAATTTATCGTAATCCTTATTTTTTGTCGTAAATGTTTGTTTTCTTCTCTTTACAAATACAAGGATCCCGAGCGATAATAGACTAGCAACCTTAGCTTGGGTGTGAGGTGAAGTTAAGATTAAAACCAAATTTTGATGGTGAAAATTATTAATTAATAATTCTTTCAAACATTCATTCAAGGTTATATTTATAAAATCATTTCGTGACAAGTTGATCATTGTTGAAAATGTTAAAGTGTGACGAACTTAAAGATAACTGTTTTGACACGTCAAGCTGAATGCTATGGAGATATATACTCAAAGAGTTATTTGAATACAAGGAAACTTGTTTTAATTCCATATAACTTATACAAGGAATATAATGTGCCATTGACTATATTTTTCTCTATTTTGGAAAATTAGAGTTAATCTATGGCCTTTTTCAATGTCTAAAGAGTGCCTTAAAAAAGCTATTGGTTGAATAAATTAATTGTAATGTTTCACTTAATTTAATTGTTGAAAAATCTGAATGGATCTCTACACCCTTGCTCCTTTTTAAAGTAGTTTTTTTTTTGTTGTTGTTAAAATAGTTGTTAAAAACCACCTAACAATATATCTTCACGCTCGTCATCTGAAAATCATTTCTTTTATTAGAATTTTAATTAAACTTTTACACATTTTTCATGTGGATTGATACTCGGTATTTTACCATTTTATTACTTGTAAAAGTCGATAATGGATTGATAAGTGTATACTTACACAAGTCTCCGTTTGATAATAGTCAAAGAGATTTATTTTCATCTAAATTTCGCAACATCATGATTATTAAAATGATGTAACATGCAAACAAAATTAAGGCATATGAATTTTGTTTGGGATGTTTGAGAGAGGAGGAACGACCAAAAAAACCTTTGAAGCAATTCCAATAGATTATTCAAAATTTCTTTAAAGTGAATAATCAAAATTCAAAATTTTTAAAAACGAATCACATTCAATTTCAATAAATTTTTTATATTACAACATTAATTATATAATAAAAATATTATATACTTAGGGTATCTTCAACCCATTTTTGTGTTTTTAGTTCGATTTTTCTCAAATATTTCTAACAAAATCCATATGTTTTAATATTTTTGTATGTTAACTTCATTTTAATAATTGCAGAAATAAAATCTATTAGAAAGCCAAGGTGAATAAGTTGTAAATTGGTTAAAATAATTTTTTAATTATTAATTCATATATCGTTTTAATATGAGCTAGAATTTTTGTGTTTTTAATTATATATTATATTTTATATAAAAAATCAAAAACTTCATCTCTTTAATATATGTTTATTAGATAATTTATTTTTTTAATAAAAATGAAATCTAGTGAAAATGAAAAGATAAATTATTTTATTATAATTTTGATCGATAAAACTTAAACATAAAATTATTCATTAATTAAACATTTTTTTTAATTTTATCGATGTTTCATTAAAAAGGGTATTTTTAGATCAAGTGGTAGTTATTTATTAATTATATAATATAATTATTATGTTTAAAAAAAATGATATAATAATAAAATAGTAAATTGCAATTTTGGTCGTTGTGGTTTGTTGTTTTTAAAATGACCATATGCCATCATGTACAAGTTAAATGGGGGTTTTAATGAAAGGAAATATGAGGGATTTAATCAGTGGGACCCGAATCTAGCTTTTTTGCATGTCATAAGGGTTTCTTGCAATAAAAATTTTCTAGAGACCAAAATTACGAAAAACAACAAATCAAATGGTCCAAATTTACCATTTACTCTATTTTTAATATAGTACTAAAAGTCAAAAAAAAAATTAAAAAATAGTACTAAAAATCAAAAAAATTTAGCAGTTACTTTATTTTAAAGATTCTAAAATTATTATATCATTAAAATATTTAATAAAATATTATCTATGTCGTAAAAAATTAATTTTAATGTCTTCTATTGGTGGAATAAAATTAACTATTATTTATCTCTTTTAAATATGTTGTTTAGAGATTTTTTCAAATTTGAAGATTTCCACATTATATTTTTTTAACATACATAACATACCTCTCGAGCAAAAATATATTCTAAACATTTAAAATCTATATTTTAACATAGTTATTCTAGATTTTCTTAATTATTATTCCAAATTCAACAAAATAAAAGTTGATAACTTTTGCATCATTTGTGTGATCTTACATAATGTTTATTATATATGTTTTTATAAATCAATTTTTATTAAATATGTTTATAAATCAATCTTTCAATTTAAAAACCGGCTTTTGTCTAACTCATTTTAACTTTTAAGTGATAAAATAAGATAAATATGTATTTTTCTTATTTATTTATAACTAGAAGCGTACTCGCGCAATGCAGCGAGATACATCACGATTTTAATGTTTATTTTTATTTTTTGTTTTTTATTGATTCACAGTACGATTTTGGATGATTTTTATTGAGTGATAATGGTTTTTTTATATATAAATTTGTTTAATTTAGGCTTAACAATATAATGTTTTTTATATAAAAAAAATTAAGTAGTTTGTTAAAATTCATTAATTATCTTATATATTTTAAATTTTTTATATTTAAATTGAGATGTTTATCCTGTTTTGATTATGTTTATCAGAATTCAAATTTCATAATTTTAGGATTTGGGGATTATAGATAAGGATTTTGGGGGATAAAGATGAAATTTATTAATTAGGGTTAAAAGCATTTAAAAGTAGTACATATTGCTTTATTAATTGTTTTTTAAGAGATTTTAAGTAGATTAATATTAAATAATAGTACATAATGCTTAATACATCACGATTTTAATGTTTATTTTTATTTTTTGTTTTTTATTGATTTACAGTACGATTTTGGATGGTTTTTATTGAGTGATAATGATTTTTTATATATAAATTTATTTAATTTAGGCTTAACAATATAATGTTTTTTATATAAAAAAAATTAAGTAGTTTGTTAAAATTCATTAATTATCTTATATATTTAAAAGTTTTTATATTTAAATTGAGATATTTATCCTGTTTTGATTATGTTTATTAGAATTCAAATTTCATAATTTTAGGGTTTGGGGATTAGAGATAAGAATTTTGGGGGATAAGGATGAAATATAT
Organism: Arctium minus; assembly: GCA_954870635.1. Classification (NCBI taxonomy): domain Eukaryota; kingdom Viridiplantae; phylum Streptophyta; class Magnoliopsida; order Asterales; family Asteraceae; genus Arctium; species Arctium minus. The sequence continues at coordinate 163,260,119 of OX941081.1, forward strand.
TAATTAGGGTTAAAATCTTTACAGGTAGTATATTAGGCTTTAGTAGTTATTTTTAAGAGATTTTAAGTAGATAGTTTTAAATGATAGTACATAAAGCTTAGTGAGTTGTAATTAAGAGTTTTTTATCCATCTTTATAATATAATATAGATATAATCATTAACTTACAATTTCATAATTTTTTATTTTATATATTTAAAAGAATTCAAGAATTATTTATTTATTTATTATAGTACTGTATTTTCATTTTTCTTTATTACAGCAATGTACTTTCAATGTAATAAACTTATCCAATACCGAGCAGAACAATGTACATTCAAATTATTTTTTATTAAGATATTATATTTAAAAAAAGTTACCTATTATAGCAATGAATAACTTTTTCCTTTGAATTTTGATGACATGACACAAGTTAGCATGTTGTTATGCCATTTATCGTCCAAATGAAATATCCATGTGTAACATATTGCTAGCACGACTTGTCCACATGATGTGTTTGATCCCTTTAGGCCGTTCACAAATTCTATTAACTAAAAGGGCAATTTTATGTTGTCATTTACATCCATTTTAACATTTTTTTGGACTTAGATTTAGACTCTAGTCAAGTTAGGTGACTCAATCCTACACCAATTTTTATTGAAAACTAGAAAGTTAGAAACAAAGGGATATAAACCAAAAACTCAAACAACAAAACAAAGATAAAATCACCTAAAGCAAGCCAATAGGCCAATTTCAGAAATTGTCACCAACTCTCAAACAACAAGGATATATGTATTATAAGAATTAAGTTTTTTTCTTTCTAAAAAAAATTGATACTATCTCATTGTCGTATTTGCTCATGAATATGATATTTTGGTAACTAGTTCTGATCTCATAGATATCTAACAACCCAAGAAGTTCTTAATAAATAATTTACCATCAAAGGTATGAGGTTTCTTTACGATTTTCTTATGTCTAGAATTCAGTTACGTTTTGAAAAGGCCTGGTTTAGCTCAAAGATAGTTTACACAACAATCGCTTAAAAAATCAGGTTTGCTTGTTATCAAGCATGTAGTCCCTTGCTACTTCTAAGGGGCTGTTTGTTTACCTCTTAACCTTTGAATCGTTAAGAGATAAATCTTGTTTGACAAAAAAAATGTTTGTCTCTTAATGGTTCCAAAACCCTCTGAATGATTTTGTATCTTGACCCTGCCTTAACCATTAAGAACCCTGATTTCATTCTGAACAATTAGCAAACAACCATATTTCATTTCGCACTATATCATAAGAGCCTCTTAATCATTCTAACCACTTAATCATTCTGCACCAAACTATTCAACAACTGCCAAACAACCCCTAAGTCTTAAATATGTGCACGGGTCTTAACTATAGGTCATTCTATTTATATATCATTCATTGGAAGACTTATTTTTCTCACAAATACCAGAGTTGACATTTCATTAATTTGTTGTTAAATACTAAGTCAACAATGCATGCGACCACCTATAATTTCTCATATGGATACTCTTCATCAACGAAACTAAGCAAATTAATGAATCATATAACTAGGGTCTAGACAACTAAATAAGAAAGAAAACACTTGTAGCCTCAAGGAAACTAAATGAGTGCTAACTGAGAGTAGATGTGAGAGGGCGCATACTAACTATTGAGAACTAAGAAGTGATCAAGTGAAGGTCAGTAGACAGTAGTGACTGGTGGTCTGGTGGCTGATGGGCAATACCGGTTGTATGTGAAGGTGAAGGGGAAGCAAGACCGAGGCTAGAAGGCAGAAGCACAGGGCCAGAAGAAGCTGGTCGTGAGTGAGTCGTTTGTATCATGAGGATTGAAGGCAGAAGTGAGAGCAATCATCAATTGGGCATATGAGAAGCAAGAGCTGCTAATTTTTTTAAGAAAAGGTTCAAAAATTGAGCCTACTAAGTCGCATATGAGTGTTGAGCTATGACGCCTCATGGGCTTTGTTAGCCTTGGCCACCACCCACTTCGCCCATCACTTGGGTTGGGCCTGTTAGAATGTAACACCATCAGATTTGGTAAGAGCAACTAATAAAATTTTTCGATATCACATCAAATAAAAGACAAACTTATTCCTATAAATCACAACTCAATAGAAAAATTCTATAATTGACTTCAACAACACTGACATCAATATTAGGCAAGGACTAAACCGAAGTAGGGTGCTACTTATCCCCAATACAAGTTGCTCTCCTCAAAACTAATGCGGAAGACTTCTCCAAACCAACTCGTGCATGCAACTAGCACTCATCTCTTCACAAAAACGCTAGTACCATTCCCCAACCTGAACCTGATGCATATGTCGACAAATAAAAAGGTTAGGCTAACGCCTAGTGAGTTCAAGAGTTTTCAACATGAACAAATATATTTGTTAAAGGAAAGAATGCAGTTTAAATCATTATCTTTCAAAATAATTTACTTTAAACATTAAACGACTCATTTTCCAATAACACACACCTTTAAAAAACAAGCAACCCAACATAAACATTCTTTCGTAAAACAACTTCAACCCCAAACTCCCCCAAAATGTGAATAGAAATGAACTCCCAGTTTATAAAAATGCGGATAAAGCTTTATTTCTCGGAACACCCAAAACACGGATGGGCATGATACTCGACCCATAAATCATGAATAAAAATCCATATATATAAAACGTCACCGAAAACATGGATAATAAAATAATAAAATTCAGTACCCAAATAACACCTTCCGGTGACGGGGGAGACCTGATTCCATTGTACGTGGCGGAACACAAAGTTAAGCCACATAGCCATGTTGTCGAACTACACCTCAGATCGTGACTGTATTGCCTGCTCTGCCGAGCTACACCTCCACTCAGACTTTATTTCAAGTCCCAAAATACTCTATCCCCCATTGTCTGCTTTGTCGAGCTACACCTCAAGGACACACGATCTTATTGCTTGTTCTGTCTCTAGTGGAGTTTCATCCTAAGGGTACTCATTCGACCCCTAGTGCCTACTCCCTAGCATTCAAGATAGGAGCTACAACTCCTTACTTGATAACTCATGATGTCTAACCTTTGTGCCCAAGAATTAGAACAACGCAACACAAAACCCATGGTCCCGGAGTACAACCCATAATGGTTCATCTCCGCAGAACAACCGGGACAACAACAATGCCAACCCGACATATTACCCAAGATGAGAATGCCAAGAGTCCTCACTATTAACTACGACTGACTTACATGCCTATGGATCTAATGCATTACAGTCTAAAATACATGACTCCAAATGAATGACACACACACTCAAACATGTATTCTCCAAAATAAAGCGCAATAAATGCAACTCCCACCCAAAACTCCACTTTAAGTTATTAAAACCAGACAAATGTCCCCAAGACTCGGTAATTACAAAAACTGAGCCTTAAGCTCAACCAAAACAAATGACCATATGTTAAAATCCATAAAATGAAATGAAACTCAATCGACTAACGTTTATACAAACACATACTCCAAAATACGTGAATGAACTCCAACACAATTTTGATTGAGACAAATCATTTTCCAAACGAGTTTATACCAATTATCCTTTCAAAATGTCCCATAACACAAAATCAAGCATTTTCCCAAAACACACACTAGAAGTACATTTATACTCAAAAGACTTCCTTTCGTAAAAGAAATCATTAAGATACCAATACTCAAGATTTATTTATCAAAATGCCCAAAACACAAATGTGGGTGTTTTACAAAGTTTGTAAAGTTAAACACTTCAAGTAATCAAAACTCATCAATAATTCAACAGTTGATAATTTCATGTAAAACATATAAATATTTAAAAATGACATTTTGGCATGTACACCATTTTCACAAATCAACTTGAACTCACCTTGCTAGATTTAGGCTAAATCTAGATGTTTCCCCAAATTGAGTTTCCTTGAAGAAACTTGAATCTACAAGCAAAATCCTTCCAAAACCTAGATCCATAAGTTTCCAACCATAAATAGTCATATTCAACCATTTAGAATTGTTCCCCAAACATTATACATGAAGATCTCATCCTAACCCCAAACCCTAATTTCCATAGATGAAGAAAAGAGAAGCTTACCTTAACCACAACTTGAATCCACCCACCAAAATACCTCTAGGCTCACCAAAATGAACCACAAACTCCCAATCTTCAAAATGGAGAAAAAGGGTTGGATGAAATCCTAGAAACGTGATGAGGAAGATGAAGTGAAAAGGGTTCTACAAAGGTTAAGGTTCATAAAAATGGTGTAGGGCTTGATTTGGGAGAGAAAGATAGAGGAAGAGAAAGGATTTGGGGTTCTTGGAGGAGAAAAATGAAATGAGGGAGAGGGAGATCAGATATAGATATGGGGGTAAAAGTAGGAGAGAGAGGAGGGAAAATTTGATGGTGAAAAAGGGTTAAAATTTCGTCAGACTCAATACGGACGTCCACTTGGAGCCTTATGCGGACATCCACGTGCATCAGGACGAAAACTGACGAAACTTCTGTTGCTTCCGCGGAAGATCCTATGCGGACGTCCACTTGCTTCCCTATGCAAACGTCCACTTGACACTGGTCACCCGGTTCATTGCTCGATCACTGTTTTGGTCAAAACTTCTTCGTTTTAGCTCCGTTTTCGCTCCGAAAAGGACCGTTGGACTCGTATTTGAATTTCACATCTAGCAAGACTATAAAATCTAAGATTCAATCCAAAATCCTATTTCTTTAATTTTTCTTGAAAGATCGATTCTATACTTACTTGAAATTATACTTACCCGAAAATTACGGGTGTTGCAATCCTCCCAACCTTAAAAGAAATTTCGTCATCGAAATCTAGCTTCCCATTTAATGTTGCCCTCATAATTGACTGTCTCAGTTTACGAGGAGTTGTCTCTAATCCAATTGACAAAACAATCATGATAACTTTATGATGATAGTCACAACAAATGTCCTAGGTACATTACAATTATATCCGAGCGAACGCTCAACTTACTAGAATAGCTTCTAACCACAAGACTTCGGTTTTCTCCCAACCTTAGTTGATCCATACTTCCCCCAATGGCAGATCCCAACTTCCAATCAGTCTAGATCTACACGCTATTAAACTATTTCTCCAACCAATCCAATGTTTAATCACTACCAAAACCAATAAAATTCCAATTCCAACTGTTCCCGCTACTGAACTGTTATTTAATTTATGAGTACCATTAGACTCCAAAATGGACGGTCGTCCTTGACTCAAGGATTATACAACTCCCAAAATATGCCCAAGCACCAAACATTCAATTGACAAATCTCTTACTAGCCAAGAAAAACCATTCAACCACATCCATTGATCACAATCCTAACTTCTTAAAATTACTACATACGATACCAATATCCCCGGAGATTTAACGACCACACTCCAAATATGCCAACGGTTCATGGCCTCATAATCAAAGGTTGACATCTAACAATTTTACCAAAATTCGAGCTACTACAGAACCCTACACACGAATTTCATTCGTCGAGCCTACCCACAAAACCAAGGTTATCAGTACGGTGTCTAAAGGGTTCTAAACATCCCTTATGAAATAACTGGCCGATTCCCATAACAAAGGTCGTCGAAACAAACAATTTACCACAAGCATGAACAGAAGATACCACGAGCCTCACCCTTCAGTTACAAAAATACATCGACCTTGCAAATGATACCACTTGGCTTACGGTCCTATCACACGTAGGAAAAACCCAACCTTCCACTATCAAGGTTCTATACGCCCTCACCCTTAACCAGGGTTGCTTAACCTTCCCAAGTCCTATTGAGTTCAAGGTTTTCAAGTGAAAGACTCAACAAAATGCCATTTGAAAGTTTCATAAGATTTTTTTTCTTGCTTTTAACACAAAGGTTTTTATAACGATTAGTCGTACGTGTAAAAATTCACTACCGTTTACTTGGTAGTTGTGCAAGGCGGTCACAAATTCCACAAACATAAAAACCATTTAGAGAAGCACTTGATTACTACTCACGCTAATAATGAAGAAAAGATATACAACAAAATTTTCAAATGGACCACTACGGTCCTATCATACATCAGTTTATGTCGTGTACGTAAATAGTTTTCTGTACTAAAACAATGGGTAACAAATAATTGTACAAACTCCAAAGGGGAACTTCACAAGTTCAAGATACCATAAAATGTCATGAAATAAAATTTCCAACAAACCTCACATACGTTAGTTTATTTCCCAAAATTAATAAAACGATAGATACATGCGATTTGGTCGAAGTGTAAAATAATTTAAATCGACATCAAACATTTAAGTTGCACAAACAAGTCATTCTTTGTTCCAAAATAGTGGTTACATGTCATGCATACCAATAGACCAATAAAATGCATTACGCGATACAATAACAGTAAAACCCAACAACCCAAAAATGTTCAAAGCAAAAGTTCCACGCGAAATACCCTTGTATAAAACTCAAAAGCACAACTATGCAGTATGAAGACTCTCAAGACGCCTCTTGCGGTTGCGAAATGATAGGTGAAAAACCCGTATGAGACAAAATGTTAACCAAAACTCATAAGTTAACGCACACAATAATTCAAGTATACGCGTTTCAAAGTTCATCTACGCGACGCAAATGTCGAGAAATAGAACTCTATAAAACCCAATAAGATTTCCGTAAGACTCAATGAAACTCAAAGACACTCAACATCAAACGGTGAATTTTTTTTAGTTTACCATAATCAAATATCATAATACAGGATTATAACCAAAGTGTCATGTTTTTCAAAATTTCTCTTTTATCGCATCGCGATATAAACTGACACTTTCCAACAAAACTTGCATGAGACATGACGCTTAATAAACTCATGAATTTACACGCAACATAATTAGAACTCACGCGTCGAAAAACGTCACAAAATAATACCCTATGAAACTCAATTAAACTCGTACATACTAAAATTCCCAAAAAAAACTCAGACGCAAAAACATGGGAATAACTTTTCCTTTAAAACCTTAACATACGTGGAGGAGATCCAATGTCAAGGTTAAAATTTCGCAGTTACTTGCCCAATACCCCAAATAACATTAAAAGACGAATATTACAATATCCGAAAATAGCGTTAGACAAGAAACGGGGATGAAAAGATTTTCAATGAAAATTTGCAACCACGTGCAATAAAACAATTTCATGCATGTTTAAACTCACGGTTTAAAATCTGGTGTGTGCCAAACATTTCCCAAGATTTCGTAATGTAATTCACATGATGATTTCGAAGCATGAGAAATAATTTGTGATTCCATATTCAAGCATTTACAATTAAGATCAAGAAACAAAATCAAGAATCTAGAAAGAGAAAATAGTCACAAGTCATATGTCTCATTATTCATAAGTCTCATAAAAAACATTACAAAAGCAACAAAGACAAAAGCTTATGTAAGGGTCAAACAAGCCTTGACCTCAAACAAAACATAACATAGAAAAGTGAAACTAACATATTACAAATGATCTAAACTAATACTTTAACAATCTCCCCTATTTAGATCAGTTTGTAAACCTTCTAACATGGTTATCTCTGATTCCCAGCAGTTATTCAAACCTCCTGATGCCTCTTCTAAAATCAATTCTGTCATCTAAAGCTTCAAGAATCCTCTTCATCACAAGCCTTTTTCTTCTTGGTATGCGATCACCTTCTTGCAATCTTTGCCTTTCACATTCAACATATCTGGTATTGAGTTGTAGTCTTATAACCTTGAGTGTTCCATCAGAGAACTTAGCTATCTCAGAAACTCTGAAGAACCTCTTTTCATTCTCACTATTCTTGTAGACTACACCCAACTCTGGTTCTTCCGGCACAGAAAACAAAGCATAATTTTCAATATCAAAAAGAGTTAGATTTGGCTTTATCATGTTGACCCTCCTTTGATTTGTTTCAATACCCAACTGAAAGTCATAGCAGTAAGTATAAAAGATGTTGGGAAATTCAGAAATATACAAGTACAGTTAATGCTGCTAGAAGAACTTGATTACTACTTCTGAGATTAATCAAGATTAATACTGCTAGAGGAGATTACTACTGCTAAGCAATTTTAGTACTGCTAGTAGTTAGTACTGCTGAACATTAATACTGCTCAAAGTATTAATGCTGCTGAAGACTTAGTGCTGCATATGAGATTATCAAGATTCGTGCAGATCAAGTTTGAAGATTATGGAAAGCTTGGAGATAAAGATGGAAGATTATTTTGAAGATCTTTTATTATTTGTAATTATCTTTTATATTAATTATATAAAGAATAGTTTAGAATTGATAAAAAAAAGAAGAATTCTGAATTTTTGTTTTGATAGAGAGAATCAACCTCAAGGTTTGTAATCCTAATTCTAGAGAAGTAGAATTTGTATTGGTGAGCCTGTTCATCAATATGGAGGTTGAGTGTTGAATCTTGTAGCTTTACAATCATTCAATAAAGTTTACAAGTTGTTCTTCTGATTCACTGTTTTCATTGATTATTGAATATTAAAGTGTTATTCTGCAAACTCCTTTAATATTGTTTCTGAGTGTTTATTCTTGTTTAGAATTAAGATCCTGACAAGTGGTATCAGAGCGAGTATTCTCAGAAATCTTATTCATCATGGAAAACACAGCTGAATCAAACAGTACTCTGGTCTCAAAGGTTCCAATGCTCAGACCCAATGAATTTGACTTGTGGAAGATTAGAATCAAGCAATACATTCTCCTCACAGATTACTCTATGTGGGACATCATTGAGAATGGCCCATGTGATTTAGGAAAGATTGGTGAAGATGGAAAAAGAACTCCACCAAAGACTGATGCAGAAAGAAAGACAAGGCAGATAGAGATGAAAGCCTTGAGCACACTGCTCTTGGCCATTCCCAATGAATATCAACACCAATTCTGTAATTGCACTGATGCACAGATGCTCTGGAATGCTCTAGAGAAGAGATTCTCTGGTACCAAGAGTACCAAGAGAAATCAAAAGGCAATCTTGAAGCAACAGTATGAAAACTTTATGTCAACTAAGAATGAGTCCATGACTCAAACTTTTGACAGGTTTAACAAACTGATTGGTGAACTAGCTACTATGGGAGTACAGAAAGTTCTTAAGGTCCCTTGGAGATGAATGGACCATGTACACTGTTTCATTCAGACAGAATGATCAGTTGGAAGAGAAAGAACTTGATGATCTGTACAATGATCTTAGAGTATTTGAAGCTGAGGTGGAGGCAAAGAAGAAGCCTTCTGGATATATTCATAATGCTGCACTCCTATCAGCATCAATTGATTCTATTGCTAATCCTGAATCAGTTAATGCTGCTAATGGAGCAAATCAAGAAAAAGGCACTGATTCTGTGTTTGAAGCCTTTCTTGCCAGCCATGGAAATTCCTCCTTAATTTATGATGATTTGGAACAACTTCATCCTGATGATCTGGAAGAGATGGATATTAAATGGCAGATGACCATGCTTTCCATGAGGGTGAAGAAGTTCATAAAGAGGACTGGGAGGAACAACTTCTCCCAAAGAAGAGAAGATGGAGCAGGGTTTGATAAATCAAAGGTGGAGTGCTACAAATGCCATCTGAAGGGACACTTTGCCAGGGAATGCAGAAGTGGAGTGTCTCACAACAACAACCACCAACAAGCACAGTATGGAAACCTCAACCATAACAGAAACTCTGCTCAAGCCCTTGTTTCTCAACAAGGAATGGGGTTTGACTGGAGTGATTAAGCAGAAGAGGCTATCCAAAATCAAGCACTTATGGCGGAAGTATCTGATCTCCCATCTGAGGTAAGTTCTAATCTCTGTTCTAAAACTTGCATAGACACTGCTAAAAGGTACATGGATCACAACCAGAAGATGAGTGATGACCTTAAGAGATTAGAAAAGGATATAAAGGACTATGTGAGACCTGTTGAGAGGTTTGAGGAACAGATTAAAGGTTTTCAAGCCAATGAACTCCAACACTCATATGACACCAATTACTGAAAGTGGGAGAAAAATGATCTAGAACTTAAAATGACCAAATCTAAAGAGGAGAGTGAAAAGCTAAGAGAGGAGCTAACCAAGGTTAAGCTTGATGTAGAAAAGTTTTCCAATGCTTCTAAAGCAATGGACTCTTTACTACAAACTCAGATTCATGATAAGCTGAGAAGAGGAATTGGGTATAATGCCACACCACCACCATATAACAACAATTACATCCATCCTACCTCAGACTTGCTAGAAACCAAAGATAGGAAGGACTTGCCTGAGGGAGCCACTGAGATAGATCCCTTAGATGAGGTAGAAGTAGAGGATAAGACTGAGAAAGAGGTTGGTAAGAGTAAGGAGAACAAAGTGAGTGGTGAGATTCCTCTAGAGAATAACATTATCACCAATGAGGATTGTGGAAGGGATTGGATCAAATCCAAGGACATAGAGAAGACAGAGGGAAAGTCTGGTAAGGTCCATTACAAACAGACCACAGTTGTGAATCTAGGTCCTTGCAAACAGTGTGCATGTAAGAAGAATGAGCCCCAAAAACATGATAAAAAGAGGGGAAATCAAAGAAACTGGAATAATCAGTGGGCACAAAAACAAGGGGTTGATTTGAGTAAAATCAATAGACCAAAACCTTGTTTTATCTGTGGCAAATTGAATCATCTTGCCAAAAACTGTTATTTCAACCCTATGAACCAAAGGATGAACTGTCAAAGATCTATGCAAAAACCCTTTGGTTATAGGAAGAAGGTTGAAAGGAATCATGTGGCTAAGAAAACTGTTAAATCTAAAAGCCACATGAAGAAAAAGTCTGTTAAAGAAAGTGTCAATATGTGGGTTCCTAAAAGCACTAAAATTGTTAGTACTACTAACACAAATAGTGCTGCTAGAAGTAATACTACTGCTAACAATGTTAGTACTGCTGACATTGTTAGTGCTTCTAAGGTTAGTACTGCTTCTAGTGTTTGTGTTGCTAAGCCAATCATATTGACAAAGTACTCTAATAAAGAGTGCTCTGAGTTTAAAAACCTCATCAAAAAGGAATGTAAATACTTTGATGAGAAAGGGAGACCCAAGACCACTTTGGCTTGGGTCCCCAATCAATACTAATTGTTTAATCTTATGTGCAGGGCAACCAGCAGCTCAAGGGGAAGAGTATCTGGCATATTGATAGAGGTTGCTCAAGGCACATGACAGGGAACATGTCATGCCTCAAGAATTTCAAGAAAATTGATGGTGGTCATGTTTCCTTTGGTAATTCTCCAGATGGAGGTAAGATAAGTGGTAATGGGGATGTAACCAAAGGTAAAATGACCTTTGAAGATGTATTCTATGTTGAGCAGTTAAGGTACAACCTGTTAAGTGTATCACAGGTTTGTGACAAACAACATAGTATATTATTTATAGATTCTGAATGCATTATCCTTGCTCCTGGATTCAAGGTAGTTGATGAAAAGATGATATTACTAAGAACTCCCAGAAAGGATAATGTATATTGCTTAGATATGGAAAGTGTTTCAGTTGATTCATCCCTTAATTGTCTTGTTTCAAAAGCTTCTTTGGATGAATCATCACTTTGGCACAGAAGGATGTGTCACATGAACTTTAAAACAATGAATAAACTTGTTAAAAACAACCTTGTAAGAGGTTTACCTTCTAAACTCTTTTCATGTGATGACCATTGTGTTGCCTGTCTCAAAGGCAAACAACACAAAACTTCTCATAAGTCCAAAGAGTTGAACACAATCTCTAATTCTCTTCAGTTGTTGCATATGGATCTGTTTGGTCCTACAAATGTTATGAGTATTGGAAAGAAATCATTCTGCCTAGTTATTGTTGATGATTACTCTAGATTTACTTGGGTATATTTTCTAAGGACTAAGGATGAGATAAGTGGACTGATCAAATCCTTTATTCTAAGAATTGAAAACCAAACTAATCAAAAGGTAAAAGTCATTAGGTCAGACAATGGTACTGAATTTAAAAATCATGACCTAAACACCTTTTGTGAGGAAAAAGGAATTGAGAGGCAATACAGCGCTCCTAGGAATCCACAACAAAATGGTGTTGCTGAGAGAAGGAATAGGACACTGAGAGAAGGAATAGGACACTCCTCAGTCTGTGATCTTTCCCATACCTACAATAGAGCCTGTTGATGTCTGTGCAAAAGAGACAATGGCTGAACCAATTCAGAGTGAAGAAGAAGGAAGAGATGAGGAGAATCAAGTGCATGAAGAGCCAGAAGCAGCTGATGAGATCCCCTCAGCTGATTTAAATGATTCCAATCTGGATGTGGGAATCAATGAAGAACCTAGTCATCAGGATAGAACTCAAAAGAATCATCCTCCAGAGCTGGTCATAGGAGACATCTCTTCTCCTATGATAACAAGGAATCAAAGCAGACTTCAAGAACTGCAGGATCAGCAACACACAGTACTCTCATGCTTTCTATCTCAAATTGAGCCTAAAAAGGTTTTTGAGGCAATGAAAGATTCCAGTTGGATAGAAGCTATGCAAGAAGAGTTACTGCAGTTCAAATTACAAGAAGTTTGGGACTTGGTGGACCTTCCAAAAGGTCATAGAGCTATTGACACCAAGTGGATTTTCAGGAATAAAAAGGATGAGAGAGGTATTGTGATAAGGAACAAAGCAAGGCTGGTGGCACAAGGGTACACTCAAGAAGAAGGCATTGACTATGAAGAAGTGTTTGCTCCAGTGGCAAGGGTAGAAGCAATTAGGCTATTTCTATCCTATGCCTCATACATGAAGTTCAAGGTATACCAAATGGATGTGAAGAGTGCCTTTCTGTATGGTACAATTGATGAAGAAGTATATGTCTGTCAGCCCCCTGGATTTGAAAATCCATCATATCCAGACAGAGTATACAAACTAAAGAAAGCACTTTATGGTCTGCATCAAGCCCTAAGAGCATGGTATGATACTCTGTCTACCTACCTCTTGGAGAATGGGTTTGAAAGAGGAATAATTGACATGACCCTCTTCATTAAAAGAAGTAAGAAGGACATCCTATTGGTTCAGATTTATGTGGATGATATCATCTTTGGATCCACAAAAGATCAGATGTGTAGAGACTTTGAAAAGTTGATGCACAAGAGCTTTAAAATGAGTTCAATGGGTGAACTTACCTTTTTCCTTGGGCTTCAAGTGAAACAGAAGAAAGATGGGATCTTCATAAGCCAATCAAAATATGTGAAAGACATCCTGGAAAAATATGGATTAACAGACTCAAATCCAGCTAGCACACCTATGGAGACTCATAAACAGATCACTGCTGATCTTGTGGGGGAGGATGTTAATGTCCATCTATATAGATCAATGATTGGATCTCTCATGTATCTCACAGCCTCAAGACCAGACATCATGTTTCCAGTGTGTTTGTGTGCCAGATTCCAAGTCAAGCCAAAGCAATCACATCTGCAAGCTGTTAAAAGGATTTTCAGATACTTAAGAGGGCAACCTAGATTAGGTCTTTGGTATCTTTATGAATCCAACTTTGACTTGATTGCTTATTCAGATAGTGACTTGGGAGGTGCTAACATGGACAGAAAGTCTACTTCAGGAGGATGTCAAATTTTGGGTGCAAGACTAGTATCTTGGCAGTGTAAGAAACAAACCACAGTGTCCTTATCAACAACAGAAACTGAGTATATTGCTGCTGCAAGTTGCTGCTCTCAGGTTCTATGGATTCAAAATCAGATGCTGGACTATGGGGTAACCTTTCTTCACACTCCAATCTTCATTGACAATAGCAGTGCTATAAGCATTGTTAACAATCCAGTCAAGCACTCCAAAACAAAGCACATTGAGATCAGGTATCACTTTATCATAGATTGTAATGAAAAGAAGCTAATTCAAGTTGCTAAAGTTCATACTGACAAACAGTTTGCTGATCTATTCACTAAAGCTTTTGATGTGGGTAGATTCACATTCTTGGTCACAAGTGTGGGCATGATCAACTCTGAATGAGCTCATGTTTTAAAAAGTGTTTACATACCTGTTATTGGTTTATTCTTTGGTGCTACTAACATCTTTCTCAGGAAGTTATTACCTTGCTCAGAGTACCTTAAGCTTCAAAAAGTGTAAGTATAGTTAATGCTGCCAGTGCAGTTTTAATACTGCCAGTGCACAGTTACTACTGCTCTCAGTTAATACTGCTAGTTAGTTAATACTGCCAGTGGTTACTACTGCTCTCAGTTAATACTCCTAGTTAGTTAATACTGCCAGTGGTTAATACTGCTCTCAGTTAATACTGCTAGTTAGTTAATACTGCTAGGAGTTAATACTGCTTATGTCCCGAATCGTATAAATACCCTTTTTGCCCACCCAAAAGTTCATAACGACTCTTTGCTTTCTATTCATCTGCTCTCTAACCCTTTTCTCTCAAGCACCAAGTGTTGCAGTCAAGATTACTCAAGCACAATGGCATCCATGGCATTCATTGATGAGCACAACGAGATTGCGATGCTACAGAAGCCGAAACAAGCTGTTGGATTTCACCAGGTTGTGGATTTTCTCAAGTCCAGCCACATTGCTCATGCTCTTACTGTGTCGCCAACTATCTACATAGAGCATCAAAGACAATTCTGGGCAAATGCCACCATAGTCATAGAGAATGGTGTGCAGATAATCAAGACTCGGGTGTGTGACAAACCCTTGTCAGTTTCTGAAGAGGTGATACGCATCTGTCTACGTCTAGACGATGCTGCAGGTATTCCTTTTATTCCAAATGAGGACTTGTTCTCAAATTTGTCAAGAATGGGGTATGGAGGCCAATTGGGTGGTTTCAAATTCTCAAAAGCCAAATTTTATACCCAATGGAGTTTTCTTGTTCATACCCTGATGAACTGCATTTCCAAAAAGACTACTGGATGGAGTGAGTTTAGCAGTACCATTGCATATGCTTTGGTCTGCTTGGCCACTGCCAGAAAGTACAATTTTTCAAGAATGATTTTCAGTGATCTTGTATCAAACTTGGGAAGCAAAAAGAGTTTTTACATGTACCTAAGGTTTGTACAGGAAGTTATAACTCATGAATTGACGGATATGCCTCACTTTGATGAGGTATATGTACCCAAAATTCCCAAAGGTAAGGTCTTTTCAAACACGAAGAGATCTCCATTGGACTCGGAAGGAGTTGACACCCCATTGTTCTCTACAATGATGGTGGTGTCCCACAATGAAGAAGGTATGGCAGCAGGGTCAAGGCCCTCATTAGACCATCCCACAGCTAGCCAATCCCAACCTTCACCCTCCATATCAATCCCTCAGTCTCTTGTTCAAAAGCCAACTTCTCCAATAACCCAAACTTACATAAGGAAAAAGGTAAAGAAGGCTCCTTCCCTTCTTGTACCTTCACCCACTGAGCCTTTAAGCCCTCTAATGGAGAATTCTCCATTAGAGAATATCTACAGGGAAACCACAGGGGTGTCTCCCAACCCCAAGGAGGTGCTCACTGAGGAGATGTTTGAGCATATGGGTGCTAAGGCTGCCACTACTCCTGCTAGCACATAGGAGGTCAGTGGTAACATAAATAAGACCTTCCCCATGGAAACTTTGGGTGAGTAATCATCCAAAGGTCCTAGGTGCCAAGAAACCATGGAGGTAGCAGGTGCTTCTGCTAGGCAGAAGACCTCTACTGCAAAAAGATCCCATGATCCTTCAAAAGGGGGTCACACTCCTGGAGAAGGTGAGGACAGATATAACTACTATGAATTGATGGAAACAATGGGCAACATCAACATGGATGTGATCAACCAAGGAAAAGACATAGAAGAGCTGAAACTAATAGTCCTGTCTCAACAAGCTCAGATTTCCAAACTGAAGAACTTGGTGAAGAGATTAGTCCAGAAAAAGAGGAAGAAACAGTTTGTGCTTAAAAGAAGGAAACCAATAACTGATGCTCCCAAAAAGGGAGAGTCAGAAGTTGAGGACAAATTGGAAGCTGATACAGATAAGGGGGAGAAACATAGTGTTGAGGGAGAGATTGATGAAGTAAGTAAAGAAACTGTACAAGCAGCAGAAACATCAAGCAGATCAGCAGTAAAAGAGCAAGCAGCAGTAACATATAATGCTGCCGGTTCAAGCCAAGCAACATAAACTGATAATACTGCTGAACTGAAAGAAGCAGCAGAAATAGTTCTAGAAGTTTTGACAGGTCTTGAGATTGCAGAAACCTTAATCAAAGCCAAGCATGATACTCCCAAGGTCGTCTCAAAGGCCAAATGAGTTGTCATCAAAGAACAAGGTGAAGTGATCAAGAAAGCTAGTGTTGAGAAGATGGCAACAAAAGATAAAGGCAAAGCTAAAATGGTGGAATCTGATCAACCAATCAAAAAGCAAAAGTTGGTTGAGTCAGATGAAGCTTTGGACAAGAAGATACAAGCTGATATTGAGCAAGAAGAAAGGGTTCAGGTTGAAAAGGACAGAGAGATGACTAAGGCTCTAGCTGCTGAACTGAATGAAGCTTATCAACAAAGCCTGGCAACTGAAATTGCTCAGAAGAAAGCTGCAACTCTGAAGAAATCAGTGGTGGTAAAAACAGCTGTAAAGAAGAGACAACCCTCAAAGACCTTCCTAGGTACCCAAGAGAGAAACAAGATGATTACATTTATCAAAGGTGCTGTAGGAGTCAGAAAGGAGATGTTCTCAAAGATGTCTTTTGAGAAGATTAAAGAGCTGTACAATTCTGAAATGACCAAGCTTCAAGGGAATGAAACGGTCAGGGTGGAAATGGAGAAGAGAATGAAAGAAAGCAATGACTTCATGATAGAAAAACCCTTTCCAGATGAGCAAGAATCACCACCAAAGAAAGAAGCCACTCTTGGTGAAAGTCTAAGGACTTTAAAAAGAACCAAGATGATGGCAAGGAGAAAGTCAACCAAGAAGCCTAGAATAGCTACAGAAGAAGCTGAGAAGGTTGCTGAAGAAGAAGGGGCACCTAAGCCATCTGAACAGAAAGAACCATCAAGAACTGATGATGTAAATATGTACATGGTAGTGATGGACAAAGTGCCTGAACCAATTTCAGTTGAACCTGTTGAAGTGAAGCCACCTGAGGTTATTCTATGGGACACAATGAAGGTTGATGGCAAGGAATACATAAGGCTCAAAAGAAAGGATGAAAAGTATGAAGTGTATAACACTTGGGCAAAGATTGTAAGAACATGCTCCAGGTCAGATTTAGAAGAGATGTTTGACATAGGAATGAAGTTGTATGCAGATCAACTGAAAGCTCCAGAGATTTCAATTACAAAACTAGTGATGGAGTATCTGTGTATGATGTTCAAACCTGAAGAAGTGGAGCATGTGATCAGAAATGTGTTCAAAACTGTCAACAATTGGACTCTATATGAAACTAGTGGAGTATATGCACTAACTATGGACATAAATCACATAGAGTACTTTCTAGTGGATAGAGTGTACAATCACAGCAGACTGAAGCTTCATGCAATGTTGAAGAAGAAGCTAGGATGTGTTCCAAATTCAGAGATGGCTAAGTATTTGATTCAAAGAACAATCAATCAGAGTTTGGGGTTGGATGCAAATACAGGTGTATGAGCCATGAAGTTTTGGGAGAATCTAAGAAGACCATTTGAAGAACTTGACTTCTCTTCCTAAAAGTCAAGTTAGGGGGAGATTGTTGGGAAATTCAGAAATATACAAGTACAGTTAATGCTGCTAGAAGAACTTGATTACTACTTCTGAGATTAATCAAGATTAATACTGCTAGAGGAGATTACTACTGCTAAGCAATTTTATTACTGCTAGTAGTTAGTACTGCTAAACATTAATACTGCTCAAAGTATTAATGCTGCTGAAGACTTAGTGTTGTTTATGAGATTATCAAGATTCGTGCAGATCAAGTTTGAAGATTATGGAAAGTGTCAGGATCGAATTCTCAACAAGAATTAAAACTCAGAAACTAATATCAAAGAAGTTGCGGAAAAACACTTTGATATTCAATGAAATAGTAAATCAATACAGAAAATATGAATAACAAACTGTAAGCTTTTATTTGATGCTTTAAAGTTACAAGATTACACACTCAACCTCAATATTGATGAACAGGCTCACCAATACGAATTCTACTTCTCTAGAATTAGGATCTATGCCTTGAGGTTGATTTCTCTCTTGAAAAACAATTATCAAAAGTTCTTTCTATCTATTCTAAACATTCTATACATATACTAATAAAAAGATAATTACAAAGAATAAACAAATCTTCAGTATATCTTCCATGTATATCTTCTAAGTATATCTTCAGTATATCCAGCTGTAGTATTCGTATCTCTTTAGCAGCACTAATAATGCTCAGCAGCATTAACTTCAAGTAGCAGCATTAACTACTAGCAGTATTAACTACTAGCAGTAGTAACACTTAGCAGTATTAACTTCAACTTGTTCTGGCAGTAGTAACTACACTTGTGCTAGCAGTAGTAACTACACTTAGTAGAATCTTCAGTTCCCAACAATCTCCCCCTAACTTGACTTTTAGAAGAGAAGTCAAGTTCTTCAGATATTCTTCCAGATGCTCTTTTTAATGCTCCCAAAACTTCCAAGATCACGCTGCTAAGTCTGGATTCAGTCCCAAACTCTGATTGATTATCCTCTGAATGAGATACTTGGCCATTTCTGAATTTGGTGCACAACCCAACTTCTTCTTTAGCATAGCATGGGCCTTTAGTCTGGTGTGATTATATACTCTATCCACTAGGAAGTATTCTGTGTGATTTCTATCCAAAGTCACTGCATATACTCCACTAGTTTCATATAGAGTCCAACTTGTAACTTCTTTAAACACACTCTTGATGACCTGGTTCACTTCTTCAGGTTTGAACATCATGCATAGATACTCCATCACCAGTTTTGTAAGAGAAATTCCTGGAGTATTCAGATGGTCTGCATACATCTTAATTCCTATGTCAAACATCTCTTCTATATCAGATCTAGAGCATGTTTTGACAATTTTGATCCAAGTATTGAATATTTCATACTTATCACCCTTCCTCTTTAGTCTGATGTAATCTTTTCCATCCATTTTCAGAACATCCCAGTGAATGATCTCTGGTGGCTTAACTCCAACAGGTTCTGCAGAAATTGGTTCAGGCACTTTGTCCATCACTACCATATATAAGCTTACATCATCTTTGATTGATGACCCTTGTTGACTTGATGACTCAGGTGCCCCTTCTTCTTCAGCAACATTTTGTTCTTCTTCTATTCTGGGCTTCTTATCTTTCTTTCTTTTGGCCATCATCTTGGTTCTTTTCAAAGTCTTTTGAACCTGTACTAGAGTAGCTTCCTTCTTCTTTTCTTCCTTTTCCCTTGCCATTTCTTTGATAGGAGTTCCCTCTTCACTTTCAGGGAATGGTTGATTCATGTCTATATCATGTCTCTCCTTTGCCTTCTTTTCAAACTCCACTCTATCCTTTTCATTGCTCTTCAGCTTCTCCATTTCTTTCTCATATAGATCCTTGATTTGATCAAAATTCATCTTCACAAACATTTCTTTCTTTACCCCAATTGCACTTTTCAAGAAAGTTATCATTTTGTTTCTTTCCTGAGTGGCAAGGTAAGTTTGTGAAGGTCTTCTCTTCTTTGCACTTGATCTGGCCATCATAGCCTTTCTCAAGGTTATTGCTCTTTGCTTGGCTTTCTCTGTTTCCAACCCTTTCTGGAATGCTTCATTTAACTCATTTGCTAGTGCTCTGGCCATTTCTCTGTCTTTTTCAACCTGTTCCTTTTCTGCTAGATCTAACTCTTCTTGCACTTTCTTTGCTAATGCTTCATCTGACTCAATCATCTTTTGCTTTTTAGATGGTTGATCAGATTCTATCATCTTTTCTTTCCCTTTTCTTTTTATATCTGCAGCCATGTCTTTCTTTTCTGATTTCTTGTCTCTCCCTTCATTTATGACCACTCCCTTTGCTTTGGGAGTGTCATTCTTAGCTTTGATTAGCACTTCAGCTACTTCAATTTCTGTTGGTGTTAACTCTGTTACTGCTGCTTGTGAGGTTTCAGCAGCATTAACAGTTTCTGCTTCCTTCTCCCCCTCAACTTCTACTCTTTCTTTATCAATCTCCCCTTCCCTTGATGCTTCTTCCATGTTGATCTCCCCCTTTTTGGGAGCATCAGTCTCTGGTTTCCTCCTTCTGAGCACAAATTGTTTCTTCTTCTTTTGTAAAATCAGCTTCCTTATCATTTGCTTCAACTTGATGATTTGTTCTTGTTGGGACAGTACTATGAGTTTTAGCTCTTCTATGTCTTTGCCCTGTTTGAGTACATCCATGTTGATGTTGCCCATTGTCTCCATCAATTCATCATAGTTATATCTGTCCTCACCTTCTCCAGGAGTGTTACCCCCTATTGAAGGATCATTGGATCTTTTAGTAGTGGAAGTCTTCTGCCTAGCAGAAGCACTATCCACCCCTGTGGTTTCTTGGCACCAGGGACCTTCAAATGATTGCTCATTCAAAGTTGCCATGGGGGAGGTCTTATTGATGTTACCACTTTCCTCCTCTGTGTTAGCAGGAGTAGTGGCAGCCTCATCGCCCATATGCTCTACCTCCTCCTCAGAGAGCACCTCCTTTGGGTTGGGAGACACCCTTGTGGTTTCCCTTTGGATATTCTCTAGGGGAAGCTTCTCCCTTAGAGGGCTTAAAGGCTGTGTGGGTGATGGTACAAGAAGGGAAGGAGCCTTCTTTACCTGTTTTCTTTGATAAGTTTGGGTAATTGGAGAGGTTGGTTTTGTAAGAATGGACTGGGGAATTGTTTTTGAGTGAGAAGGTTGGGCTTGGCTAGCAGTGGGATGGTCTAATGAGGGCCTTGACCCTGCTGCCATACCTTCAGTGGTTTGGGACACCACCATCATTGTAGAGAACAATGGGGTGTCAACTCCTTCCGAGTCCCCAGCAGATCTTCTCATATTTGAGAAAACCTTGCCTTTGGGGGGTTTAGGTACATATACCCCAACAGGTTGAGGTATATCCGTCAATTCATGGTTGATAACTGCTTGAACAAACCTGGGATACATATAAAAGCTCTTTTTGTTTCCCATGTTTGAGACAAGATCATTGAAAATCATTTGTGAAAAATTGTACCTTCTGGTAGTGGCCAAACAGACCAAAGCATAAGCAATGGGACTGCTGAACTCACTCCATCCAGTGGTCTTTTTAGAAATGCAGTGCATCAAGGTATGAACAAGAAAATGCCATTGAGGTGAGAATTTAGCTTTTGAGAACTTAAAAACACCCAATGGGCCTCCATACCCCATTCTTGTCAGAGTAGAAAACAGTTCATCATTAGGGATAGACGTTATACCAGAGGCATCGTCTAGATGTAGACTGATGCGAACTATCTCTTCAGTAACTGTCAATGGATTTCCACATACTGTCGTCTTGATTATTCGCACACCATCCTCAGTAACAATGGTGGCATGTGCCCAGAATTGCCTTTGGTGCTCAATGTAGATAGTTGGAGACATAGTGAGAGCATGGGCAATGTGGCTCGACTTCAGAAAGTCGACTATCTGATGAAAACCTTCAGATTGTTTTGGCTTTTGGAGCATCGCAATTTCATTGTGCTCATCAATGAACGCCATGGATGCCATAGACCTTGAAGATTCTTGCCTGAAAACTTTGAACTTTGAGAGAGAAAGGGTTTAGAGCGCAGGTGAATAGTATGCAAAGAGTCGTTATGAACTTTTAGGCGGGCAAAAAGTATTTATAGTATTCGGAATATAAGCAGTATTAACCTAGAGCAGTATTAACTGAACTAGCAGTATTAACTACTAGCAGTATTAACTGAAAGCAGTATTAACCACTAGCAGTATTAACTGAACTAGCAGTATTAACTACTAGCAGTATTAACTGAAAGCAGTATTAACCACGAGCAGTATTAACTGAAAGCAGTATTAACCACTAGCAGTATTAACTGAACTAGCAGTATTAACTACTAGCAGTATTAACTGAAAGCAGTATTAACCACGAGCAGTATTAACTGAAAGCAGTATTAACCACTAGCAGTATTAACTGAACTAGCAGTATTAACCTCTAGCAGTGTTAACTGAAAGCAGTATTAACCACTAGCAGTATTAACTGAAGGCAGTGTTAACCACTAGCAGTATTAACTATACTTACTCCTTTTAAACTTGCTAAACACTGAGTACTGCTATGCATATCCTGAAAAAGAAGATTAGTAACACCAAGAATAAAAAATATACAGGTATAAAACCACTTTTTGAGAAGAAGATTATTCAGAGTTTATCATTCCCACACTTGTGACCAAGAAAGTGAATCTACCCACATCAAAAGCTTTAGTGAATAGATCCGCAAACTGATTATCAGTGTGGACTTTGACAACTTGAATAAGTTTCTTTTCATTACAATCTCTTATAAAGTGATACCTGATTTCAATGTGCTTTGTCTTTGAGTGCTTGACTGGATTATTTACAATGCTAATAGCACTGCTGTTGTCAATAAAGATTGGAGTGTGTAGAAAGGTTACCCCATAATCCAACATTTGATTCTGAATCCATAAGACTTGAGAACAGCAACTTGCAGCTGCTATGTACTCTGCCTCTGTTGTAGATGTGGATACTGTGGTTTGTTTCTTGCACTGCCATGAGACTAGTCTAGCACCCAAAAACTGACATCCTCCAGAAGTAGATTTTCTGTCCAAGTTTGCCCCACCTAGATCACTGTCTGAGTATGCTATTAGGTCAAAAGGTGAGTTATGAGGATACCAAAGTCCCAATCTGGGTTGCCCTTTGAGATATCTGAATATCCTCTTAACAGCTTGAAAGTGAGAATGCTTTGGCCTAACTTGAAATCTTGCACATACACAGACTGGAAACATAATATCTGGCCTTGATGCTGTGAGATACATGAGAGAGCCAATCATGGATCTATAAAGATGCACATCCATGTCCTCCCCCTCAAGATCTGCTGTGATCTGCTTGTGTGTTTCCATAGGTGTGCTGGCAGGTTTTGATTCTGAGAAACCAAACTTGGTTAGAATATCCTGCACATACTTGGATTGACATATAAAAATGCCATCTGACTTCTGTTGAACTTGGAGTCCAAGGAAGAAAGTAAGTTCCCCCATGGAACTCATTTTGAACCTTTGATGCATTAAATCCTCAAACTCCTTGCACATATTGTTTCTTGTAGAACCAAAAATAATGTCATCAACATATATTTGTACCAGCAAGATATCCTTCTTCTTTCTTTTGATAAATAGAGTCTTATCAATGACTCCTCTTTCAAAGTCATTTTCCAAGAGATAGGATGACAGAGTGTCATACCATGCTCTTGGGGCTTGATGTAGTCCATAAAGTGCTTTCTTTAATTTGTATACTCTGTCTGGATAGCTTGGGTTTTCAAACCCTGGTGGTTGACAGACATATACTTCTTCTTCAATTGACCCATAGAGAAAAGCACTTTTTACATCCATTTGGTAGACTTTGAAGTTCATGTAAGAAGCATAGGCTAGGAATAGTCTGATTGCTTCTATCCTAGCTACAGGTGCAAAAACTTCTTCATAATCTATGCCCTCTTCTTGAGTGTAGCCTTGAGCTACCAGCCTTGCTTTGTTTCTTATAACAATACCTCTTTCATCTCTCTTGTTTCTGAAGATCCATTTTGTGCCAATTGCTCTGTGACCTTTAGGAAGGTCTACTAGATCCCACACATCTTGTAGCTTGAACTGTAACAATTCTTCTTGCATTGCTTCTATCCAGCTAGATTCTTTCATAGCATCATGTGCCTTTTTAGGCTCAAGCTGGGATAGAAAACATGAGAGCACTGTATGCTGTTGATCTTGCATTTCCTGAAGCCTGCTTTGATGTCTAGTCATCATGGGAGAAGAGATATCTCCTATTACCAGCTGTGGAGGATGATTCTTTTGAACTCTGGTGTTATGACTAGGTTCTTCATTCAGTCCAGCCTCTAGATTAGAGTCATGCAACTCAACTGAAGTGGTTTCAGATGTCACTTCTGATTCTTGAGTCTCCTCATCCCTAGTGTCTTCTTCACTCTGACTTGGTTCAGTAAATGATTCCTTTTCACAGTCTTCATTTACTGTGGGTATGGGAAAAATCACAGATTTAGATATACTTTCTTGAACTTGTGTGATCTCTGATTCTCCACCATCTGTTCCTGTATACTCATTACTGAAACCAAAAGAGTTAGTTAGTGAATCAATGTCAAATAGCCATTGAGGTCCAGACCCAACAGGATTTGGTGTGTTCTCATTGCATTTGACATTGTCACTTTCTTCAATTATTCTAGAAGAAGAGTTAAAAACTCTGTAGGCCCTACTCTGAGATGAATATCCAACAAGAAATCCATCATCTGCTTTGCTATCAAACTTACCTAAGTGAGATTTGGTATTTAGAATTGTACAAGGACACCCAAAAGGTTTGAAGAAACCAATAAAAGGTTTTCTTTGATTTAAAAGCTCATATGGGGTCTTGTTCTTTTGCTTGACCACTAGAACTCTGTTTTGGACATAACAAGCAGTATTAACTGCTTCAGCCCAGAATGTAATTGGCAATTTTGAATCAGCCAACAGAGATCTAGCAGCCTCTATTAGTGTCCTATTTCTCCTTTCAGCAACACCATTCTGTTGAGGAGTCCTAGGAGCACTATATTGTCTCTCAATACCTTTTTCTTCACAAAAAGTGTTTAAATCATGATTTTTAAATTCAGTTCCATTATCTGATCTAATGACTTTTACTCTTTGATTAGTTTGGTTTTCAATTCTTAGAATAAAGGATTTGATAAGACCACTTGTTTCATCCTTAGTCCTTAGAAAATATACCCAAGTAAATCTGGAGTAATCATCAACAATAACCAAGCAGTAAGATTTCTTTCCTATACTCATAACATTTGTAGGACCAAACAGATCCATATGCAATAACTGGAGACAAGAAGAAACAGAATTTAACTCTTTGGTCTTATGAGAAGTTTTGTGTTGTTTGCCTTTAAGACAAGCAACACAATGATCATCACATGAAAAGACTTTTGAAGGTAAACCTCTTACAAGGTTATTTTTAACAAGATTGTTCATAGTCTTGAAATTCATGTGACACATCCTTCTGTGCCAAAGGGAGGATTCATCTATAGAAGCTTTTGAAACAAGACAATTTAAAGATGAATCACTATCAACATTGTCCAAATCAAGACAGTAAACATTGTCCTTCCTAGGAGTTCTGAGTAGTATCATGTTTTCATCAACTACCTTGAACCCTGGAGCAAGGATCATACACTCAGTATTAGTAAATAATATACTATGTTGTTTGTCACAAACCTGTGATACACTTAACAGGTTGTACTTTAATTGATCAACATAGTAGACATCCTCAAATGTCATCTTACCTTTGGTGACATTACCTTTTCCACTTATCTTACCACCAGTAAGATTGTCTCCAAATGCAACATGTCCTCCATTAATTTGCTTGAAATCCTGAAGGCATGACATGTTGCCAGTCATGTGCCTAGAGCAACCACTATCAACATGCCATATGCTCTTTCCCTTGAGCTGTTGGTTGCCCTGCACATTAAATAAATCAATTAGTATGAATGGGGACCCAAGCAACAGTTGTCTTGGGTCTTCCTTTCTCATCAAAGTATTTACATTCCTTTTTAATGAGATTTTTAAACTCAGAGCACTCTTTATTAGAGTACTTTGTCAATGTTATTGGCTTAGCAGAACCAACACTAGAAGCAGTACTAACATTAGAAGTACTAACAGAGTTAGCAGTACTAACAGGTGTAGCAGTACTAACAGGTTTAGCAGTACTAACCTTGTTAGCAGCATTAACATTGTTAGCAGTAGTATTACTTCTAGCAGCACTATCATTGTCAGCAGCACTATTTGTGGTAGCAGTACTAACAGTTTTAGTGCTTTTAGGAATCCACATATTGACACTTTCTTTAACAGAATACTTTTTCTTCATGTGGCTTTTAGTTTTAACATTTTTCTTAGCCATATGGTTCTTTTCAATTTTCTTATAACCAAAGGGTTTTTGCATGGATCTTTGGAAATTCATCCTTTGTTTCATAGGATTGAAATAACAGAATTTTGCAAGATGATTCAATTTGCCACAGATAAAACAAGGTTTTGGTCTATTGATTTTACTCAGATCAACCCCTTGTTTTTGTGCCCACTGATTATTCCAGTTTCTTTGATTTCCCCTCTTTTTGTCCTGTTTTTGGGGCTCATTCTTCTTACATGCACACTGTTTGCAAGGACCTGGATTCACAACTGTGGTCTGTTTATAATGGACCTTACCAAACTTTTCCTCTGTCTTCTCTATGTTCTTGGATTTGATCCAAGCCCTTCCACAATCCTCATTGGTGATAATGTTGTTTTCTATAGAAATCTCACCACTCACCTTGTTCTCCTTACTCTTGTCAACCTCTTTCTCAGTCTTATCCTCAACAATTACCTCATCTAAGGGATCTATTTCAGTGGCTCCCTCAGGCAAGTCCTTCCTATCTTTGGTGTCTAACAGGTCTGAAGTAGGAGGAATGTAATTGTTGTTATATGGTGGAGGTGTGGCATTATACCCAATTCCTCTTCTCAACTTATCATGAATCTGATTTTGCAGTAAGGAGTCCATTGCTTTAGAAGCATTGGAAAACTTTTCTACATCAAGCTTAACCTTGGTTAACTCCTCTTTCAGTTTTTCACTCTCCTCTTTAGATTTGGTCAGTTTAAGTTCTAAATCCTTTTTCTCCCACTGCCAGTAATTGGTGTCATATGAGTGTTGTAGTTCATTGGCTTGAAAACCTTTGATTTGATCTTCAAATCTCTCTACTATCCTCACATAGTCTTTTATATCCTTTTCTAGTCTCTTCAGGTCATCACTCATCTTCTGATTGTGATCCCTGTACCTTTTAACAGTGTCTATGCAAGTTTTAGAGCAGAGATTAGAACTTACCTCAGATGGGAGATCAGATACTTTAGCCATAAGAGCTTGATTCTGAATAGCTTCTTCTGCTTGATCACTCCAATCAAACCCCATTCCTTGTTGAGAAACAAGGGCTTGAGCAGAGTTTCTATTATTATTGAAGCTTCCAGATTGAGCTTGTTGATGGTTGTTGTTGTGAGACATTCCACTTCTGCATTCTCTAGCAAAATGTCCCTTTAGATGACATTTGTAGCATTCTACCTTTGATTTATCAAATCCTGCTCCATCTTCTCTTCTTTGTGAGAAGTTGTTTCTTCCAGTCCTCTTTATAAACTTCTTAACCCTCATGGAGAGCATGGCCATCTGCCATTTAATATCCATCTCTTCCAGATCATCAGGATGAAGTTGTTCTAAGTCATCATTGATCAAAGAAGAATTTCCATGATTAGAAAGAAGAGCTTCAAATGCATAATCAGTGCCTTTATCTAGATTTGATCCATTAGTAGCATTAACTGATTCAGAGTTAGCAGTAGAATCAATTGATGCTGATAGGAGTGCAGCATTATGAACATATCCAGAAGGCTTCTTCTTTGCCTCCACCTCAGCTTCAAAAACTCTAAGATCATTGTACAGATCATCAAGTTCTTTGTCTTCCAACTGATCATTCTGTCTGAATGACACAGTGTACATGGTCCATTCATCTCCAAGGGACCTTAAGAACTTTCTGTTCACATCATCTTGATCAATCTGTACTCCCATAGTAGCTAGTTCACCAATTAGTTTATTAAACCTGTCAAAAGTTTGAGTCATGGACTCATTCTTAGTTGAGATGAAGTTTTCATACTGTTGTTTTAAGATTGCCTTTTGATTTCTCTTGGTACTTTTGGTACCTGAGAATCTCTTCTCTAGAGCATTCCAGAGCATCTGTGCATCAGTGCAATTGCAGAATTGGTGTTGATACTCATTTGGAATGGCCAAGAGCAGTGTGCTCAAGGCTTTCATCTCTGTTTGTCTTGATTTCCTGTCTGCATCTGTCTTTGGAGGAGTTCTTTTGCCATCTTCACCAATTTTTCCTCCATCAGATGGGCCATTCTCAATGATGTCCCACATAGAGTAATCTGTGAGGAGAATATATTGCTTGATTCTGATCTTCCACATATCAAATTCATTGGATCTAAGCATTGGAACTTTTGAGACCAAAGTACTGCTTGATTCTGTAAGATTTTCCATGATGAATAGTTGTTTCTGAGAAATCAAGCTCTGATACCACTTGTCAGGATCGAATTCTCAACAAGAATTAAAACTCAGAAACTAATATCAAAGAAGTTGCGGAAAAACACTTTGATATTCAATGAAATAGTAAATCAATACAGAAAATATGAATAACAAACTGTAAGCTTTTATTTGATGCTTTAAAGTTACAAGATTACACACTCAACCTCAATATTGATGAACAGGCTCACCAATACGAATTCTACTTCTCTAGAATTAGGATCTATGCCTTGAGGTTGATTTCTCTCTTGAAAAACAATTATCAAAAGTTCTTTCTATCTATTCTAAACATTCTATACATATACTAATAAAAAGATAATTACAAAGAATAAACAAATCTTCAGTATATCTTCCATGTATATCTTCTAAGTATATCTTCAGTATATCCAGCTGTAGTATTCGTATCTCTTTAGCAGCACTAATAATGCTCAGCAGCATTAACTTCAAGTAGCAGCATTAACTACTAGCAGTATTAACTACTAGCAGTAGTAACACTTAGCAGTATTAACTTCAACTTGTTCTGGCAGTAGTAACTACACTTGTGCTAGCAGTAGTAACTACACTTAGTAGAATCTTCAGTTCCCAACAGAAAGCTTGGAGATAAAGATGGAAGATTATTTTGAAGATCTTTTATTATTTGTAATTAACTTTTATCTTCATTATATAAAGAATAGTTTAGAATTGATAAAAAAAAAGAAGAATTCTGAATTTTTGTTTTGATAGAGAGAATCAACCTCAAGGTTTGTAATCCTAATTCTAGAGAAGTAGAATTTGTATTGGTGAGCCTGTTCATCAATATGGAGGTTGAGTGTTGAATCTTGTAGCTTTACAATCATTCAATAAAGTTTACACGTTGTTCTTCTGATTCACTGTTTTCATTGATTATTGAATATTAAAGTGTTATTCTGCAAACTCCTTTAATATTGTTTCTGAGTGTTTATTCTTGTTTAGAATTAAGATCCTGACAAAAGATGTGCCTTCTCATGAACCTCTTTATAGCTTCCAAAGCAAAGACAATGTTTCCATCTCTGATTGCCATAGATCTGAATAAGTGGTACATATGCTCAAGATCATCAATATTCAGAAACGTGAAATCAGCTTTAGTAAAACAAGATTAACTCATGTCTCTTCTTTGAACATAGAATTCTGGATACCAAATCTTGAAGAACTTCTTCAATCTGACTTCTTTGACAGTTACAATTCCAGATTTATTTTTCACAACTCGTTCAGTTTGTCTCAGATAGTTGATTATGCTTGCATACTCTTCTTGGTATTCCTTTGGCTGATTGGAAACCCCCAAGACTTTGTACTTATCCATTGGCCTGATCCTATGCACAAACACCTTCTTCATCTGCTCTTTAAGGAAAGGAAGTCTAAGAGCATGTCTCATATGCCTTAGTTTAGCTTTAGTAGGAACAAGAGATGCTTCAGGTGCATTTGCATTAGAAGGACTTGCCTTATCTAGATTTGACATATCGGGAATATGACATTTTTCATCTTCAGGTTGATCATTCTCAGTCTGAACATCTTGGAAAGGTTGATCATTCTGAATTGGGCTTGGATGTCTGACAGGACTTGGTTGACTTTGATTGACAGGCATTTCAGAAGCTTCAAGAAAGTTGAATTCTTTAAACACAGGAATCACTAGGACATCATTAGTAGGCTCAGGAATTTCATTCTACACAAGACTAAGTTATATATCTTCCGGAGTTCCTTGCTCATAGAAAGTTTGCAACACATCTGAATCTCTGTTCTCCTCAAGCAAGGTATCCAAAACATTTTCTTCATTCTCAGGGATATCATCATTATGTACATCACCATCTGATCCCATCAAGTTTTCTCTATTCTCTTCCTTTATCTTCCATAACTTTGCATATTTTTGATCAGCTTTCTCATCATCATCCGAAGATAAGCCAATAACATCAATTGCTTCAATTCCTGTCATCAGTAAAATTTCAAGTCTAGTAGCAACCTTAGGCTTTGCAACCCTTGGTTCTACTTCAGGATCTACATACAATACAAGTTCTCTACATTCATTTTGATCATTCTGCCTATGTGACTAATGTTGTGCCTCCTGCTCACCTTTCAAGTTCACTGTTTCAGCATTAACATCAGTATCTACAAGAGTTTTCTGTCTCTTATTCATCTCCCCCTCATGATCATGATCGAAATCATGATTATGCCTTGGTTGAGAAACAGAGGCCTAGGTCTTGCAAGATGTCTGAACCACCTTAGCCAAATCTACAAAGGCAGCTTGCATTGCCTCTATAGACTTCAGAACATCTGCCTTAAATTAATTAAACTCTAGAGCTCTGACAATATTTGCTCGGATCTGTACTAGCGGTGGTGGTGGAGGTGTTTGGTGATGGGATTGCAGAAGAGAAAACACATCTACATCGGTTTGGTTATCTAGAGCTTGTGAAAGCAATTTGGCAAATAACAAAGATTTCAGCTCATCAATAGACATATCTGTAGGTTGAGCAGGTTGAGGTTTAGAATGAACTTGTTGCACAGCTTCAACAACTTGATCTTTTCCCTTTAACATCCTTTTAACTGCTCCAATCTCCTCATCAAACTTCTCTAACAATCTGGTTTCAACAGCGTTTAAGGTGCCGTCGAGAGATTCCTGTGTCACAAAGACGGGTAATCTAACACCAGAGTCACTTAGACTTTCCGTTGTCATGACAGTTGACAAAGAAACCGCAAGGCTTATGTTCATAGCTAGCATGGTGTTAGCTATGACAGGACTTCCATGCAGTCCTTGTAGTCCTATAGCAGGAGCTACTTTGG
The DNA here is from genome assembly GCA_954870635.1 of Arctium minus. NCBI lineage: Eukaryota > Viridiplantae > Streptophyta > Magnoliopsida > Asterales > Asteraceae > Arctium > Arctium minus. The sequence continues at coordinate 163,291,087 of OX941081.1, forward strand.
GCGTTCCGGTTAGGTCACTAAGACTTCTGACAAAGTTAGAAGTATCAACATGTGTCCTAGGAATGACAAAAAGTATATCAGTTGGCACTATACTCAATTGTGAAGACAAAGAAAGTGAGAACAGGGCTGATGTTCTCTTGATTCAATACTTAAGGTCTCCGAATGTGAACTTGGTAGATTTTGTGCTAATTCCCAGTGATTATGTGAAATTATCTCCTGTTGAGAGGTCATAGAGTGGCTGGATTGGGTGTGCGAGTGCATAAGTGGGCAACTTATGTTTTTTTCAATACCTACTTGCAACACATGTGGCGAGGTAGTAGATGTGGCTGCCCTTTTAGATTTGTAAGTTAGGATTCTCACACTCTCACCATGTTCTTCTTCTTCCCTTCCACTCTGTCTCACATTATCATTTTCAACTTGAACTCCCTCATCACTCCTTATGTCTCCAAGAACATTCCTGACAGTAGTATCCAAATCCAGTTCCATGGCATTATCATAAAATTCAACAAACACATCAACTTGTGCATCATTATCTTGTTTAACATCACCTTGGTTATCTTGATCGTCTTCATCATGATCATCATCACCATCATTATCATCAAAAGTAGTATCAGGATCATTACCATCACTCTCAACTTGTACATCATCAGCTGTCTCATCATTATTGCTGCCATCACTTGTTGCAGAAGGAATATTTTCTTCCTCACTTTCAACAGCTGCCAATGCTGGATCCGAATCAGTTTCAGAGCCTTGACTTTCATCAGCTGGAGGTGTCACTATACGTGAGGCATTAGCCTGTGACCCTGAAGCCTCTAGTCTAGGTCTCCGAACCCCACCAGTACCCTTCTTAGAATTTTTCCTCTTCACACCCCGTTCTTGCACCCCCATGGTGACAGGAACCCTCACTGACTCCTCTCTCCTAGGGATTGAGCCTGGGGTAGGGGCAACCGGTCCTGGTCGTCCCATTGACTCTCTATACTGTATCACACAGTCGGATTCCAAATCAACATAATCCAACAAATCTTATGGAATAGGTATAGAGCAGTTTAATACTTTCTTCTGCTTCATTATGAATCTCATGGCATGAGCTGGTGCAAAAGGATGGTTAGGTCTCTTTGGTATGCTCTTCTTGCTCCTAAACATGCTTCTTATTATAAGAGCAAGAAATCTATGATATGGTAGAAATGATGGAGCTTTGGAAGTCTTCTTGGAGATCACTCTTTCATATAGCTCAGTCCAAAACACCACAACATAATCCACATGCAAGTCATAGACAATTGCATGAAAAAGTTTCAAAATATGGATGTTGGCATTGTTAGTTCCATAAACTTTGGCAGTTAGACATATGTTTATCACAGAGAAGAGTGTGTAGTAGAAAGGTGGCAGATTGTTTTTCTTGAAGTGCTTAACTTGAGTAAGCTGGCCTACATATCCCATGTTTCTGATTCCCTCAAAGACTTCAGAATTAGTTGGGAAATCATCATAAGTATCTCTCCCTTCTCTGGCATCTGGTTCAGGAAGATCCAAAATATATATGAGCCTCTGATAATCCAGGATTGATTTGAAGTGATTAATCTGAGTTCAAACTGTGCATTTCGAAGATATCTTATGGTCTTCCAAGCTTGTTGCACATATAGCTTTGGAATAGGAGCTTGATCAACCAATGCATATCTGAGTGGATGGTTCTGAAGAATACCGACAACAAGTGGATCAATATATAGGTGCTCAAAATCCACATAATTATTATTGGGTGATAACTGCTTCTTTTCTGATAGTGTGATCAAGATCAGATCAGGATTGACACCAGGTTCATGCTGGTAGTCAGATCTGGAAGAAGGCATAGGATATTGCCTTGATGCTTGTGGTGATGAATTTTCATCCATTTGTACTTGCTGCTCAACTAATTGGTTATCAGCCATTAGAATACCTGGAAAAAAAATGTAAAGTATGGACATAAGTCCAATTTGTCAGTTAAGGCCCAAAGTTGATTTTTGAAAAAAAAATCCTGAATATCACTAAGTATGGAATTCGCATGAAGCTATATACGAATTCCTCACTTGAATGAATAAAACAAAAACCGCAGAATTCGCATGAGTCAAGATGCGAATTCTTGACTTATGAAAAAATGACAATCACAAAGAAAATCCGCATGAACTTTGAAGCATTTGAAATTTTCAAATTTGAAAGTTTTTTAAGGATAATCTTTGAATCTCAAGAACACATATGGTGTTCATAAAAAATTCATGAATATTCAACACAAACCCAGATTCCAAAATCTTAATTTTAACTTTAAAATCCAAAATTCCTTTTACTGATTGTGTCGATTTCAAGTTCAAAACATTATTATTCCATTAATTGTACCATTAAAGCTCATTTGGATCAACATTTGATTATTGTGTTCAAGAACACCAAGAATATCAAGAATATCAGTTGAAGGGTCGAAATTAATTTCCAATCAAAAAACCCAAAAAAATCGGTCTTTAAAAACCAAGATAATCTATGTCTAGGGTTCGAGTACAACACCCAAATATGTTTTTGAGTTCAAATTTTATCATCAAAGAACAGATTAAGATTTGAAGTTCGAACATTCAAAGTCCAGTCGATGAATATGAACAGTCCATGATCAAATCCTAAACCCTAAATTCATTCCAGTCAAGGTACCTTGCGAAGAAATTGAAGCAAACAACACATATAACTTACAAATCGAAATAAAAACAAATAACAACCTTTGATTTTGAAAAATATGAAGAATCAAAGTCTGGAAAGCAAGAGTCGCACAAGAGGGTTTTGAAGGTCTAAGTGCAAAGAAGTCGTATGAAATGCCAAGATTATAAAAAGTGATTTTAATCTGAGAAAAACATGTATTTATACCCAAGAATAGAAACGACACATGGCATGATTTGAATGACTCATCACTTTTCGCATGGCATAAGGTGCGGATTGTCTTAGAAAGAATTAAGACAATGTGTGTGAACAATCCGCATGGCACAATATGCAGATTTTTGTGCCTAAGAAACAATTCACATGACCCTGCATGCGAATTCCAACTTTTCGCATGTCAAAGGATGCGAGAAGTGACTTTTCGCATGCCGACGGGTGCAAAATCCACAATTTCGCATGCAACAGGGTGTGGATTCCTAGAATTTTCATAGCACTATGTGCGAATTTTGGACTTAGCAAAATTTCCAAAGTTTTCAAAAACATTCTAAATAGGGAAATTTGCCAAAAAATAGAAACCTTTTCAAAAACTTCCAAAAATAGAAACCTTCCTAAAAAGGAAATTTCCAAAAATGGAAACATTTAATCTCATTTTTATTTTGAAAACATTTGACACACACACTCACTTACTCTCCCTATGTATTTGCTCCCCCTTGAACAATCATTTCAGTTTTGCTCCCCCTTGACTTGATATCTGATTTGTTCCCCCTTGACTTAATCTGGACTCTTTGGATTTGAACAGAGATGCTCCCCCTTCATATATGCATTTATTCAGTTCATTCAGTGTTCTTGAAACAAAGATATAATATTTTTACATTCTTTCCCAATTATTTAATATTCAATATAAAGAAATACTCCCTTAGAAACAATTGACAATCAAAGAATCCTTTAGTAGTCACTACTAGAAAAGTGAGTTTTAGCGACGGGCCTTTAGCGACAAAATGTTTCAGTAAGAGGCTATTGCGACAACATGTCATCTCTATAAACTATTTCTGACAATAAATTGACTTTTAGCGACAACAAAAGTCGTTGCTAAAACCCCTATTTCTTGTGGTGAGTATTCTTTGAAGCATGAGTTCTAATCTGAATTGATTATAAGTAAATCCTTTGACCTTGAAGACTGAGTCTTGAACTGTTGTGTTCAGAAGTCATCATTCTTTACTCCTTCTTGAGTGTAGATTCATGCATCACAGGTTGAACACGTTTTTGTACTCATATGAATTTGGGTCCTTCTTTGTTAGTATTTGGAAATTTCTTTGAGTGGTTTCCACTTTTGTGAAATGCATAATCATGTGAAAAAACATTGTATGATCCATACCAGTTTTGAATGTGTGCTTTGTGTACAAAATCATCAGTGCCACAATAAGAACAACAAATTTTTCTTTTAGCAAATCTGATTAAGTGATTTGCAGACTTAATGAAATCAGACTTAGCAAAAGATTTACCTTTAGATGACTTGTTCTTGTGTACCTTTGAAGCTTGTGCATTTGATTTCTGGTATTTTTCAGCTTCTGGATATCCCTTAAAAACCCAGATCATCTGAACTCTCCCAGATGTTTTCTTTCCGGATTTTGAAAAATAAGTAGCATTTTTATCTACAGATTTGATATAGAAGGAACTTGGAGATTTAATCTGATCTGTTTTCAAGACATTTGGTTTGACAATTTTTTTCTTGAAAATCATTTCCTGAAATAAGCTAGAAACAGATTGAAAAGAACAAACTGATTCAGCTGAATCATCATCAAAAGAAGATAAGTCATTTGTATCAGCTGTTATTTTATCAGACAAATTAGCATTTGCTATTTCCAGCTGTTTGATTTTATCAGTCAATTTAGATTTTTCATTACAAAGCTTATCAAACTTGCTTTGCAGACCAGACTTACTCCTTTGTCCTTTCAAGATATCAAAAGATAAAGTAGCTAGTTTGCTTGTTAGTTTTGAAATCCCAGTTTCAAAAACTTTTCTTTCCAATTCAAAATCATTTTCCAAGTCTTTATTTTTCTCTGAAATCTCTTTGAAAATAACAACATTTTTCTTTTCAAATTTTTTCTTCTCATTTTCAAAAATATCTCTTTCAGATATTAAAATTTTCTCAAATTCTGAAACTTGCTTGGAAACTTTGATACATCTGAGTTCTAAATCTTTTTTTCTTGTAAAGCTCTCTTAGAAAGATCATAAAACTTTAGATTAAAAGTTTTCTCTAATTCAACTTTCTCATTCTTACTTCTCTCTTCATACTTCTTGAATGATTCAGCTCCCTTTGCCTGATAGGTAGATACCTGTTTTTCAGCTTTCTTTAATCTGACATGTAGATCAACATTCTCAACTTTTAACTCTGTGTTCTGAAGTTTAAGCTTCTCATTTTCAGCTTCTATTGCTGGTATCTCAGGCATGTATGCCACAACACAGTCTCTGTTTGTCAAAACAGTATTCCCTTTCTCATCTGTGTAAGGCATTTTGAAGTTATATCTGAAAAGATGCTTGAAATGATCGTTAGTCAGATAATCAAAAAAATCAACCTTGAAAGTTACTTAGAAAAATATCCAAAAATATTCTAAGTATACAATTCGCACAGAAAGTGAAAAACTTTTCGCATGAACAAAATTCGCACACAAAGGATGAGGATCCTTCACTTATCGCACGCTGCTAGATGCGAATTCTGAGTTTTCGCACAGTGTATGATGCAAATTCTTACTTTTCGTACAATGTAGGATGAGGATTCCTACTTTTCGCACAGAGAGAGGTGCAAATTCTGAACTTAGAAAATTTTCAATCCTTTCAACTTTGAACTTTTGCACACAAATGAGATGCGAATTCCTCCCTTAGAAAAATTCGATCTTCTCAACTTCACGTATCGATGCGAAATCCTCCCTTGGAAAAATTTTAAGGTCTTCAATATGCGAATTCTTCAACTTTCGCATAAAAGGAGGTGCAAATTTCAGCTTTTCGTACAACTCTTCATCAGGATTCCATCTTTTCGCATGAAGTATGATGCGAATTCCTCTCTTTTTGTATATGTGTGATGCGAATTTTGTCCTTAATCAAACTTTCCCTTCACTTGGATGCGAGTTCTTCCAAGAACATGAGAATTTCTTGGATCTTGTGAATTCTGAACTTGTGGACATCAAACTCACTTTAATCCACTGAAATCAACTCAATCCTTTGAATTTGCCTATGAAACTTTGTGAATTCACAACATCATCGAGAACAATCCATTTGCATCAATGTCACCAAGAAACAGCGTGATCAATGAGATTAGATCAAATTACAGTGTGTGGATTCAAGAACTCAAAATTTTACAAATTTGAGAAATTGACACTGAATTCTTGTGAATTGGTGAATACAATGTGAATCGAAAATATTCTATATCACTAAATGAATACAGTGCAATGAAAGATTTGATAAAAACAACACAAAATCATAAAATCACTCAATGAAACAGTGATATACGAAAAACTCAAGATGAACAGTAACTTCTTTGATCTTGGGATCAACCTCTTCAAATTGGTTGATTGTTTATTGATCTGATTAATCTGAGTAGGCTCTGATACCAATTATGATTCCAGATTCAAGCATTTGACAATTAAGATCAAGAAACAAAATCAAGAATCTAGAGAGAGAAAATAGTCACAAGTCATATGTCTCATTAGTCATAAGTCTCACAAAAAACGTTACAAAAGCAACAAAGACAAAAGCTTATGTAAGGGTCAAACAAGCCTTGACCTCAAACAAAGCATAGCATAGAAAAGTCAAACTAACATATTACAAATGATCTAAACTAATACTCTAACATAATTGATGCAATTTATTTTAGAAATAAATCCCGTGCATGAATTTGGTTGGCACCCAACATCTCGAAATCACGCTTCTCAATTTCATACTATTGTCATCCGGATGCTTAAACATCTTAAAACAATAATCAAATGATTCATCCGTCCATCTTACAGTTTCTCCTTGTATAATGCCGATTCCATAAATCTATGGTTCTAATCCAACCAATAATTTTGACCCGAAACGGTCCACTTAATGCAATCACCATTCTTAACCGTCACTACACGTGACAACGCTATAAACATTAACCTCTTCAAGCCACTACTCCTCGTAAACTCATCCACTACCCCCATTGGTCCTCACATAAGGGCGGTTCAAGCACACATATGTAACATGTAAGTTCACCACGACACTGGCCAAGTGTAATTATGAATGTACCGTACATGATTATCCTTGCTACCCTCATCATGATTCCCGATTCTAGTGACTCTATCGACTTCAAAATATCTTATCTTAGAGTGTCTACTAGTGCATACTTAGAAGATCACTAGTTTGAGTCTAGGTATCCGAAATCAACACCTAAATCTATCAAACTTAAGCTCTGATACCAACTTTTAACACCCTCAGATTTGGTAAGAGCAACTAATAAAATTTTATGATATCACATCAAATAAAAGACAAACTTCTTCCTACAAATCAAAACTCAATAGAAAAATTCTATAATTGACCTCAACAACAATGACATCAGTATTAAGCAAGGACTAAACTGAAGTCGGGTGCTACTTATCCCCAATACAAGTTGCTCTCCTCAAAACTAATGCGGAAGACTTCTCCAAACCAATCTCAATCGTGCATGCAACTACCACTCATCTCTTCACAAAAACGCTAGTACCATTCCCCAACCTGAACCTGATGCACATGCCGACAAATAAAAAGGTTAGGCGAACGCCTAGTGAGTTCAAGAGTTTTCAACATGAACAAATATATTTGTTAAAGGAAATTAAAGAATGCGGTTTTAATCATTATCTTTCAGAATGATTTACTTTAAATATTAAACGACTCATTTTCCAATAACACACACCTTTAAAAACAAGCAACCCAACATAAACATTCTTTCGTAAAACAACTTCAACCCCAAGCTCCGCCAAAACGTGAATAGAAATGAACTCCTAGTTTATAAAAATGCGGATAAAGCTTTATTTCTCGGAACACCCAAAACACGGATGGGCATGATACTCGACCCATAAATAATGAATAAAAATACGTATATATAAAACGTCCCATAAATCATGAATAAAAATCCTTATATATAAAACGTCACTGAAAACATGGATAATAAAATAATAAAGTTCAGTACCCAAATAACACCTTCCGGTGACGGTGGAGACCCGATTCCATTGTACGTGGCGGAACACAAAGTTAAGCCACATAGCCATGTTGTCGAACTACACCTCAGATCGTGAATGTATTGCCTGCTCTGCCGAGCTACACCACCAACCAGACTTTATTTCAAGTCCCAAAACATCGCAACACAAAACTCATGATCCTGGAGTACAACCCATAATGGTTCATCTTCGCAGAACAACCGGGACAACAACAATGACAACCCGGCATATTACCCAAGATGAGAATGCGAAGAGTCCTCACCATTAACTACGATTGACTTACATGCCTTTGGATCCAATGCATTACAGTCTAAAATACATGACTCTAAATGAATGACACACACACTCAAACATGTATTCTCCAAAATAAAGCGCAATAAATGCGACTCCCGCCCAAAGCTCTACTTTAAGTTATTAAAACCGAACAAATGTCCCCAAGACTCGGTGATTACAAAAACTGAGCCTTAAGCTCAACCAAAACAAATGACCATATGTTAAAATCCACAAAATGAAATGAAACGAAATCGACCAACATTTATACAAACACATGTTCCAAAATACGTGAATAAACTCCAACACAATTTAGATTGAGACAAATCATTTTCCAAACGAGTTTATACCAATTATCCTTTCAAAACGTCCCATAACACAAAATCAAGCATTTTCCCAAAACACACACTAGAAGTACATTTATACTCAAAAGACTTCCTTTCGTAAAAGGAATCATTAAGATACCAATACTCAAGATTTATTTATCAGAATGCCCAAAAGCCCAAATGTGGGTGTTTTACAAAGCTTATAAAGTTAAACACTTCAAGTAATCAAAACTTATCAAATAATTCAAAAGTTGATAATTTCATGTAAAACATATAAATATTTAAAAATGACATTTTTGGCATGTACACCGTTTTCACAAATCAACTTGAATTCACCTTGCTAGATTTAGGCTAAATCTATATTATTCCCCAACTTGAGCTTCCTTGAAGAAACTTGAATCCACAAGCAAAATCCTTCCAAAACCTAGATCCACAAGTTTCCAACCATAAATATTCATATTCAACCATTTAGAATTGTTCCCCAAACATTATACATGAAGATCTCATCCTAACCTGAAACCCTAATTTCCGTAGATGAAAAATACAAAACACAGAAAGAGAGAAACTACAATTTGGTTTGGTGACGTGAAAAAAACTACAAAAACATTGAAAGAGAGAGGTGACATGAAAATAAGATCAAGTGAAATCAGCGATGAAGACAACTGGGGATAGGGGTGGAGCTATTTCCTCTAGGAGGTGACATGAAAAAAACTACAAAACACTGAAAGAGAGAATTTGGTTTGGTGACGTGAGGAGGCTAGGTCAAATCCGATTTAGGAAGAATATTTTTTCTCTAAATTTTTTAATCATTAAACAGATATTAAATTATTAATTATAATTAAATAATGATTAATAATTAAAAGTAAAATAAAATTATGTAGTATTATAAATGGGTTGAAAACATGTTGCAAATGGGTTGAAATCAGGTCACAAATTTCAACTCAACCCATTTAGATAAATGGGTTAGACGGGTTGACCCATTCAACTTAAATGGGTTGAAAATATCAACCCAACCTGCTACTTTGGGTTGGGTTGGCAGGTTGGGTCACTTTTTGCCACCCCTAGTAATTTGTATATATGTATATTTGTTATCTCACTTTGCAGTGTAATCAAATGTTTTAGGTGTAACACTGGCGAAAGAACTGTTGGGTCTAAGTGCTTATATGTTTTTGTTAATATTTGTTTGTGATTTTCGCTGTTAAATATGTTTAATGTATAGAGTAATTGTATGTTGTATGTGGTTACATTTTTTTTTTGGATTCATGCTACTGATTTGTCTTTTATTGTAGTTGTTAATAATATATGATTATATAAGTGTTGGATATATGAATATTGGGTTGAAGATGTTTGTATTCACATGTTACTATTGATATTTACAAATATACAATATATTGATTTTTATAAATTATCATTAGTGACATATCTTTAATTACTATTCTATCAACTACTAATATGGTTAAGTAGATATCGTAATTTAACACCTAGATTTTTGGTGCGTATAACTTTGAGTTCCATATTTATACTTTGACCTTAGAATAACTCTTGGTATGCATTTTGAGTGGTATAATGTTTTGGTGAGAAATTAACAAGCTAATTTTTTGGAAAAGATTAACGCCTCGGGTGAATTCTTCATGCCCAGGAAGACTGCCCTTCGCACCAGTGAAAAATCCTTTTTTCATGCCCAGGGAGTTTAGGCAGAAATTATATCTGACTAGTGGGACCCATCAACTCACTTAAAATCAGTTTTTGCCCTTGAAACCCTCATTTTTTGTTTCCAAACTCATTTCTCCTCTTCCCATTTTCTCTCATTTCACTTAATGTTTGTCCAAGAGCATACAAGACAAGATTTCCAAGGATTTCAAAGGGTTGTTGGAATTAAAGGCTTAGGATTCAAATGGTTATGTTAGAGGTTCAAGATCTACACCTATATTCTTCAACAATTTTCTTGGTTTCTAGGTTTTCTTCAAAACCTAGCATTATGAGTTATTCTACCGTTTTATAGACCTTTATACATGTCGAAATGTGGTTTTTATATATTTATGGGGTTGAGCCATTTTGGGGGTTTTATTGGAGATTTGGGTTTTTTTTGCCCTATTTGAAAAATTGAGTGTTTGTTCTTTAATCTTGTTAGAAGATGTGCTAAAATCTTAATTGTTATATTTGTGAATACAAAACTCAAATTAAGATTTATACTTGTTTTGCAAGATTCATAAGAAGTTGCCCTATTCTTGGAAAAGGAAGTTATCAACATTTGGGAGATAAAACCATTTTGGGTTTTAGAACTTGTGTAACCATATTTATTTTAATACTTGGTTTTGACCATTATTTGAAGTCATGAGTTTTCAGACCATATTGGGTTTAATCTTGGATTTAAAGATTTGATGATGAAATTTTGTGACGGATACTATGTGTTGATCATAGTTAAATGACTTAAAGTAATAATATGCTTAGACTATAACGCAATGGATCTATAGACATAGAAGTCGAATTATGTATATAAGATGGGATAGTCATTCCCATGATATAGGTAGATACGGGTAATGAATCACTGAAGACTCAAACTATAGACTGTGGGTGGTTGAACTTGATAACCGTGTGGCCGATAATGATTTGATTATAACAATTAAGAATATCTTAGTTCATGGGAGGACTCAAACTATAGATCGTCGCTGGTTGAACACAATGACCAATGTTTCGTAATAAAAGCACATAAACATAGATTCATGACCTACTTTTGTGTTCTGCCATGATCAATGGAAATCGGGTCTCGCTCTTCATCGCAAGACATATTGTTGACTTTCTTGTCCTATTGTTGGGTTTGTTGGAACTTTAAGCTTGTTGAAGCTTTATATTTCTGATTTCATGATTTCCAACTTTATTTACAAAACTATTTGATCTCACTCGGCATCAAAATCCTTTTCTAAAATGACATGTATATCAAGATCTCAAGGTAGTGGGGCAACTAACATTTGAGTGGAGCGATGTTTGCCGGTAGAGGAAATTTTTGGGACATAATCTTTTGGAAGACTTTTGGAGTTACCATATCATAGATTCTTTTGGTGATTGTAGTGACACCTGATCGTACTATATTTAGAATTGGTTTAGACTAGTAGGTTGTTAGATACCGTCCATTTCTTTGATGGAAACTCTTAAAGTCTCATATTTTAGGGGTGTTACAAGTTGGTATCATAGCCCTAGTTTAAGTGAACTAATTATGAACTTAAGATGCCTAGACTTAAGTTGAGACTTTAAGCGATTATTTGTGAGATGTGTGAAGAACTCGTAATATATGAGAGATAAAGAGTTGACGGAAATGCACTAATTAAGAGTTGTGATAATGGTAACAATAATTCTTATGTATAATGTATTCAAAATCTCATGTAGCTAATGCTATTATGAATATATTGTTACGTAAACCCTACTATTATTGCATTGATTGATGAATGTAATAGTACGTTTCAATTGTTAATCTTGTATTGGTGAAAGATCATGTGTTCATTCTCTTGTATGGCAGTCTGAGATGGTTAATATGCGGAATAGACCGCCACTCTAAGAAGAGGGCCAAAAAGCGAGTGTGACGGCTCCGGATCAGAATAAGGGAGCCAATAATGCACTACCTCCTCCATTCCCGCCATTGTTGGGTGATATAGTTGACCATGTGCCAAAGGTGACATTGTCGTCTCTAACCCATTCATTCAAGAAGTAAACCCTCGACAGAGATGTTGGTCTGCATCATGCAAATGATTAATTTGGCAATGGAAAAGTAGAAGGATTTGTTCGTGAGGTTGCTTGAAGACAGACAATTCAGTAACCGATGACATGAAACGGTTGTTGAGAATGTCGTCAATAGATCTACGGAGCCGGTAATGTTCTAGGCATGGAATAGCAGGTGGTTATTGGCACAAGACGAGGGGAGAAGACTTGTTCATACAATACCTTTTTGTGTAGCAAGCCACCAGAGTTCTTAGGAGCTACCAATATGATCGTGTGCATGAACTGGATTCAGGAAATCGAGCAAGCAATCAGATCCAGTGTATGCGAGGATGAAGAGAAAGTCAAATTTGCATCCCAAATGCTAAGGGGTAAAGCTCTGAGATGGAGGAATGTTATGAGATCCGCTCTTTGAGCTATAGTTATTCCTCTACTCACCTGGGATGTCTTCAAAGGGAAGATGATGTATCAATATTGTAACGAGAGAGATTTGGACTGAATAGAGGATGAATTACAGGCACTCAAATAAGGAACAACTCCATTGCCGACTATAATATTCAGTTTATGGAAAATTTAGACTTGGCGGTACATGTGGCCCAAATAGAGAAATCAAAGATCAAATCTTATCTCAAGGGCTTGCTGGTAGAGATGAAATCCAAAATGCCAAGGTTTCCACCCTTCAAGAAGTGAGAGATGAAACTCAATTGATGGAAGATGACCTTGCTCAAAGCTAGGAATAAAATTTGTGTTTGGGGAGAAAAGAAGATGGGAAGTACATTCGGGGTCTTTCAAGAAGCCGAGATCATTCAGCAATAACCGTCAGTTCGACTCTAGGCATGAGGCTAGATGGTATCCCAAGTATCGAAGTAAGCATTTTGACCCTTTCAGTTCAAGTCCGAGAAGTTGTTATTAGTGTGAAAAGTCTGGTCATGCTATGAAGGATTTCCCAGTAAAAGGGTTAATATGCTTCGAGTGTAGGGAATTAGATCATTTCAAAAGTGACTAGCCGAGGTTGAAGATGGTTAGAAGTCAGGGAAAGAAAGAGAACCCTCCTAGATATCAAAGTCGAGCATTTCAAATGACTATCGAAGAGGCTAAGGCATCGATGGATGTAGTTTCTGGTATGTTCCTTGTTAACTCCATACCTACTTGTATCCTATTTGACTCTGGCGTAAGTTATTCTTTTGTGTCAGTTTCTTTTTGCCAAGACCAATTTGTGCCTGCTAGCATTTTAAAGGATGTCTTGATTATGGAAATAGCTAATGGTGGTAAGGTTGTCGTACATAATGTGCTAAAGGAGTGTGTCCTTAAAATCGAAAGGATGAAATTTCTGGTCAATCTATTGCCAATGGTCATTGGAGGATTTGATGTAGTGATCGGGATGGACTAGATGGTAGAGAACAAGGACAAGATTTTATGTTCCAAGAAGTTGATCCAAGTTCTTGTGTCGAGCGGGGATGTCGTGTTCATCTATGAGGAGAAAAGAAAGGGAGACATCGTTGTCATTCCGATGTTGAAAGCACGTAAGTGAATGGTGAAGAGATGTTCATTTTACTTAGAATATGTCCTAGATACCAAGTTAGAGAAAAAGAAGCTCGAGGACATAAGAGTCATTCGCAAATTACCTTAATGATTCCCTGAGGACTTGCCCGGTTTGCCACCCGACCGACAAGTAGAATTTCGGATTGATCTTATTCTGGGGGAAGCTCCAATTGCTAGAGCGCCTTATCGTTTGGTTCCATTCGAGATGCAAGAGATGATGGATCAACTCTAAGATCTTCAAAAGAAAGAATTCGTGAGATCGTGTTCTTCGCCTTGGGAAGCTCTGACCTTATTTGCGAAGAAGAAGGATGGTACCATGAGGATGTGCATCAATTATCGAGAGTTGGACAAAGCAACCGTAAAGAACAAATATCCACTCCCTAGGATCGATGACTTATTTGATCAACTTCATTGTCGAAGTTGTTTCTCGGAAATCGATCTTCGTTTGGGGTATCATCAAGTGACGGTGAAGAAGGATGACATCCCAAAGACGAGCTTTTGGATGTGTTACGGTCATTATGAGTTTCTGGTAATGCCATTGGTTTGACTAATATGCCAGCGATGCTTATGAATTTGATGAATCGGGTATGCCAACCGCTCTTTGAAAAAACCATAATAGTGTTCATTAATGACATTCTGATCTATTCAAAGAACGAGTTAGAACATGAACAATACCTTCAGGAAGTCCTAGAGGTGCTCAGAAAGGAGAAACTTTTTGCTAAGTTCTTCAAGTGTGAATTCTAATTTGAAGAGGTCCAATTATAGGGTCGCGTGGTAACCCAAGATGGAGTAAAGGTGGACCCCTCCAAAACCGAAGCCATGATGAATTGGGAACTACCCAAGAGTTCATTTGAAATCCGAAGCTTCTTGGGTTAACCGTTACTATGGGAGATTTATCCAAGATTTCTCCAATATCGTTTCTTCCTTGATGGCCCTAACTCTAAATGTGAAATTCATATGGACCAAGACCCAAGAGAAATCATTTTGGACTCTTCAGAAAAAGTTATGTGAAGCACTGATTTTGTCTTTACCTAAAGGATCTGAAGACTTTGTGGTTTATAGCGACACCTCCAAGATAGGTTTGAGTTATGCTTTGATGCAGCGTGGAAAAGAAATAGCCCATGCATCAAGAAAGCTCAAATAGCACGAGCGAAACTATCCTACTCGTGATTTGGAGTTGGTAGCAGTAGTGTTCGCCTTGAAATTATGGTGACACTATCGTTATGGTACTAAATGCACCCTTTATACCGATTACAAATGTTTGAATTATGTCCTCGACCAAAATGAATTGAACAACGAGACAACGGAGATAGCTAGAATTGCTCAAGGATTACGATTGTGAATTGCTCTACCACCCAGGTAAGGCAAATGTAGTAGAGAACACGTTGAACCATAAGGATTATAACGGTAGCATTCGAGCCACACTTTCGAGAATCGAGCTAGTTTCGAGTCTAATTGAAAAGATCAATGTAACACCCGTATTTTAGTTATGTTTTTTTTAGTTTTATATTTATTTTATTCCCTGGAATAACCCTTAAAAAGAATTATAGGTTAGTTTATGTTTGGGTGTGTAGATCCCAGATACAGTGCAATCACGAACAATAGTAATCAATGAAGAACAATGAATGAGTCACAACTTCTAGTCATATGTTTAATACTCAATAAAGGTTTAGGTTTACAGAAAGAATTTCTGATAAGCAAATGTAAACCTTATGACTAGAATTCTAACAATGAATTTTCTCTTCTTCTCTTCTTCTCTTCTAACCTAAAACTAGGTTAAACCATACATTAAATATGGAACGCATAAGCCAAATGGGCTTGAGGCCCATTTACAAATAACTTTCTAATAATTACAATTTAAACCCTTATAAATGCGTTATACAACTTTTAACGCACTAGGACTTTCAGTCCTAACAATCTCCCCCTAAAGTTGAATAAGGCATTTATCTTCTTGAAATCTTCAGGTATAGAACTTCTTTCCCTCTTAAATCTTTGAAGAACTTTGGTGTTGCATGTCTTCATGTCTTTCCCACACTCCCCCTTGAATAAAGCTCTTGGTCTTCATAGTTTCAACTTTGTAACCAGATTCAATGTACAATAGCCTCGACTGAATGCACTATCAAGCAGCTTTCAACTGTAGAAACTCAACACATCGGATCAGCACACAAGAAAGATAATGTGCGAGTTACGTGACATTCCACAGTGCATATTCAGTTTAATAACAAAGAATCTGTCTTTGAATCGTGAGTTGAATTGTCTTTCAGCTTAAGAACTTGTTTCAATCAGCTCGTAGGAGGAACAAACTTGTAACAGACACCACATGATACGGGATAGAAGAACCAATATAATCTTTTCTGCTCAGTTGCAATCTTTGAATCCAAAGACTTTTCAACCTCAGATTTAAGATTTGACTTTGAAATTAAACTTTGTAAATCTCTCCCCTTTTTGATGATTGTGAACATCAAGATCATCAAAACTCTTCAATTTCAACACATTCTTTGATCTCCTCCTTTGTGATGAACTAACAATCTCCCCTTTATGATAATTTGACATTCTCCGCCCTTTGATCTGAGTATCCGTCAATTCATGAAATATATATATCCGAATCTTTTCAAATTCAGATATAATAGGAATTGTAAACCTGAATTAACAAATGATACAGTTAGTATGCATGTAAGTAGCACGGAGCCACTTTGTACAACCGATTTACTTTGGAAAGGAGCTTTTGTGATATTCACTCCCCAGGGCTTCCATTCAATCATCGAAAAACCACAAGGAATTTTTCTATGAATGTTATGACAAGAAAACTCATTCCTTGTGTGTACGTGCAAGTGTAGAATGATTGAAGCTACTTAGCTTTCTCAGGCTCAAAAATGTGTAAACTGTTGAGACAGCAACATATATTACACGGACTCAATGTGCATGAAAGAGGTGCGAAGGTGGGGCAACTTTCCTTCTTTTTCAATATCTAAATCTTCCGATTGAAGACTAGATAGCAGATATGTTGCGTCCACAAAGAAAATGAAACATTTCTTTGTTAAGAAAGAAACGAGTGGTTGGTGGGGTAAAAACAAGAGTTGGCATGGGCTCACTGCCTGATTCAATGATGGTCACCAAAGAATGTGAACCAATCAGTAGATGTGGCTGCCCGACTCAGAAAGTGTTTGGTGTAGAGTTTTCATATTTTTTTAACTCTGTTCTCACACCCTCTTTCTTTTTGTCATTAAAGCTCATTTCTAACCAAACTCTCATTTACATTTTACCGCTCAGCACAATTAGAAAAACTCAACCGGATAAGTTATCTCCCCCACTCTTTGATTTAAGACCTCTCACCCCTCAATCACTCAAGGATAACTTCCGGGGTAGGAAACACTGGTTAACGTGAATCCATGGAAGTTCTGTTTAAGTTCTCACACAAATCCCATGTAAGTCCTAAAAAGAATAGTTGCTCAACAGTTTAACTGAACAGTTAAGTACAAAATGTATGATAACACTGTCAAAATGTATGCTCTAGAAAGATATTGAATGAATGAAATGAAATCAAGATAATTGTTTTGAGAATCTGACAATGTATCAATCAGATCAAATAAAATGGTTAGGGTATCAAAGAACTGGATATTTTGTTTATATGAACAAATATAAACAATTTAGCAATGAAAGCACAAATTTGGAAATGATGATTGATGCTCAACAATAATTGAAAACAAACGGGAGTATTACCATCGAAAAATTTGTTCGTTATGAGACATGGTAATAACAATTTCAAATGAAGTACTGAACCGGTGTGTATGAATACTTGACAGTATATGGAAAATATAATACACAAGTATTTATATTTGGAAACACACGGTCAGTTAAACATTAATGCTCAAAAATTGAAAAACATTTAAAATCACACTTCTAAATTCATAAAATCTTTTGAGAACCAGAAGTGGTTTGAACATTTCAAAAAACGTTTTTCATGTTCGAAAGTTGTTCTTCTTTCAAACAATCAGAGATCTAGATCAGAAGATATTTACCTTTAAGCTCCCCCTGGATATTTAGAAAATATCCTTATCTGAACATTGAATAACGGGTCCTGGTCTGTTATAATCAGAAACCATAATCTTGACACTTAAGTCCGAGTTTTGAACTGTTTTGTTCAAAAGCCATAGTTCTTTGAGGTACGAGTCATAGACTGTTTTGTCTAGAAGTCAATATGAAAAATAAACAACATGATACTCCCCCTCAAAAGTGGCATAACCCTTGATTGTAGTCATGTGGCGTGAATAATCTGAATTAAATCACACATGACATTCCTGCAAAACAAATTAAGACGATTTTGGTTTTGGTATCCATGTTGTGATGGATCCTTGATGGTTAGTTGCCTTGGCTTTGAAGCGATTAAACTGAGGATTGGGGATGCTATAAGTACCATACCAATTATTGACATACCTTAAATCCACAAAGTCACTATTTCCACAGTGAGTGCAATAGATCTTTGCTCGGTTTAGACTGATCAACTTTCCTATAGAATAAACATAAGTAGGTGAATCAGTCTTGGAAATAGATAACTTTGTATCAACTACAGGAGAATCATGAGACTTGTTTCCTTCACTGCCTTCTGTAGTTGGTTTTTTTCTCCAAACCATCTTTACTTTCCCGGAGTAATGATTATCTGAAGAATCATTAAGCTCGCAATCAGAAAAACTGGAGTAGTAAGTATGTCTTTTGTTAGAGGTGACGGTTTTTCTTTGTTTTTGTGAACGTCTTTTAGATTTTTGCTTTGAAGATTTGTTCATAGAAACCTTTTGAGAGGCAGATGTTGAACATTCGCCTTTATAAAATTTGACCGGGGGCTCACCAGTTGAAACTAAAAAGTCAACATGACTTGGAAGTTTAGGATCGAAATCAAATTGGTCTAGCTGACTGTCTGGACACACCTCAGAATTCAGAAAGGCTAAGAATTCCATTTCCTCATCAGAAGGAACCTTATCACTTGAAGAATTCAGGAAACTGGAAGGATTTGTGCCTTGAAGCGGATCATTAGCGGAAGCATTTTGAAAATCAGAATGATGATCCGTTTTCAAAGATTGAGGCTCTTTTCCTTTGTTTGAAAAATTTGGTGACAAGTCACCCAAAAGGCTTTACAGGAAGAGGTGTCCGAGGGTGGATAGGAATTTTCCGACAGATTGATTTTCTCCCCTTGGAGAATTTCAGGCTTAGCTTGAAGCTCAACATTTTGAAGTTGCTCTTTCATCAGATCTGCTGCCAAAGCAGCCAATTGTGAACTGAGCTTATTTATCTCTGTCTGATAATATTCCTTTTCCTCCTTCGACCCAATTTCCTGTTTATCGGAATTGAGACACTCAATTTTGGACAATAACTCTTGTTTTTCCTTTTGAAAAATGGTCCTCTCATGTGCAAGTGACTCTTCTAGCTGAACAATTTTCTTTTCTAAAATCAGAGGTTCCTCCTCAGTTTCAACGGTTTTAGCATCTAGTTCAGCTTGAGTGTAGCTTCGAAAATAGTCATTTGACAGGAAACAGGGGTTTTTAGCATTGTAAGATGCATTCAAAGAGTCATAAACAAAAGGAAGTTGCATTTTGGTAGAGTTCTTCCTTCTCAAATTATCCTGTTCCGTATCCTCATCATCAAGTGGTTTGGTCCAATTGATTTTGTACTCTGGGTAGGTTTTGTCTATTCCAAAAAATTCGAACGCATATAACGTAGGAACTTTGGTTAAGGCCTTTTTCAGATAACGTGGGTTATCGTAACCGATACCCGTCTCTGAATATTTGAATTCTTTTGGTGCAATTAGATTCAACGTTTGGTTGGATTGACCAATTTTATAAAGTTTGAGTTCAAGATCCTTTAACTGAGTAGATAACCTTTGATTTTCATTTTTATAAGCCACGCTTTTAGTTACAATATCAATTTTCTCATTTTCTGGCATACGAAGCTTATAGGTAAGATCATCTACTTTGGTCTTTAACTCTTTTGATTCTTTTGAAAAACTCGCACACTCTTCCTTTAGATTTGAAATTATGCACAAGTTGCCTGTAATTTCAATGCGGTGATTATCATATTTGTCAAGCAGTCTTTCAATTCTAGCTTCCAAACAAGAAACTTTCTCTTCTAACTCAGAATAAGTTGGATGAGACATTGTTGTTTGAAAAACTTGAAGTCTAGGGACTAAACTTGACAAAGTATGAAAAAATCAATGTGCAAGGACCAAAAGTGACAACGTATGAAACTTGAAAGCTTAGGGGTCAAAGATGACAAACTTTGAAACTTTGAACTACGGGGGCTAAAAATGACACAAACTAAAACATCAAGGACTAAAAGTGACAAAAAAAATTAAACTTAAAAGAGAAGGACTAGATTTGACAAATATTAAAGCTACTAACTGGAGGACCTAAAAGTGTAAAAGTTAAAACTTCTAACGGACTTAACTGGACACTAACGAAAATGGACTAAAAATGAAATAAAACTTAACTAAATTAACAAACTAACTGACACTAACTGGACTAACGGAAAATGGACCAAAATGTAAAGCATTTAACCGTCACTTAACGAAAACTTAACGAAATTACTATTCATTATCTTCTCTATTGAGACGCACCTGCAAAACTTGAAAACGGTTAGAAATAATTAATGCAAAACGATCGTTAAAGTTCCTTTATCAGTCCTCAATAGATTAAAACTCAACCGGTCAACTCACGATCACAAACGAACCAACTGAAAACTTTTCGGAAAACGATCGAAAACTTAAAAAATCAGTATGGGTTAAAACTTTTTGACCAAAAATGATCGTTTATGTTCCCTTAAGCTCCCTCAACTGATTAAATTTCGAAACAATCTCTCAAATTTTCGAACGAAGCAACCGAAGATTTTTCGAAAACCGAACGAGAATTTAAAAACTTGATATGGGTAAAAAATTTACGATCAAAATCGATCGTTTAAGCTTTGTAAACAACCCTTACCAGTTTAAAAATTGAAAAACTTTGTCCCCGAACCCTACCGAATCAACCGAAAGATTTTTCGACAACCGATCGAAACTTGAAACTTGGTGAGCTTTTGTTGTGTCTCACTAACCGGTTTGAGATAGAGATACCGGTCAAGACCCCGGGATATAGGGATACCGGTCAAGACCCTGGGAGATAGTTCATCGGGCGTTTACGGTCCGGTCGATAGACACTGGGAGTTTACGGTCCGGTCGATAGACACCGGGCTTTAGCGAGACACCGCACCGGTCTTAGCTAGACACCGGTCGGGGAGGCACCGGGCGTTAGCAAGACACCGGGCGTTAACTATTGAAATATGAGATATATAAGATATATATGTATGCGATGTATAAAGAAATCAAGCAGCCGTAAATGTTGAAAAGAGAATATCAATTCTACCGCCCCACTATGACTTGTTAGCCAATCAAATTAAACTTGAAAAAAATAAAAATAAAGTTCCATCGATTTACGATTAAGTGCAGCAAATGCCTCCTTCAACTTCTCAGGACCAAGTTCAACCAGTTCCTCGACTGTACTATACTAGTCCAGATCAATGGAAGTATGCTCATCAGGAACGTCCTTCCATCCATCTACTTTGCCATTAGCCCACTGCTCTTAAATGTTTTATTTTGGCGAGATGGTCAGGTCCGGGAGTTGTGACCCCGGGAGAGAGGATACCGGTCAAGCCCCCGGTCCGGTCGAAGGACACCAGGTCAAAAGGAACACCCCGGTCAGGTCCGGTCGCAAGGGTCCGGTCAAGTAACGGATCGGTCGATAAACGATAATCAAACAGATACAGATTAACAGATAATCTCAAACACAATTGATAACAGCTAATCGACCGAACTTAAACATTTGATTCTGAAAATTGATAGAAATCAAACTCAACCCATAAAATCAATTGACCACTTGATTTTCAGAAAAAAAAAATTCAAAAATCGATTCTGAACACAAGAAAAATTCGATTTGCAGAAATCAACAGATATGGCAGAACTTAAATATGATTTTGCAAAAAGTTCAAATCAACCCAGAATTAATCGTCCGAATTGATTTTTACTCAGATAATCAGATAAATACATTAAAATCAAATAAGCGATTAAAGGGTTTTAGACAAACCTTTTTAGATCGTATCGAATAAAAATTAATTCGATCCTGCTCTGATACCAATTGTAGATCCCAGATACAGTGCAATCACGAACAATAGTAATCAATGAAGAACAATTAATGAGTCACAACTTCTAGTCATATGATTAATACTCAATAAAGGTTTAGGTTTACAGAAAGAATTTCTGATAAACAAATGTAAACCTTACGACTAGAATTCTAACAATGATTTTTCTCTTCTAACCTAAAACTAGGTTAAACCATACATTAAATATGGAACGCATAAGCCAAATGGGCTTGAGGCCCATTTACAAATAACTTTCTAATAATTACAATTTAAACCCTTATAAATGCGTTATACAACTTTCAACGCACTAGGACTTTCAGTCCTAACAGGGTGCTAGTTGGGAAAGAAAACCAAAAGATATCTCCAAACTTCACGCCCATAAATTTTCTTCACTATCGGGAACCTATGGTAAAAAATTCTAAAAGTTGGAGGAGGTTAAATCCAAGTCAAAGCAGAATTTAGCCTTTGACTTCTCTCTCCAATTAGTTTCCTCCCTTTCACTTATCCCTCGGACAAAAAAAAAACTTTTCCATCTATTTCTTTCTCTTTATCACTTCGGCAGCATACCCCCACCAACTACTTCTTCTTTTCTTTTTCTTGAATGAAATTTATTCGCTCTCTCTCTCTTTTTAACTTCCGCACCAAATTCACCCAACTCTCATATCTTTCTCTCCAAACCTCGTATAAAACTCACATTTCCCTCTCATTAAATTTTGTGCCAACCAAAGATCATTATACCAATCAATTTTCATCAAGAGCATTTAAGATTTGGCATTTAGAGATTCAAGTTTGTGGATTTAAAGTCAAGATCTTCATCTTCTCCATCCATCTCCTCACCATTTCGTCTACATTTTAGGGTTTTCTTAAAAACCCATTGGTGAGTTCATCTTAACTTTTCTCGATCCTTATTCATGGAAAAACCTTTCATTTTAGTCTCCTATAACTGACCTCTTGATGTATTTTACATATTTATAGATTTTGATCAAGTTTGGGTATTTTGGGGGTTTTTACCCATTTTGCTAGAAAATGTCGGATCTCAAGTCTGAGTTCAAGTTACAGATTTGAGTTGGAATATAGGTTTAACCTAACCTAGCAAGGTGAGTTCAAGTTACTTTGTGAAAACTTTGTACATGCCTAAAATATATATTTTTGAGTCTTAAAATATTTTCCTTAAGATTTACAAATTGTTGTTGGTTACTTGATGAAATTGCATCTCTTCCACATTTGATTTTATAAAATCTTGATAAATGCTTACGTTTGAGGATTTTGGACATTTTAAAATCAAATCATAAAAGGTGTGGATTTTGATGATTTATTGTGCATGGTGGATTATTTAATGTTAACGCATTATCGATATATTTATTTATGAATCATCAGACATTAAATATGATTTGAGTTGATGAGTTTTGTATTATTTTGGATGATGATATTTATTAAATACTTTGAATGTCTATGGACTTTATAATTACTCAATTTGGATTAGTCAAGCAAATGGTAGAGCTTATCGGCTCATATTTGGATAAAAACTCGTTTGGGGTTTATAATCGACTTTTGAGTCGAAATAACGTTTTTGAAATGTCCAAAATCCTCAAACATAAGCATTTATCAAGATTTTATAAAATCAAATGTGGAAGAGATGCAATTTCTTCAAGTAACCAACAAGTAGTTTAAGAGACGAATATTGGTGATTTATTAGTTTATGTTGACTTTTTTGTATATTCAAATAAGTATAGAGTTCATTGTCTTGATTTTAGTCACTTTCTACTTTTGGGGACAATTGTTCCGGTTAAATTACTCAACAATGAGTCCAGGTATGTTTTGCATTTAATGCATCTTTATTTAAGGTTTACATGTGTTGAGTATGTTAGTCATTGAGTTGGAGTCATGTAATTTATACTAAAAATGAGTTGGATCCATAGGCATATGTATCAATAGTGTTTCCCAAGCGTGGAGTTTTGATGTTCTCATCTTGAGCCATAGAGTTTAGTCAAGTGAAGAGTTTTGATGTTCTCAGTTTGGGTCCTTTTGGTCGTGCCAAGAGAGAAGTTTTGAGGTTCCCTTCTTGATATCATTGGTTTGGGACAAAGGAGGAGTTTTGATGTTCTTTATAACCTTTGATTTTAGGCAAATGATGAGTTTTGATGTTCTCATCTCGTAACTTGGGGATTGACTAAGTAAGGAGTTTTGATGTTCTTATCTTAGCCCCAATAAGAGAAATTACCAAGGTTTGTATGGTGGGGGTCATTTTTTCGACAACATCTCGACGTGGCTTACTTAGTGTTCCGCCACTTGATGGAAACGGGTCTCCCCCGTCACTGAAAGGTATTATTTTTGGATAGTGTATTATCCATGTTTTCAATGTCGTTTTGGGTAAGGAGTGTATCCATATTTTATGTCTTGGTATTTTAGAACCTATCTATGTTTCGTTGTTTTGGGTATTGCACCTTATTAATATTCTTTGGGTCTTTTGGATAATAGAGTTTCATCCGTATTTTCATTTTTTGAATATTTACCTTTATTCACGTTTTGGGTGAGTATTGGGTTTTGGTCTCATAATAAATGAGTGTTTGATTTATGAGTTTTCATCACGAAAAATAATGGGTTTTGGAAATAATGATGCTTTCGTATTAAATACATTTCATTTGAGAATCTTTGAGACGAAAACTGCTTGAACTCAGTAGGTGTTAAGCCTAACCTTTTTATTTATCAACATGTTCATCAGATCTTTGTTGGGGAATTATATTAGTGGCACCGTGATAAGTGGAGTGCTAGTTAGTCGCACGAGAGGAATTTAGCTTTTCGGGGACGTTTTCAGTAATTTGGAATAATGGCTCTAATTGGGTTTTAGTATCACCTGACCTTCACCTAGACTTTATGTAAGGTTTAGTAGTCCATATTGTTGATGTTAAATCTAGATTTTCTTTTGATGAAATCAAGTATTGATTATTATAAAGGAATTTATCCTTCATTTGACGTTTTATCAAAAAAAAAATTATTAGCCGCTCTTTCCAAATTTGAGGGTGTTACAAGTTGGTATCAGAGAATACGTTAAGAGATTTAGGTTCTGATTCAGAATGCCAAGACTCAAACTAGCATTCTTTAAAGTGATTGAAAGTGAGAATGTGTAATTAGACAATTTAAGATAGGATGTTTGAGGTCAATAGAGACACTAGCATCGAGAATCATGACGATAGTAACAAGGATCCTCATGTATGGTACGTTCATATTTGCATCTGGCCAGTGTTATTATGAACTTACCCATTTCATGTGTGTGCCTGAATTGCTTTTCTGTGATGATCGGTGGGGTAGAGAGTGGATTCTTAGTGAATAATTGTTAAAAGAATTAATCTTTGTAGCATTGTCACTTGAGTGACAGTTATGTATGGTAATTACCTTAAGCCGACCATTTTGGGTCAGAGATATTGGTTAAGTTTAAACTGAAGACATGTTAAATCATCATTATTTTTAGGAAAGAGATTATAGGATTGATCGATTTAGTTTCCGTTTATCGCCTTAAGATATTTGGACATTCGGATGTCAGTAGTGTGACTAGTGAACTTGGTAAACATGGTTCTAAGACTTCAGATCTCGACCAAATGCATGCACGGTATTTATTTTGAAAAAAAAATTATATACATATATAACTCGTATAAATTATTTTACTTTGATAAATTACTTGTACATGACATGTTCCCAACTGTGGAGAATGCTTTGGCGCACCTTGATATATAGCCATGTTTTGAAATACATGAAAATTTTGTTGGGAATTATGTTTCATGTCATTTTGTTGTTAAATTAGAAATTTTGGAAACACGATTGTTATGCAACCTTTGCTTTGAGTTTTGCACGAGCAAGCAATATTGAACATTTTGATTTGTAATTTGACGCATATGAAAGATTTGACAAAATTTGTAAATACACGAGGTCACTTGAAAACATAAGTTTGTCGTATTGCGTGAGTTTACATTTATGATTTATTGAGAATTTTTATAACATTTTATGAGAATTTTTATCTTATACGATATCATCATTGGATGAGAGAATTTTGACATCATTCGATTGTATCGATGTCCGTTGAGTTTTGTACGAACATTTGTTGCACATTATTTTAGTGCATGGATTGATTTACATGCATGATGTGAGTAAGTATATATTGGTACTAGCATGGTCCGTTTGAATTAGTTTGTGATGTGCATTTTCTTTTGTTGTCATTAGTGTTTGTAGGTAACATAAATGAATTTTACTGTTCGACTTTGTGTGTAGGTCATTTGTGGCCACTCCGCACGACTATCTGGTAGTGGTAGTAAAATTTTTATGCGTGCGTAAAATAGTTATAAAGATTTTATGTTCGGTAAATCTTTTAAAATTGCAAATTGGCATAATTTTTTGGGTCTTGTAATGAAAAAGAATAAAAAAAAACCTTGCACTCATTAGAACCCTAGATTTAATACCCTTTGTGTGGAAGGTATGGTATTTGAGGACTAAGAGAGTCCTTGAGAATTGTGACCACAGGGAGATTAACTTGTGTTTAATTTCAAAATTCAAAGTTCCATCTTGAAAGGTTGGTGTATATTTGAATTTTTGAAATATTAGATTTATATGTTATCTCGTTCAGTAAGTAGAAATCTCTATCGTTTCGGTAGTTTTGGGTTGAAGTTTTATGTTATTGCTTGCATATGAATTGTTTTGAATTGATGAGTTACTGGTTGACGTCAAGTTGATGGTTCTGGTTGACGTCAAGTTGATGGTTCTGGTTGACGTCAAGTTGATGGTTGGTAGTGCGCCATTTTAGTGATTCTCTGCGATCATAGAAAATCGTGGGGTCATGCGTTATAGTGTTGTAGCTATGGCATCTGAGTTCCCAAATTAGGCGTCAACCTTAAGTCGATATCGAGGAATCGACAAGGTGCAAACTAGGGATGATGTATTTGTTGGTGTACCAACATCTTTGGCATAGTCATTTTGTGATAATTAGGTCGCGACTTTTGATTTTTGAAGTCATGAATCACTAGAGTACTTGGGATACTTCCATTGAGTTCTATGGAGTGATTACAGTATATGGAGTAATTCTATGGAATTAGATGTTGGTGAATAGGTATTGATGTTTAAATATTACTGGATTTGTAAAGTTTTTATCATTTGAGTGATCGATGCTTGATTGAAATATGAGATTTATGCAATTGATGAGTTGGGGATAATCAACTCCTTGTAGGGTCTATTGGTACATTCTGGGATGGAACATCAGGCCAATAACTAGAATGTTTAATTAAGGAAATTTTGGGAATCTTTTTGAATTGTGTGCTTTGTGGTCGTTTGGATTATGGATTCGGAGGTTGTGCTGAATTAGACTGATGGAGTGGCAACAAATTTTCTTTTACGGTGGGACCTTTTAAGGAAAGTTATGTTTGGGCATGCCTACCGTCAGTTTTCGTGGAAATTGTTTGTTCAAGTAGTAGAATATCTAAGCTGTCGAGATTTAATGGAATAGCCAAAGTAGATCTTAAGTGGAATTTAGTCTATTGAAGCGATTATAGTAGATGAAGTTATGCGTTGGTACAATAGTGTACAATGGCCAATGAGTGAATGGTTCAAGATTACTTGTCTGAGTTCCTTACCGGCAGTGTAAAGTCATCATTGTAAATAATACCCTGCACTAAAATGAACAAGGTTGTTTATGGTCGAATCGACTTGTACAAGGATCATTGTAGTTTCGCAGACAAGGGAGAGTGTAACACAATTTGATAGAGGTTAAATAGAAGCATTTAAGAGTGAATTCATTTACGGGCATCAATTGCGAATTGAGCAGTTAAGGTCGTAAACTACTCTTTAGGCAGTGTGAGTCTTCTAAGATTGGGAGACAATCTAGATCATGTGATTGGAAAGTGCTCCAAAAATGTTCAAATTCCGCTCCGGATACTAGTGTAGCATATTGAGGTGAAGTTTAGATGTGAGTTTCAGTAAAATCAACATGGCAGTTGACAAGAATTTATCAAGTTCCAGTAAGAGTTTGAATTAGGTTAAAGACACTCTTATGGAATAGAGTAAGTTGGTTTGTGAAAGTATCGTAATTTGAGTTTTTTTTATCACTAAATCATTATTCTCTTTGGGTCAAGGGAATAACAAGCCACCTGTCGGACTTGTGCTCCGTATTGAGAAGTGTTTTTGAACCACCCCATGCGTTTTTTTTGTTCAAATGCTTTCGGGGAAATGGAAACGTGTGATATTGATGTTGGGAGAGCTCTTGGGTCTAAGTCTGGTTTTTGGAGAGGATCGAAGCATGGAGAACCAAGTGATCTCGTTAAGTGTGACATTCAAGTGTAAACCGGTGCTAGTTTTGGGAAATAAATCTCTTTTAAGGTTGGGAGGATTGTAACACCTGTATTTTTGTTATGATTTTTTTAGTTTTATATTTATTTCATTCCTTGCAATAACCTTTAAAAAGAATTATAGGTTAATTTATTAATAGGTGCTAGTTGGGAAAGAAAACCAAAATATATCTCCAAACTTCACGCCTATGAAATTTTCTCCCCTATCAGAGACCTAGGGCAGAAAATTCTGAAAGTTGGGAGAGGATAGACAAATTTTGGACTAAAAGTGATGGGGGAGTTGAATCCAAGTCAAAGCAAGCTTTAGCCTTTGACTTTTCTCTCCAATTAATTTCCTCCCTTTCACTTATCCCCTTTCCTTTATCCATTGGAGAAAAAAGAAAAAAAAATTCCATGTATTTCTCTCACCTCTCTTTATCACTTCGGCTGCATACCCCCACCAACTACTTCTTTTCTTTTTCTTGAATGAAAGTTATTCTTCTTTTCTTTTTCTTGAATGAAAGTTATTATCTCTCTCTCTCTCTCTTTAACTTCCGCACCAAATTCACCCAACTCTCATATCTTTCTCTCCAAACCTCGTATAAAACTCACATTTCCCTCTCATTAAATTTTGTGCCAACCAAAGATCATTATACCAATCAATTTTCATCAAGATCATTTAAGATTTGGCATTTAGAGATTCAAGTTTGTGGATTTAAAGTCAAGATCTTCATCTTCTCCATCCATCTCCTCACCATTTTGTCTACATTTTAGGGTTTTCTTAGAAACCCATCGGTGAGTTCATCTTAAACTTTCTAGATCCTTATTCATGGAAAAACCTTTCATTTTAGTCTCCTATAACTTACCTCTAGATGTATTTTACATATTTATAGATTTTGATCAAGTTTGGGTATTTTGGGGGTTTTTACCCATTTTGCTAGAAAATGTCGGATCTCAAGTCTGAGTTCAAGTTAGAGATTTTAGTTGGAATCTAGGTTTAACCTAACCTAGCAACGTGAGTTCAAGTTACTTTGTGAAAACTTTGTACATGTCTAAAATGTATATTTTTGAGTCTTAAAACATTTTCCTTAAGATTTAGAAATTGTTGTTGGTTACTTGATGAAATTACATCTCTTCCAAATTGATGTTATAAAATCTTGATAAATGCTTACATTTGAGGATTTTGGACATTTTAATATCAAATCATAAAAGGTGTGGATTTTGATGATTTATTGTGCACGGTGGATTATTTAATGTTAACGCATTATCAATATACTTGTTTATGAATCATCAGACATTACATATGATTTGAGTTGATGAGTTTTGTATTATTTTAGGAGATGAGGTTTATTAAATACTTTGAATGTCTATGGACTTTATAATTACTCATTTTGGATTAGTCAAGCAAACGGAAGAGCTTATCGTCTCAAATTTGGATAAAAACTCGTTTAGGGTTTATACCCGACTTTTTTGGGTTTAAGAAACGAATGTTGGTGATTTATTAGTTTATGTTGACTTTTTTGTATATTCAAATAAGTGTAGAGTTCATTGTCTTGATTTTAGTCACTTTTGACTTTTGGGGACAATTGTTCCGGTTAAATTACTCAATAACGAGTTCGGGTATGTTTTGCATTTATTGCATCTTTATTTAAGGTTTACATGTGTTGAGTATGTTAGTCATTGAATTAGAGTCATGTAATTACTATAAATGCATTGGATCCATAGGCATACGTGCCAATCGTGTTTGCGAGGCGAGGAGTTTTGATGTTCTCGTCTTGAGCCATAAGGTTTAGTCAAGTGAAGAGTTTTGATGTCCTCAACTTGGGTCCTTTTGGTCGTGACAAGAGAGAAGTTTTGAGATTCTCTTCTTCATATTATTGGTTTGGGACAAAGGAGGAGTTTTGATTTTCTCGCTTTAGAACATTTGATTTTAGGCAAGTGAAGAGTTTTGATATTCTTATCTCGTAACTTGGGGATTGACTAAGTAAGGAGTTTTGATGATCTTATCTTAGCCTAAATAAGAGTAATTACCAAGGTTTGTATGTTGGGAGTGATTTGTTCGTCAACATCTCGACGTGGCTTACTTAGTGTTTCGCCACTTGATGGAAACAGGTCTCCCCCGTCATCGAAAGGTGTTATTTTTTGATAATGTATTATCCATGTTTTCAATGTCGTTTTGGGTATGGAGTGCATCCATATTTTATGTCTTGGTATCTTAGAACCTATCCATGTTTTATTGTTAAGGATATTGCACCTTACTAATATTCTTTGGGTCTTTTGGATAATAGGGTTTCCATATTTTTAGTATTTAAATATTTACCTCTATTCACGTTTTGGGTGAGTATTGGGTTTTGGTCTCATAATAAATGAGTGTTTGATTTATGAGTTTTCATCATGAAAAATAGTGGGTTTTGGAAACAATGATGCTTTCATATTAAATACATATCATTTGAGAATCTTTGATTTAAATAACATTTTTCAATTTTTACCGTTTTATATTAAAGACGAAAATTGTTTGAACTCACTAGGCGTTAAGCCTAACCTTTTTATTTATCGGCATGTGCATCAGGTCTTTGTTGGGGAATGATATTAGCGGCACCGTGAAGAGTGGAGTGCTATTTATTCGTACGAGAAGAATTTAGCTTTTCAGGAATGTCTTTAGTAATTTGGAATAGTGGCTCTAATTGGGTTTTAGTATCACATGACCTTGACCTTGACTTTATGTATGGTTTAGTTGTCCATGTTGTTGATGTTAAATCTAGATTTGCTTTTGATTAAATCTAGTATTGATTATTATAAAGGAATTTATCCTTCATTTGACGTTTTATCAAAAAAAAATTATTAGCTGATCTTTCTAAATTTGAGGGTGTTACAATCAAAACATCGCAAGTCGAAGCGTAATTAGAAGAGAATCTATGAAGACGAATGAGGTTTGAAACTCTTCCAGGAGAGCATTTGGGTGCCCAAAATCGGGGGCAACGAGAGTTGTTATTAGAAGATGCTCACAAGTCCAAATACTCCATTCATCCGGGGAGTACAAAGAGGTATTGGGACTTGAAGCTAAACTACTAGTGGCTCATCATGTAACTAGACGTGGCTAACTATGTGAAACGGTGTGTGACGTATTTGCAGGTGAAAGTTGAACATCAACGACCATACGAGAGCCTTCGATCCTTAGAGATCCTGGAATGGAAGTGAGAGCACATCACTATGGACTTTGTGACCAAATTTCCTATGAATTTAAGATGTCACGATATTTGGGTGGTGGTGGACCATTTGGAAAGAGTGCTCACTTCTTTTGTGAAGTGAGAAACCTCGTCGATGGATAGGCTTGCCAAATTGATGAAGTCGTTTCGAGACATGGGGTGCCTTTGTCGATTGTTTGTGATCGAGACAGTTCCTTCACTTCCAATTTCTGGGACGACTTGCAAATAGAGTTGGGTACGAGGGTGAAGTTGAGTATAAAGTATCATCCCTAAACCGTTGGTGAAAGTGAGAGGGCCATTGAAACTCTCGAATATATGCTCAGATCATGTGTAATTGATTTCGGCGAGAATGGGATTATCACCGACCATTAGTAGAGTTTTCCAATAATAATCACTATCATTCTAGTATAGGAATGGTGCCATTTTAGGCCATATTTAGCCGAAAGTGTAGGACTCTCGTATCTCTCTTCTGAAAATTCGACTAATAGAGAATAACTGTTGCGCTGAACAGCGGGAAGCAATTTTGGAAAGAAAATCCAAGAATTGCGCCACAAAGATATTGTCATGATCAAGGTTCAATGGAAGCACCATTGGGGCTCCAATGTGACATGGGAAGCGGAAGAAGATATGCGAAAGTGTTACCCTCACATTTTTGTTTTGACTATAATTTCGAGTTCCATGTTTATATCTTGGCCTTGGAATAGCTCTTTATATGTATTTTGAGTTGGTCTAATATTTTGGGTGAGAAATTAACTAGCAAATTTTCTAGAGAAGTTTCACGTCTGAGGCAAATTCTTCACGCTCTATATAAAGGTGGTTGGGAAATGAAACCACCTCTATAACGCACATCAAACATTTTTAACCATAATTACAAACTTTCTTCTATATTCCCCCTTTTTTGGAAAATATTATATATATCTATAAATATATATATATATATATATATATATATATATATATATATATATATATATATATATATATATATAAAAGTAGTTTCATTTGGAAACTACCTTAATTTTGAAAACCATGAAAACCGTGATTTCATTGGTTAAGTTAATGAAATTGTTTCATGAATTTTTGAAATTTGATAAGTTGTTTTATATAATTTTTTTTTTCTTGATGAAATTGTTTCATATATTTGTGTTTTTTATGTAAAAATGAAAAAGTTTCATCAGAATGAAAAAATGCATGAAATAATTTCATCGGAATGAGAAAATACATGAAATAATTTCATTTTTACATAAAAAACACAAATATATGAAACAATTTCATCAACAAAAGAATTATATAACACAATTTCATCAAATTAAACAATTTCATTGTAACACCCCAAAAATTGGGACAAGCAAAAATTTCCGGAAAAGGAAATATGCTATATCAAATGATGCCAAAGCACGAGCTTTTCCCAAAAAGGGAACAATACATGCCTGTTAAAATTACAAGTTTGTAATGATAAGGAGATGAGGGATAACAATCCTTTAATCTAATTCCAAACTAGAAAAAAGATTACGACAAGTTGTTATCTAAGTCCCAAAAATAATGAACATCTTCTATTGGCGTCCCAAAATGCTCCCAAGCTCTCAACTAAGGCTTACTAGACCTTCTTGGCGGTCGCACCGCTAGAACTTGAGATACACAACAAACCAATCAAGTGTTAGGACAAACGAGCCTGGTGAGTTGAACAATAGCATAGCATAAACATTCAAGAATTTATAAACAACGAGAACCATAAAGGAATCAATGGCGGAGACCGATCACACCAACGAGTTTCACCTCAAGAGCCGATGTACCTTGATGTTCACTCACATGAGCAACATCCCGAAGGCCCGACACAATTGAAGACTACCTCTAAGGCATTACTCCAAAGGGCGGAGGTCTAGGCACATACCATCAAGGTGGCGCCCAAGACTATATCCTCCTAGTGCCTACACGTGATTCATCCAATAATCCAATCCACATTTTATACATTTCACTCCAAGCAAAATACATATAAAAGTTCCATATAGTTCCAAACCTCATTTTAGGTCAAAACCCTAAATCATGTAAAACTCCATATGACATTCCTCAAACATGTATTTCTCATGAATATAACTTAATATTCACCAACAAAATAATATCATTATATTCTCATCAAAAGGTTACTCAATATTTCTCAATATAGCAAGTTCATCCCTACCATGTCAAAATGATCAATATGATAGAAAGAACATGAGATGATGATGGAAAGCACATAAAGATATGTATCCCATTTAAAAAAAAATAGTTAGAAAACTCACCAACTAGGTTTTTAGGAAAAATCCTAGAAATCCAACAAGTCTTGAAGATGTGGTTGAAAATGAAGAAGCTTGATCTACACAATAAATACTCCAACTCTTTAGGAGAGTATCTTTAAATACTTTATTCAAACCAAAATTGAAGAAGTCAAATAAATGCTTGGAAGGGGAGGTATTAATGGGAGAAATTCAAGAGGGTTTTTGGGGGTGGATGTTGAGAGAAAGAGAAAGGGAGAGAGAGAGAGAGAGAAAGAAGGAGGAATATAAATGAGATTTAATTGTGTGGTTCCCAAAAATCAATGAGGGGGATTGGGTTTTAAAAAAAGTCAGATTTAAAAAAAAGGGAAGAAAGAGTCGGGTGAGTTTCTCGTGGCTTCAACTCACGGCCAACCCACGGTGGGCACTGCCCATCCCCACAAAGCGGCTTCTCTCATTTGATGGTAGCAACTAACGTGGCTTAGTCGTTGGTTCACAAGCACAACCCACGTGGTAAGCCACGTGGGTCCATTTGACTACACCAAATCCACATTTTGCACATCTAGTCCTTGGATTATTAAAACAATTAATGGATGACTCCTAATAATATAAGGTTTTTACTAAAGCTACCCTTAAATTCCATAATTTACTAATAATTTATTTAATTAATATTATGACTTAAACCTTCATTTATTATTTATGCCTTTTAACAAATAAAGAAAATTAGATTTTCAAATAGATGATCATGACACAACTACCACATGACTAGAATAAAAATTACCTAAGATTTTCGAATGTTACAATCCTCCTCACCTTAGAGGTGATTTCGTCCTCGAAATCTTGTCCTTACATGAACAATTGGGGATATCGTCTCATCAGGTCTTCTTCCGCTTCCCAAGTCTCATTTGCACCTCTATGGTGTTTCCATTGAACCTTAACCATGGTTATTTCTTTATGGCAAAGTTTCTTCGTCTTCGATTCCAAGATGGCCTCCGGTTCTTCCACACAACGGTTTCCATTGTCCACACGGGTCTCCGACAAAGGGATGACACTATATTCCTCGGCTAAACACCTCCGTAAGTAGCATACGTGAAAAGTAGGATGGATTCCGTCCATCTCCGGTGGCAAGTCTAGCTTGTAGGCTTGAAGTCTAATTCGTTCTAAAATGGTGAAGGGACCAAGGAAACGAGGGCTAAGCTTCTCACGATTCCGAAAACAGATTAAGCCTTCCATGGCGACACCTTCAACATGACTTGGTCATCCACTTGGAATTCTATCGGCCTTCGCTTCTTGTCGGTGTATCTCTTTTGTCGATCTTGGGCCGCTCTCAACCGTTCCTGGTTGTTTTTCACTTTTTCCGCCGTCTCTTTCACGATTTCCGGTCCGGCGAATTGTTTCTCTCCCGCTTCAAGCCAGCAAACTGGCGTTCTACTTTTTCGATCGTACAATGCTTCGAACGGTGCCATCCCAATGTTTGAATGATAACTATTAGTATAGGCGAACTGTACTAGAGGTAGATGTGAATCCTAATTGCCCCCAAAGTCTATAACACACGACCGGAGCATGTCCTCGAGAGTTTGGATTATCCTTTCGCTTTGGCCATCCGTTTGAGGATGGTAGGCCATGCTCAACTTGACCTTTGTGCCTAGCTCCTTTTGTAGGCCATCCCAAAACATGGAAGTGAACTGACTATCCCGATCTGAAACTATGGATAGTGGAACACCATGACACGATACCACTTCATCGATATAGAGTTTGGATAAC
This sequence comes from Arctium minus, assembly GCA_954870635.1. Taxonomy (NCBI): domain Eukaryota; kingdom Viridiplantae; phylum Streptophyta; class Magnoliopsida; order Asterales; family Asteraceae; genus Arctium; species Arctium minus. Next base: position 163,326,494 of record OX941081.1, read on the forward strand.
TTGTCCATCGTTAACGTCTTTCGCATCGCCAAAAAGTGCGTGCTCTTTGTGACTCAATCCACCACCACCCAAATAGTATCGTTACCCCTCAAGGTCATTGGTAGCTTAGTGAAGAATTCCATTGTGATGTGTTCCCACTTCCATTCCGAGATGGCTAATGGTTGCAAACTCCCATAAGGCTTTTGATGTTCCGCCTTGACTTGTAAGCAAGTGACACATCTTTCCACATAGTTGGCCACATCGAGTTTCATTACCGGCCACCAATAATGTAACTTCAAATCTCTACACATCTTGGTACTACCGGGATGTATAGAGTACTTGGATTTGTGAGCTTCCGCCAAGAGCAACTCACGGATTCCCCCAACCTTCGGTACCAATATCCTTCCTTGAAATAGCTTGAGGCCGCGACTATATTCCGTTAATAGTTCCTGTTGCTTCACCATGATCTCGTCTTTGAGGTTTTCTTCACGAAGTGCTTCAACTTGACTTGCTTTGATGTCCTCTACTAGACTTGATATCACGTTGTTATCCTAGTTTAATCTAGTTGATAAATAATCAATCAAGTAATCACGCAACACACTAATAATCAAGAGATATATAAATCAAAGTAACATACCAATCCCTTGAATAAACAATGAAACCCTTGAGTGTTCTTGATACCCTTTGAGTACAGAGAAAACTTACTACCTCACTATATGATTATGAAAGTAATTGTGAGGATTCTAACCTAAAAACCTATTAACTAAAACATTAAATACCCAGGCTTTTAGGCCTAATGGGCTTATGGGCTTGAGGCCCAATAGTAACTAAACTATTAGCTTATTACACAATTAACCCTCTAATTTTAACTTTAGCACAATTGCAGTTTAAACCCTGAACTTTAACTTTAATCTTGAATACAATTATTTGATCCAACAATCTCCCCCTTTGGATTCAAGATTAAAAAAAATTTGCAATTGTCTTCGGGTCTTCTCTTTTCTTCAGATATGACGTTGATAGCTTCAAAACTTCAAAACTTCAAATCTTTGAAAATCTTCAGCAATCTTCAGATTATATTCTCCTTCTTTGATAATTCTCCCTTTTTGTATCTTCTCCCCCTTTTTGATGAATGGTGAGAATCTTCATCATCAAAACTTTGCAAAACAATCTCCCCCTTTTCAAGACAATCTCCCCCATTGTGTATGATTACGTAAGCACAATCTTCATCATTAACGAGCCCTGTATGGAAATAAGAGTAGTCTTCCCAGATGGAAAGAGTGATTATTTCAATCTTTTCAGATTAAAATAGAAAGTAGTAACCATTCGAATCTTTTCAAATTCAAACAGTTTAATAGGTGTAACCCTGAATCAACTAATGACTCAGTTAGAATGCTTGTCAGTAACACAAAGTCACTGAGTAACACAAAGTTATTATATAAGGAGCTGGTTTGATGTAGACTCCCCAGGTCTTCCATTCAATCATCGAATAACACATGGTTATCTATGAACGTTCTGACAGAAAACAAATTTCTGTGTGCTCGTGCATGTGTATGAAAAAATTAAGCACAGATGTTTGCTTTTCATTTTAGGCTCAAAGTATGTAAACTTGTTGAGACAGCAACAAATTATACAAAGACTCAATGTGCATGAGAAAGGGTTCGAAGGTGGGGCAACTTTCCTTCTTTTTCAATATTAGTATCTTCCAAATGAAGAACCAATAGCATATGTGCTGCTTCCCCAGAAAATGTGAAACATTCTCTTTTTGAGAAAAGAATGAGTAGCTGGTGGGGTTGTATGCAAGAGATGGCATGGGCTAGGTGCCTTTTTCAATGATGGTCACCAAAGAATGTGAACCAATCAGATTATGTGGCTGCCCGGCTCAGAAAGAAGTTTGGTGCAGAGTTTAATATTCTTTTACTCTGTTCTCTTACCCTCTTTCTTTTAATGCTCACGTCTAACCAATCTCTCTTTTTCATTTTACCTCTTCACACTCCATCACTCAATTCTTTTGACCCTTCTCCCCTCAATCACTCAGGGAATACTTCCTGGGTAGGAAACACTGGTTATCGTGAATCCATGGAAGTTCTGTTAAGTTCTCACACTGAATCCCATGAATTTTCCTAAAAGAACATGTTGTTCAACAGGCGTTTTGTACATGTAAGCACAAATACCACTTGTTACATGAAGAATAAAATTTTTGGAGAAGTCAAAACAGTTGAGTTTGACGATGCAATTCTCCCCCTCAAACTAAAAGAGTTTGACAATTAAGCTCATATCATTTTATCATGAAGAATAATATTTTGGAGAATAAAAAACGAATATTGTTTATATGAACAATATATAAACATATTTTCAATGAAAGCACATGAAATAACGTTTGATTCGATCAACAGTTAATACAAAGAACGTGAGTATTACCATAGAAAGATTTTACTTTTGATACATGGTAATAACAAAGTCAAATAGAATGTGCTGAACCGTTATGTGTATGAATACTTGACAAAGTATATTGACAAGATAAAACACAAGTATTTATCTTTAAGAACACACGGTCAGATAAGCATTTAAGTATCCAAAAATCTGTTAGTATCACAGATATTCTCCCCCTTAACTGAAAGATTTTTTTTTTTTTTAAATAAAGCAGAAAAAATAAATAAAGCACTGAAGTGCGGGTTCTAATCTGATGTGATTAGAAGCCATAGTCCGTTGAGGTACGGGTTCTAAGCTGATTTACTTAAAAGCCATTCTTTTTGACAATGAAGTCCGGGTTTTGAACTGTTTTGTTCAAAAGCCATTGTTCTTTCCCCCCTTAAACATTGGGTGCCTGCAACACAGATTTAGCTTTTGGTACCCACTGGTATTTGGGTCCTAATGGGTTAGTTGCAGTTCTTGTGGGAGATATGAAATAAGAACCATACCAGTTATTCACATAATCTTTTCTTACAAAATCATTTGAGCCACAGTAGGAACAACTAATTTTCTTTTGTGCTAACCTGATCAATTGATTGATTGTGTAAACCAGATCAGGTTTGCCAAAAGTTTTACCTTTTGATGCATTGTTCCATTTTGCATTTGATGTATGCACAAATGATTTTTCTTTCTTATTTTCCTCCGAGGATCCTTTAACTTTCCAGATCCAGTTTCCTCTTTATTTCTCATCATGCCTTCTCCAGAAGCTTTTCTTTTGAGACTTAGTCTTCTTGAAGTTACCTGAACCATCAATATTTTTGTCATAGAAAAGGTTAGAAGGACGAATATGATTAGTAGATTTAGAAGTAAGACTATCATCTGAATCACAGAAAGGATTATAGAAAACATTTGAAAAATGTGAACTTGAAGTTGTTTTTAATGGACTATCTGAATCAGCTAGATCATCTCTTGGTGATTGAGCTATTGACTCTGGCGTCTTGTGCTCAGTCAGCTTCACCTTGAATACGATCTCTTCAAGTTCTTTTATCTTTGAAGACAAACTGTTTCTTTCCTTTTCAATCAGATCAAACTTCTTATGCAACTCAGATTTTGCATTCTTCTCCTTCATGATGTTTGTTGATAGCTCAGATAGCTTTCCTGTCAGCTTGGCTATCTCGGTCTCAAATATTATCTTTTCTTCAGAAAAATCTATATTTGTATCCTTCAGCTCAGCTTTCTTCTTCTCATTCTCAGCCTTTTCTCTCTCTAGAATGATAACCTTCTCAAAGTCTGAAACTTGTTGAGAAAGCTTAACACATCTAAGCTCTAATGATTTCTTTTCTTCAAATGATTTCCTGGAGAAATCAGAGAATTTCTTGGCAAATTCTTTTCTTTCTTTCTCAATCTTCAACATCTCATCTTGAGCTAATGTATTGTCTCTGTCTTGGGTTGCCTTTTCTTTCAGCTTATTAATCTCAACCTCAAGACTGAGAACTTTATCTTTAAACTTATCTCTGTCCGCACAGAGTTGAGAATTTATCTGTCTTAGTCCTGTACTAGTATCTCTTGCAACACTTGTACTTCTTCTAAGCTCCTCAAGCTCTCTTTGCATTGCATCCTTCTTAGACCATGTAGAGCTTGACTCAGATCTTTTCAACTTTACTTGAAGATCGAAGATCTCTTTTTCTTTAGACTCAATTATTCCTGCAAAGTCAATTAAAGAATCAGAATCTTTTGAATTTTCTTTTAAAGCATTGATCTGAATAAGAAGAGATGAGTTCTGAATCTGTAAAGCCTTGTTCTCAGCTTTGAGCATTTTGTCCTCTTTGTCATACTCATCAATCATGCGAGATGATGTTGATAACCGTCCAACAAGTTGTTTAGCCTTTGCTTTTACTTCAGAATGTGTCATCTTTTCAAAATCAAGGTTGTAACCTTCAGACATCATTAGCTGATTCGACATCCTAGCAATGGTTAGTATTTAAACTTATCTGTACCAAGACAACCAACTAGATGAGATCGTTAGAATCAAAATGAAAACCACACTAAAAAATTTTCAGAAAAATAAATTCCCGAAAATAATTAAATGCAGTCCTTTCAATCAGTATAAAGCTTCAAATAATACTGAACAAAAAGAAAATGTTGATCTCGAACAGAACTTTTAGAGGCCCTGTTACAGTTTGCAAAAAAAAATGTCTAGGTCTGGAAAATGTGCTTCGACCGATAATGTTGTTCGACCGGTAAAAGTGCTTCGACCGGTAGAGATCTGCGTGAGTACCGGGCGACCGGGGTGGTGTGAGGACCGGTATCGGGTTCGACCGGGAAGTTGCTTCAACCGGTAAGACTTTCGACCGGGAGCTTGTAATGACCGGTATTGGAGAAGACCGATAAAAATATTCGACCAATAAAAGTGTTCGACCGGGAGGTTGTAAGACCGGTAAACCACTTCGACCGGTATTGATTCGATCGGTATTGATTCGACCGGACAAGGTATCGACCGAGGTGGTCTGTGAGTATACCGGGCGATCGGACTATTTGACCGGTGTCCTGATTTGACCGATATTATGCGTTAGACCGGGACGTTCTTAGTCTACCTAGAACGATGATGAACCCAGAAAATTAACCCAGAAAACAAGTCGATAGCACAAAATCAAATTCAGAAATCAGACTTTCGATAGCACAAAATCAAATTCAGAAATCAGACTTTGGTATCCACTAGCATGCATCGATCACCACATAATCAAAGTTAAAGATTAAATTCAACTTTCCAACCTCAATTTTAAGAGCACAATATCGATATTCATGCAAACCCAGAAAACACAAAATCAATAAATTCAATCACTTGATGATCTATAATGCGATTAATCAATCAGATAGCATTCAGAAGCATGAACCTCAACTAATCAGATCAACTTTAAACCAATAAACACAATAATTCATGAATAGTGATTTTCGATGAACAGTGATTTTCGATGAACAATGATTTTCGATGAACAGTGATTTTCGATGAATAGTAATCTCAAAAAAAAATTGATTCTTTTAGGCTCTGATACCACTTGTTATCCTAGTTTAATCTAGTTGATAAATAATCAATCAAGTAATCAAGCAACACACTAATAATCAAGAGATATATAAATCAGAGTAACATACCAATCCCTTGAATAAACAATGAAACCCTTGAGTGTTCTTGATACCCTTTGAGTACAGAGAAAACTTACTACCTCACTATATGATTATGAAAGTAATTGTGAGGATTCTAACCTAAAAACCTATTAACTAAAACATTAAATACCCAGGCTTTTAGGCCTAATGGGCTTATGGGCTTGAGGCCCAATAGTAACTAAACTATTAGCTTATTACACAATTAACCCTCTAACTTTAACTTTAGCACAATTGCAGTTTAAACCCTGAACTTTAACTTTAATCTTGAATAAAATTATTTGATCCAACACACGTCAATTCTAGCAAGGACTACTTTGGCTTCGCTCCCGTAGTTCTTTCGGATCAATGCATCTGCCACCATATTGTCTTTACCGGGGTGGTAAAGCAACATCCAATCATAATCCTTCAAAAGCTCCAACCACCTCCTTTATCGTATGTTGAGGTCCTTTTGATCAAATATGTACTTCAAGCTTTTGTGGTCGGTGAATAGGGTACACTTCGTCCCCATAGAGGTAGGGTCGCCATAGCTTCAAAGCAAATACCACCGCCGCTAGCTCCAAGTCATATGTAGGGTAATTCTTCTCGTGGTCTTTGAGTTATCACGACACATATGCTATCACCTTTCCCCTTTGCATTAGGACACACCAAAGACCCAATTTGGAGGCGTCACTATAAACCACGAAGTCGTCCGATCCTTCGGGTAAGGATAGGATTGGTGCCTCACACAGTTTCCTTTGATGAGTCCAAAAGGCTTTCTCTTGAGTCTCAGTCCATAAGAACTTAACGTTCTTCCTTGTCAACGATGTGAGTGAAGAGGCGATCTTCGAAAAGTTTTGAATAAACCGTCGGTAGTAGTCGGCCAAACCCAAGAAGCTTCTTATCTCCGTTGGACTCGTCGACGGTTCCCAATTCATCATCGCTTCAATTTTTGCCGGGTCTACTTTCACCCCGTCCTTTGATACCACATGTCTTAAGAACTGAACCTCTTGCAACCAAAATTTGCATTTTGAGAAATTCGCGAACAGTTTCTCTTTCCGAAGGATCTCCAAAACTTCCAACAAATGTTGACGGTGCTCAGCCTCGTCCCGTGAGTAGATCAGAATATCGTCGATGAAGACTATAATAGATTTGTCCAAGAAAGGTCGACACACTCGATTCATCAAATCCATAAATACGGTCGGCAAGTTTTTTAACCCAAAAGGCATAACTAGGAACTTGTAATGGTCGTATCTCGTTCGAAACACCGTCTTCGGAATGTCTCTCTCCTTCACCCTCACTTGATGATAAGCGAACCGCAAGTCTATTTTAGAGAAGCATCCCGCTCCTTGCAGTTGATCGAAGAGGTCGTCAATTCGAGGAAGTGGATATTTTTTCTTCACCGTAACTTTGTTTAGCTCAAGGTAGTCGATACACATCCGCATTGACCCCTCCTTCTTTTTCACAAACAAAACTGGAGCTCCCCACGGTGACGAGCTCGGTCGTATGAATCCTTTCTCGAGAAGTTCTTGTAGTTGGGTCATCATTTCTTGCATCTCCGTCGGGGCTAGACGATAAGGGGCACGGGCGATTGGGGCGGCACCCAGAGTGATTTCAATATGGAACTCCACTTGGCGCTCCGGTGGTAGCCCCGGTAGATCTTCTGGGAATACGTCTAGGTATTCACACACCACATTCACATCTTCAATCTTCTTCTTTCCGAGCTTTGCATCGATAACGTAAGCCAAGTAAGAAGTGCACCTCTTGGCTAGGCTCTTTCGCGCTTTGAGGGACGATCATGTTGGCCCTTCGATTCTTCTCCCCGTAGGCTATCACCTCTCTCCCCCCTTCGATAACGGTACTTTAATCATCTTCTTGGAACAAAATATACCGGCGTCGTGCTTAGCTAGCCAATCCATGCCTATGATCACATTGAATCCCTCAATGTCTTCCGGTAGTAAGTCTACCATGAAGGAATCCCCATCTAAGTCTAAGGTACACCCACCTAAACGTTCCCAGATCAACATATGATCCCCATTGGCTACTTCTAATACTAGTGCATCGCTCAACGGACTAATAGGAGTAGTGAAATTCTTGCAAAAAGTGGTAGATACAAACGAACGGTTCGCACCGGAATCAAACAAAACACGAGCATGTAGAGAGTTTACTAGGAACGTACCCGACACGACATCCGCCGTCACTATCTCTTCCTCCGCCGTCATTTGGAAGGCCTGACTTGGCGCCTTCGGTGGAATCTCCTTCTTTGGTACAATCCCGCTTGAAGTCCCTTGGTGTCCTCTCACTAGCTTAGGACAATCTCTCTTGATGTGCCCCGGCTCCCGACACTCAAAACAAATCAGCCCCCGGGAGGGGCAATCTCGGCTCACATGATCCTTGCTTTCGCACTTGAAGCAATCAGTAGTGTTTGGGAATAGTATCGGATTACAAGGCCCGAAATGCTTACTCCTACACTTGAGGCACCACCTCTCCTCACGCCGTGGCTCCACGTTCCACCTCCCGTTGAAGGTTTTAGATGGTCGTGCGGGCCCGGTCGGCTTTTCCCATTTTCGCTTCTCTCCTTGTTGACTTCTCTCTTCTCTTCCTTGGATGATGTCGTCCTCTACCAGTTGGGACTCCTCTATAACATCTTGCAATGTAGTCACCCGGGCGTTCCTTACTCCCGTCTTCATTTCCACAGGCAAGTCCCTCAAATACGCCTTTATCTTTGACTTTTCATCAACGGCCAGATGCTCAACCAGATTAAGCTTCTCCACAAACTGCTTCGCATAATCGGCAATGGATAGATTACCCTTCTTCAGGTTCCGGAACTCCTCTTCAATCTTGTCAAGAGCTCTCTCATTACAGTACTTGTCCATCACTTTCTTCTTGAAGGTTGGCCAAGTGAGCTTGGCCAAAACCCCTGCAGTGAGTGCATTTCAGGTAATGTTCCACCAACTTAAAGCTTCTCCTCTAAATAACTGAGATGCGAACTTGACTCTTTGGGTGTCGTCGCATTTGCTTGATTCGAAAGCCATTTCCACTTCCTGTATCCAGTTCATGCAGACCACTGGATTAGTTGTCCCGGAGAATTATGGGGGCTTGCTACATAGAAAGGTCTTGTAGGAGCAACCCCCTTCCTTCCGTCTTTCAGCCCTCACCGCTTGTTCTTCGGTTCCAATCGCGTTACCTGTACCACCTGACCTGATCACTGCATTTTTTGCCACGGTCTCGTGTCTTCGATTGCTTACATCCTGGTCCTCTAACACCTTCATGAGCTTCTCATCTCGCTTGTCCATCGCAGAGTTCATCATCTGCATGATACTGGCCAATAAGACCGATTAGGGATCCACTTCTTGAATCACTGGGTTTTCGGTCTCTAGGTTCACTCGAGGAACCTCATTAACAATTCCCTCCAACATAGTGGGGATCGGCAGAATAACTTGATCTACCGTTGGGTTTGCTCTTCTCGACGTTTCCGGGGCGGTTACACTTGCTTCATTAGCATCTTCGGGAGCCCCGACCCGACTCCTTGTGTTTACCATTGTGAACTGTCACACACGATAAGGATCATACCGGTTAATTCTTTTAAAATATAATCGGTTTGGTATGTACTACTACAAGGATCAGTCATCATAATAACAATTTCAAGCACGCTCACGTATTTATAAATTCATAATAGCACTGGCCAAGTGAAATCGTGAACGTACATTACATAAGAATTTTGTTACCATCATCACAATTTCCTTAATCAATGTATTTCCGTAGTCCTAATACTCTCCCCACCAAGGAATGCTCTACCCGTATGGACAGTGATACTATAGGAATAAATAGCTTAAGTCTAGGTATACTAAAGTCGACACTTAGTTCACTTAAACTAAACCTCTTATACTAACTTGTAACACCCAAAAAATTTGGACAAACAAAAATTTCCGGAAAAGGAAATGTGGTATATAAAATGATGCCAAAGCACGAGCTTTTCCCAAAAAGGGAACAATACACGCCTGTTAAAATTACAAGTTTGTAATGATAAGGAGATGAGGGATAACAACCCTTTAATCTAATTCCTAACTAGAAAAGAGATTACGAAAAGTTGTTATCTAAGTCCCAAAAATAATGAACATATTCTATTGGCGTCCCAAAATGCTCCCAAGCTCTCAATTAAGGCTCACTACACCTTCTTAGTTATCGCGCCGCTAGAACCTGAGATACACATCAAACTAATCAAGTGTTAGGCCAAACGAGCCTACTGAGTTGAACAATAGCATAGCAAAAATATTCAAGAATTTATAAACAATGAGAACAATAAAGGAATTAATGGGGGAGACCCATCACACCAACGAGTTTCACCTCAAGAGCCGATGTAACTTGATGTTCACTCACATGAGCAACATCCCGAAGGCTCGACACAATTGAAAACTACCTCCAAGGCATTATTCCAAAGGGCGGAGGTCTAGGCACATATCATCATGGTGGCGCCCAAAACTACATCCTCCTAGTACCTACACGTGATTCATCCAATAATCCAATCCACATTTTATACATTTTACTCCAAGCAAAATACATATAAAAGTTCCATATAGTTCCAAACCTCATTTTAGGTCAAAACCCTAAATCATGTAAAACTCCATATAAAATTCCTCAAACATGTATTTCTCATGAATATAACTTAATATTCACCAACAAAATAATATCATTATATTCTCATCAAAAGGTTAACAACCAAGCCCTCAATATTTGTCAATATAACAGGTTCATCCCTACCATGTCAAAATGATCAATATGATAGAAAGAACATGAAATGATGATGGAAAGCATATAAAGATATGTATCTCATTTAAAAAAAATAGTTAGAAAACTCACCAGCTGGGTTTTTAGGAAGAACCCTAGAAATCCAACAAGTCTTGAAGATGTGGTCGAAAATGAGGAAGCTTGATCCACACTAGGGGTGTTCGCGGTCCGGTTTGGGCGGTTTAACCCCTCAAACCACAAACCAAACTGCTAGTGGCGGTTTGGTAATTTTTCAAACCGAGCGGTTTGACATCAAGTGCTCAAACCGGTCAAGTCGGACCGCGGTTTAGGCGGTTTGGTCGACCGGTTTAGGCGGTTTTGGGCCTTTTAGTGGGCTTTAAAGTTTAAACATAAAAGACATATAAAATTTTGAATTTTGAAAATTCATTACTTGAGTCCATTTGAAATAAATAAAGTTCACAACCATGTTAACAAAGTCCACAAAAGTTAACAAAATTCCCAAGACAAAACACAAAAAAACTAATAATATGCAAAGTGCAAATAAAATCTACGGCTTCACTTCTTCATTTTTCGTTCTTTGAATTCCACAATCGATATTCCATAAAGATGTCAACCTTGTATCAAGCAACAATCTGTAAAAACAAAAGACATTATATAAATTAGAAATAAAAAAGATTGCATTAATCTAACGTGTAGAAGAAGAAGTAGAGAACTAATTAAAATTACATTACGTCTAATCGTCTATGAGTTATCCAACAACTTTCTAATCATTACTCCCAACTTCAGTTGGTGCTTCGGTTGATTTATCTACAAAATTAAAAAATAAATTAGATTATTAGATAAAGAACATAAATGAAAATAAAGTTATCTAAAATTGAAGTAATGTAAAATACTAAAATTAATTTAAATTGATTACCTGGTTCTAACCCCCATAGAATCCATCTCTTCCAAAATTGAAGTCAAATCTAACGGAAAATTCGTCGATCTCAACCAATTTTGACAACAAATCAAAGCTTCAACCATGGAAGGATTTAGTGAACTCCGAAAGCTATCAAGAACTCTCCCTCCGGTGCTAAAAGCAGACTCTGAAGCCACTGTTGAAACTTGGACAGCAAGAACATCTCGAGCCAATGCTGACAAAATATGATACTTTGATGATGCCACTTTCCACCATTCTAAAACTTCAAAGTTCTTGTTTTTCCTATCTTCATTGTGTTCACCTAGATACCTTTCAAGTTCATTTTGCATGTCCAGAGAATCATCTTCATTACATTCTTTGTGAAACTCAGATTCAAACATCTTGACCGAATATTCATCATCAGAGTCTACCATCGGCACATGCTCTTGTGCTTGATTACCACTATCTGCTTGATGCTCCACTTTAAGCTCACTAGTATAATGGACTACTAACTTTGAAAGACAATTTTTTATGGAATCCGTGATAATGGTAACTTCATCCTCACCATAAAGTTGTCTCAAACAAAATGTAACGTATTTCAACTTGTATCTCGGATCAAGTACAATATCCACATAAAGAATCAAACTTTGTTTATGCGTGGTCCCCCAATAAGTATCAAATTTCTTCTTCATCCTTGAAGCCATTTCTTTCAAGTTCTTTTTGTCACTTGAACACCATTTATTAATCAACCCATGAACTAGCGACAACTCGTGAAAATAAACATTTGAAGTAACGTACAAAGAAGCACTAAACTTCAAAGTGGCATCATAGAAAACCTTCAAAAACTTACAAAAGGTAGCACACATCTCCCAATCCCTAGACGTTGGTGGCCCAAGCGGTTTTTTTCCATTTCTATCGTCTTCAATAAAATATTGAGTGAAGTAAACATCCTCTTCTTCTAATAACTTAAAAGCCTCCACATATTTCGAAGCATGATCTAACATCAAGTAGGTGGAGTTCCACCTAGTAGGCACATCCAAACAAACAAGAGCTCTCTCCTCTTTACATGTATTCTTTACACAACTTTTAAATATTGCTAGCCTAGCGGGGGAAGATCTAACATATCTAACTGCATTACGAACAACATATATAGAATTGTCCATTTCTTTCAATCCATCACCCACAATTAAGTTTAGTATATGAGTTGAACATCTAACATGCAAGAATTCACCATCACAAACGGCAGTCTTCCAAATTTGTAATCTTTTTTTGATATGTTGAACGGCCCCATTGTTAGAAGAAGCATTATCAACAGTAATGGTGAACACCCTCTCAATACCCCATTGTCTTAAACATGACTCAATTACTTTTCCTATTGTCTCTCCTTTATGGTTAGACACTTGACAAAAGTTCAAGATCCTCTTTTGAATTTTCCAATCAGAGTCTATGAAGTGGGCTGTCAAAACCATATATACAACATTCTGAATAGAAGTCCAAGTATCCGTGGTTAGTGAAACTCTTTGTGAATTCCGAACAAAAAAGGACCTCAATATTTTCTTTTCATCATTATAGAGATTCATAATATCCCTACTTATTGTAATGCGCGATGGAAGTTCAAATTTCGGACATGCAACACTACAAAATGATTTGAACCCCTCTACTTCAACAAATCTAAAAGGCAACTCATCAATCACAATCATTTTTGCACAAGCTTCTCGACATGCTTTTTGACTAAACCCCACAGATTGAAGACTACCACTTTCGTTCACGTTATTCTTTTGAAAAGACAAAACTTTTTGCTTCTTCTCCTCTAATCTAAATGGATACTTTTTACATTGATGGTTGAGGTGGTTCCAAAGGGTACTAGTTACATTTTTTTTTCTTATCACTTGCATAATCTTTACCACAATAATTACACACAGCCCTTGGGTCAATTGGGTTAGTCTCATTTCTCGTAAAATGGTCCCATACTCCAGAACATTGTCTACTCTTTTTTTTGTCATTGGCTTTAGGTGGCAAAGGAGGTTTAGAAGCACCGGTTGAGGTTGAGTCGATACTTTGAGTTTGAGAGGGTATTTCCATCTAAAACAAATAAACACACATAATCACATAATCACATAACTATAAAGATTACATATGAATGTTACTTATTCACAATTTATGGAAATAACCCCAATATCTAGCAAAAAAGGATACAAAAGTAACAAAACTATAATCACATAACTACAAAAGATTCTTTGAACTTTGAAGTAACACAGATACAATATCTAGCAAAAAATGGTCAAAAAGTGAAAGCAAGGATGAAGTGACGAACTATAATCAGTTAATCACATAACTATGGAAATTTCTTAATTACAAAAAATGGCCAAAAAGTCAAAAAGATTCTAATCATCTATGAAAGCAAGAACTAAAAAGAGGAAAAAAGCAAAAAAATGGTCAAAAAGTGAAAGCAAGGAGCCAAGGATGAAGTGACGAACTAATGAACTATAATCACATAACTATGGAAATTTCTTAATTACAAAAAATGGTCAAAAAGTAAAAAAGATTCTAATCATCTATGAAAGCAAGAACTAAAAAGAGGAAAACAAAGTGACGAACCTTGAAGAGTTGATGTTGAAGCACAGAAGCTGTTAACTTTGATTTTGGAGAAGCTCGATTTTGAACAGAAGCTCGATTTTGAAGTCCATTCGTAATCCAGTCGTACGTGAACACTCGGTTTTGAACAAAAAAGTAACGAACCTTGAAGTCCAGCCGTACGTGAACACAGAACAGAAGCTCGATTTTGATTTTTTGAAGAACAGTCCAGTCGATTTTGTAGAACAGTCGATTTTGATTTTGGAGAATGGAGAAGTGAGAAGTCGTCGATTGGAATGATGGAATCTGATAAAATGAATTAGGAATTTCAATGTTTTGGACTTTTGGGCTAGATTATTAACTATGTTGGGCTTTTTTATATATTTAAGCTAAAATTAAAGTGGACATCTTTTGGGCCTTTTCAATGTATAATAAAGATGTATATAAAAAATAAATAAAATATATATATATATATATATATATATATATATATATTTGGGCGGTCGGTTTGGTCCAAACCGCCTAAAAAATCCTCCAAACCGCAGACCAGACCGGACCGCCCGGTTTGGCGATTTTTCAAACCGGACCGGACCGCCAGACCGCCTAAACCGCCAAAAATGGTCCGGTCTGACTTGGTTCGACCGGTTTGAGCGGTCCAACGGTTTTTTTGAACATCCCTAATCCACACAATAAATACTCCAACTCTTTAGGAGAGTATCTTTAAATACTTTATTCAAACCAAATTTAAAGAACTCAAATAAATGCTTGGAAGGGGAGGTATTAATGGGAGGAATTCAAGAGGGTTTTTGGGGGTGGATGTCGATAGAGAGAGAGAGAGAAAGAGAAGGAGGAATATAAATGAGATTTAATTGTGTGGTTCCCAAAAATCAAGGAGGGGGATTGGGTTTTAAAAAAAGTAAGATTTAAAAAAAAAGGAAGAAAGAGTCGGGTCAGTTTCTCGTGGCTTCAACTCACGACCAACCCACGGCGAGCACTGCCCATCCCCACAAAGTGGTTTCTCTCATTTGATGGCATCAACTAACGTGGCTTAGTCGTTGGTTCACAAGCACAACCCACGTGGTCAGCCACGTGGGTCCATTTGACTACACCAAATCCACATTTTACACATCTAGTCCTCGGGTTATTAAAACAATTAGTAGATGACTCCTAATAATATAAGGTTTTTACTATAGCTACCCTTAAATTCCATAATTTACCAATAATTTGTTTAATTAATATTATGACTTAAACCTTCATTTATTATTTAAGCTTTTTAACAAATAAAGAAAATTAGATTTTTAAATAGATGATCATGACACAACTAACATATGACTAGAATAAAAATTACCTAAGATTTTCGAGTGTTACCTTCATGAACCAATTTCATGAACTTAACCAATGAAATCAACGGTTTCCACGGTTTGCAAAATTAAAATGGTTTCCATTTGAAAACCACGTTAAATAATACAAGCCTTACAAACTCATCTAAGTCATCATTTGTTCTATCAACAGTTACATCTGAATTAGAGGTTACAAATTGATGAAAAAGGAAATGAAATAAATGAAGGGCAATATAGGATGAAACAATCATTTATTTTTGGAAACTAATAATCATCCAATTTACAATCCCAAAATAGTACGTCGATCTAAACAATATTTTTGTTAAACTTCATAGGTGAAAATAATGATTTTTGTTAAAAGTTTATAGTCTTGTTTCGTCAATGAACTTTGGTTGCTCCAAAATTTTTACCAAAGTTTATAGGTGAAACCAGAAAATAACAATATTAGTAGATGGTTCATATGTGAAATTTGAGTAATGTTTCATAAGTGATCAAAATAAGAAACCAAAAAGCGACAATACTCGGAGATGTTTCATATTGTGAAATTTAAATAAATGTTTTCGAATGTGAAACACAATAAGAAATCAAATAGTGAGAATTTTTATAGGGTTTCCTATGTGAATTTTAATTAAGGTTTTGATGGTAATTTGTTTCAAAATTGCAAGTAAAATGATATAATTAAGAAATGACATATCAATAGGAGTAAATGATGAAAATCTCCTCGTTTATATGGTTTGTAATATTTAGACTATTTGCAAGGGGAATATAGAAGAAAGTTTGGAATTATGTTTTAAAATGTTTGATGTGCATTATAATTTTCTTTTTTTTTTTATATTCAAGACCTTACTTTATATAAAGTATTGTCTTTGTCCCAAAATACATGTCCATATTAAAACAGACATAATCTTAAAAATGTATAATTATTATATTTTTAATTAACTTGATGACACTTTTACCCTAATATATGGAGTAATAAATTTCTTCATCTTATAATTAATGATAGAATTAAAAAATAAGCATTTTTTTTGTACAAGAACAACTTAGTTTGATACAAACTAAAATAGAAAAGTGAACTTTTATTTTGGAACAGAGAAAGAAATATTATTTAATTCTGACTTTTTTTTAAACATAAATTGCGCACTTGATAGAGTCAACTTAGATCTTAAAATGCATCACTCAAATGCATTTTAAATATTTGAGTTTTTTTTAAACTTTATTGAGTTGAAATTTTATATCTTATATCATTGTACTGGTGCACAAATAATTATTAATTTATATACGTACAATTAT
The DNA here is from genome assembly GCA_954870635.1 of Arctium minus. NCBI lineage: Eukaryota > Viridiplantae > Streptophyta > Magnoliopsida > Asterales > Asteraceae > Arctium > Arctium minus. The sequence goes on from OX941081.1 coordinate 163,342,871, forward strand.
ACTCAATTAATGGAAGATAAATGGGTGGCAAGCGAGAAATTTAAGGAGAAATATAATCGACTCTATCACCTCGAAACAAATAAGGAGGTGGCGGTGAAGGAAAGAGGCAATCAACAAGATGGATGTTGGGAGTGGAGTTGGGGATGGAGAAGGGAACCGAGGGGAAGGGAAGTAGGGGAATTAGAGGAGCTTAAGAACGCAATCATGGAGTATACGCCTATGGAAGGAGGGGAGGATCGGGCTACTTGGAGGTTGGACCCGCAAGGGGAATTCTCGGTCAAAAAATTAAGAGGCTTGATAGAGGAAAAAAAAGGGTAGCGGTAGGTGGCAATGTAGGTGAAACGACTTGGGTGAAAACTATTCCGAAGAAAATTTTAATCTTCTTGTGGAGAGCAAAACTAGGGAGAATTCCTACAATATTGGTCTTGGACAAGATGGGTATAGAGCTAGACTCCATCTTATGCCCTATATATAACAAAGAGATCGAAACGGTGAAGCACGTGCTTGTAAATAGTGAAGAGGTATAGAAGATTTGGATCCTTATGGGAAGATGGTGGAACTTAAATTTGGATTCGTTAAATACTGTCAATGAACTTCTAAGGTTTGATGGATAGTTGGAGAGTGGTACAAAATGATTGAAGAGATGGTTAGCGGGTTTTTGGTGCGCGGTATATCTCATATGGACGGGTCGAAATAAAGTGGTATTTGATAAAGTAAGTAGAGAGGCAACGGATCTGTTCTTTGAAATGCAGATAAAATCGTTCGAGTGGATAACTAGGATGGATGGGGAGCTTGCGTCGGATTGGAAGTTGTGGTTATCGGATCCCAAATTTTCATGACGATTGAGAGGGGGTTGGGTAGAAATTCGATGGCAACGTGGACCAGAAGGAATGGACGTTATGGGATGATCAAAGAGGGTCAGTTCGTGAAGGTACCAAAAGGAGAACGCCTTGACATGCTGGTAATTGGAGGTATCGAAGGGGATGTCCCACTTGGGAAAGGTTTGAAGGGGCTGTCCAAGAGGGTCGGGCCATTATCAATCGAAGATCTTGTGGGGAAGAATAAGAGTGAATCGATTGAGAGGCAATAATAGAGGTGGAGCGAGAGACGGAGCAGGTTTCTGGGTAGAAAATATGGCTTCTTGGTTGCGGTTGGATGGGTGATCTTGATAAGTGCATATTTTAACTCATTTTTATAACGAATCCCTCGCATCCCATCATGATTTTAAAGCTAATAAACTCCTTTAATCTTCGTTCCTAATTGTTTAATATCATATGCCGAAAATATGGACTTAGATGCAATAATGTATTTATTTCAAAGATCCACAAGGATATGCAAGTTTCTCAAATGTTTAATCAAATAATGCATAATTATTGAAGTTGAATGTGGGCATATTTTTCAGATGGGCCATAGGATGAGCATACAAATCAGATTTTGTTAATAATAAAATAAAAAACCCACGATTTTATTGCTCCCAATTTAATTTTCTTGTGTTTCCTTCGTTAGCCACCGGATACAAGAGGAACAAGAGCCTAGGCCCAAACATTCAATCGTGCAACTACTTTTTGCAAGGATACGGCCTTAGACGTGGTTCGATTGAAAAAGCTAGCAGCGGCGACTTCTCCGGCGAGGATAGTCGCATAAATACCTGTAACACCCCGATTTTCGGAAGGTATCATTTTAAGTTAATACCGAAACCGATATATTAGGGAAAAATAAGATAAAGGATCTTGGACTTGAATCCTAGATTTTATAGTCTAGAAAGATGAAGGATTCAATTACGAGTCCAACGGTTCTTTCCGGAGCAAAATCGTAGCTCAGACGAAAAAGTTATGACCAAAACAGTGAACGGGCAAGATTTTTGGGCGGCAGAGCTCCGCGTGGCTGAGCTCTGCGCGGCTGTAGGGGCGCAGCCACCCGCGCGGAGCCACTGTGTGCACAAAAACGAGAAATTTCGGCCCCAAACCCCATTTTTCACCCTAAACTCAAATCCTTCCCCCATTTCCCTCCAAAACCGACCCCCAAACCCCAAAATCAAACCCTAATTCATTTTTTGGGTGTCCACCTCCTAAAATCAAGTAATCCTTCTAAATCTAGCAAGCTTGGAGGTTGGAACCATAATCACCCATCTTCATCTTCTTCATCAAGATACCTAGGGTTTCATCCACCCTTGTTCTCCCTTTTGTAGATTTGGAGTTTGTGGTGTATCTTGGTAACCTAGAGGTGTGTTGGTGGAGGATTCGAGCTATTGGTTAAGGTAAACTTCTAATTCATCATCTTTGGAAAATTAGGGTTTTGGGTATAGATGAGATCTACATGTAAAGTGTTGGGGAACGATTCTTTTCGGTTGAATATCTATGTTTATGGTTGGAATCTTGTGAATCTAGGTTTTTGGAGGTTTTGGCTTTGAGGATTCAAGTTTCTTCAATGGAGCTCTACGTGGGTAAAATCTAGATTTAGCATAAATCTAGCAAGGTGAGTTCAAGTTGATTTGTGAAAACGGTATACATGCCAAAATGTTTATTTTAAAGTGTTTTGCGTCTTGCATGAAATTGCTAACTGTTGATAAGTTTGGTTATTTTGAAAGTGTTTTAACTTTATAAACTTATGTAGCACATATCTTTGGGATTTTTGAGCATTTTGTTAAATGTGTCATAAATGAATGGGTTTCAATGAATTATTGCATAAATAGGAATTTGGTCAAAAATGCACTTTTTAGTGTTTTGTCGGGATTTATGCATCATTCATGAAACGACATGTTTTGAAAAGTACTAATGTATGGGTCATTTGGTTTTGGGTCATCCCCGGCTTTGGGGAACATTTTAGACATGGGGAACCTTTTGGTTTGGGCCGAAGGCCAATTGTGATTTGAGAAACAAACTTTTGGGGAAAGATTTAATTTGGGTTATGTAACCATATGGGTTCTCGTGTTTAGCCAAACGTCTACTAAGCCGCTTGGAGCTTGATTTGTACTCGGTGGAGTCTTTGGAACATGTGTCCGGTTTTGGTAGCTCGTTAAGGAGCCTTGGAGGTATGGTGTACTTAGTTGCACCTTATTTGGGAATTTATATGTTTTGAGTGCGTTGTTATTCCTTTGACTCATGTAGCGTTTTGACCGTAATGCAATGGATCCATAGGCATAAAAGTCGGTTTTATTGTATGGGACTAAAGACTCGGTTTGAGTTGATGTCCGATATGACTAAATACTCGGTTTGAGTTGATCTCCGATATGACTAAAGACTCGGTTTGAGTGATGTCCGATATGACTAAAGACTCGGTTTGAGTTGATGTCCGATATGACTAAAGACTCGGTTTGAGTTGATGTCAGATACGACTAAAGACCTAGTTAGGGTTGATGCCAATGGTTGTTTATCCTCGGAGATACGCTTGTTTTGGGTACTGAGTCTCGCATCTATGTTTTCGGTGACATATTGTATATGGGATTTATTTACCATGATTTATGGGTTGAGTGTTATGCCCCACCCGTGTTCTGGGTGTTTTGGGATGTGAAGTGTTATTCCCGGTTTCACAATTTGGTAGTTGATTTATATACACGTTTTGAGTGAGTTTTGGGTTGCATCGTCTTATAAAGAGTGTTTGTACTAGATCGTTGTCTTCATGGGTGCATAGTGTGGGAAAATGAGTCGCTCTATTTCTAAAGTAAATTAGTTTGAAATATTTTGATTTGAAGTGATTTCCTTTCTTTTAAGGATATATTTATTCATGTTAAAACTCGTGAGCTCACTAGGCGTTAAGCCTAACCTTTTTATTTGTCGGCATGTGCATCAGGTTCCAGTTGGGGTATGGTTCTAGCGGTGCCGTGAAGAGATGGGTACTAGATTTGCACGAGGGTGAGTAGCTTGGTGAACTCTTCCGCAACTACCTTGGGAATAGCAACTTGTAATTGGGTTTAGTAACACCCGACCTTTATTTAGTCTTTATGTAAGACTCAATTCATGTTGTTGATAGTTAAATTCTAGAATCGTATTCCGAGTATGAACTTGCCGTAAGAGATTTTATCCATCTTTGAGGTATTATTGAAAATTTTAAAATAGTTGATCTTTCCAAATTTGAGGGTGTTACAAGTTGGTATCAGAGCTTAAGTTTGAGAGATTTAGGTGTTGATTTCTGATACCTAGACTCAAACTAGCGTTCTTCTAAGTATGAGAAAGTGAGATTGCACTACTAGACACTCTAAGATAAGATATTCTGAAATTGATGGAGTCACTAGAATCGGGAATCATGACGAGGGTAGCAAGGATAATCATGTACGATACGTTCATAATTGCGCCTGGCCAGCGTCGTAGTGAACTTACATGTTACATGTGTGTGCTTAAACCGCCCTTGTGTGAGGATCGATGGGGTAGTGGATGAGTTTTCGATGAGTAGTGACTCGAAGAAGTTAATGTTTATAGCGTTGTCACTTGTAGTGACAGTTAAGACATGATGAATGCCGGAAGTAGACCATTGTGGGTCGGAGTAATTGGTTGGAGTAGAACCTTAGACTTATGGAATTGACGTTATTCGAGGAGAAATTATAAGATGAACCGATGAAATATTCGAGTATTGCTTTAAGATGTTGAGTATCCGGATGACAATAGTATGAAGTTGTGGAGCGTGGTTTCGCAATGTCAAATGCCGACCAATTTCATGCACGGAAATTATTTCTAAATAAGTTTGCATAAATTGTTTCTCATATTTTCAAGGTATACAGTGAGTTACGTCACGAAGTCTTGGTAAAACATTTAGCACTCATCAGATTTTAAACCGTGAGCTTAAGCATGCATGGAATTGTTTTGTCGCATGTGATCACAATTTATGTGGAAAATCTCTCTGTCACTGTCTTGTGTGTAAAGATATTTTTTTATAGGGTGAGGTTTGTATTTTGACGTTGTGTAGGGTCTTGGACAAGCAACTACGGTTTATGACCTTAACATTGGATCTCCTCCACATATGTTGAGGCCTTAGATGAAGAGTTGTCTTCCACTATTTTAGTGTTTGAATTTTCTTGGGAATTCTAGTCTGCATGAGTCGTATGGAATTTTATGGGCATTGTTTTGCGACGTTTTGGGCACGTGCGTGTACTGTGAGTCGCGTGGGTTTTAATTTTATTGCATGTGAATTTACGAGCTTACTGGGCGTCGTGTCTCATGAAAGTTTTGCTGAAAAGGGCCACTTTATTGTACGTGGTGGTTTTAGAATTTTTTTTTTTACATTTTAGATTTGTTGTCGTCTTGTGCTTTTATGTTGGGAAATGAAAATTTTGACGCCGCTTGATTTAAGCGTTAATGAGTTTTATGAAAATTCAGTTAGATTTTATGGCATCTTATCGTACGACTTTTGCGTCGCATATATAAATTTTGGAACGTGTGTACATGCATTATTGCGGGTGTTAATTGTGGGTTTTGTTAATAAATGCTGCCCCATATGGTTTTTTTGTAGAGGTTTCAATATCATGCGTTGTGTCCTTGGGCTTTATACAAATGATAATCGTTGTACACTATTCGTATTTGGATTAAATTATATTGTTGGTGTGCATACTTCAGTTATTGATTTTACTGTTAGGAGTTGTACAAACTTTTATTGCACATGTTATAGTGCGGAAAGTTATTTTTCATATGCATGGTATAAATTGATGCATACTAGAACCATGGTAGTCTTTTTGAATATTTTGTTGCGCATCTTTTGTTGCCGTTTTATTAACGTAAGTACTGATCAAACGAGTTTTGAAAATGGTTTTATATGCGTAGTATCGGTGATCAATTTCGAAAACCTATCGAATGCACGGTAGTGTATTTTACTGCACGTTTAATTGTTATAAAACTTATGTTTTTGAGAGTTTTATAAATTTCAAATTGGCATACTGGTTGAAAAACCTTGAACTCATTAAGGCTGTAGATTTAAAACCCCTATAGTTAGAGGAGTTGCAATTAAGGGACAAGAGGAGTCCTTGGGACCTGAAGCGTCGGATGATCCGACTTGTGGTCAACCTTGAATTTGGGTTTCAGATTTTGAATCGGGTCATGCATGAATAGTTGAGGTATTAGATTTATTCTTTCTCCCAGTTAAGTAAGAGGTGATCTTTCTGTTTCGGTAAATCCCCGGGATAAAACTATGGGTGGTTGCTTGCATATGGTTAGATTTGAATTGATAGGCCGCAGGTTAACATCAAGTATGTGTCGGTGGTGTGTCTTCTTGGAAAATCTTCATAAATAAAGAAGATATTGTGATTCGTTTGTTAGAAATGTAAGATTCGAATTTAGTGACATGATAAGTGTCAACTTTGAATCATCAGTGTAAAATATGGAAGGAAATTTATGGTGGTATATCCACGGTTGAGGTGTAAATGTTTTGAACATAGGTGTCGACATTCGCTTTGAGGATAATAACCGTTGGTATGCTTCATCGTACTTTCGATTGAAACCGGTGCGTTAGCAATTTAAGTGGTAACCTTAAGCAGATTAGATGATAGAAATTAGGAATCGATCATTGGTAATTCTGTAATCAACAAGGTTTCACTGATTCGTCAACCGATGCTTGACTACACCCTGGGATTTGAGTAACCGTGGAGTTGGGGTAATCCGTTGTCTACCGATGCTGTGTCGTGCCAGTTGAGGAACGGATTGAATGTTGTGATTGGATCGAACCTAACTGGTGTTAGGAAATGTCGTCAAGGAAAGAACGATGAATCTTTTATAGTATGGATTATTGAGGAATTGGGTCAAAATGTCGAGGTAAACCTTAAGTATAAATCGATTATTGAGGAGACCTTGATGTGTCGGAATTAGAAGTATCGAAGGGATAAGTTCGCTTTGGAGTATTCTTGAGGTGATATGTGCAACCTAAGGTTGGGAGACCGTCGAGATTTTAAGGATAGGAAAGTGGTTGATAAGGACTCGATGTTCATTCAGTCAGCGATAAGATACATCGAACATTAGAATCGAGTTGTGACGATTTGTTATGAGAAAGATAGTGACAACCTTAAATGGGATGTGATCGGTTTCGTACATGGGGCAAGGTATCGTGGAGGCATTCCTTTTTGGGTAGAGAACCGATTTACCCCGCTAAGGGCGACGTTGGGTGTTTGATCGGTGCCAGATTTCGAGGACAAAATCTCTTTCAAGGTTGGGAGGATTGTAACACCCCGATTTTCGGAAGGTATCATTTCAAGTTAATACCGAAACCGATATATTAGGGAAAAATAAGATAAAGGATCTTGGACTTGAATCCTTGATTTCATAGTCTAGAAAGATGAAGGATTCAATTACGAGTCCAACGGTTCTTTCTGGAGCAAAATCAGAGCTAAAACGAAAAAGTTATGACCAAAACGGTGAACGAGCGAGATTTTTGGGCGGCAGAGCTCCGCACGGCTACAGGGCGCGACCACCCACGAGGAGTCGCTATGTGCACAAAAACGAGAAATTTCGGCCCCAAACCCCATTTTTCACCCTAAACTCAAATCCTTCCCCCATTTCTCTCCCAAACTGACCCCCAAACCCCAAAATCAAACCCTAACTCATTTTTTGGGTGTCTACCTCCTAAAATCAAGTAATCCTTCTAAATCTAGCAAGCTTGGAGGTTGGAACCATAATCTCCCATCTTCATCTTCTTCATCAAGATACCTAGGGTTTCATCCACCCTTGTTCTCCCTTTTGTAGATTTGGAGTTTGTGGTGTATCTTGGTAACCTAGAGGTGTGTTGGTGGAGGATTCAAGCTATTGGTTAAGTTAAACTTCTAATTCTTCATCTTTGGAAAATTAGGGTTTTGGGTATAGATCAGATCTTCATGTAAAGTGTTGGGGAACGATTCTTTTCGGTTGAATATCTATGTTTATGGTTGGAATCTTGTGAATCTAGGTTTTTGGAGGTTTTGGCTTTGAGGATTCAAGTTTCTTCAATGGATCTCTACGTGGGTAAAATCTAGATTTAGCATAAATCTAGCAAGGTGAGTTCAAGTTGATTTGTGAAAACGGTGTACATGCCAAAATGTTTATTTTAAAGTGTTTTGCGTCTTGCATTAAATTGCTAACTGCTGATAAGTTGGTTATTTTGAAAGTGTTTAACTTTATAAACTTATGTAGCACATATCTTTGGGATTTTTGAGCATTTTGTTAAATGTGTCATAAATGAATGGGTTTCGATGAATTATTGCATAAATAGGAATTTGGTCAAAAATGCACTTTTTAGTGTTTTGTCGGGATTTATGCATCATTCATGAAACGACATGTTTTGAAAAGTACTAATGTATGGGTCATTTGGTTTTGGATCATCCCCGACTTTGGGGAACATTTTAGACATGGGGAACCTTTTGGTTTGGGCCGAAGGCCAATTGTGATTTGAGAAACATAGTTTTGAGGAAAGATTTAATTTGGGTTATGTAACCATATGGGTTCTCGTGTTTAGCCAAACGTCTACTAAGCCGCTTGGAACTTGATTTGTACTTGGTGGAGTCTTTGGAACATGTGTCCGGTTTTGGTAGCTCGTTGAGGAGCCTTGGACGTATGGTGTACTTAGTTGCACCTTATTTAGGAATTTATATGTTCTGAGTGTGTTGTTATTCCTTTGAGTCATGTAGCGTTCTGACCGTAATGCAATGGATCCATAGGCATAAAAGTCGGTTTTATTGTATGGGACTAAAGACTCGGTTTGAGTTGATGTCCGATATGACTATAGACTCGGTTTGAGTCATATCCGATATGAGTAAAGACTCAGTTTGAGTTGATGTCCGATATGACTAAAGACTCGGTTTGAGTTGATGTCCGATATGACTAAAGACTAGGTTTGAGTTGATGTCCGATATGACTAAAGACTCGGTTTGAGTTGATGTCCGATATGATTAAAGACTCGGTTTGAGTTGATGTCAGATACGACTGAAGACCTAGTTAGGGTTGATGCCAATGGTTGTTTATCCTCGGAGATACGCTTGTTTTGGGTACTGAGTCTCGCATATATGTTTTCGGTGACATATTGTATATGGGATTTGTTGGGTCATCTAAGATTTGAAGATGACCTCTCCTTTAGTTTGTGTTTACTCTTCTGTAAATGATTGCACATCTTAGAATTAGTATGGTTCTTTGTAATAGCTTAGTTACGCATGAAAATATCGGTGAGTCGAAGACCTACCGAAATCAACATGAAAGAAGTCTACTTTGCGGATTGAGGTGAACTTCAAGGAACTAAGTCTTATCAGCCGAACCCTCTTCGGCAGCTTACCCCTGTGCCGAATCCTCTCATGTTCGGCAGAACTCTCTTCTGCCGGACCTTCAAATGTTCGGCATACCCCTTGCCACCTTTCGGCAAATCTCTTTCTTGCCGATCCTCTCTGAGTCGGCAACACCCTTTTATGTCAAAGCCTCTCGGTTTGACATAATTCACCATTCCCAATGTTCTTCGGACAATGGGAATGGAAGCTTCCTTCTCTTAGAAGATATTCTCACAAGTTCTGAAATGATGGAGACGTTCTCCAAAAGATCAGAAAAAATGACATGTACCAAATATATTTTATTGAGGTGTTGTCTTATCAAAGTACAAAAGTCTACTTTGCTTTATGATAAGTCACATCAAGATCTTATTGCTTTTGCAAGAAGACATTTGGTTCCAATACCAAGATGACAAGTGTCATTTGCATTTAATGCACATGATAGTATTTAAAGGTGAAGAACGTCTCCATTCAAGCTAACAATTTTTGAAGAGATTTCTAAGTGCTCAAGAAAAGTTGGCAACCTCCTTCTGTCTCTCTCTCTCTCTCTCTCTCTCAAGAACTTCATAGCTTTGATATTCGTATTTTCAAGTTGTGTTTAGTTTTCTAGTTTCTAAGTGAAAGATTGTTAGAATAGATTTATCTGTTCTTTTCCGCAACAATCTTATAAGTTTTCTATGTGTAATTCTTGATATTTATATCAATAAAGAATTAAAAATTAAGTAAAATTTTGTGTATTGTATTCAACCCCCCCCCCCCTTCTACAATACTTGTTTTGCTTACTTGGGACCAACAAGTGGTATCAGAGCGGTTGATTTAACTTGATAAATCAGATCCGTGATGGAATCTTCGTCAAAAGTTGATCCTTCTTCTTTTTCTTCTCAAACAGATAATGGCTCTATGGTCAAACCTCCTTGGTTTAATGCTAACAACTTTTCTCTTTGGAAAAGTAGAATGATGCTTTTCCTAGAAGAAGCTGACAGCCGTTATCTGACTGTTCTTCGTGAGGGACCTATTGTTCCTAAAGTCTGGGCTCGCTTTGAGACCCAAAAACCTCGATATGACTTAAGAGATAAAGATGTTGTTTTTGGTGATTCTGATGATTCTTCGGATGAAGAACGGACTTCTGCTACTGGGAGGTACATCCTCAAAAATCCCAGAAAATACAATGATGATGACAAGCGTCTCTTTGCTCTTGACTCTAGAGTCAGAGCCATCATTGCTCTCTCCCTCCCTGATGAGGTGTATCACTCCTTGGTGAATCTTTCTACTGCCAAGGAAATGTGGTCTACCTTATGCATTTTGTATGAGGGAACAGATGAGGTTAAAAAGAGCAAAAAGATTGCTCTTGTCAGAAAGTACGAGCTCTTTTCTCATGAAAAGGGAGAGTATCTTTCTGATTACTACAACCGTTTTAACAACCTTCTTAATGACCGTAAGCTTTTGGGTAGAGTGTATGACAATGAGGAAGTTTTATGCAAGTTTATGGATGGTCTTCCTGACTTTTGGGAAAACATCTGTACCTGCATCAAGACAACCAAGGATCTTGATCATATGTCTCTCACTGTTCTCTATGGATCTCTCTTTAACTATGAACAAACTATGATCCAAAGGAAGATTGTCATAAAAGATATAAGAAGCTTATCTATGGCTCTTATCAGTGACTCTTTCAAGAAATCTGTGTGTATTCCTAGAATAACCTATCCCTCCGATTCTGATCATAATGGTCAAGAGAAACCTAATGATCCTTCAGAAGCCTATCTTAGTGAGGCTGGTGATGAAGGTGATGAAACTTCCAGTGACCTTCATTTTTCTTCTAGAAAATCTAAGTTTGGCCGAAAATCTTCTTCTATCTCAAAACTCTCTCCCTCCGATAAAGCAAATGAGGAATGTTATGCTTGTGGCAAGAAAGGCCACTTTGCCTCTAAGTGTAGAAACAATTCTTCAGTCTCACTCTCGAAATTTTTCCTCATCTTCTTTCAAAGAGAGTACCTACCGTGCTGAAAAATACAAGGCCAAATACAAGAGAGAGAAGAAGAAAAATGAAACCTTGCTCAAAAAGGGGAAAAGGTCAAATGACTAAAACCTATGACTGGGTAGATGAACCAACCTCTGAAAGCGAGAAGGACATCTCCAACATTTTCCTTATGGCAAAAATAAATGATGTGGAAGATCCTGAAGGACATGCATCGTCCACCGCTTTAGTCTCTGCTGAGTGCTCCTCTTTTTCCTCTCAGGTACATTCCTTTCATTCTCTTATTGTTTCTGAAAAGATTGAGACCTTTGACTCCTTAACCATTGACTTCTATAGTGAAAATGATGTTAAGAAAAAGGTTTAAAATCTTTCTCCTCTCAACATCAAATGTGTCTTTCTTAACTGAAACTTTTTGATAAATCAAAGCTGAACTTGAAGATTTGAAAATCATCAATTTTCAGGTCTTGAATTTGAAAAATGGATATTGATCCTCTTTTGTTCTAAGTGTTGTTCAAGCTTCTTCTTCTTCTTCAAAACATATTTCTTTCTATGAGTCTACCGATTCTTACTTTAGTGACTTCCATTCTTGGACTCTTCTGATTTTTCCAAAGCTCTAAAATTTGGCATGTTCTTCAAGGCCAACGATTCTACTCCTCAGTTTAAAAATGAGGAGGCTCAAGGTTTAAATGATATTCTCAAGCCTATTCATAACCTTTTAAATCTTTGAATCTTGATGAGGCTACCTCTTCTACTCCTAAACCTTTAAATTTTCCTAAGAAAAATTTTCAACTTGCCTCAAAGAAGTTTTCTAACTTTTGATAAAGGAAAATCAGTAATTACTGACCTAACTTTAAAAGGAAAACTATCCTCTTCTTCCAAAAATGAACCTCTTGTTCTTCCTACAAAGTTCATTCCCAGATCTGTGCACTTGAAGAAGTTCAAATCCAAAGTATCTCTACCTTTCCTCCCCCTTCCTCTGAAAAAGAAATCTTTTGACCAAAGCCTAGCCTTTCACTTTCCACCTCTAAATCTTTCAAAGTAAATGTTAAGGGCAAAGACAAAGATCTGGGTTAGAAATCAAAGAAAGCTTTTATTTATAAAAAAATGCTATACTTGTGGTGACACCTTTCATCTAGCAAAGGTTTGTCCAAAATATTGCATCGAAAGAAAGAATCTTGATAACTCTTCTTTTTCTTCTAACCCTAAAGGACCCACTTCAAAATGGGTGCCAAAGAAATGATTTCTCTGTGATTGCAGGTGTTTGAGAATCAACAAATCTTATGAAGAAATTTTTCGTAGGATATTCTCTCTCTTCAAAGACATCTTTCCTCAAAATTGTGACCTACCTTTCTTCTCATTCTCCTAAAAAGGCTCCTATCCTTTCTAAAGGAAAATCCGTTATTGTTGACCTTCCCAACAAAAGAAAGATTACACTTTCTTCAAAAGGTAAATCTCCCATGAACTCAACGGAATTCATACCTAGAACCTTAAAAATAAAGAAGTCTAAAGGAATCTCTATCAATCCTTCTTCCTCATCTGAAAAATGAATCCTTGGACCAGTACCCCATAACCCTCACGTTCCGAACAACTATCCTATTCCTCCTCACCTTTCTAAACCTCTTAAATCCTAACCTGCTCATGGAAAGGTCTATGAGCATCATCAAAACTTGGTATCTTGATAGCTGATGCTCACGACATATGACTGGGAACAAATCTCTTCTTCTAAACTTTGTGAAAGAAAAGGGACCAACTGTAACTTTTGCTGATAACTCTCGCGGTTCCACTAAAGGTTATGGAAATCTTTCTAACGGTTCCATTACTTTTAACAAAGTTGCCTATGTGGAGGGACTGATGCATAATCTTTTAAGCATTAGTCAGCTATGTGATTTGGGTTACTATGTGATTTTCAGAGAAATTGATTGTCTCATCACTGATAAACAGTTTCACACTGTCCTATCTGGTTTTAGAAAGGATAATGTGTACGTCATCAATATGAATGACAAATCAACTGAAAATGAAAGCATCTGCTTCATTTCTGAAAACTCTGAAAAGAAGAACTAGCTCTGGCATAAACGTCTTTCTCATCTCAACTTCAAGATGTTAAATGCTCTCTCCAACAAAGAGCTTGTTGTTGGCTTGCCGAAAATTTCTTTCTCAAAAGAGAAGCTTTGTGCAGCTTGTGAGAAAGGCAAACTCACAAAATCTTCTTTCAAATCAAAACAGTGTTTCTCTATTTCTACTACTCTACAGATGCTGCATATGGATCTTTGTGGGCCTGTCAGCACACCTAGCATAGGTGGAAAAAGGTACATCCTTGTAATTATTGATGAATACACACGTTACACTTGGGTATTCTTTCTCAGGTACAAAAGTGATCAACCTGAAGAAATCATCAACTTTATCAAGAAATCTGAAGTTCTCAACGGTCAATTAGTCAGATCTATCATAAGTGACAATGGGACCGAATTCAGAAATGCTACCTTGGATGCCTTTCTATGTGACAAAGGTATTTCTCAAAACTTTGCAGCAGTAAGATCTCCACAACAAAATGGTGTTGTGGAAAGGAAGAATCATACGCTATGTGAAGCTGCAAGATCCATGCTAAGTGAATCAAATCTTCCAACCTATTTTTGGGCTGAGGCTGTCAATACAGCATGTTTCACTCAAAATAGATCTATCATTGTGAAAAGACACAACAAGACTTCCTATGGCCGAAAACCAAACATTGATTTTCTTCATGTTTTCGGCTGTCAGTGTTTTATCTTGAATGATCGAGAGCATCTTGGGAAATTTGATCCCAAGGCTGATGAAGGTATTTTTGTGGGTTATTCTCTCTCTTCTAAAGCCTACAGAGTATACAATCTAAGAAGAAAATGTATTGATGAGTCAATACATGTGAAGTTTGATGATCACAAGACGTCTTCACTATCTTGTGATGATACTGAACTTCATGAATGGATTATTTCCTATGTTGGAGACGAATATCCAAATACTCTAACTTTCGGATCTCCTTATGTACCATTCTCGGTATCTTCTTCTTCTTCCCTACATCATGGTTCGGCAGATCCCTCTCTGGCTACCGAACCCATTGCTCCTACCAAACCCACATTTCACACCGAACCTACCTAACATACCTCACCTATTCTTCATACACATCCTATACTCACCGATATTTTCACCTTCAAACACTTTCCCTGAACCTCTTCCTTCAGCTCTAAAATGGACCAAAGATCATCCGATTAATCAAATTATCGGAGATCAGCAAGCAGGTTTTCAAACTAGAAGAAGTATTGGAAACATCTGTCTCTATGTAAATTTTCTATCTGTTATCGAACCCAAGAAAATTGAAGAAGCTCTAGCTGATTCTTGTTGGGTCACTATCATGCAAGAAGAGTTGTCTAAATTCGAAAGAAACAAAGTCTGGCGACTTGTGTCTCGACCTTTCGATGGATGTCAAGAGTTCCTTTCTGAATGGGGAGCTAGCTGAAGAAGTCTATGTGAAACAACCCCCTGGCTTTGAAGATCTAGTCCATCCTGACTATGTGTACAGGTTAGACAAAGCTCTCTATGGTCTAAAGCAGGCTCCTCGTGCCTGATATGACACTCTGGATGACTTTCTCCTGAAGAACAAGTATTCAAGAGGTAAAATTGACAACACTCTGTTCATCAAGCAAACCTCAGGTAATCTTATTCTTGTTCAAATTTATGTGGATGATATCATTTTTAGTGCCACCAATGAGTCACTGTGTGATGAGTTTGCCTATCTCATGAAAAGTCAATATGAGAAAAGTATGATGGGGGAGCTCACATTTTTCTTAGGACTTCAAGTTAAACAATCTTCGGAAGGAATTTTTATAAATCAAAGTAAATACATTCGTGACCTTCTGAAAAAGTTCAATTTTGAAAACTCCTATGGCACCACCTTTGAAACTCCATGTTGATCCGGATGGTGTATCTGTGGATATCACCAGCTACCGAGGCATGATCGGCTCCCTTCTCTATCTTACTGCCAGTAGACCAGACATTATGTTTGCTACTTGCCTGTGTGCTCGTTACCAAGCCAATCCGAAAGAATCTCATTTGGCTGCGGTTAAACGCATTTTTCGGTATCTGAAAGGTACCATGAATCTGGGTATTTGGTATCCCAAAGACTCAGATTTTGATCTAATGGGGTATTCAGATTATGACTTTGCAGGATCTAAGATCGATAGGAAGAGCACCCCTGGCAGCTGTCAACTCCTTGGCGGCAAGCTTGTTAGCTGGTCCAGCAAGAAGCAGAACTCAGTCTCCACTTCTACTGTTGAGGCTGAGTATGTAGCTGCTGGAAGTTGATGTGCTCAAATCCTTTGGATGAAGAACCAACTGAGAGACTACAATCAACTGTACTCTCATATCCCGATTCTGTGTGACAACTCAAGTGCGATCGCAATCGCAAACAATCAGGTGTTGCACTCTCGTTCCAAGCACATCGACATCCGGTATCACTCCATTTGGGATCACATCTCCAAAGGTGACGTCGAACTTCACTTCATCCCTACAGATCTCCAACTGGTGGATCTCTTCACCAAGCCTCTTGACGAAGCTCGGTTCAAGTTTCTAATTGGGGAACTCGGTACGTTAAATATCGATATTTAAATATTGTTTCTTATTACAAAAAAAAAAATCGGCGGGACCGAACTACTGTTCATAGCTGCCGAAAATAAAAATAAAAAAAATAAAAAAAAAAAAAACTTTTTCCACTTTTCAAACTCTCTCTTCGGCTCCATATCCACCGAAAACTAAACCTACTACCCCCTCTCTATTTCTTTTCTTTTAATTTCCTGTTAAAAAAAAATAATAATAAAAAAAAAAAAAAAATGGGCCACTGAATTTATGAGTTTCTTCGTGTCTTGTAATTTTTCTGTGTGTCAGTGCATTTTTTTCTCTATGTGTTGGTGTCATCATCAAATAGGGGGAGAAAAATTGTTTGGTCTCTAATTGATTTGGTGATGACTCTTCTACCAACACTTAGAAAGTCATGAAGACCACGTTGAACAAGGACTCTCTCTCTCTCTTCAATCGGGCTCTCAACCCCAGGTATGATTTCTTTCATTCTCCTAATCTGAAGTAAGAAGATACTGAGGAACCATCCTTCTCCGGATCGGTGGCTCTCTCCGTGTCACTCACTTCAGTGACCCCTGATTCCCTTACCTGAGTGAAATTGGTGGCCAAAAAGAATAAATCAAAAGCCATCGATACCTCCGCAACCCCTTCTGAGACTATGCCACCGAAAAAGCCTTCGGTAGCTGCCCTCATCTCCCACCACTCTCAAAAGCGGAGGCACTTTTCTTACCCTCCTAAGTCTCCTCTAAAGAGCCTCAGGAAACCTTTTAGGGCCAAACCATCTCAACCAGTCACCGATTCTCAAAAATCCGAGGCTGTTGAATTTTTCCCTCCTAGGCCCAGGGAATCTGTCTAACCCAAAGCCACCTCCTTTGTATCATCTCAAAATGATACAATTGTAAAATCAGGGACCCCTATTATTCCCTCATCAATCGTTTCCTTGGTTGATAAGGATGACTTGGACTCCTCCCCAATCCAAGGTGCTTCTTCTCCACCTCACAACCTATCACCCGGGATTCTCAGTCCCGATGTTTCTGCACGATCCAAGGATGAATCTACTTTTCCTGAAGCAGGTTCGGAGGATCTCAAAAATCTTTCTGACTTCTTACTTTCCGACACCGTGAATTAGTTGAGGGGGAGTATGAGTTGAGGGGGAGTTTCTGACCACTCAAGCTTAAACTCTGCTGAAACTTAATTTTCGATTGACTGTGTGATCGAAGCCACATGACATTAGTTGAGGGGGAGTATGAGTTGAGGGGGAGCAACCACCCACTCAAGATCAAACAATTCCCGATATTGTCTTTTGAATATATGTATATATTTTTTCTTCTCATTCTTTATTCTTTGTATTTATTTATTCGTTTGTATAGCTATACTCATTCTTTTATTCTTTTGTAAATGTCTTTTATACTTAAAAAAAAATACAAAAAGAATGGTCTATGTGAAAAAGAACCCAAAAGAGTATGAATAAAGGTCAAAATGCATTATTCATGTTTTATCTCTTTATTTCTAAGTATGAGATGTCATCATCAAATAGGGGGAGATTGTTGGGTCATCTAAGATTTGAAGATGACCTCTCCTTTAGTTTGTGTTTACTCTTCTGTAAATGATTGCACATCTTAGAATTAGTATGGTTCTTTGTAATAGCTTAGTTACGCATGAAAATATCGGTGAGTCGAAGACCTACCGAAATCAACATGAAAGAAGTCTACTTTGCGGATTGAGGTGAACTTCAAGGAACTAAGTCTTATCAGCCGAACCCTCTTCGGCAGCTTACCCCTTGCCGAATCCTCTCATGTTCGGCAGAACTCTCTTCTGCCGGACCTTCACATGTTCGGCATACCCCTTGCTACCTTTCGGCAAATCTCTTTCTTGTCGATCCTCTCTGAGTCGGCAACACCCCTTTATGTCAAAGCCTCTCGGTTTGACATAATTCACCATTCCCAATGTTCTTCGGACAATGGGAATGGAAGCTTCCTTCTCTTAGAAGATATTCTCACAAGTTCTGAAATGATGGAGACTTTCTCCAAAAGATCAGAAAAAAGGACATGTACCAAATATATTTTATTGAGGTGTTGTCTTATCAAAGTACAAAAGTCTACTTTGCTTTATGATAAGTCACATCAAGATCTTATTGCTTTTGCAAGAATACATTTGGTATCCAATACCAAGATGACAAGTGTCATTTGCATTTAATGCACATGATGGTATTTAAAGGTGAAGAACGTCTCCATTCAAGCTAACAATTTTTGAAGAGATTTCTAAGTGCTCAAGAAAAGTTGGCAACCTCCTTCTCTCTCTCTCTCTCTCTCTCTCTCTCTCTCTCAAGAACTTCATAGCTTTGATATTCGTATTTTCAAGTTGTGTTTAGTTTTCTAGTTTCTAAGTGAAAGATTGTTAGAATAGATTTATCTGTTCTTTTCCGCAACAATCTTATAAGTTTTCTATGTGTAATTCTTGATATTTATATCAATAAAGAATTAAAAATTAAGTAAAATTTTGTGTATTGTATTCAACCCCCCCCCCCCTTCTACAATACTTGTTTTGCTTACTTGGGACCAACAGGATTTATTTACCATGATTTATGGGTTGAGT
Organism: Arctium minus; assembly: GCA_954870635.1. NCBI lineage: Eukaryota > Viridiplantae > Streptophyta > Magnoliopsida > Asterales > Asteraceae > Arctium > Arctium minus. Next base: position 163,361,242 of record OX941081.1, read on the forward strand.
GTTATGTCCCACCCGTGTTCTGGGTGTTTTGGGATGTGAAGTGTTATTCACGATTTCACAATTTGGGAGTTGATTTATATACACGTTTTGAGTGAGTTTTGGGTTGCATCGTCTTATAAAGAGTGTTTGTACTGGATCGTTGTCTTCATGGGTGCATAGTGTGGAAAAATGAGTCGCTTTATTTCTAAAGTAAATTAGTTTGAAATATTTTGATTTGAATTGATTTCCTTTCTTTTAAGGATATATTTATTCATGTTAAAACTCTTGAGCTCACTAGGCGTTAAGCCTAACCTTTTTATTTGTCGGCATGTGCGTCAGGTTCCAGTTGGGGTATGGTTCTAGCGGTGTCGTGAAGAGATGGGTACTAGATTTGCACGAGGGTGAGTAGCTTGGTGAACTCTTCCGCAACTACCTTGGGAATAGCAACTTGTAATTGGGTTTAGTAACACCCGACCTTTATTTAGTCTTTATGTAAGACTCAATTCATGTTGTTGATGGTTAAATTCTAGAATCGTGTTCCGAGTATGAACTTGTCGTAAGAGATTTTATCCATCTTTGAGGTATTATTGAAAATTTTAAATTAGTTGCTATTTCCAAATTTGAGGGTGTTACAATACCCGCCTTAAACACTGTGTTCGGCCCTTAATCCATCCGGGAGAGTTTTACTGCGGGCATAGTCGTGATCCATGTCGCGAGGGACGAAATCGTGAGCCTCTAATTTTCTTTTTTCGAGCGGTTCTTGACGTGGGGTTTATATATCGTTTGGAAACCGTTGATTAGAAAAAAATCATTCTAGAAAATTGAAGAAAGGAGAAGAAGACAACTTTGGGGAAAACTTTTGTTGGTTCAATCCATTAGGTAATTTTAGTTTTAGGTTTAATTTTTAAATTCATAGTTAGTCTTTACATTTTAGCAATGAGTTTGTAATTATTTGATTGGGATTGTGTTGAGACTTGTTGAACCTTCTCATATCATTTGATTTTCATTTATGCAATCTTTGAATTAATCGTTTATCATAGTTAGGTTGATTAATTTAAGTAGGTAACCTCATATTGTTTAACCTAATTGTGTATCGCTAAATTTAACTTTGAATCCGTAATTGTTCTTAGTTTTATCTTGGTAGTAAGCATTGCTTTAATCAATAATCGTGTTGATCAATAGTGGTGTAGGATTGCTTAATCTAGTCTAAATGGTCGGTGTCGGATCATTGGCTAGGAATGGTGTTTGTCTAAGTTTAAAGCAACCGGTAGTTGAACTCTATGTTCGTAACTAGATTAGATTAACCGGTTAGAAATCAGTCATTGAGCTTCTCGTGCTAATCGACATTCGACAAACGATGTATCGATGTGTATCGATACTCGCTCATTCTGGAATGAAATGAGAAAAATATTTTTAAGAACAAGTCTATGATACACGATCCGGTCAATGATTTAAACCCGTTGTTAATTTTTAATTATTTGTTTTCCGCTTTACTTTCATGTTTAGTTTAGTTTAGTTCTCAATCCAACCCCCCCCCCCCTATTTTTTAAATAAAGCGTAGAAGTTTGACACCGTTCACGGCGCCCAATCCCTGTGGATCCGACCCTCATTACCGCTATTGCAATTTAGGTGGTAATTTGGAGGTAAATAGGACTTTATTATTTGTCGGGTTCGACACTCGTCAGATCTCTTCCCCGTTCGAGTATGGCGCAATTGCGGTATGAAAGGTCAGGTCATGTTCCTAGTCGTTTTTTGAGCGGTCTGTCTACTCTTAGCCGTGATGGAGAGGTCGCCTGGATCCCTGCAGCTGTGTGCTGCGCACTTCGATGGATTCTCGGGAGCACATTCGGCTACTGAGGTCCAGGTCTTGCAGGAGATGCGATAGGGGAGATGGAGGTCGGATCGGCAGTTCTACCTGCTGTCCTGGAATAGTTCCAAAGGCTGCAAAAATATTTGAGATGGATGCTGTACGTGGGATGGACTGGAGATGCTCGGGGCTGTTTATTGGTTTTTTAATCTTACTCTTCAGCCTTATTTTATGATAGTGGTAGTTTGCTACTCGCAAACTCGGTTGTAGCCTATCATGTCGTGGTGTTTTCATGTTCCGTTTTTGTTTCGTTTTTGCTCCTGTCGCTTGTTCGGTTTGTAGTTTTTTGGGCCTTGTCCCGAATTCGTTGTACTCTTTTGGTTGTGGTAATCTAAGCGTATTGCCGTTCAAAAAAAAATTATACTCAATTAACATTGTTAAGTAAGAAACACGAATATGAATTGAAACAACCGTAAAACTAATAATTGAGCAAATTAATTGTATACTGAACCATTAGAAGACAACCAACCCTTTACACGTGTTAAAGGTTGGTCTAATTAAGCTTCTTTCATATTTGATTTATTCATATACAATAGATTGTATGTACATAAAACTCGAAAATTGCCCATCGACTATTTTAATAAATGTTTGAAACTAAGTTGCAGAGGTTTTTCCTTTTGCAAAGTCACTCCAAACTTTTCATTCATGTCGATCTTCAAAGGGTCCTCATCATTTGGAAGAATCCAATCAAATCGAAGAATCAAATATGCTAATACAGATTGAACGCTATTGATACCGAAAGACAAACCTGGACACATTCTCCTCCCTGCACCAAATGGTAGGAACTCAAAATCTATGCCTTTAAAATCCAATTTTGAGTTAAGAAATCTTTCGGGTTTAAATAAGAGAGGATCTTCCCAATATTTTGGATCTCGGCCAATTGCCCAAATGTTGACCAATACTTGCGCACCACGAGGGATTGTATAATTCATAACCTCGCAAGTTTGAATGGCACGGTGCGGAAGTAGGAGAGGTGCAGGAGGGTGTAATCTTAGGGTTTCTTTAATGCAAGCATTTAGATAAGACAATTTAGAAAGTTCAGATTCAACAATGGGGTCAGAGTGGATCTCGTTTCTTATCTCTTCTTGTAGTTTGAACATAACCTTCTTGTTCTTCATCAACTCAGCCATGGCCCATTCAATTGTTGAGGTTGTAGTATCAGTGCTTGCTGTAAATAGCTCCTACGAATACAAATCTAAAAATTCAAATTCCCATCTAAGTAGAAAACATGAATATTCAACCATATATATATACAAGAGAGGCTAAGAAGGACTTACCAAAGCGAGTATATTGATCTGGTCGTTTGAGAATCCATTTTCAAGTAATAGATCCAAGAAACATTGTTCTTCCGCTTTTACTGCAACCATTAATCTTCTTTCGTTAATTATACCCTCCCACGAACTACATATCTCCTTTATATTCTTCAAGTTTTCCTTCCTTAGTCCTTGAAGATCCAACCTCTCAAATATGGGGAAAAAATCACTTACATTGGGTGTAATTGCATTCGCCAATGCCTTGAAAAGTTTCTCTTTCAATCCACTTGCACTTCCCTTTTCATCTTTTAAATCAAGAAAATCTTTGCCAAAAAATATGTTGCTTAAAGTGTTAAACATTGTTGTAAAAACAACTTCCTCAATGTTCACAACTTCATCTTTCTTACTACACAAGAAATCTAACATTTCGGCCAACTTTTTCTCTCTCAATCTAGACTGGGACTCTAAGGCCTTAGTCGAGAACATATGAGTTCGACAAAGGGTTCTTAACGATTTCCAATTTTTGTCGCACTCAGCTGACCAGATAAGGGTGAAAGGCGAAAAATAACTTTGAAAGGCATTAGGAATAAAACGAGAAGAAAGAAAACGGTCTTGGGTCTTGAGAATTCCGGTGGCTGCCTCTGGAGAGGACGCAACAACAAGAAGTTGGGTACCTAAGCGGAGAGAGATAAGCGAACCATGTCTCTTAGCCAAGATGGCGGTGGAGACATGTGGGTTCTTGCCTACTTGGTGTAGATTTCCGATGATCGGCCAAGGTCGTGGCCCTGGAGGGAGGTCCTTTTCAGATTTGAAATATATTCTAACAATGAACAATAGAAAAGAGGACATAACAAGTAAAGAAAATGACATAAGAAAAGTTGTGTGATCCATTTTTGTGTGAATCACTTCGTTCATGGGAGGGGGTACTTATAAGGTTCAATTTGAACGCAACTTTGCTTGTCATGTTTTCGAAAAACTGCATTAAAAGGAAACTAACTTTGAGATGATTCATATGAACAAGTTTTCAAAATTCTTATGATGAATTAAATTAAGCTGTAAATGAACCGAACGGAAAAAAAACGAACGCTTGTTCGTGCTCGTTCGTTTAACTTAACCGAATAAACAAACGAACACGAACGTTAAAGGGACGGAATTTTTGTGTTTATGTTCATTCGTTAAGAAAATGTATTTATTCGTATTCGTTTATGTTCGTTAGTTAAAATTTTAAGTGAAGGTAAACGAACATAAATGAACAAAAAACAACCACCATTAATCATCAGTTCGTTCATAAGAAATAACATGACAAAATAAAAAACCGGATAAATTTAGGAGTGATAAAAAAGGAAATCAAAAAATTTAATTTAATTAATTATTTTACATATTAATATCATGGGTCAGGTTCAAGGAAAACCTCAAAAAAACGGAAAACTGAGGAACACTCTGGTAGCCTTTTCACCTGGACGGTATACACTTGTTCATACAGTTAAATTGTAACATGCACAAGTGCATAATGCACACGTGCATAAAACCAAAAAACAACTTAATTTACCTGTATGCACAAGTGCATACTCTCCAGATCAAGGGTTAGGGTGTTACTCAATTTTCTATTTTTTAAGGTTTTCCCTTGAACCTCCATCTTAATATCATAATATATAAATATATTTATGTATACAAACAAACGTAAACGAACGTAAATGAACGAACGAGACAATTGTTCATGTTTGTTCATTTAACTAAACAAACAAAAAAATGTGTTTATGTTCGTTTATTTATCAAATAAACGAACTTTCCACCGAACGATTCATTAAACGTTTGGTTCGTTTACAGCCCTAATTGTTCAGTAAATAACCGGTTAACTCGACATGGACGTGACAAATTAAATCATAAATTAAAAAAGTCATATCACCATTAATTAATAAAACAAATGCAAACTGAGTGATGAACTCAAAAGTCAAAACCAAAACCAAACGTCATCGGTGACAAAACCGATTGGACCTTAACAATTAATTGGGCAACAAAATATCAAGTGAATTCCAATTCGGTTTTTTTAGGACATTTTCGATATAAAATACCAAAATTTATAATATTTTTAGTGTAAAAAATATGTTATTATTGAAAGAGGATATTCTAAACATATATTTTTCTATTTTAACTAGTTGATTATATAGGTTTCTTACTATCCTTGTAATTATTAACTTCACAATTATACGGCGTATGTTTTATATTTTTGTAATAACTTTATTATCATATTATTTAAATCAAATTGCGCTCATAATTAATTCCAAATAAAATCATCTAAAACAAAATTTCATTAAATAAAAAGGTCATTTTCAATATTCGTCTAAAAATAAAATATATACGTTTTTTCAACGGTTAAGATGTGGGTTGTAAGGGTTGCAACATTTTTCAGGGTTGCAAAATATTTTTCCACTATATACATATATATATATATATGGTGTGTTTCTTTTGCAACCCAAACAATTTATACAAACTATGAAAACCACTATATTAAGAAACAATATATATATTTATGGATAATGATTATTATTTATTAATAATGATTGTGATATATATGGAAAATGTTAAGTTTACTCATTATAATCATGATTTTAAATTAGAAAACATAATAAAATCATATATTCATTAGACTTGATGAACGGCTAAGATTGGTTAGCATAGTTGTACAAATTGTTTGGGTTGCAAAAGAAACGCACCCTATATATATATTTGGTAGTTCGTTATAATTAAATATGTTATTATTTTGTAAGTTATTAAAAATTAATATTTTTTAAGAGAGAATTGTAGATTTGATCCTCGTGTTTTCATACTTTCTTTGACTACGGTCCCCATGGTGTTTATTGTGGATTTGGTCCTTGTACTATTCAATTTGTCTAGGCTATGGTCTCTCTAACTAACGTCTCCGTTAACTCCGTTAAATCAAGGACCATTTTAGTAATTTTGCCTAATTTTTGTGTTTTTATGATAAGAAACATAAAAACAATATTTTTATACACACAAACGCGGCATCAAAATAAATAAAATATGATATTATAATATAATATAATTTGGTTGTTTAAATTTAAAAAACAAATTAATTATATTAAATATGATTTAATTTTATTATTTTATTATAATGGTGGAAAAAGATATGTTTTTATTGTTTTAATGTAATTAAAATTTTAATTTAATTAAATCAGATCATAAATTTTATCTTATTTTATTTAGAGCGAATAAAATAAGATATGGTTTTATGATTTAATTTATTAAATTAAAATTTTAATTATGTTAAAGACGATTTAATTTTATTGTTCTTTTACTATCGTTGCAACAAACAAGTTTATTATCGATATTTTAACATCAAAAATCATTGAAAACCATTGATAAATTAACTCTAATTTTATCATCCTAAAAATCAGAGTTTCCAACGTTCATATTGTTTTTCAGTCAAAAACTCAAAATCAACTATTTAGATTTTAACGAAATGAAAGATCTAGTACATAATATCATCTTCGTAACTTAAAATTGAACAAATCATTTTTATAAACTTCAACCATCTTTTCATACCCAAATAGGCAAAAGTTCTAAAGCAATCAAATTAAATCATTTTTAATATGATTGATGTTTTAATTGAAACAAATCAAATCATAAAATAAAATTTTTTAATGGGTTCTAACACATTTCACAATGGGGGGCCGAAAATGTAGTTTTTTTGAATTTTTTTCCTGAGTTCGTATATACGAGGGTCAAAAGTGTAATTTTTTTGAATTTTTTAATTATGTTCATATATACGAACTAGTTTTACAAACATACACCAATTATTTTTAATTTTTTTGATTTCTAAAAATTTGTTCGTATATACGAATCACTTTTATTAAAGTATGGTCTATTTTTCTAAAAAATAGGAGACATTAACTATGAGGTAAACTGATTTTCCATAAAATAACTATAAAAATTAATTTAGAAAAGCATTGACACTTTCCAAAAGACTATTTCACCAATGAGATGCAATTTTGCCACATCACTTTTTTTTATAATAATAATACTAGACAAGATAAAATTGATAGAAAATCACAAAAAATAGCTATTTTATTAACAAAAATTCATCAAATAATCGATTTTTAACATACCACAAAATAACCTGCGAATTAGTAATTTGTGATTTCTTTTTTTCTTCTAATTTTCTAACTTCTTTAATATTTTTGTTGGGTCTTTTAACAACGTAAACTACAAAACCCTTTTTTTTTACGTATTTACGTGGGATAATGTGTTTTGAAAGAGTAGATAATATATGAGAATGGAAAGATGCATCCTATGTTGGGGTTTTGGAAGAGCAGATAAAAAGAAATTGAGAGAGAGAATAAAAAGACGCATTTATGTTAGGTTTTGAGTCGCCTTTTCTTCTATAAGATTACAGGTCCATTGCGCTTTGTAATGTTATTATGAAGATTCTCACCAAAGTGATGGCCAACCGTATCAAACTGATACTCCCTTCACTTATTTCAGACAACCAAACCGCTTTTATCAAAGACCGTCTGATTACCGACAATATCATAATTGCCTTCGAAATGCTTCACTCCATGCAATGCAATACCCGCAAGAAAAATGGTGAAGTGGCCATTAAAATCGATATCAAGAAAGCGTACGATCGTCTCGACTGGAAGTATTTGAGACAAATGCTTCTGGCTTTCGGCTTCCCCACTCGGTGGGTTAACATGATTATGCTTAGTGTCGAGTCGGTGAAGTATTTTGTTCGTGTTAATAATGATCTGGTTGTCCCCATTAATCCTCAGTGCGACCTTCGTCAGGGTGACCCACTCTCTCCTTACTTGTTCATTATGTGTATGGAAGGTCTCTCAACTTTTATGAAGCATGAGGAAACCGCATGTCAAATTCATGGGTGTAAGGTGGCTAGAGGAGCTCCCCGATCTCTTACCTCTTTTTTGCCGATGACGTTTTTTTCTTTTGTAGGGCCTCGATCGATGAAATCCGTCATTTGAAATTCATGCTAACGACGTACGAAGAGGTGTCGGGTCAAGCCATTAATTATGAAAAATTGGGTTTTATGGGAAGCAACAACTTGGACAATGACCTACTTCATGGGTTCTCATGCATCCTTGGTATTGACAAGCCCATTAACACGGGATGCTATCTGGGACTCCCGTCGCTTGTGGGCCGCTCGAAAAAATGCATCTTCCGACATATCCGAGACCAACTCTGGAAAAAATTGCATAATTTGGGGAAACGACCCATTTCCAACGCTGGTTGGGCCATCCTTATCAAAGTTGTGGCCCAAACCTTTCCCGTGTACTACATAAATGCCTTCCTCTTACCGGCTACTACCACCCTAGAATTGGAAAGAATGATAAACTCCTTTTGGTGGGACAGGAAATCAGATGGATCCAATTCAATTAACTGACTCTCATGGAAAAAGATCTGTTTTCCACAAAAGTTAGAGGCTTAGGCTTCCGAGACTTTACCACTTTCATTGTTTCCATGCTTGGAAAACAAGGCTGGAGACTTGTGTCAAATCCATCTTCTCTCGTTAATCGAGCCTTAAAAGCCAAATATTACCCTCATAGGGATTTTATAGAGGACCAACTGGGAAACTCCCCAAGTTTCATATGGAGAAACATTTGGCACTCGCAACCCGTGCTCTAAGAGGGTCTTCGTAGGTGGGCAATGGTCGATCGATCAACATTTGGCGGGATCCTTGGCTTAGGGATGATGGAAATTTTAAGCTAGAAACACATATGGACCCCAGGCGTTCGGATATGTGTGTTCGTACACTTCTAGATTTACAGACCCAGTCCTGGAACGTGGATATGATTGCCCAGATGTTCTCACCTCAGGACCGAGCATGCATTCTTAAGTTACAACTGCCATCAGACTCAGTTCCTGACAAACTCATTTGGCACTGGTCCCACAACGGAATTTATTCCGTCAAATCTAGCTACGGACTTATTGTGGAACGAATGACCTCGAGCTCGCAACTAGCAATTGTCGAAGACTGGCAGCGCATTTGGAAAGCCAACATCCCCTTTAAAGTTAGATTCTTTGCATGTCGAGCTTTACGCGATGTCATTCCCACTCAAAGTGCCCATCAAAAGAGAGGCATGTGATTATCCCCTCTTTGCCCATTATGTAATCGTAATCTGGAAAACACATGGCACGCGTTTGTGGATTGCCCCATTGTGAACCCGATCTGGAGCGAGGCAGGCCTATGGAACAACATTTACAGACTCACCGTCGACTCCGAATCTTTTACAGAACTTGTCTTCAGGTTTCTCAAGGAACGTCCACGACACGAAGGCGGCCAATTCCTAATGATTTTATGGAGCGTTTGGCACAACAAAAAAGATATTGTGTGGAATGAAGGCCCTCGAGAGCCCTCTTTGTTGGAAACAACAAGAGAATATTAACACAATAACTTTACTGTGTTCCGTAGAAGAAAAAAAACAGTGAAAAATGGAGAGAGCAAAGAGATATATACACAATATCTTTATTATTTCATATAACTACAAAACACTGATTGCATACATATAAATAGACATGAAAGGGACACATCCCTTTGTCCAAGAGACACATCCTTTGGAAGAGACACATCCTTTGGAAAAGACACAACCCTTTAACCAAAGGGTGTAACTTTTCTTCTTCACAGTTTCCTAACTGCCTGCCACACGCAAGCCTTTTTTTTTTTACAATACTTGTACTAGCTTATATAATTCAACACTCCCCCTTAAGTTAGACTACTTACAATACTAGAGAGCACCAGAGCACCCATCTTCCTGAAGTTTTCTTTAACCTTCAAGCATCAACCATCATCAATTTCTTTGACTTCCCCATGGAGTGTATCAACCACACGCATACATACCTTCTTGTTTCTTTTAACCACTGTTCTAAAAAACTCTCCGCCCATGGCGCGCCATGGCACCAAGGCTTATGTGTCACGCCACGTTAAGCCCATGGCACGCCATGGCCTAATGCGCAGTTATTGTAATGAGATATTTGATTTTTCTTTACGTTTTCAATGTCTTATTTGCAAGTTTTTAATATATAATGTAATTTAACTTGCTTATTACTATTGACTCATTGAGTAACACTACAAAACATACGTTTTTATATATAATATTATATATGAATTAGCAATTTGACGCCATAAGTCACGCCTTGAAAACGCCATGGCTTCATCGTGGCTCCCAAGGCTTGAGGTTTGGCCTCGCCGCCACGCCACGCCTCACGCCATTTAGAACCTTGCTTTTAACTAAATCATCACATTCACCATCTTTGCACCATGCAACATCAACAAGAGATTCAAGTTCTTCAATTGCCAAGAACATTTTTTCTTCTTCCTTGGTTTCTTTCCCATATATGAAGTTGACTTCTTCACTTTCATCCTCTTTTTGTTTCTTGCAATACTTCATAGTATGTCCGTATTTGTGGCAGTAAAAACATTGAGTTTCTGATAGTGGTATCCTTTGATCTCCCCTTTTAGAAGAAACTTCACCATAGTCTTTCTTCGATGTCACACGAGAATGAAAAACTCGTTCCAATGAAGAGGTATCATCAAATTGTCTCAAACGTAATTCATGGGACTATAATGTACCTAATAAATTTTCTAATGAGAGTGTTGAGACATCTTTCGATTCTTTTATGGCCACTACTATGTATTCAAACTTTCGTGTAAGACTTCTTAAGATATTTTCAACCACCCTTTTGTCATCAAGGCTTTCACCGTTAAGCCTTATTTGATTCACCATTGTGATTACTCGGTTGTAGAAATCTTCAACAGTTTCTGATTCGTGCATCTTTAAACCATCAAACTCACAACGCAAAGTTTGCAAACGAACTGCCTTTACCTTATCTTATCCACGATATGTCTTGTAGAGAGCATCCCATGCTTCTTTTGATGTTTTTGATGAGGAAATCCTCTCAAATTGTTCTCGTCAACGGTCTGATAGATTAGGAACAAGGCCTTTCGATCCTTCTTCTTATCTTCTTTATCTTGGAGGATCTGTTGGGGTGTTGTTCCTTCCTCTCTAACCAATTCCATGTATCCGTCTTCAACCAAACTCCACAGATCCTGTGATTCGAACAACACTCTCATCTGTGTGCTCCAATAGTGATAATTTCTCCCTGTTAGTTTCGCGAGTGGGGCCTGGAAAACAGTAGTGTTCAAAGCCATTTTTCTTCTGCGTTTTCTTCAAAGCAACAACAAATAACCATGGCTCTGATACCATTTTGTTGGAAACAACAAGAGAATATTAACACAGTAACTTTACTGTGTTCCGTAGAAGAAAAAAACTGTGAAAAATGGAGAGAGCAAAGAGATATATACACAATATCTTTATTATTTCATACAACTACAAAACACTGATTACATACATATAAATAGACATGAAAGGGACACATCCCTTTGTCCAAGAGACACAACCTTTGGAAAAGACACAACCCTTTAACCAAAGGGTGTAATTTTTCTTCTTCACAGTTTCCTAACTGCCTGCCACACGCAAGCCTTTTTTTTTTACAATACTTGTACTAGCTTATATAATTCAACACTCTACGGTTGTTAGACGCTCCACTTGCATTCTTTCGGAGTGGCATGTTTCTCGGGGAATTAGATTTTCGGATCAGCCCCCTTCGAACCTCCCTTACGGGCTCAATTGGCACCCCCCAAGACTGGGATTTTTAAAATGTAATATCGACGCTGCCATTTTTGAGAATGTCAACTCCGCAGGGTTCGGAGCCGTCCTTCGTGATAGTAGAGAGGTCTTCATCGCAGCCAAGGCTACTCCAGTTAATTTCCTCCTACCGGTTAGAGAATGTGAGGTGCTCGCTCTTAAGGACGCCATCCTTTGGGTTACTAATCGGGGTCTCACCAACGTTGTCTTCGAAACCGATACTAAGGTCGTTGCGGACGCTATTTATGACACGAATCAAGACAACTCGGAGTTTGGTGATATTATTATTGATATCCGGCGTCTACTCTGCAATAATGGCAACTTTTCGGTTCACATCATTGGTAGACAAGCTAACGAGGCGGCTCACTTAACGACACGTCACTCTCGTTATTTATATTGTCCAAACATTTTTCATGTAATGACGTCTTTCCTTACCGTTTGTATCAGCGACTGTTGTCACGATCAAATTTCTAATGAATTGATTGATCCTCGACCGGGTGATGGCAATGAAGAAGCCCGGTAGTGTCTCAATCTTCCCTTTCAAAAAAAAAGAAAAAGAAAGAGGAGAGTGGTGTACTATTTTTAGTTTCCCCCAAAATTCCGCAAATATAACAAACAAATGCAAAATATTAAAAAATCTAGGGAAAGTACGATCAGTGAATTTACCAAGCACTACAATAAATTGTTTTATAGGATGTTTAAAATTGTCTAAATATCCGAATAAAATATTTTATAAAACTTTAGTTTATAGGATCAAACCAGAAAACGTCGTATCTAAAAATGTTACAATAAGTTTATAGGATGTTTTTAGGCGTTTTTACAAATTTTGTAGTACGCTATTGAAATAAAGTGTTGTATTAGTTATTTTATACGACACCACATAAAAAAAATGTCCTAAAAAAATGGGTTTATAGGACACTTCTCAAAAGTGTCCTATAAAATAATTGTCTATAACACAACTAATGGGACATTTTATTTTAAAAGTTTCCTAAAAACTTGTCAAAACGTCTAAAAACGTCTTATAAACTTATTCTAATGCTTTTAAATATGACATTTTACATTTTTGTCCTATAAAATTAAGTTTGATAACAATAATCTATGTTAACTTATCATTAGTAGTAAAATACCGATTCTTTTGCTGGGATATAATTCTACTTGAATAAGTTTTGAGATATTTTCTTATGTAGTTTTGTTATGTTTCTGGTTCAAGTGGACGGCTGGCAAATAGACATCCACAAAAATTAGATAAAAGTTTATTTGAAATATTATATGGATAAAAGTTTATTGGGATTGTTGTTCTTTTCTACTCCATTCATTTTTAATGTATAATTTAATTTGAAATTATTATTTTTATCATTTAATATTGTCACAAAACATTGATGACCATAATAATGTTATCGTATCTATTATAACATTGACCAGCAAGGTTTTTTTATATTAGTTTTGTACGTAATATTAAGGGGTTGTTTGTTTACCTCTTAATGGTTCGATTAATAGGCAACATCTGAATCGTTAATAGTTAAATCTTGTTTGGCAAAAAAAGGTCTGCCTCTTAATGGTTTCAAAATCCTCTGAATGATTTTGTATCTTGACCCTGTCTTAACCATTCAGAGCCCTGATTTCATTCCTAACAATTAGCAAACAACTATATTTCATTTAACACTGTATTATAAGAGTCTTTTAATCATTATGATCATTTAATCATTCTGCAACAAACCATTAAGCAACTGTCAAATAGCTTCTAACTCTCTTGAAGAAGATAGAACAAAGGGGAGGGAGGTGGCATATAAGTGATTGATGTTGACGATGTGGTTAGACAACCACAAAGTTGGAAAGTCGATATCTATTATAGTAATCTTTGTGGTCCATTGGATGCCATGTTCAAAGTTGTTTTTTTTCGCCAGAGTAGGACAACTAGTTGGGTAACTATCCATTGGTTTGGTGCATTTTTGTATAAAATTATTATCATTTACTAATGTTATATATAGAGAGAGAGGGGAGAATGAATCATGCGAGAAGTTAATCAATTTACGAGAAGGCGAGAAGTTCCAAGATCATATATGATATCGAAAATTCTTGCCTTCTCGTAAATTGACCACCTTCTCGTTTGAACCTGACCCACCCACCGACACACACACACACTACAAAACTAACCTCCATCAGCGATGGAATAAGTTGTCACTAATCCTTCGTTGATCAGTCGCTAATAGTCGGTGGGCCAAAGGGGCGTGGAAAATGCTATCAGCTAACGAATATCAATGACAGATAGATATCATCGAGGGATCAACGACGGAAAGCATTAGCAACGAATTAGCGAAGGCTTTTGAGCAACAGATTAGAGACGACAAGTTTTAGCGACAGATTATCGAGGGCTTTTAGTGACTGATTAGCGAGGGCATATTAGCGACGGATTTGCGAGGGCACCTATTAGCGACGGATTTACGAGGCCTTCCGTCGTTAATCCCTCACTGATTTTTGAAACTTCTTAAAAAATTAGATTAAATTTCTCTATTTCCTATATATTTTATACAAAACTTGCCCATAAATTTAAAATAACAAATCGAAACATGCAACAAATTAAAAAATACGAATTCATACAATTTAAAATACCAAATCCATATAATTTAAAAACAATGTTCAAAAGTTAGCTAACAATCTAACTGCCGGAAGGGCCGAAAAAGGGGAAATGTATCTTTGATGTCGAATGAAAGTAACAAAATGCGCCAATAATGCCACCTGCTCAACTAACTAGGCAATTTGACTAGCTTGTTTGGCCTCCAGATCTTCCCTTCTCTTCTGTTCGACCACCAACTCGGCCCGATGGCGTTCCTCCATTTCATTCATCTTTTCGCTCTCAACTCAGCTACCTGTAAGTATTCAATATCTAACAAAAAATAGTTAATTTGTTGGCAATAAGAAATAATAACACGATACATAACAATATAACCAACATACCTCTGCTTAGCGATCTAGTATATAATGGATGATCTCTCGCTGCTACTACTACATTCACCGGTCATAGAGGTCCCGAAACCAAAAAGACGACCCTTCATCTGTCTTTGTCGAGATGCAGAAATGGGTTTCTTTTGGCTCTGAGACCTACTTCTCTTGTTCAACCATTATATTCTTTCGTTCTTGTTCTAGTTGTACTTGTTTTTTGTAATAGGCTTTGTCTTTCACAAGCTTTCCTCTGCAATCAGGAGCAAAATGACCTGGTTTGCCTAACGTGTAGCAATTATCTAAAGTCTTCTTGACAACTTTCACCGCTTTCTTGTCGTCTCTCTAGTACTGCTTGTAATGTTTCATATCTAAACTAGACTTCTGGAATCTCTCACTTCTATGTTCATTTATGTATCCTCTTTCAAAAGGCTTCTTTACAAACTTTCTAGAATATTCTTTAGTGATAGGCAAGAAATGTACAAATGTACTAAGATCGTCATCTTCAGAAACACTATCTCTTGCCTCTGAATCACTTTCAATAACCAATTCCTTTTTCTTGTTCTTCTTCTTCTCACTATCTCTGGATGAACTTACCTTTGGTTTCTCCTTCTCTTCAGAGACCAGTGCCAGAGGACCTCCCAGAGTTGTCTTCTTCTTGTTGATCTCCTTTTCCTAAAGAAACAAAGTACCATATAAATCATGCAGTGACCAACCTTCCAGATCTTGATTGGCTTGTAGAGACATGGATAGTTGGGACCATTCATTATTGAGACTTTTGAGAAATAACAGGTTGTGTTTTTCTTTTGATCTGATGATATCGTTCTTCTTGCACTTGTTAACCAAAGTGTTGAAACGGTCATATATCATCTGCAGTGTCTCTTCTGGAAGAGTTGTGAAACTATTGTACTCAATCATACATTGTACCTTTTGATTCTTCTTGGTCGTTAATCCACCTTCAAGTTGATTGGCCAGTTCATCCCAAATTTCCTTAACATTTTTACAAGAATTTGGGGACTGAAATATGTCATTTGGTATTGCCATGATGAGTAATCTTTTAGTTTTTTTTGTCAACTTCCATATTCTTGATGTCTTCTTTGTTCCATCATTCTTCATCCTTAGTGGTATAGTACGCAGGAATATCAGGAGTGGTACGTGTAGCAGGTACTATTGGGACAAGGACAAAAGGCACAAAAGGACCATTAATCAAGGATTTATACAGATTAACATCCAAACCCTTAAGGAAATTTATCCTTTGTATCTTTCATTGAGCATATTCCTCTCTAAGAAGGGTTGGAGGGTTCATGAGGGAACCTACATCGTAGACTGATTTCCAGGTATTGTTTGCCATCATTTCAACAAAATCAATACAATCTGTTATTCAAATCAAAATTAACCACAAATACACAGAAATTCGTTCGAACACATATCAAAGTGAAAACAGTGTCTTAGAAATGGGAAAACACAAATTCGAAGATATTGCCTAAATAAATTGAGAAACAATCAACAGCAAATTAGATCGTTTGATATATAATCAGTTTTCTCTGATACCAATTGTTGGATCCCTGATCTCTCAATTTAATGATCTAATTTAGAATATGTGAGAGAAAGCAATATAGATCAATTTAGGTAAGACCAGATAATGGTAAGCAGTAATTATATCATCATAATGATTGAGTCACCATCGTCATGTGTATTAATTGGAGATTGACACTTGAAGTGATCTTCAATCTACTGACAGTGATCCACTCAAAGTGTGTGCAAAATCTCACAAAGCTTTCTCTGTAACTTTGTTTAACAGCTAACAAAATCATTAAGTACAAAAGATATGATCTGCTATTTAGAGCCTAGGAATGAGAAAGTTAATGTACTGTTCAATAGGGTCCTTCCACGTGTAAGTTGCACTAACAAACTTTGGGCGGGAACGGTTAGACTTTGGCAGCATCATAGTTGGAGAAATTGAGCTACATGTTGAGTCCATAGGTAGATTCAGAGATAGGTCGGGGTCTCTGCCTTGCTGAGTAATCTTTTGGTTAAAAGTCTCTGGAATATCTTGAATGTGGTTCTAGAACTCAATACTTGTTTCTTTTAATTTTACATATTAAAATGGGACTAACAAATCCAATGTATAATAGTCTAAATTACATGACTTCAGTTGAAGGACCACACAATCAAAACATGAAGTATGCCCCCGTATATAATAAAAATATTTTTTACTCAAATATCCACGTATACACTTTTAGTTAGGCAAGCTCCCAAAGCCCCAATAAGCATGATTTGATTCCTTAAAATCCACAAATCACAAGTTATCTTACCAAAACCAAAGTAAGCCAAAAAGACATGTTTTCCAAAAGGAAAGCAACCCATAGCACCTATAACATGAATGGGTCCATAAACCATCATTTTGTAGAAGTAAAAATGGCTAAAGATCCAAAACCACATGGTTTGTATTTTCAAAATTCTCACAAAATCAATGGTTGGAATTTATCAAAGATTTATACACTTATGACCAATAAGGGTTCAAGTGTCGCCGTTAAGAGCTCATATGTTGGATAAAATCCCAAAACAACATTTTACCTAAATCAAAGTCAACAAACTCTTCAACTAGTTTGATTAATTCGATAAAAATCACATAAACCAATGATTAAATTTTCAAGAATTAAAATAATAACTTGACCCAAAATATCATAATACACAAGAAAATCTCATTTGATACAATACATCTTATTAGGAATAATCATTATGATTTATGTCTCAAAACACCCAATAAACCGATATCAACTTATAACACCTTTTTTTCTAACATTTCTACCAAAAAATTGGCAAGATCTATTCGTAATGTGTGTCATATGCCTGTGAATTTATATATTTTTACATTCACATCTCATGATATCCCAAACCAAAAACAGATATTAGCACCGCATACTTTAACTACTACTTACAAACATACACCAAAAGTGTTGATATAAAATCTATTGAATCATAAACGTTCTTTCAAGATTATGAGACCCACATGTACAAATAATCATAAAGCTCAATATATTTGTAATAAACCCATATAGATGCAAGACATTTTGACATGTATATAGAATTCACCTTGCTAGATTTATGTTAAATCTATGATCCAAATCAAATATTGAATTTACTTTCGTGAAGACTTGAGATCTCTTGGCAAGCCTTCCAAATCTTAGCTCCAACACTCCCAAAAATACATCTTCTACCTCCAATAACCCAAAATCACACCAATAGGGGAGAAAAAGAAAGTGAATGAAGAACACTCAAAACCCTAGATCTTACATGGAGTTTTGTACACTTCAACAAGGAACAACAACTCCAAACCTTCTCTTCCACTTAAAATCTCTTAGGGTTGAATCGCCCAAAATCAACCCAAATGAGTAAGAATGAAGATGGTGGGGAAAGAGGAAAACCTCCAAAAATCGTCTTAAAACGCTCCAGAATGCTTCCTGCGACCCTGGTCGCGGCCAAAGTTGTGGGTAGGTCGTACATCTCTACAGTCGTGCCAAACAGAAGCCTACGTGACTAGGCTAGTCCGCGGCGCTATGTGGCTTAGGCCACCTGACTAATCGCACAGTCCACTACTTACGCCTCTCGACCGTTTTGATGGTCCAGAGACTTAGAAGACTTTTCATGCGACTTTAGCCGCACGGGGAGTCAGCCGGACTTCCAAAATATACCGAAACTTCCAAAATTAGCATCCATTTTTACCATGAAACTCAACGAGGTAAAGATTCACATCGAGAGCCAAATATTCCTAATTTGACAACTAAAAAACTCGATAAATCCCGTAACTCATATTTTAATAATAACAACGAATTTACATGTATTACAATCCTACCCACCTTGAAAATGATTTCGTTCTCGAAACCTAGAACCAAATATTTTGGGTCATGTTCCCAACTCTCAAGATTACCTTGCAAATCGATGTCTTTGATTCACGACCCAACTAGCATGAGGTTATTCAATACAACGGCTGTTTACGGTCACTTAATCTCAAATAGGTATATCACACCCTCTTTCTTTCCAAAGACATTCACGCCATCGGAGTGCCAAAACGATGTGAGAGAAGAAAATATGGTACCTACGATGATTAACTTCTCAAATCCATTCCTGCCACACTCTCGAAATCTTAGACAAATGTCAATCCACATAGGGCCTAATCTTTGACGATTAACTAACATCTGCAACTATATGGGAGGTCCGCTCTCAATTGGCCCCGCATGGTACAAGATGCACTCCGAGTCCCACGCCATTGTGTAGCACCTATATGATCAATGCCTTAGCACCCACTTACTTTTAACGTCTCTGAAAGAGAGTATTCACCATAATCCTTACACTTTCCTAAACCTCTTGATGATCAGTACAGTCAATAGATACAACTAATCCCCTAAAGTTTCCATTTTCGAGGATGGCATTTTATTTCGAACGCATTTGTTTTCCAAGCAGGAACAACACAAACAATCTTCCACAAAGCCCTAAAGGTGTCGCACCAAACTTAGGATCAAAACATCTATTGCATGCAACTCTGCCAAAAGGTAGTTGAAAGTTCTGGTTCTTGCCAAAATCTATGACTTACTAATTTTCGCAAGTCACAAGATTTTGGGTGTTTTTTCTTTAAAACAAATATTTGTGAGTTATAATCTGACCCACTTCATCGTCGAAACCAAATCTTTTGCGACCCAACCTGAAACTCGACATAAAATGACTCTACTTTTGGTCGCAAGAAACCACACGACCGTCCCCCTTTATTAGGCCATGCCAAGCTATGCGTCGGGTTGTCACCTACTCATCTCTAAGTCCCAACACATTATCGAGCTAACAAGGTGAAAAGAGACATTTTAACACATGGTATTTCTTATTTCTTAGTGGACGAAAGTTTCCACAACTTCTTATGATAAAAAAAAACTCCAATCCTAAATCCGCCCAAATAACCAAGATCCCGATAACCCCAAACCATTTGTAAACATAGGCAACGTCTTAATATGATATTATTTTCTTAAGTGTTCTAAAAATTTAACTTGAAATTCTCACGATGCACAACTTAGCTATTTAACTACCAACGCCTTTCCAAAATACTTCAATAGTACGCATCTACCGTCAATACTTAACATCAAAAATTAATCGGGTGACTTATCCTTCAACTTCTCTAAAGTAATCCATGAAGATTCCAAAAAAAATAATACTATTTGACCTCTAAAGCAACTTCTATGATCAAACATCGCACCAAGCACTTAGTAGCATAAGGTATAAATATCATGTTATAAGCTGATTTACATAAGCAGATGATATACGCAACCAAAGCATGAAGTTAACCGAAAACATACCCGAAATTGCACTTGCGATCATTCTAGCCTTCTTTATAGCCAACTGAAAGGCCCGAACTCAAGCCCTCGACGGTTTACCTTTCCTTAATACATTTCGGTTGATGTTTGCCTTTTCGCCAATCTTCATACTTAGGAAATCTCTCTTAAAATGGCCTGGTTATTTACACCCAAAACAAACCATGCCTTTAATGGAGCAATCCCCATATGCGAATGGCCCAACTTACTGTATTCGAGAAACGCCATAGGGTTGAGGTTACATTTTTCCACATGCTTAGCTCGACATTCTTAACACCATTTTAACCCCTTGCGATGTTCAATCTTCTTCACACTGGCAGAGTTATTGGGCTTCTAGGATGACCCCAATTAGCCTTCCCATTTTCTCTTTTCTATAAAGGTGGCTCTTTGTTTCTTTTCTTGAGCGATATCGTCTTCAAGCAGATCAGACTCCTCAATAGCCTCTTGTAAGGTGGAGATTTTAACATTTCTCATAAAGAACTTCATTCCGTATTGCAAGCCTTTGATGTAGCACTCGATCTTGTTTCCTCATCCGAATCTAGATGGCCCACTAACTCCAACTTCTCCATGAACATACTAGAGTAATCAACAATAGACATGCTTCCCTTTCAAAGAGATTGGAATTCGCCCTCCATCTTATCAAGGACCCTCTCATTGAAATATTTATCTATAATTTTTCCCTTGAACATATTCCAAGTTACCAATGTCATGGCCATTGGAACAAGAATGGATCTGGTGACGTTCCACCAGCTAAGAGCCTTGCCCTTAACATTAGAGAAGCAAACTTCATTTAAAGGGCTTCACCACACTCACTTGATTGAAAAGTCTGCTCAATCTCTTGAAGCCAATTCTTACAAGCTACTGGATCGGTAACCTCGGAGAACTCGGGTGGCTTATCAGCAACCACTGTTATTACCAGCAACCAGATTCTCTCTGATGCCTATCCTATTTTCAGCATCTCCGAAACCACCAACGGTGTTCTCATCAGTTGTTTCTCGCGGACAATCCATGGTAGTGTCTAACATCTGCACAAATCCTGTCATCATCAAATATTAGGGGTCAACTTCTGGAATGATTGAATTAGGAATGCCTAAATCACCCCTCAGAATGTGCTCAGTGCCACCTCAAATCAAAATCAACAACCTCTTTAACTTGTTTGATAAATTCACTGAAAGTCACCATAAACCCAAAGATACATTTTTCAGGAATTTAAATAATAACTTGACCGAAATTATCATAATACTCGAGAAATCGCATTTAATACAATAAACCTCATTAGGAATAAGCATTTACGATGTATGTAAAAAAGATATTTTGACATGTATATAGTTTTCAAAGAAACTAGAACTCACTCTGCTAGAATTATGCTAGATCTAGGTTCCAAACCCAATCTTGAGCTTCATTTAGTGAAGACTTTAGATCTCTTGTCAAGCTTTTCAAATCTTAGCTCTGTTACTCCCAAAAAGACCTCTTCTACCATTAATAACCTAAAATCACACCAAGAGGGGAGAAAATGAAAGGGGATGAAGAAAACTCAAAACCCTATATCTTGCATGGAGGTTTATAGACTTCAACAAGGAATACCAACTCCAAACCTTCTTTTCAACTCAAAATCTCTTAGAGTTGCCCCAAAAAATCTCCCCAAAACCAGTGAGAACGAAGATGGTGGGAAAAATGGGGAAAAGCCCTAAAAATCGTCTTAAAGACGCTCCTAAATGTTTCCCGCGCCAGGTCGCCCGTGTCCCCAGCCATGCCAAGCAGATGCTTACGCGGAGCAAGCCGCATGCTAAGTCACCCAAACTGCACAGTGTTGGGCTATGTTGTGTTGTTTCATGGTTCCTAGCCATGCGGCTTAGGCCTCCCAGGTATTCGCCAGGTTCACTGCTTCCACCCCTCAAACCGTTTTTATACCGCACGAGGAGTCTCCTGCACTTCCAAAATATATCGAAAATCCCAAAATTAACCTCTTTTTTTACCATGAAACTCAACAGGGTGAAGATTCATATGAGAGCTAAATATTCCTATGTTCACAACTAAATAATTCAATAAGTCCAACAATTTATATTTTAATAATAGCAACAAAATTATGAGTGTTAGAAAACAAGACTATGAAGTTTTAACAAAAATCATTGTTTCCCTGGTGTTATTTTATGGTTTCACTTATAAACTTTGGTAAAAATATCCGAACAATCAAAGTTCATAGATGAAACAACTATGAACTTTAAACAAACATCCTATATACATAATCATGGAAATTGGGAAGGGGGGCTTTTGGGTTTGTAAATCAAATTCATGATCATTCAAAAAGCTTTGTGATACAAAATCAATAGAAATCAAAACCCTAAATTGAATTCAAACAAAACATAAATACAACTCAGAACCCTAAATCGAATTCAAACAAAAATCGAATATTTAAACAAAAAATGAAACACTAATCGCGATCACTCTTCAGAGAAGGGGGAAGAATGAAGAAGATGAGAACGACTTCATGACTTCGAATGAAACCAGATCGAGTTCTTGAAACCAGATCCAAATCTTCGAAACTGAGACAAAACAGACTAGATGATGGAGATGTTCGAACCAGACTCAAATAATCGAATAGTGGAGATGTTTGAACGATGGAGACATAACTAAGATATTCGAAAGAGAGAACATTATGGCCGAAGAGATCGTTGATGTGTGGTTGGAGAGTGTTATGGATGTGGGAGGGTCAAATGTTTGTGTGTGAGACTAGATCGATTTTGTTTTAGAGAGGGGGGAGGGGGGGGGGAATCTTTGGGATTGTAAATGGTGGTGATCATTATCTTCCATAAATAAATGTGTTTTGTTCCAATATTAACTTTCCTTTATTTTCTTTCCTTTTTCATACATTTGTAACCTTCATTCAAATACAATCGTTGATAATAATAAAAAAAAGTACGACTCGAATGGGTTTGTAAAGTTTTTATTATTGAGGTGCTTTGTAAAGTTTATATATATATATATATATGTATGTATGTATGTATAGAGAGAGAAGGGTACAAATGATAACATGATTAGAATAAGAAAACACGACACCAAATCACATGTGATTTTCCATTGAAATCACATGCGATTATGGAACATTGTCAACACTCACTTGGGGTGTGCGGACGACTTGGCCTGCACGACCCAGGTCGTGGTCAAGGTTGCACAAATCACATTTGATTTTACACGTGATTTTAGTGTAAAATCACATCTAATTTAACTGTTTTCGTGTTTTTTTATTTGGTTATTATTCTCGTTTAAATCTGACTATATATATATATATATATATATATATATATATATATATATATATAGAGAGAGAGAGAGAGAGAGAGAGAGAGAAAGAATCATGCGAGAAGTTATATATATATATATATATATTATTTTAAGAATAGGTGAGTTCATACGAGAACAATATCTATTTAAGAAAACACGACAACGGTCAAAATAAATACAAAATCATATATGATTCACACGACTTTCCCCACGACTTAAGTCGCAACCAAAGTCGTCCGCGTCCGTTTTTTCCCAGTTAATTAATGTAATATCACATATTATTTTATACATGATTTATTGTTTTTAGCGTTTTTGTTTCAACATTCATTTGTATATATAAAACAATATCTAATAACTTTAAAATCATTAGGAAATAAGTCACAAAAAGTAACTATCAACTCTTCGAGAAGACATAATAATTCATTCATTTTGAATGGTATGTGTGAGCTGCGTAAAGTTTTGCATAATGTTTCGAGTCATGTGATGTGATGGATGTTTGGCCAATATTGAATTAATTTCTTTACTTCCATTTAAATCATACTTCACTTCTAGAGACTCCAATATTTTTTTAATATTAGTCGTAGTGCTGCACTCGACAATAATTGCATTAAAATTTAATTCATTAAAACCCTAATGGAACTTATATTCTTTCATCTTCTTGTTATGTCATTTTTTTCGTCACATGCAATTTTG
Source organism: Arctium minus (assembly GCA_954870635.1). Classification (NCBI taxonomy): domain Eukaryota; kingdom Viridiplantae; phylum Streptophyta; class Magnoliopsida; order Asterales; family Asteraceae; genus Arctium; species Arctium minus. Next base: position 163,385,288 of record OX941081.1, read on the forward strand.
ACTTACAGATCATTCTTCATATACCATCATATTGTGAATAAAATGATCTCAAGATTTCTTAAGATTCCATCCTAGATTCATCCTCATGTAATACAATACCAATGGATGTAACTGATAGAATTGGAAGAGATTGACGAATCAATTATAAAGGATCATCGACAACCTAGCAATACATGTGTAAAACAAAAATTAGTGTCGGTTTGACGACAAAATATTGCCATCACTAATCCGTCCATTACAGGGGCGGAGCCACCTTAGCACCAAAAGGTGCAGTGGCACCCCCTCACCCGTTTTTTTTATGTATTAGTTTTAAGGTCCAATTTGTAAAATGTTAATGGACTTGACCCCTTCTCCCCCTAATAATATTCCCAGTTTTTTGTATCTGTTTTTTTCCGTCTCTCCGAGCATTGACACTTTCACAAAAAAAAATGTCTGCTCTATTTGTTTGTATAAATATAAATATAGATATAGTTATATTGTTTAGGTCACTAATGTTTTTCAACTATTTCTTACAATTATTTTTGGGACAACAATGTTAGGGCTATTTATTTGTTAAATAGAAGTTTAGGGTTTGAATTGTAATTAATTGAAAGTTGTTTTGTAAATGGGTCTCAAAGCCCATTAGGCCTTATACGTGTGTGTGTATATATATATATATATATATATATATATATATATATATATATATATATATATATATATATATATATATATGTTTTCCAAACCTAGTTTTAGGTTAAGAGAATTAGTGTTAGAAAAGTTAGTCATTAAGATTTACATTAGTTGATCAGAAATTCTCTCTGTAAACCTAAACCCTTTATTGTTGAATTTAATCATATGATTAGCTGTTGTGGCTTAATCATTGTTCATCATTGATTATTATTGCTGATGAATCGCACTGTTCTGGGATCTACAATTGGTATCAGAGCGAAGAGACAAGAATTTTGATCCAAAAAGGTTTGTCTAAAACCCTTTAATCGCTTATTTTGGCTAAATCGATATATGTTCGTATGCATACTGTGATTGAGTGTTGATTTGAGTTCTTTGAAGTAGTTTAAATCGTTCTATTGTCATATCGATCTGGTTCTTATTCTGTGATTTTTTCTCTGTGATTGAAATATCGATTTTCTGGGTTAACAAGTTTTTGAGTTCGATCTGTCATATCGATTTTCTGGTTTCTTATCTACATATCGATTTTATGGGTTCAATAAGTTTTTGAGTTCAGTCTGTCATATCGATTTTCCGGGTTCTTGTCGCCCGGGTTGTCCCATCTCTCGGGTCCTTGTCGCCCGGGTTGTCCCATCTCCCGGGTTGTTGCTCGTATCCATCCTATCTCCCTGGGTTCTTGTCTCCCAGGTTGGTCTTATCGCCCAGGTCCTTGTCTCCTGGGTTGGTCCCTATCACCCGGGTCCTTGTCTCCCGGGTCCGTATCCTAAAGTTATCTAATATCTCTTTGGATCAAATAGTTTGTCTCACGATCACTACAGTACATTAAAGATGAATTTGAGGGACGCTCTAGCCATTGGTTCGGATCAAAAACCTCCAGTGCTCTGTCGGGGAGAATACCCACAATGGCACGATCGATTCATGAATTTTATTGAAGCAAAACCCGACTATGACGAAATAATGTTGTGTCTGAAAGAGGGGCCACAAGCCTGGCCAATGAAAGTCTTGCATGGAGACCAAAACGAAGGTCGACAAGACCGCCAACTCGAAAAACCAATCAGTGAGTTTACCCCTCAAGAAAGAAGACGGTATAACGCAGAAAAACATGCTAAGACCTACATTCTACAAAGCCTGCCTAACGACATATATGCCTGCATCGACAGCTACAAGGCAACTGTAAAAGGAATGTGGGACCAAATTGAAAAGATGATGATGGGTAGCCGAATAAGCACTTAGCTGAGGATCACCAACTGCATTTCCCGATATGACAACTTCAAAGCAAGAAAAGGTGAGACGCTCACGGAAACATATGAACGGTTCAACCAACTTTTGAACGATCTGCATAACAGCCACATCATGAAGACCAACACCGAGAACAACATCAAGTTCATGAACAACCTTCAGCTAGAGTGGAGGACGTTTGTCTCTCATTTCCGTCATACTCAAAGCCTGGAGAGAATTCCTCTGCACAAACTATATGAAATGCTTCTACAGGACGAAGAGGAAGTTCTTGAGTTGATGGGAAATCAAAAAGCAGACGAAAATCCTTTGGTTGACCCATTAGCGCTCGTCTCAGATAAAAGAGGCCGATCTGTCAGTCGCACCCCTGAAAAGGGACCAGTGAAAAGTGATTCTAAACCCGAAGACCCTGACAGTGATTCGGATCCAGAATACACTTAGATTAAAGAATCCGTTATGTTCTTATCTCAAGCATTCCAGAAAATGAAGTTCTTCAACAAGTTTTCATCAAATAATCAAAGATACTCCACTACTCCTCTCAAACGACACGTTCATAAGGAGAAGTATGAAGGAAAGAGATGATTTGATGAAGGAAAGAAGACTGAGAAAAATCATGATGAGAAAGCCAAAGACGAGCCGATCAAATGTTATAACTGTGGTCGTTTGGGTCACTTTGCCAAAGAATGCCGAAAGCCAGTCGTGCGCAACTCAGAATACTACAAGGCCAAGATGTTCTTGGCCAAAGAAAAGGAAGCAGGTAAGGCTCTCATGGCAGAAGATGACCACTGGCTTAATCTATCTGATGAAGAAGAAGATGATGCAGAAGCACACATGTGTTTCATGGGCAAGCACTCAACACAGTCCGATACTGACGACGCTGATCGTGATTCTCCATGTCAGGTATGTGCTCCTTACAATCAAGCCTTAATTGATCAACTAGAAATCACTGTGCACAAATTAGACTCCTACAAGCAAACCAAGAGAGAAAATGAGCAACTCATCTCCTCTCTGGAAACTCGTGTGTCATCACAGTCTGACAAGCTTGAAAAACAAACCATAGAAATTGTTGGCAACCTGTGCCAAATTTCTAATCTAAAGGAAGAGTGTGAGAGTCTTTCAAAAGAATCAAAAGAGATAAAGACCAAAGTAGATGATCTTACTTACAAGCTTCGTATGTCAGAAAATGAGAAAATTGATATTGTGAGTAAAAGTGTGTCTTATAAAAATGAAAATCAAAGGTTAACTGACCAGTTAAAGGATCTCGAACTGAAACTTTACAAAATCGGTCAATCTAAACAAACGATGCATCTGAATGCACCTAAAGAATACAAATATTCAGAGATGGGTCTCGGTTACGATAACCCACATTATCTGAAAAAGGCCTTGACCAAAGTTCCCACGTTATATGCTTTCGAATTTTTGGGATTGGACAAGACCTACCCAGAGTACAAAATGAGATGGACCAAACCACTTGTTGATGAGGATCCGGAACTGGAAACATTGAGAAGAAAAAATACTCTCACGATGCAACTTCCTTTTGTTTATGACTCATTGAATGCGTCATACAACACCGAAAAACCCTGTTTTATGTGAAATGACTATTTTCGAAGCTATTCTCAGACTGAACATGATTCAAAAACCGTTGAAACTGAGGAGGAACCAATGGACCACAAAATCTATGTTCCACCTCTGATTTTAGAAAAGAAAATTGTTCAGCTAGAAGATTCATTTGCACAGGAAAGACTCATTTTTCAAAAAGAAAAACAAGAGTTATTATCCAAGCTTGAGTGCCTCAATTCCGATAAAAGGGGAACTGGATTGAGAGAGGAAAAGGAATATCTTCAGACAGAGATAAATAAGCTTAATTCATAACTGTCTGCCTTGGCAGCAGATCTGATGAAAGAGCAACTTCACAAAGTTGAACTTCAAGCTAAGCCTGAAATTCTCCAAGTTGAGAAAATCAATTTGTCGAAAAATTCATATCCACCCTCAGACACCTCTTCCTGTAAAGCCTTTTTGGGTGACTCGTCACCAATTTTTTCAAACAAAGGAAAAGAGCCTCAATTTTTCGAAATGGATCATCATTCTGATTTTCAAAATGCTTCCGCTAATGATCCGCTTCAAGGCACAAATCCTTCCAGTTTCCTGAATCCTTCAAGTGATAAGGCTCCTTCTGATGAGGAAATGGAATTCTCAGCCTTTATGAATTCTAAGGTGTGTCCAGATAGTCAGATAGACCATTTTGATTTCAATCCTTTACTTCCAAGTCACGTTGATTTTCTTAATTCAACTTGTGAGCGACCGATAAATTTTACAAGGGTGAATGTTCCACATCTGCCCCTCAAAACACTTCTGTGAACAATTCCTCTAATTCTAAATCCAAAAGACGTTCACAGAAGAAGAAAAAGACCGGTTGCTCTAACAAGAGACAATACTCAAAATTCAAATCTTCTGACAATGAGTTTAACGGTATTTCAGATACTTTTGGTCGAAGGAAAGAAGTCAAATACGAGTGGGTAGCTAAGAAGTCTAAGGAGAGCACGACGAAGACGGAATCAGTTAATCCAGTTTTGAATTCTAGGAAAAACAATAACAATCATGATGTTTTTAATTTTAAACCTTTGGTTGAATGTAATGGATTGTTTCCTTTAAAAGTTTATTCCATTCAACAATTACTTCAACTGTCTCATGATTGTGTTTGTTGTTCCAACTATGGATTGAATGATTTCGTTGATCGTAGATATGCATCTGATTGGTTTGGTTCTTATCATGTCTTTAACTATCGTTCAAAGTCCGATGCACCCCGTCACAGAAATAAACCCAAGTCCAAACGGGTATCCAAGACGGGTGTAAACCCTAATCCCATAGGACCCATTTACGAATGGGTACCTAAAAAGACTTAATCTGTTTTGCAGAATGGTCATGTGTGGTATTTAGATTCAGGCTGCTCCAAACACATGACCGGAAGAACGGAGCTTCACCGAGAAATTTTGTAGGAATGTACGCTTTGGGAATGATCATTATTCTCTAATTTTGGGATACAGAGATATTGTCAAGGATAACCTCACCATCAAGAAAGTGTCCTACGTCAAAGGTCTTGGTCACAACTTGTTCAGCATCGGTCAGTTCTGCGACAAGAATCTAGAGGTTAACTTCAAAGCAAAATGGTACAGCGTTCGTACTGAAGATGGGAAAGAATTGCTAGCCGGAACGCGTCACACCAACATCTACACGATTGACCTCTCGTCTCTGAAAGGAGAAAAGGAAGTTTGTTTGATGTCCAAAGCTTCAACCGAACAAAATTGGTTATGGCATCGGAGACTCTCGCACCTGAACTTCAAGAACATCAACAAGTTGGTGCTCGGCGGACACGTGAAAGGTATGCCAGATCTCAAGTTCGAAAAGGATCACCTGTGTGCCGCCTGCGAAATGGGTAAGAGGAAGAAGGCTTCTCACAAGCCTAAAGCCGCTCAAAGTACTTCACGGTCCCTTGAACTCATCCACATGGATTTGTATGGACCGATGCACGTTCAGAGTATCAATCACAAGAAGTATGTCCTAGTTATGGTCGATGACTTTTCTCGCTACATGTGGGTTAAATTCCTTCGTTCGAAGGATGAAACTCCCGAACTGATCATCTCTCATCTGAAGAGCGTTCAAGTCAATCTCAATCAATAAGTTTAGACCATCAGGACGGATAACGACACAGAGTTCAAGAATCAAGTACTCGATGTTTACCTAACTTCAGTAGGCATCACCCACAACTTCTCAACTGCTTGTACTCCTCAGCAAAACGGGGTAGTAGAGCACCGAAATCGAACTCTCGTAGAAGCCGCTCGTACGATGTTATCACAGTCCAAGCTCCCGCTTTTCTTATGGGCAGAGGCAGTTGCAACCGCATGCTACACTCAAAACCGTTCTATCTTAACAAGCGGTTCAACAAGACGCCATACGAGGTCATCAACAATCGCATCCCGAACATCAAGTATTTCCATGCATTCGGGTGTACGTGCTTCGTATTGAACGACAAGGACAATCTCGGCAAATTCAGCCCGAAAGCGGACGAAGGAGTGTTCATCGGCTACTCATCCCAAGCCCAAGCATACAGAGTCTACAACAAATGAACGAAGACCGTCGTTGAGAGAGTGAATGTGACTTTTGACGAGACCGCTGATATGGCTTCTGAACACCTCAGTTCAGAACCCGCTTTAACTAGTGTGTTAGCTTCTGGACAACTATGTCCAGGATCTACACAATTTCTAGTATATCCAGATCAAGTGTCTACATCAGAATCCCATCTTTCCGATTTGGATTTACTTTTTGAGCATTTTTATGACGAATACTTTAAGCCTAATGCTATACCGTGTAACAGGGATGTAGCTCAACCATAGGAAGTGACACCGGTCACTGGTCCTTTCGAATCAAGTGAGTCAACCTCGGCTGATTCTGCCCCCTCTACTGCCATTGAATCAGAATCACCAAGCTCGTGTGATCCCCCTCCAACCTCTCAAGCTACTACTGAAGCACCGACAACAGTAGCAACTCCTGAACCGACCCTCTGCTGAAAGTGTTCAATACGTTCCATCTTCGGCAATCCCGAAAACCGTTATAGATACATCACCTGCTGAGTCGTCCTCCGCTACTCGCACGACTCCAGCTCAGGAGCTTCCACTTCACAGGCCGTCGTCACTCGAAGCAGTTCAGGATCTACCCCCAGGTGGTTATGTGGATTCCGATACCTCCCAACAGACATATCAACCTCTTCCACACACCACCAAGTAGACACGAGCTCATCCCCTACATCAGATCATAGGCGACCCCAACGCACCTATTAAAACTCGATCTGCTACGTCAAATGACTGCCTCTTCTCTTCGTTCCTTAGCCATAGTGAAACCTCAACCGTCTCCGAAGCATTAAATGATCCCGACTGGGTGATAGCTATACAAGAGGAACTCAATCAATTTGAGAGCCTGAAGGTATGGCGACTTGTTCCCGGGCCAAAGAACAAGACGGTGATTGGGACGAAATGGATCTTTAAGAACAAGAAAGACGAATATGGAATCGTAGTCCGAAACAAAGCGTGTCTGGTCGCCAAAGAATATCGCCAGCAGGAAGGAATCGATTATGATGAGACTTTCACACCGGTTGCTCTAATTGTAACGATTCGAATGTTCCTTGCCTATACCGCCCACAAGAACTTCATTGTATTTCAAATGGATGTGAAGACCACGTTTCCGAATGGCTTTCTCAAGGAAGAAGTTTATGTATCGCAAACCGAAGGATTCGTGAGTTCTGACAAACCACATCACGTCTACATTCTTGACAAGGCCTTGTATGGTCTCAAGCAAGCACCACGAGCCTGGTATGATGCACTCTCTTCATTCTTAGTTAAAGTTGGATTTTCTAAAGGTAAGATCGATACCACCTTGTTTATTAAAAAGGAAAAGCGAGATATCATTCTTGTATAGATCTATGTCGATGACATAATCTTTGGCTCAACAAACCCCAAGTACTGTCATAACTTCTCAGCCCTCATGAGCAAACATTTTCAAACGAGTATGATGAGTCAAATGAATTTTTTCCTGGGTCTTCAAGTTACATAATTAGCCACAAGAATTTTCATAAATCAATCTAAGTACATCTCGGATATTCTTCGGAAATTCCAGACGAAAAATTCTTCACCCATGAAGACGCCCATGTCTACAAGTATAAAGCTACACCATACATTATGGTGGATGCTAAGACCTATAGAGGATGTGGATGCTAAGACCTATAGAGGCATGATTGGTTTCCTGATGTACTTGACGGCTAGCAGGCCATACATTATGTTTTCGAAATTCTTGTGTGCAAGATTTCAGTCAAAACCCAAAGAGTCTCATTTAGTTGTAGTTAAGCGTATATTTCGTTACTTAAAAGGTACTATTGATCTTAGCTTATGGTACCTGAAAGAGACAGGTTTTGAGATGACAGCTTATTCAGATGCTGACCATGCCGACAATATGCTGGATCGGAAAAGCACGACGGGACATGTCCAGTTCTTGGGTGATCGACTTGTCAGCTGGGCATCGAAGAAACAGAACTGCGTTTCAACCTCTACCGCTAGGCAGAGTATGTAGTAGCCGCCAGTTGCTGCTAGCAGGTAATTTGGATGAGAAATCAGGTGAAAGACTATGGATTCCACTACTCGAAGATCCCCATTTACTGCGACTCGAAGAGTGCAATTGCTATATCTAACAATCCCGTCCAACATACGAAGACGAAACACATTGATACAGAACATCAGATAGCAGACTTGTTTACCAAAGCCTTAAACGAAAAACGCTTTCAATATCTGGTGTCCAAGCTAGGTATGCTTAATCTAAAAGTTTGACCTATCTACAGACCTTCCCGAGTCTCATTCAACAACGAATGACTATGGCTTAATGCTCCAGGGATCTGTCTCTGGATACTCATGTCAACACTCATTGGTTGTTGCATTTTACTCGTTAAGTTCTGTATTAGTTTCAAACTTCTGTATTAATAAGTTAGATTTCGTTCGTTTTTAATTTTTCGTGTGTTTCCTTTCTTTAGCCGTTTCGTTGTGTCTCATTTCGTTTCTCAGTACGCTACTTCAGTTGACTAAAGTCTCAGTCGTTTCTGGTAAAGATTAACTGTCTGGTCTTGTGTTAAGGGGGAGCCCTACCGCAAGGAGATCTGTAAGTTTCTTCATAATTCTACATTTGAGGGGGAGCAGGTAAGTTTTTTTGTAATTCGTTTCCAATCAACCAAAGTCAAGGGGAGAAATGTTTTTTAGAGTGAAAAACGATCTCTAATTGAGAGGGAGCCAAATCTTTTCTCTCTCTAAGGTTACTTTAATCACCTTTCTTTCATAATTTATTTTAATGATCATATACTCATTAAAACCGAGAAACCGGCCCAAGTGGACCCCCCTCAAACCGGAACTCGGCCCAAGCTGTTACCCCGACCCAACCGTAACCCGGTCTTACCCGGGAACCAACCCGGGAGGCTAACCTATTTTAAATAAATCAGCGACCCGGGGTTTGCCCTAAATGCAAACCCGTGCTCTCTCCTTCTTCTTTTATCTCGCTCTCTCCTGGACTCTCAATCTCTCATTCTCTCTCGGTATAACGATTTCTCACCTTCACTCGATCTCTCTCACTCCATCGACGATCGCACGGGTAAGTTTCTCTCTCTCAATCTCTCGGTTTCTCGACTCAATTGCACCCCTCCCCCCCGTCTACTATGGTTTCTTGCGGCAGTCGCCGCCACCGACGTACGACAGTGGTCGAAAGGCCGCCACCCATCGACCCTGGGGTTGCACCGTCGTCGACAACATTTTTTCTTGGTCCCTGATTATCGTCGACCACCAAGCCATCGATCGCTTGTTCTGTCTTGTTTGCGGGATATTTTTTCTTTGATTTTGGATTGATTACAGTTGAATATTATGATTATGTTTATATTATGTGCTTAATAATCGATGGTTTCGGACTTCATGATTAATATGGTATGCATAGTTTCAAATCAGTTGTGGTTCTCTTTGGAATTTGAGTTTCATAATTGATTGATAGTTGAATCTGCGTTTAACGGTTGAGGATGGGTAATTTTTTTTTGTTGATAATTGCTAATCGATGTTGGCTTAGTTTTTTGTTAGTCTGGTTTAATTATGATCGATCTTATCTGATGTTCTTTGTCGAATTCGATCAATTGGTATGGCATGATAATGATAAGTATTTACCTTGATTGTTAATCGTTATGCCTTTGTTGGTGTTTGAGACATATCCAGGCCCGATATCATATATCCGCCCGGGATCATAATCGTGAACTCCCGGTACTTGATCCCTGGGTTCTATGAACTCCCGGGGTGAAATCTCCCGGTCCGCCTAGGGCCGTGGATCGCCCGGACACTGTCTGTTCCCCGGTATCCCCTACACTTGACCAACTCTCGGTATATACCGGGACCCGGCTCCTTCCGGGACAATGTTTCCCAGGGTGTAATGCCCCGTTCCCAGTTTCTTTAAAACGTCGCGCCCGGGGTGGGATTCCACGGTACGTCCCGGATACACCGCGCCGCGTGGACCGTGCGCCCAGGGTCTCATTCCTTTGAACTCTAGGGTCTTAAACCCCGGGACCTTGCACTCCTGGATCGTTGATTATTTTTGAGCTCTATTCAAAGTTTTATGTGTTTCATTGTATATTTCTAATTAATCATTTGTGATCAACTCACTTAATGCTGAGGCATATTTTGTTGGTTTTTCTATACGGGTTAGATTCCCTTTTGGGTTTGGAATTTCGACTGGACATGGTTTTCAACCCGGAAACTAAATGATTATTAAGGGATTTTTGTTTGCCATACCAAAGTGCTAACATGTTTTCTCTTTCAGAGGTACAATGACACATCATCCAAACCAAGAAATTGATCCTATCCCTGACGCATCACTGATTCATCCAAATCAGTACCTTTCACTCACTCCAAAAAACTTCCACTTGGATTTCTCTCACCCTCAAGGCCAACACCAAGTGATACTCGAGATTCTCATAGGCCACCCTCTATCATACGCTCTCACGGAGACTGCAGATGTCCCTCAGTTGTATCTGCAGCAGTTCTAGCAATCCCTCACACACGTTGAAGAAGAAGATGGATTCCATCTGGAGGCCAGGATTGACACTACATCGGTTCTACTCACCCGCGTGCTATTTCAACAGTTTCTCCGCCTACCGAACGCTAACTCCTTTCCGGGCCGAGACAACTTCGATCCTATGACTCCACATTGTGTGCCGACATTCATTCACTGGGTTATGGAATGCCTCTCTCGTTTCCATCCACGTTCAACCGCAGGAACTTGACTACCATCTGGTACACTTTCTTCACGTATCTCAATCGATGCTTATCTGCCATCACTAAGGGCATAGATCAGACGAGTGCCAACCTTCTCAGACTCTTCCATGTCGTTGCCTTCCACCGACATACAGATTATGCTGATATCTTATGGTTCGAGCTAGACCAAAAGGTCCGAGACAACGCTAATAAACATCGAAACTTCATCCTGTTCATGCCTTTTCTTCAGATCTTAATCCGGAACTACATGCAATTCCATCCAACCATAGCTCGTCGATCATCACATCCGATATGTTCTCATCATCCCACTCATCGTCTGTTGACTCGCACTGAACTTCAAAACATAGTCTCTAGACGTATCCCGGATGGGTTATTGGCCTACGCTAGTCCAACGACACTGAGTGTGATAGAATATAGGAAAACACACGGCATACCTGCTCCCATGGTCCATCCAGAACTGGAAGGACCTCCCCAGGGAGCACGACCTGAGAGGCGTGAGGGTCTGTGCACGAGAGGTGGCAGAGTCCGAAGAGCTAGGGATCCTGGACCGGGTGTGTTGAGAGAACAAATTGTAAGGGGATCTGAAGCGGGCAGCGCCGTTAGACGCAACGAGGCCAACACTTCTCGCCGATCACCTACCCCATCACAGACAGCCACTCAGACTTCGGAAAAGGACACCGAGACAGAAACTGAACACATTCAGTCCTCTTCCCACACCGAATCTGAGGCTGCCACCGACCAAACCGCCACCCAATCTGAATCTGCAACAGTGTCATCGGAATCAAGTGAGGAGTCATCTGACTCTGATGGTGACGATGACCAGCCCTCACCCGGAGAGATAAGGAGAGCGGAGGGAGTTCAAGTCGAAAATGAAGAAGTGAGGAGAGATAAGGAAAGAAAGAGTAAACACAACTTTGAGCATACACGAGTGATGAGGCAACTAACTCCGGTTGACCTCCCCTTACCCATCTCTAGCCATGTAGCCACATCTGCTACCCAGTCTCATGTGTTGAGACAGGGTATTGAAGAAGACGTCGTGGACCAAGCGACGCATTTGCACACCCCACCTAGCCACTCTGACATCTCTCAACTGATGTTGGTTTCAATTTCTCATGGGGGTTCAACACATATGCTACCGGTCTCTCATTTGGAGAGTATTGGTATTGAAGCTAGAGGACAGCTGCCCCAGTCCTCACCTTCCTTCAGTGCACCGAGTCTAGAGCCAATCGATGATACCATTTCTTTGACTAGGACACAGGTACTTTCTTCGGCTACTACTGGAGGCCTTAGTGGCCCAGCCAGAACACCCATAGTAACTCCAACTTATGTTGGATTACGAGGATTGGGTGGAAGTCCTACCACAACCATCATCACGCCAGTTGTGACCGTAGGCGGTGCGACTTCTACAGTCATCACTAAAACTGGTAGTCTCAATGACCCAGGTGTTAGTTACCCCGAGTTCGTCTCACGGGAATTTCTGGACGGCGCCCTAAAGGTTGTCCATTCCATTATGCGCTCTGAAATGAGGGAGGAGGTAGACGCCCTAAAGAGAATGATCAAAGGCAAAGCACCGGTGCCTGAGCCTGAACCACTACCTCCAATACCACCACCCTCCCATACACCTACCGATCTATCTATCGATGACCTCAAATCCATGCTCTTAGCCAAACTCCTCGCCCAATCCCAAATCGAACCATCTCAAGATGCCGACCTACTTTTACTACTACGATTCCAAACATCTACCCCTACACCACCACCACCACCTACTATATCTCCTGAAGCCTTACAACACCAATTTGCACTTATTCAGTCTATGAAGCAAACTATATCTGCATTGACTGAACGAGTATCATCCTTAGAAGAAACCTGCTGAAGCTAGGAAGATGAGCTCAAGTGCAAGCATGATGACCAGGATGATCTTGATCATCATGAGGGGGAGAAGCGCCAACGCACATCCGAGCCAGAATCAGCGCAGGAACAGACAGAGATGGATATGGTACAGGATCAAACAGAGATGGGTTCTGGTACTCAAATTGAAGGGCAGGGACAGGTACAGAAATAGGTCATGGATTTAGTACCATATGACGTCATTCCAACGGTTGAAAAGCCCGAGGAACATGATAGAGATTCATCGTTCAATCCAGATAATTGGGCAATCATTGTTGATCCATATTCTAACATAGATCCGATAGAAGAACCAGTCAATACAGAAAGAGTGTTGGTAATCTTTCAAGCCGAGATAGATGAGTTATTGAATTTTGCTATTGTGGCTCAAGATCACCATCCAGCAGAACAATCTTTTGTCGATGTGCCTCTTTTGACGTACGCAGCAGTTCATCCCGAGCTTTCTTAGACAGATCTCCCCATACGATCTCCGCCAACATCACCAGTTCCCGGAACAGAACGTACTCAGCCAGATCCTCCACTAAAATGGGAAAGAGTCAGAATAAATGTTCCTTTTCTCGAAGAAAGTCAGAAATAACTCTTTGCCCATTGGATCCACCCATATGATGAGTTCGTATTACTTGGTCTTCAGTCAATGACAGACAGGAAGAAGCACCGCGAGCATGTGTTCATGCATAAAAGTCTCAGAAAAGATGTTCACAAGACAAAGCTCAGAATCAGATCTGTCGAACCGATTTACTCTTGCCACTTCATGAGCATAAAGTATTCTTTCTTTGTGGTGACTAGAGAAGATGGTAGGCAGTGGTATTTTTCTGAAGCTAACTTTGCAAGCCTCGGTCTATCAGATCTTCTATTCCTGCTCAGAGACCTGAAGATTAGAACCATTCGACCTGGGGAAGTTATAGACGCACTAGAAACAATAAAAAGATATATGAAATGTGCGATGAAACTTGCCTCCATTGAAGATTTTCATATTGGGTTGGAAAGCAATCAAGCAAAGGTGAATCTGCTTAAGCCCGATCATAGTCTTCCTTCAGACGCCCAGAATGTACCTGCTTTCACAGTAGTAAATTTTCCAGAACTCGGCATGACTTATGTGAATGGTAAAGGTGACATGCGGTTCATCAGATTCAGTCAGATTGCACGGTTCTGTGATGGTACACTATTGCTGCTTAGAGACAAGCTGAAACACTCCATTGATCAAAATGTCAAAGGGATTCAGCCTTTGGATCCGAACTACAAATGTCTTGTTCTCAAAGCATTAGGCTAGATCAAAGAACGACTGGAGTACATAACTTCAATGCGACATTCCGAGATCAGTTTCGGATTTCGAAAGACACATGTTCCTAACTGGCGTAACTATGAACTTTAATTTAAAGGGGGAGATTGTTAGGTCTATTTGTTTGTTAAATAGAAGTTCAGGTTTTAAATTGTAATTAATTGAAAGTTATTTTGAAAATGGGCCTCAAAGCCCATTAGGCCTTATACGTATGTATATATATATATATATATATATATATGTATATATATGCTTTCTAAACCTAGTTTTAGGTTAAGTAAATTAGTGTTAGAAAAGTTAGTCATTAAGGTTTACATTAGCTAATCAGAAATTCTCTCTGTAAACCTAAACCCTTTATTGTTGAATTTAATCATATGACTAGCTGTTGTGGTTTAATCATTGTTCATCATTGATTATTATTGTTGATAAATCGCACTGTTCTGGGATCTACAAACTATTTGTTAAAAAACATATATACTAAAATGGGTTTCTCAACCTTGAAATCATGAATTTTCATACATTTTTTCTAGGCACCCCCAAGAAAAATTTTCTAGCTCCGCCCCTGGTCCATTTTAACAAAATTAGAGTTTATAACACTTAATTTATAAAACCAAAAAATAAATCATCATATCTGAAAGTCTTGTAACAAATTTATAGGACACTTTTGAGGGCGTAACAAGTTTTTTAGGATTTCTTTAAAATAAATTACATTTTTTGGTCCTTTGTGGTTGTCACTCAATATCAAGTTTAGTCCATCTTTTAAACTAATTACAATTGTAGTCACTATGGTTGCTATTTTGATTAACTTTCGATTCCTGTGACTAATCTAGTTAAATAGGTCAGCTAACCTTTTTTCTCTTTTTCCTTCTTTTTGTTTTATTAGATCTTAGAGTAAATTATGATTTTCGTCCCTGTGGTTTGTCTTCTTTCATTTTTGTCTTTTCTACCATTTTATTTTCATTTTGTATCTCTTATTTATATAATTTATAGAGTAAATTAATGAATTGGTCCCTGTGGTTGTATCAGAACTATGGATTGAGCCCCTCAAACGAATTAATTACAGGTGTTATCACTGTGGTTTCAGTTTTGTTGCAGATTGGGTCCCTCAACCTAACTCTGTTTAGTTTAGAACCGTTAAATCAAGGATATTTTGGTACTTTAAATTTTTTCCCCATATTCTATTAAAAAAATAAAATATAAATTAATATTATATACTAATTTATTAATACATAATATACTTTTTATATATTAATTTATTATTACATGATATTTTTCTTTACGATTTCCTATGGCTTTGTACTAGTAATCAAAAGAAGAATATGACCTAGAAAAGATAATCAGTGACTTCAACTTCTCCCAGCCACTTTTCCATCTCCGGTCACTAACCCATCTCCGGCCACACACCAAAATAAACCCACATACCAAATCAACCCAAATCTAAATTTGAATCACCAAAAATCAACTCAGATCCAAACTTTAACCCCCAAAACTCAATCAAAATCCCAACTCTAATAACCAAAACTCAACACAACTCAAATCAAACTCAAACTCAAACTCTAATAACCAAAATTAAAGACAACTAAAAAACAAACTATTAATTTTCAGTGTTCATATGGTGCTCGATGACTGCTCCGTTGATGGTCTTAAAGCAAAAGAAGAACAGAAGGATGTAAGGCCTGCTAGTTTTTTAAACCAGTTGAAACAAAAACAAACGAAAAACAGAAACAATGAAGGGGATATACTGAACAAATATGGGGGAAAAAGAGTTCAAACATGATATACCCAGATTGATACATTTCTGGTTGTGTTATATCGATCATTACCACCAACCTTTGATTAGGATCCAGAGAGAAGCAATGGATATCACTTGATTCTTGTTTTGGGAAATCCAATAATGATACACATCAACCTTCTCCAGATCTAGTGCCAAACCCATCTATGTAAAATTGGAAATGCAATCTTGGGTGATGAACTATCATGAAGAGAGATTGAAGAACCATGGAGAATCATTTCAAATCTAGATCTAAAAATCATCTTCTTTCTATTTTTCGGTCGAAGATGAAGACGATGAAGAGGGAAGGAAATGGTAGAAAGGAAATTGGCAAAGGCTGCACCGAAGAAGAAGCAACAGGTCGGATATGGGACGATAAGGATTGTTCTTGGGCGTGGGGAAGGGCTTCTACGAGATGGAGTCTCACAATGGTGGTCATGTGTGTTTGAGTTTCCGATGGTCGATGGAGAAGGGAGGATGGAGGAAGACGGAGGATGAACGGTGAGGGGATGTTGTGGTGGTCGGTGGTGAGGAGGAGGGAGGGCGCCGGAGAAAGGGACGTTGCCGGAGAAAAAGGAGATAGTGACAGCGCCAGAGAATAGGAAGGTCGCCTGAGAAAAAGGAAGGTCTAGATTGGGAAGAAGGCCGATGAATACTTTTGGAGTGTTGGTGATTCATGGTGAAGGATTGTTTTACTTTAAAACAATGGTTTAAATGGTTCTTTATAAATATTATATACATATCTATACTACTTTATACAACATTTGGGTTGCTTTTCTTAAATACAATCTTTTAATTAAGCATTATGTACCACTGTTTAAAGCACATTACTTAATTTTCAACTTTTACAACCATTTAAAGCATTATGTACAACACTTTTAATGCATTTCACTTACAACACAAATTGTCGCTTCAGGATATATCTCTTCCCTCAAGGTGTCGATTCAGGCTTATCGACTTCCGAGACGACGCTTCGTCCTCCTCCAACGCTGCCTCCAATGCAAGGCTTAAATGTCCATCACCGGTCAGTTCCTGCTACACTCAATCGCCGATTTTTGCTACTCGGGTTCAATCCTCATTCTTCTCAATCGGTTCTTCTCTCAAGGGTTTTAGGGTTCTATTTCTCTCAAGTGGGTTTTTTCTCATGCATGTTTCCATTTATTTCTTCAACCTTAAACTGATTTTCCATCCTTAATTACTTCTCTTTCAAACTCTTTCACGGTATGGATTTCTAATTGACCCACGGTTCTTTGGATTTTTTGTTATTTGTTATAGCAATTCTAGATTCTGATCGGTTCTTCTCTCAATCTTTTGAGGTACGTTTTTTCTTCTCAAATATGTTTTTTGGACCATTCAACATCTTTTTAGGTTTGACTGAGGTTTGATCAAAGAATCTATTTTCCATACCCACGATATGGATTTTTGAAGTTGTTGCTTCTTTAGATTTTTTTTATTTGTTATACAGGGAAAGCAATATAGAATCCCACAAAAAACCTATATTTGATGATTGGCTTCTTATCAAATCTTTTGCATTTCTATTTGAACTCAAGATCTTGATGATGGATTTGATTTGAGTTTGTCTTTTCGAAATGCAGATTGCACGCACTTACATTTGGTGCAACTTGTGCATTATCAGTGGCGAATTTAACAACTGTGGTTAATACTATTGCACCAGGTACGAAACCTCCACTACTTTGGCTTTTGCTTTGCTAGTTTTTGTGTTTTTCTTTTGCAAAGTTTTTCTTGAATTTGGGTCACTAGCATTGGTGAAATTGTAATCCCAATCAATCAAGCAATCAAAAACACAATCTCTATCAAGATTATGACAATATCAAGAACTAGAGAGAGTGTGTAGAGAGAGAAAGCGTAATATTCATAGATCTGAAAATTACATGTATGACTTGGTTCTTAGTTACAAAATTACAAAGCAAACACTATTTATATGAGGACTAAAACCACATGCTTAAACTCAATGTAAATGAACTCTCACAAGTCTAAACAACATATACTTAGACTTTGACATTACAAACTTTGACCTTGTCGACTTTGCTAGACTTGACTTTTCCTATTAAATCTTGGATACAATTAATACATTAACAATATCCCCCTTTGTATTCAAGATTTAATAAAAATTTGACACTAGTCTTCAACACTTGATTCTTCAACTTTTATCTTTGACGGCTTTGAACTTTGAAGCTCTGCCAGTCTTCAGTCTTTCAGTCTTTGAAGAATTCTTGAAAAGTCTTTAACACTTTGTATCTTTGAAGATTCAACAAGTCTTGAGCAATACTTTGAAAACTTTAAACTTCTGAAACTTCTTTAAACTTCTTTGGAATCTTCAGGAATCTTTTGAAACTTTGAGGAATCTTTCAAAATTGTATCTTCATCACTCTGATCTCTTGATCGTCTTCAGAAAACAAACTTTCTCAAATCATTTGGACTTATCTTCAGAATATTTTGAGAATAATTTCTTTTCATCTGATTTGAACTTTCAGACATTCTCCGCAAGTCTTGACTTTGAACTTTCTTCAGGACTTTGAAATTGATTTGAAATTGAACTTTGTGAATCTCTCCCCCTTTTTGATGATTGTGAACATCATGATCATCAAAACTCTTCAATTTCAACACAGTCTTTGATCTTCTCCTTTGTAAGAAACTAACAATCTCCCCTTTTTATGGTAAGTTTGACATTCTCCGCCCTTTTGATCTGAATAACTGAATCATGAACTGTATATACCCGAATCTTGTTAAATTCAGATATAATGAACATTGTAACCCTGATTCAACAAATGAAACAGTTAGTATGCCTGTAAGTAGCACGAAGCCACTTTGTACAACGGATGTACATTGGAAAGGAGCTTTTGTGATGTTCACTCCCCCAGGGCTTCCATTCAATCATCGAAAAAACACAAGGTAATTCTATGAATGTTCGACAGAAAAACAAATTTTCTGTGTGTTCGTGCTTGTGTTATGAAAGAACTTAGCACAATGATTGTGTTTCATAAGACTCAAATTGTGTAAACTGTTGAGACAACAACAGATATTACACGGACTCAATGTGCATGAAAGAGGTGCGAAGGTGTGGCAACTTTCCTTCTTTTTCAATATCTAAATCTTCCGAGTGAAGATCAGATAGCAGATATGTTGTGTCCCCAAAGAAAATGAAACATTTCGCTGTTAAGAAAGAAACGAGTGGTTGGTGGGGTTAATGCAAGAGTTGGCATGGGCTCACTGCCTTTTTCAATGATGGTCACCAAAGAATGTGAACCAATCAGTAAATGTGGCTGCCCGGCTCAGAAAGTGGTTGGTGCAGAGTTTTCGTATTCTTTTAACTCTGTTCTCACATCCTCTTTTTTTTTTTTTAACATTAAAGCTCACTTCTAATCAAACTCTATTTTACATTTTATCGGTCAGCACAATGAGAAAAACTCAACCGAATGAGTTATCTCCCCCACTCTTTGATTTTGACCCCTCACCCCTCAATCACTCTAGGATAACTTCCTGGGTAGGAAACACATGTTTACGTGAATCCATGGAAGTTCTGTTTAAGCTCTCACATTAATCCCATGTAAGTCCTAAAAAGAATGATTGCTCAACAATTTATCTTGAACAGATAAGCACAAAGTGTATGATAACATTGTCAAAATGTATGCTCATGAGATTTGAGCAATTGAACTTTGAAGATTTCTCAAAACAAAGATATTGAATGAATGAAATGAAATCAAGAGAATTGTTTTGAAAATCTGACAATGTATCAATCAGATCAAATGAAATAAAATGGTTAGGGTATCAAATAATTTGATAGTTTGTTTATATGAACGAATATAAACAATTATAACAATGAAAGCACGAGATTAGAAATGATGATTGATGCTCAACAATATTTGAAAGCAAACGGGAGTATTACCATCGAAAAATTTGTTCGTTATGAGACATGGTAATAACAATTTCAAATGAAGTACTAAACCGATGTGTGTGAATACTTTACAGTATATAGACAAGATAATACGCAAGTATTGATCTTTGGAAACACACGGTCAGTTAAACATTAAAGCTCAAAATTGAAAAACATTTAAAATCACACTTCTAAATTCATGAAACCTTTTGAGAATAGAGAAGTGGTTTGAACATTTCAAAAAACCGTTTTTCATGCTTGAAAGTTGTTCTTCTTTCAAACAATCAGAGATCTAGATTAGAAGATATTTACCTTTAAGCTCCCCCTCAAATCATGATTTAATGATTTAGGTCAGATAAGCTCCCCCTGGATATTTACAAAATATCCATGTCTGAACATTGAAGAACGGGTCTTGATCTGTCATGTGATCAGAAGCCACAATTCTTAACATTGAAGTGCGGCTTTTGAACTGGTGTGTTCAAAAGCCACCTTTCTTTGAGGTATGAGTCCTAGACTGATTTGTTTAGAAGTCAAACATCATGCTCCCCCTTAAACTTTGGGTGCCTGCAACACAATTTTAGCTTTTGGTACCCACCGATATTTGGGTCCTGATGTGTTAGTTGCAGTTCGTGTGGGGTTTACATAATAAGAACCATACCAATAATTGACAAAGTTTTTACTTACAAAGTCATGTGCTCCACAGTAAGAACAACAAATTTTCTTCTGAGCAATCCTGATAAGATGATTAGTAAAATAAAACGTATCAAAATTGCCATAAGAATTACCATTATGTACTCTGCTCTTCTTGGCTTTGGTTGTGGACGCAGATGCTTTGTCTTTCTTCTTCTCTTCATCTGAAGAACTCTTCACTCTCCAGACCATCTGATTTTTCTTTGAATTCTTTTCAAGAGATTTAACGTAAAAATTTGCTGAACCATCAACAAATTTGTCATAGAACAGATTAGATGGTCTGATCTGACTTGATTTGACAGTGTTTGGTTTGACATTTTTCTTTTTGAAAACATTTTTGTCATGAATAGAACTTGAAGTTGTTTTGAAAGAACAGACTGTTTCTGTTGAATTATCAACAGGTGATTGATCAATCACATCAGCTGTAATATTTTCTAATAAATTGATATTTGCAGCTTCTAAGTCTTTTATCTTTTCAGATAAAATGTTTCTTTCAGAAGTAAGTGTGTCAAACTTTTGTTTCAAATCAGATCTGGCCTTCTGTTCTTTTTGGACATCTGATGATAGAGAAGTTATTTTGGATGTGAGCTTAGATATCTCAGATTCAAAATGTGAACGTTCAAGCTCAAAATCTTTTTCCAAGTTCTTGGCTTTCTCAGAAATATCTTTGAAAATCCCAGTATTTCTCTTTTCGGCATTTCTCTTTTCAAGCTCATAAGACTGCTTCTTTTCTTTGAAAACCTGTCTTTCTTTTTCAAGCAAGTCTTGTAAAGTAGAAATCTGTTTGGGAAATTCAGTAATTTTAGTTTCAAGAACTTGTCTTTCTTTTGCAAAAGTGTCTCTTTCAGTTATTATTTTTTCGAATTCAGTCACTTGCTTAGAAAGTTTTGAACATCTCAGCTCTAAATCCTTTTTCTCTTGGAGAGTTTTCTTGGAAAGTTCAGATGACTGTTGGGTTGAAGATGTCTTCAAATTTGATCTATCTTTATCTGCTTGGAGGCATGTTTTCAGTTCAGCATTCTTCTTCTCCAGAACAGATATCTGATCTTCAAAAGCCTTAAACTTCTGTTGAAGCTTAACTGATTCATCTTTCAGCTCAGATGATTTTTGTTCAGTCGTCTTCAGTTGGCTTTGAAGATTTCTAATTATGGACTCTTTAACCTTGATTGCTCTCTCAACAGTCTTTATCAAATCATCTTTCCTTTGAATATCTTTCTCTTGCTCTGTAATCTCTTTCTCTCTAGCCTTGATGATAGCTGCACAATCAGATTTAGCATGATTAGCGCACTTTACACAATCAGAAGATTTATCAGAATTTGACAATTTTGATTTAAACTCCTGATTCTGTTTGACAAGGGATGCATTCTGAATTCTCAGTTTGTCTCGTTCAGCCTCTATAACAGGTATCTCAGGCATGTACAATACAACCATATCTCTAGCTGAAAGTACTATATTTCCCCTCTCATCCGTCTTTGGCATCTTGAATGATTAGCTTGAATTGAGATGATCGTTCCCAAACAATTCAGAACAGTTAACTGAAAGTCAAAAACAGATCACCACCTGAAAGCACTGGAATTCTCAGATTATGTGAACTGAAATTCGCAAACCAAGTGAATTTTGAAATTCTCAAATTAACTGGACAGGTCACACTCAGAATTTCCAAATCAAAAGAGTTGGCAAGACTAGAACTCGCAAGCTTTGGTTTGAGAGTTTTCAGAACTCGCAGATTGAGTAAGTTAAACTCGCAAATGCTTTGATCTTGAAACTCGCAGATCACTTCAGTTTGAAACTCACAAATGCTTTAAACCTAAAACTCGCAGATACTTAAACTGAAAAACACGTAGACTGAATGTTCAAACTCACAGATTTAAAGAAACTTGAAACACGCAGACCAAGTGAATAGCAACACAAGAAAGTTTTGCGCTACAGGTGGGTGGCGCAAAAAGAAGTTTTGCGTTACAAGTGAGTGGCGCAAATTAGATGTTGTTGGCGCAAATCAGACTAAACACGCAGATCAAGTGAATTAGAAACGCGCAGATCAAATTGGCTATGAAACACCAAACTCGCAGATTGAAGGAACTGCAACATTAGAACACGCAGACAGAGACTTGCGGGTTTGCAGAACTCGCAGATGCTTGTCTGCGTGTTTTGTAAAACTCACAGGCTGCTAGAACCGAAACTCGCAGATTGAATAGATCTTTGAAACTCGCAAGTCAAGTTTGCGTGTTCTTCAACTTTGAAGTTAGCGTGTTCTTCCACTTGGTGTTTCTGTGTTCTTCCCAAATCACAGATTCAATCCAGGATTTTTAAACCTGCAAATTAATTCTTGATACAACACCAATACAATCGAAAACCAATTCTAAACACATTTCAAAGCAACAAATCTATCTAAAAACAACAAACTGATGTGAATTTGATCTCAAGTTTGTTTTCTAGAAAACAATCTGCGTGAACTCAAAAATCCATATTTTCAAAAATTGAAATCGAATAAGTGATCAATCTGTGATCGAATTGAAACAAGAATCATTCTCACATAGTAATCGATCACTATACAATCAGTTTCACACGCAAACAACAATGATTTAAATGAAATTCGATTCAATCAAGAAAAAATTGTTACAATCTGCATGTTCTTGATTTTTCAAGAATTTGATCCAAAAACTAATTCAGTGATCTTTCTGAATTTGTTTGGTGTAGCTCTGATACCAATTGAAATTGTAATCCCAATCAATCAAGCAATCAAAAACACAATCTCTATCAAGATTATGACAATATCAAGAACTAGAGAGGAGTGTAGAGAGAGAAAGCGTAATATTCATAGATCTGACAATTACATGTATGACTTGGTTCTTAGTTACAAGATTACAAAGCAAACACAATTTATATGAGGAATAAAACCACATGCTTAAACACAATGTAAATGAACTCTCACAAGTCTAAACAACATATACTTAGACTTTGACATTGACATTACAAACTTTGACCTTGTCGACTTTGCTAGACTTGACTTTTCCTATTAAATCTTGGATACAATTAATACATTAACAATTGGCGCACATGAACTGTTTGTTATAATGTCAAAGTGAGTTTCACTTTCGTGATTTTTGGTTTCTAACGTCATATGTGTTAGTATAAATTGCCAACAAAGAAGGAAAATCAATTCCAAATTATGGATTAATTAAGCAAGTAATGCTTTACATGAAACACATTATCATCATATATATCATGCTACAAACACTTAAAACCATGTGAGTTTCTTGGTTCTTTGTTTGTATATAACAACACAAGTCACATTTAAAATAATATTATCAACTAAGATGAAACTAAAAAAGAAACAACAAAGTTTTCCATATGTTTTTTGGGGTTGAAAAATTTAATGTTTTGCCAAAAGAATCTTGAATCAGCCATGGAGTTCTATAATTGCAGAGCAATATTTAACCAGGAGATCAGTACTATTATGACCATTTGCTCATTTGTACATGTCATTGTGTCTGGACTTGTGTGTAAAAAATATTATTATGACCATTTGCTCATTTGTACATGTCATTGTGCGTGCACTTTTATGTAAAAAATATATAGTATCGGGTTTCCTTTTAAATGACGGATGTCTGCATTTGATTTTTTTTTCATTTTTGGTTTACAGTGTAAATTTACATCCCGTTGCATTGTCTAGATACACAAGTAGTTTCATAAATAATTAAACACGACGGGTGTCGAGTCTAGCAAATTATGATTAATTATAAATATAGCCTAATACCGCTACACCACAACAAATTGTGATAATGTTAAGTAGGGTCGTCTCCTCAGGGACTCGATGTTAACCGTAAGTCCAAGACGAATTCACACACAAATTCATTAAAAACATCGTAATTATAAAAAGAGGGGGGGGGGGTGAAAGTTTTATAATTAAACTTAGCATGCGAAAAAGTAATTGAGAACTTTAAACAATGAAATGAAGAGTTCTAGTAGTAAGCAAACACATTTTTCAATAGACGGTGTATCATCGACTTGTATATAAAAGTATATATTCACGCCAATTCAAATGGTTCAAACATTGACACGCACCAATGTTCCGTTTGACACAAAGGGGAAACTAGAATGAGAAGTTCAATACCTAGTCCTTAACTAGCAAAAATTGAAACAAGTTACGAACTTGGCAACAATTTGCTAATCGCGTTAAAATTAAGCAAACACCATTTCTAGTTAATATTCAGACGCCCAAATATAAAAACTAGAAAATACAAACTTACAATACTAAACAATCAACTAAACTATCGATAAAAGTATTGTTTGCTACTTCAATGAAACAAAGAACAATTACGGATTCCCCGTTTCATTTAGCAAATCCAAATCGAGTTGAACAAAATAGGGGATCCTTCCTAAATCGAAAACCGGACAAAGATTTAACACTAAAATCAAAGTTTGCACTAATAAATTGACAATGAACTAGAATTCAAACAAGTCTCAACACCAACCAATCCAAATGTTTACTTGCTCACTACTAGAAAGAAAGAAATTAGCTACTCATATGTAAGTATTGAAACCAAATGTACTTACAATGAGATTGAAGATAAAAAATTATGAAGAACCCTAGAAATTTCCTCCAAAAATCGACCCACCAATTCTGAAATTCATCTATTTTCGTTTCTCTCACTGTCTCGATCGATTTCAGTCGTCCCCCCTTTCAATCGACAGTTACCATCGGCTCTTTATGCCCCCCATTTGAAAACCGCTCCAAAAAATCTAAAAAGAAACGCATGTTCCAGCCGACCGTGACTTGGGTGTGGGTTGAACCCACGTGAAACTCACGCGTAATTGGAATGGGAAGAGGGAGGGCAGTGGCTAAAGCGGTGTGGTTGTGGGTTGCTTCCGGAGAACTCACGTCCGCTACTGGAGTGGCGCCGATGGAATGGAGTTTCTGGACTTAGATTACTTTTGCTCTTTCCATGACATAATCACGATTTGGGCTCTTGGGCTTGATGCACCTACAACTCTACAAACAAGATACCAATTTTTAATTGGGTTATCTTTCTTTTCTATGTTCCAACGTCCAGCCCATAAACAAAATTAGCATATAAGTTTTTTTTAATCTAAAGCAATAATAATTAAAAGCCTTTTTTATTTAATGCAATAACATACTAAATATATAAACATTAGGTAAAAAAAAGGACATTTTAACCATTCAACCAACACTAAATGTAGGGTAAATTCGACATAAAAAATATATATAAATGACACTTATCAAATTCCCCCACACTTAGATCATTGTCCGTCCCGGCAATGACTTAAGTTTGCACGTAGTGAAAATGAATCAAACAAGAATGTCAATACGTATAGCATATCATGAACTTGAGATTTGCAACTAAGAATTGAAAATTGGGCACACGCACAATCAATGTAGACACAAAGCTAATTTCGAGAACTCACACAAATGGTATAATTATAACAACACGCTCAATTTACTCTTGGGTTAAAGTGTATCGCTCAAACAGTCACTACACTAGCATGCACCTACCATAAGCTTGGAAAGCTTCTCACTTTCCACTACTTGGATAAAATACATGCTTACAAATCAAAAGGTCTTTTATGGGTGTAAAGTAAAATGAGGCTTTGGGTAAGGTAAGGATGCATTTGGGAAAGAGTGACAAAAACCGTACACCAACGGAGAAATGGGATATTCAAGCATGACAATTTCCTTCAATAAAGGACTTTTCATATTTATCTTTGAAGTTTTGAGTATATGGGACATTGATATACACTTTTCTTTACATTCCCATTAGATGATAAAAACTAGAGATGAACCACATGTATATTCAACTTTATCATCATTTCCGTCGTCTCCTTTATTTTTTTATTTTTCTTGACGACATACATATTTTTTCTTCATAGATTTTTTTTCTTTTTGAACTTTTTTTTCTTTCTTCCCCAACATATAGATTTCACTTTTTAAGCATAAGGAGATACCGTGAATACTCCATTGGTGATTGGTCGGGTGGGTCATGTTTCGATTGGTTTATGATGTGGGTGACAAAGGAAATATGCTAAGGCTCAAAAATAGTGTGAAAAAGGGTAATATTGATATAAAGGGTAGGCTTAAGGATAATAGGTTAATAAAATGAGCAAACGATGACCTTTGTCACCAAAGAATGTAAACCAATCAGATTATGTGGCTGCCCGACTCAGAAAGAAGTTTGGTGCAGAGTCTAATATTCTTTTACTCTGTTCTCTCATCCTCTTTATTTTAATGCTCACTTCTAACCAATCTCTCTTTTCCATTTTACCTCTTCACACACCAACACTCAATCTTTTGACCCTTCTCCCCTCAATCACTCAGGGAATACTTCCTGGGTAGGAAACACTGGTTATCGTGAATCCATGGAAGTTCTGTTAAGTTGTCACACTGAATCCCATGTATTTTCCTAAAAGAACATAGTGTTCAACAAGCTTTTTGTACATATAAGCACAAATACCACTTGTTACATGAAGAATATAATATTCGGAGATGTCAAAACAGAAGATGTTTGACGATGCAATTCTCCCCCTCAAACTAAAAGAGTTTGACAATTAAGCTCATATCATTTTGTCATGAAGAATAAGATTTTGGAGAATCAAAAACGAATGTTGTTTATATGAACAATATATAAACATATTTTCAATGAAAGCACATGAAATGACGTTTGATTCAATCAACAGTGAATACAAAGAACGTGAGTATTACCATAGAAAGATTTTACTTTTGATACATGGTAATAACAAAGTCAAATAGAATGTTCTGAACCGTTATGTGTATGAATACTTGACAAAGTATATTGACAAGATAAAACGCAAGTATTTATCTTTAAGAACACACGGTCAGATAAGCATTTAAGTATCCAAAAATCTGTTAATATCACAGATATTCTCCCTTTACTTAATTTTTTTTTTTTGAAGATTAAGAAATAAAAAAAAACAGAAAAAATAAGGCACTGAAGTGCGGGTTCTAATCTGATGTGATTAGAAACCATATTCCGTTGAGGTACGGGTTCTAAGTTGATTTACTTAGAAGCCATCTTTTTAACAATGAAGTCCGGGTCATCGTTGAAATAGGCAACTAGCCCATGCCATCTCTTGCATACAACCCCACCAGCTACTCATTCTTTTTCTCAAAAAGAGAATGTTTCACATTTTCTGGGGATGCAACACATACGCTATTGGTTCTTCATTTGGAAGATACTAATATTGAAAAAGAAGGAAAGTTGCCCCACCTTCGAACCCTTTCTCATGCACATTGAGTCTTTGTACAATTTGTTGCTGTCTCAACAAGTTTACATACTTTGAGCCTATATTGAAAAAGCAATCATCTATGCTTAGTTTTTTTTCTTCTAACACATGCACGATCACACAGAAATTTGTTTTCTGTCATAACGTTCATAGATAACCATGTGTTATTCGATGATTGAATGGAAAACCTGGGGAGTCTACATCAAACCAGCTCCTTATATAGTAACTTTGTGTTACTCAGTGACTTTGTGTCATTGACATGCATTCTAACTGAGTCATTTGTTGATTCAGGGTTACAACTCTTAAACTGTTTGAATTTGCAAATATTTAAACGGTTACAATTGACTATTTTTATCTGAAAAGATTGAAATAATCACTCTTTCCATCTGGGAAGACTGCTCTTATTTCCATACAGGGCTCGTTACATGAAGATTGTGCTTACGTGATCATACGCAATGGGGGAAATTGTCTTGAAAAGGAGGAGATTGTTTTGGTATGTTTTGATGATGATGCTTCTCACCAATTCATCAAAAAGGGGGAGAAGATACAAAAAGGGAGAATACAATCTGAAGATCTGAAGATTTCAAAGATTTTAAAGATATCAAGATTTGAAGTTTTGAAGCTATCAACGACATATCTGAAGAAAAGTGAAGACAAGTGAAGATCCGAAGACAATTGCATTTTTTTTTAATCTTGAATCCAAAGGGGGAGATTGTTGGATCATTAATTGTATTCAAGATTAAAGTTAAATTAGAGGGTCTAAAATGTATTTGTTTGATAGTTACAGTTCAGGGTTTAAACTGTAATAAGCTAATAGTTATTAAGCTATTGGGCCTCAAGCCTGTTTAGTATTTAGATAAGCCCATTAGGCCTAAAAGCCTGGGTATTTAAAGTTATGTTTTGTTTAGTTTTAGGGTTAGAAACCTTTCATATTTTCATAATCATCATATTAGAGAAAGGTAGCCATATTATTCTCTGTATTCAAAGGGTATCAAGAACACTCAAGGGTTTCATTGTTTATTCAAGGGATTGGTATGTTACTCTGATTTATATATCTCTTGATTATTATTGTGTTGCTTGATTGTTTATTTGATTATTTACCAACTAGATTAAACTGGGATAACAGCCCAAACAACCCCAAATCATGCAAATGACTCACACCCCCACACTTAATTCCTACATTGTCCTCAATGTATTCAATATGTAGAGGACACTCTAAGTATGCGAAGAAGAGGGAAAACAGAAAACTCCCCTGGTTTGGTGAGTGACGTCCCAATGTAGGAATCTATGAAGATGGGCATGTCCTTTTGAGCTTCCAATATCCGGGTGGAATCTAGAGCACGAGAATAAAAATAATACTAGGAGTGAAATTGGAGATTCTAACGAAAACAAACAAACTAACATAAAGCAATAAAAAGCAAGCAATTGAAATCTGTGGGTTGCCTCCCATGCAGCGCCTTTCTTTTAGGTCTTTGGCTAGACGATACTCAGTTCAATCTGTGTAGCTTGGCGTGTCCAAGGATACCCTCTCTAAGTCCCCTCCATCGAAGCCCTCATAGAACGGCTTCAACCTATGGCTATTAACCTTGAAAATCTGCCATGTAGATAAACTTTGTCAGGATCGAATTCTTAACAAGAATTAATTCTCAGAAACAATATCAAAGAAGTTTGCAGAATAACACTTTGATATTTAATCAAACAGAAAATAAACACAGAATATAATCAACAAACTGTAAACTTGTATTTAATGCTTTGAAGTTACAAGATTACTCACTCAACCTCAATATTGATGAACAGGCTCACCAATACGAATTCTACTTCTCTAGAATTAGGATCTATGCCTTGAGGTTGATTGTCTCTCTAAAAGAATGAAAACTGAAAGTTAAATTATTATTCTAAACTATACAATATATACTGAATACAAAGATAATTACAATAAATAAAATATCTTCAGTATATCTTCCATGTATATCTCTAAGCTTCCATGTATATCCTTTCATACGAATCTTCATCATATAAGCAGTATTAATCATAAGCAGCATTAATACTCTGAGCAGTATTAACTCTAGCAGTACTAACCATGCTCAGCAGCATTAATCTCTTCAAGCAGTACTAACTTTGAACTAGCAGTACTAATCTTGTTGAGAAACATTAACCATCAACTAGCAGCATCAATAACAGAAGTAGTAACCATGTTGAACTAGAAGTAGTAACCATGTTGAACTAGAAGTAGTAACCATGTTGAACTAGAAGTAGTAACCATCCTTGGCATATTTCAGACCCAACAATCTCCCCCTAACTTAACTTTTCAAAACTGAGAAGTTAAGTTCTTCAGTATAGGGTCTTTATGATAATTTCAAAACTTTCTGCAATTACTAGTTCTTCTTGATTCAGTTTCTGCTGTTATCTTCTTTTCTGTTTCTGTTGTAGTTATTGCTTTGTTTCATCTTCTTCACTTATCTCCCCCTCAAAATAAGATTTCATATCAACTTGATTCTCCTTCTCAATTCTTCTCAAATTCAGATGTTTAAGTCTCCCCCTTTTTGAAATAATCATGATCTTTTCATCTCTTTTATCTCCATAATTTGATTGTGAACTTTCAGACAAATTGTACCAAGTGTATCCATCAATTCTTTGTAGTTAAACTGTCCTAACCTCCTTTAGATGTTTTACCACCTTTGAAGGATCCTTGGATCTTTTAGTAGAGATCTTCTGCCTAGCAGAAGCACCTTCTACTCCCTTGGTTTCTTGGCACCTGGGACCTTTAGATAATTACTCATCTAAAGTTGTCATGGGGAAGGTCTTAGATATGTTCACACTGTCCTGTCCTGCACTTTGTGCAAAGTCAGTAGTGTGAGCCTTACAACCCATATGCTCTTGCATCTCCTTATTGAGCACCTTCTTGAGGTTGGGAGACACCTCTATGGTTTCCCTTTGGATATTCTCTGATGAAAAATGCTCCATCAGAGGGCTTGTAGGTTTTGAGGTTGAGGATACAAGAAGGGAAGGAACCTTCAGTATCTTTTCTTATATAATATAGTAATGGGGAATGTTGGTTTGACAAAAGGAATCTGAAGATTTATGCTTGGTAGTGGAAGGTGTGGATAGGTCATCAGTGGGTTGGTCTAATGAGGGCTTTGACCCTGATGCCTTACCTTCTTGATTGTGGGACATCACCATCATTGTAGAGAACAATGGTATATCAACTCCTTCCGAGTCCCTAGCAGATCTTCTCATGTTTGAGAAAACCTTGCCTTTAGGGGGTTTAGGTACATATATCTCATTAAAATGAGGTTAATCCGTCAATTCCTTATGGTTAACAGTACTAACTTTGAACTAGCAGTACTAATCTTGTTGAGCAACATTAACCATCAACTAGCAGCATTAATAACAGAAGTAGTAACCATGTTGAACTAGAAGTAGTAACCATCCTTGGCATATTTCAGACCCAACAAACTTTGTATTTCCACTTCACCATGCTCAAAGACATTAACGACTACAAAAGGTCCTATCCATTTGGACCTTAATTTACCGAGAAATAACTTTAATCTAGAGTGATAAAGAAGAAGCTTTTGACCTTTTGTGAAAGACTTACGTGATATGCGCGAGTCATGAAATGCCTTAGCCTTTGCTTTATAGATGCGAGCGTTCTCGTAGGCGTCATTTCTGATCTCCTCCAACTCTTAGATTTGATGCTTCCTATGCAATCCCGCTTCACCCAAATCCATATTGCACGTCTTCACCGCCCAATAAGCTTTGTGCTCCAACTCCACCGGTAAGTGGCAAGGCTTACCATAAACTAACCGAAAGGGTGACATTCCTATGGGCGTCTTGTATACCGAGCAATAGGCCCACAAGGCGTCATTAAGTCTCAAACTCCAATCCTTTCGGTTAGGACTCACCGTCTTCTCTTGAATGGACTTTATCTCCTGGTTAGACACTTCCGCTTGTCCATTCAATTGTGGGTGATAGGCGGTGGAGATGAGGTGGATAACCTCGTACTTCTTGAAAAGAGCGCCAATAACCTTGTTGCAAAAGTGGGTGCCTCGATCACTGATGATGGCCTTCGGTGTCCTGAACCTGGAAAATATGTGAGATTTGACAAAATCTGCAACTACACGAGAATCATCAGTTCGAGTGGCCTTCGCCTCAACCCATTTTGAGACATAATCAATGGCCAAAATAATATATAAATTAACATAAGATGCAGGAAAAGGTCCCATGAAGTCCATGCCCCAAATATCAAAAATCTCACATACTATCATAGGAAATTTGGGCATTTGATTCCGGGAACTAATGTTCCCCGTCATTTGGCATCTCATGCAACTCTTACAAAATCGATAGCAATCTCACATAAGGGTTGGCCAAAACAACCCACACTCAAGGACCTTTCTATATGTTCGTTTATGGCCGAAGTGGCCCCCACAAGCCTGAGAGTGACAGAACTGTAGAACAGACTGAAACTCCCATTGGGGCACACATCGTCGGATAACTTGATCCGGACAATGTTTCCAAAGGTATGGTCGTCCCACATGTAGAGACGAGCCTCTCTCTTGATCTTTTATCTCTCGAGTCTAGATAACTCACCTGGGAAGGTCTTCGAGACCAATAGTTCACAATGTCGGCATACCAGGGGTGTTCTCCCGAAATGGAGAAAATGTGCTCATCGAGAAACTCATCAGTGAGTGGGCTCGACTCTCCATCCAACACTAGCCGG
Organism: Arctium minus; assembly: GCA_954870635.1. Lineage (NCBI taxonomy): Eukaryota > Viridiplantae > Streptophyta > Magnoliopsida > Asterales > Asteraceae > Arctium > Arctium minus. The sequence continues at coordinate 163,417,547 of OX941081.1, forward strand.
CTAAGGTGGTCAGCAACAAGATTCTCGACTCTGCTCTTATCTCTTATCTCTAGGTTGAACTTTTGGAGTAAGAGAATCCACCTTATTAGTCGCGACTTTCCATCCTTCTTCTTGAGCAAGTACTTCAATGCAGCATGATCTAGGAATGGCAACGGGGCGGGTTTGGGGCGGGTTTGCCGTCCCTCGTCCCCGAAACTGAAATGCATCCCCGTCCCCGCCCCGTTCCCCGTCGGGTTTTTATTCGGGGCGCCCCGTCGAGGATTTTTTATGCCCCGTCCCCGACCCGATGGGGAATCCCCGATCTCCGACCCCGACCCCGACCCGAACCTAAAATATATATAATTTTAATATTAATAATATACATATAATTTTATTTTTATATAATTTATATATATTAAATATTAATAATATATATAATTTTATTTTTATTAATATATATATATATATATATATATATATATATATCGGGGCGGGGCGGGGATACCTTGCCCCGAACCCGAACCCCCGATAAAATCCCCGAAACTTTCCCCGTTACCCGACCCCGATCCGAAATAGTCTAACCCGAACCGACCCGAACTTAGATGGGTTTCGGGTATCCCCGTCGGGTTCGGGGTATTCTGCCATCCCTAGCATGATCTGAAAAGACAATCACTTTAGTGCTTAGAAAATAAGATCTAAACTTTTCTAATCCAAAAACAACTGCTAGCAACTCTTTCTCGGTGGTCGAGTAGTTGCATTGTGCACTATCGAGTGATCGTGATGCATAATATATGACATGAGAGTTCTTACCGTCTTTCTGTCCCAATACCGCCCCAACCGCGTGATTGCTATCATCACACATGATCGCAATTGCCAATTTGGAGGTCGGATGATAGGGGCGGAAGTAAGCATATCCTTTAATAAGTCAAAAGAACTCTTACATACCTCATTGAAGTCAAAGTCTACCTCTTTTTGTAGAAGCTCACAAAGGGGTCGGGTGATCTTCGAGAAGTCTTTTATAAAACGTTGGTAGAAACCTGCGTGACCAAGAAAAGAACGGACCTCTCTAACACTCGAGGGGTAAGGCAAGGATTTTATGACATCGACCTTTTCCTTGTCAACCTCTATACCCCTTTCTGAGATAACATGACCAAGTACTATACCTTGATTGACCATGAAGTGACATTTTTCATAATTTAAAACTAAATTGGTTTTAATGCACCTCTTTAAAATTTTGGTCAAGTTATCTAGACACACACTAAAAGAATCACCATAGACCATGAATTCGTCCATAAAGACTTCAATAATGTTCTCAACATAATCAGAAAAGATACTCACCATACATCGTTGGAATGTCGTCGGTGCGTTACAAAGACCAAAAGGCATCCTTCGGTATGCGAATGTGCCGAAGGGGCAAGTAAATGTAGTCTTCTCTTGGTCTTCTCTTGCCGCCGGAATCTGATGGAAACCTGAATAACCATCCAGAAAACAATAGTGAGTACGACCGGCTAATCTTTCTAACATTTGGTCTATAAAGGGTAAAGGAAAATGATCTTTCCTAGTTGATGCATTAAGTTTACGATAATCAATACAAACTCTCCACCCGTTTTAGACACGGGTGGGCACCAACTCACCTTCGAGATTCTCTACCACAGTAATGCCAGTTTTCTTAGGGACTACTTGGACTGGGCTTACCCACTTGCCGTCGGAGATCGGGTAAATCATGTCGGCATCTAAAAGCTTTAATATCTCCTTCTTTACCACTTCCATCATAGGTGGGTTCAACCTCCGATGCGCCTCTCGGAATGGATAGTACTTGTCTTCAAGTAGGATCTTGTGTTGGCATAACGAGGGACTAAGACCCTTGATGTCGGTGATGGCCCATCCTATTGCCCTCTTGTGCTCTTTCAGAACTCCAACAAGCTCTCCTTCTTCCTTGGATGATAAGGTAGAGGATATGATCATGGGAAGGGTCTCCTTATCTCCCAAATAGGCGTACTTTAAATGATCCGGCAACGTCTTCAACTCTAACTCTGGTGCCTGTTCAACAGAAGGTAGAAGTCTAGTGTGAGATAGAGGCAATTCAATTTTAGAAACTTTATACCTTGTCTATGGTGCTCGCCCTTTTTCCATCCAAGACACCAATTCTGCAAAATCATCATCGAGCTTGTACTCTTGGGATAGCTTTTTCAAGCTCCCGTTGGTTAAGTCCCTGTCTAAGATCACTTCTAAAACATCATCATTAGATAGATCATACATAGTATCAGATAAAGAATCTATAATATCAACAAAACATAGAGAAGAAACATCACTAGGATATCACATGGCATCATATATATTGAACTTAATTATCTCTCCATCAAATTCCATAGTCAAATTGCCATCATGAACGTCTATCTTGGTTTTAGAGGTCTTTAAAAATGGTCTACCTAGCAATATCATTCCGCCGGGAAGACCAACTTGTTAACTTGAACGAGTACATCCTCTAACACCCCTTTAGGATAGACTGTGGACCAATCCACTAGTTGGATTACCACACCGGTTGACTTTAGGGGGCCTACATCCAAAGATGAGTAAATGGCATATGGCATAACATTAATTGATTCCCCCAAGTCCAACATAGCTTGATTGACCGAGACATTGCCTACCTTATATGGTATGGTAAACATGCCCAGGTCATTGCATTTTGGTGGTAAACGCTTTTGCAAAACGGCGGATACATTTTGACTCATGCTTATCTTTTCATTTCCTTTTAACTTTCTTTTATTAGTGCAAAGCTCTTTTAATTTTTTTTGCATATATAGGTACTTGCTTAATAGCATCTAATAAAGGAATGTTTACCTTGACCTTGCAGAATGTGTCTAGTATCTCCTTCTCTTCACTTTCCTGCTTAGTCTTCTCGAATTGGATCGGGAATGGCGGTGCTTGAACTATCACTTCGGGTGTCTTCTTCTTTGTCTCCTCATCTTTGACATCCTTTTCACCCGAACTAGATGCCTTGACCTCTAACTCTTCTTCTTCATCATGAACCTTCATCTTCTTCTTGTTGACACTATCTTTGAGCACTTTTCCGCTCCTCAAAGTGATGGCATTCACATTGGCCTTCGGATTGGTCTTCGTTTGGGAAGGCAACTTGCCTTTATTCACCAATTAGCCAACGGTGGCCTGGAGATCTTGTATGCTCGCTTGTGTATCCTACTGAAATTTAGCCATGTTAGTAGCCATAGACTTAACAACATCTTTTAAGGACATACCTGAGCTACTAGGAACTTGAGATGGCACTTGATGTTGATGTTGGTCACCCAGTTGGAATGATGCTTTCGGTTGGTGTTGCGGCTGAAAACCGGGTAGTGCTTGAAACTGTTGAGGTTGTTGGAATTGTTAGGGCTGTCGGAATGGAGCTTTTTGCTGAAATTGTTGACCTTGAATTTGTCCTTGCCTTGGGGCATAACTCAGGTTTGGGTGTTGCCTCCAACCGGGATTGTATGTGCTCGAGAACGGATCGGGAGCCCGGTTGTGTGAGTGCTGGAAATTTCCACCCCCAATGGCATTCACTTCCTCTTCCTCTTCATGGAGAGTCGGGCATGCTTCGGTTGGATGTGCTACCGATGAGCAAAATCCACATGCCTTCACTTGAGACACATTCCCCATAGCAAGTTGTTTCACAAGGTTAGTTAAATCAATTATCTTAGTTTCAAGGGATTTAACATGTACCTCACTAACTCCTCGACCAACGTCACTCCTAGCTCCAAATTGCTTGGAGTTTTCCGCCATGGTGTCTATTAGAGTCCTAGCTTCAGTTGGCGTTTTGTTCACAATCGCTCCACCGCTTGTGGCATCCATCATCTTCCTCTCCATCGGTAGTAGACCTCCATAAAAATAATGAATTAATAATTGTTCAGAGATACCGTATTGAGGGAAACTTACAAAAAGGCGCTTGAAGTGCTCCCCATATTCGCAGAGTGACTCTATGTCCTTCTGCTTGATACTGCATATCTCCCTCCTAAGCCCGCCGGCTTTGGATGCGGGGAAAAACTTGTCAAGGAATGTGCGCGCCATTTGCGACCATGTTGTGATGGAACTCGACGGTAAGTAGAAAAGCCACTCCCTAGCAGCGTCAACTAGGGAGAACGAGAAAGCCTTCAGCTTGAGGTTCTTAGCGGTCGTGTCGTACGGCTTCATCCCCAAGCAGACCATGTGGAACTCGGTCATATGCTTGAATGGGTCTTCATTAGCTAAACCATTGAAACGAGGTAGTAAGTGAATTAAACCAGTTTTGAGTTCACACTTACCTCTTCGGTTGGATATGTGATGCAGAGGAGTTTCTCGTCCACATTGGGTGCTGCCCATTCCCTCAAAGTACACTCGGGATTCGCCATTCCCTCCCTTCTTCTCCTTCGGTCTCGGTGACCGGTTCTCTTCCTCGAAATGAGGCTTTTCTTCTTCAAAATTCACTTCCCCCTTATCGCTTTCTGAATCGGTAGACAATTCAATATCCTTCCAAATGTTAACCACCGGTGAAGAAGTCGACTCGCCTTGCTTCTTTCGAAGCTTAGCTTGTTTCCTTAACTTTTTAGCGGTTTTCTCGATCTCGAGATCTATAGGTAGGAGTGAACCTGCAGAAAAGATCTTGGCATAAACAGTTAAACTTGCCGAGTCCCCGGCAACGTCGCCAAAATTTTGATGGGTGTCGATTCCGACAAATTATGATTAATTGTAAATATAGCCTATTACCGCTAAACCACAACAAATTGTGATAATGGTAAGTAGGGTCGTCTCCTCAGGGACTCGGTGTTAACCGTAAGTCCAAGACGAATTCACGCACAAATTCATTAAAAACATCATAATTATAAAAAGAGGGGGGTGGGTGGGGTGGAAGTTTTATAATTAAACTAAGCATGGGAAAAAATAATTGAGAACTTTAAACAATGAAATGAAGAGTTCTAGTAGTAAGCAAACACATTTTTCATTAGATGGTGTATCATCGACTTGTATATAAAAGTATATATTCACGCCAACTCAAAATGGTTCAAACATTGACACGCACCAATGTTTCGTTTGACACAAAGCGGCGACTAGAATGAGAAGTTCAATACCTAGTCCTTAACTAGCTAAAATTGAAACAAGTTACGAACTTGGCAACAATTTGCTAATCGCATTAAAATTAAGCAAACACCATTTCTAGTTAATATTCAGACGCCCAAATATGAAAAATAGAAAATACAAACTTACAATACTAAACAATCAACTAAACCGTCGATAAAAGTATTATTTGCTACTTCAATGAAACAAAGAACAGTTACGGATTCCCCGTTTCATTTAGCAAATCCAAATCGAGTTGAACAAAATAGGGACTCCTTCCTAAATCGAAAACCGGACAAATATTTAACACTAAAATCAAAGTTTGCACTAATAAATTGACAATGAACTAGAATTCAAACAAGTCTCAACACCAACCAATCCAAATGTTTACTTGCTCACTACTAGAAAGAAAGCAATTAACTACTCGTGTCTAAGTATTGAAACCAAATGTACTTACAATAAGATTGAAGATAAAAAATTATGAAGAACCCTAGAAATTTCCTCCAAAAATCGACCCACCAATTATGAAATTCGTCTCTTTTCGTTGCTCTCTCTGTCTCGATCGATTTCAGTCGTCCCCCCTTTCAATCGATAGTTACCATCGGCTCTTTATACCCTACATTTGAAAACCGCTCCAAAAAATCTAAAAAGAAACGCATGTTCCAACCGACCGTGACTTGGGTGTGGGTTGAACCCACGTGAAACTCACGCGGAATTGGAATGGGAAGAAGGAGGGCAGTGGCTAACGCGACTTGGTCGTGGGTTGCTGCCGGAGAACTCACGTGAAACTCACGTCCGCTACTGGAGTGGCGCTGATGGAATGGAGTTTCTGGACTTTGATTACTTTTGCTCTTTCCATGACATAATCACGATTTGGGCTCTTGGGCTTGATGCACCTACAACTCTACAAACAAGATACCAATTTTTAATTGGGTTATCTTTCTTTTCTATGTTCCAACGTCCAACCCATGAACAAAATTAGCATATAAGTTTTTTTTAATCTAAAGCAATAATAATTAAAAGGCTTTTTTATTTTTATTTAATGCAATAACACACTAAATATATAAACATTAGGTAAAAAAGGACATTTTAACCATTCAACCAACACTAAATGTAGGGTACATTCGACATAAAAATATATATAAAAATGACACTTATCAAAACAGTTTTTTAAGACTTTAGATACAACATTTATTTGAAGAGATTGGTATGAAATGCAAACTATGAGATGTTACTTAGAATCAAGTGAGTATAGAAGAAATAATATGATTTGAATTTTTTTCTTATGAATATGGATATGGTGTTCCAGATTGTTTTGTTTTGTGTTTGTTCTTCAAGGGTTCTAGGGATCTGCTTCTCTCAATCGGTTCATCTTTTGAGGTACGTTTTTACATCTGATTTTCTTACGGTTTTCTTTGGGTTAACCAAACAGTTTAATCAGACAACCAAATAACCCAAATTTTGTGTGTAATTGGGTTTCGTTTTAACTTTTATGTTTTAAAAACATAGAATTATTCAAGTTGTAATTATATGTTTAAGATCATGTTGCTTCCATTTTCAAGGTGATTTTCTTCTTCGTAAGTTGTATAATTATATGCTTAAGATTACTCCTACAATTTTACTGCACACTTACAATTTATTTTTATTCAGTTAAGTTTTTGCGCTTATTTGAATTCATTAATTTAAGCATGCACTGTTAATTATCTTCGTTATTGTATTTTTAAAATCTATTTCATTGGGTTCGTTTGTTCATATTCTCTATAGAATGATGAACACGTGAACTTTTTTCATTGCTTTGTTGATCATGTCTCTTCAATAAAGACTTGATTGTTTAAAGAACAAGATTGTATAAAGTTGGGTTGATTGTATAAAGTTGGATTCATATGTTGTGTTGGGTTTTTTTCAAATCATCTAAATTTAGGCAAACATTTTTCACACCTACATTTAGTTTTCGGTTTAATTTTTGGTGGAATATGATGGGATTGAATTCCTTTCAATCGGTTAGAACATTGAGTTGTCTTGGAACAAAAATGGTGAGGTTTTTTTTAGTGTTTTTCTTAATTAGTTTGGTTCTTCATTTATTACCATGGTTTTGGATGGTGGATAGCAAAGTCGATTTTGGGTTCTTCGATTTCTGTTATCTCCTTTCATATTCAGACTGATTTGGTTTGGGTTTTTTTGCTATGTAAGGAATACTAATAATTGTAGCTTTGATTGATTTTGTTTTTGTAATTAGGAGATGGAACGTTCAAAGCTAGGGCAAGGTGATGAGGTACATTTTTGGCACTTTTTTTAACTATATCTGCATTTTTTTTTCATCTGTTTTTTGCCTGATTTTGCTTATTTGATTTTGTTATTGTAACTAGGAGATGGAACGTTCAAACCTTGGGTAAGGTGACGAGGTATACTTCATCCCCTTTTCTTGATATGTTTGATAAGTCCTTTTTTATCACCACTTTTTCACTTATATATGTGATCATTGGTTTTCTCTAGATCTCTTTTCATGAATCTACATCTTTTTTCTCGAATGATTTAATGTTAAATTTGTCTGATCTCCTATTATTATCATTATCATTACAATCATCTTTTTTATCACCACTTTTTCACTTATATATGTATGCACTTTAATTGTTCTATGCTATTTTCTTCTAATTGAATTGTTTTACTTTGTCTTCTTGCAAGTTGTTTTGTTTTGAAAAGCATAACCAATTTCAATTGTCTTGAATTGTTTTACTTTGTATTCTTGCAAGTTGTTTTGTTTAGAAAAGCAGAACCAATTGCAATTGTACAATCTTGAATTTACTTTCCCACTTTCACTTATCAAATCAATCACATTTCAATCAATACCCATAAAATCGTCTCCCCAATTTTCATCTGAACCAAATGTTCTTAAAACCCATTAAAGAAGTCCCCAAAAAGCTAAATGAAATTGTAAACCTATTCCAGTATGTGAAAGATTTAAGCTTTATGTAGATTGTGATACTTTTAGAATTGTTCTACGTAAATTGGCATATTTTTAGTTAAAAACAAAAGTAGTATTTTCGTGGATGTAAGACTTCAATGTAATTGTTCATTTGGTACTTTATGAAGTATGGTTTATACATAAAAACAAAATTGAAATTATTTGTCCTTGATTTTCTATGATGTCCAGTTTGATATTCTTTTATGAAAGCTATCAACCCATTTATCCTCTGAATTTTTACTCATTAGGACCCAAAGATGATGGGTTTACATGTTTGGTTTTGTTTCAAATGGGTTAGTTATGCCAGATATGGTTTTGGACACCAATTTTAGAGAAAACGGTTGAAAAAGAAGTTGGTTTTTCAGGGATTATTTTTCTATGTAATATATAAGTTTTTTTTTATCTAGAAAATGGATTGTCATTGGAATGTTGAAGATTTTGCACCACTCAATCAACATTTTAGATGGTGGAACATAACTATTGTCCGGGTGGACTATATTTGGAATGATGTTAACGAGAAGAGGTTGCTTCTAATATTACTCAATAGAAATGTAAGTTGCAAATACTTAATCTTGAATTAAATTTTATGAATTATTATAGTGGTACATTATTTTAATAAATGTGTTATCATATAATAGAGACAAAAAATGGTAGCAACAATCCCCCACAGTTTATTAGCATCGTATAGACATTACATTTTGGAGGGTGGCGTGTATTCGTTGCATCATTTTCAAGTTGAAGAGTTGTACGAAGATCCCACGGCCTACGAGCGATACGCTTTTGCCCAAGACGATTGGGTGATTCGCATAAACCATAATACAAGGCTTACTTCGTTGCCGTGTGACATCACAAATGGGTTTGTAACGGTTCAGGAGGATAGGAAGACTCGGAAAACACTGATTCGTAAAATTAAAAAGTTTGTTAAAATTGATTTTTTTAAGAATAATATTATATAATATCTAGAATTTAATTTTTTTTAGTATTAAATAAATTTTAGATGTTGATGGCAAAGTCATCGCTGGAGGACGGGTAACTTATCTACGTTGTAAAAATGTCTATCGCGTTGGTTCATGTGAAATTTTTCTACAAGACGCGACGTAAGTGCATATATTACAATTATTTATACTATATTTTAGATATATATATATATATATATAACACTAACGATTTGGAAACTTGAAAAACGTTGAATTATGAACAGGGGGCATGTAATCAAGATGAAACTGAAAGATACTCCGCGTACACGTCCTATATTGATTGCTCGTGCAATCAAAGAAAAATCAATAATTTACGTGTCTCGGCTTAAATTTATCCACTTGGAGACAAGTACGTAATAAGTTTATTTAACATAATTTTTTTCTATACTATGATTTCTTAAACATATTAATTTTATATTTCTAAAATTTTCAGTGAATATTTTGATTTCTACGGAGTTAACGAGAGTCGATGTTGAATCAAAGATGCCGGAAGCGGATGTTATTAGAGTTAAACAAAGAAAAAGGTGGGGCTATTAAGATCGTGATGTTTATTTTTATATGCTCTGATAACATTTGGTGATAATTTTTTTGCGTGAAGACATGTTATTAATTTTTGGTGTGACTGTATTTGTCGATGATGATTGGTATTTGTTCTCTTTAGACAAATTTGTGGTTTTTCATTTCGAAATGGTATTTGACATTTGTTGTTGTTGAACATATTTAATGTGATTGTATTTTTGGAATCATGAGATTTTTCTATTTGTTGTTTTTATAAATATTTGATGTCGTTAGATTTGGTGATGATATTTGGTGCAATCATCAAAATATTTTGCACCAAATTATAATTTCTAATATACCAATAACTGCAATGATAATTAAGTACAATGTAACATGATATTGTTAAACTATATATTATTTTTTATGTAAATTTACAGTGTCAAATGAGGATTGTAAACGAATAAGGGCACTGTTGCAGCAAAACGGAGAAATTACAATAGAGAATATTATGCACGACAAAAGCTGAGAAAACATGCAAATAGTGATGTCTCCCAAGTTGATGTAGATGAACAAAAAGGTATGTTTAGTCTATGGAAATAAGAACAAGATATTTATGTGTATGCATTTTATTAAAATTCATTTTGTTACAGAAAAACAAAAACAGTACAATCGAGAATATTATGCACGACAAAAAGAGATTAACAAAAGGCAAGAAGTAGCTAATGTCACCAATTTCACCGCAACAACTATGGGACATCTACAATCAGGAACATTGCAAGAACATACTACATCATGCGAAACTCGACTTCATGATCATTTAGTTACCGAAGGGACACCAGATAGTGCAACAGTTCTTGCTGAGAGGAAGAGAACTTATAACATAAATTATTATCAACGAAATAAAGAAAAAAACATGATGAGAATGGGCGTTAACACACGAAGAAGCACCGAGGTCATTGTCAATTCGTCGAACCCAAATGAAATCCTCCAGGAAGATCCTTATGATTATATTTACATGGGTATACCTAAGGAACATCGCATTTTGAAGGAACAAGTTGCATGTACTCATTGCGGAGCAAAATGATTCAGATTTGAATTCCCTTCCTTTTGTTGCATGAGTGGGAAGACAAGATTAGCATACTCCCCCATTCCCGAAGAATTATACAATCTCTTCACATCACAATCTCGATTCGACGAAATGTTCAGGCATAACATACGTGCGTACAACACCAACTTTTCTTTCACATCGATGGGTGTAACTTTGGATGAGACAATGAATAATATGACTTCTGGGGTATATACTTTTCGTGCACACGGAGGAATATATCATAATATTGATCAGTTAGTTCCAAGGGATGGACAACCTAGGTATTTACAACTATATTTTTATGATGTTGAGTCTGAGTTTGAACATAGACTCCAATGGCCCAATCTTAATAGAAGTATCATTGAAATTTTGACGCGTGTTCTTGCTACGAACCCGTATGTGAGAACATTTTGAAGCCTTGCAGAATTAGGACCGCTTAACAACTATAGAGTCACTTTGAATGCATCAGTGGAACTTGACTAGAGGGTATACAATCGGCCGACTACATTTGAGGTTTGAATACAAATGATTATTTTTATCTTATGTGCTTTTACCTTGCTTTTATACAATATATTCTATTATGTCATTCTGTAGGTTGCTGGAATTTGGGTTGAAGGCAATGACAATATAACTGCATATAGGGGAAGTATTATTGTGTACGGGAGGTCTGATTATAGCCAAGAAATTTAAGCCCATCCTCGGTTGTTATGATCCATTGTCTTATCCTTTGTTTTTTCCCAATGGTGAGTCTGGGTGGCATTCCAAAATTCCAAGACATGGAGTGTCTATAAATGAAGTTGTTGATGACAACGAAATCATGGAGGAAGATTCAGAAGGTATGAATTTAATCGCAAGCTTTAAGAATAAGATAAATAATTTTGAAAATATAGATAGCATCAATATAAATGTTTCAAAATATTACACAGACACTCATGCAAGACGGGATAGGAGTACTGTAGCAATGCGGGAATACTATTGTTAGAAGTTCCATATCCTTGAAAATGCGAATGTAATTCTATTGGGGGGAAGATTGCTACAACAATTCATGGTAGATACCTACATCAAGATTGAGACTTCACGTTTGCATTTTTGTGAACTTAACTAAACCAAAATAAGAGCGGATTTATATCAAGGCATCATGGATTGCGTTAATGTCGGTGAGGTTCAACCAAGTAGAGTTGGACAACGAGTTGTGTTGCCTGCATGTTTTATAGGAGGTCCGCATGACATGCGAAGACGATTTCTAGATGCCATGGCTTTAGTTCAAAATGACGGGAAACCCGATATATTCCTAACAATGATGTGCAATCCAAAATGGCATGAAATCCTTAAAGAGTTATTGCCCGGTCAGACTGCAGCAGATCGACCAGACCTTGTTGCAAGAATTTTTCGTGCCAAGTTAGTGGATCTCAAGGACCAACTCTTCCAGAAGGACATCCTTGGCACTGTCAGGGCATATGTTTATGTCATTGAGTTTCAGAAGCATGGTTTGCCACATGCACATTTCCTCCTTATAATGAGACCTGAGAACAAAATGACCAATCCAGATCATTACGACAAGATTGTGTGTGCTAAAATTCCAGACCCGATAAAGTATCCTCAAATGCACCAGTTCGTTGTCCAACACATGATGCACGATCCTTGTGGTCATTTATGACCATCCAGTCCTTGCATGCAAGGTGAGCCAAAAAAATATCGTTTCAGATACCCTAGGCAATTCAACGATAAGACAACACATACTGAGAATTCATATCCGTTGTATCGGAGAAGAAATCTTGGAAGGGATGTGAATGTGCGGGGCAATACACTGGATAATAGATGGGTCGTCCCGTATAACCCCAAGTTGTTAATGATGTTCAACTGTCATATTAATGTTGAGGCTTGGTCGAGCATTACATCTGTGAAGTATCTATTCAAGTATATCTACAAGGGCCATGATAAACAAGTTATGCATATCGATCCAGACGAAGGACAAGGTGTAATTAATGAGATTAAGAGGTTTCAAGATGCACGTTATGTTTCACCTCCAGAGGCAATGTGGCGCATTTTTATCTTTGCACTTTCTCAAATTCAGCCTTATGTGATTGCTTTGCAACTCCATCTCCTTAACAAGAAGGTGGTTAGGTTCAGAGATGATGATATAATGACAGATATTGTTGCTAGAGAGAGAGGGAAACGAACAATGTCGACCGCCTTTTTTGATAGAAAGCAAGACAATATTTATACAAATACTTTTCTAAGCATTACACATGGAATGCGAGCTTACGTCGTTGGAATCCGAGAAAACGAGGATCAATGATAGGGCGCTTGGTTTATACTAATCCCGCCGAAGGAGAACGATACTACATGCGCTTACTTTTGTCTCATATTAGTGGGCCAACATCTTTTGAAGATCTATACACGGTGAATGGCATATTACACCCCACTTTTCGAAAAGCAGCACGTGAGAGAGGCTTAATAGAGACAGATGATAACTTATCACAATGTCTTGCAGAGGCTTCTTTGTTTCAGTTCCCCAACGCTCTTAGGAGGTTATTTGCGATGATACTGATTTATTGTGAGCCAGGAGATGTTCGCAAGTTGTGGGATGACCATTACAATTCACTTTCAGAAGATTATAGACGACAGTGCGAAGGTGCTGACCGAGTTCGGGATATGGTCCAAACTGACATCACAACCTTTCTACAATCGATGGGTAAAAATCTTGATGATTTCGATCTCCCAAAGATAAATGTAGATGCCAACGTACAGTTTGGAAGTTTTCGTGAGGTACAAGAGGAATACTCCATTAGAGTGGAAGAGGAACATTTACATGCCAAAGACTCCCTTAATTGCGACCAAAGGTACGCATACGAGGAGATCATGAAGCACGTAGACAATGATTGTCCGGGCGTATTCTTCATAGATGGTCCAAGGGGGACTGGAAAAACATTTTTGTACAAAGCATTGCTATCCAACATTCGTTCTCGTGGTCTCATTGCACTCACATCCTCTTCAGGTGTTGCAGCTAATAATATGCCTGGGGGAGAACAGCTCACTCCCGTTTTAAGATTCCTCTCAATCTTGATAACAACTCAATGTGTAACATAAAAAAAACAAGTGGGACTACTCAATTGCTACGGGATGCAAAAATAATCATTTGGGATGAAGCGTCGATGGCTAAGAGGCAGGCGGTAAAGGCGTTTGATCGAACAATGCAAGATATCACAGGGGTGAAACTTCCATTAGGTGGGAAGATAATGGTTATGGGTGGTGATTTTAGACAGGTCTTACCAGTCGTGCGACATGGAACCCGAGAACAGATTGTAGATTCAAGCCTACGAATGTCACACCTTTGGTCTTCAATAAGAAAGATTTGGTTAACTCTTAACATGAGAGCACGGACTGATCCATGGTTTTCAGATTTTCTATTACGAGTGGGTGATGGAGATGAGGAGGCGTTAGAAGAAAGCTTTATACGCATACCTGATGACATGGCCATTTCTTATATTGATAAATCTAAATCAAAGAATGATTGATTGACGCAATATTTCCATCTCAGCAAATCAATGGAGCCGATTCAGATTATATCATTTCGAGGGCGATATTGTCAACAAAAAATGAGAATGTTGATGAAATTAATGATCAATTGATTGATAGGTTATGCGGAGATGAAAAGGTTTACTACAGTTTTGATGAAGCAGAAGATGACAAGAATAACTTTTATCCAATGGAGTTTTAAACTCGGTGATTGTTAGTGGTTTGCCCCCTCATTACCTCCGGCTCAAAATCGGATGCCCAATAATACTATTACGGAATATCGATCCCTCTAATGGCTTATGTAATGGCACCAGATTGATATGTAGAGGTTTTCAACAGAACGTAATCGACGCAGAAATAGCAGTTGGTCAACATGCTGGAAAGAGGGTATTTTTGCCGAGAATTCCTCTTTGTCCATCTAAAGATAACATGTTCCCTTTCAAATTGAAGAGAAAACAGTTCCGAGTCCGACTTAGTTTTTCAATGACAATCAACAAAGCTCAACGACAGACCATTTCTAATGTATGTGTATATCTACCAGAATCAGTATTCTCGCACAACCAACTTTATGTGGCGTTGTCAAGAGGGACATCTCGCGAAAATACAAAGGTATTAGTAAAGTCTGCCAAAAAAATCAAGAGTGTCGGAGTCTACACATCAAACGTGGTGTATCAAGAAGTCTTACGCGATTAATAAGGTACAACACTACTTATTCTTACACATTTTTTACAACACATGTGGTATGTATCCAATATAATCATAAGACTTTTCTTACGGGGCATGGCTACATATGGATGCTTCAAGTGATACCTTATCATATTCTGTAGGTATAGTTTATATTATTACAGATGATTATATTTCAATTTTGTTTAAACGCGAATTTAGAGTTTTTTTTTGTGGTTAATTATGAGTTGCAGTAAGTGAAAATCATTATTAAATAACCTAAGAACAATAAAAGCTTTCCAAATATTTGGTCAAAATGTCATTATAAAATTTAAAGTTAATAATGTTTTACTTGTAAATTTAAAAACAGTTATAAACATATTTACACTCAAATAATATACATCTAAACGGTATAACAAATTTAATAATAAATTTATGAACAAATTTAGAACAAGAGTCAAAACATAATTATCAAACTTTTGAAAGACTATACAGTTATATAGAAAAAAGAACATAATTAATAAGTAAATTAACAGAAAACTTAGATTATATTAAAGAACAAAACAATCAAATTATAAAAGAATTAAAAGATATTAAAAAGAGTTGACCTAATAAACAAGAAGTACACATAGAAGAAGACTTAAATAAAATAATTAACGGTATAAACAAGTTAAGTCTTGGTGAAGAAGTTAAGTTAAAAAGAAAAGTAACACCTTACAAACATTGGCTTCCTAGAAAATGAATAATCAAAACAGAAATTTTCTAGGACGAAGCAGAACATTACAAGAAAGTAGGAATTCTACTAGTAACATACAGGATATTATAACTTCAAATAGTTTTATTAACAGAATTATGAGAAGAGAATCAGGCTCTAACAGTTCACAACAAGTTGTACAATTAGAAGAAGAAATAGATTTAGACAGAAATATAAATTTATACAATCAACATCAATTAGATATTCTAAATCCAAGAATTTTATATCAAACAGGAGCATTAAATTTCAACACAGTTTTAATACGAAGTAGTAGAGAAGAAAGTCTTAGAGTGGTTGACAGAACAGTAACAATAGACTTTTTCACCAGAAACATTACAAAGAATAAAACAATCAGGAAAACATTTTGCACATGTAAGATTAGTAGTCATAGGAATTAAAGCCTTAGGAAGAAAAAATTTGGGTACAAAATTATTAGCTTTATTATTAGATAAAAGTTGGAAAACAGACTTAAAAGGGCAATAATCTATGGAATGGAGGTTGATCTTAGCTAAAATACAACACTATTTTATTGTACACCAGGAATTTTAAAAGACATAAATGACTTACAAAAAATACAAATAGCGTTACAAACAAAACGATATGAAAATTATGAAAGTAATAATATAGTAATAAGTATAGGAGTATTAGGAAGGGCTAGTAACAGATCAGGAATGAAATACAAGGTAAACATTGAAGGAATAGTAAACACAATAGCATCAAAATCAATACAAATGATAAATCCAGTAAACATAGATCCTGAAGAATTAGCAGGATTAGAATGGACATTAGATGATTTAAAAGAACAAGAAAATGAAGTATTAATACCTAACAGAAGTTTTATATATGAAAATACTGATGGAACACAGAGTATAAGATTTGTAGATTTCACAAAAGAAAAAAATTGTAGATTTGTGGAGTTAGGATAAGGAACCCAATCTGAAACAAAAGTGAAACCACGATGACAATGATTGTAATTAATTCGTTTGGAGGATTCAATCCAAAATTTTCAATAACCACATGGAGGAAATTTGTAATTCACTCTAATTAATAATAGAGTAAATTACATTTTTGGTCCTTGTGGTTACCACCCACTATCAATTTTCGTTTCTCTTTTGAATCATTTTGCTTCACTTTTGGTCCATTTGGTTACCATTTTGTTTCAGCTTTGATCCATGTGACTAACTCTGTCAAAAAATTATGTTAAGTAAAAAGCATTATGGTCTTTTTAGTTCATTTTATCTTTTATCCTTTTATTTTATCAGTTTTTTTTACCTTTTTTCTATTTTTGAAAGTAACTTTCAATTTACAAATACTAAAAACATATGTACAACCTATTGATGCAACCCACCACCCCTTGACGCCTCCATAGTGTGGTGACCTCTCCGGTCGTCTTCTCCGACGATCTCTCAGGTCGTCTTCTCAGATGATTCTGAACCTAAACCAAAATCCCAAAAAAAAGCCACATTTTAAGTCAAAAATCAAATCCCTAATTTCAAAATAAAAAACTGGAATCCCTAATTTCAAAATCAAAAACTCAAACCAAAAATCAAAAACCCAAAATCCAAAATCAAACCCTAATTCTAAAAGTGTAATTTACTCTTTGTTCAATTAGATTGTTTTGTTTTTTATCAACATTTCAACCCTAACCACCACCCCTCCCAACTTCTTCTTCCCGGTGAACCCATGGTCCAGCTAAAAGAACTTGAACCAAAATTCAGAAACAGACAAAGCTCCAAAATTAAAATTAAAATCCAAACTCAAATTCTAATTCAAAATACAAATCAAATCCAAACTCAATTTCTAATTCAAAACACAAATCAAACCCTAATCACAAACCAAAAACAAATATTTTAAACAAAGTCAAACCCTACCAAGATCTTTGAAACCAGATCGGAGTTCTTTAATTCAGATCCATATCTTCAAAACTGACTAGAGATGGAGATCATCGAACCACATCCTGAGATGATTTGTGCAGGTATTCGCTCCAGATTCAAATGTTCGAACTGATGGAGATGTTCAAACCGATGGAGATGGAACTGAATCTCGATGTTCGATAAGATGTTCAAACTAGAGACTAAAATCGAGACAAAAAGGTGGAGATGTTCAAAACCGATGGAGATGCGCGGTCTAAGAGTGGTGGTGACGGGGGAGGAACCCAATAGTCTAGAGTTGCTGATATATAATATAACATATTTATTTAATTTTTTTTTAATAAAAATCAAGGAAATAATAAAAAGACCAAATGCCCTTCAAGTTAACGGAATTTTTTAATAGAGTTAACTTGAGGGACCAAAAGTGAAACAAATTGACAACCATAATGACTAAAACTGTAATTTGTTTAAAAGAGGGATGAGAGTTGATACTAAATGAAAACCACATGGACCAAAAGTGTAATTTACTCTTAATAATAATTTTAATCTAAAAAGTACGTGTTTTATTTTGTAAATAAGAGTACTGTTAGAAAGTTTTGTTGGTACATTTGAAATAAATTAGGTATTGAATCTTTTTAAAGTTTTATTCGATTTATTCAATATTTATTCGCAAATCTGTATCTTAATCCAAAAAAAAAAAGGTTTTCTATTTAAGTTGATATTTTGAAAACACATTAACCTGTTCATTTTTAGTCAACTTAAACTATATTAAATTTGAATATGGTTAAGTAATTAAACTTATATTTGAAATTAAAATTTCTATTTTCTTTTAAAAGCCAAGAAATTCAAATAAACATTTTTTAGTATAAAACAATGAAAATATATGGTAGTTAATTGGTTATTTATTTCTCATTAAGAAAAAACTTTAAGTTGATATTTTGAAAAAAAAAATAATAATTATATTATTAAGTTTTTTATTTGATACACATTTAAAAAAACATTTGATTATATGAAATCTCTGAAAACAATACATTTTTTTTATTAATAGACATAAATTTTGATTTTCATCTTACATAAATAAGAAAAAAAGATACATTTTCTGAACCCAATTTAAAATAGAAAATATTTTCTTGAATTAGTGTAGACGAATTTGCATATATATATATATATATATATATATATATATATCCGATATTTTGCATAAAATTTTAAAAATATGTAATATTTAACACATTTTAAAGGTACTAAGAATTTTTTTTTTAAGATGTAATTTAAAATAAAATATGTATGTTTAATGTATTTTTAGTTAAAATTATCATTAATTAATAATAAAGGGTATAAAATGAAAAATGAAATGGTAGGAAAGACAAAAATTGAAAAAGACAAACCATAGGGATGAAAATAGTAATTTACTCTATGATCTAATAAAACAAAAAAGAAAAAGACTTAAAAAGGTAAATAACATTTTGAACTAGAGTTAGAAGCCGTTTACCAAAATGCTTATCGGGTAAGCGCTTACCGACAATGACATTACCCTTACTTACCTTATCGTATAACATTCTAGACCATCAAAATTGATTGTTGGTAAACGTCTTAAACCCGGTAAGCGCTTACCGGGTAAGAGTCATTTTTCTCACTTACCAGATAAGACTCTAGGTCCTTGTTATGTTATGGCTCTTACCGGGTAAGATTCTAGGTAGTTTCAATACTCAATAGATAAGGAACGTAAGGTAAGTGATACCGGTAAGCGCTTACCCGGGTAAGTATTTAATAAACGACCCCTTTGTCAATGAAACCAAAAGTGAAACAAAATGACAATCACAAGTCACAGTCACCAAAACTATAATTAGTTAAAAGGAGGGACCAAATTTGATAGTAAGTAACAACCACAAGGACAAAAAAATAACGTCCTATCTAAAGGTGTCGTAATAAATTTATAGGACGCTTTTGAGCGTCGTAACAAGTTTTTTAGGATATTTTTATAAAAACGTGTCGTATTAGCTATTTTATAGGACACTATTTGAAAAGATGTCTTACAAAAACAAGTGTCGTATAAAAAGATGTGGTTATAGGACATTTCTCAAAAGTGACATATAAAATAACTAATGTGACGCTTTGTATTGAAAGTGTACTAAAAAACTTATTATGATGCCTAAAAACGTCCTATAAGTTTATTACAACGTCTTTAGATAAGACGCTTTATCTTTTTGGTCTTATAAATAAAGTCTTATAAAGCAGTTTATTAGCACACATAAAAAATACTTGACGTCCTATAAACCCAATTTTATTGAAATCATCTACCGAAAAATCAGCAACTATTTAGCGACAAGGTGTCAAGTCATCGATATTCTGTCAATAAATAGTATAATTTCTATAACTCTTATTTCATTTAATGATTATATTTGAAATTCGTCGATAATCCTTTGCTATAATTCTATATTACTGATAAATTACCAACAACTTTCTAAACTCGATTTTTTAGACCTCTTGGTACGGAAATCCATTCGATACGGAGCTTCAACTAGTAACCATTTTCAACGGTTCTCTGATCTGAAATCCATCGCTTCTCATACGGTTAGGGTTTCAATGTCAACTCTTTGCTCAATCTTCTCCTAATTCGATCAAAATACATGTTATGCTCTTTTTTGCGTTTGATGACATAATCATTTACTGATTCTGAATGATGGATTACTTGATTTTTTGGATTACTGATATTGATTTCATTTTTTTTGGTTTGTAGCTCTGATAGCTTCGATTCTTAAATCTTCGAACTCAAAGTTTTCGTTTTATTTGATCATTTGCAGCCTAAGTCTTCTGAAATGTTGTTTTGCTTGCTTTCTTGCTATCACATGTTTTGCAAGTGATCCCAACATCTTTTTTTCCCTATAACTTATCCCTTTGTATCTGACAAATCCATGAAGTTTGTATGCAACATATTTTTTAGTATATCTGTAATAAGATCGTGGCTTAACTTTTACAAGGCTTCAACTAACTACTCTATGATATTGCTGCCTAATTTTATGTATTCTACAGGTGGAACATGGGAAAAAGACCCTCTTATTACATGGGACAAAACTGCAAGTGCTGCAGGTAGAGTATGTTCCATTCTAAGCAATTTAATGTTGGAAGAGAGTGTTCAAATTAGATAGGTATTTCTCATAGTTTTTATTTCGTGCTTTTTAATATAAAGATCATGAGTGATGATATAATTCTGGTAAGATTTAACCCCCCACCCCAAAGGTTAAATATGATGTTACATAGTGTTGTGAGTTTTTCCCATTCAACTGCACCTACCATAAGCTTATGAAACGTAAACGAGTGTCTGCTAAGTTTATTCCGTTTCTTTTCTATATCAACTTATTTAATTGAGACACCCCCATCCCCTTGCTTTTCCTTTAGATGCCATTTTAAGTTGTGTGATCTTAAGCTTATGTGACATGGGATAAATTGTATTTTCTATTCCAGGTATTTCTCATATGTTAGTGCTGTGAAGGCCATGAAATTGAACGATTGCAAGGAAGTGTCAAGGAATATTTTTTTAGTGTTGCTTTGGGCCAATTTTAGAGCAGTTGATGGTGTGTATCTGTTACATAGCCATTAACTTGATATCATTTGTTTTTTACTTATTTTTTTGTTTAGAAATTGTAATTTGTGGCTTCACAATCTCTCTATTTTTCTTTCAAACACTTGGACTAATGTAGTCATTTTTTGAAATAAATAAGATTATCAGTAACGTTTGCGCGTATTAGCCTTGGCCCTCATTTCTTTTACTAAGGGCCTGTTCGTTTGTGACTTAATGGGTTGTATGGTAGATATGGTTGATTCGCACAACCATATCTATGTGTTTGGAACCGGCTTATTCGGTCAGCCGATGGCTGAATCGGTCAGCTAGAAAAATAAAGTCCTTTGTATTCAGCCATTTTTTTTCCTTTTTTACCCTTCACCCTCTATAATCTATAATATGTATTCTCATTTACCCTTTAAGTTTGTACAGCTCCTTTACTTCTTCCTTCACCCCCATCGGTCTAGCATCCAACCCTCATCGTCGTCGGTGTTCGAGCCATCATCGTCGCCGGTGTTCGAGTGATCGTCGTCACCGGTGTTCCTCAACTGTCTCCTGCACCGTCGCCGGTGTTCCAGCCCTTGCCGTCGCCGGTGCTCCAACCCTCGTCGTCACCTGACTTCGTATTCCAGTACCTCATCTGGTGTAGTGTTGTTGATCTTCCAACCTTATTGACAAAGAAACCCACAAAGACAGCCATGGAAGTCTGATATTGGGGACTTAGTACAGAGGTTTGGATCTCATCAAGAGATCTGTTTCTTTCTTCTTGTTGTTCTTCCAAGACAATCTTTGTTGTGCTTTTTCCTCCACTTTGGGTTTTGGGTTATATATATATATATATATATATAAAAGTACAGATGGGTTTTGTTGCATAAGGAAATAAACAATGGAGAAAGAAGATAAAGTAGCTTGGAGAGCAATTGGAGGTTAAAATGTGAAGTGGGTTTTGTATCGTTAAGATGATGAATCTTGTGATAGGTTTTATATGAATTAAAAAAAAGTTGGAATAGGATGGAACTTGAAGATGAACAAGAAATTAATTTTTTTATTAATGAAAAAGCTAAAAAAATGGAAAAGGGTAAAATGGTCATTTAAATTATTCAGACAGTTTATTCAGCACAATAACCGAACAACAATTTATCTGTTATTGTACAGACACCTTTATCAATACAGACACCTTTATCTATACAGGTCTTAATAGAAAATGAACCGAACAACCCCTAAATGTATTATGGTGCTTTACTTAGGGTCCGTTCACCAAACACTTGCTCGGGTAACTTTATTTATTATTTTTATTGCCATGATAGAATTGCATTGTAAAATTTTTCGCTCATTCATTTGGTGCTTATGTATTAAACATACTCCTTGTATATAGAAAGTTGCATTGTTTGTAATGTGAAAAGTTGCATTGATTTACAATTATCCAGTTATTCGTGCGGGGCTAACACACGTCGAAGGTTCATTATCCTGTCATGAATAATGGACATTATTGTAAAGGAAAATTAATTCAATGGGTCCATACCTATTTTCAGTATAATCGATTTCCTACCGGTATCTTGAATGGTGTACGTTGATTTGTTGCTCTTTTATGTTTGTCATTTCATTGATGTTAGTAATCTTGAAACTTTTTTGCACCCGTCGCATTGTGCGGGCACACAACTAGTTCTATATTACTGATAAATTACCAACAACTTTCTAAACTCAATTTTTAGACCTCTTGGTACAATACGTCGGTAATTTTAAGGTATTAATTATCGACGACTTTTAAAAACATTAACGTGTTGATTAATTGATTATTTGAAATCGATACTCAGTAATCCTTGGTGAAATTGTTTTATAAATAAGACATATTTGGTTGTGATGAGTTATAAAGCGTTCTAATGAGATGTCATGGACCTTAATAGATATTAATGAGTGATAATAGGTCTTAATGGGTTGTATGGACGTTAAATGGTACGTTTGGTACGCAAACAAGACAGGACAACTGTTCAACATTTGGTAATACATGACATGATTGGATATGACTGAATAGAATAGGACGGGGCTGGTTAAATGACCATAGTGAGTTGTTTAGTGTTTTTTTTTACCAAATAATCAATCTTAATGAAAATTAACAAATAATATTTAAAAATACAAAAAACATCTAACATAAACTCACATTCATAAATCAAAAGACTTAAACAAATGTTTACTAACACATATCTTAAACAAAAGCTTGAATGTTTACCATTGTGTACCAAAAGACCTAAACACAAAAGTTCAAATGCTTACCTTTGTGTACTAAAATCCATAAACACAAAAGTTCAAACGTTTACCAACTAACATCACATGCCTAACTTCTTTAAGACGGTCTACACAAATGATGGCTTGAAAGCAACATTCATGCCACTCCAAAGGCGTAGTTGAACTGTAAAATACATGTTAATAGCAACAAATTTGGCCACTATCAAAACCCATATCACTTAACTCATCGGACATATTTCGTAAACCCGGAGTACCAATAACCTATACCAACTTACCCATTTCCTCAGATACCAAGTGCAACCCTTTTTCAATCATCTTAATTATATCTTCAGCAACACTAACTTTTCTCTTTCTCTTTTTTTATGATGTTTCTCCTTTAGAATGAGTAAACAATGGCATGTTAGATTATTCGGTCTCAGCATCGGTTTCCCTTTCTAGATTGATATGCTTCATTGAATCGGCGGCAAATTTCGCCATTGATCTTGTAGCTCGATCTTTCCCAAATATCATCTTCAATCGCTCATATTAGGGAAATAGTTTGTTGACAATATAGCTTTTGATTGGATGTTTCTATCAAAAAAATGCATATATATATATATATATATATATATATACACACACACATATGTTAATCACTATCCATATGAAAGTAAGTACCAAATAGTTGTAAAAAAAATATAAACATTACCATTAAGTATTCCTCTAACACTTAAGCATCCATCATTACTGTAACACCCTAAAATTTTCATAATAAATTAGGGAGAATTTCAGAAAACGGTTAAATAAAAATTCCAAAAAATGTTCATCAACTATAACTCACAATGGGGAACTTTGTACAATGAATGACATCTAATGAATGAGACATAAAGAAACAACCTATTTAATCTAGTTTTTAATAAATAGATTAATGTGGGTTTTTAATCTAGTACCAATAAACTATACCAACTTACCCATTTCCTCAAATACCAAGTGCAACCCTTTTTCAATCATCTTAATTATATCTTCAGCAACACTAACTTTTCTCTTTCTCTTTTTTTATGATGTTTCTCCTTCTTGTGGAATGGAGGATGCAGAATCGCCATTAGAATGAGTAAACAATGGCATGTTAGATTATTCGGTCTCAGCATCGGTTTCCCTTTCTAGATTGATATGCTTCATTGAATCGGCGGCAGATTTCGCCATTGATCTTGTAGCTCGATCTTTCCCAAATATCATCTTCAATCGCTCATATTAGGGAAATAGTTTGTTGACAATATAGCTTTTGATTGGATGTTTCTATCAAAAAAATGCATATATATATATATATATATATATATATACACACACACACACATATGTTAATCACTATCCATATGAAAGTAAGTACCAAATAGTTGTAAAAAAAATATAAACATTACCATTAAGTATTCCTCTAACACTTAAGCATCCATCATTACTGTAACACCCTAAAATTTTCATAATAAATTAGGGAGAATTTCAGAAAACGGTTAAATAAAAATTCCAAAAAATGTTCATCAACTATAACTCACAATGGGGAACTTTGTACAATGAATGACATCTAATGAATGAGACATAAAGAAACAACCTATTTAATCTAGTTTTTAATAAATAGATTAATGTGGGTGTTCCTATATCTCCAAAAATATCATTCTTCATGAAATCCCCAAAAGTCCAACTCCCTAGGTGCCCCTAGTTGCACCAAACGACATCTCAAAATAATCGTCCTAGACCCGCCGCTAGTGGGACCTATAAACCAAAGCACATCACGACATGTGTTAGGCTAAACCCTAGTGAGATCTTAGAAGAGTGAAGAATTTACAAGAGAGATAATAAATTCATAATTTAAATGTTACCGAATCCACTTGATCTCCTAATTACTAATCTCCACTTGGCAAGGATGTTCCACGCCTGAACATTATCACATGAGAGCCAATCTCTCAAAATATGAGGAAGTCCCGTTTCCATCAAGGTGACGAGAACACGTGAATGGAGTCAAGTATCATGTTATTAGGTTACACTTCAAGTTCCGGTTTTAGTGCACATACCATTTAGGTATCACAACCTCAAACCGTTTCACACCTTTATTACCTACTCCGTGGAGTTATACCTCAAGGATTTGTGCAACTTTATTCGTATACCCAAGCTAGAAAAGGTCCACCTCAAGGATATCGACTTCCTTTATTGTATACTTGATAGAGGCCCACAAAGTTTGCCGTCGCAAAACCCAAATACAATGCAAGTACTAAATTATCATGCATAAGGATTTAGCCATAAATTTCCCAATTAAATTCAATGACCATAGAGAACACAATATCCAACTCCCTAGTTTAAAGTTCAATATGTCCATGTTTACAACATCCCTAACCTTTGACTCCCAACTTCAAATAAGCACATAGAGTCACATTTCTCAATATAACAATAAAAGACTCATATTGGACACACATAAATAGGATCTTTGTTCCCTTTCATTTTCGGTCATAGAAAACCAAGTTAGGTTAACATTTCTTAAAACTTATCATATAAAGATTTGACTTCCATTTTCACATATACACACATTTAGTCCATAGTTCATAAATCCATCAAATCCTCATTTTAGATCAAACCCAATTAGTGAACAAATACACAAATTTCAACATATAATGGACATATAAGGTAAGAGTAGTGATAAGAAACTCACCTAGAAGGTTTGTGAAGAGAAAACCTAGTTTGAAGAAAAACCCTAAAGATAGAGGTGATTGCTTGAAGCTTCTAATGGTACAAGATACTTCACTTGGACCCTAGAACACTTTTAAGAATCGTAAATGTCACAAGGGTGTGGTTGGGATTGCATTCAATGAGGAAAGAGGGGGGGGGGGATGGAAGTCTTACCTTGGAGTTGAGAGAAATCGCTCCTTTCAAAAGCTCACAAAGTTACAATGAATGCTCTAAAAATTGGACTGGGTTTTAAAGTCCTCTAACCCGACAGCGACCTTGCCATGCGAGAGTGCCAGTGGCATTCTCGTCGGGTACTCTCATAGAGAATGTACTAAAGCCCTCAGCTAGCTCGCGACTGTGCCATG
Source organism: Arctium minus (assembly GCA_954870635.1). Lineage (NCBI taxonomy): Eukaryota > Viridiplantae > Streptophyta > Magnoliopsida > Asterales > Asteraceae > Arctium > Arctium minus. The sequence goes on from OX941081.1 coordinate 163,443,804, forward strand.
TGAGTATGCCCTTGGAACTGTCATCGGGCATACTCGCGACATATGTACTGAATGGTGGGGTTTGGGAGCGATTGTGACACGCGACAATGCCCAAGGGCACTATCGCCGAGTTCCACCCCCTTCTCTGGAAACTTGATGTCCCGATCCCGTTAAATGGCCTTGAACGGAAGAAATCCACGAATAGCAACAAATATATGACATACTAAAATGCATACGAATGTCATAAGTTTGCATAGAATTAAAAATGAAATCACAAAACCATCCTTAGGCATAAAATAGGAAATCTAACCAAAAACTGGGATGTTACAGTTACGCATTGATGTGTATCATTCCAATCGAACCCACTTGTATTTAACATGTCATAAGCAGTTGAATATTTATCTTTGAGCCGCTTCATTTTGTTTTGAATATGTTTTCATCTTATATTAGGGCCCGGGATTTTTTATGCATTTTTACTACAATTTTCTCATATGTGCCCGTCCAAAAACTCCCATTATCACCCCTACCACCGGCAGATGCATCCTCTTCTACAATACTCCAATTACATATATCCACCATCTTTTATATTCTAAAATTAAAATACCAAACAATAGCACATGTTTTATATAAAGTCCACTAATTTCGATAACAACATTTTAAAATGTAACAATAGTAATAAAATAATACATTATGATAACGTTTTAAAAAACAAAACTACATGGTGATAACAACATTTAAAAATGCAAAAATAATAACAAAGTACATTACATTACAATCTACTTTACATCCACGATTCAAACATCTCTTGGGCTATATCATCTTTCCATTGAATTCACTTATTTCTTGATTCAACAATATCAATGCATTCAACATCATCATTGGATTCCAACATCTCTTCCTCGATAGGCATATCTTCTAGTGTGATTGTCGTGTTTTCCTCCAAATCAAGAGGCATGTACATCCTAATAAAATTATGTAGAAAAGTATATGCTATGACCATTCGCTTGAAGTTTTAGTGGATAGAAAAAGGACTTTGTAATATGACCCAAAGTTTCTTCAAGATATCAAAACACCTTTCTATGATATCCCTAGCTTGTAAGTGTTTCATGTTAAAATATTCTTTCTTATTCGTAGGTGTATGACCAATGTATTCCCATTCTCGTAAACGATACAAGGTATCTCTATATGGTGCCAAAATCCTTTGCCATTCACATATCCTGCATCAGCCAAATAGTATTAAACCATTATTCCTTGTAACTGCATTGCATAGTACTCTAAAATTGATAGTTGGACCTTCCCAACCGGATAAAACATAGACAAATTTCATGTCCCGAGTGCATGCATTAATACATTAACCACAATATGTCCCTTTCTTGTTCAGTATCTTGGTTTATCTGAATCACGTACAGTCACTTCAATATACGTTCCATCTATTGCATCTAGACAACCCTATAAATAAAATTACTTGGTTTAACTAAATGGTAAATGTTAATAATGAGAGGGGCTAACAATGATTACCTTAAACCATTTCCATCATACAATCATCCTCTACTAGAATAGGTTTGATAAACAAAATATCTTGCAACCGTAATAAAGCACTTAAAACTCGATGCACATACCTACTTATTGTTTCCTCCGACCTATAAAATCTTACTTGAAGAAATCTATTTTTGTTGTGATACGCTAATATGTTTATAATGCAGCAACTTGCTCTTCAATTGTTACATTGCCATCATCTAATTGGTCACCACGAGTTTTTAGCAACTCACACAAAATAGCAAATGCATTCCTATCCGTCTACAACTCATTTACACAAATAATGTCACTTTCACGTGTGATATATTGGATTTCTATCGATCTAATTTGAAATCTAGTGAAGTTCTTTGTGTTAAAGTTATCCTCTCATGATGTCTTTGTTCATATTCAATTAATCAATTGACCAATTCGCAACATTAGCCAAAACTATGAACACGTGGATGTAAGCCATCAACACCTTAACAACTACAATAAGATGGCTACGATCCATGTCTACAGAAAAACAAAACAACAATCATGGATCATATAAACAAAATGTTATCAATCATGAAACCAAAGGAAATTAGTAACAAGGTAGTTCAAAGTTTGCAACTATACAAAGCTTGACCAAATAATTCAAAGTTTGCAACTATACAAAGTGTGACGAAATAATTCAAAGTTAACTAAGTTTGCAACTATATAAAGTGTGACCAAATAATTCAAAGTTGACCTAAGTTTGCAACTATACAAAGCGTGAACAAATAATCAAATTTTAACTAAGTTTGCAACTATACAACGTTTGCAGCTATACTTGAAACAACACCATTTCAATAATTTTGAAGCTTAAAAAGCAATTCTGACACAATCACAAAAGAATGGCTAAATTAGATACACTAAAACAAGACCTAAATCACAAAGTATGGCTAAACAAAAACACCAAAACATGACCCAAATCTCAAGTTTTCATACAAAAATCAGTAACAAAATCATATACGAGACCTAAATCTCAAGTTTTCATACAAAAATCAGTAACCAAAACATGACCCAAATCTCAAGTTTTCATACAAAAATCACTAACAATCAGATAGAAATTCATACCAAAACTCTATTGATGTAGAAGATAGTCTTATAAGAAGCACTATCGATTACCTGATTGAGGAAGGAGGTGTATTTGATGAGAAGCGGCGTCGAAAGTCATCTTCTGTAGGAGGAAGTCGAAGAAGGGTCGTGAAAGAAGCAGTGTCGAAGATCTAGGATTTAGAGAGAGGCGATATCAATGAGAGCATCATTTTACCTGATTCCAGAGCATCCCTTACATCATCAATTCCATATTTGAATTTTAGAAACCGATTTCAGGAGGTGATTTCGATTTTAGGAGGGTCGTGAAAGAGGTGACTTCGATGAGAGGCTGGAAGAGCAGCGTGCATTAGGGTGAGGATATAATGGTCCATGAGGTCTTGTTCCACTTAGTTCCAGGGGGTATGAGGGAATACGATGTTCCCCATTTGTCCAAGTTAGTTCCACTTTGTTCCACATATAGTCACACGAAACATGGGACAAGTGTGTTTTGTCAATTCCACCGTACCAAACACACCTTAATGGATTCTAATAGATTGTAACCATATGCCTTATGTATAATGCATACATATATATAGTGTATTTGGTATTGAGTTTTTGTTGGTCCCATTTTACATGACGATAAGCAACAAGTAATTGTTGAAAGTGAAAGATGAATATAAAGACTCAAATATTTTCTAATATTAATTCATATTGTTATAAATATCAAGAATTACGCATAGAAACAAATCACATGGAGAAATTAAAAGAACAAACTAAGAATATTTGCAAGGAACTAAGAACACAAAGTTTTCTTCTAAGAAGGAGGCAGATGTCCTTTGAAAATGCACTTAGAAATTCTTTGGACAAAAGCGTTTTTTGCAAGGGAGTTGCACACACCTTTTATATCAGCACATAGAGGATACTTGTCACCTATAGAAATGTTGATTTAAATTTGTCTTCATGTTCATTGCTAAGTCTCTTTCTCCATATTGATGTTGACCCATCATGATGTGTACTTACAACAGTAAAAAGTATATATAGACAAATATACTTTTTACTTTTCTAAGTGTTGGTCGGAGAGTCATCACAAAATCAATTAGTGACCCAACAATCTCCCCATATTTGATGATGACACCAAAACTTAGAAAAAAAAGGTACTGACATTCAGAAAAGTCAAAAGAGAAATATAACTTATAAATTCAGTGACCCATTTCTCCTTTTTTTGGGTTCTTTTTCGTATAATTTTTTATTATATATATATATATATAACTATGTATAAAATAATAAATCAATACAATCAATAATGAATGGGAAAGTAAATAAATATATACAAAGATACATATGAACTTGAGTGGCCAACTGTGCCCCCTCAACTAACGCCCGATAGCTTTGATCACACAGTTCACCATAAATGAGGCTTTAGTAGTGCCACTGACTGTAACATATCTAATTTCTGCCCCTTAGAGGCATTGCGGAAGGCAAGGAGTTATTTATTTATTTATTAGAGAGGTGGTTGGGTTCATGTGTTGGCAAGGGTTTGATCGGTGAATGATAGAAAAAATGCTGATGGGGGGAATGGGGTTCGGAGAATAGGAGATTGGGGGATGGTTGGATCAGAGAAAAAGGATAATAGAAGAAATAGGTGGATGGTTGAATCGGGGGAAGCACAAATTCGGTTAATCGGGAGAGGATGATTAACCGATTACCAATTTGGGGATCGGGATGATGAGGATGATTCACCAATTTGTAAAATTGGGAGAAAATGTGGTGGAGTGGCCGATAGGGGATTGGTGAGTGAATGTGAGAGGTCAGTGAGGTGATGGACTAGAGGGAGAAAAGAAAAAAAAGTAATTAAGTGTGTCGTCGGCTAGTGGTTTAGATGATTTGAGTGGGGTAAGTTTGTGTGAGGGGTGTAATCGGCTAGGTGGGTAGCCGAATAACACAAATGAGTAGAGGTTTGAGGTCGGTGATGATCGGCTAGGGTGACTTGGTTAGGTGGCCGATGAGATAAGATTAGTTAGAAATGGGAAGGTGTGTTGGGAACTGAAGATTTGTTTAAGTATGATTACTGCTACCAGTACAACATGGTTACTACTGCTGAGCCAAATTACTACTGCTTGTAGAAATTAATACTGCTAAGCATAGTTACTACTGCTGGTAAAGATTAATACTGCTCAGAGTGTTAATGCTGCTATGACTTAATATTGCTTATGTGATAATCTTGGTAAGCCGCGCAGATCAAGGTTTGAAGATAATCATGGAAGGTTGAAGATAATTATGGAAGAATATACTGAAGATCTTTTATGTTTTGTAATTATCTTTTATTTTCAGTATATGTATAGAATTATTCAGAATAGTTTGTTAGACGAGTATTCTAAGCTTTTGTTTAGAGAGAGAATTGACCTCAAGGTTTACAACCCTAGTTCTAGAGAAGTAGAATTCGTCTTGGTGAGCCTGTTCATCAAGATTGAGGTTTTGTGTGAAAGCTTGTAACTTTAATCATTCAATAAAGTTTACAAGTTGTGATTTCTAATTTACTGTTACATCGATATTCAAATATTAAAGTGTTTTTCCGCAACTTCTTTAATATTGTTTCTGAGTTTCATTATTCTTGTTAAAATCAGATCCTGACAAGTGGTATCAGAGCCTAATATTCTCAGAAACCTTCATTCATCATGGACAACACAGTTGAATCAAATAGTACTCTTGTTTCAAAGGTTCTCATGCTCAAACCTAATGAGTTTGACATGTGGAAAATTAGGATCAAGCAGCACATCCTCCTTACAGACTTTTCTATGTGGGACATTGTTGAGAATGCTCCCTCTGCTGAAGGTAAAATTGGACAAGATGGAAGAATACCACCTCCAAAAACTGATGTTGAGAAGAAAGTGAGACAATTGGAGATGAAAGCCTTAAGCACCCTGCTTTTGGCCATTCCTAATGAGTATCAACATCAGTTTTACCACTGCACTGATGCTCAAATTCTATGGAATGCTTTAGAGAAGAGATTTGCTGGCACCAAGAGCACTAAGAGGAATCAAAGGAATATTCTCAAGCAGCAATATGAAAATTTTACATCTACAAAGAATGAGTCTATGACTCAAACTTTTGATAGATTCAATAAGTTAATTGGTGAGTTAGCTACTGTTGGAGTCCAGATGGAACAAGATGATGTCAACCGAAAGTTCCTCAGATCTCTTGGAGATGAATGGACCATGTACACTGTTTCATTCAGACAGAATGACAAATTGGAAGAAAAGGAACTGGATGATCTGTACAATGATCTGAGAGTGTTTGAATCTGAGGTGGAAGCAAAGAAGAAGCCTACTGGATATGTTCATCAGCATCAACTGATTCTACTGCTAACCCTGAATCAGTTAATGCTGCTAATGGAGTAAATCAAGAAAAAGGCAATGAATCTGTTTTTGAAGCCTTTCTTTCCAGCCATGGTAACTTCTTTTTAATTAATGATGACTTGGAACAGCTTCATCCTGATGATCTTGAAGAGATGGATATTAAATGGTAGATGGCCATGCTTTCTATGAGGGTGAAGAAGTTCATCAAGAGGACTGGGAGGAACAACTTCTCCCAAAGAAAAGAAGATGGAGCAGGCTTTGATAAGTCAAAGGTGGAGTGCTACAAGTGTCATATGAAGGGACACTTTGCCAGGGAATGCAGAAGTGGAGTGTCTCACAACAATCACCAACAAGCTCAGACTGGAAGCTTCAACCAGAACAGAAACTCTGCTCAAGCTCTTGTTTCTCAACAAGGAATGGGGTTTGACTGGAGTGATCAAGCAGAAGAGGCCATTCAAAATCAAGATCTCATGGCAGAGGTATCTGATCTTCCAACTGAGGTACTCTCTAATCTCTGTTCTCAAACTTGTATAGACACAGTTAAAAGGTACAGGGATCACAACCAGAGTATGAGTGATAACCTTAAGAGGTTAGAAAAGGATAGAAAAGACTATGTGAAAATTGTTGAGAGGTTTGAGGAACAAATTAAAGGGTTCCAAGCCAATGAACTTCACACACATATGATACAAATTACTGGAAGTGGGAGAAAAATGAACTAGAAATCCAACTAACAAAGTCTAGAGAGGAGAATAAAAATTTGAGAGGAGAGCTAGCCAAGGTTAAGCTAGATGTGGAATAGTTTTCATATGCTTCTAAAGCCATGGATTCAATTCTAAAGGTCCAAATCCATGATAAGCTTAAACCAAGAATTGGGTACAATACTACACCACCACCATACAACAACAACTACATCCCTCCTAAATCAGACTTGCTAGAGACCAAGGATAGGATGGACTTGCATGAGGGAGCCACTAAGATAGATCCTTTAGATGAAGTAGTTTTTGAGGACAAGACTGAGAAAGAAGTTGGTAAGAGTAAGGATAATACTGTGAGTGGTGAGATTCCCTTAGAAAATAACATTCTTACCAATGAGGGTGGTGGAAGGGATTGGGTCAAATCTGATGACGTAGAGAAGACTGATGGAAAGTCTAAAAAGGTCCATTACAAGCAGACTACAGTTGTGAATCCTGTTCTTTGCAAACAGTGTACGGGTAATAAGTCTGAGCCCCTAAAACATAATAAAAGGAGGGGCTCAGAAACAAGGATTTGATCTGAGTAGAATCATCAGACCAAAACCTTGTTTCATATGTGGCAAAATGTACCATCTTGCCAAGCACTGTTATTTTAATCCTATTAACCAAAGGATAAATTTTCAAAGATCTGTGCAAAAACCCTTTGGTTATAGGAAGGATGAAAGGAACCATGTGGCTAAGAAATCTGTTAAATCTAAAAGCCACATGAAGAAAAAAACTGTAAAAGAGAGTGTCAAGATGTGGGTTCCCAAAAGCACTAAAACTGTTAGTACTGCTACCACAAATAGTGCTGCTGACAAAGATAGTGCTGCCAGAAGCAATACTGCTGCTATCAATGTTAGTGCTGCTGAGAGTATTAGTACTTCTAAAACTAACATTGTTAGTACTTCATCAGATGTTAATACTGCTAACTCTGTTAGTGCTTCTAACAAGGTTAGTACTGCTAAACCTGTTAGTGCTGCTAACTCTGTTAGTACTTCTAAAATTAGTACTGCTTCTAGTGTTTGTGCTTCTAGACCAATCATCTTGATAAAGTACTCCAGTAAAGAGTATTCTAAATTTAAAAATCTCATCAAAAAGGAGTGTAAGTACTTTGATGAAAAAGGGAGGCCCAAGACCACTTTGGCTTGGGTTCCCAGTCAATACTAATTGATTTATCTTATGTGCAGGGCAACCAACAACTCAAGGGAAATAGCATTTGGCATGTTGATAGTGGTTGCTCTAGCCACATGACAGGGAACATGGCTTACCTCAAGAATTTCAAGAAAATTGATGGAGGGCAGGTTGCATTTGGTAATACTTCAGATGGAGGTAAGATTAGTGGTAAGGGTGTTGTAACAAAAGGTAAGATGACCTTTGAAGATGTTTACTATGTTGAGCAGTTAAGATACAACCTGTTAAGTGTATCACAGGTTTGTGACAAAAAACATAGTATATTATTCACTGATTCAGAATGCATTATCCTTGCTCCTGGATTCAAGGCAGTTGATGAAAAGATGATACTACTAAGAACTCCTAGAAAGGATAATGTCTATTGTTTGGATATGGAAAATTTTTCAAATGATTCATCCCTAAACTGTCTTGTTTCAAAAGCCTCTTTGGATGAATCATCACTTTGGCACAGAAGGATGTGTCACATGAACTTTAAAACAATGAATAAACTTGTTAAAAACAACCTTGTAAGAGGTCTGCCTTCAAAAGTCTTTTCATGTGATGATCATTGTGTTGCTTGTCTCAAAGGCAAACAACACAAAACATCTCATAAGTCTAAAGAGTTGAAAACAATTTCTTCTTCTGTTCAGTTGTTGCATATGGATCTGTTTGGTCCTACAAATGTCATGAGCATAGGTAAGAAATCATATTGCTTAGTTATTGTTGATGATTACTCTAGATTTACTTGGGTATATTTTCTAAGGACTAAGGATGAGACAAGTGGACTGATCAAATCCTTTATTCTAAGAATTGAAAACCAAACAAATCAAAAGGTAAAAGTCATTAGGTCAGATAATGGTACTAAATTTAAAAATCTTGACCTAAACACCTTTTGTGAGGAAAAAGGAATTGAGAGGCAATATAGTGCTCCTAGGACTCCACAACAAAATGGTGTTGCTGAGAGAAGGAATAGGACACTGATTGAGGCTGCTAGATCTCTGTTAGCTGATTCAAAACTTCCAATTACTTTCTGGGCTGAAGCAGTTAATACTGCTTGCTATGTCTAAAACAGAGTTCTAGTAGTCAAGCCTAAGAACAAGACACCATATGAGTTTTTAAATAAAAGAAAACCATTTATTGGTTTTTTCAAACCTTTTGGTGTCCTTGTACCATTCTCAATACCAAAACTTACTTAGGAAAGTTTGATAGCAAAGCAGATGATGGTTTTCTTGTTGGTTACTCATCTGAGAGTAAGGCCTACAGAGTGTTTAATTCTTCTTCTAGAATAATTGAGGAAAGTGACTGTCAAATGCAATGAGAACTCACCAAATCCTATTGGTTGAGGTCCTCAGTGGTTATTTGACATTGATTCACTAACTAACTCTTTGGGTTTCAGTAGTGATGATCATGCAGGATCAGGAAGTAGAGGATCAGGGGATGAACAAGTACAAGAGATTATTCCTCAGTCTGTGATCTTTCCCATACCTACAATGAACCCTGTTGAAATCTGTGAAACGGAGATTGTTACTGAACCAATTCAGAGTGAAGAAGAAAGAAAAGATGAGGAGAATCCAGAGCATGAAGAGCTAGAAGTAGCTGATGAGATCCCCTCAGCTGACTTAAATGACTCCAATTTAGATGTGGGAATTAATGAAGAACCTATTCATTAGACAAGAACTCAGAAGAATCATCCTCCTGAGCTGGTAATAGGAGACATCACTTCTCCTATGATGACTAGGAATCAAAGCAGATTTCAAGATTTGCAGGATCAGCAGCATACAGTACTCTCTTGCTTTCTATCTCAGATTGAGCCTAAGAAGGCTTATGATGCAATGAAAGATTCAAGTTGGATAGAAGCCATGCAAGAAGAGTTGCTACAGTTTAAATTGCAAGATGTTTGGGACTTGGTGGACCTTCCAAATGGTCATAGAGCAATTGGCACCAAGTGGATTTTCAGAAATAAAAAGGATGAGAGAGGAATAGTAATCAGGAACAAAGCAAGGCTAGTGGCACAAGGGTACACTCAGGAAGAAGGCATAGACTATGAGGAAGTCTTTGCTCCAGTTTGCACGGGTAGAGGCAATTAGGCTGTTTCTAGCCTATGCCTCATATATGAAGTTCAAGGTATATCAGATGGATGTGAAGAGTGCCTTTCTATATGGAACAATTGATGAAGAAGTATACGTCTGTCAGCCCCCTGGATTTGAAAATCCATCATATCCTGACAGAGTATACAAACTTAAGAAAGCACTCTATGGTCTACATCAAGCCCCAAGAGCATGGTATGATACTCTGTCTACCTATCTCTTGGAAAATGGGTTTGAAAGGGGAATCATTGACAAGACCCTTTTCATTAAAAAAAGTAAGAAGGACACCCTACTTGTTCAGATCTATGTGGATGACATCATATTTGGATCCACAAAAGATCAGATGTGTAGAGACTTTGAAGAGTTGATGCACAAGAGCTTCAAAATGAGTTCAATGGGTGAACTCACTTTCTTCCTTGGGCTTCAAGTGAAACAGCAGAAAGATGGGATTTTCATAAGTCAATCAAAGTATGTGAAAGACATCCTAGATAAGTATGGTTTATCAGACTCAAGGCCAGCAAGCACACCAATGGAAACACACAAACAGATCACTGCTGATCTCGAGGGGGAGGATGTTGATGTCCATCTTTATAGATCAATGATTGGATCTCTCATGTATCTCACAGCCTCAAGACCAGATATCATGTTTCCAGTGTGTGTGTGTGCCAGATTCCAAGTCAAGCCAAAGCAGTCACATCTTCAAGCAGTTAAGAGGATTTTCAGATACTTAAGAGGGCAACCTAGATTAGGTCTTTGGTATCCTTATGAGTCTACTTTTAACTTGATTGCATATTCAAACAGTGACTTGGGTGGTGCTAATATGGATAGAAAGTCTACTTCAGGAGGATGTCAGCTTTTGGGTGCAAGACTAGTTTCTTGGCAGTGTAAGAAGCAAACCACAGTGTCCTTATCCACAACAGAAGCTGAGTACATTGCTGCTGCAAGTTGCTGCTCTCAGGTTCTATGGATTCAGAATCAAATGCTGGACTATGGGGTAACCTTTCTTCACACTCCAATCCTCATTGACAATAGCAGTGCTATTAGCATTGTTAACAATCCAGTCAAGCACTCCAAAACAATGCACATTGAAATCAGGTATCACTTTATTAGAGACTGCAATGAAAAGAAGCTTATTCAAGTTGCTAAAGTTCATACTGATAACCAGTTTGCTGATCTATTCACTAAAGCTTTTGATGTGGGTAGATTCACTTTCTTGGTCACAAGTGTGGGCATGATCAACTCTGAATGAGCTCATGATTAAAAAGTGTTTGTATACCTGTTATTTGTTTATTTTTTTGGTGCTACTAATCATCTTTCTCAGGAAGTTTTATTGCCTTGCTCAGACTAACACAAGCTTCAACAATGTAAGTATCTTTAATGCTGCCAGTGCAGTTTTAATGCTGCCAGTGCAAAGTTACTACTGCAGGTTCATTATTACTACTACTAGTCTAAGTTACTACTTCAGGTATGTGTTACTACTGCTAATTAGTTAATACTGCTAGTTAGTTAATACTGCTAGTTGGTTACTACTACTCTCAGTTAATACTGCGAGTGGGTCAGTACTGCTTTAACTGAAATTAGGGTTAATACTGCTTCTTTCCTGAATTCTATAAATACCCTCTTTGCCTGCCAGAAACCTCACAACGACTCTTTGAATACTGTTCGTCTTCTCTCTAACTCTTTTCTCTCAAACAACCAGTGTGTTTCAGTCAAGAATCCTCAAGCCAGATGGCATCCATGGCATTTATTGATGAACACAATGAGATCGCAATGCTTCAAAAGCCTAAGCAGGCTGCTGGATTCCATCAAATAGTTGACTTTCTCAAGTCCAGTCATATAGCTCATGCTCTTATAGTGTCACCACAAATTTACATCGAGCACCAGAAGCAATTTTAGGCGAATGCCACCGCTGTTACTGAAAACGGTGTGCAGATTATCAAGACAAGGGTGTGTGACAAACCCTTGATAGTCTCTGAAGAGGTCATTCGCATCAGTCTACGACTAGACGATGCCTCAGGTATTACCTCTATCTCTAATGAGGATTTGTTTTCCAATCTCACAAGAATGGGGTATGAAGGCCAACGGGGTGTTTTCAAATTTTACAAAGCTAACTTTTCTCCCCAATGTCGTTTCTTTGTTCATACTCTAATGCACTGTATTTCTCGAAAAACTACTGGATGGAGTCAGTTCAGTAGTACCATTGCTTATGCTTTGGTCTGCTTGTCCACTTCCAGAAAGTATAATTTCTCACAAATGATTTTCAATGACCTTGTGTCAAACTTGGATAATAAAAAGAGTTTCTATATGTATCCAAGATTTGTCCAGGCAGTTATCACCTATGAATTGACGGATAAGCCTCAGTCTAATGCAGTATATATACCTAAAATCCCCAAGGACTCGGAAGGAGTTGACACCCCATTGTTCTCTACAATGATGGTGGTGTCCCACAACCAAGAAGGTATGGCATCAGGGTCAAGGCCCTCACTAGACCATCCCACTGATAGCCAAACCCAACCTTCAACCACTATATCACTCTCCTTCCCTTGTTGTACCTCTTACAAACCCAGAACCTCAAAGCCCTCTAATGGAGCATTCTCCATTAGAGAATATCCATAGGGAAACCACTGGGGTGTCTCCCAACCCCAAGGAGATGCTCACTAAGGAGATGCATGAGCATGTGGGTGAGAAGGCTGCCACTACTCCTGCTAGCACAGAGGAGGCCAGTGGTAACATCACTAAGACCTTCCCCACGACAACTTTGAAAGTTACTACTGCTAGAAGACTTAAAGGTTAATACTGCTGAGTGTTACTACTGCTAGTAGAATTAATACTGCTAGTCAAAGTTAGTGTTGCTTGAACAAAGTTAGTACTGCTTAACTAGTTAGTACTGCTAGTGGTTAGTACTGCTTAGTAGTTAATGCTGCTAAGACCAAGTTAATGCTGCTTGAAGAGATTAATGCTGCTTATGATTAATACTGCTTATATGATGAAGATTCGCATGAAAGGATAACAGCTGGATAATCTGAAGATATACATGGAAGCTTAGAGATATACATGGAAGATATACTGAAGATATTTTATTATAATTATCTTTTTTTTCAGTATATGTACAGATTTGATAGAATAGATTAATTGATTAATTCTAAGTTTTAGTTCTAGAGAAAAAATCAACCTCAAGGCATAGATCCTAATTCTAGAGAAGTAGAATTCGTATTGGTGAGCCTGTTCATCAATATTGAGGTTGTTTGTTTAATCTTGTAACTTCAAGCATTCAATACAAGTTTACAAGTTGTTGATTATATACTGTTTTGGTTTACTGTTTTATTGAATATCAAAGTGTTATTCCGCAAACTTCTTTGATATTAGTTTCTGAGAATTTATTCTTGTTGAGAATTCGATCCTGACAAGTGGTATCAGAGCCAAACTCTCTCAGAAACATCTATTCATCATGGAAAGTCTTACAGAATCAAGCAGTACTATGGTCTCTAAGGTTCCAATGCTCAAACCCAGTGAGTTTGACATGTGGAAGATCAGAATCAGACAATATATTCTTCTCACTGACTACTCAATGTGGGATATCATTGATAATGGTCCTTCTGAAGCTGGAAGGATAGGAGCAGATGGGAAAAGACCTCCACCAAAGACAGATGGTGAGAGGAAGATCAGATAGACAGAGATGAAGGCCTTGAGCACTCTGCTCTTGGCCATCCCCAATGAATATCAGCATCAATTTTGCAACTGCACTGATGCTCAGATTCTCTGGAATGCTCTAGAGAAAAGATTTGTTGGAACTAAAAGCATCAAAAGAAATCAAAGAGATGTTCTAAAGCAGCAGTATGAGAACTTCACTTCCTCAAAGAATGAGTCTATGACTCAAACTTTTGATAGGTTCAACAAACTCATAGGTGAACTGGCTACTGTAGGAGTAAAGATGGAACAAGATGATATCAACAGAAAGTTCCTCAGATCTCTTGGGGATGAATGGACTATGTACACTGTCTCATATAGACAGAGTGACAATCTGGAAGAGAAAGAACTTGATGATCTATACAATGATCTAAGAGTTTTTGAAACTGAGGTAGAAACCAAGAAGAAGCCCTCTGGTTATATCCACAATGCTGCACTTCTCTCAGCATCCACTGATACTACTGCCAACCCTGAAGCAGTTAGTACTGCCAGTGGAGTAAGTTCAGAAAAAGGCACTGAAACTATCTTTGAAGCCTTTTTGTCCAGTCATAGCAGCAATTCTTTGATTAATGATGATCTGGATCAAATTCACCCTGATGACCTGGAGGAGATGGATATTAAATGGCAGATGGCCATGTTATCAATGAGGGTGAAGAAGTTCATTAAAAGAACAGGAAGGAATAACTTCTCTCAAAGAAGAGAAGATGGAGCTGGTTTTGACAAGACCAAGGTGGAATGTTATAAGTGTCACATGAAAGGACACTTTGCTAGAGAATGCAGGAGTGCTATTCCAAACAACAACCACCAACAAGCTCAGAATGGAGGCTACAATCAAAACAAGAATCCTGCTCAAGCCCATGTTTCTCAACAAGGAATGGGATTTGACTGGAGTGATCAAGCTGAGGAAGCCATTCAGAATCAAGCTCTTATGGCAGAAGTGTCTGATCTTCCCTCTGAGGTAATTTCTAATCTTTGTACAAAATCTTGCATTGACACTGTCACAAGATACAGGGATCACAATCAAAGTATGTGTGATGACCTCAAAAGATTAGAAAAGGACAGAAGAGATTATGTGTTGATAGTAGAGAGATTTGAAGAGCAAATCAAAGGCTTTCAAGCTAATGAACTTCAACACTCTTATGAAACAAACTATTGGAAGTGGGAAAAGAATGAGTTAGAGACCAAACTGTCTAAATCCTTAGAAGAGAGTGATAGGCTGAAAGAGGAACTGTCTAAAGTTAAACTTGACATAGAAAAGTTTTCATATGCTTCAAAAGCAATGGATTCTCTTCTAAAGGCTCAGATTCATGACAAGATGAAGCCTGGTATTGGATACAACAATACACCTCCTCCTTACAACAACAATTATATCTCTCCTACTTCAGACTTGTTAGAAACCAAGGAGAAAAAGGACTTATCTGAGAAAGACTTTAAGATAGATCCTTTGGATGAAGTAGTAATTAAGGATTTAACTGAGAAAGAAGCCAGTGAGTATAGGGATAATGATGTGAGTAAAAAGATCCCATTAGAAAATAACATTATCACCAATGAGGGATGTGGGAAAATCTGGGTCAAGTCCAAGGAGATAGAGAAGACAAAAGGAAAGGATAACAAGGTCCATTACAAACAAACCACAGTTGTGAATCCTGGATCTTGTAAACAGTGTGATTGCAGTAAAGCCAAGAGCCTAAATTCTGGTTTAAAAAGAGGAAATCAAAGAAACTGGAATAATCAATGGGCTCAGAAACAAGGAGTTGATCTGAATAAAATCAATAGACCAAAACCTTGTTTCATATGTGGCAAGTTAAATCATTTGGCTAAGTATTGTTACTTTAACCCTATTAACCAACAGATGAACTTTCAAAGATTTGTGCAAAAACCTGTTGGTTATAGGAAGGCTGGAAAGAAACATGTGATAAAGAAACATGGTGAAAGGAAAGGCCCCATGAAGAAAAAGATTTTAAAAGAAAGTGTCAAAATGTGGGTGCCTAGAAGCACTAAAACTCTTAGTACCTCTTCAAAGGTTAATACTGCCAACACAGTTACTGCTGCTAACACAGTTACTACTGCTAACAAGGTTAGTACTGCTAAGCATGCAAGTGCTGCTAAGGCAGTTAGTACTTCTAAAACCAGTACTGATTCTAGCAAAAATATTTCCAAGCCTATTATTGTAACAAAGTACTCCAAGAATGAGGAGTTAAAGTTCAAAAATCTTGTCAAGAAAGAATGCAAGTATTTTGATGAGAAAGGGGTACCCAAGACCACTTTGGCTTGGGTTCCTATTTCATACTAACTGATCTATCTTATGTGCAGGGCAACCAACAGCTCAAGGGAAAGAGCATATGGCATGTTGATAGTGGTTGCTCTAGGCACATGACAGGCAACATGTCATGCCTTCAGGATTTCAAGCATATCAATGGAGGACATGTTGCATTTGGAGATAATCTTACTGGTGGTAAGATAAGTGGAAAAGGTAATGTCACCAAAGGTAAGATGACATTTGAGGATGTCTACTATGTTGATCAATTAAAGTACAACCTGTTAAGTGTATCACAGGTTTGTGACAAACAACATAGTATATTATTTACAAATACTGAGTGTATGATCCTTGCTCCAGGGTTCAAGGTAGTTGATGAAAGCATGATACTACTTAGAACTCCAAGGAAGGACAATGTTTATTGTCTAGATATGGACAATGTTAATAGTGATTCATCCCTGAACTGTCTTGTTTCAAAAGCTTCTGTGGATGAATC
Source organism: Arctium minus (assembly GCA_954870635.1). Lineage (NCBI taxonomy): Eukaryota > Viridiplantae > Streptophyta > Magnoliopsida > Asterales > Asteraceae > Arctium > Arctium minus. The sequence goes on from OX941081.1 coordinate 163,460,144, forward strand.
CTCTCTTTGGCACAGAAGGATGTGTCATATGAATTTCAAGACTATGAACAAACTTGTTAAAAACAACCTTGTAAGAGGTTTACCTTCAAAAGTCTTTTCATGTGATGATCATTGTGTTGCTTGTCTTAAAGGCAAACAGCACAAAACTTCTCATAAGACCAAAGAGTTAAATTCTGTTTCTTCTTGTCTCCAGTTACTGCATATGGATCTGTTTGGTCCTACAAATGTTATGAGTATAGGCAAGAAATCTTACTGCTTTGTTATTGTTGATGATTACTCCAGATTTACTTGGGTATATTTTCTAAGGACTAAGGATGAGACAAGTGGACTTATCAAATCCTTTATTCTAAGAATTGAAAACCAAACTAATCAAAGAGTAAAAGTCATTAGATCAGATAATGGAACTGAGTTTAAAAATCATGATCTAAACACCTTTTGTGAAGAGAAAGGTATTGAGAGGCAATATAGTGCTCCTAGGACTCCTCAACAGAATGGTGTTGCTGAAAGGAGAAATAGGACACTAATAGAGGCTGCTAGATCTCTGTTGGCTGATTTAAAATTGCCAATTACCTTCTGGGTTGAAGCAGTTAATACTGCTTGTTATGTCCAAAACAGAGTTCTAGTGGTCAAGCAAAAGAACAAGACCCCATATGAGCTTTTAAATAAAAGAAAACCTTTCATTGGTTTCTTCAAACCTTTTGGGTGTCCTTGTACAATTCTCAATACCAAATCTCACTTAGGTAAGTTTGATAGCAAAGCAGATGATGGATTTCTTGTTGGATATTCATCTTAGAGTAAGGTCTACAGAGTTTTTAACTCTTCTTCCAGAATAATTGAAGAAAGTGACAATGTCAAATGCAATGAGAATACACCAAATCCAATTGGGTCTGGTCCTCAGTGGCTATTTGACATTGACTCACTAACTAATTCTTTTGGTTTCAGTAGTGATGGTTATACAGGAACAGAAAGTGGAGGATCAGGGACTACACAAGTCTCAGAAAGTATATCTAAATCTGTGATATTTCCCATACCCACAGTGAATTCTGTTGAAGACTGTGAAAAGGAATCATCTACTGGACCAAGTCAGAGTGAAGAAGAAACTAGAGATAAGGAGACTCAAGAAAATAAAGAATCAGAAGTGGCATCTGAAAACACTTCAGTTGAGTTGCATGACTCTAATCTAGAGGTTGGACTGAATGAAGAACCTAGTCATAACACCAGAGTTCAAAAGAATCATCCTCCACAGCTGGTAATAGGAGATATCTCTTCTCCCATGATGACTAGACATCAAAGCAGGCTTCAAGAAATGCAAGATCAACAGTATACAGTGCTTTCTTGTTTTCTATCCCAGCTTGAGCCTAAAAAGGCACATGATGCTATGAAAGAATCTAGCTGGATAGAAGCAATGCAAGAAGAACTGTTACAGTTCAAGCTACAAGATGTATGGGATCTAGTAGACCTTCCTAAAGGTCACAGAGCAATTGGCACAAAGTGGATTTTCAGAAACAAGAGAGATGAAAGAGGTTTGAAGTTATCTTTGAAGATGAAGACCGTGAGTGGAGAGGTTTGAAGTTTGATTGCTTAAAAAAAAATGAAATGCAATGTGAGTGGACAAAGTGAGTGGATGAGACCCTCAAACAAAATGAAGAAGAAGTGGATGAAATTCTAGAAGAGAAAAGGCAGAGAGGAAATAAGGTTGAAGACACAGTTGCTCTTGTTGTCAAGAAGAAGAAGAACAAAGCGACTGTGTATGAATCAGATGAAGATAAAGCTGAAGCAAACTCTGACGAAGATGAATGTGAACAAATAAAGCAAGCATTGCTTTTGTTGACTAAGGCTTTCCAGAAGAAATTCTACACAAAGCCAAGCTCAAATAGTCAGAGGTATTCGTCTGGTCCAAACAACTACGCTCATAGAGAAAGGGTCGAAGGAAGTAGATTTGAAGGAAGAAGGTTTGAAGGAAGGAGAATGGAGGAGAGGAAACCAGAAGATAGAAGAGATCTTGCTGAAGGAAAGAGATCAGAGGAAAGGAAACCTGAAGAGAGAAGGTTTCAAGCAGAAGGATCAGGTCAGACAGAACCTATAACGTGCTACAACTGTGGCAAAACCGGTCATTATGCCAGAGATTGCCGAAAGCCAAAAGTCAAGAACTCGGACTACTACAAGAACAAGATGTTGCTTGCAAAGCAACAAGAGGCTGGGAAGGCATTGATGGCTGAAGACATTTTCTGGCTCGATCATTCTGATGATGATGAAGAAGATGAAGAGAAAGATGAAGTTGTCAACCTGTGCTTGATGGGAAAGCATGAATCAGATGATGAAGCTGATTCAGAGAATGAAGAAGAGGTATGCAACTTATCGTATGCTGAATTCATAAATCAATTGCATGCCATGAATGATAAACTCAAAGAGTTAGAGTCGAACCTAAAGCGTGAAAAGGGTGTCATTACTGACAAAAACCAATCAATACAGAAACTTAGCAATGAAATTGTTGAGAAGAAAGTACTGGTTGAGGTTTTACATAAAAACAATGACACCAACGCAACGGAGAAGACAATAATTCTTAGTGAGAATTCTGAACTCAAGTCTAAACTGCTAAAACGTGAGATTGACTTATACGAGGTTACACAAATGCATTCTTCGTCTATCGAAGAAAACAAATCTTTAATTGCAAAAATGGATGCTTTGAAAAAGAAGTTGTACTCATTAGGTCAAACTGAGCAAACCATTCATCTTAACAAACCAATAGAGAACAAAGAAAGATGGGGAATCGGTTATAAGAATCCTCACTATCTTCAAAAGGGAATGTCTGAAGTGCCTGCACTTTATGATATTCTTTCTATGAAGTTAGCTAGAAGAATCCCTGAACTTAAAGTTTATTGGACTAAACTATCTGAAGAGGATGAAGCCAAAGAAACAGAAAAACATTTAATATCATCTAAAGTTCATCTTCCATTTTATTATGCGAAGCTGAATAATAGCTATGATAAGAAACCTGAAAAGAAGAAAACTCTTTCAGATGACTTCTTTCTAAGTTATTCTGAAAAGGAAATGGAGGCGAAACCTACTCAAGGTAAACTATATGTCCCTCCTCTCGTTTTAGAAAGTAAAATTTCTGAACTCGAGAATTCCTTGTCAGATGAAAGACTTTTGATAAACATTGAACAAAATGTTTTTACAACTGTGTTTACAAATTCTGTTCTTTCTAAGGCTTCAAACTCTGAGAATATGGTTAGTTCATCAAATCAAGGGTTTGATTTTCTGAACTCTAACGGTGGTTTAGATGATTGTCTTGAACAATTTGACTTTAATGCAAAACTTCCAAACCATTCATCCTTTCTTAAGAAATCTGTTGGATCAACCAGTAAGCCTGTTAACAGTGCAAAATCAACGCGAGTTGATAACTCAGTCTCTGTGAAAGCTAAAAATGCTAAAGGCAAGAAGCATTCACAGAAGCCGATCAATACTGGTAACCCAAAGAAAATGCATTCAGTTGTTTCTCTAATGTCTAACTCAAAGGTTTCAACTGTTTCAGATATGACCAAGAAATGGCAACCCAAACGGAAGCTTGACAAGACCTTTAAATCTTTTGATTCTGTTTATTGTAATAAGAATATGTCTAGTTCAGATACTTTGAATATGAATGTTGCTCCTAAAATGAAATACTCTTTTAAGCAACTATTCCTGTTATCTAAAACTGCTAGACAGTCTTCCTTTTATGATAAACATGCTTCTAATTTCTGTCAAGATTCTGCTATGCGGTTTGAATCATCTCATGTGCATTCTTATCATTATCCTACTTCATATCTATTTCAAAAGAAAAGAGGACCCAATTTGCAATGGGTACCAAAATCAAAACCTTGTGCTAACACAGCAGGACCCAAATTCAAGTGGGTACCAAAATCTAAATCTGTGTTGCAGGCACTCAATGTTTAGCAAAACATGTGGCTTCTGATTACAACAGATCAGAACCCGTACCTCAATAGAGAAAATGGTTCTTGAGTAAGACAGCTCAAGACTCGAACTTCAAAGACAAGACGATGGTTTCTGAACACGTCTGTTCAGAACCTGTGCTTAAGAAAATTAGGCTTTTGAATTCATCAGTTCAAAACCCGCACTTTAATATTAACGCTCCAACGTCTTACTCATTTATAATGCTTAAAATCTAAATCTGTGTTTCGTTATTTCTCCTATGCAGATCCGTCATATGTGGTATTTGGACAGCGGTTGCTCCAAACACATGACAGGACAGAAAGATATGCTGACAAACTTTACAGAGAAATACTGCGGAACAGTCAGATACGGAAATGATCAGTTTTCACCAATATTAGGCTACGGTGATATACAACGGGAAAATATAACGATCAAGAAGGTGAGCTACGTAGAAGGATTAGGACACAACCTGTTCAGCATAGGTCAGTTCTGTGACAAAGACCTAGAGGTCAACTTCAAAGCCAAGAGGTGTTCTGTTCGCACAGAAGAAGGCGAAGAACTCTTGGTCGGCACTCGAAAGTCAGACCTCTACACGATCAATTTATCAGACGTCCAGACTGACAAGCAGATTTGTCTACTATCTAAAGCATCGATGCAGCAAAGCTGGCTATGGCATCGACGGCTCTCTCATCTCAACTTTCGCTACATCAACAAACTGGTCAGTGGCAACTTAGTCAAAGGACTTCCAGAGCTCAAATATGACAAAGATCATCTGTGTGCAGCCTGTGAGAAGGGCAAGATGAAGAGGGCTCCGCATAAACCGAAGCCTGAACCAAGTACAAGCGCTCCGCTAGAGCTATTGCATATGGATCTCTGTGGTCCAATGCGAACTCAGAGTCTAGGAGGCAAGAAGTACATTCTAGTGATCGTGGACGACTACTCACGATACACTTGGGTCAAGTTCCTACGATCAAAGGATGAGACACCTGATGTGCTCATCACTTTCCTGAAGACGACCCAGGTGAATCTGCTGAAACCGATAAAGCTTCTAAGAACAGACAACGGCACAGAGTTCAAGAACAAAACTGTTCAAGAATATCTCGAATCTAAAGGGATAACTCATCAGTACTCTGCTGCACGTACGCCTCAACAAAATGGAGTGGTGGAAAGAAGGAATCGGACGCTAGTCGAGGCAGCTCGCACTATGCTAAGTCATTCCGACCTACCTCTATTCTTATGGGCAGAAGCTATATCTACCGCATGCTATACGCAGAACCGGTCCATGATTCACAGACGATTCAAGAAGACTCCTTATGCGTTGATCAACAACCGAACACCTACAATCAAATACTTCCATATCTTTGGATGTAAGTGTTTCGTTCTAAACGATAGGGAGAATCTCAACAAGTTCAGCGCCAAGGCAGATGAAGGAATCTTCATTGGATACTCCTCATCATCAACTGCATTCAGAATCTACTTCAAGAAGTCAAAGACGGTGATTGAAAGCGTCAACGTCACCTTTGATGAAGAGATGGCTTCCGAACAATACTGTTCAGAACCCGTTTTAACCGGAGTACTAGCTTCTGGGCAACTCAGTCCAGAACCTACGTCTAAACAGAACAAATCATATGAAGCTTCAACATCAACTAACCATTTATCTGATTTAGATTTATTATTTGAATTGTTTTATGACGAATTTCTTGGAACTAACATAAAGAAATCTGTTTTGGTTGACAGGATAGAAGAGCCAACGCCTACTCATCCAACCAGTTCAGACATTCCAAATGAATCAAGTACCCCGATTCATCAAGACGTCACAATTCAAATACCAACTCCTACAGTTCAAGAAGTGCCAAGTCATGCAGAGTCAGAAGTAGCTGAACCAGTAGGATGTTCAATTCAGATCAATCTACAGCCGGAACAAGCTGTACCTACTGAGACTTCTGTACCAACTACTTCAACTGAACCCCCCATTCCTTTTTATATTGATCTATCATCATATAATACACTCCCACCAATTACTTCAACTGAAATCATCATTCCTCCAGAACAAACTGAAGAAGGTACAAGTGGATTTATAGATGACACAACTGACATTCATTCCTATAATCCACTGCCTCATGAACGTAAATGGACCAAAGCGCACCCTGCAAGTCAGATCATAGGTGATCCATCCAAGTCGGTGCAAACTAGGTCAACGTCAATCAACTGGTGCATGCACGACTCCTTTCTAAGCAAGATTGAGCCAACTCGAGTATCAGAGGCTCTTGCGGATCCAGATTGGGTAGTCTCTATGCAAGAAGAACTGAACCAGTTCGACGCACTGCAAGTCTGGAGACTCGTACCAAAGCCTAAAGGTAAAACAATCATCGATACGAAGTGGATCTTCAAGATTAAAAAGGACGAAGCTGGTACCGTCATCAGAAACAAGGCGAGACTAGTAGCCAAAGGATACAGACAAGAGGAAGGATTAGACTATGACGAGACATACGCTCCTGTGGCGCGTTTAGAGGCAATCAGAATGTTCTTAGCCTACGCTGCCCACAAGAACTTCACGGTCTTTCAAATGGACGTGAAGACAGCATTCCTGAACAGAATTCTGAAGGAGGAAGTATACGTCTCTCAGCCAGAGGGATTTGTCAATCAAGAGAAGTCGGACCACGTCTACATTCTCGACAAAGCTCTCTACGGTCTGAAACAAGCCCCTCGAGCCTGGTATGATGTTCTTTCCACTTTTCTAGTCAAGTCTGGGTTTTCAAAAGGTACGGTGGATACCACCTTGTTCATAAAGAAAGAAAAAGCCGATATCGTTTTAATACAAATCTATGTCGACGATATTATTTTTGGTTCAACTAATACTAAGTACTGTAAGAATTTTGCAAACCTTATGGTGTCTAGATTTCAAATGAACTTGATGGGATAGATGAACTTCTTTCTCGGGCTTCAAGTAAAACAATTTTCTACGGGTATCTTTATCAATCAATCTAAGTACATTAGGGAAATTCTTCGGAAATTCCAAATGGAAAATACAAAACCGATTGGTACCCCAATGGCACCAGGAACTAAGATTGGCACCGATCCTTCGGGAAAGGCTGTTGATATTAGGACCTACAGAGGAATGATAGGTTCTTTAATGTATCTTACTAGTAGTAGACCAGACATAATGTTTTCAACATGTCTTTGTGCCCGATATCAGGCTAATCCAAAAGAAATCCATTTGACTGCTGTCAAGCGTATATTCAGGTATCTGAAGGGCACCGCAGATCTCGGTCTGTGGTATCCCAAAGATACTACTTTTGAACTAACAGCGTACACAGATGCAGATCATGCAGGTTGTATGTTAGACAGGAAGAGCACGTCAGGACACGTACAGTTCCTCGGTGACAAACTAGTAAGTTGGGGATCGAAGAAGCAACTTTGCGTTTCAACTTCCACGGCCGAAGCAGAATATATAGCTGCTGCTAGCTGTTGTTCTCAGGTTTTGTGGATGCAAACACAACTTCGCGACTACGGTTTCCACTTCAACAAAATCCCGATCTACTGCGACTCCAAGAGCGCCATCGCAATAACAGCGAATCCTGTTCAACACACAAAAACCAAACATATCGACGTCAGGTATCACTTTATCAAAGATCATGTAGCAAAAGGAAACATAGAACTTTTCTTTGTAAAAACAGATTATCAACTTGCAGATTTGTTTACCAAGGCGTTAGATGAAAAGAGATTCAACTTTCTTATCTCTAAGCTTGGTATGCTAAATCTTAAGACATAATCAGTAGTTACCTATAAAAGTTCACTATTGTTTACTTTTTCCTCATATCTTTATGCTTAATTGTGAATGATATCTGTATTTCATATGTTAATATTCATGATTCTAGGGGGAGTATGAGAAGAAACTCATACTTGGTCAATATTAATTTGAAGGGGAGCTCATTAGATTTCTGCACTTACGTTTATGACAAATTTTTGTAATGCAAGATTTTAGGGGGAGCTCTTCACGTCAAAGGAGTTCGGATATGACTTCTGATCAATTCAGACCAGAACTCGTACTTTAAAAAGTTTTACTGCTTTTTGTCTTTTCAATTTAAGTGAATAAATTTTACTTTGACTTGACTTAAGACTTTTGCAGAATTTTTGAGAGAAGCTTACAAGTTCATATCTTTATGACTTAAAGCTTAGCTTCATGAGATGGAAGATCATACGTAAAGGTATAATTCTATATCTTCATCTCATATATGGTTGAAAGAAGGACAACTTTCAATCATAGAAAACATTGTTTTTAATGTTCAAACCACTTCCCGATTTTTCAGCCGATTTTATATTTTGGGAGTGTATTTTAAATGTTTTCATGATCTAAATTGTGCTTTAACTGAAATAGTTAAACCAATCTGAGCATCACATGCATCATAGGAAAACAAGAATCATTGTGCTAGGAATTAACACAACTTCTATGGAATCACCTTAACCAGTGATTTCTACCCAAGAAGTTAATCCTTAGTGATTGAGTGTGCAAAGAGAATAGAAATGAGTGTGATTAGAGAAAGCAAAACGTTTAAAAGAAAGAGCGTGTAAGAACAGAGTTAAAAAGAATATCACAACTCTGCACCAACTTTTTCTGAGCCGGGTAGCCACATTACTAGTGTTTCACAAATCTTTGGTGAACATTATTGAAACAGGCAAATAACCCATGCCAACTCTTGATCAAACCTCACTATCTACTCATTTTCTTCTCAACAAGAAAGTGTTTCACATTTTCAAAGGGGACGCAACACATATGCTATCTGATTTTCATTTGGAAAATCTGGATATTGAAAAGAAGGAAGTCTGCCCCACCTTCGCACTTCACTCATGCACATTGAATCTGTGTTTAACTTACTGTTGTCTCAGTGGTTTACATAATTTTGAGCCAAATAAGCAATCATCAAGTGCTTAATTCTTTCTATCACAAGCACGAACACACAAGGAATTTGTTTCTTTGTCATAACGTTTATAGAAATAACCTTTGTGGTGTTTCGATGATTAAATGGAAGCCCTGGGGGAGTCAACATCAATCAGCTCCTTTCCAATGTGTATTCGTTACACACAGTGACTTAGTGTTACTGACAGGCATTCTAACTGATTCATTAGTTGATTCAGGTGTTACATGATTATTTTGTCTAGATTTGCAAAGATCAGGATGAATAACTATTGAATTGACGGATCAGAGACTCCAAGTGGTTGACATTTCTTACTCAAAGTTTTGATGAAGTCGTTGCACTTTCCATCAAAAAGGGGGAGAATATAAAGCTTGAAGAAATGTTCATTACAAGAAAAGCTAACAAAGAAATGCGAGATCAAAGTATTCTGAAGACATGCTGATTTCAGATAAATTTTCTTTAAAGATACTTTGCTAAAGCATTCTGAGCTAGAGAAAGAGATTTCATCTTCTGTGCTGAAAGAGAAGATCGTATTGACAAATCATTTTCGTAATGATCTTGATCCAAAGGGGGAGATTGTTAAGACACAGTCTCATTGGATTCAAGATAATCCAAAACGAAGATCGCAATCTGAAGTTAAAACTGAAAGTTACTCTCAACCAAAGTCTAGGGTCTATCTTGTAATAACAGTCAAAGTTATGTTTTAGTATTTTAATTAGTTTAATTAGTTATTAGTTTATTATTATATTAGTTTTAATATAATATCTAGATATTATTAATATCTAGATATTATGTTTATTTGTTAGATTTTGGTAGTTGGGCTCTCAACATCAGACCACACAATCCACACACAGAACAGATATTCAAAGTGTAAAAGAGAGAAAAACAAACAAAGAGAAAACTCAAAGCAATCAACCGTGTAATCCGCGTTTATAATCTAAACAGGTTGGTTTATCTTTATATTGTTTGTTGTTTGATTTATCTGGTAACGATCACGGACTCACAAAGAGGTATTGTCATAAGGAACAAAGCAAGGCTGGTGGCTCAAGGATATACTCAAGAAGAGGGTATAGATTATGAAGAAGTTTTTGCACCTGTGGCTAGGATAGAAGCAATCAGACTATTCCTAGCCTATGCTTCTTACATGAACTTCAAAGTCTATCAAATGGATGTAAAAAGTGCTTTTCTCTATGGCTCAATTGAAGAAGAGGTATATGTCTGTCAACCACCAGGGTTTGAAAACCCAAGCTATCCAGACAGGGTATACAAATTGAAGAAAGCACTTTATGGACTACATCAAGCTCCAAGAGCATGGTATGACACTTTGTCATCCTATCTCTTGGAAAATGACTTTGAAAGAGGAGTCATTGATAAGACTCTATTTATCAAGAGAAAGAAGAAGGATATCTTGCTGGTCCAAATCTATGTTGATGACATTATCTTTGGATCTACAAGAGACAACATGTGCAAGGAGTTTGAGGATCTAATGCATCAAAGGTTCAAAATGAGTTCCATGGGGGAACTTACTTTCTTCCTTGGACTCCAAGTTCAACAGAAGTCAGATGGCATCTTCATCTGTCAATCCAAGTATGTGCAGGACATTCTAACCAAGTTTGGTTTCTCAGAGTCAAAACCTGCCAGCACACCTATGGAAACACACAAGCAGATAACAGCAGATCTTGAGGGGGAGGATATGGATGTGCATCATTATAGATCCATGATTGGCTCTCTCATGTATCTCACAGCATCAAGGCCAGATATAATGTTTCCAGTCTGTGTATGTGCAAGATTCCAAGTTAGGCCAAAGCAATCTCACTTTCAAGTTGTTAAGAGGATATTCAGATATCTCAAAGGGCAACCCAGATTGGGACTTTGGTATCCTCATGACTCACCCTTTGACCTAATAGCATACTCAGACAGTGATCTAGGTGGGGCAAACTTGGACAGAAAATCTACTTCTGGAGGATGTCAGTTTTTGGGTGCTAGACTAGTTTCATGGCAGTGCAAGAAACAAACCACAGTATCCACATCTACAACAGAGGCAGAGTACATAGCAGCTGCAAGTTGTTGTTCTCAAGTCTTATGGATTCAGAATCAAATGATGGACTATGGGTTCGAAGCTTTCAGGCACGTTGTTTACTAAGATCAATGGCATCCATGGCATTCATCGACGAGCACAATGAGATCGCGATGCTACAAAAGCCAAAGCAAGCTGCAGGATTTCATCAGATTGTGGATTTCCTCAAGTCAAGCCATATTGCTCATGCTCTTACTGTATCTCCTACAATCTATATCGAGCATCAAAGGCAGTTCTGGGCTAATGCCACCATTGTTGCTGAGAATGGTGTGCAAATGATAAAGACAAGAATCTGTGAACAATCACTAACAGTTACTGAAGAGGTTATTCGCATCAGTCTACGTCTAGACGATGCCTCTGGTATAACTTCTATCCCAAACGATGAACTGTTCTCCAATCTTACAAGAATGGGGTATGGAGGCCCATTGGGTGTATTCAAATTCTCAAAAGCCAAATTTTCACCCCAATGGCGTTTCTTTGTCCATACTCTTATGCACTGTATCTCCAAAAAGACTACTGGATGGAGTGAGTTCAGCAGCACCATTGCTTATGCTTTGGTGTGCTTGGCCACTGCCAGAAAGTATAACTTTTCTAAAATGATTTTCAGTGATCTTGTCTCAAACAAGGGAAACAAAAAGAGCTTCTTTATGTACCCCAGGTTTGTCCAAGAAGTTATTACTCATGAATTGACGGATATACCTCAACCTGTTGGGGTATATGTACCTAAACCCCCCAAAGGCAAGGTTTTCTCAAATATGAGAAGATCTGTTGGGGACTCGGAAGGAGTTGACACCCCATTGTTCTCTACAATGATGGTGGTGTCCCAAACCAATGAAGGTATGGTAGCAGGGTCAAGGCCCCCATTAGACCAACCCACTGCTAGCCAATCCCAACCTTCCCTCTCTAAATCAATTCCTCAGTCTCTTCTTGACAAACCAACTTCACCAATCACCCAAACTTATCACAGAAAACAGGTAAAGAAGGCTCCTTCCCTTCTTGTACCATCACCCACTCAGCCTTTAAGCCCTCTATTGGAGCACTCACCAGTAGAGAATATCCAAAGGGAATCCACAAGGGTGTCTCCCAACCCAAAGGAGGTGCTCTCTGAGGAGGAGGTAGAGCATATGGGTACTGAGGCTGCCACTACTTCTGCTAGCTCAGAGAAGGACAGTGGTACCATAAATAAGACCTCACCCATGGCAACTTTGAATGAGCAATAATTCAAAGGTCCCTGGTGCCAAGAAACCAAGGGGGTGGATAGTGCTTCTGCTAGGCAGAAGACTTTCACTACAAAAAGATCCAATGATCCTTCAAAAGAGGGTAACACTTCTGGAGAGGGTGAGGACAGATATACTTACTATGAATTGATGGAAACAATGGGGAACATCAATCAAGATGTTCTCAAACAAGGCAAAGAAATTGAAGACATGAAGTTGGTCATTCTGTCACAACAAGTACAGATTGCTAAGCTGAAGAAGATGGTGATCAGTCTGGTACAGAGGAAGAAGAGAAAGCAATTCCAACTAAGGAGAAGGACATCTGAGAATGATGCTCCCAAAAAGGGGGAGATCAACATGGAAGAAGCCACAAGAGAGGGGGAGCTTGATGGAGAGAAATTTGATGTTGAGGGGGAGCAGGAAGCAGAAACAGAAAGAGATTCAGTGCCAATAGAAACACAAGAAGCAGCAGAAACGGTTACTACTGCTGACATAAATAAAGCAGCAGAAACAGTGAAAGAAGTATTAACAGATCTTGAGATTGCAGAAACCTTACTTAAAGCCAAGAATGATACTCTCAAGGTCACTTCAAAGACCAAAAGAGTAATCATCAAAGAACAAGGTGAAGTGATCAAGAAAGATAACAGTAAGAAGACAATGAACAAAGACAAAGGAAAAGCAAAGATGGTGGAATCTGATCAACCAGTCAAGAAGCAAAGGTTGGTTGAATCAGATGAAGCCTTAGCCAGGAAGATGCAAGAGGATATTGAAAAGGAAGAAAGAGTTCAGATGGAAAAGGACAGGGAGATGGCAAAGGCTCTAGCTGCTGAACTGAATGAAGCTTATCAACTGAGTCTGGCAACTGAAATTGCACAGAAGAAAGCTGCAACTATGAAGAAATCAGTGGTGAAAACAGTTGTAAAGAAGAGACAACCCTCAAAAACTTTCCTAGGTACCCAAGAGAGAAACAAGATGATTATATTTCTCAAAGGTGCTGTAGGAGTCAAAAAGGAGATGTTCTCAAAGATGTCTTTTGAGAAGATTAAAGAGCTATATGATTCAGAGATGAGAAAGCTTCAGGGAAATGAAATTGCAAGGGTGGAGATGGAGAAGAGGATGAAAGAAAGTAATGATCTTCTGATACAAAAGCCCTTTCCAGATGAGCAGGAAACACCATCAAAGAAAGAAGCTACTCTGGGTGAAAGTCTAAGGACTTTAAAGAGAACCAAGATGATGGCAAGGAGAAAGTCAACTAAGAAGCCTAGAGTATCTGAAGGATAGGATGAGAAAGTTGTTGAAGAAGAAGGGGCACCTGGGTCATCTAAACAGAAAGAGCCATCAAACACATATGATGTAAATTTGTATATGGTAGTGATGGACAAAGTGCCTGAACCAATTTCAGCAGAACCTGTAGGAGTTAAGCCTCCTGAGGTCATTCTCTGGGATACATTGACAGTGGATGGAAAGGAATACATAAGGCTAAAAAGGAAGGATGAAAAGTATGAGGTGTTCAATACTTGGGCAAAGATTGTAAGAACATGCTCTAGGTCAGATCTTGAAGAGATGTTTGAGATAGGAATGAAGTTGTATGCAGATATACTGAAGGCTCCAGAGATTTCAATTACAAAACTGGTAATGGAGTATCTGTGTATGATGTTCAAACCTGAAGTAGTAGAGCATGTGATCAAGAATGTATTCAAGTCAGTCAACAGTTGGACTCTATATGAAATTAGTGGAGTATATACAGTGACTTTGGATTTAAATCACACTGAATACTTCCTAGTGGATAGAGTGTACAATCATAGCAGATTGAAGCTTCATGCCATGCTGAAGAAAAAGTTAAGATGTGTTCCAGATTCAGAAATGGCTAAATACTTGATTCAAAGAACAATTAATCAGAGTTTGGGATTGGATGCAAACACTGGAATTTAGGCCATGATAGAGTTTTGGGAGCATCTTGAAGAAAATTTGAAGAACTTGACTTCTCTTCTTAAAAGTCAAGTTAGGGGGAGATTGTTGGGAACTGAAGAATTCATCAAGTATGGTTAATGCTGTTGGTTCAAAGTTACTATTGCTAGAAGACTTAAAGGTTAATACTGCTGAGTGTTACTACTGCTAGTAGAATTAATACTGCTAGTCAAAGTTAGTGCTGCTTGAACAAAGTTAGTACTGCTTAACTAGTTAGTACTGCTAGTGGTTAGTACTGCTTAGTAGTTAATGCTGCTAAGACCAAGTTAATGCTGCTTGAAGAGATTAATGCTGCTTATGATTAATACTGCTTATATGATGAAGATTCGCATGAAAGGATAACAACTGGATAATCTGAAGATATACATGGAAGCTTAGAGATATACATGGAAGATATACTGAAGATATTTTATTATAATTATCTTTTTATTCAGTATATGTACAGATTTGATAGAATAGATTAATTGATTAATTCTAAGTTTTAGTTCTAGAGAAAAAATCAACCTCAAGGCATAGATCCTAATTCTAGAGAAGTAGAATTCGTATTGGTGAGCCTGTTCATCAATATTGAGGTTGTTTGTTTAATCTTGTAACTTCAAGCATTCAATACAAGTTTACAAGTTGTTGATTATATACTGTTTTTGGTTTACTGTTTTATTGAATATCAAAGTGTTATTCCGCAAACTTCTTTGATATTAGTTTCTGAGAATTTATTCTTGTTGAGAATTCGATCCTGACAACTAAGACCTTCCCCACGACAACTTTGAATGAGCAATCATTCAAAGGTCCCGGGTGCCCAGAAACCAAGGGAATAGGTGGTGCTTCAGTCTGGCTAGAGATCCCTATTAAACATTCCAATGATCCCTCAAAAGGGGGTAACACTCCTGGATAAAGTGAGGATAGATATGACTACCAGGAATTGATTTCTGCCATGTCCAACATGGCAACTGAACTGGATTCTCACAAGAAGGTTGTAAATGAACTCAAGAAAGTCATCATCAACCAGCAAGAAGAAATCAGCACCTTAAAGAAGGTGGTTCAAAGAAGGTCAAAGCAAAGATTTGAGCTCAGAAGAAGGAACCCAGTGGATGATGCTCCCAAAAAGGGGGAGTCAGAAGCTGAGGTCAACATGGAGAATGCTAAGAATAAGGGGGAGAAACATGGAGATGAGGGGGAGTTTGCTGGTGGTAGTGGGGATAAGGTACAAGCAGTAGAAACAGAAACAGGGTTTGAAAAAGCAGCAGTTTCAGAGAAAGCAGTAGAAACAGAAACAGTGTTTGAGAAAGCAACAGAAACAGTTAATGCTGCTGAAGCAAGCAAAGTAGCAAAAACAGTTAATACTGCTGAAATAAATGAAGCAACAGAAATTGTTCAAGAGATATTAACCGACATCCTTAGCAGCAATTTGGAAGAAATTGAGATAGCTGAAGCATTAATCAAGGCTAAACATGACACTCCTAAGGTCATTTCAAAGACCAAAGGAGTTGTCATCAAAGACAATGCTGAGGTTATCAAGAAAGCTAGTGCTGATAAGGTAGCAAGCAAGGACAAAGGCAAAACCAAGATAGTGGAATCTGACCAACCACTTAAAAAGCAAAAGTTGGTTGAGTCAGATGAAGCTTTGGCTAAGAAAATTCAGGCAGAACTTGAGCAAGCAGAAAAAGATCAAGTGGAAAAAGATAGGGAGGTGGCAAGAGCTCTAGCTGCAGAGCTTAATGAAGCATATCAAAAGAGTTTGGCAACAGAGATGGCATAGAAGAAATCTGCAACTCTAAAGAAGCCTGTAATGATCAAAATGGGTGCAAAGAAGAGGCAACCTTCACAGACCTACCTTGGCACCCAAGAGAGAAAGAATATGATCACTTTCCTCAAAGGTGCTGTGGGAGTAAAAAAGGAAATGTTCACAAAAATGTCATTTGATCAAATCAAAGGTTTGTATGAGGCAGAGATGACTAAGTTACAAGGAAATGACCAAGCAAGAGTTGAAGTGGAAAAGAAGATGAAAGAGAGGCATGACCTTCAAATACAAAAACCATTTCCTGATGATCAAGAAACACCAAGGAAGGAAGCTACTCTAGGTGAAAGTTTGAGGACTTTGAAAAGAACAAAAATGATGGCAAGAAGAAAACCAGCTAAGAAACCTAGAGTGGATGAGGAAGAAGCTGAGAAAGAACAGAAGGTAGCTAAAGAAGAAGGGGCACCTAAGTCTGATGAACAGGAAGCTCAATCTCAGGAAGAACCATCCAGTACTTCTGATGTGAATATGTACATGGTGGTGATGGAAAAAGTGCCTGAGCCTATAACAGCTGAACCGGTTGGTGTCAAGACTCCTGAGATTATTCACTGGGATACCATGGAAGTAGATGGAACGGAGTATATCAGGCTTAAGAGGAAAGATGACAAGTTTGAAGTGTATCCTACTTGGGCCAACATTGTAAAAGTATGCTCCAAATCTGATTTAGAGGAAATGTTTGAGGTGGGGATGAAATTATATGCTGATAAGCTGGAAACTCCAGGGATACCAGTTACAAAACTTGTGATGGAATATCTATGCATGTTGTTCAAGCCAGAGGAAGTTCAGCATGTTATCAGAAATGTTTTCAAAACAATTAACAACTGGACTCTGTATGAAAGAAGTGGAGTATATGCACTGGTTATGGATACAAATCACGTTGATTACTTCTTAGTGGATAGAGTTTACAACCATAGCAGGCTAAAGCTGCATGCTATGTTGAAGAAAAAGCTTGGTTGTGCACCAGATTCTGCAATGGCAAGATACTTGATCCAGAGAACTCTTAATCAAAGTTTGGGGTTGAATCCTGATACAGGATTATGAGCAATGGAGTTTTGGGAGCATCTGAAGAACTTGACTTCTCTTCTCTAAAAGTCAAGTTAGGGGGAGATTGTTGGGAACTGAAGATTTGTTTAAGTATGATTACTGCTGCCAGTACAACATGGTTACTACTGCTGAGCCAAATTACTACTGCTTGTAGAAATTAATACTGCTAAGCATAGTTACTACTGCTGGTGAAGATTAATACTGCTCAGAGTGTTAATGCTGCTATGACTTAATACTGCTTATGTGATAATCTTGGTAAGCCACGCAGATCAAGGTTTGAAGATAATCATGGAAGGTTGAAGATAATTATGGAAGAATATACTGAAGATCTTTTATGTTTTGTAATTATCTTTTATTTTCAGTATATGTATAGAATTATTCAGAATAGTTTGTTAGACGAGTATTCTAAGCTTTTGTTTAGAGAGAGAATTGACCTCAAGGTTTACAACCCTAGTTCTAGAGAAGTAGAATTCGTCTTGGTGAGCTTGTTCATCAAGATTGAGGTTTTGTGTGAAAGCTTGTAACTTTAATCATTCAATAAAGTTTACAAGTTGTGATTTCTACTTTACTGTTACATCGATATTTGAATATTAAAGTGTTTTTCCGCAACTTCTTTAATATTGTTTCTGAGTTTCATTATTCTTGTTAAGAATCAGATCCTGACAAGGTGGTAGATGGCTAGGTAGGTGGGTCGGTGTGTGAGGTAAGTTGATGAATGTTTGAGGTGGGGATGAAATTATATGGAAGTTTAAAAAAAATAAGTAGCCTATACTTTTAGATTGATACCCAAATCCATTACACACAGTTTCTAATTACCTCTATTACCACAAATAAAAAATGTAATATATTTGTACTTGGTCGGCTACTTAAACACTAGAGGAGGCAACCATTTTCACTTAATTTCTTCTTTGCAATTTTCATTTTGTTTTCTTTTGAAGTTAATATGTAACACCCGTAATTTCCTAAGAAACGGTCAATGTTCGGCCAGGGAAGCGGTCAGTGGTTGGCCGAGAGAAACGATCAAGGAACGGTTTAACACGAGACGCGAGAAGGCACCATATGCAGCACGCGCGGCTTAGCCCGCGGTCTCAAGCCGCGACTAGGTCCACGTAAGTCTTTGTGGCCTGCTACTCAGGAGCACGCGCAGCTTGGCCCACGTGTGGCCAAGGCCGAAGGGTTCCTACGTCGAGCTCCTCATCCAATATCATAATACTTGAGCACGAAAGACTTATACCTCATCCGGTACCTAACGTGCCTCGACGTGGAAAACTAGTCGTCCCACGCCGGAACAATAATTCCAAGCGCAAGGGATGTCAGGCTCAGTGGCTTTAAACGTACACCCACGGGATATCGAGTTCAACCGCGAACGGTCCTTATGTCGAGTCCCTCATCCAATATCGCAACCAAGGCTCGAAATCGAGCTACCAAAACAGGACAATTATCCAAAAACCCCATCAAAATAACAATGCCAAGCCGCAGGCTTAGCAACCCATTGACTCATTGATAAACGAAAATAAAAATACGATAAAACGCACTCGACCAACGGATATGCAAACACAATGACCAAAAGTAATATTAGTTCAAAAATCTACATTAGCTAAGACAACCCATTTTCCAAATGAACTTATACCCTTATAATTTTTCCAAATGTCTCATAACACAAAAATATGCATTTTCCAACTTTAACTGCTGATAAGAATGAAAATCATAAAATGAGACTATAAACATTCTTTCAAGTACCTCGCATAAATGTGCAATTAATACTTTATAAAACATTCCATTTCATGAATGATGCATAAAACTCGACAAACATTTAAAAGTGTATTTCTTTGACTAAAGATCTATTTATGCAATAAGACCTCAAAACACATTCATTTGTGACACATATATTAAATGCCCAAAAATCCCAAATGTAGGTATTATACAAAGTTTGTTAAGTTAAATACTTCAAATAATCGAAGATTAGCAAATAACCCAACATTTGATAATTTCATGTAGAACACATAAACACTTTAAAATAGACATTTTGGCATGTACAACGTTTTCACAAATCAACTTGAACTCACCTTGCTAGATTTAGGCTAAATCTAGATTTCACCCAACGAGCTCTTTTGAAGGCCGCTTGAATCCTCAAGCCAAAAACTTCCAAAACCTAGATCCATACAAATCCAAACCATAAATACCCATACATAATCATATAGAAACATTTCCCCAACCTTTACATACTAAAATCCTCAACAAGATCAAAACCCTAGTTTTCCAAAACCATCAAACCGAGATTTGAGATACCAAACACTAAGAAACCACCAATGGAGCATTTATAACATTATTTCAAGAAAGTTTACCATTATAGATGATGAGACTTTCCGAGAACACCTACTCCAACTCTTCAACCCGAGCTCCCAACCGATGAACTTGATGAGGGAGATGAAAATGGAGGTTTTGTGGTTCAAGATTCCGACTAGATAGATGGTGAGTAGACATATGGTTTGGGGAGGAAAAACCCCCAAAATAGGTTAGGGTTCGGTTTTGGGGTTTGGGAGAGAAAAGAGGAGAAGATAGAAATGAGAAAATGAGAAGAAATGGTGAAAATCGCAACATTTAATCCACTGATACGCGCGGCTATAGTGCCAGAGATGTACCGCGGGCTCTCAGCCATGGCGATTGTGCCAAGCTATTGTGCCCTTTGGCACAATCGCTGGCATGGTCGCCCGGGTTCCCCCGAACTCCAAAAATTTGACTTTTCAACGCCAAAACTCCCAATTTTCCGAGGGACTTTAAACAATGCATTTCCCCAACAAAACCCCACGGTTTACAGGTCACATAAATGTCCGAGTGATATTTACTTACCGAAAATTACGGGTGTTACAATCCTCCCAACCTTGAAATGATTTCTCCCTCGAAATCTAGGTTCCCACGAAACTTTACTGTCAGGATCTGAATTCTTAACAAGAATAAACACTCAGAAACAATATTAAAGGAGTTTGCGGAATAACACTTCAATATTCAATGAAACAGTGAATCAGAATAACAACTTGTAAACTTTATTGAATGATTGTAAAGCTACAAGATTCAACACTCAACCTCAATATTGATGAACAGGCTCACCAATACGAATTATAATTCTCTAGAACTAGGACTATAAGCCTTGAGGTTGATTTTCTCTATGAAAACAAAAACTCAAAAAATTCAGAATTTTTTTTTTAAGGTTACAAACTATTCTCTACTTATACTGAAGATAAAAGATAATTACAAATAATAAAATATCTTCAGAATAATCTTCCATATTTATCTTCAAGCTTTCCATAATCTTCAAACTTGATCTGTACGAATCTTGATTATCTCTTAAGCAGCACTAAGTCTTCAGCATCATTAATACTTTGAGCAGTATTAATGTTCAGCAGTACTAACTACTAGCAGTACTAAAATTGCTTAGCAGTAGTAACTTCATCTAGCAGTATTAATCTTTGACTAGCAGCATTAATCTTGATCAGCAGCATTAACTTCAGAAGTAGTAACCAAGTTCTTCTAGCAGTATTAACTGTACTTGTGCATTTATGAATTTCCCAACAATCTCCCCCTAACTTGACTTTTAGGAAGAAAAGTCAAGTTCTTCAGATGATCTTTTAGATGCTCCCAAAACTTCATAGTTCATACTCCTATATTTGCATCTAACCCCAAACTCTGATTGATTGTTCTTTGGATCAAATATTTTGCCATTTCTGAATCTGGAGTACATCCAAGCTTCTTTTTCAACATTGCATGAAGCTTCAGTCTACTGTGGTTGTACACTCTATCCACTAGGAAGTATTCTATGTGATTTGAATCCATAGTCAAAGCATATACTCCACTAGTTTCATATAGAGTCCAGTTGGTGACTTTTTGAAACACACTTCTGATCATATGCTCCACTTCTTCAGGCTTGAACATCATACACAAATACTCCATCACAAGTTTTGTGATTGAAATCCCTGGAGCTTTCAATTGATCTGCATACAACTTCATTCCTATTTCATACATCTCTTCTAAATCTGACCTGGAACATGTTCTGACAATCTTTGCCCATGTATTATACACTTCATTCTTTTCATCTTTTCTTTTGAGCCTGATGTATTCTTTTCCATCCACCTTCATTGTATCCCATTGAATGACCTCAGGTGGCTTAACTCCAACAGGTTCTGCTGTAATAGGTTCAGGCACTTTGTCCATCACTACCATGTACAGATTCACATCATCAATACTTGATGGTTCTTTCTGTTCAGATGACTTAGGTGCCCCTTCCTCTTCAGCAACCTTCTCTGTTTCTACTTCAACTACTCTAGGCTTCTTGACTGATTTTCTTCTGGCCATCATTTTGGTTCTTTTTAAAGTCCTCAGACTTTCACCTAGAGTGGCTTCTTTCTTAGGTGTTTCTTGCTCATCTGGAAAAGGCTTTTCTATCAGAAAGTCATTGCTTTCTTTCATTCTCTTCTCCATTTCCACCCTGGCAGTTTCATTCCCTTGAAGCTTGGTCATTTCTGAATTGTACAACTCTTTAATCTGTTCAAAAGTCATCTTTGAGAACATCTCCTTTCTGACTCCTACAGCACCTTTGAGAAATGTAATCATCTTGTTTCTCTCTTGGGTACCAAGGTAAGTCTTTGAGGGTTGTCTCTTCTTTGCAGCCACTTTGAACAACACTGATTTCTTCATGGTTGCAACTTTCTTCTGAGCCATTTCAGTTGCCAGACTTTGTTGATAAGCTTCATTTAATTCTGCAGCCAGATCCTTAGCCATTTCCCTGTCTTTTTCAACTTGAACCCGTTCTTCTTGCTCAAGATCAGCCTGCATTTTCCTGGCCAAAGCTTCATCTGACTCAACCAACTTTTTCTTTTTGATTGGTTGATCAGATTCCACTATTTTAGCTTTGCCTTTATCTTGGCTTATCACCTTCTCAACACTTGCTTTCTTTACAGCCTCACCTCTTTCTTTGATGACAACTCCTTTGGCCTTTGAGGTGACCTTGGGAGTATCATGTTTGGCTTTGATTAAGGTCTCTGCTATCTCAAGATCTGTTAGTACTTCTTGTACTATTTCTGCAGCTTCATTTAGTTCAGCAGTACTAACAGTTTCTGCTGCTTTGCTTGATTCAGCAGCATTAACTGTTACTGCTGCTTGTTCTGTTTCTGTTACTGCTGCTTTCTCTTTTTCTGCTGCTTGAACAAACTCTGTTTCAGTTTCCACTGCTTGTTGCTCCCCCTCAAAATCAACTTTCTCTTGCTCCCCCTTATCTTTGGCATTTTCCATGTTGGCATCAGCTTCTGACTCCCCCCTTTTTGGGAGCATCAGTCACTGGTTCCCTTCTTTTGAGTACATACTGTTTCTTCTTCTTTTTCTGGATCAATCTCTTCACCATATTCTTCAGATGGACAATCTGTTCTTGTTGAGACAGAATGATCAGCTTTAGGTCTTCTATTTCTTTTCCCTGCTTAATTACATCCATGTTGATGTTTTCCATGGTTTCCATCAATTCAAAATAGTCATATTTGTCCTCACCTTCTCCAGGTGTGTTACCCCCTTTTGAAGGATCATGGGATCTTTTTGTAGTAGAGGTCTTCTGCCTAGCAGAAGCACCTGCTACCTCCATGGTTTCTTGGCACCTGGGACCTTTGGATGATTGCTCACCCAAAGTTGCCATGGGGAAGGTCTTATTTATGTTACCAGTGACCTCCTCTGTGCTAGCAGGAGTAGTGGCAGCCTTTGCACCCATATGCTCAGTCATCTCCTCATTGAGCACCTCCTTGGGGTTGGGAGACACCCCTGTGGTTTCCCTGTAGATATTCTCTAATGGAGAAATCTCCATTAGAGGGCTTAAAGGCTCTGTGGGTGAAGGTACAAGAAGGGAAAGAGCCTTCTTTACCTTTTTCCTGATATATGTATTGGTTATTGGTGCAATTGGTTTTTGAACAAGGGACTGAGGGATTGATATGGTGATGGAAAGTTGGGATTGGCTTTCAGTGGGTTGGTCTAATAAGGGCCTTGACCCTGAAGCCATACCTTTTTCAGTGTGGGACACCACCATCATTGTAGAGAACAATGGGGTGTCAACTCCTTCCGAGTCCAATGGAGATCTTTTAATGTTTGAAAAGACCTTACCATTGGGGATTTTTGGTACATATACCTCATCAAAGTAAGGTATATCCGTCAATTCATGGGTTATAACTTCCTGTACAAACCTCGGGTACATATAAAAACTCTTTTTGCTTCCCAAGTTTGATACAAGATCATTGAAAATCATGTTAGAAAAATTGTACTTTCTGGCAGTGGCCAAGCAGACCAAAGCATAAGCAATGGTACTGCTGAACTCACTCCATCCAGTAGTCTTTTTGGAAATACAGTGCATCAGGGTATGAACAAGAAAACGCCATTGGGTATAAAATTTTGCTTTTGAGAATTTGAAACCACCCAATTGGCCTCCATACCCCATTCTTGACAAATTTTAGAACAAGTCCTCATTTGGAATAGAAGTAATACCTGCAGCATCATCTAGACGTAGACAGATGCGTATCACCTCTTCAGAAACTGACAAGGGTTTGTCACACACCCTTGTCTTGATTATCTGCACACCATTCTCTGTGACTACGGTGGCATTCGCCCAGAATTGTCTTTGATGCTCTATGTAGATAGTTGGTGACACAGTAAGAGCATGGGCAATGTGGCTGGACTTGAGAAAATCCACAATCTGGTGAAATCCAGCAGCTTGTTTCGGCTTCTGTAGCATCGCAATCTCGTTGTGCTCATCAATGAATGCCATGGATGCCATTGTGCTTGAGTAATCTGGACTGCAACACTTGGTGCTTGAGAGAAAAGGGTTAGAGAGCAGATGAATAGAAATCAAAGAGTCGTTATGAACTTTTGGGCGGGCAAAAAAAGGTATTTATACTATTCGGGACATAAGCAGTATTAACTACTAGAAGTATTAACGAACTAGAAGTATTAATTGAGAGCAGTATTAACTCCTAGCAGTATTAACTCCTAGCAGTATTAACTAACTAGCAGTATTAACTGAGAGCAGTATTAACTACTAGCAGTATTAACTAACTGGCAGTATTAACTGAGAGCAGTATTAACTACTAGCAGTATTAACTAACTAGCAGTATTAACTGAGAGCAGTATTAACTACTAGCAGTATTAACTAACTAGCAGTATTAACTGAGAGCAGTATTCACAGTGCACTGGCAGCATTAATTATACTTACACTTTTTGAAGCTTGAGGTACTCTGAGCAAGGTAATAACTTCCTGAGAAAGATGTTAGTAGCTCCAAAGAATAAACCAATAACAAGTATGAAAACACTTTTTAAGACATGAGCTCATTCAGAGTTGATCATGCCCACACTTGTGACCAAGAAAGTGAATCTACCCACATCAAAGGATTTAGTGAATAGATCAGCAAACTGGTTGTCAGTATGAACTTTAGCAACTTGAATTCGCTTCTTTTCATTACAATCTCTAATAAAGTGATACCTGATCTCAATGTGCTTTGTTTTGGAGTGCTTGACTGGATTGTTAACAATGCTTATAGCACTGCTATTGTCAATGAAGATTGGAGTGTGAAGAAAGGTTACCCCATAGTCCAACATCTAATTCTGAATCTATAGAACCTGAGAGCAGCAACTTGCAGCAGCAATATACTCAGCTTCTGTTGTTGATAAGGACACTGTGGTTTGTTTCTTACACTGCCAAGATACTAGTCTTGCACCCAAAAGTTGACATCCACCTGAAGTAGACTTTCTGTCCATGTTAGCACCTCCCAAGTCACTATCTGAATAAGAAATCAAGTCAAAGTTGGATTCATAAGGATACCAAAGACCTAATCTAGGTTGCCCTCTTAAGTATCTGAAAATCCTTTTAACAGCTTGAAGATGTGATTGCTTTGGCTTGACTTGGAATCTAGCACACAAACACACTGGAAACATGATGTCTGGTCTTGAGGCTGTGAGATACATGAGAGATCCAATCATTGATCTATATAGATGGACATCAACATCCTCCCCCTCAAGATCAGCAGTGATCTGTTTATGAGTCTCCATAGGTGTGCTTGCTGGTTTTGAGTCTGTTAAACAATACTTATCCAGGATGTCTTTCACATATTTTGATTGGCTTATGAAGATCCCATCTTTCTTCTGTTTCACTTGAAGCCCAAGGAAGAAGGTAAGTTCACCCATTGAACTCATTTTAAAGCTCTTGTGCATCAACTTTTCAAAGTCTCTACACATCTGATCTTTTGTGGATCCAAAGATGATATCATCCACATAAATCTGAACCAATAGGATGTCCTTCTTACTTCTTTTAATGAAGAGGGTCTTGTCAATTATTCCTCTTTCAAACCCATTCTCCAAGAGATAAGTAGACAGTGTATCATACCATGCTCTTGGGGCTTGATGAAGACCATATATTGCTTTCTTCAGTTTGTATACTCTGTCTGGATATGATGGATTTTCAAATCCAGGGGGCTGACAGACATATACTTCTTCATCAATTGTACCATAAAGAAAGGCACTCTTCACATCCATTTGGTATACCTTGAACTTCATGTATGAGGCATAGGCTAGAAATAGCCTAATTGCCTCTACCCTTGCCACTGGAGCAAACACTTCTTCATAGTCAATGCCTTCTTCTTGAGTGTACCCTTGTGCCACAAGCCTTGCTTTGTTTCTGATCACAATTCCTCTCTCATCCTTTTTATTCCTGAAAATCCACTTGGTGCCAATAGCTCTATGACCTTTTGGAAGGTCCACTAAGTCCCAAACTTCTTGCAATTTGAACTGCAGTAACTCTTCTTGCATAGCTTCTATCCAACTGGAATCTTTCATTGCATCATAAACCTTCTTAGGCTCAATCTGAGATAGAAAGCAAGAGAGTACTGTGTATTGCTGATCCTGCAGCTCTTGAAGTCTGCTTTGATTCCTTGTTATCATAGGAGAAGAAATGTCTCCTATGACCAGCTCTGGAGGATGGTTCTTTTGAGTTCTAGTCTGATGACTAGGTTCTTCATTGAGTCCCACATCTAAACTGGAATCATTTAAGCCAGCTGAGGGGATCTCATCAGCTGCTTCTGGCTCTTCATGTCCTTGATTCTCCTCATGTCTTCCTTCTTCTTCACTCTGAATTGGTTCATTCATAGTTTCCTTTCCACAGACCTTAACAGGCTCTATTGTAGGTATGGGAAAGATCACAGACTGAGGAATAATGTCTTGTACTTGTACTTGATCATCCCCTGATCCTCCACTTCCTAAACCTGCAAGATAATCACTACTGAAACCCAAGGAGTTAGTTAGTGAATCAATGTCAAATAACCACTGAGGACCAGACCCAATAGGATTTGGTGTGTTCTCATTGCATTTGACATTGTCACTTTCCTCAATTATTTTAGAAGAAGTATTAAAAACTCTGTAAGCCTTACTCTGAGATGAGTAACCAACAAGAAAACCATCATCTGCCTTGTTATCAAACTTTCCTAAGTGAGTTTTGGTATTGAGAATGGTACAAGGACACCCAAAAGGTTTGAAAAATTCAATAAATGGTTTTCTTTTATTTAAAAGCTCATAAGGTGTCTTGTTTTTAGGCTTGACTACTAGAACTCTATTTTGGACATAGCAAGCAGTATTAACTGCTTCAGCCCAGAAAGTAATTGGTAGTTTGGAATCAGCTAACAGAAATCTAGCAGCCTCAATCAGTGTCATATTCCTTCTCTCAGCAACACCATTTTGTTGTGGAGTCCTAGGAGCACTGTATTGCCTCTCAATTCCTTTTTCCTCACAAAATGTGTTTAGGTCATGATTTTTAAATTCAGTACCATTGTCTGACCTAATGACTTTTACCTTTTGATTTGTTTGGTTTTCAATTCTTAGAATAAAGGATTTGATCAGTCCACTTGTCTCATCCTTAGTCCTTAGAAAATATACCCAAGTAAATCTAGAGTAATCATCAACAATAAATAGGCAGTATGATTTCTTACCTATACTCATAACATTTGTAGGACCAAACAGATCCATATGCAACAACTGAAGAGAACTAGAGATTGTGTTCAACTCTTTGAACTTATGAGAAGTTTTGTGTTGTTTTCCTTTGAGACAGGCAACACAATGATCATCACATGAAAAGACTTTGGAAGGTAAACCTCTTACAAGGTTGTTTTTAACAAGTTTATTCATTATTTTAAAGTTCATGTGACACATCCTTCTGTGCCAAAGTGATGATTCATCCAAAGAAGCTTTTGAAACAAGACAGTTTAGGGATGAATCAGTTGAAACACTTTCCATATCTAAGCAATATACATTATCCTTTCTGGGAGTTCTTAGTAGTATCATCTTTTCATCAACTGTCTTGAATCCAGGATCAAGGATAATGCATTCAGAATCAGTAAATAATAAACTATGTTGTTTGTCACAAACCTGTGATACACTTAACAGGTTGTATCTTAATTGCTCAACATAGAATACATCTTCAAAGGTCATTTTAACTTTGGTTACATCCCCCTTACCACTTATCTTACCTCCATCTGGAGTATTACCAAAGGCAACATGCCCACCATCAATTTTCTTGAAATTCTTGAGGCATGACATGTTCCCTGTCATGTGCCTAGAGCAACCACTATCAACATGCCAGATGCTCTTCCCTTTGAGCTGTTGGTTGCCCTGCACATAAGATTAAACAATTAGTATTGATTGGGGACCCAAGCCAAAGTGGTCTTGGGTCTCCCTTTCTCATCAAAGTACTTGCATTCCTTTTTGATGAGATTTTTAAAAGCAGTACACTTTTTATTGGAGTACTTTGTCAATATGGTTGGTCTAGCATCACAAACACTAGAAGTAGTACTAACCTTAGAAGTACTAACAGAGTTAGCAGTACTAGCAGGTTTAGCAGTACTAACCTTGTTAGCGGCACTAACAGAGTTAGCAGTATTAACATTTGAAGAAGTACTAACAATGTCAGCAGCACTAACATTGATAGCAGTAGTATTGCTTCTAGCAGCACTATCATTGTCAGCAGTACTATTTGGGGTAGTAGTACTAACAGTTTTAGTGCATTTAGGAACCCACATATTGACACTTTCTTTAACAATCTTTTTCTTCATGTGGCTTTTAGGTTTAACAGATTTCTTAGCCACATGGTTCCTTTCAATCTTCTTATAACCAAAGGGTTTTTGCATAGATCATTGAAAATTCATCCTTTGGTTCATAGGATTGAAATAACAGTATTTGGCAAGATGATTCAATTTGCCACAGATAAAACAAGGTTTTGGTCTATTGATTTTACTCAAATCAACCCCTTGTTTTTGTGCCCACTGATTATTCCAGTTTCTTTGATTTCCCCTCTTTTTATCATGTTTTAGGGGTTCAGTCTTCTTACATGCACACTGTTTGCAAGGAACTGGATTCACAACTGTGGTCTGTTTGTAATGGACCTTACCAGACTTTCCCTCTGTCTTCTCTATGTCCTTTGATTTGACCCAAATCCTTCCACACCCCTCATTGGTAATGATGTGATTCTCTAGGGGAATCTCACCACTCACATTGTTCTCCTTACTCTTACCAACCTCTTTCTCAGTTTTATCCTCAACAACTATCTCATCTAAGGGATCTATCTCAGTGGCTCCCTCAGGCAAGTCCTTCCTATCTTTGGTTTCTAGCAAGTCTGAAGTAGGAGGAATGTAATTGTTGTTATATGGTGGTGGTGTGGCATTATATCCAATTCCTCTTCTTAGCTTGTCATGAATCTGAGTTTGTAGTAAAGAGTCCATTGCTTTAGAAGCATTGGAAAACTTTTCCACATCAAGCTTAACCTTGGTTAGCTCCTCTCTCAACTTTTCACTCTCCTCTTTAGATTTGGTCAATTTGAGTTCTAGATCCTTTTTCTCCCACTTCCAGTAATTGGTATCATATGAGTGTTGGAGTTCATTGGCTTGAAAACCTTTAATCTGTTCCTCAAACCTCTCAACAATTCTCACATAATATTTTATATCCTTTTCTAACCTCTTAAGGTCATCACTCATCTTCTGGTTGTGATCCCTGTACCTTTTAACAGTGTCTATGCAAGTTTTAGAACAGAGATTAGAACTTACCTCAGTTGGGAGATCAGATACTTCAGCCATAAGAGCTTGATTTTGGATAGCCTCTTCTGCTTGATCACTCCAGTCAAACCCCATTCCTTGTTGAGAAACAAGGGCTTGAGCAGAGTTTCTGTTGTGATTGAAGCTTCCAGACTGTGCTTGTTGGTGGTTGTTGTTGTGAGACACTCCACTTCTGCATTCCCTAGCAAAGTGTCCCTTCAGATGACATTTATAGCACTCCACCTTTGATTTATCAAAGCCTGCTCCATCTTCTCTTCTTTGGGAGAAGTTGTTCCTCCCAGTCCTCTTTATGAACTTATTCACTCGCATGGAAAGCATGGCCATCTGCCATTTAATATCCATCTCTTCAAGATCATCAGGATGAAGTTGTTCCAAATCATCATTGATTAAAGAGGAATTTTCATGGCTGAAAAGAAAGGCTTCAAACACAGATTCAGTGCCTTTTTCTTGATTTGCTCCATTAGCAGCATTAACTGATTCAGGGTTAGCAGTAGAATCAATTGATGCTGATAGGAGTGCAGCATTATGAACATATCCAAAAGGCTTCTTCTTTGCCTCTACCTCAGCTTCAAATACTCTAAGATCATTGTACAGATCATCAAGTTCTTTCTCTTTCAATTGTTCATTCTGTCTGAATGAAACAGTGTACATGGTACATTCATCTCCAAGGGACCTTAAGAACTTTCTGTTTACATCATCTTGATCAATTTGTACTCCCATAGTGGCTAGTTCACCAATTAGCTTGTTAAACCTGTCAAAAGTTTGAGTCATTGACTCATTCTTAGTTGACATAAAGTTTTCATATTGTTGCTTCAAAATTGCCTTCTGATTTCTCTTGGTACTTTTGGTACCAAAGAATCTCTTCTCTAGAGCATTCCAGAGCATCTGTGCATCAGTGCAATTGCAGAATTGGTGTTGATACTCGTTGGGAATGGCCAAGAGCAGTGTGCTCAAGGCTTTCATCTCTGTCTGTCTTGTCTTTCTTTCTGCATCCGTCTTTGGTGGGGTTCTTTTTCCATCTTCACCAATCTTTCCTGCATCAGATGGGCCATTCTCAATGATGTCCCACATGGAGTAATCTGTGAGGAGAATGTATTGCTTGATTCTAATCTTCCACATGTCAAATTCATTAGATCTGAGCATTGGAACCTTTGAGACCAGTGTACTGTTTGATTCAACTTTATTTTCCATGATGAATAAGATTTCTGAGAATACTTGCTCTGATACCACTTGTCAGGATCTGAATTCTTAACAAAAATAAACACTCAGAAACAATATTAAAGGAGTTTGCGGAATAACACTTTAATATTCAATGAAACAATGAATCAGAATAACAACTTGTAAACTTTATTGAATGATTGTAAAGCTACAAGATTCAACACTCAACCTCAATATTGATGAACAGGCTCACCAATACGAATTCTACTTCTCTAGAACTAGGACTATAAGCCTTGAGGTTGATTTTCTCTATGAAAACAAAAACTCAGAAAATTCAGAAATTTTTTTTTTAAGGTTACAAACTATTCTATACTTATACTGAAGATAAAAGATAATTACAAATAATAAAAGATCTTCAGAATAATCTTCCATATTTATCTTCAAGCTTTCCATAATCTTCAAACTTGATCTGCACGAATCTTGATTATCTCTTAAGCAGCACTAAGTCTTCAGCAGCATTAATACTTTGAGCAGTATTAATGTTCAGCAGTACTAACTACTAGCAGTACTAAAATTGCTTAGCAGTAGTAACTTCATCCAGCAGTATTAATATTTGACTAGCAACATTAACTTCAGAAGTAGTAACCAAGTTCTTCTAGCAGTATTAACTGTACTTGTGCATTTCTGAATTTCCCAACATTTACCCGCGGAAATATTGACCTTACCCCGTTTGCCAACATCACTAACACGACTTTTATACTGATACTTATATCAGCTGCCCCTCTTGGGCACATTACACTCCTAACCGAGCGATCACTTCACCCTCCAAAGTTACCTTTACTCTTAAGGTTACGGTCGTCTCCCAACCTTGGATGACAATTACCACCTCCAGGTAATTTATGATTCCAACTTTACCCTGACCAATTCCCTTCGGACCTATAAAGTTCCGAACCCAACGTCAAAGATCGCAACCAAGCTTCCAAAATTCTCAGATTTCAGCTGATCCATTCCTAATATCTATAAAGACATTCTTCCAAGGCATACCAATGCATCCTTCAGGTAATTGCTTAGCCCATATTCGGTCAACACTCACTCCGTTCCGACACCAACCTCACAGCCTTCCCTAAAATAAAGTCCTTATCACCACAGGAATGCTTAAACACATCGGTACTTGATCAATAACGCCTAATCTTCTTTCAAATTCCATCCCTGAAAAGGTCATTATTTTCCATAATCCAACCAGGATACTTCCAAACATTCCAAGATCCATTGACTTCAAGAAAACAAGTCGACACTTAGGGCTAAACGGTGACCTCGAAAACGTGGACATCCCGCCCAAAAATCCCATTCCAGACGGATTGTTACACTAAGGTTGACACCTAACAGAATGCTAAAATTCGAAACCTTACATTTCTAACAAATGAACCACAAAATTTCCTTTGATCGCGGAACGCACTAAGACGGTACACCATCAAAAAAATCCATAATGTCACATCGACGAGCAACCCACCAAGTCGTACCCAATTCAAGCGCAGATAATCACGTGAGACCTTACCCCGCATGCTTACCAAAGTATAACATCATTTCTTGATTAACTGAGAAGACTTAATCTAATATCTCCATTATTCATGCATTACCCAAAACAAAATCTGAAACCCAAAATTCAGAATCAACCACAAGTCGGATCTTCCGACGCTTCGCTTCCCGAGGACTCTTCTAGTCCCGAATTACAACATCCTTTTTCGATAGGGTTTTTAAATCTATAGCCCTAATGAGTTCAAGGTTTCTCAACCATTACGCTAATTTGAAATTTATAAACTTTCAACTACATAAACTTTATAACAGTTAATCGTGCAGTAAAATATACTACCGTTCAAAATTGATTATCAACACTACGCATGTAAAACCATTTCCAAAACTCATTTGATCGCTACTTACGTTAATAAAACGGTAACATAAGATGCATAACAAAATTTTCAAACGGACTACCAGAGTCCCAACATATTACAAATTATACTATGTATACCAAAATAACTTTCTGCACCAAACGCGTGTAATAAATGTTCGTACAACTCCAAAAGAGAACTTCACAACTTTTAACTTTTAACTTTTCCTTCTTTAACCGAAAATGTTGCGGCATAAAATTTTCAACAAGTCTCCTATGCATCAATTTATTCCCCAAAACTTTGTAAAATGATTGGAAAGCAAATAAATTTTCAAATCGAGTTTAAAGCCTTAAGTCGCCTCGATAAAACACATTTGACCAATATGGTAACTACAACGATATGCAATCCGAAAATTCATTTCATGCCTTGCAGAAAATTTATTACAGCAAAGTCCACAATCGAAGCACGTTTAGATTAGAAGTTTAATATGAGATAACATAAATATTTCTCATATTTACTTACGCGAGTGAAAATCAGCACCAACCCAAAATTATGCACATATACCCGTGTGAAACTCAAGATGCAATCATGCGACATTAAGATTTTCAAGGTGCCTTTTATGGTTGGAAAAATGTAGGTGCAAGACTCGCATGAGACAAAGTATTAAACAAAACTCGTAAATTAACGCACACAATAATGCAAGTCTACCCGTTCCAAAATTTCTTTTTATTACGCGGTTCTAAGGGTCATAAAATAAAACGCCATAAACCCAACTAAACTTTCATAAACTCATTGACGATAAAATCAAGCGGTGTCAAAATCTATGTTTCTCAACATAAAAAGCGTAAAACGACAATAAGTCTAAAATGTCAAAACTCTAAAACTACCACGTGGGATAAAGTGACCCTTTTCCACAAAACTCACATTAGATACGTCACTCAAAAGCTCGTAATTTATATGTCATAAAATTAAAACTCACGCATCTCAAAATATACTCACGAACTCAAAAGGTTGTAGGATTATACCCCGTAAAAATTAGACACGACTCGTACAGACTAAAATTCTCTAGAAATTCTGACTCGAGAACAGTGGGACAACTCTTCCTTTAAAACCTTAACATATGTGGAGGAGATCCAATGTCAAGGTTAAAAATTCTACAGTCACTTGCCCAATACCACATGTGGCATTAAAACACGGATCTTAAGATGTCCAAAAATAGCGTTAAACACAAAACAGGGACGGGGAGATTTTTCCATATAATTTGTAATAACTTGCAACAAACAATTCCATGCATGCTTAAGCTCACAGTTTAAAAATCTGATTAGTGCTAAATGTTTTACCAAGACTTCAAAGTATAACACACTTTATGCTTCGAATACATGAGAAACAATTGATGCAAACTTATTTTAGAAATAAATTCCGTGCATTAACTTGGTCGGCATTCAGCATCTCAGGACTACACTCCTCCATTTTCCCGACATACTATTGCCATCCGGATACATCAAACATCTTAGAGTCATGAACCCATTAATTGGGTTAACTAACAATTTCTCCTCAAAATAAAATTGGTCTAACGAACTTATAGTTCTAATCCAACCAATAATTCTTACTCA
This sequence comes from Arctium minus, assembly GCA_954870635.1. NCBI lineage: Eukaryota > Viridiplantae > Streptophyta > Magnoliopsida > Asterales > Asteraceae > Arctium > Arctium minus. Next base: position 163,493,864 of record OX941081.1, read on the forward strand.
AGATGATCAACTTAATGCATTCAACGCATTTAACTATAACTTCAACGTCATATCGCTATAGACATCAACCTTTCCTTAGATTACTCGCTTAGAAACTTTCTCACTATCCTAACGGTCATCATACTAAGATAGTTCAAGTATACACATGTAATATGTAGGTTCACCATAACACTGGCCAGGTGCCATCATGAACGTACCATACATGATCATCCTTGCGACCATTGATGATTTCCCGTTTCTAGCGACCCGATCAACTCCAAGATATCTTATCTTAAGGCGCCTAATGTGCAACTTCACTTTCAATCACTTATAAGAACGCTAGTTTGAGTCTAGGCATCCAAAAATCGATACCTAAATCTCTCAAACTTAAGCTCTGATACCAACTTGTAACACCCTCAAATATAGAAATAGCAACTTATTTAAAATTTTCTAAATACATCAATAAAAGAATCATCTACAACCACGAATTTAGGTTCAACTACAATACACCTATACCATCTTAAACATACGGACTATAAATGACGGGTGCTACTCAAACCCATGCATAGTCACTATCTCCATAAGGCGGAAGACTTCACCGAATACTTACTTTCGGATCTAGCTAAGGCTTTACTCTTCATAGGGTTGCTAGAACCAACTCCCAACCTTGAAACCTGATGCACATGCCGACAAATAAAAAGGTTAGGCTTAACGCCTAGTGAGCTCAAGTGTTTTTCAACATATATAAAAATAATTGTTTAAAAAGAAAGGATGCGATTAAAGTTATAGTCCTTCAATATGATACGTCTTACATGTGAAAACGACTCATTTTCCAATAATATGCATTTTAGACAAAGAACACCAATTTGGACATTTTCCAAACCAAACTACTTCAAAGATGATGATACCAATGTAAGCCGCCCATTCATAAATTAGCTTTAACCCAAAACTCACTTAAAGCGTAAATATAAATTGAACTCTCCATTTATGAAGATACAGATAAACCTTATAACCCAAAACACCCAAAACACGGGTGGGGCATAATACTCAACCCATAAATCAAGGGTAAAACCCAATTATACAAAACGTCACCGAAAACTTGGATAATAAAACTCAATACCCAAAAACAACACCTTTCGGTGACGGGGGAGACCCGATTCCATAAAATGTGACGGTCCACAAAGTAAGCCTGTTTTATGTTGTTAAGACTAGTCATAAAAACAAAGTACACACAAGGGATGTCAGGCTCAGTGGCATTAAATGTACACCCACGGAAACTCAAGTTCAACCCCGAAGGGTTCCTACGTCGAGCTCCTCATCCAATATCGTAATACTTGAGCACGAAAGACTTATACCTCATTCGGTACCTAACGTGCCTCGATGTGGAAAACTAGTCGTCCCACGCCGGAACAATAATTCCAAGCGCAAGGGATGTCAGGCTCAGTGGCTTTAAACATACACCCACGGGATATCGAGTTCAACCGCGAACGGTCCTTATGTCGAGTCCCTCATCCAATATCGCAACCAAGGCTCAAAGTCGAGCTACCAAAACTGGACAATTGTCCAAAAACCCCATCAAAATAACAATGCCAAGCCGCAGGCTTAGCAACCCATTGACTCATTGATAAATGAAAATAAAAATACGATAAAACGCACTCGACCAACGGATATGCAAACACAATGACCAAAAGTAATATTAGTTCAAAAATCTACATTAGCTGAGACAACCCATTTTCCAAATGAACTTATACCCTTATAATTTTTCCAAATGTCTCATAACACAAAAATATGCATTTTCCAACTTTAACTGCTGATAAGAATGAAAATCATAAAATGAGACTATAAACATTCTTTCAAGTACCTCGCATAAATGTGCAATTAATACTTTATAAAACATTCCATTTCATGAATGATGCATAAAACCCGACAAACATTTAAAAGTGTATTTCTTTGACTAAAGATCTATTTATGTAATAAGACCTCAAAATAGGTTAGGGTTCGGTTTTGGGGTTTGGGAAAGAAAAGGGGAGAAGATAGAAATGAGAAAAATGAGAAGAAATGGTGAAAATCGCAACATTTAATCCACTGATACGCGCGGCTATAGTGCCAGGCGATTGTGCCAGTGGCACAATCGCTGGCACAATCGCCAGAGATCTACCGTGGGCTCTCAGCCTTGGCGATTGTGCCAAGCTATTGTGTCCTTTGGCACAATCGCTGGCATGGTCGCCCGGGTGCCCCCGAACTCCAAAAATCCGACTTTTCAACACCAAAACTCCCAATTTTCCGAGGGACTTTAAACAATGCATTTCCCCAACAAAACCCCACGGTTTACAGGTCACAGAAATGTCCGGGTGACATTTACTTACTGAAAATTACGGGTGTTACAAAAACGGTGGAATCTACACTATTGGAGGTTAATGGTTGGATTTGGAACCTAGGTTTAACTTAACATAGCGAGGTGAGTTCAAGTTAATTTGTGAAAACGTTGTACATGACAAAATGTTTATTTTTAAAGTGCTTATGTTTTTAACAAGAAATTATCATTTGTAGAGTCATTTGATGGGTTTTGATTATTTGAGAAGTTTGGCTTTATGAACCTTGTGAAATACCCATATTTGGGATTTTTTTTGGCATCTTGATAAATGAGTCGTAAATGGACGTGTTTTGGTGATTTTTTGCATAAATGAGGTTATTTGGTTAAAAGGCATTTTTAGTGTTTGTTTTAGAGAAATGCTTAATTTTGTGTTATGGGACGTTTTGAAGAAGTAAATGGTATAATATCATTTGGAAAGTAATTTGTCCCAATTTAAACTGTATTGGAGTTTGCTCATGTATTTTGGAGTGTGTATGCATGACGTGAGTCGATTGCGCTATTTGTTTGGGGATTGTTAATCGTTGGTAAAAAAAAGAGTTTTGAGCATTTTGGCTCAGTATTGACTTAAAAGAATCTTGAGGACACTTTTCCGGTTTTGATGGCTCAATGTAAAGTCGGTTATGGTTTACACGCTAATGCACCATGTTGCATATTAATGTTTATTACATGCTTGAGTGTGTTGGTCATTCTTGTGAAGTCATGTAATGTTAGACTGTGTTGCATTGGATCCATAGGCACGTAACTCAGTATGTTTTGGATGGTCAATTGGGTATTGCGGGGTTGAACCCCGGTATCCATGTTTTACGACCGGAAACTTACAAGTAGGCATTGGAGGGTTGAGTCTGGAGGTGCTACCTGAGAGGTAGGCACTAGGATCTCCGTCGCTTGAAGTAATTCCTGGGAGGTAGTCTTTAAGTGTGTCGGGCCTTCGGGATGGAGTTCGTTGTAATGTTCATCAAGGTCAACCGTCTCTTATGGTGTAACTTGTTAAGAAGTCGTAGGGACACTTGGGCTGGTATGTCGTGAGGTGTCATGTGATTAACGTTGCAAGAGTGGCATACTTTTGTGTTCCTCCACTTTCAACGGATATGGGTCTCCCCCGTCGCCGACCAACTGTATCTTATATGTTGACGTCTTACTTTATTATCTTTGGTCTTATGTGGTCGACAATAAATGAGGACCTTAATATTGGATCTCCCTCCACGTATATTAAGGTTTGAATGAAGTATGTCATCCCCATGTTTGGATATTTGGTTTCCTTTTGTTTATGGTCGTGTGAGTATTGGGCCTAGTGTCCATGTTTTCGGATGTATTGTATATGTGGATTTTGACAATGATTTATGGGTTGCGTATTTTGTCCCACCTGCGCTTGTTTTGGGGTGCAATGTTTTATCCACGTTTCTTAAATGGGAGTCAATTCATATTAACGTTTCGAGTAAATTTGAGTTGCATCAATTTATAAAGAATGTTTGTAATGAGGTGTCTATCTTTGAAAGTGCATGATATTGGAAAAGAGTTGTTTCCACGTTTTAATGTATATCAATTGAAAGGTCATGATTTCAAGTGAGGTTCATACTTTTAAAGATATATTTACTCATCTAAAACTCTTGAACTCACTAGACGTTAGCCTAACCTTTTTATTTGTCGGCATGTGCAACATGTTCCGGTTGGGAATAGTTCTAGTATCACAGTGAAGAGAGGAGTGTCATTTGTGCGCCCAAGGAGTGAGTAACTTGATGAAGTCTTCCACACTAGGTTAAAGGAGAGCAACTTGTATTTGGGTTAAGTAACACCCGACTTCAATTTAGTCTGTATATTATTGGAGTTTAATATCTGTCAAAGTTAATTATAGAGTTTGTATTTGAGGCATATAGAGTTTTGGATCGTAAGAGGAAGTTTTGTCCCTTATTTTGATGTTATGTTTAAAATTTTTAATTAGTTGCTCTTACCAAATTCGAGGGTGTTACATAATGGGAGTAACAAAATCATCCAATGATAAAATTGGAGATTTGAGACACATAAGAGGCTTGAGAAAAAAATAGGAGATTTAAATAAGAAAAACTGAAGACTTGAGAATTATGGGAGAGTTATAAAATAGAAGACTTTAGAGAGAAAGATATGAGACCGAGAAAACAGCATACTTGAAACAAATAGGATAGGACACTTGGCGAAACATAAAAGAGGCTAGGGACTATGGAGTAGAAGAAGAAGAAAAAGAAGTCATCACAGATCTAGTTTAAAACCGCTTTGATACCACTTGTTGGTCCCGAATTAGATAACGATAAACAACAAGTAATTGTTGGAAGTGAAATCACATGGAGAACATACAGGAACAAATCATATAAATATCAAGAATTACACACAGGAACAAATCACATGGAGAACATACAAGAACAAACTAAGAATATTTGCAAGGAACTAAGAACACAAAGTTTTCTTCTAAGGAGAAGAGTAGCAAATGTCATTTGAAAATGCACTTAGAAATTTTCTAGACAAAAGCATTTTTTTTGCAAGGGAGTTGCACACACATAGAGGACACTTGTCACCTATAGAGAAGTTGATTAACAGTTGTCTTCATCTTCATTTGTAAGTTTCTTTCCCCATATTGATGTTGACCCATCATGATGTGTACTTGCAACAGTAAAAAATATATAAAAACAAATATATTTTTTACTTTTCTAAGTGTTGGTCAGAGAGTCATCACCAAATCAATTAGTGACCCAACAATTTTAAATATATATATATATATATATATATATATATATATATATATTTGTGTGTGTGTGTGTGTAGAGTACATTGGATATTGTATATGTATGTACAGTCTATGGTATAGCTAGTAGCCTAGTAATATTTAGTTCCTAGTTACTCTAACGATAATGTTTTTTTCTCAATAAGTGTATAACCATTCTATCCATTTTATTTTATACAAAATTCACTTGATAAATAGGAGTCATCATCATCAACCTTCTAATTGTTAAATTGAGAGTTTAGAATAGACAGATTTTTATAGAAAATATATGCATGGATTATATGCATGCTAGCATGCTAGCAAATTTATTAATGGAAGGCCTAACACCTACAGCGTATTACAAGCACACGACTCATATGGGTGTTGTTTATGATGTTATTTGGTTTAGTGTAAGTCAATTCATTGTTCGTTTTATATTTGTTAATGTATATGTGTAGAGGGCCCAGGCCCATGTCCATATAAGGCCCAGGTCCATATAGTCTTTGTATAAATAGTTTGTATTTTATAGTCTAGGTTAAGCTCTCTCATTATTTACTTTACACTCTGTACGTTTTCTCTCAATCAATATATCGAGGTTTCAAACCTTCAGCATATTCATCGTCTCCTTCAATCATTCATCTTCTAACATGGTATCAGAGCTGTAGGTTTGTTTGCAATCTCACCATTATCTTTGTTCTATTTATCGCCGTTTTACTGTTCATCGAGGTTACTGTTCATCGAGGTAACTGTTCATCGCCGCACTCTATCGAGGTTACTGTTCATCGCATCACAACCCTAGCCGCCGACCGGAAGAACTATCGGTCGAACATTTTATCGGTCGAACACCCATTTTATCGGTCGAACACCCTATCGGTCGAACACCCTATCGGTCGAACATTCTATCGGTCGAATATCCTATCGGTTGACTTTCTACCGGTTGAACATTTTACCGGTCCACCCTACCGGTCACAATTTTTTACCAGTCGAACCATCCTACCGGTCGACACCTTTACTGGTCGAAGCACTCTATACCGGTCTATATCGGTCTGAACTGTTTCTCACTTCCATGGCTGCCAATCTCAGTCACTCAAATCCCATATCGGTTATTTTCAATGGTAGCAACTACATTATCTAGCATCATCATATGACAATTCTACTAAAATCCTATGGCCTTTACACCTATGTTACTAGTGCATCCAAAGTTCCAGTTCAGGAACCAACTGAGAATGTTGTTGACTTTGCAAAACGCATGAATGAGTGGGACATCAATAATGCTCGTATTATGGGCTTCATTAATGCCTCCACTACTCCTGAGATCAACCAACAGTTTCTTGGTTACCTTACCGCCAAAAGTCTCTGGGATTTTCTCGCTAAGCGGTACACGTCATCGGGACTATATCATCAGTATCAACTGTGGACCACTTTTCAGAGAAAACGTCAGCTTCCTGATCAATCCATAAACTCTTATATCTCTGAAATGCAGTCTCTCAGAGATCATATAAGTCTTGGAGCACCACAGATTTTTGATGACACAGCTCAACAATTCATCGCCTACTTCAACCAGCTACATTTAATTACTATTCTGATGGGTCTTACTGACAAATTTGAGAATGTTCGTTCTTCTCTTCTTCATAGGCAGCCATTACCTACTCTTGAAGAAGCAATATCAGAATTGATAAGTGAAGAAACCCGTCTTCACATGCGATCACCGATGCCCGCTACTGATAGCGTTCTCTACACGTCTCATCCCAAGTCCAAAGGCAAATGGACCAACAACAATCATTCCAAATCTGTGGGAAAGACGAACACATCTGAGTGTGCCTTTTGCCATTCTACTGCTCACCTTCTCCTTGATTGTCCTATCCGTAAGTGCCGAAGGTGTGGTATCACTCATCCGCGTCATTATGAGTCTGACTGCCCGAAGAACTCAAAGCACACTGGTTCTCAGAACCGGGCTCACGCTATTGTTGGGTCTACTATTGCTGATACTGAGGTTTCTCCAGCCTCCTCACCTGACCTAATAGAACTGATACGTCGCAATCAGGAACTCATGGAGAAGATCATGTCTGGTGCTATGGGTATGAATTCTCCACACTCAGCTGCATCAGGTAACGTACGGATTTTTGACTCTGGGTGTTGCAATCATATGACACCTTGCACTGATGGTTTCGTTTCTAATAAACCACCTCAGCAATTTACGTCAGTCAGAACTGCTGACAACACTGGCCTACCGGTATCCTTTAGTGGAAATGTTTACACTCCTCATATACAATTACCGGGTGTTCTAAATGTTCTGAAACTATCTCTGAGCTTAGTTTCGATTGCGCAACTTCTTGAATCTAATTTGATCATTTTATTTCATTCTTCTGGTTGTGTTGTACAGGATCCAAAGACCAAGCAGATCCTTGGACTCGGCCGTAAAGTTGTACGGATGATTGAAGTAGTCTACCTTCGTCTTCCATTACCCTCTTCAAGTCTTGTTGCTTCCGTTTCCAGCACTTCTTCTTTTGAGTTGGGGCATGCCCGGCTGGGTCACTTATCTCTATCCAGAATAAAATCATTATCTCATTTAGGGTTGTTATGAAATTGTGTATCAACTGACAATATTTCTTGTTTATCATGCAAACTTGGGAAATAACATGCTTTACCTTTTGAATTGAATGAGTTTAGTTCTACTTCTTCTTTTGATCTTATTCATTCTGATGTATGGGGACCAGCAACACATCCATCCATGGGGGGTGCTCAATATTTTGTTATTTTTATTGATGACCATACACGTTTCACATGGATATATCTAATGAAACATCGTTCGGAACTACCCAAAATTTATATTATGTTTGCCCGGATGATTCACACCCAGTTCTCAAAATCCATAAAGATTCTTAGAGCTGACAATGCTATGGAATACAAAGAGTCATCTCTTCTATCCTTTCTTCAATCTCAGGGGACTCTCTCTCAGTACTCCTGTCCCGACACATCTCCTCAAAATGGTCGTGCCGAACGCAAACACCGTCATATTCTTGATACGGTTCGCACTCTTCTCATCTCTGCTAAATGTCCAGAACGTTTTTGGGGTGAAGCTGCTTTCACTGCAGTTTATACTATCAATCGTCACCCTACTCCCATCCTTAATAATAAGTCTCCTTATGAGGCTCTTTATGAGGTCACCCCTGCCTATGAACTTCTAAAAGTTTGGGGTAGTGCTTGTTTTGTTCAATTACAATCTCATGAACATACCAAACTTGAACCTCGCTCCAGACTTTGTTGCTTCCTTGGATATGGTATTGAACACAAGGGTTATTGCTGTTGGGATCCTATCTCCCAGCGTCTTCGTATATCTCGTCATGTTACCTTCTGGGAACATGTTCCTTTTTCTTCTATATCCAAGTTTCGTGAGTCTCCTAACTTCACCACTCTGTTCTTCACTGATACCTCCGTCTCATTGGACTCACTCTAGTCTGACATCATATCACCTCCACCTGTTGTTCCAACTCCTTATGAGTCTGCCTCTCCTTCAGAGTCTACTACCCCTACACAGCCTGCCTCTACTAGTATTCCTGATCAACATCAATCATCTGCTCCATCCGCACAACCAACATCTGAGGTGCCTGCTGAGTCTCTGGCTCCTGGAACTTCTCAATCTCAGAATGTTAGATGATCAGATCGGGTAAGACAAATTCCTTCTCATCTCCGTGATTATCATGTTTATGCTACTCTGCTGTCAAATCACGAACCTACTTTCTACAAGGAAGCCTCCTCTAACCCTGATTGGCAGAAAGCTATGGATGAGAAACTTAATTCTCTTGACAAAGCTCAGACATGGGAATATGTCCATCTTCCACCAGGCAAGTCACCCATTGGCTCCAAATGGGTGTTTAAAATCAAGACAAAATCCGATGGCTCTATTGATCGGTACAAAGCTCGTCTTGTGGCCAAGGGCTTCAATCAAGAGTACGGTATTGATTATGAGGAGACATTTGCACCTGTTGCTCGAGTCACCTCTGTTCGCAGTCTCCTAGCCATTGCAGCTACCAAACAATGACCTCTCTTTCAGATGGATGTTAAGAATGCCTTCTTGAACGGTGACTTATCTGAGGAAGTCTATATGACACCTCCTCCAGGCGTTCGACTTCCACAAGGTCATGTTTGTCGTCTTCGGAAGGCTCTTTATGGACTCAAGCAAGCTCCACGAGCTTGGTTTGAGAAATTCAGTTCCACAGTCACCTCGCTGGGCTTCTCACCCAGCAACTATGATTCAGGACTGTTTACTCGGACCACTGAGGTTGGCACAATCTTACTTCTCCTGTATGTGGAAGATATGATTTTTACTAGCAGTGACTCTACAGGCATAGCAAATCTGAAGTCATCTCTCAGCTCCTGTTTTGAGATGAAGGATCTTGGTTCTTTACACTATTTTCTTGGTCTTGAGGTGCTCTCAGATCCATCGGAAATTTATCTTTGTCAAGCCAAATACATCTCAGATCTTTTGTCAAAAGTTGGGATTACTGACAACAAAACGACATCCACTCCTCTTGAGCACAACCTTCATTTGGCTCCAAATGTTGGACCTCCTCTGCGTGATCCTACTTTATATCGCCAGTTAGTGGGGTCACTTGTCTATCTGACAGTGACTCGACCTGATATTGCCTATGTTGTTCATACTGTCAGTCAGTTCATGTCTGCACCCTGTTCTGATCACTACGCTGTTGTCCTGCGCATTCTTCGATATTTAAAAGGGACCATGTTTCATGGACTTGATTTTCCATCCACCTCATCATTGACTTTGCGAGGTTTTTCTGATGCTGATTGGGACAGTGATATGACTGATCGTCGCTCCACTACCGGCTACTGTTTCTTTCTTGGTGACTCTCTTATATCTTGGCGAAGCAAGAAGCAATCTCTCACAGCTCGATCCAGTACTGAAGCTGAGTATCGAGCACTAGTGGACACGGCTCAAGAACTTGTGTGGTTACGCTGGCTACTCTCTGACATGGGGGCTCCTCAACAATCTCCTACTCCATTGTGGTGTGACAACAACAGTGCAATTCAGATTGCTCACAATGATGTCTTCCACGAGCGAACAAAGCATATTGAAATTGACTGTCACTTTGTTCGTCAACATGTGACTCGTAAGACTATTCAGCTTCTTTCTATTTCAACTCTTGATCAACCGGCCGACATTTTCACTAAAGCTCATCTACCAGGACGGTTTCGTGATCTAGTTTCCAAACTCCATCTGGCTCATTCTTCTCCCGATTGAGTTTGAGGGGGGATGTTAATGTATATGTGTAGAGGGCCCAGGCCCATGTCCATATAAGGCCCAGACCCATATAGTCTTTGTATAAATAGTTTGTATTTTATAGTCTAGGTTAAGCTCTCTCATTATTTACTTTACACTCTGTAGGTTTTCTCTCAATCAATATATCGAGGTTTCAAACCTTCAGCATATTCATCGTCTCCTTCAATCATATTCATCTTCTAACAATATTATTCTACTTGATATATTGAGCTATTATTTTTCTGCATAAAATAGTTGATTCCTTTTGATTCTATTTCTGAATTAACTTATGTGTAATATCTATATTGTAATAAAGACTGTGTAGATTGATCTAACTTAAGAATAAAGAAAGACATTTGGAAATAGCAAGTATACGGTCAAATTTCATGCAATTTTGACCAAACTCATCCATATTAGATCGATATCATTGAGTGTGTTAGTATATTGATCATTGTGGTTTAGTCATGACTATAACTTGATAAAAAGTTGTCATGGTTCTATTTCTAATACGTAAATTGGACCATATTAACCAAGAGAAGTTTGAAGATAAATAGCTTACGGAGCAGAGCCTAGAGAATTCTACACTATAACTTCTTGGATTTGAAGACTAGGGGACTGTTTACCAAAATTTATGGTTAAGCATTGACCGAGATAAAAGGTCTGACTAAGGTAAGTACTGATCGAAAATTCTTGTTTATCAAATATTTTGTATTAATCCCAGATCAAATAATAATGACAATTATACCCTTATATAATATTTTATCTCAATTATAATTCAAAACCAATATAAAAAAACGATCACACTGTTAGAAATTTTGAATTATTTGTAATATGGTAAAATAAAATAATTGAAAACCGCTTTAATGTTAATATTATAATTATTATTAAAATAGGTTGAAATATCATAAAAAAAATTATGAGGGAAAAGGGAAGGTTGGATCGGTCAAGATCGGATTTGACTGGTCAAAAGTTGCGGCTCTTCCAAAAATAGAAGGACATTTTCGTAATTTTTACAAAATACACGGGCTGTGTTCATATATGAACCTGTATAATTCACATATGAACTATATGTTCATATATGAACCAGTGCAATTCACATCTGAACTCTTTTAACTGATTCATATATTAACCTTTGTGATTCATATATGAACCAATTAACTGATTCATATATGAATCTGTATGAATCACAAAGATTTATATATGAATCAGTTAAACTAATTAACAGATTTATATATGAATCTTTGTGATTCATACAGATTCATATATGAACTCATCCCGTGTATTTTACGAAATTACCCCTCTACCTTCTATAGACCACGCAAGGAATTATCCGGTGTTTCACGGTCAAAGACGCAAATGTTGACCAGATGAATGGCTAAGACTACTTCTCTATTTCTCATATATTTACCATTTCTCAAATGAACCTCTCCCTATATATATATATATATATATATATATATATATATATATATATATATATATATATATATATATATATATATATATATATATATATATATATTAAATACATACGGGGACAGGGGCAGGTTGGATAATGCATTTCCCGGCCCCCGCCCCGATACCCAGTTTTACGGAAATCCTCGGCTCCAATCGAGGTAGGTAAACCAGATTCTCCAACGGGTTGGATATAATTACCATGTCGTTCAAAAAAAATTACCATGCCTACCCTAAGTTGGAGATTGTTAGGATTTCCTAATAACTTTATATGGGCTTTTATGCTTTAAAGGATACAGGCTATTTAAATGGGGCCTCATATTGACGTGATTATTGATTAATAGGCCATGGATTTATGTGGTTAAGAGTTGTAATTAAAGATGCCAAAGATTGGTCCTTGGTCAGGTCTAAAACAGTGTTCTTTTTTTTAGAAGGGTGTCCTAGCTTATGCCAATACTAATTTCTTGGCAAATTATGATCATAAGACATCAATCCTGATTAAACCTCACTGCCACAATTATTGTGTACGTCTGGATTCGAACCTTGGACAGATGGGATATTCCACCACATCCCCTGGGCCAAACAGTGTTTCCATAACAGGTCCTGGCCCTCGTCCAGGTCTCGACCAAAATATTGTGGTGGTTAAGCTTTACAAGGCCCTGTTATGAGAACTGGTCCTGATCTTAGGTCAGGCCCAAATCGGTTCCAATTATTATTTTTTTAATTTTTTTAACTGATTTTTAACATATAAAAAATATTTTTTGAATAATTTGGTCAAACAAATACACTAACAAATATGTTTTTATTATAATTGGATCTATCAAGTACGCTAAAAAAATACGTTTTTGTTATAAAGAATTTGGTCAATCAAGTATACATTAAAATATTTAATTGAGTCAATCGAATACACTAAAAAATGGGTTTTTATTATAATAAACTTAACAAAATACACTTAAAAATACATGTTCGTCTTCAATCAAATACAATTAAGAACACATAATTTAAAAATAAATTTATAAATATTGTAACCAGTCCTGGGTCGGACCTTGTTTTTGGTGGAATATTGTAACCGGGCGGGAAACGACTGTCCCAAACGGTCCCGAGCAAGGTCAGGCCCAAGTCAGTTCATTAAAGTCCAAGTAGATCCATTAAAGCTCAATTGGTTCCATTAAAGCCCAAATGGGTCCATTAAAACCTAAGTAGATCTATTAAATCACAAGTGGATTCATTAAAGCCCCAAGTGGATCCCTTAAAGCCTCATTGGATCCATTAAAGTCCAAAACTGTCCATTAAAGCACAAGTAGATCCATTAAAGCCCAATTGGATCCATTAAGTCGTGGCCAAAGTTGTCTGCGTCTGTTTTTTTCGGGTTAATGCAAAATCACATATGATTTTGTACATGATTTACTGTTTTCTTAAACAGTTGGCGTTTTTGTTTGAACTTTCCTCAAAGAGAGAGAGTGTGTGTGTGTATGTGTGTTTCAATTGCAAACCAAACAATTTTAACAATCTCTACAAACTCAATCTCTACCATTAATTCATTTGATATATGGTCATGGAAAAAGCAGTGGCATGATTGTAATTTATTGGAAATTTCTATTTTATAAAGGTTAGAGGCACTTGAGGGTAATTTGGGTATAATAAAAATATATTACGTGTCTTTTGTTTCTCTCCTAGGTTAATACTTTTCTCTTTCTCCTCTAATGGTAATTCCTCCTCCCTCTAATGGGTAATAAATTTCTCTTTATTCTCTACTTTTCAATCTCTGCTCGCATGGATATGTGGAATCATTATAATATTAAAGCTTTTGAGGTGAAACCCAGATCTTTGGAGATGCAAACCAGGGATGGCGATTGGCCGACTGAGATGGAGGTTTAGATTTCGGATGTTTTGATGGAGATGGAGTCTCGATGCGGGAGGTGTCGATGAATCGTTATCGTATTAAATCTTTGGAGGTGAAATCCAGATGCGTGAAACCCAGATCTTTGGAGATGAAAACGGGGATGGTCGTTGGGCGACTGAGATGGAGATTTAGATTAGGGTGTACGCTGCTTGGGTTGGGCGGTTTGGGACATTTTTACAACCCAAGCCAATTATGGCGGTTTGGAAAAACTCAACCCAACCCAACCCATTCAAAAGTATAACCAAACCCAACCCAACCCTTACGGTTTATGGCGGGTTGGGCGAGTTGGGCGGTTTAGTGATTTATATAAAATTGTAGAATAAAATACGATAAATACTAATAAGAATAAATAAACGTTTAGAAAACCGTTCGGGGAGAATTTCGTTTTTATTCGTTTATCTAAGAATTGGTCGAACATGAATACATTTTTTTGTTCGTTTAGTTAAATGAACGAACATGAACAATGAGCTCGTTCGTTCATTTACGTTTGTTAATGTCTGTTTATTTATGTTTGTTTACGTATGTTTATATATATATATGTATATATAATACGATATTAATGAAGGTTCTAAAAAACGCGCCTTGGCGCCGCCATGGCGCGCCATGGCGTTGAGGCGTGGCCTTGCCGCTACATTTTACCCCTTGGCGTCGAGATAAGGCGTCGAGCTCGTTATGGCGCGCCATGGTCCGCCATGACGCTTATGACATTACAAATTCTCGACGTTGAGCTCGTTATGGCACGCCATGGCCCACCATGGCGCATTATGGCGTTACAAATTTGTGTATTTTCGATTATTCGAATTTATGTACTTCGAAATTCGATTGGAATTTACCCATTAGTATCGATTATAATTTAGAAATTCTTTTGTTTATTGTTTTATATGAATTTAAATTGTTAATAACTTGTTAATGATGTTGTTTTTTGTTCTTAGTGTTCATTCATTTATGTTCGTTTGTTTACGTTCATTTAGCATCTTAATGAACAAATGTAAATGAACATGAATAAATACATTTTCTTAACGAACGAACATGAATACAAAAAATTCCGTTCTTTTATCGTTCGTGTTCATTTATTTGTTTGGTTAAGTTTAATAAGCGAACAAGAACAAGCTTCCATTAGTTTGTTCGGTTAAGTAAAATGTATTATATATATATATATATAGGGGCTAAATCAAATGAAAACCACAAATATGTTACAAACCTGTGAGAACCGATATAAAAATATTTTTTTACATGATATATTTTCATCAAATGCTTGGATTTGAAATATTGTTTCACATATATTTGTTTCATAATATGATAGTTTCACATGTATTTGTTTCACCACATGAATATTTTTTACCTGTATTTTTCATTTCACTAGGTGAATCAAAAATCAAATTTCACGTGCAATCATTTCACATGGTGAACAAAAATATAGGTGAAACAATATCTTAAATCATAGGTTTTGATGAAAAAAAATCATGTAAAAAAATATTTTTATATCGGTTCTCAAGGGTTTGTAACATATTTTTGGTTTTCATTTGATTATCGGCCTAAAATAAATAATATAAGATATTGTTATATATATATATATATATATATATATATATATATATATATATAGGGGGCCTTTCATGGTAGACCCTTGTATTTCGTGGTAACTGTGAGATCCAATCTCATCCATCCATTTAATTAATCAACGGCCTAAAATAAATAATATAAAAAATATTTATAAAACTGATTTTATACTCTAAATAAGGAAAAAAGGGTAAATTTGTCAAATAACATTATAATTTATACTTATCTGATTTACGCGGCAACCGATAAATTAGGAATTGATTCAGTTGTGATACACTTCAAAAATTGAATCATAGCTATCATCGAGTATCAAAAAAACCACCAGCTTTTCAAACCTAGTTTCATATGAACATAATCGATTGAAAAGGGGAAAGGATCACAGGATCACTTTACGTATCATCGAATAAAAAAGGGAAAGTATCACATGATCACATTGCGTATCATTGATTAAAAGAAGGTTTTCAAAAGGGTTTTAACAAACGACGTCTGGAAAAGCGATTGGGATCTCCAAAGGGTTTTACAAGCGCAATAAACCCTGGTTTCGGCGATATGGAAGACGATAACGAAAGAGGTATCTTTTTTGGTTACAGATTGTAACACGAAATTTTTTTGATTACATTAGGTAACAGGTTTAGTTTTGATTACTTTGAATCACATTGAACTATTTTAATATCGAATGTCAAAACAGGAAGAAGAAGTAATCGGCTAAAGATTAAGAGGTCTTCAAAGATTTCTAATAACGACGATACCACCATTGTCAATGATTGTGTTGTTGAAGGTGAAAGAACACCAGAAGAAACAGCAGGTGCGATTTTACGATATTAGGTTTTTAAATGTGATTCATCCATGTTGTTATTGGGTATTTCTTGGTAATGATTTTAATTTTAGGGTTTGAAATTTGTGCTGGACGATACAGGTTATGAATCATTGAACCCTTAACTTATTTGTTTGCCATGTGTTACATTATGATGTTCTTGAAAAATGTGTGTTACATTATGATCACATAAACAATGTTATGATGTAATCCACACGTAACTATGAATAACTCTAAGATTCATTAAATGCAGATTCTGAATGTGGTAGAGCAGAAAAACATAACTTTTGAAAAACATTAACATAATTTCGTAAAACATTCCCATTCTTGTTTTACTAGTTTGTGGTTTTTTTATGCACCAAAATCAAAACAGAACATTCAACATAGCCTTTTGCCCACATAACAACATTTAGTAAATGAAGGTAAGCATAATTTCCTAAACAGAATTGTGTATATCTACATAACACCATATATCCATAACATTAAAACCTGTAAAAAAAGATTGCAATAGATAATGTATGTCATCCTGAGCACTTAGCAACCTCCTCTGTAAGCATGAAACAGGACACTCACTATACGTGTGTTACATTATGATCATATTTCACAAAACGTGTAACATATTGTCGATGAACCAAAGTGTGTTAGTTACTATCACTTTATGTTATGTCATACATTATGATCATTAGCAATTTTTATATTAGAAAATGTGTATCAAAAACACAGTTGCTATTACATTGTAACTGTGGAAAATTGTGGTGTATGATATGATTGTTAACTGCGGTAACATTTGTATATAAAAGTAATCTTTAAACATACATGATTTTTTTTTACTTGATTGTTACACAATCAGTTGTGGCAAAGAACAAGAAAAAGCGGAGTGCTAAATCAGGACCACCATGTTCGGAAAATACTTCTCTTAACCAGCAAGAAGTTCATGAACAAAATAAAAAACCGAAAACAATTTCAGAATCCAATGTGATGGCCAGACAACCAGCAGATAAATAAGGTTTATGTGTCTACATTCAATGTAGGAAACTATTTACATGCTTTCTATGTATAGAGACCGTTAAATGCAACAGAATGAATTGTGGAACCATAACTATAAATTATGTTATACAAATATGATTGATGTTTATATGCATCAATTTTAGGGACACGTTGACATGTTCGTATACTTATCAATTGGGAACATAATGTTATGCATAATCTACCCAAATGATGTTAGATTGTCACAATTTAGTAAAACAAGATACCATTAATCTGGAAAATCAAAGCCTGTTTTTGGTTAGCACAATCTAACACATACAACACAATAAATGTAACACAAAGTCACATGATACATATGGAACTGAAACAAAAGGCACACAGTGTAACACATACATCAGAATGACATCTAAATCCAGACGATACATTTATCAGTATCAAGCATAGAATTGTTCATATTTTAAAAAGAGAACACAGATTATCTGCACATATAAAATTGTATCAAAATATGAGTAGATCACAATATCAGCAAGCATTTCCATGCAACACACTTTTACATTAACACACATTATCACAATGCACCACTTGCAATAACACTGATTTTATTCAAAACTCTGAATGAGATGTTTATTTAATGAATTTTTTTTTTATCAAAACGGTATATATCATATCCAAACTGTAGACTAAATATCTAAACATCCAAAAATCCTCCATAAAAGTTATCGAAAAATAATAGTAACTAAAAAAAAAGTAAACACCGTCCCTAAAAAACGCGATAATAGAACGAAACCAAATGACTAATAACTAATAAGCCTTTAATCCTTCTACTTTTTCTTCATCGGACAATTACGGATATCATGATTTGCAAGCATATTACATCCACGGCATAACCTCTTTGGTTTGCTACTCTTCACTGCTGCTTTCTCGGCTGCTCCAACAATTCTTTTAGACGAACGACACCCTTTGTTCCTTATGCCGGTTGGGGGGTGTATATCAACATTGTCAGGTCGTGGAAAACCAAGGATTTGTTCTATTCCGCGTTCTTTACGTTTCATCGCGGGTTCATATGTCCTTTCTTCCGCAAATCCATCCCTCAATTCTTTGACACTTGTCAAAAACGATGACATTTTTTCCTTGTCATCCCTTAAAATGTCCAACACGTCATCGACAACATCATATGTATCATTTATCAATCTACGGAGTTCATCATCTGTATCACATATTCTTTGACGACTGTTGTGTAGTTCAATAGGCATAAGATCGCGTCTCCAACATCTCAAAATATATTTGTCTGGAATACTTTCAATACCAGCATTTAACATCACTTTTAAAGACATGTCTGCATAAGAACCCATGACGGCCAAAATGATTGCAGCTACATACGATTGTTGACTCGTCTATATTGCGCACAACCTAAACAACATTTAAAAATTGAAACGGATAAGATCAAGAACATATATCAAAAGAATAAAGTTCATTGGATGTAATGTCTAAAGAGAAAGGCATAAAGGTCGTACTGTATACTCTGCAATTTTCGCAACTCGTTTATCTAAATGTTCAATTACATATGTGACAACTTCTCCGTGTGTATCCACACGCTTAATTGCACATGACCACACCACCCGGTCTAACTCATGTTGCACATCGAAAAATGCAGAACGTGTATAAACCTCACACGCATGCGTCTCCAATTTGCTACGAGTAACAAAATGTGGTAAGGTTGTCCTAGTACTATAATCGAGACGACGTTGTTCCTTACGTTGTTTCTCCAATGCAAATTCAAAACCCAACATAA
Organism: Arctium minus; assembly: GCA_954870635.1. NCBI lineage: Eukaryota > Viridiplantae > Streptophyta > Magnoliopsida > Asterales > Asteraceae > Arctium > Arctium minus. The sequence continues at coordinate 163,512,737 of OX941081.1, forward strand.
ATTGAAAAAGATTACTTCCGATCTTAGAAAATGAATTAAAAAAGGAGTTTGCACTCTCCGACCTAGATGTAGTCTTCATGAGACAACACATTGGAAGCTCCTTGAAATATGCTGGAATCCACTGTGATCTTGCAGCAAACAAATCTTTTAACCATGAATGATCTTCTAGTGTGAACTCCTCAATAAGACGTTTCCATCTAATCTCGAATTCATTAGGGGATATGTGAATGTTCCACACCAACTTGAAAAATTGTTTCTTAAACGTCGTGTTATAGAGAAGATCATAACTAAACTGCAAAAATAACAATATGTAAATATATAAAAGAAGTAAAAGATGGTAACAACATTGCTATTATAAACTAACCTTGTTTGGCACTTTAGTCATAATGTGCCACATACACAGCCTATGCCTTGCACTTGGAAACACAGATGAAATAGCTTGCTTCATTGCGGCACATTGGTCAGTGAGGACCATCATAGGTGGTTTCGAATGGGCTCTGATGAACGCCTGCAACAACCACTTGTAATTTGGAATATCTTCCTTTCCAACCAAAGCAGATCCAACCACGACATTGCAATTATGGTTATCGACGGCAGTGAATGGAACAAATACCATGTAGTGCCTGAAAAACATTTTCAAATATGAATATAAATATACAAAAACAAATACCAAAAAAAAAATTAACAGTCAAAGTAAAACTACAGTCACCTATTTGTGCGAAACGTAGAATCAAACGATATCACATCTCCAAATTCAGAATAATTGAATCGCGCTACCTCGTCGGCCCAAAATATAGTATGTAATTCACTACCGATACAATTGTACGCGAAAAAGAAATTAGGATCCGACTCCCGCTTCTTGGTCATCAAATCAACCAACACCTTTGCATCACCATGACCCACAAAATTGTCACAATCCCGCTTATAATTATGGTAATCAACAACAGTTGGACCACCATATTCATACCCCCCCCCCCTCAATGATGTATGTAACTTATGAGCACGTGTAGCACCAATATTAGAAGTAACGGCATCTTGAACAAACCGTTGATCTGAAAATTTCATTTGACGTGCTTTTCTAGACAACCCCATATCGTGCTTCCTCAAAAGAAAATGATTGTGTTGCTCTTCGAATCCATAACACTCGTATTCTGATGTTCCTTTCACCAAACGAAACTTGACACACGCAGTACATCCGGTCCTCTTCACATTCGAGTTACGAAACTCCCTTTGACGTTTACGACGGTCCAAGGAATCAAACGACTTCTTCGTTGGTAACCCAAACTTGTTACATACAAAATACTTATTCTGTATTGATCCATCGTCATTAGTCTTCTGATGTGAACGTCTTACCTCAAATCCAGCAATCTCGGCATACTTCTGGTAAATAGATTCGGCTACATCCAATGAAGAGCATATGAGACTAATAGCGGGTTTCATTGATTCATCAACATTGGGAGTCCACCACTTAGTTCCGCCGGGGGAAAAGGTAAAAGAATGAATTTCTGATTGACCACAACCTGTTAGAATGTGTTTACGAAAAAGGAGCTTACATAAACCCATGTACCACGTACTAACACGTAAAAATAAAAATAAACTTCCAACTAAATTTTGCATACAAATATGTAAAAAAATAGGTCGATTTATGTAACGATAACATAAATTGCTATATGAATACAAATTCAAAAAACATAAAATTTCACCAATGGAATTGTTTTAGTTGAAACATAACACCATGTAAAACCCGATGTACCACAGAATATCACAACTCATATTTGCAACACAACTCATAACCCATAAATTACACAATGTATCAGAATGTGAGAATAAATGTTACATCTATCGTCAACAACTGCAATCCATAAGTTACACAACTCATAACCCACAGAACATGTAAAACTCGATGTACCACAGAATATCACAACTCATATTTGCAACACAACTCATAACCCATAAGTTACACAATGTATCACAATGTGAGAATAAATGTTACATCTATTGTCTAACAACTGCAATCCATAAGTTACACAACTCATAACCCACAGAAATTGAAGAACTTGCATGTAGTTTCAACATTCACATTGTTGGAATAAGGTAGATAGCATCCATCGTTGTCTACGTCAAACGATACACTATCGTCTAACAACTGCAATCTATCCCTTTGTTCCTGGTTCACATACACATCTCTCTGTTCTTGATTGACTAATACTTCCTGTGGTTTGTAAGGTGAAAGTCCAGTATCAAAATCCTCAGTGTTTTGAAATACAGTTACATCCGTGTGATTGTATTCCAATTCATTGGGACTAACGGATGAAGATCGATCGGAATCTATAGAATTTTCGTTATCCATTGAATGAAATATAACGAGATGGATAAAGAATAACTAGAATTGCAAGCTACTGTTAAAAAAACACAATGGCAACCATGGAAGGGATGAAACGATATGAATAAATAAGAAATAGAATTGAAATCTACTGTTAAAAAAACTCAACCTCAACAATGGAAGGGATAATAAGAAATCAACGATGGAAGAGATGAATCAATAAGAAATCGTATTGCATATCTAATCATTAGTTGGTTGAGATAATTAAGGATAGAAAATATTTGATTTATCCTTGATTGAAATTTGTCTGTTACAATTTTGATTTTAATATTAAGTAATTTAGTAAATGACTACAATATCCTTCATTATTTATAAAATAAAAATAAAAAAAAAGATGGATGGATGAGATTGGATCTCACAGTTACCACAATCTAATAGGGTCTCATTTGATTAGACCCCTATATATATATATATATATATATATATATATATATATATATATATAATATTTTGGGCTATAAATTTGTCTAAATAGTCTAGTTGTTTTTTATTGTTGTATTTTATATATATATATAATTTTCTAAAAATAAAATATTAGCGGCGGGTGGGTGGGTTGAAAAAAGCGTAACCCAATTTCAACCCTCTTAATTTGCAGGTTGGCGGTTTGGCGGGTGGGCGGGTTGGTAATATATAAAATGAGACACAGAGGTGCACAGAAGCCATCGACAAGAGTTTCAGATATGGGTTTCATGAAGATGAAGTCTCTCCTAGATCTGGATTTCATGAAGAATTATGGTTTCATGAAGATGGAGTATCTCCTATATGCAAGGTTCAAAATAGTGTGAGGCGTGGCGTGGCGGCGAGGTCAAGCCTTAAGCCTTACATGCCATGGCGAGGACGCGACGTTTTTCAAGGCGTGACATAAGACGTTTTATGGGCCATTTCGTAACAGCGGAGACGCGTCTTACGCCATATCGCGCCATGGCGCACGCCATCGCACGCCTTTTTGAACACTGCCTATATGTGGGTTCCATTATCTCGGTGGTTTCATGAAGATAAAGACCCAAAAAAATAAATTAAATAATATATTTAAATATATATATGTGTGTGTGTGTGTGTGTGTTAAAATCCCTAAAATACCTTCTAAAGATTAAATGTAAAAAAAGAAAATAAAAAAGAAATTATGTGATTGGTGGATTTTGGTTTGTAAAGTTTGTTAGAATGACTTGGTTTGTAAATGAAGTTGACCCTATATATATATATATATATATATATATATATATATATATATATATATAGGGGTTAAATCAAGTGAGAACCACAAAAAAGTCAAGAACTATAAGAATCAATCTCAACCACAATCAAGATTAATCAATGGTGAGAGTTGTGAGGTAACATTTTGCATATATGAGGTCATTTACATACAAACATAACTCTTAAAAGAGCATAAAAGTAAATCTCTTCACTTTTTTTTTTATCTCTTATTGAAATTATCTAATTGAAATTAAACACCACCTTCTTTTTAAATCAAAATTATATTAATTACAATAAAAATTGTAATAAAAAATTATATAAAAAACGAACATTTTATTTACTTTAATTTGACACGAGTATCATTATAATTTTTTTACATTTTCTTTAATAATTGCAATTTTTACATGAAACAATAAAAATGATTTAACTCGTATGTTGTGAAACAACATTTTAGTATTTCACATCACATTTAACGTCATTTTGGTTTATTTTCACATTGTGAACAACAATACATTGTTTCACCAAGTAAAACTACACTACGTTGTTTCATATTAACAACATTGTGTTGTTTCACAATATGAAATAACACTTTAGTACTTCACATCATATTTCACGTCAACTTTTGTTTTGTTTTGTTTTCAAATTGTGAAACAACAATACATTGTTTCACCTTGTGAAACAACAATTTATTGTTTCACTTTAGCGACATTATAGTATTTCACAATATGAAAGAACACTACATTGTTTCACCATGTGAAACAACAATATATTGTTGTACCATATGAAACAACACTACATTGTTTCACATTAACAACATTGTGTTGTTTCACAATAAGAAGCAACGCTTTAGTGTTTCACATCACATTTCACGTTAACTTTTGTTTTCTTTTCATTTGTGAAACAACACTACATTGTTTCATCTTGTGAAAAAAAATATATTGTTTCACTTTAGCGATATTATATTATTTCACAATATCAAATAACACTACATTGTTTCATCATGTGAAACAACGGTACATTGTTTCACATTAGCAATATTGTGTTGTTTCACAACATGAAACAACACTTTAGTGTTTCACATCATATTTCACGTCAACTTTTATTTTCAAAATTGTGAAACAACACTACATTGTTTCACCTTGTGAAACAACATTTTATTGTTTCACTTTAGCGACATTATCTTGTTTTGCAATATGAAAGAACACTTTAGTGTTTCACTTTCACATCGCATTTTACATCAACTATGTTTTGTTTTCACAATCTCAAACAACACTAAATTGTGTTAATTAAAACTTTGGTGTTTCCAGAATTCAAATGTGATGTTTTAATTACAATATCTTTATATTTACTATATTTTATTTTCCTATATGATGTTTTTATTATATAAATAGTCAAAAATATTTTATAAAGATGTATGTTTTTCTATACATTACCATTAGATTATGTATATGTGAGAAAGTAAGCAGGTAAAAAATTAAATTAATAATACAATGAACTAATCAGATATAAAATATTATTATCAATTAATGAAAATTAAAATATCTTATTATTAAATATAAATTACATCGTATAAGATTGAATAAAAATAAAATAATAATTGAATCTAAATTTTGATATCTATAAAAAGGGAAATGTAAAATAATCAAGAAAATGAAAAATTACCATCATGTCTTTCCTTGATTATATATGAAACATTAATTAAGGTTGTTAGATTGAAGGGATTAGATGGTTGAGATTTGTTCTTAAAATTCTCAACATTTTTGTGGTTCTCATTTGATTACCATCCTATATATATATATATATATATATATATATATATATATATAGAGAGAGAGAGAGAGAGAGAGAGAGAGAGAGGTGGGTTCATACGAGAACATTATCTATTTAAAAAAACAAGAAAAATGTCAAGTATGTACAAAATCATATGTGATTCACTTACAAAATCACATGTGATTTCCCGTGACTTTGCACGAAACTTGAAGTCGCGGGAAAAGTCGCTCGTGTTCCTTTTTCCGGATTAATGCCGAATCACATGTGATTTTGTATATGATTTGATTTTTTTTGTTTTATTAAATAGTTAGCGTTCTCGTTTGAACCTTCCTCATATATATATATATGCATATATATATATATATATATATATATATGATGAAGGTTCAAACGAGAACGATAACTATTTGAGAAAACAAGAAAAAAAAACATATCATGTACAAAAGCATATGTGATTTTACATTAAACGGAAGAAAATGGACGCAAGCGACTTTGGCCACGACTTAAGTCGCGGGGAAAGTCACGTGAATCATATATGATTTTGTACGTGAATAATATATCATTTTGTATTGATTCAGTCGTTCTCGTGTTTTCTTAAATAGATGTTGTTCTCGTATAAACCCTAGCATCACTTCTCTACTTATCATACATCAAAGTGGTAAATGTATGAGGAGTAGATAAAATGATCATAACCCTTTATCTGGTCAACATTTGCGGCTTTGACTGTGAACACCGGATAATTCCTCACATGGCCTGCAGAAGATAGATGGGTAATTTCATAAGTTTTACAAATAGATGACAAACAAGTTCATATGTGAACCCGTGTGATTCACATATGAACTATATGTTCATACGTGAACCCGTTTTGATTAGTTCACATGTGAATCCGTTTGATTCACATAGGAATTATATGTTCATATGTGAACCGTTGATTAGTTCACATGTTAACTATTTAACTGATTCACATATGTAACACCCTAAAAATAGGGATAACAAAAATCCGAAAAACGGACATGCGGTATTTAAAATTGCCAAAGCAAGAGCCTCCCAAAAATGGGGAAAATACACAAACCTGTTTAAATACAATCGTAATTAAACGGATAATAAATAACAACCAACTAATCTAATTTCTATAACCAGAAAAGAGATTACAATCAAGGGTGTCATTTATAGACCCAAAGGATTCTCTACCAATAGTAAATCCAAAAGCGATATTCCCAAATCTCTCACCCAAGCACTACACCAGCTTAGGACCGATGCCGCTAAAACCTGAGATACACATCGACACCAAGCAAGTGTTAGGCCAAAAAGCCTAGTGAGTTGAACAATAATAAGCATGCATGAACAGTTACAATTCTTATCAACAGTTAACCAGAGTTCAACAATGTGGAGTCAATAGGGGAGACCCATAGCACCAATCAAGTCCCACCCAAGAGTAGATATACCTTGATGCCCTTAACAAGGAACACCCCAAAGGCCCGGCCCATCCGAAGACTATCGCTCAGAAAATTCCCCGAGTGGCGGAGGTCTAGGCACATACCATCACAGTGGCGCCCAAGACTATATCCTCCTAGTGTACTGACTTGGTTCGTCTACATAACCTTTATAAGGGGTCCTTTAGATATATTTCAATCCACATAATTCAATACCAACTATAGGTATAATATTACCACCTTATCCTTGTGATTGTCTAACAAAAGACCCAATGTAAATCATGCTCATAATGCATATAAACATATCACCAAAATGGTATCCCAACTAGAATCATCATAATGCTCATATATGTATGCATTTAACATATCAAGGTACCCACATTTTGTATCTATGAGACAAATCTCAAATAATGATACATATAACAATAATCATGGAAAATCACCCATATATATACATCTTCCAACTATTTTCATAAAGAAATCCCAAATAATTACACAAAATAGAATAATTCATGGGATGATACTTATAAAGCATATTTCTCACATAATCTCATGAAAATACCATCAAATACTTGAACTCGTAAGGATGAACATTTTGAGCAATTATGTGATAATAACAACAAATAAGCAAATATGATGTGTATCCAGTTTTAACGAAAGTTTAGTAAACTCACCTTGCTAGATTTAGACTAAATCTAGATTTTACCCACTTAGAACTTTCCTTGAAGATCTTGATTCTTCAAATCAAATCTTCCAAAACCTAGATCCACAAGGTTCCAACCATAAATATACATAATCTACCATAAACAATCATTTCCCAAACCATATACATGGATACCTCAACTAATACCGAAACCCTAACTTCCATAACCGAAGAGAATAGAAGATTACCTTAACCCAAGCTTGAATTCACCAACCAAAACACTTCTAGTTCACCAAAATGATCACAAACCTTCAATCTATGAAAGGGAGAACAAGGGGTGGATGAAACCCTAGAATATTTTGGGGAAGAAGATGAATAGGGAGAGATGAGAAGCTTACCACCACCAAATACTCTAGTATACTTCAATAGACTTCCAATATCTTGCCATAACCTTGAAAATCTCTCAAAAACGAAACCGTAGCAACTTGAATCGCCCAAATCGGAGCTACGATGAGAAAGTTATGACCAAATGAAGAAAAACCCGATTTATGCACTGCAAGTCCGTCGCGATAGTGACTCGCGACAGTGCCCTGTCACAATCGCGAGGCAGGGTCGCGCGAAATGTACCGAAAGTCCTAAACACTGATTCGGCCGTAACTTCTTCGTTATAGCTCCGTTTTCGCTCCGGAAAGAACCGTTGGACTCGTAATTGAATCCTTCATCCATCTAAACTATAAAATCAAGGATTCAAACCCAAAATAAAATATCTTATTTTTCCTTAATATATCGCTTTCGGTATTAACTTGAAATGATACCGTTCGAAAATTGGGGTGTTACAATCCTCCCAACCTTAAAAGAGATTTCGTCCTCGAAATATGGTACCAACCGAGAACCCAACATAACATTTGGCAAGATCGATTGATTTCCCATAAAAATGCCTCCACGAAACCTTACCTCGTATACGAACACAATTACATCCCGGTCGAGGTTGTTACTGCACTTCTCGTAAAGAGTCATCACAATTCAATCCCAAGGTTCGACATAACTCACCGATGACGGAATGGACATCAAGTCCTCGCTTGATCATTTTCTTAACCATTAATACCCGGTCGCCTCCCAACCTTATGTTGCTCATATTACATCAAGGGTAAGTTACGACCTTCTACAGTCATTACCACCAAGAATACCTCAAAGTAAACCTTTCCCTTAGATACCTCTAAATACGACGCATCAAAGTCTCTTCAATAATCGATTTGTACTTAAAGTCTACCTCAACATTCTCACCAAATGTCTCCAATAAACATTACCACTACTCTCCCACCATGCACTCAAGTATCAATTTCCAAATCAGCGAAAGTCCTGACAATTATCAAAATAACAATGATTGATTTCTTAATGATCAACATCTAATTTCCTTAAGTTTACCGCTCGTTCTGCAGACGCACCAGATCTAACGGAAATACTTTGAATCACACCAACAGTTATTGTCCTCAACATAGAGTGTCGACACCTATCCTCGGAATGACCATCATGTAAACGTGGGTATACTACGAAATATTTCATTCCCGATTAGCAATGTCAATTCAAAGTTGACACCAACTCTTGGAAGTAGTCACCCAAATCCAACATCCTTACCAGTCAACCATAACGTCATCATTATTCACGAATACCCAACAATATAGTACACCACCGACACATATCATGCCGTCATACCAAAATCCCACAATTCCAAAACCGACCATATTCAAACAACCGAACACGATTTTAATCCGTAGGTTTAACGAAGCATAAAGATCGTTACTTAACTAACTGGGAGAAACACATGTCTAACGCCTCAAACTCCGAAGACTCTTTTAGTCCTTAATATCGACTTCTAACACGAGGGGGCTTACACCTATAGCCCAATGAATTCAAGGTTTTTCATACTACCATGCCAATTTGAAATTTATAAAACTCTCAAATACATAAGTTTTATAACAATTAAACGTGCGGTGAAAATACACTATCGTGCATTCGATAGGTTTCAAAATTGATCACCCATGCCACACAGGTAAAACCATTTTCAAAATTCATTTGATCAGTACTTATGCTAATAAAACGATAACGAAAGATGCGTAACAAAATTTTCAAACGGACTACCAGGTCCTAGTATGCATCAATTTATGCTATGCATATGAAAGTAACTTTCCGTCCTATAACATGTGCAATAAAAGTTTGTACAACTCCCAAAACTGTAACAAAGACAACATGCAAACCGGAAATTCATTTCATGCATTTCGGAAAACCCCTATCAGTAAAATCAATAATTGAGATATGTTCTGGGCAAAAGTTCCATCCGAAATAACATAAATCTTTTATACGATTACTCACACCAATAATATAATTTATATAAAGAACGAGAAATAGTTTCATGTACTAAAACAGTGTATAACAAGACTTTCATACAAAACTACAGAAGGGAAATTCACAAAATCGAACCCCAAAATTTCTGCAAATGAACCATGAAATGTCATTAAATAAAACTTCCTATAGTGACTCGCATACATCGGTTTATTTCCCAAAATTTAGTAAAGACATATGCACGTGATTTGAGCAATTGTAAGAGTAATTTAGTTTAATTCCAAACTGTATAAATAAAATGTTTGCGAAATCCAAGACCACATGCTCATAATATCGAACTCTTAAAGTTTTCTCTCTTTTAGTCACAATGCGGCATGAAATAAGATTTCACAACAAAACTTGAATGCCACCATTTATTTCACAAAGCTAGTAGATTGATATGCGTATGCACCCGGTTAAAACATGAAATAATTTGTGTCATTTTCGAGTTCAAAGCCAAATATAAACATGCTCCCATCGTTCTAAAACATTGGCTAAAATACCATGACGAAAATTTCCAATAAAATATGCATACATGATATGTGCAACTGAACTGTTCCCACTAAACTCAAAGGGAAACAATACCACTGTTTTTAAACCGGACCAATTTCTTCAAGACTCCATTTAGTTAAAACCGAGCCAACGACCCAACAGTTTACGTAAATACCCAATGAAAGTCGATATAAATATTGAAACACATTTGACTAGCTATTATGCAAACATGACCAAAAGTATAATCAACTAAAATCTCATCGCTGGTTGAGACAAACCATTTTTCAAATGAACTCATACTCTTATGTTTTCAAAATGCCTTATAACACAATAATATGCATTTCTGAAAAGGTTCATAAAATTAAATACACCAAATGACCCTTACGTCAAATGAACTCCAATTATATATGTAAAATCATCAAAGAAACATCTCAACATGATTTATTTACTAGAATACCCAAAGATTCCGAAATGGATGTCTCGATATGTTCATAAAACTAAACATTTCCAAAATAACCAAAACTTCTCATTGATTGAAACAAAATGTTTTCCAAATGAACTCTTTCTCTTCACGTTGCCAAAATGACTCATAGTTCAATGATATGCATTTTCCAACGGTTTATAAATTTTATATGAATCAAATGGACAATTAAATATCCAAATTATAGCGGCCGACAACGGGGAATACCCGTATCCGTTGAGAGTGGAAGAGCACGAAGTATGCCACTCCTACAACGTTCATCGTATGACACCTAGCGATATAAAAGTCCAAGTGTCCCTACGAATCCTTGACAAGTTTCACCCAAGAGACGAGATACCTTGATGCCACAAAGGACACCCGAAAGGCCCGGCACGTCCGGGGACTACAACTGAGGAAATTCCCCTACGGCGGAGATCTAGGCACCCACCCACACGGTGTCGCCCTAGACTACCTCCTCCTAGTGCCTACTTGTCAAGTTTGGTCATAAAACATGAGTCCCGGGGTCCAACCCCGTACCACCCAATTGACCATCAATTAAGACTGACTCATGTGCCTATGGATCCAATGCAACACAGTCTAAAAATATGCGACTACACGTGAATGACAAAAGCACTCGAGCCTGTAATGATTATAAATATGCAATTAAATGCATTAAGATGTACATCATAAATTGGATTCTAAATCAAGCCATTAAAACCGGACAAATGTCCTCAATACTCTTTAAGTCGACACCGAGAGCTAAAATGCTCAAAATCCATTTGACCACAATTATCGGTCCCCCAAATAATGAAATGTCTTTAAACAACGTTTACGAAGACAGAAACTTCAAAGACGAGATTAACCCCAAAACTCAATACATAATGGGACCAAAGAATTTCAAAAGGGTTTATGAATGCAAATACGCCAAAATGCATGTAACATGTAATAGACTTTATTTGTACCAAAAATTACCAAGATGCATAAGTCATGAAATGGACTCTATTTGTACAAAATCCCAAAATGTTATAATCATGCTATTACTTATCAAGATGTCCAAATTCCAAATATGAGTATTTTATGGAACTAAAATAAGCCAAGCATATCAAATATGAAAACTCATTAAAATACTCACACTTTGACAAATACCAAGTAAAATACATTTTTACTTCAAAATATTCAGAACTTATCAGTAGTTAACCATCTCATGTAAAATACTTTAAAATAACCATTTTGGCATGTACACCGTTTTAACAAATCAACTTGAACTCACGCTCCTCGACTTCTATAGTTACACTATCGTCAACCAGATGTTCAACGTCTTTAGGCAAAGATCACAAACTTCATCGGTCCACCTCACAAATTCCCCTCGAATACATCAATTCAAAAAGTCTATGGTTCTAATCCAACCAAATAATACGATTCGAAACTGTTCAGTTAATGCGATCACCATACTTACTGTTACTCTAAGTAACGAATAATAAAATCATCATTTTTTCTAATAGTTACTCATTCAGAAACTTTCTTACTACTCCAACGGTCGACACACCAAGGCAGTTCGTACAAGCACGATGATGAATAAGAAGGAGATTAACATAATTGAACACGAAGGAAACGTACTACTACGTCTACCAAATATCATAACGTTAGAAAACCAAGCACAAGAGAACGTACTACTACCTTACCAATTGTCACAGTAACGGCATTTCAAGTACCATCACGTATAAATATCCTCATAATAACATTAGCTATGTGAGATTATGAACATATAATACATAAAGGTTCTCGTTACCATCGCCACAACGCTTGATAACCATAGTTTTCGTCGACTCTAAGACTAACCCATCTTAGAAATTCTACCCATCTCACTATCATTGCTTAACATACTCAGTCTAAGTCTAGACATCTTACGTTCATGCCTAGTTCACTTAAACTAGAGCTCTGATACCAACTTGTAACACCCTAAAAATAGGGATAACAAAAATCCGAAAAACGGACATGCGGTATTTAAAATTGCCAAAGCAAGAGCCTCCCAAAAATGGGGAAAATACACAAACCTGTTTAAATACAATCGTAATTAAACGGATAATAAATAACAACCAACTAATCTAATTTCTATAACCAGAAAAGAGATTACAATCAAGGGTGTCATTTATAGACCCAAAGGATTCTCTACCAATAGTAAGTCCAAAAGCAATATTCCTAAATCTCTCACCCAAGCACTACGCCAGCTTAGGACCGATGCCGCTAAAACCTGAGATACACATCGACACCAAGCAAGTGTTAGGCCAAAAAGCCTAGTGAGTTGAACAATAATAAGCATGCATGAACAGTTACAATTCTTATCAACAGTTAACCAGAGTTCAACAATGTGGAGTCAATAGGGGAGACCCATAGCACCAATCAAGTCCCACCCAAGAGTCGATATACCTTGATGCCCTTAACAAGGAACACCCCAAAGGCCCGGCCCATCCGAAGACTATCGCTCAGAAAATTCCCCGAGTGGCGGAGGTCTAGGCACATACCATCACAGTGGCGCCCAAGACTATATCCTTCTAGTGTACTGACTTGGTTCGTCCACATAACCTTTATAAGGGGTCCTTTAGATATATTTCAATCCACATAATTCAATACCAACTATAGGTATAATATTACCACCTTATCCTTGTGATTGTCTAACAAAAGACCCAATGTAAATCATGCTCATAATGCATATAAACATATCACCAAAATGGTGTCCCAACTAGAATCATCATAATGCCCATATATGTATGCATTTAACATATCAAGGTACCCACATTTTGTATCTATGAGACAAATCCCAAATAATGATACATATAACAATAATCATGGCAAATCACCCATATATATACATCTTCCAACTATTTTCATAAAGAAATCCCAAATAATTACACAAAATAGAATAATTCATGGGATGATACTTATAAAGCATATTTCTCACATAATCTCATGAAAATACCATCAAATACTTGAACCCGTAAGGATGAACATTTTGAGCAATTATGTGATAATAACAACAAATAAGCAAATATGATGTGTATCCAGTTTTAACAAAAGTTTAGTAAACTCACCTTGCTAGATTTAGACTAAATCTAGATTTTACCCACTTAGAACTTTCCTTGAAGATCTTGATTCTTCAAATCAAATCTTCCAAAACCTAGATCCACAAGGTTCCAACCATAAATATACATATTCTACCATAAACAATCATTTCCCAAACCATATACATGGATACCTCAACTAATACCGAAACCCTAACTTCCATAACCGAAGAGAATACAAGATTACCTTAACCCAAGCTTGAATTCACCAACCAAAACACTTCTAGTTCACCAAAATGATCACAAACCTTCAATCTATGAAAGGGAGAACAAGGGGTGGATGAAACCCTAGAATATTTTGGGGAAGAAGATGAATAGGGAGAGATGAGAAGCTTACCACCACCAAATACTCTAGTATACTTCAATAGACTTCCAATATCTTGACATAACCTTGAAAATCTCTCAAAAACGAAACCGTAGCAACTTGAATCGCCCAAATCGGAGCTACGATGAGAAAGTTATGACCAAATGAAGAAAAACCCGATTTATGCACTGCAAGTCCGTCGCGATAGTGACTCGCGACAGTGCCCTGTCACAATCGCGAGGCAGGGTCGCGCGAAATGTACCGAAAGTCCTAAACACTGATTCGGCCTTAACTTCTTCGTTATAGCTCCGTTTTCGCTCCGGAAAGAACCGTTGGACTCGTAATTGAATCCTTCATCCATCTAAACTATAAAATCAAGGATTCAAACCCAAAATAAAATATCTTATTTTTCCTTAATATATCGCTTTCGGTATTAACTTGAAATGATACCCTTCGAAAATTGGGGTGTTACAACATATGAACCTACAGAGTTCATATGTGAATCGGTTAAATAGTTCATATGTGAATCACAAGGGTTCATATGTGAATCTGTTAATTAGTTGATATGTGAATCAGTTAATTAGTTTATATGTAAATCACAAAGGTTCATATGTGAATCAGTTAAAATAGTTCATATATGAATTACATGGGTTCACATATGAACATATAGTTTATATGTGAATCATATGGGTTCACATATGAACTCGTTTACCGCCTATTTATAAAAGTTACGAAAATACCCCTCTATTTTTGCCATTGCCGCAAATTTTGACCAGTCAAAACCGTAATTTTTGACCAGTCAAATCCGATCTTGACCGTGTAAAGGGTTAGGATTACTTCTTTACTTCTCATATATTTAGCAGTTCTTATTTGAACTTATGGCTATATATATACACATATATATACATATATATATATACATACATATATATAGCCATAAGTTCATATAAGAAGTGCTAAATGTATGAGAAGTCGAGAAGTGATCCTAGACCTTCATCTAGTCAACATTTGCGGTTTTGGTTGTGAAACACCGGATAATTCATCGAATGGTGTGCAGAAGATAGAGGGTAGTTTCCTAAATTTTACGAATAGGCGTCAAACAAGTTCATATGTGAACCCATGTGATTCACATATGAACTATATGTTCATATGTGAACCCGTTGATTAGTTCACATGTGAACTATTTAACTGATTGACATATGAACCTACGGGTTCATATGTGAATCAGTTAATTAGCTCATATGAAAATCAATTAATTAGTTCATATGTGAATCACAAGGGTTCATATGTGAATCTGTTAATTAGTTCATATGTGAATCAATTAAAATAGTTCGTACGTGGGTTCACATATGAACTCATTTACCTTCCATTTATAAAAGTTACGAAACTACCCTTATATTATTGGCATAGCCATAAATTTTGACCAGTCAAAGCCGCAATTTTTGACCATATGAAGGGCTAGGATTACTTCTCTACTTCTTATATATTTAGCAATCCTCATTTGAACCATATGACTATATATATATATTCTGCTTCTTATAAGATACAAACATACTAAAAAACAAAATTATTAACAACAATAAACAAACTTTGCCATGATTAGTCCTCCTAAGTGTCACACCCCGATTTATGATCAAGCGTGTCGAGACGTAAATCTTAATAACATATGCCTTGAATAAAAATATGAACTTAAAAACTTCAAACATATATAATATGTTGAACATAATTCATTACATAATTGCGGAAGAGAAAAATATATTAACATAATCAACGCTAATTAAAATATCTAAACTAGCATGATCCAAAACATAGCTCCAACTTTCTTCATTCAGATCGTCTAATAAAAATTGACACCTGAGATATATACATGTATAGTATAAGTTAAAATCTAAGTGAATACAATATGGTTTCATGATAACATGCACACATAAAAGTATTTTAGAGTGTTTTAATTATTATCTTGTAAGTGAGACCTCGACTCGTCATTTTTCTTTGCGTATGTGGAGTATTATATGGACAAGGACTTCAAGACCTTCGAATTGCAAGTCCTCCTTTCATGTCCAACCTACCGAATCATACTAGTTGCATACCATTATTTGCAATGCTCACTCATTAATGCAAATATCATCATGCACAGATAGTAGTGTTTTAGCACGTTTTAATTATTATCTTGCTAGTGTTGCCTCGACCCATCACTTTTCTTTGTGTATGTGGCGTATTCTATGGACGAGGACTACAAGACCTTGGAATTGCAAGCCCTCCTTTCATGTCCAACCCATCCTTTACGGTGGACGAACCTTGGCGAATCATACTAGTTGCATACCATTTATTTGCAATACTCACTCTTTAATGTAAATCTCACCATGGCATGCTGTCATTTACATTTCTTGCAACTCACTTTCCGTTATGAGTAGCTAATTCCCATAGCTTGGGTGTGAGACGATAAGAGAGGTTGAAAACCAAATAATCGTGGACATTGTTTTTCCGTAATAATGTTCCACTATGTTATTTTAAGTTTTATAAAATCTAAGACACTTCTTGACGAATTGATCACTTCTTAAAGTGTTAAAGTGCCATGAACTTAGGAATAAGCAATGTGAATTGTAACACCCCAAAAATTGGAAATGTGGTATACGAATTGCCAAAGCGTGAGCCTCCCAAAAATGGGAAAAGTAATAAAACCTGTTTAATTATAATGTTGTAATATAACGGAAGATAAACAACAACCTACTAATCAAATTTCAAATAAGAAACAAGATTACAAAAGAGCGTCATCTCTAAACCATAGCCCGACTTCACCAAAAATACCGCAAAAATACTCTCCAAGTTCACATAGCCCGAACTAGGCCTTCATAGAGGCAGCGTCACTAGAACCTAAGATACACACCGACACCAAGCAAGTCTTAGGCCAAAAATCCTAGTGAGTTGAACATATAAAATAAACAAATGACAAGATACCAATAATATTCTTCCCACGAGTACTTCAATTAATGTTGGAGACCCATAACACCAATCGAGTTCCACCCAAATAGACGAGATACCTTAGTGTCAACTAAAATGAGTGACACCACAAGGCCCGACACACCCAGGGGTTACAACGAAGGCATTGCCCCGAATGGCGGAGGTCTAGGCACATACCATCATGGAGGCGCCCAAGACTATGTCCTCCTAGTGTCTACTCAACTTGGTTCATCCAACAATTCCACCTTGACCATAAGTCCCAATAACTCATAAAAGGTGCACATTAAATCAACACATGTAACCTTGGGTCAACATCAAACGTGTTATAATAGTTTCACCCATATCATTCCAATATATTCACAATGACTTGCTATGCATTCATCTCCATCCATTATGAGCCCAACAATTCTATTAAGCATTTTTACACAAAGTAAGGATAATTTACCAATAACTATGTCAAGTCTCAAAGTGAGGTCATCCATGTACAAATAACATTTACCAACCAGTTTTCCATTCCCAACATATGACATTTCAACATACTCAAATAACACTTATGTATCCCCAATATCATTTAGTCACCACACAAATAAGGGTTTTCACCAAGTAATTAGAAGAGTGATAATAAAGCAAGAAATGGTGTGTATCTAGTTTATACAAAAAGTTTAGAAGAACTCACAATTTAGGGTTTTAGCAAAACCTAGAAAAATGGCCAAAACCCTAGAAGTTGAGTTTGTTGAAGACTTGAGGTTTGGAGGCTTGGATCCTTGCTAGATCTTCTCAATAATTGCTCCCAATCACAACTTGAACCCCAATAAATTCTCCCAACTAACCTTAACTTTGGAGTAAATGAAGAGAGAGTTTTCAGAGGCTTCCAATATGTTTTCTTCACTTAAAAATCGATCCAAATACGAATCTCCCTTTTTGAAAAGAAGCAAACCCGGGTTGCACCTTATTTAAGCACCCAGGCACGTGCGGGCGACAATTCCCAGCGACTTTCCCCAAGGCATTGTCTCTAGGGCACAATCACGGCACCAGATCCCCTCTTGGTACACCACCAAGGCAATGTCGCTGTTGTTGTCGCCCAGTTTGTACTATGCCTGACCAATACCCGGCGACTTTGACATGGCGATCACAGTCGCATAGGTCCCGACAATGATATTTTTGCGATGAATCCTAAAGTTAAACGAGTCAAACAATGTACCCTTTGGTTCCCACTCTATGACTAAATCCTTTTCCGAACCAGTTCAAAAAATAGAGGTATGAAGCATAAAAAGGGAAATCGGGGTCAATTTACTTGAATTTCATGGGGCGTTACAATCCTCCCCACCTTGGGAAAGATTTATTTCCCGAAATCTTGCCATACAAGAACAACTGAGGATAACGTCTCTTAAGGTCGTCTTCGGCTTCCCATGTGATGTTCGCACCACGGGGGTGTTTCCATTGAACTTTGACCATGGTCACATCCTTATGCCGGAGTTTCTTTGTCTTCCTCTCTAAATGGCTTTTGGTTCTTCCACGCAACGATTTCCGTTACGAACACAAATTTTCGTCAGCAGAATGACGCTTTCCTCCTCGGCTAGGCACTTGCGGAGATAACACACATGGAAAGTTGGATGGATTTCGTCCATTTGCGGAGGACGAAATGACCCTGACACCAAGCAAACAAGAAAATCTTACGACGAGACCATACCCTTTACATTATCTTGGTTTAATTAGTTTCAATGGATTATATCAAAATAAAATGAATTTTATTCCAATTTCTATTTTGAAGAACATGATCTCAAAAACTTCATATTATGAAGTGTATTACGTTTTTATGCAATTCAAGGCATATACGATAATTTTGTAAAAAAAAAAAGTATCATAACTTTATAAACAAAAAATCTTTTTTTTAATTATTTTTAATAAACGTCTTTATCTAAAATCTATTGTTGTTAATATCAAATTTGAGCTTTTAAAAATAAATGTTTTCAAAATAAAATATAGAACAAAATATGATGAATTTGGATATAACTTGACCTTGTTTATATAACATTATATTGATTGTTTACTATGTATGTTTCTGACCATATCAATCAATAGTTTTTATTTCATTAATATTGTGACATTGTCTACAAAAGTAGAGATGTAACCCCAACAGAAATTGAAGTCATCTAGTTATCTAATGATAGATTTGATAATTCATTTAAACATTAAATAACTGTTATAATTTTAAATAAAATAAAGTTGATCATCCTTTTTTCACGATATAATTTATGTTTCATACTCACGACCGACAATTGACACTCGCCGACCTAGGTTCCCTTATCAGATAATCCTCCTGATGATACAATGACAACATGCACCAAACCACAACCCCACGTTGTGATTCTTGTATCGTAGACTGATTGCTTCATCTAAAGACAATAATTCTTATAAGCGCATTCATGGGGATCGTTTAAAATATAAAATCAAACTAAAAGGAAAAAACACATATCATTTCAGTGGACCCAATCGATCTTTTTCCAGTTATATATAAGCAAACCAACTTTTATGCATTACTTTTCGTAGGAAAATTCCCTTGTCCGAAATCAATTGTTTTATGACCATTTTGGACTCAAAAACAAAGTCGAGTCCAAACAGAAATTAGAAAAATATTTGTGGGCACGTGTAGTCTTATGCGAAAGTTTCGTTTTGTTAATGAGAAATCGATGTTCAAAATTATTGCAATTGAAGTGAAATGTTTGGGTGTGGAAAACTATCATCCCATATGAATAAAAAAAACAAAACAAATAATTAGTTTATATACGTTTTCATAGTTATAAAAATCAAATCATTACAACTATACTAAAATGGGTTCGAATCACCGAACTTGTATATATGTAAACACTCGTCCCATATATAGGGGGTGTTTGAGATTGCTTATTTGAGGTGCTTTTTAGCTTATTGCGATTTGGTACCAGAGATAAGCATTTTGAGTGTTTGGATGAGGAAAAATTAAAATGGTTTATAGCAGTGTCAAACCGCTGAAAAACACTTTTTGATAAGTCATTTGCTTCTAACTTATCAACTTATTTCAAAAGTGCTTTTGACTTTTTTGGTTCTTTTATATGTATAAGCAACCCCAAAAAACTTATAAATAACAACTTATTAGCTTATTACGTTTTGGTACCACAATAAGCTAATTCAAACACTTTTTAGAAAACTCTGATTTGACACCACATAAGTTGATAAACACTTTTCAAAATAAGTATAAGTTGTTTTAAATAAACAATCCCAAATCACCCCCATAGTGTAGTGTGATCAAGCGTGCCGACTCCGACAATGATAACAATAATAGACCAAATTGAATGAATTTAAGTATGGCAAATATTGTTTGATATATTACTACAGAGAGAGTGTGAGAGTTGAGGAAAATGGGGTGGACCCAGAACACTCATAATAATGGCGGATGGATCTTTCTTCCAAAACACACACACCTTCTTTTCCACTAAACTACAACACTCATTGCAGCACTCTTTTGTAGGTACCCCTCCTAAAAACTCCTTTCCTTTCCTCTGCCGGTGAAATCAAAGGTAAAAACAAAATCTTTAATTCACATTCTTCTTCAATTTTACAAGAATCTTGGAATTAGATTCTCAAATCTTCATGGGGTTTCGATTTCGGTATGGAATTCTTGAAAACCCAATAATGTACCACTATTCTTGCTTGGGTTTCTTCATGTTCTCAACTTTAGGGTTCTCCTTATTTGTTGTATCTTGGTGTTGAAAAGTTGGATCTTTTGAGTACAACTTTGATGCAAACAATGGTTTAAAGTGACAATCCCACAAGCTAAATCTTTCTGGGTTGCCATTTGATTTTTGAATTATTATGATGGTTCGAGTAAATAAGAGGGCAAAAAAGACCCACTGAAAGCATGCTACATTTATGAATCGTATATTTTCGTCAATGGTTATCATCATACTCTCGATATATGAATTAATGAAATTTATGTTAGAGAAATTAATTAGATTTTGGGTCATGAGTAATGCAATGAATTTTACCCACATTGGTGCCTGGATCCCTCATTTCTATAATCAATCTTAATGTTATGAAAATTTATGTTTGAGGCATTCTTCTGATTTTGAATTTTTAGTCTTTAATGTCGTTGTAATTTGTTTCCAGATATATAAAGCTCTTGTTCACTGAACCCATTCATGTCTGAATCAGTGGTCAACTGAAAAGCATATAAATATTTTCTGGTAATTATTCTTATCATCATATCAGTTCCATTTATCTGTTATCGTTTGTTTAATTGTATATAAAAATGGAAACTTTCTTCTTTTAGGGGTCTTTGTGTTTTGTTTGTAGGTGAGTTTCTTCGACCAATAAGCAACGTTTTCGATGAGTGGAAGCGTGTACAGTAGTGACCATTATTCGAATTACGGAGTTCCGAATGAAATTGCTGACAATTTGAAAGAATTCTTTCCAGATGACGATGGTCTTAGTTACGAAGAGGTTCTCTTACAACAGGTAATCTGAAATCAAGATCATTACCTTTCTAGTTCTTGAATTCGGCCATGAGTTAGATTCAACTTATGGTTAACCAAAATCAAGATTAGGAACACCATCTTACCCTTTAATTTGAGATGGGGTTTACCAGTTTACCTAAAAAGGTTAGAGATTGATTGATCCCGTATAATGTGCTTAACGAGGGTCTTCCGTTGACATTTTAGGCAAGCATGTATCAATCATTTCAAGAACGTGATAAGAACAACGGTGTGGCTACCTACAATGAAGGTGAATCCTCGAGGCATGTAGGTGGCATGTCACAGGAAGCCTTAGATGAAGCTTTGGCTAGATCTTTGCAGGAAGTAGGGGAGGGATTTGATGATCTTCTTATATCCGAATACAGTGGGAGTGCAAGTGGTGGGTTAAAACTTTATCCTATTTCTTATTTCGCTCTAAACCGAAATAGAACTTAAATGTACAAGATACTTGTAAACAAGCTACTATTACATGTTGTGCAGGTAACGCAGAAAGTCATATAGCAACTCCTTCGAGGGTATTGATACTTTTATTTTGAGGTTAACATTTCACTCGCCCACTTTTATATGTTCATCGATCTCCGTGTTCAATGGTAGGCCCAGGCTGGAAGCTCGAATCGAAGACAAGACTCCGTTGATCCTGATAATATGCAATATGAGGTACATGTTTCAAATTTTCTTTTGTTTATGAAATGACTTGCGTTAAAACATGAAGTTTTGTGATGTTTGTGTGTGTGTGTGTGAAGGAATTGGTGAACTTAGGTGAAGCCGTTGGTGTTGAAAACAGAGGAATATCAGCAGCCTGCATTTCTCGGTTACCGACTTCCAAGTACAGAACTGGATTGTTCTCAAAGCTTAAGAAAAAGGAAGAAAAGTAAGAACATTTGTTAAAAAATTTTATAATCTCTCTTTTGGGTTTTTTCTATTTAAGTTGTGGGGTCTTAAAGCATGAGACTTTATAGTTTAACTCATTATACATAAAGGGTATATGCCAAAACTTTCGGATTGAACATGATTACTTACAAATATGCATTTTGAATGTGAATCAAGAAATAGATTCTTGAATCAATTTTCGTGATGAGGGGGTTCTGATGACTGTCTTAACATGGTGTGTGTGTGTGTTTTAGATGTGTTATATGTCAAATGGATTACAACTCCGGTGATCGGTTGATCACATTGCCTTGTTCACATCAGTATCATACAACATGCATCACTGAATGGTTGATGCTCAAGAAGGTAATAAATCTTGGCTCTTGTTAAGTGTCAATTTACAAGGATTACCCTTTATATATCTTCAACTTTTGCTTCTGCTGTTGTCATTCATGTTGGTCTCTGATGGAAACTTTTTAAATTTTACCCTCAGGACTGCCCTGTTTGTAAAAAGGAGGTGGTTTGAAGCCTTTAAGAAGTGAAGCAAGGAATTAGCTTTGCATGGAAAGGATACAAGAAAAACTGGTTTATAGATATAAGTATAATATATATATATATATATATATATATATATATATATATATACACACACATACGTGTGTGGATTGTTTATCATCTCCGTTTCTATTTTGAAGATAGTTTTTTTTAATTGCAAAGACCGTTGGTTATTTATGTTGAAAGAAGTATCTTTTTTTTGGCAAATGGAAGATTATTTCCAAATTTTGCGCTTCATTTCAGAATCAGGAACATATAAGAAATTCTACAAAATATGAACCAAATGGAAATTAGTTTCCAACAATATCATAATAAAAAAAGGGAGTTGCCTTAATTTTGTAGTTTGAACAACAAACACCAAATCCAATTAAGACTGATATGGATATTGTAGCAAACTTAAAACAATCCTTCTTAAATTCTTGTACTTGTTGATCTAAAGCTGTGTAAAACTGAAGTTTATATTTGCCATCTCACATTTAGAAAGCATAAGATCTAAAATCCTAAGTCCGAATCAGTTACAGGTGCATAAAGTTATAGTGTCCTGAAAAATGTTACCATATCAATTTGTTGTGTGCCACCGTATATATTTTAAAACTACAATGAGGACACAAGTTTCCTTTGGTAAAGTTGGTTTGCAACGCTTTTCTTCCACCCTAGACTCGAATTCGAGTACTGTTAGTGTCATTTTCTTAGTTTTTAACTTTTAATTTCAGATTTATTATGTTTATAAAAGAACTTACATTAAGAGACTTGAACACAATACCTCACATATGAAAAGGAATAAACTAACCACCAGACAAATAGTCATTTTTTGAAAAATTATCCATAGTGCATCACTTGAAAAGAAGATCTAGATAGTCAAGTAGTGTCATCACTTGAAAAGAAGATCTAGGTCTGTCTCCGGTGGGGGAGCCACAACCAACCTAGTGGGGTCTTAAGACCCGGTCAAACCTAAAAAACATGTTAGATTTAGGGAAGTTGACCCAAATAGTCATTTCCATCTTCCTAGTTGGTCTCCTAGCCATTTCTCTTCCCTTTTTACCCAAGGGTTAGGATACATGCACCCCTCTCTAATTGTTAAATGCACCATACTCTACTAATTTCCTCCTCACACCCATCAACATCAAACCCCTCTTTTTACATTTTCAATGCATGATTTGACCTCATTTTGACCTAAAGAGGGTGCATATAACAACCCCCTTTACCCAAATGTCACTACCTCTGGAAGCAACAGGTCCGCAAATTGCAGAGGGGTGAAAAAAAAGTTTATGAGCAGGTCCATAAGTACAAGGATCAAAATCGTAAATTTTTTAAACATGTCTGCAAGTTGCGGACATAGAAAAAATTACAATTTTGGTCCCTGTACTTGTGGGCATGTTCATAAACTTCTTTCTTATTTTTTTTACTTTTTTATCCCTTCGTAATTTGCGGACCTATCACTTGCGGAGGTGGTGACATTTTGGTAAAAATCAGGAAAGAAATGACTAGGAGACCAACTATGAAGATAAAAATGGGTATTTGGGTCAATTTCCCTTTAGATTTACTTAGAAGTTGTTTTAATCCTCTCCATTTTACTTGAACCCACCCATTTTTTAAGTCGACTCTACCCCCTATCCTGCCTCATCACCAGTCACCCCACCCACCTGGACTTTGGTTATTCTTTTTTGGATTTTTTAAAAATATTAATTATTTGTTAATAATATTACTTATTCTTTTTATGTTTTGATATTTGTTGAGTATTTATAAGCATGTTTATAGCTTTTTAGGTTTTTCAGAGTAAGGTTTGATGCTAGTTGTTTTTGCTCAAACAAATTCACATAGAAGTAAACCATATATAATAATCATATAATTTGCTATTCGATTTAACCAAATTGATAAAGGAATAACCTAAACCGAACCAAATAAGGTATTATTATTCGGTTAACCGAATCATTTAACCCAAAAATCAAATAACCCGAAATCGTTTTAATTTGAAAGGGTTATTGTTTTCGAATCTTTTGGCACTCTTAAGTCTGACCCCAGTCACCTAAATTTCTGGATCCGTCCATGACAGTATGAATAGAATTTTTGATTTTTAACAAAAAATGAGATAAAAGTATAAAAAGACCAAAATACCCTTCATTTAATGGGATCTTTTAACAACTGTTAGAGGGAGGGACCAAATCCGGACGTTTTTGCAAACCACAATGGCTAGTTTGTAATTTCGTTTTACACCGTGGAAAAAGCAACTATTTTAAGATTTTCTAAATAAATCAATAAACCGAATAACCTAAAGTAACAATTTAAGGTTTAACTTTAATAAATACAAATTAAACCTTATATAAGATCTAAAATCTAACACCCGAAAAAATGTAGGTAAGTGATATTAGGAATTTCATTTCATTTTATATATTTTCACTCTTGGATAAGTCTAGTAGTCTAGAGAAACATCATCAAACCTCAACCTTTAGATCGGGCGCTTAAAATCGTCGAAACGGGTGAAAACAGACTCGACCCGAGGTCCGGGCGATTGTGTCACGCGACTGTGACAAGTGTCATAATCGTTGGTCACAATCGCGGTGAGCAAGAGGCCGCGGTACATACCGCGTGATTGTGACAGCGAGAGTGCCATGGGGCATACTCGGGTGTCACTCTCGCCGGTATTGTGCCGAGAGAGGGCGCGTGCCGTGAGAATGCCAATGATAGTGCAAAATGGCAATGTCGCCAACTCGCCGGTCACAATCGCCGTCGAGGGTCTGGGGGTATAAATTGACCCTTAACCGATTTTGAACCCCATTTTCAGTTTAGGTGCAATTTTCAGAAAGATTAGGGCCGATTTTCCATCTCTCCAACCTCTCCCTCATTTATTGCAAGCTATGGTTTGGTATGCTCGTTCATTGAGCATTAAATCCTCTTGGTGGGACATCCATTGTCAAAGTTTATACAAGTATTCAAGCATCAATCTCTCCTTCCCTCTCAAGCTTTTAGGGTTTTCTACTTTTCTAGGTTTTACTCAAAACCTAGATTGTGAGTTTTCTAACCTTGTAAAACTAGATAATGTCTTTGTGTGCTTCATTATTGTAATTTTGTTTATTTTTATGAGAAACCCTTGTTATATTGAAAGATGACCATATATTCTCATCTTAAGAAAAAATGGGAGTTTGAGTAAAAGAGTGTGGTATTTGGTACATTATATGGCATGCATATATTATTTCCCAAATAAATGATGGTATACAACTTTTATAGGAATACTCAATTTTTGACGTTTTGACCTAAACTTGGGTATTTGGGTTGCAATATACTTGTGTGTTTTGGGTTATGGAAATATGTAACTTGTACTATTATGTGTAAAATACCGTCTTGACAAGTATTTCATGATGAGTAACCAATATGATTCTCCAACCCCATTTTGATCTTGAGAACCTTTATGTTATATTGCAAGAGTATGATAGTGGTTGCACCACATACACCCTCTGGATGATATATGTATCTTACTTGGAGTAATTTGGTATAGGAATGTCTTGCAATTTGGATGAATCGCAAGTAGGCACTAGGAGAATACAATCTTGGGCGCCACCTTGGAGGTATGTGTCTAGATCCTCGCCATTTGGGGTAATGCCTTAGAGGTTGTCCCCAATGTGTCGGGCCTTTGGGGTGTTGCCCGATAGGGTGAACATCAACGTGTATCGACTCTTGAGGTGAAACTTGCTTGGTGTTTTGGGTCACCCCCATTGATTCCTTATTTGGTCTATTATTGCATATCGTTTATCTCTCATCCTATTTGTGGTTTATATCTTGTTCAAACTCACTAGGCATTTTGGCCTAACTTGTTGGTGTCGACATGTATCTCAGGTTATAGCGGCGTGGTCGCCAAGAAAAACTTGGCGGACACTAGGGGAACAATTTTTGGGATGTCGTTCTTGAAGAACTTTATTTTGAGCAATAGATGACAACCATTTGTAATCATTTTTTCTTGATAGGAATTAGATTAAGAGGTTGTTATCTCTTATCGTTAAATTACAAACTTGTAATTAAACAAGCGTGTATTGTTTCCCCTTTTGGGAAGGCTCGTGCTTTGACATTATATACCACACTTTTCGTTTTGGGAAGTTTTTTGTTTATCCCAATTTATGGAGTGTTACATAAAATAGGGTCGAATGTTACTAGAACCCAATAACAGTTGCTATTTCAATAAGCTGAAAATGCCATCGAATAGTTAAATCCTTCTCGTGCCTTTGACTATCACTCACTTCACCACGATGTCACTAGTACCAAACCCCAACAAGGACCTGATGCACATGCCAACAAAAAGGGTTAGGCTTAACGCCTAATAAGTTCACGAGTTTTCATCATAATCATATAAGTCGGTAAACTGAAAGAATGCTATTTAAATCACGATTTCTAAAATTAAATGCATTAAATATGAAAACAACCTCTTTCCTAAAACTCACCATTTTCGTGATGAAACCCCCAATACAAAACTTTCCTTCAAATATAACTTCGAAACTCAAAACTTACCCAAAACACCAATAATGATTTAATATTCAAATAGTGAAAATGTGGATAAAACTCTATTATCAAAAATATCCAAAAACATGGATAAGGTTTAATACAAAACCACAAATCATGGATAACAATCCATACTCAAAACGTCTCCGAAAACATGAATAATACTTAATGCCCAAAATAACACATTTCAGTGATGGAGAAGACCCGATTCCATTGAATGCGGAGGGACACAAAGTTAATCCACTTAAAAATGTTTTCGAGTTTCACCTCGAGCAATGGATCCCTGTATACGTCTCCATTAAGCATCACCGCAAGATTCCCAAAATGACGCTAGTCTCTACTCGACCTCCAGATGAGTTTCACCACAAAAGTCACCAGTCTCCGTATCCGACTCCAATGAGCACCACCGCAAGACCTAGTCTTGTATACGACTCAACCGAGTACCACTGCAAACTATTAGATCTGTATACGACCCAATAAGGTACCAACGCAAGCTCACTACCCATGGCTTGAGGACCACTCACTCACTAGACTTAAGTGTGGACATCAAAACTCCACACGTAACAACAAGATAGACTCCTATTCACATGGATCTAATCTAAAACATTACATGTAGGGGTGTTCATCGATTGACATCCAATGGATGTGAGGGGAACCGAACCTATCCAATCATCCATTGGATGTTGGATTTTTCCAACCAAACTGATCCAATTATCCATTGGATGCTCGATTTTTCCATTCCAATGGATGATTGGATCGGTTCGGTTCCATCCATTAGATGTTCTTATTGGATATCAATTGGATCATATTGGATATCCATTGGATATTCTTATCAGATATACATTGGATCGGATTGGATCCATCCGACATCCAATGGATGATCAGATCGGATCAGATCCATCCAATGTATTAATTTAATGCAATTTTCTAACAATGAAACAAATTGATTAATCACTTTTAATTTGTGTTAAAACCAACACAAGTGAGACTAAGAATTCAAAAACCAACAAAAACAAATTTAGATTTAAGCAAATTGCAAAAAAATAATTGGATGATAGTTGGATGGAAAACTGGATGGTAATCGGATGGGTAATTGGATGTTGGTATGTTCGGTTCAATCGGTTTTTATCGGTTCTAGACTGCCATCCAAGAACCGGCCGATCCAAATCGGATGTTGAGATTTTCAATCCGATCGATCCAATTAGAATTGGATATCCAATTATGGTCGGTCGGTTCTAATTGGATCGGTTGACTTTTTTGCACACCCCTAATTACATGACCCAAATTGAATGACTAACGCACTCAAACATGTAATTTCCAACAAATGTGCGGTTAAATGCATCATACGTCCAAAGCTCCTCATTGAGCTAATAAAATCGGTCAAATGTCCCCAAAACTCATATGAGTCAAAAGCTCAACAAAATGCATTTGTTCAATAAATAGGTAAACTCATACTCAAAAGTATGATTAGGCCAAGCATTATCAATATCGGGATAAATCATCCCTAAATATAAATCATACGGTTTATACTTCCAAAATATCTTGTAACACAAAATATGTGTTTTCTAAATGATTAATTAAATCAAATACACCAAAAATGAATTACTGTCAAATAACCTTTATTTATAAAATAACTCGTCAAGAGATACATTCTCAAGGTTTATTTATCAAAATATGGGCATTTCACAAGATTTGTAAATCAAATGTATCAAATATGCAAAACTCGTCAAATAACCACATTTTTTATAAAGAACAAGTAAACACATTCATACCTCAAAATGAACATTTTTTGCATGTACATAGTTTTCATAAATTAACTGAAATCAACTTGCTAGGTTAGTTTAAACCTAGATTCCAAACTCCATCTCTAGCTTCCAAAGATGAAGAGTTTAGATCACCATTTAAACTTCTAATATATGGTGTAAATCTTCTTAGGAACACCTTCTTTACTCCCAAAACGTGTACAAAGAAACCCAAAAGAATAAATGAGGATTGAGGTTAAAAGAACTAAACCCTAGGTTAAGCAATGGTTGGTTATAAGCTTACCTTTCGACTTCTATGGACCCAAAATATTCACGGAAACCTTAATTGCTTTTGTTCCCACCTTGAAAATATTTGAAATACGAATCCATAGCGTTCGAAATCGCCTCAATCAGAGTTGTGGTGAAAAAGATATGAGGAAATGAAGAAAACCTAAGAAAATTGGCATTTAACCCTTTGGACCCCGAGGTCGCATGGCACAATCACATGACATGGTCGCACAAGGTTGTACCGTGGGCTATTTTACCTCCTTGGAAACCTTGACATGCTATAGTGCCATTGGCACAGTCGCCGGGCACTATAGCCTGGCCCGTACCGCAAATTTTTCGACCGTTTTCTCGACTGTTTGTCGTTCGTTTTCCCCGATGTTCCTCGATCGTTCCTTGGTTGTTGTGTTGAATAAATAGTCTGAATGTCAGAAATGACCATTTTACCTCTCAATCTATATTTTGTCTGAAATAAAGAATCGTTTGATAAAATTGTTGTGAATTGTCCAAGTCTAAGATATCATCATATATTGATTTTTTTTGTTGTTTCCCTTTTTTCACAAATGCAAGAACCCGATAGCAAGAAACAAGATTTCATATAAGAGGAGCAACTATTTACAGGAAAAGTAACAAAGGGGGATAAACCAAGGGGAAAATCAAAAGAAAAAAAAATCTCCTATCCCACCATTCTCTCTTTTGACGGTGAATAGATGTAAAAAGTCCAACCCCACCACTACTTGATTTGATTATTATTTAATGGTAAGTAAAGATAGAAAAACTCATCCTCACCGTTGTTTGGTTTATTGATGGTGAATGGATGAAAACACCAAGGGAAAACGAGGAAGTTTGAACATTATATGTATACCTCTCTTTTTGAATCGACTATAATGTAATCAAATTGATTTCATTGATTGAATAAAGGAGATTACATTGACTATAAATACAACAAATAATGGGCCATGGGCCAACACAAACTATGGGTTAGCGATATACAAACGATATACAAATATATTTACTAACACCCCCCTGCAGTTTGAACCTCGGGATGTCGAACGTTCAAACTGGATTTGAATTCGTGGAACAGAGTGGTAGGGCGTCCCTTTGTGAAGATGTCGGCATATTGAGACGTTGAGGGAACGTGAAGGACGCGAACGTGACCGATGGCTACCTTGTCCCGAACAAAGTGGATATCAATCTCAATATGTTTGGTGCGTTGGTGTTGAACCGGATTGGTTGACATGTAAACCGCACTCACATTATCACAGTATACGATGGTGGCTTTTGTGGGAGGTTTACGGAGTTCGCGAAGGAGGTTGCGGATCCAACTTGTTTCGGCGAAGACATTGGCAATGCCACGATACTCGGCTTCGACACTCGAACTCGAGATGACACCTTGACGTTTGGATGACCAGGACACAAGGTTGTCACCTAGAAAGATGCAATATCCGAATGTGGATCTGCGTGTGGTAGGACATCCCCCCTAATCAACATCTGATGAGTTGGAGACGTGTAGCTGAAGACCGTGAGACAAGGTCCCACGAATGTATCGTAGGATGCGCTTCAGAGCATTAAGATGAGGCTCTCGAGGGTCATGCATGTAAAGACAAATCTGTTGAACCGCAAATGAGATATCTGGTCGCGTGAAGGTGAGATACTGAAGTGCCCCAACAAGGATGCGGTATAGAGAGGGGTCGTCAACGAGTGGACCGTGAGCATCTAATTTGTGAGCGGGTTCAGCCGGGGTGCGATCGGGTTTGCAATTTTGCATATTGGCACGATCGAGAATCTGGGCTGCGTATTTCTGTTGAGACAGAAACAAACCAGTAGATGATCGAGAGGCCGATATGCCCAGAAAGTAGTTGAGGTCACCCAGATCTATCATGGCAAACTCATGGCTGAGATAAGAAATAATCTTCTGAAGAAATTCTAGAGAAGATGCTGTGAGAATGACGTCATCCACATATAGAAGAAGGTACGCAGTGTTCTTGGTGGAGTGGTAGATGAATAACGAGGTGTCAGTCCGACTATGCTAAAAACCAAGTCGTAACGCAAACTGAGCGAATCGGTGGTACCATGCCCGAGGGGCCTGTTTGAGACCATAGAGGGATCTCTGAAGATGACAAATGTGATCCGGATATTGAGGATCGCGGAAACCCGGTGGTTGGTGCATATAAACAGTCTCCTGTAGATGACCGTGAAGAAAAGCGTTCTTCACGTCAAGCTGATGAATAGGCCAGTGCCGAGAGACAGCAATACTGAGGACAGTGCGTATGGTGGCCGGTTTAACGACCGGGCTGAACGTCTCGTCGCAGTCTATCCCCTGCTGTTGACTGCGACCATTAGCCACTAGGCGGGCCTTATAGCGAGCGAGAGAACCATCAGCGTGATGTTTATGGCGAAAGAGCCACATGGATCGGACCACATTAACCCCAGGAGGTCGAGGTACAAGTACCCAAGTCTTGTTCGTGATAAGGGCATGATATTCCTCATTCATGGCCTGTCGCCAATGAGGATCCTGTAGTGCCTGTAGGTGCGACAGGGGTAAGGGGGTTATGGAGGTTGTATGAAGGTTAAGACGCTGAGTGGATTTTACTATCCCGCTCTTAGCGCGGGTCGTCATATGATGTGTGGGTTGAGGAGCTGGAGGCGGGACCACTGGTGAGGTAGGAATTGTGGTGGGTGGTGAGGTAGCCGTAGGTGACGGTGGAGATGCGGGAGAGGGCGTGGGTGAGGAGGTTGACGAGGGAGGAGATTGAAGAATGTCTCGCAAGATGGGAGAAGAGTCTGAGAGATCATCGAGGAATGAGTAAGATGGGGGGTCGGTTGGAGTTACTGAGGCAAATGGGAAAGTAGTCTCATCAAATATGACATAACAAGATATGATAATGCGTCGTGTAGAGAGATCAAGGCATCGGAAACCCTGATGTTGAGATGGGTAACCGAGGAAAACACATGGGGTGCTTCGAGCGGCTAATTTGTGAGAATAGGTGAAGTGAGGGTAGCAGAGGCATCCGAAGACACGAAGATGAGAGTAGGAGGGGTGTTTTTGAAATAATCGGTAGTGAGGTGTTTCAAAGTTTATGGATGTAGAGGGAAGAATATTGAGAATGTGAGTGGCCATATGAAGGGCTTCGACCCAATATGTGGGAGGAAGATGAGAGTGAATAAGCAAGTTCGAACGACATTATTAATAGTTCGAAGCATGTGTTCCGATTTCCCATTTTGTTGGGATGTATGTGGACACGAAAAGCGAAATTGGATACCGTTGGAGGCAAAGAAATTATGGAATTCTTTGTTATTGTATCCCCCCCCCCCGGTTATCACATTGAAGAGATTTGATTGTAGAATTAAAGTGAATTTTGACATATTGATAGAATTCATGAAATTTTGCATATACCTCGGATTTTTGTTTAAGAGGAAAAACCCACAAGTATTGTGTAAAATGATCCAAGAAAATAACATAATAACGAAGTCCACTAATACTCGATATGGGTGAAGTCCAAACATCGGAATGTATTATTTCAAAAGCATGAGAAGCATTAGAATTGGAAATAACGAAAGGAAGCTTGGAAAGTTTTCCAAGTTGACAAGAGTTGCAAATAGAATTACATTTATTGCTAGAACAAGAAATAGAATTATTTAAAACTAATGACTTCAAGACTTGATCTCCGGGATGACCGAGCCGTTGATGCCATGTGGATTGAGTGGTGGAGATGAGAACTTGAGGTTGAGATGGGGTGACCGGATAGAGAGGGCCTTCGCTATCACATCGGATTAGATGGCGCCAGGTCTTGTAATCCTTAACAGTAAAACCAAAACTGTCAAACTTAATAGAAGTTTTATTTTGACGAGTAAATTGACGGACGGAAATTAAATTTTTAATAATGGAAGGAGAGATAAGAATATGGTTTAGATGTAGAGGGCGGTGAGGGTTTTTAATGGGAAAGGGTGCGTTTCCGGTCGCGACTACGGGCATATGGGATCCATTTCCAACAAGTATAGAACGAGTATCATATTTATCGAGAACATAATTGAGTATACCTGTGTTTGCGTGCACATGGTCGGTTGCGCCGGTGTCCATAAACCAATCCGTTGTGCCCGGATCGTTGAGAGCCATGGTGTTAAAGAGTTCGGGAAGGGTCGTGGCTTGATCCGGTGTGCTCCAAGTCCACGATGGTGAGGGTTCTGCGGTCGAGAGATTGGTCGAAGGGCTGCGGTATTGGTATTGGGGGCTACCGGTTGACGATGGTGACTGAGACCAAGCTGATGGCGGCGGCGGCGACCGGTTGTTGCGCGACGGTGGAGGGCCGAGGAGTCCGGCAGCATGCGGCTGCCATTGGGCAGAGGAAGGCAGCCTTTGGCGGGGAGGATTTGGGGGTGGGATGTACACCCACCCGTAACGTGGTGATGGAGCGTCGTTGGCCGGTTGTTGGCGACGGCGTCCTTGTGGCTGTCGGCGGTCATTCTGGCGGCCAGTTCCCCGATTCCCATCGGTTTGGTTGACATGTAATATGGTGGGAGAGGAGGAGTGATTGGTGTGAGAGGATGGTGGGGTGGGCCGATGTTGCGCCATTCGTTGTTCTTCCAAAAGAAGCATCGAACGGGTCTCCAAGAAGGTTGGAAGAGGGGAACGGTACCGGATGATGTTTGCCACCGAGTCAAATTTTGAAGAGAGGCCATTGATGGTGTAGATAACGAGGTGTTTATCCAGTATAGCGGAGTCTGGATCGAGATTAGCGAGAAGGTCGGCAAGGGCTTTGATTTTAGTGCAATAAGCGGTGATGGAGAGGTCACCCATGACGATGTTTCGAAGCTCACTATCGATCTGCATGGTTTTGGCGTCCTTGTTGTCTCGGAAGAGGATCTCTAGACTATGCCAAACTTGGAGAGCGGTAGAGTCCTTTTTCAAGACCATTTGGAGAAGAGATTGAGATATGGAGCCATATATCCATAGCTTGACAATGGAGTCCACCTTCTTCCATTCGGCATCGGTGGGTTTTGGAGTAGATTCATCGATATGATCGATGACATCAAAGCCGATACAATGGGTAGAGAAGAGTTCTCTCCATGCATCATAGTTGAGGCGGTCTAGATCGAGGATGAGAGGAACATATGTTTTGATGTTGGTGATGCCAAACACTTTGTTGGGAAGGGGGGTTTGTGGTTCACCCATTAGGAACGATGAAGGAGATGGTTGCCGGAGAAAAGAGAAAAACCGGCCGACCCTAGAGGTTGATGAAAACGAGAGAGATAGAGAGAGAGAGAGAGAGAGAGAGAGAGAGAGAGAAGATTTGAGGGGAATTAGGAAGGATCCTAATTTTGCTCTGATGCCATGTAATCAAATTGATTTCATTGATTGAATAAAGGAGATTACATTGACTATAAATACAACAAATAATGGGCCATGGGCCAACACAGACTATGGGCTAGCGATATACAAATATATTTACTAACATATAATTGTTCCCCCCCCCCCACCCCAATAGTTTGTCTTTACAAACCTTCTTAACAAATCTTGAAAAAACCATAGAAGAAGAACAATCGATGTAGAACCTTAAAACAAAGAGGGGCAGTTGCCGATAAATAGGAAAACTCGGTTGTTGACCAATGGAAACTATAAGAGTTGTACATCGATGGAGAATGAAGATGGAGGAGTTGTTGTTGATGTCATCATCTTTGTTTGGATGAAGAACAAAACTGAAAAAGGGGATTGGGAGAAGTAAAAGAAGGGTAAAAGGGGGAATAAATGAGCTGATAAATGGCTGAGTCTATATGACTCTATTTTTTCGGCTGACCAAATAAGTTGTTCTTTTAGGTATTAAGTCACTTACGAACAACTTCGTATAGTTTACAAAATAAGCTATAAGCCTTATATAGCTCATTCAACACTTTCCGAACAACCCCTTAGTCTTACTAACCAAGTGAATCGACTATTTTCGTGTTGGTCGACTGAAGTAGAAGCATTAAGAAATAATAAAATTATCATTGATCTTTATTGTACCTATTTTCATGAAAAAAACAAAAAAAATCATCAAAGGGCAATAATTTAAGGTAAAAAACACATTTTCCTTTAAAGTTAGACTAACTAGATAAATAAAACTCAGGAGACGTTTGGTTCATGGAATGGAATTTGATGGAATTCGAATCCATCGAAGGAATTGGAATGGGATTTGACCACACGTTTGGTTCAAAGGATCTGGAATGGAATTTGACCACGCGTTTGGCTGGTAGAGATTCAATTCCTTCACTTAATTCATTATGAATTCATTTAATTGTAGAATTCAATGAAATCCTCAAAATTCCATGACTTTCATTCCGTGAACCAAATATGAGCTTAGAATTTGATCAATAAAATTGATCATTTCAATTCTTTTAAATTCCATCCAATTCTAAAAACCAAACAACCCTCAATGTTCCTGATCAAAATAAATCCCAACTTTCATTGGAGACCGTATACGACACTAAACATCCAATTAAAAAGCAATCAAAAAACTTGCCACACCCTAGTCAATCTATTTAAACTAAACTACCAACACAATCTAACAAATAACTAGATATAAACTAAACAAAACACAAAAAGCACTTAAACTAAACAAGAACAATAAAAATAACAAAACAAAACAATAACAATAATATCAATAGTAAATCTACATCTAAAATTAGCACTACAATAAAATTGAGTTTACAGGAAGTCTAAATATTTAAGTATTCTAATAAAGTGCCTTATGACACTTAAGTTTATAGGACCAAAAAGTAAAATGTACTATCTAAAATTGTTAATTTAAGTTTATAGAATGCTTTTGGTTGTCGTAAAGTTTTTTAGGACCTTTATAAAAAAAAAATGTTTTATTAACTATTTTATATGATAAAAATTGAAAAGTGTCGTATAAATACAAGGGTCCTATAAAAAAAGATGAGTTTATAAGACACTTCTCAAAATGATCCTATAAAATAGCTAATAAGACATTTTCTTTTAAAAATGTCATAAAAACTTATTACGACTCCCAAAAGCGTCCTATAAACTTTTTGTAACACTTTTAGATAGGGACACTTTATTTTTTGGTCCTATAAACTTAAGTCCTATAGGGTGCGTTTGGTACACTAGACATGACAATATAGAACAAAACATTAATCATTGTTCCACATTTTGCTAGACTTTTATGTGGAGCCATATGTGGAACAAACAAGAATAAAGTGAAACAGACTTGTTCCAACCCGGCCCTATGGAACAAAGTGGAAAAGACTTATATTTTACTAATATATCTTCAAAATAAAACCTAATTATCTTCTAAAACATCAAATACACCTTCTCTTTACATTATATTCATTTAAATTTTATTTATTGTATTTTATGTTCCTTAAACTTTCTCTTATTGTCTTCAAAATATTTTTTATACGGTTTCTATATTTTGGTTAATTTATGTAATTAATTAAATATTAATAATAATAAAATGTTATAAAAAAGATATAAAAATTTGGAAACTACATAAACTTTATATTTTGGTGTCATTTTAATCGTTTTTACGAAAACTTTTAATGATATATTTTGTTATAAAAATATTTATTTTATTCTAATTTAATAAATTACATAACTTAATCAAAATATATAAAAGATATAAACAACTCATTAGGGGTAAATTGACCATTTTATCTGTTCTATCCCGTCCAGTTATGTCTTACCAAACGTTGGACAATTGTTCAGTCATATTCTATTCTTTCATATCATGTTTTGTTCTGTTATGTCATGTCATGTCATGTTCTGTTTTGTTTTGTCCTATCATGTTTGGATACCAAACACACCCATAAGTTACTCTTTTATGACACTTAAACACATATGTCGTCCTATAAGCCCGATTTTATAGTAGTGTAGCTAAAAATACATAAAAGAAACTTGAGTATACAATTACTAAAGACAATGAGATA
This sequence comes from Arctium minus, assembly GCA_954870635.1. Taxonomy (NCBI): domain Eukaryota; kingdom Viridiplantae; phylum Streptophyta; class Magnoliopsida; order Asterales; family Asteraceae; genus Arctium; species Arctium minus. The sequence goes on from OX941081.1 coordinate 163,550,243, forward strand.
CATAAACCAAGTTAAGGGAGTAAAAAAAAGCAACTAAAAGCAAAGAAATTAATTCCCAACAAGCACTACTAAATCGAATACTTTTAGTCACGAGATTTTCCCTAGGAAATCGTCGGTAAAAGGGTGATTCGTCACAAAACCGTCACAAAAGTTTGTGGGTAAATTGTTGGTAGAAAACTCAAATGAGTGTCAGATTACCTGGCCCTTAATTTATTTATTTCTTTGAAAAACATTGGATTCTACCGAAACCATTGGTATTCTATGGGTGATCTGTCAAAGATCATCGTCGAAAATTTTCCTAGTGTTAAAGGAAAAACGAAACGAAATAACAATAGAATAGAGAGAGGGAATCTGTCAATTCTCATTAATCATAAGCCCTTTAAATAGGGATGGGTTACAAATAGATAACTATGAGATATTTCAATTCTAATATATCTCTGATATATTTATCTCTATCTCTATCGTCATATCCTTTAGACGATGACACACTCCTACAACACGTAGATGATTTTTGTAGGTAAAAATCATTTATTATGTAATGAAGAAATAAAAATGCTTTTTACAAAAATGTAGATAATGATAATATAAATTCGAGTACAAAGTGGAACTGTGGAAGCTTGAATCCAGGAATAAAGCAACAAATTAATCTAAACTAAGAAATCAAAAGAGAACAAAGAACAATTGAGGGTGAAAAATGGGCCTAAATCCAATCTGAAGTTGAAAGCCAGCTTGAAGGCCCTTTTAACGCTCCATTTCAAGCTAGCCCGATTCTAAAAACGAAGGCCACTTTGGAGGCTATTTTTTTTTTTGAAAGGCATAGCGGCATCGAACCAACGAACGACTACCACGAACACACGCATGCACACCTCCCCGGCGGTATCGGGCATCCACGGGCAGCCCACTAATCCGCCGCTGTCCCGGCCCAGCTTACGCTGAACCTAGAGCCCAACCACAGTCTAAGACTGGACTGGGGGGCAGCTCAGTCAACGACTGGACCGGCCCAAGGACTGGGTACTCCTCATGCCCTCAAATTGACTCCCCTTTGATTCAAACCCGGGTAGATTGGGATACCATCCACAACCCCCCCCCCCCCCCCGGATGTTACCGTCTTTGGAGAAACCAACTGAGCTAGACATGATTTGTACTTTGGAGGCTATTTGGGAGGTCACTTTCAATCTCGCATACATGGACCACCTTGAAGGCTACCCTTTGACGTAGATAAATGTTGGCATTTGATGTGTCACATGGATTACTTTATTTCTTTTGTTTTTTTCAACCATGGGTGTCCGTGTCAGCTTGCACAAAACTCGACTAATTCCAGGGGTCCTAAGGAACAGTCAGGAAAATCCCAGCAGGACATCCCTAATGGCCTTGCAGAGCAGTCAGGAAAATCTCCAGTTTAGCTTCCCTTCTTGTCATTTCTTGCCATATATTCTACATCATCTTGAGCACATCCTAACTTGAGCACATCAATAAACTAGAAAATACAATTAAACTCACTAGTTTCGCTTTAAAGAACACACAAAGGTTTGATGAAAATTGAAGGAATTGCCGAATTGATAAGTAAATAAAGAAGTTATCAATTGTATAACTTCAATCTAATAACTTATTGTTTCATTTGAGTGCCTAGCAATTTATTGTAACATACCATTATTGGTCCTATAAACATAAAATATTTTATTAAGTACTATATTTAGACGAACGGACATCCTAATAAACCAATTTTGTTACAATTTGATAGTAGTAACTTACGTTGGGGTATGATGTTGAAAGCTAAGGGTGTTCATTTATCGCAAAAACTGCATAATACGCTTGCATCATACCAATTTTCGTCGGTTAATACTTTCATATTCCAGTTTGCAGGTTTGTATATATTCTTTCAATCCTGTACTTTGCGGTTTGATTTGAGTTTTTGAATTACTCAAGTCAAGGTTCATATCGTACCATATTACATATTAATGTTTAATAATTGATTTATATATATAATATTATAAATTAAAAAATATTTATTTTGACTAATAAAACTATTAAATGTCCAATAAGCTTAATTAGTAACTAATAAATATTAGTCCCAGTATAGCTCAAGTCTGCAAAATTATATAAACACCATTCTATTAGACATTTTTTAATCTTGTAAAATGTTACAACCCTTTATGATTCAAGAAGGTTACAACATAAAAGTAACAACCTTCTTATAAAAATCTTGCGTTCAAGCAAAGAGTCTGAGGTGGTGTTGCTTCTAGAAAGAAAGATGCCAAAATAGCCCTAATAAATAAATAGAGATGACGTGGAAGGAGAGTTTGGTGGGTGGGGTTAATCAGTCACCAAACTGCCACACAAACACCACACCCACCCTTTCATCAATTGACACGTATTCACTCGTTTGACCTTTTTTTCTCAATGAGTCCCATGAAATTAACCACATATGATTGGATTAACCAACTTCCCATAATTCCCCTATCCCAATCGTCTTATTTCCTATATTACCATTTACATTTAGGAGTGATTATCGGTTGAAATTCAATAGATTTAGGTGTATTCGATATGATTCAATTATCTATTAAATGTTAAAAAAAAATTATCTGATCCAACCCAATTAACATTGGAAATCCGATCTAATAAAATCCAATTGATGATTAGATCAGATTGGTTATATCTTTTGGATATTATTATTGGTTATCCATTAAATTAGATTGGTTCCGTCCAATATTTTGATCCAATTTCGAACCATTTGTTTACGATTTTAACCAATTATTCATATATTTTCTTAATTTACTAAAAAATACACCAATGTTGTAAATGGCGTGAGGCGTGATGTGACAGCAAGACGAAACCTCAAGTCTTAGGAGCCACGACGAGGACATGACGTTTTTCAAGGCGTGACTTATAACAAAAAATATGTGATAGTACACAAATTAAATTAGGTTATATGTTAAAAAAACTAGCAAAAAATATATTAAAAACATAAAAAAAAATTCAAATATCATCTTACAAAAACCTTGCATTAGGCCATGGCGTGAGACACAAGCCTTGAGCCACGATGCATCATGGTTGTTGTTGCGACGAGGCTTTTAGAATAGTGAAAAAACTACATATAAATATCAACTAAAAAACAATATCGTAAGATGTTAATAATTATAGATAGTTATTAATTGGAGGGTAGTTGGATGATAATTGGATGGTCAATGGATTGGATCAGTTGGAGTTTGTTGGATTCTGGATGGCCATCCAAGGACAACAATTGAACTCTCTGTGAAGATGCGGGGTACAAGTCACGAGGGATCCAAATTGGATGTTGAAATTTTGGATCCGATCCAATTACAATTGGATGTCCGATTATGATCGGTCGGTTATAACTGAATCGGTCGGTTTAAATTGTATCAGATGACTTTCTGCACACCCCTATTATATACTAAAGGAAAGCATCACTGATATTTTATTTATATATGGTAAAATAACTAGGATCATGATTATTATGATTTTTATAGGGATTACTCACTAATAAACCGATTTCACAATCAACCCATTATCTTTTCCTTTAATGTTTGGATTCAAGCTTTGAATTACATGTGATTAGTTACGTTTAACATATGATCCTCTCTATAAATTTTTGTACATATACTTAATAATATGCGTGTGAGTATATATAAATTACATATTATCACATGTGATGATATATATATATATATATATATATATATATATATATATATATATATATATATATATACAAAGAGATAGAGAAGTGACGTGTTATTACATGTGATAATATTTGCATCACAATAAAATCTATAAATGTAAATATACATAATCACGTATGATTAACAAAACCAACAACAATTATCACATACGATTGATACGGTCATCGAACAAATTATCAAATGTGATAAAACCTATGGTCAAATTGTTACAAATTTATCTTTGTAATGAAATCAGTTTATTAGGGATTATTAGAAATCGGTTTGAAAAACAAACTCAATTCCAATTTATTAGGGGTTATTCCCAAGGTTACAAATAATGATTCACAAAATGACAATCACGTCCTTTTTAATTTAATTTAATAATGTTTTATTTATTTCATTTATTAAATAAGGTATGTGGCTCATATTTATTTCTCACTTTCTCGCAAATTAATTTGCTTCTCGCGATGATCCTCCTTCTATGTATATATGGGTGTGTGTGTGTGTATATACATATATATATAAACACATGTAGAAAGGGAGGGAGTTTTAAATACAAGTCATGTAATTGTTACAAACCTTACAAACCAATTTGAACAATCCATTGATAATCAACCTTGTGGATTAAATCATTTCCTAAATTTACTCTCAAATGTATCTTTAACTAATTTGATAACTGTCTCTAAATTTCAAAATACACAAATCAAGGGCCAAACTTTGGTTTGTAAGGTTTGTAACATTTACATGGTTTATGTGTGTGTGTGTGTGTATATATGAACATATAGAAAGCGAAAGAGTTTTAAATACAAACCATGTAATGATTACAAACCTTACAAAACAATCTCAACCGTCCGTTTAGATAATCAACGTTGAAGATTAAATCGGTTGCTAAATTTACTCTCAAGGGCATTTTTAATTGATTTGATAGCTGCCTGTAAATTTCAAAATACACATATCAAGGGCCGATATTTGGTTTGTAAGGTTTGTAAAATTTATATGATGGGGCTTAATCATTTGATAACTCCAAAATTTGTGAGATCCATGAGATCTGTCTTAAGTCATTAATCTAAGATAATTAATGTTGTTATTAATTAATAAGATAATTAAGGAGATAATTATCATTATTTATTAAATAAAAAATAATGCATTTTTGAGGAAATTTCATACCTATCTATTTATCTTTGTGACTCTCCTCTCCCGTTAACAACATGTGCACGATTAAATGTGCACATAAATTGAACACATGTAAACAAGTTTAATAAAAATTTTATTAGGGTGTTCACAAGGTTCACAAGATGTTCACAAGTTGTCGATTTAGATTTAGTTTTATTGATTTAGTTGACGTTCACAACCTATACAAGATCCTGTAGATTTCTCGTGTGTTTACAATGTGTTCACCTTATGCATGTTCAATTACACATGTGTATGTTATGGTGACAAGAGAGAGAGGAGAGAGGAAATAGGGGAGAGATGAGCGAAAAAAGAGGAGAGATGAGAGATTTTAAATTATATAGATTTAATTTTTTAATTAATTTTTGTGGTGTAAATTAGATCTTATGGATCTCACAAATTAGAGAGTTTCTTAAAAGGAGTCCCATATATATCAAGTTCTAAGAAGAAGAGTGATCAAATAAGAAAAGCACGAGAACGGTCAAATGACATGTGATTTTACACTAAAATCACATGTGATTCGTGCGACTTTGGTAGTAACCTAGGCCATGGGCCAAGTTGTCCACACATCCCTTGCCTTGACCATGTTCCATAATCGCATGTAATTTCAGTGGAAAATCACACTGTAAAACAACACAACATCGCTTATGTTAAATAACAAGTGAACATATGTGTTCACATTGTGAAGTGTAGTTTTACTCTACGAAGTGTTGTTTCACACTGTTAAACACTATAGTGAGCATATTGGTACACAAGTGTTGTTTCACATAACACCAGACCGATAGATTAAAACGTAGTGAACATATACGTTAAAACAAGTGTTGTTTCAAACTTTGAAACAACACATATTAATATTAATGTATTTTTAATCGTTGAAACGACGTCCCTAATGTGAAACAATATAGTGGTCTTTCACTCAGTGAAACAACACATATATTAACATTGACGTGTTGTTAATCGTTGAAGCGATGCCGCTAATTTGAAACAGTGTAGTGCTATTTCACACTCTGAAGCAACACACAAGTTAACTCATTCGTTATATTTCATGTATATCGTAACGGTTACAAATATCTCAAAAAAATATAATAATATTGCTGTCAAATTAAAAAGAATAAAATGATCATTTATAAGGCATTATTTTGAGAACCCATGAAAATTGTGATAACCTTGAGAACTAGTGTATCATGTGCTATTTCATATGAGTTTTTTCATCTAAAACTAAGATTTAAAATATTTATTAACATATATTTCTTTCACAATATGTTTGTTTCACATGTGTTTGTTTCACAATGTCAACCATTTTATTCTATTTGTGAAACAAAAGTTATATATAAAAAAGCTTCACATTGTGAACCAAATACATATGAAACAAACACATTAGGAAACAAATATATGTTCATCAATACTTAAATGTTAGCCTTATATGAGAAAAATCACGTGAAACAATACCTTAAGGTAAAAGTTCTCATGGTTATCAAAGTATATGGAGTTCTCATTATATATATATATATATATATATATATATATATATATATATTGTAACACCCTAAATTTTAGAGAAGATAAAATTCGAAATTTCGGCAATATGACGACAATAAAATGAGCAAAACCTGAATAAATATAACATGCCAAAACAATCCCAAAGTATCATCCCGAAACGGGGAATAAAGTTATGACATTACAAAACTACCAAATGAAGAATAAGACTCGACAACTTAATAATCTAACTTATGTCAAGAAAGATTAAGGATGGGTGTCGCTATTCTTCCAAAATGAATGCCCACTATCATCTTCGTATCGGTCACTACATCTTCCAAAAAGACCGCTCTCGACCCCAAGGCCGTCTACTCAATCCCGACGAATCCCACAGCTAGATTGACCTGTTATACATGTCATTTTAAGAAAAAGTGTTAGGCTAAAGCCTAGTGAGATCAAACATTTGCATTTAGGAATACGCAATAATAAGTGTAAGTAAAAGAAACGAATTTATAATAATAATAATAATAATAATAATAATAATAATAATAATAATAATAATAATAATAATAATACTCGTTACCATAAACAGACACCTCTTGGGTTGACGGGGGAGACCCACTTACTAACACAAGTGATGGAACACAAGACTAAGCCATTGATAACGCCAATTTCAGCGTTATTTTAGAGCCACTTTTCGAGTAATTATGCTTGTTTCTCCAAACAAACGAAGCGTCTTTTCACATTTATTCTCGAGTTTTTCTGGTATCGATATTTCGGGAATAAATTGAGAAATTTGGTCCAAAAGAAGCTAATTATAGACGAGAATGGCACACCTGATAAGTTTAATGGCAAAGCAAAGCTCGTGCAAGTCAAATCTTGGGTCAAGGCTCGGAAAATGCATCAAAGTACAATTTCGGAGAAAAAGTGTTCACCGAGACTTTTACCGATAGTTAAGTCTCGGTGTAACTAGCATCAACCTGATTTTGGAGAAAATTTGCTCACCGAGACTTTTACCGAGACTTAAGTCTTGGTAAAACTATCACCAGTGCAATTTATAAGAATCAGAGCCCACCGATACTTTGACTGAGAGTTAAGTCTCGGTGTAAGTACCGGTAGCATGCTGATGCGTTTTTAAAGCCCTTTTCACCTAGGGTTTTCATTATTCATCTACCATACACTTATAGGACGGCAAAGGGCGATTTTGGGGCGACTAGGAATGATCTTCCATGGGTTTTCAAGCCAATTAACGTGGGGAAATCATCTGGGAACACAAGATTAACGAAGATCAAATCCTTGTTCATGGGTATTGCGATTCAACAAAGGGGAGTTTGTTCATATCTAGATCTTTTGTTCAAGAGACCATGTTTAGTTTGATTTTTCTTCCTATTGCTTTGTGTTTTAATACCCCCAATATGAACTAATCTTTAGATGTTGGGGGTTAGATGAATTTTGGTTTTTAAGCATATGAACACGAAATCTTGTGACAGTTATCAGCTTTTCTAATTAATGAAGCATATGAATTTGGTCTTAATGCTTTTGTGAGCCTGATCAACTTACAAATTGATTTATTTGTTATGGATTAGATTCGAGAGAACTAGCTTATAACTTGAATTGGATTTGTATGCCTAAGGTGAGAAATTGGATAGAGATATACCAAGTAAACCTTAGTACCTATTTTACAATCTTGTTCTTAATGAATTTCTGAACTCATAGGTTGAGATCGAGAGATGAAACTTATCTTTTTAAAGATAACTCTGTTGTTGCTCGAGAGAGAATAACGGTTATTTTGGTGATTGTGTATTTATTTAATTGGATTAGTCTGATAACAATCATAAGTGGAGTGTTCTTTGTGAAACCATTGGAATTCCAACGCTCAACTGCTTTCTTCCCGAAAAAGTTTCCAACTTTGTTCTTGCTTTTACTCTAGAGTTTATTTTCATTAATTTAGTTTTTATTTAATCATCACCAATTCATCAATCGGATCGTCTAGTAAATAGTGATTATAGTAATTGTGATACTCAGTTTCTAGTTCCCTTGGTTCGATACTCGTACTTCCAAGTACATATTACTTGATTCGACCCTTACACTTGCGGTTAGATTAGGGGGTGTAAACCCGCCTATGAAGTTTTTGGCGCCGTTGCCGAGGAACTAGTTTGCACTGATAGCACTACCAGATATAAGCGCTATTGCATTGGACATTTTATTTTGCTTTATTTTATTTTCCACACATTCTGTGATCCTCTCTTTTCCCTGTTTCAGATTTATTGAAAAAAAATCATATAATGGGAGAGGAAGCACCAACAAGAGTTCCGATGAGATCCTTTGCCAATCCAAATGTGGCAGCCCTCAACAGAGGTGTTCAAGCCCCCGCGGGTGGAGCTAATAACTTCGAGATAAGATATGGCACTATCCAGCTACTACAACAAAACCAATTTGGGGGAGCACCAACAGAGGACCCTCATGGACACCTCCGGGCATTTGAAAAGATTTGGAACACTTTTAAGATCAATGGAGTGTCGGACGATGCCATCAAATTGAGGTTGTTTAATTTCTCACTGAAGGGAAGGGCTCAAATATGGGAGGAGAGCTTACCCACAGGTCAGATCACTACTTGGGCAGACATGGCTGCAACGTTCCTACAGAAATTCTTTCCACCGGGTAGAACAACTCAGCTAATGGCTGAGATTACCCACTTTGCTCAGTCGGAACAGGAGACATTGTATGAGGCATGGGAAAGGTATAAGGATATGCTGAAAAGGTGTCCACATCATGGGTTACATGATTGGGTAATCATCCAGACCTTCTTTGGTGGGCTTCATCCGTAGTACAAAAATGATATTACAGCAGCTGCGGGTGGTGCCTTGATGAACAAGACCTATGAGGAGGCAGTTGAACTGATTGAAAATTTGGCTGAACATAGCTATACCACTCCACCGTCCGCTACCAGACGAGTAGCTATGTTCAGGAATCTGAAGAGTTGAAGGAAATAAAAGCTTAACTAGCCGCCATCACAAATCAACTAAAAGGAGATTCCATCCAACCTGCACTTAATTATGATGGAGGCATTCCCGACTTGTTCCCAGCTTCTCATGAACCTGAACAGGTGCAATTCTTACAAAAATAGAACAATCGCCCTCGGAATGATCCATTCTCAAATACCTACTGAAGGATGGAAGAGGCATCCCAACCTCTCATGGAATCAATCACAAAATCAACCAAGGGAAACCATGGGACAGCAACAACAACAATATGGTAATAATTCTAACTTTTCATAATCTTCTCAATCTAATAATGTTTATCGTTCCCCAGGTTATAATCAGAGAATTTATGAGGAAGGACAATCTGGAGAAAAGAAGCCCGGATTAGAAGATGTGTTGATGAAGTTCATCTCGAAGATGGAAAATGATGTGGATGGAATCACTTCTTCCGTAAGCACTTTGACCACCACTGTGGGCATTGTGAAGGCAACAAATGAGTAGAATACCGCTTCAATCCAGATTCTAGAGAGACAAGTAGGCCAAATAGCTGAAGCCATACAGTCTCGGACTCAAGGTCAATTCCCTAGTCAGACTGAACCAAAACCAAGGCAGCATTGCAACGCTATTCATCTGAGAAGTGGCACAAAATTGATCAAAGATTCAACTCGTGAGCCAGATATCGATAAATCCAAGAATGAGCATGTAGAGACGAAAAGGATCAAGGCTGAAGATGTTGGGCTGAAAGATGGTAATCCTAATGATATTGTTGATCCTAAAGAGCCAAAGGAAAAAGATGTGACACCTCCATCAAAGCCGGTAGTCAACCCTTATGTGCCACCGCTACCTTTTCCAAATCGATTGAAGGCACACAAGGATGAGGAACAGTTCAAGAAATTTCTTGACATCTTCAAGAAATTGCACATCAACATTCCTTTTGCATAAGCCCTTGCTTAGATGCCGACATATCTCAAGTTTATGAAAGATATTCTATCCAAGAAAAGGAAGATCGAGGGTAAGGCTACTGTGGCACTCATGGAGGAGTGCTGCGCGATTATTCAGAATAAGCTTCCTTCGAAGCTTCAAGATCCAGGGAGTTTTTCTATACCTATACAATTAGAAAATTTTTGTTTTGATAAGGTGTTATGAGATTTAGGAGCTAGTATTAATTTACTGCCTTTATCAATTTTCAGGAAGTTGGGTATTGGAGAAGTAAAGCCGACTTCGATGACATTACAATTGGCAGATCGGTCATTAAAGCACCCATATGGAGTAGTTGAAGATGTGTTGATTAGAGTCAATAACTTTTACTTTTCGGTTGATTTTGTGGTTCTAGATATGGATGAAGACAAGGAGGTCCCGCTAATATTGGGAAGACCATTTCTGGCCATGAGCAAAACGCTTATTGACATGGAGGAATGTGAGATGACATTAAGAGTTGGAAGTGAAAAAGTGACTTTCAAGGTGTTAGAGAGTGTAAAAGGTCGAACTGGACAAGAAACTGGTGATCACGGAAAACCATATGTGGGAAAATCTGCGAAAAACCGTATGTGTGGGTGGTTCAAATCCGCAAGCGATATCGAGACAAGTTGAGAGCCACACAGTCGTGCCAAGACTATAAATAAGGCGCTAGGTGGGAGGCAACCCACCAGGTTTGTGTTCATTTAAATTTCCTAGTTTTTATTTTGTTAGTTTTGTTTCTGTAGTTATTTTGTTAAGGCCTCTTTTCAAAAATCGAGTTTTGAACGATTCCCAGCGATTAATGCAGTTTCATTGGTAAGTTGTGGCCTTGAGGAGTCCGCGGTAGCCTTATTCAAGTTAGTAAATCTTGTCCTTTACGAGTTTTTACCGCTAGTAAAGTCTCGGGACAAGTCCCGGTAGCCACTGAAAATTTAGTCTTCGAGAGTTTGCTCGACAGTTAACTCTTGGTGAAAGTACCGGTGGGGGCTGGAATGTTTGGAAATTTTACTCACTGAGAGTTTCACCGAGACTTTAAGTACCGATGGGGGCTGTTTGTTCTCCAGATAGTTACACCGAGAGTAAAGTCTCGGTGCTTGTACCAATAGCCTCTGCCTCCCCATCGCTCAAAACATTCTCGAGAGTTATACTGAGACTTTAGTCTCGGTACAACTACCGTCGGGGGATATTTAAGTTAAACCTCTCCCAAAAGACTGTCGAGACTTATACCGAGACTTAAGTCTCGGTACAAGTAGCGCCGGAGGCTGTTTGCAACTAAATCCCTTTCCAATCGATCCTCCGCTTATTTCCCTCACCCTCGCTCAATACCCTCACTCTCTCGACCTCTCCCTCTTCGATCGACCACAACCTACCCCATCGATTTCTCCACGCTTTCTCACCAAATTTCACTCATGACCCATCGTTTTTCCAATCTTCGATCGACCACAACTCACCTATCGATCCATCCACCCATTCTCACCAAACTCGATTCAAACCTAGGTTTCCACCTAGGTTTGGGGTGGACATTCTTGGGATATCTTCTATGACGAAGTATGAGCTCAACCTGGGCCTCAACCTAGGTTTGGGGTAGCCGGTCCACCAACACCTTCCCTTGTGCACAAGGTTCAAACCTAGACAAGAGTCTAGGTTTGGGGTTTCATATATTCTCCTGATCATTCGAATTATGTTAACCTTTGTTTTAGAAAATGGGAAGAAGCAACCCGACCACTACCATCCCGAGATGGTCGGCTTATGGAAAGCTTAGCAGTGGAAAAGGCCCGATTACGTTAATAGCCAAACCCAGATTTCATAAGAAGAAGAACGTTAATTGAGAAAAGAGAAGGTTACTAAACGAGCGTGGGATCCGACTTCAAGGACCATTTTGATTCCTCGTACATTCTACTTATCGGTCGTATGGATGGCTGTACTTAACTACTACTCTTTCCACTACTCATAATCGCGTTATACACTAATTGTCATGTATTTGGGCATCATGTATGCACTATATGTCTATTGTTGATTTCTGCACATCATATTGTCTTTACTCAAAACCAAGCTGACACATGGAGGACAATGTGTTGGTAAGGTTTGGGGTTGTAGGCACGGGTATACTCATTATTGTATAATTGCATAACACTGTTTTGGGCCAACATTTTAAAATTTTATTTTAGGACGAGGACACGGGGTTCTATGAAAAGCACAATGTTCACAAAATTTATATTGTCTTGTGAATCTGAGAGCGGTGATATAGTTTGGATCAACAATTAGGAGATTGCATGATTAGGAGATATTAGTGGAGACCACCCGTGAGATGTTGATCCTAATGAACACCGATTCGATTATGAGAGATATAATGCAAAATAGTCTATTCACTTATCTGTTACTCTTTCATTGTAGTTATAGTTTGATCTCACTATAAATTGCATCAAGTAGTAAATACGTCCATCAGGATATTGAGTAAAGGTTTAGTCACCTATTCGTGTGGACCTTAAGACATGATTTCAGGCATTGTGTGTGAATTCTATGATTTAATTCTTTTGGCTATCGTTCCCTTGTTTTAATTGTGTGCACCCAACCCCTTTTGCAGCCTTTTACTGTTTAAATATTCGTTTTTCAACCTACTTTTGACCCCAGCCTAAACACTAGCCTACCCTTGTCCTAAGATGTGTCAATCATAAGCGGTTAGTAATCATGGTGACGGTAGATAGAAAGGAATGAAAAAAAAGGATTGGGAAAAAGAAATCAGAGCCAATCAGATTATAGAGCTGCTAATAAAAGAGGGCCAATGGTGCCCCATAAAAAAAAGAAAAAGAAAAAGGGGTAGTTGCCCGAGCAAAAAAAAAAGAAAAAGAAAAAGAGCAACATGATAGGGAATTGCACCCAAAGGGTGTAATGGTGGAAGAGCAACATGATAGGGAATAAACGCTCAGTTTGGGGTTGTTCATAACGCCAATTTCGGCGTTATTTTAGAGCCACTTTTCGAGTAATTATGCTTGTTTCTCCAAACAAACGAAGAACCTTTTCACATTTATTCGCGAGTTTTTCTGGTATCGATATTTCGGGAATAAATTGAGAAATTTGGTCCAAAAGAAGCTAATTATAGACGAGAATGGCACACCTGATAAGTTTAATGGCAAAGCAAAGCTCGTGCAAGTCAAATCTTGGGTCAAGGCTCGGAAAATGCATCAAAGTACAATTTTGGAGAAAAAGTGTTCACCGAGACTTTTACCGATAGTTAAGTCTCGGTGTAATTAGCATCAGCCTGATTTTGGAGAAAATTTGCTCATCGAGACTTTTACCGAGACTTAAGTCTCGGGACAACTAGCACCAGTGCAATTTATAAGAATCAGAGCCCACCGAGACTTTGACCGAGAATTAAGTCTCGGTGTAAGTACCGGTAGCATGCTGATGCGTTTTTAAAGCCCTTTTCACCTAGGGTTTTCATTATTCGGCTACCATACACTTAGAGGACGGCAAGGGGCGATTTTGGGGCGACTAGGAGTGATCTTCCACGGGTTTTCAAGCCAATTAACGTGGGGAAATCATCCGGGAACACAAGATTAACGAAGATCAAATCCTTGTTCATGGGTATTGCGATTCAACAAAGGGGAGTTTGTTCATATCTAGATCTTTTGTTCAAGAGACCAAGTAAACCTTAGTACCTATTTTACAATCTTGTTCTTAATGAATTTCTGAACTCATAGGTTGAGATCGAGAGATGAAACTTATCTTTTTAGAGATAACTATGTTGTTGCTCGAGAGAGAATAACAGTTATTTTGGTGATTGTGTATTCATTTAATTGGATTAGTCTGATAACAATCATAAGTGGAGTGTTCTTTGTGAAACCATTGGAATTCCAACGCTTAACTGCTTTCTTCCCGAAAAAGTTTCCAACTTAGTTTTTATTTAATCATCACCAATTCATCAATTGGATCATCCAATAAATAGTGATTATAGTAATTGTGATACTCAGTTCCTAGTTCCCTTGGTTCGATACTCGTACTTCCAAGTACATATTACTTAATTCGACTCGTACACTTGCGGTTAGATTAGGGGGTGTAAACCCGCCTATCATCCACTTGACAAGTTAGTAAAACCAATACACACAGAAAGTACACGCAAGGGATGTCAGACTCGGTGTCTTTAAACGTACACCCACGGAAAGTCAACTTCAACCGCGAAAGGTCCTTACGTTGAGATCCTCATGCAATATCGTAATACTTAGCACGTAGAACTTATAACCCAATCCGATACCTAAACGTGCCTCAATGTGGAAACTAGTGTTCCATCATTAGACAAAATGCCACAACAAATATGGGGTCATGACTCCCAAATGAAACCAGATATGCCACATAAAGCCAATGAGGCCAAACGATCAATCCAATATTTATCATATCATACAAGATATTAACAAGTGTAAGATTTCATATGATCTCTCACATAATTTACCAAGGGATTTCTAGTTGTCACAAGAATAACATTTCCATACCTTAATCCCAATACTTCAAGTTCTCATTCATTAATTTCACCATCAACATTCAAAACCCTAATTTTGGATTTCAAGTAATTAAATCAAAATCGAAGTACACACGTCTTCCATGTACAATTATACCATTAATCCAACATAAATGTTCATTAAACCCCATAACCATACTTTTATCATAAAACTCTAAAATCTCCCAAAGTTAGGTTTGATATGAAATCCACACAAGACAAGTATACAAATATGGAGATATTTAGATGTTTAAAAGCCACATTTTAACATGTATAAAGTTTTATAAAGAGAATGAACTCACCTTGTAGGGTTGTATCTCAAAACCCTAGATTATCAAGAACTAGTGAAGAGATGAGATGAAGCTTAAGAGAGACAAGACTTGGCCAATAAATAATCAAGAACCCTAAAACATCATAAATGATTAAGGACTTGAGGTAGGTGGAAGCATTAATGGCAAGGGAGGAAGTGGATGGAACTTACCAGCTCTATAAGAGAGAAAAACGCAGCTACCACTTCCAAAAACTGATAAATGACCTAAAATTCGCGACTTATTGATTTATACCCCTTCCCCTTCTCGGCGACAGTGACATTGTCACTGCCGCAGGGCATAATCGCCCGAACTTCACCACCCGCGGTACATGCGGCGCGATTGTGACACCGCGATAGTGACCAGAGCACTATTGCCCGGCACTATCGCCAACTCTGTACTGAAGGTTATTGACCCCCCAGTGACAGTGCCCCTGCGAAAATGACACATGGTCATAGTCGCGGGCATTGTTGCAAGCTTCGTACCGAGGCTTCTTAGGCCTCCAACTGATCGGTTGCACAAGCACGATGAAAGGAACACCAAATAAGTTATCGAATTAATCTTAAAAGAGAAATAGACAACCATAATATTCATCAATTTTCGGGGTGTAACATATATATATATATATATAGAGAGAGAGAGAGAGAGGGAGAGAGAGAGATGTGGTTTCAAATACAACCCACCCCATTGCTACAAACTCCACAAACAATGGCATCTTTGTCATTTTGATTATCTTCCTTAAATATCTAATTTGGTTACCATATTTAACATATTCAATAATATTCCTTAAAAATCTCGCTCGTAAGGAACTAATGCAAGTTCATAAATGAAACATTGGTTGTACCTCTGAATAAACAGGTTAATATGTTAAACATTGGGTTGCACCTCTGAATAAAGATGTTTCATTTATGAAACATTTGATCATTGATATGATTGAGCATGGTGTACTTTCATATATGAACCAACTAGTAGGCAAGGGAATGTGGCGGGGACCTCAATCCTCATCCTCGTCCCTAATCCCTCATCTTCATCCCCGTCCCCATCCCCATCCCCAACGGGGAAACGAGGATTTTTTATGTTTATGTACGTTATTTTAATGAAATATACGAGACATCGTACACGTTTAAATCTCACATATTTCCAATAAACCTAAAATCGAAAGAAATTTAATTTAATACAAAAAAATCACAACATCATATAATAATTAATAACCTAAAACCAAAAGAAATTCAACCTAATTAGAAAAAAAAAAACTTAACGTCATACGTACCAAAAGATATCGAGTAATATCCAAAACCATATCCAATAATTATATTTTAATTGACATCCAAAATACATACTAACATCCAAAAAATAACAATTTTATATTCTAAACCTAGTTAGAAAATAGGAAATTATGAATTACCAATTTAGTTTAAATAAACAATATATATCTAATTATTAGTTAAAATATATAACGGGGCAGGGCAGGGTGGGGAGTGCGATACCCATCCCCATCCCCGGTTTGAGACAAACGGGGATCGTTGTTCCCGTCCTCGTCCCCAGTTTAGCGGGGAATTCCCATCCCCGACCGGAGCGGGTGGACCGGGTTCCCCGATGGGGCGGGGCCCATTCTCATGCCTACCAACTGGTTTGTTTGTACCTGTGAATAAAGATGTTTCATATATGAAACATTTGGTTGTGCCTCTAAGTAAGGGGTTTCATATATGCAGATGGAGACGAGATACTAAGGGGTGTTCGGATCTGATTGCCTCTAGCGTTCATTTAGGGAACGATTGAGAGTAGACGGTTTTTGAATGGTAGTCAATGGTGGTGCTCGGTTTTTAAATGGTGGCATCACTTGTGGTTCAACGACAGGAAGATGAGGGACTTGTGGTTCGACTATAGGAAGAAGAGAGGGAGAGAGAGATAAAGATGATTATGGAATAGATAATCATGTAATCAATTAATGATTAAAATTTATATTCAAAATATTTAAAACACGTTCTATATTACCTTTTTCGTGATTTTTCCTCATTTAAAATTCAAATTTTCCGTCAATTCCATATTTTCTATAGTAACCATTGATTACAAAAATGGAGAGTATAAATGAGTTTGTATGGTTTGTAGTAATTGGGAGATTTGTATTAGATCCCTCCTATCCGGCTCTCTCTCTCTTTATATATATATATAGAGAGAGAGAGAGAGAGAGAGAGAGAGAAAGAAAGAGAGAGTTGAGTTCTAGTGAGAATGAAAGTTATGGTGAGAAATGTAAGAAGAGACCTCCACCATTTGATGCCCATTAGGATGAGATACATGGAAATGGGATGCACAGAATCAATTCACGTATCAAGTCGATTAATGGGTGGGTTTGAAATTAAAAGTGATCAAAGTTCCAGATTCTTTCTCACCTTAATTTTTCTTCTTACACGATACTTCGTCTATACAGACATATAAGAAAACACAATAAAAAATATCAACCGTAAGATGAGAAGATCAAATAGATGGTTGACATCTATATTGTAATACTTTTTTTATAATGTTTTCTTATTTTGGATCTTCTCATTTGAATCTAGCCCTATAAAACTTTTGGCTTTCTCATAAAATATGATTGGTGACATGTGTTAGAAAAATCAAGGATTATATATATATATATATATATATATATATATATCATATTTTTGGAAAAGCATAATAAACAAAAATTTTACAACTTACTATAAAAAAAAATTTGCACCAAAATGGAACCAATTTTGCCCTGATTCCTATTTTGGGGAACCAACTTTTAAAATCATCATTTAAGGGTTTATAGTAAAGTTTACGTTTATTTAAGGGTCTCGTTGACTGTAAGACTCCATTTTAAAAACATATAATTATTCTTACCCGAATTGAACCATAATTAAAATGACAACAAAAGATTGTTAAGGGGTTAAAATCGTCAAGTAAGCAAACTCTTTATAATTATAAAAAAAGTAAATAATCATATATATCTAAAATTAATTGACACAATTAGAGTAAATTACAATACTATCGTCCCTGTCAATCTCAAAACCGCCATACTCCCTCTCTCTCTAAAATATTTATTCTCTCTCTCTAACTCTCCAACTTCTCTATAAAAATTCTCTCGATCTGTTAAAGTAATCGAAGAAACAATTACATATTTGGAATCTACTCTTCGAGCCCTTCTTAGAGGTATAAATTTCTTCTTAAGTTATTTAAGTTGGTTGGTTAGGGTAGTTTAAGTTGGTTGGTAGATTATAATTTAATATTGCAAAGTTATTTAAGTTGTATCTAGATGTTTAACCGCACACCAATTGTTCGGTTTAATGTCTAAGATAATATAATTTCAAGATTAAGCTTAGGATAATAACCATTGAGTTTTATGTTATACGAGTAATAATAATTTATAGTTTAAATAGGAAATCGAACGGGTTAAACTTCGTCCTGAGTCTCGGTTGATCATGTGTTACATCTCAATTCGGTTAAGGTATGGATTTCATTTCTTTTGAATCATGGATAACTATTTGTTGTAATTGACCCTTCCTAAAGGTGGTTCACCGTCTTGTGATAAATCAACCGAACGTGATCAACAAATGTGAAATTATACACACATACACATTGATTTTGGTTTATTGAATCAATTGTTTGAACATTTGATGTTTTATTAAAATGTGTCTCTTATGGAATTGTTTATAAAATTTGTGAACTATTGAATATGATATTTATGAACGTCATTTGGGTAAGTGGTTTTCGTTGATTTTACAATAACCCAATAAATGGGCACATTATTTGGGATGTCTTCTGTAACACCCTCGATTTCGGTATGCTCTTAATCTAATCATAATTTCATTCATCAAACCTTACGTTTGGTCGCGCGCTCTTTCGGGTGAAAGTCGGGGGGAAAATGGGCTCGGTACACCTGGGGCGACAGTGCCCACGATTGTGACAGAGGTCACTCTCGCGGGGTACTATCGCGGGGTTTATACCGCGAGTCCATAGCCTGGAGCGATAGTGACCAGCGATTGTGACAAGTGTCACTATCGCGGGGATTGTACCGCGAGGCCCATAGTTTGGGCGATTGTGACACGCGATTGTGACAATGTCACTATCGCGAGTCACTATCGCGGTCGGCCTCCAGACCCTTAAATGCCATTTGCCCAATTTTTAACTCATTTCTACCACTTGGGTGCTTTGAAGGAGCGATTTTGAAGAGAGAAAAAGGTAGGGTTTCATCCCTTTTCATTTATTGCCCTAAGAGGAGATCATCATATGCATTTATTGGGTTTGTTTAGGTTGGTGAAGGTAATTAAGAATGTTGTGGTTGAAACATCAAGTCCTCTTCCACATTCTACCCTCAAGTGTTGTAATCTAGGGTTTCCTTGTGACCTTCTAAGGTGAGTTTTCTACTCATTGTTCTTACATAAATACTATGGTTTATGTGTCATCACTCTCATATTTGTCTCCTAATCACATTTGGGTTTTGTTGTGTTTTGACCTAACCATGGATTTTGGAAATGTTAGGGTTATGGCTTAAACAAGGATGTTAAGGGATTGTATTTTACACAAGATTGATGGTTTTCTATGCTTATCAACTCTTTTGATAACTAATATTTGTTCCATGGAAGTTTGGTAAAAACCCAAAGTAAAACTAGGGTTTTGATGAGATTTAAGTAATAAGCTAGTTATTGATAATCTGGGTTTTTGGGTAATGAAGCTTAACGTATTATTGTTGATGGGATTGTATTACTAATTACTCCACAATGGTGGGGGTCAAGACTTCACATTGGAAACCATGTATATCGATATGATTTGGGTTCTTAAGCTTTACATGCAGGACTGGTACTGAATGTGTTAGTATGTTTTGGTTTTGGTCGTAGTGTAATAGATCCATAGGCACTGTGTTCCGATGTCCCGCTTGGGGATGTTTGGTTCACCACTTTAGCACGGAATAGGCATCGGGTTCCATGGTAAGTAAGGTGTGGGCCTATACGGTCGGGCAGCGTCCCATGGGCAGTAAGGTGTAATTCCACTGTGCTTGAGTTCCCTTGTTTTGGAACTCTCAAGAATAGACCTGGAGTGGTTGACTTGATGTTTTCGAGCAATAGACTTGGATTAGTTGAGCTCGCTATGTGATTTGAATTTTTGGTAGCATTTAATGAACACTAATGGTTTATTTGATTTGTTTTGATTTAGCTCACGACTAGATCGGCTGTTTGACTTCGAACGGGTTTATCATTTAATTATTATCTCCGCTTAATTATTTCTCACTAGGCTTTAGCCTAACGCTTGTTCTTGGTTTTCATGTATGGCAGGTCATTCTAATGGTGGAGCTCATCAGGATTGAGAGGACGACCTTAGGGTCGTGAGTGGTCTTTTTGAGATACATAGTGACCAAACATGCCTTGATTTTGAAGACATACATTTTGGAAGGATTGCAACACTCGACCATAATCTAGTTAACCAAATTTAGATTAGTAGGTTGTCGTTTTATGCTTCATCATTCGGATTGTAAATGCCTTGCTATATACCACGTTATGGGATGTTACTCTTGGGTTGAATTGTTTTACCCATTTTATACAGGTTTAAATTATCCCCTATTTTTGGGTGACAGGTTTATCTATTTTTCCAACGTAATATTGCCGAAATTTAGAATTTTATTTCTGTCTAAATTTTAGAGTGTTACAAGTTGGTATCAGAGATTTAGTTTAAGTGAACAAGGTATGAATGTAAGATGCCTAGACTTAAGCTGAGACTGTTAAGCTATGACTCGTGAGTTGGGGTAGAACTCTTAAGATAGGATGGTCTTAGAGTCGACGGAACTTACACAAGTTGAAAGTTGTAGTGATGGTAATGAGAACTCTTACGTATCATGTGTTCATAATTTCACTTAGCTAACGTTATTATGAAGATGTTTTACGTGAGCATACTTGATCTACTGTTGTTATAATAACTGATAAGTGTAGTAGTATGTTTCATTGTGTTAATTCTGTGAGCTAGTTTCTTATTCTATTTCGTGTTTATGTGTGGCAGACTCATGGTTAATACAAGAAACCGACCGGAAGGTCAAGAGGCCACATCATCCATGGCTGACCATCCACGGGTGACTATGGTAGAGGAACCCCCTCGTCTGGTTAGTTTGATGGGCGGGGGACCCAAGCACATTCCTCGACGAAACTTGGAGACCGAAGAGCCCATTATGGAGGAAGCAACGGTGGAGACGAGAATGATGGACCGCATGATGTTAGCCATGAACAGTGCCATGGCACAACAGCAAGAAATATTCCTCAAACTCCTGGAGGACCGGGACACCAACAACCGTAGACCCGAAATGGTTGATGAAAATATCATCATGGCGGTATCCGAGGGTACCGGACCCAGAATCCCTACGGATGCAACCACAACCCCGGGAGTCGGGCAAGCGCGAAAACTTGCACATTCAAGGACTTTCTGGGTTTCCGACCACCGGAGTTTAAGGGTTCAGATGATCCGACAGTTTGTGTGGGTTGGATTCAGGAGATGGAACAGGCTTTCCGATCAAGCGAGTGTGGAGAAGGACAGGAGACAATCTTTGGATCGCAAATGTTGAAAGGGGAGACTCTCACTTGGTGAAATGTGTATTCCGCTTCCCTCGAGGCGTCCATCTTGGCCAAGCTGTCTTGGGCAATTTTTAAAGAGAAATTACTAGAGGAGTATTGTAATGAGAGATCAATGGACCGGATCGCGAAGGAATTCCGGAACTTGAAGATGGGTAGCTTGTCTGTGAAGGAGTACACTCGGATATTCATGGATAAGCTGGGTTTGGTGGGACACTTAGTCCCGACAGAGAAAGATAAGATCAAGGCTTACATAAAAAGGGCTTTCGTCTGATATGATGTCCATGGTTAGAGTGTCGAAGGCCTCGACTCTTCGAGAAGCAATAGAAGAGGCAAAGTTAATGGAAGACCCCTACAACCGGGGCAAAGAGGAAGGTTCTCGTTTGGTCGAGAAGAGAAAATGGGAGGGAAACTCTATGACCTCCAAGAAACCAAGACCTTTCAGTAACAACTATCAACGGGGATCCGATCCTAGGCGCGAGGCTAGGTGGTGTTCTAAGTGCCGAAGCAAGCATTTCGGTCTGTGCAACTTCGTACCTGGGGCTTGTTTCAAATGCGAAAAACCCAGGCATGCTTATAAAGATTGTCCCATCAAGGGACGATTGTGTTTCGAGTGCAAAAAGTTGGGACATGTTAGAGAGGATTGCCCAAAGTTAAAGGCCGGCGGAAACGGCGGAAAGAAGATAGATCTACCGAGAGCGGCCAGAAGAGATTTTCAAATGTCTACTGAGGAAGCCAAAGCCTATACTGATGTAGTGTCGGGTACGTTTCTCCTAAACTCCGTGCCTACACGTGTATTGTTTGATTCGGGTGCTTACTTCTCTTTCGTATCCGATGTATTTTGTCAAAAGTTTGCCATGCCTGTGAGTAGTCTAAAGGAAACTATAGTAATAGAAATAGCTAACGGGGGTCAAGTAATAATCCGGGATGTTGTGAGAGATTGCACTCTCGAGGTTGACGGGAAGAAATTCCCCATTAACTTGATGCCAATGCAAATTGGGGGGTTCGATTTGGTAGTGGGAATGGATTGGTTAGGAGAAAACCAAGACGAAATTTTGTGTTCCAAGAAGATGAGCCGACTACCTGTAGCGAACGGTGAGACGACAATAATTTATGGTGAGAGGAGGAAGGGTGAAGTGGCGGTCATCTCTATTGATCAAAGCACGGAAATGCTTGGCGAAAGGATCCTCATCATTCTTGGCGTACGCAATCGACACCAAGCTCGAGAAGAGAAACCTAGAAGATGTTAGGGTGGTACGCGAGTTTCCCGATGTATTTCAGGAAGACTTGCCCGGTTTGCCACCCGATCGTCTAGTAGAATTTTGGATTGATCTTATTCTGGGGGCAGCTCCGACAGCCCGAGCTCCTTACCGACTGGCTCCTACCGAGATGCAAGAAATGATGACACAACTCCAAGATCTTCTTGAGAAGGGTTTCATACGACCGAGTTCGTTACCTTGGGGGAGCTCCGGTCTTGTTCGTCAAGAATAAGGACGGCTCGATGAGGATGTGCATCGACTACAGAGAACTGAACAAGGTAACAGTGAAGAACAAGTATCCGCTTCCGAGGATCGACGACTTGTTTGATCAACTGCAAGGCGCGGGTTGCTTCTCAAAGATCGACCTTCGGTCGGCGTACCATAAAGTGAAGGTGACAAAGGGCGACATTCCAAAGACGGCGTTTAGGACGCGTTACGGTCACTACGGGTTCCTAGTGATGTCGTTCGGTCTAACCAACACGCCAGCTATATTCATGGATTTGATGAACCGAGTGTGCCAACCATTCCTCGATAAGTCGGTAATTATGTTCATCGATGACATCTTGGTTTACTCCAAAGACGAAGAGAGTCATGAGCAACACCTTCGAGAGGTGTTAGAGGTTTTAAGACGAGAAAAACTCTACGCAAAGTTTTCAAAGTGCGACTTTTGGCTTCAAGAGGTTCAGTTTTTGGGGCATGTAGTTACGAAGGAAGGAGTGAAAGTGGACCCCGCGAAGATTGAGGCTATGATGAATTGGGAACCACCCAAGAGTCCGTCAGAAATCCGAAGTTTTCTAGGATTGGCGGGATACTACCAGAGATTCATTCAAGATTTTTCCAAGGTAGCCTCAACGTTGACGGCCCTAACCCGAAAGAATGTGAAATTTGTGTAGACCGAGAGTCAAGAGAAGGCGTTCCGAACTCTACAAAGGAAGCTTTGCGAAGCTCCCATCTTGTTTCTACCCGATGGGACAGAAGACTTTATGGTATATAGCGATGCGTCGAAGATGGGTTTGGGTTGTGTTCTAATGCAAAGGGGTAAAGTGATCGCTTACGCGTCAAGGCAACTCAAAGTTCATGAAGTCAACTACCCAACCCATGATTTAGAATTGGCGGCGGTGGTGTTTGCTTTAAAATTATGGCGACACTTCCTATACGGCACGAAGTGCATTCTCTATACGGACCACAAGAGTTTGAGGCATATATTTGATCAAAATGAGCTAAACATGAGACAACAGAGGTGGTTGAAATTATTAAAAGATTACGATTGCGAGTTTCTTTATCACCCGGGTAAGGCCAACGTCGTCGCCGATGCTCTCAATCGAAAGGATTACGGGGGAAATTATAGGGCTAATGTCACGCGAATCAAGTTGACGTCAACACTCATTGACTGAATTAAAGCGTCGCAGATCGAAGCCTTACTAGAAGAGAACCTCAAAGGAGAGGTCATGTCAAAGCAACATCTACTCTTGACGGAGGATGGCCGGGGAGTAAAGCTTTTCGATGGACGAGTTTGGGTGCCTAAGATCGGGGGCAATCGGGAACTTCTTCTCAAGGATGCCCCCAAATCAAAGTATTTCATCCATCCGGGGAGCACGAAGATGTATCGGGATTTAAAGTTACACTATTGGTGGACGGTTATGAAACTTGATGAAGCACACTATGTGGAGCGATGTGTGACTTTCTTGCAAGTGAAGGCCGAGCACCAACGACCTTACGACAACTTACAATCTTTTGAAATTTCGGAATGGAAATGGGAACATATCACAATGGACTTCGTGACGAAATTGCCAAAGACCTTGCGAGGTCATGACACCATTTGGGTGATAGTGGACCGTTTGACCAAGAGCGCTCATTTCTTGACCACGCGGGAGATTTTACCCATGGACAAGCTGGAAAAGTTGTATATCGATGAAGTGATATCTCGTCATGGTGTACCGTTATCTATTGTCTCACACGCGACAGTCGGTTCATGTCGCATTTTTGGGATGGTTTGCAAAAGGAATTGGGCACACGTGTGAAGTTGAGCACAACCTATCACCCTCAAACCGACGGCCAAAGCGAGAGGACAATTCAGACGCTAGAAGATATGTTGAGATCTTGTGTGATAGACTTTGGGGGTAGTTGGGACTCGCACCTACCTTTGGTGGAGTTCTCATACAACAATAGCTACCACTCAAGTATTGGAATGGCACCGTTTGAAGCTTTATATGGTCGCAAGTGCCAAACTCCCGTCTGTTGGCTTGAAGCGGGAGAGAAACAGTTCGTCGAACCCGATATCGTACAAGAAACGGCGGACAAGGTTAAAGATATTCGCGAGCGTTTGAAGGCGGCCCAAGACCGACAGAAAAGTTACACCGATAAGAAGAGGCGACCGATAGAGTTCCAAGTGGGAGATCGTGTCATGTTAAAGGTGTCTCCTTGGAAATGGATTATTCGGTTTGGAAAATGCAGGAAGTTGAGTCCCCGTTTCCTTGGACCATTTACCGTGATTAAGCGAGTAGGGCTTCAAGCCTATCAACTTGAACTCCCTCTAGAAATGAGTGGAATTCATAACACCTTTCATGTGTGTTACCTCCGTAAATGTCTAGCGGAGGAGGAGAGTGTCATTCCACTCTCCGAGATTAGGGTTGATGAGGGAAATCATTGCATTGAAGAACCCGAAGCAATTTTGGAGAAAAGGACGAAGAAGCTTCGTCACAAGGAAGTCACGATGGTAAAAGTTCAATGGAAGCACCATCGTGGTGCTAACGTGACATGGGAGGCCGAAGAGGATTTGAAGCGGAGATATCCTCACCCTTTCACCTAACCAAGATTTCGAGGACGAAATCTCCTCCAAGTTGGGGAGGATTGTAACAACCTCGGTTTCGGTATGCTCTTAATCTGCTCATAATTTCATTCATCGAACCTTACGTTTGGTCGCGCGCTCGTTCGGGTCAAAGTCGGGTGAAAAACGCTCTCGGTACACATGGGGCGACAGTGCCCGCGATTGTGATAGAGGTCACTCTCGCGGGGCACTATCGCGGGGTTTGTACCGCGAGTCCATAGCCTGGAGCGATAGTGACCAGCGATTGTGACAAGTGTCACTATCACGGGGATTTTACCGCGAAGCCCATAGTTTGGGCGATTGTGACACGCGATTGTGTCAATGTCACTATCGCGAGTCACTATCGCGGTCGGCCTCCAGACCCTTAAATGCATTTACCCG
This sequence comes from Arctium minus, assembly GCA_954870635.1. Classification (NCBI taxonomy): domain Eukaryota; kingdom Viridiplantae; phylum Streptophyta; class Magnoliopsida; order Asterales; family Asteraceae; genus Arctium; species Arctium minus. The sequence continues at coordinate 163,576,346 of OX941081.1, forward strand.
ATTTTTAACTCATTTCTACTACTTGGGTGCTTTGGAGGAGCAATTTTGAAGTGAGAAAAAGGTAGGGTTTCATCCCTTTTCATTTATTTCTCTAAAAGGAGATCATCATATGCATTTATTGGGTTTGTTTAGGTTGGTGAAGGTGATTAAGAATCTTGTGGTTGAAACATCACGTCCTCTTCCACATTCTATCCTCAAGTGTTGTAATCTAGGGTTTCGTTGTGATCTTCTAAGGTGAGTTTTCTACCCATTGTTTTTACATAAATACTAGGGTTTATGTGTCATCACTCTCATATTTGTCTCCTAATCACATTTGGGTTTTGTTGTGTTTTGACCTAACCATGGATTTTGGAAATGTTAGGGTTATGGCTTAAACAAGGATGTTAAGGGATTGAATTTTACACAAGATTGATGGTTTTCTATGCTTATCAACTCTTTTGATAACTAATATTTGTTCCATGGAATTTTGGTAAAAACCCAAAGTAAAACTAGGGTTTTGATGAGATTTAAGTAATACGCTAGTTATTGATAATCTGGGATTTAGGGTAATGAAGCTTAACGTATTATTGTTGATGGGATTGTATTACTAATTACTCCACAATGGTGGGGGTCAAGACTTCACATTGGAAACCATGTATATCGATATGATTTGGGTTCTTAAGCTTTACATGCATGACTGGTACTGAATGTGTTAGTATGTTTTGGTTTTGGTCGTAGTGTAATGGATCCATAGGCACTGTGTTCCGATGTCCCGCTTGGGGATGTTTGGTTCACCACTTTAGCACGGAATAGGTATCGGGTTCCGAGGTAAGTATGTTGTGGGCCTATACGGTCGGGCAGCGTCCCATGAGCAGTAAGGTGTAATTCCACTATGCTTGAGTTCCCCTGTTTTGGAACTCTCAAGAATAGACCTGGAGTGGTTGACTTGATGTTTTCGAGCAATAGACTTGGAGTAGTTGAGCTCGCTATATGATTTGAATTGTTGGTAGCATTTAATGAACGCTAATGGTTTATTTGATTTGTTTTGATTTAGCTCACGACTAGATCTGTTGTTTGACTTCGAACGAGTTTATCATTTAATTATTATCTCCGCAAAATTATTTCTCACTAGGCTTTAGCCTAACGCTTGTTCTTGGTTGTCATGTATGGCAGGTCATTCTAGTGGTGGAGCTCGTAGGGATTGAGAGGACGACCTTGGGGTCGTGAGTGGTCTTTTTGAGATACATAGTGACCAAACATGCCTTGATTTTGAAGACATACATTTTGGAAGGATTACGACACCCGACCATAATCTAGTTAACCAAATTTAGATTAGTAGGTTGTCGTTTTATGCTTCATCATTGGCATTGTAAATGCCTTGCTATATACCCCGTTATGGGATGTTACTCTTGGGTTGAATTGTTTTACCTATTTTATACAGGTTTAAATTATCCCCTATTTTAGGGTGACAGGTTTCTCTATTTTTCCAACGTTATATTGCCGAAATTTAGAATTTTATTTCTGTCTAAATTTTAGAGTGTTACATCTTCTATGGCGGCTTTGTTCTCATGGCGTCTTGCAGGTGAACACGGTCCACCAGAGTTAAGTCCATTAGTGGCTTTCGTGAACCCACTATGGGGACTAGGCCGACTTGGTTAGCGCAAGGGCGGATGGATCGATCCTAGAACTTTTACCCACATAATATGTGACCGTGGTTAAATTCACAGGGGATTCGTGTGTGTGTGCCCGCACGCCGACCCAATAGTTCGTGTGGTTGATCACCCCACGAACACAACAGAAATTGACGGAGTTTATTTATATTACGTTTTAAAGTTAAAATGTGAACCGTTCTTGAAATTCTTGATTTTGATTATGAATATTACTGAACATTTCTTTTGCTATGAAGTTGAGTTTCATGAACTTTTGTCGAATGAAATTTTAAGTCTTCCACTTCGTTATCTGTAACATCCGAGAAATTTAAGGTAAGTATCCACGTCTCGCATTTTAATATTATAGTAAATTATGAACCAGGAATCCTTTGGCGTATAAATTATTCACATTTGATATAGTTATGTTATGCTTTAATTGAAATGTCTATCTATGCGTGCACTATCGAATCGGGTTAGGATTTTCGAGTCTCAGGGGTGTGGTACGATAGTGTCTTGGCCACAGTTGCAGGGCACAGTCGCGGGGCTCGTACCGCGGCCTATTGGGGTGGCGCGACAGTGACACTGCGATAGTGACATAGGCACTGTCGCCGGTCACTATCGCGTGGGATGTACCAAGGGTGCTGGCGATGGCGCGACTGTGACACCGCGATAGTGCCCATGGCACTGTCGCCGGGCACTTTTGCCGACGGGCTCTGAGGGTATAAAATGCAACCTTTGACCATTTTGACTTCATTTCTCACCTCACTCGTTTTTGGAACCGATTTGGAGAACCCTTAGGACGATTTTCCACCATTCCACCTCTTTGCACATTCATTGAAACCCTAGTTCTAGTTGGGAGCATTTATGCTCAACCAAGAGCATTGAAGGAACATAAAGAGGAGCATTTAAGAGCTTAAGCCAAGCCTTCATCTTCTCACCATCTCATCCAAGTTTTCTAGGGTTTTGCATAAAACCTAGATAGTGAGTTCCTACTAACTTTTCTAAATGGATACACATTTTGACATGCTTATTATCATTGTTCTTGCTTACTTCATATTCATGTATATATCTGATCACCTGATAAGTTTGACTTAACTATTACTTTTGGCATTTATGGGGGTTTTGATTGATGGTCCTTATGTGGGTCTTGAGGAGGCTATCCTTGACAACATTTTGGCTAAGAAAGTATATATCATGTGAACATTGTTGATAATCTTGCATGTTTTAGGGTTTGACCTAAAATGGGATTGAACTATGTGAGGACTTATACATGTATCTCGTTGATATGGAATATGTATAGAGACGGAAGTGGTATGTATATTGGATGAACCATGAGTAAGCGATAGGAGGATGTAGTCTTAGGGTGCCACCATGACGTTATGCACCTAGATCTTCGTCATTTTGAGTAATGCCTGAGAGGTAGTCTTCAAGTGTATCGGGCCTTCGGGATGTTGCTCACGAGAGTGAACATCAAGGTACATTGACTTGAGGTGAAACTCTTTGGTGTGATGGGTCTCCCCCATTGATTCCTTTATGGTCCTTATTATCTATAATTGAATTAATTGTTTATGCCATGTTATTGTTCAACTTGCTAGGCTCGTTTGGCCTAACACTTGATTGGTTTGATGTGTATCTCAGGTTCTAGCGACGCGTCTGCCAAGAAGGTTTAGATGACTTTAGATCACAACTTCAATTAATCTTGTTCCTAGATAGGATTTAGATTAAAGGGTTGTCTTCCCTTCTTCGTTATTTATTATAAACTTGTAATCTTAACAGGCGTATATTGTTTCCCCTTTTGGGATGAACTCGTGCTTTGGCATATTTTATATATCACATTTCCGTTTCTGGAAATTTTTGTTTATCCCAATTTTTGGGGTGTTATATTATCGATGTTTTCATTAATATTTACGAATCTATATTACAATCCATTCACTGAGCCCTGTGCTCAGCCGTGTTTTTGTTTTGTGACACAACATGTTAGAAGTGACGTTTACAGGGACGGGACTTGAGATCGAGCGTAAAATTTTGGAGTTGTTACACTCACGTCATCATATAAATGTTCTAAATTTATAAACATTTTTTGAAATGTAATATTTTGGATTGTAATATATGTTTAGAGTTTATTAATAGATCTGAATTATTTGTGTATTTATGTTAAGTCTCGTTCGTGACATCATCCGTTCCGGACCACGGGGACGGGGGATGTTACATTGACCAGTTGAATAGGTAACCGGTCACCTAAATATTACGTGGCAATTTATAAATTTAAAAAATATCATGTGGATTTTTAGATGCCATAAATGTAATTAGAGATTTAAAAGAGAAAAGAAAAAAAACTTTCTCCTAAATTAACTCCCCCACATCCCGGCCCCATGTAACCCCTTCATCTCCTCCATCTTCATCACTCCAATTAACCGTTGTCCTCCATTTTTTCCAGTGACCTCAACGTTTCTTCTTCATCACTAAAAACGAATCCACCACCGCCCTTCAATTTTTTCCAAATCCAACCCGCTTATATTATCTACATCCTCACCCCCTCAGACACGACCCTCCTCTTGATTGACAACGCCGACGACGACACCGGTCCCGAGTTCACACCGCAGGTTTGGAACCCCAATGTTGGTGTTCTTATCCTTCCCCAATCACTATAAATTGAAACTAAACCCCCTCGGTTTTCTTCTCCTTCCTTAATGACTGTAAATCGAAACTGAAACCCCAACATCGTTGTTCTTCTCCATCCCTTATTGATGTAAATCAGAACCAAAACCTTGGTAACCGGCTCTTACTCATCCCGGTAGTTTTTTTATTTAGATTTCTTAGGTTATGATTTCTAAATTTTTGTTTTAAATTTTCATAATTTTACAATCAGATCTTCATTAAGGACTTATTTTGCGGATCAAATAAAGGGCCAAAGAAGATGAAAATGGTCCCGGAGTGATAGCAAAAGTGGTTGCTGGGAGGTGCAATTTTTTTTTTGGTGTTGAGGAACATATGGTGCCATCTCATCTTTTTATATTTTTTTTTGTTAAATGTGATTATGACATGGAATTTAGGGGGTGTTTGGGATTGATTATTTAAAACAACTTATGCTTTTTTGGACAAGTGCTTATTGACTTATGCGGTGACAAAAAGAAGTTTTATAAAAAGTGTTTGGATTTGTTTATTGTGGTACCAAAACGTAATAAGTTAATAAATTGTTATTTAATGGTGTTTGGGATTGCTCATACATGTAAAATAACCAAAAAAATCATAAGTTGTTTAAAATAAGTTGACAAGTCATAATGGTTTAACTATCAAAAACTTCTTATTAGCGGTGTGGAAAAGTTATAAGTCATTTTCTTTTTCTTTCTACCCAAACACTCAAAATAGCTTATTAGCGGTGTGAAAAAGCTAATAAGTTAATAATAAGTTTTATTAAGCAATCCCAAACACCCCCTTAGTTGGCAAAATACCTAGGCCAAATCATCATTTACAAGTCAACAAGTTAATGAGACTCTTAAATAAACGTTAATTTTACTTTAGACCCTTAAATGATAATTTTAAAAGTTGGTTCTCCAAAATAGGAATCAGTGCAAAGTTGGTTTCATTTTAATACAATTTTCCTAAAAAAAACATGAATTTTAATCAAATTTAAAGTTGGGTAACAATTTTTATATAATTATTGGTCAAATTTTCTTTTAAGGAACCGTTTTAAAATTCACATGCATCAAATCATAAATTATTGTAAGAAACTTATGTATAATTTAAAATAACAATAAAAGAAAAAATTCTTCCACTTTTACACTTTAGCATGATATTCGGGGACATCTAGTGTTCAAGGAAGTTATTTATTTTTTATACAAAAAGCTTAATACATAAAAAGAATACACACAAATATATATATATATATATATATATATATATATATATATATATATATATAAAGCAAGGATAATTTGTTAACCACCAATTTCTTGTTAACTCTATGAACCTTACTCAACCAATAGAAATGTAAGGTTGGTTATTGTTTAATTTGTGTATATATTTAATGTAAAAGGGTTGAAACGTCATTTTGTAAATAACCAATATTTCATTAATTTTATTGGGCGTTACAAAAATGAAGCTTCCATAATTATATAGTATGTTATGATTGCAATATTTTTTTTCCATTTTCAATATATTTTTGAAATCATATCAATATTACCAAAGTCTTCCGGTTCATATGTTTGTTAAAATCGTATATTCGTTGTTTTCAAAAAATTTATCCGGTATTCATTTTAATTCAGAAAACACATGAACATCCCTGAAATGAACACACCAACGATGAGCATCGATAGAGATGAACACAAATGTTCATCGATAGAGATGAACATCCTTGATAGAGATGAACATCCCTGAAATTTATCCGGTATTCATTTTAATTTTATAGAGATGAACATACAAATATTGATAGATGAGAACATCGATGAACACCTTACAAACATTGATAGATGGGAACATCGATGAACATCTTACAAACATAAAACATTGCATAAAATACATATGTTCATCTTTAATTTTGAATTTCTACCCTCCGCCATTAATGTTCATCGGTTACAAACTGTGGTGTAAGGAAACATTAATGAGCCTTTTTAATGAGTTTTAAAAGAATGAATGTTTTAATCTCCAAACTACCCTTAACCACAAATGTTCACATATCTATTTAATAAATAAAACCTATTTTATTAATTAAAAATCTAGTTTTAATCTCAACCATCCATTGTTAAGATTGATGGTTTAGATTAGTTCATATAGTTAACAACAAAACTAAGGTTAACAAAAGAATCTAACCCAATATATATATATATATATATATATATATATATATATATATATATATATGAGTGTGTGTGTGTGTGTGGACAATCGTTTGCAAACTTTTTAAATCATACAAACTTACAAGTCCATCTAGACCATCCGAATTTTTGATCAACGGTTAAGGATTTTTCGGATTTTAGATTTATTAAAAAAATAGGTTACATTATGGTTACATTATCTCCTAAATTTTCTTCATATTTACCTAATATCTCTATCTCTCTCTTTCAAAAATCTGGTTACCATCTCTCTCTTCCTCTCTCAAAAATTCGGCCACCATCTCTCTCTTTCTCTCTAAAAAATCGGGCCACCATGATGAACAAGAATCCGGCCACCATGGCATGATGAACAAAAATCCGCCCACCATGATGAATAAGAAAGTGAACCCGTCTCTCTCTCTCTCTCTCAAAAATTCTGGCCACCATGATGAACAAGAAAGTAAACCCGAAAGGGATGCCAAACTCCGACGAATCCTTCTAAACTCCGGTGAGTTTTCTGCATTTTCATAAATGGGTTCATATGTTTTTTCTTATAAGAAACGTGAAAATTTCAAAATAATCATATATTTTTATATAATTTCATACATTTTCATATTTTTTCATAAATGATTTTATATATTTTTCTTTCATATAAATAATTGGATTTTTAAGTTTCATATATTTATCGTAAATGATCAGATTTTTTCAAAATAATCATATATTTTCAAAGTTTCATATGTTTTTTCTCATATGAATCGTAAAAATTTCGAAGTTTCTTATATTCTTTCTCATATGAAACTCGTCGGAAACTGGAGAGGTCGCTGTAGTGGGAGGAGATCGCCGCCATTGGGAGGACGTCGCCAGAAATGGATGGTGATGGTGGATCGTGAGAAAGAGAGTGGGGGGGAGATAATTAAGGAAGTTGTTTTTTTTCCTAAAAATACAAATTTTTTAAAAGTCAGAAATACCCTTGGGTTGCATAGTTTGTATTAATAAAAAGTTTATATTTGAAGGAACCTCTCTCTCTATATATATAAGTGGTTTCATATGCAAACCACCATAAAATTGCAAACTTTGCAACTCACTTCCTAGGCGTAGATTTCATCAATCAATGGTCAAGACTAAAATGAATTATTTATGCTAATTAAAATTAAAAAATAATATATTTAATTAATGAAATTAGAGTGTGAGTACAAAATCGTATATTGTAATTTCAAGACATAATTGAGGAAAACGGATGAAATTGTGATATTTTTTGGAACATGGTCAAGAATAGGGGTGTGTAGAAAGTCAACCGATCCAATAGGAACCGACCGATCTAATTAGAACCGACCGATCATAATTGGATATCCAATTGACTCAAGAGTGTAGTTGGTTACACTACTACAAAAAGAGGATTTTAAACGGTTTTTTTCGACATTTTCAAACGCTTTACAACCGTTTGAAAGGGCATCGTTTGAAAAAGTCAGGATCTTTTTTATACGGTTTTTGAACCGTTTAAAAAAGTCACTTTTTTAAACGGTTTTTACACCGTTTAAAAAAGTTAAATAATTCGTTTAAAATTGTATACCTTTTTAAACGGTTTTTAAAAAAACCGTGTAAAATGTGTAATATTTTACATGGTAATGCTGAAAAAAACGTTTAAAATTGAACAAAGGTATCTTGAAAAAAGTGTAATCAAGCTCCCAGATTTCTTGAATGACACCATAGTACGAATCTTTGGCAATCCTCGACCTAGCATCATTATTCGCCCTACAGAACTCACTCGTTATGGTTGTTAATGTCACTCCACTGTTTTGCAATGTACTTTTGTCATCTTGTTTTTTTGTATAAAACGTATATCTGTTGGTCCCGAAGGTGCTTAACAAGTTTGTAGAAGGGGGGGGGGGGGGGGTTGAATACAAACACAGAATTTAAAGTTTAATAAATTGTTTATTGATAAATCAAATACAATTTACAAGTTTGTTGCGGAATAAGATTAAGACAGACTCAATCTAAACAAACTTAAGAAACACTAAGATGGTTGCACAAGAAATTCAGAGAAAGGAGGATTAAGAGATATAGAAAACAAAGGTTTCTATTTGGAGTTCAAGGATTGAGCACACCCTCAGATGGAGGGGTGAACTTCCTATTTATACCATATGCATTAAATGCATGGCAGGGCACTTTACACGTGGCGTTTACGGATTGGCTTTGAATGTCTGACTTTGGGAGACATGCTTTCGGCCGGATCATGAACAGTGTAGTTGACAGAGTTGTTGTACGAATTGTGGCAGAGGCATGTCCGTTCTGACACATCGTACTGAGTTGTGCAAGGTTAGACAAAAAGAAACTTGAGGTATAAGCTAAGTGATCATTCAATCGTTGAATATCTCTTTCAGCAGAGATATCAAGAGTTCAGCGATCGCTGAAGCTTTACTCATGTTCCTTCGCGTATAAGTAGAGTTGTCTTTGCTTCACTGATATCTGCATCAGGTCACTAGTAGACTTCTCTTTGTTCAGCAGCTTCGTCTTCGACTCAGCTATGAATATCTGTTGACGCAAGACTTGTCTTCAGGGATTACGTTACTGTTTACATCAGAACTATCAGCGATAACTGAACTGTTAAGACACAGTCTCATTGGATTCAAGATCATCCAAAACGAAGATCGCAATCTGAAGTTAATGCTGAAAGTTACTCTCAACAATAGTCTAGGGTCTATTCTGTAATAAAGTCAAAGTTGCTTTTAATATCTAGATATTATAGTTTTAGATATTAATTTTTATTATTAGTTTAAGTTTTGATAATATCTTAAATAGATATTATTTCTTTCTCTCTATCATCTATCGATCATAACAGAAGAAACACACAACACATATTCAAAGTGTAAAAGAGAGAAAAACAAACAAAGAGAAAACTCAAAGCAATCAACCGTGTAATCCGCGTTTATAATCTAAACAGGTTGGTTTATCTTTATATTGTTTGTTGTTTGATTTATCTGGTAACGATCACGGACTCACAATTGGTATCAGAGCCTGATCCAGATCAAAATCAAATTTTTTTGACTCTGTGTTCTTCATTTTTTGAAGAACACTGTGCAAACATCAAAATCTTGATTTTGCGTTTATTTTCGAAATCAAAAGGTTGTGTGGTGTTGTAGTTGGTAAGGAGATCGTTGTGTCAAAATTTGGTGTGGTAAATCGACCTCTAGCTTGGTTAATTTTAGAGTTACAGGTTGATTTAATCGGAGAAGACGACGTATCGGTCTTAAGCGTACCGGTCGAACCTTAGTTTTTACTTTCTATCGGTCTTAAGCATTCGACCGGACCCTCACTTCCCCGGTCGAATCTCACAAACTTTGTACCGGTCGAATATTTTTTTTATCCGGTCGAATATATTTTTTTTATCCGGTCAAAGTAAAACTACACTTCCCCGGTCGAACCCCACTTTTCCACAACACTTCCCCGGTCAAATCCCACTTTTCCACCTCACTTCCTCGGTCAAAGAAACTCTTCCGGTCGAATTCTTTTATCCGGTCGAACTTGAAAACCACCTCCGGTCAAATCCAAATCAACACCGGTCGAATCAAAATCAAAACCCACAACATATCGGTCAAACCATTTAAAAATCTCTCCCCCACTCACTTTTTACCGATCCAATCTTTTTACCGATCAATCAGTTTTACTGGTCGAAAAGCTTACCGGTTCTTTACTTCGAAAAAGTCGAACCTCACTTTGCGCAATCACCCTCTCGCGCAAACCTTCTCAAAACGCAAAGTTTTTTTTTCAGACTTAGAACTTTAAACAGAATGTCTTCCTATTTTTCAATGTTGAATAAAGGAGAATACGAAAAGTGGAAAATGAATTTTTCCAGCTTCATAGATAATGATGAACTGGGTCAAGACATGAGATTATCCTTGTCTGAAGGAGCACAAAGAAATCATGCTGATTATAGAGCTAGAGTTTATCTGAGAAAGAGTATTTCTAAGGAAATATATGATTTAATGGATATTCCCGAAGCTTCAGGGAAAGAGATTTGGGACTATCTTGCATTAAACTCTGAATGGATTGTCTCAGACCGAAACGTTTTCTTAAAAGGAAAAGTTTTGGAAGCTGAGAACTCTGAACTTAAAAGAAAGATTTCTGATCTGGAAGCTCAAATACAGAAGCAAGAGTCTGTTGAGAGTAATGAGAAGAAGTTCAAAGATTTGGAGAATGCAAACACTGAGCTTGAAAAGAAAATATCTGAGTTTGAAAAGAAGTTCTCAGATCAGTCCAAGAAGGGTGTGGAGGAGAAGAAGGTGATCGAGCTTAAATGTTTAATGCTTTCTCAAAAAGTTGAAGACTTTGAGAAAGTAATAATATTGGAAAGAGATCAGTTTGCCAAGGAGAGGAAGGCAAATGATCAGAAGGGTGCTAAGAAGGGATTCGAAGAAGAAAGGAGCATCCTTCAAGCTACAATCAGGAAGCTTAACGCAAAGTTATCTGAACTTTCTAAGCTTGCACAGAAAGAGAAGAAGAAGAGGTCCGAGCTTGAGAAGAAGATTGACCTTCTCGTCAAAGAAAGAAACAGTTATTCTTCAAAGGTCAACGAGCTTGAAAAAGTTATTTCAACGGTGGTGGTGACTGAGCGCAAGACTCCAGAGTCAATTGTCCACTCACCTAGAGATGATTCTGCTGATTCAGAATGTTCCTTCAAGTCAGCTGCAAGCTCATATCAAAAACCTGTTTCTTCAAAGAGGTTAGTGAAATCTTCTAATCATATTCGGAGTACTAATCTTTTATATGATAGAAATATAGATAGTTCAGGTACACATCAAAGAAGAAGGTGCTACCAAGAAGAAGAACTGGTCTGGAACAGGAAACCAGTTAGAGAAGAGCTGAAATGTAAAAACTCATGTGTACATACGCCAAATGCCAAGAAGAACAATGCGCATAAAGGTAAACCTGATTTCGTCTACACGAGAGATCAATTAATCAGGTTATCAGGTAAGACATTCTATTGTTCTTATTGTCGTACACATGATCCTGTTCACAGAACCAGTGACCATTACTGGTATGGTTCTTACTCAGTAACCCCCATACGAACTGCAACTAACACTTATGGACCCAAATACCAGTGGGTACCAAAGAAAACTAAACCTGTGTTGCAGGCACCTACTGTCAAGGGGGAGTAGGAAGAATAATGGTTTTTGAACAAAGCAGTTCAAAACCCGAACTTCAAAGAAGAAAGGCTCTTGAATAATACAGTTCAAGACCCGGACATCAATGTCAATATGGTTCTTGAGTAAATCAGCTCAAGACCCGGACTTCAATGTCAAAAAGGCTTCTAAGTAAATCAGCTTAGAACCCGGACTTCAACGAAGTTAATGACTTCTAAACACAACAGTTTAGGACTCGTATTTCAGTGATCAAAAGACCTTACTCCTGTGCTGATAAGAGACTGTACTCCAATACTCGAATGAGGAAATCAACCTTCAAGGGGGAGTACATACATACTTTTCTGAAATTTTATGCATATCTTTAACACTGATAATGTTCTGATGCATAATTTCAGGGGGAGTAAAAAGGTGATGACTTCTGATTATTTCTGATCAGAACTCGTACTTTAATAGTTTTACTGCTTTTTGTCTTTTCAATTTAAGTGAATAAATTTTACTTTTAATTGACCTAAAGACTTTTGCAGAAGTTTGAGAGAAGCTTAGAAGTTCATATCTTTATGACTTATAGCAAAGCTTCATGAGATATAAGATCAAACTTTAAGGTATTACCTTTCATCTTAATCTCCAATATGTTTGAAAGAGGACAACTTTCAATCATAGAAAACATTGTTTTTAATGTTCAAACCACTTCCCGATTTTTTCAACAGATTTTATATTATGGAAGTGTGATTTTAAATGTTTTCAAAATCAATTTTGTGCTTTAACTGAAATAGTTAAACCAATCTGAGCATCACATGCATCATAGGAAAACAAGAATCATTGTGCTAGGAATTAACACAACTTCTATGGAATCACCTTAACCAGTGATTTCTACCCAAGAAGTTAATCCTTAGTGATTGAGTGTGCAAAGAGAATAGAAATGAGTGTGATTAGAGAAAGCAAAACGTTTAAAAGAAAGAGCGTGCGAGAACAGAGTTAAAAAGAATATCACAACTCTGCACCAACTTTTTCTGAGCCGGGTAGCCACATTACTAGTGTTTCACAATTCTTTGGTGAACATTATTGAAATAGGCAACTAACCCATGCCAACTCTAGATCAAACCTCACTATCTACTCATTTTCTTCTCAACAAGAAAGTGTTTCACATTTTCAAAAGGGGATGCAGCACATTTGCTATCTGATTTTCATTTGGAAAATCTGGATATTGAAAAGAAGGAAGTCTGCCCCACCTTCGCACTTCACTCATGCACATTGAGTCTGTGTTTAACTTACTGTTGTCTCAGTGGTTTACACAGTTTTGAGCCAAATAAGCAATCATCAAGTGCTTAATTCTTTCAACACAAGCACGAACACACAAGGAATTAGTTTCTTTGTCATAACGTTTATAGAAATAACCTTTGTGCTGTTTCGATGATTAAATGGAATCCCTGGGGGAGTCAACATCAAACAACTCCTTTCCAATGTGTATTCGTTACACACAGTGACTTAGTGTTACTGACAGGCATTCTAACTGATTCATTAGTTGATTCAGGTGTTACATGATTATTTTGTCTAGATTTGCAAAGATCAGGATGAATAACTATTGAATTGACGGATCAGAGACTACAAGTGGTTGACATTTCTTACTCAAAGTTTTGATGAAGTCGTTGCACTTTCCATCAAAAAGGGGGAGAATCTAAAGCTTGAAGAAATGTTCAGTCCATTACATTACAGGACCAAGAACTGCGAGATCAAAGTATTCTGAAGACATGCTGATTTCAGATAAATTTTCTTTGAAGATACTTTGCTAAAGCATTCTGAGCTAGAGAAAGAGATTGCATCTTCTGTGCTTAAAGAGAAGATCGTATTGCCAAATCATTTTCGTAATGATCTTGATCCAAAGGGGGAGATTGTTAAGACACAGTCTCATTGGATTCAAGATCATCCAAAACGAAGATCGCAATCTGAAGTTAATGCTGAAAGTTACTCTCAACAATAGTCTAGGGTCTATTCTGTAATAAAGTCAAAGTTGCTTTTAATATCTAGATATTATAGTTTTAGATATTAATTTTTATTATTAGTTTAAGTTTTGATAATATCTTAAATAGATATTATTTCTTTCTCTCTATCATCTATCGATCATAACAGAAGAAACACAACACATATTCAAAGTGTAAAAGAGAGAAAAACAAACAAAGAGAAAACTCAAAGCAATCAACCGTGTAATCCGCGTTTATAATCTAAACAGGTTGGTTTATCTTTATATTGTTTGTTGTTTGATTTATCTGGTAACGATCACGGACTCACAATTGAACAGACTCAGTTTGATCACTGATAGTGAAACACTAATACATATTAAATGTTTGAGAAAGACTATCAGCGATAACTGAACAGACTCAGTCTGATCGCTGATGGTGAAACACTAATACATATTAAACGTAATTTTCACTAAGTATAGAAAATGGTCGTTATCAAATCACTGAGAGAGCTTGGATCAACAATCTCCCCTTATTTGATAATGACAAAGTAACTGAAGAAAATTACTTTATAATTCAAAATGATGGAATAATCAGGACTCATAACATACATGTCCCAATTACTATTTTGAGGGATCTTTTACAGTACTGATAGAGTTAAGTACTTCACTGAAATTCTCATTAATCCAAGAAAAAAGATTACAAGGTATGAAAATTACAAGTACTAGTGATGTATTAACTGCTGTAAGTTAAACTAATAGATTACAAGAAAGAAAACTAATCTATCAGCTATCTAAAGAGGGTTTAGGAGGATTGATCAAATACTCAGGTATTTCTTCTCCTTTTTGCATTCGCTCTAAAGATTCTTTGCATATGATCGCTATGATTGGCTCAGCAGCAGGAGAGAGAGTACACCATAGGCACATGAGATCCTTGAGAAGAGCGAGGGGACGGATAGGGATTTCAGAGACTCTTTGAAATCTGAGTTGTTCCTCGTCATCTCTGAAGAAGATTCCAAAAGGTTCTTCAAGAACTTGTCCCGCAACATATGGTCCTCCAGGAGGCAGAGAGAGATCCAGAACTGAAAGATCAGGAGGAGGACCGAACAGAGCTTCTCTTGAGAATTTGATGGAGGTTTCATTTCTGATCACTGCGACATTATCAGATGAGGAGGAGACAAGCTTTCTGTTGATTTGCTTGGACTTTGGAGGAAGATTAGATGGCACGTTTAGTATAGCAGCGACTCTGTTGATGAGGGCATCATTTACCCTTTCAACATAGCCTCTGTATGTTGACTTTGATTTCTTCAGCGCATCTTTGAACTCAAGCCACTCCATATAGCCAAATTCTTCCAGCTTTGAAATGAACATAGCCTTGCAACTTCCATCCTCTCTGGTAATCTCCATTGTGACAGAGAGTTTATCCTTCTTCTTTCTCCCAGAGATAGCAACAGCTAAGATCTTCATTGGGTCAGAGCGATAGTCAATTTTGTGTTTGCACCAATCGACTGTATTATCGCTGACCGTTTTTTCTTTGGAGCGTTCCTCTTCAATCTCTTTCAAAAGAGCTGTCTGGACTTCCACTGGTTTGCTTTTCAGCTTCTTGTCTTTGACTTGAGAGGACTGAATTTTGAGAGCTAGAGAGGCATCTCTTTGACAGTCAGCAATCAGCTTCTCAGCCCTGACGGATTCTTCGATTTCAGCTTCAGTCAGGAACTCCAGATCTGATGATTGAGAGGGGATCTTTCGTCGTTGACTCTCCAGATGAGAGATCATCTCTGTTCTTTTGTTTCTCTCTTCCTCTGACTAATGAGAGGGTCTAGAGGGCCTTCCATGATGTTGCAGGGACTCTTCTTCTTCTTCATCCTCTTCATCAATCTCTCTTACAGAGATTGGAATTATTTGATCATCAGCTTCAGCAGCTGGGATTATTTGGAGTTCTTTACCCTTAAGCAGGGGAGAGAACTATCTGGTCAGAAAAATAAAAAGGTTAGATTTAGTTTTAGGGAAGGAGAGAGATAAAGGCTAGAAAGAAACAGGGGTTGGATTTTTATAGAAGGATAAGGGAACAAGAGTAAGGCATACCTGAGAACGATTCTCCTCAGGTAGTGAAATCATCTTCAGGGTTCCCTCAGCAGTTGCACCTTTGCTTTGGGAAGGGGTTCCTGAAGGTGTCTCTTGACTCCCCCCTGCTTTGATAACTTCTTTCGAAGCTATCGCTGATGAAGTGACGGCTGAAGAACACCATAGAGATTGATCTTCATCGTCATCATCATCATCTTGATGAGAATCTTCCTCTTGATCTTCAAGATCAAGGTCTTCATCATCATCGTATTCTTCTTCTTCATCATCGATTAAATCTTCGAGAGAAGGAGGGGCTTTTTCAGCAGCTATCTCCCCCTCAACCTGAGAGGAAGTTTCCTTCTGTTGGACCTCAGCAGCGACTTCAAACTCCGTATTTTCTTCAGCTGCTTTCTCCCCCTCTTTGTCATTATCATTGAGGGAGAGATCTTTGGAAGGAGATGAAGCTTTTGCAGCGGCCAACACCTGAACTTCAGCATCCAAACTGTCCATTCGGCCTTCAAACGCAGGAAGATCTGACGTAGCCTGATGAATAAACTCCACGGCAATGTTCAGCGATGTACGATCGTTCTCTGTGTATGAGGGAGTAGGAGTAGGAGCTGGTGCCTTCAGGTGAGTCAGGATTTGCTGAAGAAGGACTTCGCAAGAATCAACCTTTGTAGTCAGGGATGCAAACTGTTGTTGTGAGTCTTCTCTGACTTTGACAATCGCTTATTGGAGAGTAGCGATGTGAGAAACGTCAGCTTTGGAGGCGCAGGTGGCAGTCAGCGTCTTCAGTGCTTCACCAGCTGATTGAACAGCGTTGGTGGTGTTGTTGAGAGAGGCAGTCAGAGATTCCACCTTTGCACTCAGATTGTTGACATTTGTGTCAACAGACGCCAAACTAGGACCTGAAATATAAGTTAGTTTTTGAGAAACAGGCTTATATGGTGAGTTGGGAGAAGTGTTTAAGGTTATAGGGGTACCTGAATTATCAAACATTTTGTAGAATTGTAAAGATTCCTCAAAAGATTGATGTTCAGGTCCTATGGGTCCAAACTGTGGAGTAGAAATAGATGGAGGGTTAGAGATCAAAGAAATAGAAGGACTAGAGATGGGGATAGAAGATGTAGGGATAGGGGTAGTTACCTCAGGTTGTTGTTGAACTGAGATTGTAGGTTGCGTCACTGTTGTTGTGACAGCGACCGAGATCGCTGGCACGGTTGAAGTGGTTATAGCTGAGGATGTGGAGGAGAGACCCACGAAAGCATCCGAGGAAGTTTGTTGATAAACATCCTTAGGTATAGAGCTAGAGGTAGCTTTCTCCTTGGTGACCTTGGCCTTCTTCGAAGGACCAAGGGAGCCAGTTGATGGTCGTTTGGAAGGGGTAGCGGCAGGGATAGCAGAAGAAGGAACCTCCTGCGTGGCCACTGAAGTAGAAGAAGTGAGGAGAGAGATTCGGGAGCGAAGTTCAGAGATACTTACCTCGTTGGGGAGCGTCTTGACCTCCAGGGAGCGCTGACCCACTTTTGGAAAAGATGCATCCGAGTTAGTGGGGTAAGTAGCAGGGTAGAGCAACTTCAGGTACGCACAAATAAAGCGTACGTAGGGGACCTTGGGATCCCTTTCGGTCTTCTCTATCTTTGAGGATAATATCGCTCTAAGGATCCCTTTCGGTCTTCTCTAATTCGCATAAAGTGAGGATAATATCACTTTCCCATGAATCCAAAACCTCAGGATCGATCACTTTCAAATGAATCATGTTAAAGAACAAGCAAAGTTTTGTAATTGTGGGTCGGATGCGATCTGGCAATATTCCACAATTTGCAATAGGAATCATATGTGTCATTAAAACATGACAATCTGTAACACCCTCGAAATTGGAAAGAGCAACTAATTTAAAAACTTTCAATTATACAACAAAAAGGATAAAATCCATCCTACAAATCAACACTCGAGTCACCTCAATAAGAATACTAGATTTAACATCAACAAATAAAAGGTCAAGTCTCGAATAAAGGCTAATCAAGGTCGGGTGTTACTAAACCTAAAAGAAACAATTACTCTTCTCAACGACTAAAGCGGAAGACTTCATCAAACCACTCACCCTTGCACATACTTCTAGCACTCAACACTTCACCAAAACGCTAGAACCTCTCCCCCCATCCGAAACCTGATGCACATGCCGACAAATAAAATGTTAGGCTAATGCCTAGTGAGTTCAAGAGTTTACAACATGACATAAATACATTTGCTAAAGGAAGACAAAATAGTTTGAATCACAGACCTTTAGAAAGATTTACTTTAAATATTCAAACGGAGCCATTTTCCAAAAGTACACCTTTAAAACAAGGAACCCACATGAACCTTCTTTCGTAGAACCACTTTAATCCCAAACTCACCCAAAACGTGAATAGTAGGCAAACTCTCAATTTATAATAATACGAAATCAAACTTTACTTCTTGAAACACCCCAAACGGGGGCAGGGCATAATACACAATCCATAAATATTGAGTAAACAATTCCCCACAAGCAAAACGTCACCGAAACATGGATGATAACAATGATACAATTAAATATCCAATTAACACCTTCCGGTGACGGGGGAGACCCGATTCCATTGTACGTGGCAGAACACAAAGTTAATCCACATAACCATGTTGTCGAACTACACCTCAGATCGTCACTGTATTGCCTGCTCTGTCGAGCTACACGTCTAGTCGGACTATATTTCAAGTCCCAAACACCGTATCTGTTAAGGTTGATTTTATAGTAATCATTGTATTTATAGGCTTGGTCTTATACTGTGTTTAGAGTGTTTTTCTGTGTTGTATAAGTGTTAGGTCTGATTTTATAGTAATCATTGTATTTATAGGGCTTGGTCAAATACTGTGTTTAGTGCTTATCTATCTTGTATCTGACCAAGGGTATTTAAGTCCCTTTGGTCTTGGTTTGTTGTAAGTATCTCACGCACTCTTTAATCAGATTACTCATTTTGCGCTTCAATTGCTCTCTCTCTCTCTACTTTCTCTCTCTAAAGAATCAGTGTTCTTGGATTAACAATTGGTATCAGAGCCATCTGAATCTTGAGAGGATTGAGAGATTGCATTTTCAAATATGAATTTGTGATTGAAATCGAAAATTTGATCGATTTTCTTGAATTTTTCAAGAAAATATCGTTTTCTTGATTTCTCATAAAATTTGGATATGTTTGTGATCGAATTGTGTTGTTTTTGATTTCATTAGTTTCGTTTTTGATAATCGATCACATTTGTTTTAGGTTGTTTTACAAGAAAAACTGATTTAGATCATCAATTTTGAATTTAAAAGTTTTCTGGAAAACACGAGTTCAAGCATTGCTACATTCACGAGTTTGAGTTTTAGTGTTTTTTAATCGATTTTGTTGGTTGAAGTGTGTTAGAAATGTGTTTTCAACATTAAGTTTGTAATTTTCTTGGTTAAATTTCATAGTTTCATTCATTTTTACGAAACATTTCTTGATTTTGTTAGTTTGTGCCTCATTCATAAACTTTGCGCTTCATTCATGTGGTTTGCGTGTCATTCATAATACTTTGCGTATCAAGTTCAACCCGCAAAGTGAAGTTTGCATTTCCCTCTACAAACGCAAAGTTTGATTTGCGTTTCTGCCTTCGATCGAAAAAGGACAAGTTCGCGTTTCAAGTCATACCCGTAAAGTTTACTTTGCGTTTCCCTCTTCACACGCAAAGCTAACTTTGCGCTTCCTCCTACACCCGCAAAGTCACACTTTGCGTTTTTCAAAGCAAACGCAAAGTTCACTTTGCGTTTCTCAAAACAAACGCAAAGTTCACTTTGCGTCTCTCTAAGCAAACGCAAACCTCTAGTTTGCGTGTCTCTCTTCAATCGAAAAGCTTCTCTTTGCGCATCTCCCTGACTTAGTTTAAAAAAAAAAAAAAACGAGTCTGGAAATTTTTTTTTTAGTGTGTCATCTTTATTTCTTTTTAAACTTTGTGTCATAACAAGTGCTTTTCAAATTTTCAATTTTTAATATTTTTCGAATTTTTTTTTAATTCAATCTGGTTTTTGATTTTCTGGTACATCAGCAATGGATTCTGCCAAGTTTGCTCTTCAAGCAAGATTCTACTCAAATGATCTGATGATGCAATTGGGAACTGATACTCGTCCACCAGTCTTAATCAACGAAGATGAGTTTACACAGTGGCAAGATAGGTTCATCAATTTCATTGAACGTCAGACTAATGGTGAGAATATGATGAAATCTTTATCTGAAGGACCATTTGTCAAACCGAAAAATGACATTCCTTTAACTGCTGATGAAATCAAACGTGAAAAAGCCGATAGAGAAGCAAAGTCCAATTTGATGCTAGCACTGCCTAACTCAATCTACAATAGAATTGATTGTTTCAAGCATAATCCAAACATGATGTGGACTCAGTTAGAAAAGATCATGCTTGGGTCATCAGTTGCTACTCAAATACGCCAGACACGCTTCATGAATAACTTTGAGGAATTTAAGGCAAAGGACAATGAATCTCTGAAGGTGACTTTTGACTGGTTTTGCACTGTGATTAATGATCTCAGAAAGATTAAAGTGGAAAAGACTGCTCTTGAGACGAATATGAAATTCCTTAATGCTCTTCAGTCTGAGTGGAATAAATCATGCCACAAATTAAGGAATGATGTCAGAATCTCCACAATGCAGATTCAAGAACTTTACGAGATTCTGATGACTGATGAAAGCTTGGTGTTAGATAAAAAGGCCAAGATGGATAAAAAGAAGAAAACAGTAGATCCGGTTGCTCTTCTCACGAAGCAAATATCTGAACAAGCATTGTCTGAAAATGCTTACACCGGATCAACTGAAGATGATGGCGAGGCTTTACAGAAAGCAATGATCCTTCTTTCTCAGCACTACCAGAAGATTTTCCAACCAAAGTCGGGTTCCAACTCTTCTCGCTTCACTTCCGGTCCTAAAGTGAAAGTACCCGAGCTAAAGAATGCTGCTTGCTACAACTGCGGAAAGCCAGGTCACATGTCAAAGGAGTGTAGAGCAAAGGTGGTTAGGGATTCGGCATACTACAGAAAGAAAGTGGAATTGGCTGAAAAGAGAGAGAACGGAACTGCTTTGCTAGCCGAGGAAGAATTCTGGCTGGATTATTCCGATGATGAAGCTTCAAATGTCGAGATCGCTCAGATGTGCTTGATCGGAGATGACCAGTCAGACGACTCTGAAACAGATGAGGATGAGGTATACTCTGAATTTGATTACAAATTTATTACCTCTCAGTTTGATATCATGATAATTGCTTTATCTGATTTGCGTTCAAAGATTTTATCTGAAAAGAATCTAAATTCTGAAAAGTCAGATTTGATTGACAAACTGAAAATTTCTTTGAAAGATGAAAAATCCATTTTACAAAATACAAAAGACATCTTTCAAAAGAAATTGGAGGATTTGGAAAATTCAAATAAGACTTATCTTGAATCTTTGACAGCTATGACTAATTTAAAAAATGAATTTTCAGATAAAATAAATAAGTTAGAAGAAAAGCTTTATCGAAGAGACCAATCTGAACAAACAATTTATATAAACAAACCGAGGAGTGAAGAGGCTTTAAAACAAAGATGGGGTCTTGGTTTTGAAAATCCTCATTGTTTAAACAATGCGATTGAAAAATCCCCAACATTATATAAATACGATTATCTTACTATTGCTCATTATGCTCCTCAATTTAAAATTGATTGGATGAATGAGAAGCAAGTGTTAGAAATCGAACATGAGAAAAGGACAAATAACAAGAAAAATGAAATTCCTTTTGTTTATACAAGTGAAAATGCAAAATATTTTCCTGAAAAATCAAGAAGAGGAAGAAGAGTTTTAAATGATATATCTCCTATCAAATCTTCAATGTCTGGTGATTTTATTGCTCCTTATGCACCTGATTCTGATAAAGGAAATATTTCTCCAATCATTTATGATTCGAAGAAATATACTCCTCCATTAGTATTAGAAGGAAAAATCATAGATCTTGAAGATCAGATAGAAGATCAAAATATTTTGAAGAAAATTGAATCTGATATTATTCTTTCTTTCATGACGTCTAGTCTTGAAGAAAATTTAGTTTCTCAAAAATCAGATTATATTTCTAGCCTATCTTCTGATTCTAAGGAAAATAAAAAGGAAGTTTCAAATTTTAAAATCTTTTCTCCAAATTCTTCAGACTCCGAGGCTAATTCAGATTTTTTAGTTGATCAGATTGGTTGCTTGGATAAATTTATTTCTTCCGATTTAGATATTAAGTCTAAAATTCTTGATGATTCTTTTACGCTCAATGATCAATATTATAAACCTAAGCGTAAAAGAAGACGGTCAAAGAAGTCGAAGAAACAAGATAAAGTTATTTCTGATTATTCTAATTCTTCCGATTCTATTCTTTCAGATAGGACTGTGAGCAAGTCAAAGAAGCAAATGTGGAGAGTGAGGCGGACATCTGATGAATCTATTGTTGATGAGGATAAATGTGTAGACAAACTTTATAACAGTGATTAATTTGCTAAATGTAATAAAATTTCAAAATATTCTAGAAAGCAAATGTTTCGAATTTCAAAACATGTCTCATGTTCTTCCTCAGATTCTAGTTCTGATGATTATGTTTTCTCTTCTGATAGTTGTGATTATTTCTCTGATAATATTCCTCGTGCTTTAAATGTCAATTCTGTTTATTCTTTCCCCATACGAACTGCAACTAACAAAAACGGGCCCAAATTTAAGTGGGTACCCAAATCTCAATCTGATTTAAAGTTGCAGGCATCACATGTTAAGGGGGAGTAAGGGAAGTTGGCTTCTGAGTACTTCAACTCAGGACCCGTACTTCATAGACTTCGACTTCTAAACAAATCAGTTTAGAAATCATTCTTCAATGATTTAAGCTTCTGACTAAATGAGATACTGTGAGTACATCAATTTTATTTCTGCTGCATTTTATCTCTGATTATGATGTGTTCCAGTTTTTTTCTCATTATTTTTTCAAGAATCTGAGCTTGTTCAACTTTTTCTTAATTTTGTATAACCCAATTTTTTTTTAATTTGAGACACAATTTTTTTTTAAATGTGAAAGATGAAATTGTTGAATTTTATTTTGTTCCAACTAAATATCTATTAAAAGTTTAAATTTTTACAAATTTTATTCTATAAAGTAAAGTTTTTACATTTTTTCTTTTCTTTGAATAAAATATGTGTCTAGGATAAATTTTCAAGTTTTTTTGTTTATAGTAAAGTTTTTATATGGTCAAATTTCAAGTCTTACAAAAGTCGAAAAGTCAGCAACATGATTGAAACTTTTATTACTGCTTTAAAGTTGTGAGATTCGGAATTTTTATAGTTTACTTTGCTTAGACTACCTAAATGATCAGAATTATAGATCGGAATGAAAATATGGGCTAAGCATTTAGACGTTGATCTGAGTGATTGAAATGATTATTAAATTCTTAAAATACAGAAATCTCTAAGTTTAAAAGTTTGTACCTGTGACCTTTCTGGTTTGGGAAAGTAAGTTCCTCGGGATGCTTGTCATCTGGTCCCCTAAGGTCATTTGGTCTGGGAGTGATCGAACAGAAATCCTTCAATAGAACCAGATCGAAAGTCATGTTCTACTGGTATGAATGGGTTTAGGATATGTCGATGTAGCCTTTCTGATCTGGGAGAGTAAGTTCCAAGGGGTGCTTGACACCTAGTCCCCTAAGGCCAACTGGTCTGGGAGCGTCTGACCCAAATCCTGCAATAGGGTCAGATAGAAAGTTACGTTTACGGCATGTTCTTTACTTAATAAACTTTTTGATCAAAAGATGCCAAAGTGCACAAGATTAAAAAGATGCCAAAGAGCACACTCATGATAAGATGCCAATGAGTACACATCTCATGATACTTGGTGATATGTTTGAGTTGTGATAAACCTGTAAATTTGTGAAAGTCTTAATTTTTGATGAATTAGTGTCAGTACATGCAAAGTTCTCTATAATATTTTTAGAATTGCATTTTCTTGAAGCTAATCGAAGATTCGCATGTCAGCACACTCAATAGATTGATGGAAGTTTTTGAAACTGAACATGTTTTAACTTGATATGCAATGAAACTTGTTCTTGTATCCAACAACATATGTTTGATTTCAAATGATTGATAAATCTGTAATATTTTACTAAGTAGAATTTTATTTGTTTAGTGTTTAAAATTTTATATGTTTAGTTGTTTCAAAATTTACATTCAGTATATTTTTCTTTCTTCATTAATATTTGATCATTGTGTTCTCATAAATATATTTTAATGGGTTTATGCATTATTCAAGGGGGAGTGAACAAAGAGAATATTTTTTTCAAAGATTATATCTGTTTTTGAGGGGGAGTATCTGATTTTCTTTATATGAATGCTAACTTGAATTGTCACATCTAGTGCATTTGTGTAGGGGGAGTCAAAGCGCTTAAAAAGGTAAATCTTGTCTAAGTCAGCTTTGCGCTTCCAGCATGACCCGCAAACTTTGTTTTGCGCTTCCTTCGTGAAACGCAAATCTTGCTTTGCGTTTCCTTCTTGAACCGCAAACTTTGTTTTGCGCTCCCTTCATGAAAAGCAAACCTTGGTTTGCGCATCCAACATGAAGCGCAAACCTCCCTGTTTTCTCTATTGTTTTGATTTTGCAGATTTTACACTGTCTCGTCTCCAACATTTGCATGACCAAGTTGATCAAGATCATCAAGGTCATGAGGGGGAGAAGTCAAGGAGAAGTTAAAGAGACAAAGAGATCAAAAGTTTATCTGCTGATCAAGATTCGCTCAAAGATTCTATTCTCTCAGCTACAACAAATTCTTTTGTTGTTCCTGCTCCGATCATCACTGTTCATTCAAGATCATTCAAAAGAGGTGTATCGTCTTGAGCATAAGCAGCAAAGAAAATTTTCAATCTGCAAGATGCTGAGAAGAATTTTTTCTTAAAAAGTCAGAAAGCTTCACAAAGTAGCTTTGTTGGTCCGTGCTGTTATAGAAGACAATTTTTTAAGACCAAAGCGCCAATGATTACTAAGGGGGAGATTGTTAGGTCTGATTTTATAGTAATCATTGTATTTATAGGGCTTGGTCAAATACTGTGTTTAGTGCTTATCTGTCTTGTATCTGACCAAGGGTATTTAAGTCCCTTTGGTCTTGGTTTGTTGTAAGTATCTCACGCACACTTTAATCAGATTACTCACTTTGCACTTCAATTGCTCTCTCTCTCTACTTTCTCTCTCTAAAGAATCAGTGTTCTTGGATTAACAATAAGCCTTGGGTATTTAAGTCCCTTGTGGCTTTGGTTGTTGTAAAGGAATTCACGCATTCTAATCTAGAACACACATACTTTGCGTTTATACTCTCTCTCTCTCTCTCTACTTTCTCTCTCTAAGATTGGTAGATCTTGGACTTTCAATTGGTATAAGAGCCAATCTAATCTGAGAGAATTGAGAGATTCATGTTTTGATCTCTGGATTTGTGAATTAATATGAAAATTTGATCGATTTTCTTGATTTTTTCAAGAAAATCTCGTTTTTGGATTTTTCATCAAATTCAATCTGTTTACTGAAATTTTTTGCTTGTAAATTGGTTTGTTGGATTAGTATTATTTGCCAAATCATCTTTGTTTCACATCAATTTGCAAGAAAATCAAATTTTAATTGTCAATTTTTGAGAATCATCGAGTTTCTGAAAAGTTCGGTTTATGCACTGTTCATATCATGAATTCACGAGTTTGTGGTTTCTTGATCAATCTAATTGTTTGAAAATGATTAGAATCTGTTTTTCGAACTTATCTGTGTGAGAATCTGTATTGAATTTGTGGTTTTAGGTCCAACAACACGCACTTGACTTCAACTGATTGATAAATCTGTGATATTTTACTCAGTAGAATTTAATTTGTTTAGTGTTTAAAATTTTATATATTTAGTTGTTTCAAAATACATATTCAGTATATTTTTCTTTCTGTTGTGGTATTTCAATTCTTGTGTTCTCATATATATTTCTAACTGGGTTTGTGCATTATTCAAGGGGGAGTGAATAAGGAGATTTTTTTTCTAAAAAGATCATATCTGTTTTCAAGGGGGAGTATCTGATTCTCTATATGAATGCTAACTTGAACTGTCAAATTTAGTACATTTGTGTAGGGGGAGTCAAAGAGCTTAACAGGTGAAATCTTTCAGATTCCAAGTCTTATTTGCGTCAACAGTTGGAAGAGCAAAACTTAGATTTACGCCAACAGCTTCTAGCGCAAACCAAGCTTTGTGCATCCTTCAGCTCGTGCAAAACTAACTTTGCGCTTCCTACTGCTAGCGCAAACCTAAGTTTGCGCCACCAATGTGTAGTGCAAACCTCTCCTATTTCTCCTATACTCTGATTTTGCAGATCTTAAGCTGTCTCGTCTCCAACATTTGCATGACCAAGTTGATCCGGATCATCAAGGTCATGAGGGGGAGAAGTTAAAGAGACAAAGAGTTCAAACGTTTATCTGCTGATCAAGATTTGCTCAAGATTCAAGATTCTATATTCTTTCAGCTACCAATACTTTTGATGTTTCTGCTCCGACCACCACAGTTCATTCAAGATGATTTAAAAGAGGTGTGTCGTTTAGAGCACAAGCTGATGAACCAATTGTTCTTTTAAGATTATTACATACTGGTCCAGTCTTGTCAAGGCAGCAAAAGCAACTGAGATTGAAAGATGCTGAGAAGAAATTTTTTTTAGTCAAGAAAGCTTCACAAAGTCGCTTAGATGGTTTGTACTGATTTAGAAGATGATTTTTGAAGACCACAGCGCCAATGATTACTAAGGGGGAGATTGTTAAGGCTGATTTTATAGTAATCATTGTATTTATAGGCTTGGTCTTATACTGTGTTTAGAGTGTTTTTCTGTGTTGTATAAGCCTTGGGTATTTAAGTCCCTTGTGGCTTTGGTTGTTGTAAAGGAATTCACGCATTCTAATCTAGAACACACATACTTTGCGCTTATTCTCTCTCTCTCTCTCTCTATTTTTTCTCTCTAAGATTGGTAGATCTTGGACTTTCAGTATCCCTTATTGCCTGCTCTGCCGAGCTACATCTCAATGATACACGATCTTATTGCCTCTTCGGTCTCTAGCGGAGTTTCATCCTCAGGGTACCCACTCGACCCCTAGTGCCTACTCCCTAGTATTCAAGATAGGAGCCTCAACTCCTTACTTGATAACTCTCGATGTCTAACCTCGTGCACAAGAATTAAACATCCGAACACAAGACCCATGGTCCCGAAGTACAACCCATAAAGGTTCCTCTTCGCCAAACAACCGGGACGACACCAATGTCAATGCGACATTATTTCCAAAGGTGAGAATCCCAAGAGTCCTCACCATTAAACACGACTGACTTACATGCCTATGGATCCAATGCATTACAGTCTAAAACACATGACTCCTATTAGATGACACACGCACTCAAAACATGTATGCTCCAAAATAAAGTGCAATAAATGCAACTCACACCCAAGGCTCCACTTTAAGTTATTAAAACCAGACAAATGTCCTCAAGACTCAATTTAGTCAAAACCGAACGAAAGGTCCAAGAATTTACGTAAACCCCCAATTGAAAGTCGGTATAGACATTGAAACACGTTTGACCAACAATTATGCAAACACCACAACCAAAAAGGGTAATTAACCTAAAACTTCTCATTGGTTGAAACAAAACGTTTTCCAAATGAACTCGTTCTCTTCATGTTGCCAAAATGACTCATAGTACAATGATATGCATTTTCCAACTGTTTATAAAATCGTATGCACCAAATGTACAATTATATAAATTGACCTCTATTTATATATTATGTCATCAAAGAAACATATCAAAATGCTTTATTTATCAAAATGCCCAAAAATCACAAAGATGTGTGTTACATAAGTTTATAAAGTTATATATATCCAAATAACCAAAACTTATCAGCAGTTAACAATTTAATGTAAAACACAAACACTTTAAAATAAACATTTTGGCATGTACACCATTTTCACAAATCAACTTGAACTCACCTCGCTAGATTTAGGCTAAATCTAGATTTTACCCCCAACTGAGCTCCTTTAAAGAAATCCGAATCCACAAGCAAAACCTTCCAAAAACCTATCATCACAATTTTTCAACCATAAATACACATCTACAACCATATAGAAACGATCTCCAAACATCTTATATCAAAATCTCTATTTTGGCCAAAAACCCTAATTTGACCTATCTTCCCCAAAATCATCCAACCCAAAGATTGATAAATAAAAACACTAGGAGGTCAACAGTGGAGCATTTGTAACTTGATTAAAGTGTTAGAAAGAAAATGGATGAACTTACATTAGTGGGTTTTGATAGAACTCACAACCCTAGAATTTTCTTGAAGGAGACGTCAATGGAGATGGTAGAATGGTAGCTTCTTGAATCCTAGACTTCCAAGCCTTAAATGGTGATGGAAATGCTTCAAAATCAAGGTGGATGGCCATAGGAATGGCTAGGATTTGAACCAAGAAGATCGAAATCGGTTTGGGAGAGAAAGGGTGGGATTTGATAAGTGAGAAATGTGGTGAAAGCTGAAAATCGCGACATAAAAGCCTTCTGCACCCCTGGTGCAACATTGACCAACGACATTGCAATGTCGCCTGGCAATGTCGCCAAACCTCCCCCAGCTTCTGTTTCCCTTCTGAGACTTTGCCCTGTGCGACTATGACTCGTCATAGTCGTCGGGCATTGTAGTTATGCCCATATTAAGCCCCGAAGCTCGACTTTTCCAACGCCAACACCCCCGATACTCTAAGGGACATCACCTAATGGTTTCCCCAACAAAATCCCGACATTTATAACTTACAAAAACGTCCGGTTGGCCTTTACTTACCGAAATTACGGGTGTTACACAATCGTGGGACTTCATACCAATCAACTTCAAGTCTTTCATTGACACCAATTTCCTAATGTTTGCATAATATCCGGATGGAATCTTAATACCATGTAAGCATTGGCAGAATCTGGTTTTATCAACCTTCGACAAGGTATAACAAGCCGGTGGCAAATACGTGCGCTTTTCATTATCAACAGGAGAAAGCTCTGGTCGAATCCCCATTTCTACCATGTCCTTTCTAACTTTAATTCCGTCTTTTGATTTTCACGGAATGTTCAACAATAACCCTATCAAGTTGTCACATACATTTTTTTCGATATGTATTACATCAAGATAGTGTCGAACGGTCAACTGCTCCCAATATGGTAAATCCCATAAAATAAATTTCTTCTTCCAAATATTTTGTGGAGGAGCTGGACGAACTTTCCCAAACACAATGTCTAGATCTTTAACTCGAGAATATACATTTCTTCCATCTAATGGTTGCCTTCCTACTCGATACTCAGTTTTCCCATCAAACACTGACTTTAGTTTGCGATAGTGGTGGTTCTTTGGAAGATACCTTCGATGACCCATGTACACGTGTTTTCCACAATTCCTCAACCTTAGAGCATATGTGTCATCTTCACATGCAGGACATGCTTTTTCTCCTTTTGTGTTGTATCCCGACAAATTCCCATAAGCTGTAAAATCATTTATGATGCAAAAAATCATGGCTCGTAGTAGGAAATGTTCCTTCTTATATGCATCATACACTTCAACACCTGGACTCCACAATTCTTTCAAATCCTCAATTAGCGGAGCCAAATACACATCAATATCATTCCCGGGTTGTTTGTGACACTGAATTAGCAATGACATCATAATGTTTCTGCGTTTCAGACATAACCAAGGTGGAAGATTGTAAATGGAAAGAAGCACCGGCCAAGTGCTATGACGACTACTCATGTTTCCGAGTGGATTAATTCCGTCTGAACTAAGCCCCAGCCGAATATTTCTACTTTCCTTTCCAAATTCTTCAAAAATGCGATCGATATTTCTCCATTGAGGAGAATCAGCCACGTGTCTAATTTTACCATCTATTTTACGCTCTTCAGAATTCCAACGCAACAACTTTGTATCCTTGACGCTTGCAAATAATCGTTTCAATCTTAGAACAATAGGCAAATACCACAACACTTTTGCGGGCGGGCCAACCTTTCGTTTCACATCACTATTTTCTTCCATTTGGTTTTTCCGCTTGTACCTCGACGTACCACATATCGGGCACTCATTTAGGTCAACATACTCGTTCCTGTATAACATACAATCATTCGGGCATGCATGTATTCTTTCTTTCTATTTCCAAACCCATTGGACACATCAGTTTTTTGGCTTGGTATAGTGAAACTGGTAACTCATTATCCTCTGGAAGCATTTCATGCAAAAGCTCCAGTAAGCTTGTGAAACTTTTATCGCTCCAACCATTGTTTTTTTTTAAGTTAAAAGGTTTCAACACAGCCGAAAGTTTGGTAAACTTTGCACACCCAACATACAATGGTTTTTGAGTCGACAAACAGTTGTTCAAATTTATCATAATCCTTATCAGCAATATCACCCTCCACATCATGTAACATTTGATCAACATTATCACATATATCATTGTCCGATTCATAGTTATTATTATCGTCATTACAATCACGATCAACCCCCTGATTACAATCATCAAAATCCTCTCCATGTCGTATCCAACGAGTGTATCGTTGCATAAACCCATGACAAACTAAATGTTCTTTAACTACATTATGATCACTATGTATCAAAAAATTTCTACATTTTCGACAAGGACACCAAATTCCACTTTCTCCACTATTCAACCGGTAGTTCTTAGCAGCTTCCACAAATTCATCGAGACCGGCTAAATATTCTTGTGTAGCACGTGGTATTTCGTACATCCAATCAGCGCGGTCCATCTGTAATTTTGAAAACAAATTATTAAGTAATGCATGCATGACATGAATGGAGAACAAAAGGTCGTAGGTGGCCATCCTAACCCACTTTTTGAATACTTTATCTCACATGTGAATGCCTATAACAAATTAATTATTTAAGAAAAAATTCGACAACATTTTCCCTTAACTCCCCAAATATGTGTATAATTAAAACACGTATTCGTAGGAGCAAAGGGAAATGTCTATCAAATTTTTCTTAAATAATCAATCTGTTATAGACATTCACATCCTAAATAAGATAAAGTATTCAAAAAGCAGTCCCAAAACTGGGTATTACCCGAAATTAATCTCTATTAGATTAATTTCGGACGGGTGACCTAAATGCATATGAACTTATATAATAGATGCATGCATATTTCAATAATTCTATTTCCACTTGATAATATGTTCAAAAGTTATAAGACAAAAAAACATATATATAGTTGAGAAAAAAAAGACTGTAAAGTAATGAAAAAATGTACCTTACAAAAAAAATCCACGGATTAACTAATGAAAAGTTCAATGTATAGTAGTCACCGTACACCTTTACATAAATCTCTTGATCAAGTGGTATGTCGTCCTACAATTAAACATTTTAAGTCATCGTTTATTAATTATACCTTGATACAATTGTATATAGGGGGTCATTCAAGGGAGAACTCAGTTATCTGTGGTAACCGTGAGATCCAATCTTAACCACAAATCAGAAGATAAATTAGGAAATCAATAATTTTGATAATTTTAATTAAAAAACTTAATTAAAGAAATTTTAGGTATTTTTGAGATCTCCTCTCTCTTCTCTTCTCTCTCCTCTCTCTAGCAAATATTATTCCGGCGAATACATGATGCCCACTGTGATACACTTTATAAACATCGAAAATACATGATGCACACTGTGATACATTGTGTAAAGATCGAAAATACATGATAGCACACTATGATACCCTTTTGTAAACATCGAAAAAACATCAAAAATACGTGATAGCACACCATGATACACTTTGTAAAGACCGAAAAAACATCGAAAATAAGTGATGCACACTGTGATACACTTTGTAAAGATCGAAAATACATGATAGTCCACTATGATACCCTTTTGTAAACATAAAAAATACGTGATAGCACACTGTGATACCCTTTTGTAAAAGGAAATAAGAAAATTTAGGAATTAGATTATATTTTAGGAATTAAACAAATTTACTAAAATATCATTTTCTATTTATTTAAAATTAATATTAATTATTCTAAATGTGTGGCTCATATTGGATCTCACAGTTATCACAAACTACCTAGTTCTCATTTGATTAGGCCCCATTGTATATATATGCATATATATATATAATCGAATATGATAAAATTAATGAGAAAAACATAAAAAAACATCATTATTATAGTTTATTGATAAACGAAATCAAAACATCAATGCAATTGTTAATAATACATTGATTGGTTAGAATTAATGATATTCAGTTAATACATACATTGCAATATTTAATATCTTTCAATTGATCGATGTTGGCTCCTCAATTTGTGTGTAGAGAGTGAATAAAGAAGATGGGGAGACCTTTTTTAGGAAAAAAACGGCGGTCATGAATATATAAAAAGCCCCTATTTTTTAAAGGCTTTTTTAAACGATTTTGTGATAGTGAAAACGTTTGAAAAAGTGTTTGACCTTTTTAAACGGTTGTTTCTAGAGAACCGTTTAAAAAGATGTATGTATTTTAAACGGTTGCATGAAAAAACCGTGTAAAAAAGTTAGGCGGCTTTTTAGACGGTTTTGTTCAATTATCCGTGTGAAATACGTACCCCTTTTTAAACGGTTTTTTATAACAACCGTTTAAAAAGGTCATATGACTTTTTTAAACGGTACCACAACCGCATAACCGTTTAAAAAGAGTCTTAAAAAAACGCAACCACCTTTTTAAACGTTTTTTTCGAATTTTTTTAAAAACCGTTTAAAATGGTGCATTTAAAAAAGTCATTATTGTAGTAGTGTCACCAAAATTAAAAGTTAATATATCTAATTAATTAATGAAATCGTGATGTAATCATGATATTTTTGGGAACATGATTATAATTATAATTAATATACTCAATTAATGAAGCCATGATGTAATGAATCTGGTTTCACCCGTGATGAACATTGTGATGCAAATATGTAGAAGAGAATTATGATAGACCCATGATTGAACTATGATGAAGATCGTGATGAACACTAAGTGAAGTTGTGATAAAGATCGTGATGAACACTAGGTGAAGTTGTGATGAAGATCGTGATGAACACTAGGTGAAGTTGTGATGAAACTGGATATGAAACCGATTAACCAGAGATGAGTCGAGAGCTGATCGTGACAACATCAATCGAGTTGAACAACATATATACTTATGTATCCATCTAAAGCATCCATCAAAGAAACAACTTCAAGATGTTAATATGAAGCTGCAAACATTCATGAATATCGAACAGTACTTCATTCATCTACTTTTGTTTGACAGATTAATTTTTAGTTAAAACAAATAAAACCCATAATTAGTTGGTTACTAATTTAAACATATCCAAAAATAACGGTAGATGATAACTACCATAAATAAATGGATATAATAGAAAAAGATAATCTTGAACTTATAACTAAAATTAATAAAAAAAAGGAAAAATTCATTGATTGGTTAGAATTGGTATGCAAAGTTTGCAATATAATAGTGGTTTCCAAATGATCGTTCCCCTATATATATATATATATATATATATATATATATATATATATATATATATATATATATATATATATATGGAGAGGTTCATTTGAGAAATGGTAAATATATGAGAAATAGAGAAGTAATCTTAGCCATTCATCTGGTCAACATTTGCGGCTTTGACCGCGAAGCACCGGATAATTCCTTGTGTGGTCTATAGAAGATAGAGGGGTAATTTCGTAAAATACACGGGATGAGTTCATATATGAATATGTATGAATCACAAAGATTCATATATGAATCTGTTAATTAGTTCAACTGATTCATATATGAATCTTTGTGATTCATACATATTCATATATGAATCTTTGTGAATCACAAAGGTTCATATATGAATCTTTGTGAATCACAAAGGTTCATATATGAATCAGTTAAAAGAGTTCAGTTGTGAATTTCACTGGTTCATATATGAACATCTAGTTCATATGTGAATTATACATGTTCATATATGAACACAGCCCGTGTGTTTTGTAAAATTTACGAAATTGTCCTTCTATTTTTGGGATAACCGCAACTTTTGACCAGTCAAAGCCGCAACTTCTGACCAGTCAAAGCCGCAACTTCTGACCAGTCAAAGCCGCAATATTTGACTAGTCAAATTCGATCTTGACCATATGAATGGCTAGGATTATTTCTCTATTTCTCATATATTTACCATTTCTCATATATTTACCATTTCTCAAATGAACCAAACACTATATATATATATATATATATATAGGGTGGTTTTAAACGAGAACGCTATCTATTTAAGAAAACATGGGAACGGTCGATCATATACAAAATCATACATGATTCATGTACAAAATCATATATGATTCAGACGAATTTTCCCCACGACTTAAGTCACAGCCAAAGTCATCCACATCCAATTTTTACCATTAATGTAAAATTGCATATGGTTTTGTACATGATTTGTTGTTTTCTTAACGTTCCCGTCTGAACTTTCATATATATATATATATATATATGGAGAGGTTCATTTGAGAAATGGTATATGTATGAGAAATAGAGAAGTAATTCTAGTCTTTCATTCTGTCAAGATCGGATTCACTGGTCAAATATTGCGTCTTTGACTGGTCAACAATTGCGGTTTTGACCGGTCAAAAGTTACGACTATTCAAAAAATAGAAGGACAGATTCGTAATTTTTACAAATATACGATAAAGAGAAAACAAGCCTGAACCCCTACTATCTTTTATGGTTTAGGCAAGATCAGATCATAATCAGTGCGTTATTAGGGAGTTGCTCCGACTCCATCCGGCCAATTATCTCCTCAGCGAACACAGCTCAAGAAGCATGGAAAAGTCTCAACTCAAGTTAGGCGAGTGCCTCACGATCCCGTATCATCTCCCTCAAATCCAAGTTGGTTAATAATCCACAAGGTAATCGATCCATCACCGACTACCTACATAGTATGAAATCAATTGCAGACGACTTGGCTCTTGCCCAAAATCCGGTGACCGAAGAGGATCTGCTTGTACATATCCTCTCACAACTCAGTGACGAATACACCACAATCGCTGCTGCACTCAAAGTTCGTGAGACTCCGATATCATATCCGGAGTTATTTGATAAACTTCTTGACTTTGAACGGTCCCTAAAGGCTTCCTCGGTGACACCCAAACCAGTACTTAGCACCGTTAACTACACCAATCGCCAGCCCTATCGATCTCAGCCCCGGAACTCTGCTGTTTCGGCTACTGTTCCACGCACCAACAGATACCCACCCAGTAATGAGCAGCGCCATTTTCGATCTCAATGGTCCTCTTCACAGCAGGGTGGAACACGCTCCAATCGATATGCATCCTTCTACTGCTATTGCAATATGTACGGTCACAACACAAAAGATTGAAGAAAGCTCTCCAGATTCCTCAAAGAAAACAATGTTTCAGTGGTGAATACCCAAGGTACAAGTCATGTTGCAAATATTACTACATCTGGCTCCACAAATTCTGCACCAACTTGGCTCTTTGACAGTGGGGCTTCCAACCATGTCACCTCCAATCATGCAACACTTCACAATCTCTCAGAATATGGAGGCCCTGATGAGATTGTTCTTGGTGATGGTAAAAGTCTTAAAATCTCTCATACTGGCCAAAACATATTTACACTGCATACAAAACCTTAAATTTGCCTAATGTTTTATGTGTTCCTAATTTACAAAGAAACCTTATATCAGTTGCTAAATTATGTAAGGCTAACCAAGTTTCTTGTGAATTTTTCCCAACTCATTTTTTTGTGAAGGATCTTCGAACTAGGGCGTGTCTCTTGTGGGGAGAGAACACTGATGACATTTACCATGCTACCTTGCCATTCACCCATCAAGTCAACCACACCAGCACAACTTCGTTTCTAGACTGGCACCACAAACTTGGCCACCCATCAATAAAAACATTTGCTTATATTATTAAACATCTAGGTCTTACCTCAAAGTCTATGTCTGATTTCCATGCTCACTGTGCGTCTTATTCTATTAATAAAAGTCACAAACTTCCATTTGGTCATAATTCATTTGTTGCAAAGCAACCGCTACAACTTGTGTACTAAGATGTGTGGGGACTCGTTCAACCCTCCATTGACAAATTTAAATATTATGTTATATTTGTGGACTTTTACTCCAAATATGTTTGGCTATACCCACTAAAACGCAAATCCGATGTTGCCACATTATTTCCACAATTTAAATCACTAGTGGAAAAAAATTTCAACACTCCACTCGTCTCCCTCTTCACCGACAATGGTGGAGAATATCAAGGCCTAACTTCCTTTCTACAAACAAATGGCATTTCCCACTATACCACCCCTCCCCACACACTGGAACAAAATGGAACAGCTGAACGACGTCACCGTCACATTGTTGAAACAGGGCTAGCCCTCCTACACTATGTCGGTCTCCCTCTTCATTTTTGGACACATGCCTTTCAAACTGCGGTTTACCAAATAAATCGACTACTTACTTCAGTTCTTGATCATCAAAGTCCATTTGAACTCTTGTTCAATCAACCACCCAATTACTCTAAACTGAAATCCTTTGGGTGCCTATGCTACCCTTGGCTTCGGCCCTACACACAATCCAAACTTCAACCTCGCTCCTCCCCGTGCATCTTTCTCGGCTACTCCTAGTCAAAATTTGCTTACAAATGCTTTGACACCAAAACCAATCGACTCTATCACTCCCGACATGTCGAGTTTTTCAATCACATCTTACCCTATAAAAGCACCCATCACGATTCTTCTACTCCACCTACAGCTGATACTTTTCTTGCTACCTCTATACCACCTCAAACACATATGTCCATACCTCCTACCACCATTCCAAGTTCATCTACTGTTGTCCCACCACCCTTGAATACTTCCCAAGCACAAAGCGTTCCACCTTCTGCCACCTCCATGCTAGAACCAAATGAACCCTTATTCCCTAACCATTCATCACCTGCCATTCTCTCTCCCTCTTCTTCCCACGCCACTACTTCCAACCAACATACTCCTCAATCTACCACCTTCACCTCGTCATTACCCACTACCGATCCACACACCCAATCTCCTCAATCCTCATCCCCACCTCCACTTCCACCAAGACACCGAAATCTAAACCCCAAATATTTTAACTCCACATTTATTAATACATCCACCCTACACCCACTTCCTACCACTCTTGAACCCACCACCTACACCCAAGCCATGAAACTTCTGGATTGGCGCAAAGCCATGGACTCGGAGTTCAATGCCTTGCTCACTAATGGCACTTGGGATCTTGTTCCAGGCTCCTCTCATACTCCCATCAGATGTAAATGGGTGTTCCGGGTCAAACGCAACCCAGACGGTTATGTGGCCAAATACAAGGCTCGGTTAGTTGCAAAAGGGTTCCAACAACAATACGGTAAAGACTACTTTGACACCTTTAGTCCAGTCACTAAACCCGTCACCATTCGAACCGTTCTCTCCATTGTCCTCTCAAAAAATTGGTCCCTTCGTCAACTCGATGTGAACAATGCGTTCCTTCATGGCACTCTAAACGAAGAGGTGTTTATGATCCAACCTCCCGGTAACCACCACCCCCAATTCCCTAATCACATTTGCAAACTCAAAAAATCCCTCTATGGCCTTAAACAAGCACCTCGCGCT
Organism: Arctium minus; assembly: GCA_954870635.1. NCBI lineage: Eukaryota > Viridiplantae > Streptophyta > Magnoliopsida > Asterales > Asteraceae > Arctium > Arctium minus. The sequence continues at coordinate 163,613,712 of OX941081.1, forward strand.
TGGTACACTGAGCACACCACCTTTCTTACCTCCTTTGGGTTTCACAAATCTTTGGCTGATGCATCTTTCCTTATCTACAATCACAGTGGTGTCACATGATACTTCATGGTCTACGTTAATGATATCATCCTCACTGGTAATAATCCTACCTTCTTAGACCAGTTTGTCCACACTCTTTCCCAACGATTCTCTATCAAAGACCTTGGCCCATTACATCACTTCCTTGGCATAGAGGTTATCTCCACCGCCTCCGGTCTTTTCCTCTCTCAACACCGCCACATTCAAGACCTTCTCACCCACCTTCACATGGATGGTGCAAAAGAAGTTGCCACTCCCCTGTCCTCATCAGTTGTTGTCACCCGACTCCTTATCACAAACTAGTGGGCTCCCTTCAATACCTTGCCTTTACAAGACCCGATGTTTCGTTTGCGGTTAATAAGCTATCACAGTTTATGCATGCTCCCTCTCAAATACATTGGCAAGCATTAAAAAGAGTTCTCCGTTACTTAAAAGGCACAATCCATCATGGTCTCTTCTTGAAACGGGCAACCACACTTGACTTAAAGGCCTTTTCAGATTCCGACTAGGGCGGCGTTTCCACTGCCGGTCGATCCACTACAACTTACTTATTGTATCTTGGAGGGAACATTATCTCTTGGCGATCTGCAAAACAAAAGTCGGTGTCCCGATCCTCTACGGAGGCCGAGTACAAGGCGCTTGCCAATGCGGCGGCCGAAGTTTCTTGGGTACAAAATCTACTCCACGAACTCGACATCACCACGACTCACCCTCCCACTGTCTATTGCGACAATACAGGCGCCACATATTTGTGTTCCAATCCAGTTTACCACTCCAGGATGAAACACGTCGCCTTGGACTACCACTTTGTACGAGAAAAAGTCACCAATGGCTCTCTTTGAGTACTCCACATCATCTCCACATATCAACTTGCTGATGCTCTCACCAAATCGCTATCCCATCCTACATTTCTTCATCTACGGTCCAAGATTGGAGTCTCCAACGGATCCTCCATCTTGCGGGGGCGTATTACGGATCAATCAAATGAATTAAACTCAAATTGATCTATTCTTGGTTAATATATCATTGTTGTAATTTACCTAGTTTAGCTCTCCATAATTCTCTCCTTTCCATTGTTGTAAATGGTTACAAATAGCCCTCTGCTGTACGTATTTCAAATGTGTGAATACAAGCAATTTTATATCCTTTTAGTGTGCTATTAACACCCCATTGTGATCCATCTATTTCCGCTTCTCCACTTCCAACATCTTCTTCTTCATTAGTGAAAATGGTGTCTTCATTGCACTCCATTAAAAGTTGATCTTGGATATTACATTTTCTTATAAAGTTATGTATCGCGAAGCAAGCAATGACCACATTTCTTTGTTTTATAAATGGAAAAAGGAGCCATTTGCTTCAAGATTGGGAATCTAGCTTTCAAGACACCATAGGCACGCTCAATGACATTTCGAAGTTGTGCATGCGCATGATTGAACTTTTCTTCTTTAGTTAAAGCACATCTGCGTCGATAATCTGCTAACCAATACCTTGTGTTACGATACGGAGCTAAAAATCCACGAGCGTTGGAATATGCAGTATCACAAAGATATTATTTATCTGCAACATTTGATTAGGCAAACATGCAAACATTATTTCAAATCAAACAAGGTTGATATAATTAAGAATGTATACTTTAGGGTGGAAAAGGGAAACCATAATTTAGGTTAAATGCAACTTCAGTTAGCACTCTAGAATCACGCGCTATGCCTTCCCATCCGGCCCAAACAAATGTGCATATCATATTTGAATCACAAATACCTAGTACATTTTGGTAGCATCGACCTCCTCCTCTTCCTCTATATGCGGTTTGATGACTAGCAAGCACGACTGCATGTATGAGAGTTCCGTATAGTGCACCAATTGCACCCTTCATTGATGAAAAAACGTTTAAAATGTCAAATATTTTATGTAACTATAAAAAACTACGAAAATAAAGCGTACCAAAAATATTTCTCTCAAACGACTTTGTTGATTTGACATAATCTCCGTGTTTGTTTCAGATGCTACCGGACATACAATTTCTCTTGCAAACTTCATCATTCCCCGTAGAACTTCATGAAAACAACTATGGACAATGTCGGTGGAATGTTAAAATCTTCGTTTAATCACTCTATAACGTTCATTGTGTCCAATCATTGTCAAAAACATAGCTAATTTCTCCTCGACACTTATAATTCTACCATCTTTTACCCAACCCCTTTGTTTAAAGTGATTGCATAGTAATATATATGTTTCACGAGACATACGAATCAACTCTTGACATTGCAAACTAGATCCATGTATCAATTCTTGTGTATATGCATGTCCACTCAAAACCGAAATGTTATCACGTACCCTTTCGATTCTCGTTGAAGAATTCCTTTTTCGTCTTAGATACCAAAATAATAGATTTACGAACAAACGTTCTTCCTTGTAAGTCAACGTATCTATAAAATCCCAAAAATAATCATAAATCACTTGCACACATCATTTATAAAATTCCAAAAATAATCGTAAATCACTTGCACACATCATTTATAAAATTCCAAAAATAATCGTAAATCACTTGCACACATCATTTATAAAATTCCAAAAATAATCATAACACAATGTGATAACATAAAGTCAAATATCATATAACTAACCATTTCAAATGCATCAATGGCCAAAGTCATTAACAAAAAGAACCAATGGAAATGTCATAAGCATCAACAAAAGAGCCATTGGAAATGTATCATAAACATCAACAAAAAAACAAGCACAATCATAAACATCAGTGGCCAAAATACCCTATTAGCAACTGACAACCCCCTACTTGTAGCCTTGTTTATCTCCAACTGTCTTAAAATCAACTGCAAACTCAGGTGGTATCATCAACCAAGGCTCTCTATTCTCCTTATCACCAACAAGCACCATTGCAATATGGTACAATGCACCATCTTTTAGCCATCCAAGTTCATTGAGTTTTTTAAGACAAACCATGTAGGAAAGAGACTCAACACCATCGGGGTTCGCGTGTTTTACGGCCAAACCTTTTAAAACCGACAAAATCTCTTCATCTATGTCAGATTGGGTAACTTTTCTCTTGTTAGTTCTCACTTGAGTACGAGCTGAAGATATGGGAGTCAAGGATGTTGGTTGGTAATTGGAGATCTCGACTTCCTCATTGTTGGAAACAAAGAAAGGCTCGACAAAAGGCTCAGGATCATTTGATAGCGGTCCAAAGCTTCCAACGCCTGTGGAAACCCTGCCTTCAAACAATTGCGTACACAACTCGGGAAATGGAAGGTTAGTTGTCCTTAACGATTCAACATATTTATTTGACTGTGTTTAAAAAAAGTAATTATAAGTAACCAAGTAAACGAATTTGAAATAGAAGGAAAAGGTTATAACAAGAAAGTGACCTGAATCTCAAGTTCCCATTGTTCGGGTGTCAAATTAAACGAGTTCGTTGAAGGATGATACACATTCCTCGTCTTATTTTTAAGGTTCAACCACGCCCCATATTTTCTTTTAAATAATTATAGTGATTACGCATTTGCTTTCTATCAACTTCAAAGTTGTGGATCTCTTTCAATGTTTCAGAAACTTTCTTCCAGGACATCGATTTTATACTTCCACCCTCCTTTCCATTCAATGCTATTTCAAGTATGCAAGTTTCTAAAAACGTTTTCACAACAACCATGTTTTTCCAGCTTATCCTAGCCCTTTTAGGTTGGAGTGAATCGACTGTTTGTTCCATACCTAATAGCTACTATACATTCTAAATAAACAGAAACTCAGAACATATGATTTTAGGCTACTGTGTATAACCAGAAAATCATAGAAACAGAAACTCGGAACATATACATTTCAAGAACGCATAAAATCAGAACATATATATAACCGAAAACAGAAACTCGAAACATATATATAACAGAAAACAGAAACTCAGAATATATACATTTCAAGAACACAAAAACTCAGAACATATACATTTCAAGAACATAGAAACACAAAACAGAACATTGTATAACCGAAATGATATGTATGTAATCAGAAAATCGAAGAAACGGAAATATATAGATGGCTCTAAAGAAATCAGAAAATCAAGAACACATAAATATATATGTTTTTCAAAAAAAAAAAGAACACATAAATATATAGATGGCTCTAAAGAAATCAGAAATCAAGAACACATAAACCCAAAAATCGATGGCTCTAAAGACATGAAATCGATGGATTTTAACCATTAAACACATGAAATTGATGGGTTTAACCATGAAAATCAATGGAGTTTAACCATTAAACACATGAAATCGATGGGCTTAACCATGAAAATCGATGGAGTTTAACCATTATACACATGAAATCGATGGGTTTAACCATGAAAATCGATGGAGTTTAACCATTAAACACATGAAATCGATGGAGTTTAACCATGAAATCGATGGGTTTCAACCCACAAAATAGATGGGTTTAAACTTACAAAATCGATTCTCTTTTAAACACAGTAGCTGTGAGAGAGCTCAAGAAAATACCTGTTATGGAAACGATGGAGTCCTCCTTCCCGTTCCAAGCTGCTTCCTTCCCGTTCCAGGTTTCTGTTCTTCGATGTTTGAGAGCTATGGAGAGGACGATTGGATTATAAAGATGGGTAGGGTTTCTTTTAATTAAAGAGGGTAGTTGGGAAGTAATGAGGCTAGATAGGGAAAGTAGAAATTAATAAATGCCCGAGTATAGATGACTTCAATTTTGTAGTTGATTTGGTCAGCCACCAGCTAACCAATTAAGCTGCTACCGAACACTCAGATATGACTGACCGAATAAGCCATATACCTTATTCATCCCATTAAGTTGCTACCGAATATGGCCTAATTAAGTGATTCACATATGAACTAATTAACTGTAGGTTTATATGTGAATCAGTTAAACTAATTAACAGATTCACATATGAACCTTTGTGATTCACATATGAACTAATTAAGTGATTATCATATGAACTAATTAACTGATTCATATACGAACGTATAGTTCATATGTGAATCACATAGTTTCACATATGAACTCGTCCTGTGCATTTTACGAAACTACCCTCTATCTTCTACAGACCACAGAAGGAATTATCTGGTGCTTCACGGTCAAAGCCGCAAATGTTGACCAGTAAAGGGCTAGGATCATTTCTCTATTTTTTTCATACATTTTGTGGCCCAAGAATTACTAGCATAAACACATACAAATCTACACAAAACACTTTTGTTTATTAATCACAAAGATTACATCAAACCATATACCTATTTGTGATAAACCTTTCAAGATAGAGTGTTTGTGTGTGTTCTCAAGGTGTGCAACTATGTGTTCTTACTCTCTCAATCAATACCACACTTACACCTTCACTTTCACACACTTAATTGTTCACCCTTACTTAGAAACAACACAAAGACTTGCTTATATATAGGTCAACATGACCAAGCAAGGTCAAACCTTCTAAGCTTATTTACAACACACACACAAACAACAATTACAATAATGACCCTTATTTAATCTTGAATACAATTTCAGTCTAACAATCTCCCCCTTTGGATTCAAGATTAAAATTTTTTTTGGCAATAATCTTCAGGTCTTCATATCTTCAAAATTGTCTTCAGCTTTCAACTTTTGCTCTTTCATAACTTTGATATCTTTAAGTCTTTTTACACTTTGTATGATCTTTGACAATTCTTCAAACTTGTCTCACCCTTTGAATTAGCTTCTAAATATTCTGAATAGACAACTTTGCTTTCAAACTCTGACTTTCTTTCACTTTTTCTTTGACAAGCTTTCTTTAACCTTTGACTTTAATCATCTGAAAACTTTATCTCCTCTGAAATCTTTAAAACTTCAATCTGATCTTGAACTTTTGATTAGTCTCCCCCTTTTTAATGATTTGTAAGAATCAAAATCATTAAAACACTTCAAGGTCAGATATGTCATTAAATGAAATTCCCATCGTCTGATAAGCACATTCTTCATGAACTTTCATATCCTCCTTATGATAATAGACAATCTTCCCCAGATAGGAAAATTATTAATCTCCCTAATACATGATGTGATAAAATCTGTCGTCTGATCTGAAAGAGCCGTTGAACCATGAATGTATTCATCTGAATCTTTTCAAATTCAAACAAAATAAGAGTTGTAACCCTGAATCAACATATGAAACAGTTAGAAATGCCTGTCAGTAACACGAAGTTACTGTGTACAACGAATGTACAATTTAAGGAGCTTGTTTGATGTTCACTCCCCAGGACTTCCATTCAATCATTGAAAAACACAAGGTAATTCTATGAATGTTCTGACAGAAAAACAAATTCTCTGTGTGCTCGTGCTTGTGTTTTGAAAGAATTAGCACAATGATTGTGTTTCATAAGGCTCAAAGTATGTAGATCACTGAGACAGCAATGATTGTACATAAACTCAACGTGCAGGAGAAAGGGTCGAAGGTGGGGCAACTTTCCTTCTTTTTCAATATCAATATCTTCCAAGTGAAGATCCGACAGATTATATGTTGCTTCCCCATAAAATATGAAACATTATCTTTTTAAGAAAAGAATGAGTAGCTTGTGGGGTTGTATGCAAGAAATGGCATGGGGTATTTGCCTATTTCAATGATGGTCACCAAAGAAATGTGAACCAATCAGTAATGTGGCTGCCCGGCTCAGAAAGATGTTTGGTGCAGAGTTCTGATATTCTTTTAACTCTGATCTCACACTCTCTTTCTTTTAAATATATAAGCTCACATCTAACCAATCTCTCATTTCCATTTTACCTCTACTCACTCCCACACTCAATTCTTTTAGACCCCTCTCCCCTCAATCACTCAAAGGATTTCTTCCGGGGTAGGAAACACTGGTTATCGTGAATCCATGGAAGATCTATTAAGCACTCACATTGAATCCCATGTTCCTAAAAGTACATGTTGTTCAATGATTTTCTTGACATGTAAAGCACAAGAAATCATATGTCAGTGTATATATGCTCATCAAAGATCAGAAATGAAATTTGAGCATTTTAAACATTTAAGATGTCTCAAAACTTTATATGAATGAAAAGAATAGAAATGTTTTGAGAATCTGACAATGATTAAGATCAGATCAAATTATCATGAAGAAAAATATTTGGGAATTCAAAGACGTAAATTGTTTATATGAACAATATATAAACATATTCTCAATAAAAGCACATTTAAAAATGAAATGACGTTTGATTCAAACAACTGTGAATACCAAACGGGAGTATTACCATAGAAAGATATATCATTTGATACATGGTAATAACATAATCAATTTGAAAATACTGAACCAGTGTGTGTATGAATACTTGATAAAGTATATAGAAAAGAAAATACACAAGTATTATTCTTTAAAGAACACACGGCCAGATAAGCATATAAGTATCCAAAAATCACTTAAAATTCACACTTCTCAAATCATAAAAACATGTTAAGATCGTGAAGTGGTTTGAACATTTTAACACCATTTTTCACAAGTTAAAGTTGTTCTTCTTTCACAAGTGTTAGAGTATAAGGATTAGAAAGAAATACCTGTAGATCAGAATCCTTAACTCCCCCTGGAATGAATATAGCAATTTAAAGTATCCGTGAATAGATATCCTCCCCCTTGATATCTGTAAAACATCAATCTTTTTAGAATTATTATTATAAAAGATATAGCAATATAAATTCTAAACTCCCTTTCAAACGAAAAACTTCCTGAAAAGATGTAATCATGACAACATCCTTCAGAAGAAAACATTTGAATACGGGTTTTGAACTGAATTGTCCAAAAGCCATTGGCATTTATCCTCCAGTGAGAATAATGACTTTCCTTAAGAAGAATCTCCTCTAGGATTGAAGTAAATTAAGAAGTCAAACTCTTTGGCATTGAAATCCGAGTCCTAAACTGTTGTGTTTAGAAGTCAAACTCCGTTGAAGTACGGGATCTAAGCTGATGTACTTAGAAGCCTTTGTTCTCTTACTCTCCTTTGACCATAGGTGCCTTCAACATAGAATCAGTCTTTGTTTTTGGTACCCACTGATATTTGGGTCCTGGTTTGTTAGTTGTAGTTCTATTAGGAGAAATATAGTAAGAACCATACCAGTAATTTTCAAAATTTTTACTAACAAAATCATTTGAACCACAGTAGGAACAATTTATTTTCTTTTGAGCTAACCTGATCAATTGATTAACAGTGTAAATCAGATCAGGTTTGCCAAAAGTTTTACCTTTCGGTGTAGTATTCCATTGAGCTTTAGATATATGCCCAAATGATTTCTCTTTCTTCTTCTCTTCAGAAGATCCTTTTACTCTCCAATACCAATTCTTTTTATCTTTCTCATCTTTCTTTCTCCATGTCATTTTCTTCTGAGATTCTTTCTTCTGGATGTTACCTGAACCATCAACATTTTTGTCATAAAACAAGTTAGAAGGACAAATATTATCTTTAAGTGCAGAAGTATGACTATCATCGTAATCAAATAAAGGATTATGAGAAACATTCATAAAATTTGAACTAGAAGCTGTTTTGAATGAGCATTCTGAACCAGGTTGATCATCTCTTGGTGATTAAGCAATAGATTCTGGCGTTTTGTGCTCAGTCAGCTTCACCTTGAACATGATCTCCTCAAGTTCTTTAATCTTTGAAGTCAAACAGTTTCTCTCCTTTGACAATATGTCAAACTTCTTATGCAACTCAGCTTTTGCATTCTTCTCCTTCAGTATTGTTGATGACAGTTCAGATAGCTTCTTTGTAAGCTTAGCAATCTCAGTCTCAAACACAATCTTCTCTTCAGTAAAATCTTTCTTTACAGTCTTTGTCTCAACTATCTTCTTCTTCTCTTTCTCAAATTTCTCTCTTTCCAGTATGATTACTTTCTCAAAGTCTGAAACTTGTTGTGAAAGTTTAATGCATTTCAGCTCCACAACTTTCTTTTCTACAAATGCTTTTCTTGAGAAATCATAAAATTTCTTTAGAAAGTCTTTTCTTTCTTTCTCAAACTCAGATATTTTCTTTTTCAATTCAGCATTCTCATTTTCAAACTCTTTTCTTTTCTTTTCATAACTTTCCCTTTCTTTCTTCTCTTTTTCAATTTGAGCTTCTAATTCAAATATGTTCTTCTTCAGCTCAGCATTTTCATTCTTTAAATCTTTTCTTTTCTTCTCAGCCTTCTTCGTGTCCTCTTTGTCTTTTGGGTTGTCTTTTTCTTTCAACATATTTAGCTCAACCTCAAGACTAAAGACTTTTTCTTTCAGCTTATCTTTTTCAGATTTGAGTTGTTTGTTTTCTTTCTCACAATCAAATATCATGCTACTATATATTGATAACTGTCCAAGAAGATATTTAACATGTGCTTTAGCTTCAGGAATGTTCATCTTTTCAAAATCATAAATGATCTCCTGATTCATCTTGAAATCTATAAAAATATGCTAGAAATGATCGTTAGTCCAAATGAAATCACAAGAAATATGGAAATCTTGAAATAAGAATTCAAAAATTTTTGATCATAATAAGAACTTTGTTCCCCCTTCTAAGTATGGAAACTCGCAAATCATTGTTTATTGAGAAACTCGTAGGCTTAAGCTTGCGTGTTTGTGAAACTCGCACGCAAAGACTTGCGTGTTTTGATAAACTCGCAGATGGCTAAAACTCGCTAGTCGTTAAAACTCGCAAGAGACTGTTCTCGAAGAAACTCGCTAATGCCCAAACACACAAGTTACTATTCACGTTGAAACGCGCTAATTGAGATGCGCGCGTTTTCAAAACTCGCTAGGCACTACTTGCGTGTTTTGAACAAACTCGCTAACCATGCTTGCGCGTTCCAACACTTAGAAAAATTTCTTAGAAATTCAAACTCGCACGATGAATGAACTCGCAAATCCCTGTTCCTGATGAAACTCGCACACTTCGACTAGCGCGTTTGTAAAACTCGCTAACCACTACGTGCGTGTTTTGGTCCTTAGAAAAAATTTTCAATTCTCCAAACTCGCAGACTTCGACCAGCGAGTTTCTAGAACTCGCTAACAACGCCTTGCGCGTTTTGGCCAAAATTGAGATTCTTCAGCTTGCGCGTTCTATCGACGAACTTGCGCGTTTTACAGATCTAGCGCGTTGTTCAGATTTCCGTGCATGTTCTTCACTTTTTCATCGAATTTCGACTCAAAACTTCTTCAATTGCTTCAAAACTTTGCAGAAATCCTCAAATTCAATACTCGAACAAGTTACAATGCAAAAATTTCAATAACAAACACAAAATTATACACTTTGACTCGATTTACAGTGCATATTAACTCGTGAACTCAAAAACACACAAAATCATCAAATTGATGATCAATTATAGTGCAATTTCCAAAATAAACGATACAGACTCGATCTAATTCACTCCACGATCATATGACCAATTTCAACTCGAAATTTCCACTAAAAATCGAAATCGATTTGAACTTCGTGAACAGTAACAGTGAACAGTACGACTCAAAAAAACTTCTTGATTTTGAAATGGATTTGACTCTGATACCAATTGTGGCCCAAGAATTACTAGCATAAACACATACAAATCTACACAAAACACTTTTGTTTATTAATCACAAATATTACATCAAACCATATACCTATTTGTGATAAACCTTTCAAGATAGAGTGTTTGTGTGTGTTCTCAAGGTGTGCAACTATGTGTTCTTACTCTCTCAATCAATACCACGCTTACACCTTCACTTTCACACACTTAATTGTTCACCCTTACTTAGAAACAACACAAAGACTTGCTTATATATAGGTCAACATGACCAAGCAAGGTCAAACCTTCTAAGCTTATTTACAACACACACACAAACAACAATTACAATAATGACCCTTATTTAATCTTGAATACAATTTCAGTCTAACACATTTACCATTTCTCAAATGAACCTGAGGCTATATATATATATATAGGGGATAGATCAAATGCAAACCACCCTAATTTTGCAAACTGTCGATTTCATTAGTTATTTTAATGAAATTGGTTCATGAAATTATTTAATTTGGTGAAAATTGTTTCATATAATTTTTTTCTTGATGAAATTCTATCATATATATATATATATACATACATACATATAGGGTTGGGTTCCGATGAGAATGAAAATTATGGTGAGAAGGGTAAGAAGAGATCTCCACACTTAGATGCATATTAGGATAAAATGTACCGAGATGCATCAGATCAATTCCCGTATCAAGTGAGATTCATGAGGTAGGTTTGCGATTAAATGTGATCAAGGGTCAGGGTCGGGCCTGAGGTTTTCGATGCTCTGTGCGAGAATGCTAAAAGATGTCCCTTTGATGATTTTTAAGCACTGTTTTCAAAAGGGTTTGGGACCTAGTCAAGTTAGGCGGCTTATCCTGACACCGAAGGAATCAAAATAGTCCAACGAGAAGGGATGAGGAATAGTAGGAATCAGTTTGGTTGTTAACTTGTTTGATGATTGTTTTCACGTTGCATTTCTTTAATTAGATTAGCCATTTAATTAATGTCCTGGACGGCTTGGGCATGTTGTTTTATAGCCCAGATGATTAAACCAAAGCTAATGACGCATAAAAACTTGATGCCCCTAGGCTTATGATGTCCTGTGCAGTTGCATGGGTTGCACGTGGCCAGGGTCTGGCCTGTCAAGGGTCCAGATCCCTTCTCACCTTAACTCTCTTCTCACACGATTTTTCGTGTATATATATGTAGTTTAGTTCCTTTGAAAAATGTTATTTTTTTTTGTGAAAAGTGTGAGAAATGTAACATTTACATAGGATAAGGTATCTTTCACATAATATATTTAAAGATACTCTTATATTGTATGAATACATATGAAGGTGATTATCTTTACAAAAATTTCTATTATGCACTTTGAGATTATGTAACAATCATCATCTTCAATAAATATAACGTAATCTTTCTACAATACAATAATACCTTCACCATGTCTCACGTTTCTTTTCTCACATGAACAATGGAATCCCTAATTCCCTATTCACAATTAGATTTAAAAGTAAATAGTTTAGATTAAAATAAATAAATAATTCAAATCAGTTCTCTTTCTGTTTGCTTGTAGGATGGAATTGAATTTAAAGGGATTTTGAATTTCATTCTAATCTCATCTTTTGTTTGAAAGAACTTTTGGATTAGAAATCCTGAGATTTCATTGAAATCACACAAACATAACTTATGCTTAGGAGATTGTGCATCAAGCCTTCAACATAAGCTACTTTATTAAAGGTGATGAAACAATTTGAGAGTGTTCCATAACCTTTAGTACTTCCTTTAGAGTTATCATAGAGCTGGTTGGTATTTCATGAGATCTTATAACATTTATATGTAACAATGTTTTAAAATATGTTAAAATCATTTGTTTTGTAATAATCATTAATAAAAATGTAATATAATTATTTATAATTTGTTTTTATGAATTATTTATAAACATTAATAAAATTCAATTTTTATTCCAAATCTTACAAACCAATTAGACCAGATCTCTAACCCAACGCTAAACACAAAAATAGAGATGTTTTCCTCTCCAACTCAACACTAAAACACTAAAAAAATGAAGGCCAGTAAATTATCCCTCTATATCTGGAGACCAATAAAGTAAGCCTCTAAAATTAAATACTAAAAGTATATTCGATATTTATAATTATATATATATATATAGAGAGAGAGAGATTAATAGTTTGTTACATTAAGTAATATTATTTTATTATTATTATAATATTAAAGATGTTTTTAATATTTTTTTAGTGCGTGAATGGAGTTGATTTTTTTAATGTTTAATGGATCCATTATTTTCAATATTTATAGAGTTTTTAGTGTTAATTTTTTAAGGGAAAAGATCATAAAATCCCAACAAACTATTACATTTTGAATGATTAAGTCCCTGAACTAATTTTTTGAATGAAAACTCATTAAACATTCTCATTTTGAATGAAAAAACTATTAAATTTTCCCAATTTAAATAATTAAGTCCCTGAACATTTCTGTTAATAAATTAATTCATCGAACTTCTAAAAATTGATTACTTACATCATTTTAACTCAAAAAAAACCCTACCTGTAACCGGTTATTTTTTCATTCTTTCTCTTTTGATAGATAAAAAATAGATCAAAAAGAGGGAGATCGACGGCAAGGGCCAACAACGTGTTAGGCGATGTGGAGCACGGATAACGTTCGGGCAAAGGGGAGTGACGAGGCGAAGCGATACGATTGTTTGTGAGGGGTTTTAATGACGTAGAATTTGAGAACGGTAAAACTGATTTAGATTTGTTTTTACTTTAAAACATTCATAGTCAGTTCCATGTGCTTTTAAAAAAAAGGTAACCAATTTTTAGAAGTTTTATGGTTTATTTATTCAAAAAAAATGTTTATGGATTTAATCATTCAAAATTAGAAAGTTTAATAGTTTTTTCATTAGAAAAAATAGTTATAGACTTAATCATTCAAAATAATAAAATTTAATGATTTTTTGATTAAAACAATAGTTTAATAACTTAATCATTTAAAATGAAATAGTTTATTGGATTTTTTTATACTTTTCCTAACTTTTTCAATGGTTGGATTAAAGATGTGTTTGGATGTTTTCTCCTGAAGCTACATATCTCAATAAATACGTAGGGTATTTGCTCAAGTCTGTGTTATGTTCGCTGGCCATTATTCAGTTTCCATCTCTCTCTACCTGCCTTCCAAATAATAGAGAGAAAGAGAGAGAGAACACACCTTCAAAAGCCCCATTTTAATCATTCGGTCTTCACTTTTGATTCTTAATTGATTTTCTCAGTGCAGGGCAAATCAGAGAAATAGATATTGCAAGGCTAATTACTTTTGGATTTTGGCTCCCATTTTTGGTTTCTGATTGGAAATCTACAAGTTCCTCAAAATCCCAACTCATCATCCCTTTGTCAATTTTGGCCAAAACACACTTTAATTCTTGATTTTCCGGCAGTTACCCACCGGCGGCCACTTGTGATTTTTGTCCCCCAAAAACAGTAGCTAATTGTTCGTGTTCCAGTTTCCCGCTCTCTCTTTGTCTACAAAACGCGTTGACTGTGTCCTGTGGTTCCACTTTCAAGATAGAGCATATCGAAGATGATGCGTATGAGGACTCAAGCAACAGAGCTGACTTCCATTGACCGGAGTTCAGTCGCCAGCGGTGAAAATGAATGGGAGGTCCGGCCGGGAGGAATGCTGGTTCAGAAGAGAGACCCAGATGCAGAAATCACTCGTATTCCTCCACCAACCATTATAGTTCGGGTCAAATACGGGTCCATTTACCATGAAATCAACATCAACTCACAAGCCACATTTGGTAAACAAATCCTTATTTTGTGTATGTCTCAATGCTTAAACTTTAAGGTTTAGAATTTGAGTTTTTTTTTTTTTTTTTTGTGGGTCTTCTATTTTACAGGGGAGTTGAAGAAGATGTTATCTGGGCCAACTCGATTACACCATGAAGATCAGAAATTAATGTACAAAGATAAAGTGAGGGATTCAAAATCATATCTTGATGTGGTGGGTGTCAGAGATCGATCAAAAATGGTGGTGGTTGAAGACCCAATTAGCCAAGAGAAAAGGCATATGGAGATGAGAAAGAATGCAAAGATGGAGAAAGCTGCTAAATTTATCTCCGATATTAGCTTCGAGGTCGACAGGCTTGCTGGTCAGGTAACATAGATTTCAGAATTCAATCAAGAATCAAAATCAAGATTGCACAATTCGATTTAAAAGACTAATCATGATGAATTTTGGATTAGGTGTCAGCAATTGAATCGGTTATATCGAAAGGAGGGAAAGTGGCAGAGAAGACTCTGTTGAATCTAACCGAATTATTGATGAATCAACTGCTTAAACTAGATGGAATTACAGTCGATGGTGAGGTAAAATTGCAGAGGAAAATGCAGGTGATTTTCTTCTTAATTCATGGAGGAAAATTATATTTTTTGAGCTCTTGATTTCATAGAATTATATCACACATTAGCAGGTGAAAAGGGTTCAAGAGTATGTTGAAACTGTGGATGTTTTGAAGCTTAAAAACTCAACTGCGAATCATGTTCAAGAACAGAAAGATCCGACTCAATCGAGGCGGACAGTTGGGAATTCTTCATCTACATCGGTGGAGGCGGATCGACATCAACCACCATCATCAGATTCAGGAGCAGTTATGGTAACAACACAATGGGAGATTTTTGATTCATTGGCTTCCCCAACATCAACAGCAACCACCCATAATACAATGAATCCTATATTCAATTGGGATTTGATGTAAACAAGTAAAGAAAATAAAAGAATGTGTTGTATTGTGTGAAATGTGTGTCTCTTTATTTTTCCCAGGTTGGTTTGGCTTGTATTCTCAATTCTTTTCTGTACCTAGAGATTTTTTGTTGGCATTTTTTTTTGCCGACATTACTATTGCTTTGGTATGAATACATGATAATTTTACAAACCTGTAAAATTAATAGATCTGGTGAAAACAATCAAAATCTATGTCTGAAAATTAAACATTTATTGGTTTCCATTTGAACCATTAAGTCGACAATATATGAAGTCTCGAGTGCGAACCACAATAGGGTTTCTACTGGACTTCAATTAATTAAGAACCGGAACTATAAACCAGCATTAAACAAGTCTTGATTTATGTTCTAATCTTGATCAAATGGATTCCAAAATAGGTCTTGAAGGGTTGTATCTTCTTCAACGGGCTCAGGCCTCGACTCCAGCTCGAGTAGTTGCTCATCAATATCGTACTGTTTTAGAAATCAATGTTCAAAAGGTTAGTGATCTTGATTGCTTCAAACAAATCCATAATTTCATTGGATATCAGAGGAGTATTCACCATGTCGTAAGTTGGATCAAAACCAGGAAGATATCCATCTAAACATTGTTGCATGTCGATGGCGGTTGTTTCTTCATTCATAAGTTGCTGCAACCAGAGAGCGGATAAATAAGTGCGACAAATGGTTAATTAAAAAGTTAAAACATAAAAAAGAAAACTATATAGACATGCCTGCTCGATGACATGATTTTCGTTGTAATTTGAGTCAATTGAGACAATATTCGGAAAGTTTTCCCCATTCATATCCTACAAAGAACACAACAGACTCGACTAATGATCAAGATCGATATTTGGGAAGTTTTGTTATCAAGATTAGCTAGTTACCTGATTCGGGGGTTCGAGAAAAGCGGGTGGATTTGGATTGTTTGAAGTACTTCCATGCTTTCCATAATGATCAACATATGGTTCTTCAGGTATAAATGTCTCCCAAAGAGTCGCAATATCGGCTTCATCTAACATTAAATCATCTTCTCCTAACCTGATTTCTAGATTAGCCTCCAGATCCGTATTCATCTCCATCTCATCATTCCAGCTGCTCAATAGTTCTTTGTTCGAGTTAGAATCATACAACGAGTTCATTTCAACTAATTTACTGCTTTCGAAGCCATTAGAATTCTGCATATAAGAGAAACTGGCAGTGTTTGTTGAGCAATTCATCGGTAACTCCATGTACGAGTGAAGGTCATTAGATGAGATCATTTCAATATCAGTCGAAGGAACGCCATAATCATATATGACGCCATCAAGATTCTGCATAAACGGAGAATTACTAGAATTCACTACACTTCCTGAGTTCGCAATACCCAACTCAGCACCATCGTCAATCAAGTATCCTTGTCCATCAAGACTGTCGGGCATTGTGTGTTCCAAGATTTCGGTTTCTTGCATAGAAGAACCTACAAAGATTCCAGAAAAGAAATTTGATACCAGATATATATATATATATATATATATATGATGGTCTATTAAAAGATATAACCTTGGAGTAATATTAATACCATTTTTGACTTTTTGATTTGGTAATGAAGGTGAATTAGCTAGTTTGGATGGATTTGCAGTGGTGGAACTTGAAGCTTCAAGAATAGGAAAAGAGAAGCTTGAAGTGTCCAAAATCGGAGGATTTATTTCGCAATAAGACAGCCAACTTTTTTGCACCAGTGTTGGACAGACTCCGATATTGTTTATAGAACTCTCTAACAAAACTGGTTGTGAAGCAATTTGATCTCGATAATTTGCTTCAGCTATTTTCTTCGAGAAGATCCGATATTTCTGAAACATTGTTGGTTAGAGAAAGTATTTCGAGAGGGGAAACTTAACAAAGGCATTACGAAGAAAAGGGTGCGCACACCTGCAAATGACTCGCTATGTGATCTCTAGTTAATCCATCCACCTTCATCAAATCAATGATTTTCGTTGGAACAGCTCCTGGGAAGAACACATGTTGTTGTCGAAAAATCTCATTCTAGCTAATGAAATACGCGATAGAATTAATTATATATGAAACAATTAATTAAACTTTGCTTTATTTAACATCTTACTATCAACTCCAAGTATTGCAATGGCTTCCAAGAACTTGTTATGCAAATCTGGTGTCCAGATAACTTTATTCTTTTTCGTTATGGAACGACTTCCCGTTGACTCGCTCTTGGAACTCTTGTTCATCGTCAAAAACTCACCGTCTTCGTCATCGGGTGACATTGCTTTATTTCTGAATTAGTAAGGAATTAACATGTGTTAGTTACTTTATTAAGTAGCTGAGCTTTATCAGTTATATATTTTGTTAATCACTTGCTTGATTTCTTACATATTCACATCAACTGTATATGTATATACATATATGCTGAGAAATTAAAAACCAACACCAAATTAAATAGAGGATATTGTTTGTAATATACAAATGGTTTAAACCCCCTTAAACAAACATTTTTTTTTTCAGATACAAAAAGCAAATCATGCGAGCAACATTAATTTCATAGATTCAAATTAATATAACAGGAAAAAAAAAAACGATTAAATAAAATAATTGATGTTGCATAAAACCTATAGCTTTCATTCTTCCATTTCTTGATATATGCAATAATTGTTTAAAAACAATAGATCAATCCTAGATAATAAATCATAATCTCTAAGGTGACATTTGGTTTACAGAATGTTTTTGTCTTTTTGGATGAAATGAAATCTATCAAAAGAATTTGACTTTGAAAGAATTGGAATGGAATGTTGTCAAGTTTGACCACTTGTTTGGTTGACAGACTTGGAATGAAATTTGTTAAGGAATTAGAATCTGTTTGATTGGTTCACATAATGTAGCTTTGGAATTAGAATGAAATATTGATAAATGACCAAAATGCCATTTTTTTGAAAATTTTAATTTTTTTAAAAACCAAAAATACTTCGAAAAAATAAAATAAAATAAATATTAAAATAAAATAAAATTTTAAATATTTTGAAAAAATAAAAACAAAAGTATTAAATTAAATTAAATAAAAAATAAAATAAAAAACCTTTGTTGCGATCGAGAGGAACCAATGTTGTGATGGAGAATGAACTGATGGAGGTGTCGTTTGGAGAATGAACTGAGGAGGCGTGGTTTAATTAGATAGGTCTTATATGATTAGGTTATATTGGATTAAGAGCATATGTGGTATTATGAAAAAAAAAATAAAATTATTCCATCAAAACGCCTTGCAGTTGCTAAGGAATGTTAAATTCCTTCATTTGTGGAATTTGATGAATTTTAGAGATTTATTCCGTAAAAAAGAATGAACCAAACGAAAGAATGAAATTTGGTCAATGAAATTCAATATTCTAATTCTATCAGATTTCTTCATAGTCTGTGATCCAAACATCACCTAAGCTGTTAGTGGTTTAAAAAAAATTGACTTTTTGAACTTACATAATACACTCCTAAATGTAAAAAAAATGAATCATAATTGAGCAAGTAGAGATGAAATGGTCGAGATTATAAAGTAAGCATATATTTATTGTGAGGAGATAAACTTAAAGAAGAGAGAGATTGATTTACCAAAACCATTCTCGGAACAAGTTCATTTATTTTGCTTTCATTTTCGATGTTTACAAACACTTGTACGCCTGTCTATACAGTGTACACACACGTGTGTATATACATACATATATATATATATATATATATAGAGAGAGAGAGAGAGCTTGAAAAATCAGTCGACATAAAATTTGTAATATGTTACCTTTAAATTGAACGTTGCCACAAGATTGCAAGAGAAATTCTAGCTGAAAAAGAGAAATATAATCACAATTTCTACGATGCACAATTGCATATTACAGAACAATATACCAACTGTTAAAAAATATAAGACAAAATAAAATATTAGGATAGATATATACACTAAAAGTCACAGTTTTTGGAAAATATACATATATTATCATTATATATACGTTCGGTTTTCTTTGACTTTTCAACGTCACAAAAATGAAATTAATAACTTCACTTTTTGACTGATAAAAGGTGTTCAAATAATCAAATATAGCCAAATTTTCTAATTATTTTATAACAAAATTATAAAAAATTAATAATTATTTAGTAACGAAACCCGTTTCGTTCATTAAAGTTAACAAATAAATCCATTTTTTTGAAACAAGTACTTTTTGGACAAATCGTATGTTTAAAGTCATAATTTGACACATTAAATAAGGTCATAATTAATGTAATTGAAATAGATTATATTTGGTAACTATAAGCTTATGTTTTGAAAGAGTGAACTTTTTTTTTTCTTTTCGTTTTTTAAATAAAAGAGTAAACTGTGTTGTTAACTTGTGGTTGGTTGAAAATTTTGATTTTTGTCCTTGTGGTTTTAAATTATGGTTTTCGGTCTTATAATTTATTCATTGTTGTTTTCATATTTTAAACTAACTTTGTTAAAAAGAATCCATTAAATCGAGTAAAAACCTAAAAGCATATTATATATATAAACATTGAGCAAGACAAAGACATGGACACTCCCGCAATAGGTTCGATGACAATGTCTCAAGCGATGGAAAACCCAGACTCCGGTGACCCTTCGTCTCCACAAACTACTGTGAATCTCCATTTTCCCCAAACTCTTAACCTCCCCAATTTTACCCATACTACGACGACCCTCTATTTTACCAATATTCCAACTTCGCCGCCATAAAAACCATCGTTTCCCGTGATTTATATATAGTTCATCGCTCCTCGATTCCCATATGCTCCCCTTTGTTGGATTATCTCATCTCTTTACATTCACTTGCCTTGATTTTCCCAGATCTAAAGGTACGTAAAGATGCAAACCAAAAATCCTTCTCTAAACACACACACAACCACTGTTGCTTGCATAAGACTTGTCTCGTTCAACCAACAATCTATTATTTGCCATGGGCTTCAATCAGAAGTTTGTCACATTTAAGTATCAAGATCACACGACCTTTTCAATAATCAGACTTGCCTGAATATGTACCCAACCACCGTTGTAATACACTACAAAAACAGAGGCTTATCACCGACGGAAGAATCCGTCGGTGATCCGTCGGTAAATGTCCGTCGGTATAAAGGTGGTCGGCGTTCAGATCACCGACGGATCACTGACGGATATTACCAACGGTTCTATTTTCCGACGGATCTCCGACGGTTACCGACGACGTGGTTATTTTTGACGGATCACCGACGGTCGACATTTAGCGACGGATTACTGAAGGTTATTTTCCGACGGATTATTTCCGACGGATTTAGCGACGGAATTCCGACGGGTATTTATTAAATAAAAATTAAATTAAAAACTAGTTTCCGACGGATTACCGACGGATAATCCGTCGGTAATTTAATTTTTTTTTTAAATAATTAAAAATTAAAATTTTCCAGTTTTATTCTGTACAAAACCTGCCAATTTTTAAATATTACTAATTCTTAAAGTATACAAAATATCTATAAATACATAAACATAATCCTACGAAGGGGGAAAGGGGGGCTGACTGTTAAACTTGATCATGAACGCGTCAAACTGATCCATTCGTTCCCGCATCTGTCTCTTCTCTACTTCATCTCTATCCATTCGCTCCTGAATCTCGATCCTCTTTGCTTCTTCTCTCTGTAGTCGCTCCTGCAACTGGATCCTCTCTGCTTCTTCTCTCTGTAGTCGCTCCTGCAACTGGATCCTCTCTGCTTCTTCTCTCTATAGTCGCTCCTGCAACTGGATCCTCTCTGTTTCCTCTCTCTCTAACCTCTGCCTCAGCTTCTCCAACTAAAATTCAACATTTGACAAACATATATAGAACAATGTCAGACAACATTTAACAAACATATGATTAACAATGTTAAACAACATTTGACAAGCATACCTCCTCATCGCGACGGCCGCGCGTGCTCCCGCTCGAACTGGCACCTGAATCACCGGTCATAGCATAATAGGGATCCTGACTGGTCCCCCATCCAAAAAGACGGCCCTTACGCCATCCTCCGACACTACGCTCCCACAACTCGGCGTCATTGGGAGGTACAGTGTCGGGAGATAAGTCCAGGTACTCCTCCTCCCTAACCCGATGGTAGGCATCATACAGTTTACCAAATTAGACATTGTCAAGTCAACTAACCTATAGAAAATTCGGCAGCATTTCAACTATGATTTGAACATATATCCATGACCTGCTTTTATTAAAACAATCCTATCGTCTGCCCAACAATGACAGCCCAAACTAAGTTTGTTATAATTTCTATCTATCTTATAAAACAAAAAATAATCTAGTCATGCATAATTGAACTTACAATCGTATGAGCCGCCTTTGGGTAAACGTAGATCGGAGGATCCGTGGACGGACTAGTCGCACCCGGAACAAGCTTCCTGTTGGTGGAGTGTGTAGCCTCCCAAACCTCGTCGCTGGTAGGCTCACGACCCCATGCATCTCTCTACAATACACAACTTAAATTGTTAGTAGGTAATAAAATCATGTATATAGCAAGGTTCTAAATGGCGCGCGACGCGGCGTGGCGGCGAGGTCAAGCCTCAAGCCTTACGAGTTACGACGAGGCCATGGCGTTTTCCATGGCGGCGCCAAGGCGGCAAATATATATATATTATATATATATATATATGTATAATTATATAATAATGGGAGTTTTATATCATATAAAAAAACAAAAGAAGAACCATGAATTGATTTGACATCAAATATACAAAGTTTACAAAAATGATGTTAAGAAATCATAACAAAAATAACAATCTACCCATGTTTGAACTTTGAAGTCAAAATCGTATGTAGTTCGTGTCTTCGTCAGTCATGAACTTGTGATCGTGACTGAGAATTGAGAAACAGAGAGAGAAAGGGAGAAGGAGAAGTGAAATTCTAGGGTTTAAAATATTTAATTTTGACTTTTTAGATTTTTACATTTTTACCGTGTAAATTTACAAGTTTTAGAAAAGTACAATTTCCCCCCCAAAACCTTATAACTCCATAACGTAACGTAACGCCATAACGTAACGTAACGCCATAACGCGCCATGGCGCGCCTTATGAAGCCTAACGCCATAGATCGACGCCAAGAGTAAAAACGTGGCGGCAAGGTGGCGCCTCGACGCCATGGCGCGTTTTTTAGAACCTTGGTATATAGTACATATATTCATCAATTATATACATTTAGTCTAGTGTATGATAAATTACCATACGGTCCCGATGCATAGGGATACTAATAGATTCAGTACAGTGTCTGGATGTCATCCCCTCATACTCGGTGGCCCGATTAGCCGTATTGGCCGCAACTACACGCTGGAAAGCGTCGGTGTTCCATACCTGTTAAAAAGAAGACATAAATCAATATAAATTCTAGTACAACCAGATACAAGTATTCAAAACAAAACAAACCTGCTCAATCATTTGGACCCAAAACTCACTCCGGATCCACTCTGGAGGGTGTGGCGCAAGAATCCTGTAGTCACGTCCGTCGAACTGGACACCATCAATGGCTAAAGCCCTTTCCTCGGCGAAGCGACGTGCATCTCTCATCATGTCGGCGTACCTATTATTTAGGTGATGCCGAAATGCAGCTAATACGTCGGCGTCCATCTCAGGAGGCCAACTATAATACAACTGCAAACACATTGTTTGGATTAAGTAAAAATAAATCCACTCAATAAGTTAAATAGAGTAAAATACCTACCCGAAATCGATCCAGCAACCGTGGATAGTGCTCATTAGGGACATCCCTAAAATGAGCCCAAGGACCATCAAACATGGACTTAAAGACAACAATGGCCCTCCGGACTGCCGACTTGTCCTTAAACCTTCACAATTGTAAAATATACAACATAAAAAACATTAGGATCGGTTTATTATGTACTAGAATAAATAATATATCACATCTACTTACCCGCCCGCTTCAGACAACAAAAGTGGCGGTCGCTGACTCGGCTGGGGCGTTTGTGATGCCACATTTGGGTCTCTAACCCTCGAGCCCGCTGCTCTGTCATCGGACTAGATCTGATCTAGTCCGTCATCGGTGAACTCATCGGCGTGGGGGTCACTACGTCAGACGGAGCTGCTACTGCCCCTACCCCTATTACCCTTACTACTACCCCTAGAAGGGTGTCCCGACATCTAGATCATAGAGAATGGTTAACACAAAATGATATAAGTGTACATAAATCATAAGACCCAAAAATGTCTACATAAGAACAACAAAATAGAGAATGTTTAACACGAAAAATGTCTACATAAGAACGGCAAAATAGAGAATGTTTAACACAGAAATGTCTACATAAGAAAGACCCACTAGTTATCAGACGAGTGATCAGATAACATAAGTTCGTCTTCGTTATCTTCATCATCATCCATATCTTCAAATTCTTCTTCCTCGTCGCTAGCTTCGTGATCTGATGCATCTTCCTCGCTAGCTACGTCATTTTTGGCGACTACGTTGAGCTCCCCAGTGACAAGAGGGACGGAATCGAGGTCCTCATTTACCCAGTTGTTTGTATTATGAGTTACTCATTCGTTGGTTTGAAAGAACGGTTCTCCATCCACGTTATCATCATCCAACACATCGATAGCCCTTTCTGCAACTTCATATATTCCACGGTGTTGGATCCCAGATTTAATCTTATAACAATAATGATATAAACAACAAGAGTATTAACAGCAGAAGCAATATTGTTTAATATCAAAAGCAAATTCAAATATCACAGTTCATATATATAAAGCAAGTAGAAAGAACAAGATCTTCGTGAGATATATTCAGTTGATTCTTCTTATACAAGATATCAAAAAGCACACTTTTGTCAAAGGAGTGATGTTCCTATTTATAGGACCATAAAGTAAACAGTGTACTATTCTGAAAAATAGAAGCATGCTTGAACAATGTCTTACCTAATAGGTAAGCTCAAGACATGCTTGAACAGTAACCTACTCTATAAAGTAAATCTTATCACTAAGTGATTGGTTATCTGTTCTGATACTTCAGGAAAATGTCCAGCGCCTTCTTCAGAGAGAATGTCTTCAGAGCTCTGATGTAGTCTTCAGAGCCTCTGATGAAGCCATCTCTGATGTCTTCTGCTGAAAGTTGCAATCTCTGATAAGTACTTCAAAGGCAGGTTTGTCCTCTGAAGTCTTCGTCTTCTGAAGTCTATGTCCTCTGAAGTCTATCTTTGGAAGTCCTCTGAAATAGGACTTGGGTATTTTCAACACTTTAACAAACAGAAGATTTGGAGCTAACAATCTCCCTCTAAGTGTTGAAAATAAAAGATACAAAAATAGCAGAGAATAGAAGTTTTAAACTAGAAAGCGTAGAGGAGAAAATCATCCTCTTAAATATTACTTCTTAAACATTTGGAAGTTTAATACAAAGAAAGTAATATTCAAAAATAAAGAAACAAACTAAAATTTGTCACTTGAACAGATTCCATGGAACTTCATGATCAGAGCTCTGAAGTTGAGCATCGAGTCAATCTATAAGTCAAGCTTTGCAAGTAAATCTGCTTTGTGCCTTTCTTCCTTCACATGGATCATTTTCTTTATACCTCTCAAGGTTTCATCAGAGTACTTCGAAACTTCCGAAGCTAGAAAGATCTTCTTTACTTGGTTTACTCTGTAGACGAAACCCAGAGGTTCTGCAATGATTGATCCAGTCTTCTGTTCCTCAAGTTTATCGAACGACTCCACAGGTTTAGTTACCTCCAGCTTCTCTTCTCCCAGGTTCAGAGCAATTGGGAAATCACGTTTTGCTCTGTGTTTGACATAGGCTTCCATTGCCCGTCTTACTTCAACCATGCCCATTCTGATTTCTCTTCTTCCATGATCATACCTGGCAGAGCAATAGGCATATAAATGTGGTAAATCATATGGATTTAGATTTATGAGATCATTATCATTGAACTCGTAAATCTTCTGATCATATCGAGTTACCACATAGTGCCTATAGACTATCTTGTTGTAAACAAAAGTCTCCTTAGAGATTTTGTTGATTTTGATGATTGGATCATCTGAGAGGACCTGTGCTCTTGGTCTGGTTTTATCTCTGACAAATCTTCTTTCATAGTCCGGCATGTCCTCTCTGATCCTTGGATTCAGAGGGATGACTAGTGTTTCTAACAAACTGAACTCACAGTAGATGTATCTGAAATGGTCTTCAATGGAGGCTTCGGGATTTGATGCAAGGAATGTTGGAGGTTGAGAAAATACTTTAGCTGGTAAACCGATGCTTGCCTTCTAAACAGGATTCTCTGAAGGAGCCTGTTCATTAGCAACCATGGTCTCTGGTTCCGTTGTTTGTGGAGGATCTTCTTGAGTAGGTTCAGAGATGTACTCAGCGATCTCTGGTGAGTCTCTCAATTCTGTAGCTGTTGAAGTATGATGAGGTTGAGCATTTTTTAAAATGTATTCGTCGACATCAATTACTTCGATTTGATCTCCAGCAGCTTCTTCCTCTCTGTCAGAATTTGAGTTCTGTTCTTTCTCAGACTCTGAGTCGAAGGCATCTCTCATCACCATTAGTGGTCTTTCGGGTGATGAGAATGCATCTTCAGAGGATGTAGAGAAGTATATAAGTTGTTCGTCTTCTTCCTCTTCCAGATCTCCAATTCTCTCTGGAGTTGCATTGATTATTGGAGTGATTGGAACACCTGATGTTGATGATGCTAAGAGTGTTATCGGTGTTGTGAAGGTTTGCAGAGTTTGGTTGTCATCAGCAGAGGTGGTGTTCCTCTCTAGTTCCTTCTCTTGAACTCCTTTGGTTGGTGGAGTAGAGGTATGTGCTGATTTTTCTTTGATCTCCCCCTTTGGTGATTCAGAGGCCTTATCATCATCTGAGTCCTCAGAATCATCAAATCTGGCTTTCTTTGCTGCTTCGCCACAAGTCCCACCAGAAAACTTGCGTTTGTATTTGGGAGAGTCTCGTTCAGCGATTCTTTTTCCTTTGGGGTCAAGAACAGCCTTCTGAATGGATTCAATTGCGTCTGAAGCCGCAGTTTTGATTTCAGCAACCTGGTCCTCTGATTTATAGTGATGAAGTTCCAGAGTAGCTTTGAACTGCTTCTGAGCAATAGTAGAGATCTTGGAAGAACAGGTTAGCATTCTGCTCATGATTGCAGACTTGAATGAGGCCATATCACTTTTGGTGATGAGGTCTTCAGCTGTCCGGGGTGGCAACTGTTGTGTCGCTGATGGTGCGCTGACTGATGGAACAGAGGCTTGAATTGTTGTTTTGATGAGATCAGAGATAGAGGCCATGTGTTCTGTTGAGAGTGAAGATGATCTGGGGGCTACTTCCTCGTCCCTTAGTTCTTGTAGAGCCTTCTGAACATCAATGGTTGTAGATGCTTGATTTTGAAGAGCAGCAATCTGAGCTTTAAGAGCGGCTACTTCCAGGGATGTTTCAGCCTTCTGTTTGAACAGTTCTTGTTAGAGGAGTCCAAAAGTTGGGTCTTCAGAGTGGAAATCTCTGCTCTGAGGTTGGTGTTTTCAGAGCGAAGAGCAGAGGTCTCTAAACCGTCAATTCGCTGAAAGTTATGCTCTTTCATGGAGCCTCTGACTTCCTCACAGAATCTTTGGAACTCAGATTTTGTGAGAAGTTCAGAGAGGGGTACATTGGTTACAACACATGTAGCCAATTTATCCTCGAGTTCAGAGGAGCCTTCGTTTAGAGCTATTTTGATGTTGTCTCTGGAAGGACTTCCACTCAATCCTTGATGTTCCGGAGAATCATCTATGAGTGTTCTGTTCTCAACCAAGTCCTCCTCCTCAGATTCAGAGGACTGGAAGTGAATGTGGGAGTTGAGCTTACGATCTAGGCAAGTCAATCCTTGTACTTGTAGGTCAAGCCATTGTCCCTGAGTTGGACAGCTTCTTCGGGATATCCTGAAGGGTGAGAGATGAGCCACAGAGGCATCATAATGTGTAGGAGTTTCTGATGTACTCTGAGGCAACTGAGTACTGATTCTATTGGCTAAGTCCTGTGAATAGGACTTATCCAGAAATTGAGTTTCCTCAGTTATGTGAACTTCAGAGGTGGAAAAAGGTACCTCTGAAGTGGCTAGCTGGTTTGGGTTCGAGGTGTGCACCTCTGATTTAATAACCATTACCTCTGGATCAGGTAGGTTAGATTGTGTGGTTGCACTGGGAGATGGGGTTGGTGTCCTAAAATATATGTGCCTTGGGGCATCTTTTTGTGTGGTAGGGGAAGAACTCTCAGGTTTCTCTAAGTCCTTAAAAGACTTGTTCTCTTCTCTCTGAGAATCTTCAGAGCTAGTCTCTGAATATTCATCCTTACTTTCCTCAGAGCTAGTAGAGCTATCCTCTTCACTAGCAGATGAGGTTTATCCCATAACTCCCTCATTGACAGCCCCTTCAAGTGCTCTGTCATCTCTCTAAACTTCTGTTTCTCTAGCAAGAGTACCCTCTGGTTCACTCTTGTGAGAGCTCTGAACTTCAGGGTCCTCAGATCCCTCTGAAGCCGAGTTGCTCTTAATCTCCATGTGAGGTTCAGGACCTAAGTGTGTTAGGTTCCCAGAACTGGCTCTAGTCCTTGGGCAACACTGAGATAAGAAGCTAAGGCTAAAGATTGAGGATTTACCTGATTCAGCATGTGGTGAGGGATCCACCTTGCTTCTGGATAGCCTTCAAAGAGAATCGTCGGTTTGAAGCTATTCATGATGTAGAAAGGAGTTTTGGGTTGTTCAGTTGCGGTCAAAATATGAAGTTTCTCGATTGCCGCATGGATGATCAGAGACAGAAATCTAGGGAATGTTATTGAAGGAACCTTGGATGATTGGGTCGTTTGTTCAGGGTCCTTTGTCAAGCATTTGTTCTTCTTCTCTATGGATGTCAGAATCAAATCAAAAATTATGTCGGCCATGTCCAAGTTGCGATTGAAGAATAGGGCATACATTATTGACAGAATTTCGGGTGTTGCTTGATCCATGCTCCCTAGTTTGCAGGTGAGAGTGCGGTTTAGTACAGAGAACATGAAGTTCCAAATTGGTGGTAGATGTTGTCGTCGGAAGTTGCTCAATCTGGTGATTTCAGTGTTGTAACCTAGCATTCAGATGAACTGGAGCAGGGTTTCAGAAGTTGGGCGTTTTTCAAAACGCGTGATTTGAAGTTCCTCAGTTGTTAGGAGTGGGAGAACTTCTTGTAGAATAGTAGGAGTGATGAGTATCCGACATTTTACGACTTGAGATATGTCGAGCTCGCCGATTATTCTGTTATGTGCATCACTGTAGTGACTGGAAGAATACCATTCTTGAACAAACGAGAGTGGACATTCATTTGTAAAAGCAGTTAGGGTTTGAGTCAGTTCACAGTTGGAGAAGAACTCGCAGATGATTCTGTATTGTTCCTTAAACTTGGGAGAATCAAGCTGAATCATGTGATTGTTGTCTTTGATTGGAAAACGATACAGTCGTGAAGATTCGCCAGATTTGGGAAAAAGCTTGCACCATTCAATGGAAGACGCCATTTTTGAGTTGAAGTGAAGAAGATGAAGTTCAAATTCTTTTTGGAGAGAGAGAGAGAGAAAGTGCTCAAGAGTAATTTAGAAAAATATTCGGATGTAAAATTGTTTTTATATCCAAATTTAGAAAAAGATACACTCAAGTGCATAATGTGAAACGGCAGTGATTTGACCCTTTTGAAAAAGTCGTTTGACCTTTCACTCATCCCTTTTGTGACACGTGGCTTTTGAAAACTGTTGCACTTACGTGTGTAGGTGCCAAGAAAATAGGAATGGGGCGACATTTTTCAATATTAAATTGAATAATTACTTTTTGTTGACTAGACAAACCTTTCGCCTTGTGAAGTAATTTAAGATATCACTTGTAATAAAAAGGTTCAGATAATCTGAAATTTTAATTTCAAATGATATCAAAAATTGCTAAATAATTAAAAAGTTCTTGTTGAAGGAATGAATGGTCTGAAAGTTGTTGACTCCCCCTTGACAGAGCATTAGAGAGACAAAAATGAGAAACCTCATATTAAGTATCAGAGACTCTGAGATGAATTTCAGAGACTCTGAGATGACAGTTGAAAAGATCTTTTTCTCCCCCTTGAAAGATGAAAGGTTCTTTGTCTCCCCCTTGACCAAAGAATAATGTCTTTATCTTCTCCCCCTTGACACATGCTTGGAGATACAAAAGAATGATTTTTACCATTTGTGAAAAAGTCCAGAGGCTCTGAAATTAGTTTCAGAAGCTCTGGTTGAACATGCTACGCATGTCAGAGACTCTGATGAATGGATCAGAGACTCTGATGTTTTCCTGTGTTAGGCAGACATGTTCAACATACCCAACTTGCTAATTAAGAAATTGAACATTCGTTCATCTAAAGCTTTTGTGAAAATATCAGCAAGTTGAAGTTCAGTTGGTACAAAATACATCTCTATTGTTCCCTTTTCAACATGATCTTTCAGAAAGTGGTACCTTACATCAATGTGCTTTGTTTTGGAGTGCTGTACTGGATTGATAGAGATGGCTATGGCACTTTTTGAATCACACAGAATTGGAATTCTGCCATATTGTAAGCCATAATCTCGGAGCTGAGTTTGCATCCATATGACTTGAGAGCAACAACTAGCAGCAGCAACATATTCTGCCTCTGCTGTGGAAGTTGAAACAAAGTTTTGCTTCTTGGATGTCCAACTTACCAGCTTATTTCCCAGCAATTGATAGCATCCTGATGTACTCTTTCTGTCTAGCTTGCATCCTGCATTATCTGCATCAGTGTATGCTGTTAAATCAAAGCTAGACAGTTTTGGATACCAGAGGCCTAAATAAGGTGTGCCTCTGAGGTATCTAAAAATCCTTTTAACTGCTGACAAATGAGATTATTTTGGATTAGCTTGATATCGAGCACAGAGACATGTTGCGAACATTATATCAGGCCTGCTTTCAGTTAAGTATAGAAGTGATCCTATCATGCCTCTGTAGGTTTTGACATCTACAGATTTTCCCGAAAGATCAGAGTCAAGCTTGACTCCTGTGGCAATAGGGGTTTTCATAGAGGTTGAATCATTGAGTCTGTATTTATTCAAAATGTCAGAGACATACTTAGATTGAGTTATAAAAGTACCCTCTGATGTTTGCTTTACTTGTAAGCCTAGAAAGAATGTTAATTCTCCCATAAGACTCATCTCAAATTTACTCTTCATCAACTCTGAAAACTTATTACAATACTTTTGATTTGTAGAGCCAAATATAATATCATCAACATAAATCTGTACTAAAAGCATCTCATTTTTGTACTTCTTGATAAACAAGGTTGTATCTATTGTACCTTTTTCAAAACCATTATTTATCAGAAATATGGACAGAGTAGCATACCATGCTCTTGGAGCTTGTTTAAGTCCGTATAGAGCTTTATCAAGATAATAAACATGGTTTGGAAACTCTGTATTTTCAAAACCAGGTGGTTGCTGGACATAAACCTCTTCATTTAATTTACCATTTAGAAAGGCAGATTTGACATCCCTCTGATATACTTTGAACCCTTTGTGTGCAGCATAGGCTAAGAAGATTCTTATTGTTTCTAGCCAGCTACAGGTGCAAAGGTTTCATCATAATCAATACCCTCTTCTTGGCAATATCCCTTAGCAACCAACCTTGCTTTGTTTCTGATTATAATTTCATGCTCATCCTTTTTATTTCTGAAGACCCATTTAGTTCCAATTGCAAATTTTCCTTTAGGAAGGGGAACTAAGGTCCAGACTTTGTTTCTTTCAAACTCTTGAAGCTCATTCTGCATTGCAGTGATCCAATGAGGATCTTCAAGAGCTTCATTTACCTTCTTTGGTTTAATAATGCTTAAAAAATTTACAAAAAGCATTCATTGATTGTGGCTGATCTGGTTTTGACACCCTCTGAAGGTGATCTAATGATCTGATCATGGGGATGATCCTTTGTCCATCTTGTGAGTGGAGCATGAACATGAGGTGGAGTTTGAGCTTCAGAGATGACAGCGGGAGACATCTCTGTTGTGTTGAGCAGAGGCTCTGAAGTTGATTCCAGAGGCGCAGGATTTGATTCGAGAGGCTCTGAAGTTGATTCATGTCTTGAACCTGCATTCAAGGAAGCAGAAGTTGTGACTTCAGAGGGACCAGTGAGATTTGTACCTGACGTTTGTGGTTCCTCTGAAGTTGCTCTGTGAATATCTCTGAAAATAAACTCTGTATTTTCATCATCAAAGAAGTCTTCGAATATTTTGTTTAGTTCAGATTCTTTTGTCCTTGATGATTCTGTTAAGACACAGTCTCATTGGATTCAAGATCATCCAATCTGAAGATCGCAATCTAAAGCTAAAGCCAAAACGTCGACTCTCAATATTAAAGTCTATGTCGTTTGTAATAAATGTCAATGTAATTGTTTTAGTTTACTTAGATTTAAATATCTAAGTTATAATATTGTAATAGTTAGTTTCTAGTATTTAACTTAGTTAGTTATTTAGTTAAGTTATTAGTTAGATATAATATCTACTTGTTAGATATTATCTAGTTATATTAGTTTAATATTACAACTTGTTCTTGCAAGTTGTTAGATAGAGTATCTAAGAAGCTTGAGATAATATCATATCTCAACAACTCTCTAAAAAAAATCAGATATTATAAACACACAAAAACACACACAAAAAGGTGTAATAGAGAGAAAAAAGAGAACACACATCTATAGCTTGAATCAGATCAACCTTGTAACCATTTGTTATAATCAATACAGGTTGGTAATCTTATTGTGTTGTTAATCTAAGAACTTGATATAGTATTGTTGGACCCACAATTGGTATCAGAGCCTGATTAAGATCAAATCAAGTTTTTCAGAAAAACGTCTATGTGTTCTTATTGAAAATCGATTTAGTGATTTAAACTGTTTTAGGTGTTAAAATCGACCAGGTTGTGATCGATTAGCCTGCTAGATCGATTTGTGTGTGATTAATTTCAGTATAGAGCTTTAATCGAGTTCCATTTTGTGATTTTAGTGAGAAAATAGTCGAGAACAAAAAGTCACTGTGCTATCAAATCTTTCTTCAAAAAGTGTGTTTTATTGAGATCTAGTGCTTATTTTCAGTTCTAGAAGTGTTTCTAGACATAAGGGTAGAGTTTGGTATTGCTAAATCGTTTTAGGAACAAATTTTAGACGATTTTTCGAAGTACAGGACGAATAAGCGCAAAGCAGAAGACGATCACACGCAAAGTTCAAACTTTGCGCGTCCAACAACAAACGCAAAGTCCAACTTTGCGCTCCTCAAGTGAAACGCAAACTTCACTTTGCGCTCCTCAAAGAGAAACGTAAAGCTCAAACTTTACGCCTCTCAAGCCAAACGCAAAGTCCACTTCTCGGTTCCAAAAGCATACGCAAACCTCTATCTCACTTCTCACAACAAATAAGAAACGCAAACCTCAGAACCGCAAACCTTACTTTGCGCGTCCAACGTGAAACGCAAACCTTACTTTGCGCGTCCCACGTGAAACGCAAACCTTACTTTGCGCCTCCCACGTGAAACGCAAACCTTACTTTGCGCTTCCCACTTGAAACGCAAACCTCACTTTGCGTACTTTGCTTGACACGCAAACCTCTCTGCTCCAATCCAGATATAGATTTTTTTTTTCCTGAGAATTTCAAAGCTGTAATAGGGTCTTTAATTTTTTTCCTCTACGCAAACCTCTCTGCTCCGCAAGGGCGTTGCCCCTTGACCCCACCCGCTAACCGGGTAGCGGGACCCCCGTGCTAAGTCTGCCTAGGGGGACAAAATTTCTTGTGTGATCAAATTTTATCTGGACTAACGGTCAATACAGTTCTTATTTCATATTTAATCAATACAGGATGATCTCAAGAGAAGCCCTTGCTATAGGAACTGACACCAAGCCACCAGTTCTCTTTAAAGGAGAATACGAACAGTGGAAGGATCGGTTTCTGAACTTCATTGACATACATGAGCTGGGTGATTTCATCAGGAGATCTATAGAAGAAGGGGTTATGAAACCAGTCATGACGACTCGTGTAGTTAGAAATGTGCCTACTGAAGTTGAACTTAAGTTTCATGAGCTAGGAGATGATAACCTCAGAAGAGCCAAAGGTGACAAATTAGATAAGTCATACATTTTCCAAGGAATTCCAAATGAAATATATGTAAAGATTGACAGCTACAAGGCCTCCGGCAAAGAAATGTGGGATCAGCTTGAAAAGATGATGTTGGGTTCGAAGGTTGGGAATCAACTTAAAATCTCCAACTGCCTAAATAATTATGAAGAATTTAGAGGTAGGGTGGGAGAAACTTTAGAAGAAACCTATGACAGGTTTGTGACTTTGCTGAACGAACTTAGCAAGAACAAAGTCCACAAATCTCAAATTGAGCTAAACGTCAAATTCCTGAGTATTCTTCAACCGGAATGGAAAAGATTTGCTAGGCAGATGAAGCAGATAAAAGATCTGAATGAGATTCCACTTCATGAGGTGTATGAAACCCTCAGACAAAATGAAGAAGAGGTGGATGAAATTATAGAAGATAAGATATAGAAAGGAAAGACAGTTGAAGACACAGTCGCTCTTGTAGTCAGGAAGAAGAAGAACAAGGCGATTGTATATGAATCAGAAGAAGATGAAGCTTATGCAAACTCTGACATGGATGAAAATGACCAACTGAAGCAAGCAATGCTTATGCTAACAAGTGCTTTTCAGAAAAGGTTCTACACAAAGCCAAGTTCAAATAGTCAGAGATATTCTTCTGGTCCAAACAACTACATCCACAAGGAAAGGGTTGAAGGAAGCAGATATGAAGGAAAGAGATTTGAAGGAAAGAGAACAGAAGAGAGGAAACCTGAAGAGAGAAGGTATCAGTCTGAAGGGAAGAGATTAGAGGAGAGGAAACCAGAAGAAAGAAAGTTCAAAGCTGAAGGATCCAGTCAGCCAGAACCACCAACGTGCTACAACTGTGGCAAAACAGGTCACTATGCCAGAGACTGCCGAAGACCAAAAGTCTGGAACTCAGACTACTACAAGAACAAGATGCTTCTTGCAAAGCAACAGGATGCAGGAAAGGCACTGATGGCTGAGGATGAATACTGGCTCGATCACTCAGACGAGGAAGAAGAGGATGAAGAGAAAGATGAAGCCGTCAACATGTGTTTGATGGGCAAGATAGAATCAGATGCTGACGCTGATTCAGATAATGAATACGAGGAGGTATGTAATTTATCAGATTCAAATTTCATGAATAAAATGCATGCCATGAGTTTAAAACAAAAAGAGTTAGAATCTAATCTTGAGCAAGAAAATGGTGTCATAACTGACCAAATCCAATTGATACAGAGACTTAGCAATAAAATTGCTGAGAAGAAAGTATTGATTGAGATTTTACATCAAGATAATGACACCAACGCAAAAGAAAAGACAATAATTCTTAAAGAGAATTCTGAACTCAAGTCTCAACTGCTAAAAGGTGGGATTGATTTATATGAGCTTAAAAATTTGCATGCTTCTTGTATCAAAGAAAACTTTTCTTTATTGGGAAAATTAAAAAATTTGGAAGAGAAGTTATACAAATTGGGTCAAACTGAACAAACTATTTTTCTGAACAAACCCAAAGAGGAAATAGAGAGATGGGGAATCGGTTATAAGAATCCTCACTGTCTACAAAAAGGGATGTCTGAAGTGCCAGGACTTTATGATCATCTTTCAATGCAATTATCTCGCAGAATCCCTGAGTTTAAAATTTTCTGGACTAAACTATCTGAAAATGATGAAGCCAACGAAACTGAAAAACGTTTGAAATCATCTAAAGTTCATCTTCCATTTTATTATGCGAAATTGAATAATAGTTATGATGAAAATCCAATATATCAAAAGAAGAAAACTCTTTCAAGTGATTTCTTTCAAAGTTATACTGAAAAAGAAATGGAGGCGAAGCCTATTCTAGGTAAACTATATGTCCCTCCTCTCGTTTTAGAAAGTAAAATTTCTGAACTTGAGAATTCTTTATCAGATGAAAGACTTTTGATGAATATTGAGCAAAAAGTTTTTTCAACTGTGTTTTGAAATTCTGTTATTTCTAAGGCTTCAAACTCAAAGGATATGTTTGGTTCATCAAGTAAAGGATTTGATTTTCTGAACTCTAATGGTGGTTTAGATAATTGTTCTGAACAATTTGACTTTAATGCAAAACTTCCTAACCATTCATCTTTTGTTAAGAAAACTTTGAGAAAAACCAGTACGCCTGTGAACAGAGCAAAATCAACGAAAGTTGATAACTCAGTCTCTGTGAAAGCTAAAAATGCTAAAGGTAAGAATATATCTCAGCATTCACAGAAACCGAACATTACTGGTAATTCTAAGAAGAAGCATTCGCTTGTTGCTCAAAGGTCTAACTCCCCGGTTTCACATGTTTCAGATCTGAGCAAGCAAAGGCCAGAAGTAAATTCTCAATGGCAACCCAAACGGAAGCTTGACAATACCGTTTTATCGTTTAATAGTGTTAATTGTAGTAAGACTTCGCTTAGTAAAGATGTCTTAATTGCTGATGTTGCTCTTTTGAACTCAAAACTTGATGTTTCTCGTAAACAATTTACAATGAAGCAATTATTTCAGTTATCTTTATCTGCTAGAAAGTCTTCTATTTATGATAAACATGTTTCTATCTCTTGTCAAGATTCTGGAGATTGGTTTGAAAATTACCATGTGCATTCGTCTCATACTAATCCTTCTCATACATTTCAAAAGAAAAGAGGACCCAATTTGAAATGGGTACCAAAATCTTGTGCTAACACAGCAGGACCCAAATTCCAGTGGGTACCTAAGGCTAAATCTGTGTTGCAGGCACACAAAGCTTAGATAGAGAGAAATCGACTTCTGATTATGTACAGATCAGGACTCGTTCTTCAATGACAAAATAGGTTTTTGGATAATGCAGTTCAAAACCCGAACATCAAAGTCAAAATAGGCTTTTGAACAAATCAGTTCAAGACCCGCACTTCGATAATCAAAGTGAATATTCCAAAGTTGTCGTATAAATATCTATATTTTCAATTTCTCTTATGCAGACTAGTCATACATGGTTCTTGGACAGCGGATGTTCCAAGCACATGACAGGGCAAAAAGAGATACTGTCCAATTTTAAAGAAAAATATTGTGGAACAGTCAGATTCAGCAACGACCAGTTTTCATCAATCATGGAATATGGTGATGTACAACATGACAATGTCACCAGTTTTCAGTATAGGCCAGTTCTGTGACAAAGACTTTGAGGTCAACTTCAAAGCCAAGAGATGTTCAGTTCGCAATGAAGAAGGCGAAGAACTCTTGGTCGGTACTCGAGAATCCGACCTCTACACAATCAATTTATCAAATGTCCAGACTGACAAGCAAGTTTGTCTACTGACGAAAGCATCGATGCAACAAAGTTGGTTATGGCATAGAAGGCTCTCTCACCTCAACTTCCGGTACATCAACAATCTGGTTAGTGGAAAGCTCGTCAAAGGACTTCCAGAACTCAAGTATGAAAGAGAACATCTTTGTGCAGCTTGTGAAAAGGGCAAGATGAAGAGGGCACCTCATAAACCAAAGCCTGAACCAAGTACAAGCGCTCCGTTAGAGTTATTGCATATGGATCTATGCGGTCCGATGCGAACTCAGAGTCTAGGCGGCAAGAAGTACATACTCGTGATCGTGGACGATTACTCGCGATACACATGGGTCAAGTTTCTACGTTCAAAGGATGAGACACCAGATGTACTCATCACTTTCCTAAAGACGACCCAGGTGAATCTGCAGAAACCGGTCAAGTTTCTACGAACAGACAACGGCACAGAGTTCAAAAACAACAAAGTTGAAGAATATCTCGAATCTGTCGGGATTTCACATCAATACTCTGCTGCTCGAACGCCTCAACAAAATGGAGTGGTTGAAAGAAGAAATCGGACGCTAGTCGAGGCTGCTCGTACTATGCTAAGTCAATCAGACTTACCTCTATTTTTGTGGGCAGAAGCTGTATCGACCGCGTGCTACACACAGAATCGTTCCATGGTACATCGAAGATTCAAGAAGACTCCTTATGCATTAATCAACAACCGAACACCGACAATCAAATACTTCCATATATTTGGGTGTAAGTGTTTCGTTCTAAACGATAGGGATAGTCTAAATAAGTTCAGTGCTAAGGCAGACGAAGGCATCTTCATTGGTTATTCCTCAACATCAACTGCATTCCGTGTTTATCTAAAGAAGTCAAAGACGGTGATTGAAAGCATCAACGTCACGTTTGATGAAGAAATGGCTTCCGAACAACACAGTTCAGAACCCGTTATAACCGGAGTACTAGCTTCTGGGAAACTCAGTCCAGGACCTACGTCTCAACAGAATAAATCAGATGAAGCATCAACTTCTACTAACCATTTATCTGATTTAGATTTATTATTTGAATTGTTTTATGATGAATTTCTTGGATCTAATGTAAAGAAATCTGTTGTGGTTGACAGGATGGAAGACTTAACGACTACTCATCCAACCAATTCAGATGTTCTTATTGAATCAAACGCCCCGATTCAACAAGAGATTCCAATTCAAATGCCGACTCCAACATTTGAAGAAGTGACAAATGATAAAGAGACAGAAGTAGCTGAAACAGTAGGAGATACTATTCAGATCAATCTACAGCCAGAACAAGTTGTTCCTGCTGAGCCTTCTGAACCTATCACTTCAACTGAAATCATAATTCCTCCTGACAAGCTGAAGAAGGTAAAAGTGGATTTGTAGATGATACAACCGACATACAATCATCTAATCCAGTGCCTCATGAACATAAATGGACCAAAGAGCACCCGCTAAGCCAGATCATTGGTGATCCATCAAAAACGGTGCAAACTAGGTCAGCATCAATGAACATGTGCATGCATGACTCCTTTCTGAGCAAGTTCGAGCCAACAAGAGTATCAGAGGCACTTGCTGATCCAGAATGGGTGGTCTCAATGCAAGAAGAGCTGAATCAATTCGATGCACTTCAAGTCTGGAGACTAGTACCAAATCCTAAAGGTAAAACCATTATAGGTACGAAATGGGTTTTCAAGATAAAGAAAGACGAAGATGGTACCGTTATCCGAAACAAGGCAAGACTAGTAGCCAAAGGATACAGACAAGAGGAAGGAATAGACTATGACGAAACATATGCTCCTGTGGCGCGATTAGAGGCAATCAGAATGTTTCTAGCCTACGCAGCCCACAAGAACTTCACGGTCTTTCAAATGGACGTGAAGACAACATTCCTGAATGGAATTCTGAAGGAGGAAGTCTACGTCTCTCAGCCAGAGGGTTTTGTTAATCAAGAGAAGTCGAATCATGTTTACATTCTCGACAAAGCACTCTATGGTCTGAAACAAGCACCTCGAGCCTGGTATGATGTCCTTTCCACTTTTCTAGTCAAGTCTGGGTTTTCAAAAGGGACGGTAGATACCACTTTGTTTATCAAAAAGGAAAAAGGCGATATCATTTTAATTCAAATCTATGTAGATGATATTATCTTTGGTTCTACAAATACTAAGTACTGTAAGAATTTTGCAAACCTTATGGTGTCTAGATTTCAGATGAACTTGATGAGAGAGATGAATTTGTTTCTCGGTTTACAAGTAAAACAATTTTCATCGGATATTTTTATCAATCAATCAAAATACATTAGGGATATTCTTCGGAAGTTCCAAATAGAAAATTCAAAACCGATTGGTACCCCAATGGGACCAGGTACTAAAATTGGCACCGATCCTTCGGGAAAGGCTGTTGATGTTAGGACTTATCGAGGGATGATAGGTTCTATAATGTATCTTACTTCTAGTAGGCTAGATATAATGTTTTCAACATGCTTATGTGCACGATATCAGGCCAATCCTAAAGAAATCCATATGTCTACTGTAAAGCGCATATTTAGGTATCTAAAGGGCACTGCAGATCTTGGTCTGTGGTATCCTAAAGATACTAGTTTTGAACTAACAGCCTACACAGATGCAGATCATGCAGGTTGTATGTTAGACAGGAAGAGCACGTCGGGACATGTACAGTTCCTCAGTGACAAACTTGTAAGTTGGGCATCGAAGAAGAAACTTTGTGTTTCAACCTCCACGACCGAAGCAGAATATGTAGCTGCTGCTAGCTGCTGTTCTCAGGTCTTATGGATGAGAACTCAATTGCGCGACTACGGCTTCCACTTCAACAAAATCCCGATATACTGTGACTCCAAGAACGCCATCGCAATATCAGCGAATCCTGTTCAACACACCATGACTAAGCACATAGACGTAAGGTATCACTTTATTAAAGATCATGTTGAAAAGGGAACAATTGAACTTTTCTTTGTAAAAACTGATTATCAACTTGCCGATTTGTTCACCAAATCCTTAGACGAAAAGAGGTTCAACTTTCTTATCTCTAAGCTTGGTATGCTAAATCTTAAAATCTAATCTGTAGTTACCTATAAAAGTTTTCTAAATTCTTAACTCTGATTGACATCTGCACTTCTATATTCTGTTCATAATCCAAGGAGGAGAATGAGATGAAATTGACAAGTGGTCAATATTACTTCGAGGGGGAGCTCATAAAATTTTGCATGTACCTTTTAATGCCAAATTTTTTTTTGTAATGCAAGAATTTAGGGGGAGCTCTTCAAGACAAAATGAGAGTACGGATATGACTTCTGATTATTTCTGATCAGAACTCGTACTTTAAAAAGTTTTACTACTTTTTGTCTTTTCAATTTAAGTGAATAAATTTTATTTTGACTTGACATAAGACTTTTGCAGAATTTTTGCAGAATTAACATAACTTCTATGGAATCACCTTAACCAGTGATTTCTACCCAAGAAGTTAATCCTTAGTGATTGAGTGTGAGAAGCGAAAAGAAATGAGTGTGATTAGAGTAAGCAAACTGTTTAAAAGAAAGAGCGTGTGAGAACAGAGTTCAAAGAATATCACAACTCTGCACCAACTTTTTCTGAGTCGGGTAGCCACATTACTAGTGTTTCACAATTCTGTGGTGAACATTATTGAAACAGGAAACTAACCCATGCCAACTCTTGATCAAACCTCACTATCTACTCATTTTCTTCTCAACAAGAAAGTGTTTCACATTTTCAAAGGGGACGCAACACATATGCTATCTGATTTTCATTTGGAAAATCTGGATATTGAAAAGAAGGAAGTCTACCCCACCTTCGCACTTCAATCATGCACATTGAGTCTGTGTTTAACTTACTGTTGTCTCAGTGGTTTACACAATTTTGAGCCTATAAGCAATCATCAAGTGCTTAATTCTTTCAACACAAGCACGAACACACAAGGAATTAGTTTCTTTGTCATAAGGTTTATAGAAATTACCTTTGTGGTGTTTCGATGATTAAATGGAAGCCCTGGGGGAGTCAACATCAAACACCTCCTTTCCAATGTGTATTCGTTACACACAGTGGCTTAGTGTTACTGACAGGCATGTTAACTGATTCATTAGTTGATTCAGGTGTTACACGACTATTTTGTCTGGATTTGAAAAGATCTGGATGAATATCTTTTGAATTGACGGATCAGGAGCTCTAACCGCAAGATTGACATTTCTTACAACTAGTTTTGATGAAGTCGTTGCACTTAACATCAAAAAGGGGGAGAATGACGACACAAGAAATGGCAAAGATCACATGTTTCAAGAATCACGTCAAAGACTGAATTCTTCTAAAGAAAGTAGATTGAAGACATGCTGATTTAAGAGCTAGAGAAAGAGATTGCATCTTCTGAGCTGAACAAGAAGACTGAATTGCTAAAATCATTTTCGTAATGATCTTGATCCAAAGGGGGAGATTGTTAAGACACAGTCTCATTGGATTCAATATCATCCAATCTGAAGATCGCAATCTGAAGCTAAAGCCAAAACGTCGACTCTCAATATTAAAGTCTATGTCGTTTGTAATAAATGTCAATGTAATTGTTTTAGTTTACTTAGATTTAAATATCTAAGTTATAGTATTGTAATAGTTAGTTTCTAGTATTTAACTTAGTTAGTTATTTAGTTAAGTTATTAGTTAGATATAATATCTACTTGTTAGATATTATCTAGTTATATTAGTTTAATATTACAACTTGTTCTTGCAAGTTGTTAGATAGAGTATCTAAGAAGCTTGAGATAATATCATATCTCAACAACTCTCTAAAAAAATCAGATATTATAAACACACAAAAACACACACAAAAAGGTGTAATAGAGAGAAAACAGAGAACACACATCTATAGCTTGAATCAGATCAACCTTGTAACCGTTTGTTATAATCAATACAGGTTGGTAATCTTATTGTGTTGTTAATCTAAGAACTTGATATAGTATTGTTAGACCCACAGATTCAGATATATTTTTGGCAATTTGATTGATATCTTTGTTGGCCAGACTTTTGTCATCATCAAAAGACACATTGATACTCTCTTGGATTGTTCTGGTTCTTTGATTGAACACTCTGAAAGCTTTTGAGGCTAATGAATAGCCAATGAATTTGCCTTCATCTGCTTTCTTGTCAAACTTTCCAAGAGACTCTCTATCATTTAGAATAAAACATCTGCATCCAAAAACATGGAAATATTTAACATTAGGTTTCCTATTGTTAATGAGTTCATAATATGTTTTCTTGAATCTTTTGACAATTGTAGCTCTGTTTTGCGTAAAACAGGCTGTTGCCACTGCCTCTGCCCAAAAGTTTGTGGGAAGATCTGATCCTGCAAGCATAGTTCTTACAGCTTCAACCAGTGTTCTGTTTTTCCTCTTAACAACACCATTTTGTTAAGGTGTTCTAGCTGCAGAGAAGTTCGGAGTTATGCCTTACTCTGAAAGATATGAGTTGATTTTTGCATTTCTGAACTCTGTTCCATTATCCCTTCTCAGCTTCTGAACTTTGGTATCAAACATAACCTGCAATCTTTTTAACAATCTTATTAAAATATCAGGGACATCAGACTTGGCTCTGATGAATTCTATCCAAGTATATCTAGAGTATTCGTCAATCAAGACAAGGATATACTTTTTACCTGACAAACTCTGTACAGAGATAGGACCACAGAGGTCCACATGAAGCATATGCAGAGGTTTTGGACAATTATTATCACTTTTGGTCTTGTGGGAAGATCTTTTCATTTTTCCCATTTCACAAGCAGAACAAAGATGATCTTTGTTAAATTTCAGAGATGGCAATCCCTTAACCAAATTTAGTTTGACCAATTTATCAAGTGAAGAAAAGTTCAGATGTGAGAACTTTTTATGCCAGAGCCAAACATCTTCACTGTTCAGAGATACTAGACAGAGTTTCTCTGAGTCATTTTTTATGTGTTTGGAAAAATTCATTCTGTATAAATTTCCCTTTCTGTCAGCTCTGAACATTTCTTGACCTGTTTTTGAGTGAAGTAGTGAACAATGTTTTTCTTGAAATTTCACATCAAAACCATGGTCACAAAGTTGACTTATGCTGATCAAGTTATGCTTTAACCCATCAACATAAGCAACCTTTGATACTGAAACATTACCTCTTGTAAGCTCACCATAACCCTTAATTTGTCCTTGCATATTCTCTCCAAAAGTTACTGCTCCCCCAGATTTAGCTTTGAAAGAGGATAGTAACTTTTTATCTCCAGTCATATGCCTTGAACATCCAGAATCTAAGTACCAGATCGGCATAGACTGTTTCTGCAAGACAAATTAGATTTTCTTAGGTACCCATCTCATTATGGGTCCTATTTTGTTAGACTTCTAATTATCTCTTTGAAATTTTGCCTTCTTATCTTTTGATGTTTTGGAAGAATTGTCCTTTTTCTTTTGAGGCTTTGTCTCTGAATTTTTATTCAGAGATTGATTAAGAAAACAGTGAGAACCTTTGAAGTGATTTTTTAGTTTCATCAAGAGTTGGATGCAATTGCACTTTACAGAACAAGAAGAAGTAGAAGCAAAGGATTTCATTTCATTAAATGAATTCGATACATTATGATTCCTTTTTGAATTAGTACTAGGAATATTACAAGTATTCCTAACTACTTCTTTTCTTTTAGCTTGAGAGACAACCTTCTTTTCAAGTTGCTTTCTCTTGTTCAGAAACATCCTCTTCTCTTTGTTGCTCACTGCACAAACAAGATCAGAATGGTTAATTTCTTGCCATTTTCCTTTTTGTCCAGGAGTAAACTTGATTGGTTTATAAGTGTAGAGTTGAGAAGTGATAGTTTTATTCTTTGCCTTTTCTTGTAATTCTTTTTCAAGTTCCAGAGAAGTTTTTGCTTGAAGACACATTTCTGCAAAGTCAGGACATATTGGTGTCGGTCCACAATACTATATCAAGTTCTATATCAAACAACACATTAACGATTACCAACCTGTATTGATTAATAACAATGGTTACAAGGTTCGGTATTTGATCGATTGAAGCTTTTCTCTATGTGTTCTCTCTTGTTTGTACACCTTTTGTGTGTGTGTTCTTATCTGATCTATATTCGAGAGAGTTGTTGAGAGATCTGATATTTGATCTAGCTTCTACAACACACTACCTAATCAACTTGTAATATTAAACTAATATAACCAAATAATATCTAACATTTAGATATTATATCTAACTAATAACTAACAAACTAAACTAAACTAACTAATAATAATAACAAACAACTTTGACATTTATTACAAAGTAACATTAGACTTTAATATCGAGAGTCGACGTTTCTGATTTGGCTTCAGATTGGATCTTCAGATTGGATGATCTTGAATCCAATGAGACTGTGGTCTAACAATCTCCCCCTTTGGATCAAGATCATTACTAAAAAGATTTTAGCAATTCAGTCTTCTTGTTAAGCTAAGAAGATGCAATCTCTATCTCTAGCTCAGAATGCTTTAACAAAGTATCTTCAAAGAAAATTTATCTGAAATCAGCATGTCTTCAGAATACTTTGATCTCGCATTTCT
Source organism: Arctium minus (assembly GCA_954870635.1). Lineage (NCBI taxonomy): Eukaryota > Viridiplantae > Streptophyta > Magnoliopsida > Asterales > Asteraceae > Arctium > Arctium minus. The sequence goes on from OX941081.1 coordinate 163,658,035, forward strand.
TTGTTAGCTTTTCTCTTCTTTAATGTCTTGTAATGTAATGAACTAGACATTTCTTCAAGCTTTAGATTTTCCCCCTTTTTGATGAAAAGTGCAACGACTTCAAAACTTAGAGTAAGAAATGTCTTTCAGTTGGAGCCCCTGATCCGTCAATTCAAAAGATGTTGGGAAATTCAGAAATATACAAGTACAGTTAATGCTGCTAGAAGAACTTGATTACTACTTCTGAGATTAATGCTGCTGAGTGAAGTTAATATTGCTGATCAAGATTAGTACTGCTAAGTCAAGATTAATACTGCTAGAGGAGATTACTACTGCTAAGCAATTTTAGTACTGCTAGTAGTTAGTACTGCTGAACATTAACACTGCTCAAAGTATTAATACTGCTGAAGACTTAGTGCTGCTTATGAGATTATCAAGATTCGTGCAGATCAAGTTTGAAGATTATGGAAAGCTTGGAGATAAAGATGGAAGATTATTTTGAAGATCTTTTATTATTTGTAATTATCTTTTATCTTCATTATATAAATAATAGTTTAGAATTGATAAATATATAGAATTCTGAATTTTTGTTTTGATAGAGAGAATCAACCTCAAGGTTTGTAATCCTAATTCTAGAGAAGTAGAATTCGTATTGGTGAGCTTGTTCATCAATATTCAGGTTGAGTGTTGAATCTTGTAGCTTTACAATCATTAAATAAAGTTTACAAGTTGTTCTTCTGATTCACTGTTTTCATTGATTATTGAATATTAAAGTGTTATTCCGCAAACTCCTTTAATATTGTTTATGAGTGTTTATTCTTGTTTAGAATTAAGATCCTGAAAAGTGGTATCAGAGCAAGTATTCTCAGAAATCTTATTCATCATGGAAAACACAGCTGAATCAAACAGTACTCTGGTCTCAAAGGTTCCAATGCTCAGACCCAGTGAATTTGACATGTGGAAGATTAGAATCAAGCAATACATTCTCCTCACAGATTACTCTATGTGGGACATCATTGAGAATGGCCCATCTGATGCAGGAAAGATTGGTGAAGATGGAAAAAGAACTCCACCAAAGACTGATACAGAAAGAAAGACAAGGCAGACAGAGATGAAAGCCTTGAGCACACTGCTCTTGGCCATTCCCAATGAATATCAACACCAATTCTGTAATTGCACTGATGCACAGATGCTCTGGAATGATCTAGAGAAGAGATTCTCTGGTACCAAAAGTACCAAGAGAAATCAAAAGGCAATCTTGAAGCAACAGTATGAAAACTTTATGTCAACTAAGAATGAGTCCATGACTCGAACTTTTGACAGGTTTAACAAACTGATTGGTGAACTAGCTACTATGGGAGTACAGATTGATCAAGATGATGTAAACAGAAATTTCTTAAGGTCCCTTGGAGATGAATGGACAATGTACACTGTTTCATTCAGACAGAATGATCAGTTAGAAGAGAAAGAACTTGATGATCTGTACAATGATCTTAGAGTATTTGAAGCGGAGGTGGAGGCAAAGAAGAAGCCTTCTGGATATATTCATAATGTTGCACTCCTATCAGCATCAATTGATTCTACTACTAATCCAGAATCAGTTAATGCTGCTAATGGAGCAAATCAAGAAAAAAGCACTGATTCTGTGTTTGAAGCCTTTCTTGCCAGCCATGGAAATTCCTCCTTAATTAATGATGATTTGGAACAACTTCATCCTGATGATCTGAAAGAGATGGATATTAAATGGCAGATGGCCATGCTTTCCATGAGGGTGAAGAAGTTTATAAAGAGGACTAGGAGGAACAATTTCTCCCAAAGAAGAGAAGATGGAGCAGGGTTTGATAAATCAAAGATGAAGTGCTACAAATGCCATCTGAAGGGACACTTTGCCAGGGAATGCAGAAGTGGAGTGTCTCACAACAACAACCACCAACAAGCACAGTCTGGAAACCTCAACCATAACAGAAACTCTGCTCAAGCCCTTGTTTCTCAACAAGGAATGGGGTTTGACTGGAGTGATCAAGCAGAAGAGGCTATCCAAAATCAATCACTTATGGCTGAAGTATCTGATCTCCCATCTGAGGTAAGTTCTAATCTCTGTTCTAAAACTTGCATAGACACTGTTAAAAGGTACAGGGATCACAACCAGAAGATGAGTGATGACCTTAAGAGATTAGAAAAGGATATAAAGGACTATGTGAGAATTGTTGAGAGGTTTGAGGAACAGATTAAAGGTTTTCAATCCAATGAACTCCAACACTCATATGACACCAATTACTGGAAGTGGGAGAAAAAGGATCTAGAACTTAAACTGACCAAATCTAAAGAGGAGAGTGAAAAGATGAGAGAGGAGCTAACCAAGGTTAAGCTTGATGTAGAAAAGTTTTCCAATGCTTCTAAAGCAATGAACTCTTTACTACAAACTCAGATTCATGATAAGCTGAGAAGAGGAATTAGGTATAATGCCACACCACCACCATATAACAACAATTACATCCATCCTACCTCAGACTTGCTAGAAACCAAAGATAGGAAGGACTTGCCTGAGGGAGCCACTGAGATAGATCCCTTAGATGAGGTAGTTGTGGAGGATAAGACTGAGAAAGAGGTTGGTAAGAGTAAGAAGAACAAAGTGAGTGGTGAGATTCCTCTAGAGAATAACATTATCACCAATGAGGACTGTGGAAGGGATTAGATCAAATCCAAGGACATAGAGAAGACAAAGGTAAAGTCTGGTAAGGTCCATTACAAACAGACCACAGTTGTGAATCCAGGTCCTTGCAAACAGTGTGCATGCAAGAAGAATGACCCCCAAAAACATGATAAAAAGAGGGGAAATCAAAGAAACTGGAATAATCAGTGGGCACAAAAACAAGGGGTTGATTTGAGTAAAATCAATAAACCAAAACCTTGTTTTATCTGTGGCAAATTAAATCATCTTGCCAAAAACTGTTATTTCAACCCTATGAACCAAAGGATGAACTGTCAAAGATCTATGCAAAAACCCTTTGGTTATAGGAAGAAGGTTGAAAGGAATCATGTGGCTAAGAAAACTGTTAAATCTAAAAGCCACATGAAGAAAAAGTCTGTTAAAGAAAGTGTCAATATGTGGGTTCCTAAAAGCACTAAAATTGTTAGTACTGCTAACACAAATAGTGCTGCTGACAATGATAGTGTTGCTAGAAGTAATACTACTGCTAACAATGTTAGTACTGCTGACATTGTTAGTATTTCTTCAAAAGTTAATACTGCTAACTCTGTTAGTGCTTCTAAGGTTAGTACTGCTTCTAGTGTTTGTGCTGCTAAGCCAATCATATTGACAAAGTACTCTAATAAAGAGTGCTCTGAGTTTAAAAACCTCATCAAAAAGGAATGTAAATACTTTGATGAGAAAGGGAGACCCAAGACCACTTTGGCTTGGATCCCCAATCAATACTAATTGTTTAATCTTATGTGCAGGGCAACCAGCAGCTCAAGGGGAAGAGTATCTGGTCATGTTTCCTTTGGTAATACTCCAGATGGAGGTAAGATAAGTGGTAAGGGGGATGTAACCAAAGGTAAAATGACCTTTGAAGATGTATTCTATGTTGAGAAGTTAAGGTACAACCTGTTAAGTGTATCACAGGTTTGTGACAAACAACATAGTATATTATTTACAGATTCTGAATGCATTATCCTCGCTCCTGGATTCAAGGTAGTTGATGAAAAGATGATATTACTAAGAACTCCCAGAAAGGATAATTTATATTGCTTAGATATGGAAAGTGTTTCAGCTGATTCATCCCTTAATTGTCTTGTTTCAAAAGCTTCTTTGGATGAATCATCACTTTGGCACAGAAGGATGTGTCACATGAACTTTAAAACAATGAATAAAGTTTACAAGTTGTTCTTCTGATTCACTGTTTTCATTGATTATTGAATATTAAAGTGTTATTCCGCAAACTCCTTTAATATTGTTTCTGAGTGTTTATTCTTGTTTAGAAATGTGTTGGGAAATTCAGAAATATACAAGTACAGTTAATGCTGCTAGAAGAACTTGATTACTACTTCTGAGATTAATGCTGCTGAGTGAAGTTAATACTGCTGATCAAGATTAGTACTGCTAAGTCAAGATTAATACTTCTATAGGAGATTACTACTGCTAAGCAATTTTAGTACTGCTAGTAGTTAGTACTGCTGAACATTAATACTGCTCAAAGTATTAATATTGCTGAAGACTTAGTGCTGCTTATGAGATTATCAAGATTCGTGCAGATCAAGTTTGAAGATTATGGAAAGCTTGGAGATAAAGATGGAAGATTATTTTGAAGATCTTTTATTATTTGTAATTATCTTTTATCTTCATTATATAAAGAATAGTTTAGAATTGATAAATATATAGAATTCTTAATTTTTGTTTTGATAGAGAGAATCAACCTCAAGGTTTGTAATCCTAATTCTAGAGAAGTAGAATTCGTATTGGTGAGTCTGTTCATCAATATTGAGGTTGAGTGTTGAATCTTGTAGCTTTACAATCATTCAATAAAGTTTACAAGTTGTTCTTCTGATTCACTGTTTTCATTGATTATTGAATATTAAAGTGTTATTCCGCAAACTCCTTTAATATTGTTTCTGAGTGTTTATTCTTGTTTAGAATTAAGATCCTGACAAGTGGCATCAGAGCAAGTATTCTCAGAAATCTTATTCATCATGGAAAACACAACTGAATCAAACAGTACTCTGGTCTCAAAGGTTCCAATGCTCAGACCCAATGAATTTGAGATGTGGAAGATTAGAATCAAGCAATACATTCTCCTCACAGATTACTCTATGTGGGACATCATTGAGAATGGCCCATCTGATGCAGGAAAGATTGGTGAAGATGGAAAAAGAACTCCACCAAAGACTGATGCAGAAAGAAAGACAAAGCAGGCAGAGATGAAACCAAACTAATCAAAAGGTAAAAGTCATTAGGTCAAACAATGGTACTGAATTTAAAAATCATGACCTAAACACCTTTTGTGAGGAAAAAGGAATTAAGAGGCAATACAGTGCTCCTAGGACTCCACAACAAAATGGTGTTGCTGAGAGAAGGAATAGGACACTGATTGAAGCTGCTAGATCTTTGTTGGCAGATTCAAAACTACTAATTACTTTCTGGGCTAAAGCAGTTAATACTGCTTGCTATGTCCAAAACCGAGTTCTAGTAGTCAAGCCTAAAAACAAGACACCATATGAGCTTTTAAATAACAGAAAACCTTTTATACGATTTTTCAAACCTTTTGGGTGTCCTTGTACCATTCTCAATACCAAAACTCACTTAGGAAAGTTTGGTGATGATGGTTTTCTTGTGGGTTACTCATCTCAGAGTAAGGCTTACAGTGTTTTTAATACTTCTTCTAGAATAATTGAGGAAAGTGACAATGTCAAGTGCAATGAGAACACACCAAATCCTATTGGATCTGGTCCTCAGTGGTTATTTGACATTGATTCACTAACTAACTCTTTGGGTTTCAGTAGTGATTATCATGCAGGTTCAGGAAGTGGAGGATCAGGGGATGAACAAGTACAAGTACAAGACATTATTCCTCAGTCTATGATCTTTCCCATACCTACAATAGAGCCTGTTGATGTCTGTGAAAAAGAGACAGTGACTGAACCAATTCAGAGTGAAGAAGAAGGAAGAGATGAGGAGAATCAAGTGCATGAAGAGCCAGAAGCAACTGATGAGATCCCCTCAACTGATTTAAATGATTCCAATCTGGATGTGGGAATCAATGAAGAACCTAGTCATCAGACTAGAACTCAAAAGAATCATCCTCCAGAGCTGGTCATAGGAGACATCTCTTCTCCTATGATAACAAGGAATCAAAGCAGACTTCAAGAACTGCAGGATCAGCAACACACAGTACTCTCATGCTTTCTATCTCAAATTGAGCCTAAGAAGGTTTTTGAGGCAATGAAAGATTCCAGTTGGATAGAAGCTATGCAAGAAGAGTTACTGCAGTTCAAATTACAAGAAGTTTGGGACTTGGTGGACCTTCCAAAAGGTCATAGAGCTATTGGCACCAAGTGGATTTTCAGGAATAAAAAGGATGAGAGAGGTATTGTGATAAGGAACAAAGCAAGGCTGGTGGCACAAGGGTACACTCAAGAAGAAGGCATTGACTATGAAGAAGTGTTTGCTCCAGTGGCAAGGGTAGAAGCAATTAGGCTATTTCTAGCCTATGCCTCATACATGAAGTTCAAGGTATACCAAATGGATGTGAAGAGTGCCTTTTTGTATGGTACAATTGATGAAGAAGTATGTGTCTGTCAGCCCCCTGGATTTGAAAATCCATCATATCCAGACAGAGTATACAAACTGAAGAAAGCACTTTATGGTCTGCATCAAGCCCCAAGAGCATGGTATGATACTCTGTCTACCTACCTCTTAGAGAATGGGTTTGAAAGAGGAATAATTGACAAGACCCTCTTCATTAAAAGAAGTAAGAAGGACTTCCTATTGGTTCAGATTTATGTGGATGATATCATCTTTGGATCCACAAAAGATCAGATGTGTAGAGAATTTGAAAAGTTGATGCACAAGAGCTTTAAAATGAGTTCAATGGGTGAACTTACCTTCTTCCTTGGGCTTCAAGTGAAACAGAAGAAAGATGGGATCTTAATAAGCCAATCAAAATATATGAAAGACATCCTGGAAAAATATGGATTAACAGACTCAAAGCCAGCAAGCACACCTATGGAGACTCACAAACAGATCACTGCTGATCTTGAGGGGGAGGATGTTGATGTCCATCTATATAGATCAATGATTGGATCTCTCATGTATCTCACAGCCTCAAGACCAGACATCATGTTTCCAGTGTGTTTGTGTGCCAGATTCCAAGTCAAGCCAAAGCAATCACATCTGCAAGTTGTTAAAAGGATTTTCAGATACTTAAGAGGGCAACCTAGATTAGGTCTTTGGTATCCTTATGAATCCAACTTTGACTTGATTGCTTATTCAGATAGTGACTTGGGAGGTGCTAACATGGACAGAAAGTCTACTTCAGGAGGATGTCAACTTTTGGGTGCAAGACTAGTATCTTGGCAGTGTAAGAAACAAACCACAGTGTCCTTATCAACAACAGAAGCTGAGTATATTGCTGCTGCAAGTTGCTGCTCTCAGGTTCTATGGATTCAAAATCAGATGTTGGACTATGGGGTAACCTTTCTTCACACTCCAATTTTCATTGACAATAGCAGTGCTATAAGCATTGTTAACAATCCAGTCAAGCACTCCAAAACAAAGCACATTGAGATCAGGTATCACTTTATCAGAGATTGTAATGAAAAGAAGCTAATTCAAGTTGCTAAAGTTCATACTGACAACCAGTTTGCTGATCTATTCACTAAAGCTTTTGATGTGGGTAGATTCACATTCTTGGTCACAAGTGTGGGCATGATCAACTCTGAATGAGCTCATGTTTTAAAAAGTGTTTACATACCTGTTATTGGTTTATTCTTTGGTGCTACTAACATCTTTCTCAGGAAGTTATTACCTTGCTCAGAGTACCTTAAGCTTCAAAAAGTGTAAGTATAGTTAATGCTGCCAGTGTAGTTTTAATACTGCCAGTGCACAGTTAATACTGCTCTCAGTTAATACTGCTAGTTGGTTAATATTGTTAGTGGTTACTACTGCTCTCAGTTAATACTGCTAGTTAGTTAATATTGTTAGTGGTTACTACTGTTCTCAGTTAATACTGCTAGTTAGTTAATACTGCCAATGGTTAATACTGCTCTCAGTTAATACTGCTAGGAGTTAATACTACTTATGTCCCGAATCGTATAAATACCCTTTTTGCCCGCCCAAAACTTCATAACGACTCTTTGCTTTCTATTCATCTGCTCTCTAACCCTTTTCTCTCAAGCACCAAGTGTTGCAGTCAAGATTACTCAAGCACAATGGCATCCATGGCATTCATTGATGAGCACAACGAGATTGCGATGTTACAGAAGCCGAAACAAGCTGCTGGATTTCATCAGGTTGTGGAATTTCTCAAGTCCAGCCACATTGCCCATGCTCTTACTGTGTCACCAACTATCTACATAGAGCATCAAAGACAATTCTGGGCAAATGCCACCATAGTTACAGAGAATGGTGTGCAGATAATCAAGACTAGGGTGTGTGACAAACCCTTGTCAGTTTCTGAAGAGATGATACGCATCTGTCTACGTCTAGACGATGCTGCAGGTATTACTTCTATTCCAAATGAGGACTTGTTCTCTAATTTGTCAAGAATGGGGTATGGAGGCCAATTGGGTGGTTTCAAATTCTCAAAAGCAAAATTTTATACCCAATGGCGTTTTCTTGTTCATACCCTGATGCACTGCATTTCCAAAAAGGCTACTGGATGGAGTGAGTTTAGCAGTACCATTGCATGTGCTTTGGTCTGCTTGGCCACTGCCAGAAAGTACAATTTTTCAAGAACGATTTTCAATGATCTTGTATCAAACTTAGGAAGCAAAAAGAGTTTTTACATGTACCCAAGGTTTGTACAGGAAGTTATAACCTATGAATTGACGGATATGCCTCACTTTGATGAGGTATATGTACCCAAAATTCTCAAAGGTAAGGTCTTTTCAAACATGAAGAGATCTCCATTGGACTCGGAAGGAGTTGACACCCCATTGTTCTCTACAATGATGGTGGTGTCCCACAATGAAGAAGGTATGGCAGCAGGGTCAAGGCCCTCATTAGACCATCCCACTGCTAGCCAATCCCGACCTTCACCCTCCATATCAATCCCTCAGTCTCTTGTTCAAAAGCCAACTTCTCCAATAACCCAAACTTACATAAGGAAAAAGGTAAAGAAGTCTCCTTCCCTTCTTGTACCTTCACCCACTGAGCCTTTAAGCCCTCTAATGGAGAATTCTCCATTAGAGAATATCTACAGGGAAACCACAGGGGTGTCTCCCAACCCCAAGGAGGTGCTCACTGAGGAGATGTTTGAGCATATGGGTGCTAAGGCTGCCACTACTCCTGCTAGCACAGAGAAGGTCGGTGGTAACATAAATAAGACCTTCCCCATGGCAACTTTGGGTGAGCAATCATCCAAAGGTCCCAGGTGCCAAGAAACCATGGGGCTAGCAGGTGCTTCTGCTAGGCAAAAGACCTCTACTGCAAAAAGATACCATGATCCTTCAAAAAGGGGTCACACTCCTGGAGAAGGTGAGGACAGATATAACTACTATGAATTGATGGAAACAATGGGCAACATCAACATGGATGTGATCAACCAAGGAAAAGACATAGAAGAATTGAAACTAATAGTCCTGTCTCAACAAGCTCAGATTTCCAAACTGAAGAACTTGGTGAATAAATTAGTCCAGAAAAAGAGGAAGAAACAGTTTGTGCTTAGAAGAAGGAAACCAGTGACTGATGCTCCCAAAAAGGGGGAGTCAGAAGCCGATGCCAACATGGAAGATGCCACAAATAAGGGGGAGCAAGAGAAAGATGATTTTGAGGGGGAGCAACAAGCAGTGGAAACTGAGTTTGTACAAGAAACAGAAAAAGAGAAAGCAACATTAACAGAACAAGAAGCAGTAACAGTTAATGCTGCTGATTCAAGCAAAGCAACAGAAACTGTTAATACTGCTGAATTGAAAGAAGCAACAGAAATAGTGCAAGAAGTTCTGATAGATCTTGAGATTGCAGAAACCTTAATCAAAGCCAAGCATGATACTCCCAAGGTCATCTTAAAGGCCAAAGGAGTTGTCATCAAAGAACAAGGTGAAGTGATCAAGAAAGCTAGTGTTGAGAAGATGGCAAGCAAAGATAAAGGCAAAGCTAAAATGGTGGAATCTGATCAACCAATCAAAAAGCAGAAGTTGGTTGAGTCAGATGAAGCTTTGGCCAAGAAGATACAAGCTGATATTGAGCAAGAAGAAAGGGTTCAGGTTGAAAAGGACATAGAGATGGCTAAGGCTCTAGCTGTTGAACTGAATGAAGCTTATCAACAAAGCCTGGCAACTGAAATTGCACAGAAGAAAGCTGCAACTCTGAAGAAATCAGTGGTGGTAAAAACAGCTGCAAAGAAGAGACAACCCTCAAAGACCTTCCTAGGTACCCAAGAGAGAAACAAGATGATTACATTTCTCAAAGGTGCTGTAGGAGTCAGAAAGGAGATGTTCTCAAAGATGTCTTTTGAGAAGATTAAAGAGCTATACAATTCTGAAATGACCAAGCTTCAAGGGAATGAAACTGCCAGGGTGGAAATGGAGAAGAGAATGAAAGAAAGCAATGACTTCTTGATAGAAAAACCCTTTCCAGATGAGCAAGAAACACCACCAAAGAAAGAAGCCACTCTTGGTGAAAGTCTAAGGACTTTAAAAAGAACCAAGATGATGGCAAGGAGAAAGTCAACCAAGAAGCCTAGAATAGCTACAGAAGAAGCTGAGAAGGTTGATGAAGAAGAAGGGGCACCTAATCCATCTGCACAGAAAGAACCAGCAAGAACTGATGATGTAAATATGTACATGGTAGTGATGGACAAAGTGCCTGAACCAATTTCAGTTGAACCTGTTGAAGTGAAGCCACCTGAGGTTATTCTATGGGACACAATGAAGGTTGATGGCAAGGAATACATAAGGCTCAAAAGAAAGGATGAAAAGTATGAAGTGTATAACACTTGGGCAAAGATTGTAAGAACATGCTCCAGGTCAGATTTAGAAGAGATGTTTGACATAGGAATGAAGTTGTATGCAGATCAACTGAAAGCTCCAGAGATTTCAATTACAAAATTAGTGATGGAGTATCTGTGTATGATGTTCAAACCTGAAGAAGTGGAGCATGTGATCAGAAATGTGTTCAAAACTGTCAACAATTGGACTCTATATGAAACTAGTGGAGTATATGCACTAACTATGGACATAAATGACATAGAGTACTTTCTAGTGGATAGAGTGTACAATCACAGCAGACTAAAGCTTCATGCAATGGTGAAGAAGAAGCTAGGATGTGTTCCAGATTCAGAGATGGCTAAGTAATTGATTCAAAGAACAATCAATCAGAGTTTGGGTTGGATGCAAATACAGGTGTATGAGCCATGAAGTTTTGGGAGCATCTAAGAAGACCATTTGAAGAACTTGACTTCTCTTCCTAAAAGTCAAGTTAGGGGGAGATTGTTGGGAAATTCAGAAATATTCAAGTACAGTTAATGCTGCTAGAAGAACTTGATTACTACTTCTGAGATTAATGCTGCTGAGTGAAGTTAATACTGCTGATCAAGATTAGTACTGCTAAGTCAAGATTAATACTGCTAGAGGAGATTACTACTGCTAAGCAATTTTAGTAATGCTAGTAGTTAGTACTGCGGAACATTAATACTGCTCAAAGTATTAATACTGCTGAAGACTTAGTGCTGCTTATGAGATTATCAAGATTCGTGCAGATCAAGTTTGAAGATTATGGAAAGCTTGGAGATAAAGATGGAAGATTATTTTGAAGATCTTTTATTATTTGTAATTATCTTTTATCTTCATTATATAAAGAATAGTTTAGAATTGATAAATATATAGAATTCTTAATTTTTGTTTTGATAGAGAGAATCAACCTCAAGGTTTGTAATCCTAATTCTAGAGAAGTAGAATTCGTATTGGTGAGTCTGTTCATCAATATTGAGGTTGAGTGTTGAATCTTGTAGCTTTACAATCATTCAATAAAGTTTACAAGTTGTTCTTCTGATTCACTGTTTTCATTGATTATTGAATATTAAAGTGTTATTCCGCAAACTCCTTTAATATTGTTTCTGAGTGTTTATTCTTGTTTAGAATTAAGATCCTGATAAGTGGCATCAGAGCATGTATTCTCAGAAATCTTATTCATCATGGAAAACACAACTGAATCAAACAGTACTCTGGTCTCAAAGGTTCCAATGCTCAGACCCAATGAATTTGAGATGTGGAAGATTAGAATCAAGCAATACATTCTCCTCACAGATTACTCTATGTGGGACATCATTGAGAATGGCCCATCTGATGCAGGAAAGATTGGTGAAGATGGAAAAAGAACTCCACCAAAGACTGATGCAGAAAGAAAGACAAAGCAGACAGAGATGAAACCAAACTAATCAAAAGGTAAAAGTCATTAGGTCAGACAATGGTACTGAATTTAAAAATCATGACCTAAACACCTTTTGTGAGGAAAAAGGAATTGAGAGGCAATACAGTGCTCCTAGGACTCCACAACAAAATGGTGTTGCTGAGAGAAGGAATAGGACACTAATTGAAGCTGCTAGATCTCTGTTGGCAGATTCAAAACTACTAATTACTTTCTGGGCTGAAGCAGTTAATACTGCTTGCTATGTCCAAAACAGAGCTCTAGTAGTCAAGCCTAAAAACAAGACACCATATGAGCTTTTAAATAACAGAAAACCTTTTATAGGATTTTTCAAACCTTTTGGGTGTCCTTGTACCATTCTCAATACCAAAACTCACTTAGGAAAGTTTGATAGCAAGGCTGATGATGGTTTTCTTATGGGTTACTCATCTCAGAGTAAGGTTTACAGAGTTTTTAATACTTCTTCTAGAATAATTGAGGAAAGTGACAATGTCAAGTGCAATGAGAACACACCAAATCCTATTGGATCTGGTCCTCAGTGGTTATTTGACATTGATTCACTAACTAACTCTTTGGGTTTCAGTAGTGATTATCATGCAGGTTCAGGAAGTGGAGGATCAGGGGATGAACAAGTACAAGTACAAGACATTATTCCTCAGTCTGTGAACTTTCCCATACCTACAATAGAGCCTGTTGATGTCTGTGAAAAAGAGACAGTGACTGAACCAATTCAGAGTGAAGAAGAAGGAAGAGATGAGGAGAATCAAGTGCATGAAGAGCCAGAAGAAGCTGTTGAGATCCCCTCAGCTGATTTAAATGATTCCAATCTGGATGTGGGAATCAATGAAGAACCTAGTCATCAGACTAGAACTCAAAAGAATCATCCTCCAGAGCTGGTCATAGGAGACATCTCTTCTCCTATGATAACAAGGAATCAAAGCAGACTTCAAGAACTGCAGGATCAGCAACACACAGTACTCTCATGCTTTCTATCTCAAATTGAGCCTAAGAAGGTTTTTGAGGCAATGAAAGATTCCAGTTGGATAGAAGCTATGCAAGAAGAGTTACTGCAGTTCAAATTACAAGAAGTTTGGGACTTGGTGGACCTTCCAAAAGGTCATAGAGCTATTGGCACCAAGTGGATTTTCAGGAATAAAAAGGATGAGAGAGGTATTGTGATAAGGAACAAAGCAAGGCTGGTGGCACAAGGGTACACTCAAGAAGAAGGCATTGACTATGAAGAAGTGTTTGCTCCAGTGGCAAGGGTAGAAGCAATTAGGCTATTTCTAGCCTATGCCTCATACATGAAGTTCAAGGTATACTAAATGGATGTGAAGAGTGCCTTTCTGTATGGTACAATTGATGAAGAAGTATGTGTCTGTCAGCCCCCTGGATTTGAAAATCCATCATATCCAGACAGAGTATACAAACTGAAGAAAGCACTTTATGGTCTGCATCAAGCCCCAAGAGCATGGTATGATACTCTGTCTACCTACCTCTTAGAGAATGGGTTTGAAAGAGGAATATTTGACAAGACCCTCTTCATTAAAAGAAGTAAGAAGGACTTCCTATTGGTTCAGATTTATGTGGATGATATCATCTTTGGATCCACAAAAGATCAGATGTGTAGAGACTTTGAAAAGTTGATGCACAAGAGCTTTAAAATGAGTTCAATGGGTGAACTTACCTTCTTCCTTGGGCTTCAAGTGAAACAGAAGAAAGATGGGATCTTAATAAGCCAATCAAAATATATAAAAGACATCCTGGAAAAATATGGATTAACAGACTCAAAGCCAGCAAGCACACCTATGGAGACTCATAAACAGATCACTGCTAATCTTGAGGGGGAGGATGTTCATGTCCATCTATATAGATCAATGATTGGATCTCTCATGTATCTCACAGCCTCAAGACCAGACATCATGTTTCCAGTGTGTTTGTGTGCCAGATTCCAAGTCAAGCCAAAGCAATCACATCTGCAAGATGTTAAAAGAATTTTCAGATACTTAAGAGGGCAACCTAGATTAGGTCTTTGGTATCCTTATGAATCCAACTTTGACTTGATTGCTTATTCAGATAGTGACTTGGGAGGTGCTAACATGGACAGAAAGTCTACTTCAGGAGGATGTCAACTTATGGGTGCAAGACTAGTATCTTGGCAGTGTAAGAAACAAACCACAGTGTCCTTATCAACAACAGAAGCTGAGTATATTGCTGCTGCAAGTTGCTGCTCTCAGGTTCTATGGATTCAAAATCAGATGTTGGACTATGGGGTAACCTTTCTTCACACTCCAATTTTCATTGACAATAGCAGTGCTATAAGCATTGTTAACAATCCAGTCAAGCACTCCAAAACAAAGCACATTGAGATCAGGTATCACTTTATCAGAGATTGTAATGAAAAGAAGCTAATTCAAGTTGCTAAAGTTCATACTGACAACCAGTTTGCTGATCTATTCACTAAAGCTTTTGATGTGGGTAGATTCACATTCTTGGTCACAAGTGTGGGCATGATCAACTCTGAATGAGCTCATGTTTTAAAAAGTGTTTACATACCTGTTATTGGTTTATTCTTTGGTGCTACTAACATCTTTCTCAGGAAGTTATTACCTTGCTCAGAGTACCTTAAGCTTCAAAAAGTGTAAGTATAGTTAATGCTGCCAGTGTAGTTTTAATACTGCCAGTGCACAGTTAATACTGCTCTCAGTTAATACTGCTAGTTGGTTAATATTGTTAGTGGTTACTACTGCTCTCAGTTAATACTGCTAGTTAGTTAATACTGTTAGTGGTTACTACTGTTCTCAGTTAATACTGCTAGTTAGTTAATACTGCCAATGGTTAATACTGCTCTCAGTTAATACTGCTAGGAGTTAATACTACTTATGTCCCGAATCGTATAAATACCCTTTTTGCCCGCCCAAAACTTCATAACGACTCTTTGCTTTCTATTCATCTGCTCTCTAACCCTTTTCTCTCAAGCACCAAGTGTTGCAGTCAAGATTACTCAAGCACAATGGCATCCATGGCATTCATTGATGAGCACAACGAGATTGCGATGTTACAGAAGCCGAAACAAGCTGCTGGATTTCATCAGGTTGTGGAATTTCTCAAGTCCAGCCACATTGCCCATGCTCTTACTGTGTCACCAACTATCTACATAGAGCATCAAAGACAATTCTGGGCAAATGCCACCATAGTTACAGAGAATGGTGTGCAGATAATCAAGACTAGGGTGTGTGACAAACCCTTGTCAGTTTCTGAAGAGATGATACGCATCTGTCTACGTCTAGACGATGCTGCAGGTATTACTTCTATTCCAAATGAGGACTTGTTCTCTAATTTGTCAAGAATGGGGTATGGAGGCCAATTGGGTGGTTTCAAATTCTCAAAAGCAAAATTTTATACCCAATGGCGTTTTCTTGTTCATACCCTGATGCACTGCTTTTCCAAAAAGACTACTGGATGGAGTGAGTTTAGCAGTACCATTGCATATGCTTTGGTCTGCTTGGCCACTGCCAGAAAGTACAATTTTTCAAGAATGATTTTCAATGATCTTGTATCAAACTTGGGAAGCAAAAAGAGTTTTTACATGTACCCAAGGTTTGTACAGGAAGTTATAACCCATGAATTGACGGATATGCCTTACTTTGATGAGGTATATGTACCCAAAATTCCCAAAGGTAAGGTCTTTTCATACATGAAGAGATCTCCATTGGACTCGGAAGGAGTTGACACCCCATTGTTCTCTACAATGATGGTGGTGTCCCACAATGAAGAAGGTATGGCAGCAGGGTCAAGGCCCTCATTAACCATCCCACTGCTAGCCAATCCCAACCTTCACCCTCCATATCAATCCCTCAGTCTCTTGTTCAAAAGCCAACATCTCCAATAACCCAAACTTACATAAGGAAAATGGTAACGAAGGCTCATTCCCTTCTTGTACCTTCACCCACTGAGCCTTTAAGCCCTCTAATGGAGAATTCTCCATTAGAGAATATCTACAGGGAAACCACAGGGGTGTCTCCCAACCCCAAGGAGGTGCTCACTGAGGAGATGTTTGAGAATATGGGTGCTAAGGTTGCCACCACTCCTGCTAGCACAGAGGAGGTCGGTGGTAACATAAATAAGACCTTCCCCATGGCAACTTTGGGTGAGAAATCATCCAAAGGTCCCAGGTGCCAAGAAACCATAGGGGTAGCAGGTGCTTCTGCTAGGCAGAAGACCTCTACTGCAAAAAGATCCCATGATCCTTCAAAAGGGGGTCACACTCCTGGAGAAGGTGAGGACAGATATAACTACTATGAATTGATGGAAACAATGGGCAACATCAACATGGATGTGATCAACCAAGGAAAAGACATAGAAGAATTGAAACTAATAGTCCTGTCTCAACAAGCTCAGATTTCCAAACTGAAGAACTTGGTGAATAAATTAGTCCAGAAAAAGAGGAAGAAACAGTTTGTGCTTAGAAGAAGGAAACCAGTGACTGATGCTCCCAAAAAGGGGGAGTCTGAAGCCGATGCCAACATGGAAGATGCCACAAATAAGGGGGAGCAAGAGAAAGCTGATTTTGAGGGGGAGCAACAAGCAGTGGAAACTGAGTTTGTACAAGAAGCAGAAAAAGAGAAAACAGCATTAACAGAACAAGAAGCAGTAACAGTTAATGCTGCTGATTCAAGCAAAGCAGCAGAAACTGTTAATACTGCTGAACTGAAAGAAGCAGCAGAAATAGTGCAAGAAGTTCTGACAGATCTTGAGATTGTAGAAACCTTAATCAAAGCCAAGCATGATACTCCCAAGGTCATCTCAAAGGCCAAAGGAGTTGTCATCAAAGAACATGGTGAAGTGATCAAGAAAGCTAGTGTTGAGAAGATGGCAAGCATAGATAAAGGCAAAGCTAAAATGGTGGAATCTGATCAACCACTGAGGAGAATTCTCTATTAGAGAATATCTACAGGGAAACCACAGGGGTGTCTCCCAACCCCAAGGAGGTGCTCACTGAGGAGATGTTTGAGCATATGGGTGCTAAGGCTGCCACTACTCCTGCTAGCACAGAGGAGGTCGGTGGTAACATAAATAAGACCTTCCCCATGGCAACTTTGGGTGAGAAATCATCCAGAGGTCCCAGGTGCCAAGAAACCATGGGGGTAGCAGGTGCTTCTGCTAGGCAGAAGACCTCTACTGCAAAAAGATCCCATGATCCTTCAAAAGGGGGTCACACTCCTGGAGAAGGTGAGGACAGATATAACTACTATGAATTGATGGAAACAATGGGCAACATCAACATGGATGTGATCAACCAAGGAAAAGACATAGAAGAATTGAAACTAATAGTCCTGTCTCAACAAGCTCAGATTTCCAAACTGAAGAACTTGGTGAATAAATTAGTCCAGAAAAAGAGGAAGAAACAGTTTGTGCTTAGAAGAAGGAAACCAGTGACTGATGCTCCCAAAAAGGGGGAGTCAGAAGCCGATGCCAACATGGAAGATGCCACAAATAAGGGGGAGCAAGAGAAAGCTGATTTTGAGGGGGAGCAACAAGCAGTGGAAACTGAGTTTGTACAAGAAGCAGAAAAAGAGAAAACAGCATTAACAGAACAAGAAGCAGTAACAGTTAATGCTGCTGATTCAAGCAAAGCAGTAGAAACTGTTAATACTGTTGAACTGAAAGAAGCAGCAGAAATAGTGCAAGAAGTTCTGACAGATCTTGAGATTGCAGAAACCTTAATCAAAGCCAAGCATGATACTCCCAAGGTCATCTCAAAGGCCAAAGGAGTTGTCATCAAAGAACAAGGTGAAGTGATCAAGAAAGCTAGTGTTGAGAAGATGGCAAGCAAAGATAAAGGCAAAGCTAAAATGGTGGAATCTGATCAACCACTGAGGAGAATTCTCCATTAGAGAATATCTACAGGGAAACCACAGGGGTGTCTCCCAACCCCAAGGAGGTGCTCACTGAGGAGATGTTTGAGCATATGGCTGCTAAGGCTGCCACTACTCCTGCTAGCACAGAGGAGGTCGGTGGTAACATAAATAAGACCTTCCCCATGGCAACTTTGGGTGAGAAATCATCCAAAGGTCCCAGGTGCCAAGAAACCATGGGGGTAGCAGGTGCTTCTGCTAGGCAGAAGACCTCTACTACAAAAAGATCCCATGATCCTTCAAAAGAGGGTCACAATCCTGGAGAAGGTGAGGACAGATATAACTACTATAAATTGATGGAAACAATGGGCAACATCAACATGGATGTGATCAACCAAGGAAAAGACATAGAAGAATTGAAACTAATAGTCCTATCTCAACAAGCTCAGATTTCCAAACTGAAGAACTTGGTGAATAAATTAGTCCAGAAAAAGAGGAAGAAACAGTTTGTGCTTAGAAGAAGGAAACCAGTGACTGATGCTCCCAAAAAGGGGGAGTCTGAAGCCGATGCCAACATGGAAGATGCCACAAATAAGGGGGAGCAAGAGAAAGCTGATTTTGAGGGGGAGCAACAAGCAGTGGAAACTGAGTTTGTACAAGAAGCAGAAAAAGAGAAAACAGCATTAACAGAACAAGAAGCAGTAACAGTTAATGCTGCTAATTCAAGCAAAGCAGCAGAAACTGTTAATATTGCTGAACTGAAAGAAGCAGCAGAAATAGTGCAAGAAGTTCTGACAGATCTTGAGATTGCAGAAACCTTAATCAAAGCCAAGCATGATACTCCCAAGGTCATCTTAAAGGCCAAAGGAGTTGTCATCAAAGAACAAGGTGAAGTGATCAAGAAAGCTAGTGTTGAGAAGATGGCAAGCAAAGATAAAGGCAAAGCTAAAATGGTGGAATCTGATCAACCAATCAAAAAGCAAAAGTTGGTTGAGTCAGATGAAGCTTTGGTCAAGAAGATACAAGCTGATATTGAGCAAGAAGAAAGGGTTCATGTTGAAAAGGACAGAGAGATGGCTAAGGCTCTAACTGCTGAACTGAATGAAGCTTATCAACAAAGCCTGGAAACTGAATTTGCACAGAAGAAAGCTGCAACTCTGAAGAAATCAGTGGTGGTAAAAACAGCTGCAAAGAAGAGACAACCCTCAAAGACCTTCCTAGGTACCCAAGAGAGAAACAAGATGATTACATTTCTCAAAGGTGCTGTAGGAGTCAGAAAGGAGATGTTCTCAAAGATGTCTTTTGAGAAGATTAAAGAGCTATACAATTCTGAAATGACCAAGCTTCAAGGGAATGAAACTGCCAGGGTGGAAATGGAGAAGAGAATGAAAGAAAGCAATGACTTCTTGATAGAAAAACCCTTTCTAGATGAGCAAGAAACACCACCAAAGAAAGAAGCCACTCTTGGTGAAAGTCTAAGGACTTTAAAAAGAACCAAGATGATGGCAAGGAGAAAGTCAACCAAGAAGCCTAGAATAGCTACAGAAGAAGCTGAGAAGGTTGCTGAAGAAGAAGGGGCACCTAAGCCATCTGCATAGAAAGAACCAGCAAGAACTGATGATGTAAATATGTACATGGTAGTGATGGACAAAGTGCCTGAACCAATTTCAGCTGAACCTGTTGAATTGAAGCCACCTGAGGTTATTCTATGGGACACAATGAAGGTTGATGGCAAGGAATACATAAGGCTCAAAAGAAAGGATGAAAAGTATGAAGTGTATAACACTTGGGCAAAGATTCTAAGAACATGCTCCAGGTCAGATTTAGAAGAGATGTTTGACATAGGAATGAAGTTGTATGCAGATCAACTGAAAGCTCTAGAGATTTCAATTACAAAATTAGTGATGGAGTATCTGTGTATGATGTTCAAACCTGAAGAAGTGGAGCATGTGATCAAAAATGTGTTCAAAACTGTCAACAATTGGACTCTATATGAAACTAGTGGAGTATATGCACTAACTATGGACATAAATCACATAGAGTACTTTCTAGTGGATAGAGTGTACAATCACAACAGACTAAAGCTTCATGCAATGTTGAAGAAGAAGCTAGGATGTGTTCCAGATTCAGAGATGGCTAAGTATTTGATTCAAAGAACAATCAATCAGAGTTTGGGGTTGGATGCAAATACAGGTGTATGAGCCATGAAGTTTTGGGAGCATCTAAGAAGACCATTTGAAGAACTTGACTTATCTTCCTAAAAGTCAAGTTAGGGGGAGATTGTTGGGAAATTCAGAAATATTCAAGTACAGTTAATGCTGCTAGAAGAACTTGATTACTACTTCTGAGATTAATGCTGCTGAGTGAAGTTAATACTGTTGATCAAGATTAGTACTGCTAAGTCAAGATTAATACTGCTAGAGGAGATTACTACTGCTAAGCAATTTTAGTACTGCTAGTAGTTAGTACTGCTGAACATTAATACTGCTCAAAGTATTAATACTGCTGAAGACTTAGTGCTGCTTATGAGATTATCAAGATTCGTGCAAATCAAGTTTGAAGATTATGGAAAGCTTGGAGATAAAGATGGAAGATTATTTTGAAGATCTTTTATTATTTGTAATTATCTTTTATCTTCATTATATAAATAATAGTTTAGAATTGATAAATATATAGAATTCTGAATTTTTGTTTTGATAGAGAGAATCAACCTCAAGGTTTGTAATCCTAATTCTAGAGAAGTAGAATTCGTATTGGTGAGCCTGTTCATCAATATTGAGGTTGAGTGTTGAATCTTGTAGCTTTACAATCATTCAATAAAGTTTACAAGTTGTTCTTCTGATTCACTGTTTTCATTGATTATTGAATATTAAAGTGTTATTCCGCAAACTCCTTTAATATTGTTTCTGAGTGTTTATTCTTGTTTAGAATTAAGATCCTGACAAAAGATATTCATCCAGATCTTTGCAAATCCAGACAAAATAAGCGTGTAACACCTGAATCAACAAATGAATCAGTTAACATGCCTGTCAGTAACACTAAGTCACTGTGTGTAACGAATACACATTGTAAAGGAGCTGTTTGATGTTGACTCCCCCAGGGCTTCCATTTAATCATCGAAACACCACAAAGGTAATTTCTATAAACGTTATGACAAAGAAACTAATTCCTTGTGTGTTCGTGCTTGTGTTGAAAGAATTAAGCACTTGATGATTGCTTATAGGCTCAAAATTGTGTAAACCACTGAGACAACAGTAAGTTAAACACATAATCAATGTGCATGATTGAAGTGCGAAGGTGGGGCAGACTTCCTTCTTTTCAATATCCAGATTTTCCAAATGAAAATCAGATTGCAAATGTGTTGCTTCCCCTTAGAAAATGTGAAACACTTTCTATTTAAGTAGAAAATGAGTAGATGGTGAGGTTTGATCAAGAGTTGGCATGGGCTAGTTGCCTGTTTCAATAATGTTCACCAATGAGTTGTGAAACACTAGAAATGTGGCTACCCGGCTCAGAAAAAGTTGGTGCAGAGTTGTGATATTCTTTTAACTCTGTTCTCACACGCTCTTTCTTTTAAACATTTTGCTCACTCTAATCAAACTGAGTTCTTTGTTTGACACACTCATTTCTTTTGACTTCTTACACTCAATCACTATGGATTAACTTCTTGGGTAGAAATCATTGGTTAAGGTGATTGCATAGAAGTTGTGTTAATTCCTAGCACAAAGAAATCCTTGTTTCCTATGATTCATATGATGCTCAGAATGGTTTAACTATTTCAGTTAAAGCACAAAGTTGATCTTGAAAACATTTAAAGTCACACTTCCAATTCATGAATTCGTTTTGAGAATCGGGAAGTGGTTTGAACATTTGATAACAATGTTTTCTATGATTGAAAGTTGTCCTCTTTTCAACCATATAAAAGATTAAGATAAAGGATTATACCTTAACGTGCGATCTTACATCTCATGAAGCTAAACTTAAAGTCATAAAGATATGATCTTTTAAGCTTCTCTCAAAAATTCTGCAAAAGTCTTATGTCAAGTCAAAGTAAAATTTATTCACTTAAATTGAAAAAACAAAAAGCAGTAAAACTGTTAAAGTACGAGTTCTGATCAGAAATAATCAGAAGTCATATCCAAACTCCTTTGACTTGAAGAGCTCCCCTTAAAATCTTGCATTACAAAAATTTGACATAAAAGTTAAATGCAGAAATCTTATGAGCTCCCCCTCAAAATAAGATTGACCACTTGTCAAATTCTTCTCATACTCCCCCTTGGATCATAAACAAAATATAGAAGTACAGATATCTTGCGGAAATGAAGAAATGATGAAAAAGTATACAATAGAAAACTTTGATAGGTAACTACTGATTAAATCTTTAGATTTAGCATACCAAGCTTAGAGATAAGAAAGTTAAACCTCTTTTCGTCTAAAGGTTTGGTAAACAAATCGGCAAGCTGATAATCAGTTTTTACAAAGAAAAGTTCAATTGTTCCTTTTTCAACATGATCTTTAATAAAATGATACCTGACGTCTATGTGTTTAGTCTTGGTGTGCTGAACAGGATTCACTGTTATTGTGATGGCGCTCTTGGAGTCACAGTATATCGGGATTTTGTTGAAGTGGAAACCGTAGTCGCGCAATTGAGTTCTCATCCATAAGACCTGAGAACAACAGCTAGCAGCAGCTACATATTCTGCTTCGGCCGTTGAAGTTGAAACACAAAGTTGCTTCTTTGATGCCCAACTTACGAGTTTGTCACCGAGGAACTGTACATGTCCCGATGTGCTCTTCCTGTCTAACATACAACCTGCATGATCTGCATCTGTATACGCTGTTAGTTCAAGACTTGTATCTTTAGTATACCACAGACCAAGATCTGCAGTGCCCTTCAGATACCTGAATATGCGCTTCACAGCAGACATGGATTTCTTTAGGATTGGCCTGATATCGTGCACATAAACATGTTGAAAACATTATATCTGGCCTACTAGAAGTAAGATACATTAAAGAACCTATCATTCCTCTATAAGTCCTAACATCAACAGCCTTACCCGAAGGATCGGTGCCAATCTTAGTGCCTGGTGCCATTGGGGTACCAATCGGTTTTGAATTTTCCATTTTGAACTTACGAAGAATATCCATAATGTATTTTGATTGATTGATAAAAATACCTGATGAAAATTGTTTGACTTGTAAACCGAGAAAGAAATTCATCTCTCCCATCAAATTCATCTGAAATCTAGACACCATAAGGTTTGAAAAATTCTTACAGTACTAAGGATTTGTAGAGCCAAAAATAATATCATCTACATAGATTTGAATTAAAATGATATCGGCTTTTTCCTTTTTGATAAACAAAGTGGTATCCACCGTACCTTTTGAAAAACCAGACTTGACTAGAAATTTGGAAAGGACATCATACCAGGCTCGAGGAGCTTGTTTCAGACCGTAGAGTGCTTTGTCGAGAATGTAGACGTGATTAGGTTTCTCTTGATTGACAAAACCTTCTGGTTGAGAGACGTAGACTTTCTTCTTCAGAATGCCATTCAGAAAGGCAGTCTTCACGTTCATTTGAAAGACCGTGAAGTTCTTGTGGGCTGCATAGGCTAGAAACATTCGAATTGCCTCTAATCGCGCCACAGGAGCATATGTCTCGTCGTAGTCGATTCCTTCCTCTTGTCTGTATTCTTTGGCTACTAGTCTTGCCTTGTTTCGGATAACGGTACCACATTCGTCCTTTTTGATCTTGAAAACCCACTTCGTACCTATAATTGTTTTACCTTGAGGTTTTGGTATGAGTCTCTAGACTTGAAGTGCACCGAACTGATTCAGCTCTTCTTGCATTGAGATCACCCATTCTGGATCAGCAAGTGCCTCTGATACACGAGTTGGCTCGAACTTGCTCAGAAAGGAGTCATGCATGCACATGTTTATTGATACTGACCTAGTTTGCACCGGTTTTGATGGATTGCCAATGATCTGGATTATCGAGTGCTCTATGGTCCATTTATGTTCATGAGGTAGTGGATTATATGAATGTAAGTCAGTTGTATCATCAATAAATCCACTTGTACCTTCTTTAGTTTGTTCAGGAGGAATGATGATTGCAGTTGAAGTGGTTGGTGCAGAAGGCTCAGCAGGTACAACTTGTTCTGGCTGTAGATTGATCTGAATAAAACATCCTACTGTTTCAGCTACTTCTGTCTCTTCATGACATGGCACTTCTTCAACTGTCGAAGTCGACATTTGAATTGGAATTTCTTGTTGAATCAGGGCGTTGGATTCAATAGGAACATTTGAACTGGTTGGATGAGTAGTCATTAAGTCTTCCATCCTGTCAACCACAACAGATTTCTTTACATTAGATCCAAGAAATTCATCATAAAACAATTCAAATAATAAGTCTAAATCAGATATATGATTAGTTGACGTTGATGCTTCATCTGATTTATTCTGTTGAGACGCAGGTTCTAGACTGAGTTGCCCAGAAGCTAGTACTCCGGTTATAACGGGTTCTGAACTTTGATGTTCGGAAGCCATCTCTTCATCAAACGTGACGTTGATGCTTTCAATCACCGTCTTTGACTTCTTCAGATAGATACGGTATGCAGTTTATGTAGAGGAATAACCAATGAAGATGCCTTCGTCCGCCTTGATACTGAACTTGTTTAGACTCTCCCTATCGTTTAGAACAAAACACTTACACCCAAATATATGGAAATATTTGATTGTCGGTGTTCGGTTGTTGATCAACGCATAAGGAGTCTTCTTGAATCTGCGATGTATCATGGATCGATTCTGTGTGTAGCACGCAGTCGATACAGCTTCAACCCACAGAAATAGAGGTAAGTCAGATTGACTTAGCATAGTACGAGCAGCCTCGACTAGCATACGATTTCTTCTTTCGACCACTCCATTTTGTTAAGGCGTACGAGCAGCAGAATATTGGTGTGATATCCCGACATATTCGAGATATTCTTCAACCTTTTTGTTCTTGAACTTTGTGCCGTTGTCTGTTCTTAGAAGTTTGACCGGTTTCTGCAGATTCACCTGGGTCGTCTTTAGGAATGTGATGAGAACATCAGGTGTCTCATCCTTTGAACGTAGAAACTTGACCCATGTGTATCGCGAGTAATCGTCCACGATAACAAGTATGTACTTCTTTCCGCCTAGACTTTGAGTTCGCATCGGACCGCATAAGTCCATATGCAATAACTCTAACGGAGCGCTTGTACTCGGTTCAGGCTTTGGTTTATGTGGTACCCTCTTCATTTTTCCCTTTTCACATGCTGCACAAAGATGTTCTCTTTCATATTTGAGCTCTGGAAGTCCTTTGATGAGCTTTCCACGGACCAGATTGTTGATGTACCTAAAGTTGAGGTGAGAGAGCCTTCGATGCCATAACCAGCTTTGTTGCATCGAAGCTTTCGATAGTAGACAAACCTGCTTGTCAGTCTGGACATTTGACAAATTAATTGTGTAGAGGTCTGATTCTCAAGTACCGACCAAGAGTTCCTCGCCTTCTTCAGTGCGAACTGAACACGTCTTGGCTTTGAAGTTGACCTCTAACCCTTTGTCACAGAACTGGCCTATACTGAACAAGTTGTGTCTTAAGCCTTCAACATAGCTCACCTTCTTGATCGTGACATTGTTGTGTACCATATCACCATACCCCATTATTGGTGAATGCTGGTCGTTGCCGAATTTAACTGTTCCGCAATATTTTTCTTTAAAATTGGACAACATCTCTTTTTGTCCAGTCATATGCTTGGAAAATCCGCTATCCAAGTACCATAAATGACGGATCTGCACAAGAGAAATAATGAATTTAGATATTCATATGAAAACATTGGAATAAACTCTTTGAGTATTGAAGAGTGGGTCTTGAACTGATTTGTTCAAAAGCCATATCCTCTTCTTAAGCACGGGTTCTGAACATATGTGTTCAGAAACCATTGTTTTGTCTTTGAAGTGCGGGTTTTGAACTGCATTATCCAAAAACCTAGTTTCTTTGAGGAACGAGTCCTAGACTGATTTGTCTAGAAGTCATTTCCATAAGCTCTCTTATACTTTGTGTGCCTGCAACACAGAGTTAGCCTTAGGTACCCACTGGAATTTGGGTCCTACTGTGTTAGCACAAGATTGTGGTACCCATTTGAAATTGGGTCCTCTTTTCTTTTGAAAATTATTTGAATCAGATGAATGATATGAATGATATGAGTGCACATGATTATTGCCAAACCAATCTTCAGAATCTTGACAAGAAGTAGAAACATGTTTATCATAAATAGAAGACTTTCTAGCAGATAAAGATAACTGAAATAATTGCTTCATTGTATATTGTTTACGAGAAACAACAAGTTTTGAGTTCAAAATAGCAACATCAGCAATTAAGACATCTTTACTAGGCGAAGTCTTACTACAATTAACACTACAAAACAATTTAACGATCTTGTCAAGCGACTTAATTTGCGAGCAAAGTCGTCCACGTCCATTTTTTTGGTTGTTAATATTTAATCATATATTATTTTGCACATGATTTGTTGTTTTCTTGTTTTCTTAAATAGTTAGCGTTCTCATTTGAACCTCCTCTATATGTATGTATGTATATATATATATATATATATATATATATATATATATATATATATATATATATATATATATATATATATATATATATGGGAGAGATCAAATGGAAACCACCCTAATTTTGCAAATCGTGCAAACCATCTATTTCATTGGTTAAGTTAATGAAATTGTTTAATTTGATGAAATTGTTTCATATAATTTTTTTCTTGATGAAATTGTTTCATATATTTATGGTTTTTTATGTAAAAATGAAATTCATTCATGTATTTTCTCATTCTGATAAAATTGTTTCATGTATTTTCTCATTCTGAAAAAACTTCATCATTTTTACATAAAAAACACAAATATATGAAACAATTTTATCAAGAAAATAATTATACAAAACAACTTAATCAAATTAAACAATTTCATGAAAGAATTTCATTAACTTGATAAATGAAATCGATGGTTTGCACGGTTTGCAAAATTGGGTGGTTTGCAAATGAAACTATATATATATATATATATATATATATATATATATATATATATATATATATGGGTCATTCAAGGGGGAACTCATTTGTTTGTGGTAACTGTGAGATCGAATCTCAACCACAAATCAAAAAATAAATTAGAAAGTTAATAAATTTGGTAATTTGGTAGTTTTTGATTTAAATTTTAATTAAAGGGCATTTTAGGTATTTCAAAAATCTCCTCTCTCTCCTCTCTCTTCTCTCTGGCGTCCCGGTGAACCTTATTCCGGCGAAATACACTATGGTACCATTGTGACACAAAATACATTGTGATACTCACTGTGATACAAAATAAACTATGATACCCATTGTGATAAAAATATACTGTGATATCCACCATGATACAAAATGCAATACTTACAAGACCTAGTGTGATAGAAAATAC
Organism: Arctium minus; assembly: GCA_954870635.1. Classification (NCBI taxonomy): domain Eukaryota; kingdom Viridiplantae; phylum Streptophyta; class Magnoliopsida; order Asterales; family Asteraceae; genus Arctium; species Arctium minus. Next base: position 163,685,452 of record OX941081.1, read on the forward strand.
AATGTGATACCCAAAATACATACAATACCCAATGTGATACCCACTATGATATCACTATGATACCCATTATGATACCTCTGTGATACCCAAAATAAATTTGTTTTTGACAGATGAAGGAACTTAAATCGAAGAAATTGTATAATACGGACACCACCGTTGATACCACTGTGATACAATTGGGATACCAACTATGATACCTAAAATACCCAAAACACCATATTTCTCTCTATCTTTGTTTGATAAATACATACATGCATACATACTCAGGCCCTAAACCTATATGTATAGAGAGAGAAACAGTTTTAGAGAGAGAAATAAACAAAGTAGAAGAATTCAAGGACCGATAGAAGATTGTGTGAGGAGGAAGAGAAGGATGATCAATAACCTCTCAACTTTACTCTTTTTTCTTTACTCTAATCAACCAGGACACCAACCCAATGGCCATTTTATCACCATATTCATCTTCTTTCTTAGACACCATATTCAGCTTGTTGTAGTCAGGCTCGTTCAGTTACATTCCTCCAGGTACAATGTTGGTGGTAGCATGAGGCGGAAGGAGGTGGCAGTAGCAAGATGAAAACAGGGATGGTTGTGGCAGTAGCAAGAGGCAGATGGTGGAGCCGGAAGTGAAGGGAGGGGTGGTTCGACGAAGATGGTGAGTGGCCATGGGGAAAGGCTGGTTCACATAGAAGGTAGGAGCCGAAGGGTTTCAACCTAATAAATTCGGGTAAACTGAAAGCAGTTATAATAGGTAAATAAATTAGGGTAAATTGAAATAGTGAATTGATTTGTTATAAAAAATCTAAATTGTTAATTTATGTAAGGTGTCGTTTGTTTTTTAAGAGGTCTAAAGTCTGAATTCTTATTTTAGTTATGATTAATAAGAGATGGTGTGTAAAAATGTCTGAATGATTCAGACTTAAGAGTAATTAAGAGGTTTTTAAAAAAAACAAACAACCCCTAAGAATCAAATTTATAATTTAACTATCATAATATATAATTTAAAATTAAATAATTTAGACACATGACATCTTTTTACATATTATCATTTTCTTTTCCTCCAACTTAAGTTATTTATTTTTTTAATAACGTAGTTTTACTTGTGCTGTTATAAATTAATTTAATATTTTAGCAAATTGACGTAAGGACCAAATTTAAAGAGTTTCTTTTGTTAAAAGTGGGGTCAATTGTCGATTTTGGGAGAAGTTGTGGGTTTAAGTAAAATAAGGAAAATGGGGACTAAAATGCAATTTTAGAAAAGTTATAAAAGGGAATGAAATTCCCTAATTTTTCTCACTATTGTTCTTGGAGGCGGCTAAGGTGGGAAGAAGGAGAGAACGTAGAAGAAGCATTGGGGATTCTTGGTTAGAGTGGTGCAAGAAATCGTTGTCTTAATTGGAGGTAAGCTTTTACTGTTAATCTTCAATGGTGGTCTTTATTGTATATGGTAATCCTGGAAAATGGGATTTTAATCTATAAGTTGAGCTTTTGGGGATGAAATGGGTTTTCACCATTCTTCTAGCTTTAATCCTATTTTCGTTAGTTGTTGAGTATCTTGCGTAAGGTTATAGTATCCTATAATATATATTTTTTTTATAAGTGTGAATGGGTGAAAAACCCTTACTGTTAACCAATTTGGGGAAGAACGTCGATGCCAGAGTGCTCACCGAGAGTCGCTGATAGCTATTAACAATTCGCAGGGAAGAATCCAGAGAACAGCTCTGATTCAGAGTATTATATTCAGTTTTGGTAAAAAAAAGGTCATGCCCCTTACATCACCCATAAAGTAAAATATATAGGATACTAGCCCTAACATAAAGTAAAAGTAACCAATACCAATCCAACAGGTGGCAATTGGTGGTCCCTAATAAAATGAAAGACTGATTATTAGTAAAAGTAAAACGACATAGTATCAATACTCTTCCCATCAAAAAATCCTTGACCTCAAGGATTATAGTGAGCCCAAATGTCAAAGTCTGGAAATCGCTTTTGCAGCTCAACAAAGTCTTCCCAGGTGCTATCTTCTGGTTCTGAGTTACTCCAGTGGACCAGGACTTCTGAAGCTACTCTTTTCTTCTTCCTCACCATTCTCTTATCAAGAATCTTCCAAGGCAAAGGGGCTAATTCTCCCTTTTCAGTCACATGAGGTAGAGTGCTCGAAACAGAGTGGGTTCCTATTTCTTTTTTTAACAATGAAACATGGAACACATTGTGAATTTTGGATCCCACGGGCAGTGCCAATTCATAAGATACTTTCCCCACCTTCTGTAACACTTCGACTGGCCCGTAATACTTGGCAGCCAGCTTGTGGAATGCCCGTTTATTCACCGAATGTTATCTATACGGTTGCAACTTCAAGTAGACCTAGTCCCCTACTAAGAACACCTTTTCAGTTCGATGCTTGTCAGCCTGAAGCTTCATTCTTTGTTGTGCCTTGGCCAGATTATCTTTAAGTAATCGAACATGCTTCTCCCTTCCTCTAAGCTCAGAGTCTACTGCCTGATTGCTTGAATCTTTAGGGTGGTAATAAATGTAGTTAGGAGGTTTTTGCGCAAACAGAGCCTCATATGGAGACATTCCCAGGCTTGAGTGATGTGAGGTGTTATACCAATACTGAGCTAACGGAGCCATTTGAACCATGAGGTAGGAGCTTCCAATGTAAAACATCGTAAATAAGTCTCGAGGCAACGGTTAACAACTTCCGTCTGTCCATCCGATTGTGGATGATAAGCAGTGGAGTAGGCCAACTGAGTTTTATGAGCATGAAAAAGTTCTCTCCAGAAGGTACTAAGAAAGACTGGATCTTTATCGGATATGATTTTCTCCGGCATTACAAACAACTTCGAGACATGTTCCATGAAGATTCGAGCCACGGTGGATGCGGTGTAGGGATGCTTCAAAGCAATAAAGAGGCCGAACTTGCTTAGTTTGTCCACCACTACAAAAATGGTGGAATGTCCCTCCGATTTTGGAAGTCCGTCCGCGAAATCCATAGAAATTACGGACCAAAATCTTTCTGGGATTTCTATGGGCTGCAGTAACCCATACGGGGTTGTGGTTTCATATTTTCATTGTTGGCAAACGTGGCAACTACGTACAAAATTCCGAACCTGAGCTTGCATACCCTTCCAATACACTACACCGGACAGCCTTTGGTTCGTAGCATGTACCCCCGAGTGACCTCCCATTGCGCTTTCATGGAAAAATTTGATGAGTTCCAGCTTAAGTTCTTGGTCATCCCCTACCACCATTTTTCCCTTCCGCAACAAAATGCCATCCTCCAAATGGTACCTTGCTGTTGGTTACTCCTTGATGACATCTATGAGAGCTTGAAGCTTCCCATCAATAATAACACTCTGTAAAATTCTGTTTTTCCAATCCGAGAAGGCGCTAGAGATGGCTAAGCAATACGAGAGGGTTGTGTCATTTGGCCTCCTCGAAAGTGCATTTTCCACCACGTTGTTACTTCCTTTGTTGTAGACCACTACATATTGTAATCCCAACAGTTTGCTTAATCACTTTTGAAGGGTAGGGTTGCACTCCTTTTGCTCGAGGATATGTTTGAGGGCTTGGTGATCAGTTTTAATGATGAAAGGTTTCCCCAAAAGATATCCCTTCCACCTCTGAATAGCCGCTACAATTGCTAATAATTCCCTTTCATACGTAGCTAATTGCAAGTGCTTTGGCCCCAATGCTCTGCTGAAAAACGCTATTGGGTGTTTATCTTGAATTAGTACAGCTCCCACCCCTACTCCGGATGCATCTGTTTCAATGACAACTGGCTTTTCAAAATCAGGAAGAGCTAATACTGGGGTTTTGGATACAACCTCTTTCATTTTCTGGAACGCTACATCAACTTCATTACTCCATTTAAAACCCCCTTGTTTGAGTAACTCGGTTAACGGTTTAGCTATCTTCCCATAATCACGAACAAATCTTCGGTAATAGCCCGTGAGTCCTAAAAATCCCCTGAGATCTTTGACTGTTTTCGGGCACGGCCAACTTAACATATCTTCAATCTTCTTTGGGTCCGCCATGACTCCCATGCCACTGATTACATGACCCAAGTAATCCACTTGGTTACTCCCGAACGTGCACTTGGAGAACCTCGCAAATAGTGAATTATCCTTGAGTGTTTGAAGAACCATGCGAAGGTGCTGTAGATGTTCCTGCCAATCTTTACTATAGACCAAAATGTCATCGAAAAAGACAAGGACAAACCTTCTCAGGTAAGGTTTAAACACAGAATTCATTAGATTCTGAAACGTGGCTGGGGCGTTAGACAAGCCGAAAGGCATAACAACGAATTCGTACAACCCTTCGTGTGTTCTGAAAGTTGTTTTCCCGATATCAGACTCTTTCATTCTGATTTGGTGATAACCGCTTCGTAAATCCAACTTCGAGAAATAGTGACTGCCATACAACTCATCAATTAGTTCTTCAACAATAGGAATGGGAAACTGGTTGCGGATCGTTAGGTGGTTAAGCTTCCTGTAGTCAACACAAAACCTCCATTTTCCGTCTTTTTTCTTCACTAAAACCACCGGAGACGTAAAGTTGCTATAACTAGGCCTGATTACTCCACTGCTCAACATTTCTTGTACCAATTCTTCGATGATGTTTTTCTGTAAGACCCCATATTGGTAGGCCTTAAGGTTGACGGGACTGGAGCCTTCCTTCAGAATGATATTGTGATCTAGGAGTCTCTTAGGTGGAAGTTCCTTTGGGGTAGTGAACACCTCTTCAAATGAGTTAATCAAGGCTTTTAACTCCTGCTGTTTGTGAGCATGGAAAGCTCCCGAACCAATTGGTGTTAGCTTAACTGACCAAAGTTCGGAGCACCTCTCCTTCGAGCTCATGATGTACGCCTGTTCATCCACCCAATCTGCCCCCTTCTGTTCACTTTTCAAATTCCCCGTGCAATTATTATTGACCCCCATCAACTTAACCATCTGTTCATTCCACCGAAACTCCAACGATAATTGGTGAAAATTACATTTGATGTCCCCCAATGTTGACAACCACTGTATTCCCAAAACAACACCATATCCTCCTATCGGCATTGTAAAAAAATCATCACAGAAACTTATCCCTTGTACAGACCAATTTAATTTTTTGCATATAAATTGGACCGGAAGTTTAAACCCATCAGCTACTGTTACTGCTCTTTCTTTGATAGGAGTTAATCTCAACCCCAGTCTTTTTGCTAATCCCAGGTCGATAAAATTGTTGGTGCTACCGCTATCGATTAACATCATAACCAGTTGTTTCTTCACTAAACCACAGACTTGTATAGTTTGAAGACCAAAGGATCCCAGTAAAGCGTGAATTGAAAGTGAAACATCTTCCGAACCTTCCGAATAATCACCAGCGACACCCCCGTCTTCTAGAATTTCTCTATCTTCCAACCCTTCATCCTGGATTTCCGGACATATCAGCATGTATAACTTGCTATTTCTACATTTATGTCCCGGAACATATTTCTCATTACAAAAGAAACACTGGTTATTTTTCCTCTTTTCTTCATACTCCTTCTTGGTCAGTTGTTTGAAAGGGGTAGGTTTATTTAGGAAATTTTGGGAAGTATTAGGAGGTGGTCTGGGTACTGGTTTTTGAGGGAATTGGTTTATGGGTGGTTTTCGGTAAATCGATCCTCCGTAATTTGACAAATTCGGAGGCACTGATGGTAAAAATTTAGGGGCAGGAAGAGATGAAGGGGCAGGGGAATTGTTCTGCTTCATTAATGGAGTCTTGTTTAAGTTGGGCTTGGGAGTTTCACTGATTGGTACAGGGGTTTTTGGTGGTTCTAAACCCCACAAAGCATAGTACGCCCCTTCTTGAATTTTAGTTAATTTCATAGCCTGGTTTAAGGTTTTTGGATCCATAAGTTGCACAGTATGCATTATCTCATTAGAGAGACCCCCAACGTACAAATCCAACACTACCTCGGGAGGAATATCTACCTGATTTCTGAGAGCATTAAACTGGGAGTTGTAATCACTTACGGTGGTGGTAAGCTTGAGGTTTCTGAGTTCAATGAGAGGCTTAGAGACGATTCCTCCGATGAATTGCTCCCTGATTTCCTCCAAGTACATCTTCCAACTGACAGCCTTTCCCTCCATATCTTTCATAAATCCTTGGTGCCATTGTAATGCTCTTCCCTTCAAATGAATTGCTACCAAACGGATCTTCATATCATCAGGAGTGTTATCCAACTCGAAAAACCGATTACACTTGTAGTACCATTCTTTGAACGCATCTCCATCGAATGACGGAAACTCGAGTTTCGTCATACGATTCACCAGTTGATGATATCCCTCGTAAGGTGGGGGTGGGGGTGGCGTTTTTGCTTCTGCCTCCTCTGTTGTATTCACGGTAACTCCACCAGAATGCAGAGTATAAGAATTTTCCTCCTCCATATTTGGTTTCTTACCTTGAGCCACCACTAGAAGCTTCACTGTTGCTGTCAGATCTGAGATGCTCTGTTGCACCTGTTTAAGAACCTCATCGTGACCCTCCATCTTTTGCTTCAATTCTTCGTATCACTCCATTAATTGTACGTTGGTTACCCTAACCATGCACCCCACAGGGAAAGGATGCAGCTCTGATACCACTGATAGCTATTAACAATTCTCAGGGAAGAATCCAGAGAACAGCTCTGATTCAGAGTATTATATTCAGTTTTGGTAAAAAAAAGGTCATGCCCCTTACATCACCCATAAAGTAAAATATATAGGATACTAGCCCTAACAGAAAATAAAAGTAACCAATACCAATCCAACAGGTGGCAATTGGTGGTCCCTAATAAAATGAAAGACTGATTATTAGTAAAAGTAAAACGACATAGTATCAGTCGCCTCTCGGACTGAGCTGCACTTGAGTGTCGGGTGGGACTGTGAACCCGGGGGGAGGCCCGGGTGACAGCGGGAGCGGGATCCCGGCGGAGACTCGGGGAAAACCTTGAACTCGGGGGGAGACCCGGGTGGTTTTAGGACAGGACTTGGTGCGGCGAGAGGTGTTAGCAGGAGGGTTTAGTCCAGTATTTTCGGAGTCTAGATTTAACTCGTTCAAAAATCAATTCTTGTAGGTACTTGGCCTAATCCAAATTAGTGTAGTGTGTGGGCGCCAGTTGTTAGCAAGAGGTGAGTTTCCCTCGTATCTGTTTATGCAAAAAATGAATTTTAAAGTGTTTTGTTTACAATTGATTATGGTTATTCATTATTATTTTTAAACGACATTATAGAATTTCATACGTGACCTAAATTGCTTATGAGTTGGATTGATACACGAATGATTAATTATCTGGAATTTATGGAGTGTTCCTTTATTGTGTGTTATTACATGGAGCCGGGTCGCACAATGGGTATGGTTATTACGGGATTAGTTTTATCCCATGAATTTAATGGTTAACTGTGTAGGTGTGAAATTCGTTTTTCACCTACATAATTCGGGGAGTATGCTTGGGCCCCGTGGACGAGAGGGGAGTCGGCTTGGGCCCCGATCGTGGTTTTACGGCCGTTGTGAACCGGCCTTATACCACTGTGCTATACCCTTGGTTGCGAAAGCGTAAGGTGTTGTTTGCTAGCTAAATTATTTGCCTTTACGTTGTGTTATTAAATCTCTTGAGAAGGGACTCACTAGACCATGTGGTCTAACCCTCGCTTTTTAAACTAAAAACCATTTTCAGGTAAGGCTAGTGGTGGCATGACTTCTAAGGGCAAGGAGAAGGCCTGAGCTAGAGCTTAGAGACTTAGCTGGTGGTTCCGAGAGGTGCCAGTTGAACCTTAGTTTTATAGATAATCTCGACTGTGGGAGCATGTTTCCACTACGTAATTGAACATCTTTATTTCTTGTAATGTTCTAGTTGTTCTGGACCTGTTTTTGGGATAATTTTGTTATCATGCCTTGTCTTAAATTTTGGGTCGTTATATTTTACCAAATTATCCTTTTACTTTATTTAAAAACAAAATTAATTATATTAAATGAGTGGCTCACAATGGATCTCACAGTTACCACAAAATATATAGTTCTTATTTGATTAGGCCCCTATATATATATATATATATATATATAGAGAGAGAGAGAGAGAGGGGGGGGGGGGGTTCATTTGCAAACTCATTTTTCATTTTGAACATGAGGACTGAGCTCGGTCATCCACCTCTATTGATCCAACAACTCACGATAAATAGAGTTTCCAATTAAAATTATTAATTAAGATGATCAGGGTAAAAAATGAAGTTAATAACAATCTTACGCTTACCTTATTTGACCTTTTATTTTCTTTTTTTAATTAAAAACTTTTACTCCCTTAAAGTTTAAAATAAATTATCTTAAAAATTAGTAATAATCATACAAATTACATAAAAAAACGAGAATTTCATGCTCTTCGATATGACATCCATCTTGATATAGTTTTTTTTTCGTTTTAAGTGTTTTTTACGGGAAATGTTTTATATGTGTTATATTAATTATGAATATTTATGTAGGTTCAATTCCTGACATCACCTTCTTCAACACTTTCTTCAATGTTGTAAGGCATAGGGTTCTCCGGTGTAACCCAATACCCATCGAGACCAATTGAGCACCCATCGAGATCGAGCAAGAACCTATCGAGAACCCATCGAGAACCTATCGAGAAAGGTCGATAATCAATTCATTGACTTGTCTTTTTATGTGTGTTAAACCATAACCTACCACATTTATTTTTCATCGAGAATCTATCGATTGATCTATTATATGTTTGTGTGTGTAAAACCATAGACTACCACTTTCAGCTTTTATCGAGACAGATCGGGAACCCATCAAAACCAATCAAGAACACATCGAGATCGATTGACAACCAATCGGAACCAATCGACACCGATCGAGACTACTCAAAAACCCATCCATTGACTTGGTTTATGGTTGTGTTAAAATCATAACATAACACCTTCATTTTTCATCGAGACAGATTGAGAACCTATTGATTAATTTATTGTGTGTTTGTTTGTGTAAAACCATAACCTATCACTTTTAACTTTTATCGAGATGGATAGGGAAATCTATCGAGACGAATTGGGAGGTCATCGAGATCATCGAGAACTCAATAAAGAAAAAGAAAAGGAAAAACTAGAGCATGTGAAGTTGAAACTAATGTCTATTCATGATGAATAATATGTATATGCATGATGAATAATATGTATATGCATGATGAATGTTATGATGAAAAGTAACATTTATAATAAATATCATACTGATATAAATACTAGAGAGTTATTGTATACATGTGATCATTCATAAATATTCATGATGATGAATGTGTATATTGATGATGAATGTTATAGTGAAAATGTATATTCATGACGAATATCAATCATACTGATCTATGAATGTTGAAAAGTTGTTTTATACACGTGAACATATATAAATATTCATGATGAATAATATTATATTCATAATGAATAGTATTTATATTGATGATGAATGTTATAGTGAAAATGTATATTCATGACGAATATATATCATATTGATGTTTCGTATGAATGTTGAAAACTTGTTGAAAATTCATGATGAATGTTATAATGAAAATGTATATTAATGATAAATGTCATAGTGATGTATGAATACTGAAGATTTGTTGAATACACATGAAAATACATAATTATTCATGATGAATATCATACCAATGTATGAATATTAAAGAGTTGTTGTGAACATATGAACATACATAAATATTCATGATAAATATCAAACAAATATACAATTTCACTTAAAAACGGTAAAAACAAAAAAAACTATATCGAGATGGATGTCATATCGAAGAGAATGAAATGCTCGTTTTTTATGCAATTTGTTTGAGTAAGAAATTAGTTAGTTTTAAGATAATTTAGTTTAAAAATTAAGGAGGTAAAAAAATTTTAATTAAAAAAGAAAATAAAAGGTTAAATATGGTAGGCTTGTATTCAAACTTCCATTTTTGCCCTAATTATTTCTCAGTTAACCATTTTATGTTTTAACCATTGATTAGTTTTCTAAATTTTGATCAATCGCCAAGATTAGTACTCATGTTCGCAATGACAATATGGTTTTCATTTGAACCTAGCCTTATATATATATACACACACACACACACGAACTTGTATATGTATAAATGCATATCTTTTCCGAGGACATGATTAGGGTTGTTCAGAAAAACCAAGAAACCGATCCGAACCGTTTAATGCAAAACCGAAAAAACTGAAGAAAAAAAAAACCAAATATTCACGGGTCTATTCGGTTGTGAATTTTAGGTACCCAAACCAAACCGAATATAATGTTGTCGGTCCCTTATCTTTGATCCAGTTCTTATCAAACAATAACAATCACAAACAAATATGATTAACCAACCTGTTAGATTACAAACCACGGATTACAGATTTGATGTTTGCGTTTTTCTCTTTGAAGCTCTCTCTATTTTTCTCTCTAGATGAACAGTTGGCTTGATGATAATTTTTTCTAAGATAATATCTCATCTCTACCTAATAACTAACATAATATCTAAAATAACAAAAATATCCTAAAATATCTAATAAATAGATATTTAGGAATAATATAAAATACAATAATTAACTTTGACAATTATTACAAACTAACATTAGACTAATATTAAGAGTGACTTTCCAGCTTTAGCTTCAGATTTCAATCTTCAGATTGGATGATCTTGAATCCAATAAATCTGTGATCTAACAATCTCCCCCTATGGATCAAGATCATTACTAAAAGGATTTTAGCAATTCAGTCTTCTCTTTCAGCTCAGAAGATGCAATCTCCTTCTTTGTCTTCAAGATATAACAATCTCCCTAAAAGACGTAGATAAACACTCTTTCAGATCGTGGGAAGAAGATTATCTCCAGATTTTGTCAGGATCTTAATTCTAAACAAGAATACACACTCAGAAACAATATTGAAGAAGTTTACGGAATAACACTTCAATATTCAATAATCAATAAAACAGTGAATCAAAAGAACAACTTGCAAACTTTATTAAATGATTATAAAGTTACAAGATTCAACACTCAGCCTCAATATTGATGAACAGGCTCACCAATATGAATTCTACTTCTCTAGAATTAGGATTACAAACCTTGAGGTTGATTCTCTCTATGAAAACAATAACTCAGAATTCTAAAATAAAAATTAGTTCTAAACTATTCTGACTAATTCTATATATACTGAAGATAAAAGATAATTACATATAATAAAAGATCTTCAAAATAATCTTCCATATTTATCTTCAAGCTTTCCATATTATCTTCAAATAATCCAGCTGTCATCCTTGCCATGCGAAGTCTTCATCATCTCATAAGCAACACTAAGTTCAAGAGCATTATTAATAACATCCAGCAGCATTAATTCTTTAGCAGTACTAACTCCAGCAGTACTAACTACTAGCAGTACTAACTATTTAAGTAGCAGTATTAACTTGTCAAGCAGTATTAAAATCTACTGGCAGTAGTAATTCTGTTGTAGCAGCATTAACCATACTTAAGCATTTCTGAATTTCCCAACAATCACCCCCTAACTTGACTTTTAGGAAAAGAAGTCAAGTTCTTCAGAAGTTCTTCTTAGATGCTCCCAAAACTTTATGATTCTTACCCCTGTATCCACATTCAGCCCCAAGCTTTGATTGATTGTTCTTTGAATCAAATATTTAGCCATTTTTGAATCTGGAACACATCCTAGCTTCTTCTTCAGCATTGCATAAAGCTTTAGTCTACTGTGATTGTACACTCTATCCACTAGGAAGTACTCTATGTGATTTAAGTCCATAGTTAGTGCATACTCCACTAGTTTCATATAGATTCCACTTGTTGATTGTTTGGAACACATTCCTGATCACATGCTCTACTTCATCAGGTTTGAACATCATACACAGATACTCCATCAACAGTTTAGTAATTGAAATCCCTGGAGCTTTCAGTTTATCTGCATACAACTTCATCCCTATTTCAAACATTTCTTCTATATCTGACCTGGAGCATGTTCTGACAATCTTTGCCCAAGTGTTGAATACCTCATACTTGTCATCCTTCCTCTTGAGCCTTATGTATTCCTTTCCATCCACTGTCAATGTATCCCAGAGAATAACCTCAGGAGGCTTCACACCAAGTGACCTGGAGCATGTTCTGACAATCTTTACCCAAGTGTTGAATACCTCATACTTGTCATCCTTCCTCTTGAGCCTTATGTATTTCTTTCCATCCACTGTCAATGTATCCCAGAGAATAACCTCAGGAGGCTTCACACCAACAGGTGCTGCTGAAATTGGTCCAGGCACTTTGTCCATCACTACCATGTATAGATGTACATCATCAGTCCTTGCTGGTTCTTTCTGTTCAGATAACTCAGGTGCCCCTTCTTCTTCAGCAACCTTCTCAGCCTCTCCTTCAGCTATTCTAGCCTTCTTGGATGACTTTCTCCTTGCCATCATCTTGGTTCTCTTTAAAGTCTTTAGACTTTCACCCAGAGTGGCTTCTTTCTTTGGTGGTGTTTCTTGCTCATCTGGAAATGGTTTTTCTATCATTAAATCATTGTTTTCTTTCATTCTCTTCTCCATCTCCACCCTAGCAGTTTCATTCCCTTGAAGCTTGGTCATTTCAGAATTGTACAGCTCTTTGATCTGCTCAAATGTCATCTTGGAGAACATCTCCTTTCTGACTCCTACAACACCCTTGAGAAAAGTTATCATCTTGTTTCTCTCTTGGGTACCAAGGAAAGTCTTTGAGGGTTGTCTCTTCTTTGCATCTATTTTTATCACCACAGATTTCTTCAAAGATGCTACTTTCTTCTGTTTAATTTCTGTTGCCAGACTTTGTTGATAGGCTTCATTCAGTTCAGTAGCTAGAGCCTTTGCCATCTCTCTGTCCTTTTCAACCTGAACCCTTTCTTCCTTTTCAATATCTGCCTGCATCTTCCTGGCCAAAGCTTCATCTGATTTAACCAACCTTTGCTTTTTGATTGGTTGATCAGATTCCACCATTTTTGCTTTGCCTTTGTCTTTGTTCACCTTCTTTTCTACATTTGTTTTCTTGATCACTTCACCTTCTTCTTTGATGACAACTCCTTTGGCCTTTAAGATGACCTTGGGAGTATCATGCTTGGCTTTGATTAAGGTCTCAGCAATTTCAAGATCTGTTAGTACTTCTTGCCCTGTTTCTGCTGCTTCTTTTAGGTCAGCAGTAGTAACAGTTTCTACTGCTTGGCTTGACTCAACAATATTAACTGTTACTGCTTCTTTCTCTATTTCTGCTTCTTGTACCATTTTTGCTTCCACTTTTTGTTGCTCCCCCTCAACATTCACTTTCTCTTGCTCCCCCTTAGCTTTGGCATCTTCCATGTTGACATCAGCTTCTGACTCCCCCTTTTTGGGAGCATCAGTCACTGGTTTCCTCCTTCTTAGCACAAATTGTTTCTTCTTCTTTTGTAGAATCAATTTCTTCACCATTTGCTTCAAGCTGACAATCTGTTCTTGTTGAGACAGAACTATCAGTTTCAGCTCTTCTATTTCTTTCCCCTGCTTGATCACATCTATGTTTATGTTTCCCATGGTTTCCATCAATTCAAAATAGTTATATCTGTCCTCACCTTCTCCAGAAGTATTACCCTCTTTTGAAGGATCATGGGATCTTTTTGTAGTAGAGGTCTTCTGCCTAGCAGAAGCACCTGCTACCCCCGTGGTTTCTTGGCACCTGGGACCTTTGGATGATTGCTCATCCAAAGTTGCCATGGGGAAGGTCTTATTTATGTTACCACTGACCTCCTCTGTGCTAGCAGGAGTAGTGGCAGTCTTAGCACCCATATGCTCAAACATCTCCTCAGTGAGCACCTCCTTGGGGTTGGGAGACACCCCTGTGGTTTCCCTGTGGGTATTTTCTAATGGAGAATTCTCCATTAGAGGGCTTAAAGGCTCAGTGGGTGATGGTACAAGAAGGGAAGGAGCCTTCTTTACCTTTTCCTTGTATAAGTTTGGGTGATTGGTGAAATTGGCTTATGAATTAGGGACTGAGGGATTGATATAGAGATGGAAGGTTGGGATTGGCTAGCAGTGGGATGGTCTAATGAGGGCCTTGACCCTGCTGCCATACCTTCTTCAGTTTGGGACACCACCATCATTGTAGAGAACAATGGGGTGTCAACTCCTTCCGAGTCCAATGGAGATCTTTTCATGTTGGAAAAGACCTTACCTTTGGGAATTTTTGGTACATATACCCCATCAAAGTGAGGCATATCCGTCAATTCGTAGGTTATAACTTCTTGTACAAATCTTGGGTACATATAAAAACTCTTTTTTCTTCCCAAGTTTGATATAAGATCACTGAAAATCATTCTTGAAAAATTGTACTTTCTGGCAGTGGCCAAGCACACCAAAGCATAAGCAATGGTGCTACTGAACTCACTCCATCCAGTAGTCTTTTTGGAAATATAATGCATAAGGGTATGGACAAAGAAACGCCATTGGGGTGAAAATTTAGCTTTTGAGAACTTGAAAACACCCAATGGGCCTCCATACCCCATTCTTGTAAGAGTGGAAAACAGTTCATCATTAGGGATAGATGAGATACCAGAGGCATCGTCTAGACGTAGACTGATGCGAATTACCTCTTCAGTCACTGTCAAGGGTTTGCCACACACCCTTGTCTTGATCACTTGCACACCATTCTTAGTAACAATGGTGGCATTAGCCCAAAATTGTTGTTGGTGCTCGATATAGATTGATGGAGACATTGTCAGAGCATAGGCGATATGGCTAGATTTCAGAAAATCCACTATCTGATGAAATCCTGCAGCTTGCTTTGCCTTTTGTAGCATCGCGATTTCATTATGATCATCAATAAATGCCATAGACGCCATTGAGCTTGAATAATCTGTACTGGAACACTTGGTTCTTGAGAGAAAAGGTTAGAGAGCAGATGAATAGAAAGCAAAGAGTCGTTATGAACTTTTGGGCGGGCAAACAGGGTATTTATACGATTCGGGACATAAGCAGTATTAACTTAGAGCAGTATTAACCACTACCAGTATTAACTGAGAGCAGTATTAACCACTAGCAGTATTAACCAACTAGCAGTATTAACTGTGCACTGGCAGTAATAAAACTGCACTGACAGCATTAACTATACTTACACTTCTTGAAGCTTGAGAAACTCTGAGCAAGGTAATAACTTCCTGAAAAAGATGTTAGTAGCACCAAAGAATAAACCAATAACAGGTATGAAAACACTTTTAAGAAAAATGAGCTTATTCAGAGTTGATCATGCCCACACTTGTAACCAAGAAAGTGAATCTACCCACATCAAAAGCTTTAGTGAATAGATCAGCAAATTGGTTGTCAGTATGAACTTTAGCAACTTGAATTAGCTTCTTTTCATTACAATCTCTGATAAAGTGATACCTGATCTCAATGTGTTTGGTTTTGGAGTGCTTGACTGGATTGTTAACAATGCTTATAGCACTGCTATTGTCAATGAAGATTGGTGTGTGAAGAAAGGTTACCCCATAGTCCAGCATCTGATTCTGAATCCATATAACCTGAGAGCAGCAACTTGCAGCAGCAATATACTCAGCTTCTGTTGTTGATAAGGACACTGTGGTTTGTTTATTACACTGCCAAGATACTAGTCTTGCACCCAAAAGTTGACATCCACCTGAAGTAGACTTTCTGTCCATGTTAGCACCTCCCAAGTCACTATCTGAATAAGCAATCAAGTCAAAGTTGGATTCATAAGGATACCAAAGACCTAATCAAGGTTGCTTTGGATTGACTTGGAATCTGGCACACAAACATACAGGAAACATGATGTCTGGTCTTGAGGCTGTGAGATACATGAGTGATCCAATCATTGATCTGTATAGATGGACATCAACATCCTCCCCCTCAAGATCAGTAGTGATCTGTTTATGAGTTTCCATAGGTGTGCTTGCTGGCTTTGAGTCTGATAGTCCATATTTGTCCAGGATGTCTTTCACATATTTTGATTGGCTTATGAAGATCCCATTTTTCTTCTGTTTCACTTGAAGCCCAAGGAAGAAGGTAAGTTCACCCATTGAACTCATTTTAAAGCTCTTGTGCATCAACTTTTCAAAGTCTCTTCACATTTGATCTTTTGTGGATCCAAAGATGATATCATCCACATATATCTGAACCAATAGGATGTCCTTCTTACTTCTTTTGATGAATAAGGTCTTGTCAATTATTTCTCTTTCAAACCCATTCTCCAAGAGATAGGTAGACAGTGTATCATACCATGCTCTTGGGGCTTGATGCAGACCATAAAGTGCTTTCTTCATTTTGTATACTCTGTCTGGATATGATGGATTTTCAAATCCAGGGGGCTGACAGACATATACTTCTTCATCAATTGTACCTTACAGAAAGGCACTCTTCACATCCATTTGGTATACCTTGAACTTCATGTATGAGGCATAGGCTAGAAATAGCCTAATTGCCTCTACCCTTGCCACTGGAGCAAACACTTCTTCATAGTCAATGCCTTCTTCTTGAGTGTACCCTTGTGCCACCAGCCTTGCTTTGCTTCTTATCACAATGCCTCTCTCATCCCTTTTGTTCCTGAAAATCCACTTGGTGCCAATAGCTCTATGACCTGTTGGAAGGTCCACCAAGTCCCAGACTTCTTGCAACTTGAACTGCAGTAACTCTTCTTGCATAGCTTCTATCCAACTGGAATCTTTCATTGCTTCAAAAACCTTCTTAGGCTCAATCTGAGATAGAAAGCAGGAGAGTACTGTGTGTTGCTGATCTTTCAGCTCTTGAAGTCTGCTTTGATTCCTTGTTATCTTAGGAGAAGAGATGTCTCCTATGACCAGCTCTGAAGGATGATTCTTTTGAGTTCTAGTCTGATGACTAGGTTCTTCATTGATTTCCACATCCAGATTGGAATCATTTAAGTCAGCTGATGGGATCTCATCAGCTGCTTCTGGTTCTTCATGCACTTGATTCTCTTTATCTCTTCTTTCTTCTGCACTCTGAATTGGTTCAGTAGCATTCTCCTTTTCACAGACCTCAACAGGCTCTATCATAGGTATGGGAAATATCACAGATTGAGGTAAAATGTCTTGTACTTGTACTTGTTCATCCCCTGATCCTCCACTTCCTGAACCTGCATGATAATCACTACTGAAACCCAAAGAGTTAGTTAGTGAATCAATGTCAAATAGCCACTGAGGACCAGACCCAATAGGATTTGGTGTGTTCTCATTGCACTTGACATTGTCGCTTTCCTCAATTATCCTAGACGAAGTATTAAAAACTCTGTAAGCCTTACTCTGAGATGAGTAACCAACAAGAAAACCATCATCAGTCTTGCTATCAAACTTTCCTAAGCGAGTTTTGGTATTGAGAATTGTACAAGGACACCCAAAAGGTTTCAAAAATCCTATAAAAGGTTTTCTTCTATTTAAAAGCTCATATGGTGTCTTGTTTTTAGGCTTGACTACTAGAACTCTGTTTTGGACATAGCAAGCAGTATTAACTGCTTCAGCCCAAAAGTTAATTGGAAGTTTTGAATCTGCCAACAGAGATCTAGCAGCCTCAATCAGTGTCCTATTCCTTCTCTCAGCAACACCATTTTGTTGTGGAGTCCTAGGAGCACTGTATTGCCTCTCAATTCCTTTTTCCTCACAAAAGGTGTTTAGGTCATGATTTTTAAATTCAGTACCATTGTCTGACCTAATGACTTTTACCTTTTGATTAGTTTGGTTTTCAATTCTTAGAATAAAGGATTTGATCAGTCCACTTGTCTCATCCTTAGTCCTTATAAAATATACCCAAGTAAATCTAGAGTAATCATCAACAATAACCAGGCAGTATGATTTCTTACCAATACTCATGACATTTGTAGGGCCAAACAGATCCATATGCAACAACTGAAGAGAATTAGAGATTGTGTTCAACTCTTTGGACTTATGAGAAGTTTTGTGTTGTTTGCCTTTGAGACAGGCAACACAATGATCATCACATGAAAAGACTTTGGAAGGTAAACCTCTTACAAGGTTGTTTTTAATAAGTTTATTCATTGTTTTAAAGTTCATGTGACACATCCTTCTATGCCAAAGTGATGATTCATCCAAAGAAGCTTTTGAAACAAGACAGTTTAGGGATGAATCAGTTGAAACACTTTCCATATCTAAGCAATACACATTATCCTTTCTGGGAGTTCTTAGTAGTATCATTTTTTCATCAACTACCTTGAATCCAGGAGCAAGGATAATACATTCAGAATCTGTAAATAATATACTATGTTGTTTGTCACAAACCTGTGATACACTTAACAGGTTGTACCTTAACTGCTCAACATAGAATACATCTTCAAAGGTCATCTTACCTTTGGTTACATCCCCCTTACCACTTATCTTTCCTCCATCTGGAGTATTACCAAAAGCAACATGTCCACCATCAATTTTCTTGAAATTCTTGAGGCATGACATGTTCCCTGTCATGTGCCTAGAGCAACCACTATCTACATGCCAGATGCTCTTCCCCTTGAGCTGTTGGTTGCCCTGCACATAAGATTAAGCAATTAGTATTGATTGGGGACCCAAGCCAAAGTGGTCTTGGGTCTCCCTTTCTCATCAAAGTATTAACATTCCTTTTTGATGAGGTTTTTAAACTCAGAGCACTCTTTATTAGAGTACTTTGTCAATATGATTGGCTTAGCAGCACAACCACTAGAAGCAGTACTAACCTTAGAAGTACTAACAGAGTTAGCAGTATTAACTTTCAAAGAAGTACTAACAATGTCAGCAACACTAACATTGTTAGCAGTAGTATTACTTCTAGCAGCACTATCATTGTCAGCAGCACTATTTATAGTAGCAGTACCAACAGTTTTAGTGCTTTTAGGAACCCACATATTGACACTTTCTTTAACAGACTTTTTCTTCATGTGGCTTTTAGATTTAACAGATTTCTTAGCCACATGGTTCTTTTCAACCTTCCTATAACCAAAGGGTTTTTGCATAGATCTTTGAAAATTCATCCTTTGGTTCATAGGATTGAAATAACAGTATTTGGCAAGATGATTCAATTTGCCACAGATAAAACAAGGTTTTGGTCTATTGATTTTACTCAAATCAACCCCTTGTTTTTGTGCCCACTGATTATTCCAGTTTCTTTGATTTCCCCTCTTTTTATCATTTTTTTGGGGCTCATTCTTCTTACATGCACACTGTTTGCAAGGACCTGGATTCACAACTGTGGTCTGTTTGTAATGGACCTTACCAGACTTTCCCTCTGTCTTCTCTATGTCCTTAGATTTGATCCAAGCCCTTCCACAGTCCTTATTGGTGATAATGTTATTCTCTAGAGGAATCTCACCACTCACCTTGTTCTCCTTACTCTTGCCAACCTCTTTCTCAATCTTATCCTCAACAACTACCTCATCTAAGGGATCTATTTCAGTGGCTCCCTCAGGCAAGTCCTTCCTATCTTTGGTGTCTAACAGGTCTGAAGTAGGAGGAATGTAATTGTTGTTATATGGTGGAGGTGTGGCATTGTACCCAATTCCTCTTCTTAGCTTATCATGAATCTGATTTTGTAGTAAAGAGTCCATTGCTTTAGAAGCATTGGAAAACTTTTCTACATCAAGCTTAACCTTGGTTAGCTCCTCTCTCAGTTTTTCACTCTCCTCTTTAGATTTGGTCAGTTTAAGTTCTAAATCTTTTTTCTCCCACTGCGAGTAATTGGTGTCATATGAGTGTTGGAGTTCATTGGCTTGAAAACCTTTGATCTGATCTTCAAACCTTTCTACAATCCTCACATAGTCTTTTATATCTTTTTCTAATCTCTTAAGGTCATCACTCATCTTCTGATTGTGATCCCTGTACCTTTTAACAGTGTCTATGCAAGTTTTAGAACAGAGATTAGAACTTACCTCAGATGGGAGATCAGATACTTCAGCCATAAGAGCTTGATTCTGAATAGCTTCTTCTGCTTGATCACTCCAATCAAACCTCATTCCTTGTTGAGAAACAAGGTCTTGAGCAGAGTTTCTGTTGTTATTGAAGCTTCCAGATTGAGCTTGTTGGTGGTTGTTGTTGTGAGACACTCCACTTCTGCATTCTCTAGCAAAATGTCCCTTCAGATGGCATTTGTAGCATTCCACCTTTGATTTATCAAACCCTGCTCCATCTTCTCTTCTTTGGGAGAAGTTGTTTCTCCCAGTCCTCTTTATAAACTTCTTACCCCTCATGGAGAGCATGGCCATCTGCCATTTAATATCCATCTCTTCCAAATCATCGGGATGAAGTTGTTCTAAGTCATCATTAATCAAAGAGGAATTTCCATGACTGGAAAGAAAAGCTTCAAACACAGAATCAGTGCCTTTATCTTGATTTGCTCCATTAGCAGCATTAACTGATTCAGGGTTAGCAGTAGAAACAATTGATGCTGATAGGAGTGCAGCATTATGAATATATCCAGAAGGCTTCTTTTTTGCCTCCACCTCAGCTTCAAATACTCTAAGATCATTGTACAGATCATTAAGTTCCTTTTCTTCCAACTGATCATTCTGTCTGAATGACACAGTGTACATGGTCCATTCATCTCCAAGGGACCTTAAGAACTTTCTGTTCACATCATCTTGATCAATTTGTACTCCCATAGTAGCTAGTTCACCAATTAGTTTATTAAACCTGTCAAAAGTTTGAGTCATGGACTCATTCTTAGTTGACATGAAGTTTTCATATTGTTGCTTTAAGATTGCCTTTTGATTTCTCTTGGTACTTTTGGTACCAGAGAATCTCTGCTCTAGAGCATTCCAGAGCATCTGTGCATCAGTACAATTGCAGAATTGGTGTTGATACTCATTTGGAATGGCCAAGAGCAGTGTGCTCAAGGCTTTCATCTTTGTCTGCCTTGTCTTCCTTTCTGCATCTGTCTTTGGAGGGGTTCTTTTGCCATCTTCACCAATCTTTCCTGCATCAGTTGGGCCATTCTCAATGATGTCCCACATAGAGTAATCTGTGAGGAGAATATATTGCTTGATTCTGATCTTCCACATGTCAAATTCATTGGATCTGAGCATTGGAACCTTTGAGACCAGAGTACTGTTTGATTCAGCTGTGTTTTCCATGATGAATAAGATTTCTGAGAAAACTTGCTCTGATACCACTTGTCAGGATCTTAATTCTAAACAAGAATACACACTCAGAAACAATATTGAAGAAGTTTGCGGAATAACACTTCAATATTCAATAATCAATAAAACAGTGAATCAAAAGAACAACTTGCAAACTTTATTAAATGATTATAAAGTTACAAGATTCAACACTCAACCTCAATATTGATGAACAGGCTCACCAATACGAATTCTACTTCTATAGAATTAGGATTACAAACCTTGAGGTTGATTCTCTCTATGAAAACAATAACTCAGAATTCTAAAAAAAAATTAGTTCTAAACTATTCTGACTAATTCTATATATACTGAAGATAAAAGATAATTACATATAATAAAAGATCTTCAAAATAATCTTCCATATTTATCTTCAAGCTTTCCATATTATCTTCAAATAATCCAGCTGTCATCCTTGCCATGCGAAGTCTTCATCATCTCATAAGCAGCACTAAGTTCAAGAGCAGTATTAATAACATCCAGCAGCATTAATTCTTTAGCAGTACTAACTCCAGCAGTACTAACTACTAGCAGCACTAACTCTTCAAGCAGTACTAACTATTTAAGTAGCAGTATTAACTTGTCAAGCAGTATTAAAATCTACTAGCAGTAGTAATCATGATGTACTGGCAGTAGTAATTATGTTGTAGCAGCATTAACCATACTTAAGCATTTATGAATTTCCCAACAGATTTAGCTCAAAATGCTTTAGCAAAGTATCTTCAAAGAAAATTTCTCTCAAATCAGCATGTCTTCAGAGTACTTTGTCTTTAAAGAATTCGATCTTGGACATTTCTCTAAACTTTTGTTCTCTCCCATTTCTTCTACTATTTCTTGATTAGCTCTTCTCCCCCTTTTTGATGAAAAGAGCAACGATTTCATCAAAATCTTTTAGCAAGAAATGTCTTTCATAAGGAGCCTCTGATTCGTCAATCTAAAAGATATTCATCCAGATCTTTGCAAATCCAGACAAAATAATCGTGTAACACCTGAATCAACAAATGAATCAGTTAAAATGTCTGTCATTAACACTAAGTCACCGTGTGTAACGAGTATACAATGGAAATGAGCTTTTTAATGTTCACTCCCCCAAGGCTTCCATTCAATCATCGAAACACCACAAAGGTAAATTCTATGAACGTTATGACAAAGAAACAAATTCCTTGTGTGTTCGTGCATGTGATAGAAAGAATTTTAGTACTGATGATTGCTTATAGGCTCAAAATTGTGTAAACCACTAAGACAACAGTAAGTTAAACACAGACTCAATATGCATGATTGAAGTGCGAAGGTGGGGCAGACCTCCTTCTTGTCAATATCCAGATTTTCTAAATGAAAATCAGATAGATTATGTGCTACTTCCCCTTTGAAAAATGAAACATTTTCTTTTTGAGAAGACAATGAGTACTTGGTGGGGTAATGGCAAGAGTTGGCATGGGCTAGTTGCCTATTTCAATAATGATCACCAAAGAGTTGTGAAACATTAGAATTGTGGTTGCCCGGCTCAGAAAAAGTTGGTGCAGAGTTCTGATATTCTTTTAACTCTGTTCTCACACCCTCTTTCTTTTAAACATTCTGCTTTCTTCTAACCAAACTCTCTTTTTCTATATACCTCATCACACAACCCACACTCATTTCTTTTTGACTTCTCACACTCAATCACTATGGATTAACCTCTTGGGTAGGAAACACTGGTTAACGTGTATCCGTAGAAGTTGTGTTAAGTCCTAGCACAATGAAATCCCATGTTTTCCTATGAAGCATATGATGCTCAAAATGGTTTAACTATATTAGTTAAAGCTCAAAAATGAATTAAGAAAACATTGAAAATTACACTTCCAAATTATAAAATCTGATGAAGAATCGGGAAGTGATTTGAACTTTTGAGAACATGATTTCAATGACTGAAAGTTGTCCTTCTTTCAACCATATATGAGATTAAGATAAAGAATTATACTTTTACGAGCAATCTTACATCTCATGAAGCTAAGCGTAAAGTCATAATAGATATGAACGTGTAAGCGTCTCTCAAACTGCAAAAGTCTTAAGTCATAGTCAAAGCAACTTTATTCACAAGAATTAAAAGGCAAAAAGCAGTAAAACAATGAAAGTATGAGTTCTGATCAGAAATAATCAGAAGTCATAGTTCTTTTACCCCCCCCCCCTGAAATTATGCATCAGAAAAATTATCAGTGAAAAAGATATGCATTAACTCCCCCTCAAATGTAGATCATCATATATGTTAGATGCATAAAATTTCAGACAAATATTTACTCCCCCTTGATGGTTGATTTCCTCATTCGAGTATTGGAGTACAATCTCTTATCAGCACAGGAGTAAGGTCTTTTGATCACTGAAGTACGAGTTCTAAACTGTTGTGTTTAGAAGTCATGCTTCGTTGAAGTACGGGTCCTAAGCTGATTTACTTAGAAGCCTTGATTCTCTTACTCCCCTTTGACAGTAGGTGCCTGCAACACAGATTCATCCTTTTTCTTTGGTACCCATTTGTACTTGGGTCCAACTGTGTTAGCACATGATTTTGGCATCTATTGAAATTTGGGTCCGCTTTTCCTTTGAAAGCCATAGGAAGAATTAGAACGATGAGAATATACACAATATGTGCCAAACCAATCATCAGAATATTTCCGAGAAACATAATCATTTCTATCATAATTGGAAAACTTTCTAGTGGACAAAGATAACTGGAATAATTGTTGTCTTGAATATTTCTTGCGAGAATCAACAAGTTTTGGTTTAGAAATAGCAACATCCACAATTATATCATATTTACTAGTAGTAATCTTATTACAATCAGCACTAGAAAATGATGTAGTAGTCTCATCAATCTCCTGTTTTGGTTGCCACTTAGATTTAACTCCAAGATTTTTCTTGCTCATATCTGAAACATTTGAAACTTTTGAGTTAGAATTGTGAGAATCAAACGAATGCTTCTTCTTTGGGTTACCAGTAGTGATCGGTTTCTGTGAATGCTGAGATTTCTTCTTACCTTTAGCTTTCTTAGTTTTCACATAAACTGATGTATCAACTTTCGTTGATTTTGCACCTTTCTCAAACATACTGGATAATCCAAAGGAATTCACAACAAAAGACGAATGATTAGGAAGTTTGGCACTAAAATCAAATTGATCAATACAATCATCTAAAACACCATTAGAGTTTAGAAAATTAAACCCTCCATCAGTTAGACCAAACATATCATCAGATTTTGAAGCCTTATTTGATTTAGAAAGAACAGTATTCGTAAGCACAGTTGAAAACACTTTTTGTTCAACATCAATCAAAAGTCTTTCATCTGCTAAAGATTTCTCAAGTTCAGAAATTTTACTTTCCAAAATGAGAGGAGGGACGTAAAGTTTACCTTCAACAGGCTTAGCCTCCATTTCTTTTACAGAATAACTCTCAAAAAAATCATTTGAAAGATATTTTGATTGGACAGAACTATAACTATGATTCAACTTCCCATAATGAAATGGAAGTTGAAATTTGGATGTGTTCTTTCGTTTTTCTGTTTCCTTGGCTTCATCCTCTTTAGACAGTCCAGTCCATAAAACTTTAAGGTCAGGGTATCGTTGAGAAAGTCTTAAGAATGTAAAATCATAAAGTGTTGGCACTTCAGATATACCCTTTTTAAGGTAGTGAGGATTCTCATAACCAAGTCCCCAACTCTCTTTATTCTCTTTGGGTTTGTTTAGATGAATGGTTTGTTCAGTTTGACCCAATGAGTATAACTTCCCTTCCAAAGCATTTAATTTTGCAAGTAAAGATTTGTTTTCTTCGGAACGCGAAGAATACATTCTCGTAAGCTCTTTGAAATCAAACTCACACATTCTCAATTTAGAATTTGTTTCAGCAATCTCTTTAAGAATTATGGTCTTTTCTTTTGTGCTGGTGTCAATGTTTTTGTAAAGTCTCAATCAATACTTTCTTCTCAGCAATATCCTCGCTAAGTTTCTGTATTGATTGGTTTTTGTCATTAATAACACCCTTTTCACGTTTAAGTTTAGACTCTAATTCTTGGAGTTTTGTCATCATGGCATGCATTTGATTTAAAAAAATCTTATTTAGTTAAATCACATACCTCTTCGTTGTCCTCTTCATCGGAATCAACTTCAGCTTCTATTTCCAGCTTGCCCATAAAGCATATGTGTGTTGTCTCGTCCTTCTCTTCATTTTCATCTTCTTGGTCTGAATGATCTAGCCATAACTCATCTTCTGCCATCAATGCCTTTCCAGCCTCTTGTTGCTTGGCTAGAAGCATTTTGTTCTTGTAGTAGTCGGAGTTCCGAACTTTGGGTCTTCGGCAGTCTTTGGCAAAGTGTCCAAGTCTGCCACAGTTATAGCATTTTGGTGGTTCTTGCTGATTGGTCTCTTCAGCTTTATACCTTTTCTCTTCTGGCTTCCTTTCCTCTAACCTCTTACCTTCAAATCTCTCCTTGTGAACATAGTTACTAGGACCAGATGAATACCTCTGACTGTTCGAGCTAGGATTTTTGTAGAACTTCTTTTGAAAAACCTTGGTCAACATAAGCAGAGCCTGTTTTAGTTTTTCACAGTCGTCAGAGTCAGAGTACGCTTCACTTTCAACCTCTTCTGATTCAGACACAGTCATCTTCTTCTTCTTCTTCTTCTTCACAACAAGAGCAATTGAATCAGCAACTGTCTTCTCAGACTGTCTCTTTTCATCCATGATCTCATCCACCTCTTCCTCATTCTGCTTGAGGGTTTCATATACCTCGTGAAGTGGAATATCGTTCAGATCTTTTATTTGCTTCATCTGCCTTGTAAACCTTTTCCATTCAGGCTGAAGGATGTTGAGGAATTTGACATTCAGTTCTATTTGTGATTTATTGACCTTGTTCTTGCTTAACTCATTCAGCAAGGTCACAAATCTGTCATATGTTTCTGCTAGAGATTCTCCAACTCTGCCTTTGAACTCTTCATAGTTGTTAAGGCAGTTGGATATCTTGAGTTGGTTCCCAACTTTTGAACCAAGCATCATTTTCTCCAGTTGATCCCACATCTGTTTGCCTGTAGCTTTGTAGCTGTCAATCCTCACATATATTTCATTAGTAATGCCTTGAAGAATGAAAGATGTCGGTCCAACAATACTAATATCAAGTTCTTAGAAACAACAACACAATATGATTACCAACCTGTATTGATTATAACAAACGAGTTACAAGGTTGATCGATTAAGCTTTGATTGTGTTCTCTATGTTTTTCTCTCAAATACACCTTTAAGTGTGTGTTTGTATGTGTGAATTCTTTTCTGATCTTGAGAGATTGAGATACACTTAATCTAACTAGTGTGTTGAACACACTTCCTAAGATAATATCTAGATTTAATATCTAGATATTATTTCTAACAACTAAATAACTAAACTAGAAACTAACTTTATCTAACTGAGTTAACTAGATCTAATATCTAATAACTAATATAACTAATAACAATTACATTGACATTTATTACAAATAGACATAGACTTTAATATCGAGAGTCGACGTTCCGGCTTTAGCTTCAGATTGCGATCTTCAGTTTGGATGATCTTGAATCCAATGAGACTGTGGTCTAACAATCTCCCCCTTTGGATCAAGATCATTACGAAAATGATTTTAGCAATTCAGTCTTCTTGTTCAGCTCAGAAGATGCAATCTCTTTCTCTAGCTCTTAAATCAGCATGTCTTTTTCTAACAATCTCCCCCTTTGAAGAGTGGACGTGATTCTTGAAACATGTGATCTTTGCCATTTCTTGTGTAGTCATTCTCCCCCTTTTTGATGTTAAGTGCAACGAATTCATCAAAATTATTTGTAAGAAATGTCTATCTTGCAGTTAGAGCCCCTGATCCGTCAATTCAAAAGATATTCATCCAGATCTTTTCAAATCCAGACAAAATAGTCGTGTAACACCTGAATCAACTAATAAATCAGTTAACATGCCTGTCAGTAACACTAAGTCACTGTGTGTAACGAATACACATTGGAAAGGAACTGTTTGATGTTGACTCCCCCAGGGCTTCCATTTAATCATTGAAAAACCACAAAAGGTTATTTCTATAAACGTTATGACAAAGAAACTAATTCCTTGTGTGTTCGTGCTTGTGTTAGAAAGAATTAAGCACTTGATGATTGCTTATAGGCTCAAAATTGTGTAAACCACTGAGACAACAGTAAGTTAAACACAGACTCAATGTGCATGATTGAAGTGCGAAGGTGGGGCAGGCTTCCTTCTTTTCAATATCCAGATTTTCCGAATGAAAATCAGATAGCATATGTGCTACATCCCCTTTGAAAATGTGAAACACTTTCTTGTGAAGAAGAAAATGAGTGTTTCACATACAAACACACACTTAAAGGTGTATTTGAGAGAAAAACATAGAGAACACAATCAAAGCTTAATCGATCAACCTTGTAACTCGTTTGTTATAATCAATACAGGTTGGTAATCATATTGTGTTGTTGTTTCTATAAACTTGATAGTATTGTTGGACCGACAATTGGTATCAGAGCTAATCTATCAGCTCTTGCTCTCTTTAGGTCTTCACCATCGAGTTCATCAATCTTAAGTTGATATGGTATCTCCTCAATCCCAACCGTATGAGTCTTCATAACAGGTGGCATAACTCCTTCTTCTAAAGATTTTCTGATAAATTCACCCAAATCATGTCTTTCTATGAAGTCCATGAACCGATATTTCTACTGCTCAAACTCTCCCCTGAAGAGTACTGGTGGCTTTGTGTCAGTTCCAATAGCTAGAGCTTCTCTTGATGTCATCGATTCAGAAAGACTAAGTCAGGAACTGGCACAAAAGCACAATTTGCGCTAAGCAAGGCTGGCGCAAAAGAGACTTTGCAAAACAAGTTTGTGCGAAGTACTTTGACATCCTTGAGGAGTTTTGCGCGAGAAGAGGGTCGCGCGAAGAAGAACTTTGCACGAGAAGTGGGTGGCGCAAACCAGAGACTTGCGCGAGAAGAAGGTCGTGCGAAATGGAGGTTTGCGCGAAGAGTTGATGGCGCGAAATGAAGGTTTGCTCGAGAAGTGGGTCGCGCGAACTGGAGGTTTGCGCGAGTAGTTGGTCGTGCGAAATTGAGGTTTGCGCTAAGCACTGACTCGCTTATGAACTGGCGCAAAACTTCAATCTCGCGAGTTCATCCCTGTAGCTTCGAAAAATGATTGATTCACAAATAAACCTATCTAGACTTCGATTAGCAGTCCCAAATTTTGACAAATAGACCACTAACTCTTCTAGAACAGATTACAAGCTTTTGATCTAAAAAACAAACACTTTTTGAAGATTTGATCGATGGAACAGTGAGTTTGAACTCATGAACTGTTAGACACCAAAATCACAAAATTGGAATCGATTAAAGTGCTATACTTAAATTAAACTATACCCAATCGATCTAAAACACTATTCGAATACAACCTGATCGATTTCAACACCAATAACACACTAACACTCAAAAATGATTTTTATTTTGAAGAACACAGTGTCGAGTTCTAGTTTTATATTTGAATCTGGTTTTAAGCTCTGATACCAATTGTCGGTCCCTTATCTTTGATCCAGTTCTTATCAAATAATAACAATCACAAACAAATATGTTAACCAACCTGTTAGATTACAAACCACGAATTACAGATTTGATGTTTGCGTTTTTCTCTTTGAAGTTCTCTCTATTTTTCACTCTGGATGAACAGTTGGCTTGATGATAATTAATTCTAAGATCATATCTCATCTCTACCTAATAACTAACATAATATCTAAAATAACAAAAATATCCTAAAATATCTAATAAATAGATATTTAGGAATAATATAAAATACAATAATTAACTTTGACAATTATTACAAACTAACATTAGACTAATATTAAGAGTGACTTTCCAGCTTTAGCTTCAGA
This sequence comes from Arctium minus, assembly GCA_954870635.1. Lineage (NCBI taxonomy): Eukaryota > Viridiplantae > Streptophyta > Magnoliopsida > Asterales > Asteraceae > Arctium > Arctium minus. The sequence goes on from OX941081.1 coordinate 163,714,520, forward strand.
TTTCAATCTTCAGATTGGATGATCTTGAATCCAATAAATCTGTGATCTAACAAATGCATATATAATATTTGATATAAAATATTTATATTATTAACCTAAAGTTAAATAAGTAAAAGTATTTTACTTTTTGGTGGCAAGAATTAAGGTGGATGATTAAATTGTTGTTTAAAGTCGTGAAAGAGTCGATATTAACCGAAAAAATAGATGTTTTTAAATAACTAGTGTTGGGCCCGTGCATTGCACGGGAGGATAAATTTTTTGTTGGAATATTGAACCGAGTTAAAATGAAACGTAATTTCTCTGTTAACAGTTAATGAAATACAATGTGAAAAACGAATGTATTTTCATAAGTGGTTAACTTGCATATATTCTTAATCGTTTGTTGTTATGAGTTTGTGCAATAATATTGGTAATAGTTTTGTATTATATTATTTAAAACTCAAACGACATGTCTCACAACATATTTATCTGACTATTGACTTCAAGACCTCGTAGTATTAATCGATAAAAATAAAGATATGTATATATATCTTATTCCCCTACTTCGAAAAATATGATTGTGGGTTTTGAAAAATATAAACAAATTCTCAGTAAATAAAATAAAATATAAAAAAGTAGTTTTTTAAAGAAACAAAAATATAGTGGAATACCTTTTGTTCAGTTGCAGGTTCCGTCATTGACACCCGACCGTTCATCTTCTTCTTGTATTCGAATGATACATAAAGAAGCTATATATATTTATAGTGAATGTAGAGAATATTTTAAAATCTTTTATTTTCATTTTCGATTTTAAATTTAAATGTAAATATATTAAAAATATGGAAGAATATTTTTATATCTACATCTTTTCTATTTTATTTTCTTTACACTTGGTTAATTTGGAAAGTATTGCGGAATATTTTTATTTTAAAGAATACGATAATTTATTAGTGTATCTCGTTATTTTTTATTTTTAATTCATATCAACCTTCTTTTTCTTCTTTTAATACTCGTGAAAAAAAATACTTGTAGATTTTATATTATGCTAATATAAAATACGTGTAGATTTTATAAAATAAAATATATTTTATATTAGCAAAAAAAATACGGAAGAAAAAAGAGTTTATATTACATCTCATTATGTAAAAAGATTTTATAAAATAAAATATGGAAAAAGATTTTATAAAATAAAATATAGAAAAATCATTATGAGATGCAATATAAAAAATACGGAAAAAAAGATTTTATATTACATCTCATTAATATAGATATAAATGTAAAATTTACATTTAAAATAGATTATGCTAATATGAAATCTATTTTATAAAATCCTCCACCAAAAAAACAAATAGTTATATTAATAAATGAGTATCCATTCCACAAATAGATACATTTAAAATAGATTATGCTAATATAAAATCTATTTTATAAAATCCTCCACCAAAAAAACAAATAGTTATATTAATAAATGAGTATCCATTCCACAAATAGATGATTATGTGAGATATTGTGCTTGGAAAGGTTGTACCAAAGCATTAAGAAATTGTAAATTAAGTAAGTGACTTTAATTAGTTGTAACTTGTGTTTAAAATGTTGTAATTAAGAGTTTTTTATACCGTTTTTATAATATAGTATAAATTAAACATATTTTAATTTGTAGCATTTTTATATTGTAAAATGTTTTTTTTATAATTCCGGATAACCATGAACTGAATCGCACGTAATCGCCTTATTTCGGTTAAGTTAAACCTATGATCAATTTCTATTATTATAGGTAGATATCCACCTCATATGGATCAGTTCATATTTTCTCTATTAACCGAACAAAATGATACGATATATATGGACATCATGAGGGACCACACATAAGGATGTAACATTTTGTAGCTAGAATTAGTCATCCAAATGTTTCATAAAAGTGTGAATATTTTTAACTTGTATATGAGACATCATCATTAAATATAAAATACATAAACAGAAAAGTGATTTTGAGGCCGATGAGGACAAGTAGGCCAAAAGGCTTCAATATTTAAGAACCCTTTATAAAACAAAATATGTACCATATTATAAAACATTTAAAATAAAGTCTTAAAAATCATATTTTATGTATTAAATATCGTTTATGATTGATATTACTTAAAATTTATGCTTACAAATAAATGATACATGATTATAACTTGTTAAAGTTGCATGTTTAAATTATATATATCATTCATTAGATAAACATAATAAAAAAACATCATAAATATCTCATTTTTAATATAAAAAAATTTAAAATATAATTAAAATAATCATTAATATCTAACATAATACTTAATTATAATATTTATAAAAAAAATATTACGCTATTAAACCTAAAATAAATTAAATCATTATTAATAATAAATAAAATTATAATGAAAAAATTGAATTAAATAAACTATAAAAAAAACCGAATACATTTAAATTGTAGTTTATAAAATATGATCTTTTCTACCACGGGCTCGACGCGTGACCAACAAAATAAAACCAACTTGCTGCACCCATTTCACCTCTTTCTACTAAGCTTCCTCCCACACATGACACCTGGCTTTTACAAGGCTCCCACCACAAACACTTTGATATGTATTCACACACACACACACACACATATATATATATATATATATATATCTCATTCATTTACAAACCCATCTTCTCAACACAAACTCAAAACTTAACTTCACTCATAACTTATTAGAACACATATATACACAACCAATGGATCATGCTTTTAACCCATTTCCTTCGGAAAATACTTCAACTTCTGATTCTAGTAGCAGCACCACCGTCTGCGGTGGTGGTTTTTCAGAACCGGAAATGATGCTGGCTTCCGGACACCCGAAGAAGAGAGCCGGAAGGAAGAAGTTTAAGGAGACCAGACACCCAGTTTACCGTGGCATTAGGAGAAGGAATTCCCGTAAGTGGGTTTGTGAAGTGAGAGAGCCAAATAAGAAATCGAGGGTTTGGCTGGGGACTTATCCGACAGCTGAAATGGCTGCCAGGGCACACGACGTCGCCGTTTTGGCCCTCAGGGGGCGTTCGGCTTGTTTGAATTTTGCTGATTCCGTGTGGCGGCTGCCGGTCCCGGAGTCTAGCAATGTGAAGGATATACAGAAGGCTGCTGCGGAAGCGGCGGAGGCTTTCCGATACACGGAGGAGATTGAGGAAATGAAGGAGGAGTTGTCGGAATTTGGGTTTTACATGGATGAAGAGGAGATGTTGCCGGGATTTATTACCAGCATGGCCGAGGGGCTGATGGTGCCACCACCTCAGACGGTGGATAACTTTGAATTTTGTGTTGACGTGTCTTTATGGAATTTTTAAGTTGGTTTAGTATTATTTTTTTTTTCTTTTTAATTATAATAGATTCATTGGCAAGTTCCAATCTTTTTATAGATAGGTCCTGTTATGAAAAACCCTAAAAATGTAAAAGCAGGTCCCAAATTTTTAAAGGACCCGTTCGAAATCATACATTTAACAAATCATACATTTAACATGCTAAAGAAAACGTCCCTGTTGATTGGTTTTTAAGATTTTTGTTTTAATGTATATTCGATACAATTCAATTAACTAAATATAGATTGGTCATAATGATTTCTTTAAAGGAATTGATTCTTGAAAAACATGTAATATCAATAGGCCTTCTAAAAATGACAATTGCACAATTGAAAAACCAATTATTTAAGTACTTGCATTTTCATACACAAATCATCAAACACAACATCGTAAGAAAACACATAAAAAGGGCAGTGTTGGAAACAACCTTTGACATCGGGTATTTAAGTCAAATGTATGATTTTGTGTGCATTGACTTTGGGTGTAAATTACATTGGAAACATAAAAAGTTATATTGGAAACATAAAAAGTCAAACATATGGAGTTAAGTATAAGAGGAGAGGTGAGGTGGGGTGGGCAGGGCCGGCCCTGGCCCATGGCAGATGTGGCTTCAGCCATGGGCAGCAGGGCCCAAGAGGGCATCAAAAAAAATTCATGGCCTTAGTACTAGTAGGCTGAATTTTACTTGGGGGCCCAAAAAAACAATAAATATATTTACGGTAATTCAGTCTTTCTCTCGACTCACGCTCTCTCGACTCACACTTCTCCCTCTCGCCTCTCATCAGTCTATCGATTCGACTTCTATCGCCTCTCAATCTCTCGAATATCGTGGTTGATTTGTTGCCATAAATCGAATATCGTGGTTAATTTGTTGCCCTAAATCGAATATCGTGGTTGATTACTTGATTTGTTGCCATAAATCGACTCTTGAAAAGTCACTCTTGTGGTCTCGACTCTGTAGTTTGTAGAACACAACACTCAAACGGTAAACTCAATCTCTCGACTCTGCCTCTCAACTCTCTGTTACTCTGTCTCTCTCAAATTCTCAATCGATTGGTTGCCCTAATTCCCTAAATCGACTACAGGAGTTGTGGTTGTGGATGTTACGGCTGTCCTAAATCAGAAAAGATCATTCTTGTCTAGTCTCTCTGTCTCTGCCCTTTGGCCTCGAATGGCTCTTGATTTACCGTGGTAAATTTCTAAATTATGATTTCTAATGTTTTATATATTTATGTGATGTTTCTAGTTTGTTTTGTTATTAGGTTTATTTCATAAATCATTTTATGGTTATTTAGATTAGTTGATTAGGGTTATTTGTTTAGTTTAGATTTATTTGTTTATACCTATGTTTCTATATTGGAATTTAGGGTTTTCTGTAATGTATTGGATTTCTTAGATATTTGATAAAGAAGTTGTTGATCTGAGATTGTAAAATACTAATTAGACAAGGATTAAGAATCGACAATACCAATCTCTAAAGTAAGATGTATGCATTAAGACTAAGAGGAAAGATAACTTTTCACACCAACAAGATTTAAAAATTTCTAAAAGAAGATTAAGAGGACTAATGATTTCAAGAAAACAGAGACTGCTCTCTATTAAGTTTCATATTATAAAAATTGACTATAAGAATACATGAGCCTATATTTATACAGGCTAAAGCCAAAAGTAGACAAAATGATCCCGTAGATAAAACAAAGGTTTGAATTACATGTCATTTCTCTCAAAGTATACCATTCTCTTTCAACCTTAAATGGCAACTAACTAGATGAGGCACACTATATATTAGAGATTCTTCGTAAGCATGAGAGCTTGTGAACTGATTTTGAGGCATATAGACAAACAACAGGGTGTAGGAAGTTCACTGGGTGTTGGCATATGATCAGGAAATTGGCATAGGGATAAGTCGCCTAGCTTGATTAGGTTCCAACCGCCTTCAAATAGTTTATTTGGTTTTATATGCATATAAGGGCATTTTTTTTGCTTTCCGCCATGGGCATCCAAAATCTCAGGACCGGCCCTGGGGGTGGGTAGAGGGTGAAGTGTATATAAGGATTTGAGGATGCCAATAAGTTTTCCCTTATATTATTGGGAGGCTTCATGAGGTATGTAGGTGGATAGTTTGTCTTCCATCGTGCATCAACTGCTGATTTTTGTTGTGTACGTACAAAGTTTATGTAATTTTATAGGGGAGTTAAATTGGTATTAGATCAAATCAACCAAAATGCATATTAATTGTTTCAATAAAATTGGTACCAACTTAAAGTTTTATTTGTATGCAATATGAAAAATCCTATACCATAATACTACCGTATTGTATCGATTTTCATAATCTATTACTTTTTTCTTTCTTGCTTAATTTATTTGTTAATAATTAAACATCAATAGTTGATTGAATCAATTATTGAACATATTATGGTTCGTGAAGATCCCACAAAACATTCACTTGTTTGAATGTTTGTATCAGTTTTCGAAATATATACTATTGAACATAGCAACATCACCTTTTGTTCTTAGCTATTGAACATTGTAACTGACTTCAAATTTTACAATTATTAGTACATAATCAATATCAACATTAGAGTTGTTCATGGCGGTACGACCGGTTAAACCCGGTCCATCCAGTCCATTAGAATAGCGGGTTTGGATAATCATTTTAGAAAATATGGGCAGGTTTAGGTAGTACCGTTCAAGTTAACGGGTGGGCTTAGGTAATGAAAAAAGAAATTTGGATGGGCCCGCACGACCCGTTATATAATTATAATCAATTAATTTTTTATATATTAAAAAAAGTTTAAAAGTGGTTTTGAGTTGGATTCCCTCTACTAAGTATCAACCACCTCCAAATATATACTGTTAGGACTGAAAGTCCTAGTGCGTGGAAAGTTCTATAAAGTATTTATAGAGTTTATTTGTTAATTATTAATCGCGTTCTAAAAGCCTTATTTTATTATTGGGTTTGTTTTGCTTGTTGGAACTTAGGCTTTTAGGGTTTTAGCCTGAGTGTTTATTGTTTGTTTTCTAATCATTAGGTTTAGAGTTAGAAGTTGAGAGATAATATTGTTCTCCTAATAGAATAGAGAGAGTTTGCTCTTCAATCTTATGTTTGTAACTCTCTCAATCATTCAATACAATTAATCTTTCAATTTTTCATTGTTACTTGAGCAATCTGGGATTCACAATTGGTATCAGAGCAAAGAGACGAAGATTTAATTCGAAAAAGGTAAAAAAAAATTCTCTTCTCTGGTCGATCGACATCTAATTTAGGGTTCTAGGTTTATTGATTTTTTTTAAATCTCTGAGTCTAGTTGTTTCAAATCTGTTTAGTTGTTCTAGATTAAAGATTTGGTAAAGTTTCATCTTCCAATTCGTAAGATTGAAGTAGAATTTTGGATTTTATAGATCTAAAATTTTTAGACTGTGTTCTTGAGTTTTTATTGAAAATCATTGTTTTTTGCTCGATAATGGATTGAAAGGGTGTTAGATTTCTGAATTTAATTGATAATCATTGCTAAAGTTGATTGGTTTTCGATTAAAAGTTTTTATTTCTTTGAGTTTGGGGTCATCAGCGCCGCCAAACCCTATCTTTACCCTACCCAGGTCTCGCGAGACCCTGTTGTCCCAAGCCAGGTTGTCCCAAGCCAGGTTGTCCCAAGCCAGGTTCCTCGCGAATCCCTCTCCTCGTGAAGCCCTCTCCTCATCCGGTTACTAAATGTTTTATCTTATCTCTTGCTACTCAACCGATTAGTCTTTGAACATACATGATGCTCAGGATTCTCCTAATCATCATGAGGGGGAGAATGCAATAACAACGATTGAAGTTTCAAAGACAGATTATCATGTTGAGGGGGAGTTAGCAAAAGCGGAAGGGCAGCAACATATCCTATTTTTCTTAAATCTGAGGTTGAAAAGCCATGGATTTCAAGATTGCATTGGTTCTTCTATCCTTCATCAAGTGGTGTTCGCTACAAGTTGCTTCCACCTACGAGTTGATTGAAACAAGTTCTTAAGCTGAAAGTCAATTCAACTCGCAGTTCAAAGACAGATTCTTTGTTTTTAAATTGAAGATGCACTATGGAATGTCACGTAACTCGCACATTATCTTTCTTGTGTGCTGATCCGATGTGTTGAGTTTCTACAGTTGAAAGTTGCTCACTTGTGCATTCAGTCGAGACTATGGTATATTGAATCTGGTTACAAAGTTGAATCTATAAAAAGAAAGAGTTTTATTCAAGGGGGAACTTGGAATGACATGAAGACAAGCAACACCAAAGTGTTTCAGAGATTCAAGAAGGAGAGAGAAGATCAAGAAGTGAAGATTTCAAAGAGATAAATCATTTATACAATTTTAGGGGGAGATTGTTAGGACTTAAAGTCCTAGTGCGTGGAAAGTTTTATAAAATATTTATAGAGTTTATTTATTAATTATTAATCGCGTTGTAAAAGCTTTATTTTATTATTGGGCTTTGTTTTGCTTGTTGGGCCTTAGGCCTTTAGGGTTTTAGCATGAGTATTTATTGTTTGTTTTCTAATCATTAGGTTTAGAGTTAGAAGTTGAGAGATAATATTGTGCGCCTAATAGAATAGAAAGAATTTGCTAGCAATCCTATGTTTGTAACTCTCTCAATCATTCAATATAGTTAATCTTTCAATTATTCATTGTTACTTAAGCAATCTGGGATTCACATATACTATATGTGATATGTCATATAGTACGTCTAGGATCTCAATCTTGAAATATTAGGTGGTTAAATATTTTGTTGTTGAAGAATCCGAACATCGAAGGTGATAATCTTTGGAGAGGATGTAACGCCCGTTATCTCGATGTTATTTATAAATTATGTTTAGAGGGGTTAATTGATTGAAATAAGGGAGTATAGGGGCCATTTTGTAATTCTATACTTTAAGGACCTAAAACACTTCTTCAGTCTATTTTGGGGATTTTTGTGTGTGCGGCGCTGGGAATAGCAAGAAGGAAGAAATCGCTCTTGGAACTTTGAAGCATTGGAGATTGGTTCTTGGGAGCTTTGATTAATCCGTGAGTGGAAGTCCTCCTCCCAACAAGGTAAATCATCTAACCCTTATTGAAGTTATTAAAATATTGGATTTGGTAGAAACCCCCCTTCTGATCGAACAGTTCATGGTTTTGGGTTTTGCTATAAAAATCAGATTGGGATTTTGGGTTGAGTTTTGTTAGTCATTTTGTTTATCGATTTGGAGATCTCGGTGTAGAATAAGTTGTTAATAGAATTTAATCTGAGAAAGTCTCAAATCTTGAATCGATTTAGTATACTAGGTAATGGAGGTGGAGGATGTTGGATTTATGAATTTCTAGAAAACCTATCATCCTTTCTCTTGACGTTTTGGATTTGAGGCGGGTTAAATCTTTCACCGTTTGACCGATTGAACTTGCGTTAGTGTAAGCGCGCCCCTTTTTGGAATCGAACCATAGCGCCGAATGGATGTGGAGTGCAGACCCGCGCCCTCATCCGCAGCTTTGTCTCAGACCCAATTGCTCCTTGAGTTGGGGTGTGGCAAGACCCGGGCTTGAGCATGAGCCGGACATGGGATGCACTTGAGGCCCGCTTCGTGCCGAGGTCCGCAAGGTGTCGAGAGCCGCATGGTACCGAGACCCGCATCAAGCCAGGACCGCACCGAACCGTGAGCATCCAGGTCCGGGTGTCCCTAGCGGCGGTCGGCAGATGGCCCATGCCGTCACCTCATGGGCCAAGGCCCAATAAGTTGTGATTTTCGGTTCTTTTAGCCTTAGGCGGGAGGGTAGAAACCAGTAAATATTTTCCGAAGGGGTAATTCATGGGACTTCTAGTCGGGATTAATTTCCGAGTTTTAACCTTGGACTTTTAATAAAATTATGTAGGAGCTTGATTATTTGGGAATAATTTTATGGTGCGCAAGTTCAACTTACCAGGTGAGTTCCCTTTTTCCAAATCTTTGAACAACTAAATATGGCCTAAGTGTTGATACTTAAAATGTTAATTGTTCGTCGTAAGTACTATCGAACATTGAAAATTGGGTTAATTATTGAGATTATACATGTGATTCCTTTATGTGTTTTATCATTTGTGAAAGCGTATGATTTTATGAAATAGGCGCCATGGCTTACCCTTAACCATCGGGGATGGTTGAACCGCGTGTACGAAATTCATTTCCCTACACGCGGGGACGACATCGACTTGGGGGCCGATAGAGGATCTACTGGGGCCCCCGAAAACGGATGATTCGTTACCTTGTGAAGGGTAAATGTGTGAGGCGAGATTTATTAAATGTATTATTTATCTTGTTTATTTGTTTACGGTCGATATTGGGAATTCACTAGACCCTATTTGGTCTAACCCTCGCTTCCAAAAAATTTCTAAAACCATTTTCTGGTAAGGAACAAGTTGGTGGCTCAATTAAAGGGAAAGTGAAGTGTTAAGCTAGCGAATCCAGGGGAAGCATGCTTTAGTGCGGTGTTAGATGCTATTTAGAATTTCTCGGTTGTAATAGGAGACTACCTTTGAACTGTTTGACATTAAAACTTTCGTATGTTTGTGTTGGGACCCAGTTTTGGGAGTTTAAAATTTACACATGTCTTGTTGATTTTTGGGTTGTTACAGAGAAAAAGTCCATACTCCATATTTGGTGAAAAATATTTTTTTTCTTACGTTGTGTACAATAGTATATTTTAGGTTTTTTTACATTTTTTTAGTAGGAAAAAGATTATATATTTTGGATAATTTTACATAACTTACCATTTTATACGATTCTTTTTAAATGTAAATTTAGACCCGTTGACAAGCCCAACCCATTTATAGGACGAGTATGGGTAAGTTCTCAATCCCGTAAAAACAGGCTTGGGTTTGCTATATTAGGCCCGTTGGATGATAAAATTATGTTAGGTCTGGTTTGTGACCCGTCTAAACCCATAAATAATCATCTCTAATCAACATGTACTAATAAAAAAAACTTGATTAAAATATAATTGATTGATACACAATATAAAAACTATAATATATGATTTGACACATAAATAAAAATAAACGAATAACTTTCAATCATGTATTACCTTTTTATTAATATTTTATAAAATTGATGTTATATAATAAAAGTTTAAGTCAACTATAAGGGTTGTGGTGTACTGGTTAAGGTCTCTGGGGGATGTGGTGGAATATCTCATCTGTACAGGGTTCGAATCCAGACGTACACAACAATTGTGACCACTAAGCTTTAATAAGGGTTGATGTCTTACAGTCATAATTTACCAAGGAATTAGTCTAGGTATAACAAAAGATACCTTTTCAAAAAAAAAAATGTTTAAACATATAAATTTGTTTAAGATGATATATAAATAAATATTTTTTGTAACGGTGGATATAATAATATAAGGGGGGTTAGAATTACAACCGTCCAAATCTAAAGGGTGGTGGAAAGTGGGCCCATGCTTTATAAAAAGCACACGTTGTAATTCAATTAACTGCTGGCAGGTGGCGGTTACTAAAGTATCAGTTATCAGTGTTCTATCCGCGTATTTCAATTGACTGTTGTAGTCTTGAAAAGTCATTTTTGTCGTTACCAAAAACCTTTTTGTCTTTACAACTTGCGTTTGATTCATAGGTTTTGGTCAAAAGTTATGTCTTTCGTAGTAGTTTTATTAAGAGGCGAATTTGATTTAACAAAAAAGGGTCTGTTTTTTAATGGTTCAAAAATTCTTTAAATGATTTTATTTCTTGGACCTCCTTCAACCATTTAATGATTATGAACAATTGTCAAACAACCATATTTCATTTTGTACTATATCATAAGAGTCTCTTAATCATTTTGTACCAAACCATATAGCAACTTTCTGGTTCGAATTTCCATTTTTAGTCAAGCTTTTAAAAGCATTTTTAACAGATTTTTTAAAATATAATATAATGAGTGTTTTAATTTTAATTTTGTTTCAATAAATTATTTATATTGTTTTTTAAATTGAAAAAACAAGAAAAAGTTCCAATTTTATAAAATTCTCTAAAACTTGATGGGATGTGAGAGAATTTTTTTTTTGTTCATTTCTACCAAAAAGATTAAACTATTATTATTTTATATAAAGTTTATTTTAAAAAGTACATTGGGTTGATAAAACTATATAATATTTTAATAATATAATTAATAATGAAATCTATAAAATAGAGAATATGTTCAAGTGAAATGTACTTTTGTTTAAAAAATTTTACTTTTAATAGAGCTCAACGAGAGTTCTACCGAGAGTTAAGTACCAATATAAGTCTCAGTGAGTTATACCGAGAATTAAGTATCTATATAAGTCTTGGTGGTCACTGAAAGTTTCACGGGTTGTAAGGCACTGGACAATGCTTACCTAGAGTTGTACCGAGAGTTTGAAGGGTTTAAGTAGCGACACAAGTACCGATAGGCTCTGGACCTTTGAACTCTTCTTTCAGTGAAAACCAGAGGCTACCGATACTTGTACCGGTAGTTAAGTCTCTCCATAAGTCTCGATGGCGATTGACTTCTTCTTTCAGCGACAAAAGAGGCTACCGGTACTTGTACCGGTAGTTAAGTCTCGACACAAGTCTCGGTGGTGACTGACAGTTACCGACAGTTAGGAATGCATGTATAAAACCTGCAACTGTTTCCCTCCATTTTATATAATGTTTTTCCCACCAATTTCCAAGGTTTCTCTCCATAAAATCGATCACCAAACATCGTTTAATTCGATAGATTCAAGTTAGAAACTTGAATTTAATTGTTGTATCCTCGAGACAGACGCCTATACAACCAACAAATTTTTGTCTTAGGATGCTGCTTTTGTGCAGGCCTCAATCTATTTCAATTTCACGAAGAATCTACCAAGTAAGGTTTATGATTCTATTGTTTGTTTTGTTGAATTGATGATCATACTTTGATTTGTATAAGAAAAACTTTTAATTTATGCATATTTCCCCTATTTATTATACATAATCATATTGATGATTGATTACTCTTAACAATCTAAGACAAAATTTCTTGTTAAGGAGTGATGGATCAATCTCAATTGATGAAGAATCATGTGGAGAAACCCAAGAAATTCAAGGGTTCGGATTTCCGGAGATGGCAACAGAAGATGTTGTTCTATTTGACAACACTTCATGTTTCAATATTCTCACGGAAGATCAACCACCAAATGAACCTCCGATGGGGCAAGATGGAAGTGCTCCTACGCAAATTCAAGTCGCTGCCCACTAGAAAGCGGTCGAGATATAGAGATCGATAGAATATAGTTGCATAAACTATATTCTAAACGCTCTCGAAGATTCCCTCTATGACATATACTCCTTGTTCAGAACGGCACGGGAGATATCCTTGGACGCAAAATATAAGACCGAAGTGGCATGCTCTAAGAGGTTTGCGGTAGGGAAATTTCTGAACTATCGGATGAATGATAACAAATCTGTGTTGAAACAGTTTGAGGAATTGCAGGTGCTTATCCATGAGCTTGATGTTGAAGGCATGGGCTTAAACATTAACTTTGTTGTTGGTTCGATAATAGAGAAGTTGCCTCCTTCGTGGAAAAACTTCAAGGTGTACTTGAAGCATTCGACGGAGGAGATCACCTTCGAGCAATTACTACTCAAAATAAGAGTGGAGAAGGACAATAAGTTGAATGAAAAAGTCGATGCGAGCACAAGTGATCCTCGCGCCAATATGATTGAAGTTGGCACATCAAAATCTAAATTTCAGAAATTGAAAGGAAATGCTAGTGCAACTAAGAGGCCCTTCAACTCTGGAAAGGGTTAATTACCCCCACAGAAAAAGCTTTTCAAAAGGATGGTGTATTGTTGGGTTTATGGCAAGCTGGGCCACAAAGCTAAGGATTGTCGACACAAAAGAGACCACGGTGGTGCCAGGGGAAGTGGTGAGGATGGTGCATCCACTAGTCATGCCAACCTCACTCAATCTCCTAACTAATTCGTTGGTGTGATCAAGACTCATATGGTCTCAAATGCTATAGATTGGTGGGTCGACACCGACGCTACTAGGAACATATGCAATTCAAGGAACCTGTTTGCAAGCTATCAAAAGGTGGAAGATGGAGAAATGATGTTCATGGGAAATGATTCGACTACCAAGATCGAAGGGAAAGGGAGGGTCATATTGAAGTTGACTTCCGGGACGGATCTGATGTTGATGGATGTGTTACATGTACCCTCGTTAACTAATAACTTCACTTCTGGCCCTATTCTAAGTAAGAAAGGGTTCAAAGTTGTATTTAAATCAGACAGATTTGTCATCACCAAGGGTGGTGTGTATGTGGGTAAGGGCTACCTGTAACACCTTACTTTCTTATACAACATTTCTACTAAAATTTCGGCATGACCCATTCGTATATTCTTGATTTTACCATTTTTATAACCTATCTATATTTGTGTATAACAAATTCCCAAAATTTTACATATGTAAAAGCCACATGTGCGGGCTATCATATTTTCATACATACTAATTATAAGGATAATGCTAATACAATTTCCACCAAAACACTATTTGCAACTCAAGCATCATCCCAAAAGAGTTATCACTCGTTGCGTCATCCCATAAGTATCATATACTAGATTGTTTTACTTACCACTAGCACTACCACCTGCACCTGATCTTGATCCTAGGATACATGCCGAAAAATAAAACAAATAAGGCTTCATGCCAGGTGAGTTCAAGAGTTTATATAATAAAACATTACTTCAAAAATCAAATTGATTCAAATATCCAAAATAATGCATGATTTGTAAGCATAAGTAATATGCAAACCAACACATTACTTTAATTGAAATCAATAAAAGAAGTGGTTATAAAATTTAAAACCAGGTAACAATCACCGCACCATGTGGAGGAGACACACAACATAGCCGGAATCAGTGAAGGAGCACTACCCAACAGTCCACTTATCCGTTAGGCTAATTTCGGCATAATCACCATGTGCACAATGTGTCCTACAGACACTATGCCTATTAGCCGAGTATCTGGCACCCATCCGTGCACGATACTCTAATTCAACACACGATGGGAGCAACCTATCTTGTAAAGAGAGCGACCCCAATACAAACACAACAAAAGGGGTGACCCTAAGTCGCCAGATCTGGATCTATTACATCACCGCCAGAGCACACAAACAACTCAAAAAGCCTCAATTATACAAAGTATGTTTCTCAAATCACCGCCAGCGCTCACAAACAACTAAAAAAGCCTCGGTTATACAAAGTATGTTTCTCAATAATTTAAACCAATAGCATGCTAGGTAAACATCAAGTTTCAACATATATGCATTTCATACGGTTCTTCAAAATAGTCTAGCATGCTCATTTGACCTTCAAATTACTTTGTATAAAACTTTAACTAACCACTTTCATAACACCGTTTAAATCATGCATATTTTCACGACGCACATTTAAGTACAAGCAACATGAATCAATTATGTAAAATACATATTTTTGATGTGTACCTAGTTTTAAGACTGCTTGAACTCACCTTTGCTAGATTAAGTTAAATCTAGCTTTCAACCAACTTACACAATCTTCTTCCAACCTATACAAACGATATGTGATCACCAAATTAATATAACTACTCTAAATAAAATATTTAGACATCATTTTTACCTTTACAACTTATTAAGAACCAATCCAAACGGATCTAAGACCAATGTTTTACGAATATTTGAAGATTTATTATATATACCCGTCATAAAACATACCATATCTGTTTAAACTCGATTTTTGAGTTACCTACGGCCCAAATTAGCTCATCCTCAAAAGAGATCGATTGTGGAAGATATCCTAAAGTTTCCAGAAAACTATTATAAGCTTAAATCTGAGTTACGAGTGATTTACTATGATTTTTACAACTTCCAGCAATAATGAAAACATCATGTTAGTGCACATTTATGTTGGATCCAAGATCATGGAATTTGAAAGTCAATACTCAAGTCAAAGCCTTCATATACAAAGTCAAAGTCAATAGTGTAAAGTCAACTAGTTCAATTAGTTTAGTTTTGTCTTTGTAATAGTAGGTATAAGTACTTGTTTTCGTTTGTAGACTCATATGACACAGAGAGAGTAATTCTAGTGAGAGAAATATTGTAAGAGAGAGTATTCTGAACTGTCGAATTCAAGAATCAATATATGATGTTTTGGATTGAATCTTGTTGTTATTCATCTTGATTAGCACACATCTGGGAACAATAATTGGTATTAGAGCAAGCATAAAATCAGAGTATCAATCAAGAATTTTGGTGTTTTTGATCAAAATTTTCAAGAACTTGCGGATCACTGTTCCAGTTTTAGTTTCGTCTATTTTTGTTGTTTTGGAGTTGTAATCACTCGTATTGTATTCGTTTTGTGTCTTAGAACATATTTGCTTTGAAGCATTTCATCCAATTCACAACAAATTTGTGTGAATTTTGGATTAGATTGAATGTTTGTTCGAACACTGTACACGCACTGAGTTTATGATCAATTGTAATCTTTGTTGATTTGCTTGTAATTGTTAAATTATAACCTGTTCGAATTGTGTTATGTATCAAATTGGCAAAGTTTTGTGGTGTAATTTTGAGTATTGGATCGTTTTTGGATTGAAATCGAAGATTTTGGCTCGAGATCTGAAGAATTCGCATAGGAAACTGAAGAAATCGCATGATAAAGATGAACTCGCATGGAATTGATGTTTGAAATTTGTTAAGTGTAAAATTCGCATCGTGCTGTATACGAGAAGTTCAAAACTCGCATTTGCTTACATGCGAATAGAAGGAATTCGCATCTATTGAGATACAAAAAGTTGGTTTTGAATTTGCTAAGGTCAGAATTCGCATCCCGTTATATGCGAAAAGTTGGAAATTTGCATACTGTTACGTGCGAATTCTAAAGAACTCGCATCTCAAAGTTGAAAAAGTTTCTAAGGCAAGAATTCGCATCAATACGAATTGTTTGACTTCGAAATTTTTTTTCTAAGTCCAGAATTCGCATCACAAGGATGTGCGAATATTTTCAAGTTGGTGAAAAGTATAAGTTCGAAATTCGGATACTCTTATATGCGAAAAGCCTGAAACTCGCATCAAACAGCGTGCGAAAAGTTCAAATTCGCATCCTTCAGCGTGTGAATTCTAGTCATTCGCATCCTTCCATGTGCGAATTTCTTTCTTCTGCGAGAAGTTCCTTCTTTTGGTGTGCGAATTTCATCACAGTGTAACACCCGGATTTTTAGGCAAGTATGGGTTTTCGTTAAATCTTTCATTTTCCTTGTTAAATGAAGTTAATCGTATCTTCTAAGTTGTTTTTCTATCTGAGGATTTTATTTGTGTGCATGTTACCTTGCGTGATCCTCGTAATCCCACCCTAAATAAAACTGTGGTCGCACGTGAGTCAGTTACTTTCCATTCAGAAAATCAGACTCCTGTAGGTGGTGGGCGACATTGCCCCAGCGACAATGCCCATGGGCAACGTCGCTGGGAATAGTCGCATGTGGCGTACCGCGGGGGATGGTGAGGCCACGACATTGACCGGCACCAATGCCATTGGCAAAGTCTCCGGGGCATAGTCGCCCGCGTGGAGCAACCTGCTGTTTTAAACCGAAATCTGATGCACTTTTCCTCACTTCAAAATTGTAAAACGAGAGAGTTTCTTAAAGTGCGATTTTTAAGCTCCCAAACTTTCTTACCATCAATTTCTAGGGTTTTGGGTTGGTAGACCCATTTATTGATCATCCACATTCATTCAAGGGCATTTATTGATGTATTTGTCAAAGATCCTCACTCTTCTCCATCAATTCTCCCATTGGCATTTTCTAGGGTTTCTATTTTCTAGATTGTTGGTCCCTAAGGTGCTTAACAAGTTTGTAGAAGTGGGGGGGGGGGGTGAATACAAACACAGAATTTAAAGTTTAATAAATTGTTTATTGATAAATCAAACACAGTTTACAAGTCTGTTGCGGAATAAGATTAAGTAAGACTCAATCTAAACAAACTTAAGAAAACACTAAGATGGTTGCACAAGAATTTTAGAGAATGGGGGATTTAGAATATAGAAAACAAAGGTTTCTATTTGGGGTTCAAGGATTGAGCACACCCTCAGATGGAGGGATGAACTTCCTATTTATACCTTATGCATTAAATGCATGGCAGGGCACTTTACACGTGGCGTTCACTGATTGGCTTTGGAAGTCTGACTTTGGGAGACATGCTTTCGGCCGGATCATGAACACTGTAGTTGACAGAGTTGTTGTACGAATTATGGCAGAGGCATGTCCTGTCTGACACATCGTACTGAGTTGTGCAAGGTAAGACAAATAGAAACTTGAGGTATAAGCTTTGTGATCATTCAATCGCTGAATATCTCTTTCTGCAGAGATATCAAGAGTTCAGCGATCGCTGAAGCTTTCCTCATGTTCCTTCGCGTATAAGTAGAGTTGTCTTTGCTTCACTGATATCCGCATCAGGTCACTAGTAGACTTCTCTTTGTTCAGCAGCTTCGTCTTCGATTCAGCTATGAACATCTGTTGACGCGAGACTTGTCTTCAGGGATTACGTTACTGTTTACATCAGAAACTATCAGTGATACTGAACAGAATCAGTTTGATCACTGATAGTGAAACACTAATATATACTAAATGTTTATAAAAAGACTATCAGCGATAACTGAACAGACTCAGTCTGATCGCTGATGGTGAAACACTAATACATATTACACGTAATTTTCACTAAGTATAGAAAATGGTCGTTATCAAATCACTGAGAGAGTTTGGATCAACAATCTCCCCCTAATTGATAATGACAAAGTAACTGAAGAAAATTACTTTATAATTCAAAATGATGGAATAATTAGGACTCATAACATACATGTCCCAATTACTATTTTGAGGGATCTTTTACAGTACTGATAGAGTTAAGTACTTCACTGAAATTTTCATTAATCCAAGAAAAGATTTACAAGATTAAAATTACAAGTACAAGTGATGTACTAACTACTGTAAGTTTAAACTAATAGATTACAAGAAAGAAAACTAATCTATCAACTATCTAAAGAGGGTTTAGGAGGATTGATCAAATACTCAGGTATGATTGGCTCAGCAGCAGGAGAGAGAGTACACCATAGGCACATGAGATCCTTGAGAAGAGCGAGGGGACAGATAGGGATTTCAGAGACTCTTTGAAATCTGAGCTGTTCCTCGTCATCTCTGAAGAAGATTCCAAAAGGTTCTTCAAGAACTTGTCCCGCAGCATATGGTCCACCAAGAAGCAGAGATAGATCCAGAACTGAAAGATCAGGAGGATGACCGAACAGAGCTTCTCTTGAAAATTTGATGGATGTTTCATTCCTGATCAGAGCGACATTTTCAGACGAGGAGGAGATAGGCTTTCTTCTGATCTGCTTTGACTTAGAAGGAAGAGCAGACGACACCTTTAAAATTACAGCGACTCTGTTGATGAGAGCATCATTTATCCCTTCAACATAGCCTCTGTAGATTGACTTTGATTTCTTCAGTGCGTCTTTGAACTCAAGCCATTCCATATAGCCGAGGCTTTCTAACTTTGAAACAAACGTTGCCTTGCAGCTTCCATCCTCTCTAGTAATCTCCATAGTGACAGAAACTTTGTCCTTCTTCTTTCTTCCAGAGATAGCGACAGCTACGATCTTCATTGGGTCAGAGCGATAGTCAATTTTGTGCTTGCATCAATCGACTGTATTATCGCTGACCACTTTTTCTTTGGAGCGTTCCTCTTCAATCTCTTTCAAAAGAGTTGCCTGGACTTCCACTGGTTTGCTTTTCAGCTTCTTGTCTTTGACTTGAGATGACTGAATTTTGAGAGCCAGAGAGGCATCTCTTTGACAGTCAGCAATCAGCTTCTCAGCCCTGACGGATTCTTCGATTTCAGCTTCAGTCAGGAACTCTAGATCCGTTGATTGAGAGGGGATCTTTCGACGTTGATTCTACAGATGAGAGATCATCTCTGTTCTTTTCTTCATCTCTTCCTCTGACCGGTGAGATGGTCTAGAGGGCCTTCCATGATGTTTGCAGGAACTCTTCTTCTTCTTCTTTCTCTTCATCAATCTCTCTTACAGAGATTGGGATTGGTTGGTCATCAGCTTCAGTAGCTGGGATTATTTGGAGCTCTTTACCCTTAAGCAGGGGAGAGAACTGTCTGGTCAGAAAATGAAAAAGGTTAGTTTATTTTTATGGAATAAGAGAGATAAAGGCTAGAAAGAAACAGGAGTGGGATTTTTATAGAAGGATAAGGGAACGAGGGAAAGGCATACCTGAGAAGGATTCTCCTCAGATAGTGAAGTCTTCTTCAGGTTTCCCTCAGCAGTAGCACCTTTGCTTTGGGAAGGGGTTCCTGAAGAAGTTCCATGGCTCCCCCCTGCTTTGATAACTTCTTTCGAAGCTATCGCTGATGAAGTGACGGCTGAAAAACACCATAGGGATGGATCTTCTTCATCGTCATCATCATCATCTTGATGAGGTTATTCCTCTTGATCTTCAAGATCAAGGGCTTCATCTTCATCGTCCACTTCTTCTTCATCATCGATTAAATCTTCGAGAGAAGGAGGGGCTTTTTCAGCAGCTATCTCCCCCTCAACCTGAGAGGGAGTTTCCTTTTGTTGGACCTCAGCAGCGACTTCAAACTCCGTATTTTCTTCAGCTGCCTTCTCCCCCTTCTCTCCCTCTTTGTCATTATCATTGAGGGAGAGATCTTTGGAAGGAGATGAAGCTTTTACAGTGGCCAACACCTGAACTTCAGCCTCCAAACAGTCCAGACGGCCTTCAAACGCAGGAAGATCTGACGTAGCCTGATGAATGAACTCCACGGAAATGTTCAGAGAAGTACGATCGTTCTCTGTGAATGAGGGAGTAGGAGTCGGAGCTGGTGCCTTCAGATGAGTCAGGATTTGCTGAAGAAGAACTTCACAGGAATCAACCTTTGTAGCCAGGGCTGCAAACTGTTGTTGTGAGTCTTCCCTGACTTTGACAATCTCTTCTTGGAGAGTAGCGATATGAGAAACGTCAGCTTTGGTGGCGCAGTTGGCTGTCAGCGTCTTCAGTGCTTCACCAGCTGATTGAACAACATTGGTGGTGGTGTTGAGAGAGGCAGTCAGAGATTCCACCTTTACACTCAAACTGTTGACATTGGTGTCAACAGTCGCCAAACTAGGACCTGAAATATAAGTTAGTTTTTGAGAAACAGACTTATATGGTGAGTTGGGAGAAGTGTTTAAGGTTATAGGGATACCTGAATTATCAAACATTTTGTAGAATTGTAACGATTCCTCAAAAGATTGATGTTCAGGTCCTATGGGTCCAGACTGTGGTTGAGTAGAAATAGACGGAGGGTTAGAGATCAAAGAAATAGAAGGACTAGAGATGGGGATAGAAGATGTAGGGATAGGGGTAGTTACCTCAAGTTGTTGTTGAACTCAGATCGTAGGTTGCGTCACTGTTGTTGTGACAGCGACCGAGATCGCTGGCACGGTTGAAGTGGGTATCGCTGAGGATGTGGAGGAGAGACCCACGAATGCATCCAAGGAAGTTTGTTGATAAACATACTTAGGTATAGAGCTAGAGGTAGCTTTCTCCTTGGTCACCTTGGCCTTCTTCGAAGGACCAAGGGAGCCAGTTGATGGTCGTTTGGAAGGGGTAGCGGCAGGGATAGCAAAAGAAGGAACCTCCTGCGCGGATGCTGAAGACGAAGAAGTGAGGAGAGAGAGTCGGGAGCGAAGTTCAGAGATACTTACCTCGTTGGGGAGCGTCTTGACCTCCAGGGAGCACTGACCCACTTTTGGAAAAGATGCATCCGAGTTAGTGGGGTAAGTAGCAGGGTAAAGGAACTTCAGATACGCGCAGATGAAGCGTACGTAGGGGACCTTGGGATCCCTCTCGGTCTTCTCTATCTTTGACTTTAGATCATCAAAGATAGCTATTGCGTAGTCGAAGTTTCTTCCAGCGATCACTGAGTAAGCCATCTGGACCTGAACCTTGCTGGCTTGGTCCAGTGACCCACTCTTCCCACTCATACACTGAATGAAGTGTGAGAAGATGTAGTTAAGCTGAGAAGGCATCATTGCCTTCTTCACAAGAGTCAGCTTCTTGTTTGGAATCGTCGTCCTTGGCTTGGGTTCCCAAGAGTATTCCATTGCATCCAGGAATTGGATGAGTTCAGCATCAGTTGGCAAGGCATCGAATCCATTCCTGGGTTTGTCAGGAAAACGCAGAGCTTTCCTCAGACCTAAGGCAGTCATCATCCCTGATCCAAGTTCAGTGCTGAAGGAGATAGTAGGAACCTGTTCACCCTTTTTGTTGATGATAGAGGTTTCCTCAGCGGTAAACCAGAATTGTTGGAGTAGAGCTTTGGAAGGAGTGGGATCCACAGTGATAGCGTAAGCAATGCAGGATTGCTTTTGAAACTTTGCGGATTTTTTCAGATGTGGGTATTTGACACCATCAAAGTCAAGGCGAGCAAGATGATTATTTTTGGGAAGCTCCGAGTCAGAGATGGCGAACTTGACGTTCTTAGAGGCGACAAGTGCAGATTGAGACATTCTGAGAGTAAACAGATAGAAGAATAGAATAAAGGTTTTAGTCTAAAAAATAAAGAAGATTTGTCCAGTTTCTATTTTGGGAAAGAAACATAGAAAAATCAACATATTTGAAGATTAAAAAGGTGTTCTTAATATAAGATATAAGAACAAGAAGAAAAACCAAAGAGTTTGAATGAAGAAAAATCAAAATAAAATGGTTTTTAAAGAATAAAATCAAAAATGAAAATGATTTTATGTGATAAGAATCTTATAAACCCATAATGGCAGTCCATAAATGGAGTTTTATGTAAAAAGATTTAAGATAAGAATAAGAAAAAGATCAAGAATAACCTGTTGATCTTTGAAGAGGATGATACAAATGCTTGAGAATGCTAGAATGTTTGAGAGAGAATTCTTGCTTAGAAAGTATTTCCAGAAAGCGTAAAATGAGAAGAATGGAAAAACATTCCTTTTATACGTGAGAGAAAGAGAGAGAGTGTGTGAGAGGCGGGAAAACAAATGCTCATCATGACATGGACACGTCCCACGAAGTGGATTGGATGGAAGGGCAACGGACGAACGTGTCAGAAAAAGGCATGTCGTGGATTATCGGTTCAAATGACGTCATAGAAGAGAGAGACTGTTCATTTGTCCGTTTTGAAATTATCGCTGAAGAAAAGTCAGCGATAGATTTTCTTTTTGAAAGCATCCCTGATGAGAAAGTTAGGGATGAGTTTTCTTTTTAATAAGGATCACTGACTAGAAATATCAGTGATAAATTTATTTTTCAAAAAGCTTTTAATCATTTGAAGAAAGTTCAGTGATTAAGGTTTATATTTTGAAAAACATCTTAACTGAATGAAGATTCAGTTGTAGGGATGGAGAGAACATACTTGAGAGTCAGAATGTTTACCAGACAAAAATGATAAAAGGGGAACTTATGATTACTGACACAATGCATGAACGCTGAAGAATTATTCTTCGAGATTCAACATTCCAAGCTCACTGATGAGAAAGTTGAACCTTGTCTCATCGAGAGGTTTGGTGAATAAATCAGCAAGCTGAAAGTCAGTAGGGATACAATGAAGTTCAATATCACCGTTCATCACATGATCTCTGATAAAGTGATATCTGATCTCTATGTGTTTTGTCTTTGAATGTAGTACTGGATTATTTGCTGTCACAATAGATTGGAATCTTTGATAGTTGAAGGTCATAGTCTAATAGTTGATTTCTCATCCATAAGATCTGAGAACAACAGCTTCCAGCGGCTACATATTCAGCTTCAGCTGTGGAAGTGGACACTGAATTTTGCTTTTTGCTTGTCCAACTTACCAGCTTTCCTCCTAGGAGTTGACATCCACCAGTGGTACTCTTTCTGTCAAGTTTACAACCTGCAAAATCACTATCAGAATAACCAGTTAGATCGAACCCTGACTCTTTGGGATACCAAAGACCGAGGTTAGGAGTTCCTTTCAGATATCTGAATATGCGCTTAACAACAATCAGATGGGATTCCTTGGGTTCAGATTGGTAGCGTGCACATAAACAAGTGGAGTACATGATGTCAGATCGGCTCGCCGTAAGATACAACAGGGAGCCTATCATTCCTCTATAGGCAGTGACATTAACAGGTTTTCCAGAAGGATCTTTGTTAAGTGTCAGAGGAGGTGCCATAGGAGTTTTCGTTGCTGAAGTTTGTGTTAGATCAAACTTCTTCAACATATCTTTAACATACTTACCTTGGCTTATAAAAGTACCTTTGTCAGATTGTTTAATCTGAAGACCAAGAAAATATGTCAGCTCACCCATCATACTCATTTTGTATTCTTTCTTCATTCTTTCAGCGAAGCGAGTACATAGAGATGGGTTAGTAGAACCAAATATTATGTCATCGACATATATTTGTACAAGAATTATATGACCTTTTATTTTTCTGAAAAATAACGTATTATCAATCTTGCCACGTTAAAAATTTTTAGAGATAAGAAAAGATGAGAGAGTGTCATACCAAGCACGAGGGGCTTGTTTTAGACCATAGAGAGCCTTATCCAATTTATAAACATAATTTGGATACTTAGGGTCATAGAACCCTGGAGGTTGTTCTACATAGACTTCTTCATTCAGCTTTCCATTGAGGAACGTTGATTTTACATCCATTTGATACACAATGAAGTCTTTGTAAACTGCATAAGCTAAGAATAGTCGAATTGCTTCGAGCCTAGCCACAGGGGCAAAGGTTTCATCATAGTCTATGCCTTCCTCTTGTCTATATACCTGAGCAACAAGTCGAGCCTTGTTGCGGGTTACAGTTCCATGTTCATCTAACTTGTTTCTAAACACCCATTTGGTGCCTATAACAGTTTTATTAGATGGTTTAGGAACAAGATTCCAAACTTTGTTGCGATAGAACTCAGTCAGCTCTTCTTGCATAGCGCTGACCCAGTTTGGATCTCTGAGGGCATCATCAGTCTTCTTTGGTTCTATTAAAGAGAGAAATTTGACAAAGAGACAGATATTACCTGAGCTTCGTCGTGTCTGAATACCTGCATCTGGATCACCAAGAATTTGATCTATTGGATGATCTCTGGTCCATCGCTGAGCAGGAGCATGATCGCTCAACTCAGAGGTTGGATCAACAATTTGGATGTTTACTGATGAGGACGTTTGAGTTTCATCAGCAATTAACTGTTGAGTAGTGGACAGACTGTTGTTATCAGAGAGGTTTTCAGACAGAGGTAGATCTGATGGTAGTAAGGTATTTAGAGGTTCAGCTGAATCCCATGAGTTGGATTCAACGTTAGGACGTCTGATGTTTGGATCATCATCAGCAGTAGGTGAATCTGTGTGCTGATGGTTTGAGAAGAAGGGTTCAGTTTCTCTGTAGTGAGAAAACATCCAAGCATTTAACTCTTCATTGTCAGCGATTGGTTTGGAGTTCGCTGAGCGAGTTTCATCAAAAGTGACATGAATTGTTTCTTCCACAGACTGTCTTCGTTTGTTGAAAACTCTGTAGGCTTTTGAGATGGAGGAATATCCTAGAAATATTCCATCATCAGCTTTTGGGTCGAACTTTCCAAGCTGATCTTTGTTGTTTAAGATAAAGCACTGACAACCAAAGATATGAAAAAAGCTGATAGAAGGCTTCCTTCTATGAAAAAGTTCATAAGCTGTCTTTCCAAATCGCTTTACTATCAGCGATCTGTTCAGAGTAAAACATACAGTGTTTACAGCTTCTGCCCAAAATTGAGTAGGGAGATAAGAATCGCTGAGCATTGATCTAGCAGCTTCAATGATCGTTCTGTTTCTTCTTTCAGCGACTCCGTTTTGCTGAGGTGTTCTTACTGAGGAAAAGTTATGAGAAATTCCTTTATTCTCAAAGAAATTATTCAGAGAACTGTTTTTGAATTCAGTTCCATGATCACTTCATATTGAACGAACAATAAGATTATTCAGCACTTCCATGTTTTTAACAAAGGATATTAGTTCTTCTGGAGTATCACTCTTACAGCGAAGAAAGATAACCCAGGTATAGCGAGAGAATTCATCTACAATGACAAGCGTATATTTCTTTCCAGCTATTGATTGGATATTGACAGGGCCAAATTGATCCATATGTAAGAGCTGAAGAGGACTTGTCACTGAAGAGACTTGTTTAGACTTGAAACTAGCTTTTGTTTGTTTTTCTTTTTCACATGCTGAGCAGAGAGATTCTTTAGCATATGAGTGCTGAGGAAGACCAGAAACCAGTTCTTTAGAAGAGAGAGAATTCAGGGTTTTGAAGTTTAGATGAGAGAGCCTTTTGTGCCATAGCCAGTTGACATCAAAAGAGGCCTTAGAGAGAAAACATAAGTTTTCAGTGGTAGTAGAGTCCATATCTATTACATAGACATTTTCTCTGCGATAACCACTGAGAGCAAGTTTTCCTTTCTTATCCACCACTGAACATGCTTTCTTAGAAAAGCGATCTTCGTAGTCTTTGTCACATAGCTGACTGATGCTTAGAAGGTTCTGCTTCAGTCCATCTACATAAGCGACTCTTCGAAAGGTAGTTGTCCCATTGGTGAGGACACCAAACCCTCGGGTAAATCCTTTTCCATTTCCACCGAAGGTCACAGAGGGACCTTTATCTTCCTTGTATTCAGTGAGCAGTTCTTTTTGTCCAGTCATATGACGAGAACATCCACTATCGAGATACCAGATGCCCTTTGATCCCTGCACACATAAGGAAGATTAAACGTTGTTTGGTACCCACTTTTCAATGGGTCCTTTAGAGTTAGTGGATGTGGAAGATTCAGCAGTCTTCACAGCAGATGAAGATTCAGATTCAGTGGTGATCTTCACTTTGGTTAATTTCTTAACCTTAGTGGTATTCTTCACCTTGGTTGATTTTTCAACTTTGGTGACCTTCTCAGCCTTAGATGCATTTATCTTTACTTTAGCTGTTTTATCAGCTTTGGTGGCAGTCGGACATTTGCTTGTAATATGGTCAGTAAAACCACAATGATAACATTTTCTGTATTTGAAAGTGGTTTTAGGACCAGAAGTAGAAGGTTTTGCAAGTTTAAGATGAGCAGGTCCAGGTCCAAGAAGACTTTTCTCATGAGATCTAGGAGGAATTTTCATTTCTTCATATTTCATGGGTCTAAGATCAATCTTTAGCTTTGAAGGACAGAGATCGAAGATTTCTATCATTGAGCTAGAGGATTGATTCACTGAAGGTTTAGAAGGAACTTTCAGTTTTGCTTTCTTGGTAGCCTTCTGAGGACGAATAATGGATTTTCCTTTATCCGCAGACTTAGTGTCTTTGGATTTTTCCTCAGGGATAGAATTAGAAGAAGGATAAAATTGATCATAAGAAGTGTCAGATATAGGAGTGTCAAACGTTCCAAACTTAAGCATGGAATTTTCTTCTTTAGGCTCATCCTGTGGTGTCCAAAAGCCAAGACCAGTTTTATCACTTTCAGGAGTTTGAGCATTTATTATCTCAGAGATCTTTGTTGATGATTTGCACCATTTTTCAACATGAGCTTTTTCTGCTTTTAGAGCAGCGATGGCTTGTTCGCGTTCAATGCTGATGATTTCATTTATAATGACTTGATCTTTCAACTTTTCTTCTAAAAGATTTAGTTCTCTGATCTTTTCATGACATTTTTCTAGCTCTTGAGTTAAATGAACATTTTTATTCTCAGCTTGAGTTTTGTCATTTAGAGCATTATAAAGGTCAATCGTCAGCACATCAACAACGCGACTTCTCTCAGCTTCATGCAGAGAGGGATTTGTAGAGATAGGTACCTGAGATGATATGTAGCTCATAGAAGGTTCAGATGGTTCTTCCACTTCTTCTTTAATCTCGGCCATGAGGCAGAGATTAGCGACTTCTTCTTCATCAGAACTTGATTCTTCTGATTCAGCCCAGTCGTGTTCTTCAACGATGAGACCTTTACCTTTTCGCTTGTAGCTTTTCAGCTTTTGATATTTGTTCTTCAGCTTTAGGTATTTGTCATCACTGGATCTTCTTGAGGTAGAAGGCTTGAAGACCTTTTTAGACCTGCACTCACTAGCAAAGTGTCCAATCTTTTCACAGTTATAGCAAGTGGTAGTAGCCTTATCAACAGGAGTTGATTTTGGCTTTTCAGTAAGAGAGAGAGGCTTATTTCTTCGGAAATTACTCTTTCTTGCAAATCTCTTAAAAGAGTTTGTCAAGAGTGCTAAGGACTCATCGAACTCTGAAAGATCAGGGTCTGATAGATCCTCAGATTCAGAATCTAACACAGTGATGGTGAGAGTAGATCGCTGAGATGGAATTATCTCTGAAGAGACTAAAGCAACAGCAGTGCTTTTGGAGTCTTTAGAATCTTTTACAAGATTCTTTTTCAGGAGATTCGATTGCTCATAGTTGAGCAATATTCCATACAAAGTGCTTAGAGAGAAAGAATTTAAGTCTTTTGTCAGCTTAAGACATATTGAATAACTGTCCCAGCTTTCAGGAAGACATTCTAAGAATTTAGTCAAGACCTCAGAATTAGAATAGGTCCTACCAACCTTTCTTAGATCAATGATTAAGCAGTTAAACCGCTGGTGAACGTCAGAAAGAGATTCATTCTTACCAGCGATGAAACTTTCATACTGTCTTACCAAGTTAATCTTTCGAGTCTCTTGGATTTCAGTGGTGCCCTCATATTGAACACATATGGTTTCCCACATTTCTTTTGAAGTTTTCATATGCATGATTGAATGGAAAACTTCATCAGGCAGAGCCATTGAGATAATGGTCTTTGCTCTTGCATCTATACCTACCTTATTTTTGTCTTCATCACTCAACTGTCTTATTTCCTTAACGACATAGCGTTCAGGGACAACTTCAGTGGTGGCAGTAGCAGGAACTGCAGCTATAATTCTAACAGGTTCATAGGGTCCATTTTCTATATATTCAGGTATAGTAGGATCAACACCTTCAAGAAATAGCATCATTCGATTTTTCCATAGAGAAAAGTTATCTCTGCTAAATCGAGGAGGTTTAGAAAGTGAACCATTATCATAGTAGTTTGTGTTTGTGTTAAGTGCCATTTAGAATAGCAAAGAAGAGAATAAAGCAAGATCTTGTTTATTAGATTAAACAAACTGCTCTGATACCACTTGTTGGTCCCTAAGGTGCTTAACAAGTTTGTAGAAGGGGGGGGGGGGGGGTTGAATACAAACACAGAATTTAAAGTTTAATAAATTGTTTATTGATAAATCAAACACAGTTTACAAGTCTGTTGCGGAATAAGATTAAGTAAGACTCAATCTAAACAAACTTAAGAAAACACTAAGATGGTTGCACAAGAATTTCAGAGAATGGGGGATTTAGAATATAGAAAACAAAGGTTTCTATTTGGGGTTCAAGGATTGAGCACACCCTCAGATGGAGGGGTGAACTTCCTATTTATACCCTATGCATTAAATGCATGGCAGGGCACTTTACACGTGGCGTTCACTGATTGGCTTTGGAAGTCTGACTTTGGGAGACATGCTTTCGGCCGGATCATGAACAGTGTAGTTGACAGAGTTGTTGTACGAATTATGGCAGAGGCATGTCCTGTCTGACACATCGTACTGAGTTGTGCAAGGTAAGACAAATAGAAACTTGAGGTATAAGCTTTGTGATCATTCAATCGCTGAATATCTCTTTCTGCAGAGATATCAAGAGTTCAGCGATCGCTGAAGCTTTCCTCATGTTCCTTCGTGTATAAGTAGAGTTGTCTTTGCTTCACTGATATCCGCATCAGGTCACTAGTAGACTTCTCTTTGTTCAGCAGCTTCGTCTTCGATTCAGCTATGAACATCTGTTGACGCGAGACATGTCTTCAGGGATTACGTTACTGTTTACATCAGAAACTATCAGCGATACTGAACAGAATCAGTTTGATCACTGATAGTGAAACACTAATACATACTAAATGTTTATAAGAAGACTATCAGCGATAACTGAAGAGACTCAGTCTGATCGCTGATGGTGAAACACTAATACATATTACACGTAATTTTCACTAAGTATAGAAAAGGGTCGTTATCAAATCACTGAGAGAGTTTGGATCAACATAGATTTTAACCAAAACCTAGATTGTGAGTTTACTAAACCTTTGTTAAAACTAGATACACATCATAATCTACTACTTGTTACTAGCTTGCATCTTAATTTGAAATGTTCATTTCTATTGCTTAAGTATTTGGGGTTTTCTCTATAAAGACTTGTTTATATGTAACTTGCCATGACTAGATGGAATACATATCTTATTATTGAGATGATTTTTTGCTTGAGACACCATTTGGTGGTATCACAACTACATGATTAAAATGGTGATTGTGCTAGTCTTGTTATGGACATTATATTAAATGGGGATAGTAATATTGTACCCATGGTTGATATTGAGATATTCTTGGTTATAATGTGCCTTGAGACCTTCTATAAATTTATGTTGGACGAACCAAGTCAGTAGACACTAGGAGGATGTAGTCTTGGGTGTCACCGTAATGGGATGTACCTAGACCTCCGCCATTCGGGGTGATGCCATGGTTGTAGTCCTCGGATGTGTCGGGCCTTTCGGATGTCACTCGTGGTAGTTGGAATCAAGGTATATCGACTCTTTGGGTGGAACTTGATTGGTGCTATGGGTCTCCCCTATTGACTCCACATTTAATGAACTTTGGTTAACTGCTGATAAGAATTGTAATTTGGAATTACATGTTATTTCTTGTACAAACTCACTAGGCTTTTTGGCCTAACACTTGTTTGGTGTCGATGTATATCTCAGGTTCTAGTGGTGCCGCTTCTAAGCAGGTATAGTTGCCCGTGGGTGAGAGCTTGGGGAAGGTGCACTTGGACACACTTTTTGTAAGGACGTTTGGGTCTATAGATGACACCTTTTTTGTAATCTTCTTTCTAGTTTAGAAATTAGATTAGTTGGTTGTTGTCTATTTTCCGATAAATACAATTGTAATTAAACAGGTTTATTTATTCCCCATTTTTGGGAGGCTCGATTGCTTTGGCAAATTTATATACTATGTTTCCATTTTCCGGAAATTTTGTTATCCCTATATTTAGGGTGTTACAAGTTGATATCAGAGCTTTAGTTTAAATGAACTAGGTATTGACCTGAGTATACCTAGACTTAAGCTTTAAGCATAGAGTTAAGTTATCCACCTTGGGGTAAAAGTCTTAGGTGGGGACAGCGTTAGGATTCACAGAATTAGACTATTTGAGAGTTGTAATGATGGTGACAAGAATCCTTGTGTATAATTCACATAGTTTAACTCACTTAGTCTTTCCTCAAACTCCTTTCTCGTGGGTGTGTGGCAGATAACCATGGTTAACACACGGAGCAGACTGCAAAACCCAACGGATGGTCATGTTGAAGACGAGTCTACTGCCGATCAGCCTGCTTTGGTCGTGGCTACTGAAGGGCCACCCGCTGCCAATGTCTTGGGCGGGGGACCCGAACACAAACCGCGACGTAATCTCGAACCCGTTGATCAAGTCATGGAGGAAGTGACTATGGAAACAAGGATAAGGGATAGCATGATGCAAGCCATGAATTCGGCCATGGCACAATAACAAGAGTTCTTTATGAAGCTACTGGAGGATAGAGATGCTAGTCACCGACAACCTGAGACGATGGCTGAGAATATCGTGAATGGGTCGGGCGGTGGACCGACCGTTGTGATAACTGAAGATCAATTAGAGAATGGAAGCAAGGGAAAGATCAAGGGATGCACCTACAAAGCTTTTCTGGAATGCAACCCGAAGGAGTTTGCAGGTTCCGCCAATCCGGTTGTTTGTATATATTGGCTCAAAGAAGTGGAGATGGCTTTTGAGTCTAGTGAATGTGATGTCTCACAACGGGTTAAGTTCACTTCCCAACTACTTAGGGGTGAGGCTTTGATCTGGTGGAATCTCACACGATCCTCCCTCACTCCTGAAGTTCTAGCTAAGCTAACTTGGCCGGTTTTCAAACAGAAAATCATAGACAAGTATTGTAGCGAGAGATCGTTGGACAATCTGGAAGAGGAATTTAGAGGGTTGAGGAAAGGGACTATGTCTGTCACCGACTACTCCAAGCTTTTCTTAGAAAAGCTAAACTTGGTGGGACACCTGGTCCCTGATGAGAGGTCAAAGATCAAGGCTTACCAGTATGGGTTGCCGGCCGGGATGAGGACGGCAGTAAGGAATGTTAGAGGGTTGACACTTCAGGGTGTAATCGAGGAGTCTTTGCTGGTAGAAGACGATTTGGTGGCGGAGAAGGAAGAGAGAGCTCAAGTGGGGGATAAGTGAAAGTGGGAAGGGCCATCTGGACCCGTTCATCAATCTAAGCCGTTTGTAAGACCGATGGTGCCACAAGTGCAAGACCAAGCACTCTGGCCCATGCAATCCAAGATCTCACTCGGGTCTTGTCGAGTGTGCCAAGTGCAGCAAGAAGGGTCATGCCATTCGAGAGTGCCCTATCCGGGGGCAGGTATGTTTCGAATGTAGAGAACCAGGTCACATGAAGAAGGATTGCCCAAAGCTTTTGGGTGGAAACCGTGGAAGTTCTTTCGGGTGGAAGGCGCGAGTCGAGCAACCGTCGAGAGCACCAAGCCGAGCTTTCCAGATGAATACCGAGGAGGCGAAGGAGACCGTCGATGTTGTTTCGGGTATGTTCCAAGTAAACTCTTTGCCCGCTCGTGTGTTGTTTGATTCAGGTGCTACGTGTTCCTTCGTATCGAATAATTTCTGTAAACAGTTCGTCACTCCTATTAGTATTCTTCCCGATGCATTAGTAGTAGAAGTAGCTAATGGGGATCAAGTGATCATCCAGGATCGTTTTTGTGATTGTACTCTAGAGATCGATGTGAATTCCTTTGGAGTAGACTTGCTACCTATGGCTATAGGGGATTCGATGTAGTCAAAGGTATGGATTGGTTGTCAAGGTATAAGGCGGACATCTTTTGCTCCAAAAAGATGATCCAAGTGCCTTTGTCGGGAAACAGTGTGGTCACCATCTACGGGGAGAAAGGGAAGGGAAGTAACCCTATCATCTCCTCTCTTAGGGCTCGCAAATTTCTAGCGAAGGGTTACCCTTCGTATTTGGCTTACGTAGTGGACGCGAAGAAGGAGAAGAAGTCAGTGGGGGACATGAAGATTGTACAAGACTATACAGACGTGTTCCCGGAAGATTTATCCGGGTTACCGCCAGAACGACAAGTGGAGTTCCAAATTGACCTCACTCCGGGAGCGACTCCGATAGCTCGTGCACCCTATCGTTTGGCCCCGACAGAAATGCGAGAGATGATGACGCAACTTCAAGAGATTCTTGAGAAGGGATTCATTCGACCGAGCTCGTCACCTTGGGGAGCTCCAGTTCTATTCGTGAAGAAGAATGATGGGTCCATGCGGATGTGCATCGACTATCGGGAATTAAACAAAGTCACGGTAAAGAACAAATACCCTTTACCTCGCATCGACGACCTCTTCGATCAACTCCAAGGCGCGGGATGTTTTTCAAAGATTGACCTTCGGTCCGGTTACCACCAAGTAAGGGTGAAAACGGAGGACATTTTGAAGACAACTTTTCGAATGCGCTACGGACACTACGAGTTTTTGGCGATGCCCTTTGGCTTGACCAATGCTCCAGTCATAATCATGGATTTGATGAACCGTGTGTGTCGCCCATTCATGGACAAGTCTGTGATTGTCTTTATCGACGACATCCTAATCTACTCAAAGGATGAGGCTGAACATGAGAAACATCTACGAGAGGTGCTAGAAGTTCTCCGAAAAGAGAAGTTGTACGCGAAGTTCTCAAAGTGCGAGTTTTGGCTCCAATAAGTTCAATTCTTGGGCCACGTGGTGTCTGAAGACGGGGTGAAGGTAGACCCGACAAAGATAGAGGCGATGATGAGTTGGGAACCGCCAATGAATCCGACGGAAATCCAAAGTTTCTTGGGGTTGGCGGGTTACTACAGGTGTTTCATTCAAGACTTCTCCAAGATAGCTTCGTCGCTCACCTCAGTCACAAGAAAGAATGTCAAGTTTCTTTGGACCGATGCGCAAGATCAAGCCTTCCAAACGCTCAAGAAAAGGCTATGTGAAGCCCCTATTCTATCCCTGCCCGAAGGATCGGATGACTTCATAGTGTATAGCGATGCTTCCAAGATGGGTTTAGGGTGTGTGCTAATGCAACGAGGAAAAGTTATAGCTTATGCGTCGCGACAACTAAAAGACCACGAAAAGAACTACCCGACTCATGACTTGGAATTGGCGGTGGTGGTCTTTGCATTGAAATTATGGCAACACTATTTGTATGGGACGAAATGTACTCTTTTTATGGATCACAAAAGTCTTAAGTACATTTTTGATCAAAAAGAACTCAATATACGACAAAGATGGTGGCTTGACTTGCTAAAGGACTATGATTGTGATTTGCTCTACTATCCCGGTAAGGCCAACGTGGTGGCGGATGCGTTAAGTCGAAGGAGCTATGATGGTGGTGTCAAATTATCCCTCACTAGAATCAATGTAGTATCGAGTCTATTGGAGAGCATCAAGACGTGTCAAATGGAAGCACTCAAAGAAGAAAATCTCAAATCCGAGATTATGCTGAAGCAAAGGGAAATTTTGACGAAAGACGGTCGTGGACTTAAACTCTTTCAAGGTCGAATTTGGTTACCAAATTTTGGTGGAAATCGGGAGTTACTTCTAGAAGAAGCGCATAAGTCGAAATATTCTATACATCCCGGTAGCACCAAGATGTATAGAGACTTAAAGTTGAACTATTGGTGGCCGGTGATGAAACTAGATATGGCCAACTACGTGGAGAGGTGTGTCACGTGTCTTCAAGTCAAGGCGGAACATCAAAGACCGTACGGAAGTTTGCAACCGCTGTCTATTCCCGAATGGAAGTGGGAAAACATCACCATGGACTTCGTAACAAAGCTACTGAAGACCTTGTGAGGTCATGATACCATATGGGTGATCGTAGATCGTTTCACCAAGAGTGCACATTTCCTTGCTATGCGGGAGACTTTGCCAATGGAGAAATTGACCAAGTTATATATCGATGAGGTGGTGTCGAGTCATGGAGTTCCGTATTCCATCGTGTCGGATCGAGACAGTCGGTTCACATCGAACTTTTGGGCCAGTCTACAGAAAGAATTAGGCACGAGATTAAACCTGAGCACGGAGTACCATCCTCAAATGGATGGTCAAAGCGAGAGAACAATTAAGACGCTTGAGGACATGTTGCGGTCGTGTGTTATAGATTTCGGAGGAAGTTGGGACTCGCACCTGCCTTTGGTGGAGTTTTCTTATAATAACAGTTACCATTCTAGTATCGGAATGGCGATGTTCGAGGCGTTGTATGGGCGGAAATGTAGAACTCCGATTTTTTGGCTGGAAGCGGGCGAGAAACAATTCGCCAGACCAGAAATAGTCCAAGAGACGACGGACAAAGTGAAGGAAATTCGAGAGAGATTAAAGGCGGCGCAAGACAGACAGAAAAGTTACGCGGACAAGAAGAGGAGACCGGTCGAGTTTCAAGTGGGCGATCACGTCATGTTGAAAGTATCCCCATGGAAGGGGATTATTCGGTTTGGGAACAGAGGGAAGCTTAGTCCCCGTTTTCTCGGACACCTCGTCATTTTAGAAAAAATTGGGCTACAAGCTTACCGGTTGGATCTGCCACCCGAGATGGATGGAATCCTTCCTACCTTCCACGTGTGTTTTCTTCGGAAGTGTCTAGACGAAGAAGAGAGTGTGATACCCTTGACAGAAATCCGAGTAGATAATGGAAACTGTTGCGTAGAGGAACCGGAAGCGATTTTGGAGTCGAAGGTGAAAAGGTTGCAACATAAGGACGTGGACATGGTCAAAATCCAATGAAAGCATTGTAACACCCTGGATTTTCATTATACGTTTATCGTTGTATTCTTGTGTTAAGCTTTTGTCGTTAGCACCACGTTTAGTATAACGTTCGAGTTTTTGGTTTTCGGTGAATCTGAATTCTTCCAGTGAGTTTCGCGACTTACTCGCGACTTATAGTCGCGGCATTAGTCGCGATGTTTGCTGTTGGTTTTAGGGTTTGAGAACACGGGCGAGTTATGCCGTGATTTGAGGTCGCGGCATAACCCGCGAAAGCCTCTGGCCGACTTAAGTGGCTTCAGCCACAAATATCTCATTTGTGAGATATTTTCTCAAATCTCTCTCTTCTCTCTCTCTAAAATCGATTTTCTCTCTCTAAAATCGATTCTCTCTCTCTAAGTTTGGAAGTTTATATTTGGTGTTCGATCCGAGGTTTTGGTGTAGAAAGCTTCGTCTTATCAAGAGGGTCGATATCTGGTTTTTTCGGGTTTTCGTATAAACCTGTTTGGTGAGTTCCTACTACCTTTCTAAAACTTTATACATGTCAAAATGGTTAAATTTTGAACTCCTATGTATCTCCATGATTTCAGATTTAAGATTTCTACATATTTGATATAAGTTGAGTTTTAGGAGATTTTAGGGTTCCGATCATTTTATGATGGATTCTATCTTATTTGAAGTAAAAATATGTTTTACTTGTACATTATGTTGGATATGTGAAAGAAAGTTTATGAACTCATTTTAATGATTTTCATTCTTACCAGAATTTGAACTGGATATAACATTTTATTTATGAAAATGTTTTTATACCATATGATTATCTATGGTTGGTCACATATGTTGTTGTGACGAGTCTGTACCTTTACTAGTGGATCCCTAGGTTTTGAGTCGACTGATATTATTTGGAGGTTACCAAGTAAAGTAAATAAGAACTACATGTGCATTAAATTGTGAGTATCTGGCCGTTAACAAATAAGAACTACATGTGCATTAAATTGTGAGGTTCTGGCCGTTAACAAATATAGAGCTACATGTGCATTAAATTGTGAGGCTCTAGCCGTTAACAAATATAGAACTACATGTGCATTAAATTGTGAGGTTCTATATGGTTATCAAAACGAAGAACTACATGTGCATTAAGTTGTGAGGTTCTGGAAGAAGGTTTATTATCTTATTTTAAGGGAATTTATTCTTATCAACGGTTAACTTGTAAATGCTTTTTGGAAAGATTTCCGTTTGGATGAAAATGTTTATATCTCTTGAAATTTATAAACTGTATGTTCTCACTAGGCTTTATAAGCCTAACACTTTTTCTCAAATGATATGTATTCAGGTTCTCGTTAGCGGCAGGTTGCCAAGGGTTTGAGCGCCGGGATTGATCCCGAGGGTTTTTGAGATGTTTAGTATTGGATTGTTGGGCATTGTTAAGTCCCACATTTTTGGATGATTCTAGATCAACAACTTATGTAATCTAGATAGTTTATGTTTAGATTGGTTTGTTGTTGGGATCCTTATCCGTATTCAGATTTTTGTAAAGGTTAAGTACAGTTCCCCTTTTTGGGGGGTTTATACCTTTGGTTGATGCTTAATTGTACAGTTTCCGCAGTTTTAATTTACCATGGATACTAGGGCGTTACAAGTTGGTATCAGAGCTCTAGTTTAAGTGATCTAGGCATGAATGTAAGATGTCTAGACTTAGACTGAGTATATTAAGCATTGATTCGTGAGTATTGGGTAGAACTTCTAAGATGGGTTGGTCTTAGAGTTGACGGAAATTGTAGTTATCAAGCGTTGTGGTGATGGTATCCAGAATCGTTATGTATTGTATGTTCATAATCTCACTTAGCTAATGTTATTATGAGAATATTTATACGTGATTGTGCCTGAATTACTGTTGTTATGACAATTGATACTGTAATAGTACGTTCTTTCGTGTTTATTCTCTCGACCTGTCTCTTACTCTTCTCGTAATTGTGTGGCAACCATTTTTAGGATGGTAAATACGCGAAGTCGACCGTTAGTCGATGGAGATCTGCGTGACGATAGTTCGCTCGAGCGAGATCCTGTAGTTAGTACGGCGACCGTCATTCCTTCGGGCATGCCACCATTACCTACTGGGGAAGTGGAGCTAGGACCAAGAGTGGTTCTGACGTCCACCAGTCCCGTTGTTCAGTTAGCTATCCCTCAAGCTGATATGATGGCCAACGTCATGCAAATGGTGACGACGGCCATGGAGAAACAGCAAGAGGTTTTTCTGAAGATGTTGGAAGACCGGGACGCGAGCCTCAGAAGGCATGGGGCAGTGGAAGAGAATGTGCTGACTGGCGCTGAGGGCTTTGGGGGCGGAGTCAGAGCTGAAGAGCACAGGGTTGTTGGTGCTCCGAAAAGTGGGAAGAGTTGTTCCTACAAATCTTTTCTGGGTTGCAGACCACCAGAGTTCTCTGGTTTCGAAGACCCAGTTGCATGTGTTAAATGGATTCGAGCGGTCGAGCAGGCTTTTGGCTCTTACGAATGTGGGGATGATCAGAGGGTGCGGTTTGGTACCCAATTGCTTAGGGATACGACCCTCACTTGGTGGAATATCGTTCAATCCACCCTGTCTCCTACTGTGTTGGCTCAGTTGTCTTGGGCCGAGTTTAAAAAGAAATTGTTGGAAGAGTTATGCAGTGAAAGGACTATGGACCGAATCGAGAAAGAGTTTCGGTCTCTTGTAAAAGGAAACCTGACGGTGAGGGAGTACACCCGTCAGTTCATGGAAGAGCTGGATTTGGTGGGGCACGTGGCCCCAACAGAAAAAGATTAGATGAAGGCCTATCTTAATGGCCTACCAGCGGACCTGTTATCTTTGGTCCACAATTCTAAAGCTTCCAATCTCCAAGAGATGGTTGAAGAAGCTCAGTTTATGGAGGAGTTGTTCTTGAGAAGCAAAACTGAGAAAGCAGTGGTGGTGTCTGACAAGAGAAAATGGGAGAACAGTTCTGTACCTCCCAGGAGATCCCGACCTTTTTCCGGGAACCGAAACTTCAGCAGCCAGCAGAAAGCTAGGTGGTGTCACAAGTGTCGAACCAAGCACCACGGTAATTGTAATGCCGCTCCTCAACCTTGTTACAAGTGTGATAAGTCTGACCACATCTTCCGTGACTGTCCGATCAGAGGACTTGTATGTTATGAGTGCAAGGCACCGGGGCACGTAAAGAGAGATTGCCCGAAGCTTGTATCGGGCAACGCGCCGACGAAGAAGGAGAACCCACCTAGGGTTCCGGGTCGAGCATTCCAGATGACGACTGATGAAGCCAAGGCATCCGCTGATGTGGTATCGGGTACTTTTCTTATAAACTCAGTACCTGCTCGTGTTTTATTCGATACGGGTGCCCGTTTCTCTTTCGTATCTGAGTTGTTTCGTCAAAAGATTGCTATGCCCACTACTAGTCTTGAGGATGCGTTAGTGGTAGAGATAGCTGATGGTAGTAAGGTTCTAATACGTGATGTTCTGAAGAAGTGTACTCTCGGTATCGAGGGAAGAGAATTCTCGATCGATTTACTGTCGATGATAATCGGAGGTTTTGACGTTGTGGTCGGTATGGATTGGTTGTCAAGCAATCATGCCAAGATCGTGTGTTCTAAGAAGTTAATCCGACTTCCCAATCCCTTTGGTGAAGTCGTTGTGATCTTTGGTGAGAAGAGAAAGGGTGAAGTGGAAATAATCACAATGGCAAAGGTACGCAAGTGCTTGGTAAAAGGATGTTCATTTTTCCTAGCCTACGTGATCGACGCCAAGTTAGAAGAGTCAAAGATGGTTGACGTGAAGATTGTGGCGAGTTTCCAGACGTCTTTCCTGACGACTTTCCTGGATTACCACCTGATCGTCAAGTAGAGTTTCGGATTGATCTCGTGCCGGGAGCAACTCCTATTGCTAGAGCTCCTTACCGTTTAGCGTCGTCATAGATGCAAGAGATGATGGCACAACTCTAAGAACTTTTGGAGAAGGGTTTCATCAGACCGAGCTCGTCACCTTGGGGAGCTCCGGTCCTATTCGTCAAGAAGAAGGATGGCACAATGAGAATGTGCATTGATTATCGTGAGTTGAACAAAGCGACAGTGAAGAACAAATATCCGCTTCCGAGAATAGACGACTTGTTCGATCAACTTCAAGGAGCAGGGTGTTTTTCCAAGATTGACTTACGTTCAGGTTATCACCAAGTGAAGGTAAGAGA
The DNA here is from genome assembly GCA_954870635.1 of Arctium minus. NCBI lineage: Eukaryota > Viridiplantae > Streptophyta > Magnoliopsida > Asterales > Asteraceae > Arctium > Arctium minus. The sequence goes on from OX941081.1 coordinate 163,753,981, forward strand.
AGAAGACGTTCCGAAGACAGCCTTTAGAACGCGTTACGGCCATTACGAGTTTCTCGTGATGCCTTTTGGCCTAACGAACGCACCAGCGGTATTTATGGATTTGATGAATAGGGTGTGTCGACCATTCCTCGACAAGTCGGTCATCGTATTCATTGATGACATACTCGTGTACTCTAAGAGCGAGTTGGAGCACGAGCAGCACCTTCGCGAAGTTCTTGATCTGCTGAGAAAAGAAAGATTGTACGCCAAATTTTCCAAGTGTGACTTTTGGTTTAAAGAGGTACAGTTTTTGGGTCATGTTGTCACCCGAGACGGAGTGAAAGTAGATCCCTCCAAAATTGAAGCTATGATGAATTGGGAGCCTCCCAATAATCCGTCCGAGATCCGAAGTTTCTTGGGTCTGGCGGGATATTATCGGAGATTTATTCAGGATTTTTCGAAGATCGCTTCTTCCTTGACAGTTCTAACTCGGAAGAATGCGAAGTTTGATTGGACCGAAACGCAAGAGAAGGCATTCCAGATTCTTCAAAAGAAATTATGTGAAGCTCCAATCTTGTCATTACCTGAAGGGTCAGAAGACTTCGTGGTCTATAGCGATGCTTCAAAGATGGGTTTAGGTTGTGTGTTGATGCAGCGGGGCAAGGTAATCGCTTACGCCTCGAGACAGCTTAAGATACACGAGAAGAACTATCCTACCCACGATTTGGAGTTAGCAGCAGTAGTGTTCGCCTTGAAGCTTTGGCGATATTATCTCTATGGCACGAAGTGTACATTCTACACAGATCATAAGATCCTGAAGTATGTCTTTGATCAGAAAGAGTTGAATATGAGACAACAGTGGTGGCTCGAATTGCTTAAAGATTACGACTGTGAGTTGCTTTACCATCCCGGGAAGGCAAACGTGGTAGCCGATGCGTTAAGTCGGAAAGACTATAGCAGAAGTATTCGGACTACCTGTTCGAGAATCGAGTTAGTATCCACCCTTGTTGAAAAGATCAAGGCATCGCAGATTGAAGCCTTGTTAGAAGAGAATCTCCAGGAGGAAGTCATGACGAAGCAGCGTTTAGTCTTAACGGAAGATAGCCGTGGGGTAAAAATGTTCAACGGTCGTGTGTGGGTACCCAAGATTGGGGGTAACCGTGATCTACTACTTGAAGATGCTCACAAGTCCAAGTATTCCATTCATCCAGGAAGTACGAAGATGTACAGGGACTTGAAGCTGCACTATTGGTGGCCGGTAATGAAACTTGATGTGGCGCGGTATGTGGAGCGTTGTGTTACGTGCTCACAAGTTAAGGCCGAACATCAACGACCATATGGGAGTCTTCAGTCTTTAGAGATTCCCCAGTGGAAGTGGGAGCATATCACCATGGATTTCGTGACTAAGTTGCCTAAAACTCTTCGAGGTCACGATACCATTTGGGTGGTAATTGATAGATTGACAAAGAGCGCTCACTTCTTGGTTATGCGTGAGACTTTATCGATGGATAAGTTAGCAAAACTGTATATCAATGAAGTGGTCTCGAGGCATGGAATACCTTTGTCGATCGTGTCAGATCGCGACAGTCGGTTCACTTCAAACTTTTGGGATGGGTTTCAGAAAGAGCTGGGTACACGAGTTAAGTTGAGTACGACTTACCATCCACAGACCGACGGGCAAAGCGAGAGAACGATCCAGACGTTAGAAGATATGTTGAGGTCTTGTGTCATCGATTTCGGGGGTAGTTGGGACTCGCACCTGCCTTTGGTGGAGTTTGCTTACAATAATAGCTACCACTCGAGTATTGGAATGGCACCTTTTTAGGCGTTGTACGGGCGAAAGTGCCGAACTCCCGTGTGTTGGCTCGAAGCGGGAGAAAATCAGTTCGCCGGACCTGAAATCGTGCAAGAGACGGCCGATAAGGTCAAGTGTATTCGTGAAAGATTGAAAGCGGCCCAGGATTGGCAGAAGAGTTATGCCGATAAGAAGAGGAGGCCGATGGAATTCCAAGTGGGCGATCGTGTGTTGCTTAAGGTATCGCCATGGAAGGGCATCATACGGTTCGGAAAGCGTGGGAAGTTGAGTCCCCGTTTCCTTGGACCTTTCAAAGTGCTCAAGCGGGTAGGTTTGCAAGCCTACCAATTGGAACTGCTACCGGAGTTGAGCAGAATCCACAACACGTTCCGTATTTGTTACCTTCAGAAGTGTTTGGCGGAAGAGGAAAGCGTCATTCCTCTCTCCGAGTTGACAGTAGACGAAGGTAACCGTTATATAGAAGAGCCTGACGCGATCTTAGAAAGAAAATCTAAGATGTTGCGTCACAAACAAGTCACATTGGTCAAGGTGTAGTGGAAGCATCACCGAGGAGCAAATGTGACGTGGGAATCTGAAGAGGATATGAAGCGAAGATATCCTCATCTTTTTGTATAGTTGGGATTTCGGGGACGAAATCATTCCCAAGTTGGGGAGGATTGTAACAACCTGGATTTTCATTATACGTTTATCGTTGTATTCTTGTGTTAAGCTTTTGTCGTTAGCACCGCGTTTAGTATAACGTTCGAGTTTTTGGTTTTCGGTGAATCTGGATTCTTCCAGTGAGTTTCACGACTTACTCGCGACTTATAGTCGCGGCATTAGTCGCGATGTTCGCTGTTGGTTTTAGGGTTTGAGAACACGGGCGAGTTATGCCGCGAGTTGAGGTCGCGGCATAACCCGCGAAAGCCTCTGGCCGACTTAAGTGGCTTCAACCACAAATATCTCATTTGTGAGATATTTTCTCAAATCTCTCACTTCTCTCTCTCTAAAATCGATTCTCTCTCTCTAAGTTTGTAAGTTTATATTTGGTGTTCGATCCGAGGTTTCGGTGTAGAAAGCTTCGTCTTATCAAGAGGGTCGATATCTGGTTTTTTCGGGTTTTCGTGTAAACCTGTTTGGTGAGTTCCTACTACCTTTCTAAAACTTTATACATGTCAAAATGGTTAAATTTTGAACTCCTATGTATCTCCATGATTTCAGATTTAAGATTTCTACATATTTGATATAAGTTGAGTTTTGGGAGATTTTAGGGTTCCGATCATTTTATGATGGATTCTATCTTATTTGAAGTAAAAATATGTTTTACTTGCACATTATGTTGGATATGTGAAAGAAAGTTTATGAACTCATTTTAATTATTTTCATTCTTACCAGAATTTGTACTGAATATAACATTTTGTTTATGAAAATGTTTTTATACCATATGATTATCTATGGTTGGTCACATATGTTGTTGTGACGAGTCTGTACCATTACTAGTGGATCCCTAGGTTTTGAGTCGACTGATATTATTTGAAGGTTACCAAGTAAAGTAAATAAGAACTACATGTGCATTAAATTGTGAGGTTCTGGCCGTTAACAAATAAGAACTACATGTGCATTAAATTGTGAGGTTCTGGCCGTTAACAAATATAGAGCTACATGTGCATTAAATTGTGAGGCTCTAGCCGTTAACAAATATAGAACTACATGTGCATTAAATTATGAGGTTCTAGATGGTTATCAAAACGAAGAACTACATGTGCATTAAATTGTGAGGTTCTGGAAAGAAGGTTTATTATCTTATTTTAAGGGAATTTATTCTTATCAACGGTTAACTTGTAAATGCTTTTTGGAAAGATTTCCGTTTGAATGCAAATGTTTATATCTCTTGAAATTTATAAACTGTATGTTCTCACTAGGCTTTATAAGCCTAACACTTTTTCTCAAATGATATGTATTCAGGTTCTCGTTAGCGGCAGGTTGCCAAGGGTTTGAGCGTCGGGACTGATCCCGAGGGTTTTTGAGATGTTTAGTATTGGATTGTTGGGCATTTTTAAGTCCCACATTTTTGGATGATTATGGATCAACAACTTATGTAATCTAGATAGTTTATGTTTAGATTGGTTTGTTGTTGGGATCCTTATCCGTATTCAGGTTTTTGTAAAGGTTGAGTACAGTTCCCCTTTTTGGGGGGTTTATACCTTTGGTTGATGCTTAATTGTACAGTTTTCGCAGTTTTAATTTACCCTGGATACTAGGGCGTTACAAGCACCATCGTGGTGCTAACGTCACTTGGGAGTCCGAAGATGATATGAGGAAGCGTTATCCTCAATTATTCGCTTAGGGTGAGATTTCGAGGACGAAATCGTAATTATGTGGGGAGGATTGTAACACCCGGATTTTTAGGCAAGTATGGGTTTTTGTTAAATCTTTCATTTTCTTTGTTAAATGAAGTTAATCGTATCTTATAAGTTGTTTTTCCATCTGAGGCTTTTATTTGTGTGCATGTTACCTTGTGTGATCCTCGTAATCCCACCCTAAATAAAACCGTGGTCGCGCATGATTCAGTTACCTTCCGTTAAGAAAATCAGAATACTGCAGGTGGTGGGCGACATTGCCCCAGTGACAATGCCCATGGGCAACGTCGCTGGGCATAGTCGCATGTGGCGTACCGCGGGGGATGGTAAGGCCGCGGCATTGACCGGCGACAATGCCATTGGCAAAGTCGACGGGGCATAGTCACCCGCGTGGAGCAACCTACTGTTTTAAACCGAAATCTGATGCACTTTTCCTCACTTCAAAATTGTAAAACGAGATAGTTTCTTAAAGTGCGATTTTTGAGCTTCTAAACTTTCTTACCATCAATTTCTAGGGTTTTGGGTTGGTAGACCCATTTATTGATCATCCAAATTCATTCAAGGGCATTTATTGAAGTATTTGTCAAAGATCCTCACTCTTCTCCATCAAGTCTCCCATTGGCATTTTCTAGGGTTTCTATTTTCTAGGTTTTAACCAAAACCTAGATTGCGAGTTTACTAAACCTTTGTTAAAACTAGATACACATCATAATCTACTACTTGTTACTAGCTTGCATCGTAACTTGAAATGTTCATTTCTATTGCTTAAGTATTTGGGGTTTTCTCTATAAAGACTTGTTTATATGTAACTTGCCATGCCTAGATGGAATACATATCTTATTATTGAGATGATTTCTTGCTTGAGACACCATTTGGTGGTATCACAACTACATGATTAAAATGGTGATTGTGCTAGTCTTGTTATGGACATTATATTAAATGGGGATAGTAATATTGTACCTATGGTTGGTATTGAGATATTCTTGGTTATAATGTGCCTTGAGACCTTCTATAAATTTATGTTGGACAAACCAAGTCAGTAGACACTAGGAGGATGTAGTCTTGGGTGCCACCGTAATGGTATGTACCTAGACCTCCGCCATTCGGGGTAATGCCATGGTTGTAGTCCTCGGATGTGTCGGGCCTTTCGGATGTCACTTGTGGTAGTTGGCATCAAGGTATATCGACTCTTTGGGTAGAACTTGATTGGTGTTATGGGTCTCCCCTATTGACTCCACATTTAATGAACTTTGGTTAACTGCTGATAAGAATTGTAATTGGACTTACATGATATTTCTTGTACAAACACACTAGGCTTTTTGGCCTAACACTTGTTTGGTGTCGATGTGTATCTCAGGTTCTAGTGGTGCCGCTTCTAAGCAGGTATAGTTGCCCATGGGTGAGAGCTTAGGGAAGGTGCACTTGGACACACTTTTTGTAAGGACGTTTGGATCTATAGATGACACCCTTTTTGTAATATTCTTTCTAGTTTAGAAATTAGATTAGTTGGTTGTTGTCTATTTCTGATAAATACAATTGTAATTAAACAGGTTTATCTATTCCCCATTTTTGGGAGGCTCGATTTCTTTGGCAAATTTATATACTTTGTTTCCATTTTCCGGAAATTTTGTTATCCCTATTTTTAGGGTGTTACACACAATGTGCGAGAAGTTTCTGCTTTGGTGTACGAATTCCATACTTTGTCATTTTCTGACTGAGTTTTTCTGAGATTTTGATAAATTTTGATTATGTGCCTAAAGATCTGTGTTTCTGATCAAGATGACTTCAAATGGTGTTCTGTCTATCGGTATTGATGTCAAACCACCCGTTCTGTTCAAGGGTGAATATAAGCAATGGAAGGACAGATTTCTGGATTTCATAGACAGACATGAAAATGGAGAATACATCAAACAGTCAATTGATGAGGGTCTGATGAAACCAGTAACTGTTGTTGTACCTGATGAGGATAATGAGAGTTAACATAGTGAAGATGGTACTGAGAACAGAGGGATAAAGACTAAAGTAATTGTGGTGGATTTTTCAAGTTATACACTTGAACAAAAGAAAAGACATAAGGCAGATTAGCAAGCTTGATCTCTACTTCTTCAGAGCATTCCAAATGAAATCTACATAAAGATTCACTGGGGTATACAAGGTTTTGGCAAGGATGTACTCTGATAATTTTTGATCACGTAAAAGGAAAGGATTCAAGTATGGTCAATATTTATATGCGATTCGATATCGGGACGAACCATCAGATGGTCGACACCTGTATCGACTCTTCGTCCTCCTCTACGGATGGAGGACACCTGTCTCTACACCTGACACCACACGCCTCACGTCGCCATGACGTCACAGCAGTTAAAATGGTTGCACGTTTCCCCTCAGAATTGCTTCGGTTCTCGAGGAAATGATTCAGTTACAAGAAATCGACACGTGTCCCACCTGGTTACAAAATTCGAAAAAACGGCTTGCCGCCTAATTTACGAATTTTGGTGGCAAACTGTTTGGGTAAAATTTCACAAGTCACGACCGACGGAAGAAAACCAAACGTCTCAAGTCTATGGACCATTCTTGTATTAAGATAAGGCCCTGAAGATGTCGTACGCAGAAGACACTATCGTCCCAGGCGACAACCATCGAGAGTTTCTCACGTCCACAATTATAGAAAGTATCACGACAACTTACATCTCACGATCTATGTAACATTACTAACGATCGATTAAACCATTTATTGCATACAATCGTTTTTCCTTTGTGAATATCTTATTACAGGTTTAATGCACATAATGACCAACGGATATAACGGATGATCGTCATCAAGATCAATCAATATCAAGACCATTGGACAATCAATGCTCATTTATGGCGATTAAAGCTATATATACAACCTCGAAGAGTTACACAAAAACACACATCAGCATCATCTGATTAACGAGCACGAACATACAACTCTCAAGAATTCTTTCAAGCATAATCTTTCGACATAAGTGCTGTATTGCACGACATTTAGCTCAATCGCACGATTACATTATTGTTCTTTTGTAATATTGTCAATTGTACTTGAAATCACTCCTTCTAAAAAACGACGTCTCTGATTGGCGTCCATAGTGAACTTGACGATCCTTGTTGTCGTCCGCGGTTTTTACCCTCGACGGGGTTTTCCGCGTCACTAAATTCTCTGTGTCTATTTTACTTCTTCCTCTTGTCGTACGATTTACCGATTGATCGCTTACTTTAGTTGTAAAGCTCCACACCGACCTTAGATCTTCCTTGGGACGATTTTTGGCATTAACAAGCGCAGGCGGGACACACCCCTCAACTTAGGCCATACTCGCCAACTACATTGTATGCATACATTTTAGACCAACAACAATAAAGCATAACTCACTTTCAATAAATCTCACATGCACAACAATAGCATAAATGACTGCAGTGATTAAATAACTTCGCATGGTTTGATAACATAAATAACCGTAAAAGACTTTGGTTAGAAAACTCACCTGGTAACGCATACTTCTTTTCACTCGCTCTCAATCTTTAAACCAGTCACCTAAAGTAAAGAATCGTAAAATCAGACTCGAACCTACTAGGTAAAACTATCAAAAACGACTCTTAGGTCCAGGTCACCCGACTCCCGGGTTCCCTCCTCGACCGCCGTCTCTCGGATCTCTCTCCCTCTCTTCACCCGGGTGCCCGACTCCCGGCCCCGCCTGGGCTCCCTACCTCCTGGTCTCCCTGGGAACAACCCTCCCCGGACGCCCCCGACTCCCGGGGTCCGCTCCCGGGTTCCTTACCTGGTCTCGCCGATTACTACACTCCCGGGACCCCGCCTCCCGGGGATCCATTCTCAATTCCAAGCAAACCTGGCCTCCCCGGGTTCCCCCGGTTCGGGACCCCGCCTCCCGGGTAATCCCTACGTTGGCCGCCCCTACTGGGTTGTTTTTCCGATCGAGGGTTTTGAGGACAACAATTTAGATGGGGTTTTTGGGACGAACGATATGGACGACCCTTCCCCAACCCAACCCTCGATTAGATTATTCCCCAATGCCAAGATAGAGGATTGATTCCTCCCAACCTCTAACTCAAGACATGACTATATCGAACCAAAACATACATAGGAAGAAGAAGACCATTTTCCAACAATTTAAGACTTTCCAACACCAAGTTAATCATAACTTACAAGAATATAGATGAGGATGATTGATTACCTCCAAGAATGAATGGAAAGAACCTCTTCAAAGCTAACCTTTTTTCTCAATTTCTCACCAAATGCTATCTCCTCTCAAATCTCCCTGATAAGCCTTTGGCCGCCACCAACACTAATGAAATTAGAGAATGGGTAGTAGGATTTAAACCCTTTCTACTCATTTTACAACTAGCCCCCTCTCACTTTAGACTTTAGACTACTATCCACCCAAACTTCCATTAATTACACAAAGTGCGGTTATTACATCCCCCGTCGCCGAAAGGTGATGTTTCGGGTATCTTGTTTTATCCATGTTTTTGGTGACGTTTTGAACATGGAGTATTCTCCATAAGTTATAATTTTGGGGATTGAGTCTACTCATTATTCGGTAGTTTGGATAATAAAGTTTTATCCGAATTTTAGTATTTGCGCATTAGTAATTATTCACGTTTTGGGTGAGTTTTGGGTTTCAAATATATATTTGAAGGAAAGTTTTGTATTTGTATTGGGGTTTTCATCCCGGAATTGGTGAGTTTTGGAAAGGGGGTTGGTTTCATATTGAATGCATTTTATTTTAGAAATCGTGATTTAAATGACATTCTTTTCAGTTCAACGATTTATATGATTATGATGAAAGCTCTTGAACCCACTAGGCGTTAAGCCTAACCTTTTTATTTGTCGGCATGTAAATCAGGTCCTTGTTGGGGGAATAGTACTAGCGATACCGTGAAGAGTTGAATGTTAGTTAGACACACCTGAAGGATCTAGTTATTCAATGATGTCTTCCGCTTTTGGAGATAACGACGGTTATTGGGTTTTAGTAACACCCGACCTTAATCTAGTCTTTATATAAGACTCGGTTGATTATTTGTTGATGTTAAATCGAGAATTTTCTATTTGAGGTAATTCAAGTATTGATTCGTAGAAAATGATTTATCCTTTATTTGGTTTATTAATGAAAATTTTAAATTAGTCGCTATTTCCAAATTTGAGAGTGTTACAGTATCACAGTGGATTTGTGTCTTACTGGTCAAAAGTAGGGGTGTTCATCTAAACCGTCAATAAGCATAGACTGCCCACACCGCACCACATCACCGCATAATGTGCAGTTTAGACTTTTGTGATGCGGTTTGCAATTTTGCATTTACATCAAACTGCACTTTGCGGTACGGTTTGCAGTTATGAATCATCAAACAGCTTTTCAAACTGCACCATGTCGCATATTTTTATAATTTTTTAAAGATTATATAATAATTTATCAAATGAAAATACTTGATACATTATTAATTATTAAATTTTCCTTTTAAATTTTACGTTACAAATTTTTTATTTAAGAAATTTTCTTTTGTTTTATTTTTTGTCAGTAATCATGATCAAAATTATTTTGAAGTTAGCTTTTAAAATGTTTTTGGATTAATTGCGGAATTCTTTTGCATTACACTATTTTTATTTACACATTTCATACGTATTAGAACATTTTTATTGTATGAAATATGCAAACGTCATCGTCAAATTTATTTTAATGTTGTGGTTTTATAATTATTGGATTGAATTTGTTAGATGCAAACCGTATAAACCACAACAAATCGCACCACATTTCACGGTGCAGTTTTTGCGATTTGAGACATATGCAATGCGGTTTGCAGTTTGGGATAACATTCAAACTGCATATGTAGTGCGGTTTGCGGTTTAACCCCTTTTTAAAAGTTCTTGAGCATCATAGTGTGTATCATAATCGGTTTGTGTCTTATCATTAAAAGTTCTTGGGTATCACAGTGGTGTATGCCGGAATAAGTTTGGACGAAGTAAGGTTCGCTGGAGAGAGGAGAGGGGAGAGAAATTTACAAAAAGACTAATTTACCCCTAAATATAATCCAAAATTTTTTAAAATTTGAAAATTAATGGATAATTACGAAAATTAATATTTTTAATGATAATGATTGATTATTTACAACGTGTGGTTGATATTGGATCTCATTGTTATCACAAACAACCGAGTCCTCTCTTGAATAACCCCATGAATATATATATATATATATATATATATATATATATATATATATGTGTGTGTGTGTGTGTGTGTGTGTGTGCGTGTGTGTGTGTGCACGCACGTGCATGCATGCGTGAGAGAGAGAGAGAGGGAGAGAGAGAGAGAGAGGAAGAACATAAAAAAATGAACATGATATACATTTGAAAAAATATATCAATATGCATGTCATATTAAAAAGTATCCTTTTTTGTGTAATTTGTTTCACTCTAAAATTGATTATATTTGTTGACTTTTTATTTAAGAAAAACACAATTGTAACCACCTTTTTTTTACAATATTCTATAAAAAAGCTATAGTGCCACCTTAGTTTAAAAGTGTTTTAAAAAACTTGTTAAAATGTCTGAAATCGTTCTATAAACTTATTTCAACACTTTTAGATAAAATGTTCTACTGTTTGACCCTATAAATGTAAGTCTTATAAAGTAACATATTAGAATGTTTATACATATTTCACGTCCTATAAACTGATTTTGTTGGACAACGTTCAAAATGTGTTATTACATTAATGATTAATGACAATTCATCAAACCATTTGTTAGGAAAATCAGTTATTAATTATAAATCTCTCTCTCTCTCTCTCTATCAATTGTAACAATATCTCTCATCTTCATCTCGATAGAAGAAACTATCACTTTAACTAGCAGGTTATGTGCATAATGGGAACACACTAAGAGGCTGTTTAGTTCGTTTTCTTTTAAGACATGTATAGATAAAGTTGTCTGTATTGGTAAAGTTGTCTGTATGTTAACAGATAAGTTGTTGTTCGGTTGTTGTGTGTTAAATAAACAATATGAATATCAGAAATGACCATTTTACCATCAATCTTTATTTTTATCTGAAAAATAACTGTTTGATAAAAATGTTGATTTGAAATTTCTGTTCGATGTACAGAAGAATTTTTCATGAAACCTTTTGTCTTACATGTCTCCACATGCCCAGAAATTGAAACCCTTTTTTCTTCTATACTTTTAAATTTCTTGAGATTTCAGGGTGCACGAAGGGTTTCATCACTTGATTTTAATGGTGGGTTTCTAAAAGGTCTTCATTTTTATGTTTCTCGAAGCAAAACCTATCATTCCCATATCATCAAAATCAAAACCACTTGAGGTTTAATATATGTATCAAGAAACTCTCTAAACTTTATGGTATTCTTATGATATTTGAGGCCACAAAAGGGATTCACAAGTGAGGTATAATACAACACATCCACAATCAAAATTCGATATTTGTGTATTATCAAGATCCAACTTTTGATTATATCTTACCGATGGAGGAAGGCAAATACCCAAATGCTATAGTTGTAGTGAGACCAAATCAATCTAGGGGTTTTCCAGACATATTGACACACTTGCTTATCTTGTTTCTAATTTTATGTTTTTCGATTTCTTTGCATGGTTCAGAAAACCGGAGTCACCAAAGTCGATTTCTTGGAGGGACACGAAGGAGAAGCTTTAATCCATAGTTGAGGGAGGAGCGGTGATGGGGAAATGAGGGGAAGAGCGTCTCTTTTTAACAGTAGGGTTTATTTCAGCATTTTGGGATTTTAATGTTGTGTAATTGGGAGAAGGGTAGTTGGGGAAATTTAGGGGATTTTAATGGATGAATACAAAAAACATAGGTTTTTTAGCTGATCGATTCAGCAATGGGCTGAGCGATGAGCCGATACCGAACAACCGAATATGGCTGTGTGAATAAGTCATGCCATTATATAACCCATTAAGCTCCTACTGAACAACCCCTAAAACAATAAAGTTTCAAATAATGAAAATATTGAAATCACATTGTGAACCTAAAATAAGGTTTCAAATAATGAATGTAGATCCCAGTTTCAGTGCAATCAACATATATAAGAACAATGATGAACAGATTATAGGCCACAGCACTAATCATATGATTAATATAAACTTCAAAGGGCTAAGGTTTACAGAGAGAATTTCTGATAATAATATGTAAACCTAACAACTAGTAAACTGAATAATGAAACTCTCTCTAACAAAAGAAACAGAAATAACTTTAAATACATGGGCTCGCAGGCCTAATGGGCTTATGGGCTTTAAGGCCCAACAAGCTTACAACTATTGCAACTTGTCACAAACTACCCTGAACTTCTATTTAACATTGAAAATGGCCCTAACAATCTCCCCCTTTAAATAGAAGTTGAAAGTCACGCCAGTTAGGAACAAAAATTTTCCGGAAACCAAAGCTGATCTCGAAATATCTGATTTGCGTTCTATATTCCAGTCGTTCTTCAATAACATTCAGTGCTTTAAGAACAAGTGCTTTGTATGAAAAATCCAGTAATTGAACTCCTTTTTCATCTTGACTCAGCGCACGCTTCAACTTGTCTTTCAAAAACATCAACGTACCATCACAAAATCTGGCAATCTGATCAAAACGGATAAAGCGTAGAACACCGTTGTTGTTCACATATGACATACCAAACTCTGGAAACTTTATAACTGTGAATGCAGGTACATTTAGAGCATCAGACGGAACACTCAGATCAGGCTTGAACAGATTAATCTTCGGTTGATCACTTTCTAACCCAATCTGAAAATCTTCCACCGAAGCAAGTTTCATTGCGCACTTCATGTATCTTTTCACTGTTTCTAGTGCATCAATGACTTCTCCGGGTCTGACGGTTCTGGTCTTTAAGTCACGTAATATGTACAGCAGATCTTGTGGCTCCAGACATGGAAAATCAGCATCAGAAAAGCAGTATTGTTGACCATCTTCTCTAGTAACCATAAAGTCCGTATACTTAACCTTCATGAAGTAGGCAGGTATAATCTTATCAACTGATACAATCCTGAGCTTTGTCTTGGAGTACTTGTGTTGGAACTTTCTGTACACGAACACAAGTTCACGCTGTTTTTCTTTATTTTTCACTGACTGTAGACCATGGATAACGACTTCATCATACTTTCTGATCCAGTGGGCAAAGATCTTTTTCTGACTTTCTTCGAGGAAAAGAACTTTGATTCGGACTCTTTCCCACTTGGATGGACGAACTGGAGTAGTACTAACTAGTTCTCTAACTGGTGAAGCTGGAGGAGATCTCTCGGGAAAAACTGTAGAAGAAAAATCAGGGTGATTAACTGGATAGGTCAATAAAGGAATCACGGCAGAAGACTGATCATCTGGATGCAGTATTTCATCAATTTCTTCTTGCATAACCACCAGAGCTCTTTCAGTATTGGCACATTCTTCTGTCGTGTCCGTCACTTCATACGGATCTAGTATTATTGCCCAATCTTCAGGAACTATCGGAGAACCATCTTCAAATTCCTCAGGCTTTTCAACCGTCGGATAATCGTATAGTATCAAGTCTGTCACCGGTTCCCGTTCCTGTTCCTGTCTCTGTCCCTCTGTTCTTGTACCCGAACCCGTACCCTGTTCAACCTGTTCTGACTCCACTCCATGTGTCTCCAGCTCAGATAGACGTTGGCGCTTCTCCCCCTCATGGTGATCAGGATCATCCTGATCATCATGTCGGCGCTTGAGCCGTTCTGCCTGGTTACGGCAGGTATCCTCCACTGCTGAAAGGCGTTCCGTCAAAACAGCTACGGTTTGCTGAAGTGACTGAAGCATAGCTTGCTGGATCTGGAAGGCTTCGGTAGAGACAGTAGGCTGGGGTGTAGGTGGAGTAGGTGTGGATGCTTGAGAACGAAGTAGAGATAGCAAATCGGCATCTTGGGTGGGTTCGGTTTGAGATTGGGCTATAAGTTTGGCGAGAAGGATAGATTTGAGTTCAGGTATGTAAAGATCCGTGGCTGATAGAGAAGGTGGAATAGGTGTGGTCTCCGGCTCAATCGCAGGACCTTTGCCTTTGACCATTCGTTTGATGTTGTCCACCTCCTCCCTCATCATAGATTGGACAGCCTTTAGGGCGCCGTCCATGTATTCCCTTGAGACAAACTCATGTGGGGTAACTCCGGGGTCACTTAGACTTCCCGTTGTAGCTACGACTGTTGAAGTCGAGCCGCCTACGTTCACGGTTGGCGTGATGATAGCCGTGGTAGGACTTCCACCCAATCCTTGTAACCTACCCGAAGGTGGGTTTACTATGGATGTTCCGGCCGGGCCACTTAGGCTACCGGCGATAGCCGAAAAAGGAATCTGTGTCCTAGGAATGGCATGAATAACAAGTGGCTCTAGACTCCGTGCATGCAAAGAAGGCGAGAACGGGGGCAGCTGTTTTCTTGTTTCAATATCGGCACCCTCCAAGTGAGAGCCCGATAGCGTATGTGCTAAATCCCCGTGAGTTTGTGAAACCACCATCTGTTGAGAGATGGTGGAGTGGCTTGGTGGGGCGTGCGAGTGCGCCGCTAGGTCCACGGCGGCTTCTTCAATACCCAGTCCCAACACATGAGACTGGATAGCAGATGTGGCTACCTGGCTAGATGTGGCTGGGGGGGATACAACCGAAGATGGTTGTCCCATCACTCGTGTACTCTCAGAATGTAGCTTACTCCGCCTTTCCCTCACACAGCTCACCTCTTGATATTCAACTAATACTCCCTCCGTTCTCCTTATCTCTCCGGATGGGGGCTGATTATCGTCACCATCAGAGTCAGAAGACTCTTCATTTGATGGCGATGATTCAAAATGAGTTTCTTCGGAGTCGGAATTGGCTGCCGTGTCTTTAGTAGCAGCGACAGAAGAGGACTGAACATGAATGGTTTCAGAATCTGTGGCCTCTTCTGCCATTTGAGTCTCGGTTGGTGGTGGTGACGGTGGTTGTCTTGAAGAACTAGGCTGGCTCGTTCCAACGGCACTGCCCACGCCAGATCCCCTCACAATAATAGCTCTCGACACACCCTGTCCGGAAGCCCCAGCTGTCCGGACGCTCCTGCCTCTCGTTTGTGGACGCGGACCCTCACGTCGCTCAGGTCTTGCTCCCTGGGCAGGTCCTGCCGGTCCTGGCCGGACCATAGGAGCTGGAATGTTGTGTGTGTGCCTATAAGCTATCACACTCAGTGCCGTGGGACGAGCATGGTCTAGTACCCCGACTGGGATTTGTCGGGCGACAACACCTTCCGGATCAGCACGGGAAGGAATCTTGCGAGTTGGATGTTGTGGGCACGTCGGGTGGGTAGAGCGGCGCTGTATCTCGGGATACAGGTTCATGTAGTTCCGGATAATGATCTGTAGGAACCGCATGAATGGAATGAAGTTTGACCGGCGAGATGCAGTAGAACGAACTCTTTGAATGAGTTCAAACCAGAGAAAGTCGGCAAAGTCCACGTGGCGATTGAAAGCCACCGCGTGAAAGATGCGAAGAATCGGGGCGCTCGTCTGATCAATGCCTTTCGTTATAGACGAAAGGCACCGATTGATGTATGTGAACAACGTATACCATATTGTTGATAGATGTTTGCGGTTGAAAGTTGATGGGATGCGAAGTTCTGCGCCGTAACCCAAGGAGAGAAGATCAGCGCACAGTGTAGCATCAGTGACCATGGGGTCAAAGGTTTCGCGGCCGGCTACGGATCCGGCGGTCGGTAACCGAAGAAATTGACGGAAAAGATCACATGTGAGAAGCACTGGAGTGTGATCTATTCGTCCTTCAAGATGAAATCCTCCATCGGCCTCTAACGCATGGAGAGAATGCCAGAACTGCTGTAAGTATAGAATTGGTACGGTTGCAGTTTCCGTTAGAGCATAGGCGATCGGATGGCCCCTGAGTATCTCGATGATGACTTGATGTTGAATAGCAGGTTGGGTTACATCGAGATGGTAGTTATTGGCTGTAAGAGGAAGGAACTGATCCTCGGGAATCAGTTCTGCATCTGCGATTGGATCAATCGCTGGTGGCTGGTTTTGTGCCATTGTACCTGTGAAGAATGAATCTATTAGTACGCAGGTTTGGAATAAGGTAATAGCCGTTGGAGTTACACAGTCATGATTTAGATCACACCGGTTAGTAACTCCAAAAATTGGAAGAGCAAACCCTGCTCGTGAATTAGGGTCAGTCACCAAGGCGCGCAGACTTGCACCACTTCCTCATAAACACACATAAGTCCAAGTATGACTATAAGCACCAACACCTTGGATTCGACCGGATAAAATCAAGACCGGACGAGGCATTCGACCGAAGGTCTCATAAGACAGAATAGATGTTGGATCGGATGAGGTCTTCGACCGGATAGGGTCTGCGACCGGATACGGTCTACGACCGGAGGTCATTAAGACCGGGGGTAAATTAAGACCGGAGGGTAAGAAGACCGGAGGTGATATTCGACCGGAGGTTTCAAACGACCGGTGATTTAAACCACCGGATATGTGGTCGACCGGAGGGATCGATTGACCGGGGAAGCCTTCGACCGGGGCGAAACCCTAGATCGGAGTATTCCCCCGGAGAAGATAAATCGACACTGATTCATCGCCGGGGACCATCCAGATCAACTCCCACTATTAACTCGATCGATTATGATCGATCGATATAGTCTAAACACATACCTTGTCGATTGAAGGCGATGAAAACGTCGTATAGGGTCGAAGAATGCGGTCGAATGAGAGGTCCGGGCGAGAAGATATTATCGATCGAATGAAGAGGATGGCTTCGACCGGGGTTCTTATACCCCGGAGGGTGTTGGGCTTGGGCCGGTGGGGGGGGGGGGGCGGGTAGGTTATGGGCCGAAACTTTGGGCCTAGGCAAATCAAACAAACACCTCAAACCAAACACAAAAAATAAACCAAACCTAAAAAAACTTTGTGGAATTTTCGGAGATATAAATAAAATAAAAAAAAATTAACTCAAAAAAAACTTAAAGGGAAAAAAAAACTACGGAGAGAAGAAGAAACAAAATTAAAATTAAAGATAAAGGGCTTAAATAAAAAACGCAGACAAGAGACCTAGCTCCCCCTCGAATGATTACCATGAGGAGGTCCAACCACAGAACCCTCTTACCTGCTCCCCCTCGAAAGGAGGACCCGTGAAACTTACCAACCATCTGACGCTAGTGGTCCCCCTGAACACAGTATCGGGTTGTAGATCTGTCACTAACAACTTACTCTTCAAGGAACAAAGGAATGAACTGCACACACAATCACGAAAAACAGACACACGAACACACAAAGAAATCTACTTTGTTAATACAGAAGTTCGTAACGGACACAGAGCTGAACGAGTAAAATGCAATAACCAAGGAGTGTGGAAAATAGCAACCAGAGACACGTCACTGGGGCAGTTGTCACAGTCAGTCGTTATTGAATGAAACTCGTAGAGAGCTGCGAACGGATCAAACTTTCAAATTTAGCATACCTAGCTTGGACACAAGGTAATTAAATTGTTTTTCGTCCAAAGCTTTGGTAAATAGGTCTGCTAAGTGATGCTCTGAATTAACAAAATAGAGTTCGATAGTACCTTTTTCCACGTGATCTTTTATAAAGTGATAGCGCACATCAATGTGCTTCGTTTTCGTGTGCTGGACGGGATTGCTTGATATAGCAATAGCGCTCTTCGAGTCGCAGTAGATGGGAATCCTGGAGTAATTAAATCCATAATCTTTGAGCTGGGTGCGCATCCAGATGACTTGCGAGCAGCAACTGGCGGCTGCTACATACTCCGCCTCGGCGGTGGAGGTGGACACGCAGTTTTGCTTCTTGGAAGCCCAGCTTACAAGACGATCGCCCAAGAACTGAACATGACCCGACGTGCTCTTCCGGTCCAGCATGTTTCCAGGTGGTCAGCGTCCGAGTAGGCTGTCAATTCAAAACCTGTCTCTTTTGGATACCACAAACCAAGATCAGCAGTACCTTTTAAATATCGAAAAATTCGCTTAACCGCAGCTAAGTGAGACTCTTTAGGTTTCGACTGAAATCTTGCACACAAGAATGTCGAAAACATAATGTCAGGCCGACTAGCCGTCAAGTACATCAGAGAGCCAATCATACCTCTATAAATAGTAGCATTCACATCCTTACCGTCAGGATCAGAGTGAAGCTTTAGAGTAGTGGACATGGGGGTTTTCATAGATGAAGATTGTTCCATCTGGTATTTCCGAAGAATATCCGAGATGTACTTAGATTGATTAATGAAAATTCCTGATTGTAATTGTTTTACTTGGAGACCCAGGAAAAAATTCATTTGCCCCATCATGCTCATTTGAAAATGTTTACTCATTAAGGCAGAAAAGTTCTGACAGTACTTGGGGTTCGTGGAGCCAAAGATTATATCATCAACATAAATTTGTACAAGAATGATATCATTCTTTTCTCTTTTAATAAATAAGGTAGTATCAATTTTACCTTTAGAGAAGCCAGACTTGACTAAGAAGGATGAGAGTGCATCATACCAGGCTCGTGGCGCTTGCTTAAGACCGTAGAGGGCCTTGTCAAGAAAGTAGACGTAATGCGGATTTTCAGTACTCACGAAGCCTTCGGGTTGCGAGACATAAACTTCCTCCTTGAGCACGCCATTGAGGAACGCGGATTTCACGTCCATTTGAAAGACGATGAAATTCTTGTGAGCGGCGTAGGCGAGGAACATGCGGATCGCTTCAATGCGGGCCACCGGTGCAAACGTCTCATCGTAATCAATTCCTTCTTGCTGGCGATATCCTTTAGCCACGAGACGCGCCTTGTTCCGAACAATGATGCCGTTTTCGTCCTTCTTGTTCTTAAAAATCCATTTAGTCCCGATCACCGTCTTGTTCTTAGGACGGGGAACTAGGCGCCATACTTTGAGGGTCTCAAACTGGTTGAGTTCCTCCTGCATAGCAATTACCCAGTCCGGATCAGTCAGTGCGTCAGAGACAGTGGAAGGTTCGATACGGCTTAGGAACGAGGAAAATAAGCAGTCATTGGCGGTGGTGGATCGAGTTTGAACTGGTGTGAAGGGATCACCAATGATCTGATGAAGAGGATGTGCTCGAGTCCATTTGGTAGTGTGTGGATGTGGTTGATATGTCTGATGGGAGGTATCGGAATCCACATGACCACCTGGAGGTAAATCCTGAACTGCCTCGAGGGATGATGGCTTGTGAGGTGTAAGCTTCGTAGTGGGAGTCGAACTAGGAGTAGAGGACGACTCAGCTGGAGATGAAACTATGGAATGTTCCGGGATTGCCGGAGAGGAAGCTTCGAGAGCACCTTCGACAGAAGTCGGTGCAGGAAGTTGAACGGAAACATGAGTTGGTTCAGTAGCACCGTTATCAAGAGCTTGAGCAAGAGGGTGTCTATCACTTGAGCTCGGGGAAGCTTGATCATTGGCAGTAGAGGATGGAGCACCAGGCGAGGATGGACCACCGGAGTCGGTAGGGCCCGTGACTTGTGTCACTTCTGGTGCTTGAGCATTATTCCTGTCACATGACGTAGTATTAGACTTAACATTAAATAAGTCAGTATAAAAGAATTCAAACAGTAAATCCAAATCAGAAAGATGTGCTCTTGACGCATGATGTGGATCCACTGGAGATTGTGTAGCCTCCGTTCGGAATTGTCCAGAAGCTAACACACCAGTAAGCGCGGGTTCTGAACTGAGATGTTCAGAAACCATGTCAGGGGCCTCGTCAAAAGTCACATTTACGCTCTCAATGACGGTCTTCGTCCTTTTGTTGTAGACACGGTAGGCTTTTGCTTGTTGAGAGTAGCCGATAAACACTCCTTCATCCGCTTTGGGACTGAATTTGCCAAGATCATCCTTATCATTTAAGACAAAACAGGTGCATCCGAAAGCATGAAAGTAGTTGATGTTCGGGATACGCTTATTGATGATCTCGTACGGAGTCTTGTTAAACCGCTTGTTAATGATAGACCGATTTTGAGTATAGCAAGCGGTAGCAACAGCTTCTGCCCAAAGAAATAGTGGTAGCTTGGAATGAGATAACATCGTGCGTGCTGCTTCGACTAGAGTTCTGTTTCGACGTTCTACCACTCCATTCTGCTGAGGAGTACGAGCAGCGGAGCAAGTATGCGAGATACCCACTGAAGTGAGATAAGTGGTGAGTAACTGATTCTTGAACTCAGTACCGTTGTCCGTCCTGATGGTTTGAACTACTTGGTTGAGACTGACTTGAATACTTTTCAGAAGAGAGATTATCAAGTCGGGAGTTTCATCCTTGGAACGGAGAAATCGGACCCAAGTGTAACGAGAGAAATCGTCAACCATCACCAGAACATACTTCTTGTGATTTATGCTTTGAACGCGCATCGGTCCACATAAGTCCATGTGGATTAGCTCAAGGGACCGAGAAGTACTCGGAACGGCTTTAGGCTTGTGAGGCGCCTTTTTCATCTTGCCCTTTTCGCAGGCAGCGCACAGATGATCTTTTGCAAACTTGAGATCTGGCATACCTTTGACATGTCCCCCGAGCACCAACTTGTTGATGTTCTTGAAATTCAAGTGCGAGAGACGACGATGCCATAGCCAACTTTGTTCAGTAGATGCTTTTGACAACAAACAGACTTCCTTATCGGGTTTCAAGGATGAGAGGTCGATCGTGTAGAGGTTGGTTTGTCGCGTGCCAGCAAGTATTTCTTTACCATCCTCAGTTCGAACGCTACACTTTTTAGCCTTGAAAGTAACCTCGAGATTCTTGTCGCAGAATTGACCGATACTGAAAAGATTGTGACCGAGACCTTCGACATAGGAGACTTTCTTGATTGTGATGTTATCTTTGACAATATCGCCGTAACCCCTGATGGGAGAGGAGTGATCATTCCCGAAACGTACATTCCCACAGAACCTCTCGGTGAAGTTTGTGAGAAGCTCCCTTCTTCCGGTCATGTGTTTGGAGCAGCCTGAATCTAGATACCACACATGACCTTCCTGCAAAACAGGTTATTTCTTTTTAGGTACCCATTCGTAAATGGGTCCTTTAGGGTTAGGGTTAACACCCGACTTAGAGACCCGTTTATAATTGGGTCTTTGTCTTTCACGGGAAACATGACTATGAGAATTATTAGTAGCAATATGATATGAACCAAACCAATCAGATGCATAACGGCTATCAACAAAATCATTTGATCCACAATGAGAACAACACAAACAATCATGCGACAGTTGAAGTAATTGCGGAATTGAATAAACTTTTAAAGGAAAAGTTCCATTACAATCAACTAGAGGTTTAGAAATAAAAACATCATGATTGTTATTGTTCTTTCTAGACTTTAAGACAGGACCAACTAATTCTGATGTTGCCGAGCTCTCTTTTGACTTCTTAGCTACCCAAGCATATTTCACTTCTTTCCGCCGACCAAACGTATCTGAAATACCGTTAAACCCATAGTCAGTGGATTTGAAAATTGACGATTTTGACCTTTGAGAGCGACCGGTCTTTTTCTTCTTCTGTGAACGCCTTTTAGATTTAGACTTGGAAGGTTTTGAAGAATTGTTCACAGAAGGTTTTCTCGAGGCAAATGTAGAACATTCACCTTTATAGAATTTAACCGGAGGCTCACATGACTCATTTAAAAAATCAACATGGCTAGGTAGAGAAGGATTAAAATCAAATTGGCTCAAAGTGCTATCTAAACACACCTCAGAATTCAAGAATGCGGAAAATTCAAGTTCCTCATCAGAAAGGACCTTATCACATGAGGACTTCAGAGCATTTGAAGAGTTTGTTGAGTGCAGATCATATGCGGAAGCATTTTTACAATCAGAACACTGATCTGATTTAAGACTTTGAGGCTCTTTTCCTTTATTTGAAATGATCGGTGACGAGTCACCCATAAAAGCTTTGAAGGAAGTTGAGTCAGAAGAAGGATAAGAGTGTTCAGACAGAGACGATAACTCTCTTTGGAGAATGGAAGGCTGAGCATGAGAGTCAACCTTGTGAAGTTGCACTTTCAGATTATCTGCTGCCATAGCAGTCAGTTGTGAGTGCAACTTCTTTATTTCTGTCTGGTAATATTCTTTTTCTTCTTTCGACATAGTCTCCTTTTTGTTGGAACGGAGACACTCAATTTGAGATAAAAGACTTTGCTTTTCCTTTTGAAAATTTTCCCTTTCTAGTGCATACGATTCTTCTAGCTGAACAAGTTTCTTTTCTAAAAGCAGAGTTGGAACATAAACCTTGGGAGCTAGAGGTTCCTCCTCAGTTTTAACGGTTTTAGTATCTAGTTCAGCTTGAGAGTAACTATGGAAACAATCGGATGACAGGAAACGGGGTTTGTCAGTATTATAAGAAGCATTTAAAGTATCGTAAACAAAAGGAAATGTCCTTTTAGAAAGAACAGAGTTTTCTCTTCTCAACTTATCTTCAAGGTCTTCCTCCTCAGTGGGTGTGGTCCAATGTATCTTATATTCAGGAAAGATTTTGTCTAATCCAAAAAATTCAGATGCATATAAAGTAGGAACTTTGGATAAAGCCTTGTTTAAATAATTAGGGTTATCGTACCCGATACCCGCATTTCCGTACTTTGGTTCTTTTGGCGCGATTAGCTTTAGCGTTTGATCAGATTGACCAAATTTATAAAGTTTCTTTTCAAGCTCTTCTAACTGATTGGATAACCTTATGTTCTCATTTTTGTAAGCCACGTTTTGATTTAACAAATCAATTTTCTCGGACTCAGACATACGGAGCTTATCGGTCAGGTCATCTACTTTGGTCATTAGATTTTGTGACTCTGTTGAACACCTCACATTTTCTTCTCTTAGATTAGAAATAGTGCACATGTAGCTAGAGATTTCTAAGCTTTGATTTTCCATAAAGTCAGACTGCTTAGTGACACGGTTTTCCAGAGAAGAGATAAGTTGTTCTTTTTCTTTTAACAGAAGCTTGTAAGAGTCAAGTTTGTTCATAGATAGTTCAATCTGATCAAGTAAAGCTTCATGAAAAGGGGTACATACCTGGCAAGGAGCATTGTTATCGTCTTCATCAGTATCAGATGGTGATGAATGGTTGCCCATGAAGCACAGATGAGCTTCAGCATCCTCGGGTTCTTCATCCGACACTTGTAGCCAGTAATCGTCTTCAGCCATTAGAGCTTTACCAGCTTCCTTTTCTTTGGCAAGAAGCAGCTTGGCTCGGTAGTAGTCCGCGTTGCGCACAATTGGCTTGCGACAATCTCTGGCGAAATGACCTAACCGACCACAATTGTAACATTTGATCGGTTCATCTTTAGGCTTTTCTTCATGTCTCTTGTCAGGCTTCTTACCAGCTTCAAAGCGACTGTTACCTTCAGACTTATCACGATGATCACGATGAGTAGAAACTCTTTGCTTATTGGAAGTCTTGGAGAAAAACTTCCTCTTTTGAAATGCTTGAGTGAGAAACACCATTGCTTCTTTCATCTTGGCAAGTTCTGGATCCGAATCGCTATCGGGATCTTCAGGTTCAGAATCACTCGGCACATGTTCTTTTCCAGATGATCGGCTGACGGATTTGCCTCTTCTCTCAGATATGAGTGCTATTTGATCAGTTGCGGGCTTTTCTTCTGCTTTCTCAATAAGTTCCATCACTTCCTCTTCGTCTTGGAGCAGCATTTCATACAGTTCGTGAAGGTACAGCTTCTCCAAGGTTTGAGTGTGGCGAATATGGGAGACGAACGGTTTCCATTCAGACTGTAAGTTGTTCATAAACTTTATGTTGTTTTCCGTGTTCGTCTTTGTGATCTTATTTTTCTGAAGATCATTTAGAAGCATATTAAACCTTTCGTAGGTTTCCGTCAGCGTTTCACCCTTTCGTGCTTTAAACCCATCATATCTGGTGATACAGTTTGTCACCTTTAGCTGGTTATTGATGTGGATTCCCATCATCATCTTCTCTATTTGGTCCCGCATCTTTTTCGATGAGTCCTTGAAACTATCTATACAAGCATAGATGTCATTCGGTAGACTTTGAAGAAGGTACGATTTTGCCAGCTTTTCTGCCTCGTACAAATCCTTTTCTTCCTTAGTAAAATCACCAACAGATTTCCGAATCTGACGCTCTGGCCTTCCTTCAGCTGGATTTCCCGGTACCACTTTCATTGGCCAATCTTGTGGACCCTCAGTCAGACATTTGTATATATCTTCATAGTTGGATTTTGCTTCTATGAAATTCATAAATCGGTCGTGCCACTGAGGGTACTCTCCCCGAAAGAGCACCGGGGGCTTTTGGTCAGAACCGATGGCTAGAGCATCCCTTGAGTTCATCTTTACTTCTTAACTTAAGAGCACTGTAATGATCGTTAGGCAAGCAGAATGATCCAAATACAATAAAATAGAAGAAACACAGAAAACACTTGGTCTAATCAGAAAATCAGGTCAAACAAGACCAAGACCGGAGCACTAAATCCGGTCGAAGGACACATCCGGGGATACACTTATCCGGTCGAAGGACACGACCGGAGGAACTCTAAATCGGTCGAAGGGACAAGACCGGAGCACTCCTATTCGGTCGAAGGGACAAAACCGGAGCACTCCTATTCGGAGTACTCTTATTCGGTCGAAGGGACAAGACCGGAGCACTCCTATTCGGTCGAAGGGACAAAACCGGAGTACTCTTATTCGGTCGAAGGGACAAGACCGGGTAACACGTATCCGGTCGAAGGTTATTCGGTCGAAGGGACAAGACCGGGTAACACGTATCCGGTCGAAGGTTATTCGGTCGAAGGGACAAGACCGGAGTACAAGAGTCCGGTTGAATGCTCAGGTCGAAAGATTACGATAAACACAAAAACCAGATAAACACAAATATATCGATTAAGACCGAAGAACACGAAGAATTCGACCGAAGAACCCGAAGAATTTCTGGGATTCGACCGAAACCAAAACCTAGATCCTTCTCCTTCGATCGAAAGAAACAAACAAAAATCAACCAAAAATCGATTCAACCGATTAACAATCAACAGTAACCAATAATCGACCGAACAGAAATTTCCAGAAAATTATTCGACCGAACTAAAGAAATTTTACTGATTTTAAAAAAAAATCGATCGAATAAAACCAAAAGCAATCAGATATCGATCAAACAGATAACACATAATGTAACCACTAACAATCAAACAATGCAAGTAAAGTAATTAACACAAATAATTGATCTTAGGGTTTCAGACAAACCTTTTTACTGGATCAAACCTTTTTTGCCTATCTGCTTTGATACCAATTGTAGATCCCAGTTTCAGTGCAATCAACAGATATAAGAACAATGATGAACAGATTATAGGCCACAGCACTAATCATATGATTAATATAAACTTCAAAGGGCTAAGGTTTACAGAGAGAATTTCTGATAATAATATGTAAACCTAACAACTAGTAAACTGAATAATGAAACTCTCTCTAACAAAAGAAACAGAAATAACTATAAATACATGGGCTCGCAGGCCTAATGGGCTTATGGGCTTTAAGGCCCAACAAGCTTACAACTATTGCAACTTGTCACAAACTACCCTGAACTTCTATTTAACATTGAAAATGGCCCTAACAATGAACATATTAAAATAATATTTTGAACATAATAAAACAATATTATTAGGTATATGTGCAGATTGTGATACTGTAGATCCCAGTTTCAGTGCAATCAACAGATATAAGAACAATGATGAACAATATATTGGCCACAGCAACTAGTTATATGATTAATATAAACTTCAAAGGGCTAAGGTTTACAGAGAGAATTTCTGATAATAGTATGTAAACCTAACAACTAGTAAACTGAATAATGAATCTCTAAACTGATAAATGAAACAGAAATAACTTTAAATACTCGGGCTCGCAAGCCTAATGGGCTTATGGGCTTTAAGGCCCAACAAGCTTACAACAATAGCAACTTCTCACAAACTACCCTGAACTTCTATTTAACATAGAAAATGGCCCTAACAATCTCCCCCTTTAAATAGAAGTTGATAGTCACGCCAGTTAGGAACGAAGATTTTTCGGAAACCAAAGCTGATCTCGAAATATCTAATCTGAGTTCTGTACTCCAGTCGCTCTTCAATTTCACCCAGTGCTTCAAGGACAAGTGCCTTGTATTTCGGATCCAAAAACTGAACCCCTTTTTCATCTTTATCAAGTGCACGCTTCAACTTGTCTTTCAGCAACATCAACGTACCATCGCAGAATCTGGCAATCTGATTGAAACGAATGAAATGCATAATTCCTTTGTCATTCACATAGGTCATGCCAAACTCTGGAAGCTTTATCACAGTAAACGCAGGTACATTCTGGATATCAGACGGAATCTTCAAATCAGGCTTGAGCAGATTAATCTTTGGCTGGTTGCTTTCTAACCCGATCTGAAAATCTTCCACCGAAGCAAGTTTCATTGCACACTTCATGTATCTTTTCACTGTTTCTAGAGCATCAATGACTTCTCCGGGTCTAACAGTTTTGGTCTTTAAGTCACGTAAGATATACAGCAAATCTTGTGGCTCCAAGCATGGAAAATCAGCATCAGAAAAGCAATATTGTTGACCATCTTCTCGAGTAACCATAAAGTCCGTATACTTGACCTTCATAAAGTAGGCAGGTATAATCTTATCAACTGATACAATCCTGAGCTTCGTCTTGGAGTACTTGTGCTGGAACTTTCGGTATACGAACACAAGTTCACGCTGTTTTTCTTTGTTTTTCACTGACTGTAGACCATGTATAACAACTTCATCATACTTTCTGATCCAGTGGGCAAATATCCTCTTCTGACTTTCTTCGAGGAAAGGAACTTTTATTCGGACTCTTTCCCACTTGGATGGACGAGCTGGAGTTGTATTGACTGGTTCTCTAACTGGTGAAGCTGGAGGAGATCTCTCGGGAACTACTGTATCAGAAAATTCAGGGTAAATAACAGGATAAGCCAATAGAGGAATCACGACAGAAGACTGATCCTCTGGATGCAGTATTTCATCAATTTCTTCTTGCATAACCACCAGAGCTCTTTCAGAATTTGCACATTCTTCTATCGTGTCTGTTACTTCATACGGATCTAGTATTATCGTCCAATCTTCAGGAACTATCGGAGAATCAAATTCAAATTCCTCAGGCTTTTCAACCGTCGGATAATCATATAGTATCAGATCAGTCACTGGTTCCCGTTGCTGTTCCTGTTCCTGCCTCTGTCCCTCTGTTCTTGTACCCGAACCCGTACCCTGTTCAACCTGTTCCGACTCCACTACATGAGACTCCGGCTCAGATCGACGTTGGCGCTTCTCCCCCTCATGGTGATCAGGATCATCCTGATCATCATGTCGGCGCTTGAGCCGTTCTGCCTGGCCATGGCAGGTATCTTCCACTGCCGAAAGGCGTTCAGTCAAAACAGCTACGGTTTGCTGAAGTGACTGAAGCATAGCTTGTTGGATCTGGAAGGCTTCGACAGAAACGATAGGTTGGGGTGTAGGTGGGGTCGGTGTAGATGCTTGAGAAAGTAAGGATAACAAATCGGCATCCTGGGTGGGTTCGGTTAGAGATTGGGCTATAAGTTTGGCGAGAAGGATAGATTTCAGTTCAGGTATGGACATATCCGCGGCTGATAGAGAAGATGGAGTAGATGTGGTCTCTGGCTCAATCGCAGGACCTTTGCCTTTGACCATGCGTTTGATGTTGTCCAACTCCTCCGTCATCATAGATTGGACAGCCTTTAGGGCGCCGTCCATGTATTCCCTTGAGACAAACTCAGTGTGGGTAACGCCGGGGTCACTTAGACTTCCCGTTGTAGCTACGACTGTAGAATTCGAGCCGCCTACGTTCACGGTTGGCGTGATGATAGCCGTGGTAGGACTTCCATCCAATCCTCGTAACCTACCCGAAGGTGGGTTTACTATGGATGTTCCGGCCGGGCCACTTAGGCTACCGGCGATAGCCGAAAACGGAATATGTGTCCTAGGAATGGCGTGTAATACAAATGGATCTAGACTCCGTGCATGCAAAGAAGGCGAGAACGGGGGCAGTTGTTCTCTTGTTTCAATATCGGCACCCTCCAAGTGAGAACCCGATAGCGTATGTGCTAAATCCCCGTGAGTTTGTGAAACCACCATCTGTTGAGAGATGGTGGAGTGGCTTGGTGGGGCGTGCAAGTGCGCCGCTAGGTCCACGGCGGCTTCTTCAATACCCAGTCCCAACACATGAGACTGGATAGCAGATGTGGCTACCTGGCTAGATGTGGCTGGGGGGGATACAACCGAAGATGGTTGTCCCATCACTCGTGTACTCTCAGAATGTAGCTTACTCCGCCTGTCCCTCACACAGCTCACCTCTTGATGTTCAACTAATACTCCCTCCGCTCTCCTTATCTCTCCGGATGGGGGCTGATTATCGTCACCATCAGAGTCAGAAGACTCTTCATTTGATGCCGATGTTGCGGTTTGGGTTTCCTCGGTATCTGAAGTGGCTGATGTTCCTTCAGTAGCAGCGACAGAAGAAGACTGAGCTTGAACGGCTTCAGAAACTGTTGCCTCTTCTGTCGTTTGAGTACCTGTTGTTGGTGGCGGAGAAGGTTGTCTCGAAGAACTTGGCTGGCTCGTTCCAACGGCACTGCCCACTCCAGTTCCCCTCACGATAATGGCCCTCGACACACCCTGTCCGGAAGCCCCAGCTATCCGGACGCTCCCACCTCTTGTTCGTGGACGCTGACCCTCACGTCGCTCAGGTCTTGCTCCTTGGGCAGGTCCTGCCGGTCCTGGCCGGACCATAGGAGCTGGGATGTTGTGTGTGTGCCTATAAGCTATCACACTCAGTGCCGTGGGACGAGCATGGTCTAGTACCCCGACTGGGATTTGTCGGGCGACAACACCTTCTGGATCAGCACGGGAAGGAATCTTCCGGGTTGGATGTTGTGGGCACATCGGGTGGGTGGAGCGGCGCTGTATCTCGGGATACAGGTTCATGTAGTTCCGGATGATTATCTGTAGGAACCGCATGAAGGGGACGAAGTTTGACCGCCGAGATGCAGTCGACCGAACTCTCTGAATGAGTTCAAACCATAGAAGATCGGCAAAGTCGACGTGGCGATTGAATGCCACCGCATGAAAGATGCGTAGAATCGGAGCGCTCGTCTGATCAATGCCTTTCGTTATAGACGAAAGACACCGATTGATATAAGTGAACAGCGTGTACCATAACGTCGATAGATGTTTGCGGGTGAATGTTGATGGTATGCGGAGTTCTGCGCCGTATCCCAACGAGATAAGATCGGTGCACAATGTAGCATCTGAGACAAGCGGGTCGAAGTCTTCTTGGCCAGCTACAGATCCGGCGGTCGGTAACCGAAGAAATTGGCGGAATAGATCACTTGTGAGAAGCACTGGTGTGTGATCTATCCGACCTTCAAGATGGAAACCGCCATCGGCTTCTAAGGCATGAAGGGAACGCCAGAATTGCTGTAGGTATATGATTGGAACGGTGGCTGTTTCTGTTAGAGCATAGGAGAGTGGATGGCCCCTTAGTATCTCGATGATGACCTGATGTTGAATGGCGAGTTGGGTCACATCGAGATGGTAGTTATTTGCTGTAAGTGGAAGGAACTGATCCTCGGGAATCAGTTCTGCATCTGCGATTGGATCAATCGCTGGTGGCTGATTTTGAGCCATTGTACCTGTGAAGAAGTAATCGATTAGTACACAGGTTTGGAAAACACAATTTTCGCCGTTTGGAGTTATACCGTGATGATTTAGATCACGCCAGATAGTAACTCCAAAAACTTGGAAGAGCAAACCCTACTCGTGAGTTAGGGTCAGTCACCAAGGCGCGCAGACTTGCACCACTTCCTCATAAACACACATAAGTCCAAGTATGACTATAAGCACCAACACCATGGCTTCGACCGGAGAAAAGCAAGACCGGACGAGGCATTCGACCGATGGTCTCATAAGACCGGATAGATGTTGGATCGGATGTGGTCTTTGACCGGAGGTCACTAAGAGCGGAGGAGATCTTCGACCGGAGGTATCATTTGACCGGAGTCGTCTTCGACCGGGGGAATCTTCGACCGGGGTAATCTTCGACCGGGGTAGTCTTCGACCGGGGCATAACCCTAGATCGGAGTATGCCCCCGGAGAAGATCAATCGACAACTTACAGATGTCGTAGACGACGTCGAAGATCACCCAAAACGATGAATCAATGGAGAAACGTTCGTTAACAGATTGGAACATCTAATAAACCAAAGACAAGTTACCTGATCGATGGAAGTTGGAAGAAGTCGAAGGTGTTCGGTCGAAGTGGTTTCGGTCGAAAGAGAGGTCCGGGCGAGAGAGAGATGTAGAAGAAGAAAACACGAATTGATCGAATGAGGAGGAATTACATTCGACCGGGGTTTATAAACCCCCGAAGGTGGCTTGGGCTTGGGCCGAGTCTGGTCTTGGACCGGGGGGGGACAATGGGCCGAGACATTGGGCCGAGGCAAATCAACCAAACACCTCAAACCAAACACACAAAAATAAACCAAACCTAACAAGAAATATTTGTGGAATTTTCGGAGATATATATAAAAAAATAACTCAAAAAAAAACGTAAAGGTAGAAGAAAGAAAAAAAAAAAGAAAAAAAAAATAAACCTAAGGAGAGAAGAAGAAACAAAATTAAAATTAAAGATAAAGAGAAATAATAAAAAAAACGAAGACATGAGACCTAGCTCCCCCTCGAATGATTACCATGAGGTGGTCCAAACACAGAACCCTCTTACCTGCTCCCCCTCGAAAGGAGGACCCGTGAAACTTACCAACCATCTGACGCTCGTGCTCCCCCTGAACACAGTATCGGGTTGTAGATCCGTCACTAACAACTTACTCTTCAAGGAACAAAGGAATTAACTGCACACACAATCACGAAACACAGACACACGAACACAAAAAGAATAGGAAAAGAAAAACACGACATCTACTTTGTTGATACAGAAGTTCGTAACGAACACAGAGCTGAACGAGTAGAATGCAATAACCAAGGAGTGTGAATAATCGCAACCAGAGACAAGGCACTGATGCAGTTGTCACAGTCATTCGTTATTGAATGAAACTCGTAGAGAGCTGTGAACGGATCAAACTTTCAGATTTAGCATACCTAGCTTGGACACAAGGTAATTAAATTGTTTTTCGTCCAAGGCTTTGGTAAATAGGTCTGCTAACTGATGCTCTGAATTAACAAAATAGAGTTCGATTGTACCTTTTTCCACGTGATCTTTTATAAAGTGATAGCGCACATCGATGTGCTTCGTCTTTGTGTGTTGGACGGGATTGCTTGATATGGCTATAGCGCTCTTCGAGTCACAGTAGATGGGAATCCTGGAGTAATCAAATCCATAGTCTTTGAGCTGGGTGCGCATCCAGATGACTTGCAAGCAGAAACTGGCGGCTGCTACATACTCCGCCTCGGCGGTGGAGGTGGACACGCAGTTTTGCTTCTTGGAGGCCCAGCTGACAAGACGATCGCCCAAGAACTGAACATGACCCGACGTGCTCTTCCGGTCCAGCATGTTGCCAGCGTGGTCAGCATCCGAGTAGGCTGTCAATTCAAAACCTGTCTCTTTTGGGTACCACAAACCAAGATCAGCAGTACCTTTTAAATATCGAAAAATTCGCTTAACCGCAGCTAAGTGAGACTCTTTAGGTTTTGACTGAAATCTTGCACACAAGAATGTCGAAAACATAATGTCAGGCCTACTAGCCGTCAAGTACATCAGAGAGCCAATCATACCTCTATAAATAGTAGCATTCACATCCTTACCGTTAGGATCGGAGTGGAGCTTTAGAGTAGTGGACATGGGGGTTTTCATAGATGAAGAATGTTCCATCTGGTATTTCCGAAGAATATCCGAGATGTACTTAGATTGAGTAATGAAGATTCCTGTTTGTAATTGTTTTACTTGAAGACCCAGAAAAAAATTCATTTGCCCCATCATGCTCATTTGAAAATGTTTACTCATTAAGGCAGAAAAGTTCTGACAATACTTGGGGTTTGTGGAGCCAAAGATTATATCATCAACATAAATTTGTACAAGAATGATATCGTTCTTCTCTCTTTTAATAAATAAAGTAGTATCAATTTTACCTTTAGAGAAGCCAGACGTGACTAAGAAGGATGAGAGTGCATCATACCAGGCTCGTGGCGCTTGCTTAAGACCGTAGAGGGCCTTGTCGAGAAAATAGACGTAACGCGAATTTTCAGTACTCACGAAACCTTCGGGTTGCGAGACATATACTTCCTCCTTGAGCACGCCGTTGAGAAACGCAGATTTCACGTCCATTTGAAAGACGATGAAATTCTTGTGAGCGGCGTAGGCGAGGAACATGCGGATCGCTTCAATGCGGGCAACCGGTGCAAACGTCTCATCGTAATCAATTCCTTCTTGCTGGCGATATCCTTTAGCCACTACACGCGCTTTGTTCCGAACAATGATGCCGTTTTCGTCCTTCTTGTTCTTAAAAATCCATTTAGTCCCTATCACTGTCTTGTTCTTAGGTCGGGGAACTAGGCGCCATACTTTGAGGGTCTCAAATTGGTTGAGTTCCTCTTGCATAGCAATTACCCAGTCCGGATCATTCAGTGCTTCAGAGACAGTGGAAGGTTCGATACGGCTGAGGAACGAGGAAAATAAACATTCATTAGCGGTGGTGGATCTAGTTTGAACTGGTGTGGAGGGATCACCAATGATCTGATGAAGGGGGTGTGCTCGAGTCCACTTGATGATGTGTGGATGAGGTTGATATGTCTGATGGGAGGTATCGGAATCCACATGACCACCTGGGGGTAAATCCTGAACTGCCTCGAGGGATGATGGACTGTGAGATGGAAGCTTCTTAGTGGGAGTTGAACAAGGAGTAGAGGACGACTCAGCTGGAGATGAACCGATGGGAGGCTCCGGGATTGCCGGAGAGGAAGCTTCGAGAGCACCTTCAACAGGAGTCGGTGCATGAAGTTGAACGGAAACAGGCGTTGGTTCAGGAGCACCGTCATCAAGAACTTGAGTAAGAGAATTTCTATCACTTGAGCTTGGGGAAGCTTGATCATTGGCAGTAGAGGATGGAGCACCAGGCGAGGATGGACCTCCAGAGTCGGTAGGGCCAGTGACTTGTGTCACTTCTGGTGCTTGAGCAGTATTCCTGTCCCATGACTTAGAATTAGATTGAACATTAAATAAGTCATTATAAAAGAATTCAAACAGTAAATCCAAATCAGAAAGATGTGCTCTTGTCGTAGACGCATGATGTGGATCCACTGGAGATTGTGTAGCTTCCGAACGGAATTGTCCAGAAGCTAACACACCAGTAAGCGCGGGTTCTGAACTGAGATGCTCAGAAACTATTTCAGGGGCCTCGTCAAAAGTCACGTTTACGCTTTCAACGACGGTCTTCGTCCGTTTGTTGTAGACACGATAGGCTTTTGCGTGCTGAGAGTAGCCGATGAACACTCCTTCATCCGCTTTGGGACTGAATTTGCCAAGATCATCCTTATCATTTAAGACAAAGCAGGTGCATCCGAAGGCATGAAAGTAGTTGATGTTCGGAATACGTTTGTTGATGATCTCGTACGGAGTCTTGTTGAACCGCTTGTTAATGATAGACCGATTTTGAGTATAGCAAGCGGTAGCAACAGCTTCTGCCCAAAGAAATAGTGGTAGCTTGGAATGAGATAACATCGTGCGTGCTGCTTCGACTAGAGTTCTGTTTCGACGTTCTACCACTCCATTCTGCTGAGGAGTACGAGCAGCGGAGAAAGTATGCGAGATACCCACTGAAGTGAGATAAGTGGTGAGTAACTGATTCTTGAACTCAGTACCGTTGTCCGTCCTGATGGTTTGAACTACTTGGTTGAGACTGACTTGAATACTTTTCAGAAGAGAGATTATCAAGTCGGGAGTTTCATCCTTGGAACGGAGAAATCGGACCCAAGTGTAACGAGAGAAATCGTCAACCATCACCAGAACATACTTCTTGTGATTTATGCTTTGAACGCGCATCGGTCCACATAAGTCCATGTGGATTAGCTCAAGGGACCGAGAAGTACTCGGAACGGCTTTAGGCTTGTGAGACGCCTTTTTCATCTTGCCCTTTTCGCAGGCAGCGCACAGATGATCTTTTGCAAACTTGAGATCTGGCATACCTTTGACATGTCCCCCGAGCACCAACTTGTTGATGTTCTTGAAGTTCAAGTGCGAGAGACGACGATTCCATAGCCAACTTTGTTCAGTAGATGCTTTTGACAACAAACAGACTTCCTTATCGGGTTTCAAGGATGAGAGGTCGATCGTGTAGAGGTTGGTTTGTCGCGTGCCAGCAAGTATTTCTTTACCATCCTCAGTTCGAATGCTACACTTTTTAGCCTTGAAAGTAACCTCGAGATTCTTGTCGCAGAATTGACCGATACTGAAAAGATTGTGACCGAGACCTTCGACATAGGAGACTTTCTTGATTGTGATATTATCTTTGACAATATCGCCGTAACCCCTGATAGGAGAGGAGTGATCATTCCCGAACCGGACATTTCCACAAAACCTCTCGGTGAAGTTTGTGAGAAGCTCCCTTCTTCCGGTCATGTGCTTGGAGCAACCTGAATCTAGATACCACACATGACCGTCCTGCAAAACAGGTTATTTCTTTTTAGGTACCCATTCGTAAATGGGTCCTTTAGGGTTAGGGTTAACACCCGACTTAGAGACCCGTTTATAATTGGGTCTTTGTCTTTCACGGGAAACATGACTATGAGAATTATTAGTAGCAATATGATATGAACCAAACCAATCAGATGCATAACGGCTATCAACAAAATCATTTGATCCACAATGAGAACAACACAAACAATCATGCGACAGTTGAAGTAATTGCGGAATTGAATAAACTTTTAAAGGAAAAGTTCCATTACAATCAACTAGAGGTTTAGAAATAAAAACATCATGATTGTTATTGTTCTTTCTAGACTTTAACACTGGATCAACTAATTCTGATGTTGCCGAGCTTTCTCTTGACTTCTTAGCTACCCAAGCATATTTCACTTCTTTCCGCCGACCATACGTATCTGAAATGCCGTTGAACCCATAGTCAGAGGATTTGAAAATTGACGATTGTGACATTTGAGAGCGACCGGTCCTTTTCTTCTTCTGTGAACGCCTTTTCGATTTTGACATGGAAGGTTCTGAAGGAATGTTCACAGAAGGTTTTTGCGAGGCAGATGTAGAACATTCACCCTTATGAAAATTGACCGGAGGCGCACATGACTCATTTAGAAAATCAACATGGCTAGGTAGAGAAGGATTAAAATCAAATTGGCTCAAATTGTTATCTAAACACACCTCAGAATTCAAGAATGCGGAAAATTCAAGTTCCTCATCAGAAAGGACCTTACCACATGAGGACTTCAGAGCATTTGAAGAGTTTGTTGAGTGCAGATCATATGCGGAAGAATTTTTACAATCAGAACACTGATCTGGTTTAAGACTTTGAGGCTCTTTTCCTTTATTTGAAATGATCGGTGACGAGTCACCCATAAAAGCTTTGTAGGAAGATGTGTCAGAAGAAGGATAAGAGTTTTCAGACAGAGACGATAACTCTCTTTGGAGAATGGAAGGCTGAGCATGAGAGTCAACCTTGTGAAGTTGCACTTTCAGATTATCTGCTGCCATAGCAGCCAGTTGTGAGTGCAACTTCTTTATTTCTGTCTGGTAATATTCTTTATCTTCTTCCGACATAGTTTCCTTTTTGTTGGAACTGAGACACTCAATTTGAGATAAAAGACTTTGCTTTTCCTTTTGAAAATTTTCCCTTTCTAGTACATACGATTCTTCTAGCTGAACAAGTTTCTTTTCTAAAAGCAGAGTAGGAACATAAACCTTGGGAGCTAGAGGTTCCTCCTCAGTTTTAACGGTTTTAGTATTTAGTTCAGCTTGAGAGTAACTATGGAAAAAATCGGATGACAAGAAACGGGGTTTGTCAGTATTATAAGAAGCATTTAAAGTATCATAAACAAACGGAAATGTCCTTTTAGAAAGAACAGAGTTTTCTCTTCTCAACTTATCTTCAAGGTCTTCCTCCTCAGTGGGTGTGGTCCAATGTATCTTATATTCAGGAAAGATTTTGTCTAATCCAAAAAATTCAGATGCATATAAAGTAGGAACTTTGGATAAAGCCTTGTTTAAATAATCAGGGTTATCGTACCCGATACCCGCATTTCCGTACTTTGGTTCTTTTGGTGCGATTAGCTTTAACGTTTGATCAGATTGACCAAATTTATAAAGTTTCTTTTCAAGCTCTTCTAGCTGATTGGATAACCTTATTTTCTCATTTTTGTAAGCCACGTTTTGATTTAACAAATCAATTTTCTCGGACTCAGACATACGGAGCTTATCGGTCAGGTCATCTACTTTGGTCATTAGACTTTGTGACTCTGTTGAACACCTCACATTTTCTTCTCTTAAATTATAAATAGTGCACATGTAGCTAGAAATTTCTAAGCTTTGATTTTCCATAAAGTCAGACTGCTTAGTGACACGGTTTTCCAGAGAAGAGAGAAGTTGTTCTTTTTCTTTTAACAGAAGCTTGTAAGAGTCAAGTTTGTTCATAGATAGTTGCATCTGATCAAGTAAAGCTTCATGAAAAGGGGTACATACCTGGCAAGGAGCATTGTTATCGTCTTCATCAGTATCAGATGGTGATGAATGGTTGCCCATGAAGCACAGATGAGCTTCAGCATCCTCGGGTTCTTCATCCGACACTTGTAGCCAGTAATCGTCTTCAGCCATTAGAGCTTTACCAGCTTCCTTTTCTTTGGCAAGAAGCAGCTTGGCTCGGTAGTAGTCCGCGTTGCGCACAATTGGCTTGCGACAATCTCTGGCGAAATGACCTAACCGACCACAATTGTAACATTTGATCGGTTCGTCTTTAGGCTTTTCTTCATGTCTCTTGTCAGGCTTCTTACCAGCTTCAAAGCGACTGTTACCTTCAGACTTATCACGATGATCACGATGAGTAGAAACTCTTTGCTTATTGGAAGTCTTGGAGAAAAACTTCCTCTTTTGAAATGCTTGAGTGAGAAACACCATTGCTTCTTTCATCTTGGCAAGTTCTGGATCCGAATCGCTATCGGGATCTTCAGGTTCAGAATCACTCAGCACATGTTCTTTTCCAGATGATCGGCTGACGGATTTGCCTCTTCTCTCATATACGAGTGCTATTTGATCAGTTGCTGGCTTTTCTTCTGCTTTCCCAATAAGTTCCATCACTTCCTCTTCGTCTTGGAGCAGCATTTCATACAGTTCGTGAAGGTACAGCTTCTCCAAGGTTTGAGTGTGGCGAATATGGGAGACGAACGGTTTCCACTCAGACTGTAAGTTGTTCATAAACTTTATGTTGTTTTCCGTGTTCGTCTTTGTGATCTTATTTTTCTGAAGATCATTTAGAAGCATATTAAACCTTTCGTAGGTTTCCGTCAGCGTTTCACCCTTTCGTGCTTTAAACCCATCATATCTGGTGATAAAGTTTGTCACTTTTAGCTGGTTATTGATGTGGCTTCCCATCATCATCTTCTCTATTTGGTCCCACATCTTTTTCGACGAGTCTTTGAAACTATCTATACAAGCATAGATGTCATTCGGTAGACTTTGAAGAAGATATGATTTTGCCAGCTTTTCTGCCTCGTACAATTCATTTTCTCTGTTAGTAAAATCACCAACAGTTTTCCGGATCTGGCGCTCTGGCCAACCTTCAGTTGGGTTTGCCGGTACCACTTTCATTGGCCAATCTTGTGGACCCTCAGTCAGGCATTTGTATATGTCTTCATAGTTGGATTTTGCTTCTATGAAGTTCATAAATCGGTCATGCCACTGAGGGTACTCTCCCCGAAAGAGCACCGGGGGCTTTTGGTCAGAACCGATGGCTAGAGCATCCCTTGAGTTCATTTTTACTTCTTAGCTTAAGAGCACTGTAATGATCGTTAGGCAAGCAGAATGATCCAAATACAATAAAATAGAAGAAACACAGAAACACTTGATTTAAACAGAAAATCAGGTCACACAAATATCCGGTCGAAGGTATGCCCGGAGGAAGCAGTTATCCGGTCGAAGGACACGTCCGGGGATACACTTATCCGGTCGAATGATACGACCGGGGTCACACGAATCCGGTCGAATGTTAAGACTGGAGGACCCTTATTCGGTCGAAAAGGACAAAAAAAAACGGATCACCTTTATTCGGTCGAAGGGATAAGACCGGGGACACTCTGTTCGGTCGAAGGGGTTTGACCGGAGCACAAGTGTCCGGTCGAAAGAGGAAGTCTTATTTGGTCCGGTCGAAAGACTTAACTAAAGATAAACACAAACAACCCCGAAGAACACGAAGAATCCGAAGAACCCGAAGAATTTCTGGGTTCGATCGAATGCAAACACAGATCCTTCGATCCTTTGATCGAAGGAATTAACAAATCAAGCAACAGCCAAACTCACTAAGACCGAATAATCACTACTCAGAAGCAATGCGATCGAAGGACTTAATGACCAAGACCGAATACAAAATTTCCAGAAATTTACCAGATTCGATCGAAGCCAAACCAACTTCAGAAACAGTTTCGATCGATAAACAACATTAATAATCAACTAAAACACATATACGCGATTAACACAAAAAAAAAATATAGGGTTTTAGACAAACCTTTTTCTGGATCAAACCTTTTGCCTATCTGCTCTGATACCAATTGTAGATCCCAGTTTCAGTGCAATCAACAGATATAAGAACAATGATGAACAATATATTGGTCACAGCAACTAGTTATATGATTAATATAAACTTCAAAGGGCTAAGGTTTACAGAGAGAATTTCTGATAATAGTATGTAAACCTAACAACTAGTAAACTGAATAATGAATCTCTAAACTGATAAATGAAACAGAAATAACTTTAAATACTCGGGCTCGCAAGCCTAATGGGCTTATGGGCTTTAAGGCCCAACAAGCTTACAACAATAGCAACTTCTCACAAACTACCCTGAACTTCTATTTAACATAGAAAATGGCCCTAACAAATACTATCACAATGTGAATAAGGTATATCACAATTTACTCACCAACTAAGTGTATATATAATGTGAATGTTATTATCACATTGTGCATATACCATACACTACTATCGTACAAATATTGATAGAGAGATGATAGATGAAAAAGAAAAGAGATAAAATAAGAGAGGAGAGAGAGATATCCCAAATATTCACTATGCCCTTTATTTAAGTTATTTAATCAAAAATTACAATTAAGCTTTAACTAAATAGAATTTGTAAATTACAATGGGGATCTTACAAATTTAAAAGAATTTAAATTAATGAATATATATTTCTATATATTTATAATATACATACACGTGTATGTATATCGGCATATCTATTCCAAGGAGATGATATAGACATCATGTGGGACCATAGGACATCAAGTGTAGGATGTCTAACATTTTGTAACAAGAATTAGTCATCCAAAATAATATTTCACATAAAAGTGT
Organism: Arctium minus; assembly: GCA_954870635.1. Lineage (NCBI taxonomy): Eukaryota > Viridiplantae > Streptophyta > Magnoliopsida > Asterales > Asteraceae > Arctium > Arctium minus. The sequence goes on from OX941081.1 coordinate 163,793,688, forward strand.
TAATATTTTTATTACTTTATGAGAGACATCATCATTATTAAACACAAAATAAATAAATAAACAGAAAAGTGATTTTGATGCAACGCATAACTCACACGTGTTATACCAGTTAAAGAAAGTAGACCCCATTTTAGAAACAGCTGTTACCTAAACATTATCCATTTTTGTTTATAATTCACTTGCTCCCTTGTTTCCTTTTCAGTGTGCTTGTAACCCTTCTCCGTGTTTTTAGCGCATCCCCTCAACTTCACACTTCCAAAACACACACACACACACATATATATATATACATATATAAAAACATGTGTATATATATCAACCACTTGGAACCAAGATCACTCACCAATACAATTTCACCTTCAAATCCCAGATCGATCCCACGTAATTAAGTTTCAAAATCAATGGAGATGAACAATTATTATGATCAATTTGTATATGGGTCCAATTCTTGGACGCCGGAGATGGAAGTCGGAGAGTCGTCGGCGACATCGGAAGAAGTGATGTTGGCATCTAGTCATCCGAAGAAGCGTGCCGGAAGGAAGAAGTTTCAGGAGACTCGGCATCCGGTGTACCGGGGAGTGCGACAGCGGAGCTCCGGGAAGTGGGTTTGCGAGGTGAGAGAGCCGTACAAGCAGTCGAGGATATGGCTGGGGACGTTTCCGACGGCGGAGATGGCGGCGAGAGCTCATGACGTGGCGGCGTTGGCGTTGAGAGGGAAGTCGGCGTGTTTGAATTTTGCGGACTCTTCGTGGAGGCTTCCGGCTCCGGCGTCGATGGATCCGAACGACATTCGGAAGGCAGCGGTGGAGGCGGCGGAGGAGTTTCGTCCGGTCGATGAGGAAAGTAGGGTGGGGGAGAATGTGGGGTATATGGATGAAGAGGAGGAGTTTGGGATGCCGGGATTGTTGGCGAATATGGCGGAGGGATTAATGTTGCCGCCGCCGCCACCGCCGTACGGCGGTGGAGAAGAAGTAGAGTATGGGGGTGAGATGTCGTTGTGGAGCTTTTGAACATGTATGTATGGTAATATTAATGGTAGTCGTGTATGTATAAAAAAGTAGATCATTTGATTTGGATTATAGGATATTAGAAAAGGCCTATCTCCCATATACAAGAGTGAAACATATATAATTCCCCATAAAAATTAATGAAGTGGTTTTTTGTTTTTTGTTTTTTGTTTTTTTTTTTTGTTCTTTTTAAGGTTTCCACATAAAAACACCAGTTTTTATTCCATGTGAATTTATGTATTTTACCCTTTTATATTTATTGAATATACATAAATATAAACGAGTAATTAGGCTAGCTCAACTTATAATAAGATTTGAGTTTTTGGAGTCTGGTCATCAGTTTGAGTGTTATAAGTCCATTGGAATTTTCTGATTGTTCCACATACCCCTTAAATTAGTTAAGTTACACATAAACTGAACATCCATAATTAATAGAAGAAAAAAAATTATACAAATTTGTATTATGAAACACGTCCATTTTATATTCCATACGGACCATACCTTATGGAAAGGGCTATTGTTAAAAAATAAATATCCTAGAGGCTAGAAATCCATTATTCACATTTACACCCAAATTACAAAAGCCCAATAACTCATTGCCTTAATACCATGCAGCCCAAGAACATCTCTTTAGAGATAGTCAAAAACGGGTCCAGAACAGCCTCCTCGTAATCGGTCCCGACCAAACATCTTCGGTGTCGTTAAGCTTTAATATAACCGATTAGGGTAATCGGTACCGGTTCCGATCCCGTGCCGCACCCAAACCGGTCCTGCCTAAAAAGAAGTTTTTTTCCTTAAATACTGATTTTTTGAATATTTTTAAGAATGCAAAACTGTTATTCTAATACACTTTAAAATATGTAATTAGGTCACTTAAATACATTTTAAAAGTACGTTTTATTATAATTTAAAAATATATTTAAAATAACATTAAAAAATACACTTATTTAGACCTGGCAAAAATTGACACGACACGCTAACCCGACACGAAAGAAAACGGGTTTGGGGAATATATTTCAATCCGTTTAAGTAAACGAGTTGACACGACATGAAAATTAAACGAGTAAGGTCAGGGTCAAAATTTTCAACTTTAAAATGACCTGAATAACCCGTTTATATATATATATATATATATATATATAGGGGATCATGCGAGAAGCAAACTAATTTGCGAGAATGCGAGAAGAAATGTGGGTCACATAATTTATTAATTAAAAAAACCATAAATAAAAAATAAAAAATAGTTTTAGAAGGTAGGATAATTATCATTTTAAATTGGATAAATCCTTAAAATTCTCATTATATCTTTTAGATTTATTTATTTTTTAATTTCAATTATTTATTAATTTATTTATTAAACTTTTTTCTAAATATACTTTTAATAAAAAAAATTCACAATTTTAACCAAATATCACATGTGATATCATTATATGAATATTTATGCATATCACATATCATATTATCACATGTGATAATTGTATATATTTTAATTAATCATATGTGATTATGTATACTTATATTTATAGATCTTTTGTGATGTAAATATTAGCACATGTGATAATTGTATATATTTTAATTAATCACATGTGATTATGTATACTTCTATTTATAGATCTTTTTGTGATGTAAATATTATCACATGTGATATGTGTAAATATTATCATATGTGATTATGCGTTATTTATATTCAGACATATATTATCATATGTGATATTTACAAAAATCCACCTAGTGGGATCATATGTGATACATAATAATATATCACATGTTAAACGAAGTTAATCATATTTGATTCAAAACATAAATCTAAAAAATAGAGAAAAATGGTGAAATAAATAATGAATTAGTTATGGATATCACATGTGATATTTGACGAAAAATTATGATTTTATCTAGAAAATAATAATATAAATTTGATAAAAATATTATGAATTTATTAAAATTAAAAAATAAATAAATTTAAAAGATATTATGAGATTTTTAAGGATTTATCTAATTCAAATTGTAATTATCCTAAATTTTTTAAACAAAATTTATTTATGTTGTTTTTTAATTAATAAACTATGTGGCTCATATTCCTTCTCGCCTTCTCGCAAATTGACTACCTTCTCGTTTGAACCTGCCCATATATATATATATATATATATATATATATATATATATATATATATATATATATATATATATATATTATAAGTCTTCTTTTTAATGCTTTGAATTTTTAATGTTTTAGATTTGGTTAGAATCTATAAGTTTGAACTATAAAATTTTGATTTCTAAGGCTTTTATTTGAATTTTGGATTTGTACTTTTTTGTGAATTTTTAATTTTTAATTTTTTGTTTTATAAATATTAAACGGGTTAGGCGGGTCGTGTTGGGTTAGGGTTGGGATTTTCTGACTCGTTTATTAAACGGGTCGGGTTAGGGTTAGATACTCTCAACCCGTTTAACTTTGAACCCGACACAACCCGACACGTTTGCCGGGTCTACACTTATTCCCATGGCGTAATCGTTTGAAAAGTTCCGGTTGTTTGAAGTCTTTGAAGAGTCTTAATGTCATCAAGGTCATCAATGTCGGGTTTATCATCATCGTCATATTGTAAGAAAGTGTCGTCGGTATCGGTAGTTGGCGGCGTGCTTTGTCTCATGGCATATTCGTTTTCTTCCAGATTTTCTTCGACCTCTTCAATCTCCACCTCTAGTGATATCGTGTGTTGGCTTCTTTGAACGCTATCCAAATAATCTTGCAAGCATAAGCAACACTCACAGAGTCCGGGCTTAGTTTTGTCCGCCACATAGAAATGATCCTGTCACTAAGAGAAAAGGTTGACTCCAAAGTTGTGGTACTAGATTGGATTGTTAGTACATCACGGGCCATGCATGTCAAAACCGGTAATTGTGGTTTCTTTTGTTTCCACCATTCTAATAAATCAATATTTTCAAAATCTTCGATATCCCCCACGGGGCATGCCACTAAGAAATTAGTACGCATATACATATTTAGTTCACTCAAATTGGTATGAAATCTACTTTTTTTACTCGTTTTATTTTGAACCTCGTTAATTAAGTTAGTCATTAACTCCTTCTGGTTTTGGCCATGACCACTAAAACTAGAACTAGAACCCGTAAATAAACGACTTGAAGAACTTTGTTGTTGGCTTCCTCCCTAAAAAAACCTTTATAATGATCAATAAATCGCTAAAATTACGATTAAGTACACGTTTTTGTTCCGTTGAAAAAGAATTATCTCTAGGCGTATCTAAACCAAAAGTCACACATATTTGTGTAATTAAAACTTCAAACACCGGTAGCATTTAAATACGTGTTCAACGCCTTCAACCCGGACGTCTTCGGGATGCCGCTAAAAGAAATCAATTATAGATACTAATACAATTAGATCCGCTCTTCATTGCACAAAGAAAAGAAAAGGGGATCTCTATAAAATACTTTTACAATTTTGCTTTCATTGAAGTAATCAACCTTCCCCAATCATGATGGTATTCGTATTGTGAAATCTTACTTGCCAAAATAAATAATTGATTTAAAAGTAAAGAGCTTGTCGGATAATAAATATCGGATAAAAGAGTTGTTGCATTTTAAAAATCGCCCACAATATCGTATAATCCCTCAAGCACTTCCAATCAAAAGTTCCAATAGTATTACGTTCCTAATGTATATTATAATATGTTTGCAAATAACTTTTTTGTTTTATCAAATTTTCAATCATAAAATAAGTCGAATTCCATCTAAAGGGCATATCAAAGTTCGGTCCCAAAACTCTAAAACCTACATCCTCGTAATATTTTCTATATATAGTGTGCATCTTTTTTACCTTTCGTGAAATTTCGCTGTAACATAAGTCAAAACTTATCTATTACGGGTTTACAAGTATTTAAACTGTCTTGAATGGATAAATTGATTATGTGTACGCAACAATGTGTATGAAATAATTGACTGTTTAAAATAGGGGTCAAAGCCAACTTTAATTCTCCACACATCGATTATTATTACTAGTGTTATCAAATGAAATGCTAATAATTTTAGAATATAAACTATAAAATGTAAGACTTTTTTTGATAATTGAAAATTGGCGATCACCCGAATGTGGTGCACCAAACGATTCAGTGATTACACGTTTGAATAATTACCGCGATTGCAGCTTAATCCAATGTGACATTATGCATATAAGAAACTGGCAAGCCATGTGGTGCGCTCCATACATCACAAGTTAAAAAAACGAAATTAGGCAAAAGATAAAACATTTGTCGTATTTCATTTTGACACGTTTTCCACATTTTAATTGCATCATGTCTAAGAGTTTGACGACTTATCGGCTTGTGGTGTGGTTGTAACGTTTCTTGGATCATGTACATAATGTGATGGTTGTCTAAATTCTCGAATGATAACCCGACTTGAATGACACATCGTAAGGTTGACTTGAATGACATATCGTAATGTGATCGCTTGGTTCAAATCGGCATCAAACGACCATATTTGACTTTGATTATCAACTATAGTTTGACTTGAATCACCTTCCATCGACCTCAACCCCAATTATATTTTTTCGGTATGGCCCTTTTCCTGTTTGTGAGGATCACCATGTTGTACGAATTCTAAATCTCGAACTTTCGTCCGTGTTCCATGAGAATTTTGGCAATTGTTTTGTTTGATGCATCATATTGTTCACCGCGCATTTTGGAAGAGAAAGAGAGAAAGAGATTAGAATTGAGAAGCTTTTTGCGAGAATCGAATACGAGCCAAAATCATGAATTATAGCAAGAATTGTGAACGTTTTTTGCGTTTGTGAGTCGGTATCTTCCCCCATCCACCATATGACTTATATATAGTGTATGGAGGGTAAAAACAACAAAAAAGGGCCATAAATCATCTCAAACGGTCATATTAACGACTATATTTTTTGAAAAAATTGGGTCGAGCCGGGTCGATCTAATAACCGGTCCCGGCCGAGCCATCAAAACCTTCCAAAACCATAATCGGGTCGTGTTCGTCGGGCCATGACCGGTCTCGGGCCGACCTGGACCCATTTGGCCATCTCTACCTACAACTAATGTCCGGCCCATTGGGCCGTCAGAAATTGGAAATCGTTCCTTGAGACTCCGACAGTTTGATTTTCATTGCACGTCTCTACAAATTTAGGACTTCTTTTTCGAGTAAACATATGATGGGTTGTTTGTAAATTGTTTCATCTATCTCGGGTCTTTTTGAAATTATGGTTTTATTCTTTATGGTGTGTATTTCGTTCTTGACCTCAAATTTGTTAAATTTCAGTCCTTAACTCAATGGTTAATTGATTTTTTCACGTGTTTCACTCAGTTTTCTTTAAAATAATATATTAGAGTTAAATGCAAATATGAACCTAGTGGTTTACATAAATTAATGAATAAGGTCCCTCAAAGAAATTTTTAACGAGGAATGTTCCTATAGTTTCAGTTTTATAATGGATATGGTCACTCCTAATAACGTCGTCATTAAATTTCCATTAGCGAGGGGAACTTTGTCCATTAACCCTCATCTCCCTGAACTTTTATTTTTATAACATATTTGGTCCCTTCACCTATTTTTCATTTTTTATAACGGATTTGGTCCCTCAAACTACTTTTCATTTTTATAACAGATTTGGTTGCTACCTTAACTTTCACTTATTTGGTCTCTCTCTTTTAATCAATAAAATTAAGTGAGAGTGAGACAGACATATATTGTGGATCTCAGTACAGTGCAATAAACAGTAATAATCAATAAAGAATAGAGATTGAACCACAAAACTTGATCATATTATTGGATTGATCAATAAAGGTTTGAAAGTGATCACATAAAGTTTTTCTTTGGATGCATGTAATGCTTAATGATCATTCACCCTAAAACCCTAGGATTATCAATTATTTATACCAAGGACCTAAACCCTAAAGCCCAAGGCCCATACAATCAAACAAGCCTAATAACAAATAAGGCTTTTACAACGCTTTTAATAATAACAATTAAACTCTATAAATACTTTATATAACTTTCAACACACTAAGACTCTCAGTCTTAACAATTTCCCCTAAATTTGTATAAAGAATTTATCATCTTGAAATCTTCAAGTATTGATCTTCTCTCCCTCTTGAACATTTGAAAAACTTTGGTGTTGTATGTTTTCATGTCTTTTCAAGCTTCTCCTTGAATAAAGCTCTTGGTCTTAACAGATTCAACTTTGTAACCAGATTCAATGTACAATAGTCTCGACTAAATGCACTATTGAGCAACTTTTAACTATAGAAACTCAACACATCGGATCAACACACAAGAAAGATAATGTGTAAGTTACATGACATTTTACAGTGCATCTTTAGTTTAAAAACAAAGAATCTGTCTTTGAAACTCGAGTTGAATATGCTTTCAACTTAAGAACTTGTTTCAATCAGCTCATATGTAACACCCCGAATTTTTAGATTTGGCGCTCATTTCACCTTCTAAGCGTCACACCTCAACCCTCTCATCTAAACCATAAAAATTATGTTAGTAGGAGGGCATAAATATCATTTGTTATTTTGTTATCGTTAGCTATATCGTTTGGGTGTGTTATCGTCGAACTTTGGAATTTTAACATCTGAATCAGAGGTTCGATGACAGTGCCCTTGGGGGGCACTGTCGCGTGTCACAATCGCGAGGGTTAAACACCTTGTGGTACATTATGGGCGAGTATGTCCGGCGATATTGCCATTGGCATACTCGCCAAGGGAAATGTCGCGGACAGGGACCAGACCACGATACACTCTCAGCGAGAGTGCTCGGCGAGAGTGCCCTGGGCATTCTCATGTGGCAAGGTTGCCTGTCGGCCTGGGGGCTCTATAAACTCAGCCGAAATTAGATGTCTTTATTTGCAACATTTGGAATTCTTGCTTAGGCCGATTTTCCTCTCATCCCCAAGGTAATTTCCAACTTTTTGCTCCTTTTTCCCTCACTAAATGCAAACCCAACCACAACCTTCTTGACATTTATGATCATTAATGGTTCTAGGGTTCTTGTGAGATAGGTAGCCACTTTTGGAACCTCAAGATTCAACCTCTACTTCTAGGGTTTTGTAATTTTAGGGTTTTTACATCGCAAACCCATTTGGTGAGTCCCTTAACTCTTACATCACTATAAATGCTAATATTTACTTGTATGTGATTTATAGGTACGTTAGGGTTTCAACCTAAAAGTTAGGGTATTGGGTTTTGTCATGTGTGGGGTCTTAATCTTTACTATTTGTGTTTAATGATGCTTAATAAGTAATTACATGCTTCCCACCATGTTGGAAATGGAAAATGTTCTAGGTGAGAGTCATTTCTTGCAAAAGGGGGATTTAGCTTAAGTGAACATCTCTTGTAAATGGGATTCATGTTCTTAGCCACTAGATCCCTCTTTGGTATTGAATAATGGGTTGTCTTAACATATGTATTAGTTTTTCCATGCTATGAGTAAATATGAATTATATGTAGGAATCATGTTTTAAAGTGATAAATGGTGCATGTATGGATAGTGTCATTCTTGCTTGGTTATGATCATAATGTGAAACTTAAGGTCTACTTCCTTGTGCACGAGGATTTAGATGGCATGACATACTTGGTAATAATTATTGGCCGTTTGGGTCACTAGCGAGTAGGCAATGGGGGACGCAAGTCCTTGAGGTGTAACTCGTCTAGATTGGATAGACAATAATGTCCGTAAGTCCTTGAGGTGTAACTCGACGGAGTAGACAATAAATGCATAAACGGTTTGAGGATTGTGTTGTCTTTTATGGCATGGGAACTAGAACCGGGACATGAGGTGTAATCCAATAACATCACGGGTGACTCCATTCACGTGTTCTCGTCACCAAAGATGGAAACGGGTCTCCCCCGTATTGCAAGAGTTATCTCTTGTGTATTTTGTTCAGGCATGGAATATCTTTTCCATGTTGAATGTTGACATTGGTTCAACCCTTTGGGTACATCGGTAACAATTAATTTTGTTGTAATTACTTACATTATAAACTGTTAAATTTTTATAATAACACTAGACTTTGGTCTAACATTTGTTTTGGTGTTTATTGGCTCACATGTCCTACTAGTGGTGTGCATAGGGAACCTTGACTCGTCGGTCGCACACATAGGAGTCTTGATGGACCGAGCTTTTGGAAATTTTGTGAGAAGAGCATTTTGGAGACATAACGACACCTACCTTAATCTAGTCTTAAGTACTGTTCTAGAATAAATAGGTTGTTGTGTATTATGTCTTATCTTTCCGTTACTATATTGATGCAACTACCCCAACTTTATTGGGTTTTAGTCATTCTCATTCGCAGGGTTTATAAACCTTCATATTTTAGACATCATATTGCTGAAATTTTAAGTTTTAAATTTACCCAATTTTTAGGGCGTTACATCGTAGGAGGAAACAACTTGTAGCAAACACTACTTGATGAGGATAGAAAAACCAATATAATCAACAGCAGAAATGCAATATTGAAAAAAAATGCAATCTTGAAATTCAATGGTTTTTCAACCTCAGATTTAAGAAAATAATAGAATTCTATTACTCCCCCTCAACTTTTGCTACCCCCCCCCCCCCTGATAATATGTGTCTTTGAGTCTTTAATCTTCTTTGAAGCTTAAATATTTGATCTTTCTAAAAACTTTACTTCCATGAAATCGTTTAGCTCAAATAAAATACAATTTCGATAAATGAGATCTAGGATGATAAATGACCCAAAAAAATTACCATTGTGCCCCTAATCATCTAAAATGGAAGCTTAATTAAAACTATTAGATGAAAATGATTAGATGCATAAGATTGATTTTCATGATTCTCAACCTTTTACGATTCTCATATAATTACCATCTTATATATGTGTGTGTTTTTCCAAACATATATATTATTATATTTTATTATGAAATTGGCATTTTATGACATTGCATGAAATAGGGGTGTAAATGAGACGAGACAACTCACGAGTTATTCGAGATCGACTCGGTCAACACTCGAATCGAGTAGACTCGACTCAAAATCAAGCTCGACTCGGCATACTAACGAGTCGAGCTATCCGATACTCGACTCGCAAAGCTCGTGAGATACTTGATTTTTTTATATATAGTTAGTTTTATAATATAAATTGTAAAATATAATGTAAAAAATAGTAATAAACTTAATAAAGAAAAATGTTGTATATTTTTAGATATTTGAATAAATATGTACGTTTTTTAACCATAGCAATTAATCATTTGTTTTTTTTTATTAAAATCATAATTAGAAGAAAAATCAAAAAAACTATAAAAGTGTTGGTAATTGTCCCACATTGGAAGAGAGGAAATGTGAAGAGGTATTATAAGAGAGAGAGATGAATGAAGTTGGTAGAACTCTCTACTTGATGATGAAATTTGAGAGATACCCCTTGAGTTTTATAAATTTCAAAGGTACACCATTTAAGTTTTATAATTTACTAGAAGCGTATTCCCGCAATACAACGGATTACATCACGATTTTAATGTTTCCTTTTATTTTTTGTTTTTATTATCGATTTACATTACGATTTTGGATGGTTTTGAGAGAGTGATAATTGTTTTTTTATAAATTTGTTTAATTTAGGCTTAATAATATAATATTTTTTAAGTATTTTGTTAGAAGTCAATGATTATCTTATATATTTTAAATTGTTTATATTTAAAATGAGATGTTTATCAGTTAGTTATGAATTCAAACATATAACTTTAGAAACTTGTACTTATGCATCATGACTTGTGATATTTGAATTTTAAGTAATGTGTATCAATAAACAATACTTAATGCATAAAAACTTGTTTTTAATAGTTTCTTTGATAGTTTAATAATAATGTAATTATGAACAATAATTGACGCATAAAAACTTTTTTTAAGAGTTTATTCGATGGTTTAATAATAATGTAATTTATTTTAGGTTTAATAATATAATATTTTTTTTTATAAAATAATCATTATATGTTTTGTTAGATTTTCTTAATTATATTTTAGGTTTTTTATATTTAAAATTTGATTTTTATCTTGTATTTAGTTATGAGGTGAGTGATTTTAGGGGAGTTGAAGTGGAGAGTGATTTTAGGGAGTTAAAGTGGTTAGAGATAAGAATTGAAAGTTAATAAATTGCATTAAATATATTACATAAAGCTTTAATGATTGTTTTTAAGAGATTTTAAGTAATTAACATTAAATAACGGTACATTAAGCTTTAGCAATTGTTTTTAAGAGTTTTTTATAAATGCTTTATAATATAGTATAGATAAGAGTAGACTCTTAAAATTCATAAGTTTAAACCGGTAAGTTTGTTTCGAGCTCGATTCAAGTTCGAGTTCGAGCTTCAAACGAGTTCGAGTTTAGAAAATTTTTATTGAGTTCGAGTCGAGTTTGGATTTTAACTACTTGCGAGTTTTCGAGTTGAGTTCGAGCTTGAAAAATGACTTTCGAGTTCGAGGCGAGTATACCAATATTCGAACTCGACTCAAAGCTCTATCAGACTTCTCCTTGCCGATTGAAGTGAAGAAAGTATTATATGGTCTCAACGAGAAAAGCCTTTCTATCTTCTTAGTTACTAGTAAAGCCTAAAAAGGTCTTGCAATCAAAGTCAAGTGGTAACGAGCAAGAAAACGGCCTCGCATCATTTACACCCCTAGCATGAAACATGTTTATAGTTTATATGAAAATTGCACGGAGTTATTGTTGCGTGAAAATGACATATAAACTTGGGAAGCCAAGGACATAACATGGTTAATAAGTCTGCAAACATGCAGCCAACCTATACCAATTGCTATATGATAAATCATAAAGAGCTCATACCAATGGACTTAAAGGTTGGGTTCCGTTGAGAAGTTGAGTTAATGGTAAGAATCGTGAGAAGTGGTTATCAACCGTTGGATGAGAAATGGACGCACATTAGGATGAGATGCACCGAGATGCACCACATCAATTCCCTTCTAGGTCGCAATTCATGGGAGGGCTTGAGATTAAAAGAGATCAATGGTTCAAATCCACTTCTCACGCTTCTCACTGTTAACTCAACTTTTCACACGATCCTTCGCCTGGACCTAAAACCGTTTTACCAAATAAGCAATACGTAAACTTTTATTCAAAACAAACCAAAATTTATAAAACGGAGATGGACATACCTATTTTTACTAACATAAATTACCTACCCAATTTTATTTTAGGAAAACTCTAAAAAGAGGCATAATACTATATACTGATTTACATTTTTGGAGGCCCATCTCATCTCAAGCAATATCACTCCATCTAACATACTACAAATGTTTATTCCTATAAGCTTTTATTATATAACCCCAAAACAGCCCATATCCACGCAATATCTTATATCATGACACCATTTATGAATTTGTTTAACACCCTCTACATGCCCAACCCACATTTAAACCCATAAGAGTTAATTGGGTATCCTTCATATTTAGATCTTTTTTTAGTTTTATATTGTATTAACCCAAAGCATGACAAAGGCCCCAAGACTTTAGATGCCCATGGCCCACTATCCTCATAATACCAATTTTTGTTCATTACCTCAACAATCAAGCCAGACCATAAAGCAAGCCAAACCCACAAATAAAACTAGTCATATCCTCAACACCTTTCATCTTGAGATAACTCATAGAACCACTGAACCATATTACATATCCATGCCAAAATTTGTTCAAATTATAAATTCATATGTTTATCTTCAACAAAGAGTTGATATGATTCTTCAGAATTGTGATAAACTTCATATCGCACTCCCTTGGTAATGCCTATTCAAAGAAAGAACAGTGATTGATATAACATATGTAATTATTCTCATTTGAAAATTTGGAGGAAGAAAGTATACCTTCATCCTCTTGTGAATTTTGGAGCATGTCCCTCCTCTTCAAGTTCTATAGAATGTATGGAAGCTACATATAATTTCTTAATATAATCCTCAAACAAGTCACTACCAAAGAGCATGTCAAAAACAATTGCACGATCCAACTAAGTCACTAAAAGGAATAACAAATAAACAACTCGGGTTTACATATATTGTTACTAAATATAAGCTAACAATACGAAGAGGAATGCCTTATAATATTTAAATATTATGAACATGGAAGACATGGTAGCTTTGACATGGTTGTTTATCCCTAGAAATTTGTATTATCATTTGAAATCGAATCCTAGATTATAGTGAAAAAAATTATATTTTCTCAAAGCACACACATGATGGAGGGCATATAAGTTTGGAAGGTAGATTTAAAAATGGATGTAGCAATTAAAGTTTAGAAGGTCACACACTGAATATAGAAGAACACCCCCCAAAAGTAATGAAATTATTGTCGAGTCAAGATCTAGGTCTAAGGCGAGCATCAATTATATGAATGAGTTTTAGTCGAGTTATTTGAGTTCATCAGTGGTGGCTCGATTTGGAGTTGGTCGCTATAGATGGGGTTTTACTGAAGAATAATGATCGGAGATGGGGTTTTGGCTGGGAAAAATGACCGAAGATGGAATTAGGGAGTGTGATGGGGGAGGAGTCCAACTTAGATTGGGTTGTTTTTATTTTTTCCTTTCTTTCTTAAATGCTTCGAGATTTGTAATATGTGCATCAAGAGTTCTACAATTAAAAAAGTACTAAATCAAACTATAAAATGCCAAAAATATCCATTACTTTAACGAAGCTTTTTTAACGAGAATTTGGACAAGGGACTTGTTTCGTAATGAAAATGAAGCCACGAGAACCCTAATCATGAATTTTAGGGTTCAGGGACCTCATTCGTAATCAACCTAAAACCATAAGGGCGAAAATGTTAATTTACTCATATATATATATATATATATATATATGGAGAGGTTCAAATGAGAAGCGCTAAATGTATGAGAAATAGAGAATTGATTCTCTCCCTTCATCTGATCAACATTTGCGGCTTTGACTGTGAAGCACCGGATAATTCCTTGCATCGTCTGCCGAAGATAGACGGGTAGTTTCCTGACTTTTACAACTAGAAGGCAAACAAGTTCATATTTGAACCCGTGTGATTCACATAGGAACTATATGTTCATATGTGAATCAGTTAATTAGTTCATATGTGAATCGATCAATTAGTTCAAAAGTATTCACATATGAACATACGGGTTCATATGTGTTAAATCCCATTTTAAGCAAACAATTAGAGATACTCCATACAAAAGTAGAGATAAGAAAGAAATTAACAACAATGATAATCAAGAACTCATCTCATATTCTTTGATTAATAATATGGAGGGAAAATTGGAAGAGTACATCATACTAGGAATTTTTCGTCGACTCTCATGAACACCTAGTTTGTGTGTGATTGTGAATTCTTCTCCAAGTTTCTCAAAGAGAAAATGAGCCAAGGACACCTTTATATAGGAGCCCATTTACAAGATAATAGCTCAAGCCCATAAAGTTATCTACAAAGCCCAAAAACAACTTCTTTATAAAACATTTCATCAAATTGTGGCTAATCTAACAATATGTGAATCACAATGGTTCATATGTGAACCAGTTAAAATGGTTCATATGTGAACCAGTTAAAATAATTCATATGTGAATTAGACGGGTTCACATATGAACATATAGTTCATCTGTGAATCATATGAGTTCACATATGAACGCGTTTGCCTCCTATTTGTAAAAGTTACGAAACTATCCCTATATTTTTGGCATAGCCGCAAATTTTAACCGGTCGAAGGTGCAATTCTTGACCAATCAAAGCTGCAATTCTTGACCAGTCAACTCTGATAATGACTGTATGAAGGGCTAAAATTACTTCTCTATTTCTTATATTTTTAGCACTTCTCATTTGAACCTATGGCTATATATATATAGAGAGAGAGAGAGGGGGGGGGGGAGATATTCAAATGAGAAATAGATAAATGATCTTAGCCCTTCACCTGGTCAACATTTGCGGTTTTGACTATGAAACATTAGATAATTCCTCACATGATCTGCAGAAAATAGAGGGGTAGATTCGTAAGTTTCACAGATAGACGACAAATAAGTTCACATATGAACCAGTGCGGTTCACATATTTATTCATATGAGAATCACTTAAT
This sequence comes from Arctium minus, assembly GCA_954870635.1. Classification (NCBI taxonomy): domain Eukaryota; kingdom Viridiplantae; phylum Streptophyta; class Magnoliopsida; order Asterales; family Asteraceae; genus Arctium; species Arctium minus. Next base: position 163,808,777 of record OX941081.1, read on the forward strand.
TAGTTCATATGTGAATCACAAAGGATCATATGTGAATCTGTTAATTAGTTCATATATGAGTCACAAAGGTTCATATGTGAATCTGTTAATTTGTTAACCTACTATTTAGTGTTAACCATGTTAACCAATTTGGACCAATATGGTTTCAGAATTTTCTTTGTTTTAGTAATAAAAATTGGTTTTGATTACGGGTAGTTTAGGGATTTTTAGTATTAAAATTATTTAATAATATCTACTTTCCTATAATCACGATTTGATTATATATGGTGAGTTATTTTGGTATTTAAATTATTTAATAATATTATTTTCCTATAATCACGATTTGATATATGTGGTAGTTATTTATTGTTATTGTTTTTTTTAAATTAATCATAATCTTCTTCTTCCAAAATCTTAGCATCTTATGCACAATCTTATTTTCTTGTTATTTGATCATGGACTCCATTGAAGACGAACCCGGTTCATCAATTTTTCCGTCTTTCGTTGACGGTCATAATGCTTATTCCGAAACCATTCAAAAGCAAAACTTGGTGAATGATATAACTCAGATGGTTGATGATGTTTATACCCAGCTGAGTGCCCATGTGCAGTCCCATGGGCTTGAAGATTTTTCTTTCGAGTTTGTAGATGTTTGTAACCGACCATCATGTAGTAACTTTGATGAAATTTTGAGCGATGAATTTGTGAATGGTACGTTTTTGTTTTATTAATTCAAATTATGTTTGTTGTTGCCGTATATAGTGATGTGAAGATTATGTTTCATTTGGGGTTTGTTGGTTTAAGGGACATGTTTTCTATTTTACGTTGTCAAATCCCATGCATGTTCATATATGAATATGCGTTGTATGTTTACTGTTTAATGGTTTCAACATGCTTATGATGATCACTTTATAAAATTGTGTATATGCACATTAAAAGGTTGCATATATGAACATCAATGAAATGCATATATGCTTTTTTAACTTACTACACCAAATTCCAATTTCATATATGCCTTTGAAAAAAGTGTATATAATCACATATTCATAAATTTTATCTTTCATATCAAATCAAGTGCATATACGCACATCTTACACATATGGCTACCAAATGTCAGTTTCATATATGCATATGAAAAAAGTGAAAATACGCACATAAAAAAAGGTGAGTATATGCACATTATAAAATTGCATATATGAACATAAAAGGTTGCATATATGAACATCAATGAAGTGGATGCGAGAGAGTAGGAATCGGAAACACGGTTTTGGAAGTTTTGTGAAACCAGACTTGTTTCCTTTTCAATAAATTACACCTTTTCTGCCAAATGACGTTTATGCCCCTCTTCATATATGAATGTCATTTAATTATCCAGGTTCACGATTTAATTATTAAAAAATAATTGTTTTAATCTAAGCCATTGATTGTCAAGATGGATGGTCCAGATTAGTTAACAAAGTTAACACTAAAACCTTGGTTAACAAAATAAGGGGACCCTAGATATATATATATATATATATATATATATAGCCTTAGGTTCATTTGAGAAATGATAAATATATGAGAAATAGAGAAGTAATCCTAGCCATTCATATGTTCAAGATCGTATTTGACTAGTCAAATATTGCGGCTTTGACTGGTCAAAAGTTGCGGCTTTGACTGGTCAAAAGTTGCGGCTATTACAAAAATAGAAGGACACTTTCGTAATTTTTACAAAATACATGGGCTGTGTTCATATATGAACCTGTATAATTCACATATGAACTATACGTTCATATGTGAATCAATGTAATTCACATCTGAACTCTTTTAACTGATTCATATATGAACCTTTGTGATTCATATATGAACCTTTGTGATTCATATATGAACTAATTAACTGATTCATATATGAACTAATTAACTGTAAGTTCATATATGAATCAGTTGAACTAATTAACAGATTCATATATGAACTTTTGTGATTCATATATGAACTAATTAACTTATTCTCATATGAACCAATTAACTGATTCACATATGAATGTATAGTTCATGTATGAACTCATCCCGCGTATTTTACGAAACTACCCCTCTACCTTCTATAGACTATGCAAGGAATTATCCGGTGCTTCGCGGTCAAAGCCGCAAATGCTGACCAGATGAAAGGCTAAGATTACTTATCTATTTCTCATACATTTACCATTTCTCAAATGAACCTCTCCCTATATATATATGTGTGTGTGTGTGTGTGTGTGTGTGTGTGTGTGTGTATGTATGTATGTATGTATGTATGTATGCAACTTCTTTTATTAACCATGTAACTAGTATTAACTTTACAAATTAGGTTATTTTCGTCTTTTTTATATATTGATACTTCATTATTTAATTATCTCATGCACTTGCCATAGTTTATCTCATTCACTTACCATAATTTTTCTGATTCACTTAATTATAACATTCCATAATTTATTTCATTCCTTCTAAAATTTGAAATTTTCAACTTTGGATCTTCTTTTTCTGCAAATAATTCATATTTAGATCACAACTGAATCTTTGCAATAACAAGAACATGTTTCACCAATGAGCTTTTCGATTTTACCTACGAACTTTTTTTAAATTTCATTGATTATCTCATTCACTTTCTGGTTTCACCTATGAACTTTTTAGTTTTACCTATGAACTTCGTTTAGACTTCCTTAATTATCTTATTCACTTTCTGGTTTCACCTATGACCTTTGGTAAACTTTTTGGAACAACCAAAGTTCATATACGAAACAACATTATTGTTGGTCCCAAGTAAGCAAAACAAGTATTGTAGAAAGGGGGGGGGGTTGAATACAATACACAAAATTTACTTAATTTTTAATTCTTTATTGATATGAATATCAAGAATTACACAAAGGAAATAAAGATTGTTGCGGAAGAGAATAGCTAAAGACTATTTAAACAATCTAACACAAAGAAGACTTATAAATCACAAAGACAAAATCTTAGAGAGAAAGTAATAGCTAACAACCTGCTGAAATCTTGCAATGGAGAAAACTTGAGCTGAAAGCGTGAGTTGCAAGAAGTCATCTTCACCCTTTAAATACTATCCAAAGCAATGAGTGCAAAGGACATGGGACATTTAATGTTTGGGTGGTTGAGATATTGTCAATAAATTATAAGATATTTGAGGTGACTTATCACAACACAAAAGGTAACTTTTGTACTATGAAAGTACAATATCTTAATAAAATATACCTGGTTCAAATCTTTTTGAGATCTTTTAGAAAATAAACGTCTCAATCAAATCTTCCAAGTGAATATCTTCTAAGAGAAGGAAGCTTCAATTCCCTTTGTCAGAAGAACATTGGGAATAATGAAGTATATCAATATCAAGTGACCCAGCATAAGAGGCTTAGTCTTCGAAATAGAAGGTTCGACATAGGGGACGTTTGCCGAAAACGATTTCGGCATAAGAGGCTTAGTCTTCGAAGTTCATCTAAATCCGCATAGTAGACTTCCTTCATGATGATTTCGGTAGGTCTTCGACTTACCGATTTGTTTAGGCATAACTAAGCTATTACAAATAACCATACTAATTATAAGATGTACAATCATTATAGAAGAGCATACATAAACTAAAGGAGATGTCATCTTCAAATCTTAGATGACCCAACAATCTCCCCTTATTTGATGATGACATCTCATACTTAGAATTAAAGAGATAAAACATGAATAATGCATTTTGACCCTTGTTTATACTCTTTTGGGTTCTTTTTCACATAGACCATTCTTTTTGTTTCTTTTTGGGATTTTTTAGAGTATCTGACATTTACAAGTATAAAAGAATCAAAGAATGAAAATTTCAAGCTATTTACGTTAAACTAAGATTACACATTGTATTAATCTTGTGAGAAGATTACAATACAAGTTAAAGAAAAATTTGTACAATAAACATAACAACAACGAACTATTGAAAAGGTAGATGAGGATCGCCATCCCTTCTCTTGAGTTCGTCGATGGCAGCCACATAGAGATCACCTGCAGAAAGTGGGATGATTTGAATGATCCCTTGTAGAAAGATAGTATCGGCAACAGGGATCTGACTCGTTCTGAAGAAACGAATTTGACCAAAGGCGTCATTGAAGAAGATCCCTTGAGTAGGCTCATTTATCACAGTGGTGGAGGGAAGAGGAACCAGAGTCGGTAAGGACAGATCGATGTTTGAAACATCTGGAACTTTCCCTTCCCTTGCCATTTGCACAAACACATCTTCCTTTTTAGATCTTGGCTTCGATTTAGGAGGAGGAAGACCAGACTTTAGATTCTTGATGAGCTCTTCTTCGGTTGGAGTGTGAACAATATTATAGGTCTTTCTGTAGGTTCTGAATTTTGTTTGGAGATCTGCAAGATATTTATCAACATCAAGTTTGAGAGCATTTCCGCTGTTCTCCAAGCAGATACCAATTTCCAACCAATCCGATACCCCAAACCGAACAAGAGAGTCAAGCCTGTCAATTGATCTTCCCGCATCATCCCTCGTAATCGACAGCCGAATGACCTTGCAACAAGAAGACGATTTGATGATTTTAACATCTGTGATTTTGGCGGAGGATCGGCATTTGGTGAGTACTTTGTGATACCATTCGATACACAAAGTTTTGATCTCCTTATTCTTCTTTGCCGAATCCTCCAGGGCACTTAGCCGAGCCTTGATGGCATCGGTAGGAGATTTGTTGATTTCGGCTTCTTCCTCGGCTAAATTTAAAGCTAGCTCAGTATCTTTATCTCGAGCCATTTGAGCCAACTTTGCAGCCTTTATTTCTTCTTCAGACAAGCCCAAATCTGGAGAAGTAATCTTCGGGGGAGGTAGATGAATTCCACCACCGTCGACAGCTTTCTTTATGATTGCATATTTACGAAGCTTTTCTTCGACAGCTACTTCCTCCGCTGTCATTTTATTTTTTCCCTTATCTTTCTTAGGCAATTGCTCCCCTTCGGATTCTTCGACCACTTTTGGGTGGTCGGTTCCCTCCTTTTCGGCAGATGCCGAAACAACTTCGGTAGTAGCAGCGGCAAAAGGTTCTCCCTGACTCGTACTGGTAATAATGACTTGAGGGGTAATTTGCTCCCCCTCAGCCTGTTTCTCCCCATCAGTACGTGCCGGGGAAAAAAGACCAGCCTTAGCCAACACACGACCAAGACGTTAGTCTACCCGATCAAGAGTGCGTCTGTCATCTGGAGTGAAGGTCGACTCTGTGATATCAATATCAAGTGACCCAACATAATACTGAGCCACTTCGGCAGGAAGGGAATCAAGGCGCTGCTTGATACTCTGTAGGGCACCCAGTATCTGAGAGTTGATAGAGGTCTGATCCGAAGCCTGTTGCCGAAGTTTGATAAGCTCCTGATCCCTCGCATCAGATGCGGCCTTGAGAGCGGCCATAGAAATAGTCAAAGAGGTATTGTTATCAAATAACTTGATAACCTCTTTGAGAACAACATCAAGAGCGTCGGAGAGAGGGGTACGCAGACTATCGATTTCATGATGCATGACATCCAAGCACCAAAAGATGTCTCTATTCAGATCGACGCATTCAGAATTCTACTCCTTGATCAGCTGAAGAAGACCGATAAGATGATCATTTTTTTTGGCAAGAGAAGCCGAAATATCTGGAGTCCATAGGGATTGTCTTAGCAACTCATATTGAGTGCCAAGAAATCGTACGTGCCGTTTTGTATCCAAAATGTCGGCAAGAACATCTGGGGAGACCAGGATCGGTTGCTGAAGAGGTGGAGGTGGTTGCTGAAGAGGTGGAGGTGCCGAAGGTCCAGGCCGATCGGTAGAAGGGGAAGGAGGAACATGAGGCTAGGTTCGGTGAGGTGGAGGGGACTGCCTCTTCGGTAGAAAATCAGGATGAAAATCATCCGAAGAGGAATCCGAGCTAGAGGGCGAGTGTTTGGGAGATGAGGATGGTTTTGGAGAGGGTATCGGTGAGTGTTTGGGAGAAGGGGAAGGAGTTTTCTTTGGTGAAGGTTGTGGTGAGTGTTTGGGAGAAGAAGATGGTTTTGGGGAGAGGGAGATCTTCGGTGAGGGTATATTTTCGGTAGGAGATGGAAAATCGTCCCCTACATCAGAAAATAGAAGATCAAAAATATCCTCGGTATTTCTACCGATATGTGCAAAATCTTCGGGTGTGACCCCGGGTGATAGGCTGTGCGGTGAAGAGGGTCGTTGGTCCGGAGAGAAAACCAACTCATCTTCATCTCTCAATTTAAATTGAGGAGAAGGTATAACAAGGGTCTCCGTATGTACAACCAAACCCTTTGGAGAAGATTTGGAGGAGGTGGGATGGGTTTCAGCAAATCCCCGTTGCCCAAATGGGGGAATTTCAACTTCCTACGATTTTTGAGAATCGGTAGAAGGTGAGTGTGGTTCGGCCAATGGTTTCCTATGTCTCTTAGGACGATACTTAGGTGGGGAAGTTGAGCCCCGTCGCTTTTGAGAAGATGGAGAAGGAATGACTAGGGTAGCTACCGAAGGTTGTTTCGGTGGCATAGTCAGAGAAGCTAGTGCGACGTTACCGGTGGCCTGTTTCTTTTTAATAGCCACCGCTTTGGCTTGATTATATTTGGGGGGAATGAGGACCACCGATTTTGGAGAACATTGAGAAAGTGGAGGCCTTTAGGTACCACTCTCCAAAAGATTACCCCAAATCGGATTGGGAGAAGTAATGAAAGAGATCATACCTGCGGTGATAGAGGTGTCGGTAGGCTTGACCGGTTTGAAAATGGTCTGCTTGCTTATTTGAGAAATAGGCAAGTCATACACGACCTTCGGTTCAGGCAGACTGGCATCAGTACGGAGCTGTGCAGAAAGCTTCTCATTGATTATGAGAGAGAGAAAACGTGGAAGGGCCACGTTGTGAGTCTGAGGTGGCGTGATGGCGGTGACTAGAAAATCAAAAATCACCTGGGCAAAGTCAATGCGCCTCATAAAGATGAGGGCATGTGCCAGTCTGGTGATAGCAGCAGGAGATTGATCCCATCCAGACGTTTTATGGGAAATACAGTAGATTAAGTGAGAGAAGAAAAAGTTCCAGATGGCACCCATGTTCTTGCGAAAGAGAGTGCTGGAACCTTTGCTCTTCCCCTCGTGAATGTAGTGAAGAGCAACAACAACTTCATCGTGTTCCCGTCCAGTGGGGAAAGGAGCGTAGACATCAAACTCTGGAATCTGAAGAATGGAGCGGACATCGTCGACCCCAAAAGAAAGGTCGGGATGTTCCTCAGAAGAAAGGACAGAAGAAGATACCTGATGCGTCTCGGAGTCATACTTACATGTAAGCCAGAATCTACCAAGTAGGATCTTGCTCATTTTGGTAGAAGCCGTGAGAGCATGTTGTAGGGGGTTTTCTGAGGAAAAAGTGAGACTTCGTTGAACTATGGATGATCGACATCAGCAGAAAGTCGAGCAAGTTGATTACATGCGGGAAATGCAAGAGTTTCTCGAGAGAGAGTGGTAGTCTTGGAAGACTTCGATGATGCCATTGTTGAAGAAAGAGAAGTACGAAAATGGAGTTGTAGGTTGCTATGAAGAGAGAAAGTCGAAAGAAGCAAAAGTAAGAAATGAAGAAGATGAAGTAATATATATTGGGTAAGAAACTTGGAGGGAAAGTTTGGATTTTAAATGGAATTAAATATTATTAAAGTAAGAAATGAAGAAGATGAAGTAATATATATATATGGTAAGAAACTTGGAGGGAAAGTTTGGATTTCAAATGGAATTAAATATTATTAAAGGTAATGATGGTACTCGAAATCGTGCAAACTGGCGAAGTGGAATAGCCGAAAACGGCTAATTGTCAGAATCATGGGAGTGTCAAACGTCCCATCTTCTGACACAAGAACCCTAAGAAGCCACGTGGCATGATTTGATAGGGTAAGAGGTAGGTGTCAAAAAATTTTCGGAAAGATAGATGTGGATAAGGATGACACATCATCATCGATACCGAAAATAGAGAAAGGAAAAGTTCGGTATTCGATATTCGGTAGAAGGAAGAGAATTCGGTAAATGATAGTTCGGCAAGAGAAGAGGTTCGGTAGGCGTGAGGGCTACCGAAATGAAAGACAAGTTTTGGCAAAGGCTACCGAAGTAAAGAGACACCATCGGTATACGAGAGACTTGCCGAAAGGAGGTAAGTCTTTCCCAACATGAGAGAAGTTTCGATATTCGAGAGGTTTACCGAAAAAAGTCGGTATATATATATATACTTTTTTTTTAACTTAATCAAAATTTAACATACCTAAGGATCCAACGAGAAAGTTAAATCTGGCCTCATCCAGTGGTTTAGTGAAGAGGTCTGCAAGCTGAAGTTCTGTAGGGATGAAATGAAGTTCAATATCACCTTTAGAGACATGATCTCTTATAAAGGGATATCGAATATTAATGTGTTTAGATCTAGAGTGCAGCACCAGATTGTTAGCAATTGCTATGGCACTGGAGTTGTCACATAGGATAGGTATTTGAGAGTAAAACTTGTCATAGTCTTCCAGTTGATTTTTCATCCACAAGATCTGTGCACAACAACTGCCAGCTGCAACATATTCAGCTTCAGCAGTAGAGGTAGATACCGAATTTTGTTTCTTGTTGGACCAGCTAACCAAATTTCCACCTAGTAATTAACAGCTTCTAGTTATACTTTTCCTGTCTACCTTATACCCTGCAAAATCAGTCTGAATAGCTAATGAGATCAAAACCTGAGTCCTTGGGATACCAAAGACCCAGATTCATAGTACCTTTTAGGTACCGAAAAATGCGTTTCACAGCCGCCAAGTGAGATTCCTTGGGATTGGCTTGATAACGTGCACACAGACACGTAGCATACATGATGTCAGGTCTACTAGCAGTAAGATAAATAAGAGACCCAATCATTCCTCTATAATTCGTTATATCAACTAGCTTACCAGCTGGATCAACATGAATTTTAAGAGGTGGTGCCATTGGAGTTTTCATGGGAGAGCAATTTTCAAAATCAAACTTCTTTAACAGATCACGAATATATTTACTTTGATTTATGAAAAAACCTTCAGAAGTTTGTTTAATTTGAAGACCAAGAAAGAAAGTAAGCTCACCCATCATACTCATCTCATATTTGCTTTTCATGAGAGAGGCAAACTCCTGACAAAGAGATTTGTCAGTGGCACCAAAGATGATGTCATCCACATAGATTTTGACAAGAATAATATTACCTTTGGTTTTCTTGAAAAAGAGAGTATTGTCAATTTTACCTCTGGTATGTCGGTTTGAGAGAAGGAAATCAGATAGAGTGTCATACCAGGCACGAGGAGCTTGTTTCAGACCATAAAGAGCTTTATCTAATCTGAACACATAGTAAGGATGAGCTGGATCTTCAAAACCTGGAGGTTGTTTTACATAGACTTCTTCAGCAAGTTCTTCATTGAGAAATGCACTTTTAACATCCATTTGGAAAACCCGGAAGTTTATGTGAGCAACATGAGCAAGAAAGATCCTTATTGCTTCAAGTCTAGCAACAGGGGCAATGGTTTCGTCATAATCGATACCTTCCTCCTGTCTATATCCTTGAGCAACAAGCCTGGCTTTGTTCCGAATAACAGTTCCCACTTCATCCATCTTATTTCGGAAGACCCACTTAGTGCCGATAATAGTCTTACCGAAAGGACGAGGCACAAGTCTCCATACTTTGTTTCTTCCGAATTGAGACAACTCTTCTTGCATGGCAGTGATCCAACAAGGATCTGCTAGAGCTTCTTCAATTTTCTTAGGCTCTATTATGGAGAGAAAATTCACATAAAGGCAAATGTTTCCAACACCTCTTCTAGTTTGGACACCTGCTTGCTGATCACCAATAATCTGATTAATTGGATGATCCTTGGTCCATTTTAGAGCTGGAGGAAGAGGTGCAAGAAATGTACTAGGAGAATATAAGGGTGATGGATAGGTAGGAATAGGATGAGTATGATGAAGAGGAGAAGAATGAAAGGTTGGTTCGGCAGGTGCAATTGGTTTGGCATTCGGTAGAGGCTCTGTCGAACTATGGTTAATTGAAGTGGAAGCTGCCGAGAATGGGACATAGGGAGGTCCTGCAGACAAAAGATTTGGGGATTCTTCTCCTACACACGAAGTGATCCACTCATGAAGTTCATTATACTCACAAGATAAGGAAGATGTCTTATGATCATCGAATTTCACATGTATTGATTCGTCAATACATTTTCTTCTAAGATTGTAGACTCTATAGGCTTTAGAAGATAGAGAATAGCCCATAAAGATACCCTCATCATCCTTGGGATTGAATTTCCCAAGATGTTCTCGATCATTTAAAATGAAACACAAGCAACCGAAAACATGAAGAAAATTGATGTTTGGTTTTCGGCCATAGAAGACTTCATAGGAAGTCTTATTGTGTCTTTTCACAATGATACACTACTAGAAAAATGAGTTTCAGCGACGGGCCTTTAGCGACAAGATGTTTCAGAAAGAGGCTATTGCGACGACATGTCATCTCTATGAACTGTTTTTGACAATTAATTGACTTTTAGCGACGACAAAAGTCGTTGCTAAAACCCTTGTTTCTTCTGGTGATAGATCGGTTTTGAGTAAAGTAGGTTGTATTGACAGCCTCAACCCAGAAGTAGGTAGGGAGGTTTGATTCACTCAGCATAGATCTTGCAGCTTCACACAGTGTACAATTCTTTCTTTCCACAACACCATTTTGTTGCGGAGTTCTGACTGCTTCAAAGTTTTCAGAGATACCTTTGTCATTGAGAAAGACATCTAAGGTAGCATTTCTGAATTTGGTCCCGTTGTCACTTCTGATAGATCTGACTAGTTGACCGTTGAGAACTTCAGATTTCTTGCTGAAATTGATGATTTCTTCAGATGTGTCACTTTTGTACCTGAGAAAGAATACCCAAGTGTAACGCGTGTATTCATCAATAATGACAAGAATATACCTTTTTCCACCAAGACTAGGTGTGCTAACAGGCCCACAAAGATCCATGTGCAGCATCAGGAGATGAGTAGAGATAGAGAAACACTGCTTTGATTTGAAAGAGGATTTTGTCAGCTTGCCTTTCTCACATGCAGCACATAGCTTCTCTTTAGAGAAAGAGATTTTAGGCAAACCGACAACTAGCTCTTTGTTAGATAGAGCATTTAACGTCTTGAAATTGAGATGAGAAAGACGTTTATGCCAGAGCCAGTTCTTCTTTTCTGAGTCTTCGGAAATGAAGCAGATGATTCCTTCACTTTGATCAGATTTGTTGCCCATGTTGATCACGTAGACATTATCTTTTCTAAAACCAGAAAGAACGGTGTGAAAGTTTTTGTCTGTGATGAGACAAACTTCCATTCTAAAAATCACATAGAAACCAAGATCACAAAGTTGACTTATGCTTAAGAGATTATGCATAAGTCCTTCCACATAGGCGACTTTGTTGAAAGTAATGGATCCATTAGAAAGAGTCCCATAACCTTTAGTGGAACCACGAGAGTCGTCACTAACAGTTACGGTCGGTCCTTTTTCTTTCACAAAGTTTAAGAGAAGAGATTTGTTTCCTGTCATGTGTCGTGAGCACCCACTATCAAGATACCATGTATGATGATGCCTAAAGACCTGCAAACATAAACAAATTAGTCCTTTGGATTTTGGAACCCGTTTTGAGGTGGGTCCTTTAGGGTTAGAAGAAGAAGAAGAAGCAGGATTATTTTGACCATATCTGTCAATACGGTCTTTTGGACAGTCCTTGGCCAGATGAAAAGTATCACCACAGTTGTAGCACTTTCTGTAGATGAACTTTTTCTTGGGTTCAAGAGAGGAGGCTTTTCCTTTTCCTTGGGGTTTAGACTTTTGAGGTTTAGAAGAACGAGATAACTGTAAGGAATGTGAGGGTTTCGAGGCACAGGTCCAAGAATCCCTTTTTCAGAGGAGGAATGAGGATCTATGGAGATTCCTTTTGACCTTTTTATTTTTAAAGCTCTAGGAATAAATTATGTTGTATTCATAGGAGATTTACCTTTGGAAGAAGGTGTAATCTTTCTTTTGTTAGGGAGATCAACAACAACATATTTTCCTTTGTTAAGAAAAGGAGCTTTCTTAGGAGAAGTAGAAGAGGAAGAAGAAGAAGAACATTCTTTTAGTTTCAAAGATTTAAGAAGATCATTAACAGGTTTGACAAAATCATTTGAATCTTGATCTTCTTTCAGAATGGGTTTAGACGGTTTGGCAGACACAAAGATACCAAAATTCCTTGAATCTCGAAGATCCATGGAATAAACAGAGTTGGAATCTCTTGAGTCACTATCATTCCACTTAGGAGAATAAGAGGGAAGTTTAGATGAAAGAGGAGGATTTTGAGAAGGGGAAGGGACGTCTTCGGAAGGAGTATAGTCAGCATCCTCTTTCCAGTAGCCAAGTCCAAATTTTTCGTCACCAACTACTTGGTCTTTGAAAAATTTCTCAAGGTTTTTGGAAGAGGTATTCCATTTACTTACTATTTCTTGTTCCTTTTGAAGACGCTTGAGAAGTTTGTTCTTTTCTTTAGCCAACACAAAGTTTATTGTTTTCAAGTCTTCCAACTCAGCTTTTATTTTATCAAAATGTTTTAGTTGAGAGAGAGACGCTTGAAGTTGGGAAGAGAGAGATTTGATTTGAGCATTGGCTCTTTTCTTTGCATCTTTTTCGTTATGAAAACGTACAGTTAAAGAGTCATACGCTTCAATCTTTTCTTCATTTGAGAGAGAGTAGAAGGGATGTACCTGAGAAGAGGAGGAGGAGCACTCAGCTGAAAAATCCATCCTAGAGCAGGAGTCTTTGGCTTCTTCATCAAGTTTTGCCATAAGGCATTTACTTGACACTTCTTACAATTGTGTGTTCAAAATTCTATTTATCATATATATGTATATATATACACACACAAACATATATATATATATATAGAGAGAGAGAGAGAGAGAGGAAAATTCAGTTGCAAACATGTTCTCCATTGTAAACTGGGGAATAAAAGGATATATAGTGCAATATGTAACCTCATATTTTCCCATTCATCATGAATAATGAACGTGAATTTTTTACAATATTCAGGATGAATGATTCACCATTAATGATGAATATACCGTGGATGTCTAGGACCCGTGGTGCATTCTTCATTCTCCCCCACTTCACAACGGAACTTAAATTGCAATTGAACATACCCCTATATATATTGAGAGGATAAAATAAGAAGGTTAAATTCCGTGAGAAGGTAAGAAGGGAATGTTCATATGTGAATAATTAATAAATTCAATTTGAAGATGTATATTTGAACCCATACGAATAGCTTGTGACGTCGGTTTACATATGAATCTTCAAAGATTTTTTTCCCAGATGTTTTCAATGATTCACAAATGAACCACTCTCAACATTTCCTTGTTAAAATTATCACAATATTTAGCCTTCTTACTTGAACCGACCCATATACATATGCATATATATCTATATCTATATCTATATATATAGGGGGTCATTCAAGGGAGAACTCAGTTATCTGTGGTAACCGTGAGATCCAATCTTAACCACAAATCAGAAGATAAATTAGGAAATCAATAATTTTGGTAATTTTAATTAAAAAATTTAATTAAACGAATTTTAGGTATTTTTGAGATTTCCTCTCTCTTCTCTTCTCTCTCCTCTCTCTAGCAAATATTATTCCGCCAAATACATGATGCCCACTGTGATATACTTTATAAACATCGAAAATACATGATGCACACTGTGATACATTGTGTAAAGATCGAAAATACATGATAGCACACTATGATACCCTTTTGTAAACATCAAAAATACGTGATAACACACCGTGATAAACTTTGTAAAGACCGAAAAAACATCGAAAATAAGTGATGCACACTGTGATACACTTTGTAAAGATCGAAAATACATGATAATACACTATGATACCCTTTTGTAAACATAAAAAATATGTGATAGCACATTGTGATACCCTTTTGTAAAAAGAAATAAAAAATTTAGGAATTAAGAAGATTTAGGAATTAAGAAAATTTAGGAATTAAACAAATTTACTAAAATATCATTTTCTATTTATTTAAAATTAATATTAATTATTCTAAATGTGTGGCTCATATTGGATCTCAAAGTTATCACAAACTACCTAGTTCTCATTTGATTAAGCCTATATATATATATATACGATATATATATACGGGGGTTCAAACGAGAACACCTCTATTTTACAGAAATTCAGAACACTTATGGGCCTCAAAATTATTTAACCCATAATAAATATCAAAATAAATGAAAATAAATTAGTATTTATCAATAATTTAATTTATGTGATCTCGGATTTGTCTTTATCCCTTAGATCTTGCTAGTATCATTGAAGACTTTTTATGTCGATGACTTCCGTTGCCGATGATGATGTGATAGTGTTGTGATTTTGCTGTGATAATAATGTAATAATGCTTTGATAAGTAGAAGATTTCTTATGATATGATTTTGTTGTGATAATATTGTGATAGTGATGTGATTTTGTGTGATAATGATGTGATAAATTGAAAACGGTGATGATCACGTCAACGTCCACAATTGTCGACTATATCTGTTCATTATGTGATCTACAATTTTTTTTCCTATTTAACCCCTACATGCCTTCGATATTTCTAAAAAAGGTAATTATTTATTTAATGTTTTACTGCTCCCTCAATCCTTCATAAACTGTGGACTTAAAACAGAATATAGGCTTACAAGTGTCCTCGCATTCATCACAGGTGTTCTCATTTGAGAGACTTTTAGATTTTTGAATTCCAGAAACATATATTATGTATGAGATATTATAGGCAGTTACCTAAAGTTATTGCGTTGAACATTGATGAATGAGATATAGGCGGTTACCTAAAATTATCCATCAAGTTGTCATGAATAGGCGGTTACCTAAAATTATATGTCAGACATTAATGACAAAACACTCATGAATTAACATGGTTATGATGTTGGTAGTTCATTGGTGAACGAAGTAATATTTGTAAAATTCGTAGTAATCGCTTGTTTGTTGAAATGAAGCATACGTGCGATAAGTTTATGAAAAGTTTGAGATGTTTATTATGATTCTTGGTCACATGAACGAAACTTTAATATGGTTCCAGGTTGGCTAAAATCGTGAGTCTTTGAAACTGGTCGGATTTTTTTGCAGCATCAGTGCAATGATTTTATAAAAATGGTATAAAATCAAGTATTACTCCGATTGTTTCGGTCAAGTTGACTTGAAATGTTAGGGTGCCTAGGTAAGGGTGTGGAGTAGAAGTGATTTGGACGATGATAATGTATGGGTCTTGGGAAGAAGTGGGTAGGCTTGAAATTTTGTTTTCTTCGTCAAAACCCACTTGTTGAAGGAGACCAAAAAATGAACAACACGTGCTTCCAGATTTAGGGTTTTATTTTTCCGTTTTTTTTCCATCATTAATCAAGATCTACAACACCCATGTTTTCTGATTTGAATTTGAAGGTTTCATCAAATTCGCCATAGACGACAACTATTCACCAAATCTTTGTTTGAAGTTTTGGATAGATTCATAGAATGTTAAGCTCTTTCCTAAAATCGGATTTGGTATGAGATTATTTTTTTACCATTGGGATACGAGAAATAATTCGGGATTCAAATAGTCTTTTTGGGGATAGAGGGACTTGAATCCTCACGATTTTTTATTTCACTTAATTCTTGACAAGGGTATAGATTGGTTACCATAGTTTATAAGATTTTGGTGGTAAAATAAAAAGGCTCCTATATAGATATCACCAAATCCACATGCTTTCAGCCCAAGTCTTGGTCCAGAAGATGTGGCCCAAAGCCAGCGGCCCAACTAGGGAAGCCTGACAACTTAGTCCATGAGATATACGCGGTTGCAAGCGTACATGGGCCTGCCTCAAGAACCCGCAGCCATACCCGATTCGATCTGTCATTTTGACCCGTCACAGAACCAGTGGTCGCTTTTTTAAATCAAATTGGCTCGAATTACTTCATAAGTTTTGCTAAATCTCATAGATAACTATTTTACTTATTGTTTAGTGTACAAAAACACCATTTAACTTAAACTATAGAGTTTTAATGTGGAGTTTGAAAGATTGAAACTTGTATCATCATGAAAGCTCCTGATCCAAATAGTACGGCTAACACCACATAATGAAACAGAACAACTAGAGGTAAATAAATATTAAATATCGTAAAAATATATATGGTTGATAAATTGTTTTTTGTCGAAATATACAATTAAGAAAAGGGAAAAGTCCAAAAAAACCCAATGGACTTTAGTGTTTGGAGTGATCAAGTCCTTGGATAATTTTTTGCAACAAATAAGTCCTTAGACATTTCAAAACACACTAAATAAATCCTTGGACTTTTGGAAACCTGTTAAATACATCATTATTACTTAAAAATATAACTTGTAACCTACATAATAGGTAAAATTACAAATTAAAAGAAAAAACAAAAAAAAGTCACCTACTTTATCACCCTACAAATAAGAAAAATAAGAAAATTAACTAAAATAGTCAATCTCATCAACAAAATCAATTTTTTAAGCATTTTTCAAAGTCTTTTTTTAAAATAGTCAAAACATATTATTTTTTTGCCTTAAAAAATGTTTTTGGCAAAAAAAAAATAGAAAACAACTTTATAATTTGTTATTTAATTTACTTTATATCTTCTACCTTTTTTTTTCATTTTAACTTTTTATTATATTAACACACGTAATCGTATATTTATACTATATTATAAAAGAGACATAAAAAACTCTTAATTACAACATTTTAAGCACAAAATACAATTAATTAAAGTCAATTACTTAATTTACAATTTCATAATGCTTTGGTACAACTTATATTTTATTATAAAGATGTAATTTATTTTACTTTTAGTTATGATCTGTATATAAAGATAATGATACATTATTTTGTTATGTTATTATATTTATCTATACTATATTATAAAAGAGACATAAAAAAACTCTTAATTACAACATTTTAAGCACAAAATATTATATTTTATTATAAAAATGTAATTTATTTTAATTTTAGTTATGATCTGTTTATAAAGATAATGATAAATTATTTTGTTATGTTATTATATTTAAAATTATTGATAATATATTTTAATAAAAAAATAAAACAGGTAGTTTATCTCATAGTGTTTATCCTGTATTTAATATGTTTATTTGCAGTTAGTTATACAAATAAAAACATGACACTTTAATAAGTTACTAGAAGCGTACTCGCGCAATGATGCGAGATACATCACGATTTTAATGTTTTCTTTTATTTTTTAAATTTGTCGATTTACAGTACAAAATTGGATAGTTTTGAGAAAGTGATAATGTTTTTTTTATAAATTTGTTTAATTTAGGCTTAATAATATGATTTTTTTATATAAAATAAACATTAAATATTCAGTTAGATTTTTTTAATTATATTTTAGATTTTTTATATATAAATTTTGATTTTTATCCTGTATTTAATCATGCAGGGAGTGATTTTAGGGAAGTTAAACTTGTTAGAGATAAGGATTTAAATAGGAAAAGATTTTAGGTTTTCATTCTTTATTTAAGTTTTAAGTAATTAGCATTAAATAGCGGTACATTGAGCTTTAACATTTGCTTTTAAGAGTTTTTTATCCGTGCTTTATAATATAGTATAGATAATTATATTTCATTAACTTGTAATTTTGAATTTTAACTAATATATCTATACTATATTATAAAGCATTTAAGTTAAACTCTTAAAAACTAATTTTTATGCATTAGGTACCACTTATTAATGCATATTACTTAAAATCCAAAAGTACAAATTGATTAAACATAAGTACAGCTTATAAAAGCTCAGTGTTTGAATTCGTGTAACTAACTGCAGATAAGCACTTATTTTTATTTTCTATAATATCTAAAATTTTTTATTATTGATATAACTAACCGATAAATATAAGAAAATTCGAGATAAAACACCTTATTTTTATTTTTTATTGAATTATGTTATCTTTTTAATTTTAAATATAAAATATCTTAAATATAGTTATCATTTAAATTAAACATTTTTTGACCCGTAAGAAAATACTTTATTATTATTTTTTATAAAAAAACATAATTAAACTAAACTAAAATATATTTTTGTTTTAAATCTAGGTTTCTCAAAATCGTAAAATAAAATCAAAAAAGACTAACAAAAAGTATGAATAATGATCGAGGGTTCGAGTTCTAGATTTCAGAAACCCGCTGCATTGCAAGGGTACATTTCTAGTTAACTAAAATATATCAAAAAAGTACGTTTTTTTTACAAATTACACAATTATAATTGTCTCGTCAATACGTTTAAAATGAGCCTAATATTGATTTTTTTGGATTTAATCCCATATTATTAAATATCATAAATACGTACTAATTATATTTAATATTTACACTTTCTATCCTTTAAGTTATTTATTTAATAATATAAGATTAATTTGTAATTATAAAGGGTAAATATTAAAAATAATTCGTACGTATTTATGATATTGAATAATACAAGATAAAGTTCAAAAACAATATTGAGTTCATTTTGAACGTATTGATGAAACGACTATAATGATGTAATTTATAAAAAAAAACTAATTTTTTTGATATATTTTAGTTAATATCCGATTGTGTATGTTAATAAAATAAAAATGTAAATGAAAACTTAATTGATATAAAATAAATTAAATAACTAATTATAACTTTATAAGAATGCAAAGTGTAAATTTTTTCTAAATTATAAGCAGAAAGTGAATCTTTATACATAAAATTTTCTATGTGAGGATGTTTGTTATTTTTATTTTTTTGGAAAAAAAAACAATCCTTACGCAGGAAAAAAAAACATTATATGCAAACTTTGGCAATTTTAGGAAAAAAAAACTTTGAAAATGGTAAAAGAAAAATAAATATGGTTGATGAGATTGACTATTTTAGTTAATTTTCCCATTTTTAATTTGTAGGAGGATAAAGTAGGTGACTTTGTTTTTTAATTTGTAGTTTTACCTGCTATATAGGTTGCAAGTTAAATTTTTAAGTAATAAGGATATATTCAACAGGTTATCAAAAGTCCAAGGATTTAGTTAACAGGTTTTGAAATGTCCAAGGACTTATTTGTTCCAAAAAATTGTCCAAGGACTTAATCACTCCAAACACTAAAGTTCATTGGATTTTTTTAGACTTTTCCTTTAAGAAAATGCTAAATGTAAAAAGATTTTATTTAATTGTATTATTAAATTATTTTTCTTACTTGAATAAAACAGTGACTTATTTTAATATGGATAATTATAATTGCAATAAAGTTTTTCACATTGTCATATACTCATATTCTTTTTAATAAAATTGGGATTTTAGCAAATTTTTCTCTAAAAATTATGCTAAAATAGAAAAAAATAGGGATTTTAACAATTTTTTCTCCAACAACTATGCTATCTTGTATGTTAAATAGAGAAAAGATGAGATAGAAGATAAAAATCTCCAAATTTAAATAAATCTCTAAAACTCAATTTTTAAGAAATAGAAAATAATATTCTAATATTTCCATCAATAAGACGCATCGGAGTAAAAGGAGAGAGAAAATAATATTTTATCAATATACTGATTATTTTAATAATACAATTAATTATATAATCTTTAAAATAGAATAATGGTTTGAGTTGAAAGTATTTTTTTTTTTTTTTTTTTTGAGATTTTAGTTTTTTGATATTCTATTTAAAAAAAGAATATTATAGGATAGCTGTTGGAGATGCCTTATGATAGAGATACTCACAATTAATGCCTACATATTCTCTCATAATGATTTGATTGTAATATCTTGTAAGTTACGATTTAGTTTTGTAGGTTACAATTTACAATTGCGGGTTACGATTTACAATTGTAGGTTACGATTATCTTAAGATGTATATAAATATCCACCTACAAGTAATAATACAAATCAAGTTTTTCCCACTCAATCATATTCTTACTTCTATATGGTATCAAGAGCTTAAGATCCATATTTTTTTTCTTACTCCCCACCTCAAATATGTTCCCCGCTTATGCCCCAAACCATCCCGTTCAACCCTTCAAGGGGCGTTGTCAGTGGTGTCACATAATTGGACACTATGTCTTGCAATGCCCTATCTTCCGCACTCAATTCCCAAATGCAACTCCACCATCACCCTCCTCTTATCCTCCAATCTCGTCTTCTTCTTTTCCACATGCTTATGCCGCTGCTGCCTCAGAAATTTCATCCAATGGTTGACTTCTTGATAGTGGTGCAACACACCATGTCACTTATGATCTTGCCAACCTTTCACTTCACTCCCCTTACAATGGTAGGGAGAAACTTATTATTGGCGACGGTTCAGGCCTAGCCATCTCAAACACCGGTTCAACATCTCTTTTTACTCCTACTTCTAAACTTCATCTTTATCATATATTACATGTATCTTCCGTTTCTCGTAATATTATCTCAATATCTAAATTTTGCCAAGATAATAATGCTTCAATTACATTCTCACCTACTTCTTATCTTGTGAAGGATCTTCGCACGGGGGCACCCCTTCTCCAAGGCCAAACTAAATCCGGAATTTATGAATGGCAACCCACTCGTCCCACCATTCACTCTGTCAAAATGTGTAACACCCCGGATTTTTGATAAGTAAAGGTCACCCGGACATTTTCGAAACTCGTAGATGGTGGGGGTTTGTTGGGAAAACTTCGTTTAAAGTCCCTTAGGGTATCAAGGACTCTAGCATCGAAAAAGTCGGATTTTCGGAGTTCGGGGGGGAGTGGGGCGACAGTGTCCGACGAGGCACAATCGCGTGGCATAGTCGCGGGGACTCCACCCCTTGCGGTACAAGTGGGGCGATTGTGCCCCTGCGATAGTGACCATGTCAAGGTCGCGGGGCACTATCGCGAGCGGGTGCCAGGGCATTAAAATGTCTGAATTCTCACCATTTCTTCTCATTTCTCATTTCTATCTTCTCCCCTTTTCTCTCCTAAACCCCAAAACCGAACCCTAACCTATTTTGGGGATTTTTCCTCCCCAAACCACATGACTACTCACCATTTAACTAGTTGGAATCTTGAACCACAAAACCTCCATTTTCATCTTCCTCATCAAGTTCATCGGTTGGAAGCTCGGGTTGAAGAGTTGGATTGGGTGTTCTCGGAAAGTCTCGTCATCTCTAATGGTAAGCTTTCTTAAAATAATGTTATAAATGCTCCATTGGTGGTTTCTTAGTGTTTGGTATCTCGAATCTCGGATTTGATGGTTTTTGGGAAACTAGGGTTTTGATGTTGTTGAGGATTTTAGTAATTAAAGGTTGGGGAAATGTTTCTATATGATTATGTATGGGTATTTATGATTTGGATTTGTATGGATCTAGGTTTTGGAAGTTTTCGGCTTGAGGATTCAAGCGGCCTTCAAAAGAGCTCGTTGGGTGAAATCTAGATTTAGCCTAAATCTAGCGAGGTGAGTTCAAGTTGATTTGTGAAAACGGTGTACAAGCCAAAATGTTTATTTTAAAGTGTTTTGTGTCTTACATGAAAATTGTTAACTGCTGATAAGTTTGATTATTTTGAAAGTGTTTAACTTTATAAACTTATATAGCACACATCTCTAGGATTTTGGGCATTATGATAAATAAATCATATATTTTGGTATCTTAAGGATTTATTTTATGGAAGTAGATTTTGAGTATAAACGTAGTTCATTTTGTGTTTTGGAGAAATGCATGGTTTTGTGTTATGGGACGTTTTGAAAGGTAAATGTTATAAACTTACTTGGAAAACGATTTGTCCCAATCTACATTACGTTGGAGTCATTTATAAAAATTGGAGTGTGGGTTTACATACATGTGGGTTGTTTACATTTGGTTTCACTTTATGATTTTCAACGTTGGGTCTTTGGGTTTGTTGAGCTTATGGCTCGATTTGGATTTTGTTGGGTTTTGAGGACACTTGTCCGTTTTAATAGCTCATGGTAGAGCATTTGGTTATGATTTGCATTATTGCATCTTATTTGAGAATTACATGTTTTGAATGCATTAGTTCATTCGTTTTGAGTCATGTAATGGTTTAGTTAGTGCAATGGATCCATAGGCACGGTGTTCCTATGTCCCCGTTTGGGCATTTGGTTCACCATTTGGCACGGAATAGGCATCGGGTCACCATGATAAGTAAGGTGTGGGCATATACGGTCGGGCAACGTCTCATGGGCAGTAAGGTGTAATTCCCTTGTGCTTAAGTTCCCCTGTTTTGGAACTTTCAGGAATAGACTCAGAGGAGTTGACTTGATGCTTTCGAGTGATAGACTTAGAGGAGTTGAGCTCGGTGGGTTTTTATTTGTGTAACCCACATGTTTTGATTTCATGCTTTCGAGTGATAGACTCAGAGGAGTTGAGCTCGGTGGGTTTTTATTTGTGTAACCCACATGTTTTGATTTCATGCTTTCGAGTGATAGACTCAGAGGAGTTGAGCTCGGTGGGTTTTTATTTGTGTAACCCACATGTTTTGATTTACTACATAATTATGTGACCTACTTTTGTGTTCCGTCACGTACAATGTAATCGGGTCTTCCCCGACACCAATAGTTGTGGTTTTGGTTATGGAGTTTTATAACCCATGTTTTCGGAGACGTTTGAGTATGGGTATTTATCTATGTTTTAAGTTTTTGGTTATTGGAACTCATTCGAGTTATTGGGATGTTTTGGAAGTTGGGATTATCTACGTTTTCAGTGTTTGACCATTATAAGGTCAGTTATGTCTTACGTGTGCTTTGGGTTTTGGCTTTATTTAAAGAGGCGTTTGTTTTATGATTTTAATCACGAAAATGGTGAATGACGAAAGGAGATTGTTTTTAAGATTTAATGTATTTTGTTTTTGGTTGCTTTCAAATCAAATGTATTGCATTTTGGAAATCATGATTTTAAATAACATTCCTAAAGTTATTGCTTTATATATCTCTAATGAAAACTCTTGAGCTCACTAGGCGTTAAGTCTAACCTTTTTATTTGTCGGCATGTGCATCAGGTTCCGGTTGGGGTTTGGTTCTTGCAGTACTTTGAGGAGTTGAGCATTAGACTTACACGAGAGTAAGTAGTTTGGTGAAGTCTTCCGCAGTTGGAGATAGTGACTATTATTGGGTTTTAGTAACATCCGTCCCTATTATAGACTGTTTATATAGAACGAAATGTGTGTATTGAAGTTAAATGTTAAATTGTGATTGTAAATGAGTTACTTATCGATGTATTTAGAAAATTTTAAATTAGTTGCTATTTCCGGATTTGAGGGTGTTACAAAATGGCATCTACTACCGATTGGCATCATCGATTAGGCCATCCATCATATTCTATTTTACGTCATATTAGCAACTCTTTCAATTTAAATATTCCTAAGTATGTTGCTTTTCATTGCAATTCTTGTGATTTCAATAAAAGTCATAAATTACCATTCTCTCTTAATACCTTACAATCTAAAGGCCCTCTTGATATTCTTTATAGTGATGTTTGGATTTCCCCCACCCTTTCTTATGATGGTTACAAATACTACATAATATTTGTTGATCATTATTCCAAATATGTGTGGTTTTATCCACTTAAACAAAAACATGATGCCACTAATGTTTTTCATAAATTCAAGCTTTTGGTTGAAAAATACTTTCAACACCCCATAATTACCATCTTTAGTGATAATGGTGGTGAATATATTGGTTTACGTCCAATCCTTGAGTCTCATGGCATCACTCATTTAACTTCTCCTCCTCATACGCCCGAACATAACGGTTATTCGGAGCGTCGTCATTGTCACATTGTTGAAACCGGCCTTTCCCTCCTTACTCATTCTTTTATGCCACGTAGATATTGGCCCCTTGCTTTTGCTACCGCTTGCTATCTAATCAATCGTATGCCCACTCCGACACTCCAACTACAATCATCATACTATAAACTCCATGACCACGTACCTAACTATCATAAACTAAGGAGTTTTGGATGTCTTTGTTATCCATGGTTACATCCTTATACCACAAATAAACTTGATACTCGCTCTTCTCCTTGTGTTTTTGTTGGTTATTCTGCCACCTAAAGTGCTTATTATTGTCTTGATCCCACCTCTAACAAGATATATGTCTCTCGTCATGTTAAATTCATCGAACATGAGTTCCCCTTTTCCACCTCCTCCTTTTCCGCATCTCCACACACATCTAATGATGCGGAAGAATGGTGTGTTATCCAACTTCCCATCTTACCTACTACATCACCCATGCAACCTCCACAAAATACATCTTCATCTTCTATTCCCCCGTCAAGTGAAACTAATTCTTCTTCCATGACACCTTCACTTTCTTCTACTCCCTCATTACCTCCTAATCCTCCATCTCCTCCCCGACCACGACCTCCCATCGGTCGTTGTAATCTCAGATATCCGGCCATTATCAACGGGAATTCTGATTTATTAGCAAAGAGGCAAAGAAATAGATTCATCATCCCACTCGAATCGATTCAAGAAGGCGAGAACCAACGAATACCTTCTTCAGGTATCTCAATTGACGAGGATATATCGCTCGGAGACGTAGAACAAAAATTCGTTTATTTTCCCAAGAGCTCACATCGACGGGAAGGTTTGGCACCTCGATGTCGGCTCTTCGTCACCTGGGGTTGTAGTATGTTATACAAAAACAAATAAAAGAAAAAGAAAGAAATAGGGAAGAGAGGATTCGATTAATCGTTTTTTCCCGGATGCGTTGACGTTGGCCTCCTTCCAGGGGGGGGGGTCCGAGCCATCAGTGAGATACCACTCTGGAAGAGCTAGAATTCTAACCAACCGGCCCAAAAGAGAAGGGCCTTTCTCTCTGGGGGTAGGAAAATCATGATCGGGATACTTATGAAAATGATAACAAAGAGGTACTGCGCAACTTAGGTGGAAGGCGAAGAAGGCGTCCTTCCGGGGGGTCTACAAGACCCATTCGTTGAGCAGGGATGAAAGTCGGCATTTTTGGAACACCTCTAACAGAGGGACAAATTACTATTTCTGAATCTCAAAAAAGAGATGTCCATTTCGTCTTTTTGGTCTCATTTAACATATAACAATAGTAAAATACTTCTACTTCCATTTATCCATATTTCGAGAAATAGTACCTCTTTGATGCCTGTTGGCATTCCAGCATTCCTTCGCCTTTCATAGCCACATATCTTTCCGGCTAAGGAATGGGAAATCCTTCTCCTGTTACATGAATCCAATTTGCATTTCATCCGGGAAAAGCCATCTTTTTCTCAACAATGCCTTGTCTGTGATTCAACAATCCCAAAGTTGCTTTTTTATTTGATCAAATAAACTAGTAAGCGACGAAATGCTTCAGGGAGTTTCTCTCCTATTCCGACTTTCCCAGAGCCTCCGGTAGCACAGCCGAGACAGATTCCCCTCCTAGTCCACTAGTACCAATAGGCAGCAGAGGGGAAGAAGCATGTATCGCCATGCTATTAAGTATTTTGATTTAAGTTCTTTTCATTCATTTAATATCCTTTTGGTGTCATTGACATATTTCGGGAATCGGTTTGATTCTACCTCTGCCCAACCTGACAGCAGACAACTAATGTGTTCCACTTATTGAACATGGTTCTATGGTCGGACGGGAAGGTTTGGGTTTTCCCTGACTTTGTTCGTGTCAACAAACAATTCGATATATTTTCTTTTTGGGCACAGGTTTTGGCGGTAAAAAAACAAAATGGACTTTCTGATTTTTTATTGAATTGAGTTGTGTATATTTCGATACATATAAAAGATCCCCAGATCCCTCCTCGAGGCAAATACTTTTATGCATACCTCTTCTGGTTGATCCACGCCATACTCTATTCTAGTAAGATGATACACACTAGCTAATAGTCCGCCTTCCTATTTTTTATGAAGAGAATGAATCTCTATGGGGCAATTACTTAAAAGTACATTTTGTGCTACAGCCCTTCCTATCTGATAGACCAATTTAGTCACATTTTCATGTTCCAATTGAACACTTTCCATTTTGGGGCCCTATCCATTTATCAATTCGACCCAACTTGAAATCGATGAACTTAATGTTCTAATTTTGATTCAAAGGAAATTTCATCTTCTGAATATAGGTTAATTGAATCAGCGGCTCCATGCATATTGTATGTACATCTGGTTGCACAAATTGCATAGTATCATAAATATCCATCCCGGGTATTACCCATCCGCCAGGAGAGCGTTAGAGCATTGAAAGGACCTTCATTTAGCTATTGCAATTCTTTTCCTGATGGGGGGACCACCATGGCTCCTCTCTTCTCGAGAATCCATACATCCCTTATCAGTGTATGGACTCATAAAGGTCCATTTACGGGTCAGGGCCATAAAGGCGCCCCATTCGTTCCGCTCGCAACAATCCAATTAGTTCTCCCAGTCGCTTCTCGTGGATTTTCATAACCCTGTTGTGCAAAAATGGGATGGTGGATATGTCTCTGTCCAACCCACTTCCACCGAGCGTACCACTATAACACAAGCATTGAAAAATCTGGTATGGCATGAAGCTATGCAAGATGAGTACAATGCTTTATAAAAAAATCACACATGGGATCTTGTTCCATCTTCTCCATCTCAAAACCTTATTGGATGTAAATGGGTATTTTCGTACCAAATATAATCCTGATGGCTCTATCGAGCGTTATAAAGCCTGTCTAGTTGCTAAAGGATTCCACCAAAGACCCGGTCTTGACTATACTGAAACCTTTAGCCCCGTGGTTAAGCCTGCCACAATCAGAATGATTCTCTCTCTAGCTATCACACATAGTTGGTCTCTTCGTCAAGTTGACATTAACAATGCCTTTCTTCAAGGCTCTCTAATAGAGGATGTATTTATGGTTCAAGCACCTGGTTTCGTTAGTCAAACTCATCCTAATCATGTTTGCAAACTCCATCAAGCTCTCTATGGTCTCAAACAAACTCCACGAGCTTGGTACAATGAACTCAAATCCTATCTATTCGGTTGTGGTTTCAAAATTTTCATTTCTGACGCCTCACTTTTTACGTTACGCCACAAAAATGATCACATATTTCTTCTTGTTTATGTTGATGATATCATCATCACTAGATCAAATCCCACTCTCCTAAACTCCTTTATTTCTCAACTTTCCAATCGTTTCTCACTTAAGGATCTTGGCATACTTTCTTATTTCCTTGGTGTGGAAATCTTACCTCACCCTCATGGCATTTTTCTTAGCCAACATAAATATATACAAGACCTCCTCATACGTACTCACATGGCAGCTGCCAAACCTATTCCCACCCCCATGGCTTCTCATCCTACCCTAACCCTGCATAGCGGAACCCCCTTGGCCAACCCCACTATATACAGAGCAATTGTGGGAAGTCTACAATACTTATCACTAACCAGACTAGATGTTTCTTTTGTTGTGAACATGTTATCTCAATTCATGCACAAGCCGACTGACGAACATTGGGTAGCTCTCAAACGACTCTTACGCTACCTAATGGGCACATCTACACAAGGTCTACTATTACGTCGTGATTCGCCCACTACTCTCCATGCCTTTACAGATGCTTCTTGGGCCGGTGATAAAGATGAATACATTTCAACCATCGGTTACATTGTTTACTTGGGTAGAAATCCAATTTTTTGGAGTTCACGTAAGCAATGCACTCTTACTCGTTCATCGACAGAAGTTGAATACCGAGTTGTTGCTTCAACCACAACAGAGCTATTATAGGTCCAAAACTTACTTTATGAGCTTGGCCATCTACCCATCATAGCACCGGTAATATATTGTGATAATATGGGAGCTACATATGTTGTCGCTAATCCTAAGTTTCACTAAAAAATGAAGCACCTAGCTCTTGACTATCATTTTGTTCGTGAGAATGTCCAATGTCCAAAGTCAAAAGTTGCGTGTCTCATACATTTCCGGCAATGATCAACTAGCTGATGCTCTTACTAAACCACTTGCAAGAACACGGTTCAAAGAACTCGTGTCCAAGATTGGTCTCACTATTCGATCGTCCATCTTGCGGGGGCATGATAGAGATACTCACAATTAATGCCTACATATTCTCTCATAATGATTTTATTGTAATATCTTGTAGGTTACGATTTAGTTTTATAGGTTACGATTTACAATTGTAGGTTACGATTCTCTTAAGATGTATATAAATATTCACCTACAAGTAATAATACAAATCAAGTTTTTCCCACTCAATCATATTCTTACTTCTATACCTTATGGTATATTTAATTCCGGATTTTTTATAATAAAAATTCCATCAGAAAAGAATTTGTAAAAGAAAAGAAAAAAGGTGGATAAATGTCAACGTCATAGAAACCTTAAATTAAATAGGAGTCTTGTCTCCCCAATCGTGGTAGTATTCAACATTTTTTATTTATACCAAAAGATAATGTTTCTTTCTTGCTTTTGAAAATCATTTTAAAAACTCTGTTTTGAATATTTTAGAAGATATATTGGTATTACTCTACTAATTGTTCTTTATAAGTAACTTTATTTATTTATTTTAGTGTTCTTGTGTTGGATTGGCATTACATATATACTAAAATTTTTAGTTTAGATGGAGAATAAATAAAGAAGTTAAAATATAAGTTCTATATTTTTTTTTGTACGGTAACTTGGGCTAAGCCCATACATACACGCACCCGCGGTATCCGGACATCCAATTGCGCAACACCGACTAATCTACGGCGACCCGGGTTAGACATATTTTCAGTTATTTGTTTGTCAAGTAAATTTTTAATGGATTAAAGAAGGATAAGGTTGAAAACCACCACTTTGATTAAACAAAATAAACACCTATTGAAGTTTTGCTGATTTTGAATTTTGAATGTCAATAACAATGATTAATAATGTAATCAACATTTTTGGAAAATAGAATCTCGGACGAATTTGTACTCCAATTTCATCAGTTACATGATAACTTTTAGTTTAAGTGTTGTTTATATTTCATTAATATGTATTTTTATTCCATTTTAGTGTATATTTTTCTTTTATATGTTAGTATTTCTCCTTTTATTTTTAGGATTTCATCTTAAAACATCTTCAACTCCAACAATGTAGAAGCTTAAGGCTTAGCTTGTATTTCATTTCTTAGATAGTTGTAGTTTAATATTTTTAATTCTATTCTACAATGTAGCAACCTTGTGGCCACAGTGACATCTTTATTTTTAATATAAGTTATCTTTAAGTCTTTTCTATCTTCTAATATGTCTTCTTTTAAAAATGAGCTAAACCCCCACTGGGTGGGGTGTAAGTCAAACCCGAGAGGTTAAAATATAACACTTGGGTGTTACCACATTTTGATAACTTTTCGGTTTGGTAATTCAAGTTGAAGCTTTAACTCAACACAAACAAGTTGATCACTTGTGTGTGTTAATATAGATTTTTGACCCAAAGACGGGTTGATCCGAATACAGCTTGGGTGATGCAAGGAGGTTTGAGAAAATTTTCAATAATCGCATAGAGATATGAGTTTTGGCATAATCGAACTAAGGTCCAGATGTTGGTAGAGTTGGTGTGTTATAGAGATATGCACATCTCTCCATACTAGCGGGGCTACGTCTTCGAGATCTACTTAGTAAGGTTGGCAAACCGAAAGTTAGCATGTAGATACTTTATGATAAAATGGTAACCACAATCTATATGACGTAGCTTCGAGAGGAGGAAATCGTATGAGGTCACATAGTCAATGGTTTCATCAACCATTTAAGTTATTAGTATACTATCAGGGAAAACTTACACCCATGTCCGCTTTTTATTACTTGTTATATTAAACATTAATATTCGCTCAAAACCAACCAATTATATAAACTTTAACTTTGCAACGGAAGTTCGTGGAAATCTCTGATTCTTCGTTAAGTCCAATCCCCGTAAATACGATTTGTGGTCCTTACCATTATATTACTTGAAAAGCGAACTCAATAGTTGATGTACATTTGCACCGCTATTGTGCCACATCTTACGTGAGAATATTTTTGCTATCATTGCATGAAACAAGTGTTGTCATTTTATTAATAATGTCTTACGAACGTCCAAACTAACATCAACTTTCAGTTTCATAGGTTGTTAAAAGAAAGGAGGCGAACGGCAACTCATTGGTCCATGCCACGTGGTATATCTGTGGATGCATATGAGTTAATGTGCGCATAACTCGACTAATCCCATAATGCTTTTATGTTTTATTCCTATATATTTTATATCGCTATTGATTGTTTTGGTTTGTAATCTAAAAATAATTGTTTAGTAAAAACAAAGTTTTCCTTGTACTAAACGAAAAATTACTTTATATTATGTAAAAGTTGTAACATTCTTATCATCTTCAATTATGTGTTGTGGATGTTCCGTTATAATATATGTAACACACTGATTTTTGAGTAAGTATTTCCTTCTATTCTAAATATTTGTATGTGAATCCTTAAACTCCTGTGCCCGCATATATATATATATATATATATATATATATATATATATATATATATATATATATATATATATATTATATAGGTATTTGTAGCTGTATGTGTGTACGTATGAGATTACAGAAGTTATCGTTGGTCAATTCAGATTAGGATCGACTCGGGTCAAATTTAGAGTTTTGAGGCTCGGGGCACAACCGACGACTATGCCCACGACCTAGCCATGGGCATAGTCGCGATGGCATTGTCGCCCACAGACCACGACCCACGGTACATTTCCAGCGAGAATTCCAGTGGCATACTCGCATGTCACTATCGCCACGAAGGTGAGAGCCACGGTACACTTGGCGCGAGAGTGCCTGGTGACATGGGTACTCTCGCATGGCATCATCGTCGTTGGGCCTGACAGGTTAAAAGTGGTCCAAATTTGATTTTTTAAAGGGAGACCCATTTCTTTATTGGAAGCAACAATTTTCCTCTCACTTTGGGTGATTTTTGCTCCTCCCAAACCTCTCTCTCACTTCATTAAATGCAAGGGAAGATCCAAACATTTAATACCCTCCTCTTTAGATTCTAAACCCTGGGGAAGAAAGCTTCAAGTGTTCTTGCAAGTACCCAAGTGTTCAAGCTCCATTCCATTATTATCCATTTCTAGGGTTTTCACATCTTTTAGGGTTTTCACTCTACAAATCCATTAGGTGAGTTCCTACACACTTATGACCCTATAAATATGTGTAGTTTGACTTCTTTTGCATATGTGATGATAACTTGTGGTTTTGACCTAGAAATGATATTTGCAAGTGTTTCACTTTTACTCACATAAATGTGCTAGTTCTTGATGAGTTAACATATGTGATGATATCTTAGCATTTTTACCTAAAAAATGTTAAATGTTGGTTTATGGAGAGATATTGACCTAAAAGATAAATAATGGGTTTTGGAGAGTAAGTGATATAAATGTTATTTAAACACATGTATGGTGATTATGTGACCTGGTTATGCTTCTAACCATAATATAACTCGATTATGGGGGAAGTGAACTTATTGAGTTATGATGCTAAATACTCGAGATTATGCGGTGATGATTATGTGCATTATATCATATGGTCTATTATTTTATTCTAACCATGCATATGATCATATATGAGATTGTGTCTAAGTCCTTATGCAAGAGGATTTGGAATGTGTGTTGAGTTTCGGTATTGTGTAGGCCAAACTTTGGGCTACTAGAGAGTATACACTAATGGATATCAATGTCCTTGAGGTGGAACTCATCTAGATTGGGTAAACACTAAGGTTCAATAAATCCTTGAGGTGTAACTCATTGGAGTAAGCACTAAAGGTATGATAGGGTTTGAGGTGATGCTATGATGGTACGTGCACTAAAACAAGAACCTGAGTTGTTGTCCTAATAACATCATTAGGTGACTCCACTCATGTGTTCTCATCACCTTGATGGAAACGGGTCTCACCCGTAATTCAAGAGTTGTCTTTGGTGTATATGTTCAGTCGTGGAACATCTTGTGAAATTGGAATCTTGGTAATATGCTACCAATATGGATCGGGTAACATTTATATTATTTATGTTGATGCCTTACCATGTATAAATGTTTTGTACGTGACCGGTGCAGTTAGGATAAATTGTTGTTTGTTTATGGTCCACAGGTTTCACTAGTGGTGGATCTAGGATAAATTGAGTTGTCAACCGGTTCAATTAGGAGCTCATAAGGAGTCGGGCTTTTTGGGAATCTTTTGGGATGAGAGGTTCTTTTGGAGACATTAGTGACACCCGTTCTAATCTAGTCATGTAATTACTAGATTAAGTAGGTTGTTAATCATATGTCTCATTGCATCGTTGGTATTGATTATACAAACTTCCACGCTGTAGGTTAAAGTTTTTTTAGGAAGGGTGTCCTAAGCTAGACTAATCCCTTGACAAATTATGATTGTTAGACATCAGCCTTGATTAAACCTCAATGGCCACAATTGTTGTGTACGCCTGGATTCGAACCCTGGGCAGATTGGATATTCCACCACATCCCCCAGGGTCTTAACCAGTACGCCACAACCCTTGTGGTTGTTGTGGGTTAAAGTTGTTGATAACTTTTGAAATTTTTTGTTGTTCATTTTCGAAAAAACCTCCCATTTTATTGTAATATTTTTAGGGTGTAACATTATATGATCAAAGTTGTAACTTTCATACAATTTCATATAAGAGTACTTCATTTGTTTTCACGCTCTCATAAAAAATGGTTGTACTTATATAAACACCACCACGTGTGTGTGTGTGTGTGTGAATAAATGTGAAGGTTCAAACAAGAATGATACTATTTTACAGAAACACAAAAATACCTGCAATAGGCAACCATCATATATGATACTATATATGGAAGAAATAATGTGCCAGTGACCTAAGTCGCCAACAAGATCACCTGTGTCCATGTGCATATAATCACTTTATCAATAATGATGGTTGATTGTTTCAGATGTTCTCGTAAAAATGATATTATTTCTCTTTGATCTTTCCCTCTCTTTATATATATATATATATATAGTCAATCACATGTGATAAGGGTATATATATCTTTCCATTTCCTTCATTTTACGAAAACGCAAGAACACCCTTATACTATAATCAGTCACATATGATATTATAGTTTATCACATATTATACACATGTGATACTAAATCAAAGACATAAACCACCTTTGGTGTGACCTAGATTGTGGGCCAAGTCATCACATATTGCATGTGATAAGAGTGTTCTCGATGTGATACTATAAGCCATCACATATCATACACATGTGATTTTAAATCAGAAACGCAGAAGACCTTTGGCACCACCTAGGTCGCTAGCTAAGTCGTCCGCACACTACCAGGCCCCTCAGGTGTATTATTACATGTGATAAGGGTGTTCTCGTGTATTTATAAAATGGAGTTGTTCTCGTTTGAATCTCTACACACACACACACACACACACATAGAGGTAGGTTCAAACGAGAACGTAACTAAATAAGAGAACCGCCAAATCATGTGCAAAATCACATGTGATTTTACATTAATGGTCAACAAAGGGGTGTGCGCGAGACTTCATCCGCGACCTCAGGTCGCCACCAAAGTCGTGTGAATCACATATGATTTTATACGTAATTTTAATGTAAAATTACATGTGATTCGATCGTGAGAGAGAGGGGAGGGGGAGGTTTAGGGGAAAACAAAAAAAAAATGATGAATTGAATAGTATACAAAGTGCATACAAATAATATTAGTAGTTTTTTGGTTTTTATGTATGTGTGCATTATGCACATGTGCATATGCACGTTTGTATGTTACAAATTACTTGTATGCACATGTACATACGGTCCAAATAAGCGGTTACCAAGGTATTTTTCAATTTTCGACTACTTACACTTTTGATTAAAAATTGTGTGGGTAGATGAGTTTTTTCAATCAAATTTTGATCAATTTGTGTATTACTAATAAAAAAAATGTAATTAATGTTGATGTATATAAATATAATAATAATAAAATAATGGGTTTAAAATTTTAAATTTTGGGTTATCATTTCAAATGGTCACCTCATCAAAAAACTTACTTTATAGCCACTTTACAAAAAAAAAAATGACATTTTTT
Organism: Arctium minus; assembly: GCA_954870635.1. Lineage (NCBI taxonomy): Eukaryota > Viridiplantae > Streptophyta > Magnoliopsida > Asterales > Asteraceae > Arctium > Arctium minus. Next base: position 163,842,859 of record OX941081.1, read on the forward strand.
CTTACCGTGGTTTCTAAAAATATACGACGCATCAAGTGAAAGAGTGGATCCACCGTAAAAACCATTAGAAAACCACAAGTTCTGATATCATATTGCCTTTCATCTATGTACGAAAAACAAGAAAAAGTCGCAGGCTACGAAACCACAAGCTTATTTTAGAGCTTCCAATACCGTATTTTGTTAAGCCATAAGAAAAGAAAAAAAAAAGATGTCTATTGACTTACAATTTTATTGAACTATTTTGTGAGGGGAAAAAAGATTGTTACAAAACAAATATCCCATTAAAAAGGTGTGATGTGAGAGGCAATGATGTAAAATATGTGGAACACAAATGCATGGCTCAAAAACCTCCTTTTGATTCCCTCCCAACAAAATCAACCTCTCTTGTTTCTTTATTTTTCGTCGTTTTATTAAAAATATCAAATACTTCTTTCTACTTCGTCGTTTTATTAAAAATATCAAATACGTGTCCCACCAAATAATTATTTGAACCGTGCGTTTGTTTAATATGTCCAAGTTTTAAAATGTGAATAGTTTCAGGACATCAATTTTTCAGAATATAACCATAGTTTTACGTATATTTAAATTGTAATTGCATTTATGATGTCAAGTATTTTACAGGTGATTTTATTTTACTATATATCAACCAGACGAAGGATCGTGTGAGAAGTTGAGTTAACGGTGAGAAGTGTAAGAAGAGAATATGAACCGTTGATCTCTTTTAATCTCAAATCCTCCCATGAATAATCGCGGCTTAAAAGGGAATTGATCTGGTGCATCTCATCCTAATGTGCATCTATTTCTCATCCAACGGTCGATAACCACTTCTCACGCTTCTCACCGTTAACTCAACTTCTTTTTTATTGCATTTAGTAATATATAGGAATGGAGTTAGCCTACTCCATAATTTTTTTATTCATACGTGTTCATACACACTACCGGTCTTTTTGTTTCTTTTTGTCGATATATAAAGTTTTTTTTTTTTAAAGTGTCATAGAACTATATGTATGACTCCTAGGCTAGTTCACAGCTTTAGTACCTTAACTTTTATTATTTTACACTCTTCTTGCTATAAGCACTAAAAGGAAGTTTTAGAGAATGATTTGAAAATGTATCTAAAGGTGGTCTTTAGGGAAGGAAATTGATGATAAAAGTGAAAAGTGTAAAAAAAAATAAGTTGAGTATTAGAGAAGGATTTCAAATCAAATAATACGTTATGAAAATCATCCCTAAAACTTTTAGAGACGCTTGTCGAACCAGCTTTTGAAATAGTCTCTAAAGAATTAAAATATTTTTATTTTTATTTTTAAATTAAATAAAAGGTTTTAGTTACACTTTTTTATTTCTCAAAACTTATCTAAAAGGTTTTCTATTTAATAATTAAAAGATTATTAGAAATCAAACGAAGAGTCCTGTACGAATGTCCAACAATCTCTTTGATTTCTCTTCGATTTCTCTTCGATTTCTCTTCAAATTCATATATGATTTCTCTTCGATTTTCCAATAATCTCTTTGATTTCTCTTTAATTTTGATATTCGATTTCGTTTTTTGATCGATTTCGAGTTCAATTTGTCTCATTTCTTCAATTTAGGGCTTGAGAGATTAGTAGAGTTACGGCAGGCGACTTCATCGATTTAGGGCTTGAGGAGTTTGTCTTCATATCTTCATTTTCGTTTCTACTACTTGCTAGTGTGTATGTTCTCTGCCTTGTTTTGTTTATAATGTAAAATTAGGTTTGTTTTTTTATTACACGATTGACCGATTTGCTATTCGGTGGCTCTGGTTGCATTACAATCTGCGTCGATCATCGAAGAATCGTTTCATGTAAAAATTCCTTCTACTAATGAATTAATATATTTGATAATGTTCGTGAGTTCTGGTAGCGGAAAATCGTATAGGTCCACAAAGTGGCCACTATGTTGCCACAGTAGCGGTGCAAGTGCACACCAGACACTATGATCGCTACAAGTAATAAAGTGGTAGAGTACCGAGATCGTTTCCACAGGGACTAGTCAACTAAGAATCAGATAACTTTTCATGAACTTCTAGTGCTTGTTTAAGTTTTGAGAACAATATCAATATTTGTGACATTTAAGCAAACTAAAGAACGATTAAAGAGGGATTAATGAAATAAAAGGTAGGATGTGGGTACAAGCATTAACTAAGACTGATGTAGTAACAACATGGCCTGAAACAAAGTGGCGCACGATAACCTTAAAAACCCATATCTCTACGTGATTATAAAAGACTTTCTCAAATCTTCTTTGCATCACTCAAGCCGTATTTCGGATCCGCCCCTCTCGAGGTCTAAGATCTAATATTAACACTAACAAGTGATCGGCTTGTCCGCGTTGAGTTGAAGTCCCGACTCGAGCGACCAAGTCTAAGAGTTAGCAAAGATGGCAACACCCAAGTGTTGCCTACTAGTCTTAGATTTGGCACACACCCACACCCAAAGGGGTGTTTAGTTCATAATAACAGTAAAAGACATGAAAGAAGAAGGAGAGAACATAAACTTAAATTGCATAAATGAAACTTAAAAGTTGCTGCCAACGTGGTGACAACGTGGCCACTTTGGCGACAGCTGGAAATTAATACTAGAAAATAAATTACAACTACAACTACAACTACAACTATATAAGAGAAAAAAGAAAGAACAATAGCTAAATTATGCTACATGTTGGAGCTCTCCTTCAAATGATATCCATGGCTTCAATTTATAGTGGAAGATGAAAAGGGTGGTGGAGGATTTTACCCACAAAACCTTTCAATGAGTTCAAGCCTTCTTTGACCCAAAGGCTCCTTGCCTTTTTCATCTATTTTCTCATGAAAACTCCTATTTTGCTTTATCTCATTTAGGCTTTTAGATAGGCATTTTTGGCATTGATATCTTTCCACCAAGATTTTGCTTTTATCTTTTGTCTTATCTTCATCCCCTTGGTTTCTAAAGCTTAGCCTTTAAGAATGTCATTATGCAGCTGAAATGGACATAAAAATACATGCAAAATATGATATTTTTCAGCTGTCCTCGGATTTACATAGTTCACCAACGTGGCGACAGAGTGGCCACTTTCGGCAGTCCAACATTTAGCCCAAAAATGATGCTTTCAACCATCAAAACACAAACTTTTATCCTCAACACCTCCAAATGAAAATAAATAAATAAAAAAAGAGAAACATGAACACGTAAAGGGAAAACACACACTAAAATTAAAAAAACACACACACACAAATAATGTGTAAATAACACTCAAAATGAGAGTTATCACACCCCCAAACTTAACTTGTTACTTCTCCCCAAGTAACTAAAAGAACATAATTAAAAACAAATGAAGATACAAAAACACAAGAAGACTAAGTATCACAAAAGGGATCTCCTATTTTTCTTTTTTTTTTCTTTTTTTTTCATTTTTTTTCTTTTTGTCATTTTTTTTATTTGCATCCCAAATCCTTTTGATTAAAAATATCCATAGTTTTTCCTAATGTTCCACTATATTCTTTTTATTGCAATTTGATTTCAATAGGCTAAGCTATAATTCACCATCTTATGATAATCAACTTTGCAAAATTAGATCCACGGGACTTTGAAGGGTTATGTTTAAGGTTTCCCACTTCTTCCTTACATTTTTCATCTTCCCCCAAACTTGTTTTTTTTTTTTGGTTACACAAAAAAAAGGTCTCGCATGTATTTGATGTGTTTTGCCCAACTTTTTCACCTCAACGTGTCAAACTCGGCTATTTGCATTCTTTATTTTCTTTATCCTTCCAATTTTTCGAAGGATTTAGCCCTTTTTTTTCAACACTTGAGTTTACTCCTCCGAACTTAAAATACTCAATGTCTTCATTATGGAGGGAGTAATAACCAGTAAGACTCAATGGCTTGGGTAAGGCAACAAAGGAAAAGTGTATCGGCCATGTGTTTAAGAAAAATGGCCCGTGTCATTTCTAAAATTTCGAAGTGTAATGAATATGGATATCGGGGAATTGGTTGCTTAGTTCTAGAAATCTGCTAATAGTGGATAAATTATTCAAACTATGAAACTTCAAATCTAAGGATATAAGATGCATGAGACTTTTTTTTTTTTTTTTAAATCCCCAAAAAAATTTGATACTAGTCAAAAAAATAACGGACTCAAATCACACACACAAAAATGTAAAATAAAAGACACAAATTTGGAGATGAGAGTAAGAAAAAAATTTGCATCAAGGTTATGTAGGATGAGGTTCACCACCCCACGAGTGCATCTTCAAGAAGTGGTGTGGTTTCAAGATAATAGCCACCTCCACCATACCAAAGCTTCTTGCAACAACTCCATCACCCAAATAACACGATCTATGCAAAATTTCCGAACTTTTGATCATACAAATCCTCCTAATGATTTGTTTGCAACCACCGTAGGATCATTGTTGTCACAAAAAGAAAACTGCACAACATGAGCAAAAATCATTAAATTAGGAATTTTAGCATCTTGAAACACCTCTTCACTATTCGAAAGTAAAGAAGGCTTGCTCATGTGCTCGAAATTTGCCTCAAAAATCTCCAACTCTTTCTTTTCATCACTCTCATCCTTACCAACACATTTTAATTTTTCACTGTCACTTGGTAAGGGACCTTAACTTTGATTTTTCAACTCGTCGACTAGTTGTCCCATCTTAGTATTCAAGGCTTCAAAAGAGGACGTGAAATTTCCCAAAAATGTTGTAAAATCTTCCATTAAGCTTGGGGAAAAAGTTTCAAAAGAGTGAGATGGTTCGGGTTGTTCAAAATAATTCTCGGGTGTGTAGTTAGGAACAAAGGACGCGAATCCACAGTAAGGATCACTCCCTTGAAAATCACACGAGTAATCAAAATTCTCATCCCATGATTGGTCGAGTGTATTTATAAACGTGTCATTCCAATCTTGATAGGGAGGTGAAAATGAGGTGTAGGTGCCATCATCTTGAATATTTGCCAAAAAGTTAGGATGTTGTTCCCATGAATAATCGAAAGTATTATAATACGGGGCATCCCAACTAAAACCATCCATTATGGTAAAAGAAAAACCAATGAAAAACTCAACTTATAACTCAAGAAACTCTGGAAATACGCCAATCCCCGGCAACGGTGCCAAAAACTTGATAGCGGAAAATCGTATAGGTCCACAACGTGGCCACTATGTTGCCACAGTGGCGGTGCAAGTGCACACCGGACACTATGATCGCTATAAGTAATAAAGTGGTAAAAATACCGATATCGTATCCACAGGGATCATACTTCAAAGTATCGAGTAGTAGGTCGAGAATACAATGGTTTCAATTAGAGAAGAAGAAAATATCTTTGAGCGAAATTGGTGCTTTTAACAATTAACAAATAATTTAAAGAAAAAGGTATGGGTGTAGGTTTTATCTAAGACATTTGTAGTAACCTCGTGGTCAGAAACAAAGTATCACAAAAACATCTAAAAAATCCCTTTCTCTCAAAAGTGAACTTCCTCGAAACGTGGCCACGTTGCACCCACTTTGTCACCACTTTGGCCAACTCAAGACTTGCCGATTTAACTAAGTAAACCTCTAAGGATTTCAGTTCCACCAGTATGGATATGGATGCCCAAATCTCTTTGTGATACCCATATCGACTGACATTTGAACCTTAGTTAAAGTCATGCAAAAACCCGTATCTCTACGTGGTTATAAAAGACTTTCTCAAATCTTCTTTGCATCACTCAAGCCGTATTTCGGATCCGCCCCTCTCGAGGTCTAAGATCTAATATTAACATTAACAAGTGAACGGCTTGTCCGCGTTGAGTTGAAGTCCCGACTCGAGCGACCAAGTCTAAGAGTTAACAAAGATGGCAACACCCAAGTGTTGCCTACTAGTCTTAGATTTGGCACACACCCACACCCAAAGGGGTGTTTAGTTCATAATAACAGTAAAAGACATGAAAGAAGAAGGAGAGAACATAAACTTAAATTACATAAATGAAACTTAAAAGTTGCTGCCAACGTGGTGACAACGTGGCCACTTTGTCGACAGCTGGAAATTAAATACTAGAAAATAAATTACAACTACAACTACAACTATCTAAGAGAAAAAAGAAAGAACAATAGCTGAATTATGCTACATGTTGGAGCTCTCCTTCAAATGACATCCATGGCTTCAATTTATAGTGGAAGATGAAAAGGGTGGTGGAGGATTTTACCCACAAAACCTTTCAATGAGTTCAAACCTTCTTTGACCCAAAGGCTCCTTGCCTTTTTCATCTATTTTCTCATGAAAACTCCTATTTTGCTTTATCTCATTTAGGCTTTTAGCTAGGCATTTTTGGCATTGATATCTTTCCACCAAGATTTTACTTTTATCTTTTGTCTTCTCTTCATCCCCTTGGTTTCTAAAGCTTAGCCTTTAAGAATGTCATTATGCAGCTGAAATGGACATAAAAATACATGCAAAATATGATATTTTTCAGCTGTCCTCGAATTTACATAGTTCACCAACGTGGCGACAAAGTGGCCACTTTCTGCAGTCCAACATTTAGCCCAAAAATGATGTTTTCAACCATCAAAACACAAACTTTATCCTCTACACCTCCAAATGAAAATAAATAAATAAAAAAGAGAAACATGAACACGTAAAGGGAAAACACACACTAAAATTTAAAAAGCACACACACAAACAATGTGTAAATAACACTAAAAATGAGAGTTATCAAGTTCATCGTCTAACTTCCTTAATCCTTCTGTACTTGAAAAACAGACTCAGAATGTTGATAAGATAAATGAACAGTTTAACTCCAAATTCATGAAATTAAGGGTGTTAACATTTTCAACTATTTAATACTACAGATATAACAAGTTCAAATCAATGATAAATATTACAACATGGGGAATCAAAGAACCACAATGTATTGCTATAGAATGTTTACTCCCATGGCCTGATCAACAAAACTAAGAAAGTAAGGAGGAATACTGAAGCATACTTTTATAGATATTTTCTTCATAGATGCAATTATAAACTTGACATTAGTTCTTTTTTTTATAATAACCTTGCATGTATGTAGAACATCCAAAACATGTTAGTGTGAAGATTGTAACATAACCAAAATCAATTTTAAAATTTGAAGAAATAGTAATTAATTATTATTCTAGTTACATACTGATATCAATTACATCACAACTTCGTCTAATTTTAATAAAATATCCTTTTTGACCCAAATTCATCATTTATCTTAGTTAATTTGACCAAGGATGGATAAGAGTGGTCTAATTGATATGATTATAATAAAACAATGTTATTGTTTGAGTATGTAACAGAAGAAACGTATATTGACATTTTTATATGATCACTAGACTTTATTATATCTACAAAATCACAGAATCTAATATGGACAGGGATTACGCGGAGCATCACATTCCCAACCCTACTCCTTTTGACCCTACAACACAGAATCTAACAGTCTGTGTATTATCGCTTTTTGAGGAGTTTTTATAAGTATTGTGATTCTGTATGGTAAGGGAGAGTCTTGACACCTTGAACTTCTATTTCATCTTATTTTCTCTTCATCCTGCCAAATACTACATGAACCAAAATTTGAAAATGGCTTTTGATACTGCTCCTGTTGATCCAACAGTAGACCTGAATATGCAATTGTAAGTATTCTGCTCTCTGGATGAAGTTGCATGTGCTGCATCTATCAAAGTATTTTCTTAAGTTACAGATGGACCATCTAAAGTATTGATAGAAGAGGAAACAATTATTTTATAATATAGAAGTATATTCTAGTTTTTGCAATTTGATTTTGTTAAAGGACTTTCCCAATGGGTGTCACTGCACTTTTATGGATTAGTAATAAAATTAGTTTCTTTAATTATTGTTGCATAAATATAGTGCTCACAAATATTCTAACATACAATTGAAAAAGAAAAGAATGTGTCAATTATAGTAAATGGAAAAGAAAATATTGATATATGTACTCTTTGTTAACATGTTATGAAATGATGATTACTTAGAGATACTTGTTTTAGAGAAAATACTCCACAGTATGAGACTCCTACCCGAGGTATTACAATTGATGCTCGCACATCAACTTCTTTCTTTTGTAAAAGACAAGATTATCCAGAAATCTTAAACACTTGCATTGTTCTTGGAAATGTGATATGATTCCAAGCGTCTTAAAAAAATTCTTAAATTATATATGTGTTTACAATTTAAAATTATAGTGAACTAATATTCAGTATCCTTGTATTTTCTCTTAAAATTTCCCTTTCTGTAGGTCCTATGAATATAATATTTCTTTTCCTGGTTTCTCTTTTTAGTACATAGAGTTGTGGCTAAGCTTTCGGTCTGAGGTGCACAATAATTCACTTTATGATATACAAGGTGTGCTTTTTTTTTGCTTTATCGTAGGAGAAGAATCCTCTAATTAGAGGGTGGTATGCTACTAATCGTAGTTGCTCGTTTTGCAGAAGCCAAATGGAAGCCAAATATATTTTCAGAAAACTTTGAGAACATCTTTTTGTTTATTATGTTTCCAAGATTCTCCTTCAGAAATTTATCAATATGTTTTTGATTTTGATTTCAAGGTCAAATTCTTAATGTATTCTTGATTTCAAACTTTCAATGGAATCCCATATCTGTTTTCAGAACATTATGTAAGTATCTTTCTCTTTCCTCTCTTATTAAACTTTTGGGAGCATTTGTTGTTTCTAAAACACTTTTGAACTCTGTAGATCTTTGTAAAACCATCTTATAATTTTTATATCTTTGACTCATTTTCTTAATTTTGATTCCAGAAGTTCATTCTGAAATTGGATTTGCATGATCATAAAGACAAGAGAAAAGTATTGAAGATTGTATCTGCTCAGGTAACCATAATCAAAATTTACGGTGATCTTTTGAGTTTCTTTGTCCAATTTTGTTCTTTTAGTCATATTTTGTTCATAAATAAAAAAGGGTTTAAACCTTAAACTTACCAGGTTAGCTCAACTTTTGTACAATTAAATCTTATTTATTAAATCTATTTGATGCTCATTTATGAAATCATTTTCTGTTGTTTCAGATCGGATTCTTTCATTTATTGGAGGTATGATATTTAAATGTTTAATACAAGTCTTTATTTCCATTTGCATATCGGTCGTAATGATATTTAAGTAAATGACAAAGTGGTCATCTTCAATCTCATAACCTTACTTGAACACTTTAGGATTTCATTCATGTTTTTTTGGAAAACTCAATTTTAGAACCATTGGCATTTGTATGTTTTTTGTTATGGTGATCCTGTGGTTAATAATATGCATGATTCACAAACATCTTGTGGCCATTTCTTTATATCTACAATACTACACATTGCCTTATATCTGATACTATTACAACCCACATGAATTATTTGTCATGCTCATTCTTTTTCACATCTTTTTGGGCCACTGGTATACTATTGATGCTAAATAAGTGCCACCATAAGCAATATTGTCCTGTAAAATGGACCTACCTAGATGTCTGGCATGTCCTTTTAGTACCACGGTTGTTCAACTATCAAGCAATGCCACCCAAATAGTATGTTTGCTAGGATAATTTTCGGGATGACCTCCTGTTTCAGATATAAGTACTTAAAGAGGTTAGATACTAATAGAAAGAGCAACATGAACACATTTAAAGTACAAGATTATGAAATTTTACACAATCATATAAAAAATATCTCAAAATACCTAGGTAGATCATAAATCTTTATCGTCCTCTAGATGTGCGTTCGTTTAACAAACGTTTCATCAATTCAACATCCCTTGCACCTACACCAGATTAACCAAAGAGTACACACAGAAGTTTAGATAATGAAGAAGTTAAGCCACAGTGAGTTGGATGCATTGTTTACTGGTGTTTGTGACACAACAATGTTCTGACTCTTATTATTCTATGCTATTATGTTATATTGATGTCATGTACTGTCATATTTGGATTCCAATTTTAATAAACTTGAATATATGTTTGTGTAGGCTATATCTAGGAAATATTCTGAGAAAGCGAAAGTATGTTACTTTAAATGTTACCTGAGCACTCTGAGTCACCATTTTACGGAATAGAGGATTGCAGGACGATCCTCCTATCGGTAGGGTTGGCTTAATGACTATTACTGACCATGGTTCTGAGACTCAAGAACGTTAAACATTCTAATATGATCTTGGATGCTTTTTTGGATAAATTTAGATGGATGCATGAATTGAGATTAACCTTTAGAGTCTATTGTAAAAGAGTTATGTCTTGTATATTACAAATTTACGAAATTTTATTTTTTGGGAATTCTTATGAAGTTGTTTTTGATTAATATTAATATTATTCATTTATTTTATTTTATTGTAATTATATATAAATATGCAATTGAAATACGGATAAAATAAATAATAAAAAAATATACTCTTTAGAGAAGGAATTAATTTTTTAAAAGTTTAACTAAAGATGACCTTTAGAGAATGTTTTGAGTTTGTGTATCCAAATATTACTTTTAGTGAAGGTTCTAAAAGTGTAACTAAAAGGGACTTTTAGAGAAGAGTTTTAAAAAGTGTCACTAAAGCCAATATCTTTAGAGAAGTTTTTTCATATACCTTCTCTGAAAATATCTTTTAGTAACTTTTATAAACCGTCACAAATACCTGAAAAGCATCACTAATAAACACTTTTAGAGAAGCTTTTTGAAAGAAAAATGTCTAATATTTAGAGAAGCTTTAAAAGTGTATCTAAAGCCCCAAAAAAACATCTCTAAAAGCTAACCAAAACACACCCTTTGAAAACCCTCCCTAAAACCTTTAGCTACCGTTATATAGAGAAACTTGTTGATGGAATTGAAAAGCTTCTTTAAAGGCTTTAGAGAAGCTTTTAAGACTTTAAGTACAAAATAAGACCTTCTCTAAAGATCATTTTTCTTGTAGTGAATGGTTGGTTCTTAACCTTTGGATATCTAAGCAAAAGGACGGACCTTGTATATTGGATATAGTGGCATGGGGTACTGCTTTGTTCCTTCATCGTAATGTAAAAAAATTTAGGGGTTGTTTGGTTCATTGAATTGGAAGGAGTTTGAAGGAATTGGAATGACCAATTCCATTGACCAAATTCCAAGCCTATGTTTGGTTCGCAGAATGAAAGCGATGGAATCCTTCAAATTCCATTGAATTCCACAATTTAAGGAATTAACCATTCATTGGCTTAAGTTAAGGAATTGAATTCCTACTAACCAAACGTGTGGTCAAATTCCATCAAATTCTATTCCAGTTCCTTCAAAGTCAAATTCCTTCGATGGATTCCAATTCCATCAAATTCCATTTTATGAACCAAACACCCCCTTCGAGTCGTGAAAAAAGTTATCATATAAACTTGTTGTGTGCCTCCATGTATATTTTGAAACAACAATGGGGACACAAGTTTACCTTGGTTTAGTTGGTTTGCAAGGCCCTCTCGAGTTGAATCCCGTTAATATCATTTTCTTAGTTTTTAGTTTTTAATTTTAAGATTTATTATATTTCTTATTTTCTTTTTTACATAAAAAGAATTTGAACACGTGACCTCATATTGTAAAAACTATGAACTAATCAATAGACCATTGATAATTTTTTGAAAAGTTTTATGTTCATGACATACAAATTTTATAATTTTTGTTTTGGTTTAAATAAATTAAAAAAAATAATGATAAAAACAAACATAACCTTATTTGAACTCCATGTATTTTGTACGCTAGTTTTATTAAACGGATTTTAGCTAATTTTGACATATTGTTGATCAGACAAAGACGGATCTATAATTTTTTTCAAATGGTGACATCATTTGACTATAAGAAACAAATATATATAATATAGTCTCCCAATGTGATCGTAAGTTTCCCCTATTAAAATCAAGAAATGAAGGAAAAATGAAGATGTTGGAGTTTTCATATATATATATATATATAGGGCTTAATCAAATGAAAACTGTATAGTTTATGGTAACCGTGAAATCCAATATTAACCATACATTTGAGATAATTAAGTATATTTCTTAAATAAGTTTAAAAGGGTAATTTAGTAATTTTATTTAGGGAAATTGGCAAAAATGGCCAAATTACATTAAGGATTGCACCTCCTAGCCAAGTCTCCCCGGTTTTTGCAAATACAGCCATAGGTCCGCAATTGGGGACCTACAGAACCGCAATCTGACAGCTAAAAGACAAAAAAAGTAGCAGATTGCGACATGTCCGCAATGGGTTGGGTCACCCAGGTCCGCAATCCACAATACCCGACACGTGGCACGATCCTAACAACCCCTAACCTAAGTCTGCAATGCATGCGGCAGGTCAGCAATTGCGGACCTAGGAAATTTAATGTTTTTTGATTGTTATTTCTTGTATACACGGTTCCCCAATATGCAAGTCCATAGGTCCGCAATTGAGGACCTAGCTCCTCAATTGCGGACCTATGGCTAAATTTGCAAAAACCAGAGAGACTTGGCTAGGAGGTGCAATCCTTAATGTAATTTGGCCATTTGTGCCAATTTCCCTTTTATTTATTACAACTCATTAAAACACTTGATTAATTTTTGTGAAAAAAAAATATTTAATTAATTTTAATTACCTAATATATACTATAATGCCATCCACAACATTACGCCTCATCCTCCTCTTGAAGAACCTTAATTTATACAACCTCCACCCGCCTCCAGATACCAAAGCATAATCATTTGCTTGAAACGGGGATAAGTGTATGCCGACGAATCCGGTGGTGCCAGTGACGAGTATGGAGAGATCGTTGGAACGACAGATCTGGACGAAGGAATGAATTTTTTTCTCCCGTTCGATAACACCAATGTTGCCGCCATGACTCCACGATGTTGTATGTTGTAAATACCGTCTATTGAAAGCGACGAAGCCTTGGAAACTCAAATATGATGCTGTTAAAGCAATCACAAATAGCGCCCAAAGGAACATGGTGTTGGTGGAGGCGAAACACTGATGAAACGTCTGATTCATCATGTTATGATGTACATGATCGATCTTAATCTTTCCCAGAGTTGAAGGAAACAATTCTTCCTCCGGTTGTTATCACAATGATATCACATCAAACCCAATAATCTTATCTTATTTAGGTACTGTCGGATTCATTCCTGATGAACTTCCTTTATGTTGCAGATCCTGAATCTTATGATTGTCGAATCCCGATACGTCTCTTTTGAGGCTTGGATATGTCACATGACATTGTCAAGCTCTAAAAAGCAATCACTGTCAAAACTAGCAACAAACGAATCAACCATATCTTCTACCTCAATTGCTACATCTATGATCCTTATCACCAAAGCTTTCAATTTCTCAACAGTATATCGAGTCTCCTCTGAACGAGTGTATCACAGTGTACACTGTCTTAAAAGTTTAGAATTATTGGGTGTCACGATATGTATCATCGTTGTTTACAAAATGTCTCACAGTGTATCTTCATTGTTTTACGAGGGTATCACAACATTTCTTATTTATTTTTGGTATTTTTGATGTTTACAAAGGGCACAGTGTGCATCACGTATTTTCGATGTTTACAAATTGTATCACAGTGTGCATCACGTATTTTCGATGTATTTTTTATGTTTACAAAGTATATCACAGTGTGCATCATGTATTCGCCAGAATAATGTTCGTTGGAGAGGGAATAATGTTCATCGGGGGGGAGGAGAGAGGAGATAGGAGAGAGAAGAATTTTAAAACACCTAAATTGCTCTTTAATTAAAATTTTAATTAAAATTACCAAATTATTGATTTCCTAATTTGTACTCTGATTTGCGATTGATAGCGGAAAATCGTATAGGTCCACAAAGTGGCCACTATGTTGCCACAGTGGCGGTGCAAGTGCACACCGGACACTATGATCGTTATAAGTAATAAAGTGGTAAAAATACCGAGATCGTATCCATAGGGATCAGACTTCAAAGTTTCGAGTAGTAGGTCGAGAATACAATGGTTTCAATTAGAGAAGAAGAAAATATCATTGAGCGAAATTGGTGCTTTTAACAATTAACAAATAATTTAAAGAAAGGGGGATGGGTGTAGGCTTTATCTAAGACATTTGTAGTAACCTCGTGGTCAGAAACAAAATGACACACGACAGCCTTAAAAACCCCTTTCTATCAAAAGTGAGCTTCCTCGGAACGTGGCCACGTTGCACCCACAAAGTCACCACTTTCGCCAACTCAAGACTTGCCGACTTAACTAAGTAAACCTCTAAGGATTTCACTTCCACCAGTACGGAAATAGAAGCCCAAATCTCTTTGTGACACCTATATCGACCGACATTTTAAACCTTAGTTAAAGTCATGCAAAAACCCGTATCTCTACGTGGTTATAAAAGACTTTCTCAAATCTTCTTTGCATCACTCAAGCCGTATTTCGGATCCGCCCCTCTCGAGGTCTAAGATCTAATATTAACACTAACAAGTGATCGGATTGTCCGAGTTGAGTTGAAGTCCCGACCCGAGCGACCAAGTCTAAAAGCTAGCAATGATGGCAACACCCAAGTGTTGCCTACTAGTCTTAGATTTGGCACACACCCACACCCAAAGGGGTGCTTAGTTCATAATAACAGTAAAAGACATGAAAGAAGAAGGAGAGAACATAAACTTAAATTGCATAAATGAAACTTAAAAGATGCTGCCAACGTGGCCACTTTGGCGACAACTTGTTACAAGGAAATTAAATACTATAAAATAAATTACAACTACAATTACAACTACAACTATCTAAAAAAAAGAACAATAGCTGAATTATGCTACATGTTGGAGCTCTCCTTCAAATGACATCCATGGCTTTAATTTATAGTGGAAGATGAAAAAGGTGGTGGAGGATTTTACCCACAAAACCTTTCAATGAGTTCAAGCCTTCTTTGACCCAAAGGCTCCTTGCCTTTTTCATATATTTTCTCATGAAAGCTCATCTTTTGCTTTATCTCATTTAGACTTTTAGATAGACATTTTTGGCATTGAAATCTTTCCACCAAGATTTTGCTTTTTAACTTTTGTCTTATCTTCATCCCCTTGGTTTCTAAAGCTTAGCCTTTAAGAAAGCCTTTATGCAGCTGAAATGGACATAAAAATACATGCAAAATATGATGTTTTTCAGCTGTCCTCGGATTTACATCGTTCATCAACGTGGCGACAAAGTAGCCACTTTCTGCAGTCCAACATTTAGCCCAAAAATGATGTTTTCAACCATCAAAACACAAACTTTTATCCTCAACATCTCCAAATGAAAATAAATAAATAAAAAAGAGAAACATGAACACGTAAAGGGAAAACACACACTAAAATTAAAGAAAAACACACACAAACAATGTGTAAATAACACTCAAAATGAGAGTTATCACACCCCCAAACTTAACTTGTTACTTCTCCCCAAGTAACTTAAAGAACATAATTAAAAACACACGAAGATACAAAAACACAAGAAGACTAAGTATCACAAAAGGGATCTTCTATTTTTCTTTCTTTTTTTTTCTCTTTTTTTTTCATTTTTCATTTTTTTTTCTTTTTGTCTTTTTTTTTATTTGCATCCCAAATCCTTTTGATTAAAATATCCATAGTTTTTCCTAATGTTCCACTATATTCTTTTTATTGCAATTTGATTTCCATAGGCTAAGCTCTAATTCACCCATTTTATGATAATTAACTTTGCAAAATTAGATCAACGGGACTTTGAAGGGTTAGTGTTTAAAGCTTCTCACTTCTTCCTTACATTTTTCATCTTCCCCAAAACTTGTTTTTTTTTTGGGTTACACAAAAAAAGGTCTCGTATGTATTTGATATGTTTTGCCCAACTTTTTCACCTCAACGTGTCAAACTCGGCTATTTGCATTCTTTATTTTCTTTATCCTTCCAATTTTTTGAAGGATTTAGCCCTTTTTTTCAACACTTGAGTTTACTCCCCCAAACTTAAAATACTCAATGTCTTCACTATGGAGGGAGTAATAACTAGTAAGACTCAACGACTTGGGTAAGGCAATAAAGGAAAAGTGTATCGGCCAAGTGTTTAAGAAAAATGTCCCGTGTCATTTCTAAAATTTGAAAGTGTAATCAATATGGATACCGGGGAATTGGTTGCTTAGTTCTAGAAATCTGCTAATAGTGGATAAATTATTCAAACTATGAAACTTCAAATCTAAGGATATAAGATGCATGAGACTTTTTTTTTTTGCTTTTTTTTTAATCCCCAAAAAAATTTGATACTAGTAAAAAAAAAAGAATGGACTCAAATCACACACACAAAAATGTAAAATAAAAGACACATTTGGAGATGAGAGTAAGAAAAAATTTGCATCAAGGTTATGTAGGATGCAGTTCACCACCCCACGAGTGCATCTTCAAGAAGTGGAGTGGTTTCAAGATAATAGCCACCTCCCCCATACCAAAGCTTCGTGCAACAACTCCAACACCCAAATAACACGATCTATGCAAAATTTCTGAACTTTTGATCATACAAATCCTCCAAACGATTTGTTTTGCAACCACCGTAGGATGATTGTTGTCACAAAAAGAAGGTTGCACAACATGAGCAAAAATAATTAAATTAGGAATTTTAGCATCTTGAAGCACCTCTTCACTATTGGAAAGTAAAGAAGGCTTTCTCATGTGCTCGAAATTTGCCTCAAAAATCTCCAACTCTTTCTTTACATCACTCTCATCCTTACCAACACATTTTAATTTTTCACTATCACTTGGTAAGGGACCTTGACTTTGATTTTTCAACTCGTCGACTAGTTATCCCATCTTAGTATTCAAGGCTTCAAAAGAGGACGTGAAATTTCCCAAAAATGTTGTAAAATCTTCCATTAAGCTTGGGGAAAAAGTTTCAAAAGAGTGAGATGGTTCGGATTGTTCAAAATAATTCTCGGGAGTGTAGTTAGGAACAAAGGATGTGAATCCATAGTGAGGATCATTCCCTTGAAAATTAAACGAGTAATCAAAATTCCCCTCCCATGATTAGTCGAGTGTATTTATAAACGTGTCATTCCAATCTTGATAGGGAGGTGAAAATGAGGTGTAGGTGCCATCATCTTGAATATTTGCCAAAGAATTAGGATGTTGTTCCCATGAATAATCGAAAGTATTATAATACGGGGCATCCCAACTAAAACTATCCATTATGGTGAAAGAAAAACCAATGAAAAACTCAACTTATAACTCAAGAAACTCTGGAAATACGCTAATCCCCGGCAACGGTGCCAAAAACTTGATAGCGGAAAATCGTATAGGTCCACAACGTGGCCACTTTGGCGACAACTTTTTACAAGGAAATTAAATACTAGAAAATAAATTATAACTACAATTACAACTACAACTATCTAAAAAAAAGAACAATAGTTGAATTATGCTACATGTTGGAGCTCTCCTTCAAATGACATCCATGGTTTTAATTTATAGTGGAAGATGAAAAAGGTGGTGAAGGAATTTACCCACAAAACCTTTCAATGAGTTCAAGCCTTGTTTGACCCAAAGGCTCCTTGCCTTTTTCATATATTTTCTCATGAAAGCTCATCTTTTGCTTTATCTCATTTAGGCTTTTAGATAGGCATTTTTGGCATTGAAATCTTTCCACCAAGATTTTGCTTTTTAACTTTTGTCTTCTCTTCATCCCCTTGGTTTCTAAAGCTTAGCCTTTAAGAAAGCCTTTATGCAGCTGAAATAGACGTAAAAATACATGCAAAATATGATGTTTTTCAGCTGTCCTCGGATTTACATCGTTCATCAACGTGGCGACAAAGTGGCCACTTTCTGCAGTCCAACATTTAGCCCAAAAATGATGTTTTCCACCATCAAAACACAAACTTTTATCCTCAACATCTCCAAATGAAAATAAATAAATAAAAAAGAGAAACATGAACACGTAAAGGGAAAACACACACTAAAATTAAAGAAAAACACACACAAACAATGTGTAAATAACACTCAAAATGAGAGTTATCACACCCCCAATGTTTATTTACGGTCGAAAATGTTTGGATATAAGTTTTGGAGGTTTTGGCTTGGAGGATTCAAGTTTCGTCAAGGAAGCTCAAAGCGGGGTAAAATATAGATTTATCCTAAATCTAGCAAGGTGAGTTCAAGTTGATTTGTGAAAACGGTGTACATGCCAAAATGTTTATTTTAAAGTGTTATGTGTCTTATATGAAATTGTTAACTGCTGATAAGTTTGGTTATCTTGAAAGTGTTTAACTTTATGAAATTATATAGCACGTATCTTTGTGATTTTTGGGCATTTTGAATAAATGTGTCATAAATGAATGGGTTTGATGAATTAATGCATAAATAGGTATTTGGTCAAAAATGCACCTTTGAGTGTTTTGTCGGGATTTATGCACCAATCATGAAACGACATGTTTTGAAAAGTACTAATGTATGGGTCCTTTGGTTTTGGGTCATTATCGGCTTTGGGGAACATTTTAGAAATGGAAAACCTTTTGGGTTTTGGGCCGAAGGCCAATGGTAATTTGAGAATCAAATATTTTGGGAAAATGCGCATTTTGGTTTGTGTAATCATAATTGGCTCTCGTGTTTTAGCCAAACGTCTATTAAGCCTCTTGGAGCTTGATTTGTACTCGGTGGAGTCTTTGGAACATTTGTTCAATCTTGGTAGCTCATTAAGGGGCCTTGGTCGTATGGTGTACCTAGTCGCACCTTATTTGGGAATTACATGTTTTGAGTGCGTTGTCATTCCTTTGAGCCATGTAACGTGTTGACCGTAATGTAATGAATCCACAGGCATAAAAGTCGGTTTTATTGAATATGACTAAAGACTCGGTTTGAGTTGATGTCCGATATGACTAAAGACTCGGTTTGAGTTGATGTCCGATATGAGTAAAGACTCGGTTTGAGTCGATGTTCGATATGACTAAAGACTCGGTTTGAGTCGATGTCCGATATGACTAAAGACTCGGTTTGAGTCGATGTCTGATATGACTAAAGACTCGGTTTGAGTTGATGTCCGATATGACTAAAGACTCGGTTTGGGTTGATGTCCGCAACGACTAAAGACCTGGATAGGGTTGATGTCCGCAACGACTAAAGACCTGGATAGGGTTGATGTCTACCTTGGCTAAAGACTTGGTTTGGGTTGATGCCAATGGTTGTTTATCTTTGAAGTTATGCTATAACATAGATACGTAGCTTATCTTTATGTGCCACCACATTCGATGGAATCGGGTCTTCCCCGTCACCGAAAGGTGTTATTTTGGGTATTGTATTTTGGGTATCCATGTTTTCGGTGACAATTTATATGCATGGGTTTTATCCATGATTTTTATGAGTTGGGCGTTATGCCCCACCCGTGTTTAGGTGTTTTGGGATGTGAAGTGTTATTCACGGTTTCATAATTGGGAGTTGATTTCTATTCACGTTTTGAGTGAGTTTTGGGTTAAACCAAATTTATGAATGGGCGGTTTATATTTGTATCTTCGTCCTTGAAGTAGTTTGGATTGGAAAACGTTTAAATTGGTGTTCTTTGCCTAAAATGCTTATTATTGTAAAATGAGTCGTGTTCATATGTAAGACATATCGAATTGAAAGATTATGATTTTAACCGCATTCCTTTATTTAAACGGTTAATTTTTATATGTTGAAAACTCTTGAGCTCACTAGGCGTAAAACCTAACCTTTTTATTTGTCGGCATGTGCATCAGGTTCCAGTTGGGGGTTTGGTTCTAGCAGCTACGAAGAGTCGAGCCTTAGCTTTGTGCAAGTGTAAGCATTTGGTGAAGTCTTCCGCAATTTGGAGATAGTGGCTATTATTGAGTTTTAGTAGCACTCGTCCTTGTTTAGACGACAAGTAGAGATTAAATGTGTGTATTGAGGTTATATAATAAATTTGTGATTGGAGATGTATCATTTATCGATGTATTTAGAAAATTTTAAATCAGTTGCTATTTCCAGATTTGAGGGTGTTACATAGGGTTTTGTTAGAAAAAAAAATTAGGTGTTTCACATATTTTATATAATATGATAGCATACCAGACGTCTAGCAACACTGAGGTTCAACGCCTCAACACCCAATCTAACAGACGTTCAAAGGGATGTATTGGAGTCCCACATTAGTTAGTCAGATTGCGTTTGGTACATAGGACATGACAGAACAGGACGGGACAAAACTCACTGTCCCACATTTGGCGTGACATGGGACATGACAAAAATTCACT
This sequence comes from Arctium minus, assembly GCA_954870635.1. NCBI lineage: Eukaryota > Viridiplantae > Streptophyta > Magnoliopsida > Asterales > Asteraceae > Arctium > Arctium minus. The sequence goes on from OX941081.1 coordinate 163,863,017, forward strand.
GTCCCACGTTTGGCACGACATGGGACAGGGACAAGATGGGACAGGGTGGGATAAGATGGGGCAAAAAATGGTCTTTTCTTGTTCCACCAAAATAGGTGGAACAACATGGGATAAAAGTGAGATAGAAACTAAAAATTATTAATCTACTGTCATTTGATATATAATCTTAATATGGTATTAGTCTTAAGGGTCACCACTACCCATCGTCGCCGTCACCACCACTGGCGGCCACCAGTAGCCACCGCCAACCACCGTCGGCCACCTCTACCTATTCCTCCGCTATAACAACCTCCTCCACCACCTCCACATCCATCGGCCATCGCCGCCACTACCATCGTCGACCACCTCTATTAACACCGATCATCACCACCCATGGCCACCACCACCATCGACAGCCACCGGTAGCCACCGCCAACCATTGTCGACCACTTCCACCTCTTCCTCCACTATAACAGCTTCCTCTACCACCTCCACAACCCCCATCCATAGCCACCTCCATGGATCACCACCACCGATTGTCGCCACCTCCACCAAACGCTCACCGCAACCATCGTCGGCCACCTCCGCCTCTTCCTTCATTACAATAACCTCTTTTACCACAATCCACCGCAACCACCACTACCATCCTCAACTACCTATACCTCCGCCATATCAATGACAGCTACCTCCTACACCACCACTATCCACTATCTTTCACGTCCTTCACCAGCCAGTCATCGCCTTTATCTTTACCTGTCGCTACAACTATGCCTCTGCCAATTCATAAAGATCTTCCAAATTAAATTAAATCAAATATTATATTTTCTTTGTATGGATCGGATTTTTCCAAACTACCATAAATTATTCCAGATTCTTAATTGAAATTTCATACCATTGTTTTTTTATGTATTTATATGTATGAAAATTGTGTAAAAAATAAAAATGTTTTTAATTAAATTATTTAAAGATATATTTTATTTATGCATTTATAACAATTATATGATATATAAAATCATCAAACAACTTTTAGGGAAACTTGTCCAGTCCTGTCATATTCAGTCTTAGGGGCTGTTTACCAAATTTTTCATTAAGCCTTGTATGGATAAATTTATCTGTCTGGATAAATTTGTCTGTCTGGATAAATTGATGTTGTTGTTTACTTTTTTTCCTGAATTAACAGTCTGAATGACAAAAATGACCAATTTACCCCTCAATATGAATTATCTGTTGTTTGATAAATTGTTATAATTTTTTTAATAAAACAACCTATGGCAACGCCAACGATAGATTGCAAAATATTCATAAATAAATCTTTCAATTTTACAACAACATTGGAATAAAAGGGTAGCAACAATGTTTCACAATATTATATTTTGAGAAAGCTACATTTTCTTTCCCAAATTTAAGAAACCCACTGCATCTTCTTCCTCTTCTATTTGCTTTCTCAAATTTAAGAAACCCACTGCATCTGATCATTCTTCTTCTTCATCATCATCACCATCGAACTGAAGCAACAATGGGCCCCTTATCAAAACTCAACTATCGTTCCTTCAAAAGCTTGGGTTTATAATTGTTGGTCGCAACTTGGGTTTATGATTGTTGTTCGTCGCCAGAAAGAAGGTCGCTAGTTGCCGGAAAGGTCACAGCTTGGGTTGGAGCAGGCGTCAGAAAAGTTTGAAAACCATACCTTTGCACGATTGGAGTAGCCGCCGGAGAAGAACAAAACGCTCGGAGAATAGCGCCGGAGACAGGTGCCGGAGAAGAAGAACAAATTGGAGCAGCGCCGGAGAAAGCAATCTCAAGTTGGGAGAGGGAGAAGTGGGAAGCGATGGATGGAGGCTAGGGTTTATGACTTGATTTGTTTTATTTTCCTTAAGGGTAGAATGGTAAAATTTTTGTCTCAATGGGGATAACACCCCTTTCCCCACTTAGCGAATAAGCCGAAATTGTCTGCGCGAATAAGCCATTAAGCCCCAAGTAAACACTCCAAACGTCTGCGCAAATAAGCCGGTTTTGTCATTAAGCTCATTAAGTATCAAGTAAACACCCCTTAGTCGTACCCAGTGGCGAAGCCACGTTGGTGCTAGAGAGGGCACAAACACCCCCTGCCATTTCAATGTTTTCAATACATATAGGATGCTTGGATAGATATTTAATATTTAATTGTTTCTATGCTCCCTCTCTCACACTGGTATATGATGGTATTGGTGGTGGACTAGTGGTGAGGGATCACTATTTTTTTTTTCATGTCTAGCCCTAAACTTATTTTCTATATGTACTCTTGGTCCCTATAAAAATTAAATTTGTATAATAGTTTTTATGTGACTTTTATCATCTATATTGGTTCTTGCCCCAAAAGAAAGTTAATTTATATGACATTTTTATCTATTTTGATTTTAAGTAAAAGGAGGATTAGTTCATTACAAGTAATGCACATCTTTAAATCATTTATAACAACTAAATTTCAATTATATATGTTTTTTCCACATACTTTTATTAATATATTGTTAAGAAAAAATACCACAAAAATACTGAGTGCCATTTGATGAGTAATTGAGAACAAAGGAGAGGGATATGAAAATAATGGAGTAGTAAGAAGGTTTTTACTTTATGATTTATTTTAATATTTCAAAACCTTTGATTCTAATTGCCGAAATTGAAAAGAGTTAATCCACACCAGATAAGTTTTAGAAAATAGAAACTTGTCGAGATCGTTTTTGAATTTGATAAGATCATTGTTATATTCTTTCACAATAGTTAGGTAGCTACCTTTATTTCGGAATTTATCATTTCATCAATATAAGTTATTGTGCTTGCTATTTTTAAAAAACTAATATATTTTTTAAATACACAATACTCCTCCTGATTCAAAATCCTGGCTCCGCCCCTGGTCGTACCAAACACAAGACATATATTTGTTTTGTCCAGTTTTGTCCTGTTTAATCCCGTCCAATCATGTATGCGTACCAAATGCTACCTCACAAAACAACCTATCTATATGTATGTAAGGACATCTTCTTTTCCTTTTCAAAAAAAAATGACATCTTCTTTTCTTATAATCAATACAAAATAATCAAGTTTATAGAAGGTCAAAAAATATAAATGTCATAATAGATGGTTTTATATGACTTAAGTTTAATGGACCGTTCTAAAATAAAACACCATATCAATTTTTTATGACATTACTTAAAAAAATGTTTAATATAACAAATATCTTATAAAAATGTATTCATACCTCTAAAAAAACTTAATAAAATTGTCTAAAAACATCAAATAAATTTATTGAAAAAGTTTTATAATTTTGGAACAACAAACATTTTAATATGGTTAAATATATTGCACATATATGACATCATTAATAGATAATCATTAGCATCAAGCTGAATATAAATTCTGCAAATCTTGCAAATATATGAATGCAGCATTTCAATGACATAACCTATGGTGCACTGGTCAAACATCAAGCTCAATTAATTTGTTGGAAAGAGTTAAAAATAATGGAAAATATTATCCACGTCACATATTGGGATCACGCGTGGCAACCAAAATGGACCCACCTGGACCCACTTCTTACTCGGCTTCCTACTACATACTTCCTCCACGTAGCCCCTAAACCCAGCTGCCTCCTTGCCTTCCCCACAACTTATTAACTTAACCCCCTTTACACACTCACGAATATCACCTATAAATATTCATACGACAACCTTCCATTCCATACATATTAAAAACAAACACAAACCTTAAATTAGAAACACCAACAAACGAAGTCAACTATATATATATCTACCAATGAATTCTTTTCAATTCTCTGCTGGACTATCAACGGAATTAGATACGACTGCTTCACCTTCTGACAGCAGAAGCAGCAACGCCGGTGGTGATTCATGTTACGTACAACAACAACAACTGATGCTTGCTGAAAATAACCCCAAAAAGAGAGCTGGCCGGAAGAAATTCAAGGAGACCAGACATCCGGTGTACCGGGGAGTCAGGCGGAGGAACTCCGGTAAGTGGGTTTGTGAAGTGAGAGAGCCAAACACCAAGTTCAGGGTGTGGCTAGGGACGCATCCCACTGCTGAAATGGCAGCCAGGGCACATGACGTGGCGGTTTTGGCCATGAGGGGTCGTTCTGCATGTTTGAATTTTGCTGACTCAGTGTGGCGGCTTCCGGTGCCGGAGTCTAATGATATAAAGGATATACAGAAGGCCGCGGCGGAGGCGGCAGAGGGCTTCCGACCGAGAGAGGACACGGTGGAGATTGAGGAAATGAAGGAAATTTTGTTATATAGTGATGAAGAGATGATGTTTGGAATGCCGGAATTTTTTGCCAGCATGGCGGAGGGACTGATGGTAACGCCACCGCAGACGTTGGAATACGGCAGCTTTATGGATGACGTGGAATGTGGGGTTGACGTGTCTTTATGGAGTTTTTAATTAAGTTCAGTTATTTTTATATCCATGGCTAAAATATTTTTGATTAAGCATGGATGGATCTGTATTGCATTTGAATTTTCTAAAAATGTAATATACCAACATAAACATTCTTTGTTACTAAATTCAGATCATTTGTTAAACATTCAGGTGACGTTTGTTTTTTAAGAAGTCTAAAGTTTGAAGTCTTAGTTTAGTTATGATTAATAAGAGGTGGTGTGTAAAAAGGTCCGAACGATTCAGACTTAAGAGCCATTAAAAGGTTTAAAAAAAAAAAAAAACCCTCATTCATCTAGCTAGATCTATTGATCACAAACAAACAATTTTTTTTGGTATTAATTATTGACAGAACCCAGATTTTTTCCCACTTATTTTGTGGGATGAAGAACGTGAGTGAGACAGTAGCCGCCAAATTGAGCATATATAGGTCACCAAATGGTGATTGGCTTCTCTAAAATTATGTTATCCTCAACTTCCAGACTTGCTCGTGTCCACAAATTACATAACGTGAATTAAATAAATTTCATTGGGGAATGTTATAATTTGTTTGGTTGACACACATACGAATGGAATTTGTTAAGAGAATTAGAATTTGTCTATTTGATTCATATATTGTAGCTTTGAAATTTGAATGAAATATTGGTAAGCGACTAAAATACCCTTTTTTGAAAAATTTGTAACCAAAATTCAATTATTGTGGTTCAGATCAGTGATGGTCAGCGGTGATTTAGAATGATGGTGGTCAACAGTGGTTTAGATTGACGATGGTTCAGATCTGTGGTGGTTCATAACGGTGGTTCAGATCATTGGTGGTCGATAGTTATTCAAATCGGTGGTGGTTCAGAACGATGGTGGTCGGCGGTGATTCAGATCGGCGGTGGTTCAGAATGATGATTCAGATCGGCAGTGGTTCAAAACAGTGGTTCAGATCAGTGGTGGTTGGCGGTGGTTCAGATCGGTGGTGGTGGTTCAGAAAGGTGGTGGTTGACGGTGGTTCAGAACGTTGGTGGTTGACAGTGGTTTAGATCGACGACGATCGACTTTGGTTCAGAACAGTGGTAGTCGGCGGTGGTTCAGATCGTTGGTGATCGGCGGTGGTTCAGATCAGCATTGGTTGGTGGAGGTGGTCAGCAGTGGTTTAGATCCGTGGTGGTCTGCGGTGGTTCAGATCGCCATTGGTCGACGACGGTGGTCCGGGTAATTTAAGTAGGGAAGATGGGGTTAATTTTGTCTTTTGAGAGAATGAGATGGTATGGAATTGAATTCCTTCTCAATTGTAATGGAATGACCAAATCCATAAATTGTGGAATGGAGTTCAATTTAATTCCATAGGTAAACAAAACACCTGAACGAAATTTGGTCAATGGAATTGATCATTCTAACTTCTTCGAATTTCTATGGAATCCTGCGAACCAAACAGTACCCCTTTATGTTTTAGCTTTCCTTTCCCATATAGACGCAAGAGCCGCCAGCCAGATCGACCAACACTTTGATGAGTTGATAGATAGATAGATAGATAAATAGATAGATAGATAGATGAACTTGCCCAAGGACCAAAGGAGAGTACTTTGGAACCCTAAACCAGACCAGGGAGCTAGGGAACTATATCCTATAAGATTATCACACACGAGACTCGCTTGGGCTCTCATCAAGACTAAGTCACTTGTCAAGTGTTGGTTTGTGTTTTGCTTCTTGCAAAATCCGTAGCTATTGTTTCACTTCTTCTTTTAATATTATTGCGTTGCCTTTCAATTTTTAATTATTTGATTGGCAGAACATTATCTAGATTACTGATAATTAATTTTCTTAAAACTAAAGAGTTCAAACCTCATTAATTTAAACTAGAAGTGTACTCGCGCAATGCAGCTAGATACATCACGATTTTAATGTTTCATTTTATTTTCTGTTTTTTGTCGATTTACATTACGATTTTGGATGGTTGTGAGAGAGTGATAATGATTTTTTTATATAAATTTGTTTAATTTAGACTTAATAATATAATGTAATTTATTTTGGTTTAATAATATAATTTTTTTTATAAAATATTTTTTAAGATTTTTTAATTATATTTAAGATTTTTTATATCTAAAATATGCTGAGAGTTATTTTAGGGGAGTTAAAGTAGGAAATGATTTTAGGGGAGTTAAAATGGTTAGAGATAATGATTGAAAATTAAAGAATATCATTAAATGTAGTACATACAACTTTTATGGTTGTTTTTTAAGTAATTAACATTAAATAGCGGTACATTAAGCTTTAAGACTTGTTTTTAAGAGTTTTTTATGTAATCTTTATAATATAGTATAGATACACATCTATTATTTATTAAATATATACTACCTCCGTCCCAAAATAAATGTCCACAATGAAAAAGACACACAGTTTTAGGAGTGTGTAATTATTACACTTTTTAATTAACCAAAGTACAATTTTACCCTTAATTATAGAGAGAGAAATTTTCTCCATCACATAATTAAGGGTAGAATTGGAAAATGGACATTTACTTTTTGAAAGTGGACACTTATTTTGGAACAAACTAAAATAGTAATGTAGACATTTAATTTGGGACGGAGGGAGTATTTACCTACTAATTTTCTTTCTATATACATCAATATCAATGATTATTTTTTATATTTATAATTTAACACAATTTTACTATAATTAGGTATACATTTAACGAAGTCTCTTATAAATTATTCATATATACTTAAAATAGAAATATAGGATGATGGGTCCAGCTGGGGGTAGGACACGCTTAATTTAATAATCAATGTCACCGACAGTAGGTTGCTAAATATCTCGCAACATATTAAATGTTAATGACGTCATAAGCCGTTTCCATTCTAATCGGAGTACCAACCAAGTACCAACCAACGATTTACAAATATTTTATTGAAATGATATTTTGATAAAATAATGAAACTACACAAATTAATTTAAATTTAAAATAAGTTTTATTTAAATTGTAATGCATGATTAGGGCTGTAAACGAACCGAACGTTTAATGAACCGTTCGTAAACTGTTCGGCGGGAAGTTCGTTTATGTTCGTTTATTTAATAAATGAACGAACATGAACAAGTTTTTTGTTTGTTTAGTTAAACGAACGAACATGAACAAATGTCCCGTTCGTTCATTTATGTTCGTGAACGTTCGTTTATTTATGTTCGTTTATGTTCGTTTAGCGTTCGTTTATGTTCATTTAACGTTCATTTATGTTCATTTACTGATGAAAATAAATTGACAACTAACGTTTTTTTTATAAAATTAATAATTAGACCATTGCTATTTTTAATTAATATTAATATTTAATATTAATAATAAAAGGTTTCATTTTAGAGAGAAAAAAATAACTAGATGGAAGACATTTACTTTTCCACATTAGTTTTCCTTATATATCAACTTATAGACCTTTTTTTTTGTTAAAATTTCGATGCGGGATGGCCCTATTGCTGATGAGTCATAGCCTCTCCATATCAAAGAGAAGTGGGATTTTTTCATCCCACATCGCTCAAAAACAACAATTTGCAGCTCTATCCCCTACTATATATATCATCCTTGTCCCTTAAATCTTCTAGTACAATACCATTGAGTTGAATCTCAATTGGTGACTTGAGCCACATTGGCTTGAGTATTAATCGGCTCCACCTCCATCGATCACCACCACACATCATTTCCACCACCACCGATGGCCACCATTAACCACCGCCAACCACCGTCGGCCACTTCCACCTCTTCCTCAATTACTACAACCTCCTCCACCACCGCCCATCGCCACCACCATTACTATGGTCGACCACCTCCACCTCCACCGATCACTACCACCCATCATCGCCACTACCACTGGCTGTCAACGGTAGCCACCGCTAACCACTACCGACCACCTCCACCTCTTCCTTCACTACAACATCTTCTACCACCTCCACAATCACCGTCCATCCCACCACCATCATCGACTACCTCCACCACCACTGTCCACGATTTTCACGTCCTCTACAACCATCGTCATTCACTAGCCACCCATCGGCTTACTCTACGTGCTGCAACCATGTTTCCGCCAATTCATAAAGATCTTCCAAATTGAATCAAACATAATATTTCCTTTGTATGAATTGAATTTTTTTCGAACTACCATCAATCAGATTTTTCGTTCAATTTTCGTACTATTATTTATGTATATAAAATTTGTGTAAAAAACTAAGGGGGCGTTTGGTTCGCTAATTCTGATGGAATTTGATGGAATTGGAATGTTGAATTCCATTGACCAGATTCTATTATATCGTTTGGTTCATTCTTTTTAAGGAATTGGAATGTTGAATTCCAATGAATTCCACAAATGAAGGAATTCAACATTCCTTGGGGGGGGGGGGGGGGGGGAAGGTGGTATTTCATTGGAATAGAATGTCATATTTTTTTTTGGACAAAATTGCCCCTCATCCTAATATACACCACCACCTCCGCCCACCACCATCGGCCACCACCTCCGGCCACCGTTGACCACCACCTCCGGCTACCAACACCGGCCACCATCGACCACCTTCGGCCACCACCACCACCTCCGGCTACCAGCACCGGCCACCACCACCACATCCGCCCACCGCCATCGACCACCACCACCTCCGGCCACCACCACCACCGACCACCACTACCGTTCAACATTATTAGCAGACACCAACTCTCTCTCTCCTCTCTCTCTCCCTCTCTCCCTTTCTCTCCTAGATATCTCTCCTCTCTCTCGCTCTCTCTCCTCTCTCCTTCTCTCTCAATCTATCCTCTCTCTCTCTTCTCTCTTTACTCTCTATCTCCATCTCTCTCCTCTCTCCCTCTCTCTTCTCTCTCCTCTCTATCTTTCCCTCTCTTTCTCCTCTCTCTTTACTCTCTCTCTCCTCTCTCTCAATCTCTCCTCTCTCTCCTCTCATCTCTCTCTCAATCTATCCTCTCTCTCCTCTCCTCTCTCTCCTCTCCTCTCTCTCTCTCATCATCATTCGTGTGCTAAAATAATCAAAACAATTTTAGTTAAAAATTAAACTATTTAATGACTATTTCATTAAAGTAATTTTTGTTGAAAAAAATTAAAATAAACAAAAAAAGTATTTTGGTCATTTACCAAAATTTCATTCCAATTTAAAGCTACAATCTGTGAACCAAACAGAAAAATTCCAATTCATTTAACATATTTCATTCCAATTCTGTCAACCAAACAAGTGGTCAAACCTAACAACATTTCATTCCAATTCCTTCAAAGTCAAATTCTTTTGACAGATTCCATTCCATCCAAAAACATTTTGCGAACCAAACGCCCCCTAAAAGTTCTTATAAATTAAATTATTTAAAATATATATACTTTATTTATGTCAATTTATAAATATTATATGATACATAAAATTATCAAACAACTTTTAGGGAAACATGTGTAGTCCTGTCCTATCCGGTCATAGTCATACCAAACACCAGACAGACATTGTTTTGTTCAGTCCTGTCTCGTCCAGTCCAGTCCTGCTCTCTTGTCTTGTCCAGTCCAGTCATGTCCATTCATGTTTGCATACCAAACGTTACCTTAAGGATGTCATCATTTTATTTCACGTGATGTTACATTATAACCATAAAAATAAACTCCTAAACCCATCTCTAAATTTAACGATTAAAGTTGTCATCGACATTAGATTGTGGTTCTAATTCTAGCATAGGTGTGTAGTATAGTATAACTGGGGACACACATAAATGATTGGTATGTAATACAAACAATTTTTATTTTGTCAAGAGAGTGGTCCATATATAATACTGAATCCACCACACTCTACGAAGAGCGTGCGTCCACAAACATACACATACCCGCCATATGGGTTAATTTCGTAATTTTGATTATTGCCACATCCTCATAATCCCTAGCTATAATGTGACGTTAAGTTACATTATATCATAACTTAACGTTTTATATATAAAAATATGTTTACAAGCCATATATGGTTAAATCAACAAATAAATAACATTAGAAGCGTACTCGTGCAATGCAGCGAGATACATCACGATTTTAATGTTTTTTTTTCTCGATTTATAGTACGATTTTGAATGATTTTGTTAAAGTGACAATGTTTTTATAAACTTGTTTAATTTAACCTTAATAATATAATGTTTTTTATATAAAAAAAATAAGTATTTTGTTAGAATTCAATGATTATTTTATATATTTTAATGACATCTATAAAAAATAACCAATTACATATTTAATAATATAATTAAAACAAATTATAGTAATATAATATATTAATTAATAGTGATACATGAAAATGTCTGCATAAAAGGAAGACCCTGCACATACCAAATTGGTGGGTGTTAGAAGTATGCAGTAGTAATATGTATCTTGTGCTTTGATACTTGTAAATTAAGAGATTTTTAAAATGTTGCATAAAATGATGGTACCTTGTGCATAAAATGTTGTAATTAAGAGTTTTTTATGTCTGCTTTATAATATAGTATAGAAATATCATTATTCAAGATCCATACAAAACGTTCTTATGAAAACATCTTCAAAATTGTATAATCATTAAGCTTTTTCCTTGTCATTGCTTTTGCCTTTCTTGTTGTGACTGTTTCCTTAACTATTGTAAATACAGTGAAAACTGTATCTAGAACTTTTTCTTAGTGGTGACATAGATATCTATAGTAAGATAAAATATTATATAAATAATTGTAGTTGCAAAATACAATACAAACTAAACACTAATAAATCATATCAAATTTCAATGATTCACATTAAAACTCGAATTAAGATTGATATGCCATTTGATATGTTTTGCCGTGATGATGCTCTTTGGTGGCACACATCGAATCATAACTGTGACATCTTTACGAGTCATAAAAACATTTCTAACATTGTTGATGTTTGAAATTAGGTAATTTGATTATACTTTGACAATAATGTTAAAATTATATGATTATAAACACGTAATATAGGAATAAATATTTCTTTGTAAAAATGAATGAAATTGTCAACGACATTGCATTTGTGGTTTGAATTCCATATGTGGGGTACATAAATGATTATGCGGGTGCATCCCATCCCAATGTGCATTCATTTATCATCCAACGGTCGATAACAACTTCTTACGTTTCTCATCATTAACTCAAATTCTCACCGGAATCCAACCCATTAAACCCAATTATAACGGCAGCTAAATGTATAAGAATATGTCACAATTTAAGTCAGATTTATACTAAGCATACAACTTCAAAATTATGTAATCACCAAGCTTCGTCCTTGCCTTGCCTTTCTCATTGCGACCGTTTCCTTACCTATGATGCATATACAAAAGAAATTAGTTTAGATACTTAGGAGGTGTTTGGTTCATGGATTTTGAAGGAACTGGAATGAATAATTCCTTTGACCAAATTCCAAATCTTATGTTTGGTTCACATAACGGAAATTTTGGAATCTTTTGAATTCAATTGAATTCCACAAATTAAGGAATTTATCATTTCTTAACTTAAGTGAAAGAATTGAATTCCATCCAATTCCTACCAACAAAACGCATTGTCAAATTCCATCAAATTCCTTCAAAATCAAATTACTTTACGGATTCCAATTCTATCAAATTTATTATGTGAACCAAACGCACCATTAGTTGTGTTTATTTTTACAAGAGGTGTAAAAGTTTGAACGCAAAATAACACTTGGTAAATCAATTTGTAACCAAACATGTTGATGCATCAAATAAATATATGTACAAGATATATTGACTTTCATATTATTGGATGCATTAGTCGAACAATAGTATCACACTTGACCCCTATTTAATGTGATCGACATTGTGGGGGTGGTCCACATACACCTAAATTAAACAAACTCAATATTCTGTAACAAATTAATATATTCAAAGATAGATACCAATATTTTAAATATAACATGTATCTCAATTTTAAAATTAATGTACACAAAAGCTACATTTTGTAATTGCCCTCGTATCTGACTTCAGCTTCATTTGTCCACTTAGAGGTTCTTTACTAATTGTTAACCGCCTCTTACAGGGTAAGATGTGAGATTGTTTTCCACACACCCTGATCAATAAATAATGATGACTCAGTAAGAAAGGACAAACTCTTCTACTTGGTCAACAATTATTGAGAGCGTACATTTTTTTTTCAAACTATACTATTACACGGTTAGCTAACCTGTCGACAAACAACCCAATATATAGCGTTTCACTTCTATATAGTAGTATATATATTCTTAACTTGCAACTCTAGTTTTTTTTAGTACTACCATACATAGATCTATGTTTGCCTATAGTTAGGTCATAGTCCCTCTCCAAAGGCTTTATTTATTTTTTCTTACCGTCTTCTCCTTCGTATTGTCGTAGATTTACACATGCATCATGGGTGTAGACCTACACACATAAAATATATATGAGAATATCTTACAAGTTAATGTTAGTCGAACTATGTATATCTTACTATATAGTCTCACATTTTCACAAAGCCAACAATAGTATATTTAAAATACTACTTCATCGGTGCTTAAAACTATCATAGCGTACGTGAGTCGGGGAAGATTAATGAACTCTTGCAATCCAAGTTTTAGGTTATGTTACTTCCGATTGTTGTAATGTCTTTGGCAAGTTCGATCTCTTCATGATGAGATGTCAAAATAAAATGGACCATATACATATATAGGGGTAGTTTTATTTGGAGACCACCTTAATTTTGAAAACTATAGAAACCGTCGATTTCATTGGTTAAGCTAATGAAATTGTTCCATGAATTTGTAAAATTTGATAAATTGTTTTATATAATTCTTTTCTTGATTACATTGTTTCATATATTTGTATTTTTTATGTAAAAATGAAAAGGTTTTATCAGAATGAGAAAATGCAGGAAATAATTTCATTTTTACATAAAAAACACAAATACATGAAACATTTTTATCAACAAAAGAATTATATGACACAATTTCATCAAATTAAACAACTTTATGAACCAATTTCATTAACTTAACCAATGAAATCGTCGGTTTCTACGGTTTGCAAAATTAGAGTGGTTTTCATTTGATCTCTCCCCTATATATATAGGGGGCCTTTCAAGGGAGATCCTAGTATTTTGTGATAACTATGAGATCCAATCTCATCCATCCATCTAAATAATCAAGGGTTTAAAATAATTAAGAGAAATATTAATTAAAAACAGAATTTTAGGCCACTAAAATAGGTAAAAAGGGTAAAAATGTCAAAACACATTGAAATTCAGTGTTATCTAATTTAGGCCCGTACCGATAATTTAGGCAATGAATCAGATGTGATAACCTCACAATATTGAAACATATCAATCAAATTCGATTACACTATTTCGACTACACTATATATCACAACAATCTACAACGATTTTAACCCTAGTTACACATTGTATCACGTAAGATAACACAATGTATCACATTGTGTGACACTGTGTGACAACCTTGTATCACGAAGGAGGTAAGTCTTTCGGTTACACATTGTATCACGTAAGATAACACAATGTATCACATTATGTGACATTGTGTATCATGTAAGATAGCATGCACCGATATTGTTTTAGCTGTAAGATAACACAGTGTATCACATTGTGTGACACTGTGTGACACCTATTTGCAGCACAGATCACAACAAGATATCAACGAGATGAAGCAAGGATGGTGAAAGGATGCAAGCTTTGGTACAAAAGAAAATGATGGAGCAAGGATGCAGACTTCGGCATCAAGAATGAAGATTTCATACGATTGAATTTCAAACCCAAACATGGAGAATATCTCAAAATCAATTTGTTGAGATATTCAAGGAAACTCAATATTTAATTGATAAGGGATTGATATTTTCAGTTACAATTTTTTTTTAATATTATTTAATTTATCAAATGACTAAAATAACCTCCCTTATTAATTAATAAAAAAAATTAATAAATTAAGATGGATGAATGAGATTGGATCTCATAGGTACCACAAAATACTAGGATCTCATATGATTAGGCCCCTATATATATATATATATAGAGAGAGAGAGATCGATCTAACTAGTTACACACAATTAATCAACATGACAATCATGTTAATTTATGACTTAATAACTAATTGACTGATGCAGTGCGAGAGGGAAAACCATGTCTGATTCACGGTTTCATTGATTCAAGCAAGGGAATACCGAAACATGAATGATAAAAATTAAAAAAGCTCATAAATTTATCAATAAAAACCATAAACCCTACGTAATTCAAGCCATAGTAACCTATTTAAGCACAAGAAATCAGAGGAAAATAAGGAAATCACAAATAGAAAAAATTCTGAAGCTTTGAAAAAAAATACGAAATCACACAAAAAACCAAAAAATGACAAGTTCACTACAATAAAACGGGGTTTATTGGATGCCAAAATTCCTAAGTGCTCTAATAAATTGCTTTACAGAACCAAACAATTGCACATTCTATGTAAAAGCGTTCTTAAAAATTTATAGGACGTTTTTTGGTATTTTAACAAATTTTTCAGGGCACTTATATAATAAAGTCTCATATTAGTTTTTTTTACATGACAATTTTAAAGAGTGTCAAATAAACACGTCTTTTTATAAGACACGTTTTTAAATACTGTCATAAAAAAATATATAATGCATATTTCAAAATTGTAATAGAAGTTGTTAAGACGTTAAAAAGTGACTTATAAACTTATTGCGAGATTTTAAATGGGCCACACAATTGTATGTTCATATGAACTTATACTTAATTCGTATAAAACAATTTATATATTAGGAGAATTAAACATTTTTGGCGTCCTATGTATAACTCAATGTTGTTGTAGTGTTGACTCTAATAATAATGAAAATTGATAAATAAATAAAACATGTTGAACACAATACATGAAATTACGATTTTACTTAGGAAGTTGATTCCAGTTGATAAAGTGTGTTTTTGTGCCCCAATAAGCACTATTGACTTTTTTATAGTTAAAGTATCTACGGGCCTTCAGGCATTCCAAACAAGCAATGAGCTTACATTCTTCTTGTACTGCACCACGAATTTAACACATCATAAAAACGTAATTAATCATTGTTCTGTACACATTTTGTAACTAAGCTCTTACTTATTATAAGGTGACCTATACCGAAGTGACTTACCTAAACCATTTTAAGTGAGACATTAATTATATACTTTATATCATAATATGAAAACATTACTCAAACCATAGAGGGTATACGTTATATAAGTCCAAAAAATTAATTTATGCAAAGTGATTCACACTAAAAGACTAAATTCATTGCCAAAATTTTGAACTAGCATATATGATTCCCTTTTACCATAGTCTTACACCTTTATTAAAATTTTAGGACGTTTCTATTTGAAATACCGTAGGATTATGTTGAGCTACTAACTAGGGCGATGGTACGAATTTTCTCGAATAGTAGATAACAAAATGTTCTATATTTTGTTTATGGTTGTTGTTACCATTTTCACAACTTTTCTCAAAAACATTTTAATTAGTATACAAATCCTCCTAGAAAGCTCTTGTTTTTTATGGTATGCATATATAAAATGAGACGATCATATAGAAATCGTATATAACCTAACATGGTTTTATTTCTTGTATGAACTCATATACATACATGTTTATTTTAGCGTTTACTCTCAATTTAACATATAAAAACACATACATTCTTTTAAAAATTCTACAAATTTGATAATTGAGAAAGAGTTGACAAGTATACCTCATGATTTTGCTCTTGAATATTTGCCAATGAATGTGATGAATGCAGCTGCTTGTTCTTTGATATTTTCTCTCCTTTTTGTACTGATATTTTTTAATATATATGTATATTTGGTGAGTGGGATGAGATTCAAGTAGGGCTCTTGAAATGGTGAGTCATCATAAAGTGTATCCTCTTCATTCTCATACCACCACACATTTTGATATATGATTTAATTTGTGGATGAGAGTTCCTCTTGTTGGCAACCAATCCACAATCACTTGTTTCTCTTAATTATTTCCTGGATGGAACCTTGCCAAACAAAATAAAGCCATTATATTTGGACCCAATTTCTAGTAACCTTCCTCCACCCCACCTGGCTCCTTGTACTGCACACAAATATCACAGTCTATACATTGCATCACCTTGCATATTAAACACAATTAAACTGGAACTAATTCAACTTCACTTATATTTAACTAATATAGAAATATACCAATTAATGTACCTACACAATACACACACGTATATATATAAGTACATGTTTCGTTAGGAACCTAAACTAAATTGATTAGGAACCCAACAATCGTCCACAAAACGGCACGTGGCATATTCGTCATAAATGTATTATTCATTGATTATTAAAACGTCCATCATCATGAATGTGTGAATCGTGATGAATAACATTTCCATATACATCATAAATGTGTTATTCATGATGAATATTCATCCTGAAGAGGGACATGTCACTACTAGAAAAAGAAGTATTAGTGACGGAATTTAGTGATGGATTAGCGACGGAATCGATAATTTTCTATTTAAAAAAATTAAAAATGAAAATCCATGTGTCCGTCGCTAATCCGTCACTAATTAGGACGGATTAGGGACGGAAACGTGGATTTTCATTTTTTTAATTATTTTCTAAATAGAAAATTATGGATTCGGTCGCAAATCCGTCACTAATTAGCGACGGAATCCATAATTTTCTACTTTTCTCATTCACATGTGTTACATATTTATGTGTATGTGTTAAATTTGTACATGGGTTTGTATTTTATGTATTCCTCGATCCGTGTTGGTTGCTAACCGTGATTGAATCTATTTGTTTATGTGTTATGTTGTGATATATATATATATATATATATATATATATATATATATATATATATATATAGGGAGAGGTTCATTTGAGAAATTGTAAATATATGAGAAATAGAGAAATAATCTTAGCCATTCATCTGGCCAACATTTGCGACTTTGACCGCGAAGCACTGGATAATTCCTTGTGTGGTCTATAGAAGGTAGAGAGGTAATTTCGTAAAATACACGGGATGAGTTCATATATGAATCTGTATGAATCACAAAGATTCATATATGAATCTGTATGAATCACAAAGATTCATATATGAATCTGTATGAATCACAAAGATTCATATATGAATCTGTTAATTAGTTCAACTGATTCATATATGAATCTGTTAATTAGTTCAACTGATTCATATATGAATCTTTGTGATTCATACAGATTCATATATGAATCTTTGTGATTCACAAAGGTTCATATATGAATCTTTGTGATTCATACAGATTCATATATGAATCTGTTAGTTAGTTCAACTGATTCATATATGAATCACAAAGGTTCATATATGAATCAGTTAAAAGAGTTTAGTTGTGAATTGCACTGGTTCATATATGAATCAGTTAAAAGAGTTTAGTTGTGAATTGCACTGGTTCATATATGAACATATAGTTCATATGTGAATTATACATGTTCATATGTGAATTATACATGTTCATATATGAACACAACCCGTGTGTTTTGTAAAATTTACAAAATTGTCCTTCTATTTTTGGGATAGCCACAACTTTTGAACAGTCAAAGCCGCAACTTTTGACCGGTCAAAGCCGCAATATTTGACTAGTCAAATCCGATTTTGACCATATGAATGGCTAGGATTACTTCTCTATTTCTCATATATTTACCATTTCTCAAATGAACCAAACACTATATATATATATATGTGTGTGTGTGTGTGTGTGTGTTTATAACCATGTGTATACGTGAAGTATTGATAATATATGTTTGTGTGTTGTTTGGTAACCACATATGATGTACATACGCATGTGTTGATAAAGCGTGCACTGTATGTGTGAATGTATAAATAAGGTGTATTAATTGGTGTGTATGTACATGTGTGTTGTTCATTAACCACATTCAAATAGATAATAAGTCATCATTGGTGTTTATTACTTCAAAATCACTCATAATCTTAATGGTCTTGTTAAGTTGTGCTATAATGGATCTTAGTGGGTTTTATTGAGCAATTGTTGGTCTTGGTGGTCTTGTCGAGCCCCAGTAGACACCACATGTAATATGCAGCACACACCTGCATACAATAATATAATATGTCAACAAGGATCATAAATGAGACTTATTGGGCTTTAGTATATCTTAGTGGACTTTAATGGATTCTATTGTGCTTTAAACAGTTTCATTGGGTTTTTATGGGTCGTTAAGGCTTTATTCGGTTTCATTGGGCTATAATCGGTTCTATTGGGGTTTAACCGGTTTTATTGGACTTTATTCAGGTTTATTGGGCTATAATTGGTTATATATAAAATTTTTCGATTATATTGGGCTTTAATCGATTATATCGGGCATTATTCGATCTTATTAGGGTTTAACGGATCTTTTGGGCTTTATTGAGCTTAGGGGGTCATTCAAGGGAGAACTCGTTAATTTATAGTAACTACAAGATCCGATTTCCAAATATTAATAATGTGTTGTAGGATAATTGTGCCATCGTCTAAAGGATGTGACGATAGAGATAGAGATAGTGATTAATATATCAAAGATAGATTAGAACTGAAATGTCTCATAACTATCTACTTGTAACTCATCCCTATTTAAATGGTTTTTTATTAATGAGAATTACAGATTTTTTTTATCTTATTATTGTTGTTTTATTTGGTTTTTCATTTAACACTTTATTAGTACGTACGCTCCCTAGAACGAAGTAATCGTGAAATCAAGTTAAACTTCGATGTTTGAGGTAACTTTTATATGCTTTTGTTTTAAAACATCGCCATATGATGCTTTATGATATGAACAAATATGATGATTTTGTAAAAACATGATTTTTTTGTGTAATCGTAAACATTAATCTACTATTTTTTATGTTATAGATGCAAAATATGATCTGTCACTCTCATGAAATTCTAATTCACTTATTGTTTATGTTTATAGAATTTGTATAATGTGTGATACCATTATGTATTTCTTTTAGCAAAATGTTTTGATAGTTGTTTTACAATATATATATATATATATATAAATATATATAAATATTTTTTCCTCTATATGATCATATACAAGTAAAATTTTACATAAATACATTATACATATACATGATTTATGGGTTTGATGGACATGATTATTATATATATCGTTTGAATTTCAAATTTTTTTATCATAAATATTTAATGATTATATCAATAATATATTTATTTAAATTATCTATTATTGTTATTTTAAAGAAAAAGAAAATAATTTGCAATTTAAATTTCAAATATGCAATTTTATCTAAATACAATTATTATAAAGAAAAAAACCTTGCATGTAAATTATGATAATTTGTTGATATTTTCTTTACACCTATTTTAAACAAAGAAAATAAGATATTTTTTTATTTCTAAAAATTATCCAATAACTTTTTTTTTCTTTATGGTAATGGAGATAAGAATATTTTTATAAAGATATGTTGTTTTTAAAAAATTATATTTATTACTATATATTTACATTGACTTATTTGTTAGGTAGATCTATAATTAAGGATAGATAATTATCTTTGAATGAGATTATCCGAGTATTTTATTGTTTTATTTTTCAATTTTTTCCAAAATCATAATGTAAATCGACAAAATCATAATGTAAATAAAATGAAACATTAAAATCGTAATGTATCTAGCGGCATTGCATGAGTACACTTCTAGTATGTATTATTAAGTTAAGAAACTTTTTTTAATAATTATTCGATTTGTTAAGAATATCCATTTTAAACTTAGAGTTATCTACATGTAGTTTGTTATTAATTTACTTTTCCATTTAAACATAATATAATTGATTAAAAACTTATCTTTTATCTATTGAACCATTATTGTTTTAAATAATTAAAACGATTTCTTTTATATGATTTAATTTTAATCAATTATTATTATATAAAGTTGGACTACTTAACTGTTATTTATTTAGGTCAATGGTTTTAATTTGGTATTAAAATGTTTAATAATTTGATCATTGATTTCGTTTTATTATTGTCTTCTCTACATAATATATAAATATTTATCTTAGTTATAATTTATAATCTTATAATTAATTTTTGAAAGTTACACTTCCAACTCTTATAACTTTTGGTCCTTTTCTAAAATCTCCAAAAATAGCATGAAAATGTTAAAATATTATTCAAATACTTATATTGATTATGGTTCCTACTCATTATTATTTTCAACCTAAATTCATATTTGAAACTTACACTTTCAACCCCATATTTTTGGCATCGTGCAAAAACTTCCATAATGTTGATATGATTTTAATTCTGAATTTGATTTCTTTTTTTGATCCCATGTCAAAATCTACCAATTAAAGAAATCGCAAGATATCGAAAGGATTTTGTCAAACGGGTGTAAATAGCCCTAAGGTTTGTAGGGACTTAAGAAACCCATGTGATTCCCCTACTACCTGGAAATACAATAGATTGAGCGATTTCTTTTCGTAAATTAAAATATTGATAAAGTATTATCAACAAAATATAAGCATACAAAAATTCAATATTGTTATGATAATGAAATTTCATACATAAAATAATAATTATAACTATAATCTATTTTCTTATCAAACAGAAAATCATATATTATTCCTTATATACCTAAATGGTTGAAACAACTTATTCCGAAATCAACATCATAAACTCAAAAGAACCTGAATTCCATAAACGAGTACACAAATCTCCTTTAGAAAGGTACAAGAAAATACATAAAGTCCATCAACTCCCTATTGACCCTAAAACCAACCTTTTGAAAAGGTACAAGCAAATATCATCATGTTTTGAGACGATAAATAAATTATAACTTTCATAAGAACACCTTTACTAGAAACCCCCAAAAAACAGTGGGATGCCCCGAAAGGGAGAATCAGGAGTATTCGTAAACATGTACTTCCTGAATTAATCATACAACGGAATGAAACCCGCTTACTCGATTAAAAAGAGGTAACTGATTTCAACAAAGAAATTTTGTATCCCAAAATGCGTCTCAACCTCTGTGGCAAGGAACTCATAGAAGATGACATGATTCATAACATTATTTCCACTTTTCATACTTAAGTAAATATTAATGGACCAATATAATTGGGAATGTAACCTTTAGAAAAACTCATCAACCTACTGCAAGTGGTTGAGAGACATAACAAGGTTCTTTCGAATAACAATACCACATATGTCGGGACAAAGAAAATTCCCAAGATCAATAATGAAAGCATTAGAAGGGGAAACAACTCCAAAGGATTGTGAGTTAAAAACAATTTCATACATGTGACATTTACGCACCATGTGAACGAGACCCTAGAAAGGGTCAGGGTTATGGTAAGAGTAAGTAATGATTTTTCAATACATAGAGTAGTGTAACACCCTCGAATTTGGTAGCAGCAACTAATAAAATTTTCGATATAACATCAAATGAAGACAACATAACTTCCTACAAATCAAAACTCAATATGCCTCAAATATAAAATTCTATAAATAACCTCAACAGATACAAATTCCAATAATTTACAAGGACTAGACTGAAGTCGGGTGTTATTTAACCCAAATACAAGTTGCTCTCCCCAACCTAATGCGGAAGACTTCATCAAGCTATTCACTCCTCGGGTACACAACTAGTACCTCTCTATTCATTATGTTACTAGAATTATTCCCAACCGAAACCTATTGCACATGCCGACAAATAAAAGGGTTAGGCTAACGCCTAGTGAGTTCAAGAGTTTTACCTGAATAAATATATCTTTAAATGGAATGAACTTCACTTAAAATCATAATCTTTCAAATGATTTGCTTTAACTTGGGGACAAATCTTTTCCGATTTCATGCATTTCAAAGATGAACACCTCATTATAAAACATTCTTTATAAAATGATGCAACCCAAAACTCACTCAAAACGAGAGTAGAATCGACTTCCAATTTATGAAAACATGAATAACATTTCATATCCCGAAACATCCCAAAACACTGGTGGGGCACAATACCCCACTCATAAAATTATGGACAATAATCCACACACAAAAGACATCACCAAATATATAAATATTAAAGCCCCAGACAAGAATGTTATTACTTGAATTGAAAGTTCGTAGTTACTTCGACTGGATGAATCACCGAAAACAACACCTTTCGGTGACGAGGGAGACCCGATTCCATATAATGTGACAGACACAAAGGAAGCCACACATTATGTTATTAACACCATTTACATGGTCATGTCGGTATTATGTATCGAGTTCGGCATCTTTCAGCATACACCCATAGATACTTGCACGGAGGACTTACACCATACCGCTGATGCCTTACCGTGCCGCAATGGGGAAAACTAGCGTTCCACCATTAGACAAAATAATTAAAGTATCGAGCTCGACATCTTTCAGCGTACACCCATAGATACTTGCACGAAGGACTTACACCACATCTGATGCCTAACCTGGCGCAATGTGGAAAACTAGTCGTTCCATCATCGGACAAAGTAATTAAAATGCTCATGGATCCATAGCAGACAGGGCTGAAACATTACATGACCCCAATTGAATGACACACACACTCAAAATATGTAAATATTCAATAATCATAAATTATAACCAAAGCTCTACGTTAAGCTATCAAAACTGGACAAATGTCCTCAAAACCCAATCATAACCAAATACCGAGCCACATATTCAAACAACCAAATGACTCACTGTCAAAAGCAATAAAATGCAATGAAATGCACTCGACCAACGTTTATGCAAACATATGTTCCAAAGCTCGAAATTTACTCATTGAAATACTTAAAATACATCTTTTCCCCAACACAAAAGATTTGAAATTTTCGAAATGTTCACAAGGTCATAAATGACCAAAACCCAAGGACTCACCCGTCGATGTTTTCAAACCTCTCATAACACAAACTATGCATATTTCCAACCAACGCTAAAATGCATTTTTACCAAGTAGTCTCCATTTATGCAATAAATTATTAAAACACTTCGATGTATGACTATTTACCAAAACGTCCAAAAGTCCCAAATGTAGGAGTTTTACAAGGTTTATAAAGTCAAACACTTCAAACAATTTAGCCCACCAAATAAATCAATGAATGATAATTTCATGTAAGCACAAAACACTTTAAAATAGACATTTTGGCATGTACAACGTTTTAACAAATCAACTTGAACTCACCTTACTAGATTTAAGCTAAATCTAGATTTTACCCCAACTAGAGCTTCCTTGGAGAATCTTGAATCCACAAGCAAATCCTTCAAAAACCTAGATCCACAAGTTTCCAACCATAAATAATCATATTTAATCCATATAGAATCGTTCCCCAAATAACTTACATCAAAATCTCCACTTTGGCCAAAAACCCTAATTTTGACCTAATTTCTCCAAAATCACCCAAACTAAAAACTTAAGAAATAAAGCACTAGGAAGTTATAAATAGAGCATTTATAACTTGATTAAAATGTTAGAAAGAAGAAGGTATGAACTCACAATGGTGGGTTTTGATAAAACTCAAAACCCTAGAATTTTCTTGAAGGAGACAACAATGGAGATGAAGATGAAGAACTCTTGGTGTAGTATCCAAATTCGACCATTGATAAGGTCCAAAATGAAGAAGTAATAAAGATAGAGCCTTGGATGCACCCTAAACCGACATTGGAGAGGCGTGGAGAGTAGAGAGAGTTTGGGGTGAAAGGATGAGAAGTTAAATGGGGATTGAATGGGAGAAAAATGGGTTTTTTAACCTGCTGGAGGCCGACGGCGATTGTGCCCAGGGCACTCTCGCAAGGGCACTCTCGCCCAAAATGTACCGCGGGCACACCCCCGCTGGCGATTGTGTCCCGCGATTGTGACCAATGTCACTCTCGCGGGCACTCTCACCCAGAGTGTACCGAACCCACTTCTTTCCCATTTTCCACCCGGAGCTCCCAAGACGTGATAAGGCTTAACAGGTAAGTCATAAAGGATGAAATTCCATAATAGAAAGTAAGAATTTCTCAAAGGATTGACTTTCCCAAACAGAAATTTACGGGTGTTACAATCCTCCCAACCTTAGAATGATTTTGTCCTCGAAATCTGATTCTCCCACAAGGCATTTCAATACCACCCTTAGCACTTATTGGGTTCCTCGGTTCCAAAAGGTAACACACTAATCATAGACCTCAATGATGTCCTTCTCACAGACGACCGACTCCCTCACCAAGGGATTGTCTCTAACCCATTCTGTCCTTTAGTCAAAACGTGATAACTTCCTGCCAAACTGTCATGCTGATTTTCGTGAAGACTCTCACATCTAATATCCGCCTGGATACGCTATACTCATAATAGAGTGAAAATCGAACTCTACTGAAGCAACTTCTATCCATAAGATCTCGGTGGTCTCCCAACCTTAGGTGACACGTACTACCTCAAGGGACACTTCTGTCCTCAACCTCTCATTGACTAACTCATTCCAGCTCAACAAGAATTCTGAATCCATATTCCAATGACCAACACCAACCCAACAAAATTTCAATGACCAACACCAACCCAAAGAATTCCAAAATCCCTTAATAATTCACCCTTGATATTGGTAAAGTCTTCTTCCCAAGGACGTACCAATATGCCTTCCGGGGAGTTGGTTAATTCAGATTAGGCTATCACACAACTCCAATCTATTCTCAAACTTTAAACATTCCGTCAATATGATCCTTACCTGTGAAATGAGACCTGGTCCAGTGATGGGGTATTTGTTTCAACCATTCAAATGTTGTAGTATTCACCATTTTTACACGTTCCATCTCACAATCAAATTCCTAGACAGTGGGTGCTGAGGCACACTTCCACAACAAATCCTTGTATAGTTTACCTTTCCATTGGAGTTTCATATTTTTCATGTATGTGCCTTTGGCAAAACCTATGTTCTGCACAAGGTAATACCTTTGCAATTGCAAGTATTATGCCCTACAAGTCACACAAACAAATATATATATATATATATATATATATATATGTATATAATAGACATAAAATATAAAAAATAAACACTAACAATTATAAAGAATGGAAAATTAACTTTTGTTTGTCAGATATAAATGTGAAGTTTGAATTAGTTGCCAGATCTAGATCATCTCCCAAGCAGCTTAAAAACCAGGTCCATGAAATTGTGGTTTCTTCCTCAACAATGGCATATGCAAGGGGGTATGTGCCATTGTTGGAATCAATTCCAACAGTTGTGAGAATCTGTCTAGGAAAAGGACCTTTCATGAATGTTCCATTCAACCCTAAAAAATCTCTCATGCCAGCCTTGAAACCCCTCTTCAAAGCCCCAACATACACATACACCCTATTGAATCTTCTAGTTTCAATTGATGGGTTAGGGTCCACCTCAACCTCTAACTTACACAGTTGTGTCAACATTTGTTCTCTGAACTTCAAGAAGGTAGTCCATAAAAGTCTTGTACTGCTCAGCATAGTCTCCACGTAATTTATTAAATGCCATTGTCTTTGCTCGATGTGATTTCATGCTTGAACAATTTTGCTCATACCTTTTCTGCATATCCATTTGAGCAGCTTTGACAGGGATATCTGGATTGTGAATTAAGGTATTTGCTAGATGTTAGGACAAGAAAGTAGTTGTATAAGCCTTAACATATCTTGTTTGAAGACATTTATAGGTCTCCGCATATGTTTTGACCATCCAATTGGAATCATTTTTACCCTTTGATATCAGTAGGACCCAAGGGCATGAGGGGTCACTAACTGATTCCTTTTTTCCTTGACTAGTCCCACATTGAATTTCTTTATTCAAATCTGGTAGTGTACCTTTACATGCAACCTGAATCTTCATTGAATCATTCTTAATTACATGGATTTGTCTTCTAGTTAAGATTGCATGCATATCAATCATTTTTTAATACCATCTTTGGTACCAAAAACCTTACCAACATAAAAACTGGGAGGCCCTTCACTTCCATCACTTTAAGCCTTTTCCATTCTAATCTGTTTCAAATTTCTTTTTCTTTCCATCTCTATATCTGACTCATCTGTGTTGCTATCAAAATTATCATGGTCCACTGCATCAACAACAATATTGTTTACTTATCCAACACTTGATCCTCCCTCCTACCAATCCACTCTGCTTCAACATCTGTGTGTAGGTCAAAGGCTCTAATGTCTATGTCTACTTTGTCCACTTCATTTACAATGTAATCTCTGTCATCAGTCTCACTCTCATCACTCTTTTCATTATTACTCTCATGATTACTTGCATCACCCTTCTCCATATCTTCAGTTCTATCAAAATTGTCTTCATAATCTAGGAAAGGATTAAAATCCTGTCCAAACAGTCCTTGGCTTTCAAGTTTATTGTAACACCCCAAATTAAACTGGGGCAAACAAAATTTCCAAAAAAATGGAAATTGATATATAAAGTTATGCCAAAGCACGAGCTCATCCCAAAAAGGGAAACAATATACGCCTGTTAATTACATGTTTGTAACAATAAGCCATGAGGGGAAAACAACCCTTTAATCTAAATCCTAACTAGGAAAGAGATTATATAAAGTTGTTATCCAAATCTCCAAAATGTAAAGTCTTCTAAACTTGGCGTCCCAAAATACTCCCAAGCTCACATTTAAAGTCTACTAACCCTCCTTCGCGGTCGCGCCGCTAGAACCTGAGATACACATCAAGGCAATCAAGTGTTAGGCCAAACGATCCTAGTGAGTTAAACGATAAACATGGCATAAGCATTTAAATCATTTATAGACATAAAGACCATACAGGAATCAATGGGGGAGACCCATCACACTAATGAGTTCCACCTCAAGTCAATGCACCTTGATGTTCACTCGCTTGAGCAACACCCCGAAGGCCCGACACATTTAAAGACTACCTCCCAAGCATTACTTCAAATGGCGGAGGTCTAGGTACATACTCTCATGGTGGCACCCTAGACTACATCCTCCTAGCGTTTACTCATATAGTTCATCCGATACACATGAAATTCCATCTTTAAACATAACCCATGGCAATAAAATGGATGTACAAGACTTCACATAGCCCCAAGCCTATTTTAGGTATAAAACTCTAAAATGTGCAAGTTCAAGAGTGATACCCATGGTTCACAAACAACACATAGCCATGATTAAATAATATCAATAGCAACATCATCAAGGTCCATATGAAGAACCATAATTACAATTCTAATAATCCCAAAAGTAGTAGTTAGGTCAAACTTATCAGGTGATCAGATTTATACATGAATATGAAGTACTAACAAGTAGCATTTAAGAAATATGTATCTCATTTGGAAAAGGGTAAGAGAAACTCACTATCTAGGTTTTATAGAGAAAACCCTAGAAACTTGCAAGAATCCCTAGGAGTGTGGATGGAGGAAGAAGATGATCTTGAGCCTTGAGATCCTTGGTAGAAATCCTTGTTTGGGGAAGCTTGATTTTTGCAATAATGTAGTGGATGATGGTTTGGATGCTTCTCAAAATCCATTTTGGGGAGAAATAAATGAGGAGAGACTTTTGAGAGAAAGTAGATGGAGGAATAATGACAAATGAGGCTGAAATCCCCTTTTAACTCGTCAGGATGTGCGCGCGGGTTGACCAACGCGGTCATCCACGCCAGTCACTGGACTAACAGATGCATAGTGCTTCACGTGGTTTACTGCGTGGCTCCACTCGCGCGGTTATCCGCGCGGGGCACTGTTTTCACTGTTTTCTTCAAACAATCCGAATTTAGGATGTTACAATCCTCCCCACCTAATAAGCATTTCGTCCCCGAAATCACGACTATTCAAAATAAGTGAGGGTATCTCCTCTTCATGTCCTCTTCCGACTCCCACGTCACGTTCGTACCTCGGTGTTGTTTCCATTGAACCTTTACCATTGTTACTTCCTTATGTCATAAATGCTTCGTCTTCGACTCCAAGATGGCTTTCGGCTCCTCAACGCACCGGTTGCCGTTGTCCACCCGAATATCTGTTAACGGTATAACACTTTTCTTCTTCGGCCAAGCACTTGCGAAGATAACGTACGTGAAATGTTGGGTGAATCCCGTCCATTTCCGGCGGCAAGTCCAATCTGTAGGCTTAAAATCCGATCTTCTCTAATATCGTAAAGGGTCCAAGGAAACGGGGACTAGGCTTTCCGCGCTTCCCAAAACGAATAATTCCCTTCCACGACGATACTTTTAACATGACTTGTTCACCTACTTGCAATTCGACTGGTCTTCGCTTCTTGTCTGCGTAGCTCTTTTGTCGATCTTGGGCCGCCTTCAAACGCTCCCGAATCTCTTTCACCTTATCCGCCGTCTCTTGTACAATCTTCGGCCCTGCAAATTGCTTTTCTCCCGCCTCGAGCCAACACACCGGTGTTCTACATTTCTGTCCATAAAGCGCTTCAAACGGTGCCATCCCGATGCTTGAGTGGTAGTTGTTATTGTACGCGAATTCCACCAATGGCAAGTGTGAATCCCAATTCCCTCTGAAGTCTATACCACATGAACGAAACATGTCCTCTAGAGTTTGAATGGTCCTCTCACTTTGCCTATCGGTTTGAGGATGGTAAGTCATGCTCAACTTGACCTTCGTAGCTAACTCCTTTTGCAACCCATCCCAAAATTTGGAAGTGAACCGACTATCCCGATCCAAAACTATGGATAGTGGAACGCCATGACGTGCCACTACTTCATCGATGTAGAGCTTGGCTAACTTGTCCATTGGTAACGTCTCTCACATCGCTAGAAAGTGATTCTTATACAATATGCTTGGTGTTCAGGTGATTTTGTATGAGATTGATTATTATAGGGTGATACATTTTAATTACACTCATAAAGGGTTTTTGGATGTTTGCATAGTATATCATAGGTAACCAGTGTTACCCCTAAAAAGGAAATCATACAAATTATACATGGAAATGAAGATCAAGTTGTGCATCTCTGTTGTGAATAGCATGGTCACGTAGATAAAGGCTATATAAGGTGTCATATGATTGGTACCATAGGTTGGCACAACATATCATAAGTACCACATTGTTACTCGGAGAGAAGAAGTCGTAGAGAGGAGAGATGAAATTTTTAAAAATACTGACAGGATCTGATTCTTAACAAGAATAATAAAACTCAGAAACAACATTAAAGAAGTTGCGGAAAAACACTTTAATATTCAAACTATTAATGTAACAGTAAAATATGAATCACAACTTGTAAACTTCATTGAATGATTAAAGTTACAAGCTTTCAAACAAAACCTCAATCTTGATGAACAGACTCACCAAGATGAATTCTACTTCTCTAGAATTAGGATTGTAAACCTTGAGGTTCATTCTCTCTCTAAAACAAAAACTTAGAAATCTCGTATCCAAACTATTCTGAAAACATCGATACATATACTGAAAATAAAAGATAATTACAAAACTTAAAAGATCTTCAGTATATTCTTCCATAGTTATCTTCAACCTTCCATGATTATCTTCAAGCCTTGATCTGCGCATATCTTGACTATCAAATAAGCAGTATTAAGTCACAGCAGCATTAACACTCTGATCAGTATTAATCTTCACCAGCAGCACTAACTATGCTCAGCAATATTAATTTCCTGAAGCAGTATTAATCTGGCTCAGCAGTAGTAATCATGAAAGCCTGGCAGTATTAATCACTTAGACATATCTTCAGTTCCCAACAAATACCTAAAATACCCTTTCATTAAAAATTTAAATTAAATTACCTAAATTATTAATTTCCTAAATTATCCTTTGATTTGTGGTTGAGATTAGATCTCACGGTTATCACAAATAAACGAGTTCTCCCTTGAATGCTCCCCTACTCTCTCTCTCTCTCTCTCTCTCTCTCTCTATATATATATATATATATATATATATATATACCCTATATATATAGTTTCAAATACAAACATTTTAATTAGTACGAACCAATCTCAATCATCCATCAAGTCTAATAAATACTTCCTCAGTCCCAAAATAAGTGTCTACATTACTATTTTAGTTTGTCCCAAAATAAGTGTCCACCTTCAAAAATAAAATTTCACTTTCCCATTATACCCTTGATTATGCGATGGAGAAAAATTCTCTCTCTATAATTAAGGGTAAACTTGTCATTCTGTTAATTAAAAAGTGTAATAATTACATATTCCTAAAACTGTGTACCATTTTCATTGTTGACATTTATTTTGGGACGTAGGGAGTATTTTGTTTCATAAATATCTCGATTATTTCCTGATATAAATCGTTAATCATAATTAATGAACTCTGACCATCTTACATAAATATTCAAATCATATTCTCTTCGTCCCAAAATAAATGTTCACATTTGAAATGGCACACAGTTTAGACATGCATAATAATTACATTTATTTGTTAACCAAAAGACATATTTACCCTTATTTAATGTCTCTCTCTCACGACTCTTAAATATTTGTGCATTAATTAAATTTAGTTTTTTACTTTTAAAAGTGCACACTTACTTTGAAATAAACATAAATAGAAACATGGACACTTAGTCTGGACGGAGGGAGTAATAAATAAACTCTCATGATTTCCATAAATATCTCATTTGATTGCTTTGTATAGTTTCTACTAATTAGAGGATTTGTATTTGAAATACTCTCTCTAGATCTTTATATATATATATATATATATATATATATAGATAGAGAGAGAGAGAGAGAGAGAGGAAAGTTCAAATGAAAACTCAGTTTTCATTGTACACGTGAGGACAAATCTCAGTCACTCCATCTCTTTTGATCCAACAACTTATATTAAATAAAGTTTCGAATTTTAAGATGTTTAGGGGTAAAAATGGAAGATAATTTAAACTCACACCAACCATATTTGACTTTTTATATTCTTTTTTAATTAAAAAGTTTTACCCAATTAAAGTTTAAAATAAATTATCTTAAAATTAATAATATTTTAATCAAGCAAATTACATCAAAAAAACGAGAATTTCGTGCTTTTGATATGACATCCATCTCGATATAGTTTTTTTTGTTGTTTTAACCGTTTTTTACGTGAAATGCTATATATGTGTTATATTCATTATGAATATTTATGTACGTTCAAGTCTGTACAACACCTCGACACCGTAAGTATGTAACTCGACATCACATTCTTCAACAATTTCTTCAACGTAGTAAGACATCGCGTTTCTTCAGCACCGTAACCCAACACCCATCTAGACCAATCGAGAACCTATCGAGTAATTCTGTTGTTGACCGGAGAACAAAAGAGAGAGCGTCACGTCTCCACATCTTCACGGGTCATTCATGTTATTATTCATCATGAATAATTTATCTTTCAGGATGAATAATACAACATTCAAGGTGAATAATTCACGATTGATGAATTCGTGTATTATTCATCATGAATGTTGTGTAATTCATTCTGAATACTGTATTATTCATCATGAATAATGAATGAACGTTCACATTTGTTATTTATACTGAATGTGGGACATCCGGGGATGTGCATACATATTCATAATAAATTAAACCAAATTTCGGTTGTGAATTAGGAAACAAAAGAGAGTGTGTCATGTGTCTACAACTTCACGGGTCATTCATATATTATTCATCATGTATAATGTATCATTCAGGATGAATAATATAACATTCATGGTGAATAATACACGATTCATGATAAATAATACATGAATCATGAATTCGTATATTATTCATCTTGAATGTTGTATTATTCATCATGAATACTGTATTATTCATTATGAATAGTGAATGAACGTTACGTAAAGTTTTTAAGATAATTTATTTTAAAGTTTAACGGGGTAAAAAAATTTTAATTAAAAAATAAAATAAAAGGTCAAACAAAGTAGACGCTGATTCAAATTTCCAATTTTGTCCTTAATCACTTTTCAATTAACCTTATTATGTATTAACCATTGATTAGTTTTCTAAGTTTTGATCAATGGTTAAGATTTGTCCTCATGTGCACAATGAAAGATGAGTTTTCATTTGAACTCACCTCTATCCATCGATCGATCGATCCATCCATCGATCCATCGATCGATCCATCCATCCATCTATATATATACATATATATATATATATATATATATATATATAGGGAGAGGTTCATTTGAGAAATGGTAAATATATGAGAAATAGAGAAGTAATCCTTGCCTTTCATTCGGCTAAAAATAGAAGGACAGTTTCGTAATTTTTACAAATACATGGAATCCTAACCTGTATAATTCACATATGAATTATATGTTCATAAATAAACCCTTTTAACTGATTCATATATTAACCTTTGTGATTCATATATAAACTAATTAACTGTAGGTTCATATGTGAATCAGTTGAACTAATTAACAGATTCACATATGAAACTTTGTGATTCACATATGAACCTTTGTGATTCACATATGAACTAATTAACTGATTCATATATGAATGTATGTTCATATATGAATAAAAAATGTTCATATATGAATCAGTTAAAAGAGTTCATATGTGAATTATACTGGTTCATATATGAACATATAATTCATATATGAATCATACAGGTTCATATATGAACTCGTCCCGCGTATTTTATGAAACTACCCCTCTATCTTCTATAGACCACACAAGGGCTATGATCATTTCTTTATTTCTCATATTTTTACCATTTCTCAAATGAACCTAATCCTATATATATATATATAGGGAGAGGTTCATTTCAGAAATGGTAAATATATGAGAAATAGAGAAGTAATCTTAGCCATTCATCTGGTCAACATTTGCGGCTTTGACCGCGAAGCACCGGATAATTCCTTGTGTGGTCTATAGAAGGTAGAGGGGTAATTTCATAAAATACACAGGATGAATTCATATATGAATCTGTATGATCCTTGCTAAAGGGTTCAAGGTAGTTGATGAATTGAAAGTATGATACTATTGAGAACACCAAGAAAGGAATTGGTTTATTGCTTGGATTTAAAGAATGTATCTAATGATTCATCATTTTTAATTGTCTATTTTCAAAAGCTTCTGTTGATGAATCATCTCTTTGGCACAGAAGGATGTGTCACATGAACTTTAAAACAATGAATAAACTTGTGAAAAACAACCTTGTAAGAGGTTTGCCACAAAAGGTATTTTCATGTGATGATCATTGTGTTGCTTGTCTTAAAGGCAAACATCACAAATCTTCTCATAAGTCCAAAGAGGTAAATACAATCTCTACACCTCTTACTTTACTGCATATGGATCTGTTTGGCCCTACAAATGTGATGAGTATTGGTAAGAAATCCTACTACTTGGTTATTGTTGATGATTTCTCTAGATTCACTTGAGTCTATTTTCCGAGGACTAAGGATGAGACAAGTGGACTGATCTAAGAGTTAAAGTCATTAGGTTAAAGTCATTAGGTCTGATAATGGAACTGAATTTAAGAATAATGACCTAAACAGCTTCTGTGAGGAAAAAGGTATTGAGAGACAATACAGTGCTCCTAGGACCCCCTCAACAGAATGGAGTTGCTGAGAGGAGAAATAGGACACTGATTGAAGCTGCAAGATCCCTGTTGGCAGATTCAAAACTGCCAGTTACATTTTGGGCAGAAGCAGTTAATACTGTTTGTTATGTTCAAAACAGGGTTCAAATAGTTAAATCTCAAGGCAAGACACCATATGAACTTTTTAACAAGAAGAAACCTTTTATTGGATTTTTCAAACCATTTGGGTGTCCTTGCACAATTCTTAATACCAAAACTCACTTAGGCAAGTTTGATAGCAAAGCACATGATGGATTTATGGTTGGTTACTCATCCCAAAGTAAGGCTTACAGAGTATTTAATACCTCTTCAAGAATAATTGAGGAAAGTGACAATGTCAAATGCAATGAGAGCACACCAAATAAACTTGGTACAGGCCCTGATTGGCTTTTTGACATTGATTCACTAACTAAATCTTTGGGTTTCAGTTATGAGAATAATGCGGGAACAGGGACAGAATCAGTACAAAACAAAAGACAAGAGTTTGTGTTGTTCCCAATCTCTACAGCAGATCCAATTGAACTCTGTGTTCAAGAGAAGAAAGATGCTTCAGATTCAAAGGATACTGAAACTGCTCAGAATGAAGAGGAGAGAGGTGAAAAAGAGGATCAACTTTTGACTTCAGAACATCTACAACCTGAGATGCCTGCATTGGCAGAAGATGATACTGATGATGAGAACTCCTCAGTGTTTGGTGGCGGCTCTCCTGAAAAGAATGAATCTAATCTGGATGCAGAGATTTTTGAAGAGGCTATTCATCAAACAAAAGTGCATAAAGATCATCCTCCTCAGTTGGTGATTGGTGACATCAATTCTCCAATCGTCACAAGGAATCAGAGTAAGTTGGGAGGATTAAAAGACATACAATCAAGCTTACTATCTTGCTTTCTATCTCAGGTTGAGCCCAAAAAGGCGCATGATGCAATGAAAGATCCAAGCTGGATAGAAGCAATGCAAGAGGAGCTCTTGCAGTTTGTACTGCAAAATGTATGGGACTTGGTAGAACTGCCTAAAGGACACAGAGCTATAGGGACAAAATGGATCTTCAGAAACAAGAAGGATGAGAGAGGGATAGTGATAAAAAACAAGGCTAGATTGGTAGCACAGGGGTACACTAAAGAAGAAGGAAATGATTATGAAGAGGTTTTTGCACCAGTGGCTAGGATTGAGGCAATTAGGCTGTTTTTAGCCTTTGCTTATTTCATGAAGTTCAAAGTCTACCAAATGGATGTGAAAAGTGCTTTTCTATATGGCAAAATTGAAGAAGAAGTATATGTCTGTCAGCCCCCAGGGTTTGAAAATCCCAAGTACCCTGATAGAGTATACAAATTGAAGAAAAGCACTGTATGGACTACATCAAGCACCAAGAGCTTGGTATGACACATTGTCTACCTATCTCTTGGAAAATGGTTTTGAGAGAGGAATCATTTACAAGACTCTGTTCATTCAAAGGAAGAAGAAGGACATCCTGTTAGTGCAAATCTATGTGGATGACATCATCTTTGGATCCACAAAAGATCAATTGTGTAGAGATTTTGAAGAATTAATGCATAAGAGATTCAAGATGAGTTCTATGGGTGAACTTACTTTCTTCCTTGGGCTACAGGTTAAGTAGAAACAAGATGGAATCTTCATAAGCCAAACCAAGTATGTGCATGACATTTTAACCAAGTTTAGGTTCTCAGATTCCAAGCCTGTAAGCACACCCATGGAGACACACAAACAAATAACTGCAGATCTTGAGGGGGAGGATGTGGATGTTCATTATTACAGATCCATGATTGGCTCTCTCATGTATCTCACAACTTCTAGACCAGATACCATGTTCCCTGTTTGTGTGTGTGCAAGATTTCAAGTTAGGCCAAAGCAATCACATTTTCAAGCAGTCAAGAGGATATTCAGATATCTCAAAGGTCAACCCAGATTAGGACTTTGGTATCCTCATGACTCACCATTTGATCTACTGGCATATTCAGATAGTGATTTGAGTGGAGCTAACTTGGACAAAAAGTCTACAACTGGAGGATGTCAGTTTTTGGGTGCAAGACTAGTATCATGGCAGTGTAAGAAGCAAACCACAGTGTCCACTTCAACAACAGAAGCAGAATACATAGCTGCTGCAAGCTGCTGCTCATAAGTGCTATGGATTCAGAATCAAATGATGGACTATGGTGTGACATTTCTTCACACTCCTATTTTCATAGACAACAGCAGTGCTATTAGCATTGTTAATAATCCTGTCAAGCATTCAAAAACAAAGCATATAGAAATAAGGTACCATTTTATCAGAGACTGTAATGAGAAGAAGCTAATTCAGGTTCAGAAAATACACACAAGTAACCAGTTTGCTGATCTATTCACAAAAGCTTTTGATGTGGGTAGATTCACATTCTTGGTCACAAGTGTGGGCATGATGAACAATGAATAAGTATATTCTCATTCTCTCTATGTACCTATATAGATTCCTCCTTATTTACTTTCATTAAATTGGTGCTATTAACCCTTGTGTGCTTAAGTGTTTCAGAATGAAAGGCCAAACAAAAGTGAAGTATAGTTAATACTGCTAGCATGTATTACTACTGCTAGTCTGTATTACCACTGCTAGTCTGTGTTACTACTGCTGGTTAGTCTTCCTACTGCCAGTCTGTGTTAATACTGCTAGTCTGTGTTAATACTGCTAGTATGTATTACTACTGCTAGTCTGTAGTTACTACTGCGGGGTCAGTTACTACTGCTAATGTGAATTAGTATTGCTCTTAACTGTTTCACTGATTGTATAAATACCCCCTTAGTCCGCCAAAAATCAAAACGGCTCTTTGAATTTCTTGCACTTAGTTATCTTCTTTCTCTCTCGTTCTCGCTAACGTTCTTGCTCTTCAAGCTCTTAACCCTAGTTCGCAGACAAATCCCTCTCAAATGGCAGGTCTTGTATTTGTTGATGACCACAATGAGTTGGCAATGCTGAATAAGCCCAACCAAGCCAAAGGATTTCATCAGATTGTGAACTTCCTAAAATCCACACATATCGCCCACGCTTTAACGGTCAATCCCACAATCTATGTGGAGCATCAAAGACAGTTCTGGGCAAATGTCACTATCCATAATGAAGAGGGTACTCAGGTTGGAGTGAGTTCAGCAGTACCATTGCTTATGCTTTGGTCTGCTTAGCAACCTCCAGAAAGTTCAATTTTTCACAAATGATCTTAAATGATTTTCTGTCAAACCTGGATACCAAGTCAAAATCCTTTTATATGTATCCCAGGTTTGTACAAGCTATATTGAATAAGGAATTGACGGAATTACCTCATTTTAATGAGGTATATGTACCTAAGGTCCCGAAAGGAAAGGTGTTTTCTAATATGAGGAGAACCTGTAAGGGCTTCTCAGGTAATGACACACCATTGTTCTCAACAATGATGGTTGTGTCCTACTCTACAGGTGAGGCATCAGGGTCCCAAGCCTCATTGGACCAACCCACTGATGACCTACCCACACCTTCCACCATAAAAACAATTCCTCTGTCCCTTCTGAACAGACCAACCCCTCCCATCACCAAATTATACACTAAAAAGAAGGTGCAGAAGGATCCTTCCCTTCATGTACCAACACCCTCTAAGCCTACAAGCCCTCTAATGGAGCATTCTTCATTAGAGAATATCCAAAGGGAAACCAAAGGGGTGTCTCCCAACCCCAAGAAGGTGCTTACTAAGGAGAAGGTTAAGCATGTGGGCAGAAAGGCTCACACTACTGTTTCTGCACAAAGTGCAGGACAGGACAGTGTGAACATCTCTAAGACCTTCCCCACGGCAACTTTGGGTGAGCAATCATCCAAAGGCCCCCGGTTCCAAGAAACCATGGGGGTAGAAGGTGCCTCTGCTAGGCAGATGACCCCTACTAAAAGGTCCAGTGATCCTCCAAGGGTGGTAAACACACCTAAAGGTGGTGAGGATAGATATACATACGATGAATTGATGGAAACTATTGCCAACATCAATAATGATGTCCTATCTCAGGGCAAACTTATTGAGAAGCTACAACAAGTGATCTTATCCCAACAAGTCCAGATTTCCAACATCAAGAAAATGGTCCTCAAGCATGTGCAAAAGAAGAAGAGAACCAAATTCATACTGAAAAAGAGGAGCATCCCTCATGATGCTTCCAAAGAGGGGGAGAATAGAGTTGAATCTGAGAAATAGAGTCCTGTTGGAATGGACTCTAATTTTGAGGGGGAGAAGGGCAAAGAAGCAGAAACCAGTACAACAGTAGAAACAGAGCCAGCAGTAGAAACGTTCAAGAAAGCAGCATCAATTGGCTTAGCAGCAGTAACAGGGCTTTCTGTTGAAGAAATAGAGATAGCAGAAACCCTTCTAAAGGCCAAAACAGACACTCCCAAAGCCACTCAAAAGGCCAAGGGAGTGGAAATCAAAGAGGGAGGACCTGAGATAAAAAGGAAAGAAATCAGTGAGGATGAACTGATGAGGAAAGGAAAGGCAAAGGTGGATGAATCTGCAAAGCCACCAAAGAAGCTAAAACAGATTGAACTAGATGAGGAATTGGCTAAGAAGCTGCAGGCTGAGCTACAACAAGAAGAAGAAACTCAGAAGGCCAAAGATAGGCAGATTGCTCTAGATCTGTCCACTAGGCTGAATGAGGAATATCAAGAAAGTGTAAGGGCTGCAGC
Organism: Arctium minus; assembly: GCA_954870635.1. Classification (NCBI taxonomy): domain Eukaryota; kingdom Viridiplantae; phylum Streptophyta; class Magnoliopsida; order Asterales; family Asteraceae; genus Arctium; species Arctium minus. The sequence goes on from OX941081.1 coordinate 163,901,612, forward strand.
TGAGATCAAGAAAAGCACTGTGAAAGCTTCCATAGCAAAGAAGCAGAAAAGACAACCTTCTAAAACTTACCTGGCCAATCAAGAACGGAGAAAGATGATCAACTTTCTGAAAGGCTCCGTGGGGGTTAAAGAAGAAATGTTTTCTGATAGGTCCTACTCAAGAGTTGAAGATCTATACAAGAAGGAAATGGCAAAGCTTCAAGGGGACTTCACTCAAAGGGTAGAATTTGAAAGACAAATGAAAGAGATACATGATCTCAATATTCAACAACCCTTCCCTGAGAGTGAGGAGACCACCCCTAAGGCTGAAGAAAAGAAAGAGGAAGCTACTACTAAAGAAGTCAAATTTGTTAAAAGGTTGAAGACAATAGCTTCCAAGAAACTGTCTAAGAAGCCAAGGGTTGCAGAAGCTGAGAAAGAAACAGAATCATCTGTTACAGGTCAAGATGAGCAATTCAGTCAAAGTGCAAAGCAACCAAGTCAATCTGATGTGCATTTTGAACTTTACATGACTGTAACAGATAATGATCCAGTGAAGGCAGATCCCATTTCAGTCCAAGCCCCTGAAATCATCTATTGGGATATTCTTGAAGATCAAGGCAAAGAATATTTCAGAATCAAAAGAATGGGTGATCACTTTGAAGTCTATTCTACTTGGGGGAAGATAGTCAGATGTTGTTCAAGGTCAGACTTGGAAGAAATGTTTAAAGTGGGAATGAATCTATATGGGGATGTGCTGAAGACTCCAGGGATGAACATCAAGAAACTAGCAATGGAGTATTTATGCATGATGTTCAGTCCAGATCTTGTCAAGCATGTCATCAAAGATGTATTCAAGTATGTGGACAACTGGATGCTTATACAAAGGTGTGGGGTATATATCTTAACCATAGATAAAAGCTTCCATGAATATTACCTGGTGGATAAGATATATGACCATAGCCTAGCCAAGCTACATGGGATGCTTAAAGCCAAACTAATCTGTCCTCAAGGCTCAGAAATGGCAAGGATTGTGGTTAGCAGGATCATCAATCAAAGTTTGGGTTTGGATCCTAATCTAGGGGTGTAAACTTAGGTTTTGAAAGCATCATGAAGACCAGTTTTTGAAGAACTTAACTTCTCAATTTGGAAAGTTAAGTTAGGGGGAGATTGTTGGGTCTGAAATGTGCTAAGGATGGTTACTACTGCTAGACATGACTATTACTACTGCCTGAGGAAGTTAGTACTGCCAGATCACAATTACTACTGCTTGAAGGAGTTAATGCAGCTGAGACAAAATTAATACTGCGTGCTGAGATTAATACTGCTAGTTCAGAATTAATACTGCTCATGATAGTTCAGAATTAATACTGCTCATGAAGATAGTGCTGCTTATGAGATGAAGACTCCGTATGAGAATGAAGATAGCTGTATAGATTGAAGCTAAAGTAAAGGAGATAATTATGGAATGAAGATCAATTTTATTTTGATAATTATCTTGTAATCAGTCTTGTATATATAGTATAGAAGTCTTTGATAGAAACAATAATCATTCATAAGTTTTTGTTTTAGAGAGAATTAACCTCAAGACTAGTTTAGATCCTTTCTATAGAGAAGTATAGAACGTCTGTTGATCTTGTTCAACAGATTGAGGTTTTGTGTGTAATCATCAAGTTTAATCAATATAACTTGTGATTTAAGTGCATATACTGTTTCATTGATTGTTAGTGTTAAAGTGTTTTTCCGCAACTTCTTTAGCATTGATTCTGAGTGTGTGTGAATTAAATTCTTGTTTGAATTTCGATCCTGACAGAAGCTTCTTAGGTTTAGCGGGCTATTACCGAAGATTTATTCAAGACTTCTCCAAAATAGCCTCTTCATTGACCGCTCTAACTCGAAAGAATGTGAAGTTTGTATGGGCCGAGGCACAAGAGAAGGCGTTCCGGGCCTTAAAAAAGAAGTTGTGTGAAACTCCAATTTTGTCTCTACCCGAGGGATCAGAGGACTTCATGGTTTATAGTGACGCTTCAAAGATGGGTTTGGGTTGCGTGTTGATGCAAATAGGTTAGGTGATCGCCTACTCATCGAGGCAACTCAAGGTTCATGAGAAGAATTACCCTACCCATGATTTGGAATTGGCGGCGATGGTGTTTGCCTTGAAGCTATGGAGACACTATCTCTATAGCACGAAGTGCACACTCTACACAGACCATAAAAGTTTAAAATACGTCTTTGATCAAAAAAATTTGAACAAGAGGCAAAGACGGTGGCTTGAGCTACTTAAGGATTACGATTGCGAGTTGCTTTACCACCTCGGTAAGGCAAACGTGGTATTCGTCGCTTTGAGTCGGAAAGGCTATAGCGGAAGCATTCGAGCCACCCTTTCAAGAACCGAGTTGGTGTCAAGTCTCATCGAGAGGATTAAGACGTCTCAAGCGGAGGATTTGTTAGAAGAGAATCTGAAGGAGGAATTAATGACGAAACAACAATTACTCTTGAAGGTAAATAGCCATAGAGTGAAGTTGTTCAATGGGCGTGTTTGGGTGCCTAAGGTTGGAGGCAATCGGGAGCTTCTTCTTGAAGATGCCCATGAATCAAAATATTCCATCCATCCGGGGAGCACAAAGATGTATAGGGATTTGAAACTATATTATTGGTAGTCGGTTATAAAGTTAGATATGGCACACAATGTGGAATGGTGTGTGACTTGCCTACAAGTGAAGGTCGAGCACCAACGACCTTATGGAAGTCTTCAATCCCTAGAGATCCCCGAGTGGAAGTGGGAACATATTACCATGGATTTCATGACTAAGTTGCCGAAAACCTTAACAGGTCACAATACCATTTGGGTAATAGTTGATCAGTTGACCAAGAGCGCTCACTTTTTAGGCATGCGCTAGAGCCTACCGATGGACAATTTGGCAAAGCTTTATATCGACGAAGTTGTTTCAAGGCATGAGGTGCCCTTTTCCATTGTATCGGATCGCGATAGTCGATTCACTTCAAACTTTTGGGATGGACCACAGAAAGAATTGGGTACTAGAGTAAAATTGAGTACGACCTACCATCTCTAAACCGACGGCCAAAGTGAAAGAACGATGCAGATGCTAGAAGACATGCTAAGGTCTTGGATGATCGACTTTGGGGGTAGTTGGGACTGTCACCTACCTTTGATGGAGTTTGCATACAACAATAGCTACCACTCAAGTATTGGGATGGCACCGTTTGAAGCTTTATACGGGCGGAAATGCATAAATCCCGTGTGTTGGATTGAAGCGGGCGAGAAGCAATTTGCCGGTCCCGAAAGTGTACAAGAAACAGCCGACAAAGTGAAGGACATTCGGGAACGGTTGAAATCGGCTCAAGATCCGCAAAAGAGCTATGCCGACAAGAAGATACGGACGATGGAGTTCCAAGTGGGAGACCGTGTAATACTTAAAGTGTCCCCTTGAAATGTGGAAGAACCTGACGCTATCCTAGACCGAAAGTCAAAGAAGTTACGTCACAAAGAGGTCGCGATGGTCAAAGTGCAATGGAAACATCATCGTGGGGGCCAACGTGACGTGGGAAGCCGAAGAGGACATGAAATAGAGTTATCCTCACTTGTTCGTGTAGCTTAGATTTCGAGGACAAAATCGTTCCTAAGTTGGGGAGGATTGTAACACCTGCTTTTTTATAACTATTATTTATGTTATCTTCCATAGAATCTTTCTAGTTTAGATTTTATTTAAGCATTTCTTCGTGTTGGGAATTGGTTTGGAATGTTGTCAGCTTTCGTAGCCCAAAAAAATCATATTTCGGAGCGTCAATATGGGTTGGGCAACCTTGCCAGGCGACTGAAACATTGTTACTATCGCCACGGCATAGTCTCGGTGTGGGGCATGGTTGCGGTACACATTGAGCGATTGTCCCCGGCGAGAGTGCCAAGGGCACAATCGCAAGGCACAATCGCGGGGAGCTGTTGAGTTGCACTACACATTGGGCGATTGTGCCCGACGAGAGTGCCAAGGGCACAATCACTTGGTCACTATCGTCGACGAGTGACTTATGCATTTAAAACTGCATTTTGAGCCCTTAGCCCTCATAACTCCTCACTCTCTACCTCATAAATGCTCCCAATAAGATAACCTAGGTAAGAAACAATTATGGATCACGTTAAAGAGATTCAACCACCATTTCTTCATGTTTGTCCTCATCAACCTAAGATTGGAAAGCAAGAATCTCAAGATCACCACAACCACTCTCCCCTTCAAGAAATACTTGGGTTTTCTTGGGTTTTCAACAAAACCCATATTGTGAGTTCACTCTTACCTTTTTAAAACCTTATACATGTCAAACTACATTTTTAGACTTCTAATCATCTCCTTGTTTCACATTTTCATTGTTGGAAGGATTTTGAACTAACTTGGGATTTTGTAGATTTTTAGGGTTTCTTACCATTTTAAGATATGAAGTATTCTATGTCTTGAGCTATAAAGTGTGTTTTGTCTTTCACATTTGTAGTTAAATATCTAAATAAATGCATTTTAGTCATATTTATGAGTTTCACTATATCATGAGATTTACTTGATAAAATTGTTTTTGGGGAAAATAGAACTTATGGATGATTGTTGGTTTAATGATGATTATTGCCACGTTTATAACGAATGGAGAACCTACTCTTGTGAAAGCAAGTAAACTTTTTTTATGGGAATGTTTACATGACCTATATATGTGATTATAGTTTTAGTCACAAATGTAATTGTGACAAGTCTTAGACTATTACTAGTGGGTCCATAGGTATGGAGTCGGCTTAATTGTGGGATAACTTCTGTTTGTAGCTAGTTGAGACATTGAGTCCTCGGAAAGAAACTTGGTACAGTTATGTGGGATCGGATACTAGCCATGGACGGTAAATGTAATCCTAGTGAATGAGTATGATTAGGATCATTGGATGCCCTCCCCACATCTGAGTACGAGTTGATAAACACGTGGCCTTGATCCTAATATTGAGCTCACAACCTACTTTTGGGTTCCGCTATGATCCTTGGAAATCAGGTCTCCCCTGTCATCGTAAGATGTTTGGACCGTATGCTCGTATGTGGTATTTTGGAAAAGTGAAATCATTTATTACCTTTCAGACTTTTATTATCGAGTTTACGTTTAACTGATTCATATAAACAGTTTGTTCTCACTAGGTGTAAAGCCTAACACTTTTCCCAAATGACATGTATAACAGGTTCCCTTAGCGGTGGGTCGCATATGGGTTAAGGGACGGCGTTGGGTCGTTGACGGAAATTTTTGGAGTTAATCTTTTGGTGAAGTGGCACAAAGATTTATATATAGATTTTTGGGAGATTGCGCCGACAAGTGTTATAATCTAGATATAATTATTTAGATTAGTATGTTGTTGATCATAATGTCCAATGTATAATTTGTAAATGCTATTACAGTTTCCCAATTTTGGGTAATTTCCATTTATTTATGAGGCATTTTCTGCAAGAATTAAGGTTTAAACTTCCCGTTATTTTTAGGGTGTTACACTACAAAACTATACAAGCATCTAAAATCTATCATAAATTTTTTTCTAATAACATTATCATACACAAGATTCATATAGCCACATATCAAAAGCAGACTTCAATTTCCTTCTCGATTATCTTCAAACAAGATAACCAAATAAGGCAATCTCACATTTTATCCTTTCTTTTAGCTTCTAATCGCCGTTGTCATGAATTGCATATTTTGAAAACAAAATTAGGGTTAGACCATACAATCTAGTGAGGAAATCCCTAATAGTGCAACAATGCAATAAAACCAGTTAATATAAAACCATTTAAATCAATAATCATATAGTAGGCTCTCAGGCACTACATCGTAGTTAGTCATAAAGTAGGCACTCAGTCACTACATCCTAGTTAGTCATAAAGTAGACTGTCAGGCACTACCTATCGTAACAATACCATATCACATCTAATGGTAACAATCCAAACATACTGTAACACCCTCAAATCGGAAAATAGCAACTAATTAAAAAATTTCTAATACATTAATAAATGATTTATCTACAACCATAATTTAAGATTTAACCTCCATACATACATTCATTCTATACCTACAGTCTATAATAAGGACAGGTGTTACTAAAACCCAATAAGTGTCGCTATCTCCAAACTGCGGAAGACTTCGCCAAGCTACTCACTCTCACGCAAGCTAGTGCTCATCTCTTCATAGCACCGCTAGGACCAACCCCAACTAAAACCTGATGCACATGCCGACAAATAAAAGGTTAGGCTAACGCCTAGTGAGTTCAAGAGTTTTAACATGAATAGGTATATCTTTAAAAGAAAGGAAATCAGTTCAAATCAAGATCTTTCAAACTAATTTACTTTAGAAATAGAGACGACCCGTTTTCCACAGTTTACACCATTAAAGACAACGTTCCAAAACAACCATTCTTTATAAAACGATGTGATCCAAAACTCACTCAAAACGTGAATATAAATCGACTCCCAATTGCGATACCGTGAATAACACTTCACATCCCAAAACACCCAAAGCACGGGTGGGGCATAACACTCAACCCATAAATCATGGTTAATAAATCTCATATGCAATATGTCACCGAAAACATGGACACAAGACTCGGTACCCAAAACAACACCTTTCGGTGACGGGGAAGACCCGATTCCATTGAATGTGGCAGGTACACAAAGTTAAGCCACATATGTATGTTATAAGTGTATCTTCAAGGATAAACAACCATTGACATCAACCCTATCTAGGTCTTTAGTCATGGTAGACATCAACCCTATCCAAGTCTTTAGTCACGGTAGACATCAACCCTATCCAGGTCTTTAGTCATGATAGACATCAACCCTCTCTGGGTCTTTAGTCATAATAGACATCAACCCTCTCTGGGTCTTTAGTCATAATAGACATCAACCCTCTCTGGGTCTTTAGTCATTTGAACATCAACTCTATCCAAGTCTTTAGTTCCAAAGAATCACCAAGTTCAATCCTATCCAGATCTTTACCTTGGGATCTCTCCATCCTTGACACACTTGATTATGTAGGACTTACATCGTATCATCAACGCCTATTTCCAGATTAAAACACAGGAATCTTATCTCATTTACACGATCAAAACCAACCTCTATGCCCATGGATCTATTGCATTACAACCTAACACGTTACACGACTCCAACGGATGAACTAACGCATCCAATACACGTAACTCACAAATGAGATGCAACTAGGTACACCATACGACAAGGCTCCTTAACAGGCTACCAAAACTGAACAATTGTTCCAAAGACTCATTTGAGTGCAAACCTAGCCCAAAAGGCATAATGTACGGTCGGCTAAAATACGAGAGCCAAAGTGGTTACATAAACCAAAATACATCTTTCCCAAAACTTTGTTTCTCAAGTCACAATTGGTCTTCGGCCCAAAACCCAAAAAGGATTATCATTTTCTAAAGCGTTCCCAAGGTCGGGATCGACCCAAAACAAAAGGACTCACACCTTCGTACTTCTCAAAGTATCTCATTTCATGAATGATGCATAAAACCCGACAAACACTTAAAAGTGCATTTTTGACCAAATACCCATTTATGCAATAAATCACCAAGTCACATTCCTTTGTGACACATTTATCAAAATATCCCAAATGTGGTGTTTTACAAGGTTTAATAAGCTAAACACTTCAAATAATCGAAAGTTACCAAATAACTCAACAGTTGATAATTTCATGTAAAACACATAGATGCTTTAAAATAAACATTTTGGCATGTACAACGTTTTCACAAATCAACTTGAACTCACCTTGCTAGATTTAGGCTAAATCTAGATCTTACCCAACGAGCTCTTTTGAAGGACACTTGAATCCTCAAGTCGAACACTTCCAAAACCTAGATCCATACATTTCAAACCATAAATACCCATAATCAACCATTTAGAAACACTCTCCAAACATAAAAATACCAAGATCCCAAACAAGATCAAAACCCTAATTTCTCCAAAATCATCAAATCCGAGATTTGAGATATCAAACACTAATAAACCACCAATGGAGAATTTATAACCTTAATACAAGAAACTTACCCTCGAAGACGATGAGACTTCCGAGAACACCCAATCCAACACTTCAACCCGAGCTCCCAATTGTTGAACTTGATGAGGAAGATGAAGATGAAGGTTTTGTGGTTCAAGATTCCATAATCTAGATGATGAAGCATCTTGTGGTTTGGGGAGGAAAAACCCCCCAAAATGGGTTAGGGTTCGGTTTTGGTGTTTGGGATAGAAAAGGGAAGAAGAAGATAAGTGAGAAATGAGAAATGGGTTGATTTTTCGCGACTTAACAGCCTCTCAGCCCCCCCCCCCCCCCCGCGCGACAATGACACGGCGACTATGCCCTTGTCACTATCGCGGGGCATAGTCGCCCGCTCCTAAGGGCTCTCGGTACTCTTCCCGCGACTATGACACGGCGACTGTGACACTTGTCACTGTCGCGGGCATTGTCGCCCAAGTCTCCCCGAGTCCCAAAACTCGACTTCTTCCAACGCCAACAACCCCGATCCTATAAGGGATTTTAAACAAGACATTTCCCAACAAAGCCCCACTGATTACAAGTCACAGAAATGTCCGGTTGACATTTACTTACCGAAAATTACGGGTGTTACACATACCAACAAGGTATAATATCAAAGTAGTAATCATTTGATAACATATGCATTTCAATTCGAAAAAGTTATAAGAAAACTCACCTGATATGATAAACGATGAAATTAATTTAATCGAATGAGAATTCAAAATCGAACACCTGAATCTGAATAGGGTAAACATGGATCACAATCTAGATAAACTCCATCATATCTCTAAACAACCTCTAAGGAACCTAAACGATACCCCGAAATATCCCAAAATGAAGCGAGACAAAAGTCAAAAAGTCACACCATAGTGACTTATGTGACTTTGGTCGCGACAAAGGTCGCGCAAGTCACTGTACATGCCAGGTTCAACCTGCACAACCCGGTTCTGCCAGTTTTCCACCATAACTCAAAACCAACTTGAAATCATCATTTTAAAGTATAATAACCAGATTCCAACATAAAGATTAATAAAGAAACATTTAACTCTAAGAATGTAACATCCTAAATCATTAAGATCACTCAATTTAATGGGTAATTCCCATCAATTACAAGGAATTACAACTTCAGCTAAAATAAAGATGTTAAAGCCAAACCATGCTGAAGGTAGTCCAAAATACCATAAAATATGATTTTCTTGATATGATTCAAGTGAAATAAAATAAAAAATCAAGATAACCCTTTACCCAAAACCTTTACTAAACATCTAAGGAACCCTAAATTGATAGCAACCAAAAAGGAAGACACATACATGAAGATTAAAGAGATGAAATGTCTAACACCAAAATCTTGAGCTCTTTCTCCTAACAATGGCTTCTCCCAAATTGCACACACTAAGGTGGTGTCTGTTTTTTAAGAGGTCTGAAGTTTGAAGTCTTATTTCACTTCTGATTAATAAGAGGTGGTGCTGAAGTCTGAAATTTGAATCAAAAAGACTGTTTGTTTTTGTAACGTTTAGAGGCGTCTTGAGAGAAATGAGAGCATATGAAATGAGGCAGTGATAAGAGGTTTTAAGAATTTAGGTCATCACCACTTTTTATTTCAGATGTATTTAAGAGTTAAGAGGTTTTGAAAATTAGAAAAAAAACAGTCTGAATCTAAAAAGGTCTGAACAGTTCAGACTTAAGAGTCATTAAAAGGTATTTTTTTTAAAAACAAACAACCCCTAACACATACTTGCATGTTTTAAGAGTCTGGAAGCAACAAGAAGAAAATAACACATTTAAGTGGGTTTTATAATTTTCAGATCAGACCCTCTACAAACGTATAATTACACAATATCCCCTGAACCTTTAAACTTAATAAAATAGGTAAATCATGGTTATAACATCATATTCTTCTAATGGCGAGGCTAAGGGCGCTGGGGTGAAGCGTTGGGTGCCGATAGGTGCATTGGTTGAGTTAGCAACACCTTTCAAGTCTTCGAATAGTATTTTTGGGGGTTTGATAACAACCAACTGTAATCTAATTCAATTCTAATATGAGTTATATTAGGAGGTTGTTATCATTTAACCATTACTTACAAATTTGTAATCATTGGCCTTTGTTCCCTTTTGAGGTAAATCTCGTATTTTGATTTTTCACTCCAAGATATTGCAGGTTAAACTTTCTCCTATTTTTAGAGTTGTTACATACTTGAATTATGACATTATATTATATATTTAATTGCCTTTATAATTGACTACACTTTATATTTCTTTTACTTCGATATTAAAATAATGTTGTAATATCACGTAGTGATTTTTTGGGGTGAGGAAATAATAAAAAAATATATGAAATAAATCAAACTATTATCGACGTATAAATACTATTCATTACTAGTGTAGTGGGGGATTCAATATTTCTTTATACTATCTCCCATGAAAAAAAATAACTATTAGCATTACATGTCCGTACAATCATTTATGTATCCCACATGATGGACTCGGAGCCACAAATGCAACTAATTGGATGACAATTTCAATCGTTAAATTGAATATATAAAGATATTAAAAATATATTACGATTTTTTTATCTATTTTATTGTGTGTGTATATATATATATATTAATTATATTATATAGTTCATATTGATTATTATTTTATTATTAAATACATATATCTTATATATTATGATTTATTAAAATATATTAATATTATCATATATTTTGATACTCAAGAACATCTGTGATACCACTGTCCTCTTTTCGGTAAACCTTACTCCGGTCAAACTTATTTCGACATACATCACCATGATATATATTGTGATATCCATACGTTCATATCGGTACTATTTTCCTATGGTGAATGGTCATGTGATTCCATGTACAAAGAAATTCTTCGACAACAACAAATCCGATGAAGTTATATTTCCTCTATTGATAACCAGTAAATCATCTTAGATTGATAATTGTTGAAAAAATAATTAATATTGAAATTATGGGTTAATAATAGCTTTAACTATGATTTTAAGTTGATTTACATATTAACTCTGAATTTATATTCTATATATTAGAAGAAATAGTAATATTGTCTTTATTTTTAAATAAAAGTCAAAACGTAAAAAAACAAAAAAAAAACTTAACGTGTATATAAAATATTTTATTTATTGTTTATAATTCATATTAATTAAATTAATATGATGAAATATTATAAAATAAATATTTATTAATAATTCATATTAACTAAAATATGATACAAATAAATAAAAGAAAAAGGAGAAAACATTAATAATTTAAAACAAATAAAATATATTATAAATGAATTAAAATAGCAAAAAGACAAAGACAAAAAAAAGATTGTAATGATGAGCTAAGGGGTTAGGGATGCCTCTAGCAATGGTTAGGGGTGTCGTTAGAGCATCTCCAATACCATTAGAGCATCTCCCCTAAAATATGTTAAATAGACACATATTTATTAGGGAAAAGTTCAAAAAAAACCCAACTGACTTTACTGTTTAGAATGATTAAGTCCTTAGACAAATTTTTGGAACAAATAAGTCACTGCACTTTTTAAAACCTATTAAATAAATCCTTAGACTTTTTAAACTTGTCAAATAAATCCTTATTAATCTAAGATGGTAACCTGTAACCTGTATAGCAGGTAAAAGTATAAATTCAAAAAAAACCTAAAGCTATAATCTACAGACGCTTCGTATAGCAGGTAAAAGACGTTTCGTTCTTCTCTCTAAACCATCGGCCCATCCTCAATCACGCCATAGTAGAACCGTTCCCGTCGCCACAGTAGGCCACTGTTCCCGCCGCCGCCGCACACCACCAACCCCATCGCCATCGCCGATGCCACACACCGCCATCCCCGTCGCCCACCATCTTCATCTTGCAGGTTCTTAAACCATAACTCTGATATCTCAAATATGAATAAGAGTGTTTTATCCATCTTGACCTGAATATTCTGTTTCCAGACTTATTATATTGCATGGTGACACCAAAAAATGTGTTTGGTTCCGTGCGAGTTCTTGCAAATATCGAGTTTTAAGGTGGTAAAACACCATAAACGAATGCGTAATTGCTGGAGAGTATCATGGACTAAGCCTTTAAATTACGAATTAAGGCTTTGTTTACCTTAGATAGGATATTTCACTAACAACATTATCTGCATTTTCAAGGAACTATAACCTACAAAGAAAATGACTTATTAGATGATAATTCTACTTGGTTCACAAAAAGCGCCTTCAATTCTCCTGCTTATTTGAGTCACACATTTGATATCCACTCTTCTATACAGATTGTTGATCAATATGCTAAACAGAAGTAAAGCCCATTTTTCGAGGGAAACAAAGCAATGATAGAAGATTTTATTTTATTTTGTCATTTGGTAAGCATTTTAAATCTGGTAAACGCTTACCGGGTAAGAGTTGTTTCTCACACTTACCGGGTAAGCTTCTTGGTCCTCAACATGCTCAACCAATAAGGTAAATGATATTGGTAAGCGCATACTGATTGATAAGTTTTCAGTAAACAGCCCCCAAGTGTGATCTTCAACTAAATGTTGCAAATGAGAAGAAAGTCCTCACAATTTGAAGCTTAATGGTATGAATTTTCTGTGCATAGTAGATGATGTCCTATGGGGTTATGGTTTTACACTTTTACTCATCTCTACAATGGTCTATGGGTTTAAGGTTTAAACTTAAACAGTGTCTATGTATATAGTTGTATGGCTTTACACATTAGTCTTTTTATAACTTTTTTAAGTTTTTGAAACTTTTTTACACAATGTCTATGTATATAATTGTATATTTTTGCATAAAATGGTTACGTTTTCTAATTGTATATGTGAATCGTGATTTTTGGCGTTATTTTGGTATATTTTAGCGCAACTTTGGTATATTTAGGCGCAATTTTTGGTATATTTAGGCGCAATTTGTGGTATATTTGGATCAATTGTTGGTATTTTATGGCTCACTTTTTGTTATATTTTGATTCAACTTTTGGTAAATTATGCCTAACTTTTGTATACATCTATTTATGCTATTGTTACAACTTTTTTATGTTTTGGGAAAAGTAGCGAAAGTGGTATATTCGTTTCATTTTATAAATGCAAGTTTTTTTGGTTCAAAAAATGTGTAGGGAGTTAATTGTTCAAAATATGAAAGTCTGTTAGGTTTTTCCGGACTTTTTCCATTATTTTACACATTAACCGGTTTTAGCGGTCATAAGGATGTATCTAACAGGTTTTAGAAAGTTTAAGGATTTATTTAATAGGTTTTAAAAAGTGCAGTGATTTATTTGTTTTAAAAATTTGTCCAGGGACTTAATCATTCCAAACAGTAAAGTCCGTTGGGTTTTTTTGGACTTTTCCCTATTTATTAATATTCTCTTTATATATAAAGAATATATGTTTTAGCCCGATTTTTTTGTAAATACGTGCACATACAATTACACTTTTAAATATACAAGGTTAGATACTGATGAAACGTTCAATTTTAATAAGACTAATATGAAGGTTTTTTGTATTTTCTTGTAAAGATTTGGTATATCTTTTTTATGAAGATTTCATTTTGTTTTCATGTTTACATTTAAAGATTTGGTTTTTATTATGTAAGAATTCGATTTTTTATGTCGTTCAAGTGAAAGTTCGGTGTATTTTTGTTGTTAGGTTCTTTTTAGAAATGCGTTTAATTTCATAATTTTGATTAGTCAATTCCTCATAATCACTAAGGTGACGTTTGTTTTTTAAGAGGTGCTGAAATCTGAAGTCTGATTTCACTTCTGATTTTTAAGAGGTGGTGCTGAAGTCTGAAATCTGAATCAACAAGACTGTTTGTTTTGTAAAGTGACAAACGTCTGAATATGTATAATTGTCTATTTTATCTCTCAAAAATTCAACTTAAATACATCAATTGAAGTGAGCATCAATGATCGAGGGACGGAACGAAAAAAAAAAGAAACAAAAGAAGGATGCTAACAGATTTGCAAGGTTGTAGAGTTTTAATCATATTTCAAACACCGAAGCGCCAATTTAAGCAATTCAAGATGTTTTGGAGAACAAACACACAAATCTACAATATTCATGTTTTGCGTTTTGCAAATTCAAGTGCATTTGGGCTAAAACCGATGTTGAAATCGAAAGAATGATGTTGGACAGAAATAAGAGGTAATTAAGTGGTTGGGTTATCACTTAATTATTCAGTGGACATTAAAGGTTAAGAGGCTCTGAAAAGAAAGAAAAAACAAACGGTCTGAATTATCTTATGTCTGACCGAATCAGACATAAGTGGTAATTAAGAGCTTATTTTGAAAAAACAAACACCACCTAAGACGTGATATTACATTACATTATAACTTGATATTTTATATAAAAACATATTTATAAGTTAGAGAATTTAATTAAAATACCCAAACATCAAAAATCAATACCCAAAATGCCCAAACTCTTGAAGTTTTTGCCAAAATACCCAACAAACCCGTGTATTTGGGCCGTGTAAATGGGAAAACGCGGGGTTGAGATTTTGGGTCGTGTATTCAAATGGCGAAATCTAGGATGATTAAAACGTGGGGTGCAAATGTACACCAGGGGACTAGGTATAATACCCTCAAATCTGGAAATAGCAACTGATTTAAAATTTTCTAAGTACATCAATAAATGATACATCTCCAATCACAGTTTATTATTTAACCTCAATACACACATTTCATTCTATACATACAGTCTATAATAAGGACGGGTGCTACTAAAACCCAATAATAGTCACTATCTCCAAACTACGGAAGACTTCACCAACTACTTACACTTGCACAAAGCTAAGGCTCAACTCTTCATAGCTGCTAGAACCAACCCCAACTGGAACCTGATGCACATACCGACAAATAAAAAGGTTAGGCTTAACGCCTAGTGAGCTCAAGAGTTTTCAACATATATAAATGAATCATTTAAAGGAAGAAGAATGCCATTAAAATCATAATCTTTCAAAATGATATGCTCCGCTTATGAAAACGACTCGTTTACCAATAAATATGCATTTTAAACGAAAGAGACACCGAGTTAATCGTTAACTAAACCAAACTGTTTTACAGCCTAAGATCCCAATATAAAACGTTCTTTCGTAAACTTAGATTTAACCAAAAACTTACTCAAAATGAGAATAGAGAGAGGACTCCCAATTTTAATAAAACGGGGGTATAAATGTTATACCTCGAAATACCTAACATGGGTGGAACATGATACACAACTTCTATATAAATAAATATTGTCGTGAACACGGACATTAGTCCTAAAACTCACACGACCATAAAATGGACGAAATCAAATACCAAAACGTGGAAATGACGCATTCTATTCAAACCTTAATATACGTGGGAAGAACCCAATATTAAGGCCATCATTTATCGTAGACCACACAAACCGAAATTGATAAAATACGACATTAACTTTTAAAATATCACGGATCTACGACGGAGAGACCCGTATACATTGAGAATAGAGGAACATGCAAGTAGGTCGCCCAAACAACTTCCTCGCATGTCATCTAAACGTTTCCCTCTTGGGTGGCGAGAACACGTGAATGGGGCCACCCGTGATGTTATTGGATTTCACCACATATCCCGGTCCCTAGTTCCCATGCCATACCAGACATCACAATCCTCAGACCGTTTGTTGCCTCTTGCCATACTCCGTCGAGTTCCACCCCAAGGTCTTACGGACATGGATGTCTATCGAATCTAGACGAGTTTCAACTCAGCGGCTCGAGCCACCTATTGCCTACTCGCTAGCAAACCCAAGCAGTCACTAAAAGTAACCAAAATCTCAGGCCTTACAAAACAGACAGACTTACGTGCCTATGGATCCATTACAACACTGTCTAACGTTACATGACTCCAATTGAAAGACCAAAGCTTCCAAAACATGCAACTCCCAAATGGCACGAAATAATCACCATCATACTCCAAAATTCCACAACTGTTTTTAAATCGAACAAATGTCCTCAAGACTCAATTTAATCAAAACCGAGCCAAAGGCCCAACAATTTACGTGAACCCCTAAATGAAAGTCGGTATAAACATTGAAACACGTTTGACCAATTATTATGCAAACACGACCAAAGTATGATTAACTAAAATCTCATCATTGGTTGAGACCAAACCATTTTCCAAATGAACTCATACCCTTATGTTTTCAAAATGTCTCATAATACAATAATATGCATTTTCCGAAAAGGTTTATAAGATCAAATACACAAAATGACACTTACATTAAATGGACTCCAATTATATATGTAAAATCATCAATGAAACATACTATATGATTTATTTACCAAAATTCCCAAAATCCCAAAATGGGTGTTTCACCATGTTTATAAAACTAAACATTTCAAAATAACCAAAACTTATCAGGTGATCGGCAGTTAACAATTTCATGTAAAACACAAAACACTTTAAAATGAACATTTTGGCATGTACACCGTTTTCACAAATCAACTTGAACTCATCTTGCTAGATTTAGGCTAAATCTAGATTTCACCTCAACTTGAGCTTTCTTGAAGAAATCCGAATCCATGAGCAAACATTTTCCAAAACCTAGATCCAAGAATTTTCAACCGTAAATAACCATATTCAACCATCTAGAATCTTTCCCCAAAACATTTTACATGAAACCCCAACTTATATCGAAACCCTAACTTCCATAAATGAAGAGAAAAGATGATTACCTCAACCACAACCTGATTCCATCAATCAAACACTTCTAGGACACCAAAATGAGCCACAACCTCCCAATCTTCAAAATAGAGGAAAGTTGGATGAAACCCTAGAAAGCTTGGGTGAAGAAGGTGAAGATGAAATGATCTAATTCTAGCTTCCAAAACTTGTTAGAAGATGAAGGAACACTTGGTTTTATGACAAAACACCCAAAAATGAGTTAGGGTTCGTAATGGGAGGGTGAGGTTCGGTTGGGAGAGTTTGAAGAAAAGAATGGTTAAGGAATGAATGAGAAAAAGTGAGAAAAATGGGTTTAATGAAGGTTGGACCCCGACGGCGAGTATGCCCAGCGATTGTGACATGTGTCACTTTCGCCGGGCACTCTCGCGGAGAGTGTACCGCGGCCATATGGCCCTCCGCGAGAGTGACACATGTCACTTTCGCTGTCACTTTCGCCTAGACTCCTCGAAGCCCGAAAATCCGATCTTTTTCGACATTAAGGCCCTCGACACTCTTTGGGACCTTTAGTAGTGTTTTCCCAACATGAATCCCACCGAACACAAGGTATAGAAACGCCTGGATGCCCTTATACTTACCAAAAATTACGGATGTTACACTAGGCTTGTACCTCAACCAAGAGAGACCAATGAATTCAAAATACATATATACATAACTCCATTGATAAGATTAAAAATTTATTGCAAAAAGAAAAAAAAAACAGAAATTACAAAATTTGATCACTAGCCATTCTACATAATTAATTGGCAACAAAATAACTTGTTGTGTAAAACCAGAAACGCGTCCTAACTCCACGTTACACCATTAAAACGCGAGGTAACCCCATGTTTTTGTCACCATACGCGGACCAAAATCGAAGGACCACGTGCTTTGCTCGCATTTAATTTGAATACACGGCCCAAAATCTCAACCCCGCATTTTTCCATTTACACGGCCCAAATACACGGGGTTGTTGGGTATTTTGGCAAAAACTTCAAGATTTTGGGCATTTTGGATACTGATTTTTGATGTTTGGGTATTTTAATTAAATTCCCTATAATATATATATATATATATATATATATATATATAAGGGATAATATATATAACAATAACAATAATAAAAAAATATAATATAATATATAATGTACTTGATTTGATGTTTGATTGATTTACGAGTTTGAATGCATTCAACACAGCATCCACAGTGTATGACTGTTTCAACAAAGTTTTTCATAACTTTTTTCTTGTACATTATTGTCACCTCAACAACTTAAAAACCTTTATATACCTCCACTATGTGAAAAACCTCACCCAAGCTTTTTCATTACTTCTTTAAACTATTCAGGGTCCCACCATTTTAACTTTATATCATTTTTATTGTTATTTATAAAAGTAAATACATTAAAATTAATACAAATACATAAAATTATGTACAATAAAATTAATAAAAGTTAGGTTATTAAGAAATATATAAAAGTTGTATAAAAAGTATGTAAAATAAAAATTAAAAAATGTTAAACTAAAAAGTATGTATAACCGAAAATAAAAATTGGGTCATTAAGAAATCTGTTATAATTGTATAAATATGTCAAATATGAGCTATTATTTTAAAAATATAAAAATATAATTACTTTCATTATGTATTTATTTATATTATTTATTTAATAATTATATTTAAATAGGATTACTTTAATTATATTAATAAATAAAACTGATTAAATACGAAACTTTTATAAAAATCTATAAAGTTAAAAACTGATTAAATACGAAAAACCTACGAAAAAACAGGTCGTGCAGTTACGACCTATGACGAAAAACCTCACGAAAAACCTCTCCAATATGTGAAAAATCTCAAAAGGAGGTTTTTGCTTTTTAAAAAACCTCCCAAAAACCTTATAACGAGCACACTGTGGATGCTTTAAGAGCATCCACAGTGTACGAGTTTTTCACCGAGCTTTTTCATAGCTTTTTTCTTACACATTATTGTCACATCAACAACTTAAAAACCTTTATATACCTCCACTATGTGAAAAACCTCACCCAAGCTTTTTCATTATTTTTTTAAACTATTCAGGGTCCCACTCTTTTAACTTTATATCATTTTTATTCTTATTTATAAAAATAAATACATTAAAATTCATACAAATTAATAAAAATTAGGTTATTAAGAAATATATAAAAGTTGTATAAAAATTTTGTAAAATAAAAATTAAAAAATGTTAAATTTAAAAGTATGTATAACCGAAAATAAAAAGTGGGTCATTAAAAAATCTGTTAAAATTATATAAATATGTCAAATCTGAGATATTATTTTAAAAATATAAAATATAATTACTTTCATTATGTATTTATTTATATTATTTATTTAATAATTATATTTAAATAGGATTACTTTAGATATATTAATAAATAAAACTGGTTAATAAATAAAACTGATTAAATACGAAACTTTTATAAAATTCTATAAAGTTAAAACTGATTAAATACGAAAAAACTATGAAAAAACAGGTCGTGCAATTACGAGCTATGACGAAAACCTCGCAAAAAACCTCTCCCCTATATGAAAAACCTCAAAAATAGATTTTTATTTTTTAAAAAAGCTTTGAAAAATCAAATGCTCTAAGAAGTGTGAATAGATTATTATTTATTTGTATACATATGTGTCCCAAGATATTTCGCGATGGTCCGTGACGTGACATGACATCAGTTAATATGTGTGGGACCCATTTCAATTTATAGCTTTATCCATTTGACTTCTTACCACATACAAAATATCTGTCTACTTGCAAAGCATCTTGCTTTACATTACAAAACGTGTCCTTTTACATCACAGTTTTTTTTATTTATTTTTGGTCCCGTGAAAATCAAATAGAAAACAATACACACCCACACATCTTTTAACATTTAATTGGAACCACCAATCCTTTACCATAGTATAAAAAAAAATGTTTAATTTTTGTATATTGCCTCTTCCACTTTTTTCACATAAAATATGAACTTGAAGAATACTTTTTTACATATATAAAAAGTACATAAAAATAAAAGCTTAATTTCGATAATCGAGATGCGCTGTTGAATTCAAAAATTAAAGAAGAAGAATTAAATAACATATTTAAGGCCCAAATAAATTATTATATCTATTCATACTTCCAAATAATAATAGAATAGTTATCTTATTCCATCTCTTGTGCTTTAAGGTTCAATGAAGCAACAATCGTCGTCTAATACCTTTTATGTCACTAATAATTATGAGCAAGGGCGGTCCTGGGGGTGTGCCGACGGTGCTGTCGCATGGGGCCTCCATTTCCGAGGGGTCTTCGTATTTTTTTCCTTAAAATACAATTTATAATAGTTTGTATATAAATTAATTAAAACATAATTTCACAAAATATGTTGGTTGGCTAGTGACAAGGGGCCTAAAGATTAAGGGGGGTGGGCAGGGAGGTCTTGGGTTTAAATCCTGTAATGTCTTTTTAAATTTCCTAATTTGATTTTGTTTTTTAATTAAATTTTTGATAACTTTTTGTTTCTTAATTAAAACTTTAAAGGATTTTTTCTTACCTATTTCTTAATCAATCCGATAATTAAATTATGTTATTTTTTTAATAATCCACTTTGTCCGATTAACCACTAAAGCATGTTCTAGAAACAAAACGGGCCAACGAATCAAACTCATCTCTTCGTCATGATGTATGGCCTTCTTCCGCCATTCGGGGCTCAAAACAACTTTTTATAATTTTCAAGAATTATCCGTTTTTGTTTTTGTTTTTATTTCCATATTTGCTTCATTTTTGGCCCACACTAGGCATGCTCAAAGTCATTTTTCGGATCTCCCTTTTATTTAATGTAAAAAAGACTAGACAACGCACGAGCTACTCGATATCAACTTGATCAACATTTGAATAAAGTAGGCTCGACTCGATATACGAACGATGAGTTGAGTTGAGTTACCTGATACTCGACTCGATAAACTCATAACATACTCGAATACTTTATTACGGAGTATATAATAAGTTTTATAATATAATTTAAAAAGTTATTAATAAATTAAAGAGTAAATTACATTCATGGTCTATGTGGTTTGGTGATATTTTGGATATGGTCCCTAATTCGCGTTAATTACACTGGGCGTCCCTATGGTATGCATAAGCGCACGCAGAAGATCCCTCCGTCTAACACCGTCTACCTTGTCACCGCTAATGTCCCCACGCGCCTAAAATCAGAGGGGTAATCTCATCCATCCACCTTTTCCCTCTCATTTACGTATAACTAACCTAATTAAACCTAAGACCTCTCATTTATTTCTTTATTCCTTACAAAAAAAAAACCACGATCATCTTCAAAACCCTTTTCTTCATCCTCTTCATCGAAAAATCCAAGCAAGCTTCATCTCCATCATGCAAAATGGGGGGGGGGGGGGGTACATTGTGGCAGGTTCGAAGCAATGCAGATTCCAATGAATATATTGACATATATGGTATGTAATGCACTAAACATTTGATTTTCCCTCTAAACCTAAGAAGCTTCGTATCTTGGACGGAGGGAGTATTTATTAGACTTGATGGATGACTGAGATTGGTTCGTACTAATTAAAATGTTTGTATTTAAAACTATATATATATAGGGTATATATATATATATATATATATATATAGAGAGAGAGAGAGAGAGTAGGGGAGCATTCAAGGGAGAACTCGCTTATTTGTGATAACCGTGAGATCTAATCTCAACCACAAATCAAAGGATAATTTAGGAAATTAATAATTTTGGTAATTTAATTTAAATTTTTAATGAAAGGGCATTTTAGGTATTTTAAAAAATTTCCTCTCTCCTCTCTACGACTTCTTCTCTCCGAGTAACAGTATGGTACCTATGATATGTTGTGCCAACCTATGGTACCAATCATATGACACCACATATAGCCTTCATCTACCTGACCATGCTATTTACAACAGAGATGCACAACTTGATCTTCATTTCCATGTATAATTTGTATGATTTCCTTTTTAGGGGTAACACTGGTTATCTATGATATACTATGCAAACATCCAAAAATCCTTTATGAGTGTAATTAAAATGTATCACCCTATAATAACCAATCTCATACAAAATCACCTGAACACCAAGCATATTGTATAAGAATCACTTCACTTACACACTGCATACATGTATTTGTTGTGGTACATTTAAAACTATAATATGTACCACAGTTTATCACATGTAAAACACTGTGATTCCATTGTGATTCCAGTTGTGATATTACTGTGATATCAACTGTGATACCACCGAGTGAAGGATAAGAGAGAGGTGCAAATTGTAGCCTCTCATGAGTATCACCGCTTTTGTATACCATCTAGGTTTGCAAGTGCTTCAACCATCATTGACTTTGTATACCATCTGGGTCTGCAACTGCCTCTGTATACCATCTTCTTTTGCAACTACTTCACATCTTGTTTTGCAAATGCTTCAACCATCTAGTTCATCGTCTAGAAGCAGAAGAGTAGTGGAAACAAAGAAGGGGTACAACATCAGGGACCAAATCAGCAGGACATTCCATCTCCCTCCCGTCGGCAAGGACCAAACCACCGAAGAAGATGGACGCCACAAATCCACCGGACCAAATCATCTGCAAGGATGCCACAAATCGCCGACAAGGACCAAACACATCCTCCCTCTTTCTCTTCTCTTCTCTTTTTAGGGTTTTAAGTATGAGCTGTCAAAAAAAATACAAATTCCCTTTATTTCAATTTACCAAATAACATTAATTATCTAAACTGATTGGTTCATATTGGATCTCACGGTTATCACAAACTACACAATTCTCATTTGATTAAGCCCCTATATATATATAAGAGAGAGAGAGAGAGAGAGAGAGAGATGTGGAGAGTTGTAGCTAGTTTGTAACTCATGATAAATTGTAACGTAATAATTAAACAACTGAGGGAGTGTGAGAGGGAAAACTCACGTGTAATTTACTAATTTAATTTATTGATTCAACGGAATACCAAAATTTGAATCATAAGAGATTGAAAAATTCAAAATTTTATTAAACATTAAAACATCTTAGAAATCTTAGGAATACCACAATATCCTATTTAAACACAAGAAATCTTAAGGAAAACAAGGAAACGGCAAATAGATAAACAAAATATCTAAAACAGGAAAGAAAAATGAGACAATACAAAAAACCGAAAAAAGCTAATTTGATTCTAGAAACAATGGAAATCAACTAAAAACATGTCAGACAACGCATGGACTTGTGCTTTGCTTATAAGGTCGATTCCACTTGGAAAAGTGTATTTTTGTGCTTAAATCAACACCATTGACTTTTTTTTTGGGTGAAACTGAGGCTTTACGAGTCTTTAGGCATTTGAGACGAGCTATGAATTTGCATTGTTCTATACAAATCTTGTAACCTCACCCTTATCATATAAGTTGACCTATGTAGTTTTGACAACTAAATCCTTTTATTTAGACATATAGTACTTACATTATTATAATGTGAAAACATTATTTAAAGGGTATAGTGTACATGTAATAGTCCATAAAGATTATACAACATGTTCATGCATACTTCAAATTTGATAAAACTAAATTCATTGCCAAAATTTGAACTAGCATAGGGCAATGCTCCCCTCTTACTATATAGTCCTCACACCTTTACTAAATTTAGGGGGCGTTTGGTTCGCAGGATTCCGACGGAATCTGAAGGAATTGAATGATCAATTCCGTTGACCAAATTCATTTCAGGCGTTTGGTTTCTCATGGAATGGAATTGAATTCCACAAATTCCACCATTCATGGATTTGGTCATTCCATCACATTTGAGAAGGAATTCAATTCTAGTCCATCTCATTTTCTCAAAACGACAAAACTATCCTCATCTTCTCTACTTGATTTACCCAGACCCATATGAACCTCCGTCGACCACTACCGACCACAATTTTGAACCACCATCGACCACCACCGATCGAAACCATCACCGACAACCGTCGACCACCACCGATCGAAACCACCACCAATCAGAACTACCACAGACCACCGTTCTGAACCACGGTCGACCACCATTGTCGACCACCACTGTCGACCACCGATCGGAACCACCGCCGACCACCGTTCTAAACCACCACCGATCGGAACCACCGTCGACCACTATTTGGAACCACCGCCGACCACCATCGATCGGAACCACCGCCGACCACCGTTCTGACTACCTTCAACCACCATCGATCCGAACCACCGCCGACCACCGTTCTGAACTACGGTCAACTACCATCGATCTGAACCACCACCGACCACCGTTCTGAACTATTGTCGACCACCACCGATCTGAACCACCGTCGACTACCATTTTAAACTACTATCTACCACCACCAATTTGAGCCACCGCCAGCCACCACTGATCTGAACAACCGCCAGCCCCAACCGATCTGAACAACCGTCGACCACCACCGCCGACCACGAATTTGAAACACTGCTGAACACCACCATTCTAAACAACTTGACCACCACCGCCGACCACCACCGATTTTAACCATTATTTTAAACCACCACCGATCTGAACCATCGACCTGAACCATAATAGTTGGATTTTGGTTTCAAAATTTCCAAAAATGGTATTTTGGTCATTTAGTAATATTTCATTCCAATTCCAAAGCTACATTATGTGAACGAAACAGACAAATTCCAATTCTTTTAACAAATTCCATTCTAATGTCTGTCAACCAAACAAGTTGTCAAACCTAATGACATTCCATTCCAATGCCTTCAAAGTCAAATTCTTTTGACAGATTTCATTCCATTCAAAAACATTTTGTGAACCAAACGCTCCCTTAGTTTCTTTATTAACATAGGTAGGATTGAGTTGAGCTACTAACCAGTTTACCGTTATGACTTTTCTTGAATAGTAGCATAACGTTATATGCTTTACTTATGGTTGTTGGCTTGTTGCTACCATTTTCATATTTTTTCTCAAAACCATTTTAGTATACAAAGCCACATAGGATAAGTAAGCTCTTGTCTATTGCATGTAGGGGCGGAGCCAAGAATTTGTAGAAGGGGGAACATCATATAAAATAGAATAAAAATATAAGTTCACATTATGAAAAAGACAAAATAACGATATTATATATTTATATTGATGATATTCAATCTTTACGGATTTATTTGTGATCTCGACGAGTTTTCATTTTTTTTGGAACTTATCTATGTTATCTTCATTATCTAGCTTGGTAAAAACATCTTTTTCAATATAAGTAACTAAGCAATCGTTCATAGTTCAAGCTCCCAATTTCTCGACGTGTCGTGACTCGTGAGCGATCGTTCTGGAGCAACCTCTGTTTTGCTTTGGTTTTGTGAAAGCGCCTATATGAGAGGTGGATGAAAGCAAATTACATAAATTGGGCTTAGTTTTATTGGAGGTGAGAAGGCACCAACCCATTAAACATTTTATAAACCGATCATAAATTAATGCATAAAAAAATTCAAAATAGGTGAGAGGATACTACCGCACCTTTTGATGCAAAAGCCGCTTCGCATATGATGATTGCATGCATAAAATGAGATGATCACATATATATATATAAATCATAACCCAACATGGTTTAATTTAAACCACAAGGCTTTTGGTGTAGCGGTAATCACCTGGGGAGTTCATAGCGCTCAACCCGGGTTCGATTCCCTGCATTCGCAACTTTTTGGTCACTGGGTTTAATCTCAAGGCTGCATGCTTTCACAGTCGATTTCTTTCCCAAAAAAAAACATGGTTTAATTTCTTGTATGGTTTAATTTCTTGTATGAACTCATACACGTACATGTTTATTTTATTATGTCTTCTTAATTTAACATATAAAACATACATTACCATATTTAAAAAATTCTATAAAATTAATAAATAAAAGATGTTGATATGTATACCTCATGATTTTGCTCTTGAATATTTGTCAATGAGACAGACACTTTGTGTGATAAATGCGGCAGCATATTCTTTGATATTTTTGCTCCTCTTTGTACTGATAATATTTAATATATATATATATATATATATATATGTATATATGTATATTTGGTGAGTATGATGAGAGATATTTAAGTAGGGCTGTTGAAATGGTGAGTCATCATAAAGTGTTATCCTCTTTCATCTCATACCACCCACACATTTTGATATATGATTTAACTTGTGGCTGAGAATTCCTCTTGTTTCTCTTACTTATTTCCTGGAACCTTGTCAAATAAAATAAAGCCATTTGGACCTCAATTTCTACTATCCCTTCACCTGCTGGCTCCTTATCCCTTCACCACACACACAAATATCACATTGTATATCAAACACAATTACAAACAAAAAATTTTAACTTCACTATAATATATAGCATGGAATACCAATCAATATAACTGCACAACCAATCAACCATATATATATATTTGTTAACCAATTAATTAATACTAATTTTATAAATTCATCTTAATCATGTCTAGCCCAGTGGTAAGGTAACATCCTTGGAGGGCCAGTGGATGATATCCCTGACTACCCAAGTTCGAACCCCGTGGAGAGCATGTGGCGATATCCAGATCATGGGTCTGCCATTTAGTGGTATCCTTAATTGGGTTGGGCCGTGGTCGACGGGGATTAGTCGGGTGACACCCTTAAGTGGGAGCCCAGATACCCCGAGACGTGTGTGTGTGTGTTAACTTGCTGTTAAAAAAAAATTATGTTTTAATCAACATTGTAAGTGAAATATTTATTTTTGTTTAAAGTTCATAATTTTGTTTTGTGTAAAATTTTGGTAGTTTCAAATTTTTTATCAAAGTTTATAGGTGAAACCAGAAAGTGAATGACATATATATATAAGTGAAACTAAAAAATTCATAAGTGAAATAATGATTTTTACTTAAATTTCATTACGGTTTTGTTTCAAAATGGCGAGGGAATGAAATAATTAAATAAATAAGATAAATAAGGAATGTGATTTCAATATATGAAAAAGACAAAAATACTCTGGTTTTGTTTCATTACGATTTTCCATATCAGTTTTATTTTATAAACTTTACACACCGAAATCAACCAATCATATTTTTTTTATTTAATCTTAATTAGTAGAGCTTAATGGTCAATTTAGTAGGTAGGATTATATTTATAGTAACTATTTTTTTGGATAATATCCATAATCATACACAGTTATTAATTTTTGTTTTAATTTTAGATATATTCTAAATCTAAGTTACTTATTATAATATTAAAGAGAAGTAATAAAGAAATGGGTCATTCTAAATACACCCTAGTCTACATGCCATTTACACTCTAGTCTAGTGATATTGTGAGGAGGGAATGGGATAATTACTGTTTGGTTTTCCGATCCAGTTGCACCATAAACATATAGACTAGAGTGCATATAGCAACACCCGAAAGAAATAGAGAATCAAACAAAAAACTAGATTGAAATAATAAGATAATATAAAAATAGTCAAATCAAATTGTAATGAAATGAATGTGATAACCAAACACAAGGTTTGTGAGTAAGAGTAAAAGAATGAAACATTTCGTGGATAGGATTTAAGGACGCAATAATAATAATGATGAAACATACAGCTGTGTGTGTGTGTGTTGTTTTTAATTTTTAGGGGGGCCAAAAATTAAAATTTGTGAGCAAAACGACAACGTTATTATGTAATGAAAAGCGACAGATATTTTATGTCAAAGAGAGAAGAAACTACAAACTGACACCAGAAACTGCCAAATTGAAGGAAGGGGTCAAGTGGGTCCAAGTTTACAATACGTATGCTTATATGATTGTATAAAATATCTATCTCCATTAATCAGTGTTTTAAAACCCGGTTTTTTGGTTGATCCGATGTGGTAATCGGTTCAACCAAATACATTAAAAAACACATATAAACATAAGTTTTTCATCATTTCAAATACATCAAAATGAAACATAATGATCAAACAAAATCCAGTGCATCTCATCCTAATATGCGTCAATTCCTCATCCGACGGCTGATAACCACTTCTCACGCTTCTCATCCGAACCAGACCTTATATATATAATCATAAATTGATTTAAAAAGTAAACATAAATATTAATTATTTATTTGTTATATTTTTTATCTATTTTTTTATTTATGTGTTTTTCAACCTTATTTGAAGCTTCCTATGTTTTTTATATTTTATATAATGTTTAGAACTTTGTAACATATTTTTATAAGTACGAAAATTACTCCGTATATTAAAAGATCCGTTCGTTTGTGTAGACTTGTTGCACTCGCTTGATCATGTGGCGGAGAACTCCTAGCGTCGACAATTTATTAACCAATCATACACCAACAACAACTTTTTCCCTTTTAGGCCATGTGTCACCATCTCATAATACCATTACTTATTTTATTTTTTATTTGAATAATAATAGATATATAATATGACATAAGTATTAATTAGTGATTAAATACTTAAAATAATTATTAACAAAATTGCATTAAAAAGTTATATATAACAATTAATCTCATTATAATCTATAATAAATTATGAAATATTTGGTAACATTTTAAGAAATAATCAATTAACATGTGTTTTTTTGGTCCAGACTAATCTCTTGGCAAAGAAACCGACTGTGAAAACATGTAACCCTGAGATTAAACCCAGTGACCATAAAGTTGCGAATGCAGGGAATCGAATCCGGGTTGAACGCTATGAACTCTCCAGGTGATTACTGTTACACCACAAGCTTTGTGGTTTTCAATTAACATGTGTTTAAATTCATGTTTATAACTTATTAGTATATGTATAGAACTTCTTACAATTTTATATTTTAACTTTATAAAATATTTGATAAATAATTTAAATACAATATATACATTCAATCATAATAATATGTCACGATTTCATAAATTTTAGATTTTACTTTTTATTTCCATATTTTAGTTATTTATTCTTATGTACAACAAAGATATTTTATATCCGGTTACATTTGCTGGATACACACCTAATCTATACTATATTATAAAGCATACATAAAAAACTCTTAAAAATAAGTCTTAAAGCTTAATATACTGCTATTTAATATTAATTACTTAAAATCTTTTAAAAAAACAATCATTAAAGTTGTATGTACTACATTTAATATTATTTATTAACTTTCAATCATTATCTCTAACCACTTTAACTCCCCTAAAATCACTCTCAGCATAATTAAATATAGAATAAAAATCAAGTTTTAAATATAAAAAATCTAAAATATAATTAAAAAAATCTAACAGAATATTTTATAAAAAAACATTATATTATTAAACCAAAATAAATTACATTATATTTTGTAGCTAAGTTTGTAATTGAGTTCAATTATTATGTTTTACTATCTTATATATCCCTATTCGATTATTATTGATGTATTTTTAAATTTATAATTTATTGTAATAAGTTATGGTTTTATATTTTTAGAACCAATTTGATTTTTTGGTCGTCATTTTTGTACTTTTATGCATTGAGTACTGTTTATTAATACACATTACCTAAAATTCAAGAATACAAGTCATGATGCATGAGTACAAAATTTTAAAGCTATATGTTTGAATTAATAATTAACTCATAATCATTGAATTCTAACAAAATACTTATTTTTTTTATAAAAAAATTATATTATTAAGTCTAAATTAAACAAATTTATATAAAAAAATCATTATCACTCTCTCACAACCATCCAAAATCGTAATGTAAATCGACAAAAAATAGAAAATAAAATGAAACATTAAAATCGTGATGTATCTAGCTGCATTGCGCGAGTACACTTCTAGTAAAATAAATAAACTAAAAGACAAAATTTCTCAAATTTAGTTACTTTTTCCTAGAACAATTGAATATGAATGATAAAAAAAGAGGGACTACATATGTGATTAAGGGGCTGTTTACCAAACACTTATTCAGGTAAATGCTTATCAAGGCACATTACATTTTTTTTTGGGAAGGGTGTCCTAGGTTATGCCTAGACTAATCCCTTGACAAATTTTGACTGTAAGACATCAGCTCTGATTAAACCTCAGTGACCACAATTGTTGTGTACGCCTGGACTCGAACCCTGGTTAGATGGGATATTCCACCACATCTCCTATGACCTTAACCAGTACGCCACAACCTTCGTGGTTAAGCCACATTACCTTACCAGAGGAATATGTCAAGAACCAAAATCTTACCCGGTAAGAACGAAGGCAAGGACCGAGAGTCTTACCCGGTAAGTGAGGATCGTCATATCTTACCGGGTAAGTTGTTGCATAGAATACCTTCTTTCTGGACTAAAATCTTACCCAATAAGTAAGTGATTGTGTTGAACTTTACCGGTAAGCACTTACTAGGTAAGCGTTTGTTAGACGACCCCTAACAAAATTAAAGTACAAATTTGGTCCCTATAGTTTTGAAATCACAATATCTTCATCATGATTTACAAAAGTGTCCGGATATGGTTCATCTCTCTAAAGTCCATTAAAAAAAATCTATTAAGTAACGTCCAGTTTAGACTTTTTCCATTTTTTGTCTTTCTTTTAAAAAAAATTATAATCTTTTTCTATTAGTTTTATATTACCTGTCTATTAATTTTATTAAACAATCTTAACTATTAATGACCTCAAACCCCTCCCCTCCCCCTTCGGCAACCCAAACTGGAAATAGTGACAATCGACATAAACAAACAGGAAATAATCACCACCATCACCTGCAATCCCGACGACCCAAATCTTGACCACCTTCACCTGCCCTCCGTTAATGTGACAACCTAGCCTCCCTCCCTCCCTTTGCTTCGGTCTACAGTGAGCAAGCCTCCCTTTCTATCTTCTTTTTTCATGTCAACCCCCTCCCCACACACACACCTTTCCTGTAGTTATTCCCTCAATCTAAATTTTCCCTTGACACTTCTATTGAAAAGGAAACCCCATATTCTTCTTTCTCACCATCACCCATTCCTCATCTCTGGAAACCAAATCTAAATTGAAGAAACTCAAAATCCAAATCCTAACCCAACCCTCAAAATAATTATCAAACCTAAATCCAAATTGAAATTTGTTTCAAAATCAAATATAAATTAAATAAAAAAACCCTAATTGTTATCAAACCAAGATCCAAATCCACCAAACTTGCTTTGATGGAGCAGGACGAGAAGAAGAGGGAGAGATATGTGTTTACGGTTTTATCAAACCAGGATGTTTCTTTTTCACCAAGTTTATTGGCGTCTTTGTTGTTTGAGGGAGAGATGTGATTACGATTTTAAACAAGAGTTTGTCGGAGTAGTCGCAGGGGGAGAGATCTGGTAGTACAACGGGCAACGACTGTGGAAGGAAAAGGCGGGGTTCACCAGGAACATAATGGGAGATTGATGGCGCCAAAGTAGAAAGAGTTCACCGGAGTGGTTCATTGGGAAATAAAGGGGGGAGTGTCATCAAAGAAAAGGTAAAAAGACAAAAATGATCAATGTAACTGGTTTTTTTAACGTCTGTTAGAGGGAGGGACCAAATATGGTTGATTTTATAAACCACTATGGCCATATTGTAATTTCAAATTACAAAGACGAAGGGGTCGTTTACCAAACGCTTACCCCGGTAAGCGCTTACCAAGTTATATTACCTTAAACGATGAATATGACAATGACTAATAATCTTACTCGGTAAGAGCGAAAACAATGGTTGAGAGTCTTACCCGGTAAGTGAGGGCGACGACTCTTACCCAGTTAGCGTTTACTGGATAAATTTTTGCCTACGATATCGTTTTAATAGACTAAAATCTTACCCGATATGGTAAATGATAGTATTGAATTTAACTAGTAAATGCTTACCAAGTGTTAGGTAAACGAAAAATGTTATTTTTGACAAACCACATAAACCAAATTTGTAGTTTATTCTTAAAAAAAATGAAATTGGTATGAAAAATTAAAAAGAAACAAGGTGAGATGAGACCCATTTAGTCGTGAAAGACAACATCCATTTTTGTCTAGGTTTTTCAGTTGTTTCCTCTTTAGGATGTTGCTGCTCCATGAGATGAACAATTAATTATACGATAGGCTTGTTCATGAATTTTGTTGGCGTGGGGCGTTCGTAAAAAAAAAGGTCCAATAAGTATGAAAAAATATTAAAAAAATATAATTAATGAAGTACAATAAACTCTTATAATTCATATAAAATGAATTTTCAAGTATTCCTAAATGTAAAATTATCGATAATAATATTTATATCAATAATTAAAAAAATCTAGATTAATATCATATACCAAATATATACCTAAGTTCATGTCAACAAAGAGCCAATTCTCCATCCCACCAAATCAAAGTAAAACATGTTACTAACTATTATAAGTAAAAAAAAAAAAAAACTATTTTAAACACTTGATTGTAAACAAAATCCTCTCATTATAATATTCCTATTATTTGAATATACAAAAAATTAACTTTCACATGTAACATTCTTTCAAGAAAAAATTGGGTCCTTAACTCTTAAATATATCTTAAACTAGAAGTGGTGACCCTTGAAAACAAACGCCACCTCTTATTAATCAGACATAAAATAAGACTTCAGACTCCAGACCTCTTAAAAAACAAACGTCACCTTAGTCTTAACTATTCAATATAGTTTGTTTAAATCACTGGCATTAATTTGGGTGTTAAACCACTTCACATAAATAATGAAACCTGAAAATACACTAAACAAGAAAACTAAAAGAATACTAAAATGCCAATATACATATTAATAAATTAAATCGTAGATAACGATAGTTTGCTTTGGTACCAAGGAGAGAACTTAGAAAAACATAAACAAGTAAGATAGACGAAGATAAAGGAACGTGACAATGTGATTAAATTAACATACTTCGATATTACTAGGTAATACATTTTTTGGACCCTTGTTGAAAAATTTTGGGCCATTTCTGTCAAGTTTTTTTTTTTTTGAAATATTGTTATCAAGTAAAACAAGTTTTAGGTATTTTTATCTATTAATTTTTTTGGACCCGTTCTATATAGTAAAAGGATTTTTATATGGGCCCTTATTTTTTCTAGGCCTTGGACATGCGTTCGTGCTACACTCCATTAAACATGTCCTTTATGTATTTATTATTAAACGAAGACATTAAATATGACTATAACTTTTTGATAACAAGTTTTTCTTATAAAAGATAAGAGTAAGTTCCAATTTTGGTCCCTAAGGTATGTTGATTTCTTTGAAAGAGGAACCTGTGGTTTCATAATTCAAGTTTTGGTCATCATGGTTTGGATTTTGCTCTGAAAGAGATCCCTGGACACTAACTCCGTTAAAAAGCTCTGTTAGAGCCAGAAGTATTTTCGTCCAAGCATGTTGTTGTCCCCCTTTTGCAATTCTCTTTTGTTTTTTTCTTATATTTGTATAAAAACCATAAAAATTTAGGGTCCAACTTATAAATTAAAAATACTTTCTTCTTCTTGTTCCTTCTTTTTCCTTAAATATATCTTCATCCGAAAACAACATCGTTACAATGGAAGCCCCACAGTCATCTGAATCCGATGCCATCTTTTACTACGAAGATCTTTTGAGACCCACCATTTATCTTATTGTAGTTTCGATAATCAAAACCAACCGAAGGCAAGCGAGCAGATAGTTCTTTCGACCCAAATGACGACCCATGGTAAAACCCATTGCAGGAAGGTAGATCACTTCCCGAATCCGTATTCGTTCCATAACCGCCTATTTTATGCCACTTATCTCCGAAAACCTCATGGCTCCGTGGAGATGATAGAAACGATGGGTGTGTTTGAAACGAGGTCAACTTGCGAGTCGAGCTATCATTTGGCTTTCCCCAAGATGGACCCAAGGGGTCCACGAATTCCCGATATCTGAGGTATTAACATACAGGTATCCGCTAGAAGCACCAAAGAGGAAAGGGAAAATAAAAAAAAGGGAAAAATAAAAAAGATGTGCAAAACGAGAACAAAATTATGGTTGGGCGAAAATACCCCTGAATCTAACAGAGTTTTTTAACGGAGTTAGTGTCCAAGGACCTCTTTCAGAGAAAAATCCAAACCATGAGAACCAAAACTTGAATTATGAAACCACAGGTCCCTCTTTCAAAGAAATCAACATACCTCAGGGACCAAAATTGGAGTTTACTCAGAAGATAATTATTAGTATGAGTTGGTTTCCAGTAAGATAAGAATGGATCTTCATAATTAGATCGTTCTAATTGAAGATCAATTGAAAATTCTCTTCTAAGATAATTGATATGTGTGTAAAAGTATACACTTTAGCAATTAGTTAACACTTAGTTAGGACTTTATTTTACTTCATTTGATTGCTGTTGTAGCAGGTATTACTATAACATTGGATATTGGCATCATCGACTCAATCTTTGGAAGACTTTTTGAAGATGGATTTTGGAGGGATGCATCTTATAGTACAAGTGCAGATGAGTAGTGATAGAAGATACCCCTGAAGATGCATTGCCTTGTTTCCTTAAGCATCTTTCACTTTTGTTAACTAGACTTAATATGCCTAGTTATTAACCATTGAACAATTGCTTTGTACTAGTAAATATCTTTTTATTATTTTAGCTCAGTGTAACACCCTCAAATCTGAAAAGAGCGACTAATTTAAAATTTTCTAAATACATCAATAAATGATTCATACACAATCATAATTTAAGGTTTAACCTCAACACACACAATTTATTCTCTTCATACAGTCTATAACAAGGACGGATGCTACTAAAACCCAATAATAGTCACTATCTCCAAACTGCGGAATACATCACCAAATACTTACACTTGCACAAAGCTAAGGTTCAACTCTTCATAGATGCTAGAACCAAACCCCCATCTGGAACTTGATGCACATACCGACAAATAAAAAGGTTCGGCTTAACGCCTAGTGAGCTCAAAAGTTTTCATCATATATAAATATATCTTTAAAGGAAAAGAAATCAGTTCAAAACAAGATCTTTCAAAATGATTTCATTTAGAAATGGAAACAACTCGTTTTCCCCATAATATACCTCTTTAAGAACAACGCTCCAATACAACATTCTTTATAAACCGATGCAACCCAAAACTCACTCAAAACGTGAATATAAAACGACTCCCAATGTATGATAATTTGAATAACACTTCATATCCCAAATCACCCAAAAACACGGGTGTAACATAATACTCAACCCAGAAATCATGGATAAGATCCATATGTACAAAACGTCACCGAAAACTTGAATACTAAAATTCAATACCCAAAACAACACCTTTCGGTGACGGGGGAGACCCGAATTCCATCGAATGTGGTGGGCACACAAAGTTAGGCCACTTATCAATGTTATATGAGTGTCACTTAGGGATAAAACAATCGTTAACATCAATCTTTTCGGGTGTATAGCTAATAAACCAACAAGCTCAACAACTCCATGTCTATTGCTTGGATAATTATCAAGTTCAACCCCTCTAGGTCTGTACCTTGGAAATCTTCGCGCACTCCTCAAGTTCAACCCCTCTGGGTCTATACATTGGAATCCCAAAACATCCCAGTTAAGCTCGTTCACTAGAAAATTGCAATTATTGGTCAGAAGACCCCATGCCTATTTCAAGTTACAATACGGGGATATTTATCCCACTCAAACTGACTCTTATGCCTATGGATCCAATGCATTACAGTCTAAAACGTTACATGACTCAAACGAATGAACTAACACATTCAAAACATGTAACTCTCGAATAAGATGCAACTAAGTACACCATACGTCCAAGGCTCCTTAACGAGCTACCAAAACGGAACAAATGTTCCAAAGACCCATCTGAGTGTAAACCAATCCCAAAAGGCATAAAGAACGATTGACTAAAATACGCGAGCCAATAGGGTTACAAAATCAAAATACGTCTTTTCCCAAAATCTTTCTCTAAAATCACAATTGACCTTCGACCCAATACTAAAATGTTTACCAATCCCAAAATGTTCCCAAGGTCAGGAATGACCAAAGCTAAAGGACTAACACCTTCGTAATTTCAAAATGTTTCGTTACGTGAATGATGCATAAAACCCGACAAACACTAAAAGTGCATTTTTGACCGAATACCCATTTATGCAATAAACCATCAAACACATTCGTTTATGACACATTTATCAAAATACCCAAAAATCCCAAAATGGGTGTTTTACAAAGTTTAATAAGCTAAACACTTCAAATAATCAAAAGTTACCAAATAACTCAACAGTTTAATAAGCTGTTTTAATGATGCATAAAACCTGACAAACACTAAAAGTGCATTTTTGACCGAATACCCATTTATGCAATAAACCATCAAACACATTCGTTTATGATACATTTATCAAAATACCAAAAAATCCCAAAATGGGTGTTTTACAAAGTTTAATAAGTTAAACACTTCAAATAATCAAAAGTTACCAAACATTCGTTTATGACACATTTATCAAAATACCCAAAAATCCCAAAATGGGTGTTTTACAAAGTTTAATAAGCTAAACACTTCAAATAATCAAAAGTTACCAAATAACTCAATTGTTGACAATTTCATGTAAAACACATAAATACTTTAAAACGGACATTTTGGCATGTACAACGTTTTCACAAATCAACTTGAACTCACCTTGCTAGATTTAGGCTAAATCTAGATTTTACCCCACTTTGAGCTTCCTTGACGAAACTTGAATCCTCCAAGCCAAAACCTAGATCCAAACATTTTCAACCGTAAATAACCATATTCAACCAAATAGAAACATTCCCCAAACATTTACATCAAAACCTCAACTTATATCCAAAACCCTAATTTTGACCTAACTCCTCCAAAATCTTCCAAACTGAAAATGGAGAAACATAATACTTAGGAAATCATCAATGGAGCATTTATATCACCTAATAGGGTTTAGAGATGGAGGAAGTAAACTTACCACATAGGTTTTGGTGAAAACCTAGAAACCCCAAAATCTCTAATGCTGGAGATGAGCACTCAACCTTGCATCAAGGGAGGAAGCCATCGATCATAATATGGAGAGGGAGCACCTTGATTTTCATGGGAAAGCCCCAAAATCGGTTAGGGTTTATGAGGAAGAGAGGGGAACCGATTTGGGAGAGAATGAGAGATGTTAGAAGTGATAAAATGAAGAGAATGGCTGAAAATCGGGTTTTAATCAACATCAGGGCTTTTCGGAGACATTGACACGGCGGGGCATAGTCGCCCGGTCCTACAAGCCCGCAATGCCTTTCCCGCGATTATGACACGGCGACAGTGACGCTTGTCACTGTCGTGGGCACTATCGCTCAAACTCCTTCGAGCCTCGAAATTCGACCTCTTTCAACCGCAAAGCTCTCGACACTGCTAGGGATCAAAGGCAGTACGTCCCAAAGCACAATTTCATAAATGGGAAACCTCCAGAGACCACAGAGTGACTTCTGTTACCAAGAATTACGGCTGTTACACTCAGTATAAGTATGAGTTTAACTTTCAGTTAAAAAACATGAACAAAATGATTCAAAGCTTCTCACAATATTTGTATTATAGTAGTTTTAATTGCAATCTTTAGTACTTGTTCTTATTTTCTGCCAGCTGTTGCTACAGCAACCTTTACAGCATTCACTTTATTTTTCTTGCAAGTTTACGTTTAAGTCATTTACATTCATGTCATTTACTTTTAAGCATTTACATTGATCAGACATGGTAGGATAAACACCTTAGTGTGGGTGTAAGGGAATGTTATGAGATTAAGCCAAGTGTTAGTGGATACTGGCTTTGTTAATAGCAATTTACTTCATTACTCACAAGTGATACAAACATTCCATCTAGTAAAATTTGACAAATTGACACATGTTATTTTATTTAGATGAGTTGAACTTAAAATTAAGACAACGCAAATGTTTTTACTAAGTGTGTTATAGAGGATACAGAGAACTGCATCAACCTTAGGGGTTGCAAAACTATATGGAAAAAAGGCAAGATCTGTACTAGTTTTGGTTCTTGATGCATCACCATGTGCACTGCCAACATATGAATATGCACTTCTTTGGAAGGTCATTCAATCAAGTAGTGTTGTAGAGAGTTATTGCTACCACACCCTTATGATGTTGTAGCAATGTTCACTGCACTATGTTTGCTGAAATCCAACTTGAGTTTGCACCCATACTATCTTTTACTTATTGTTACATTTCAGTATTTGGTTACCAACTCTCAAAAGATATTGCTTCGATTTTACTCTTGAAATCTTGTTTTAAAATTGACTTTAGTTACTCTTCTTGCTTTGAAAATCTCTAGGGTACGATATCTGGTATTACTTACCATTATTACTTGCTTTGGACGATACTAGTGGATCATGTATACTTGCATGATTTACATGTTACTATAGCCTTTTGGGGTTATACTCACACCAACACCACTAATTTATGGATTATTTTGAGACTTAATTTGAACAACTAGATCAACACTAATTAAAAGTGATCAAGGGTTCAAATCAATTCATACATTTCTCACCTTAACTCCTATACATTTCTCACCTTAACTCCTGTACTTACACGATCCTTCGTCTTGTTTATATTACGTCAAAAATTCTAAATGGAACCAAATTTTAAATAACAAAGCTTAAACCATGTTAGGTTTTAAAACATAATCATCGTTATAACATCAAGTTCTTTTTATAGCATGCAGCGATTTTTAAGGATAAAAATTTAAAACATGAATGGTTTAAGATAAGTTTCTTAGAGCATCCATAAAGAGCAGTTGCTAAAGCTTTATTGTCATGTCAATATTTTTTAACAATCTGAAACAAATGTGCAACAAATTATTGTAAAGATAATTATAGAGTCACACACTGGGATTACTCTTGGTAATTGGCTATATCAATCAATTACTTTTTGCTAATGTGATACAAATATAAATGTAGATATATATATATATATATATATATATATATATATATATATATATATATTTATTAGATAGATAATTTCTTATTAAGAAATTGAATTGAGTAATTGTCTATGTTATAAGTGATGGTGCAACTTATATATGTGTAAAAATTATGTGAAAATTTTATAAAAATATATATAGTGAAGTGCGTATATATTTAGAGTAAAAATTAAAACTGTTTGTGTGGTGATATAAAATACGTGGCTTTTTACGGGTTCCGAGTGGCATCCTTTATTCTTCTTATATATTATCTATACTATATAATAAAGAGCTTAAACAGTTCTTGAAAGTAGTTATTGATATATATAGTTACAGTTTTGGTCCCTTAACTCTTTTGATAGATTTACTTTATATATTTTAGTTTTACATTTTACATTTTCATTATACTAACACATATAAACATATATTAACTAAAATACGTTAAAAAAATAATATTTAATTTTAACAAGTTACACCATTATAGTCGTCTATTCGATACCTTCGAAATGAGTCCAATACTGAATATTTTTTTATTTAATTATTTTATTATATGTTAACAAATACGTTTTAACATATCACATTAACATATATAATTACGTTGTATTTTGTGGATATCACATGTGATTAATTGTGGATATCACAAATTTCGATTATTTTGGGATATCACATGTCGATCAATGAAAACAGAATTATTCGACATATATATAATATATTATTTGAAATAAAGTAAAGTAATTGATTTGAAATAAATAAAAATATTATTGAAGACCCTCGTAGACGCAGTTATTCTAACGCGCCAACATTTATCAACTCCAAAGATTTTGGTCATAAAGAATCAGCGAGACATAGCTCATACTTCCAACGACAACCCCCCCACTCCATATCTTGATCAAATCCCGGGTTTATTTCATCCATACATCGCACAAGTACAAAATGTATTAGGCGATGGAAATTGTGAATTTCGAGTCATATCTACTTGTTTCGGTGGTCATGAAGATGCATGGGACACTATCCATACAGAGTTAATGGGTGAACTAACTGGGTATTAAAAGGAGATTACCCAATGCCCACACTCATACACCATTGGACACGTCATGCACTTCCAGATGCAATGTCGTGGATTATCCCATACAAACGTAGATTAGATGTGAATGAAGAATATATAGAGCATACTCGTACTCGTGAATATGTTGATTTAAATGAATTATTAAAGTTGGAATCTGTTGGAATAAAAAAATACGCAATATATTTATTATGTTTATTATCTTGATGTTAAAACTTACGTTCAATGTAATGCATTTTCTCTTTTAAAAAAAATCGATTAACCAAGGTATAATATATGACATATAATAATATAATTAAATCAAAAAAAATCAATATTGAGCTCATTTCGAAGGTATCGACGAGACGATTATAATGGTGTAACTTGTTAAAATTAAAAATTATTTTTAACGTATTTTAGTTAATATATGCTTATATGTGTTAATATAATGAAAATGTAAAATGTAAAACTAAAAGGTATAAAGTAAATTTATCAAAAAAGTTCAGGGACAAAAACTGTAACTATGAATTAAAAATAAAATAAGATGTGATGTGAGAAAGAATTGGAAATCCATTAAAATTAAATGTTACATTTACCACCCTTATAATTAATTATTTAATTTACTTTATATTCCTTATTTTTTCATTTTTATTTTACACTCTTATCATGTTAACAGAAATAATCGTATATGGAAAAAATGCAATAAAAAATATGTTTCTTTTTTTACAAATTATACCATTATAATCGTCTCGTCAATACCTTCAAAACGAGCCCAATATTGAATATTTTTTAATTTAACCATACTATTAAAAACTATGAATATCTGTGAATTAGTTTGTTTTCTATCCATACGTTTTATTTTTTTTCACTGTTAGCATATTAAAAATACATAATTGTAGATCAACTAAAATATATTAAAAGTATGTTTCATTAGTATTATAAATTTTAATATTTTAAATTTTTGGTCAATAATTTTAATATAAACTAATTATTGAATATTTTTATTGGTAGCATAAATATGTAACATTATATATATATATATATATATATACTATCTATATCTATACTATTATATTAAAAATGTAATCGGTTATTTTCAAAATTCAATGTTACATTTAACATCTTTACAATTAGTTATTTAACTTACTTTATATTCCTTACTTTTTTATTTTTCATCTTACACATTTGTTATATTAACACAAATAATGGTATATGAACAAAATGCAATGAAAAAACATGTTTCTTTTTTTACAAATTATACCATTATAATCGTCTCGTCAATATCTTAAAAACGAGCCCAATATTGAATATTTTTTTTAATGTAACCGTACTATTGAATATCATGAATATCTATGAACTAATTTGTTTTCTATCCATACGTTTTTTTCCACCTTTAACATATTAAAAATATATAATCGTAGATCAACTAAAATATATTAAAAATACATTTCATTATTATTATAAACTAGGCATATACCCGCGCACGATGTGGCGCGAAAAATCGTGAAATCGAAGGAACAATTGACAAAGGTATGTATCCGCTCGCGAAACATCTCAAAATCAAAATGACAACAACGTTTCATTTTAAGTTTGTATTTTTTCGTCCTTATCGATATTTTAGTCTATGATTCACATATAAGTGCACCAAACGAAGAACGAAATGAAAACTAATGTATTTAGTCTATGATTCATAGACTAAAGTATCGATAAGAACGAAGAATACAAACTTAAAATGAAAACGTTGTTGTCATTTTGATTTCGAGATGTTTTGCGAGCGGATACATACATTTGCCAATTGTTCATTCGATTGCACGATTTTTCACGTCGCATCGTGTGCGGGTATATGTCTATATAATAGTATAGATAAAAATTCTAAAACGGTTATTGTACAATCTTTTGTACAATAACATTTACCACCCTTACAATGTTACATTTACCACCTTACACTTACTTATTTAATTTACTTTATATCCCTTGTTTTTTCATTTTTCATTTTACACCATTATCATATTAACACAAATAATCGTATATGAACAAAAATACAATGAAAAAAAATACGTTCATTTTTCTATAAATTATACCATAATAATCGTCTCGTCAATACTTTCAAAACGGGCCCAATATTGAATGTTTTTTAATTTAACCGTACTATTAAATATCATGAATATCTACGAATTAATTTGTTTTCTATCCATATATTTTTTTTTCACTGTTAGCACATTAAAAATACATAATCGTAAAATACCTTTCATTCTTATTATAAATTATATCATTATAATTTTTTTCTTCAATAATTGTAATATAAACTAATTATCGAATATCTTTATGGGTTTAGGGTTTAGTGTTTCATAAGTTGTGATTCTTAGGTCATGGTTTATTGTTGATGACATGTCTATAAGAAAGTAGCATTAATTGTTCGTTCTTTACTCACATTCCGCTGCATCGCACGGATATATGCCTAGTTATTAAAAAGCCAAGTATCCAAACGACCAATTTTTTTTTTTTAGAAAATCAAAGCTTACAACCACCAACAACCAAACAAAACAAAACAAAGAAAACAACAACACAGACCCACACCATTATGCATGGCTGAGAATTACCTCCTCTTGAATCCCTTTTGAACAACAACACAGACCCACGTTGGTTTTCTTTGCCTCTACTTTTCTTCTTTCTTTGCCTTATCAATATTTTCATTATTTGGTATATTAGAAAAAAGTTTTAAAAAATCCAATAAACTGTCATATTTTAAATGATTAAGTATTTAAACTATTAACGTTATGATAATAGTGAATGTAATCACCGTTGTATGTTTTTATAATAATAAAAAATAAATCCTAATTAGGAATTAGAAAATAAAAATGAATATATATATATATATATATATATTAAGTTGTAAATACATATATCTTTTTACCATTTTAATGTGGTGGTTTTATATGCACAAATCACTCCATCTAATGAATACTCACAACTTAAAAAAAGGATGTATATGTTAAAAATAGAATAACTTGAAAAAAAAAATAATAATGAAGTAAATGTGCATATTGATGGAGACTTGGAGAGTTTAAATCATATAACATGCAATGCAACTTTGATGTAAATATATATAATCCATGTGGCAAGCAAAATGGGGCCACTTTATGAAACCAATGATGCCACTTTTACCCAATTTCTATGAATCTTCCTTTAAACCCCAGCTGGCTCCTTACTTATCTTCCCCACCTGACTGCTCATTGGGTATGATTATGAGTAGTAGTGTATATATGACCACATGCATTCGATATATATCAACTCAAACCTTAACTTCCTTACAACAATTGAAAACCTACATATGAATGCAGAAGCTAGCTAGCAGCAACAAACGGGTGCTGGTTATCTAGAAGGAGATATGATCCAAGTGTTGTTGGCTGCAGAAATTAAACTGGAAGAAGAGCTGGAGGTTGAAGGAGAACTGCAAATACCCGGTTTACGAGGACGCCGGCCTGAGGAATTCATTCATTCCGGTAACTGGGTTTTAATTGGTAGCATGCATCATATTTATCCTGAAATGGCAGCCAGTTTTGGCTTCAAATTTAACGGTGGAGATTATGATTTTGAGGTATTGTCCAAGTAGACAGTATGATTAATTTGCTATTATGTTGGTTGATAGATTGTTGGAACGATTTGTGCATGCATCTACCTTAAATTCTTTTGTACGCTAGTGTAACAATCGTGGAGTTAGTTTTGTGTCTTGACAATCGTTGTTTTTCCATGATGTTAAAAAGGTTTTCCACATTGAAATCCTTGTCGTTCTATTGTTTCTTTGCATTCTTTACCGAGTACATCTAGTTTGTTAAAATTGCTAATTTCGTTCTTGTGGTTTCTGTAACATGTGATTTTTAGGTCATCGTTTGGAGTCTATTAGTGCCTATTGCGCATTTGAGCTGGTTATTTCACAATAAAGGGTGGTATAAAAATCTAACAAGGATGTGTGGGGGTTGAATCAGACATCAAAAATGGAGAAATTGCGAAAACAGAATTCAATGCGACTTTCCATGCAAATTTGGAATGCGGATGACTTCACGCAATTTTAGCCGCAGAAAAAGTCGCATTAAGGCTTGTCAGCTGTAAAAAGGTATGATTTTGAAGTTTTCTTCCTCATTTTTTTCATACCAATACTTCTTCACCGCCATTTTCTCTCTATGTTGAACATTTTTGAGCTTTGGGTCAGATTTTGGAAGACATTGTTTGTGATTTTGAAGCTCCTAGTGGTTGAAAATAAGTTTCTAGATTACCATTTCTTGACCTAGGGTTTAGTCACTTTGCTCCCTTAACCTCTCCTCTTCTTATTGATGTTTTCTTAGAGATTGTGAGTAGAAGAGGTGCTCTTGAGAGCTTTGCATCTTAGATCTAGGAGCCTAGCTTGAGGATCTCAAGTCTTCACCAATGGAAGCTAGGTTTTGGGTTAGGAATCTAAGTTTAACTTAACCTAGCAAGATGAGTTAAGTTGTTTTGTGAAAACTATGTACGTGTCAAAAATGTGTATTTTGATTTTTTGAATGTGCTTCTTGTGATTTTATCAAACGTTGGCAATTATTTTGTATGTATGCATACTTGGTACATTTGATTTCATAAAACCTTGAAAATAGTTATATTTGGGGTTTGAGACATTTGGGGCTACGACTCCCTAAAGTGTGATATTTTGAAGGTTGGTTCAAATAAATAGGAGTATAATGATATATTCCAATTTTGATAAATGAAATTGCATAAATATGAGGTGTTGTATTTCTATTGACTTTTGTTGACTTCATGGAGTAGTCAAGTAAGTTGGAGTTTTTGTTGGTTTGAAATTGGTTCAAATGTGCTTTTGAACTTTATTCCACAAAAATCGTCCAATGGTGATATTTGAACGAGTTTTGGGACTTTGTTCCACAAAAAAGTGATCAAGATGTCTAAG
Source organism: Arctium minus (assembly GCA_954870635.1). NCBI lineage: Eukaryota > Viridiplantae > Streptophyta > Magnoliopsida > Asterales > Asteraceae > Arctium > Arctium minus. The sequence goes on from OX941081.1 coordinate 163,946,204, forward strand.
CAATTGATGAGTATTGAATCTCAGTCAAAGCCTCCAGTTCTAATCCTAGGAGAATATCATCAAAGGAATTGAGGATGATTCAATTTCTTAATAACATTGATAAGAATCTTATGAAGTCTATTAGAAAAGGGCATGTTGAACCTTATATTGTTGTACCTGGTACTCCTGCTACAACTACATCTCCAACAATTCCTGAAAGAAGAATATCTAAGCCTCTTGAGTTTTATAATGATGCTAAGGAAAAAAGAGCTGATATTGATAGTAAAGTTTTAACTTTGCTGACTATGGCAATTCCCAATGATCTGTACAATCGAGTTGATAGTCGGAATTCTGCCAAGGCAATGTGGCACGAGCTTAAAAAACAGTTGCAAGGAACTAAGAGATCTATTCAATCAAATCTAAACTAGTGTATCAGTGCATACGAGTGGTTCAAAGCCAAGGAAGGTGAGACTTTGACAAAATCTTACAACAGGTTCAACATTATTTTGAATGACTTGAGAAGGAACGGGTACAAAAGACTGTATCTGAGATTAATTATAAATTCTTGAAGAATTTGAATCTGGAATGAGATACTTATGTGGTTAATCTTAAGATGAATAAAGACTTGTTTGAGGAGGATATACATGACTTGTTCTGCATTTTAAATCATCATGAAGACAAAGTGAAGGAGATTATAACTGAGAAGTTGGTTACTGATTCTTTAGCCTTGATTGTGGAAAAGCAGAACAGTTTCAAGTTAAGTTCTAGTTCCAAGCATTCCAAAGCTTCTTTGATGTCAGAGCTACCTGAGCTTTCAAATGACAATTATGATGATGGAGATGATTTTGATGAAGATTTAAGGAGGATTGCTGAAAATCTTGCCTTATTGACCAGTACATTCAACAAGAGATTTGAGAAGAAAAAGTATTATTCAAAGCCCAAATCTGATCATTATAAGGTGGATAAATATAAAGGAATGATTGAGAAGAAGAATTATGAGAAAGAAGAGAGACATACAAAAGAAGAGAAAGAGAAAGAATATGAGAAGAATAATCGTTGTTTCAACTGTGGCAAACCTGGCCATTTTGCATGGGACTGCAAATTCAGAAAAGTGAAAGACTCAGGGCGTGTTCGGTAACAATTTAATAGGTTGAATAGCATGTATGGATTATTTGATCAGCCATAACTCGTTTGGAAGTCGCTTAATGATTCAGAAAATGGCTGATTCGGTCAACCAAGAAGGTAGAGTCATATCTAATAAACTAGTTTTTTTCTATCCTTGCCCTTTTGTGAAACACGCTCCCCTTTCTAAAAAAACACATATCTATAGAAGCTACTAGTCTCTTTCTCCTTCTTCCCGTCGCCACACGATCTTGTTAACCTAGTTGAGAAACACCCATTTGTAGATTTTGAGAAAAACCTTTTATTGTCACCTGCTTCCATCATTAATGTCTCTGTGTATTCATGTTTGTGAAAGAGAGAGATAGAGAGAGAGAGAGAGAGAGGGGGGGGGGGGGGGGAAGGGGTGAAGCTACATGAAGGTTTCATGGAGAAGGGAAAGTGGGTCATTAAAAATATTTAGTATAAATAAAAAAAGAAATTAACCTTAAAATTTGTTTGCTCTTAAATTATTTGCTACATTTGTAAATTATGTAGTGGTTTTTTAAAATTATTTTTTATTATGACATTGGATTCATATTATTATGTTAAATCAAGTTGTTTTTATTTAAAAAAAACATTTAATATTGATATTTTATCATAATTCTAAGTCATTTATCAACATTTTTATCAAACATTTCTTTTATTCAGATAAAAATAAAGACTAGGGGTAAAATGGTCATTTTTGACATTCAAATTGTTTATTCAGCACAACAACCGACCAACAACTTATCTGTTAACATAAAAATAGCTTTATCAATACAGGAAACTATATCCATTCATGTCTTAACATAAAACAAACCGAACAACACTTCAGACTATTATTCGAGAAAAGCTTAGCTGGTGAAAAGCAAGGAAAAGGGAAAAGTGTTTATGGTTGAGGAGAAAAACTGGCTAGAGGATACTTCAGATGAAGAGTCAACCCGCTTCACCCAGATTCATTACAATTTTATAGCTACTCTAAATGAAAACACTGACACCACTGAGGAGATAACTTATGAAACTGAATCTGAGGTACATCACTCTTCTGAAACTGATAATGAATTTTCTTGTGATGTTGATGCTAATTTAATGTCACAAATAACATACATGAAATCTGAATTTGATAACTTATAAAGCAAAATCAAAAATGAAAGAGATTTAGTCATCAATTTGGAGATGAATGTGCACTTTACAAATGTTTAGCTGAGGATCGTGAAAAAGAAAAAGCTGTAAAGTTATTTTAGAAGAAAACTTTCTGCACTGAAAAAGGATTTGGTTAATTTGGAAGCTGAAAAAGTTGATTTCAAATTTAAATATGAAATATGTTTTGAAGATAGAACATAAGCTTACAAAAAGATCAAACAGTTGGAGGATTTGAACTATAAACAAGGTCAGACTCAACAGACTATGAATCTTTTGACAAACAATCTCAAAGATACTAGATTTTATAATCCAAAAATGGGATTGGGATTGGGATTATCTGAAAATAATTTTTTGAAAAATGTCCTTGAAAATCTTTACAATTTTGATAAACTGGGTGCATTTAAACAAAAGATTCCAGAGATTCACGAGACTTTTGTTAAGTCTGAAAGTTCTTTATCTAATTCTTGTGACAAAGGTAAAGAGAAAATAAATGATGATTTATCTAATAACAGTATAGATTCACAGAATTTTGTTTTTAAGAAAGTGGGATTTAGATATGATGACTTCAATACAAGTTACAAAAATAGAAAACCCGAGTTCATTTGTTGAATCAAAGTCTGAAGTCAAAGAATCTTTTGTTGAGAATTCTAAAGATACTGTTTATATTTCTGAATCTATTTATTCTGATATTTGTGATGAGAGTAAGATAAAGGATATTGCTAAAGTTCAGGAATCAATGTCTGAAAAATTGACTGAATTCATCAATACCATGTCAGGAAATATTTTTGATAAAATGATGAATGCTTCAGATTCTGATTCTGAAACTGAAACTGAAGAATCTGAATCAAACTCCAAGGCTGATAAAAATTGTTTTGATAAAAAAGAATGGGTTGTTCATTCTAATCTAGAGTTTGAGTCACAAATCAAATCTCCAATTGTTATTGATCAAGATGTTGATGAAAGGCCTAGTGTTTTTGAAGTAGGAGAATCTTTAGGAACCAAATCTGATGTGGGTTCTGAATAACCTTCTAAAATGATTGTTCAACTTCTAAGTCTTCTATTAACTCAAATTTCTTTTCTTCTACAGAAAGGAAAAGATCTAAAGACTTAGAATGGAGGAGAAATGATTCTAAACAGAAGGAAAATCAAAACGTTTCAAAATCTAGTACTTCTGTTAAGAATGTTGATGTACATAATGATAGATGTAAGGATTTTTCTTGGAAAAATGTTTCTGTTGATGCTAATAACTGTAATTTGAATATTGGTTTGAATAAATGTAAAACTTTTTTTTGTTCAGATTTATTGGCACTAGCTCAAAAGCATCTACATTGCATCATTGTGGTTATAATTCTTTCTCTTTCAATTCTAAATCTTATAGAAAAAATAAATCTAAAAGCTTCTCTCAGAACAAATCTTTCACTAAATCCTCTCAACACTTTGTTAAAGTGTACAGAGCTAAAAAGAAAATATTTTCAAAGAAAGAGGTTTTGAAATCTGTTGAGTGAAGTTTGTGTGGAAATGGTTGCTGAAAGACACACATAAGACACATTCTTCAATCAAAGAGCCAAAATTTAAATGGATAATTAAGGGCTCATCATCAGATATTAAAAAGATATATGATACTAACAAGAAAGCACCCATCATGATATGGGTACCTAAGTTAAGATAATTGGTTTTTGCAGGTCTGTCATGTGTGGTATGTAAACTCAAGACGCTCAAGACACATGACTAATTTTAAGCATTTGTTGCATGATTATGTTGAAAGTCCTGGTGGAATTGTAAGTTTGGGAATAATAGTATAGGCTACGTTAAAGGTTATGGTGTGCTGACAAATGGAAATATCACCATTCAAAGAGTACTTTATGTTGATGGATTAGGACACACTCTTTTTAGAATAAGTCAATTTTGTGACAATCATTTTCATGTAAGGTTCTCCATAATAGGATGTAGAATTGATGATAAGGATGAAGTTGAAATTTTTCGGGCTACAAGATATGGTGATCTATATGCTATGAACTTTCCAACTTTAATTGCTTCTAGACCGGTATGCTTGATTTCTAAATCTTTAAATGAAGAAAGTTGGATATAGCACAGAAGATTATCACATCAAAATTTCAATGACATCAACAAGTTGGTAAGCAAAGGCTTAGTCAAAGGTCTACCTGAGATGAGATTTGAGAAAGATTCCTTGTGCTCAGCACGTGATATGGGAAAGATGAAACGAAGTTCTCATAAGTCTAAAATGGAATCTTCCTACAAATCACCGCTAGAGATGAATCACATGTGGACCAATGAGAATTCAATCAATCAATGGAAAAAAATATATTATGGTTATGGTTGATGAATACTCAAGATACACTTGGCTACAACTTTCTGTTCAGAAAATAAAGAGTGACAATGTCACTGAGTTTAAGAATGAGATTCTTCAGAACTACTTGCTTTATGTTGGAATATCTCATAATTTTTCAGTCGTTAGAACTATTCAGCAAAATGGAGTTGTTGAAGGACGGAACAAAACTTTGGTGGAAGCTGGACGAACGATATTAGCTTATTCAGAATTGTCATTGTATCTTTAGGTTGAGGTCGTTTCTACTGCTTGCTTTACTCAAAATAGAACCATCATCACTAAAAGATTGCATAAAACAACTTATGAAATAATTAATCATAGAAAAATTGATTTGAAATTTTTAAATGTCTTTGAATACAGGTGCTCTATGCTAAAGGATAAAGATAATATTGGGAAATTTAACAAGAAAGTTGATGAGAGATACTTTATTGGTTACTCATTAACCTCAAAAGCTTCACGGATCTACGACAGGAGACCCAAGACAGTCATTGAAAGCATCAACATGACATTTGACGAAAAACCTGGACAAATTTCTGAACACATCAGTTCAGGACTCAAACCTCAAATGCAAGGTTCGACTCAAAATAGAGTGGAGCCTAAGCAACACAAGACTAAAACTTCTGAATCCACTTCTAATCCTAGTAATTCAATACTTGATTTACTATTACGGATGCTTTTCTGGATATATGTGCAGATTATGAAAATTCAATAAAATCTGGAAAGATAAAGGTTACAACTTCAGAAGTTCCACAAACTAGTGTACATCACATTTCTTGACCATCTAAATATGGTTGTTCTACTTCTGCAAGCATAAGTACTGACAACTCTGAGCAAGCTAATACATATCTTAATTTTGAGCAAGTGATTCAAAGTTTAGAATCTGTTATGCCTGAGCCAACTACATTAGAGTTACCTTGACTTGAAGTACTTCAATCAAGAAATTTTTGAGATACTCATGGTTCAATAGTTATAGAGTTACCTGCTATAATTGATGATTATGATGATCTGAACAATCTAAATGATGTTCAACCCTTACCATTACACATAAATGGACAAGATACCATCCCCTACATCAAGTAATTGGTGATATCAATAATGGATTGAAGACTATATCTGCAACTGCGAACGAGTGCTTATATGTAAACTTTCTTAGTTCTATGGAGCCTAAGAAAGCCTATGAACATTACAAGATTCAGATTGAATTTTGGTGATGCAAGACGAGCTTTTTCAATTTAAGTGAAACAAAGTTTGACGACTGGTTCCTAGACCCAAGGTGAAATCCATTATTGGAACTAAATGGTTTTTCAAAAGTTAGAAGGACAAAGTTGGTGTAACACCCCGGTTTTTATGGAATGTATTATTTCAAGTTAGTACAGAAATCGTAGTTCAAGAGAAATAGAATAAGTAGGATTTTGGGCTTTGATCCTATATTTTATGGTCTTGTTAGATTAGGGATTCAAATACGAGTCCAACGGTTCTTTCCGGAGCAAAATCGGAGTTAAAATGAAGAAGTTATGACCAAAACAGTGTTCGGGCAAGAAAATGAAGAAAATCGGGTGACAGTGCTCCGTGCGGATGGATTAGCGCCACCATCAGCGTGGGACTCTGTCTCAGTGCCCCACACGGATCTCTGTGCGGATCGATCAACGCCTCCATCCGCGCAGAGCCATTGTGCGCATTTAAAAGGGAGGAACCGGCCCCAAACCCTAATTTTCACCCTAAACCTAATTCTTCTCCCATTTCGCTCCCAAATCAACCCCCAACCTCCAAATCGAACCCTAACTCATTCTTGGGGCTTTTCCTCCTAAAACCATGTGATTTTCCTCCATCTAGCAAGTTGGGAACACGAACCACAATCCTTTCATCTTCATCTACTTCACCAAATTTTCTAGCATTTCATCCAACCTTTTTCACCATTTTGAAGATTGGAAGGTTGGGCCTCATTTTGGTGACCTGGAGGTATTTTGGTTCATGGATTCAAGTTATGGTTAAGGTAATCCTCTATTTTCTTCAACTATGGAAAATAAGGTTTTGGTATAGTTGAGATCTCCATATATAATGTTTGGGAATGATTCTATATGGTTGAAAATGATTATTTATGCTGGGAAACTTGTGGATCTAGGTGTTGGAAGGATTTCCTTATGGATCCAAGTTTCTTCAAGAAAGCTCATGTTGGGGATAAATCTAGATTTAGCCTAAATATAGCAAAGTGAGTTCAAGTTGCTTTGTGAAAACTATGTACATGCCAAAAATGCCTATTTTGATGCATTGAAATGTTTTCTTAACATTTATCAAAATGTGATTATTATTTGTTGAGATTTACACTTGGTACCATGGGTTTATCAATCTTGAGAAATGCCAGTACTTGGGGTTTTTAGACGTTTTGATAACTAAATAATATTTACGGATTCTTTGAATGATTTATCTTATAAATGGAGATTATTTTGGTGTTAATGCATTTTGGTGTATTTGGGCTTGAAAATGCATATTGTTATGATTGAGACATTTTGGAAATGTAAATGATATGATTTCTATTGGAAAATAGTTTGTCCCAACCAATTATGGTTCTTGAGTTGATCATGTTTTAGAGCATGTGTTTTGTACGAACGATTGGTTAAATACATTTTTATCTCTTATGTTGACTTTTATTGAATAGTCGTTGAGATGTTGAGCTTTTGGCTTGGTTTCAACCTTGTTGGGTCTTGGGGATATTTGTTTGGTTTTGATAGCTCGATGTGGAGCTTTGGGTATGATTGGCACGTATTGCTTTCTATTTGAGAATTACATGTTTTAAGTGCGTAGATCATTCAATTTGGAGTCATGTAGTTTAGACTATAATGCAATGGGTCCATGGGCATAGAAGTCGGTTTTGTCGTAATGACTAAAGACTCAGTTTGAGTTGATGCCCGTAATGACTAAAGACTCGGTTTGAGTTGATGTCCGTAATGACTAAAGACTCGGTTTGAGTTGATGTCCGTAATGACTAAAGACTCGGTTTGAGTTGATGTCCGTAATGACTAAAGACTTGGATTGAGTTGATTTATATAATGACTAAAGACTTGGATTGAGTTGATGTCCAATATGACTAAAGACTCGGTTTGAGTTGATGTCCGTAATGACTAAAGACTCAGATTGAGTTGATGTCCGTAATGACTAAAGACTCGGATTGAGTTGATGTCCGTAATGACTAAAGACCTGGGTAGGGTTGATGTCAATGGTTGTCCAATCCTAAAGCATACTTATAATATATATATGTAGTATATTTTTTTGTTCCCACTACGTTAAATGGAAACGGGTCTCCACCGTTACCGAAATATATTGTTTGGGGTATTGAGTATTATCCATGTTCTGGTGACATTTTGAGTACGGATTTTGCTATCCATGAGTTATGGTTTTAATTATTAAACCTTATCCACGATTTAGGATATTTTGGATAATGGAGTTATCCAGGTTCTTAGTATTTGAATATCAATCCTTACTCGTGTTTTGGGTGAGTATTGAGTTCTCGAAGTCATCTTTAAATGAATGTTTGATATTGGTATTTTCATCACGAAAATGTTGGGCTTTAAGAAAGATGTTGACTTTATACTTTTATACTTACCACTTTGGAAAGCATGACTTAAATTCAGTTTAACGATTTATATGCTTAATGTAACACCCGTGTTTGAGGTACGTTTTCAACTCTGACTTTTCCCTAAGAATTATTTAAAATGTTCGAGATCAGAGTCCTCGGGTTGAAAACAGAAGGAAAAACGGGTTCGAGGCATCTGGGCGACTATGCCCGCGATTGTGACAGAGATCACTCTCGCGGGGCACAATCGCGGAGGGCGTACCGCGTGTAATGAGGAGGGTGCGACAATGCCCGGTGAGATTGACATGTGTCATTCTCGTAGGGAAAGGTCGCCGAGAGTGTACCGCGGGGTACTGAACGCGGGGTACTGAACGCGGGCGACTATGCCACGCGAGAATGACCATGTCATTCTCGCAGGGCAATGTCGTGATCGGGCCGTAGGGCTTTAAATGCCTTTCATCCGAATTTGAACTCATTTGATCAGTTTGGAACTTTTTGAGGTGCGATTTTGGAAGAGCTTAAGGTAGGGTTTCACTCTCTCATCATTCAATGCTACCATTGGGGTATATTATTTGCATTTATTTGGGTTTGTTTAGGTTGGTGAAGGTGGTTAAGATCTTGTGGTTGAGATATCAAGCTTCCTTTCACATTCTACCCTCTAAGTATTGTAACCTAGGGTTTCCTTGGAATCATCTAAGGTGAGTTTCTTAATCATTTCTCTCTAATAAATCCTAGGGTTATTGTATTTATAAACTTTCCCTTGTCTCCTAATCATATTTGGATTTTGTTGTGTTTTGACCTAATTAGGGATTTTGGAGAAATTATAGCTATTGGTTTAAACAAGGTTTTCATGGGTTGGTGATTTAATGAAAGTAATGATTTCCATGTTTACTGTAGATCCCAGTGCAGTGCAATCACAAGTAATTAAGAACAATGATGAACAGATTATAGGCCACAGCAACTAGTCATATGATTGATATAACTTCAAAGGGTTAAGGTTTACAGAGAGAATTTCTGATTAGGGTATGTAAACCTAATGACTAGTAGACTGAATAATGATTTTCTTTCTAAACTGTTCAACCCTAATTATGAGATAAATAAGCCTTTATATACTTAGGCTTTACAAGCAATTGGGCTTATGGGCTTGGGCCCATCTTAAAAAAATAACTTTCAAATAATTACAAATCAAACCCTTATAAATTCTTTATTCCACTTTCAACACCCAGGACTTTCAGTCCTAACAATCTCCCCCTAAAGTTGAATAAAGCATTTAACAACTTGAAAACTTTAGGCCTTGATCTTCTTTCCCTCTTGAATCTTTGAAGAACTTTGGTGTTGCTTGACTTCATGACTTTCCACACTCCCCCTTGAATAAAGCTCTTGATCTTCATAGTATCAACTTTGTAACCAGATTCAATGTATAGTAGCCTCGATTGAACGCACTATCAAGCAGCCTCAATCACATCGAATTAGCACACAAGAAAGATAATGTGAGAGTTACTTGACATTCCACGGTGCTTCTTCAGTTTAAAACAAAGAATCTGTCTTTAAACCGCAAGTTGAATAGATTTGTTTTCTTCTCAAGAACTTGTTTCAATCAACGCATAGGAGGAATGATAAACAAACTTGTAGCAGACACCACATGATACGGGAAATAATCAATATAATCTTTGAAAACTTCTCTGTCTTCAGACAAACAAATTTAACATTAAACTCATATCTTCATCTCTTTGATCTTTAGACCGTCTTCAGAAAAACAAACTTTCTTTCTTCAAAACTTTGAAATTGAACTTTGAAAACTTCTCCCCCTTTTTGATGATTGTGAGCATCATGATCATCAAAACTTCTTCAATTTCAACGCATTCTTTGATCTCCCCTTTATGATAATATGATATTCTTCGTCCTTTGATCTGAGTATCCGTCAATTCATGAAATGTATATATCCGAATCTTTTCAAATTTAGACATAATGGACAATGTAACCCTGATTCAACAGATGAAACAGTTAGTATGCCTGTAAGTAGCACAGAGCCACTTTGTACAACGGATGTACATTGGAAAGGAGTTTTTGTGATGTTCACTCCCCCAGGGCTTCCATTCAATCATCGAAAAACCACAAAGGAATTTTCTATGAATGTTATGACAAGAAAACTCATTCCTTGTGTGCTCGTGAAAGTGTAGAAATGATTGAAGCTACTTAGCTTGATCAGGCTCAAATTGTGTAAACTGTTGAGACAGCAACAGATATTACACGGACTCAATGTGCATGAAAGAGGTGCGAAGGTGGGGCAACTTTCCTTCTTTTTCAATATCTAAATCTTCCGAGTGAAGACTAGATAGCAGATATGCTGCGTCCCCAAAGGAAATGAAACATTTCTTTGTTAAGAAAGAAACGAGTGGTTGGTGGGGTTATAGCAAGAGTTGGCATGGGCTCACTGCCTGTTTCAATGATGGTCACCAAAGAATGTGAACCAATCAGAATATGTGGCTGCCCGGCTCAGAAAGTGGTTGGTGCAGAGTTCTGATATTCTTTTAACTCTGTTCTCACACCCTCTTTCTTTTTAGCATTATGCTCACTTCTAACCAAACTCTCATTTTCCATTTTACCGCTCCACACAATGAGAAAAACTCAACCCGACGAGTTATCTCCCCCACTCTTTGATTTATGACCCCTCACCCCTCAAATCACTCTAGGATAACTTCCGGGGTAGGAAACACTGGTTTACGTGAATCCATGGAAATTCTGTTTAAGCTCTCACACAAATCCCATGTAATTCCTATAAAGAATGATAGCTCAACAGTTTATCTTGAACATTTAGCTCAAAAAGTATTATAACATTGTCAAAATGTATGCTCATGATATTTGAGCAATTGAACTTTGAAGATTTCTCAAAACAAAAATATTGAATGAATGAAAGGAAATCAAAAGAATTGTTTTAAGAGTCTGACAATGTATCAATCAGATCAAATAAACTGGTTAGGGTATCAAAGAATTGGATATTTTGTTTATATGAACAAATATAAACAATTTAGCAATGAAAGCATAATATTAAAAATAATGATTTATGCTCAACGATATTGAATATCAAACGGGGGTATTACCATCGAAATATTGTTTCGTTATGAGACATGGTAATAACAAATACAAATGAAGTACTGAACCTGTGTGTGTGAATACGTGACAGTATAAAGACAAGATAATACGCAAGTATTGATCTTTAGAAACACACAGTCAGTTAAACATTATATCTCAAAAATGAAAAACATTTAAAATCACACTTCTAAATTCATAAAATCTTTTGGGAATCAGAAGTGGTTTGAACATTTCAGAAACCGTTTTTCATGCTTGAAAGTTGTTCTTCTTTCAAAAAATTAGAGATCTAGGATTAGAAGATATTTACCTTTTAAGCTCCCCCTCAAATCATGATATAATGATATAGATCTATTAAGCTCACCCTGGATATTTGCAATAAAATCCAAGTCTGAACGTTGAAGAACGGGTCCTGATCTGTCATGTGATCAGAAGCCAAAATTCGTTGAAGTCCGGGTTCTAAGCTGATTTACTTAGAAGCCATTGTTCTTCTACTCCCCCTTGACAGTAGGTGCCTGCAATAAAGAATCAGTTTTCGGCTTTGGTACCCACTGGTATTTGGGTCCATGAATGTTAGTTGCAGTTCTTGTGGGGGATATAGAATAAGAACCATACCAGAAATGATCACTGGTTTTGTGAATGTGATCATGTGTATGACAATAAGAACAATGGTATTTCTTACCTGATAACCTGAGTAATTGATCTCTCGAGTAGATATGATCAGGTTTACTTTTAGTCGCTTTGTTCTTCTTGGCATTTACCGCATGTACACATGATTCTTTTTCTTTCAGCTCATCTTCAACTGGTTTCTTCTTCCATACCAGTTCCTCATCTATGTATCTCTTTCTTCTAGAGTGTGTACCTGAACCATCTATATTGCTATCATAGAAAAGGTTAGTTTTACGAATCCGGTCAAAAAATTTAACTGACCTTTGTGTAGAGACAGATTTCTGATTTGAGCTTGATACAGACTTTTCAAGCACTTTAATCGTTGAAGCGAAGTTGTCTCTTTCTTGAACAAGCAGGTCAATCTTCTTCGTGAACTCTGACTTCGTTTTCTGCTCTTTTAGTGCCTTCTCAGATAGTTCAGACAACTTGGCAGTAAGCCTTTTGATCTCCATCTCAAACAAGCTTCGTTCTTCTTCAAGTCCCTTCTCAGCATCATTTCTTTGGCCGGATATTTCTTTGAAGACGCTAACATTCTTTTGTTCAATGGTCTTCTTTTCTGTTGCAAACTTCTCTCTTTCAAGAATGATTACTTTCTGAAAATCAGAAACTTGCTGAGAAAGTTTTATGCACTTCAGCTCAACTTCTTTCTTCTCATCAGCACATTTTCTCGAGAATTCTGAGAACTTCTTTGCGAAAGATTTCTCTTTAGTCTCAAAATCAGATTTGTGTTTAGCAAGCAGTTGCTCCAAATCAGATAAACGCTTTTGAAGATCTGCATTTGCATCTTTCAGTTCAGAAATCTTTTCCTCAAAACTTTTAACAGAGACTGTTTGCTGAGTTTTAGCTTCCAAAATAGAGATCTTTCCTTTTAGCTTAGAGTTCTCAACTTCCAATTCTCTCCCTTTTAAAATTAGATTTGGCCCTAACACCAACCATTCAGTACAATCCCACAACTCTTTTCCTGTCATTTTGTTATAAAATATTTGACCAGAAATTTCATTAAAAGTGTCACGAAAAATGTCACAAGAAATACTACTTGTCATATAATTTCTAGCATAATTATTGCCACTCTCTCTTTGCTCCTTTTCTACAGGAGAAGCTTCTGCCGGAATTTGGGATTGCTTTTCTCCTTCAGTCAAAGATAATCTGATGTAGGGACCCACCTCATGTTCGTCAACAAAATCCAGAAAATCAGTTTTCCACCTTTCATATTCTCTTTTGGACCGCAGCCTTGGTGGGTACACCATTTTGATCGTTTCGAATAGAATGTATTCGCTCCGGCTTTGAAGAGAGATGAAACTTGAAAGTGCAGGGACCAAAAGTGACAAAATGTGAAACTTGAAAGTTTAGGGTCACAAACGACACGCTGAATCCTTGAAGTACGGGGGCTAAAATAAATACACTGCAAAAAGATCGTGAGACAAAAAAATTTGACCTTTTATAAAAAAAATTTGACCTTTTACAAAAAAATTTGACCTTTTATAAAAAAAATTTGACCTTTTTTTTTTTTTTTGATAAAAAAATACCCGCTCAAACAGGGGTCCGGTCGAAGCAAAGGACCAGAATATGCAAGATACCAGTCGAAGGTAAGACCGGAGTAAGCAGGTATCCGGTCGAATGACAGGACCGGGGATACACTTATCCGGTCGAAGGACAAGACCGGGGATACACGTATCCGGTCGAAGGTGTAAGACCGGATATACAAGTATCCGGTCGAAGGTGTAAGACCGGGGATACAAGTATCCGGTCGAAGGTATAAGACCGGAGATACAAGTATCCGGTCAAAGGTGTAAGACCGGGGATACAAGTATCCGGTCGAAGGTGTAAGACCGGATATACAAGTATCCGGTCGAAGGTGTAAGACCGGGGATACAAGTATCCGGTCGAAGGTGTAAGACCGGAGATACAAGTATCCGGTCAAAGGTGTAAGACCGGGGATACAAGTATCCGGTCAAAGGACAAGACCGGGGATACACGTATCCGGTCAAAGGACAAGACCGGAGAAACACGTATCCGGTCAAAGGACAAGACCGGAGAAACTCTTATTCGGTCGAAGGGCTCAGGTCGAAAGACAAATTAAACGAAAAACACAAGAAAAAACAGATAAGATCGATTAACCTCAAATGACCGAAGAACACGAAGAAACCACCGAAGAACCCGATGAATTTCTGGGATTCGACCGAAGCCAACCCCAGAACCTTCGATCTTCGATCGAATAAAGCCCCAGATAATCAACCAAAATATTTGACCGGAAGCGATATAATCAACAAAATCGATAAAAAACAATGGCTAACCCTAAGACCGATAGCAAACAAAGAAATTTTTTTTTCTCATATTCGATCGAAGAAAAAATAAACTTTTAATTTCCCATAAACAATCGATCGAACAAAAAAAAACTTTTAACTTTGCAGAATCAAATAAATCAGATAAACATATAACGCAAACACTAACAATCAATTCAAGCAAATAAAGCAATTAACACAAGTAATTGATTTTAGGGTTTCAGACAAACCTTTTTACTGGATCAAACCTTTTTGCCTACTCGCTCTGATACCAATTGTAGATCCCAGTGCAGTGCAATCACAAGTAATTAAGAAGAATGATGAACAGATTATAGGCCACAACAACTAGTCATATGATTGATATAACTTCAAAGGGTTAAGGTTTACAGAGAGAATTTCTGATTAGGGTATGTAAACCTAATGACTAGTAAACTGAATAATGATTTTCTTTCTAAACTGTTCAACCCTAATTATGAGATAAATAAGCCTTTATATACTTAGGCTTTACAAGCAATTGGGCTTATGGGCTTGGGCCCATCTTAATAAAATAACTTTCAAATAATTACAAATCAAACCCTTATAAATTCTTTATTCCACTTTCAACACCCAGGACTTTCAGTCCTAACATTTACCCATTCTTTTGATAACTAATAATTGTTACTTGGAATGTTGATAACACCTAAAGTGAAAACTAGGGTTTTGGGAGTATTTATGTATTAGATTAATTATTGGACATATTGACTTTTGAAACGGGATTTATTGTATTATCATTGATGGGGTTCTGTTTACGAAGTTTCCTTAATCGATGTGAGATGAGCCCATGTTAGTAACTCTTATATTGTGAATTGGCTCCAAGAATTACATGCATAATTATTATGGTCGTATTAGCATGTGTTGGTATTTGGTTTAGTGCAATGGATCCATAGGCACGGTATTCCAATGTCTCGTCCGGACATTTGGTTACCCTTGGCACGGGATAGGCATCGGGCTCCATGGTAAGTAGGGTGTGGGCCTATACGGTCGGGCAGCGTCCCATGGACAGTATGGTGTAATCCCAATGTGCTTGAGTTCCCCTGTTTTGGAACTCTCAAGAATAGACCTGGAGTGGTTGACTTGATGTTTCAAGCAATAGACTTGGAGTAGTTGATCTCGCTATGTGTTTTGAACTGTAATCAATATTTACTGAATGCTAATGGTTTATTGGATTTGTTTTGATTTAGCTCACGGCAAGATCGGCTACATGACTTCAATCGGGTTTATTGTTTAAGTTATTTTTCCGCTTATATGTTCTGACTAGGCTCTAGCCTAACACTTGTTTGATTGTCATGTATGGCAGGTCACTATAGCGGTGGGACTCGTCGGGATAGAGGGGACGGCCTTGGGGTCGAGAGCGGTCTTTTTGATGACTTAGTGACCAATAATTGAAGTATAGAGATTATAACTTTTGGAAGAATAGCGACACCTGACATTAATCTTGCTTACTTAAGTTAGATTACTAGGTTGTTGAATTGTATTCTTTATTTGTTCTTGGGTTGTAATAGCCATACTTGGTTCCCCGTGTTGGGTTGACGTACTTTGGTTTAGATTGTCATACTCTTATCTTACAGGTTATTGGATCTCCCTTTTGTGTAGATTGGTTTACTCCAGTTACAACCGTTATATAGCCAAAAAATTTAAGTTTTAAATTCACCCTAATTTTAGGATGTTATAAGTTGGTATCAGAGCATTAGTTTTAGGGAACTAGGTATGATTGTAAGATGCCTAGACTTAAACTGAGATTATTAAGTTATGACTTGTGAGATTGGGGTATAACTCCTAAGATAGGATGGTTTCAGACTCGACGGAACTTACGTGAATTGAAAGTTGTAACGATAGTGATGAGAACTCTTACGTATCAAGTATTCATAATTTCACTTAGCTAACGTTATTATGAATATGTTTTACATGAGTATACTTGATCTACTGTTGTTATGATAATTGGTGAATGTAGTAGTACGTTTCCTTATGTTATTCATGCAATTCACCTCTCATTATATATCTGGCCTTGTGTGGCAGGTAATGGTTACCACCAGGAATAGACAGGAAGGGAAAGATGCCACGGCATCCACGGCCGATCAACCATGGGTGACCGTGGTGGAAGAGCCCTCACGTCCGGTTAATGTGTTAGGCGAGGGACCCGAACACATTCCCCGGCGCAATATAGAATCGAGAGAGCCCATTTTGGAAGAGGTGACGGCGGAGACGAGAATGATGGACATAATGATGGTAGCCATGAACCGAGATATGGCGCAGCAACAAGAATTATTCTTAAAACTCCTAGAGCACCAGGACAACCACAACAACCGTAGGCATGAAACGGTGGACGAGAACGTTGAGGTCGTGGTGGGATCCGTGGGTACCAGACCCGTAATTCCTACTGATGCTACCACAACCCCGAGGGTAGGGTAAGCGGCGAAAACTTGCACATTCAAAGCCTTTATGGGTTGCCGACCACCGGAGTTTAAAGGATCAGACGACCCGTCAGTCTGTGTGGGTTGGATCCGGGAAATGGAGCAGGCCTTCCGATCAAACGAGTGTGGGGAAGGACATAAAGCAATTTTTGGCTCGCAAATGCTGAGGGGGACGACCCTCACTTGGTGAAATGTGTATTCCGCTTCCCTTGAGGCGACTGTCTTGGCCCAACTGTCTTGGGCAACGTTCAAAGAGAAGCTACTCGAAGAGTACTGTAACGAGAGGTCGATGGACCGAATAAAGGAAGAGTTTCAGAACTTGAAGATGGGTATCCGGTCAGTGAAAGACTACACCTGGCTATTTATGGACAAACTGGGATTGGTGGGACACCTGGTCCCGACAGAGAAGGAGAAAATCAAAGCCTACATTAAGGGACTTCCGTCCGACATGATGTCAATGGTTAGAGTGTCGAAGACTTCTACCCTCCAAGAGGCGATAGAGGAAGCACAATTAATGGATGATGCTTACACGTTGAAAAAGGAAGAAGGTTCCCGCCAAGTCGAGAAGAGAAAATGGGAGGGAAACTCTCTGGCCTCCAAGAAACCAAGACCGTTCAACAACAACAACTACAACTACAACCGGAGAGCAGACTCTAGGCCCGAGGCTAAGTGGTGTTCCAAGTGTCGAAACAAACATTTCGGCCCATGCAATTTCGTTCCCGGGGCTTGTTTTAAGTGCGGAAAGCCCGGACATGCTTATAAGGATTGTCCCGTCAAGGGGCGCTTGTGTTACGAGTGCAAAGAGCCGGGTCATGTTAGAGACGAATGTCCGAAATTAAAGACCGATGGAAGTGGCGGGAAGAAGGCGGATCCTCCAAGAGTGGCCGGAAGAGCTTTTCAAATGTCTTCCGAGGAATCTAAGGCCTCTACAGATGTGGTGTCGGGTACGTTTCTCCTAAATTACGTGCCTACACGTGTATTGTTCGATTCGGGTGCTAGCTTCTCTTTTATATCTGATGCATTTTGTAAAAAGCTTGCCATGCCTATGAGTAGCTTAGAAGAAGCCTTTGTGGTATAAATAGCTAACGGGGGCTAAGTGATAATTAGGGATGTAGTAAGAGATTGCACTCTTGAGTTTGATGGCAGAAAGTTTCCGGTTAGTTTGATGCTTATGCAAATCGGCGGGTTTGATGTAGTAATAGGGATGGAATGGTTATCGGAGAATCACGCCGAGATTGTGTGTTCCAAGATGATGATCCGTCTACCCGTAGCAAACGGAGATACGACAATAATTTATGGTGAAAGGAGGAAAGGCGAAGTGGCGATTATCTCAATGATCAAAGCGCGGAAATTTTTGGCGAAAGGATGCTCATCCTTCTTGGCCTATGCTATCGACACCAAACTCGAGAAGAGGAAGCTAGAAGAAGTAAGGGTGGTACATGAGTTTCCCGATGTGTTCCCGGAAAACTTGTCCGGTTTGCCACCCGATCGACTAGTGGAGTTCAGAATTGATCTCGTTCCAGGGGCGGCTCCGATTGCCCGAGCTCCTTACCGAATACCGACTGGCTCCTACCGAGATTCAAGAGATGATGACTCAACTTCAAGACCTTCTTGAGAAGGGTTTCATTTGACCGGGTTCGTCACCTTGGGGAGCACCGATTTTGTTCGTCAAGAAGAAGGACGACTCGATGAGGATGTGTATCGACTACAGAGAACTGAACAAGGTAACGGTAAAGAACAAGTATCCACTTCCGAGGATCGACGACTTGTTTGACCAACTACAAGGTGCGGGTTGCTTTTCAAAGATCGACCTTCGGTCGGGATACCACCAAGTGAAGGTAGCAAAGGGGCGACATCCCAAAGACAGCGTTTAGGACACGTTACGGTCACTACAAGTTCTTAGTGATGTCGTTCGGTTTAACCAACACGCCGACTATATTCATGGACTTGATGAATCGGGTGTGCCAACCATTCCTCGACAAGTCGGTAATTGTGTTCATCGACGACATTTTGGTTTACTCTAAGGACGAAAGAGTCATGAGCGACACCTTCGAGAGGTGTTAGAGGTTCTAAGGATAGAAAAACTTTATGCAAAGTTTTCAAAGTTTGATTTCTGGCTTCAAGAGGTGCAGTTTTTGGGGCATGTAGTTACGAAGGAAGGAGTGAAGGTGGACCCCGCAAAGATCGAGGCTATGATGAACTGGGAACCACCCAAGAGCCCGTCAGAAATCCAAAGTTTTCTAGGATTGGCGGGGTACTACCGGAGATTCATCCAAGACTTTTCTAAGATATCCTCAACGTTGACGGCCTTAACCCGAAAGAACGTGAAATTTGTGTGGACCGAGAGTCAAGAGAAGGCGTTTCGAACCCTGCAGAGAAAGCTTTGCGAAACTCCAATTTTATCTCTACCCGATGGAATGGAAGATTTTGTGGTTTATAGCGATGCGTCGAAGATGGGTTTGGGTTGCGTTCTAATTCAAAGGGGTAAAGTGATCGCTTACGCGTCACGACAACTCAAAGTTCATGAAGTCAACTACCCAACCCACGATTTGGAGTTAGCGGCAGTGGTGTTTGCCTTAAAGTTGTGGCGACACTACCTTTATGGTATGAAGTGCACCCTTTATACGGATCACAAGAGTCTGAGGCACATTTTTGATCAAAAGGAGTTAAACACAAGGCAATGAAGGTGGCTGGAGCTATTAAAGGATTACGACTGCGAGTTGCTTTACCATCTGGGTAAGGCAAACGTTGTCGCCGATGCTCTTAGTAGAAAGAACTATGGGGGGAATTTCAAAGCTACTTTCACGCGAATCGAGTTGATGTCGACACTCATCGACCGAATTAAAGTGTCACAAATAGAAGCTTCACTAGAGGAGAACCTCAAGGAGGAGGTCATGACAAAGCAACATCTACTCTTGACGGAGGTTGGCCGAGGAGTAAAGCTTTTCAATGGACGAGTTTGGGTGCCTAAGATCGGGGGCAATCGAGAACTTCTCCTCGAGGATGCCCACAAATCGAAGTATTCTATCCACCCGGGGAGCACGAAGATGTACCGAGATTTAAATTTACACTATTGGTGGCCAGTTATGAAACTCGATGTTGCACGATAAGTGGAACAATGTGTGACTTGCTTACAAGTGAAAGCCGAGCACCAGCGACCTTACGGCAGATTGCAATCTTTAGAGATTCCAGAATGGAAATGGGAACACATCACGATGGATTTCGTGACGAAATTGCCAAAGACTTTGCGCGGTCATGACACCATTTGGGTGGTAGTGGACCATTTGACCAAGAGCGCTCATTTCTTAGCCATGCGGGAGACCTTACCTATGGACAAGCTAGCGAAATTGTATATCGATGAAGTGATATCTCGTCATGGTGTAACGCTATCTATTGTCTCCGATCGCGACAGTCGGTTCACGTCGCATTTTTGGGATGGTTTGCAAAAGGAATTGGGCACGCGTGTGAAGTTGAGCACAACCTACCATCCTCAAACCGACGGTCAAAGCGAGAGGACAATCCAGACGCTAGAAGATATGTTGAGGTCTTGTGTAATCGACTTTGGGGGTAGTTGGGACTCGCACCTACCT
This sequence comes from Arctium minus, assembly GCA_954870635.1. Taxonomy (NCBI): domain Eukaryota; kingdom Viridiplantae; phylum Streptophyta; class Magnoliopsida; order Asterales; family Asteraceae; genus Arctium; species Arctium minus. The sequence goes on from OX941081.1 coordinate 163,966,465, forward strand.
TTGGTGGAGTTCGCATACAACAATAGCTACCACTCAAGTTTTGGAATGGAACCGTTTGAAGCTTTATACGGTCGCAAATGCCGAACTCCCGTGTGTTGGCTAGAAGCGATGGAGAAGCAATTTACCAGAACTGAAATTGTGCAAGAGACGGCGGATAAGGTGAAAGACATACGTGGACGCTTAAAAGCGGCTCAAGACCGACATAAAAGTTATGCCGACAAGAAGCGGCGACCGATAGAGTTTCAAGTCGGTGACCGCGTTATGTTGAAGGTGTCCCCTTGGAAGGGGATTATACGATTTGGAAAGTGTGGGAAGTTGAGTCCCCGTTTCCTTGGGCCCTTCACCGTGCTTAAGCGAGTAGGGCAGCAAGCTTACCAATTGGAACTTCCCCCAGAAATGAGCGGAATTCACAACACCTTTCACATATGTTACCTCCGTAAAAGTCTAGCGGAGGAGGAGAGCGTTATTCCACTCTCCGAGATCAGAGTTGATGAAGGAAACCGTTGCATTGAGGAACCCGAAGGAATTTTGGAAAAGAAGACGAAAAAGCTTCGTCACAAGGAAGTTACTATGGTCAAAGTTCAGTGGAAGCACCATCGGGGTGCCAACGTAACTTGGGAAGCCGAGGAGGATATGAAGCGAAGATATCCTCACTTATTCCCTTAGCCTAGATTTCGAGGACGAAGTCTTCTCCAAGTCGGTGAGGATTGTAACACCCGTGTTTGAGGTACGTTTTCAACTCTGACTTTTCCCTAGGAATTATTTAAAATGTTCGAGATCAGAGTCCTCGGGTTGAAAACAGAAGGAAAAACGGGTTCGGGGCATCTGGGCGACTATGCCCGCGATTGTGACAGAGGTCACTCTCGCGGGGCACAATCGCGGAGGGCGTACAGCGTGTAGTGAGGAGGGCGCAACAATGCCCGGCGAAATTGACATGTGTCATTCTCGCAGGGCAAGGTCGCCGAGAGTGTACCGCGGGGTACTCAACGCGGGCGACTATGCCATGCGAGAATGACCATGTCATTCTCGCAGGGAAATGTCGCGATCGGGCCTCAGGGCTTTAAATGCCTTTCATCCGAATTTGAACTCATTTGATCAGTTTGGAACTTTTTGAGGTTCGATTTAGGAAGAGCTTAAGGTAGGGTTTTACTCTCTCATCATTCAATGCTACCATTGGGGTATCTTATTTGCATTTATTTGGGTTTGTTTAAGTTGGTAAAGGTGGTTAAGATCTTGTGGTTGAGATATCAAGCTTCCTTTCACATTCTACCCTCAAGTATTGTAACCTAGGGTTTCCTTGGAATCATCTAAGGTGAGTTTCTTAATCATTTGTCTCTCATAAATCCTAGGGTTATTGTATTTATAAACTTTCCCTTGTCTCCTAATCATATTTGGGTTTTGTTGTGTTTTGACCTAACTATGGATTTTGGAGATATTATGGTTATTGGTTTAAACAAGGTTTTCATGGGTTGGTGATTTAATGAAAGTAATGATTTCCATGTTTACCCACTCTTTTGATAACTAATAATTGTTACTTGGAATGTTGATAACACCTAAAGTGAAAACTAGGGTTTTGGGAGTATTTATGTATTAGATTAATTATTGGACATATTGACTTTTGAAACGGGATTTATTGTATTATCATTGATGGGGTTCTGTTTACGAAGTTTCCTTAATCGATGTGAGATGAACCCATGTTAGTAACTCTTATATTGTGAATTGGCTCCAAGAATTACATGCATAGTTATTATGGTCGTATTAGCATGTGTTGGTATTTGGTTTAGTGTAATGGATCCATAGGCACGGTATTCCAATGTCTCGTCCGGACATTTGGTTACCCTTGGCACGGGATAGGCATCGGGCTCCACGGATCAAAAGAGCACTTCCGGATCCTGTCAGTTTTTAGGAGACAAGTTAGTTAGTTGGACTTCGAGAACTGTGTTTCAACATCAAGTGTGGAGGCAGAATATGTAGCTGCAACCAACTGTTGTTTACTAGTTTTGTGTATGAAGACTCAACTAAGGGGTTACGACTATACTTTCAACAAAGTTGCTATCTATTGTGATTCGAAGAGCGCGATTGCCATAACTGCTAATCCGGTTCAACATTCAAAGACAAAACACATTGACATCATGTACCACTTCATAAAGGACCATGTTGAAAAAGGATCAATCGAAATGCATTTTGTACAAACAGATTATCAACTTGCTGATCTATTCACCAAACCTCTTGATGAGAAAAGAATCAAATTTCTTATCAGCAAGTTAGGTGTGTTTAATCTTTCTATCTGAAGCATATTAAATCTGTTGTTTAGTTATTGATTATTTGCACATGTCCATGGAGAGTTCCTTATATATGCGGTTATCTATGTTTTATTGAAGGGGAGTCATCATTCTGTTTTCATTATGATATATTCTGACAATTCAGGACTCATTCTATATGAGTGCCAAATAAATATTTTGTTTTGTAGGTAAATTGTGTTTTTAGGGGGAGCTCATTTTTTTGTGTTCATACTTTTGTCCTTGATGTAGAATTTTGTTTTCCTAGAAATAATTGAAGGTTGGATTTTCATCTGTGATAGCTTGGTAGGTGCTCTTGAACATCTCCGACAACATGTTTGATTAAGAAAACTATGAAGTTAACAAATATTTTGGTTCCACAATGTTTTAGCTTTGGCCTCAATGAGATAAAATGAAGATTCAAATCCGTAACTCATTAGCGATTTCTTCATTTCTTCATATTGTTTTTACCAAACGATTTCCATTAAATAAATTAAACTAAATCCTAGAATCAAAATCGATTAGTGATGGACTAATTTAGGATTTTATTAAGAGGAAGGCTACAAAATGTTACCTGTGAATCCGGTGAGAAGAGTAGTGACAACATTAATGGCTAGGAGAAGGGGGCAACAATCAATGACAACAGGGATGGAGGAATCCAATGGTAGATTTATCTTTATATTGAGTATACATGTAATTATTGGGTCTTTTATTTTACCAAAGTTAAGTAATTTTAGTAAAGGTATCAATGAGATGATGACATGGATAAATTAGTTTCCATGTAAGCATTTTGAAAATAATAAATTTTGCGAATCATTAAAAGGTAGAGATGGCAACGGGGGCGGGTATCGGGGATCGCAATCTCCATCCCCATCCCCGCCTTCCAATCCCTGTCTATATAATTTAATTTTTTACGTAATGTTTTTATATATTATGTATATAAATACTAATTTTACGTTTAAATGACATATAATGCTAAAAATATTAATTACCCAAATTTTAGTTGTTGCATTTCTATAAAGGTAACAAAAAAAAATGTAGTTCAAACACAAATATATTAATTACAATAATTAACAATTGAAGTTTTATATAATCACGTCGTTATAACAACAAGAATTTCTCTTAAACAACCAAATCAATTATGTAATTTTTTTAAAAAGTTCTCATCCTGAAATATTGATTATATTTATACATTATATATGCTAACCGGGTTTCTCACTATATTATTATACTTAATATATATATATATACACACACACTTACACATAGAAATGTACAATTAGTACTCGGCGTTGGGTTGAGGGTCGGGGATGAATGGTATCCCCATCCCGGGTTTATTTATCCGGGGATTCCCCATCCCATCCCCGGTCAACTCGGGGATTCCCCGGTCAAACAGGGATCGAATATCGGGTTCCCCGTCGGGTGCATGGGTTTTTGCCATCCCTATAAAAGGTTACGTTCTACATGAAATAGGTAATCAAGACCCTAAAATATATGTAAAGTTTGATTTAAAAATATGAGGATTTTAAAAGTTGGTTCTTTTTTAATGCAATTTCTCTTAATTATATTATTAAAATATTAAATACAATTCAAAAAATATTATTTTTTTCTCACAAATATTTAATTTCAATGATTTTCATTGATATGAAAAATAAAAAATCAATTTATTTTTAATAAACAATTATTTTTAGAGAGTTGTCCAAATTCGAATAAATTTCGCTGTGTCTTTCTTACTTTCTCTATTTTGGGGAAGGTTTTTAAAAATCTATTGAAGAAAAATCCTCAAAATCTTTATTTTAAAAAATGGCTTGAAAATGTTCTAAATTTAGGAGGCGTTTGGTTCGCCGGATTTCGATGGAATCTGAATAAATTGGAATGATCGATTCCGTTGACCAAATTCTACTCAAGCGTTTGGTTTATATATGAAATGTAATTCAATCCACACATTCTATTATTCATAGATCTGATCATTCCATCACAATTAATAATGAATTCAATTTCACACATTCTACAAACCAAGCACCCCTAGTGACAATCTCCTTTCATCTCTTCCCACTTTTTGTCTCTCAACTGTTTTCTTTCTAATATTTTATTTCTGTATGATTTAATGAATTTTTATTGATTATAACTTTGTATTTTCATGATAACATGCGAAATATTATATTTTACTATGCATTAATAAAAAATATATACTTGATATACATTGTGGGAAACTAATTATATATATATTGAAATATATGTTGTTTTAGTTTATATTTAATATAATGAATATTTTTTTTAAATCAAATGTAACAAAGTTTAATTCTTTCTTAGTTTTTATTCATTTTTAATCGTTTTGTAACATGTAATCTATATGTTAAGTTTTTATCAATGTATTTCAGACTGCTAATTTAGTAATCCATCAATATAGTTTTTCAATTAAGATAACATGATAACATCTATATCATATAAAATCAATAAAGTGGTATGGCTCAAAATCTATACAATATAGAAAAATTTTAAAACTAAAACCAATTTTGTCGAATTTCTTAATAAAAAAATATCTAATTAATTATACTTTATTCATATATGTTCACACACACTAACGAACTAGCTTTTCGTTTATTTTCGTCTGGTATCGTAAAGTTTTAGTATTGCCCCTAGAGGCATATACTATACATGCATCAATTATACATTTAATATACTAATCTTTTACACTCTTATTCTAAAATGGTCCTATTTTAAAATTTTGGTCATCCAAGCGGATACGAAGAAAAATGGTAACAAAGCAAATTATATCAAAAATGTTGACGGAGACATCAAAACAAGTATGACTTACAACGCAACAATGCAATGCAATGCAAATAATATATATATATATATATATAGAGACGTAATCAAATGAGAACTAGGTAATTTGTGATAACTGTGAGATCCAATGTGAGCCACACATTTAAGATAATTAATATCAATTTTAAATAAATACAAAAGGGTATTTTGGTAACTTTGTTTTCTACCTATAATTAAATGAATAAATCCTAAAATCTCTCCTATCTTTCTCTATTACGGCTCCTCACTCTCTCTCTCTACCATATACCTAAACCCTAAAAAGTTTATATTCTTTTAGTAGTCGCCCATATCTTCTTCACCACATCACATCTTCTAAGAATGTCGCCGGAACGCCTTCTGAATCACCACATCATCATCTTCCTTAGCCCCCTTCTTTTTCTTCTTTGCTCCCTTTGGCGCAGGTGCAGGTTCATCCGACTTCCTTTCCATCATCGGCGGTCGATTACTTTCACCAATTACGAATTCCGCCGACCACTTCTCCGGCGAACCTAACTTTCACATCGGGATATCGAACCTGTATAAACAAAAGTAGGGTTTCTCTTTATATTTTAGTCTCCTTATTGAATCTGAGCTTTTGAGTTTCTTAATTGGACCTTGTATGTATTTTGTTTTGATTTGTGTTGATTTCAATAGTAAAAACCCACTTCAGTTGCACAAGATTCTGTGTCTATTTATTTTGGATGGTTTCTCAGTTGTTGAACCATACACCGACGATGAACTTCTAACGATGCGTATCACAGTGTGTATCACTGTGGTACACAGTGATACACTGTCTTAAAGTTTAGAGTTATTGGGTATCACAATGTGTATCATCGTTGTTACAAAGTGTCTCACAGAGGTATCATAATGGGTATCATAGTGGGTATCACATTAGGTCTTGTATGTATTTTGGGTATCACGTTGTATTTTATATCACACCGTGTCTTTATGTATTGCATTTTGTTTCATGGTGGATATCACAGTATATTTTTATCACAATGGGTATCACAATTTATTTTGTATCACAGATTACCATATTGTATTTTGTATCACAGTGGGTATCACAATGTATTTTGTATCACAATGTGTACCATAGTGTATTTCACCGGAATAAGTTCACCGGACGTCGGAGAGAAGAGAGAGGAGAGAGAAGATATTTTAAATACCTAAAATGCCCTTTAATTAAAATTTTAAATCAAAAATTACCAAATTTATTAATTTTCTAATTTATCATATGATTTGTGGTTGAGATTGGATCTCACAGTTATCACAAATAACTCAGTTCTCCCTTGAAGGACCCCCTATATATATATATATATTGTGATTTTGTCATATCTCTGCACCATTGTCGTGGTTTCAATGATGGAGTAATGTTTGCTAGTAGCAACAAGAAACATTTATTGTGTTTTGTTTGTTTTTCTATCTTTTATAAAAAAAAAATTAAAAAAATAAAGCATACACTTTGAAGAATATTGTTTATATTAAATTTAAATATTTATGACATAAGCTGATACTCATGAACACTTGTTATCATCAACAATTAAACCTATTAAAATATAATATTTAAGGGTTGTTTGGTTCAATTTGAAAAATGGAAATGACAATGAAAATTAAAATGAGATGGGATTTAAATTAGAATGAAACATTAATGAAACAATCGTGCATATTGAAGGAGTTTTGTAGTTTACTCACTACTTTACTCTTGAAGGAGTTCGAGTGTGAACGATGATATCCACGTCATATGAATTTCAACCGCGTGGCAAAAAAAAAGGGGGACCCACTTTCTACTCGCCTCTGATTCCTTAATCCACCCCCCTGCTCCCGCTGGATGTTTTTGGGTTCCCTACTTCTCCACCCCAAATATATATATAGGATCAAATGGCATATTTATTAACTCAAACCCTTAACAACATCACTACTCAACTGAACTGTAAATGAATACTTTTTCTGGACTTTCATCGGCAGATACTGCTTCACCATCGGATTGTAGAACGAGAAGTGATGGTGATGGTTACGTAGAAGAAGAAGAGATCATTCTGGCTGAAAATAACCCCAAAAAGAGAGCTGGCCGGAAGAAATTCAAGGAGACCAGACATCCGGTGTACCGGGGAGTCAGGCGGAGGAACTCCGGTAAGTGGGTTTGTGAGGTGAGAGAGCCAAACACCAAGACAAGGGTGTGGCTAGGGACGCATCCCACAGCCGAAATGGCAGCCAGGGCACATGACGTGGCGGTTTTGGCCATGAGGGGTCGTTCTGCATGTTTGAATTTTGCTGACTCAGTGTGGCGGCTTCCGGTGCCAGAGTCTAATGATATAAAGGATATACAGAAGGCGGCGGCGGAGGCGGCGGAGGCCTTCCGACCGAGAGAGGATGCAGTCATGGAGACAGAAAAATGGAAGGAATCGACGGAAAGTTCGTTTTACGCTGATGAAGAAGAGATGTTCGAAATGCCGGAATTTCTTGTCAGCATGGCGGAGGGACTCATGGTATCGCCACCTCGGACAATGGGACCCGGTAACTTTCCGGATGACGTGGAATGGGGTGTTGACGTGTCATTATGGAGTTTTTAGAACCATGAAATAATTGAGATTGATTTATTGATTGTTACAATATATCTATACTATATACTATTATATAGTATAGTATATATATATATATATTCTTCCTTATGGCTTACACCTAGTTTTTATTGAGGTAGCTAAAGATAATCCGTACCACATTTGAATTTTTAAAATGTAAACGGGAGGGATTTGAATTTCAAATTCATTCCAATCCTGTGTTTGGTTTCCAGGAATGTAATTTGTTGACCGGATTTGAAATCCTTTAACCTCTTTAAAATCATTTACTTGATGAATTTGGAATTCCTTTGCAATGGGCCGAGATTACAAATCCCCCAAATCCAAATCCTCCAAATCCAAATCCTTACTCGAAATCCAATCCATTCCATTCCATTCCAATCCGACCAAACCAAATGCGCCCTTAGTTTATTAGTTGAATGAATGAGAACCCAATCCAGATTGAGATTGAGGAAGTAGATATTTTTCACTCATTTTGGGTGGAAGAAAGTGAGACAGAACTTGACAAAAGTTAAGTGGGTCCCACGTTTTACAAATCACAAGCTTGATTTTATCAACCAACACCAACCGTTGCTAAAAAGTATCTAAGGGGGTGTTTGGTTGGGAGTGTTAAATGGGTAAAGAATGAGAATGATAATGAAAATTGTTGTTTGATTTTATATAATATAATTGACACATTATCTCAAACCCATTAATTTTTATTCATGACCAAAGTGGGGCAATGAAAATTTTATTACTGCTCAGTTATCTTTTCTCATGCATTCATTCATTTGTCGATGTTGAATATAAAATATTATTTATTTTCATGTTGGATGTCATATATTTGTATTAAAAATATTATATAAAACATTTTTTTTATTAATTATACCTTGATTTAACCAAACAACATCAATGCAATTAATGTCCATTCCTATTCCCATTTTTCTTAATTCTCATTTTCATTCCTTATAATAAACCAAACGTCCCCCTAAGAGAATCTCCAATGCAAAGTTCTTATAAACAAAAAATGCGATGACTTATAGGAACTAGCATTGTGGGGAGTTCTTACCATAAAGTTTGTGACATGTGATATATTTTCTTATTTTATTTTCTTGACTTCAAAATAATTATTGAAGTTGAAAAAAAAATGTATGTGACCTACAAAAAGAAGTTCTTATAAAAAATATATTTGGCAACAAAAAGTGCAAAAAGACGGTTCTTATAAAACCTCCATTGGAGATGCTCTAACTACCCAATAATATACGTTCTCGATTGAAAGTTTCTGACGTCATCTTCTCCGACCAAAAACTACAGGGGTGTATGAGGTATGAAACGGGAAATAAAAAAAGTCGAACTGTTAATCGATAAGATCTATTCGAATACATATAGAACCAAAAGTAGCTTGGTTTGAGCCATAAACTTAACAAATATCTGAGTTTGTCCAAATCTAAAAAATACAAATAGTAAATGACATTGTTACAAGTTTCAGAAGAAAAGAAAAAAAAAACAATTTCATTGTTGGAGTAGACCAAACCGTGGACCAACGTATAAGTTTGATTAGATATATTTCCATTGTCCGTCCCTAATTATGTAATTAGTGATTTACTGACGGTTTATCTGTGGTGATTTATGATTTACCTGCGAATGATTTAATTTTTTTTTTGTCAAACCATGTTTTTCTAGTTGGCTGATGACCGGTCTGTGAGTGTAATAATCTGATGGATATGAAAGCCATGATTAAAAAAATAAATAAACCAAAAATGTAAATGATTCGTCGATGATCACTGATGACGTTTCTGAGAATCTGTTGTCTAACAATGCCAACAATTTATTTTATCATATTTGTTTATTGTAGTTTTGTTCTAACAATCCTTTGTGGGTGGGTGAACCACAAGGGTTGTGACTTATTGATTAAGACCCTGGGAGATGTGGTGGAATATCCATCTGTCCACGGTTCGAATCCAGACGTACACAACAATTGTGGTTATTGAGGTTTAATCAGGACTCATGTCTTACAGTCATAATTTACCAAGAGATTAGTCTAGACATAGCCTAGAACACTCTTCCCAAAAAAAAAATCCTTTGTGGGTGTCTTGGTTAATAAACTTTGAAACAAGAGAATGGAAAGATAATAAAGTAAGATTTTTTTGGTTTGGTTGGACAAGGGAGACCAATTTATTGTTTTCCAATAAGAAATAATTAAAGAAAGTGAATCCTTCTTTTTATAGTTGTCTTTCTATAAACAAGTCAGATTTAAGGGTTGTTTATCAAAAGTTTACCACATAAGCACTTATCGGATGTCACTCAGGAACGGATTTAGTAGTTTGGGGCAGGGTCCTGGGCCCCCAACCATTCCATGTCCACAAGGCTAAAAAAAATAAAAGTTTACATCTATTTTAGACTAAATAAAGCAATGGGCCCCCAATAAGGTTTTAATTGAGGCCCCTGCACTCTCCAATTTGATTTACTCTCGTTGACTCGCTCTCTCAACTCCAATATGATTTCCTCTCGGCAGCTCGACTTTCGCTTCTGTTCTGTACTTCTGTCAATCTGTCTCTCCTTAGCTCCTCTCGTTTTCGCCTCGTCATGTTTATGTGATTTTCGAAAGCAGATTTGTGGAAACAAACAAGTCAAGCGGTCCAGCCTCCAACCTCCATCCTGATTGGCGATTGATTTGGGTAAAAACGAAAAACCTAAATTTTTGATTTCTTGAATCTTGATAAATGATTTTGTTGAATTGTTGGTAACTTGGTTTTATTTTCTTAGCATTTGGTATTGGTATTTTAGATTGTATTTGGTATTTTAGATTGATTTTGTTAGATTGATTGGATTTGGTGTTTGACTATTTGGTATTTGGTATTTTACAAATAGAAATGTTTGTTACTTGTTAGGTTAATTTTGTAACTTGCAATTTTGTTCATATTGATATGCTATTGCTAATTTGCTATTGATATTTGATAAATAAACCATTGATTTTTATATAATTATCTTGCTATTGTTATTGGTAGAAAAAATGGAAAGATTTTTTAAAAGGAAAGCATCAACACCTGAATCGAGTTCTGCTCCTTCAATGCCTTGCGAAATTGATTTGAGTGATCTTCCTTGGGATCCGGCCGATAGGAAAAAAATTACCGAGTACTGAATTGCTTAAAAATATAGCAGCTTTAAGTCCATGTGATTCATTTTCCCGGTTCAACGTATCGGATTTATTGGAGTTGAATAAGTTGTATCCTTATGATTTTGATCGTATGAAAATGATCGCTCTTGAGAAAGAACTTAACATGTACTATGTGATCGCAACGGTCGAAAGATGTTTTTCTGCCATGAAGATTGTGAAGACTGATTTGCGTAACAAAATCGATGATGAATTTTTGAATGATGCATTAATCTGTACTATAGAAAAAGAAGCACTTCTCGATGTTACAAGTGATGATGTAATTAGCCAATTCCAAAAATGAAGACTCGCATGACACAATTGTAAAAGTTAACTTCTGACCATTTTTAATGAAATCGAATCTTTTAGTTAATTATTATTTTATTTTATATGGTGCCCCCATCAATATTTTTTTTCTTGATCCGCCACTGATGTCACCTATCATATCGTTGAGTATGATAGGACTAGAAACCTTACCCGGTAAGAGACATTGCAAGGACTGAGAATTTTACCCGTTAAGTGAGGGAAAAAGTTTTTACCCGATAAGCGGGTAAGAAGCATTTACCGGGTAAGAAACTCTTACCAACAATGACAGCGGAAATGTTAACAGATAAGGTAAGTGAATATGATAACTTTTGCCAGTAAACGACCCGATAAACATTTGGTAAACGACCCTTCCTCGTGGACTAACAAATCTAAAATGTCTCTTAACTTTTAAGAATAGAAACCTTTATAAAATCATATAAAATACAACATTAATTTAAAAAATTCTTTGTGCATCAATAGTTTTATGATGCTAAAAATAGCTTCATAAAAGATAGAACATTTTCTCTCCAATTGTTTATTCAACAATTTCATCACCTAAAACTATGAAGATATAATTTAATGAAATAAGTATATGGTTTTTTCGTATTATCTATATATGAAAGTGCAGGGAAAGTGCATACCCACAGCCAGCGCAACATAGGTCTCTACCAAGTTTTTATTTATTTATAAAAATTACAATATTATTTACAAAACTTAATATATTTTTTTGTGTAAAAAATATAAACATAGGTCATTTCCAAAATATTTTTGAATCATTCATGTTCATCCATTCTTAATTGACCGGTTCATGTAAGTCCATTTTTTCCAAAAATAGTTATCCGGGGCTGTGTGTTCGGGTGTAACAGGGGCTGAAGAGTTGTTGAACACGATTGGTCGGTTCTCGACTGTTTGCTTGCGGCAACATTGGTTTGTTCCTCACAAACCCCCTTCCGCTGCACGTTAATTACTTCATTTCGATTTTATCTTTTCTGCTTCGTTACTGTTATGTTGCTTTTTCTCGATGATGTTCCGGTGTATAACTTGGTATTTTCTTTGGTTGGTAATAAAAATTTGTTGTCGTTCAAAAAAAAATAGTTATCCATATCCCATTTTTAAATGGATCATTATGTATAGCTTTTAGGCTATGTTCGGCAAACTAGCTTACAAGCTAGCTTGTAGCTGATAAGCTAGTTTTTCAAAATGCTACTTTGAGTAGCGTTTCAATAAGTTAGCTTATAAGCTAGCTTATGGTCATCCGAACGTTTACCAGGAAAAAAAAGCTAGCTTATAATCAGCTAGCTTTTTTTTACTGAACATAGCCTTAGTCAAAACCCTCATGAATGTAAGACAAGTTGACTTCCTTATACCTTCTCAATTTTTATTTTAGATTTTCCCTTTTATTATCCTTTTTTTGTTATTGCTAATATTGTCATTGTTATTGTTGTGGTTGTCATATTTAGGGATATTTAGTACTAATAAATATGTAATAGTAATAATAATAATAATTAATAGAGTAAATGTAGTCGTCCATATGGTTATACATTTTTAATAATTTTTGTCCCTTTTTTTTTGAATATTCAACTATTGTGTTGTTGCACTTTTATAACGAGTTAGGTTCTTAATACTACCATGTGAACCGAACTCAATAAAAAAACTACAACCACAAAGATATAACTTATTTAAAAACGTAACCATAAAAACAAATTTCGTTAATTTTTTTTAATAAAAAGACAAGGATCATCAAAAGCGTCTAATTACAGGGACGAAATATGTAATTTACTCTAATAAATATCTATTTTTATGGTCGGATTTGAGGTTATTCCAATTGGAAAGATTTGTAGTGGCAAATTTTAGAGTAAAAAAAAGAAAAAGTGTAATGGTGACAGGTGATGACGTAAGATCCTTGGACTTCGAGTGGCTGCAATTCTCATCCTTTATAAAAGAATCCGAATGGTATCTAAATGTAAGCCTCAGAATCTCCTTTCTAAAATACTTCCACTTTTCCTCTTATTTGTCGTTTCTTTTAATTTCTTATTTCTTTTTATTTGTTATTAAAAAATTTTATATTAGATTAAAATTATACTTTTATTATAATTAACATGTCGATATTATATTTTAAATAAATTAGACAAAATTAATGTACTTGATATATTTTTTATGAAAATATTAATCGATACATTTAATACCTTACCTTTTATCTTTTACATTATTGTTTTAAAAATCCAACAAACTATTCCATTTTGAATGATTAAGTCTTTGAATTAATTTTTTGAATGAAAAAACCGTTAAACTTTCTCATTTTTAATGATTAAGTCACTGAACTATTCTTTTGAATGAAAAACAATTAAACTTTCTCATTTTGTATGAAAAAACCATTAAATTTTTTCATTTTGAATGATTAAGTCACTGAACTATTCTTTTGAATGAAAAACAATTAAACTTTCTCATTTTGTATGAAAAAACCATTAAATTTTTTCATTTTGAATGATTAAGTCTCTGAACATATTTTTCTAATAAATTAAATCATCGAAACTTCCAAAAATTGGTTACTTACATCATTTTAACCCAAAATTGGCAGGGGCAACAACGTGTTAAGCGATATGGAGGAAAAAAAACAACGTTCGGGCAAACAGAGAGTGGCAAGACGAAGTCATACGATTGTTTGTGAGGGTTTTTAATAGCGTATAGTTTGAGAACAATAAAATGATTTAGATTTATTTTTAATTTAAAACTTTTATAGTCAGCTCCAGGTACCTTTAAAAAGGGGTAACCAATTTTTAGAAGTTCGATGGTTTTAAGTAAAAAAAAAGTTTAGTGACTTAGTCATTCAAAATTAGAAAGCTCTATGTTTTTTTTTTCATTAAAAAAAATAATTGAGGGACTTAATTATTTAAAATAAGAAAGTTTAATGATTTTTTCATTCAAAAAAAATAGTTTAGAACTTAATCATTAAAAGTGGGATAGTTTATTAGATTTTTTTTTAACTTTTCCCATATTTCAAAATGGTCAATTTCTAGTTTTCTACCATTTGCTTATATGAGTTATTAAAAGAAATAAAATTAAAAAAAAATATCTAAGCAAATTACACTATTTGGACAAGTGATTTTTTACCTGAAAATTCAATGTAAATAGAAGTGTAAGTGGCTTTTTTGGTTATCAAAATGGATTGTGGATAAACATCTTTTACTGGGTAATCATTTGACGGATAAAAATTTTCTTTCTTAATTACTAAAAGATTCTCGATATCTATCATACTCATTTAATAAGATAAATGACATCTTAATAAATATTACAGATAAAAAGCCCCTAAATAAAGGAGGTCTTGTAGTTTGCATGTACACTATGTAAGTAACATAAAGTTATAGTGTGAACGATGATTTCCACGTCATATGGAAATCAACCGCGTAGCAAACAAAGTGGACCCACATGGACCCAATTCCTACTCGCCATGGGTTCCTTACTCCACCCCCAACTCCAGGTCGGTCCTTACCTTCCCTACTACTTCTCTACCCCATATATATAAATATACACGATCAAATTGCATATCCAACACAAACTCAAACTCTTAACTTCACTCATATATCAACTGAACTGTAAATGAATTCCTTTTCCGGACTCTCATCGGAAGATACTGCTTCACCGTCTGATTGCAAAAGCAACAACACCGGCGGGGCTGATGATGATGCTACTTACGTCATGTTGGCTGAAAATAACCCTAAAAAAAGAGCTGGAAGGAAGAAATTCAAGGAGACCAGACATCCGGTGTACCGGGGAGTCAGGCGGAGGAATTCCGGTAAGTGGGTTTGTGAGGTGAGAGAGCCAAACACCCAGTTCAGGGTGTGGCTGGGAACACATCCCACTGCTGAAATGGCAGCCAGGGCACATGACGTGGCGGTTTTAGCCATGAGGGGCCGTTCTGCATGTCTGAATTTTGCTGACTCGGTGTGGCGTCTTCCGGTACCGGAGTCGAACGATATAAAGGATATACAAAAGGCGGCGGCGGAGGCGGCGGAGGCGTTCCGACCGAGAGAGGATGCAGTCATGGAGATGAAATTAGAAAGGAAGGAAGAATCAATGGAAAGTTCGTTTTACGCTGATGAAGAAGAGATGTTCGAAATGCCGGAGTTTCTTGCCAGCATGGCGGAGGGACTCATGGTATCGCCACCTCCGACAATGGGATACGGAAACTTTACGGATGACGTGGAATGGGGTGTTGACGTGTCGTTATGGAGTTTTTAGGTTCATGAAGCACAAGTTCTTGTATTTATTGATTGTTTCACACACTCTCTCTCTCTCTCTCTCTCTCTCTCTCTATATATATATATATATATATATATATATATATATATTCTCCTTGATCATGGCTTATACCTTTAAATTTTGTTGAGGTTGCTCAGGATGAATCCATACGTATTACATTTGAATTTTGAAAATGTATATATATGCCAACATAACATTCTTTATTTCTTATTGAATAAATCTGATGATATCATTAATTTGTTAAAGATTCAATATGATCTATCATATATATCGTCGGCAAAATAAATTGCAACCGGCGCCCTCCGACATGTTTGTTAGCCTAGGTGCTCGATCCGTATTAATTCATGGTATGATATATGGAGATGGATGTTATGCGTTCTGAATCACCTGGAAGTCAAAGCTTTCATCGGCGTAGGGTTTTTTTTTCGTATATATTCTTAAGCTGCAGAACCCAATCCATGTCCTTCATGTTGTAGCCAAGTGGTAAGGTAACATCCTGGGGGTCAGTGGATGGTATCCCTGACTACCCATGTTCGAACCCCGTGGTGAATATCCTGTGACATCTATGATCATGGGTCTGCCACATAGTGGTACCCTTAATTGAGCTGGGTCGTGATCGACGGGGATTAGTCGGGTGACACCCTTAAGTGGGAGTCCGGATACCCCAGAAACGTGTACGTATGTATTAATTACTTGTCGTTCAAAAAAAAAGAACCCAATCCATTGTTGCCCATTATTTAATATTTGTTTTTTAGCATGTGGATGTTATATTTTTGGTGAATGAAAGAGAAACATAAGACGCCAAAAGTTAAGTGGGTCCCTGGTTTTTCAAACCACACGCTTGATATTTTGATTAATTGACGGCTGTCATTAGCAGCTGCAACAAAAGCACCCAACAAAATTTGTTTGGGAACATCGAGTCAAATAGTGATGTTTAACGACATTCTAATCTATACTATATTATAAATCAGATATAATTTTTTTTTAAAAATAAATATTAAAGCTTAATGTACTTTTAATACTAATTACTTAAAATATCTTAAAAACAACCATTAAAACTGTATGTACTATATTTAGGGGTTGTTTGTTTTTTAAAAAAATCTCTTAATGACTCTTAAGTCTGAATCGTTCAGACCTTTTTACACACCACCTCTTATTAATCATAACTACAATAAGACTTCAGACTTTAAACTCTTAAAAAACAAACGACACCTTAATGTTATTTATTAACTTTCAATATAGAATAAAAATCAAATTTTAAATATAAAAAATCTAAAATATACTTAAAAAAATATAACAGAATATTTTATAAAAAAACATTATATTATTAAACAAAAATAAATTACATTATATTTTGTAGCTAAGTTTGTAATTGAGTTCAATTATTATGTTTTACCATCTTATATATCCCTATTCAATTATTATTGATGTATTTTTAAATTTATAATTTATTGTAATAAGTTATGGTTTTATATTTTTAAAACCAATTTGATTTTTTGGTCGTCGTTTTTGTACTTTTATGTATTGAGTACTGTTTATTGATACACATTACCTAAAATTCAAGAATACAAGTCATGATGCATGAGTACAAACACTACAAAAAATTCGTTTCCGACGGATTACCGACGGATAATCCGTCGGTAATTTAAATTTTTTTTTAAAAAATAATTAAAAATTAAAATTTTCCAGTTTTTTATCCTGTACAAACCTGCCAAATTTTTAAATATTACTAATTTCTTAATGTGTAGAAAATATCTATAAATACATAAACATAATCCTACGGAGGGGGAAAGGGGTGCTGACTGTTAAACTTGATCATGAACGCGTCAAACTGAGCCATTCGTTCCCACATCTGTCTCTTCTCTACTCCATCTCTATCCATTCGCTCCTGAATCCGGATCCTCTCTGCTTCTTCTCTCTGTAGTCGCTCCTGCAACTGGATCCTCTCTGCTTCCTCTCTCTCTAACCTCTGCCTCAACTCCTCCAACTGAAATTCAATGACAAACATATATAGAACAATGTCAGACAACATTTAACAAACATATGATTAACAATGTTAAACAACATTTGACAAGCATACCTCCTCATCGTGACGGTCGCGTGTGCTCCTGCTCGAATTGGCACCTGAATCACCGGTCATAGCATAATAGGAATCCTGACTGGTCCGCCATCCAAAAAGACGGCCCTTACGCCGTCCTCCGACACTACGCTCCCACAAGTCGGCGTCATTGGGAGGTACAGTGCCAGGAGGTAAGTCCGGGCACTCCTACTCCCTAACCCGATGGTAGGCATCCTACAGTTTACCAAATTAGACATTGTCAAGTCAACTAACCTATAGAAAATTCGGCAGCATTTCAACTGTGATTTGAACATATATCTATGACCTGCTTTTATCAAAACAATCCTATCGTCTGCCCAACAATTGGCAGCCCAAACTAAGTTTGCTATAATTTCTATCTATCTTATAAAACAAAAAAATATCTAGTCATGCATAATTGAACTTACAATCATATGAGCTGCCTTTGGATAAACGAAGATCGGAGTATCCGTGGTCGGACCAGTCGCACCCGGAACAAGCTTCCTGTTGGTGCAGTGTGTAGCCTCCCAAACCTCGTCGCTGGTAGGCTCACGACCCCATGCATCTCTCTACAATACACAACTTAAATTGTTAGTAGGTAATAAAATCATGTATATAGTACATATATTCATCAATTATATACATTTAGTCTAGTGTATGATAAATTACCATGCGGTCCCGATGCATAGGGATACTAATAGATCCAGTATAGTGTATGGATGTCATCCCCTCATACTCGGTGACCCGATTGGCCGTATTGGCCGCAACTACACGCCGGAACGCGTTGGTGTTCCATACTTGTTAAAAAGAAGACATAAATCAATATAAATCCTAGTACAACCAGATACAAGTATTCAAAACAAAACAAACCTGCTCAATCATCTGGACCCAAAACTCACTCCGGATCCACTCTGGAGGGTGTGGCGTAAGAATCCTGTAGTCACGTCCGTCGAACTGGACACCATCAATGGCTAAAGCCCTTTCCTCGGCGAAGACACGTGTATCTCTCATCATGTCGGCGTACCTATTATTTAGGTGACGCCAAAATGCAGCTAATACGTCGGCGTCCATCTCAGGAGGCCAACTATAATACAGCTGCAAACACATTGTTTAGATTAAGTAAAAATAAATCCACTCAATAAGTTAAATAGAGTAAAATACCTACCCGAAATCGATTCAGCAACCGTGGATAGTGCTCATTAGGGACATCCTTAAAATGAGCCCAAGGACCATCAAACATTGACTTAAAGACGGCAATGGCCCTCCGAACTGCCGACTTGTCCTTAAACCTTCACAATTGTAAAATATACAACATAAAAAACATTAGGATCGATTTATTATGTACTAGAATAAATAATATATCACATCTACTTACCCGCCCGCTTCAGACAACGAAAGTGGCGGTCGCTGACTCGGCTGGGGCGTCTGTGATGCCACATTCGGGCCTCTACCCCTGCTTTGTCATCGGACTGGATCTGATCTAGTCCGTCATCGGTGAACTCATCGGCGTGGGGGTCACCACGCCCGGCGGAGCTGCTACTGCCCCTACCCCTATTACCCCTACCACCTCTACTACCTCTACTACCCCTAGAAGGGTGTCCCGACATCTAGATCATAGAGAATGGTTAACGCAAAATGATATAAGTGTACATAAATCATAAGACCCAAAAATGTCTACATAAGAACAGCAAAATAGAGAATGTTTAACACGAAAAATGTCTACATAAGAACGACAAAATAGAGAATGTTTAAGACACACTAGTTATCAGACGAGTGATAAGATAACATAAGTTCATCTTCGTTATCTTTATCATCATCCATATCTTCAAATTCTTCTTCCTCGTCGCTAGCTTCGTGATCTGATGCATCTTCCTCGCTAGCTTCGTCATTTTTGGCGACTACGTTGAGCTCCCCAGTGACAAGAGGGACAGAATCGAGGTCCTCATTTACCCAGTTGTTTGTATTATGAGTTACCCGTTCGTTGGTTTGAAAGAACGGTTCTCCATCCACGTTATCATCATCCAACACATCGATAGCCCTTTCTGCAACTTCATATATTCCACGGGCTTTGGTCTTCACAACTGCCCACTAGTCCTTTAAATCCTTACTTCCTAAAGGATAGAGTGTGTAATACACTTGTTCCGCTTGTGATGCTAGGACGTAATAGTCCTCACCTCTGAGTCTAGACTTGTATTTGATATCAACCAACCCATGTTTAGGGTCGACTCTAACTCCATCTGGACTATCAAACCATGTACACTTTAACAAAACTACAACACAATAGCCCACATCGTAATACTCCACCTCTAACACGTCGTCCAACAATCCGTAATAGTCAAACTCGGAGTCGTCATAAAAAGATCCTTTCACACATACGCCACTATTATGTGTGACACGCCCAGCAACATGTGTAACCGTATGAAACTTGTAACCATTGAAAAAATATCCCTTATGCGACCAAGCATATCGGCCTGGTCCACGTGCTAAGGATTTCAAATGGTCGGAGAAATCGCCTGATCCGAGCATGACCTATAAAACCACAAATAAGAAATAAATTACATATGGGTAAGATTATATACGTAAATTTCATATGTTTGTACTCACGTGTTGTTCGAACCAAGTAGAAAACCTTTCATCCCGAGCTTTATCCCGTGCAACTGCATCAAGATGAGGTTCTCTTTGTCGTATCCACTCATCGAAGGTCCATTAAAAAGGTCGAACTTCTTCACAATTCAACAACACATATGTGTAGATCTTGTGAATCTCGGCTTGAGTCAAGATGGTCTTCCCCCCCCCCTTCTCGAATAATCTACGAGATAGAACCTTGAATTTGCTCAAGCGATCGTCTATTCCTGAAGAACTAGGAATATCTGGGGCAAAGTTTCTTGACTTACGATTATGTCGCGTTTCTATCTGTGGATCAAAATACAGGGAGCAATAGGTGGAGAGTTCATTTACTAGATAAGACTCAACGATAGACCCCTCCACCCTTGCTTTGTTGCTAACAATCCTCTTCAATGACCCAAGTTTCCTAAACAACGATTGAAATACGTGTTAGAAAATAAATGGGTAAGTATTTGAATGAAAATTATTTGAATGGAAAAGTTCATTTACCTCTCATAAAGATACATCCACCTATATTGGACCCGCCCACCATTTATGGCTTCTCGTGTCAAATGTATCACTAAGTGTTCCATAGAATCAAAGAATCCGGGCGGGAAGACTTTTTCCAACTTACAAATTGTTTGAACGATACTTGTTTGCAATGGAATCAAGTCTTCTAAGTGTAACACCCTTGAGCAGATTACACGAAAGAATGTGCATTACTCCGTTATCACATCCCATATGGGAGTCGGTATCATCCCTCGTAACGCAATAGGAAGCAATCGTTGCATAAACACATGACAATCATGACTCTTGAAACTATAAAAGTTGTAATCTGCCATGTTTACACAACCCCCATTATTCGAAGCATACCCGTCCGGAAACTTTAGTCTCTTCAACCATTCACATACTTGTTTTACTTGTTGTTTCGTCAAAGTGTATGACGACTTCGGCTTCACTACTTTATTGCCTGACGTGGCAATGTGCAACTGCGGTCGGTTGCAATAAATCTCTACATCCCTCCTTGCTTTTATATTGTCTTTCGTTTTTGATGTGTCCATGACAGTGTTAAAGAGATTCTCAAAGACGTTCTTCTCAATGTGCATGACATCCAGGTTGTGTCAGATTAACAACGTCTTCCATTATGGCATCTCCCAAAAGATGCTTCTCTTCACCTAATTATGAGTGATTCCGAAACCGGTAATTTTTCTGTTGGTCGGTCGAAACGGGGAGCCATCGTAAACAGTTGGAAGATGACGGACCTGTTCCCATATTTCTTCACCGGTTAACTCGGGTGGTGGACTGGCTAACACCCTAGATCCATCCAGAAACCCTGTTCGATCACGTCGGAAGGGGTGTGCACTAGGTAACCATCTCCGATGACAGTTAAACCAACAAGATTTACCTCAATTTCTTAACTGAAACGAATCGACTGTACCCATGCAGTACGGTCAGGCTAGCTTGCCGTGCGTGTTCCAACCCGACAACATTGCGTAGGCAGGGAAGTCGCTGACGGTCCATAGAAGTATAGCCCTCATCTCAAAATTATTCTTACGCTAAGCATCATACTTAAGAGCGCCCACTGTATACAACATCTTGAGATCATCTATTAGCGGCGTAAGAAAGACATCCAAATTTTGACCGGGGTTCTTTCTACCTGGAATGACCAATGCAAGTTTCACGTATGAATCTTTCAAACTCAACCAAGGAGGTAAATTGTAGATGGTAAGAAATACTGGCCAAAGTGAATACGGATTCGAATTTGAATTATTCGGGTTGAAACCGTCGGTGCATAAGCCAAGACGCACATTCCGGACCTCAGAAGCGAAGTCAGGATGTACCATGTCGAAATGCTTCCAAGCCACACCATCACTTGGATGTACCATCACACCCGGTTCTGTCTGATGATCCTTGTGTCAAGTCATCTCTTTAGACGTCTTGTTTGACATATACAATCTTTGAAGTCTAGGAACAATTGGCAAGTACGTCATCACCAAGTTAGGGACCTTGCTTCGACCACTTGTCTTGAAACGATATTCATTGCACACTCGACAGTGGGTCAACTCAGAATCATCCTTATAAAATAACATGCAATGGTTTTTGCAAGCGTTGATCTTTTGTTTTGGCAGAGTAAGCTTTTTCAAACTCTTTTTCGTCTCATAGAAGTTACCGGGTAGTTTATCACCCTCGGGTAACATCTCTTTAATTATAGCAACATTGTGGTTATAAGTCGTCTCGGGTACATTACATTCTGCCTTCCAATTCAACAATCTTGTTGCAGCTCCTAATTTCGAGTAATTTGGACATCCGTCCCATAGTGGCTCGTCAGCAGCTTGTAACATGTCATAAAATCTTTGGGCAGAAGGATTAGGGGTTTCTTCTTCCCATGTCATGCCATCATGTATCATGTGATCGTTCACCATTTCAACATAACCTTCATTATGATCTACTACCGGAGTAGAAGATTGGCCCACGTCTTGATGCCCTTCATTATGGTAATAAGTTTCACCATATGCCCACCATATGGTATAATCAGGCATGAAACCGTGCTTCATCAAATGCAGCCTCACATCAGTCCTTTCTTTATAGCGTAAGTTTTGACACTTCTTACAAGGGCATCTAATACGAAGTACTATCCCATCATGTGTAGGTTTCCTTTCAACAGTCCTTTCATCGGCATATGCATAGTCCAAAAAACTGTCCATTGCAACAATATAGTCGACGCTAAGAAAACCCCGACTGTCGTTCTTTCTATACATCCATCCTCTATATGTCGACATATTCAACCACTACAACAAAGAAATAAGTAGTTAATCGACATAATCAAGATAGAGGTGGTGTAATGGTTTGACTATTGAAAAGTAACACCGTAGGTTTAGATGAGCTTTGGATGACTTTAAAACCCTACGTGTAATGGTTTGACTATTTAAAAGTCAAACCGTAGGTGTCAATGAAGTTAGAAGTCTATTGAACACTACATGTAATGGTTTGCCTTCTTGAAAGTTAAACCATAGGTTTAGAGGAGTTTTGGATGACTCTAAAACTCTAAGGGGGTGTTTGGGATTGCTTATTTATTTGGAAAAGTGCTTATTTGGAAAAGTGCTTATCAGCTTATGTGGTGCCAAATCAGAGTTTTTTAAAAAGTGTTTGGGTTAGCTTATTGTGGTACCAAAACGTAATAAGCTAATAAGTTGTTATTTAAAGGTGTTTGGGATTGCTTATACATATAAAAGAACCAAAAAAGTCATAAGCACTTTTGAAATAAGTCATAAGTTACAACAAAATGACTTATCAAAAATGGCTTTTCAGCGGTTTGGCACTGCTATAAGCTGTTTTCTTTTTGTTCCATCCAAACACTCAAAATAGCTTATCTGCGGTGCCAAATCACAATAAGCTAAAAAGCCCTTCAAATAAGCAATCCCAAACACCCCCTAAGTGTAATGGTTTGACTATTGGAAAGTCAAACCGTAAGTTACAATCAAAGAAAGGTGTTTTGGAAAGTTTAAAAACCCTACGTGTAATGGTTTGACTATTTAAAAGTCAAACCGTAGGTGTCAACGAAGTTAGAAGTCTATTGAACACTACATGTAATGGTTTGCCTTCTTGAAAGTCAAACCATAGGTTTAGAGGAGTTTTGGATGACTCTAAAACTCTAAGTGTAATGGTTTGACTATTGGAAAGTCAAACCGTAGGTTACAATCAAAGAAAGGTGTTTTGGATAGTTTAAAAACCCTACGTGTAATGGTTTGACTATTTAAAAGTCAAACCGTAGGTGTCAACGAAGTTAAAAGTCTATTGAATACTACATGTAATGGTTTGCCTTCTTGAAAGTCAAACCATAGGTTTAGAGGAGTTTTGGATGACTCTAAAACTCTAAATGTAATGGTTTGATTATTGGAAAGTCAAACATATGTTTTTTAAAATTTCGGCGGCATAACGGCTATAAAATGAATATTTCCATATATCAACCTAATGTTTGCCCAACAATTGGCAACCCAACTAAAATAAATAAATAAAATGAAGTATAATCAAATCCTAAATCATACCAAATGTCTCCATTTATCAACCTAATGTTTGTCCAATAAATGACAACCCAACTAATTAATATTACAAGTTTATCAAACCAAATCATACCAAAACAGTTTTACAAAAACCAAATCATAAGCTAAACTCATACAAAAACATTATAACAAGTTTATCAAACCAAAAATGGCGTTTTCATAAGCTAAAACAACTCATATCAATTTGAATATACAATATGCTCATATCAATTTCAATCTACAATACATACATACATACATACATACATACATACATACATACATACATACATACATACATACATACATACATACATACATACATACATACATACATACATACATACATACATACATACATACATACATACATACATACATACATACATACATACATACATACATACATACATACATACATACACTTTGTTCATTTTGACGTGTAGTCATAGCCCTATAAACACAACAATGGAGTTATAAACAATAAACCATTTGGACTCATACACACAGAGATTTTCTTTCCATACTTATAAACTTATCAATAATCACATACATTTGATCAATATTTGTTCATTCAGTTATAAACTTATCAATAATTACATATTTGATCCATATTTATAAACTTATCAATAAACCATTTGCACACATACACACACAGAGATTCCTACTTAGATGCAAACAAACTCAACATCACAGCCTTTTGATCGAAAATAGTTATAAACAATAAACCAACATCGATGAAAACCATAGTTTACTCTTTAAAAAATCATACCTGATCGAGGTCAGAAACTAGAGGAGACGAGGGAGACGAGGGAGGCTGTGGAGGTCGTCGTCGCCGGTGTGGAGGTCGTCGTCGCCGGTGTGGAGGTCGACGCTGGTGTAGAGGTCGACGCCGGTGTGGAGGTCGACGCCGGTCGAGAGTGAATCTGAGAGCTAGAGTGAGAGGGACAGATCGAGATTGAGATTGAGAGTGAGAGTGAGAGTGAGAGTGAGAGGGAGACGAGAGGGAGAGACGAGAGACTGAGAGAGGGAGACTGAAACCGATAGATTAGGGCTTTAAGCTTGCTATTTTTTTTTAAGAATTTTCGGAAATTCACCGACGGATTTTATCCGTCGGTGATTACCGACGGATAATTGTTTTTTATTAAATAAATTACTTTTAAATTAAAATTATATTTAAAATTATAATTATTAAATAAATTATTAATTAATATATTATTTAATATTAAAATTAATAAATAAATTATTAATTAATTAATTTATCAAATTATGTTTAAAATTATTAATTAATTTATCAAATTGTATTTAAATTGACTAAAATACCCCTAAAGTAACTAGGCTTTAAACGAATCCGGTTAGATCAGGGACCAAATGTGATCAGTTAGGCTTTAACGTACCCAGTTGGGCTTTAAACGAATCCGGTTGGGTTTTAATGGATCTGGTTGGGCTGTAATGGATTTAGTTGGGATTTAACATTACCAGTTGGGCTTTAATGGATTCAGTGGGGCTTTAACGTTCCCAGTTGTGCTTTAACGTATCCAATTGGGCTTTAACGTACACAGTTGGGCTTTAATATACCCAGTTGCTTTTAGTGGATCCAGTTAGGCTTTAACGTACCCAGTTAGGCTTTAAACGAATCCGGTTGGGCTTTAATGGATTTAGTTGGGCTTTAATGGATTCAGTAGGGCTTTAACGTTCCCAGTTGGGCTTTACCGTATCCAATTGGGCTTTAACGTACACAGTTGGGCTTTAATGAATCCAGTTGGGCTTTAATATACCCAGTTGCTTTTAATGGATCCAGTTAGGCTTTAACGTACCCAGTTGGGCTTTAAACGAATCCGGTTGGGCTTTAATGGATTTAGTTGGGCTTTAATGTTACCAGTTGGGCTTTAATGGATTCAGTGGGGCTTTAACGTTCCCAGTTGGGCTTTAACGTATCCAATTGGGCTTTAACGTACACAGTTGGGCTTTAATGAATCCAGTTGGGCTTTAACATACACAGTTGGGCTTTAATGGATCCAGTTAGGTTTAATATATCCAGTTAACGGATTCAGTAGGGCTTTAACGTTCCCAGTTAGGCTTTTAATGGATCTAGTTAGGCATTAACGTACCTAGATGGGCTTTTAATGGACCCGGTTGACTTTAATGGATCAGTTGAGCTTTAACGTTCCTAGTTGGGCTTTAATGGTACATACATGATCACATATGTACATACATACATATTACATACATGATCACATACATACTATACATGGTGTACATACATTCATGATCACATACATACATGTGTATATACATACATGAACACATATGTACATGTACATACATACATGATCACATATGTACTATACATGTACATGATGTACATACATACTATACATGGTGTACATACATTCATGATCAATACGTACATGTGTATATACATACACGATCACATACATACATGAACACATATGTACATGTACATACATACTATACATGATCACATACGTACTTGTATATACATACATGATCACATATGTACTATACATGTACATGATGTACATACATACTATACATGGTATACATACATTCATTATCACATACGTACATGTGTATATACATACATGATCACATACATACAAACATACGTACATATATATATATATATATATATACACATACATGATCACAGAAAAAATAAATAGTTATTAAATTATTAAATTTACCGACGGATTCTTAAAGGCCGTCGGTAATTACCGACGGATTACTGACGGACGTCAGAAAAAAATAAATATTTATTAAATTATATAAATTACCGATGGATTACCGACGGATTTAAAAATAAAAATAAAATAAAATAAAATAATTTAATATCCGTCGGTAATCCGTCGGAAAATGTAGATATTTACCGACGGATTACCGACGGATAGTCTATCCGTCGCAAAGTTTTCATTTCCATCGGTGATCCGTCGGTAATTACCGACGGATATAATTCGTCGGTAATCTTGGTCGGAAATAAGCAATTATCCCGTAGTGAAATTTCTAAAGCTATATTTTTGAATTAATAACTAACTCATAATCATTAAATTCTAACAAAATACTTATTTTTTATTTATAAAAAACATTATATTATTAAGTCTAAATTATACAAATTTATATAAAAAAAATCATTATCACTTTCTCACAACCATCCAAAATCGTAATGTAAATTGACAAAAAACAGAAAATAAAACGAAACATTAAAATCGTGATGTATCTAGCTACATTGCGCGAGTACGTTTCTAGTCTAATATTAAAAACATAAAAATTGAGGTATATATATATATATATATATATATTTAATCCAACACTAAAACACTAAAAAAACGGAGGTCAATAAAGGTGACATCTATATTTGAAAGCCAATAAAGTTGACCTCTAAAACTAAATAATAATATTTTATTTAACACTTATATATTTTATATATAGATTAATTGTTTAATACATTAAAATGATAATATTATTTATTATTATAATAATATTAAAATTTGTTTATAGTGTGTGGTTGAAATTGGATTTTTTTAGTATTCAAGAGACCCATCATTTTTAGTATTTTTTTAGAGTAGGTAGGTTGGAGATGTCCTTACCTGACTAAATTGATCTTGTAGTATTTTTTTTTTCATTTTTATCAAAATGTCATTATATCCGTAATATACAAGTTCGTAATTATGGACCTAGCTCAAAAACATTAAAAAATACGAATCTGATCGATTTTCTTAAAGAAATTTGCAGGCTTGGGTTCCGTAGTTGCAGATCTGGGCCCAATTTTTTAAGGGATATCAATCAAATTCATTATTTTTTGTATTTTTGAGCTATAGTTCTGCAATTACGAACTTATATATTACGAAAGTAGTGATATTTATGCGAAACCGAGAGAGGAATGACTAAAAAACCAATTTTTATTGTATAAAATGGCTATTTGATTCGATTCCCTATTTGTTATGGATTGAAAGTTTATGACGCTATCTTTATCGATAATAGCATAGCCTCATCTAAAACGACTGCAACCAAATTTCATAATTTCCTTAAAACGAAAGAAATAAAAGTTTACTTTTTTAAGAACAATTACATTTAACTAAGAATTTTTATTTTGAAATATTAATCTTATTCTTAAATATTCAATATATTTAGTATCCTAATAAAATTTTAATTTAATTTTATATGAAAATAATAATATATTAACCTAGCTTGTTGTTAAAAACAATAACAAAATCAAATCTTTTCTTCTTTTTAGCATTTATTTTTTGAAAATTCTTTTAATTTTGAAAAAAATTATCATCACTTTCTAACATTCTTCATTTAGGATAAAGTTTAAGAGTATCTCTTGAAATAAAAAATATTAGTCTCAAACATCGGATTCTCTATTGTCTACATTCTAGAGAATGCATTGGAGATGCTAATTGGCTTGGCTTAGATACAGTTGAGTATAAAGTGTATTGTACCAAAGAGCTTTTGGCCTAGTGGATGAATAATAATTAACATTAACTCTATCTGGGTCTTTAGTCCAATGTGATAATGAGATCAACTCTATCCAAGTCTTTCGTTCGAGGAATCACTAAATTCAACCTTATCCGGGCCTTTACCTTAGGATCTCACCATCCAATATAAGCTTGTTCATTTAGAAAATACATTATATAACCAATGCCTATTTCCAAATTACAACTTGGGAATCTATCCCATATATGTACAATAAAACCGACGTCTATGCCAACTGATCCATTAGGGTGCGTTTGGTATGGTGGATAGGATGGGAAAGAACATAACATATTTGCCCCATGTTTGGTGACACTATATCTGGAAGGAACGGGAACTAAGTGGAACATGGGTGGAACACACGTGTTCACCCCTTACCCCCTGGAACAAACTAGAACAAGCTAATATGTACCAGTATGCCCCTAACCTAATTCACTATTCTCTAACTTGATTCACGTCTCTCTCTCTCTCTCTCTCTCTCTCTCTCTCTCTATCTATCTATTTTTCTCCCTCTTTCTCTCGCAGATCGACTTCGTCTCTCTCAAAATCGCAAATCGATTCACGCAGATCGTCTCCCTCGAATTTGCAGATCGTCTCCCTCGAATTTGCAAATCGTTCCCCTCGTCCTCTCTAATTTTATTCGCACATCTCTCTCTCAATATCGCAGTATTTTGAAACACAAAAACCAAAACATAACAACTCCTAACAAAGAACTCTTCAGTTGACTAAATCACATCGGATCTGAGCAAATTAACAACACACAAACTTCGTTTAACAAAATTCAGATGGAAATGCTTGGAAGAAAAAAAAGAAAGCATGAAGAAGAGGTAACCAACGAGAATGAGGCGACGAAGAGGTTACCAACGCGAATGAGGCGTTTGTCAGGTTTGGTAGAGCATTTCATACGACGAAGCAACTCCGTCATTAGACCTACCAATGGAACATCCTCCAATATTGTCGACGATGAACTTGCCATTACCTCCATCTAGGGTTTTTTAATTGCAAAATCTTACGGAAAAATTAACAATCGATTGGGATCAAAGAGTTCTTCTTAGAGCATCTCCGTTGGAATTCGGTGCTTTTAATTGATCATTAGCTAGTCTACCATACCAAATAGGTCATAGGGGTATATTGGTCATTAACCAGTCGTGTCCCTGTCCCTGTCCTGTTCCATTCTGTCATGTCTTACCAAACGCTAGACAGCTGTTCTGTCCTGTCCTGTCCTGTAGGCGTACCAAACGCACCCTTACATTCTAGTCATATATATATATATAGGCCACAGTTATTTTGAAACCCAGTAAAAATTTACAACCCCATGCAACCCTCATCTAAACCCTCATTTTGCCCATTACATTTGAATTTTTATTGATTCACTAAATGAAGTTACCCAATTTCGTCGAATTTCTGTCGCAAATGTCGATGCACATAACGGTTCATGCGATGTATCAGATGAAGGTGGTAATTTCATGAAACAATATTCATTCCATGTTAGTGTATGCATTTAATGAATTATTATGCTTTGCAGGTAAGATTATTGCATGAAACTAGTAATCAATAAGTGTCTACATAATGAATGGGCTAAATGAATGGTTTCGACGAGGGTTGCATAGGATTGTAACCTTTTACTGGGTTGCAAAATAAACTACCCCTATATGTATGTATATATATATATATATATATATATATATATATATATATATATATCTAGGTATATCAAACCTTACCAATCATATAAACATTTGTTTACAAATACCCACCAAGTGAGTAAAATTCCCATTTTATTAACAAAACCCATATATGAACATTATGAGTTTAAATTCCAAATCTCATCTATACTTTATAATAAACATCCCTCATGCATTTAAATCCATCCCCCACATTGTTTTTATCAAAATATGTAGAATCCCCAAAAGTCCAAAACACCCAACTTTGACCTAGTTGGTCCAAAATCAACCAAACATGAAATACTTGACATGGAAGCTTAGAGGAAGTAAAATACATCATTTTAACATGTATATAGTTTTATAAAAGTGCATGATGAACTTACAATGCTAGGTTTTGGATAAAAACCTAGAAACCTAGAAATTCATGAAGATTGAGATGTAAGGCTTGAATCCTTGACTCTAGCTTTAAATCTCTAGTTTTGAAGATGCTAAACCTAGGAAGAGGTTGGTATTGAGTCTTATATGCTTTCTAAAACTTAATAAATGGAGGAGAAGTGAAAAGGATCAAGTATAACAGTGATCGTGGGAAAATAAGAGTGAATGGCTATGTTTTCGAGGCTTTAATGCGCAAGTCAGAGCTCAATGCGACTTTGGCCGCGAGTTTAAACTCGCACCAAAAGTCGTCCAAGCCTAATTCAAAAACCAATCAGTGATCACTACGAATTTAACTCGCATGGGACACTGTCTCCCTCTGAAATTGACTAGAAAAACATAGGTTTTTAAGCACCAATTACTCTTTGTCTCTACAATATTTATGGAAGTCCAATTTGACCAATTTGAAGTTCGAGAAAAAAGGACGAAGCCTAACCTTATGGAAAAACGAAATTGCGGGTGTTACAATCCTCCCGACCTTGGAATTGATTACGTCCTCGAAATCCTAAATTAAACAAATAGGCGAGCATATCGTCGCTTGATATCATTATTCGGTTTCCCACGTCACCTTAGAGCTTCAATGATGCTTCCATTGAACTTTGACCATCACGATCTCTTTATGGCGCAACATTTTGGTCTTTCTCTCTAGAATTGATTTCGGCTCTTCTACAGAACGGTTTTGTTTATCAACTCGAATCAACGAGAGAGAATCACACTTTCTTTTTCTGTTAAGCACTTATATAAGTAGCACACGTGAAAGGTGTTGTGAATTCCAACCATCTCGGGTGGCAACTCCAATTTGTAAGATTCGAGCCCCACCTTGCTCAAGATTTGAATGGTCCATGGAAACGGGGACTGAGCTTCTCACGCTTCCCAAACCGTATGATACCTTTCCAAGGGGATACCTTTAACATTACCCGATCGCCCACTTGGAATACCATCGGTCTCCTCTTCTTGTCGGCTTATCTCTTTTGTCGATCTTGAGCCTCATTCAAATGCTCATGAATTCCCTTAACTTTATCTACAGTTTCCTGAACAATCTCGAGACTGGAGAACTGTTTCTCACCTGCTTCGAGCCAACACACAAGAGTCCTATATTTCCGTCCATATAACGCTTTGAACGATGTCATTCCAATAATAGAATGGTAACGGATATTGTAGGCGACATAATTGGTTCCTTCGGGCAACGACATAATTTCTACTTCACACAACTTCTTCTGGAGAGTCCGAAAGGCTTTCTCTTGTGTTTCAGTCCAAATGAACTTTACATTTTTCTGAGTCAAAGTCGTCAAAGAAAAAAAAAGATCTTGTAGAAATCTTGAATAAACCTCTTATAGTAATCTACCAAACCTAAGAAGCTTCAGATTTCAGACGAACTCTTAGGTGGCTCCCAATTCATCATCACTTCGATCTTCGATGATTCCACCTTCACTCCATAACAGTTGACCACGTGACACAACAATTGGACTTCTTCCAACCAAAAATCACATTTGGAGAATTTGGCATACAACTTCTCCATTCTCAACACTTCTAGGATTTCTTGGAGGTGTTGTTCATGATCAGGGTCGTCCTTAGAGTAAATGAGTATATTATCGGTGAACACGATTACCAACTTGTTAATAAAAGGTAGGCACACTCGGTTCATCAAATCCATGAACACTGTCGGTGCATTCGTCAAATCGAATGGCATCACTAAGAATTAATAGTGACTGTATCGTTTCCTAAATGCCGTCTATGCCACATCATCATCCCTCACCTTCACTTGATGATATCTCGACCAGAGGTCGATTTTTGAGAAACACCTTGCCCCTTGAAGTTGATCAAACATATCATCGATTATTAGGAGCGGGTATTTGTTCTTCACCGTCACTTTGTTTTGCTCTCATTTGTCAATACACATCCTCATCGTGTCATCCTTCTTCTTCACAAAGAAGACCGGAGCTCCCAGGGTGACAAACTCGGTCTCACGAAACCTTTCTCTAAAAGATCCTGTAGTTGTGACATCATATTTTTCATTTCAAACCGTGCCGACCGGTAAAGCTCTCTAGGAATAAGAGTGGCCCCTAGAACAAGATCAATTCGGAACTTTACTTGTCGTTCGGGTGGTAAAAAATTGTCAGGAAATACATCGGGGAAGACACAAAGACATCTTCGAGTTTTTTTTTTCCAACTTCGCATCTAACACGTATGTTAAGTAGGAAGAAAACAATTTAATCAAGCATTTGTGTGCCTTGACCATAGAAATAACCACGACTTCCCCTTTCTTCTCTCCTCGTACACAAGCACCACATCACCGTCCGACAAAGGAATTCTGATCAATTTCTTGGAGCACAGAATCATGGCTTTGTTTTCTACCAACCTGTAACACCCCAAAAATAGGGGTTAATTTAAACCTGAATAATTGTGAAAATGACATCCTCTAAATAAGGTAAATTACCTTGAAAAGGAGAACTAGTATGGCGTTTACATAACCAATGATCAAATAAAGGATATGAATCAACAACCTACTAATCTAAATCAAACTAATTTAGATTATAGACGGGTGTCGCTATCCCTTTCCAAAATAATTTCCAAAAGAAAAAATAGGCCAATCTACACTTCTCCAAAAATGCTACTGTCGACCATTTGGCCGTCCACTCAATCCTGAGAAGCCTCGCCGCCAAGTTGACCTGACATACACGTCATTTAAGAAAAAGTTCTTAAAGTGTTAGGCTAAAGCCTAGTGAGAACAAACAATTATTAAATGAAAATATAGTAATAGCTTGAGAATATAGCTTGCGGAAAATTGAAATAATATTTACCAAAACAAGGGACCAATAATAACCATATCCCATTATAATACGAGGGAAGATCCGGTCTCCACGATTAATGACGGAGCCCAAGACTAAGTCACCTGTCATTATAGTTATAATCACAACATAATTTATAATTCATATACTCATTGAGCTCAAATCCTCTAGGTCTGTTCCTCATAGAAAACTCAAATTCAACCCCTCTAGGTCTATACTTTGAAGTGTCCCAAAATGGGGAACTTATGCACAATGGAATTACATCTTATTGCCCATGGGATGTTGCCCGACTGTATAGGCCTACCCCTTACTTACGATGGAGATCGATGCCTATTCCATGCCGAAATAGTGAACTTAATGTTTAAAACTCAAGACATTAAGACCACCATGCCTATGGATCCATTTCACTAAGACCAAAACAAAAATTCAATTAAATACACCGTACTTAATTATATATATCAAGTTTGGCACCAAGTTACACCAAAAATCAATTCATATTATTGGTGCCTTGAACTTCCATCAACTTGGTGGGGAAATCTCCTAGCACCATATATTCATTAAATACCATCTTAAAACTTGTCAACTATAATAGAAATTATGCTCATAAGTTTTAACATCAAAATAATAATTCCCTCGAAAACCCTAATTTAGTTTGGAATCATCATAACCCCATAATACAAAAGTGATATCAATAATACTTGTGAGAATCACCAATATTCATAAATCCTATTTCAACTTCCTTTAAAATACATTTATCAAGACCAAACCCTAAAACTAGGTTTTAGGTTAAGATTTATTTTAATCGTCACACATAAATTAGAAGACATGTAAAGGTTCAAAATGCAAGGTTTTAAACATGTATGGAGTTTAAAAAGGGATGAATGAACTCACCTTGGTGGTTTTAATATGTAAACTTGGGAACCCTATAAGCAAGAGAATGAGAGTGGTTGAGATCTTGAGCCAATTTGAGTCTTCCTTACTAAATGACAACCCTAAATGGACATTTAATAGGGTTGAGAGTCATAGGGGAGGAATTTAATGAGGATAGATGATGAAGGAAGAGAACTCATCTTGAAGAAGAGAGAAAATCGTCCAAAGAACTGCCAACCCAAAACAAGTAAAATAAAACCGAATTCTGCCATAAATAGCTATCAGATGCCCGTCGGCGAGAGTGACACGACGACCTTTCCAGTGTCATTCTCGCGGGGCACTTCCACTAAGTTTGTACCGAGACTAAACGGGGCTTGCACGATTGTGCCCCAACGAGAGTGACATTGTTACAATCGCCGGGCACTTTCGCCCCATATGTACCGCAAGGGTCCTAATCCCCGCGACCTTGTCGTGTGACAATGCCCCATGGCACTGTCGCCGAGAAATCTCACCCACTGCGTACCGAGTCTAAAAATTGATTTTTCACACACGCGATGGTTGTTGAGTTAACGAAAGGAATTCATCTCGGGTCAAACATTTAACCTTAAGGTCAATAAAGATTAAATTCAAGGGTGAGGGGTAGTCCTAACCTTCCGAATTTTCCGGGTGTTACCACATCAAACCCATCGATAGACATCGGTAAATTATTCAGTGGAAACTTCCACTATTCGATTTCCAAAACATAACCCTTAAGGACTTCTCGAATAATGACTCGACTACCATTATCTACTTCTACTACTAAGGCAACTCCTAAGGTACTAACATATGTATATAATCTTTGACAGAAAGATATTGACACAAAAGAACAAGATGTACCCGACACAACATCCACCAATGCTTTCGTTTCCTCGATAAACATCTTAAATGCCCTCCCCGTTACTCTTGGAGAGCTCTCCTTCGTCCCTTGGGATCCTCCCTACTTTAACGGGCATTCACTTCAGACATGGACTGACTCCTTACACTCATAGCAAAGGAGTCCTTTAACCAGACAATCATTACAGACGTAACCAAACTACCCACACTTGAAACAAATCCTCGAATTAGAGTTGCAAGGGCTGAATGCTTGTTTCGACACTTAGGACACCACCTAGATTCTCACCTAGGATCAGCCATGTGGTTGTTGATGAAAGTCCTTGGCTTCTTTGAAGGCACATAATTTCCCCCTCATTTTCTCTTTTCTCCAAACTCGACTTTCTCCTCTTTATTTTGAGCGTAGATATCTTCCATGAGTTGTGCCTCCTCAATTGATTCTTGGAGAGTAAAGGCTTTCGAATTCTGAACCATCACCATCATGTCGGTTGGCAAGCCTTTGAGGTACACCTTGACCTTCTTTTTTTCACTTATGGCCACATGCCCCACCATGTCTAGATTCTCTACGAAAAGATTTGCGTATTCTCTCACCATCATACTCCCCTTTTTGAGAGTCTAGAAATCGTCTTCAATGCAATCAATTGCTTTATCGTTATAATATTCGTCCCTGACCTTTTTCTTGAACATGCCCCAAGTCAACTGTTGGATGATGGCCGCTTCAAGAGTGGACTTAGTGACATTCCACCACCTAAGGGCCTTGCCCCTCAACAGCTGGGAGGCAAACTTCACCTTCTGTCCCTCCCCACACTACTAGAGTCAAAAGCTTGTTCGATTTCTTGTATCCAGTTCATGAAAGTGACTAAGTCGTCTATTCTCGGAAACTCATGTGGCTTGCTACACTGAAAGGTCTTGTACGAGCAAGTCTTCTCGCCCCGCCTTGTGTCGGGAATAATATGTTCCTCAGTCCTCACCATATTTCTGGTGCACCCGGAACCCACTACAATGTTCTCAGCTACCGTCTCGTGCCTTCGGTTACTAGCATCTCGGTCCTCAAGTATTTTCATCAGTCTTTCATCTCTATTGATTGTTCCAGATTCAAGCTCTAATGACAGATAACAAACACATATCTAACCACAAGTCATTTGTATTGATTTCAAATGATTTACAATACTTTCTCTCTCTATAAGCACACACACTCTCTCTCTAAAACCACAAGTCTATTACAAACTTTTCTCTCAATGTATGTGTATGATTACTAGATTACAAAGAACACAACCCTTATATACTAAGTCAACACAAGTTGACTTTACAACACAAACTATTAATGGAAAGTCAAACACTCTTGACTTTACAACACTTTACACAAATTTACACTTTAGGACCTTTTAATCTTGAATACAACATTTTAGGCTCAACAATCACCCCTTTGGATTCAAGATTAAAATTTTTTTGACACGAATCTTCAGCTCTTCTTTCTCTTGAAAATTCTTCAGCTTTGTATCTTTCAGCCTTTTGAAGCTTTTGAATCTTCATCACTTGAATTAACTTTCTCGAACAATCTTCACTTGATCTTTAATATTTTTCAACAAAAATCTTCACTTTGAGTAAATATTCCCCTTTGTCTCTTCAACACTTGAAACATTTTCTAAACGTCTGACTTTACTTTGAAATTGAACTTTGTAAAACTTATAGCATCTCCCCTTTTGTAACTTTGTATCTTTTCTGACTTGAAATTGAAAGTCTAGAATTATCTCCCCCTTTTTGATGAATTGTGAGACATCAGAATCATCAAAAGTTGTCAATTTCAGCACTGTCTTTGATAACAATCTCCCCATATATATCAAGATAAGCAATCCCTTCATGATGGATAAAAAAAATCTCCCCCGAGGAATGTGGTAAACAATATCTCCCGAAGAAAATAGTATCTCCAACTAATCTAAGTAACCGTCAATTCAAATATGTATTCATCCAAATCTTTTCAAATTTAGACAAATTGAAAGTTGTAACCCTGAATCAACATATGAAACAGTTAAAAATGCCTGTCAATAGCATGGAGCCACTTTTTGCAACAAATGCACTTTGGAAAGGAGCTTTTTGATGTTTACTCCCCCAGGGCTTCCATTCAATCATCGAGAAACCACAAAGGAATTTTATATGAACGCTATGTTGGGAACTGAAGAATTCATTAAGTATGATTAATGCTGCTGGTTAAGAGTTAGTACTGCTAGAAGACTTAAAGGTTAGTACTGCTGAGTGTTACTACTGCTAGTACTATTAATACTGCTAGTCAAAGTTAGTGCTGCTTGAACAAAGTTAGTACTGCTTACTAGTTAGTACTGCTAGTGGTTAGTACTGCTTAGTAGTTAATGCTGCTAGAAGGAAGTTAATGCTGCTGAAGATTAATACTGCTTATATAATGAAGATTCGTATGAAAGGATAAACATGGAAGCTTAGAGATATACATAGAAGATATACTGAAGATATTTTATTTATTGTAATTATCTTTGTATTCAGTATATATATTGTATTGTTTAGAATAGTTATATAACTTTAGTTTTCATTCTTTTAGAGAAAAACAACCTCAAGGCATAGATCCTAATTC
Organism: Arctium minus; assembly: GCA_954870635.1. NCBI lineage: Eukaryota > Viridiplantae > Streptophyta > Magnoliopsida > Asterales > Asteraceae > Arctium > Arctium minus. The sequence goes on from OX941081.1 coordinate 164,004,269, forward strand.
TAGAGAAGTAGAATTCGTATTGGTGAGCCTGTTCATCAATATTGAGGTTGAGTGTGTAATCTTGTAACTTCAAAGCATTCAATACAAGTTTACAATTTGTTCTTCATATTTACTGTGTTGATTTACTGTTTCATTGAATATCTAAGTGTTATTCCGCAAACTTATCTGTTATTGTTTCTGAGAATAAATTCTTGTTGAGAATTCGATCCTGACAAGTGGTATCAGAGCCAAAACTCTCTCAGAAACAGTTATTCATCATGGAAAATCTTACAGAATCAAGCAGTACTTTGGTCTCAAAAGTTCCAATGCTTAGATCCAATGAATTTGACATGTGGAAGATCAGAATCAAGCAATATATTCTCCTCACAGATTACTCTATGTGGGACATCATTGAGAATGGCCCATCTGATGAAGGAAAGATTGGTGAAGATGGCAAAAGAACCCCTCCAAAGACAGATGCAGACAGGAAGACAAGGCAGACAGAGATGAAAGCCTTGAGTACACTGCTCTTGGCCATTCCAAATGAGTATCAACATCAATTCTGCAATTGCACTGATGCACAGATGCTCTGGAATGCTCTGGAGAAGAGATTCTCAGGTACCAAAAGTACCAAGAGAAATCAAAAGGCAATCTTAAAGCAACAGTATGAAAACTTCATCTCAACTAAGAATGAGTCAATGACTCAAACTTTTGACAGGTTTAATAAACTAATTGGTGAACTAGCTACTATGGGAGTACAGATTGATCAAGATGATGTGAACAGAAAGTTCTTAAGGTCCCTTGGAGATGAATGGACCATGTACACTGTGTCATTCAGACAGAATGATCAGTTGGAAGAAAAAGAACTTGATGATCTGTACAATGATCTTAGAGTATTTGAAGCTGAGGTGGAGGCAAAGAAGAAGCCTTCTGGATATATTCATAATGCTGCACTCCTATCAGCATCAATTGATTCTACTGCCAACCCTGAATCAGTTAATGCTGCTAATGGAACAAATCAAGATAAAGGCACTGATTCTGTGTTTGAAGCTTTTCTTTCTAATCATGGAAATTCCTCTTTGATTAATGATGACTTAGAACAACTCCATCCCGATGATCTGGAAGAGATGGATATTAAATGGCAGATGGCCATGCTCTCCATGAGAGTTAAAAAGTTCATCAAAAGAACTGGGAGGAACAACTTCTCTCAAAGAAGAGAAGATGGAGCAGGATTTAACAAGTCCAAGGTGGAATGTTACAAATGCCATAAAAAGGGACATTTTGCTAGAGAATGCAGAAGTGGAATGTCTCACAACAACAACTATCAACAAGCTCAATCTGGAAGTTTCAATAACAACAGAAACTCTGCTCAAGCCCTTGTTTCTCAACAAGGAATGGGGTTTGATTGGAGTGATCAAGCAGAAGAAACTATTCAGAATCAAGCTCTTATGGCTAAAGTATCTGATCTCCCATCTGAGGTAAGTTCTAATCTCTGTTCTAAAACTTGCATAGACACTGTTAAAAGGTACAGGGATCACAATCAGAATATGAGTGATGACCTTAAGAGATTAGAAAAAGATATAAAAGACTATGTAAGGATTGTAGAGAGATTTGAAGATCAGATCAAAGGTTTTCAAGCCAATGAACTACAACACTCATATGACACCAATTACTGGCAGTGGGAGAAAAAGGATTTAGAACTTAAACTGACCAAATCTAAAGAGGAGAGTGAAAAACTGAAAGAGGAGCTAACCAAGGTTAAGCTTGATGTAGAAAAGTTTTCCAATGCTTCTAAAGCAATGGACTCTTTACTACAAAATCAGATTCATGATAAGCTGAGAAGAGGAATTGGGTACAATGCAACACCTCCACCATATAACAACAATTACATTCCTCCTACTTCAGACCTGTTAGACACCAAAGATAGGAAGGACTTACCTGAGGGAGCCACTGAAATAGATCCCTTAGATAAGGTAGTTGTTGAGGATAAGACTGAGAAAGAGGTTGGCAAGAGTAAGGAGAACAAGGTAAGTGGTGAGATTCCTCTAGAGAATAACATTATCACCAATGATGATTGTGGAAGGGCTTGGATCAAATCCAAGGACATAGAGAAGACAGAGGGAAAGTCTGGTAAGGTCCATTACAAACAGACCACAGTTGTGAATCCAGGTCCTTGCAAACAGTGTGATTGCAATAAAGCCAAGAGCCTAAATTCTGGTTTAAAAAGAGGAAATCAAAGAAACTGGAATAATCAATGGGCTCAGAAACAAGGGGTTGATCTGAGTAAAATCAATAGACCAAAACCTTGTTTTATCTGTGGCAAATTGAATCATCTTGCAAAATTCTGTTATTTCAATCCTATGAAACAAAGGATGAATTTCCAAAGATCCATGCAAAAACCCTTTGGTTATAAGAAAATTGAAAAGAACCATGTGGCTAAGAAAACTGTTAAAACTAAAAGCCACATGAAGAAAAAGTCTGTTAAAGAAAGTGTCAATATGTGGATTCCTAAAAGCACTAAAACTGTTAGTACTGCTACCACAAATAGTGTTGCTGACAATGATAGTGCTGCTAGAAGTAATACTACTGCTAACAATGTTAATGCTGCTAACAAGGTTAGTACTGCTAAACCTGTTAGTACTGCTAACTCTGTTAGTACTTCTAAGGTTAGTACTGCTTCTAGTGTTGGTTCTGCTAAGCCAATAATATTGACAAAGTACTCTAATAAAGAGTGCTCTGAGTTTAAAAACCTCATTAAAAAGGAATGTAAATACTTTGATGAGAAAGGGAGACCCAAGACAACTTTTGCTTGGGTCCCCAATCATACTAATTGATTTATCTAATGTGCAGGGCAACCAACAGCTCAAGGGAAAGAGCATTTGGCATGTTGATAGTGGTTGCTCTAGGCACATGACAGGCAACATGTCATGCCTTCAGGATTTCAAACATATCAATGGAGGACATGTTGCATTTGGAGACAATCTTACTGGTGGTAAGATAAGTGGAAAAGGTAATGTCACCAAAGGTAAGATGACATTTGAGGATGTCTACTATGTTGATCAATTAAAGTACAACCTGTTAAGTGTATCACAGGTTTGTGACAAACAACATAGTATATTATTTACTAAGACTGAGTGTATGATCCTTGCTCCAGGGTTCAAGGTAGTTGATGAAAGCATGATACTACTTAGAACTCCAAGGAAGGACAATGTTTACTGTCTTGATTTGGACAATGTTGATAGTGATTCATCTTTAAATTGTCTTGTTTCAAAAGCTTCTATAGATGAATCCTCCCTTTGGCACAGAAAGATGTGTCACATGAATTTCAAGACTATGAACAATCTTGTTAAAAATAACCTTGTAAGAGGTTTACCCTCAAAAGTCTTTTCATGTGATGATCATTGTGTTGCTTGTCTTAAAGGCAAACAACACAAAACTTCTCATAAGACCAAAGAGTTAAATTCTGTTTCTACTTGTCTCCAGTTATTGCATATGGATCTGTTTGGTCCTACAAATGTTATGAGTATAGGCAAGAAATCTTACTGCTTAGTTATTGTTGATGATTACTCCAGATTTACTTGGGTATATTTTCTAAGGACTAAGGATGAAACAAGTGATCTTATCAAATCCTTTATTCTAAGAATTGAAAACCAAACTAATCAAAGAGTAAAAGTCATTAGATCAGATAATGGAACTGAGTTTAAAAATCATGATCTAAACACCTTTTGTGAAGAAAAAGGCATTGAGAGACAATATAGTGCTCCTAGAACTCCTCAACAGAATGGTGTTGCTGAAAGGAGAAATAGGACACTAATAGAGGCTGCTAGATCTCTGTTGGCTGATTCAAAATTGCCAATTACCTTCTGGGCTGAAGCAGTTAATACTGCTTGTTATGTCCAAAACAGAGTTCTAGTGGTCAAGCAAAAGAACAAGACCCCTTATGAGCTTTTAAATAAAAGAAAACCTTTTATTGGTTTCTTCAAACCTTTTGGGTGTCCTTGTACAATTCTAAATACCAAATCTCACTTAGGTAAGTTTGATAGCAAAGCAGATGATGGATTTCTTGTGGGATATTCATCTCAGAGTAAGGCCTACAGAGTATTTAACTCTTCTTCTAGAATAATTGAAGAAAGTGACAATGTCAAATGCAATGAGAACACACCAAATCCTGTTGGGTCTGGACCTCAGTGGCTATTTGACATTGACTCACTAACTCACTCTTTTGGTTTCAGTAATGAGTTTACAGGAACAGGTAGTGGAGAATCAGAGATCACACAAGTTCAAGAAAGTATATCTAAATCTGTGATTTTTCCCATACCCACAGTAAATGAAGACTGTGAAAAGGAATCATTTACTGAACCAAGTCAGAGTGATGAAGACACTAGAGATGAGGAGACTCAAGAATCAGAAGTGGCATCTGAAAACACTTCAGTTGAGTTGCATGACTCTAATCTAGAGGCTGGACTGAATGAAGAACCTAGTCATAACACAAGAGTTCAAAAGAATCATCCTCCACAGCTGGTAATAGGAGATATCTCTTCTCCTATGATGACTAGACAACAAAGCAGGCTTCAAGAAATGCAAGATCAACAGCATACAGTCCTTTCTTGCTTTTTATCCCAGCTTGAGCCTAAGAAGGCACATGATGCTATGAAAGAATCTAGCTGGATAGAAGCAATGCAAGAAGAACTGTTACAGTTCAAGCTACAAGATGTATGGGATCTAGTAGACCTTCCTAAAGGTCACAGAGCAATTGGCACAAAGTGGATTTTCAGAAACAAGAGAGATGAAAGAGGTATTGTCATAAGGAACAAAGCAAGGCTGGTGGCTCAAGGCTATACTCAAGAAGAGGGTATAGATTATGAAGAAGTTTTTGCACCTGTGGCTAGGATAGAAGCAATCAGACTATTCCTAGCCTATGCTTCTTACATGAACTTCAAAGTCTATCAAATGGATGTAAAAAGTGCTTTTCTCTATGGATCAATTGAAGAAGAAGTATATGTCTGTCAACCACCAGGGTTTGAAAACCCAAGCTATCCAGACAGAGTATACAAATTAAAGAAAGCACTTTATGGACTACATCAAGCCCCAAGAGCATGGTATGACACTCTGTCATCCTATCTCTTGGAAAATGACTTTGAAAGAGGAGTCATTGATAAGACTCTATTTATCAAAAGAAAGAAGAAGGATATCTTGCTGGTCCAAATATATGTTGATGACATTATTTTTGGTTCTACAAGAAACAACATGTGCAAGGAATTTGAGGATTTAATGCATCAAAGGTTCAAAATGAGTTCCATGGGGGAACTTACTTTCTTCCTTGGACTCCAAGTTCAACAGAAGTCAGATGGCATTTTCATATGTCAATCCAAGTATGTGCAGGATATTCTAACCAAGTTTGGTTTCTCAGAATCAAAACCTGCCAGCACACCTATGGAAACACACAAGCAGATCACAACAGATCTTGAGGGGGAGGATATGGATGTGCATCATTATAGATCCATGATTGGCTCTCTCATGTATCTCACAGCATCAAGGCCAGATATAATGTTTCCAGTCTGTGTATGTGCAAGATTTCAAGTTAGGCCAAAGCAATCTCACTTTCAAGCTGTTAAGAGGATATTCAGATATCTCAAAGGGCAACCCAGATTGGGACTTTGGTATCCTCATAACTCACCTTTTGACCTAATAGCATACTCAGACAGTGATCTAGGTGGGGCAAACTTGGACAGAAAATCTACTTCTGGAGGATGTCAGTTTTTGGGTGCTAGACTAGTCTCATGGCAGTGCAAGAAACAAACCACAGTATCCACATCTACAACAGAGGCAGAGTACATAGCAGCTGCAAGTTGCTGTTCTCAAGTCTTATGGATTCAGAATCAAATGTTGGATTATGGGGTAACCTTTCTACACACTCCAATATTTATTGACAACAACAGTGCTATTAGCATTGTAAATAATCCAGTCAAGCACTCAAAGACAAAGCACATTGAAATCAGGTATCACTTTATAAGAGATTGTAATGAAAAGAAACTTATTCAAGTTGTCAAAGTTCACACTGATAATCAGTTTGCTGATCTATTCACTAAAGCTTTTGATGTGGGTAGATTCACTTTCTTGGTAACAAGTGTGGGAATGATAAACTCTGAATAATCTTCTTCTCAAAAAGTAGTTTTATACCTGTATATTTTTATTCTTGGTGTTACTAATCTTCTTTTTCAGGATATGCATAGCAGTACTCAGTGTTTAGCAAGTTTAAAAGGAGTAAGTATTGTTAATACTGCTAGTAGTTAATACTGCTTTCAGTTAATACTGCTAGTGGTTAATACTGTTTTCAGTTAATACTGCTAGTGGTTAATACTGCTTTCAGTTAATACTGCTAGTGGTTAATACTGTTTTCAGTTAATACTGCTAGTGGTTAATACTGCTTTCAGTTAAAACTGCTTGTGGTTAATACTGCTTTCAGTTAATACTGCTAGTGGTTAATACTGCTAGGTAGTTAATACTGCTAGCCGTTACTACTGCTAGTAGTTAATACTGCTCTAGGTTAATACTGCTTATATTCCGAATACTATAAATACTCTTTGCCCGCCTAAAAGTTCATAACGACTCTTTGCATACTGTTCTCTTGCGCTCAAAACCTTTTCTCTCTCAAGTTCGAAGTTTTCAGGCAAGTTTTCACTAAGATCAATGGCATCCATGACGTTCATCGACGAGCACAACGAGATTGCGATGCTACAAAAGCCAAAGCAAGCTTCAGGATTTCATCAGATTGTGGATTTCCTCAAGTCAAGCCACATTGCTCATGCTCTTACTGTATCCCCTACAATCTACATTGAGCATCAAAGGCAGTTCTGGGCTAATGCAACCATTGTTGTGGAAAATGGTGTGCAAATGATCAAGACAAGAATCTATGATCAATCACTTACAGTTACTGAAGAAGTTATTCGCATCAGTCTACGTCTAGACGATGCATCTGGTATAACTTCTATCCCAAATGATGAACTGTTTTCAAATCTTACAAGAATGGGGTATGGAGGCCCATTGGGTGTTTTCAAATTCTCTAAAGCAAAATTCTCACCCCAATGGCGTTTCTTTGTCCATACTCTTATGCATTGCATATCCAAAAAGACTACTGGATGGAGTGAGTTCAGCAGCACTATTGCTTATGCTTTGGTGTGCTTGGCCACTGCCAGACAGTACAATTTTTCTAAAATGATTTTCAATGATCTTGTCTCAAACATGGGAAACAAAAAGAACTTCTTTATGTATCCCAGGTTTGTTCAAGAAGTTATTACTAATCAATTGACGGATATACCTCAACCTGTTGGGGTATATGTACCTAAACCCCCCAAAGGCAAGGTTTTCTCAAATATGAGAAGATCTGCTGGGGACTCTGAAGGAGTTGACACCCCATTGTTCTCTACAATGATGGTGGTGTCCCAAACCAATGAAGGTATGGCAGCAGGGTCAAGGCCCCCATTAGACCAACCCACTGCTAGCCAAGCCCAACCTTCCCTCTCAAAATCAATTCCCCAGTCCCTTCTTGAAAAACCAACCTCTCCCATCACCCAAACCTACAAGAGAAAACAGGTAAAGAAGGTTCCTTCCCTTCTTGTACCATTACCCACTAAGCCTATAAGCCCTCTAAGGGAGAATTCTCCCCTAGAGAATATCCAAAGGGAAACCACAAGGGTGTCTCCCAACCCAAAGGAGGTGCTCTCTGAGGAGGAGGTAGAGCATATGGGTGATGAGGCTGCCACTACTCCTGCTAGCACAGAGGAGGAAAGTGGTAACATCAATAAGACCTCCCCCATGGCAACTTTGAATGAGCAATCATTTGAAGGTCCCTGGTGCCAAGAAACCACAGGGGTGGATAGTGCTTCTGCTAGGCAGAAGACTTCCACTACTAAAATATCCAATGATCCTTCAATAGGGGGTAACACTCCTGGAGAAGGTGAGGACATATATAACTATGATGAATTGATGGAGGCAATGGGCAACATCAACATGGATGTACTCAAACAGGGCAAAGATATAGAAGAGCTTAAACTCATAGTTCTGTCACAACAAGAACAAATCATCAAGTTGAAGCAAATGGTAAGGAAACTGATTCTGCAAAGGAAGAAGAAACAATTTGTGCTCAGAAGGAGGAAACCAGTGACTGATGCTCCCAAAAAGGGGGAGTCAGAAGCTGATGCCAAAGCTAAGGGGGAGCAAGTGGAAAAACATGATGTTGAGGGGGAGAATGAGCAAGCAGCAGAAACAGAGCCAGCAGCAGAAACCATTAATACTGCCAGTTCAAGTAAAGCAGCAGAAATGGTTAATACTGCTGAGCTGAAAGAAGCAGCAGAAACAGTAAAAGAGGTCCTTACAGAGCTTGAGGTTGCAGAAACACTCATCAAAGCCAAACATGATACTCCCAAGGTCACCTCAAAGGCCAAAGGAGTTGTCATAAAAGAAAGAGGTGATGCAGCAAAGAACTCTAGCATTGAGAAGGTGATGGGTAAAGATAAAGGTAAGGCAAAGCTAGTTGAATCTGATAAACCAATGAAAAAGCAGAAGTTGATTGAATCAGATGAAGCTCTAGCTAGGAAGATACAGGCTGAATTTGAAGAAGCAGAAACCTTGCAAGTGCAAAAGGATAGAGAGATAGCTAAAGCAATGGCTGCAGAGTTAAACAAATCCTATCAACAAAGCTTAGCAACAGAACAAGCCAAGCAGAAAGCCACATCTTTGAGGAAGCCTGATAAGATCAAAATGGCTGCAAGGAAAAGACAACCTTCAAAGACATACCTGGGTGCTCAAGAGAGAAAGAAAATGATTACTTTCCTCAAGGGTGCAATAGGTGTCAAGGTAGAGATGTTTTCAAAGATGTCTTTTGAGAAGCTCAAGAAGATGTATGATGCTGAGATGATAAAGCTTCAAGGGGATGATCTTGCAAGGGTTGAAATGGAGAAAAGAATGAAAGAAAGCAATGATTTCTTACAAAAACCATTCCCTGATGAGCAAGAAACTCCAGAGAAGGAAACAACAATTGGTGAAAGTCTAAGGACTTTAAAAAGAACAAAGATGATTGCCAGGAGAAAGCCTACAAAGAAACCTAGATTAGTGGAAGAAGAGGCTGAAAAGGTTGCTGAAGAAGAAGAGGCACCTGAGTCATCTACAATGAAAGAACCTGCAAGTACTGAGGATGTCAAGATGTACATGGTTGTGATGGACAAAGTACCTGAACCAATTGCAGCAGAACCTGTAGGGGTTAAACCTCCAGAAGTTATTCACTGGGATGTTTTGGAAGTAGATGGCAAGAAGTATATCAGACTGAAGAGAAAAGATGAAAAGTATGAAGTCTACAGTACTTGGGCTAAAATTGTCAGAACATGCTCAAGGTCTGATATTGAAGAAATGTTTGATATAGGGATGAAGTTGTATGCAGATCAGTTGAAAGCTCCAGGAATTTCAATTACAAAACTGGTGATGGAGTATCTGTGTATGATGTTCAAACCTGATGAAGTGAAGGAGATCATAAGGAGTGTTTTTCAAGCAGTTACCAATTGGACTTTGTATGAAACTAGTGGAGTATATTCTGTGACTTTGGATAGAAATCACATTGAATACTTCCTAGTGGACAAAGTATACAACCATAGCAGAATGAAACTTCATTTAATGTTGAAGAAGAAGCTTGGATGTGGTGAAAATTCAGAAATGGCTAAATATTTGATCCAAAGAACAATTAATCAAAGTTTGGGATTGGATGCAAATACTGGAATTTAGGTCATGATGGAGTTTTGGGAGCATCTTGAAGAAGATCTGAAGAACTTGACTTCTTTTCCTAAAAGTCAAGTTAGGGGGAGATTGTTGGGAACTGAAGAATTCATTAAGTATGATTAATGCTGCTGGTTAAGAGTTAGTACTGCTAGAAGACTTAAAGGTTAGTACTGCTGAGTGTTACTACTGCTAGTACTATTAATACTGCTAGTCAAAGTTAGTGCTGCTTGAACAAAGTTAGTACTGCTTAGCTAGTTAGTACTGCTAGTGGTTAGTACTGCTTAGTAGTTAATGCTGCTAGAAGGAAGTTAATGCTGCTGAAGATTAATACTGCTTATATAATGAAGATTCGTATGAAAGGATAAACATGGAAGCTTAGAGATATACATAGAAGATATACTGAAGATATTTTATTTATTGTAATTATCTTTGTATTCAGTATATATATTGTATTGTTTAGAATAGTTAGATAACTTTAGTTTTCATTCTTTTAGAGAAAAACAACCTCAAGGCATAGATCCTAATTCTAGAGAAGTAGAATTCGTATTGGTGAGCCTGTTCATCAATATTGAGGTTGAGTGTGTAATCTTGTAACTTCAAAGCATTCAATACAAGTTTACAATTTGTTCTTCATATTTACTGTGTTGATTTACTGTTTCATTGAATATCTAAGTGTTATTCCGCAAACTTATTTGTTATTGTTTCTGAGAATAAATTCTTGTTGAGAATTCGATCCTGACACGCTATGACAAGAAAACTTATTCCTTGAGTGCTCGTGCAAGTGTAGGAATGAATGAAACTACTTAAGATTGAACAGGCTCAAAATATGTAAACTGTTGAGACAACAACAGGTATTACACGTACTAAATGTGCATGAAAGAGGTGCGAAGGTGGGGAAAATTTTCTTCTTTTTCAATATCTAGATCCTCCAAATGAAGACCAGATAGCATACAAGATGCGTCCCCAAAGAAAATGAAACATTTCTTTGTTAAGAAAGAAATGAGTGGTTGGTGGGGTTAATGCAAGACTTGGTATGGGCTAGTGTCTGTATCAATGAAGGTCACCAAAGAATGTAAACCAACAGTAGATGTGGCTGCCCGACTCAGAAAAAAATTGGTACAGAGTTCTGATATTCTTTTAACTCTGATCTCACACCCTCTTTCTTTTTAACATTTAAGCTCACTTCTAACGAAACTCTCATTTTTATTTTACCTCATTACACTGAGAAAAACTCATCCCATTGAGTTATCTCCCCCACTCTTTGATTTATGACCCCTCACCCCTCAATCACTTTAGGATAACTTTCGGGGTAGGTGTCAAGATCGAAAAATTCTAATGAAGAATTTAATTAACACACTCAGAAACTATGTTAAAGGAGTCGCGGAAAAATACTTTAACAGTAAATCAATGAAACAGTACTTGAATGCAAATCACAAGTAATATTGATTAAACTTAATGATTACAAACAAAACCTCAATCTGTTGAACAGACTCAACAGACGTTCTGAACTTCTCTAAAGAAAGGATTACAACGAATCTTGAGGTTAATTCTTACTAAAACGTATATTGAAAACTCTATCAATATGTCTATTCTAAACTATGCCTTCTATACAGTATATATACAAGACAGATTACAAGATAATTAAAAAAGAAAAATTAATCTTCATGATCCAGTCCATAATTATCTTCAAATCTCCTTGACTTTCGCATCATTCCATCATTATCTTCTCAGCAGCTTTATTCTTCATAAGCAGTATTAATTCTTTCAGCAGCATTAACCATCTCAGCAGTATTAACCTTTTCTTGCAGTACTAACATGCTAACAGTATTAACTTTGTCTAGCAGTATTAATCTCACCAGCAGTAGTAATATTGAGCTAGCAGTATTAATTACACAAGAAGTAGTATCTGGCAGTATTAATCATCCTTAGCTCATTTCAGACCCAACAATCTCCCCCTAACTTAACTTTTCAGAATGAGAAGTTAAGTTCTTCAAAATTTGGTCTTCATGATACTTTCAAAACTTAAGCTCAATTCCTAAGATTAGGATCCAAACCTAAGCTTTGATTGATGATTCTTCTGACTACTATCTTAGCCATTTCAGAATCCTTTGAGCATACCAGCTTAGCATTCAACATACCCTGCAATTTGGATTTGCTGTGATCATAAATTTTATCCACCAGGTAGTACTCATGATAAGATCTGTCAATAGTGATGACATAGACTCCACACCTTTCAAATAACATCTAATTGTCTATTCTTTGGAATTTATTCTCCAGATGCAAATCTCTGACAACATGTTGAACTTTGCTAGGATTAAACATCATGCATAAGTACTCCATGGCTAGTCTTATTAAGCTCATTCCTGCTCCTGTCAAGTCCTTTTCATACAAGCTCATTCCAACCTTGAACATTTCTTCTAAGTCAGATCTGGAACAACTTCTGATGATTTTGCCCCAAGTAGAGTAAACCTCATACTTGTCTCCCATCCTTTTAATCCAGAAGTATTTCTTCCTTTGATATTCCAGGATATCCCACTGGATAATTTCGGGGGCTTGGACTGATATTGGGTCAACTTTTACAGGTTCACTATCAGTCACTGTCATATACAAACCAACATGTACCTCAGATTGTTCAGATTGTTCTGCACCTTGTTGACTTGATTGTTCTTCAGGGGTTGCAACAACAGGTTCAACTTCTTTTTGAACATCTTCAATCCTTGGCCTTTTTGTCTGATTCTTTGAAGCTATGGTTTTCATTCTTTTGACAGCTTTGACTGTTTGAGCAAGAGTTTCTTCTTTCTGTTCTTCTTCCACTTCTTTTGTAGAAGTGGTTTCTTCAATCTCAGAAAAAGGTTGTTGGATATCCAGATCATGCCTTTCTTTCATTTTCCTTTCAACCTCAACCCTTTGAATAAAGTCTCCTTGTAGCTTGGTCATTTCTTTCTTGTACAACTCTTCAATTATGCCATAAGACATACCAGTGAACATGCCTTCTTTAACACCAACTGATCCTTTTAGAAAATTGATCATTTTCCTCCTTTCTTGGTTGGCCACAAAAGTCTTTGAAGGTTGTCTTTTCTTTGTCTATGCTGGCTGCCTTGGCATAGATGCTTTTTCATGGACTTTCTTGGCTTCAGTTGCCGCCCTCAAACTCTTTTGATACTCTTCATTGAGTTTGTAGACAGATCTAGAGCAATATGTCTATCTTTTGCAGTTTGAGACTCTTCCTCTTGTCTTAATTCAGCTTGCAGCTTCTTGGCTATCTCCTCATCCAGCTCTATCTGTTTCTGCTTCTTTTGAGGTTTCACAGATTCATCCATTTTTTCTTTGCCTTTCCTTTTGAGTTCAGCTTCATTTACTTCTTTTCTCTTCTGCTCTTGGCCACCTTCTTTGATTTCCACTCCTTTGGCCTTTTGAGTGGCCTTAGGAGTGTCATTTTTAGCTTTGACCAAGGTTTCTGCTGTTTCTAATTCTTCCATAGATAGCCCTGTTTCTGTTGCTACCTTTTCTGTTACTGCTGCTGATTCTGCCATTTCTGCTTCATATTCTTTTACTGCTGCTAGGCCTATTTCTGTTGCTACCTTAAAGGTTTCTGCTGCTACCTTTGTTTCTGCTTCTCTGCTAATTTTTGCTTCTGCACCCATCTCCCCCTCAAATTTATATTCCATCCCATTCTTACTTTGTTTTGTAATTTCAGCTTCAGTCTCTCCTTTTTTGGAAGTATCATGATCAATATTCCTCTTCTTCAGCACAAATTTGGTATTCTTCTTCTTGTGCACTAACTTTAGAACCATTTTCTTGAGATTAGCAATCTGCCCCTGTTGGGAGATAATCACCTTTTGCATTTCCTTTATTTCTGCACGCTGTTTGAGTACATCCAGGTTGACATTTGAAATAGTTTCCATCAATTCCTCATAGTTATATCTATGCTCACGTCCTTTAGGTGTGTTGACCACCCTGGAAGGATCCTTGGAAGTTTTAGTAGGAGTCTTCTGCCTAGCAGAAGCACCCTCTACCCCCTTGGTTTCTTTGCACCTGGGACCTTTGGATGATTGCTCACCCAAAGTTGTCGTGGGGAAGGTCTTAAAGATGTTCACACTGTCCTGCTCTGCACTTTGTGCAAAGTCAGTAGTGTGAGCCTCACTGCCCACATGCTCTTCCTCCTCCTTATTGAGCACCTTCTTGGGGTTGGGAGACACCCCTGTGGTTTCTCTTTGGATATTCTCTGATGGAAATGCTCCATCAGAGGGCTTTTAGGCTGTGGGGGTGAAGATACTAGAAGGGAAGGAACCTTCTGTACCTTTTTTCTTGTGTATGTATGAGTAATGGGTGATGTTGACTTCTTTAGAAGGGACTGAGGGATATGCTTTGTAGTGGAAGGTGTGGGTAGGTCATCAGTGGGTTGGTCTAATGTGGGCTTTGACCCTGATGCCTCACCTTGAGAGTGGGACACAACCTTCATTGTAGAGAACAATGGTGTGTCTAGACCTGAGAAGTCCTTACTGGGCCTCTTCATATTTGAGAACACTTTCCCTATTGGGAGTTTTGGTACATATACCTCCTTGAAGGTAGGTAAATCCGTCAATTCCTTATTAAGTACTTCTTGCACAAACCTTGGATACATATAAAAGCTTTTTGATTTGGTATCCAGGTTTGACATTAAGTCGTTTAAGATCATTTGAGAGAAATTAAACTTTCTAGAGGTCGCTAAACAGACCAAAGCATAGGCTATGGTGCTTCTGAACTCACTCCAGCCAGTTGTTTTTCTTGAAATGCAGTGTTGTAGGGTATGAACAAAGAATCGCTACTGAGGTGAAAATATGTTCTTGAAGAACTTGAATACCTCTGTGGGACCTTCATACCCCATTCGATTTAGAACTTGGAAGAGATCTTCCTTAGGGAGAGAGGTAATACCTGAGGCATCATCTAAGCGTAGATGGATGTGAATACACTCTTCTGAGATGGTCAGGGGTTTATCACACACCCTTGTTTTGATGACCTGAGTGCCGTCTTCAGTGTGGATGGTAGCATTTGCCCAAAACTGTCGTAGATGTTCCACACAGATTATGGGATTGACAGTGAGGGCATAGGCAATGTGGGACGATTTGAGGAAATCCATAATCGGATGAAAACCTTCAGCCTGTTTGGGTTTTTGCAGCATAGCAACCTCATTGTGTTCATCAACGAATTCTAGTCCTGCCATCATTCTGATTGGTTCAAATCGCAACTAGGGTTTACACTGGTAAGCAAGAAATCGAGAGAGAGAGAAAGAGTAGTAATGGAAGTTCAAAGAGCCGTTTGGATTTTGGCGTTCACAAAGGGTATTTATAGGTGGAGGGTTTCAGTTAGAAGCATTACTAAGTACCCTAGCAGTATTAACAGGCCCGCAACATTAACTCATATTAGCAGTAGTAACACATACTTGGCAGTATTAACACAGACTAGCAGTATTAACACATACCAGCAGTAGTAATACTGATTAGCAGTAGAAATAAGGCAAGCAGTAGTAACTTTTGCACTGGCAGTATAAACCACCTAGCAGTAGTAACCATACTTAACTATATTGGAACTGACATCATGAGTAATACACAGAGCAATATTAACTGAACTAGAAGTACGAAGTATTCAGTTGAAGCAATCTGAAACACTTAAACACACAAGGTTAGCAACACCATGCACAATATAAAAGGAGAAAGTAGACAGGAAGGAATTTATACAGAAATGGTACATAAAGCAGATTAAAGGAGGTTTATTCAGTGTTTATCATGCCCACATTTGTGACCAAGAATGTGAATCTACCCACATCAAAAGCTTTGGTGAATAGATCAGCAAATTAATTACTTGTATGGACTTTCACAACCTGAATTAGCTTCTTTTCATTACAGTCTCTGATAAAATGGTACCTGATTTCTATATGCTTTGTTTTGGAGTGCTTGACTGGATTATTAACAATGCTAATAGCACTGTTATTGTCTATGAAGATTGGAGTGTGAAGAAAAGTTATACCATAGTCCAGGATTTGATTCTGAATCCAGAGTACTTGTGAACAGCAGCTTGCAGCAGTTATATACTCTGCTTCTGTTGTAGAGGTGGACACTGTGGTTTGTTTCTTGCACTGCCATGACACTAGTCTTGCACCCAAAAACTGACATTCCCCTGAAGTTGACTTTCTATCCAAATTTGCACCACCCAAGTCACTGTCTGAATAAGCAAGTAGGTCAAATGGTGAGTCATGAGGATACCAAAGACCTAATCTAGGTTGGCCTTTGAGATATCTGAATATCCTCTTGACTGCTTGAAAGTGTGACTGCTTAGGCCTTACTTGAAATCTTGCACACACACAAACAGGAAACATGATATCTGGTCTTGAAGCAGTGAGATACATGAGGGAGCCAATCATGGATCTATAGTGATGAACATCCACATCCTCCCCCTCAAGATCTGCAGCGATCTGTTTGTGTGTCTTCATGGGTGTGCTTGCAGGCTTTGAATCTGAAAATCCAAACTTAGTAAGAATGTCCTGCACATACTTGGATTGGCTTATAAATATCCCATCTTTCTTCTGCTTAACTTGTAGCCCAAGGAAGAAAGTAAGTTCACTCATAGAACTCATCTTGAATCTCTTGTGCATCAATTCTTCAAAATCTCTGCACATTTGATCTTTTGTGGTTCCAAAGATAGTATCATCCACATAGATTTGCACTATAATGATGTTCTTCTTCTTCCTCTGAATGAACAGAGTCTTGTCTATGATTCCTCTTTAAAAACCATTTTCCAAGAGATAGGTAGACAAAGTGTGATACCATGGCCTTGGTGCTTGATGTAGCCCATAGAGTGCCTTCTTCAATTTGTATACTCTGAAATCTTGTGTAATGAACAACCTCTTCATTAATATCTGCTTCCAGATTAGAGTCATTCTTTTCAGGAGTGCTGCCACCAAAAACTGAAGAGTTATCATCATCTGTGTCATCTTCTTCCAAACCTGGAATCTCAGGACCTTTGATTCCTGAATCTGAGGGTTGATCTTCCTTTTCACCTCTATCCTCTTCATTCTGAGGTGGTTTAGTGTCCTTTGAATCTGAAGTATCTTTCTTATCTTGGTCACAGAATTCAACAGGATCAGCAGTAGGTGTTGGGAACAACACAAACTCTTGTCTTTGTACTTGTAACTTTTCTGTCCCTGTTCCTGCATTATGCTCATTACTGAAACCCAAAGAATTAGACAGTGAATCAATGTCAAATAGCCAATCAGGACCTGGACCAAGTTGATTTGGTGTGTTCTCATTGCATTTGACATTGTCACTTTCCTCAATAATCCTAGAAGAGGTGTTGAAAGCTCTGTAGGCCTTACTTTGAGATGAATATCCAACAATAAACCCATCCTCAACTTTGCTATCAAACTTGCCTAGGTGAGTTTTGATATTGAGAATTGTGCAAGGACACCCAAATGGTTTGAAAAATCCAATAAAAGGTTTCTTCTTTTTAAAAAGCTCATAAGGTGTCTTGTCTTGGGATTTCACTACTAGAACTCTGTTTTGAACATAGCAGGCAGTATTAACTACTTCTGCCCAAAAAGTAATTGGAAGTTTTGAGTCTGCCAACAGAGATCTAGTAGCTTCTATCAGAGTCCTATTTCTCCTTTCAGCAACACCATTCTGTTGAGGAGTCCTAGGAGCACTGTATTGTCTCTCAATGCCTTTGTCCTCACAGAAGCTGTTTAGGTCATTGTTTATAAATTCAGTTCCATTATCAGACCTGATGACTTTAACTCTTAGATTTGTTTGGTTTTCAACTCTAAGAACAAAGGATTTGATCAGTCCACTTGTCTCATCCTTAGTCCTCAGAAAATAGACCCAAGTGAATCTAGAGAAATCATCAACAATAAGCAAGCAGTAGGATTTCTTACCAATACTCATCACATTTGTAGGTCCAAACAGATCCATATGCAGTAAATTAAGAGATGAAGAGATTGTATTTATCTCTTTGGACTTATGAGAAGTTTTGTGTTGTTTGCCTTTAAGACATGCAATACAATGATCATCACATGAAAATACCTTTTGTGGCAAACCTCTTACAAGGTTATTTTTCACAAGTTTGTTCATTGTTTTAAAGTTCATGTGACACATCCTTTTGTGCCATAGAGATGATTCATCCAATGAAGCTTTTGAAAATAAACAATTTAAAGATGAATCAGAAGCTACACTCTCCAAGTCTAAGCAATAAACATTGTCCTTTCTAGGAGTTCTAAGTAGTATCATACTTTCATCAACTACCTTGAACCCTGGAGCAAGGATAATACATTCAATATCATTGAATAATATGCTATGTTTCTTGTCAGAGACCTGTGATACACTTAATAGGTTGTATCTCAATTGCTCAACATAGTATACATCCTCAAAGGTCATCTTACCTTTTGACGCATTACCTTTTCCACTTATCTTTCCACCTGCTGGATTATCACCAAAAGCAACATGTCCTCCATCAATTATTTTGAAGTTTTGAAGGCAGGCCATGTTACCTGTCATGTGCCTGGAACAACCACTATCAACATGCCAAATACTCCTTCCCTTGAGCTGTTGGTTGCCCTACACATATAATAAAGAAGTTAGTTTTTAATAAGAACCCAAGCCAAAGTGGTCTTGGGTTTCCCATTCTCATCAACATATTCATATTCAGACTTGATGAGATTATCAAACTGAGGAATCTTATTGCTTGAATAGTTTGTCAGAAGAATGGGCCTGTCACTGGAAGCAGTACTAACTTGATTGGCAGTACTAACTTTGTTAGCAATACTAACATCATTAGCGGTACTAATTGGGTTAGCAGTACTAACTTTGTTAGCAATACTAACTTTGTTAGCAGTACTAACTGGGTTAGCAGTAGTATTGCTTGTAGTAGCACTATTTGTGTCAGCAGTACTATTTGAAGTATCAGTACTAACAAATTACTTTACTTTTGGAACCCACGCCAGGACAAAGTTGTTTGCTTTCTTTTTCTTTAAGTTACTCCTTGGCTTATTTGGAGTATTTTTCTTTGAATTAGCAAACTTATTCCGAGCATGAGATTTTATAGGTGCCCTTCTCACATTCTCAGCCATATGATTCCTTATTTGATTCCTATAACCAACAGGATTTTGTATATTTCTTTGAAAAGTGATCCTTTGGTTAATAGGATTGAAATAACAGTGTTTGGCTAGATGATTTAACTTACCACAGATAAAACAAGGCTTTGGTCTGTTTATTTTTCTCAGATCAATTCCTTGTTTTAAAGCCCACTGATTATTTCTATTTCTTTGATTTCCCCATGTTTTATCATGTTGTTGGGCCTGATTCTGTTTACAAGTACAGGGATTAACAACCGTGGTTTGCATGTAATGGATTCCTTGTACCTTTCCCTTACCTCTCTTAGAACTTTCAGCCTTTTCACTCTTTACAAACGGTTTACCCCCCCTTCATTAGTAAGGATATGATTTTCTAAAGGAATTTCTTTAAGGCCATCCTTATTCTTACCCTTAATGGTCTCTTCTTCAGTCTCTTCCTCAATCACTACACTGTCAAGAGGATCTACATCTGTGGCTCCTGCAGGTAAGTCTATTTTTTCTTGTCTTTCTAAGAGGTCTGAAGTGGGAGGGATATAGTTATTGTTATAGGGTGGACGGGTACTGTTGTATCCTAAACCTCTTTTCAGGTTGTCATGGACTTGAGATTTTAGAAGTGAGTCCATTGCTTTAGAGGCATTGGAAAACTTCTCAATGTCCAACTTGGCTTTCTCAAAATCACTCCTTATCTTCTCACATTCCTCTTCAGACTTTTTAAGCTTAAACTCTAACTGATTCTTTTCCCACTTCCAGTAGTTAGTATCATATGTGTGTTGAAGTTCATTGGCTTTGTATGCCTTAATTTGTTCTTCCAAATTCTCAACAATCACAACATACTCTCTTCTATCTTTCTCTAACCTTTTAAGGTCATCACACATGCTTTAATTGTGATCCCTGTACTTTTTAACAGTTTCTATGCAAGATTTTGAGCAAAGGTTAGATTTTACCTCTGTGGGAATATCAGTGCTTGCTGACTCTGAAACTTTAGCCATTAAGGCTTGATTCTGAACTGCTTCTTCTGCTTGGTCACTCCAATCAAATCCCATTCCTTCTTGGGAAACAAGAGCTTGAGAAGAGTTCCTGTTGTTGAAGCTAGTGGACTGTGATGGTTGATGGTTGCTTGTATGCTGTTGAGGCATTCCACTTTTGCATTCTCTTGCAAAGTGCCCCAACTTGTGACACTTGTTACATTCAACCTTGGATTTATCAAATCTAACCCCATCTTCTCTTTTCTGAGCAAAGTTATTCCTTCCAGTCCTTTTGATGAATCTTTTTACCCTCATTGTGAGCATAGCCATCTGCCACTTGATATCCATTTCTTCCAGATCATCAGCATTTATCTGTTCTAAGTCATCATTAATTAGAGTGGAATTAGCATGACTGGCTAGAAAGGCTTCTAAAACTGAGTCATTAGATCCATCTTGCTTTGATCCATGGGCAGCACCAACTAATTCTGTATTAGCAGCAGAATCAGTAGAAGATGAGAAAAGAGCAGCATTGTATGAGTATCCAGAGGGCCTCTTCTTTGCTTCTACCTCTGCTTTAAACACCCTAAGGTCATTATAGAGGTCATCTAGTTCCTTGTCCTCCAATTGGTCATTCTGTCTGAAGGAGACAGTGTACATAGTCCATTCATCATGAAGAGATCTTAAAAGTTTTCTGTTGACATCATCTTGATCTATCTGGACACCAACAGTAGCCAATTCACCAATTAACTTATTAAATCTATCAAAAGTTTGAGTCATGGACTCATTCTTTGTAGACATGAAGTTTTCATATTGCTGCTTCAGGATGGCCTTCTGATTTCTCTTGGTACTTTTGGTACCAGAAAATCTTTTCTCCAGTTAATTCCATAGAATTTGTGCATCTGTGCAGTTGCAGAACTGGTGTTGGTACTCATTAGGTATAGCCAAGAGCAGAGTGCTCAAGGCTTTCATCTCTGTCTGCCTCATCTTCCTTTCTCCATCTGTCTTTGGTGGAGGTCTCTTGCCTTCTGCGTCCATTTTTCCTCCATCTGAGGGACAATTCTCAATGATGTCCCATATTGAGAAGTCTATGAGAAGAATGTACTGCTTGATTCTGATTTTCCACATGTCAAACTCATTGGGTTTGAGCATGGGGTCTTTTGAAACAAGAACGCTATCGCTTGATCCGTCCATGATGATTCTTGCTTTCTGAGTTACACTTGCTCTGATACCACTTGTCAAGATCGAAAAATTCTAATGAAGAATTTAATTAACACACTCAGAAACTATGTTAAAGGAGTCGCGGAAAAACACTTTAACAGTAAATCAATGAAACAGTACTTGAATGCAAATCACAAGTTATATTGATTAAACTTAATGATTACAAACAAAACCTCAATCTGTTGAACAGACTCAACAGACGTTCTGAAGTTCTCTAAAGAAAGGATTACAATGAATCTTGAGGTTAATTCTCACTAAAACGTATATTGAAAACTCTATCAATATGTCTATTCTAAACTATGCTTTCTATACAATATATATACAAGACAGATTACAAGATAATTATAAAAGAAAAATTAATCTTCATGATCCAGTCTATAATTATCTTCAAATCTCCTTGACTTTCGCATCATTCCATCATTATCTTCTCATCAACTTTATTCTTCATAAGCAGTATTAATTCTTTCAGCAGCATTAACCATCTCAGCAATATTAACCTTTTCTTGCAGTACTAACATGCTAACAGTATTAACTTTGTCTAGCAGTAGTAAGTTCCTTCAGCAGTATTAATCTCATCAGCAGTAGTAATATTGAGCTAGCAGTATTAATTACACAAGAAGTAGTATCTGGCAGTATTAATCATCCTTAGCTCATTTCAGACCCAACAGTAGGAAACACAGGTTAACAAGAATCCATGGAAGTTCTTTTAAGCTCTCACAAGAATCCCCTGAAATTTTGTCCTAAAAGATATGTTGCTCAACAATTTAACTTAAACAATTAAGCACATGATATCATTGTCATATAAATGTATGCTCATCAAGAATATGAATGATAAATTTGAGCATTTTAACTTGGATAATGAATGAATGAAATGAAATCAAGAGAATTGTTTTAGAATCTGACTTTGTATCAATCAGATCAAATATCATGAAATATAAGCATGAAATGGTTGGGGTATCAAAGAACTTGATAGATGTTTATATGAATGAATTTAAACAGTTTAGCAATGAACGCACAAATATTGAAATGATGACTGATGCTCAACAACTTTGAAATCAAACGAGGGTATTACCATCGAAAATTGTGTCATTTAGAGACATGGTAATAACAAAGTCAAATGAAGATACTGAACTGGCGTGGGTGAATACTTGACAATATATAGAAAAGATAATACACAAGTATTAATCGTTGCAAACACACGGTCAGTGAAATAGTAACGCTCGAATATTAAAAACATTTAAAATCTCACTTCTAAATTCATGAAATCATTTGAGAATAAGAAGTGGTTTGAACAATTAGGAAACATTTTTCATATCTGAAAGTTGTTCATCTTTCAAATATGTAAGAATAAAGAATCAGAATTACTGACATTCAACTTGAGATTCTGAACTCCCCCTAAAAATAATATTCCCTTCTAAATTTTTCTTCCTCTTCAAGATAAGAGATATTTGCAACACGCAAAGAATTATAAACATGTAAGATTCTTCTTGACAAAAAATCAGATATTCTCCCCTACAATATTTGCAAAGAAAAAATCAATGATATCATCATTATAATTTCCCTTATCTCCCGCTAATAACAAAAATACCCTCTTTGAAAGATTGATCATTCAGTGTATCCGGTGAAGATCGAAATCTTTGAAGTGCGGGTTCTGAACTGATGTATTCAGAATCCATAGTCACATATTCTCCGGTGAGAATAGTAACTCCCCCTAGAAATAACAATCACCTGTAAAAAGATAAAAGATTTTGGTAATCATCTAAGATGATTCTGCATTCGTCATTAATAACAAAGTATAATCAAACATATGAATTCCCCCTCGAATTAAGCATAGACAATATGAACTCCCCCTAGACACATGCAGGAAAATATCACAGACTCAAGAAGACATATTTAACATACCTAACTTGCTGATCAGGAATTTAAACCTCTTTTCATCCAACGACTTGGTGAAAAGATCTGCAAGTTGGTAGTCCATCTGTACAAAGTGCATCTCTATCAATCCTTTTTCCACATGGTTTTTTATGAAGTTGTAGCGAACATCGATATGCATGGTCTTGGAATGTTGTACCGAATTAGCTGTAATTGCAATTACACTTTTTGAGTCACAGTAGATAGGCACTCTATTTTATGTGTAGCCGAAATCCTTCAATTGCGTCATCATCTAAAGCACTTATGAACAGCAACTCGCTGCAACAACGTATTCCGCTTCTGTTGTCGAAGTTGAGACACAATTCTACTATTTTGAAGTCCAGCTCACCATTTTATCGCCTAAAAACTGACATGACCTAGAAGTGCTATTTCGGTCCAACTTACAACCAACATTGTCTGTATCAGTAAAAGCTGTTAAATCAAAACCTGAATCCTTCGGATACCAAAGGCCTAACTCGGGAGTGCCTTTAAGAAATCTTAGGATTCGTTTAACGTCCACAAGGTGTGACTCCTTCGGATTTGACTGATATCGCGCACAGAAACATGTGTTAAACATGATATCCGTCTACTGGCTGTTAGATATAATAAAGATCCAATCATACTTCTGTAGTTCTTTTGGTCGACAGACTTACCAGATAAATCTGCGTCCAAAAGAGTTCCAGTTGCCATTGGAGTTTTCATAGAAGAACTATCAGCCATGTTAAACTTTTTCAAAATGTCTTTGATGTACTTAGACTGATTAATGAATATGCCGTCAGGTGACTATTTCACTTGAAGTCCAAGAAAAAAGTTCACCTCACCCATCATACTCATTTCAAATCTAGGCTCCATGATTTTTGAAAAGTTTTTACAATATTTAGGATTGGTAGATACTAATATAATGTCATCAACAAAAATCTGGATTAAGATCAACTCAACACCATGCTCTTTCAAAAATAAATTTGTATCTATTGTACCTTTCTTGAAGCCATAAGCTAATATGAATTGAGTCAGAGTTTCATACCATGCTCTCGGTGCTTGTTTTAAACCATAAAGCGCCTTATCGAGAACATAGACATGGTCTGGAAACTGAGGATCAACAAAGCCTTCTGGTTGATTCACATAGACCTCTTCATTCAGAATCCCATTGAAGAAAGCAGACTTAACGTCCATCTGATACACCTTGAAGTTCTTTTGGGCTGCGTAGACCAAGAATATGCGAATAGCTTCGATTCTCGCCATTGGAACAATGGTTTCATCATAATCTATCCCTTCCTGTTGACAATAACCTTTGGCTAACAGTCTGAACTTGTTTCTAACTACAATTCTTGCTTCATCCTTCTTATTTCTGAAAACCCATTTTGTTCCAATAATAGATTTGTCTTTCGGTCTGGGTATTAGCCACCAAAATTTGTTCCTCTCAAACTGTAGAAGCTCGTCTTGCTATCCAAAATCTATTCAGGATCTTGCAAAGCTTCCGAGACTTTCTTCGGCTCTATGGCATTGAAGAAACTTGAATACAGACAGAAATTAGCAGAAGCAACTCTTGTCTTTACTCCACTATCGATGTCACCGATGATATTATGCAGGGGATGATCACGTGTCTATCGATGAGTACTTGGCATGGGTTGTACATTTATTTGATTATTTTGATCATTGTAAGCATCCATAATTGCAGGTGCAACTTCAGAAACAACTGTTGGAACTTCTTCATTCTATAACTCTGATGTTGGTAACTCTGGCATTACTAATTCATCACTAGGAATTTCAGCTTCAGAGTTGTGATCTGTAGACACATAATCATTATGAGTTTGATCAGAGTTATTAGGACTTGTAGAATTAGAAGAAGTAGTAACAGGTTCAGATGGTTTAGAAATGTTAACGCTTGTATCAGGGACCACTTAAGTTGATGGTATAGATACGCTGGATTTGTCAAAATCTATACATATATCCATCAACACATCAAAGAATAATAAATCTAACTCAGAATTAGTAGATTTATCATTAAGGTCAGAAGACTTAGGGGCTGTTTGGTTGGTTTTCCATTAAGTTCTGTATGGATAAAGTTGTCTGTGTGGATTAATTTGTCTGTATAGGTTTAGAAGGCTTTTATTTGAGAGAATTTTTTCATAGATAGAAGAAACGTATTTTTTAATTGGAGGGACTGGTTTGTAAAAAACTTGGCTTTCTGCATAAGGCTCCCCCTTGAAATCTTACTGAATAAGTCACTTTCTATATCATTAAGCCACTACCAAACAGTAATATATAGCTGACTGAACAAGCTGTGAGTCTCATTAAGCTCATTAAGCTGCTAACAAACAAGGCCTTAGTTTGGTTTAATGCGGCTTCCACTCTGATTTGAGTAGAAGCCTTTTCTTTAAGACCGAGTCCTGAACTGCTATGTTCAGAAGTCGTCCCCAGGCTCTCATCAAAGGTTACATTAATACTTTCCATGACAGTCTTGGTTCTTTTGTTGTATATCCGATAAGCTTTAGACGTTAACGAATAACCTAGAAAGTATCCCTCATCGGCTTTCTTGTCAAATTAGCCAAGATTATCACGGTCATTAAGCACAAAGCACCTACATCCAAAGACACGAAAAAATTTCACATTAGGTTTGCGGTTATTAGTAATCTCATAAGCAGTTTTATGTAAACGCTTAGTGATGATCGTCCGATTCTGTGTAAAGCAAGCAGTTGCAATCGCTTCAGCCCATATATACAACAACAGTCCTGAATAAGTGAGCATAGTCCTAGCTGCTTCCACTAAAGTTCTGTTCTTTCGTTCTACAACTCCATTTTGCTGAGGAGTACGAGCGGTAGAAAAGTTATGAGAAATCCCAACAGACTGTAATTTTTTTTGTAGGGTCTCATTCTTGAATTCTGTACCATTGTCACTCCGTAACTTTTGAACGGGAAGTTGCAGAAGAACTTTAATCTTCTTTATAAAAGCAATAATCAACTCTGGTGCGTCTGATTTTGGTCTTAGGAACTCAAGCCATGTGTATCTCGAATATTCATCAATCATGACTAAAATATACTTCTTACCATTGATTGACTGAATTCTCATCGATCCATTGAGGTCCATATGTATCACTTCTAGCGGTGATTTGCAGGAATATTCCACTTTTGCTTTATGTGAACTTCGTTTCATCTTATCCAGTTCACAGGCTGGGCACAGGGAATCTTTCTCAAACCTTATCTCTGGTAGACCTCGGACTAAACCTTTGCTTACTAGATTATTGATGGCTTTGAAATTTTGATAATACAATCTTCGGTGCCAAATCCAACTTTCTTCCTTTGATGCTTTTGCAATTAAGCACACTGATCTTGAAGCCCTTAATGTTGGAAAATTGACAGCATACATATTTCCAAACCGCTCACCTTTGAAAATCTCAGTTCCATCTTGATCATCAATATGGCAATGAGTAATCATAAACCTTACGTAAAAATGACTATCACAAAATTGGCTGGTGCTGAATAGATTGTGGTCTAATCCTTCAACATACAACACTTTTTGGATGGTAACCGTACCATTGGTAAGCATACCATAACCTCTGACGTAGCCTTTGACAGAATCATTAGCAAAACCAACTATTCCCGCAGGATGTTTCACATAATTATGCAGTAAGTGTTTGAATCCTGTCATATGTCTCGAGCATCCAAAATCTATGAACCACAAATGATAGGCCTGCAAAAGAACAATTACTTTGCCTTAGGTACCCATATCCAGATGGGTCCTTTCGTGTTAGCATCTTTCAATTTGTTAAAATCATTTACCGAGCCTTTGATTCTCCATTCATATATGGGCTTCGGTAACCATTTCAATACAAATTTAGCATTAACATCTTTAAAAGAAATTTTCATTGAAAATCTATCTTTCTTAGCCTTAAAAACATGAATGTTTTGTGATGAGGCCTTGGAAAATGATTTGGATTGAGAAAAGCTTTTAGCATTCTTTGTCTTTGAAAGAGTAGAGTTGAAAGAGAATGAATTTCGCCCACAGTGATTGCACTTAAGATTCTTTTGAGCCAATGTCAATATCTTCGATTTATCAAAAGAAGTACATTTATCCAAACAAATTTGACATTTATTCGCATCAAAGGAAATACAATCGTTTTTACAATCACCATCGGTTGCCTTTACATTCAGATCTTTCTTAACAGAAGTACATGTTTTTGAAACATTTTGATTGCCCTTCTGTTTAGAATTTTTCCTCTTCCACTTTCCACCTTTCTTTCTATTCACATCTGAAACACCACAATAATTTGAGCTAGCAGAAATCTTACAAGATGAAATAACAATTTTAATACCTGAAGTTTCACCAATCTCAAAAATGCTTTGCTGTATTTCAAACTCTTGAGAAAATACAACTGAGGGTTTAGCAAGATTCATAAACTCTAGGTTGGAATGAACATTCCATTTTTGATTTTCAAACCCTTTCTGATCTGACACATTTTTTTTTTTAAATTTGCATGTTCTAGCTCAATGATGTTTTTGCTAAGCTCTCGATTTTCATTTGAATATTTTTCAAGATTAAATTGAAGATCAAATTTCTCATCTTCAACTTCTTCGAGAAGCTTTTGTAGATCAGATAACTCTTTTGGCAAATCAGAAAGTTTGTTTGACTCAGAGTTTGACTTAAGCTTTTCAAAAATAGGATCAGAACCTGAGGCATTTATCAACTTATTAAAAATTTCTCCAGACATTTTGTCGATGAATTCAGACTTCTTTTCAGATTCCTTAACAATAGCAGACTCCTCTACCTTACATTCCTTATTAGGATTAGAGATAGTAGATTTAGATATAATATTCTGAACACAAGTATCAGAATCTGACTCATAGTCATCATACTGACATTTGGTTTCAATGTTAATTTTATCTTCACATACTGATTCATCATTTAAACTTGGTGTGGAAATAATGATTCAAACTCAACAAACCCAAGCTTTCGGTTTTTATAGCTTGTGTTTAAACCATCATATTTAAATCCAACTGATTTAAAACTTGAGTTTTGAGAATCAGTACTGTCATCAGATAATTCTTCATCTACAATTTCTTTTCCCCTTTTAGGAGTTTTAGATATCAAAGTTTTAGCTTTAACAAATGTTTCTCGGATGTCTGGAATCTTTTGAGAGTTTGACCCAGTTTATCCAAATTATACAAGTTTTCAGAAACGTTCTTCAAAACATGATTTTCCGGTAAACCCAAACCCATTCTAGGATTGTAAAACCTGATGCCCTTGGGTTTATTTGTCAAAAGATTCAGAGTATGTTCAGTTTGACCCCTTTTATAACTCAAATCCTTAAGTTGCTTAATTTTACAGTAAGCATCATTTGTTTATTGAAAACAGGCTTCAAACTTAATTTTGTATTTACCTTTTTCGGAATTCAAATTAACCAAATCCTTTTGGAGCTCATAAATTTTGGCAGTTAAATCAACCTTTTCCTTTTTCAACAAACTTTTCTTATTCTCCTTATCCTCAATCACAACTTTCAATAATGCATTTTCATCTTGAAAATTCATCATTGACTGTCGTTCATGATTTAGCTTTTCTTTTAAAACTTCAAACTCAGTTTTCATAAAATTAACTTGAGAAATCAAATTTAAAACTTCACCAAAATTGTCAGAATTAAGACTTACCTCCGATTCAGAATCTGAGTTACTTTGCTCTGTTGTCTTGGGCTTCTCATCCAATTTGGCCATGAAACACTGAACTTGTGTGAAATGATCCCCCTCTTCATCAGAAGTCTCATCGAGCCAGTTTTCTTCCTCGGCCATGAGTGCCTTACCTTCCTCTTGCTTCTTGACCAACAAAGACTTCTTGGCATAATACTCAAAGTTTTTCATCTTCTTGAATCGGCAATCTTTAGAAAAATGACCAGACTTTCCACAATTAAAACACCTAACATTCTGAGTATGAATCTTCTCTTCTTTCTGAGTATCAATATTCTCTTCTTTCTTCTTATCCTTCTTCTCATCCTTCTTCTCATCCTTCTTCTCAAAAGCTTTCTTCTCATATTTCGACTTGTACTTCTCAGACTTTTCGTTCTTATACAAATCGGGTTTGCTCTTCAAATAACACTTTTTCTTGCCAAACCGCTTGTTAAACTGCTTAGTAATCATAGCAAGATTCTCAGCAAACCTCCGGACATCTTCATCAGACTCAACCTCTTTCTCTTCCACAGATGATTCTGAACTGGAATCGGGCAACTCTGCCAGATAAGCATCTCTGGGTAGCTTGGACTTGGAGGAACTGGGCTTCACAACTTTCTTTTCGGCTAATAGTGCAAGAGATTCAGTGGCCATATTTTTTTCCGCACTCAATTGCTTCACCTTGTATTCATGTTGAATAATTGTCACGAAGAGATCATTAACATCCTCTTGGTCCATATTCTTCATCATCTGAATATTGATAGAGTAGCTAACCCTTTCAGGATTCATATTCTTGACGAATTTGTCGTTGATCTCCGATACCTACTTATTCAACCCATTCCTTCTGTTGAATATCACATTGAATCTGTTATATGTGTCTGATAGTGATTCACCCTCGGCCTTAAATCCTTCGTAAGCATTGATGCTTTGGTTCAGCTTGGCTTTAATAGACCTCTCAGTTCCCTGAAGTTGTTTTTCTAACTCATCCCACATTCCCTTTGCAGAATCTCTACTGTCCACCCTGTTGTATAGATCATTCGGGATGGCCATTGTCAGTAGGATTAGGGCTTCTTAATCAATCTTTCCCCGTCCCCTTTCACCTTCACTATAATATTCAAAAGGTTTGGGAATGGATCTTTTAGGTATCTCAAGTGAAGTTGCAGTTTCAGCCTGACCAGGTATTTGAATCTGAAGATTAACAGAACATTCCAGAATAGATTTCATAAAATCCTTATTCTCGTAGTTGAGAAATTGTATCATTCTCCTCTTCCATTGAGAATTCTCTTCGACTGAGAGAACCAGGGGTTTGAATTGGGAAACCATGTTGAGCAAGTCTTTCGACATGTTTAAGATATGTAAAGTATAAGCTTGAAGTGATCGTAAATCAAAGAAGACAGAAACCTATGACTAAAAAGTCAAATTTGAAAAACTCAGAAAAAAAATCTCAAAATTTTCTAATGTAGAATCCTTTGAAGGAAAGTGATATCTTGCGGATTCTGTACTTAGTCGTAGAATGAAGAACAAACTTCTTGCAGGTTGAACTTTTCGCAGGCTATGTTGTGCGAACTGCAGATTTTCGCAGACTTCGGTCTGCGGATTCTTTCTTTTCTTACCCTTTGACTTGCGAGTTCAGACTTTTCGCAGGCTTAGGCGTGCGAGTACTGGCTTTCTGCAGACTTCGGTTTGTGGATTGTACTCTTCACGCAGGCTTCGACTTGCGAAATATGGACTTTACGCAAATAGTGATCTACGGATACTAGATTTCTCGTAGAATGCCTTTTGCGGATTGCACACTTAGCAAAATTCTTGATGTGCAAAATCCCACTTTTTGTGGAAAATGGTCTGCGAATTCAACTTAGAACGGTTACTTTCCGTAGAGAGTACTTTGCAAATTCTTTACTTATCGTAGAGAGTAGTCTACGGATTCTAAACTTAGCTTATCAAAATATCAACAGTAACTTGCGAATTTCGTGCTTTTCGTATACAAGGCTTTACGAATTCCTCCCATGTAAAAAAAATCACAAACAACAACACAATGGCTTATGAATTCTTCAGAATTCGTATAGAGAGGCTTGCAAAAACCAACTTTTCGTAGACTGAGATCTACGAATTCTGTACTTATCACTTTCAAAACCTATTCACCATACTTGAATTCTGCGAGTTCTTCGATGAACTTGCAGAAAGAATAGATCTTGCGAGTTCTTGGGTGTTCGACTTCTACAACACATAATTGCATAAAAATCGATTCAATACTTGATCAATTCCTACCAAACTTTAGAAATCTATCCACAATCACAATTCAAACACTTCTTTAGCAGGAAATTTCCTCAAAAACAACTTGATCAAAGAATTTGATCCTAGCACAGTGCGTCTGAGACTCAAACCAAAACTTACAAAGATTCAAAATTGAACCAAGATTACAGACAATTAGGCTAATCGATCTAAACAAGATTTTTCTATAACACTAATCGAATGCAATACAATCAACAATTCAATCAAAACAACTAAAAATCACAAAATCAAGAATCCAATAGTCAGTTCTGCGAGTTCTTCATTTCTGAGTAAAAAATCGGCATTTTCTGATTTGATTGATCTGCTCTGATACCAATTGATTGTTCCAGATTCAAGCTCTAATCACAGATAACAATCACAAATCTAACCACAAGTCATTTATATTGATTTCAAATGATTTACAATACTTTCTCTCTCTATAAGCACACACACACACACACACACACACACACACACTCTCTCTCTAGAACCACAAGTCTATTACAAACTTTTCTCTCAATGTATATGCGTGGTTACTAGATTACAAAGAACACAACCCTTATATACTAAGCCAACACAAGTTGACTTTTACAACACAAACTACTAATGAAAAGTCAAACACTCTTGACTTTACAACACTTTACACAAATTTACACTTTAGGCCCTTTTAATCTTGAATACAACATTTTAGGCTCAACACCTTTTGTCCATGACCGAGTTCATCATTTGAATGAAATTGGCCATCATTACGGACTGGGAATCCACCTCTTGGATGACCGGATCTTCATTACTCTTGGCACAATCTCAATCCTACTAGTCAACATTGGAGGAATTGGTGCGGTAGTGGCATTGGCTTGCCTTGGTTATTCAGGGGCCATTACGCTTGCATCATGAACATTATCTTGAGTCTGTGGCCTACTACGTGTGTTAACCATCTTAGACTGTCACACACGAGAATGAGAATATGAGATTTTACCAAAACTATAGTAACAAATGAAACGTATCATTACATTCATCAATCATTGTAATATAGTAGGGTCAACCATGCTCACGTAACCATATATTCATAATAGCATTAGCTAAGTAAAATTGTGAACACATTATACATAAGAATTCTCGTTACGATCATTACAATTCTCAATTAGTGCATTTCTGTCGACTCTCTGATTCTCTTATCTTAAGAGTTCTACCCATATCTCACAATGATAACTTAAAGTTTCAACTTAAGTCTAGACATCTTAAATTTATACCTAGTTCACTTAAACTAGAGCTCTGATACCAACTTGTAACACCTCTGAAATAGGAGTAAATTTAAACCTAGATAATTAGAGTGAACTATGACCATAAATAAATATAATCATCCAATAAAGGGGAGAAATAAATAGAGTTTACAAAACAATATAATTCGATGACAATTAACAACATAGTAATCTAAATCATTTCTAGATCTTGATAAAATTCCGTTATCACTATAGTCTTCAAAAGAATCGGTGCATCATTAGTAACTCTACGATTTGTACTTTAAAAGACTTCAACCCAAAATGCCATCACCGACCCATAACGCTTCACTCAAACCTTAGGAGCCCCACCGTTAGAAGATTCTGATATACATGTCATTTTAATAAAAGTGTTAGGCTTGACGCCTAGTGAGAACAAACAGTTATTTGATAAAGCTATAAAACAGTAAAACGAATAACATAGCTTAAATCAATGCCAATAAAAATTGATCATTTTGACCCTTGGAAGGGTATAAACACTATAAGGTGACGGGAGAGACCCGATTTACCATTTGTTGTGACTGAACACAAAAGTAAGCCATAAACCAATGTTACTTAAGTATTACTTAAGGATGAACAATCACTGACATCAACCCTATTCAGATCTTTAGTCCAAATTGATAATGAGATCAACTCTATCCAAATCTTTCGCTCGAGGAATCACCAAGTTCAACCCTATCCGGGTCTTTACCTTGGGATCTCACCATCCAAGATCATCTTGTTCATTTAGAAAATACATTATATAACCAATGCCTATTTCCAAATTACTACTTGGAATTCTCTTCCCATACTTGATGTCTATGCATATAGATCCATTGCATTCTGGTCATATATATATATATATAGAGAGAGAGTCGGGTTCAAACGAGAACATTACCTATTTAAAAGAACACGAGAACTAACAAAATCATTAGTGATTTTACATTAACACACGAAAAAATGACTTTGGCCGCAATTTCAGGTCCGCGTGACTTTTTTATGCGTTAATGTAAAATCACTAATGATTTTGTTAGTTCTCATGTTATTTTAAATTAGGAAACATAATAAAATCATATATTCATTAGACTTGATGAACGGCTAAGATTGGTTCACAAAGTTTGCACAATCTGACTGGTTTACAAAAGATACGTCCCCTACACACACACACATATATATATATATATATATATATATATATATATATATATATATATATCAAACCTTACCAATCATATAAACATTTGTTTACAAATACCATCAAGTGGGTAAAATTCCCATTTTATCAACAAAACTCGATATATGAACATTATGAGTTCCAAATCTCATCAATACTTTACCATAAACATCCTTCATGCATTTAAATCCATCCCCCACATTGTTTTTATCAAAAATATGTAGGATCCCAAAACCCCCAACTTGGACCTAGTTAGTCCAAAATCAACCAAACATGAAAATACTTGAAATGGAAGCTTAGATTAAGTAAAATACATCATTTTAACATGTATATAGTTTTATAAAAGTGTAGGATGAAATCACAATGCTAGGTTTTGGATAAAAACCTAGAAATTCTTGAAGATGAAGATGGAAGGCTTGAATCCTTGGTTTAAATCTCTAGTCTTGAAGATGCTAAACCCTTGGAAGATGTTGGGATTGAGCCTTAAATGCTTTCCAAAGCATAATAAATGAAGGATAAGTGAAAAGGATCAAGTATAAGAGTGATGGTGAGAAAATGAGAGTGAATGGTTGAGTTTTTGGGTCTTTAATGCGCAGGTCAGAGCTCACCGCGACTTTGGCCACAAGTTTAAACTCGCTGGCAAGCTAAGTGAAGTCATTCAGAACTGGCAAGCACCCGGAAGCAATAGACCAATAAGCTAGATCTCCCTATGGGAAATTGCACGTTTAGCCAGACCGCTCCGCTCGTGCTTCTCCTTGCATTCCAAAAGTCTCCCGAGCCCAATTCGACAACTATCCACTGATCACTACGACTTCCACCGCGACTATAAGTCGCGTAGAAACTCACGCGGGACACTGTCTCCCTCTACAACATTTATGGAAGTCCAATTTGACCAATTTGAAGTTCGAGAAAGAAGGACAAAGCCTAACCTTATGGAAAAACGAAATTTCGGGTGTTACAATTGTCCCGACCTTGGAATTGACGAAGCCAAGGACGAAGCCGAACCAATTACTCTTCGTCTCTTAAACATTTATGGAAGTCCAATTTGAATTTCGAGAAAGAAGGACGACCTTACGGAAAAACAAAATTCCGGGTGTTAGAGCAAGTCTCATCATAAGGTATATTCGTACCATCTCGAAGACTCTTTTATCTTGCTTCCAGTACAAAATAAAGTATAAGTAGATTAAAACGTTACCATTCCATTTTCCATGTTACTCCAGTCACATTTTCCCAAAAAAAGCAAAATTCATGTTTCTTATATGTTGTTCCGAAATGTATCTATTTGTACACATTTGTTGTAAGTGTACGGATATTAAAATTGATGAAGTTTTCAAGTGAGAAAATTTTAGACCATATAAGGCATACCCACGAGAACCAAATTTTAAGTGGATTGTGATATACCTGAATAAGAGTGAACATAATATCAATGTTACTTCCAGAACACTTGCTAAAGTTTCCTCCAATCCATATTCATGGACCAACCATTGCAGTAGCTACATCCAACAAATACCCGACATCACAAAAATAGTACGTTTACTTACTTCTTATGGGATTGGGGTAAAAACTAGAACCAATGCTATCAATATTTTCAATGATTTTTTACAAAAGCTATAAAGTTTTTATTCGAACATAGCTACACATCTATGTAGATATATAACATAAGTGAAATTGAAACTTAATATTGTCAATTGGTCATAAACTTTGTTTCTTTATGAACCTACTACTTTATGAATCAGTAGTCAAATATTTTTTCTAACATTGAAATTTTCACGAGATTATTTTATTTACTATGAACTAATTATAGATTCACAGAATAAATCACCATTTAATCGAATATATAGTGTTCGCAAACAGTCGCATCTTAGACCAATTCCATATCCAAAAACTTACAAAATCACAAAAACAAACCTGCATCAATAAAAGAAAAACGATATAGAACACACCTAGTTTCAATTGACACTTCCAATCCTGACATTAGACACCCAATTAACAATTACGAGGAAACTCTTTCCTGCATCGTGAAAGAAAGTGAGTTCAATTTCATTTCAGATGACTTATTTTCGTAGTTATATTAGAAAAATCAAACAACATTCATGCAAAATTGTAATTGTTAAGCTTCAAATTTTGAATCATAATCTACAGAAAACAAAGGAACATGCTTGGATTGGAGATACAATATAACTTAACTTGGGGAAACACCGATGAGCATGAGCTTGGAGAAGATCTGAGGACCGCGGATGGAGGCAAGAATGCCGATTCTGATTCGTACAATCAACCACAATCGGTAATATTTGCACAAACGCAAGGATGAATCAAAGTGATGGATGATGCCAAATCCACCTTGTCCTTGAGACGCTAGGTTAAGACTTAAGATGACTAGTTGAGGATGAGCTTGAATTGGGATATATAAAAGAAATATTGTGTCATGTATTTGGGTTGTATTAAACTTTTTTACTCTACAACGACGACATGTTGTTAGAGCATAAATCTGTTGGATACAAGATTGCTGAAGGTTAAAGATACAAGAAGTCAAAGCTGAAAGTCAACTCTTATTAAAGTCAAAGTCTATTTTGTAATAAAAGTCAAAGTACATTGTATTTTGTATTTCCTTGTATTTTAATTCTTGGTATAAATAGTTTAGTTAGTTGTTCTTGTTAGAGTAGTATCTAGAGAGTGGTCATCTGAGATTGCATTCTTGACAAAGAATTGTAAAGAGAGAAAGAGGAGTTATAGAGAGAGAGAGAGTTTGTAATTGTTGAATTGATTTGAATCAAACAGGTAATTGAGATATATTGTTTTGTTTGATTGTGATTAGGAACTAGAAACAGGACACACAATTGGTATCAGAGCAATTCATTTTGAAATCAAATCAAGAACTGAGTTCGTAGCAATGTTCATCGACTGTGGAAATCAATTTTTATTTTATGTTTGTTTTTCGAGTTGTAATTGATCAGGTTTTGTGTAATTAGTGATTTCGATCGAGTCTGTATAAGTTTTGTATCAAATTGCACTGTAATTGATTTTTGATTTGTTGATTTTGTATGTTTCGAGTTCACGAGTTTCATATACACTGTAAATCGAGTCAAGATGTATCAATTTATGTTTGTTTTTGAAATTCTTACATTGTAATCTGTTCTAGAATTGAATTCGAGGATTTCTGCGAAGTTTCAAAACAGTTGAAGAAGATTTGAGTCGTAAATCGATTAAAAAGTGAAGTTTTGGTCGATATTCTGAAGAATGCGCAAGATCTGAGAAACGCACTAGTTCATCTGAGAAACGCGCTAGTTCTTCGATAGAACGCGTAAGCTGAAGGATTTTGTTTTTGGTCAAAACGCGCAGAGGGTTATCTGCGAGTTCTAGAAAAGCGCAGATTGAAGTCTGCGAGTTTAGTTTGTCAGCCTGCGAGTTTGAAGATTTGGGAAATTTTTCTAAGTATCGAAACACGCACGTAGTCATTAGCGAGTTTTAAGAAAACGCAAGTCTAAGCGTGCGAGTTTCATCAGGAACAGTGTTCTGCGAGTTCCTTCAACGTGTGAGTTTGAAATTCTCAAAAATATTTTCTAAGTGTTGGAACACGCAATACTTGCGAGTTTCAAGTTTCGCGCAAGCCGTGGTTAGTGAGTTTGCTCAAACGCACAAGTAGTGCCTTGCGAGTTCAGTAAAAGCGAACTTCATTGTTAGCGAGTTTTATAGTGAACAGTCACTTGCAAGTTTCAACGATTAGCGAGTTTCAGCGGTCTACGCGTTTATCAAAACACGCCAGCCGTTGTGTGCGAGTTTCATAAACGCGCTAGCTTAAGCCTGCGTGTTTCTCACTAAATAGTGACTTGCGAGTTTTGTCACTTAGTCAAAATTTCTGAATTTCTGATTTTTCTATATTTCAAGATTTTTTTTGTGATTTCATATTTGGAACTGATTCAAATATTTCAAGATTGTTAGCGAGTTTTTTGTGATTTTTTTTTTGCGAGTTAGATTAGTTTCTAGTTTCTTATTGCATATTTTTTTTCAAACAGGTACAAAAAAGATGACTTCAAGAGACGCTCTCTTAATTGGAACTGATTCAAAGCCCCCGGTGTTGTTCAAAGGGGAATATGAGCAATGGAAAGATAGATTTTTGGATTTTGTTGATCGGCAAAAGAATGGAAAGAATATTCTAGCATCAATTGAAAAAGGTTAAATGCCACCAGTTTTTGAGGAAGTTCCTACTGACGGTAATGATTCAGAAGGAGCTCCGAAAACAAAGAGATCTAAGAAAGATTATGAAGATTTTTCTGTTGAGCAAAAGAATCGATTTGATGCTGATAAAACTTCCAGATCTTTGCTTTTACAAAGCATGACCAATGAGATATATGTTAAAATAGACAGCTACAAGGAAAGTGCCAAATCAATGTGGGATCAACTTCAGAAGATGATGATGGGTTCAAAGGTTGGGAACCAAATGAAAATAGCTAACTGTATCAACAGTTATGAAGATTTTAAAGCAAAAGACAATGAAAGCTTGGAAGAGACTTATGAAAGATTTGTTCTACTCTTGATTGAACTCTCGAAGAACAAAGTCAAGAAGGATCAAATAGAGAACAACGTCAAATTTCTTAGCATCTTGCAACCGGAATGGAAAAAGCACACTCGCCGAATGAAACAAATGAAGGATCTGAGTGATATTCCGTTACATGAGGTTTATGAGACGTTGAGACAGAATGAAGAAGAGGTAGAAGAGAAAAGAAGTGAGAAGAAGAAAGTTGAAAAGGTTACTGATCCCATTGCACTTGTGGCTGGAGAAAAGGAGAAAGAAAAGAAAGAAAGGAAACAAAAGAAGACAGTGGTTTTTAGTTCTGAATCAGAGTCTGAATCTAATGGAGATGATGGAGAAAGTCTTAAACAGGCAATGTTATTACTGACCCGAGCGTTCCAGAAAAAGTTTTATAAGAAATCGGGTTCTAATTCTCAGAGATATTCTTCATCAAGCTCGAAGAACCCTGAGCATAGAGAAAGAGTCGAAGGAATAAAATTTGTTGAAAGGAAGCCAGAAGAGAAGAAACACTTTGTGAATGATTATACCAGTACTGCCAAGCCATCTAATGATCTGATTAAATGATACAACTGTGGCAAGTTCGGACATTACGCAAAAGAATGTCGGAAGCCAAAGGTTCGCAACTCAGAGTACTATCAGAATAAACTGCTCTTGGTTAAACAACAAGAAGCAGGCAAAGTACTAATGGCAGAAGACGAATACTGGTTGGATCATTCTGATGAGGAGGCAGAACATGAAGAGACTGCTCATCTATGCTTGATGGGAAAAGAAGTGAAAGATGATGATTCAGATGATGAGACTCCTGATGAGGTAATGAACTTAACTAAAAGAGATTTCATGACCTAAAATGGAAGCTATGATTGTCGAACTTCAAGACCTTCAAACCAAACTGAAAAAGGAAAAAGACAGAGTTGCTAGGAGAAATCAACATATCTTTGAACTCAATAAACCAGTTATTGGGAATAAAGATTTAATTGATTCTCTACGCAAATCTGATTATGTTTCTAAAACTGAAAAAAGATTGTTTTGAAAGAAAGATTTCTGAATTGCAAAATCAATTATCTAAGCCTGATTCTGAAAAACAAGAATGTGTTCTAAAATCGTTTAAACTGCAGGTTGAGAACAAGACTTTAGAGAAAAAGGTAAATGGTCTGGAAGCAAAGCTGTATATTAGAGGTCAAACAGATCAAACAATTTTCTTGAATACACCTACTGAAGAAGCTGATTTTAAAGAAAAATGGGGACTAGGTTATGATAATCCTAATTACCTAGAAAAAGCTATTAGAAAACAGCCAGGACTATATAATGCAAATTATATGTATGCTGCTAAAAAACATCCTCATTTGAAACCCAAATTTATCACCAAAGCATCAAAACAAGTTGAGGACAAAGAAGATGAGAAAAGAATGAATTTGAAGAAAATGCAACTACCATTCTGTTATGAAAGACTGAATGATAGTTATCTTTTCTGAAACACCAAAATTTATTTCAAATGATTATTTTGCTAGTTATTCTTCGCCTGAGATGGAGGCAAAACCTGTTCAAGCTAAAATTTAATTATGTACCTCCACTAGTCTTAGAAAACAAAATAATTGAATTAGAAAATATTTTATTTGATGAAAGAATTTTGAGTGATATAACACAAAATGTGTTTTCTACAGTATTAAAGAACACAGATTTTTATGGTAATTCTAAAATGTGTTCTCCATCTTTTAAAGTTCTTCAAACTTCTGCGACAGATTTTGATGATTTATTTGAGTCTGTAAATGATTTTCTAAATTCTGATCAAGGGTGTATCGAGGAAATTGATATGTTTGATTTTAATGTTCAACTTCCAAATCATTCTACTTTTATGATAAATGGAAAAGTTTTACCAAGTGTACATGAGAAAGGTGAATCATCAACTAAGGTTGGTGAATCAGTTTCAGGGAATGTTGATTACTATGCTAATTATGGTAAGAAACATAAGAAACAACATTCACAGAAAAAGAACAACACTGGTAAACGTAAGAAAAATCAATCTCAGAAATCTGACTTTCCTAATAAATCTAAATCTTTTATTTCAGCTTTAAGAAAGAAAAGGTCGGAAGCAAGAACCGAATGGCGACCAAAAAGGAAGAATGATGAGTCTACTGAATCAATTTCTGATAATTCATGTAATAGATCTGATAGTAGTGATAGTGCTGTAGTTGGTCAACTTGCTTGTCATAAACAAAACCTTGTAACTTCTTACAAGCGCTATTCAATAAAGCAATTGATTCACTTATCTCCTCCTCCTACTAAATCTTATCATTATCGGAGAAATGATTTTGCTTATCATCATACTTCTAATGATTGGTATGGATCTTATCATGTTTCTTCTCCTAAATCAAAAGGTTTCAAAAGTTTTCAAAAGAAAAGAGGATCCATATTAAAATGGATACCAAAATCATGTGCTAATCTGTTAGGACCCGTTTTTAAATGGGTACCTAAAATTGTTGCTTCCTGATTTCTCGTGCAGACCCGACATATGTGGTACTTGGATAGCGGCTGTTCCAAGCATATGACTGGGCATAAAGCTTTATTGTCTAATTATACAGAGAAATTCAGCGGCAATGTGCGATTTGGAAACGACCAGTTTTCACCAATCTTAGGATATGGTGGCATTATTCAAGACAACATAACGATTAAGAAGGTGAGCGATGTCGAAGGCTTAGGGCACAACTTGTTTAGCATCGGTCAATTATGCGACAAAGGGTTAGAGATCAACTTCAAAGCTAAGAGATGTTCGGTTCGTACTGAAGACGACAATGAACTCTTAGTCGGCAATCGAAAGACAAATCTCTACACCATCAATATTTCAAAGGTTCAGAATGACAATTAGATTTGCTTACTGACAAAAGCCTCGATGCAGCAAAGTTGGCTTTGGCACAGACGATTATCGCACCTGAATTTTCATTATATCAACAAGTTGGTCAAAGATAAGTTGGTAGACTTCCTGAGTTGAGATATGAGAAAGAACACTTGTGTGCTGCATGTGAGAAGGGTAAGATGAAGAGAGTCACACATAAACCGAAGCCTGAACCAAGCACCCGTTCTCCACTAGAGTTGTTGCATATGGATTTATGCGGTCCGATGAGAACACAAAGCTTAGGCGGAAAGAAATATGTGTTGGTTATTGTGGACGATTATTCAAGATACACGTGGGTCAAATTTTTACGTTCAAAAGATGAGACGCCCGAAGTTCTCATTACCTTTCTAAAGACGACCCAGGTGAATATGCAGAGACAAGTTAAGTTTCTTCGAACCGACAACGGCACAGAGTTCAAGAACAAGATTGTTGATGAATATCTCGAATCGGTCGGGATTTCACATCAATACTCTGTTGCTCGTACGCCCGAACAAAATGGAGTAGTCGAAAGGCGAAATCAGACGCTAGTCGAGGCCGCTCGTACTATGCTTAGCCAATCGGACTTACCTCTATTTCTGTGGGCAGAAGCTGTGTCAACTGCATGTCATACTCAGAATCGATCCATGATACATCGCCGTTTTCAAAAGACTCCATATGTGCTGATCAACAACATAACACCGACAATCAAGTATTTTCATATATTTGGGTGTAAGTGTTTCGTGCTTAACGACAGAGAATTAGAACAAATTCAGTGCTAAGGCGGACGAAGACATCTTCATTGGCTACTCTTCAACATCTGTAGCATACCAGGTTTATCTGAAGAATTCAAAGACTGTAGTTGAAAGCGTCAATGTAACATTTGATAAATATATGGCTTCTGAACAACTTAGTTCAGAACCCGTGATAACTGGTGTTTTAGCTTCTAGGCAGATCAGTCAAGAACCTGTTTCTACATAGAATAATTCGGATAACACGTCTACTTCACTTTCACATTTATCTGATTTAGATTTGTTATTTGAATTCTTTTATGATGAGTTTCTAGGATCTAATTTGCCTAAATCTGCTGTGACTGACAGGTCTGAAGACACAAGTTGCAATCACCCAGTCACTTCAGAAGTCATAATTGAACTTGAATCCCCAGTTCAGTCAGAAACTCAAATTCAGATAAATACTCCTACAGTTGAAGATATACAAGTAACTGCTGAGCCAGAAGTAATTGTATCAGTTGGGTGTGATACATTGTCTACTCCACAGCCAGAGTCTGTTGTTCCAACTTATGCTTCTGCACCTGAAATTTCAACTGCAAACCCCCCTTCAATTATTCAAACTAAAGAGCCTGATAGTAGATTTCAAGATGATAATCATGATCAATCTTTATCTATTCCACTCCCTCATGAGCATCGCTGGACCAAAAAACACCCTTTACACCAAGTAATTGGAGATCTAAACAAACTAGTGCAAACTAGGTCAGCGACTTTGAATCAATGTATGCATGACTCATTCCTCAGCAAGATAGAGCCCATGCGTGTATCAGAGGCTTTATCTTATTCGGATTGGGTGTCTGCTATGCAAGAAGAATTAAATCAGTTCGAAGCCCTGAAGGTCTGGAGATTATTTCCAAAACCGGAAGGAAAATCCGTAATTGGCACTAAATGGGTATTCAAGAACAAAAAGGATGAAGATGGTATTGTCATAAGGAATAAAGCAAGACTTGTTGCCAAAGGTTA
Source organism: Arctium minus (assembly GCA_954870635.1). Lineage (NCBI taxonomy): Eukaryota > Viridiplantae > Streptophyta > Magnoliopsida > Asterales > Asteraceae > Arctium > Arctium minus. Next base: position 164,046,713 of record OX941081.1, read on the forward strand.
CCGACAAGAAGAAGGCATAGACTACGATGAGACATATGCTCCAGTAGCGCGTATAGAGGCAATCTGCATGTTTTTAGCCTACGCAGCTCACAAGAATTTCACAGTCTTTCAGATGGACGTGAAAACGGCCTTTCTGAATGGCATTCTTAAGGAGGAAGTCTATGTGTCTCAACCAGAAGGGTTCATAAATCCAGATAAGCCAGATCATGTCTATATTTTGGATAAAGCCCTGTATGGTTCGAAACAAGCCCATCGCGCATGGTATGATGTTCTATCTAAATTCTTGGTCAAGTCAGGTTTTTCCAAAGGTAAAGTTGATACCACTTTGTTCATCAAAAAGGAAAAAGCCGATATCATCCTTATTCAGATATATGTTGATGATATAATATTTGGCTCTACTAATCCTAAATACTGCAAAAACTTTTCTAACCTCATCGTGTCACGTTTTCAAATGAGTATGATGGGAGAGATGAATTTCTTTCTCGGATTACAAGTAAAACAGTTTTCAACGGAGATTTTTATTAACCAATCTAAGTACATTTTGGATATTCTTCGGAAGTACAAAATGGAAAATTGTAAACCAATTGGAACCCCGATGGCACCAGGTACTAAAATTAGCACTTATCCTTCGGGTAAAAGTGTTGATGTTAGGACTTATAGAGGTATGATAGGATCATTAATGTATCTTACTTCAAGTAGGCCATATATTATGTTTTCAACATGCTTATGCTCTAGATATCATACTGCTCCTAAAGAATCCCATTTGGCTGCTGTCAAACGGATTTTTAGGTATCTGAAGGGGACTGCAGATATTGGTATGTGGTATCCTAAGGATACTGGGTTTCAACTGACTGCCTATTCAGATGTAGATCATGCAGGGTGCATGCTGGACAGGAAGAGTACTTCAGGTCACATTCAATTTCTTGGAGACAAGCTCGTTAGCTGGGTGTCAAAGAAACAATTATGCGTTTCCACATCGACTGCTGAAGCAGAGTAAGTAGCTGCTGCCAGTTGCTGCTATCAAGTCCTGTGGATGCAAACACAACTGCGAGACTATGGATTCCAGTTTGATAAAATTCCAATATATTGTGACTCGAATAGCGCAATCGCGATATCTGCTAATCATGTACAACACACTAAGACAAAGCACATTGATGTCATGTATCATTTTATCAAAGATAATGTAGAAAAAGGAACAATTGAACTTTATTTTGTAAAAATAGATTATCAACTTGCAGATTTATTTACCAAACCCTTAGATGAAAAGAGATTTAATTTTTCTTGTCTCTAAGCTTGGTATGCTAAATCTTAAGACATAATCGGTTGTTACCTAATAAAGTTAAGTATTGTTATTTTTCATCATTTTCTTTATCATTATTTCTGAAAGATAACTATACTTTAATAGTTTGTTCATGATCTCAGGGGGAGAGTGAGATGCACTTTAAGATGATCTACATTTTTTTTAGGGGGAGCATATCTAATTTATGCATTCTATTTAACTGACAAATTTTTGTGATGCATGAATTTAGGAGGAGTGTACAAGTCAAAAAGAGTAAGACTATGATTTCTGATTACTTCTGATCAGAACTCGTACTTTAATCGTTTTACTGCTTTATGTCTTTTACATTTGAACAAATTTTGTGAATAAAGTTGTTTTGACTAGACTTTGAGACTTGTGCAGAATGAGAGGAAGCTATCAAGATCATATTTTTATGATTTCAGCTGACTTCTTGAGATTTAAGACTACATAAAAAGGTTAATTTCTTATCTTAATCTCATATATGGTTGAAAGAAGAACGACTTTCAATCATAAGAAAACATGTTCTTAAACGTTCAAACCACTTCCCGATTCTTAAACATATTTCATGAATTGGAAGTGTGATTTTAAATGTTTTTTCATTTTTTATTTTGTGCTTACATGTTTACAAACCGTGTGTTTCCAAAGATACATACTTGTGTATTGTCTTTTCTATATATATATTTTCAAGTATTCACACACACTGGTTTGATTTCTTGCTTAAATTGTTCTTACCATGTCTCATATTGCAACATATTTTTCGATGGTAAGACACCCCGCTTGTACTTCAAAGTATTTTGAGCGTAATTTCATTTCAACGCGTTCATTTCAAGAATGTCTATATTTTGTTTCGTATGGACAATATTCATTCATTTTTGACCATAAGCCTTAATTGCTATATCATTCATTTATGATCATTTTTCATACAATGTCAAATTTTCAAACAAGTCTCTTGCATTTATATCTATTCATTCAATTTACTTGTTTGAAAATACTTCAATGTTTTAAAATTCTCGTATCTTCATGATTATTTTATGAGCATACAAGACATCTGACTTGTATTTTGAGCTTTAACTGATAAAGTTAAACCATTTTGAGCAACATTATGCTTTATAGGACAATATGGGTTCTTTGTGCTAGGACTTAAATGAACTTCTATGGATTCACGTTAACCAGTCTCTCCTACCCAAGAAGTTATCCCATAGTGATTGAGTGTGAGGAGTCTAAAAGAAATGAGTGTGGGATGTGTGATGAGGTAAAATGGAAAAGAGAGTTTGGTTAGATGTGAGCTTAATGATTAAAAGAAAGAGGGTGTGAGATCAGAGTAAAAGAATATCAAACTCTGCACCAACTACTTTCTGAGTCGGGCAACCACATTACTAATGTTTCACAATTTTTGGTGAACATTATTGAAACAGGCAACTAACCCATGCCAACTCTTGATAATACCCCACCAACTACTCATTTTCTTCTCAGAAAGAAAATGTTTCACATTTTCAAGGGGATGCAGCACATAATCTATCTGATTTTCATTTGGAAAATCTAGATATTGAAAAAGAAGGAAGTTTGCCCCACCTTCGCATTTCAATCATGCACATTGAGTCTGTGTTTATCTACTGTTGTCTCAGTGGTTTACACAATTTTTGAGCCTTAAAGCAATCATCAAGTGCTTAATTCTTTCTATCACAAGCACAAACACACAAGGAATTCGTTTCTTTGTCATAACGTTCATAGAAATTGCCTTTGTGGTGTTTCGATGATTGGATGGAAGCCCTGGGGGAGTGAACATCAAAAAGCTCCTTTATATTGTGTATTCATTACACAGTGACTTTGTGTTACTGACAAACATTTTAACTGTTTCATTTGTTGGTTCAGGTGTTACATTCCTATTTTGTCTAGATTTGAAAAGATCTGGATAAATACATTGTTCGAATTGACAAAAGAATCAGAGGCTCTTGTATGATCAGTGGTCAGATCGGATACAGACATTTCTTACTGAAAGTTTTGATTATATTGATGCTCATTTCATCAAAAAGGGGGAGATGATTTTTAAAGAAATGTCCATATCAGAATATTCAAAGTAAAGATTTGAAGAAGATCAAAGAATTTTTGAAGATGTGATGATTTTGAGGAAATTTTCTTTGAAGATTATTTGCTAAAGCAATCCGAGCTCAATCTGATGATAATTTCTTTCCGAAGTCTGAAAGAGTATTGTGATAATACTGAAGAGATTGTTGAAGATTTTGTTTATCATATTTGGGGAGATTGTTATATTCTTGGAAGACAGACTTGGAAGATTAAAATGTTAAAGGGAGAGATTGCATCTGACATAGCTTAAAAGAGAAGACTGAATTGTTAGATTTTTTCAACAGTGATCTAGAATCCAAAGGGGGAGATTGTTAGAGCATAAATCTGTTGGATACAAGATCAAGATTGCTGAAGGTTAAAGATACAAGAAGTCAAAGCTGAAAGTCAACTCTTATTAAAGTCAAAGTCTATTTTGTAATAAAAGTCAAAGTGCATTGTATTTTGTATTTCCTTGTATTTTAATTCTTGGTATAAATAGTTTAGTTAGTTGTTCTTGTTAGAGTAGTATCTAGAGAGTGGTAATCTGATATTGCATTCTTGAGAGAGAATTGTAAAGAGAGAAAGAGGAGTTCTAGAGAGAGAGAGAGAGAGTTTGTAATTGTTGAATTGATTTGAATCAAACAGGTAATTGAGATATATTGTTTTGTTTGATTGTGATTAGGAACTAGAAACAGGACACACACATGTCAACGCTATTAGTCCCCCATATTCTATTTATTTTCGATAAAAAAAGAAAAAATATATTTTTAAATAAAAAATATTATTCTGCTTCAAAACAATATATTCATAATTAGCTACGACATGGCGTTGCTGTATATATCGTAAATTTTCTATATTTATTCAAATAAATAAGCGTGGTGAATATTCTTATTTGAACCTCTACTGCAACGACTTGTGGTTGCTGTAGATGTCTGTGTAAAAAAAAGTTTTAACTTGTTAACGGGAGGAAATCTTATTTAAACCTTTTAATGCGACGACTTATCGTCGGTGTAGGTGTCTATTTTACAAAAAAATATAAACCCTTTAATTTTGTGTAAAAAATTTATTTTATTACCTACAGTGACGATTCATAACGTCGCTATAGCCTGTCGCTTTAGAGACCAATTCTTGTAGTGACACTCCCATAGGGATTTCATATCGCGGGACAGTTGGCTCACGACTCCACTCCAAAATCCTAGATGAGTCTCTCGTCCCTCTCGTATATCTCATTGGTTCGTTTGTTCGGTTGTTGGTGTTTGTTTTCCCTGTATTTTTGTTCAACTTTTTATTTCCTTCCGCTACTAGAAAAGGGGTATTAGCGACGACTTATAGTAACGGGTTAGCGACAGACACGTGTCTATAGCTAATTAGTGACGTAATCTATGATTTTATGTTTAAAATAAAAATAAAAAAGAGGATCTACATGTCCGTCGGTAATCTGTTACTAATTAGCGACATAATTATTAATTTCTCATTTGTAGATGTTATATAAACACATGTGTATGTGTATTTTGTATCCGCTGATCCGTGTTATATATACGTATATTATATATACATGATGTGTGTGTATTGCTTGCTAACCACATTTGGATCTATGTATATATTTTTGTATATATGTGTATATATGTTGTATCTATGTTTATATGTATGTGTATATGTGAATGTATAGATAATACGTGTATGTTGTTTGGTGACTCTATATGATGTATATATATATATATATATATATATATATATATAGAGAGAGAGAGAGAGAGAGAGAGAGGGAGGATCATACGAGAATGATATCTATTTAAAAGAATAAGAGAATAATTCTAGGCCAATCGTTTCATTAAATAATACCTTAAATAATTAATTTTAAAAATAAATAAATAAGGGTATAAAAGTAATTTAGTTATATAAAAGTTATTTTAGGTATTTATTTAAAATTCTACTTTTACCATATTTATGAAATTAATATAATTTAGTTTTTCTATTTACTAATTTTTTTTATTTAATTCATTTAAATTAACGGTATTTAATTTCATTTAAATAATTCATTTTTTTATTTAAAGTAATATTTAAAAAAATACAACTTTCATCAAAATCACTTGTGATTCAGAATTAATTAATTTTTTTAAAAATGTTTTTCTAATCATATGTGATTTAAAATTTGCAAAATAATAATTTAAATTAAACATTGAAAAAGAAAAATAATGAAAACATAATGTGATTTATACAAAACACATATTAAAATGTATATGATCTCATGTAGTTCAAAACGTAATTCATAATTTGTCATCAAAATCACATGTGATTCACAATGAATTAATTTTTTTTTTTCAAAATGTTTTCCTAATCATATTTGATTCATAATGAATTAAATTTTTTCAAAATGTTTTTCTAATCATATGTGATTTAAAAATTGAAAAACAATTATTCAAATTAAAAATTAAAAAAGAAAAATAATAAAAACATAATCATATGTGATGTGTAGTAAAATGCATTTAAAATGTATAAGATCACATATACTTCAAAACGTAATTCATAATTTACACATATCATTTGTAATATTAACCTTTTTATTATCAAAATCACATGTGATTCATAATGTATTAACTTTTTTTTCAAAATGTTTTCCTAATCATATGTGATTCATAATGAATTAACGTTTTTCAAAATGTTTTTCTAATCATATGTGATTTAAAATTTAAAAAACAATTATTTAAATTAAAATTTTAAAAAGAAAAATAATAAAAACATAATCATATGTGATATGTAGCAAAATATATTTAAAATGTATAAGATCACAAGTATTTCAAAACGTAATTCATAATTTAACATATCATTTGTAATGTTGCAAATAACTTACATTTATTTCCAACTATGATCAATATCAATTATGATACATTGATGAAAATTAACGAATCTTTTTTATGAAAAAAAAATGTCGATTAATTGTGGATATCACATGTGATTTTTGACGAAAAATGAAAAAAAAATTACTAAATAAACTAATTCTATAAAAATGAATATTTAGAATGAAAAACTAAATCACACTTATTTTAATATTGTAAAAAATAACAAGAAAATTAATAATGCTTAAATCATAAAATAAATACCTTAATTAAATTTATTATTACTTAATCTATATTTAAATAAATGAGTTTCCATTTATATTATGTATAAAACAAATGACATATACGCCCTTTTGGGTGATTTTTTGGAAAGTTTTATTTAAGGTATTATTTAATAAAATGATTGGTCCAGAATTATTCTCGTATTCTTTTAAATAGGTATCGTTCTCGTTTGAACCCACCTCTCTTTCTCTCTCTCTCTCTCTATATATATATATATATATATATATATATATATATATGTATGTGTATATGTGAATATATAGATGTATGTGTGTGTGCATGTTGTTTGGTAACAACTAGAGATGGCCAAAAATCGGTCACGAGCTGGGCCTAAATCGATCCCTGTCCCAAATTGTCTTCGCACAACCGGTCCCGGGCCAGGCCCAAATCGGTCCCAAAAAAATTTTAATCGGTTTTTTACATAATTTTTTTTAAAAAAATCAATACAAAAATATTATTCTAATACACTTTAAAATATGTAATTAGGTCTATCAAATACACTTAAAAAATATAGTTTATTTTAATTTTGCTTCAAAATCGATTTCGAATTCGGTTTACATTTGGTCTTCAAATAAATACACTTAAAAATACATTTAAGAATACATCAATGTAGTCCTAGAAAATTGTTCCTTCAACTTGAAGTCTTTGAAGATCATCAACGTCATCAAGGTCATCAATGTCGGGTTCATGATCATCGCCAAATTATGAGTAAGTACCGTCAGTATAGGTAGTTGGCCATGTTGTTAGGTTCATGGAGTATACCTTTTCTTCCAAGTTATCTTCCACCTCTTCAATCTCCATCTCTAGTAATGTTGTGTGTTGAGTTCTTTCACTGCTATTCAAATAATCCTTCAAGCATACACACACACTGCACGAACTTCGGGCTTAGTACGTCTTGTCCATCGCATCAAAATGATCCTTCCATTAGGAGTAAAAGCGGACTCCGAAGCTACGGTACTAGATTGAATTGTTAATATATCACACGGGCCATGGCGGCGAAAACCGAAAATTGCGGGTGTTTTTGTTTCCACCATTCTAATAAATCAACACTTTTAATATCTTCGACGTTCGAAAAGTCAATCAAATTAGTACAAATATACATATTTAGTTCATTCAAATCAGTATCGAATCTATATTTTTTACTTGTTTCATTTTGAACCTCGTTAAATAAGTTAATCATTAACTCCCTCCGGTTTTGGTGATGAGAACTAGAACTTGAACCTGGAAAACCCCGACTTGAAAAGCTTTGTTGTTCACTTCTTACGCCAAAAAAGTTTTTATAATAATCAAGTAAATCTCTAAAATTTCGATTAAACATGCGTATCTATTCTTTTGAAAAATCATCATTTGGAGGAGCACCTAAACTGTAACACCCTATAAATAGGGTAATTTAAAACTTAAAATTTCGGCAATATGACGTCTATAATATGTAGAAAACATAACATCCTAAAACTTTAAACAACTAAATAAGGAAATTCCGGAAAATGGTGAAACAAAAACCTTTGAATTTACGACAACTAAAACTCAATAAAGTTGGGATAGTTTGCACCAATTATAGTAGCGGATGATGAGACATAAAACACAACAACCTACTTAATCTAGAAACAATATTTAAGACTAGATTAATGTGGGTGTCGCTATATCTACAAAACACTCTTCTCAAAAGTTGCCCAAATGCCCGATCAAAAAGCTCATAAATGCATGACCGACAATTCAAGGCATCCTAGTCGCACCGCTGAGAACCAACAAATACCACCACAAGTGTTAGGCTAAGAGCCTGGTGAGATCACATAATAAAAGAACAATTCATAAGTAGAACAATAATATCATAATTAGATGTTACCGGAAATTCACTAGGATGTACAATTACCATTATTTCACCTTGCAAACAATATCCACACCTAAATGCGAAACCATAAGAGACATCTCTTGAATTTACGGGGGAGACCCGTTTCCATCAAGGTGACAAGAACACGTGAGTGGGGTCACACATGATGTTATTGGGTTACACCTCATGTCCAGTTCCTATGCCATTAAGACATCACAACCTCAAACCATTTTATGCCTTTATTGCCTACTCCGTCGAGTTACACCTCAAGGACTTACATGACATTATTGCCTACCAATCTAGACGAGTTACACCTCAAGGATACACGTGTCCCCCATTGCCTACTCGCTAGTGACCCAAAATGGCCAATCAATATGAACACCAATTTCCACATGGTCTAAATCCTCGTGCATCGAGATAGACCACAAAACACCAACGCCAATATAATTATGAGCAAGTATGGATGACATTGTCATTGCATATTTCATTACCATCTTTAGTACATGACAACTATTCATAACATTGGTTAGTTCATAACATTTCAAATCTCATATTCATAATATTCAAACACATTCCCAATACCAAGAAATCATTAGATAACTAATGAGATGAGGCTAGCTACTAACATATTTCACTTAGATCAAGACCCTTTTTTTATGTAGATGACACAACATTATCACACATATCATTTTACATTTCATTGAGTTAGCAAGGCCTATCAGCACCATCAATTGCATGAAAAGGTGCCTATAACCCATATTAGAGCAAACTCATGAAATCCCTAATTTTTAAGTCAAAATCCAAAGTACCTACAAATAATCACATTTAAACAAATAGTAGTATTCATGGCAGTGTGAGGGTAGAGAAAAATCACCTATGGGTTTATAAAATGAAACCCTAGAAATGTTGGAATTATAGAAGTAGATGGAGAGGAGGTCTTGAACTTGGGTTGAGGCTTGGATCTTGACATACAAAGTAGAAGAACCCTAGATTAGCATTTAATGAACCCAACAAAGATCTAGGGTGAATTAAATGCAAGAGAGAAAGAGTTTAGATGGTGAAAATCGTACCTAAGTGGAGAAAAAATCGCAGGTTCCTTAAATCCCAAAAGTTTGACAAAATGAGAAAAAAATCGGTCAAGCATTTAAAAGGGCAAAGCCCAACGAAAACAATGACTCACGACATTGCCCTTGGCATAATCGTCGGGCAATGTCTCCCAACATGTACCACGGGTGGGGGCTTCGGGGCGACAATGACACGCAAGTATTCCTCGGGCATAGTCGCCGGGCATACTCGCCGAAAGTGTACCGAGGGTGGGGTGTCCCTCGCGACTTTGACATGCGGCCATGCCCAAGGGCATTGTCGTGGGGCATTCTCGCTGGGTACCCCCTTCAGGCCTCGAACTTCCAAAATTTGACCCGAAAGCTCCCGTCACACCTAAAACCCAGGAATATCGATATGGCTTAACATATCTACTTCCTTTAATTAGAATAAAACTTCCCAAAACATAATTATATTATAGGTGACAAAGTAAAACACGAAAAGATGTCTAACCCAAAATTCGGGGTGTTACATAAACCAGCCAAAAGCGATACATATATATGTAATTAAAACTTCAACTAGTAACATTTAAATGCGGATTTAACGCCACAACAAATGTAAAGGAAAATGGGATCTCTACAAAATATTTTAATAGTTTTTCTTTCATTGAAGCAATCATCGCTCCCCAATTGTGATTGTCTTCGTATTGTTGTATCTTACTTGCCAAAATAAATATTTGATTCAAAAGTAAAGGCTTTGTTGGATAATAAACACCAGGTAATAGAGTTGTTACATTTTTAAAATCGTGCAAATGATCGTATAATATCTCAACCACTCCCTATTCTAATACACTAATAGTATTACGAGCATAATGAATATTATAATATGTTTACAAATGATTTTTTTTGTTTTAACATATTTTAATCATAATACAAGTTGAATTCCGTACATTTATTTAAATTATATGAATTGATTGTTTTAATTTATTGGGCAGTTTCGATTTCTTAATTTTAATTTATAGGAAGATTTTGTATAAAATATACAGGAATACAGAATTTTAATTTAATTTTTTAAAAAATTACCAAAAATCAGCGACAGAGATCTGTTGCTAAAATTTGGTGGGTTTGTCGCTAATCCGTCGCTAAAGGTCCCTCGCAAATCCATCACTAATATGGTATTTCCCTAATCCACCGCTAATATGGCCCGTCGCTAAATAGGTCGTTTGCTGGTAGCATCACCCACAACCCTTTGCCCCACGGACTATCAACTACAGATCAACGTCAACGATCTAAGCAATAGCAACGGATTAGAGACGGAACAGTCCGTCGTTGATATGGCCCAGTTTGTAAAGTTCGGCAGTGAGCTAGTCTTCTTCTAATTGTTGCATCTTGCTATGACCTTCTTCAACTGTGTAATTCTTGTTGCTCTTTTTTTAATATAATTTGTTGCCTTCAAAAAATAACTATATATATTTATTGATAAATACATTTTCTTTTTATGTGGGTATATATATAGAGAGAGAAAGAGAGAGAGAGAGAGAGAGACGTATAATTATTTTAAACCTTATTTTATTGAGAGATCATAGAGATTCAATATTACCAACTAATTTAATATACTTCGAATGCAATATCCCATGTATAGAATATTACGTATTAAAATATGATCCATGTTTGCAAGCAAAATGGATCCACTTGGACACGTGTCAAATACAAAGAAAGCCACTTGGACCATGTTTCTACTAACCTTCCTCCACCCCCTATGACCCCATGATGCCTCCTCATCTTAACCCTACTAGGCCACTACACAGCTAATAAATATCTAAGGTGACTATTGTTTTGCTCTTAATGATCTCATTTAGGGGTTGTTTAGCAGTTGTTGAATAGTTTAGTTCAGAATGATTATGTGGTCTGAATGATTAAGAGGTTTTTATGATATAGTGTAAAATGAAATATGGTTGTTTGCTAATTGTTCATTGTAATCAGGGATTATATTATTGATTTTCTTGTAAATACAATGAAAGAGTACAAGGTTATATATAGGCAAGAAAGCTAGAAAAAGAAGGAAACCCTAAAAACCCTAAGGGCCCACGAGCTAATTGGGCCTAAGTAAAGAGTTAGATATTTTACATTCTAACACCCCCCCTCAAGCTGGAGCATATATATTAATCATGCCCAGCTTGTTACAGATAGAAGAGATCCGCGAACCAGGTAAAGCTTTGGTAAAGACATCGGCAAGTTGACTTCCTGTTCGAACAAAGGGAGTTGAGATGGTTCCATCTTCTAGCTTTTCACGAGTGAAATGGCAATCCACTTCAATATGTTTTGTTCTCTCATGAAACACGGGATTATTTGCAATATGGATAGCCGCCTCATTATCACAATATAGATTCATTGGTTTAGATTGAGCAAACCCAAGTTCACCTAGCAGATTACGCAACCATATCAACTCACAAGTGGTTTGGGCCATAACCCTATATTCAGATTCAGCGCTTGATCGGGAAACGACATTCTGTTTCTTGATTTTCCACGAGACTAGATTTCCTCCAACTAACACACAATAGCCTGTCGTAGACCGCCTGTTCATAGGATCTCCATTATAGTCAGCATCTGTAAACCCTTCTATGACATGATGACCGTGATTTTGATAAAGAATGCCAAGACCAGGGGCACCCTTTAGGTACTTTAGTATATGTCTAACGGCCTCCCAATGTGGAGTTCTTGGAGATGACATAAACTGACTTACAACACTCACCGGAAACACGATGTTAGGACGCGTAATCGTCAGGTAGTTTAGTTTTCCCACAATTCTTCTATACTTTTCTGGATCCTCAAGTAGATCTCCATCATCTGCTTTCAATTTCATATTCGGAATCATTGGGGCCTCACACGGTTTTGTTTCAATCATCCTAGAATCATTCAACACATCCAAACAATATTTCCGTTGAGACAAACATATCCCTTTCCGAGTACGAGATACTTCAATTCCCAAGAAGTATTTTAAAGGACCTAGATCCTTTATTTGAAACCGGGACGCAAGGAAATCTTTCAGCTTCTTGATCCCAATGTCATCACTCCCAGTAATCACAATGTCATCAACGTACACCACTAGTATAATGCATCTAGAAGGGGATGAAGTAAAGAACACAGAATGATCATAAGAGTTCCTCCGTAAGCCAAACTCAGTCACTACAGCATTGAACCGTCCAAACCAAGCACGCGGGGATTGCTTTAAACCATACAATGATTTACGCAATTTACAGACTCTGCCAGACTCCTCCTGAGCAACAAACCCAGGTGGTTGATCCATATAAACTTCCTCATGTAAATCACCATGCAATGCATTTTTCAGATCCAGTTGGTGTAGGACCCAGTCATAAGTAGCGGCCAATGAAATAAACAAGCGGATGGAGGGTACCTTAGCCACAGGAGAAAATGTCTCGTAGTAGTCGACCCCATAAGTCTGAGCATATCCTTTAGCTACCAACCGGGCTTTCAGACGAGCCACTGATCCATCTGGATTAACTTTCACAGTGAATACCTATTTGCAGCCAATTGCCTTTTTACCTGCAGGTAACTCTACCAAATCCCATGTATTATTATGATCTAGAGCATTAATCTCTTCAATCATGGCATCCCGCCATCCAGAATGAGCCAAAGCTTCACCAACCGTTTTAGGAACAGAAAATGAATCAAGTGTAGAGATCAAAGAGCGAGAACGAGAAGAAAGTTTATCATAGCAAACAACTAAAGAAATAGGGTAAGTACATGAGCGTTTACCTTTTTGAAGGGCAATGGGAACATCAAGATCAGGATCCTGTGTATCGGATGGTGGTGGATCACTTGAAGCAAAAGGATCATCATTAGAAGAATCTGCAGACGATGACGAAGATGGTATAGGGTCGGGATCTGACGTAGGTCATTGCCGCCTATTATACACATGAACTATCGGTGGTTTAGTAGGCTCTTGATGCTGTGTCGAGTCGGATAGGATAGGGGATTCGGGAACTGGTACAGTATATACCAACAAATCATCGCTATATCTTGGATTGCAAGGAGTGGACACAGGAAAGAAAGGTATATTCTCATGGAATGTAACATCTCGAGATACAATGTATCGATTAAGTGTGGGAGAAAAGCACTTATACCCTTTTTGAAGTCGAAAGTAACCAAGAAATACACATTTCAGAGATTTTGGATCTAACTTAGTTATGTGTGGTCGGGTATCACGGACAAAACAAGTACTACCAAAGATCTTTGGGTCGACAGGAAATAATGACTTTGTAGGAAACAGAACTGAGAAAGGACTTCTTCCATCCAAAACAACAGATGACATTCGGTTGATGAGAAAACAAGCAGTAGCAACAGCATCAACCCAAAAGAGTTTTGGAACAGTCATATGAAATAATAGAGCCCGAGCCACTTCTAAGAGATGATGATTCTTTCGTTCAGCAACCCCATTTTGGGCTGGTGTGTCAACACAGGAAGACTCATGAAGAATACCATTTTGAAGCATATATGACTGAAATGTTTGAGACAAATATTCTTTTGCATTATCGCTACGAAGAGTTTGAATGGAGACTTTAAATTGTGTTTTAATCTCAGTATAAAATGAACAAAAATGGGTAAACATCTCAGATCGATTTTTCATAAGGTAAAGCCAAGTCGTACGAGAGTAATCATCAATAAAAGTAACGAAATACTTAAATCCAAGTTTTGAAGTGACCGGACATGGTCCCCAAACATCATAATAGACTAACTCAAATGGAGAAGAGGTTCGCTTATTATAGACTTTAGGACTTAAATGAATGCGTTGATGTTTGGCATACTGACAAGACTCACACTGTAGAGAAGATAAAGAAGAAAACTCAGGACACAACTTCTTTAAATTTTGTAAAGAAGGATGACCTAATCGACAATGAACCTCAAGCGGAGACGATGAGTTGGAACAAGCCAAAGAGCAAGGTATTTGTTGTTCAAATATGTATAGGCCGTCAGTTTCCCGCCCTTTACCAATAATCCTCTTTGTCGACAGATCCTGAAGGACACAGAAATCAGGAAAGAATGTGACACAACAATTTAAAGCACGGGTAATTTTGCTGACCGATAACAAATTGAATGAGAAATTGGGTAGGCTCAGTACAGAAGATAACGAAACAGATGGGGGTAAGATCAATGGTGCCAGAACCAGGGACAGATGTGGTAGACCCATCAGCAATTGTGAGATGTGATGGAGACGTGTGTTTATTGAAATTAGAGAAGATAGTGGGATTACCTGTCATGTGATCTGAAGCACCTGAATCAATGACACATTTGGAGGCAGAGGATAATTGGCATGTACTAGAGTTACCTGTCTCAGCAAATGTAGCAGTCGAAGCAGTGGAATTCTCAGTCCCTAAAAGTCGAGCATATTCTTCCGCGGATATAGTAACCGTACTACCAAATGATTTGTCTTCTCCAGTCATCTTCCAATGAATCACAAACCAGAAATTCGAAGTTGGACAAAAAATGCACTCACAGGGTGCCAGAAAACCGACGAACAAAAACGAAAACGAACAGCGCACTCACAGGGTGCCACAAGACGAACAAGGATGAAATAAAACGGGAAAAATCTTCGAACCAAAAAAGTGTACCAAAAAACTTCAGGAGTACTGTTCACGCCGAAACACTATTCATGCCGAAGCACTATTCACACCGGAGTATTGTTCATGTAGAAACACTGTTCACACCAGAGCACTGTTCACATCGGAACACTATTCACATCGGAGTACTGTTCACGCCGAAACACTGTTCACGCCGGAGGATGGTAGAAAGTGGGACGAATACTATTAGGGTTTTGGAAGCAGCGGCTATTAGGGTTTTAGAAGCGGCGGCTCTGATACCATGTAATCAGGGATTATATTATTGATTTTCTTGTAAATACAATGAAAGAGTACAAGGTTATATATAGGCAATAAAGCTAGAAAAAGATGGAAACCCTAAAAACCCTAAGGGCCCACGAGTTAATTGGGCCTAAGTAAAGAATTAGATATTTTACATTCTAACAATAATGAAATTAGGGCTCTTAATGGTTAAGGAGGGTCAGGATACAAAATCATTAAGAAGATTTTAGAACCTGTAGATCCCAGTGCAGTGCAAATCAGAATAACAACAATCAAAGATGAACAGATTATAGATCACAGCAACTAGTCATATGATTGATAATACTTCAAAGGGTTTAGATTTACAGAGAGAATTTCTGATAAGGGTATGTAAACCTAATGACTAGAAAACTGAATAATGAATTTCTAACATTACAAATGAAATAGAAATAACTTTAAATACGTAGGCACGCAGGCCTGATGGGCTTATGGGCTTTTAGGCCCATCTAATTAATTAACTATTAGTGAATTACATATTGAACCCTTATAAATACTTTATTCCACTTTCAACGCACAGGACTTTTAGTCCTAACAATCTCCCCCTAAAGTTGAATAAAGCATTTATCTTCTTGAAATCTTCAAACATTGATCTTCTTTCCCTCTTGAATCTTTGAAGAACTTTGATGTTGCTTGACTTCATGTCTTTCCACGCTCCCCCTTGAATAAAGCTCTTGGTCTTCATAGTATCAACTTTGTAACCAGATTCAATGTACAGTAGCCTCGACTGAATGCACTATCAAGCAGCTTTCAGCTGTAAAAACTCAATCACATCGGATCAGCGCACAAGAAAAATAATGTGAGAGTTACTTGACATTCCACGGTGCTTCTTCAGTTTAAAACAAAGAATCTGTCTTTGAACCGCGAGTTGAATAGATTTGTTTTCTTCTCAAGAACTTGTTTCAATCATCGCATAGGAGGAATGATAAACAAACTTGTAGCAGACACCACATGATACGTGATACGGGAAAGAATCAATACAAACTTTGAAAACTTCACTGTCTTCAGACAAACAAACTTTCTTTCTTCAAAACTTTGAAATTGAACTTTGAAAAATTCTCCCCCTTTTTTGATGATTGTGAGCATCATGATCATCAAAACTTCTTCAATTTCAACGCATTCTTTGATCTCCCCTTTATGATAATATGATATTCTTCGTCCTTTGATCTGAGTATCCGTCAATTCATGAAATGTATATATCCGAATCTTTTCAAATTCAGACATAATGGACAATGTAACCCTGATTCAATAGATGAAACAGTTAGTATGCCTGTAAGTAGCACAGAGCCACTTTGTACAACAGATGTACATTGTAAAGGAGCTTTTGTGATGTTCACTCCCCCAGGTCTTCCATTCAATCATCGAAAAGCCACAAAGGAATTTTCTATGAATGTTATGACAAGAAAACTCATTCCTTGTGTGCTCGTGCAAGTGTATGAATGATTGAAGCTACTTAGCTTGCTCAGGCTCAAATTGTGTAAACTGTTGAGACAGCAACAGATATTACACGGACTCAATGTGCATGAAAGAGGTGCGAAGGTGGGGCAACTTTCCTTCTTTTTCAATATCTAAATCTTCCAAATGAAGACTAGATAGCAGATATGCTACGTCCCCAAAGAAAATTAAACATTTCTTTGTTAAGAAAGAAACGAGTGGTTGGTGGGGTTATAGCAAGAGTTGGCATGGGCTAGGTGCCTTTTCAATGATGGTCACCAAAGATTGTGAACCAATCAGAATATGTGGCTGTCCGGCTCAGAAAGTGGTTTGGTGCAGAGTTCTGATATTCTTTTAACTCTGTTCTCACACCCTCTTTCTTTTTAACATTAAAGCTCACTTCTAACCAAACTCTCTTTTTCATTCATTTTTTTTTCGCTCCACACAATAAGAAAAACTCAACCGGATGAGTTATCTCCCCCACTCTTTGAGTTAAGACCCCTCACCCCTCAATCACTCAAGGATAACTTCCGAGGTAGGAAACACTGGTTAACGTGAATCCATGGAAGTTTTGTTTAAGTTCTCACACAAAACCCATGTAAGTCCTAAAAAGAATAGTAGCTCAACAGCTTAACTTGAACATTTAAGCTCAAATAAGATAACACTTTCAAAATGTATGTTCATTAGATTTGAGCAATTAAACTTTGAAGATTTCTCAAGACAAGAATATTGAATGAATGAAATGAAATCACGAGATTTGTTTTGAGAATCTGACAATGTATCATTCAGATCAACTAAACTGGTTAGGGTATCAAAGAATTGGATATTATGTTTATATGAACAAATATAAACAATTTAGAAATGAACGCACAAATTTCGAATAATGATAGATGCTCAACAACATTGAATATCAAACGGGGGTATTACCATCGAAAAATTGTTTTGCTATGAGACATGGTAATAACAAATATAAATGAAGTACTGAACCTGTGTGTGTGAATACGTTACAGTATAAGTATAAGATAATACGCAAGTATTGATCTTTAGAAACACACAGTCAGTTAAACATTAATGCGCAAAAAGTGAAAAACATTTAAATTCACACTTCTAGATTCATGAAACCTTTTGAAAATCAGAAGTGGTTTGAACATTTCAGAGACTGTTTTTCATGCTGGAAAGTTGTTCGTCTTCCAAACAATCAGAGATCTAGAGTTAGAAGATACTTACTTTTAAGCTCCCCCTCAAATCATGATATAATGATTTAGGTCTTTTAAGCTCCCCCTGGATAGTTGCAAAATATCCAGGTCTGAACGTTGAAGAACGGGTCCTGATCTGTCATATGATCAGAAGCCAAAATTCGTTGAAGTCCGGGTTCTAAGTTGATTTACTTAGAAGCAATTGTTCTTCTACTCCCCCTTGACAGTAGATGCCTGCAACAAAGAATTAGTTTTCGGCTTTGGTACCCACTGGTATTTGGGTCCATGAATGTTAGTTGCAGTTCTTGTGGGGGATATAGAATAAGAACCATACCAGAAATGATCCCTGGATTTGTGAATGTGATCATGTGTACGACAATAAGAACAATGGTATTTCTTACCTGACAACCTGAGTAATTGATCTCTCGAGTAGATATGATCAGGTTTACCTTTACTCGCTTTGTTCTTCTTGGCATTAGATGCATGTACACACGATTCTCTTTCTTTCAGGTCATCTTCAACTGGTTTCTTCTTCCAGACCAGTTCCTCATCTTTGTATCTCCTTCTTCTTTGATGTGTACCTGAACCATCTATATTGCTATCATAGAAAAGGTTAGTTTTACGAATCCGATCAAAAGATTTAACTAACCTTTGTGGAGAGACAGATTTCTGATTTGTACTTGATGCAGACTTTTCAAGCACTTTAATCGTCGAAGCAAAGTTGTCTCTTTCTTTAACAAGCAGGTCAATCTTCTTCGTGAATTCAGACTTCGTTCTCTGCTCTTTTAGTGCCTTCTCAGATAGTTCAGATAACTTGGCAGTAAGCTTTTTGATCTCAGTCTCAAACAAGCTTCTTTCTTCTTCAAATCCCTTCTCAGCATTGTTTCTTTGGCCAGATATTTCTTTGAAGACACCAACATTCTTTTGTTCAATGGTCTTCTTCTCTTTGGCAAACTTCTCTCTTTCAAGAATGATTACTTTCTGAAAATCAGAAACTTGCTGAGAAAGTTTTATGCATTTCAGCTCAACTTCTTTCTTCTCATCAGCACATTTTCTCGAAAAATCTGACAACTTCTTTGCAAACGATTTCTCAAACTCGGATTTATCTTGAGCATGCTTTTGCTCCAAATCAGATATTTGCTTTTGAAGCTCAGCATTTGTATCTTTCAGATGCTCAATCTGCTCCTCAGAACTTTCAACAGATGTTGCTTGTTGGATTTGGACAATTTGAACTTCCAGATCAAAAATCCGTCTTTTTAGTTCAGAGTTCTCAGTTTCCAAAAACTTTACTCTTGAAGACATCTTTGGTCCTATCATTATCTTCTCAAGATGTTCCCACAGCTGTTTTCCTGTAGCCTTTTTACTGTCTAAACTTACAGAAATCTCTTTTGAAATCTTCTCGGAAATTCCTTGCACGATAAAAGCATTAGATAATTTATCAGCTTCAAATCTCTTTCTTTGCTCATCTGTGTAATCCTTAAATGGTATTGTGTACACTTCGTGTTCCGTTCTTCCATTTTCTCCCATATAATAACAAATATCTGTCGGAGTTTTCATTCTTCCTTCCCTCAGAGATAATCTGATATAGTCAGCCAAGTCATTTCTGTCGATGAAGTCCAAGAATCTGTCCTTCCATTGCTCGTACTCTCCTCTGAAAAGTACTGGTGGATTCTCATTCGTACTGATTGAAAGAGCTTCGCTTGAAGGCATTCCTTTTGATATACAGGGACTGAACTTGAAAGTGCAGGGACCAAAAGTGACAAATTGTGAAACTTGAAAGTTTCGGGTCACAAATGACACACTACTGAAACCTTGAAGTACGGGGGCTAAAATAAATGCACTGCAAAATGATCGTGAGCAGTACGGGGTCACAAACCTTGAAGTACGGGGGCTGAAACCTTTTTTTTTTTTTTTTTTTTTTTTTAAACACAGGTCGAGCAAGGTACCGGTCGAACCAAAGGACCGGTATAAACAACGTACCGGTCGAACCAAAGGACCGGTATAGACAGACTATCGGTCGAATCCAAATGACCGATAAACACAATGTACCGGTCAAAGCCAAAGACCGTTAACAACAAAGTCTCGGTCGAACCAAAGGACCGATAAAGGCAATATACCGGTCGAAAGAAAGACCGGAGTAAGCAAGTACCCGGTCGAATGGTAAGACCGGAGTAAGCAAGTACCCGGTCGAAGGGTAAGACCGGAGTAGCAAGTACCCGGTCGAAGGACGAAGACCGAAATAGCCGAGTATCGGTCGAATGCTAGACCGGGGAATACAAGTATCCGGTCGAAGGTTCAGGTCGAATAACAATCGGTCCAAACAATAAATACGATAAACACAAATAACAGATAAGATCGATTATCATAAAGGACCGATAAACACGAAGAATCGACCGAAGAACTCGATGAATTTCTGGGATTCGACCGAAACCAAACTCAGAAATTTCGATCCTTCGATCCCAGTGCAACACACAATAAATCAATCAAAAATTCGACCGGATGCGATAAAACATAGAACTCATTTAGGCCGAAGGTTTGTAAATAGAAAAATCCAGATTCGATCGATAGCAAAAAAAATTTCCAGAAGAGAACTTTCGATCGAAACACAGACACAAAACAAACCTTAACTTTGCAGATATCAATTAATCATATACACACAGAATGTAAACACTAACAATCAATTAAATCAAGTAAAGCAATTATCACAAGTAATTGATTTTAGGGTTTTAGACAAACCTTTTTACTGGATCAAACCTTTTTGCCTATCCGCTCTGATACCAATTGTAGATCCCAGTGCAGTGCAAATCAGAATAACAACAATCAAAGATGAACAGATTATAGATCACAGCAACTAGTCATATGATTGATAATACTTCAAAGGGTTTAGGTTTACAGAGAGAATTTCTGATAAGGGTATGTAAACCTAATGACTAGAAAACTGAATAATGAATTTCTAACCTTACAAATGAAATAGAAATAACTTTAAATACGTAGGCACGCAGGCCTGATGGGCTTATGGGCTTTTAGGCCCATCTAATTAATTAACTATTAGTGAATTACATATTGAACCCTTATAAATACTTTATTCCACTTTCAACGCACAGGACTTTTAGTCCTAACAGAACCATTAAGAGGCAACCCTTTTTTTTGCCAAACAAGATTTACCTCTTAGCGATTCAGAGGTTGACTCTTAATGAAACCATTAAGAGGTAAACAAACAGAGAAACCTTTGAATCTCTCAAAGCTTTGATTGCTTTTGACACTTTTCTGAAAGCTCCTAAATCATTCAAATATCTTCCAAAATTCTTTTAGTCGTTTTGTGTCTAGCTTGAAGGCGAATCATTCAGAACATGTTGTTTTCCAAGGTTACCCCTCTATAGACGTTATTGGTTTCTTTCGTCACTCCTATCAACGAGATTGCAGGTATGTGATTACTTACTCAAATTCGTTTCCTATACCCTCTCTTCAAATCTACAAGGTTGTTGGGTGTAACACCCTCAAATTTGGAAAGAGCAACTAATTTAAAATTTTCAATATTATATCACATAAGGGATAAAACCTCTTTCTATAATTCAATACTTGAAATATCTCAGATTGAATTCTATTGTTAACCTCAATAATTATTAACTCAAGACTTATATAAGGACAGAATCAAGGTCGGTTATTACTAAAACCCCATATTAGTCGCTATCTGTGAATGAAGAAACATCACTCATTGGCTACATCTTTCTCGTGCGTATAACTAGCACGCAACTCTTCATGGTGTCGCTAGTACCATTTCTCCATCAAGGACCTGGTGCACATGCCGAAAAATAAAAATGTTAGGTTTAACGCCTAGTGAGTTCAAAAGTACTTTTCATCACTATATAAACAATAAAAAGGAAATAATATTATTTAAATCACAATTTCCAGTATGCAAAATGTTTAGAATGAATAGTGATGTCTTTTCCAAAAATCACATTTTTCGTGATAAAACTCTTAAGTAGAAATACTCCGAAAACCGGAAACTAAGCGCAATACTCACACAAAGTACAAATAGGATTAAAGTCCAAACACCAAAACATTGAAATAACTCCTTCATTCAAAACCTTAATATATGTGGAGGGGATCCAATATCAAAGGCATAAATCACAATAACTTGCCCGAGACCCAAACAATATTAAAGCATGGATATTACAATATCCGAAAATAATATTTGACAACGACGAAGATACCCGTATCCGTTGACAGTGAAGGGGAATACATAAGTATGTCACTTATACAACGTTAATCGCACGTACGACACATCCCGACATGAAGGCTAAGTGTCCCTACGACTCCTCATCAAGTTTCACCGAAAGAGTCGATTGACCTTAGTGTCTATTCCCATGAATTATCACCAAAAGGACCGACACATTCGATAACTACAACCATGGCATTGCCCGAATGGCGGAGGTCCTAGTGCCTACCCATAAGTAGCACCCCCAGACTCAACCCTCCTAGTGTCTACTTGAAAAGTTAAGGTCATAAAATATGGGTCCCATAATCCATGCCCGCAATACCCAATCGACCATCAACAAAATACTGAATTACGTGCCTAAGGATCCAATGCAACACGGTCAAAATTACATGACTCCAACTGAATGACTAACGCACTCAAAAGAAGTAAATCCCAAATAAGATGCAATAAATGCATATCGTAACCAAAGCTCTAGATTGATCTATTAAACTGGACAAATGTTCCCAAGACACATTGAAGTCAATACCGAGCCAAAATGCTCAAAACTCAATTGATCATTAAATAAAGTACTGAACAATAAAATGAATTTAACCGACGTTTATGGAAACACATACCTCAAGGATATGATTAACCCAAAAACTCGTCATTTATTGAGACAAACCATTTTCCAAGTGAACTCATATCTTTATATTTCCAAAACGCCTCAAAAAACGATAACGTGCATTTTCCAAATGGTTAATAAAAACAAATACACTAAAAATTCATAAATCGTCAAATAGACTCCATTTGTACAATAAATCACCAAAAGAACACATTTATGAGATTTACTCGTCAGAATATCCAAAAATCCAAATATAGGCATTTTCTCAAATACTCAACACATTGATAAATACCAAGTAAACACATTATTATTTCAAAATACACATTTCGGCATGTACATAGTTTTCACAAAGCAACTTGAACTCACCTTGCTAGATTTAGGCTAAATCTAGGTTTTTTTACCCCAAACTTTGAGTTTTCTTGGTGAATACTTGAATCCACAAGAAACACCTCCTAACTTTTAGACCCAACACTTGAAAAGTGTTTCATTTATCTCAAAAAAAACCCAAAACCTAAGACAAAATGGAAAGAAGATGAGAGAAAATGAAGAACACATCAAAATCTAACTTAAAATCGAGAGAGATAAAAATCTTACCACCACAAAATACTCTTGAATATTCCAATAAACTTCAACACTCATAATATATCCTTGAAAGCTCTAAAAAACGAAGCCATGGCAAAAAAATTCACCAAAATCGGAGCTAAAGTGAGGAAGATACGACCAAATGAAGAAAACCCTAGAAAATTGGACTTTTAAGGTCTCCACCCGCTCGCGACTATGCCATGCGAGTATGCCCATGGCATTGTCGCCGGGCGTTGTAGCCTGGGATATACCGAGGCTGGTACACTCCCTGCGACTATGCCATTCGGCACTGTAGTCGGGCAATGTAGCCCCAACCATACCGAGGGTTTTTCGACCGCTTTCCCAACCGTTTCTCGATCGTTCTCCCGACTGTTCCACAATCATTTTCCCGACCGTTCCTCGATTGATTCCCGACCATTATTCGACCGTTTTTCCAGCCGTTCACCGATCATTTTCTCGGTCGTTCATCGACCGTTTGTAGAAAATTTGCGGTGTTACATTGGATATAAGACATTTAGGGTTTTCTTCTCAAAAAGGAATTTTTTTAGGACTTATATTGATCATCTGCAAATTTACATGTTATGTAGTAAGCAAAAGAACAAGACTTTGCACATTGGTCGTAAAAAGATTTGCTTCAAAAGACATTTGAAAGATAATGCTTCAGGAAAAAAATTTATTTTATGTGTCTGTTTGCTCATCTCCCATCCTTCTGTTCTACAATCGAACAAAAACCAGGTATGATATAGGTGAGATTTTGGTCAACCTTGTTGTTCTCCTCATCAAATTTGCTGCTTGTGACATATGTTAATCTACAATCAAACAAAAATTTGGTATTTGGATAATGTTTTGATTCTCGATCAAGATTCTAAATGGCGTGAGGCATGGTGTGGCAGCAAGGCCAAGCCTCAAGCCTTAGGAGCCACGGTAAAGCCATGGAGTTTACAATGCGTGACTTATGGCGTAAAATTTCTAATTCATATATAATATTATATATAAATACATATGTTTTGTACTGTTACTCAATGATTCAATACTAATAAGCAAGTTAAATTAGGTCATATACTAAAACCTAGCAAATAAGACATTAAAAATGTACAGAAAAATCAGATATCGTTTAAGAAAACTGCGCATTAGGCCATGGCGTCCGACGGGCTAAACGTGGTGTGAGACACAAGCCTTGTGTCACGGCGTTGTGCGGCGAGTTTTTTAGTACAGTGTTTTCGATTATGTTGTTTTATTTGAGCATAAGACGTTGATTGATCTTAAACAATGCTAAATACAGGTTTTATTAGATTTTAATTCCAGATTGGTAGCTAATTTTAGATTGATAGCTAATAGGAAGTTTTATTGGATTTTAATTCTACATTGGTAGCTAAATACTGGTTTTATGTATTTGATTGATCTTAAACAATGCTAAATACTATGAGCGACATATGGGGTTAATTCCATTAGAGATCTGATGATATAATAGGAAGGTTTACATGTACTTGTAATCTTTTTGTAACAGAATCAAGCGACATATAGGGTTAGAAGTATTTAACCAATCAAATGGATAAGCAAGGGTGATGACTCTTACCCAATAAGCATTTATCGGGTTATAAATGGTTAACATCAATCCATTTTGATTGTTGGGAATGTTACCCCATAAGGTAAGTGAGAGTGGTGAATCTTGCCGGTAAGCTCTTAGCTGGTAAGGGTTTGGTAAACGGCCCCTTAGCTCAGCATTAATGAGGGATAGATTAAATATCACATGTTAGAAGTGAATGTTACTTTGATGTCATGGATTATATGTCCATTGTTTGGTTCTGTTACCAGTAGTTGTGGAGCCTTTGTATTCCTTAAAGGTTCATATGAGCTCTGCAAATTGGACATTGGATGTATTTTTTACTTAACAACTTTAATTTTCTTTGGTATTTGTTTTGGTGATATATTTTCCATGTAGAATACATTAGTTGTGTTTGATCATGTTCAAGTTACTCGTGATGTCAGGTTATATATTTTTCTTTGTTGAATGTGTACAAGTGGGATTCAAGTGTGATGTCATTCTTGTAGAGGGTATTGCAGTTTTTTTGTTGCTTCCTTAGTGATGTTGGAATGTTTGAAGGTTTATCTTTGTTCAAGAGTTTTTGTTGTTTGGTTTTTTGTCTGATCACACCGGGTATAATAGGTGCTATCTGGGTCGGTCCTGATATTTCGGATGCCCATGGCGAAAGGCAAAAAAAATTCCCCTTCATTATGCAAACGAAAAACACTTTAAAGGGGTTTGGAACTTATTCAAACGAAAAACAATTTAAAGGGATTACGAACATAATATTCATAAGAGAAATGTCTACCTATTTTATCTTTTAAAATGTGATGTTAGTTGCTCTAATAGGCCCTTTTTCAACAAGTAAGTCTTTCATTTTTTAATTTAACCCATCCCAAACTCTTGGATTAAATATATTCACACCAATATCATCAACAACAGGAATCATATAATCACAAGCAGTTTCAATGTTTTCATCATTAGAAACATTATCAACGTTTTCATCACATATGTTTTCACTATCATGAGTATCATCACTAGCAATATCATTTGGATTATTAACAAATTCATCGCAAGGATTTTCAACAGGTTTTTCAATCGGACTTTCAACAGCACTTTCAGAAACATTTGATGGTCTAACAAGAAATTCATTCATAGATCCTTTCATAGATTGAATAATTTCTACTTGTCTTTTTTTCCTTTTTCTATTTTGTGCACCGGATGGTCTGATCTAGGAAACATGTCTAAACAATTCAAACAATCCAAACAAATATCAAATATGTAAAATTCAACAAAGTAAACTTAAAAGTTGAAAAGAAAACACCTGTTGTGATGTTGTGGACTGGTGGTCGTCTGGTCGATTTGGGGAATTGGCAGCAGCAACCAGTAGGTTAGCAAGAGAATAGATCAACAAGCCTACAAGTAAGTAGGATGATTAATCGATTTAGGGAAGTCGTTTTAGGGCATCAATCACGACCTTAAACATCCAGAGTTCTAGTGCTCGAATCTCCATTTAGGGCAGCACCCAACAATCCAGTAGTCGATTAGGATTTAGGGCAACCACCAATGGAGAATTTGAGAGAGGTCAAAGATAGTCCAGGGCTGTTCGTGGAATCGTGGTGAGTGAATCGAAGGCTGACGTCGTGAGGGTGTGAGATAGTGAGAGACGCAAAGAAGTTTTATCGGTGGTGGATTACTATCTTCAAACGGTAAAAAGAAAAATTGGGCCCCCAAACTGAACCTATCTAGTACAAATCCCTCTGAAAATTGGATACCCTTATGGGCCTGCTGCCCATGGCCTAAGCCACAACTGCCATGGGCCAGGGACGGGCCTGGGTGCTATGTCAAGTCAAGTTGATGATGTTGTTGGGGCTCGTGGTGCTTGGTTGATGTCATCAAATTGCCGAATCAAGTAATGTTGTACTTATAATTTATATTTGCAAGGAAATGATAATATATGGTATTTATATTTTCTTCATTTATATTTGTCATTGGGTATTTGCAAGATAATTTATTAATTCAGAATGTTTAACAAACAACCATATTTTTAAGCATAAATTATACAAAAGGTTAAAATGGTAATCTTTTGTTTTTCAGATTATTTATTCAGAACGCTTTTCAAACAATCATTTTTGATTCTACACTACATCATAGAGAGACTATTTATAATTCTGAATACCGACTCATTCAACATCTACCAAATAACCCCAAAATATCAATAGGATATATAAGGAATTGTTCTTTTCTCTTCTTTTCTTCTTTGGTATGATTTATAATATACTTTATTGTTTCTTTTGAAGTCTCTTTAACCTTTTGACACAAACAAAATCAAACCAAATAAGGACAAGGATTCATATCTCTAATACTTGCATTATTGAATATTAATTAAAATTAAAAAAAAACATAATTAACTTATGATCATACACATACGAAATTCTGCATTTGTCCCAGAATCATAAGTCGCCAAAAGAAGGTAGGGTAGAAGTTGATGATCGTTGGATGCTAAATATACGACATCATATTATTTATATTATATTCATTTTCGACAAACATCGACATTATTGAGAAAGATATTTGTTTCATGTGGTGGGAAATTAATTCTAGGCCATACATCAGTCACTATCATTCTTTGTCAATACTCTTTTTTCTATTTTTAGTCAAATATCCATTAACAGCCATGTACCATTTGATATAGACAAAATCAAACTAAATAAGGATAAGGATTCATATATCTAATACTTGCATTATTGAATATTAATTAAAATTAAAAAAAAAACATAATTAACTTATGATCATACACATACCAATTTCAGCAGTTGTCCCAGAATCATAAGCCACCAAAAGAAGATATGGTAGAAGTTGGTGATCGGTGGTTGCTAAATATCCGACAACATATTACTTATATTATAATCAAAGGGGGTTAACTCAGTTGGATAGGTAACATCCTAGGGGGAGTGTGGGGTGAAAGCCACACTACCCGGGTTCGATTCCCACGAGCGTCACTTTCCTGAGATATCCAGACTCTGGGTCTGGTCCTTCGGGGTCGGGTCCGGGACCGGTTCGGGTGGGTCCAGTCTATGGGACCCTCTACCCTGCCAGTCGGGTTCAGCCAAAGGTTGGGCTAGGTCGCAGCGAATTAGTGGGATTGTCCGTAATGGAGGCCCGATATCGCTGGAACGTGTGTGTGCGTTAACTTGCCGTTCAAAAAAAAATTACTTATATTATATCCATTTTCGACAAACATCGATATTATTGAGAAAGATACTTGTTTAATGTGGTGGGAAATTAATTCTAGGCCTTACGCTAGTCACTATCATTCTTTGTCAATAGTTTTTTTCTATTTTTAGTCAAATATCCATTAACATCCATGTTCTCATCATTAATTATCAATAAATAAAAACATTTCAATTTCCTTAAATTAGTCGCTTTCCAACAAATTAGAACCCGTGTTCATGGGACAACGAAGCTAAAAGCAATTGATATCCATGGCTTGCTTCCCCATTCTTTCTCCAATCTCGTATTTTCTTTTCGATACAAACCAATAAAGTTGGCCGTTTTTATAATCTTTTACTTTGTTTATGCTTACCTCAATTAATATCATGGAACATTGAAACTAAAAGCCGATTAATACCTTCAAGGGCCCTATTAATTAGAGACTAGAACTCGAACCGATAACATTGACGGTATGCTAGGACGGATGACTCGGATGTAACCCCCGTAATTTTAGCCAAGTAAGATGTTCCAACTTAGACTCACACTTATTATGTAATTTGGTGTTTGGCCTATAACATTGGTCTTACAAGCTAACCTTAGGTTCTCGAGACAAGCTTCAAACCTCACCAATCTACCGAACATGTTATTCGAGTTGAAGTTCTAGACATGCGAGAGTGACCGCGAAAGTGCTCGTGGACACAATTGTTGTGTCACAGTCGCCGGGGGGCTTGATCACCCTCGATACAAGTTGCGCAAAAGTGACAGCGATTATGCCATTGTGGCATTCTCGCGGTGTCACAATCGCCACACCTGTCCCCCAATCTCGGTACATTTACGGCGAAAGTACCCGTGGCACAATTGCCCGCACGGTCTGACGGGAATAAAACCCCATTTTGCCACTTTCTTTTGCATTTACCACCCAAATCAGATTTGCTCTCGTTTGGATCTCACTTGGGAGGCGATTTTGAACCTTCAACTCTCTCTCCCCATTTATTTCTTCACTAGGGTTGGTTGAGATCATTAAGTGGAGTTCTAGTACTCTTTTGGGAGCATTGGTTGGGAAGTACAAGCAAGATTCAAGTTCTCAAACCTTAAGTCTACCTTTTTTACACTTCTAGGCTTTTGGTCATTTTTTTAGCTTTTGCTAAAAACCTTGATTGTGAGTTTCTAAACTCTGTTAAAACTAGATACATGTCAATCTATGTGTTCTTTCGTTCTCATTCTACATCTTTATGAAGTCATTTTAGATAATGAAGTATCCTCGACTCATCACATGAAAGTTATGGAATCTTATATGTGTGGAAGGAATGTTATTTGATGCATTGAATACTATTGTAGTCAAAATTGTGAAATGAAAGATGATACTTGATATTTTGAAAAAATGTGTATATTTGGGGATTCAACCTAATTTGGATTTTTACTCTAAATGTGGCATTTTGCACTATAATATTATAGTTTGTGCCTTAGGGTCATTATATGCATGAGAAGTAGTTATTAGCCCTTGGAATGTTCATAGGGAGTGTTATGTGCTCTTTTGGTAAGAAATGGATATATTGGAAATTCACGAAAAACTTACTTGCTTATTAAGGTGGTTGCACCACAAGTTATGATATTGATGGATGATATATTTTGTTTGGAGTAATTTATATTCTTGACCATGGTAGTTGGATGAATCATCAAGTAGGCACTAGGAGAATACAATCTTGGGCGGCACCTTGGAGGTATGTACCTAGATTTCCGCCGTTTGGGGTAATGCCTTGGAGTTAGTCCCTGACATACTGGGATTTCAGGATGTTGCCCTATTGGGTGAACGTCAAGGTGTATCGACTCTTAAGGTGAAAATTGTTTGGTGTTTTGGGTATCCCCCATTGATTCCATATTAAACTCTCATTGCACATTATCTATCTCACTTTTCATTTATGGTTTATATATTGTTCAAACTCACTAGGCTTTTTGGCCTAACACTTGTTTGGTGTCGACGTGTATCTCAGGTTCTAGTGGCGTGGCCACCAAGAAAAGCTAGTTGGATTATAGACGTGAGCTTGGGAGCAATTTTGAGGCGCCGTCCTTGAAGATACTAATTTTGAGTTATAGATGACAACCTATTGTAATCTTATTTCTTGTTTAAGATTAGATTTAGAGGTTGTCGTCTCTTACTGTTAAATTACAAGCTTGTAATTAAAAAGGCGTATATTGTTTCCTTTTTGTAACACCCTCAAATTTGGAAAGAGCAACTAATTAAAAATTTCGATATAACATCAAATGAAGGACAAAACTTCCTCCTACAAATCAAAACTCAACATACCTCAAATTTAAAATTCTCTAACTAACCTCAACAATTATACACTCCTGTATTATACAAGGACTAAACCGAATTCGAGTGTTACTTAACCCAAATACAAGTTTCTCTTCACGAAACAAATGCGGAACACTTCACTAAGATATTCACTTCTTGAGCACACAACTAGCACTCCTCTCTTCACGGTATCACTAGAACTATTCCCAACCGAAACATGTTGCACATGCCGATAAATAAAAATGTTAGACTAACGCCTAGTGAGTTCAAGAGTTTCAACATGAATAAATATATCTTTAAAAGTAAAGAGTGCGACTTAAATCATGATCCTTCAAAATGATTTACTTCAAATATGAAAACGAACCATTTCCAATAACACACATTTTTAAAGATAAACGCCCCATAAAAAACTTTCTTTCATGAAGTGATGCAATCCAAAACTTACTCGAAACGTAAATAGAAATAGAACTACCAATTTATGAAAACCCGGATAAAACTGTAAATCCCGAAACACCCACGACACGGGTGAGGCATAATACTCAACCCATAAGTCATGGATATGAATCCATACATATAAAACGTCACTGAAAACATGGATACTAAAACTCAATACCCAAAGCAACACCTTTCGGTGACGGATGAGACCTGATTCCATATAATGTGGCGAAACACAAAGTAAGTCACATATACTGTTATGGAGCTTCTATCACAGCACCAAGGTTATCGAGTTCAACCACCCACGATTTATACCTCGAGATCCCAATGGTCTAAGAAGGACTCACTGCTTATATCACAGCACCAATGTTATCGAGTTTAACCACCCACGATCTATACCTTGAGCTTCCAATGGTCTAAGAATGACTCACTGCTTCTATCACAGTACCAAGGTTATCGAGTTCAACCACCCACGATCTATACCTCGAGCTCCCAATGGTCTAAGAAGGACTCACTGCTTATATCACAGCACCAAGGTTATTGAGTTCAACCACCCACGATCTATACCTCGAGCTCCTAATGGTCTAAGAAGAACTCACTGCTTCCATCACAGCACCAAGGTTATCGAGTTCAACCACCCACGATCTATACCTAGAGCTCCCAATGGTCTAAGAAGGACTCACTGCTTCTATCACAACACCAAGGTTATCTAGTTCAACCACCTACGATCTATACCTTGAGCTCCCAATGGTCTAAGAAGGATTCACTTGCTAGAATTTAAATGTCATGAGGCACAAGGTTATTGCATTCAACCACCCACGGTCTATAGCACGAGTTCCGAATAGTTAAGGCCCCATGTCTAGCTATAATGAACGGACACCGAGTTCCACCACCCACGATCTATACCCTAGGTGCCCGTTAACCATTGGGATAAACTTCTCAATTAAGATGCAATATGGCAAATCATAACCCAAGGTTCTTCATTGAGCTTACCAAAATCGGGTAAATGCCCCCAAGACCCAACAAAGTCAAAAACCAAGCCATAAGCTCAACCATTCAATTGACCATTTATTGAAAAGTCATCACTACTAGAAAAAGGGGTATCAGTGACGGAAATCTGTGACGGAAATTTCCGTCACTAATTACCGACGGATCAGTGACGGATTAGCGACGAAAACAGTTCCGTCACTAATCCGTCGCTAATTAGTGACGGATCTAATTTCGTCGCTAATTAGTGACGGATTAGCGACAGAATCTATTTAAAAAATAAATAAAAAAGAAATTCCACATGTCCGTCGCTAATCCGTCGCTAATTAGTGACGGATTAGCGACGGAATTTTTAAATTTTCTTTTTTTCTCATGATTGTGTTATATATATGCATGTGTATGTGTTATATATATATATATATCCACGGGTTTGTGTTATATGTGTGTGTGTGTATATATATATATATATGTGTGTGTGTGTGTGTGTGTGTTATATATCCACGAGTCTGTGTTATATGTGTGTGTGTTATATATATATCCACGGGTCTGTGTTATATGTGTGTGTATATATATGTATACATGTGTTGTTTGCTAACCCACGATGGATCTATGTATATTGTTGTATATGTGTGTGTGTATATATATATATGTTGATATTAATTTATAGATAATGTGTGTGTGTGTACGTTGTTTGGTAATCGCATATGATGTATATATGTATTGTATGCATGTGTACATGTTAATGTATCGATAGTATGTGTGTGTGTGTTGTTATTGTACCTTAATAAGTCATAAAGTGTTCTATTGTGCTTTAAATGGTTCTATCGGGCCGACTTTAAAGGGTTCAATCGGGATTTAAATGGTTTCATTAGGTCTTAATAGATCTATTGGGCTTTAAAGGGTTTCATTGGGTCTTAATGGATCTATCGGGGTTTAAAGGGTTATATTGGGCTTTAAAAGGTTTCGTTGGGTCTTAATTGATACATTGGGCTTTAAAGGGTTCAATCAGGCTTTAAAGGGTTTGATTGGGCCTTAATGAATCTATCAGGATTTAGAGGGTTCTACTGGGCTTTAAAGGGTTTCATTGAGTCTTAATTGATCTATCGGGGTTTAAAGGGTTATATTGGGCTCTAAAAGGTTTCATTGGGTGTTAATGAATATATTGGGCTTTAATTAATTATATTGGACTTTAATCGGTTCTATTGGGCTTTAAAGGTTTTCATTAAGCTTTAACCGATCTATAGGGCTTTAAAGGGTTATATTGTGTTTTAAATGGTTTCATTAGGCCTTAATGGATCTATTGGGATTTAAAGGGTTTTATCGGGCTTTAACGAGTTTAATTGGGCCTTAATGGAACTATCGGGCTTAAATGGTTCCATCAGGCTTAAAAGGTTTCATTGGAGCTATCGGGCTTTAAAGGGTTCAATCAGGCTTTAAAGGGTTTCATTGGGCCCTAATGGACCTATAGGGCTTTAAAGGATTTCATCGGTTCTATTGGCCTTTAATGAGTTTCATTGGGCCTTAATGGATATACCAGACTTAAAAAGGTTCTATTGCATATAGGAAATTAAACCCGGCCACAGACCCCATCCCTCGCTTTATAAGGAAATTGATCTAGTGTATCTTATTAGTGTTGATCTAGTGGTTATCTTCAATTAGACAGCTCGATTCGATACATGCATACAAAATTACGGAATGATTTAATAAATAAAAATATTTATTATATAATTTTTAATAATTAGATAACTTAATTAATAATAAATAAGAAATAATTTAATAAATAAATATAATTATTTAAATATTTAATAATTAGTGAATCTAATTTTTAATAATTTTGAAAATATTTTTATAAATAAAAATACGAATTATTTAATTTTAATTAATGATATTAATAAGAAACATATATATAATTAATTTAAAAACGGATTCCGTCGGAAATCCGTCGCAAATTAGCGACGGAAATTTCGGTCGGTAATTTGCGACGGAATTTCCGTCGGAAATCCGTCGCTAAGGTTCTAATATGAAATAAAAACGGGTTAGGGTTTAAATGTGCCCATCGTCTCCATACCAGTTCCTCTCTCTGTTAGTTGAACGCAACGTCTATACAGCCGAAAATCGTCTCCATCGTCTCCATCGCCGAACCCATCGTCTCCCTCGTCGAACCCAGTCTCTCTGTTCGTCGAACACCACCTTGTCCACCACCGTCGTTGTACTTCAGCTCCTCAAAGAACCCGTAGGTGTAGTCTCAGTCTGCGGTCGCGCTCGTCAGGGTAAGAGTTTGATATTGAATCAGGTACCTTTTGTTTAATGGTTGTTCATCATTCTTATCCTTCCTGCTTTGGTTTACATTGACAAGAAAGGCGATTGGTTTTTAATTTACCTAAATGGAATTATAGTGAGATGAAGTTGTGTGAGAGATATGAGAAGTACCCAAACTACAGGGATTCCTTGATTACATATGGCACAAATTATAATCTGTCTCCTAACAAACAGGCTCTCAAGATAACACTAACATTCCTTGATATTTGGATATAAGGCTTTACACAATAAGAAATATTCAACTAAGGACTTCAGGCTCACATATCTTATTTATAGGGGAGGGGTTTTACCATATTCCGTTCCCTTTACCGATAAAGGTCTAAATTCAAGTTCATCAAGTTGCTTTCATCCCTTAGTAACATGATATTGTTGTGGGTTGGAGGTAAGGCAAGACAACAAGCAAATCTTGGAGATGTCATACGTTCACGTTAGTAATAGTCTTAGTGTTCAAGAAATTTGTTCAAAGTTGTCTATGGAAATCATTCTTGAGTTACAAAAGCACCTATGCAGTAAGAATTAGACGACTACAACATTCAATTATTAGTCAGTCGGTAAATTAAGTTCAAATATCTGGAATTGTATAAATTTTATAGAATCTTGTATTGGGCATGCATTGTTATCACCGGAACTTTGAACACAATATACTATAGATGAAACATCTACATGTTCAAAAAAGAAAAAGAAGAAACATGTAACATAAAAGATTCTGTAGGTTGCTCTTTACAGCCTCCATTCTACCATCAAATAGAAGAAAAGGTTAGTGGCTTAAGAGTTGTGGATGATGGACCATAAATAGGTATTCTGTTAAAAAGTTTTTGTAGCAAGGCAGATAAGATACCATTCTGATATATGATGCACAGAGGGTAAATTAGGTAGTTCCCGAGGAAATGAATTATGGATGTTAACATTACCTATAATGAAAAGCATAAATAGCAGGAGAACACTTGATATGCACTTGTGCATAAAAACCAAAAAAAATCAACATAATTTCTTATATGCACAAGTGCATACAGTCTACTTCAAATATGAGTTGTTAGATTTTAATGTCTTGTTCGATTTCAATGTCTTGTTTCAGACTTGTTTTAGACTTGTTTGATTTCAATGTCTTGTTTTAAACTGTGCATTCTTTATAGATACTTGAAAATTAAACCTATACAAAAACTGTTTTTAAACTTCATTGAAGATATCACCATCCAACTTCATCACCGAAACAACAGAAGCAAAAAGGCCAGCCAACAATTATATGTATGCAAAAGCAGCCACCCCACCAAAGAAATCAAAACTGGAGTTACGCCCTTCTTGCCCACCATTGAAGGTAATTTTTATACGAGCTTTCTACAATTTGCAATCCCAATATCATGTCTTTTTTACTATACATTAATTATTAATTAACTTGTAGTATCGTTCATGGGTTTGTGTGTGTGCTTTCTGAATTAGGTTATAAAAGAGAAATTAGGAGATAGAATTTCTACTCTTCAGCAGATGGTGGCACCTTTTGGCAAGGTATAGTGTTATATTTCCTTCTATCATAAAGTTGTTGGCTTTCTCTTGTAGCAATTAATTAAACAACTTTTTCCCTTCAATTATTTTTGTGTTGGTATTGAAATTTTATGCTTTTGCCTTCTTATCATCCAAAAATCCCCATTCTGGCAGCTAGTAATTGCCATCATTGAGGGTTATTGGTTAATTATTTAACAATTATATATATAACTTTATTAGATTTCATGTCCTATCTTTATTAGAATTTAAAGATGGGGGATATTATATATATATATATATAGGTAGAGTTGATCACTTTTAATTAAATGCACTTCCATTAATTGTGCGGTTTAGAAGGGAATTGATCCAGTATATCTTATCGCGGTTTAGAAGGGAATTAAATGCAAATCCATCAATGTCTTGTTTTAGACTCGATTTTTGTCCCATTTCTGGACTTGGGGTAACTGTGCTTTTGATTTGACCTAGTTCGATTAGGTGATGTTGGTTTGTCCTAATTTTTGTTTGGATGAATGTAAAAGATCGAAGATTAATTTCTCATTGGTTTTTTAAAGTTGTTGGGATGACACCATTAAGGGTGGTTCTAACCAATTTTGAATCTTGTGTTTTGCTAATTCCAAGATAGGTTCGTTCATCACTTGGGTAGCCTAAATTCCTTTCTTAGTTAATAATTGGATCTTTTCATGGTTTAAACTCTTTATGATGAAGTATCTTGTGTCACTTGATTTACTTCTTTTATTTGCATTTGAGGTTCCCACCTGTTCACAAGAATTGGCTTTATCTTCTGCCCCAGAAACATTGGCATCCTTGTCTACTTTTTCATTTGGGC
Organism: Arctium minus; assembly: GCA_954870635.1. Classification (NCBI taxonomy): domain Eukaryota; kingdom Viridiplantae; phylum Streptophyta; class Magnoliopsida; order Asterales; family Asteraceae; genus Arctium; species Arctium minus. The sequence continues at coordinate 164,083,112 of OX941081.1, forward strand.
TCTCTATAAGAACATTCTAGCTCATTCACTTTAACTACTAATCGAAGGATTCAATAACTGATCAAACTTTATTGTACGTAGTAAGTGAGAATGAAATAAATGATACTTGTTACTCAAAGATAATACACTATGTATGGAAAAATCTCACTTTTCCTGTCTTTTTCTTACATAGGTATTACGAGAAGAAGAATCTGCCCCTGTAAATGCGGATGGTTCCAACTTTGACACTCCAGACAGTGCTGGACTTCTGGTGTTGCGTCTGCATACACGCATGCTGGTTGCAACCGGCAAATTCTTAACACATTTGGTGCCTTTATATTCCTTGTTTAGATGGATTTCACTTGTTCCGTTGAATACATCTAGACGAATTTGCGTCCCGCCGCATTGCGCAGACACCCAACTAGTATATATATATATATATATATATAATATGCTTTGGAAGAAACTTGTACAGTTTGGGAAGAGGTTATTTGTATAAAATACAGGAAATGCCGATTTTTCAATTTATTTTTTTTTAATTTTTTTTTAAAATTAGCGACGGAATTAGTGACGGAAATCCGTAGATAAAAGTGTTCGTCGCTAAATCCGTCGCTAACAATTTCCGTCGCTAAATCCGTCGCTAATATAATCCGTCGCTAATCTGTCGCTAAATTACGGCCATCGCTAAATCCGTCGCTAATAATTCCGTCGCTAATCCGTCGCTAATATCCGTCGCTGATAAGCATTAGCTACCACGTATTTAGCGATAGACTTTCAGCGACGGATTAGCGACGAAATTGACTTTTAGCGACGGATTAGCGACGGAATTTTCCGTCGCTGATAGGCCTCTTTTTTGTAGTGCATGATATGTACTAAAATGTAATTAACCAACCTTTATGCAAACTTATGCCCCTAAGGTATGATTAACCCAAAACCCATTGTTGGCATTTTCCAAACAAAAGTGTGTTATTTATCTCTAAAATACTTTATAACACAATAACATGTACTTCCAAATGATTTATAAATTCAATGACATTAAGAATTTGTAAACATCAAATAGTCTCCACACTTGAAATAATTAATAAAAATAAGACCCTTTCAAGATATATTTACCAAAGTGTCCAAAACCTCAAGTATGTGTATTTCACGAGTTTTATAAAACAAAATAAACCAAATACGTGAAACTCATCAAATGATCCAACATTTATAATTATCAAGTAAAACACATAAATACGTCAAAATGAACATTTTTGACATGTACAACATTTTCAAAAAGCAACTTGAACTCACCTTGCTAGATTTAGGTTAAATCTAGATTTTCCCCAACTTGAGCTCCTTTAAAGAAGTTCGGATCCTCAAGCCAAAACTTCCAAAAACTTAGATCCACAAGTTTCCAACCACTTAGAATCGTTCCCCAAACATTGTACATGAGGATCTCAACTTATTCCAAAACCCTAATTTCCATAGGTGAAGAAAAGAGAAGATTACCTTAACCATAACTTGAATCCACCAACCAAAATACCTCTTGGGTCACCAAAATGAACATACCTTCTCCAAAGCTTGCCCAATGACATATATGCAAGCATTGACAGTTACAAGGCCACGACTAAAGGGATTTGGGACCAGATTGAAAAAATGATGATGGGAAACCGAATAGGCAATCAGTTCAAGATCACGAGCTGCATTACTCGATATGACATCTTGAAGGCAAGGAAAGGTGAGACTCTCACAGAGACCTACGAGAGGTTCAATCAACTACTGAACGAACTTCAGAAAACAACATCAAGAAGTCAAACACAGAGAACAACATCAAGTTTATGAACAATCTCCAACCAGAATGGAGAACCTTTGCTTCGCATATACAGCACAATCATATTCTAGAGAATGGGCCTCTTCATGAATTGCTCAAATTGCTTCTTCAAGATAAAGATGAAGTTCTCGAGCTGATGGGAACTCAAAAGACTGATGAAAAGCAAGTTACTGACCCTCTTGCACTTGTTTCAGATAAGAGATAACGTTCATTCAGTCGCACCTCTCGAAAGGAGTATGTGAAGAGTGAATCTGAACCAGAAGAAGATCAAACAATCAAAGGTACTCCACAACTCCTCACAAGCGTCTTGATCACAAAGAAAGGTATGAGGGCAAGAAATGATCAGATGAAGGGAAGAAGTTTGAAAAGAAACCTGATGAGAAAGCTAAGGAAGCACCAATCAAGTGCTACAACTGCGGTCGCTTATGACACTTTGCCAAAGAGTGTCGTAAGCCAGTCGTTCAAAACTCAGAGTACTACAAGGCGAAGATGATGCTAGCTAAATAGAAGGAAGCTGGCAAAGATCTTTTCGTCGAAGATGACCACTGGCTCAACCTGTCTAATGAAGATCAAGATGATGCAGAAACTCACATGTGCTTTATCGGACATCACTCAATGCAGTCAGATTCAGACGAAGACGATCACGATTCTACTTGTCAGAACGGTCATGTGTGATGCTTAGATTCAGGTAGCTCCAAACACATGACTGGAAGGAAGGAGCTTCTCACCAATTTCACCGAGAAATTTTGTGGGAATGTACGCTTTGTGAATGATCACTACTCTCCAATCATGGGATATGAAGACATTCAGGACAACCTTACCATCAAGATGGTGTCATTCGTTGAAGGTCTTGGTCACAACTCGTTCAACATCGGTCAATTCTGCGACAAGAATCTGGAAGTCAACTTCAAAGCCAAACGGTGCAGTGTCCGAACTAAAGATGGAAGAGAACTACTAGCTAGGACACGATGCACAAACCTATACACGATTGGCCTCTCTTCTCTGAAAGCAGAAAAGGAAGTTTGTTTGATGTCCAAAGAGTCCACCGAACAAAGCTGGCTATGGCATCGCAGACTCTCGCACCTGAACTTCAAGAATATCAACAAGTTGGTGCTCGGCGGGCACTTGAAAGGCATGCTAGATATCAAGTTCGAAAAGGATCACCTATGTGCAACATACGAGAGGGGTAAGATGAAGAAGGCTTCACACAATCCTAAGGCCGCTCCGAGTACTTCACGGTCCCTCAAACTCATCCACATGGATATGTGTGGATCGATGCGCGTTCAGAGTATCAACCACAAGAAGTACGTTTTGGTCACGGTCGACGATTTTTCACGATACACGTGGGTCAAATTCCTTCGATCCAAGGATGAGACCCCGGAACTGATCATCTCACATCTGAAGAGCGTTCAAGTCAATCTCAACCAAATAGTTCAAACTTTCAGGAGGGATAACGACACATAGTTCAAGAATCAACTGCTTGACGGCTATCTTGATTCATTGGGCATCACCCACAACTTCTCAGTTGCTCGTACTCCTCAACAAACGTGGTAGTAGAGCAACACAACCGAACTCTCATTGAAGCCGCAAGCACCATGTTATCACAGTCCAAGCTCCCGCTTTTCTTATGGGCAGAGGTAGTTGTAACCGCATGCTACACTCAAAATCGTTCTATCATCAACAAGCGGTTTAACAAGACGCTATTAGAGGTCATCAACAACCGTGTACCGAATATCAAGTATTTCCATGCATTCGGGTGCACGTGCGTTGTATTGAATGACAAGGACGATCTCGGCAAGTTCAGCCCAAAAGTGGACGAATGAGTTTTCATCAGCTACTCATATCAAGCCCAAACCTATAGAGTCTACAACAAACAGACAAAGACCGTTGTCGAAAGTGTGAATTTTAACGAGACCGCTGATATGGCTTCTGAACACCTCAGTTCAGAACCCGCATTAACTGGTGTGCTAGCTTATGGACAACTTTGTCCATGATCTATACAAACTCCAGTAAATCTAAATCAAGCGTCTATGTCACAAGCCCGTCTTTCATATTTGGATTTACTTTTTGGGTATTTTTACGATGAATTTTTTACTTCTAAGTCTAATGATCGCACATGTAACAGGGTTGCAGCGGCTCAAGTTAAGGATGTCACAACTCTTACTAGTCCTTCGAATTCGACTGAATTCACTTCGTCTGACGCTACAAGCCCACCTGTCATCGAATCAAAGTCACTAAGTTCGAGTGATCCGTCACCGACTGCTGAGGCACCGACAACAGTAGCTACTCCTACGCCTGCTGAAGATGCTCCTGAAGCTCCATCTCCGGAAATCCCAGAAACCATTCCCGACACATCAACTGCTAAGTCGTCATCCGCCACTTGCGCGACACAGAGCTTCCACTCAACACCAGAGCTTCCACTTCACAGGTCGTCGTCACTCGAAGTTGTTAAAGACTTAGCCCAGGTGGTTATGTGGACCCCAACACTTCTCAACAAACATATCAAACTCTCCCACATACCACCAAGTAAACACGAACTCACCGCCTACATCAGATCATCGGTGACCCCAACGCACCTGTTCAAACAAGATCCGTTACTACAAATGACTGCCTCTTCTCCTCGTTCCTTAGCCGCATTGAACCCTCCACCGTCTTCGAAGCGTTAAATGATCCAGACTGGGTGATAGCCATGCAAGAGGAGCTCAATCAATTCGAGAACCTCAAAGTGTGGAGACTTGTTCCCAGGCCAAAGAACAAGACGGTGATCGGGATAAAATAGATTTTCAAGAACAAGAAGGACGAAGATGGCATAGTGGTACACAACAAGGCACGTTTGGTTGCCAAAGGATATCGCCAGCAGGAAGGAATCGACTATGATGAGACGTTCGCACCGGTTGCTCGGATTGAAACTATCCACATGTTCCTTGCCTACGCCGCCCACAAGAACTTCATAGTCTTCTAGATGGATGTAAAGACCGAGTTTCTCAACGGCATGATCAAGGAAGAAGGGTATGTGTCGCAACCTGAAGGCTTCGTGAGTCATGACAAGCCGTATCACGTCTATATTCTGGACAAGGCCTTGTATGGTCTTAAGCAAGCACCACGAGCCTGGTATGATGCATTCTCATACTTTTTAATTAAAGATGGATTTTCCAAAGGTAATATCGATACTACTTTATTTATCAAAAAGAAAAAGCACGATATCATTCTTGTACAAATTTATGTTGATGATATAATCTTTGGATCCACAAATCCCAAGTATTGTCATAACTTTTCAGTCCTAATAGGTAAACATTTTCAAATGAGTATGATAGGTCAGATGAACTTTTTCCTGGGTCTTCAAGTTAAAAAATTATCAACAGGATTTTTCATCAATCAATCTAAGTACATCTAGGATATTCTTCGAAAATACTAGATGGAAAATTTTGCACGCTTGAAAACGCCCATGTCTACAAGAACTAAGCTACACTCTGATGTCGACGGAAAGGATGTGGATGCTAAGACCTATTAAGGAATGATAGGTTCCCTGATGTACTTGACGGCTAATAGGCCTGACATTATATTTTCGACATTCTTATGTGCAAGATTTCAGTCAAAACCAAAAGAGTCTCATTTAATTGCAGTCAAACATATTTTCTGTTATTTAAAAGGTACTGCTGATCTTGGCTTGTGGTACCCGAAAGAGACAGGTTTTGAGCGGATGACTTATTCAGACGCGGACCATGTCGAAAACATGCTGGATCGGAAGAGCACGTCGGTACATATCCAGTTGTTGAAAGATCAACTAGTCAGTTGGGCATCGAAAAAGCAGAACTGTGTCCACCTCTATCGCCGACGCAGAGTATGTAGTTGCTGCAAGTTGTTGCTCACAAGTGATTTGGATGCGCACCCAACTCAAGGACTATGGATTCACTACACAATGTTCCCCATCTACTGTGACTCGAAGAGCGCCATTGCCATATCAAGAAATCCCGTCCAACACACAAAGACAAAACACATCGAAGTGAACTATCATTTCATCAAATATCATGTCGAAATACGTACATCGAACTCTATTTCGTTAATACAGAACATCAGATAGCAAACTTGTTTACTAAAGCCTTGGGCGACAAATGTTTTCACTATCTAGTGTCCAAGCTAGGTATGCTAAATCTGAAAGTTTGATCCATTCTATAGACCCGTACGAGTTCCATTCAATAACGAATGACTGTGACTTAATGATCCAGTGACTTTTCTCTGGATGCTCAAGTTAACACTCATTGTTTTTTGCATCTTACTCGTTCAGTTCGGTTTAAGTTTCAAACTTCTGTATTAATAAGTTAGATTTCGTTCGTTTCTTTGATTACTTTGTTTTCGTTTCGTTGTATTTTTCTTCATTTTTAGTTAGTTAATTCCAGTTGCGTAAATTCTCTGTCGTTCCTGGTATGGTTAATCGTTTGTTCATGTGTACAGGGGGAGTCCTACCATGTGGTAATCTGGTTACCCCGTCCCATGTGTTGGGAGAGGACATTGAAGAAGACGTCATGGACCTAGCGACGCAAATGCACACCTTCCCAGCCACTCCGACATATCTCAACAGATGTCGGTTTTACATTCTCACGGGGAACTAGCACATACTCTACCTGTTTCTCACTTGGAGAATTCAGGTATTGAAACAAGAGGATAGCTTCCCTAGTCCTTGATGTCTTTCATTGCACCATGTCTAGAGCCCCTTGATGTATTATTTCTTTGACTAGGACACATAATCAATCTACGGCTACTGCTGGAAGTTTCAGTGACCTAGCCGGAACACCCATAGTAACTCTACTTCTTGGTGGATTACGAGGATTGGGTGGAAGTCCTACCACAGCTATCATTACGCCAGTTGTGAACGTAGGCGGTACGACTTCAACAGTCGTTACCACAACTAGAAACCAAAGTGGCCCAGGTGTTAGCTTACCCAAGTTCGTCTGAAGGGATTACCTGGACGGCGCCCTAAAGGTTGTCCAAATTCTCACGAAGGCTGAAATGAAAGAAGAGGTAGATGCTTTGAAATGCTTGATGAAAGGCAAAGCCCCTATGACTGAGCCTGATACACTACCACCACCACCACCTCCACCTCCGCCTATCGACTACTCCATCGATGACCTCAAAGTCATGATACAAGCCAAATTACTATCCCAATCCCAAACCAAGCCTTCCCGAGATGCCGATCTAATATCCCTACTTCGTTCCCAAGTACCAACCCCACCCACTATATCACCTAATGCTTTCCAGAACCAAAATGCCACCCTTCAGTCTGTGCAGCAATCTCTAGCAACACTTACTAACATGGTTACATCTTTGAAGATGACGTGCAAAGGTCAGGCACAGGGGCTCAAGCACAAGCATGATGACCAGGATGATCCTGATCACCATGAGGGGGAGAAGCGCCAACGTGTATCCGATCCCAAGACTATACAAGCAGTGGGATCAATTGAGGCACAGTCAGATATGCCTACAGATACTCAGAATGAAGATCATAGTCAGGCTTAGGCCATGTTATGGGTATTGAATTTGTTATATACAAGGCCAATCCAATGGTTGAAAAGCCATAGGATTATGACAAAGGATCATCTGATGAAGAGGAAAATTGGGAGATTATTGATCCATTCTCGACAGCTGAACCGATTGAAACATAAATGGCATTAGTCGCGTTCCAAGAAGAAGTCAATGATTTGTGCACATTCGATTATGAAGAATGTATGCAACAAGGAGACTATGACAACTTATTAGAGCACCTGTGACTAGAGTATCAGTCTGCTGAGATGCCTTCTGGCATCATCCCTCTACGCTCTATTCCTTCAGATCCGACAGATCACCCCGACCAAACTCCGCCAGACACCCTAGTCCGTGAAATAGCCAGTTGTTGGGAACTGAAGAATTGTTCAAGTATGGTTAATGTTGCTAGCACAACATGGTTACTACTTCTGAGACAAGTTACTACTGCTGAGCCAGATTAATACTGCTTGAAGAAGTTAGTACTGCTAAGCAGAATTAGTGCTGCTGGAGATTAGTACTGCTTAGAGTGGTTAATGCTGCTACAACTTAATACTACTTATGAGATGAAGATTCAGTATGGATGGAAGACAGCTGTATAGAAGACTTGCTAAAGTAAAGGAGATAATTATGGATTGAAGATCATATGTATTTTGATAATTATCTTGTAATATGTCTTGTATAAATAGTATAGAATAGTTTGACAGAAATAAATAATTTCTGAATATTTTGTTTCCATAGAGAGAATTAACCTCAAGGTTTAGAACCCTAGTTCTAGAGAAGTAGAATTCGTATTGGTGAGCCTGTTCATCAATATTGAGGTTTTGTTTGAAATATTGTAACTTTAATCAGTCAATAAAGTTTACAAGTTGTGATTTCTGATTCACTGTTATATTGATTGTTGAATATTAAAGTGTTATTCCGCAACTTCTTTAATATTGTTTCTGAGTTCATTATTCTTGTTAAGAATTAGATCCTGACAAGTGGTATCATAGCAAGTTTTCTCAGAAACCTTCATTCATCATGGAAAACACAGTTGAATCAAACAGTACTCTTGTCTCAAAGGTTCCAATGCTCAGATCTAATGAGTTTGACATGTGGAAGATTAGGATCAAACAATACATTCTTCTCACAGATTACTCCATGTGGGACATCATTGAGAATGGCCCATCTGATGAAGGAAAGATTGGTGCAGATGGAAAAACAATCCCACCAAAGACGGATGCAGAAAGGAAGACAAGGCAGACAGAGATGAAAGCCTTGAGTACACTGCTCTTGGCTATTCCCAATGAGTATCAACACCAATTCTGCAATTGCACTGATGCACAGATGCTTTGGAATGCTCTAGAGAAGATATTCTCTGGTGCCAAAAGTACCAAGAGAAATCAGAAGGCAATATTGAAGCAACTGTATGAAAACTTTATGTCAACTAAGAATGAGTCCATGACTCAAACTTTTGACAGGTTTAACAAGCTGATTGGTGAACTAGCTACTATGGGAGTACAGATTGATCAAGATGATGTAAACAGAAAGTTCTTAAGGTCCCTTGGAGATGAATGGACCATGTATACTGTTTCATTCAGACAGAATGAACAATTGGAAGAAAAGGAACTGGATGATCTGTACAATGATCTGAGAGTGTTTGAATCTGAGGTGGAAGCAAAGAAGAAGCCTATTGGATATGTTCATAATCCTGCACTCCTATCAGCATCAATTGATTCTACTGCTAACCCTGAATCAGTTAATGCTGCTAATGGAGCAAATCAAGAAAAAGGCACTAAATATGTTTTTGAAGCCTTTCTTTCCAACGATGGAAACTCCTCTTTAGTCAATGATGACTTGGAACAGCTTCATCCTAATGATCTTGAAGAGATGGATATTAAATGGTGGATGGCCATGCTTTCTATGAGGGTGAAGAAGTTCATCAAAAGGATTGGGAGGAACAACTTCTCCCAAAGAAGAGAAGATGGTGCAGGCTTTGATAAGTCAAAAGTGGAGTGCTATAAATGTCATCTGAAGGGACACTTTGCCAGAGAATGCAGAAGTGGAGTGTCTCACAATCACCAACAAACTCAGACTGGAAGCTTCAACCAGAAACAGAAACTCTGCTCAAGCTCTTTTTTCTCAACAAGGAATGGGGTTTGACTGGAGTGATCAAGCTGAAGAGGCTATTCAAAATCAAGCTCTCATGGCAGAGGTATCTGATCTTCCAACTGAGGTACTTTCTAATCTCTGTTCTCAAACTTGCATAGATACTGTTAAAAGGTACAGGGATCACAACCAGAAGATGAGTGATGACCTTAAGAGATTAGAAAAATATATAAAAGACTATGTGAAAATTGTTGAGAGGTTTGAGGAACAAATTAAAAGTTTCCAAGCCAATGAACTGCAACACACATATGATACAAATTACTGGAAGTGGGAGAAGAATGATCTAGAAATCCAACTAACAAAGTCCAAGGAGGAGAATGAAAAGTTGAGAGGAGAACTAGACAAGGTTAAGCTAGATGTGGAAAAGTTTTCATATGCTTCTAAAGCAATGGATTCAATCCTAAAGGTTCAAATCCATGATAAGATTAAACCAGGAATTGGGTACAATACCACACCACCTCCATACAACAACAACTACATTCCTCCTAAATCAGATTTGCTAGAGACCAAGGATAGGAAGGACTTACCTGAGGGATCCACTGAGATAGATCCTTTAGATGAAGTAGTTGTTGAGGACAAGACAGAGAAAGAAGCTAGTAAGGGTAAGGATAATACTGTGAGTGGTGAGATTCCTTTAGAGAATAATATTATCACCAATGAGGATTGTGGAAGGAAATGGGTCAAAACTAAGGATATAGAGAAGACTGAGGGTGAGTCCAAAAAGGTTCATTACAAGCAGACTACAGTTGTGAATCATGTTCCTTGCAAACAGTGTGCATGTAATACTTCTGAGCCCCTAAAACAGGATAAAAGGAGGGGGAATCAAAGAAATTGGAACAATCAGTGGGCTCAGAAACAAGGAGTTGATCTGAGTAGAATCATCAGACCAAAACCTTGTTTCATATGTGGCAAAGTAAACCATCTTGCCAAGCACTGTTACATTAATCCCATTAATCAAAGGGCAAATTTTCAAAGATCTATGCAAAAACGCTTTGGTTATAGGAAGAATGAAAGGAACCATGTGGCTAAGAAACCTGCTAAATCTAAAAGCCACATGAAGAAAAAGACTGTGAAAGAAAGTGTCAAGATGTGGATTCCTAAAAGCACTAAAACTGTTAGTACTGCTACTACAAATAGTGCTGCTGACAAAGTTAGTGCTGCTAGAAGCAATACTACTGCTACCAATGTTAGTGCTGCTGAGGGTTTTAATACTTCTAAAACTAACATTGTTAGTACTTCTTCAAATGTTAATACTGCTAACTCTGTTAGTACTTCTAACAAGGTTAGTACTTCTAACTCTGTTAGTACTTCCAAAATTAGTACTGCTTCTAGTGTTTGTGCTGCTAGGCCTATTATCTTGACAAAGTACTCCAGTAATGAGTGCTCTGATTTTAAAAATCTCATCAAAAGGAAATGTAAATACTTTGATGAGAAAGGGAGACCCAAGACCACTTTGGCTTGGGTTCCCAATCAATACTAATTGATTTATCATATGTGCAGGCCAATCAGCAGCTCAAGGGAAAGAGCATCTGGCATGTTGATAGTGGTTGCTCCAGGCACATGACAGGGAACATGGCTTGCCTCAAGAACTTCAAGAAAATTGATGGAGGACATGTTGCCTTTGGTAATACTCCAGATGGAGGTAAGATCAGTGGTAAGGGAGATGTAACAAAAGGTAAAATGACCTTTGAGGATGTTTTCTATGTTGAGCAGTTAAGGTACAACCTGTTAAGTGTATCACAGGTTTGTGACAAACAGCATAGTATATTATTAACTAATTCTGAATGCATTATCCGTGCTCCTGGATTCAAGGTAGTTGATGAAAAGATGATACTACTAAGAACTCCCAGAAAGGATAATGTCTATTGTTTGGATATGGAAAATGTGTCAACTGATTCATCCCTAAACTGTCTTGTTTCAAAAGCATCTTTGGATGAATCATCACTTTGTCACAGAAGGATGTGTCACATGAACTTTAAAACAATGAATAAACTTGTTAAAAACAACCTTGTAAGAGGTTTGCCTTCAAAAGTCTTTTCATGTGATGATCATTGTGTTGCTTGTCTCAAAGGGTTGGGAAATTCAGAAATGATTGAGTATGGTTAATGCTGCTACAACAGAGTTACTACTGCCAGTACATCATGATTACTACTGCTAGTAGATTTTACTACTGCTAGTAGTTAGTACTGCTGGAGTTAGTACTGCTAGAACAAAGTTAATACTGTTGAGCATAGTTAGTACTGCTGAACTTAATACTGCTCAGAGTATTAATGTTGCTGAAGAATTAATGCTGCTTATGAGATGAAGATTATATGGCAAGGATGACAGCTGGATTGAAGATATTCATGGAAGCTTGGAGATAATGATGGAAGATTATAATGAAGATCTTTTATTATTTTGTAATTATCTTTTATCTTTAGTATATGTATAGAATAGTTTGTTTCTTTAGTTGTAACAATAATTCTGAGTTTTAGCTTTCATAGAGAGAATCAACCTCAAGGTTAGAACCCTAATTCTAGAGAAGTAGAATTCGTATTGGTGAGTTTGTTCATCAATATTGAGGTTGTGTGTTTAATCTTGTAACTTCAATTTGTCAATACAAGTTTACAAGTTGTGATTTTGATTCACTGTTTCATTGTTTTTCTGAATATTAAAGTGCTATTCCGCAGCTTCTTTAATATTGTTTTCTGAGAGTGTATTCTTGTTAAGCATTTAAGATCCTGACAAGTGGTATCAGAGCCTGTAATTCTCAGAAATCTTATTCATCATGGAAAACATAGTTGAATCAAGCAGTACCTTGGTTTCAAAGGTTCCAATGCTCAGACCTAATGAATTCGACACGTGGAATATCAGAATCAAACAATACATTCTCCTCACTGATTACTCTATGTGGGACATCATTGAGAATGGCCCATCTGATGCAGGAAAGATTGGTGCAGATGGAAAGAGAACACCACCAAAGACAGACGCAGAAAGAAAGACAAGACAGACAAAGATGAAAGCCTTGAGCACTCTGCTCTTGGCTATTCGCAATGAATATCAACACCAATTCTGCAATTGCACTGATGCACAGATGCTCTGGAATGCTCTAGAGAAGAGATTATCTGGTACCAAAAGTACCAAGAGAAATCAGAAGGCTATACTGAAGCAACAATATGAGAACTTTATGTCAACCAAGAATGAGTCCATGACTCAAACTTTTGACAGATTTAACAAGCTAATTGGTGAACTAGCCACTGTGGGAGAACAAATTGATCAAGATGATCTAAACAGGAAGTTCTTAAGGTCTCTTTCAGACAGAATGATCAACTGGAAGAAAAAGAACTTGATGATCTATACAATGATCTAAGAGTTTTTGAATCTGAGGTAGAAGCTAAGAAGAAGCCTTCTGGGTATGTTCACAATGTTGCACTCCTATCAGCATCAATTGATTCTATCTCTAACCCTGAATCAGTTAGTGCTGCCAATGCAACAAATCAAGAGAAAGGCACGGAATCTGTGTTTGAAGCCTTTCTGTCCAGTCATGGAAACTCTTCTCTAATTAATGATGACTTGGAACAACTCCATCCAGATGATCTTGAAGAGATGGACATTAAATGGCAGATGGCCATGCTCTCTATGAGAGTAAAGAAGTTCATCAAGAGAACTGGGAGAAACAACTTCTCCCAAAGAAGAGAAGATGGAGTAGGTTTTGACAAGTCAAAGGTGGAATGCTATAAATGTCATCAGAAGGGACACTTTGCTAGGGAATGCAGAAGTGAAGTGTCTCACAACAACAACCACCAACAAGCACAGTCTGGAAGCTTCAATAATAACAGAAACTCTGCACAAGCCCTAGTCTCTCAACAAGGTATGGGGTTTGATTGGAGTGATCAAGCAGAAGAGGCTATCCAAAACCAAGCTCTAATGGCAGAGGTGTCTGATCTCCCAACAGAGGTAACTTCTAATCTTTGTTCTCAAAATTGCATTAACAGTGTTAAAAGGTACAAGGATCAGAACCAGAACATGAGTGATGACCTTAAGAGATTAGAAAAGGACATAAAAGATTATGTGAGGATTGTTGAGAGGTTTGAAGATCAGATTAAGAGTTTTTAAGACAATGAGCTTCAACAATCATATGACACAAACTACTGGAAGTGGGAGAAGAATGACCTAGAACTCCAACTGACCAAATCTAAAGAGGAGAGTGATAAGTTAAGAGGAGAGTTAGCTAAAGTCAAGTTAGATGTAGAAATGTTTTCCAATGCTTCTAAAGCAATGGACTCTTTACTACAAACTCAGATTCATGATAAACTGAGAAGAGGAATAGGGTACAATACCATACCACCACCCTACAACAACAACTATATCCCTCCTAGTTCAGACGTGTTAGAGACAAAGGATAGGAAGGACCTGCCTGAGGGAGCCACTGAGATAGATCCCTTAGATGAATTAGTTGTTGAGGATAAAACTGAGAAAGAAACTGTCAAGAATAAGGACAACACTATGAGTGGTGAGATTCCTATAGAAAACCACATAATTACCAATGAGGGATGTGGAAAGCATTGGGTCAAGTCCAATGAGATAAAGAAGATTGAGGGAAAGACCAAGAAGGTTCATTATAAACAGACCACTGTTGTGAACCCTATCCCTTGCAAACAATGTGCATGCAATAAATCTGAGCCCCAAAAACTTGATAAACCAAGGGGAAATCAGAGAAACTGGAATAATCAGTGGGCACAAAAACAAGGGATTGATCTGAGTAAAATCAATAGACCAAAACCTTGTTTTATTTGTGGAAAGCTTAATCACATTGCCAAATACTGCTATTTCAATCCTATGAACCAAAGGCTGAACTTTCAGAGACTTACTCAAAAACCCTTTGGTTATAGGAAGAAAGAAAAGAACCATGTGGCTAAGAAAGTTGTTAAATCTAAAAGCCACATGAAGAAAAAGAATGTGGAAGACAGTGTCAAGATCTGGATACCTAAAAGCACTAAAGCTGTTAGTACTGCTACCACAAATAGTGTTGCTGACAGTGATAGTGCTGCTAGAAGCAATAATACTGCTACCAAGGTTAATACTGCTAACTCTGTTAGTACTGCCAACAAGGTTAATACTACCAAACCTGTTAGTACTGCTAACCTTGTTAGTACTTCTAAAGATAGTGTTGCTTCTAGTATTAGTGCTTCTAGACCAATAATCTTGACAAAGTACTCAAATAATAAGTGTTCTGTTTTTAAAAACCTCATCAAAAAGGAATGTAAGTATTTTGATGAGAAAGGGAGACCCAAGACCACTTTGGCTTGGGTTCCCAATCAATACTAATTGTTTAATCTTATGTGCAGGGCAACCAGCAGCTCAAGGGTAAGAGCATCTGGCATGTTGATAGTGGTTGCTCTAGGCACATGACAGGGAACATGTCATTCCTCAAGAATTTCAAGAAGATTGATGGTGGACATGTTGCTTTTGGTAATACTCTAGATGGAGGTAAAATCAGTGGTAAAGGTGATGTGACCAAAGGTAAAATGACCTTTGAAGATGTATTCTATGTTGAACAGTTAAGGTACAACCTGTTAAGTGTATCACAGGTCTGTGACAAACAACATAGTATATTATTTACTGATTCTGAATGCATTATCCTTGCTCCTGGATTCAAGGTAGTTGATGAAAAGATGATACTACTAAGAACCCCCAGAAAGGATAATGTATATTGTTTAGATATGGAAAGTGTTTCATCTAATTCATCCCTAAATTGTCTTGTTTAAAAAGCTTCTCTGGATGAATCATCACTTTGGCAAAGAAGGATGTGTCACATGAACTTTAAAACAATAAATAAACTTGTTAAAAACAACCTTGTAAGAGGTTTGTCATCAAAAGTATATTCATGTGATGATCATTGTGTTGCTTGTCTCAAAGGCAAACAACACAAAACTTCTCATAAGTCCAAAGAGGTGAACACAATCTCTAATTCTCTTCATTTATTGCATATGGATCTGTTTGGCCCTACAAATGTTATGAGTATAGGTAAGAAATCATACTGCCTAGTTATTGTTGATGATTACTCTAGATTTACTTGGGTATATTTTCTAAGGACTACGGATGAGACAAGTGGACTGATCAAATCCTTTATTCTAAGAATTGAAAACCAAACTAATCAAAAAGTAAAAGTCATTAGGTCAGACAATGGTACTGAATTTAAAAATATTGACCTAAACACCTTTTGTGAAGAAAAAGGAATTGAGAGACAATACAGTGCTCCTAGGACTCCACAACAAAATGGTGTTGCTGAGAGAAGGAATAGGACACTGATTGAGGCTGCTAGATCTCTGTTAGCTGATTCTAAACTTCCAATAACTTTCTGGGCTGAAGCAGTTAATACTGCTTACTATGTCCAAAACAGAGTATTAGTAGTCAAGCCTAAGAACAAGACACCTTATGAGCTTTTTAATAAAAGAAAACCCTTTATTGGATTTTTAAAACCTTTTGGGTGTCCTTGTACTATTCTCAATACTAAATCTCACTTGGGAAACTTTGATAGCAAGGCAGATGATGGTTTCCTTGTTGGTTACTCATCTCAGAGCAAGGCTTACAGAGTTTTTAATACTTCTTCTAGAATAATTGAGGAAAGTGACAATGTCAAATGCAATGAGAACACACCAAATCCTATTGGGTTTGGTCCTCAGTGGCTGTTTGACATTGATTCACTAACTAACTCTTTTGGTTTCATTAGTGAGGATTATCCAGGTTCAGGAAGTGGAGGATCAGGGGACACACAAGTTCAAGACATTATTCCTCAGTCTGTGATCTTTCCTATGCCTACAAAAGAACCTGTTGAATTCTGTGAAAAAGAAACTATAACTGAGACAATACAGAGGGAAGAAGAAAGAAGAGAAGAGGAATCTTCAGTGCATAAAGAGCTAGAGGTAGCTGAGGTGATCCCCTCAGCTGACTTAAATGATTCCAATCTAGAGGTGGGAATTCATGAAGAACCTAGTCTTCAGACTAGAACTCAAAAGAATCATCCTCCAGAGCTGATCATAGGAGACATCTCTTCTCCTATGATAACAAGGAATCAAAGCAGACTTCAAGAGCTGCATGATCAACAACACACAGTACTCTCCTGCTTCCTATCCCAGATTGAGCCTAAGAAGGCCTATGATGCAATGAAAGACTCAAGTTGGATAGAAGCCATGCAAGAAGAGTTACTTCAATTCAAACTACAGGATGTTTGGGACTTGGTGGACCTTCCAAAAGGTCATAGAGCTATTGGCACCAAGTGGATCTTCAGGAATAAAAAGGATGAGAGAGGAATTGTGATCAGAAACAAAGCAAGGCTTGTGGCTCAAGGGTACACTCAAGAAGAGGGCATAGATTATGATGAAGTGTTTGCTCCAGTGGCAAGGGTAGAGGCAATTAGATTGTTCCTAGCCTATGCCTCATACATGAAGTTCAAGATCTATCAAATGGATGTAAAGAGTGCCTTTCTACATGGTACAATTGATGAAGAAGTATATGTATGTCAGCCACATGGTTTTGAAAATCCTACATATCCTGACAGAGTATACAAGCTGAAGAAAGCACTCTATGGTCTACATCAAGCCCCAAGAGCATGGTATGACACTCTGTCTACCTATCTCTTGGAAAATGGGTTTGAAAGGGGCATAATTGACAAGACCCTTTTCATTAAAAGAAGTAAGAATGACATCCTACTAGTTCAGATCTATGTGGATGATATCATTTTTGGATCCACAAAAGATCAGATGTGTAGAGACTTTGAAGAGTTGATGCACAAGAGCTTTAAAATGAGTTCAATGGGTGAACTTAACTTCTTCCTTGGACTTCAGGTGAAACAGCAGACAGATGGAATCTTCATTAGTCAATCAAAATATGTGCAAGACATCCTGGATAAATATGGTTTAAAAGACTCAAAGCCAGCAAGCACACCAATGGAAACTCACAAACAGATCACTGCTGATCTTGAGGGGGAGGATGTTGATGTCCATCTATATAGATCAATGATTGGATCTCTAATGTATCTCACAGCCTCAAGACCAGATATCATGTTTCCAGTATGTGTATGTGCCAGATTCCAAGTCAAGCCAAAACAATCACATCTTCAACCTGTGAAGAGGATTTTCAGATACTTAAGAGGGCAACCTAGATTAGGTCTTTGGTATCCATATGAATCTTC
Source organism: Arctium minus (assembly GCA_954870635.1). Taxonomy (NCBI): domain Eukaryota; kingdom Viridiplantae; phylum Streptophyta; class Magnoliopsida; order Asterales; family Asteraceae; genus Arctium; species Arctium minus. The sequence goes on from OX941081.1 coordinate 164,100,742, forward strand.
ATTCGACTTGATTGCATATTCAGATAGTGACTTGGGTGGTGCTAATATGGACAGAAAGTCTACTTCAGGGGGATGTCAACTTTTGGGTGCAAGACTAGTATCTTGGCAGTGCAAGAAACAAACCACAGTGTCCTTATCAACAACAGAAGCTGAGTATATTGCTGCTGCAAGTTGATGCTCTCAGGTTCTATGGATTCAAAATCAGATGTTGGACTATGGGATAACCTTTCTGCATACTCCAATCTTTATTGACAATAGCAGTGCTATAAGCATTGTTAACAATCCAGTCAAGCACTCCAAAATAAAGCACATTGAGATCAGGTATCACTTTATCAGAGATTGCAATGAAAAGAAGCTCATTCAAGTTGCTAAAGTTCATACTGACAACCAGTTTGCAGATCTATTCACTAAAGCTTTTGATATGGGTAGATTCACTTTCTTGGTCTCAAGTGTGGGCATGATCAACTCTGAATGAGCTCATGGTTTTTAAAAAGTGTTCCTATACCTGCTATTTTGGTTATTTGTGTGCTGCTAATCATCTTTCACAGGAAGTTAATGCCTTGATCAGACATCCATAAGCTTCAAAAGGAGCAAGTATAGTTAATACTTCCAGTGCAGTTTTAATACTGCCAATGCACAGTTAATACTGCTAGTGGTTAATACTGCTCTCAGTTAATACTGCTAGTTAGTTAATACTGCTCGTGGTTAATACTGCTCTCAGTTAATACTGCTAGTTAGTTAATACTGCTAGTGGTTAATACTGCTCTCAGTTAATACTGCTAGGTAGTTAATACTGCTCTAGGTTGATACTGCTTATGTCCCATACACTATAAATACTCTTTGCCCGCCTAAAAGTTCATAACGACTTTTTGAATACTGTTCACTTTCTCTCTAACCCTTTTCTCTCAAGAATCAAGTGTTTCAGGCAAGAATACTCAAGCTCAATGGCGTCTATGGCATTTATTGACGAGCACAATGAAATCGCGATGCTACAAAAGCCAAAGCAAGCTGCAGGCTTTCATCAGATAGTGGATTTTCTGAAGTCTAGCCATATCGCCCATGCTCTAACTGTGTCTCCAACTATCTACATTGAGCATCAAAAGCAATTCTGGGCGAATGCCACCATAGTCACAGAGAATGGTGTGCAGATTCTGAAAACAAGGGTGTGTGACAAACCCTTGTCAGTTACTGAAGAGGTGATACGCATATGTTTACGTCTAGACGATGCTGAAGGTATGACTTCTCTTCCTAATGAGGATTTGTTCTCAAATTTGTCAAGAATGGGATATGGAGGCCTATTGGGTGGTTTTAAATTCTCAAAAGAAAAATTTTATACCCAATGGTGTTTTTTTGTTCATACCCTTATGCACTGCATTTCCAAAAAGACTACTGGATGGAGTGAGTTTAGCAGTACCATTGCCTATGCTTTGGTCTGTTTGGCCACTGCCAGAAAGTACAATTTTTCTAGAATGATTTTCAGTGATCTTGTCTCAAACTTGGGAAGCAAAAAGAGCTTTTATATGTACCCCAGGTTTGTACAAGAAGTTATAACCCACGAATTGACGGATATGCCTCCCTTTGATGAGGTATATGTACCAAAAATTCCCAAAGGTAAGGTCTTTTCAAACATGAAGAGATCCCCTTTGGACTCGGAAGGAGTTGACACCCCATTGTTCTCTACAATGATGGTGGTGTCCCACACTGAAGAAGGTATGGCAGCAGGGTCAAGGCCCTCATTAGACCATCCTACTGCTAGCCAATCCCAACCTTCCCACTCTATATCAATCCCCCAGTCTCTACTTCAAAAGCCAACCTCTCCAATTACCCAAACTTATATAAGGAAAAAGGTAAAGAAGGCTCCTTCCCTTCTTGTACCATCACCCACAGAGCCTTTAAGCCCTCTAAGGGAGAATTCTCCTTTAGAGAATATCTATAGGGAAACCACAGGGGTGTCTCCCAACCCCAAGGAGGTGCTCACTGAGGAGATGTTTGAGCATATGGGTGAGCAGGCTGCCACTACTCCTGCTAACACAGAGGAGGACATTGGTAACATAAATAAGACCTCCCCCATGGCAACTTTGAATGAGCAATCATTCAAAGGTCCCAGGTGCCAAGAAACCAAAGGGGTGGATAGTGCTTCTGCTAGGCAGAAGACTTCCACTACAAAAAGATCCAATGATCCTTCAAAAGGGGGTAACACTCCTGGAGAAGGTGAGGACAGATATGACTATAATGAATTGATGGAAACAATGGGCAACATCAACCTGGATGTTATTCAACAAAGAAAAGAGATAGATGAAATGAAAATGGTGATTCTGTCACAACAAGTACAGATTGCAAAATTGAAGAAAATGGTGACAAGGTTGGTGCAAAAGAAGAGGAGAAAGCAGTTTGTGTTAAAGAAGAGGTCAAATGATAAAGATGCTTCCAACAAGGGGGAGAAAGAGGCTGAAACAGAGAAAGAAAGTACTACTGAGAGGGCATTTGAGGTTGAGGAGGAGCAAGAGGCAGAAATAGAGAAAGTAACAGAATCAATAGCAGCAGAAAAGGAAACAGAATTTGCTCAAGCAGCAGAAACTGTGAATGCTGCTGAAGCAGCAGAAACAGTTAATACTGTTGAAGTAAAAGAAGCAGCAATAACAGAAGCAGCAGTAACAGGGCTTTCTGTTGAAGAAATGGAAATTGCAGAAACATTGGTAAAAGCAAAGAATGACACTCCTAAGGCTTCTCAAAAGGCCAAGGGAGTGGTCATTACAGAAGGAGGCCTTGAAAGGAAAAGAAAAGAGATAAATGAGGCAGGTTTAAAAGATGCAAAGGGAAAAGCAAAGATGGTTGAACATGAACAACTTTTAAAGGAGAAAAGTCAGATTGAGTTGGATGAAGAAATGGCAAAGCTACTTCAGGCTGAGATGGAAAAGGAAGAACAACTTCAATCAGAGAAGGATAGAGAGCTTGCAAAGATAATGGCCAGAAAACTCAATGTTGAGTATCAAGAGAGTTTGAAAGCAGCAGCTGAAGCCAAGAAAAGCTCTGTGAAAGTTTCTAAGCAAAGAATTCCAGTTATGAAGCAGAAAAGACAACCTTCCAAGACCTTTTTGGCCAATCAGGAAAGGAGAAAAATGATAAATTTCCTAAAAGGCTCAATTGGTGTCAAAGGAGAGATGTTCACCAACATGGCATACAGCAAGGTTGAGGAGCTGTATAAGAAAGAAATGGCTAAGCTTCAAGGGGACTCCTCACAAAGGGAAGAGGCTGAAAGAAGAATGAAAGAGAGGCATGATCTCAACATTCAACAACCATTTCCTGAGGAAGTCACACCTACAAAGGAAGAGCCAGAAAATGTTGGTATGGAAGTTAAATCTGCAAAAAGGGTGAAGTCTATAGCTTCCAAAAAGCAGTCCAAAAGGCCAAGAGTTGAAGAAAGAGCAGAAACTGAAGCAGAACCTCATGTGACTCCTTCAGCAGAATCTGTGCAGAACCCAGAACAGGCCAATAAGCAATCTAATGTGCATCTTGAGCTTTATATGACTATAACAGATGATGAACCAGTTCAAGTTGATCCCATTTCTATGAAAGCTCCAGAAGTCATCTTTTGGGATATTCTGGAAGATCAAAGAAAGAAATACTTCAGGCTTAGGAGAGTGGGAGATATATATGAAGTGTACTTTACTTGGGATAGACTCATCAGAAACTGTTCAAGATCAGATTTAGAAGAGATGTTTAAAGTTGGATTGAATCTATATGAAAAAGAGCTGACAGGAGAAGGAATGAGCTTAATCAGATTAGCCATAGAGTACTTGTGCATGATATTTGATCCTAGCAAAGTTCAACATGTGATCAGAGATTTGCATCTACAAAATAAATTCCAAAGAATAGAAAACTGGATGATATTTGAAAGGTGTGGAGTCTATGTCATCACTGTAGACAGAGCTTATCATGAGTACTACTTGGTTGATAAAATCTATGATCACAGCAAGGCTAAATTACAAGCAATGTTGAATGCCAAGCTTATTTGTTCAAAAGATTCAGCAATGGCAAAGGTTGTGGTTAGCAGAATCATCAATCAAAGCTTGGGTTTGGATCCTAATCTAGGGGTGTAAACTGAAGTGTTGAAAGCATCTTGAAGACTAACTGAAGAACTTGACTTCTCTTCCTAAAAGTCAAGTTAGGGGGAGATTGTTGGGAAATTCAGAAATGATTGAGTATGGTTAATGCTGCTACAACAGAGTTACTACTGCCAGTACATCATGATTACTACTGCTAGTAGATTTTACTACTGCTAGTAGTTAGTACTACTGGAGTTAGTACTGCTAGAAAAAAGTTAATACTGCTGAGCATAGTTAGTACTGCTGAACTTAATACTGCTCAGAGTATTAATGTTGCTGAAGAATTAATGTTGCTTATGAGATGAAGATTATATGGCAAGGATGACAGCTGGATTGAAGATATTCATGGAAGCTTGGAGATAATGATGGAAGATTATAATGAAGATCTTTTATTATTTTGTAATTATCTTTTATCTTTAGTATATGTATAGAATAGTTTGTTTCTTTAGTTGTAACAATAATTCTGAGTTTTAGCTTTCATAGAGAGAATCAACCTCAAGGTTAGAACCCTAATTCTAGAGAAGTAGAATTCGTATTGGTGAGTCTGTTCATCAATATTGAGGTTGTGTGTTTAGTCTTGTAACTTCAATTTGTCAATACAAGTTTACAAGTTGTGATTTTGATTCACTGTTTCATTGTTTTTATGAATATTAAAGTGCTATTCCGCAGCTTCTTTAATATTGTTTTCTGAGAGTGTATTCTTGTTAAGCATTTAAGATCCTGACACAAAGGCAAACAACACAAAACTTCTCATAAGTCCAAAGAAGTGAACACAATTTCTTCTTCTTTTCAGTTGTTGCATATCGATCTGTTTGGACCTACAAATGTTATGAGTATAGGTAAGAAATCATACTTCTTAGTTATTGTTGATGATTAATCTAGATTTACTTGAGTATATTTTCTAAGGACTAAGGATGAGACAAGTGGACTGATCAAATCCTTTATTCTAAGAATTGAAAACCAAACAAATCAAAAGGTAAAAGTCATTAGGTCAGACAATGGTACTGAATTTAAAAATCTTGACCTAAACACCTTTTGTGAGGAAAAGGGAATTGAGAGGCAATACATTGCTCCTAGGACTCCACAACAAAATGGTGTTGCTGAGAGACGGAATAGGACACTGATTGAAGGTGCTAGATCTTTGTTAGCTGATTCAAAACATCCAATTACTTTCTGGGCTGAAGCAGTTAATACTGCTTGCTATGTCCAAAACAGAGTTCTAGTAGTCAAGCCTAAAAACAAGACACCATATGAGCTTTTAAATAAAAGAAAACCATTTATTGGATTTTTCAAACCTTTTGGGTGTCCTTGTACCATTCTCAATACCAAAACTCACTTAGGAAAGTTTGATAGCAAAGCAGATGATGGTTTTCTTGTTGGTTACTCATCTCAGAGTAAGGCCTACAGAGTGTTTAATTCTTCTTCTAGAATAATTGAGGAAAGTGACAATGTCAGATGCAATGAGAACACACCAAATCCTATTGGTTCTGGTCCTCAGTGGTTATTTGACATTGATTCACTAACTAACTCTTTTGGTTTCAGTAGTGATGATTATGCAGGATCAGGTAGTAGAGGATTAGGGGAAGAACAAGTACAGAATAGTATTCCTCAGTCTGTGATCTTTCCCATACCTACAATGGGCCATGTTGAAATTTGTGCAAAGGAAACTGTTACTGAACCAATTCAGAGTGAAGAAGAAAGAAGAGATAAGGAGAATCCAGAGCATGTAGAGCCAGAAGCAGCTGATGTGATTCCCTCAGCTGACTTAAATGATTCCAATTTAGATGTGGGAATTATTGAAGAACCTAGTCTTCAGACAAGAACACAGAAGAATTATCCTCCTGAGCTGGTAATATGAGACATCTTTTCTCCTATGATGACTAGGAAACAAAGCAGACTTCAAGACATGCAGGATCAGCAGAATACAGTACTCTCTTGATTTCTATCTCAGATTCAGCCTAAGAAGGCTTATGATACATTGAAAGATTCAAGTTGGATAGAAGCCATGGAAGAAGAGTTACTACAGTTCAAATTGCAAGATGTTTGGGACTTGGTGGACCTTCCAAAAGGTCATAGAGCTATTGGCACCAAGTGGATTTTCAGAAATAAAAAAGGATGAGAGAGGAATAGTAATCAGGAACAAAGCAAGGCTAGTGGCACAAGGGTACACTCAGGAAGAAGGCATAGACTATGAGGAAGTTTTTGCTCCAGTTGCAAGGGTAGAGGCAATTAGGCTGTATCTAGCCTATGCTTCATTTATGCAGTTCAAGGTATATCAAATGGATGTGAATAGTGTCTTTCTATATGGAACAATTGATGAAGAAGTATATGTCTGTCAGCCCCCTGGATTTGAAAATCCATCATATCCTGACAGAGTATACAAACTGAAGAAAGCTCTCTATGGTCTACATCAAGCCCCAAGAGCATGGTATGATACTCTGTCTACCTATCTCTTGGAAAATGGGTTTGAAAGAGGAATAATTGACAAAACCCTTTTCATCAAAAGAAGAAAGAAGAACATCCTACTTGTTCAGATCTATGTGGATGACATCATCTTTGGGTCCACAAAAGATCAGATGTGTAGAGACTTTGAAGAGTTGATGCACAAGAGCTTTAAAATGAGTTCAATGGGTGAACTTACTTTCTTCCTTGGTCTTCAAGTGAAACAGCAGAAAGATGGGATCTTCATAAGTCAATCAAAGTATGTGAAAGACATCCTGGACAAATATGGTTTATCAGACTCAAAGCCAGCAAGCACACCTATGGAAACACACAAACAGATCAATGTTGATCTTGAGGGGGAGGATGTTGATGTCCATCTTTATAGATCAATGATTGGATCTCTCATGTATCTCACTGCCTCAAGACCAGATATCATGTTTCCAGTGTGTGTTTGTGCCAGATTCCAAGTCAAGCCAAAGCAGTCACATCTTCAAGCAGTTAAAAGGATTTTTAGATACTTAAGAGGGCAACCTAGACTAGGTCTTTGGTATCCTTATGAATCCAACTTTGATTTGATTGCATATTCAGACAGTGACTTGGGTGGTGCTAATATGGATAGAAAGTCTACTTCAGGGGGATGTCAGCTTTTGGGTACAAGACTAGTATCTTGGCAGTGTAAGAAGCAAACCACAGTGTCCTTATCAACAACAGAAGCTGAGTACATTGCTGCTGCAAGTTGCTGCTCTCGGGTTCTATGGATTCACAATCAAATGCTGGACTATGGGGTAACCTTTCTGCACACTCCAATCTTCATTGACAATAGCAGTGCTATTAGCATTGTTAACAATCCAGTCAAGCACTCCAAAACAAAGCACATTGAAATCAGGTATCACTTTATTAGAGACTGCAATGAAAAGAAGCTTATTCAAGTTGCTAAAGTACATACTGATAACCAGTTTGCTGATCTATTCACTAAAGCTTTTGATGTGGGTAGATTCACTTTCTTGGTCGCAAGTGTGGGCATGATCAACTCTGAATAAACTCATGTTTAAAAAGTGATTGTATACCTGTTATTTTTACTGCCAGTGTAGTTTTAATGCTGCCAGGGAAAAGTTACTACTTCAGGTATTAGTTAATACTGCTAGTGGTTAATACTGCTCTCAGTTAATACTGCTAGTTAGTTAATACTGCTAGTGGTTAATACTGCTCTCAGTTAATACTGCTAGTTCGTTAATACTGCTAGTGGTTAATACTGCTCTCAGTTAATACTGCTAGTTAGTTAATACTGCTAGTGGTTAATACTGCTCTCAGTTAATACTGCTAGTTCGTTAATACTGCTTCTTTCCCGAAGCATATAAATACCCTTTTGCCCGCCTAAAAGCTCATAACGACTCTTTGAATACTATTCATCTTCTCTCTAACTCTTTTCTCTCAAGCACCTAGTGAGTTTCAGTCAAGCCTACTCAAGCTCGATGGCATCAATGGCGTTTATTGATGAACACAACGAGATTGCGATGCTTCAAAAGCCTAAGCAAGCTGCAGGATTCCATCACATAGTAGATTTTCTCAAGTCCAGCCATATCGCTCATGCTCTTACAGTGTCACCATCAATCTACATTGAGCACCAGAAGCAATTTTGTGACAATGCCACTGCTATTACTGAAAATGGTGTGAAGGTTATCAAGACAAGGGTGTGTGACAAACCCTTGACAGTTTCTGAAGAGGTAATTAGCATCAGTCTACGTCTAGACGATGCCTCAGGTATAACATCTATCTCTAATGATGATCTGTTTTCCACTCTAACTAGAATGGGGTATGGAGGCCCATTGGGTGTTTTCAAGTTCTCAAAAGCCAAATTCTCTCCCCAACGGCGTTTCTTTGTCCATACCCTTATGCATTGCATTTCTAGAAAAACTACTGGATGGAGTGAGTTCAATAGTACCATTGTTTATGCTTTGGTCTGCTTGGCCACTTCCAGAAAATATAATTTTTCAAAAATGATTTTGAATGACCTTGTGTCAAACTTGGGAAACAAAAAGAGTTTTTATATTTACCCAAGATTTGTCCAGGCAGTTATAACCACTGAATTGACGGATATGCCTCAATTTGATGAGATATATGTACCTAAAATCCCCAAGGGCAAGGTCTTCTCAAATATGAAGAGATCTGCCATGGACTCGGAAGGAGTTGACACCCCATTGTTCTCTACAATGATGGTGGTGTCCCACAATCAAGAAGGTATGGCTTCAGGGTCAAGGCCCTCACTAGACCATCCCACTGAAAGCCAATCTCAACCTTCAATCAGTATATCAATCCCTCAGTCCCTTCTTCAAAAACCAACTTCACCAATCACCAATACTTACATAAGGAAAAAGGTAAAGAAGACTCCTTCTCTTCTTGTACCTTCACCCACAAATCCTTTAAGCCCTCTAATGGAGAATTCTCCATTAGAGAATATCTATAGGGAAACTACAGGGGTCTCTCCCAACCCCAAGGAGGTGCTCACTGAGGAGATGCATGAGCATATGGGTGAGAAGGTTGCCACTACTCCTGCTAGCACAGAGGAGGACAGTGGTAACATCAATAAGACCTCCCCCATGGCAACTTTGGATGAGCAATCATCCAAAGGTCCCAGGTGCCAAGAAACCAAGGTGGTGGAGGGTGCTTCTGCTAGGCAGAAGACTTCCACTACAAAATGTTCCAATGATCCTTCAAAAGGGGGTAACACTCCTAGAGAAGGTGAGGATAGATATAACTACCAAGAATTGATGGATACAATGGGAAACATTAATATGGATGTTATCAAACAGAGAGCAGACATAGAGGAGATGAAAATGGTGATTCTGCTTCAACAAGTACAGATTACCAAATTGAAGAAGATGGTGAGGAGATTGGTGCAGAAAAAGAAGAGAAAGCAATATGTTCTGAAGAAAAGGAAAGATGCTTTCAAAAAGGGGGAGAATCAAGAGGCTGAAGTAGAGAAGGAAAGTACATCTGAGATGGGATTTGATTTTGAGGGGGAGAAAGCAGCAGAAACAGATAAGGTTCAAGCAGCAGTAGAAACAGAATCAAAAGCAGTAGAAACAGAATCAAAAGCAGTAGACACAGAAACAGAATTTGCTCAAGCAGCAGAAACAGTTAATGCTGCTGAGATAAATGAAGCAGCTGCAACAGGACTATCTGTTGAGGAGTTAGAAATTGCAGAAACTTTGGTAAAAGCCAAGAATGACACTCCTAAGGCTACTCAAAAGGCCAAGGGAGTGGTCATTAAAGAAGGAGGTCTTGAGCAGAAAACAAGCAAAGAGATCAGTGAGGCAGATTTGAAAAAGAAAGAAAAAGCTAAGATGGTTGAACCTAAGCAGTTTTTAAAAAAGAAGACTCGGATTGAATTAGATGCAGAAGTGGCAAAACAGTTTCAAGCTGAGATGGAAAAGGAAGAACAACTCCAATCTGAAAAAGACAGAGAGCTTGCACTGGAGATGGCTAAAAAGCTAAATGAAGAGTATCAACAGAGCATGAAAACTGCAGCTGAGGCCAAGAAAATATCAGTGAAAGCATCCAAGCAAAGAATGTCATTCAAGAAGCAGAAAAGACAACCTTCTAAGACCTTTTTGGCCAATCAAGAAAGGAGAAAAATGATTAACTTTCTGAAAGGCTCAATTGGTGTCAAAGGAGAGATGTTCACTAACATGGCATACAACAAGGTTGAGGAGCTATATAAAAAGGAAATGGCTAAGCTTCAAGGGGACTCCTCTCAAAGGGAAGAAGCTGAAAGAAGGATGAAAGAGAGGCATGATCTCAACATCCAACAACCCTTCCCTGAGGAAGCCACTCCTACAAAAGAAAAGGCTGAAGACACTAAAGAAGAGAATGTTGTTGTGGAAGCCAAATCTGCAAAAAGGGTAAAGACCATAGCCTCCAAGAAACAATCCAAGAAGCTAAGGATTGAAGAAGCAGAACAAGAGGCAGAATCTTCTGTTCCACCTTCAGCAGAACCAGAGCAGAATCCAGAACCATCCAATCTGCAATCAAATGAGCAGGTTGATTTATTCATGACTGTAATAGAACCAGTACAGGTTGTTCCCATTTGTGTGAAAGCACCAGAAGTCATCTTTTGGGATATTCTGAAGGACAATAGAAAGGAGTACTTCAGACTCAAAAGAGTTGGTGATGTGTTTGAAGTCTACTCAACTTGAGGCAAAGTGATCAGAAGTTGTTCAAGGGCTGATCTAGAAGAAATGCACTAGGTGGGAATCAAGTTATATGAGCCTGTGATGAAAGGAACTGAAGAAAGTCTACTCAAGATTGCAATGGAATACTTGTGTATGATGTTTGAACCAGAAAAAGTGGTGCACGGGATAAAGGATCTACATCATGAGTATGTGTTTAAGAGGATTGATAAGTGGATACTATTTGAAAACTATGGTGTCTACATGATCACCATAGATAATTGTTATCATGAGTATTTTCTAGTGGACAAAGTGTATGATCATAGCAAGGAGAAGCTAGAAGGAATGCTGAAAGCTAAGCTAGTGTGTGCAAAAGAATCAGAAATGGCCAGAATTGTGGTAAGAAGGACAATCAATCAAAGTCTGGGTCTGAATCCAAATTTGGGCAACTAGGCTGAAGTTTTGAAAGCATCTTGAAGACCACATCTGAAGAACTTGACTTCTCTTCCTAAAAGTCAAGTTAGGGGGAGATTGTTGGGAACTGAAGAATTGTTCAAGTATGGTTAATGCTGCTAGCACAACATGGTTACTACTTCTGAGACAAGTTACTACTGCTGAGCCAGATTAATACTGCTTGAAGAAGTTAGTACTGCTAAGCAGAATTAGTGCTGCTGGAGATTAGTACTGCTTAGAGTGGTTAATGCTGCTACAACTTAATACTGCTTATGAGATGAAGATTCAGTATGGAAGGAAGACAGCTGTATAGAAGACTTGCTAAAGTAAAGAAGATAATTATGGATTGAAGATCAATTGTATTTTGATAATTATCTTGTAATATGTCTTGTATAAATAGTATAGAATAGTTTAACAGAAATAAATAATTTCTGAATTTTTTGTTTCCATAGAGAGAATTAACCTCTAGGTTTAGAACCCTAGTTCTAGAGAAGTAGAATTTGTATTGGTGAGCCTGTTCATCAATATTGAGGTTTTGTTTGAAATCTTGTAACTTTAATCAGTCAATAAAGTTTACAAGTTGTGATTTCTGATTCACTGTTACATTGATTGTTGAATATTAAAGTGTTATTCCACAACTTCTTTAATATTGTTTCTGAGTTCATTATTCTTGTTAAGAATTAGATCCTGATCCGCCGCTAAAATGGGAAAGGGTAAGGATCAACGTTCCTTTCTTGAAGAAACTCATAAGAAGATCTTTGCCTATTGGATCCGTACGTATGATCGGGTCGCAGTGTATGGTCTTCAGTCGTTGATGGATGAAAAGAACCAAATCGAGTATATCCACATGCGAAAAAAGTGCAAGAAAATTGAGCTGTCATGTGAGGACAAAGATCAGAATCAAGTTCGTCGATCATATCTCGTCTAACCGCCTTCAAAACGTTTGGTATCCGTTATTCGTTGTGACTAGAGTCGATGGCAACAAATGGGAGTTCTGGGAAGCCGATTTTGAAAATCTAGAACTGCCAGACCTCCTATTTTTGCTACACGACATTAAGACCCAAATCATTCACCCGCGAGAAATTACTGATGCACTAGAAGCTGTTAAACGCTATTTGAAGTGTGTCATGAAGTTAGCGTGTCTTGAAGATTTCCAAATCGGTCTTGAAAGCAATCAGGAAAAGATCAATCTGTTGAAGCCCGATCAGAGTCCACCACCCAAAATTCAGAATGTATCTGCCTACACAGTGATTGAGTATCCAGAATTCGGCATGACCTACACGAACGATAAAGGTGAACTGCACTTCATTCGATTCAGTCAGATCGCCCGTTACTGTGATGGTACTATATATGTGCTTAGAGACAAGCTTCGTGCTATGATTTCTCGAGATGACAAAGGTTACAATACTTTGGATCCGCATTTACAGACGCCTTGTTCTTAAAGCTTTGGGTCAGATAAATTAAAGGCAACAGTACAGAACTTCAATAAGGCTCTTCGAGATCATATTTGGGCTCCGGAAGACACATGTTTCAAACTGGCGGGATTTTGAACTTCTATTCAAAGGGGGAGATTGTTAGGGTTAAATTTAAATGTTGAATAGAAGTAGAGGGGTGCAAATTGTAATTTTCTTTTTTAAAGTATAAATAGTTTTGTTTAACCTAATTTTAGGTTAATGGTCATTCATAGCTTTTACACGAACGTATCAAGAAAATCCTTTGTAATCGCTTAAACCTTTATTGATCAATCCAATCATATGACCAGGTTTTGTGGTTCAATCTCTACTGTTTAATTGATTATTATTGTTATTGCACTGTTCTGGGATCCACAGTGAAACTTTGTTTCCTCAATTGGAAGTTCTTCATTTGAAATTATTTTGATTCAATATGTAGAGTAGATTGTTTGTAAATCTTGTGAGCCATTCTTTCCATTATAGCTCTTGAATGTGGAGGTTTCACTTTATTTTGGTTGCACATTTTTATTTATTATGAAAGAAATTTAGCGAGGTTGAGGAGATTGGATCCGATCTCAAGGAATTTGTATGTAGACTACATCATTGAGAGCTTGTATGTAGACTACATCATACGAACTCTAAGGGATAAATAGTTTAATATATTATATTTTTTTCAATATAATTTATTTGACTAGATGTATTCATAAATGTGTAAAAGAAGAAGTTTCTTAGCATTTTTTAGTTCGATATATTTTTTGGTTCTTTTTGGTTCATATTGATTGTATACATAATAAATTAGTTTGTGAATTAAAGTTGCAAATTAAAAAGAATTGGTTTTTTTCACCAATAGCGACAACATAGCGTGTCAGTAGGCATAATTTTTTCATTTTTGACCTATAGCGATGACATTGTCGTCGTAATAGGTATATAATTAATTTTTTATTTTTGGCCTATAGCGACGACAAGTTGTCGCACTAGATAAAAGTCGAATGTTTTATTTTTTACCTACTACGATGACATATTGTCGATATAGGGACCTACAACTACAGGCTAATAGTACAAAAACCTACAGCGACGATTGTCGTCGCAATAGAGTCGATTTGCTGTAGTGATATAAATATAAGAATTGCAATAATATACAAATAATATATAAAAATATTAATATAATAATTATATAAAATTCGTAATATATATACAGAGGAAGGTTCAAATGAGAACGCTAACTATTTAGTAAACAATAAATCATGTGCAAAATTATATATGATTCAGTATTAACGGTCAAAAAAATGGACGCAGACGACTTTGCTCGTGACTTAAGTCGCGGCAAAGTTGCGTGAATCGTATATGATTTTGTATGTGAATCATATATATTTTCTACGTACTCGACCGTTCTCATATTTTCTTAAATAGATATTGTTCTCGTATGAACTCACATCTCTCTCTCTCTCTCTCTATATATATATATATATATAAACCAAAAGTTACAAAATTATAAAATAAAACAAAAATAATAAAACATATATAGATAACAACATTGAAATAATCTGTAAAAAATTGTATAAAAATATGTACAATAAAATTAAAAAAGGTTAAATTTGAAAGTGTCTACAATCGAAAATACAAATTGGGTTATTAAGAAATCTATGAAAAATGTATAAACCTATGTCCAATAAAAAATTTTAAAAAAGTTACTTTAAAAGTATGTATATTAAAAAATAAAAATCGGATTATTAAGAACTATGTAAATATTGTATAAAAATATGTCAAATTTGAGACATTAATTTAAATATATAAAAATAAAATTACTTTAATTACATACTTAGATTTACATTATTTATTTAATAATTATATTTAAATATGATTATGTTAATTATATTATATATATATATATCTGAAAAGCAATTACATTAATTGTATTAATAAATAAAATTGATTAGATACGAAACTTTTATAAAATTATATAAAGTTGAAACCAATTAAATACGAAAACCTCTAAAAAAACAGATCGTGCAGTTACGACCTATGACGAAAACCTCACCAAAAACCTTATGTGAAAAACATCAAAATGAGGTTTTTGCATTTTTAAAAAAACCTCCCAAAAACCTAGAAAAAAAAAACTCCTAAAAAGCACATTGTGAATGCTCTAGTAGGGGTGCCGAATGAATTGAGAATTGAAAAACTATCAAAACGAGCAAATGTCACAATCAGTTACATAATGTAATATATTTTATTATTATTGTTATATATATATATTGTACCTTATATATTATGTATTATTATTATATATAGTATATATTAATTGTTATTATTAAAAGGGTTAAATCAAGTGAGAACCACAAAAAGATTGAGGACTATAAGAACCAATCTCAACCACAATCAAGATTAATCAATGGTCAGAGTTGCGAGGTAACATTTTGCATATATATAGTATCATTTACACACAAACATAATTTTTAAAAGGGCATAAAAGAAATCTATTCACTTTCTATCTCTTATTGAAATTATATAATTTAAATTAAACACAAACTCTTTTTTAAATCAAAATTATTTTAATAACAATAAATTTTTAAATCAAAAAATTTATATGAAAAACGAACATTTTATTTTCTTTAATTTGACACGAGTATCATTATACTTTTTTTTACATTTTTTTAATAATTGCAATTTTTACATATAACAATAAAAGTGATTTAACTCGTATTTAGTATTCCACATCATATTTTACGTCATTTTGGTTTCTTTTCACATTATAACACTACACTACATTTTTTAACAACATTGTGTTGTTTCACAATGTGAAACAACACTTTAGTGTTTCACATTACATTTCTCGTCAACTTTTGTTTTGTTTTGTTTTCAAATTGTAAAACAATACAACATTGTTTCACCTTATGAAACAACAATTTATTGTTTCACTTCAGTGGCATTATATTATTTCACAATATGAAAAAACACTACATTGTTTCACCATGTAAAACATAAATACATTATTTTACCATGTGAAATTGCACTACATTGTTTCACATTAATAACATAGTGTTGTTTCACAATATGAAACAATACTTTAGTGTTTCACATTACATTTTACGTCAACTTTTGTTTTGTTTTCAAGTTGTGAAACGACACTACATTGTTTCACCTTGTGAAACAAAAGTTTATTGTTTCTCTTTAACGACATTATATCATTTCACAATATAAATAACACTACATTGTTTAACATGTGAAACAACAGTACATTGTTTCACAATGTGAAACAACAATACATTGTCTCACATTAGCAACATTGTGTTGTTTCACAATATGAAACAACACTTTAGTGTTTTACATCACATTTGACATCAACTTTTGTTTTCAAAATTGTGAAACAATAATACATTGTTTCACCTTGTGAAACACCATTTTATTGTTTCACTTTAGCGACATTATATTGTTTCACAATATGAAAGAACACTTTAGTATTTCACTTTCAAATCATATTTTACATCAACTATGTTTTGTTTCCATAATCTCAAACAACACTAAATTTGTTTAACTTTAACGACATTGTATTACTCATTGTGTGAAAATAAACTTTGGTGTTTCTAGAATTTCAGGTGATGTTTTAATTACACTATATTTATATTTACTATATTTTCCTTTCCCATGTAATGTTTTTATTATTTAAAATAGTCAAATATATTATATAAAAATGTATATTTTTCTATACGATACCATTAACTAATGTATATGTGAGAAAGTAAGCAAGTACAAATCAAATTAATAATACAATTAACTAATGAAATATAAAAAAAATATTATCTATTAATAAAAATTAAAATATCTTATTATTACATATAAATTACATCACAAAAAATTAAACAAAAATAAAATAATAATTGATTCTAATTTTTTTTTGATACAGAGGGGGGCGACCCCTCCGATCAAGAAAAAAAGGACAATTTTTAGGATTTTTAAATTTTTTGACAGAAACCTAAAACCAAGGCAACACTCGGGTGGAAGCTAAACCGAAGCAAATTGATTCTAAAATTTGATATCTATAAAAAATAAGAAGTGTAAAATAATGAAGAAAAGAAAAAATTGCCATCATGTCCTTTCTTAATTATAAGTGGAACATTAATTAAGGATGTTAGATTGGAGTGATTAGATGGTTGAGATTGACTCTTAAGGTTCTCAACATTTTTGTGATTCTCATTTGATTAACGTTCTAAGTACATATATATATATATATATATATTATGATTTTTTAAAATATATGAATATTACATTTTTTTCTTTATCTGTTTTATTGTATATATATATTAATTATATTAGTTATATTAGTTATAAAAATAAATGTTTTATTTATTTTCAAATAGTAATATATATAAACTGTGACTATGTAGGCATACAAAAAACTAAAGCAATTATATGTTTACGTACAATCCTAGACCTTATTCCGTATAAAATTCATTAGATTCGTTTGTACAACAATTTGTCTCATATCTATAGAAAAATAGATTTGTGAACATTTTTTAAGTTCAAAATTGTGTGTTACTAGTAACTTTAACCATTGTTTTAAGTCGATTTACAAGTTATTGAGTCAATTGGTTGATTTGGGCTTGGAGCGTCACAATTTGGTTTGATTTGCTATGAGTATAAGATTATGTAAATTAACGAACATAATTTTAAAACATTTTTTTTCATTTCAGTTATCCGTGTGCTGTTAAATGAGCCACCCCGTTACAGGACATTTTTTTTTTCATCTCAGTAATCCCTGTGTTGTTGTATGTGCTACCTCGTATTTAAATTGAATAACTAAGTATACGGAACTTTTAGGTGTTAATTGTACTTGATAATATCATTTTAGAATAAGTGAAAATGTAATATAACCTATTTTATATTTTATATAAAGTTTTTACTTTTTATGTTTTATTTATATATCAAATTTCAATGTTTTATGTTTTATATTAATAATTATATAATTATTAAAAAATAGCAATATTTATATTAATAAGAATGTATATATTTTTAAATAAATACGAAAAAAAGACCAAATAAGACTTCAACGTATATATAAAATAATATAGTGGGATGTTATAAAATAAATATTAAAATATAAGATAAATAACATAAAAAATTATTATATAAATAATATGAAAGAATATATATATATATATATATATATATATTAATAATTCATCATATTAATTAATAAGTATAATGTAAATAAATAAAAGTGAACAAGTAAAAAAAAAGAAATAAGTTAATAACTTATATTAACTAAAATATAATACAAATATATTAAAATAACAAAAAAGACGAAACATAAAAATACAAAGAAAAAAACACAAAAATACAAAATATAAATAAAATAATAATGATGTAAATAGATTTAGAGATGTCATTAGCCTCCCCCTAACAATGCCCATACCGGATACATGGCAATGCTAATTGCACCCCCTTAGTGTCAAAATTAAGTTAATTTATCCATTAAAAATTAAAAAAGTATGCATTAATGTTGACATGTACAAGAAAGAAATCAGTATATAAAAATACACTTAGCAATACATAGGAATATATTTAACCCACCCTATTTAATTTTAAAAATGATGTAATTGAAGGACACTAATTATGACTAAATTTTATGTGATTTTGGTGCAAAAATTAATACAAACAATTGGATGTGTGAATATATTTGTACGTGTGATTTTTAATTGGGATAGGCTATACATTACTTTTTTTAAATACTCAATTTAATGGTAAACTTTAAAAATACAATAACGTTCTTTATTTTTTAAAATTTTTGAAATTTCCTTTTTTAATTAAATTTGTTAACCTTTTCTTTTTGAAAGGAATTTGTTAAACTTTTTTTTTATTTATTATTCAATTTTTTTGTTTATTTAATTTCTCTAACTTCTTTTCTTCTATTTTATTAAGTCTCTTTCATTTTTATTTTCTAATTTTCTCTTATATTTTAAGCTAAGTTGTTCATCCATTTAATTTTAATCATTTTTTATCGGCTGATAAATATTGATCTAAGATAATATATTCTTTAATTTGAATTTTTTTGATTTTATACATTTGTCTATGATCATATTGTTAATTTTAAATAAAACTGAAATAATAATATATTAGTGTTGGTTAAAAGTTCATTTGGCTTGGATATGGTACCCACTTGAGATGTACTATTAAAATAATAGAATCCAAAAAATAAATTGCAACTTTATATTTTTAGTAGTTTGGTGATTCATCTATTAGAAACTAATGTTGAGAACCATGCGTTGTGCAGTAATTAAAATCAATGTTAAGAAAAATTTAAATTTATGTTAATTGATAACTTTTATAAATTTGTTTTTTTTAGAAGTAAAGATTTTTATCTATTGTCAAAATAAAACACGGTGATTTTTTGTTAGTTATATAAGATTTTATAAAAATAAAATATTTGTACAATTAGAAAACCTAAAAAATAGGCAATTAAAAACATGTGTATAACGAGTGTAATATGAGATAGTGTATGAGATAATTTAGGAGATAGTGTAAATATAGTGCCAATAATAGCACCTTTTTTTATTTTCAATGGGGCCAAAATTGTCAGAAAAAAACACGTTTTCTTATGACAAGCCAAGGATGCTTTGGCAAGGAGGAAAGATATTTTATAGTGTACAGTCGTAAACTACTATTTTGGTCCTAGTGGTTAGTTTATTAATTAAGGTCATTTTAATCATTTGATATATTTATTCAATATGCTATTAGAAAAATAAAATATATTTACTAAAAAAAGTATTTTACATGTCTTTTATGTTTAGAATTGTTGTAATAATTTCTTAAATAAAACAATAATTAAAAAGCTAGAACTCACCCCATGCAACCTCCCCCTTTTTCGGTTCTTATTTTTCCTTAAAACTCTACCCCATACAACCCCGCATGTGTCTTCTTTTTTCGTTCTTCTCCAACACACCTCCTTCCCTTCCTCTTTCCCTACTTCCCAAATCAAACCCAAACCCAAAATTAAACCCAAACTCAAGCTCGAAATCAAACCCAACGCTTCTAAAAAACGTGTAACCTCCTCATAAGTCACAAAAGTATAACCACTTTGGATTACGTGGCCGCAATTGCTCATCGCAGTAGAAAAGAAGAATAAAAAAGGGAAAATAAATGGGGATGTTGAGATGTGGCTCTAAGATAGTGGATGTGACATTGTGAATAAATTTTCA
This sequence comes from Arctium minus, assembly GCA_954870635.1. Lineage (NCBI taxonomy): Eukaryota > Viridiplantae > Streptophyta > Magnoliopsida > Asterales > Asteraceae > Arctium > Arctium minus. The sequence goes on from OX941081.1 coordinate 164,120,556, forward strand.
TCCTCGTTCATCACAAAGTTTGGCTTTCAATAAGATAAAGTTTTTCTTTATGGGTTTCGTTTTTATTTCTCTCAATGTATATTTTTTTGATTGTTGGTTCTTAAAAACCGACCTATTTTTATCTTCAATGGAGGTGTACATTTCAATAATGCAATTTGCAAGTGATTAAAAAAAAAAAAGAATTGTCATCATTTAAATTTGTTAACTAAAGGTTGCGGTGAATGGGAGAAGGGGGTTGGGTTCACCGGATTGTTTGCCAAAACAAATGAAAGTTTTTTTTTATAAAACCTACATTAATTTGTAACCATGTTTTAATGACTTGTATTATAATCTATTATTTCATATATATATATATATATATATATATATATATATAATAAAAAAAGCTAAAAGGACCATATTATTCCCTAACTTAATAGATTTTTTAACTTTGTTAATTTTAGAGACAAAAAATAAAATAAAAACCATAATAATAATAAAAATAGCAAATTTTGAAAATCATGAACGAAAATAGTTATAAGTAATAAATTAAAGGGATGAAAATGATAGTTTACTCTATTTTATATGTGGGGATAGAAGTCCAAGAGATGAAACTAAAAACTGCCAAATTGAATGGAGGAGTGATCATGTTCCCACAATTAAAAAAAACATCTATTTAAAACAAATATGAGAACAATCGAGTACATACAAAATCATATATGATTCATGCGACTATGCGCACGATTTAAAGGTCGTGTTGGACATCGTTTGCGTCCGATTTTTTCGGTTTAGTGTAAAATCACATATGATTTTATATATGATCTGCTGGTTTTTGATATTTTCTTAAATAGTTAATGTTAGTGTATGAAAGTTTTGAAAAGTAAATGTATTTGATTTGTTTGTAAATTTAATTGGACCTATTGGGCTTTAGTGATTAAATGGGATTGGGCTTAATGTTGTAACAAGGAAGTGTAGGTGTTGGACTATAAATAGGTCTTTAGTTTGTAATGTTTCATTATTTCATTCTATAATACAAAATGTAGTCCTTAATCAATCTCATGTGCTCTCTCTAGATTAGTTTACTTTCTCTCTCTAGAATAATAAAGTCCTTCTCCTATCCTATCTAGTTATACACTCAAACATGAAATGCTCCAGATCTAGGACCTATTAAGTGGTATCAGAGTCTAACGATAAATTCTTATCGAACGATTATCGGATCTCGACATTTCATGTTTTTAGCCCGATTTACAAGTAAGTTGTTCCAGACCTCAATTCCTCCTGAAGATTTGTTCTTGATGAGATTACAGATCTACTACAATTTCTGGATTCGAATTTCTTTGAGTTTTCAGGTTTTTCGAATTTTTCATTCGAAATTTTCGGTGTTCTTCGCGTCAAGTTCTTCGATCCGAATTTTTCTTGCATGAGGCGATTTTATTTACATAGATCTGTTCGTTGTTGAAAATCAAGCATCCTACATCTTTTAGATCTGAAATTCGTCGAAAAATGAGTGAGATATGAGATTTTAAAGAGAGTTCGCCGGAAAAACGCATCTGACCGGAATCTCGCCGGAGTTCGAAGTATGAGTTGAGATATTGTCAAATTCTTGTTACAGATCTGTTCATAACGTTTATCTCGATCTTTTGTAAGTTTTTTGATGTAATTTGAGCAAGAAATCGAGAATTATGATCTATTGGAATACATTTCGCCGGAAAAACGAAAATGGCCGGAATATTCACTATTCATCGTCGGAATTTCGAGGTCTGCGCTGAAAATTGTCAAAACTTAATCACAGATCTAATCTTAATGTTTATATCGATCTATTGTAAGTTGTTTGATGGATTTTGAGCAAGAAATCGAAGTATTGTGATCTGTTGAAAATCACCTCGCCGGAAAAACGATTTGACCGGAAAACTAACTGTTTCGCCAGAATTTTGCCGCATATTCGTTAAGATCTTGTTATTTGTTCATGTTGATCAGTTTGAAAATTCAGCTACATGAATTCCAGCAAGTATTTGAAAGTTTTTGTTGTTGGAAGAAGCTTGCCGGAAAAAGTTGTTATCTCGCCGGAAAGAGTCTGTTACGTTGCCGGACCTTAATTTCACGATGCATGAAGATGTTTTTTTGCTAAAAAACGTTTACTTGATGCTTCATGAAGTTTTTAGATGCAATATTTAGCTGTTTGATTATGATTTTATGATGCAAAGAAAAAAAATGTAACAGCTCGTGGGTTTTTTTTAAAGAGATGATGAATAGTGAACTAACGGACATCCGTTAGTCCAGTTAGTTTTCTAACATTTTTGGTCCAAAATCCATTAAATTTGGCCAAAATTGTTACTCATTCCCTACATTGTAGCGTGTGACCACTTGTTCTCTCTTCGAGCATCTCGTTTACGACTCTCAAGTCGAACTCCTATTCGACTCGCGGTTAACGACGGTTCCGTTGTTATAAACTAAGGATGCACACGGTTTGTCACGTCAAATTCACTCGTTATCATTCTTGTAGGCTTATCGGAACGAGTTGGGTTTCTACATTTCGATATGATATTCGTGCACTTAGTCGAGCTTATGGTGTACATCGGATCCGGTTTTAAAGTCGAAAACGAAGAATGCGAGCAACTTTTAAGAGGGAGCCGAGCCTACATTTGAAGACGCATCACTAAAGTTTTTTCAAGAAAATCAAGGGGGAGAGGAGCTTAAAGCTTGAAGATGATTTACTTTCCAAAACTTTAGGGGGAGAATGTTAGTGTATGAAAGTCTTGAAAAGTAAATGTATTTGATTTGTTTGTAAATGTAATTGGGCCTATTGAGCTTTAGTGATTAAATGGGATTGGGCTTAATGTTGTAACAAGGGAGTGTAGGTGTTGGACTATAAATAGGACTTTAGTTTGTAATGTTTCATTAATTCATTCTATAATACAAAATGTAGTCCTTAATCAATCTCATGTGCTCTCTCTAGATTAGTTTACTTTCTCTCTCTAGAATAATAAAGTCCTTCTCCTATCCTATCTAGTTATACACTCAAACATGAAATACTCCAGATCTAGGATCTATCAGTTAGCGATCTCGTTTGAACTTTCCTCTCTCTCTCTCTCTCTCTCTCTCTCCCTCTCCCTATACACACACACACACACACATATATATATATATATGTATATATATAGGGAGAGGTTCATTTGAGAAATTGTAAATGTATGAGAAATAGAGAAGTAATCTTAGCCATTCATCTGGTCAACATTTGCGGCTTTGACCGCGAAACACCGGATAATTCCTTGCATGATCTATAGAAGGTAGAGGGGTAGTTTTGTAAAATACGCGGGATGAGTTCATATATGAACCTATATGATTCACATATGAACTATACGTTCATATGTGAATCAGTTAGTTAGTTCATATGAGAATCAGTTAATTAGTTCATATATGAATCACAAAAGTTCATATATGAATCTGTTAATTAGTTCAACTGATTCATATATGAACTTACAGTTAATTAGTTCATATGTGAATCAGTTAATTAGCTCATATATGAATCACAAAGGTTCATATATGAACGAGTTAAAAGAGTTCAGATGTGAAATACACCGATTCACATATGAACATATAGTTCATATGTGAATTATACAGGTTCATATATGAACACAACCCGTGTATTTTGTAAAAATTACGAAAGTGTCATTCTATTTTTGGAATAGCCGCAACTTTTGACCAGTCAAAGCTGCAACCTTTGACCAGTCAAAGCCGAAATATTTGACCAGTCAAATCCGATCTTGACCGTATGAATGGCTAGGATTACTTCTCTATTTCTCATATATTTATCATTTATCAAATGAACCTAAGGCTATATATATCTATATATATATATATATATAGGGAGAGGTTCATTTGAGAAATGCTAAATATATGAGAAATAGAGAAGTAATCATAGTCTTCCATTCAGTCAAGATCAGCTTTGACTGGTCAACAATTACGTCTTTGACTGGTCAAAAGTTGCTGCTATTCCAAAATAGAAGGACGGTTTCATAAATTTTTACAAATACGTGGAACGAGTTCATATATGAATCTGTATGGTTCACATATGAAGTGTAATTCACATATGAACTCTTTTAACTGATTCATATATGAACCTTTGTGATTCATATATGAACCAATTAACTGATTCACATATGAACTAATTAACTGTAGGTTCATATGTGAATCAGTTGAACTAATTAACAAATTCATATATGATCCTATATGATTCACATATGAACTAATTAATTGATTCATATATGAACGTATAGTTCATATATGAATCACAAAGGTTCATATATGAATCAGTTAAAAGAGTTCATATATGAACATATAATTCATATGTAAATCATACAGGTTCATATATGAACTCGTCCCGCGTATTTTACGAAACTACCCCTCTATTTTTTACAGACCTCACAAGGAATTATCCGGTGCTTCACGGTCAAGGCCGCATATGTTGACCATAGGATCATCTCAAACAATAAAAAAAAAATTGTTATTCCCAGATTTTAATTCCTAATCACAATCAAACAATCAAACAAATAACATATTTCAATTACCTGTTTGATTCCAATCAATTCAAACGATTTACAAACTTTCTCTCTAGAACTCCTCTTTCTCTCTCTACAATTCTCTCTCTGAATATAACTCTCAGATTCTCAATAAGACTTGTTTTCACTAAAAACAAAAATACTAGGTATTTATACCTACAACTAAAATACAAATAAACTAAAATACAAATACTTTGACTTTTATTACAAATAGACTTTGACTTTAATGAAAGTTGACTTTCTCAGCTTTGACTTTCTTGAACTTTGACCTTCAGTCTTCTTGATCTTGTATCCAACAGATTTAAGCTCTAACAATCTCCCCCTTTGGATTCAAGATCATTGTTGAAAGATCTAGCAATTCAGTCTTCACTTTAAGCTCTGTCAGTACAATCTCCCCTTTTTCTTTAATGACATTCTTTCCAAAACTGTCTTCAAACGATTAACAATTTCCCCAAAACTTTCATATAATACTTTCAGACTTTGGAAACAAATTATCTTCAGAATCAGCGCGGATTGCTTTAGCAAATAATCTTCAAAGAAATTTCCTCAAATCTTCAGAAATTCTTTGATCTTCTTCAAATCTTTACTTTGAACTTTTCTGACTTGGACATTTCTGAAAATCATCTCTCAAAACTTTATCATTTCTTGATACCATCTCCCCCTTTTTGATGATTTGAGCATCTATATCATCAAAACTTTTCTTCCAAGAAATGTCTTTGAAAACTTTCTGACCACTGATCTTTCAAACTGAGCCTCTGATTCACCGTCAATCCGAACAATGTATTCATCCAGATCTTTTCAAATCTAGACAAAATAATCGTGTAACACCTGAATCAACAAATGAATCAGTTAATATGCCTGTCAGTAACATGAAGTCACTGTGTGTAACAAATACACAATATAAAGGAGCTTTTTGATGTTCACTCCCACAGGGCTTCCATCCAATCATCGAAACACCACAAAGGAAATTTCTATGAACGTTATGACAAGAAAAACAAATTTCCTTGTGTGTTCGTGCATGTGTAGAAAGAATTAAGCACGAATAATTGCTTTTTAAGGCTCAACATAGTGTAAACCACTGAGACAACAGTAGATAAACACAGACTCAATGTGCATGATTGAAGTGCGAAGGTGGGGCAGACTTCCTTCTTTTTCAATATCCAGATTTTCCAAATGAAAACCAGATAGATTATATGTTGCGTCCCCTTTGAAAATGTGAAACATTTTCTTTTTGAGAAGAAAATGAGTAGCTGGTGGGGTTTAGTCAAGAGTTGGCATGGGCTAGTTGCCTATTTCAATAACGTTCACCAAAGAGTTATGAAACGCTAGTAATGTGGCTGCCCGACTCAGAAAGTAGTTGGTGCAGAGTTTAATATTCTTTTACTCTGTTCTCACACCCTCTTTCTTTTAATCATTATAAGCTCACATCTAACCAAACTCTCTTTTACATTTTACCTTATCACACATCCCACACTCATTTCTTTTAGACTCCTCACACTCAATCACTATTGGATAACTTCTTGGGTAGGAAACACTGGTAATCGTGAATACATAGAAGTTCATTTAAGTCCTAGCACAAAGAACCCATGTATGATCCTAAAAGAACGTGTTACTCATAATGATTTAACTTTAGCATTTAAAGCTCATATACAAATGTCAGATGAATGTATGCTCATAAAATATACTCATGAAGATTTGAGCATTTTTAGACATTGAAGCATTTTCAAACAAGTATATGAAATGAATGAATATGAATGCAAAAGACTTGTTTGAAAATCTGACATTGTATGAAAATGATCAGAAATGAATTATATATCAATTAAGGCTTATGGTCAAGAATAATGGATATTGTCTATACGAAACAAAAATATAGACATTCTTGAAATGACGTTTCGAAATGAAATATCGCTCAAAATTCTTTAAAGTACAAGCGAGGTGTCTTACCATCGAAATTATGTTTCAATATGAGACATGGTAAAAACAAATTGACCAAAAAATAAACCGGTGTGTGTGAATACTTGAAAGTATATAGAAAAGACAATACACAAGTATTTATCTTTGGAAACACACGGTTTATAAACTTTGATGTTATCCCAGTTTAATCTAGTTGGTAAATAATCAAGTAAGTAATCAAGCAACACAATAATAATCAAGAGATATATAAATCAGAGTAACATACCAATCCCTTGAATAAACAATGAAACCCTTGAGTGTTCTTGATAGAATACAGAGAAAACTTACGGCTATTAACTAGAATATTATCAGAGTTAACCTAAAACTATATTAAACATAACTTTAAATACCCAGGCTTTTAGGCCTAATGGGCTTATGGGCTTTCTAACAGGCTTTAGGCCCATTTACAAATAACTATTAACATATTACAATTTAAACCCCAAACTTTAACTATCAAGTAAATACAATTTAGACCCTTTAATTTAACTTTAATCTTGAATACAATTATTTGATCCAACAATCTCCCCCTTTGGATTCAAGATTAAAAAAATTTTGCAATTGTCTTCCGGTCTTCACTTGTATTCTCTTTTCTTCAGATATGTCGTTGATCGCTTCAAAACTTGATATCTTTAAAATCTTTGAAATCTTCAGATCTTCAGATTATATTCTCCTTCTTTGATAATTCTCCATTTTTGTATCTTCTCCCCCTTTTTGATGAGTGGTGAGAATCATCATCATCAAAACTTTGCAAAACAATCTCCCCCTTTTCAAGACAATCTCCTCCTTTGAATATGATCATCAAGTAAGCATAGTCTTCATCATGTAACGAGCCCTGTATGGAAATAAGAGCAGTCTTCCCAGATGGAAAGAGTGATTATTTCAATCTTTTCAGATTAAAATAGAAAGTAGTAACCATTCGAATCATTTCAAATTCAAACATTTTAATAAGGGTAACCCTGAATCAACAAATGACTCAGTTAAAATGCCTGTCAATGACACAAAGTCACTGAGTAACACAAAGTTACTATATAAGGAGCTTGTTTGATGTAGACTCCCCAGATCTTCCATTCAATCATCGAATAACACATGGTTATCTATGAACGTTCTGACAGAAAACAAATTTCTGTGTGCTCGTGCATGTGTATGAAAGAATTAAGCATAGATGATTGCTTTTCAATATAGGCTCAAAATATGTAAACTTGTTGAGACAACTACAAATTATACAAAGACTCAATGTGCATGAGAAAGGGTTCGAAGGTGGGGCAACTTTCCTTCTTTTTCAATATTAGTATCTTCCAAATGAAGAACCAATAGCGTATGTGCTGCTTCCCCAGAAAATGTGAAACATTCTCTTTTTGAGAAAAGAATGAGTAGCTGGTGGGGTTGTATGCAAGAGATGGCATGGGCTAGGTGCCTTTTTCAATGATGGTCACCAAAGAATGTGAACCAATCAGATTATGTGGTTGCTCGGCTCAGAAAGAAGTTTGGTGCAGAGTTTAATATTCTTTTACTCTGTTCTCTCACCCTCTTTCTTTTAATGCTCACGTCTAACCAATCTCTCTTTTCCATTTTACCTCTTTTCACACACCAACACTCAAATCTTTTGACCCCTCTCCCCTCAATCACTCAGGGAATACTTCATAGGTAGGAAACACTGGTTATCGTGAATCCATGGAAGTTCTGTTAAGTACTCACACTGAATCCCATGTATTTTCCTAAAAGAACATAGTGTTCAACAAGTTTTTTTGTACATGTAAGCACAAATACCACTTGTTACATGAAGAATAAAATATGGAGAAGTCAAAACAGTTGTGTTTGACGATGCAATTCTCCCCCTCAAAACTAAAAGAGTTTGACAATTAAGCTCATATCATTTTATCATGAAGAATAAGATTTTGGAGAATCAAAAACGAATGTTGTTTATATGAACAATATATAAACATATTTTCAATGAAAGCACATGAAATGACGTTTGATTCAATCAACAGTGAATACAAATAACGTGAGTATTACCATAGAAAGATTTAACTTTTGATACATGGTAATAACAAAGTCAAATAGAATGTTCCGAACCGTTATGTGTATGAATACTAGACAAAGTATATTGACAAGATAAAACACAAGTATTTATCTTTAAAGAACACACGGTCAGATAAGCATTTAAGTATCCAAAAATCTGTTAATATCATAGATATTCTCCCCCTTAACTGAAAGATTTTTTTTTTAAAGCTTAAGAAAAAACAGAAAAAATAAGGCACTGAAGTGTGGGTTCTAATACGATGTGATTAGAAGCCATCGTCACTTGAACAAACCTGCATAAAGAAAATTATGGTAATCATTTGTGAAAATGATTCCTCTTTCATTAGCAACAGTTAAAGAATAAAAATGAACACAACAGCAAGACTTGGAATACTCCCCCTTGAATCATGAGTAAGGTCTAAGACATGTTCAACATACCAAGTTTGCTGATTAGAAATTGAAATCGCTTTTCATCCAATGGCTTGGTGAAAAGATCAGCTAACTGGAAGTCAGTTTGAACAAAGTGCATTTCAATATTACCTTTTTCTACATGATCCTTGATGAAATGATAGCGGACATCTATATGCTTGGTCTTTGAATGCTGTACCGGGTTAGCAGTTATAGATATGGCACTATTGGAATCACAATAAATAGGAACACGCTTGTAGTTGTACCCAAAGTCCCTTAACTGTGTCGTCATCCAAAGGACTTGAGAACAACAGCTAGCAGCGGCTACATACTCAGCCTTGGCAGTGGATGTTGAAACACAGTTTTGTTTCTTTGAAGTCCAACTTACAAGTTTGTCACCTATAAATTGACATGACCCAGAGGTGCTCTTCCGGTCAAGCTTACATCCTGCATGATCAGCATCTGTAAAGGCAGTTAGTTCAAAACTAGAATCCTTTGGATACCAAAGGCCTAGATTAGGCGAGCCTTTGAGATATCTAAGGATTCGCTTAACAGCAGATAAGTGCGACTCTTTAGGATTAGACTGATATCTCGCACAAAAACATGTGGCAAACATTATATCCGGGCGACTGGCAGTCAGATAAAGTAAAGAACCAATCATGCTACGATACACTTTTTGATCAACAGGTTTCCCGGAGGGATCCGCGTCTAAGAGTGTACAAGTAGCCATTGGAGTTTTCATGACTGAACTATCTGACATATTGAACTTTTTCAAAATATCGTTTATATATTTAGCTTGATTAATAAATATGCCTTCGGGTAATTGCTTTACTTGTAGACCAAGAAATAAATTCAATTCACCCATCATCGACATTTCAAACTTTGTTTCCATTATCTTTGAAAAGTTCTTGCAAAATTTCAGATTTGTCGACCCAAATATTATGTCATCAACATAAATCTGAATAAGAATCAAGTCCTTACCTTGCCTTTTAAGAAATAAGGTTGTATCAACAGTACCTTTCTTGAAACCAGAAGCAAGTAGAAATTTAGTGAGAGTTTCATACCAGGCTCGCGGTGCTTGTTTAAGACCATAAAGCTCTTTGTCTAAAACATAGACATTATCAGGGTGATAAGGATCAACGAAACCTTCAGGTTGAGCCACGTAGACCTCCTCATGCAGAACGCCGTTCAGGAAAGCCGACTTTACGTCCATTTGATAGACAGTAAAGTTTTTGTGCGCTGCATATGCTAGAAAGATTCTGATGGCTTCGATCCTTGCAACCGGGGCGAATGTTTCATCATAGTCAATGCCCTCTTGTTGACAATACCCTTTTGCGACCAATCGAGCTTTGTTTCTCACGACTACTCCAGCTCCGTCTTTCTTATTTCTGAACACCCACTTTGTTCCAATAACGGATTTACCTTTAGGTAGTGGGATCAAGCGCCATACCTTGTTCCTTTCGAATTGGAGAAGCTCATCTTGCATAGCATAAATCCAGAAGGGATCACGTAGAGCTTCAGACGCTTTCTTTGGTTCTATGGAACTAAGGAAGCTTGAAAACATGCAGAAGTTGGCTGTTGCTGATCGTGTTGTGACACCAGATTGTACGTCACCTATCACGTTTTCCACGGGATGATCCTTAGTCCAACGATGCGTGCTTGGTAATGCTTCAACTGTTTGTTGCGTATTTGACGCATCGTTGTCATCTTGCACGGCAGGTTGCTCCATAGATGTACTCGGGACATCTTGTACTGGTGTTTCTGATACTGAGGCTTCTGGGCTAGTAGTTGAAGTGCTCGGGACTTCGTTTCCAGAAGAACTATCTGTAGAGACAGATTCAGCATTAGTAGAGTCAGAAACTAACTTTGTAGTCGTACCTGATCGAGATGAAGTTTCAGTGACTTCTTCGGAAGGTCCATATATGTCTTCAGATATAGTAGGGACCTCCGAGCCTGTACTACTTGTTATTGATGTTGATATGCCTTTTTCAAAATCTTCACATATATCATCAAAGGCATCAATAAACAGTAAATCTAACTCAGATGAAGTAGAGTTAGAGTTAGTAGAAGTGGATCCTTGAGAAGCTGGTTCTATTAGAGATTGAATAGAAGCTTTGTCCTTAATTACGAGTTCTGAACTGTTGTGTCCAGAAGTCCTTGTAGAATTCTCATCAAAAGAGACATTCATGCTCTCAACAACCGTCTTGGTTCGAATAATGTAAATTCGATAAGCTTTGGATGTCAGAGAGTATCCAACGAGATATCCTTCATCCGCTTTCTTATCAAACTTTGATAATCCTTGACACTCTTTTAGAATGTAACACCTGCAACCAAATACACGAAGGAACTTGATGTTAGGTGTACGATTGTTGATCAACTCATATGCTGTCTTATTAAAGCGCTTGACCACAATGGTACGGTTCTGTGTAAAACATGCTGTAGCAACTGCCTCAACCCAAAGGTACATGGGTAGATCTAAGTAAGCAAGCATAGTCCGAGCTGCTTCAACCAGAGTGCGGTTCTTCCGTTCAACAATGCCATTTTGCTGCGGAGTGTAGGCGGCGGAGAAATTATGTGAAATACCCACGGAAGTAAGATAACTCTTCAGGGTGTCATTCTTGAACTCCGTACCATTATCACTATGAATGGTTCTGAATGGCAGTTGAAGTCGTACTTGAATGCGCTTGATGAAAGCGATAATCAACTCTGGCGCATCTGACTTGTTGCGAAGAAACTCGAGCCATGTATACCTTGAGTAGTCATCTATCATTACCAACACATATTTCTTTCCGTTGATAGATGCTGTGCGCATTGGGCCACAAAGGTCCATATGAAGAAGTTCCAGTGCAGATGAGGTCGATGTTTCAACTTTGGACTTGAAGGAGCTTCGCTTCATTTTTCCCAACTCACATGCTGGACATAGTGAGTCTGTTTCGAACCTCATTTCTGGTAGACCTTTGACCAGACCTTGTCTCTGTAGCTTCACTATAGATCTGAAATTTTGATGAGACAAGCGTCGATGCCACGTCCACGATTGTGCTTTGGAATCTTTGGCTAGTAGGCATACTGGACGTGTGGCAGACAGTGTAGGAAAATCTACATAGTATAGATTTCCATGACGCTCAACTTTGAAAACTTCGTAACCATCGGGATCCTCTAGATAGCAATGAGTGGTTGTGAAGTGGACTTGATATTTCATGTCACAAAAGTGACTGGTACTGAACAGGTTGTGATCAAGTCCTTCAACATATAACACTTTTTTAATCTTCACAACACCGTTATCGAGCATTCCATATCCTCTGACGTGGCCTTCGGCTTCAGAATTGGCAAATCTAACTGCTCCGGCAGGCTCCTCCACATAGTTATGCAAGAGGTTCTTGAATCCTGTCATGTGGCGTGAACATCTGGAATCTATTACCCACAATCGACAGGCCTGCAAAAGAGACAATTAGTTTTGCTTAGGTACCCATATCAGGATGGGTCCTTCGCGGTTAGCATCAAGCAACTCAGGAATATCATCTGGTTTGACTTTCACTCTCCATTCATAACACGGTTTTGGAACCCATTTCCAAACCATCTTAACATTCAGTTCCTGAAAGTGCTTTTTAGAAGTAGGATTGGCAACCTTAGCTCGATACACTTTGGGTTGTGCAGAAGAATTAGAATTGGAATTAGAATTAAAGCTCACTTTAGCTTTTCTCTTATTTTGTTTGGACTTTGGAGGGGAGTAGTATGTGAATGAGTTATCCCAACAGTGTTTGCAATATAGATTCTTTCGAGCAAAATTCATAAACTTAGATTTATCAGAACAAACCTTACATCCATGTTTATCAAAAGAATTACTTTTCAAAATAACACTGTCAGAAGTACAACTGTTTGAAGCAAAAGTTTTACTAGATAACCTATCATTCTTATTCAAACTACTATCTTTATTCTTCTTACTCCTCCCAACTCCATTTCCTTTTATATCTGAAACAAAAACAGGAACCTTGTTAGTCTCTAACTTAGAAGGTGGTTCTTTTCTTGTGCTGTTTCAAGTCTCACCCTTTTCAAAAGTACTCGGCGGATATTCAGGACAATCAGAGTAAACAACTAAAGGTTTTGTAGGAGCATCAAATTCTGGATTGGTTCTTACCTTCCAGCTTGGATCATTGAACATCTGTTTATCATTTGAATCATTTTTAAACAGAGTAGTTTTCAAATCATTGATCTCAGTGCAAAGCTCTTGATTTACTTTTAAAGACTTTTCAAGTTTATGTTTGAGATCAAAGTTTTCATCTTGAACCTCATCAAGAGACTGTTGCAACAAGTCAATTTGCTTCATCAATTCAGATGTATTATTATTCACAGAATTTGACCCCTTTAAATCAGAAACCGGATCAGAGTCTGAAGCATTCATCATTTCAGAGAATATCTCTTCAGTCATGGACTCAATAAACTCCAGTTTTTCATTTTGAGAACAAGAGCCATTCGTGATAGCATGTTCTTCTTCAACCTCTTCAACAAGTAAAGGTTTAGAAGCAATGAGATTTGAGACTGATGGCCTAGTAGATGGATCAACATCCTATTCATACTCATCATATTTGCATGCAGTCTCAGGTGGAACTGTGTTGGTGCTTACTGATTCTTTGGAAGGTGTGGTAAATAGTGATTCAAATTCAGTAAATTCGATCTTTCGAGTCTCATAGCTTTTATTCAAATCACCATATGTAAAACCAACTGATTTAAAAAGATTTTGAGAATCAGTGTCACCAGACTTGTTCTTTCCCATTTCTTCTCGACCTTTGGCCTCTTTAGAAGATTTAGGAGTACTTGCTTCAACAAAAGTTGCACGAATGTCAGGAATGGGTTTGATTGCGGAGCCGAATTTATCAAAATTATATAGATGCTCCGGTGCCTTTTTCAAAATTTCATTACTTGGCACACCCAAACCTGGTTTTAGTTTATAAAACCTTTTCATCTTGGAGTTTATTGGTCAACAGATTTAATGTTTGCTCAGTCTGACCTCGTTTCATATTAATGTCCTCCAGTTGCTTGATTTTGGTGTAAGCTTCATTTCTTTCTTTATAACAAATTTCAAATTTTATTTGAAACTCACCCTTTTCAGCATTAAGATTCACAAGATCTGTTTCTAAACCAAATATTTTTTCTTTTAAAGACGCTTTTCAGCTTTTAAATCGTCTTTTTCCTTTTCTTTTTCTTCCACAACAACTTTTAAAATGGCATTTTCATCACGAAGGCTTGATGCAGATTGAGGTGCAGAGCTAAGTTTTCCTTTCAGTAAAGCAAATTCATCTTTCATACCATGTATTTGGGCCATTAAAGATTCAATAAGTTCAGAATTGTCACTTACCTCAGAGTTTGCATCTTCGGATTGTGTCTCAGAGTCTTCATCGTCACCTTCCAGCTTTGCCATATAAGATACTTGGGTGAAGTGAGCTTGCTCCTCGTCATTGGAACTTTGATATAACCAGTTCTCTTCTTCAGCCATTAGCACTTTTCCTTCTTCAACTTTCTTGGCAATAAGTGACTTTCTTGCGTAGTACTCTGAGTTCTTTACCTTCTTGAACTTGCAGTCTCTCGAGAAATGCCCAAATTTGCCACAGTTGTAGCATCTTCCTGGTTCATCCTTTCATTCTTCTCGCTTCTCCTCTCTCTTTCCTTCTCGTCTATCTTCCTTTTTGTCTTCTCGTCCTTCCTCTCTCTTTCCATGCATCGGCTTGTATCGCATCTCAGACTTCTCTTTCTTGTATCCATCATACTTTGGCTTTGAGTAGAATCTTTTCTTGCCAAAGCTCTTCTTGAATCGTCGCGTAATGAGAGCCAAGTCTTCAGAGAACTTTTGAATATCCGGATCTGAATCAACTTCCAGTTCTTCATCACTCGAATCAGAGTCAGAGTCAGTAACTTCGGTAACTAGAGCTTTAGACACCTTTTTCTTTGACCTTGCAGAGGATACAGAACCTTTTCTGGATATGAGAGCCACAGAATCCTTCAGATGATTAGACTCATTATTGATTGATCTCACCTTATCCTCATGTTGAGCAAGAGTAGAGAAGATATCAGTGACATTTTCTCGAGCCATATTCTTGGACATCTGGAGGTTGATAGCAAAGTTCTTCCATTCTGGATTCAGATTCTTGATGAACTTGTAATTTATCTCAGAAGCAGATTTAGAGATATTGTTCCTCCGCAAGTCATTGAGGATGATGTTGTATCTGTTGTAGGTATCTAATAGCAACTCTCCTTCTTTTGCATGAAATCCCTCGTATGCATTTATGCATAGATTCTGCTTAGCTTGTATGGAGGCTTCACTTCCTTCAAACTGCCTTGCTAGTTCATCCCAGATGCCTTTAGCAGTGCTCTGACTGTCGACACGATTGTAGATGTCGTTTGGAATTGCCATTGTCAGATAGATTAGAGCCTCTTCTTCTGTCTTATACTGTTCTTTCTGCTTTTCATTGAAGAACTGATAAGGTTTAGGAATCTCTCTGTCAGGGATTTCTGGAGAGGAATCTGTAGCAGGTTGACCCTTTACTGTGATCATTGGAGTTTGTGGACCTTCAATGATTGCTTTCATGAAGTCTCTGTTCTTGTGATTCAGAAACTGGATCATTCTGATCTTCCATTGCTGATACTCATTAGCCATGAGGACAGGAGGTTTGACTTGAGAACCCATTGAGAGAAGTTGATTCGACATCTTAGCTGTACCACTTGTTAGTAATTAAACTTATATGTACCAAGACAACCAACTAGATGAGATCGTTAGAATCAAAATGAAAACCACACTAAAAAATTTTCAGAAAAATAAATTCCCGAAAATAATTAAATGCAGTCCTTTCAATCAGTATAAAGCTTCAAATAATACTGAACAATAAGAAAATGTTGATCTCGAACAGAACTTTGTCCCCCTTCGCAGACTTAGCGGGTGGGGTCAAGGGGCAACGCCCTTGCGGGGGTATGGGGGCAGCGCCCCTAGACAAAAAAAATTAGGCTTTTAGAGGCCCTGTTACAGTTTGCAAAAAAAATGTCTAGGTCTGGAAAATGTGCTTCGACCGATAATGTTGTTCGACCGGTAAAAGTGCTTCGACCGGTAGAGATCTGCGTGAGTACCGGGCGACCGGGGTGGTGTGAGGACCGGTATCGGGTTCGACCGGGAAGTTGCTTCAACCGGTAAGACTTTCGACCGGGAGCTTGTAATGACCGGTATTGGAGAAGACCGATAAAAATATTCGACTGATAAAAGTCTTCGACCGGGAGGTTGTAAGACCGGTAAACCACTTCAACCGGTATTGATTCGATCGGTATTGATTCGACCGGATAAGGTATCGACCGAGGTGGTCTGTGAGTATACCGGGCGATCGGACTATTTGACCGGTGTCCTGATTTGACCGATATTATGCGTTAGACCGGGACGTTCTTAGTCTACCCAGAACGATGATGAACCCAGAAAATTAACCCAGAAAACAAGTAGAGAGCACAAAATCAAATTCAGAAATCAGACTTTGGTATCCACTAGCATGCATCGATCACCACATAATCAAAGTTAAAGATTAAACTCAACTTTCCAACCTCAATTTTAAGAGCACAGTATCGATATTCATGCAAACCCAGAAAACACAAAATCAATAAATTCAATCACTTGATGATAAATAATGCGATTAATCAATCAGATAGCATTCAGAAGCATGAACCTCAACTAATCAGATCAACTTTAAACCAATAAACACAATAATTCATGAAATCAGATGAACAGTAACTTTCGATGAATAGTGATTTTCGATGAACAGTGATTTTTCGATGAATAGTAATCTCAAAAAAAATTTGATTCTTTTAGGCTCTGATACCACTTGTTATCCCAGTTTAATCTAGTTGGTAAATAATCAAGTAAGTAATCAAGCAACACAATAATAATCAAGAGATATATAAATCAGAGTAACATACCAATCCCTTGAATAAACAATGAAACCCTTGAGTGTTCTTGATACCCTTGAATACAGAGAAAACTTACGGCTATTAACTAGAATATTATCAGAGTTAACCTAAAACTAAACTAAACATAACTTTAAATACCCAGGCTTTAGGCCTAATGGGCTTATGGGCTTTCTAACAGGCTTTAGGCCCATTTACAAATAACTATTAACATATTACAATTTAAACCACAAACTTTAACTATCAAGTAAATACAGTTTAGAC
Organism: Arctium minus; assembly: GCA_954870635.1. Lineage (NCBI taxonomy): Eukaryota > Viridiplantae > Streptophyta > Magnoliopsida > Asterales > Asteraceae > Arctium > Arctium minus. The sequence goes on from OX941081.1 coordinate 164,137,670, forward strand.
CCTTTAATTTAACTTTAATCTTGAATACAATTATTTGATCCAACATTTGAAGCACAAATTAAAATGAAAACATTTAAAAATCACACTTCCAATTTATGAAATCTGTTTAAGAATCGGAAAGTGGTTTGAACATTTTAAGAACATGTTTTCTATGATTGAAAGTTGTCCTTCTTTCAATTATATATGAGATTAAGATAAGAAATTTACCTTTTCGCGCAATCTTAATTCTCATAAAGTCAGCTGTAGTAATTAAGATATGATCGTGTCAGCTTCTCTCAATCTGCATAAGTCTCAAAGTCTAGTCAAAGCAAATTTATTCACAAAATTATTCAAATATAAAAGATATAAAGCAGTAAAACGATTAAAGTACGAGTCCTGATTTGAAATAATCAGAAATCATAGTCTTACTCCTTTTGGTATGACATATAAGCTCCCCCTAAAATCATGCATTACAAAAATTTTGTCATTTAAGTAAAATGCAGAAATTAATTATGCTCCCCCTCAAAATAATGTAGATCATCTAAAATCTTCTCTTACTCCCCCTGAGATCATGAGCAAACAATTAAAGTGCAGATATCCTTCACACATAATGATAAAGAAAATAATGAAAAATAACAATACGTAACTTTATGAGGTAACAACCGATTATGTCTTAAGATTTAACATACCAAGCTTAGAGACAAGAAAATTAAATCTCTTTTCATCTAAGGGTTTGGTAAATAAATCTGCAAGTTGATAATCTGTTTTTACAAAATAAAGTTCAATTGTTCATTTTTCTACATTATCTTTTATAAAATGATACCTGACGTCAATGTGTTTGGTTTTCGTATACTGGACAGGATTAGCAGATATCGCGATTGCACTCTTCGAGTCACAATATATTGGAATTTTATCAAACTTGAATCCATAGTCTCGCAGCTGTGTTCGCATCCACAGAACTTGAGAGCAACAAATGGCAGCAGCTACATACTCTGCTTCAGTAGTCGATGTGCAAACACATAATTGTTTCTTTGATGCCCAGCTAACGAGCTTGTCTCCAAGAAATTGAATGTGACCTGAAGTACTATTTTTGTCCAACATACAACCTGCATGATCTGCATCTGAATAGGCAGTCAGTTGAAAACCAGTATGCTTAGGATACCATAGACCAAGATCTGCAGTCCCCTTCAGATACCTAAAAATCCTTTTGACATCAGCCAAATGGGATTCTTTAGGAGCATCCTGATATCTAGAACATAAGCATGTTGAAAACATAATATCTGGCCTACTTGAAGTAAGATACATTAACGATCCTATCATACCTCTATAAGTCCTAACATCAACATTTTTACCCGAAGGATCAGTGCTAATTTTAGTACCTGGTGCCATCGGGGTTCCAATTGGTTTACAATTTTCCATATTGAACTTCCGAAGAATATCCAAAATGTACTTAGATTGGTTAATGAAAATCCCCGTTGAAAACTGTTTAACTTGTAATCCGAGAAAGAAATTCATCTCTCCCATCATACTTATTTGAAAACGTGACACCATGAGGTTAGAAAAGTTTTTGCAGTATTTAGGATTTGTAGAGCCAAATATTATATCATCAACATATATTTGAATAAGGATGATATCGGCTTTTTCCTTTTTGATGAACAAAGTGGTATCAACCTTACCTTTGGAAAAACCGGACTTGACCAAGAATTTAGATAAAACATCATACCATGCTCGAGGGGCTTGTTTTAAACCATACAGGGCTTTGTCCAAGATGTAGACATGATCTGGCTTATCTTGATTGATGAACCCTTCTGGTTGAGACACGTATACTTCCTCCTTAAGAATGCCATTCAGAAAGGGTGTTTTCACATCCATCTGATAGACTGTGAAATTCTTATGAGTTGCGTAGGCTAGAAACATGCGGATTGCTTCTATACGCGCTACTGGAGCATACGTCTCATCGTAGTCTATGCCTTCCTCTTGCCGGTAACCTTTGGCAACAAGTCTAGCTTTGTTCCTAATGACGATACCATCTTCATCCTTCTTGTTTTTGAATACCCATTTAGTGCCAATCACGGATTTACCTTCCGGTTTTGGAACTAATCTCCAGACCTTCAGGGCTTCAAACTGATTTAATTCTTCTTTCATAGCAGATACCCAATCCGAATCAGCTAAAGCCTCTGATACTCGCGTGGGCTCTATCTTGCTGAGGAATGAGTCATGCATACATTGATTAAGAGTCGCTGACCTAGTTTGTACAGGCTTGTTAAGATCTCCAATTACTTGATGTAAAGGATGCTCTTTGGTCCAGCGATGCTCATGAGGGAGTGGATTAGATACTGATTGAACATGATCATCATCTTGAAATCCACTATCAGGCTCTTCAGTTTGATTAACAGGAGGGGGTTTGCAGTTGAAGTTCCAGGTGCAGAAGCGTCAGTTGGAACAGCAGAATCTGGCCGTTGAGTAGACAATATATCACACCCAACTGAAACAGTTACTTCTGGTTCAGCAGTTACTTGTACATCTTCAACTGTAGGAGTAGATGTTGGAATGTGAGTTTCTGACTGGACAGGGGATTCAAGTTCAGTTACAACTTCTGAAGTGACTGGATGATTGCAACTTGTGTCTTCAGACCTGTCAGTCACAATAGATTTAGGTACATTAGATCCTAGAAACTCATCATAAAAGAATTCAAATAACAAATCTAAATCAGATAAATGTGAAATTGAAGTAGAAGCGTTATTCGAATTATTCGCTGTAGAAGTAGGTTCTGGACTGATCTGCCCAGAAGCTAATACTCTAGTGATAACGGGTTCTGAACTGAGTTGTTCAGAAGCCATATCTTCATCAAATGTTACATTAACGCTCTCGACGACTATCTTTGACTTCTTCAGATAAACACGATATGCTGCAGATGTTGAAGAATAGCCAATGAAGATGCCTTCGTTCGCCTTAGCACTGAATTTATTCAGACTCTCTCTGTCGTTAAGCACGAAACACTTACACCCAAATATGTGAAAATACTTGATTGTTGGTGTTCTGTTGTTGATCAGCTCAAATGGAGTCTTTTGAAAACGGCGGTGTATTATGGACCAATTTTGAGTATGACATGCAATTGACACAACTTCTGCCCACAAAAATAGAGGTAGATCGGATTGGCTGAGCATAGTACAAGCGGCCTCGACTAGCGTCCGATTTCGCCTTACGACTACTCCATTTTGTTCAGGCGTACGAGCAACAGAGTATTGATGTGATATCCCGACCGATTCGAGATATTCTTCAATTATCTTGTTTTTCAACTCTGTGCCGTTGTCCGTTCGAAGAAACTTGACTCGTCGCTGCATTTTCACCTGGGTCGTCTTTAAGAAAGTAATGAGAACTTCAGGCGTCTCATCTTTTGATCGAAGAAGTTTGACCCACGTGTATCTTGAGTAATCGTCCACAATAACCAACACGTATTTCTTTCCACCTAAGCTTTGTGTTCTCATCGGACCACACAAATCCATATGCAGTAACTCTAGTGGAGAACTGGTGCTTGGTTCAGGCTTCGGTTTATGTGCGACTCTCTTCATATTACTCTTCTCACATGCAGCACATAAGTGTTCTTTCTCATATTTCAGCTCAGGAAGTCCTTTTACCAATTTTCCACTAACCAGCTTGTTGGTATAACGAAAATTCAGATGTGATAGTCATCGGTGCCAAAGCCAACTTTATTGCATCGAAGCTTTTGATAATAAGAAAACGTGACTGTCATTCTGAACCTTTGAAAGATTGATGGTGTAGAGATTTGTCTTTCGCTTGCCTGCTAAGAGTTCATTGCCGTCTTCAGTACGAACCGAACATCTCTTAGCTTTGAAATTGACCTCTAACCCTTTATCACAGAATTGACCGATGCTAAACAAGTTGTTCCCTAAACCTTCGACATAACTCACCTTCTTAATCGTTATGTTGTCTTGAATGATGTCACCATATCCTAAGATTGGTGAAAGCTGATCGTTTCCAAATCTGACATTTCCACTGAATTTCTCTGTATAATTAGACAATAAAGCTTTTTGCCCAGTCATATGCTTGGAACATCCACTGTCCAAGTACCACATATGCCGGGTCTACAAGAGAAATCAGGAAACAATAGATTTAGGTACCCATTTAAAAACGGGTCCTAACAGATTAACACGTGATTTTGGTATCCATTTGAAAATGGATCCTCTTTTTCTTTGAAAACTTTTAAAAACATTTGATCTTGAAGAATAAACATGATAAGATCCAAACCAATCAGAAGAATTATGAGAATAAGCAAAATAATTTCTCCGATAATGATAAGATTTAGTAGTAATAGGAGATAATTGAATCAATTGCTTTATTGAATAACGCTTGTAAGAAGTTACAAGGTTTTGTTTATGAGAAGCATATTGACCAACGACATCAGAATCACTACTATCAGATCTAGTACAAGAATTATTAGAAACTGATTCAATTATCTCATCATCCATCCTTTTTGGTCGCCATTCGGTTCGAGCTTTCAACCTTTTCTTCCTTATATCTGAAACAAAAGATTTAGATGTATTAGGAAAATCAGACTTCTAAGATTGAGTTTTCTTTTGTGTACCAGTGTATTTCTGTTTCTGTAATCGCTGTTTCTTATGTTTCTTACCTTGAGCATAGTAATCAGCAGTTACAGAAACTGATTCACCAACCTTAGCTGATGATTCACCAATATTAAAACCACTTGGTAACACTTTTTCATTTAAAAGACAAGTAGAATGATCAGGAAGAGGAGCATTGAAGTCAAACATATCAATTTATTCTATGCACCCGTCATCAGAATTAAGAAAGTCATTTGCAGACTCAAATAAGTCATCAAAATTATCAGAGGAAGTTTGAGATGTCTTTGAAAAGCAGAACACTTTGTAGATTTAGTTTGAAAAACAGTGTTCTTTAAAACAGTAGAAAATACACTTTGTTCAATGTCAACCAAAAGTTTTTCATCAGATAAAACTTTTTCAAGCTCAACTATTTTGCTTTCCAGAATGAGTGGAGGAACATAAACCTTTGCAACTGCAGGTTTTGCCTTCATCTCAGAAACAGAATAACTAGCAAAATAATCGTTTGAAAGAACTTTTGGTGTATCAGAAAGATAACTATCATTTAACTTTGCATAGTTAAATGGTAGTTGCATTTTCTTTATATTCTTTCTATTTTCAGTTTCTTTAGCCTCAACTTCTTCTGGTAATTTGGTAACAAATTTGGGTTTTAAATGAGTATGTTTACCAGCACAGGCAAGAAAATCAAAATTATAAAGTGCTGGTTGTTTTCTGATGGCTTTCTTTAAGTAATGGGGGTTTTGAAAACCAAGTCCCCATTTTTCCTTAACATCAGCCTCTTCATTAGGTGCATTAAGAAAAATAGTTTGATCTGTTTGTCCTCTTGCATAAAGTTTGACTTCCAGACCATTTACCTTCTTATTCAAAAGCTTGTTCTCAACCTGCAGTTTATGAACAGTTAGTGCAGATTCTTTCTTCTCAAACTCATATTTAGAAATTTTAACTTCAAAATCAGAAATCTTCTTTTCAAAAGAATCTACTTGAAGTTTAGAATCAGAAGCAGACTTGCGTAAAGAATCAATTAGATCTTTGTTCCCAATAACAGACTTATTAAGCTCAAAGATCTTGCTGTTTCTTTTAGCAACTCTGTCTTTTTCTTTCTTCAGTTTTACTTGAAGGTCATTAAGCTCAACCATCATAGCTTCCATTTTGGTTATGAAATCATTTTCAGTTAAATTTAATACCTCATCATACTTGACCTCTTTTCCCATTAGACAGAGATGAGCAGTTTCTTCTTTTTCTTCCTCTTCACGCTCTGAATGATCCAGCCAAAATTCGTCTTCAGCCATTAATGCTATGCCAGCTTCTTGCTGTTTGGCCAATAGCAGTTTGTTCTGATAATACTGGGAGTTTCTAACCTTTGGCTTTCGACACTCTTTAGCAAAATGTCCAATCTTGCCACAGTTGTAGCATTTAATTGGATCATTTGCTGGCTTTTCAGCAACAGTGTAATCATTCAGAAACTTCTTCTTTTCTTCCGGCTTCCTTTCCATATACCGGTTCTTTTCATGTCGCTTTCCTTCAACTCTTTCTCGGTGCTCATGATTCTTGGAACTAGATGAAGAGTACCTTTGAGAATTGGATCCCGGCTTCTTGTAAAACTTCTTTTGAAAAGCTCGGGTCAATAATAGCATAGCCTGTTTGAGGCTTTCTCCATCATCTCCATCTGATTCTGATTCTGATTCAGAACTGGTAAGCACTTTCTTCTTTTTCTTCTTCTCTCCAACAACCAGTGCAATGGGTTCAGGAACTGTCTCTGACTTCTTTTTCTCAGCTCTTTTCTCTTCCACCTCCTCTTCATTCTAACGTAGAGTCTCAAAAACTTCATGTAAAGGAATATCATTGAGATCCTTCATCTGTTTCATCCTACGAGTATGCTTTTTCCACTCTGGTTGTAGGATGCTCAGGAATTTGACGTTGTTTTCTATTTTCTTCTTCTTCACTTTGTTCTTTGAGAGTTCGTTCAAAAGAAGCACAAACCTCTCATAGGTTTCTTCAAGGCTCTCATTTTCTTTGGCTTTGAATTCCTCGTAGCTATTGATGCAATTTGCTACTTTCATTTGATTTCCGACCTTGGAACCCATCATCATTTTCTGCAACTGATCCCACATCTTCTTAGCATTTGCCTTGTAGCTGTCTATTTTGACGTAGATGTCATTCGGGATACTTTGAAGAAGAAGGGATCTTGCTTGTTTGTCTGCTTTGAAACGACTCTTTTGCTCTTCAGAATACTGAGCATATTCAACTGTAACTGTTTTCATTTTCTGATCTCTTTCCTCAGTACCATCTTCACTGTTAGATGAATCATCATCGGGTATTTGAACTGTGATTGGTACCATAGGACCTTCTGTAATTTAGAGTAGTGTGTTCTCCCCATTCGCATGTCTATCCACAAAATCCAGAAATCTGTCTTTCCACTACTCGTATTCCCCTTTAAATAGAACTGGAGGCTTGACATCCGTGCCAATAGAAAGAGCGTCTTTGGAAGTCATCTTGAATGTACCTGTTTGAAAAATATATGCAATAAGAAACTAGAACTGATCGTTAGTCCAAATGAAACAATCAAGAAAATACAAAAAACTTGAAATATAAAATCAGAAATTTTGATTACAAAAAGAAATATGTCCCCCTCCGCAGACTTAGCACTATTAAAGGGCATATTACAGTTTTGAAAATGTTGATTAAGTGACAAAACTCGCAAATCACTATAGAACTCGAAAGTCACTATATCTGAAAAACTCGCAGACTAAGGCTTGCGCGTTTGTGAAACTCGCACGCTAAAGATTGCGTGTTCTGATAAACTCGCAGATAGCTAAAACTCGCTTGACGCTGAAACTCGCAAGTGACTATTCCTTTTGAACTCGCTAACGTCTAAACACGCAGACCACTATTCACAATGAAACGCGCTAAATGAGACGTACACGTTTCCAAAACTCGCTAGTCAATACTTACGCGTTTGAACAAACTCGCTAACCAAGCTTGCGCGTTCCAACACTTAGAAACTTTTCTTGAAATTCCAAACTCGCACGATGAAAGAACTCGCAGATCACTGTTCCTTCTCAAACTCGCACCCTTCGATTAGCGCGTTTGTAGAACTCGCTAACCACTACGTGCGCGTTCTGATCCTTAGAAAAATTTCTCAATTTTCAATAACTCGCAAACTTCGATTAGCGCGTTTGTAGAACTCGCTAATCGTTACTTGCGCGTTTTGACCAAAATCTTCCACTTGCGCGTTCTAACGAAGAACTTGCACGTTCTTCAGATCTAGCGCGTTCTTCAGAAAGTCGACCAAATACCAACTTTTCTCACTGATTTCGATCCAAACCTTGTCCAATTGACTTGAAACTTTGTATGGATGCTCGATTACAATATTAGAACTGATTACAACACAAGAATTTCAAAAACAAACATTCACAATACAAAATGATTGATGATACAATGCGTATGAACTCGTGAACAAAAATTTCAACAAAAATTCGAAATTATCTATCAATTACAGTGCAAATGACAAATTTGATTATACAGACTCGATCAAATACACTCTGCTATCATAACCTGTCCAAATTCAACATCTAATTTGCACTAAAATTCAGACTTGATCTGAACAATGAAGAACACAGTGACGATGAACAGTATCTCGATTTCTTGATCTGATTTCGATTTGGATTTGCTCTGATACCAATTGTTATTCCCAGATTTTAGTTCCTAATCACAATCAAACAATCAAACAAATAACATATTTCAATTACCTGTTTGATTCCAATCAATTCAAACGATTTACAAACTTTCTCTCTCTAGAACTCCTCTTTCTCTCTCTACAATTCTCTCTCTGAATATAACTCTCAGATTCTCAATAAGACTTGTTTTCACTAAAACAGAAATACAAGGTATTTATACCTACAGCTAAAATACAAAGAAACTAAAATACAAATATTTTGACTTTTATTACAAATAGACTTTGACTTTAATGAAAGTTGACTTTCTCAGCTTTGACTTTCTTGAAGTTTGACCTTCAGTCTTCTTGATCTTGTATCCAACAGATTTAAGCTATAACAGATCATTTCTTATATTTTTAGCATTTCTCAAATGAACCTAATCATATATATATATAAATATATATATATATATATATATATATATATATATATATATATCATATAGGGTTGGGTTTCAGTGAGAATTGACGTTATGGTGAGAAGTGAAAAAAGGGATTTTGGCCCTTGGATCAATAATAATTGAAGATCAATACTAATGAGATTTACCGGATCAATTCTCGTAAGAAGCGCAATTTGTGGGTGGAGGTGAGACTAAAAGTGATCAATGGTCCAGATCCCTTCTTAAACTTCTTACCTTAACTCTTTTTCTCACACGATCCTTCGTCTATATATATGTATACGACACACCAAATACAAACCATCCAAATGTTAAACAACTTTGGTGTTTTTAGTGTTTTTTTATGTCATGATCGGAGATGCTCAAACAATCCATGATCTAAAATGTCCTATTGAGCAAAACAGAAAACAAATTATCATTATTAAAAATGAAAGAACGTTTTAAGTTTAAATAAAAATTTGTTTGATCTCATACGTTCATTAGAAAAATTCTTAGCATTTTTGTTGGATCCAAGATCATTGAGAGTGAAAGTCAAAGCCCAAGTCAAAGTCTTCAAATGTAAAGTTAAAGTCAAAGCTTCTATTAAAAGAAAGTCAAGAAGTCAAAGTGTTTGTTGTTAGTTTACTTGTTATGTCTTTGTAATTGTCATAGTATAAATAGGTTTTTGTTTGTAGAATCTTGTAACACGCTTACAATTGAGAATTATAGAGAGAGAAACATTGTGAGAGAGAAAGAGATTTATACGTTTTGTAATCTATGAATTGAGATCAATACATATGGCTTATTGAATCGAATCTTGTTGTTCATCTTGATTAATTGCACGTAGTTGGGATACACAATTGGTATCAGAGCAAGCAGAAATCAGAAATCTATCAAGAATATGAAATTATGGCTGAATCTTGAAGAACTCGCAAGCATCTCTGGCCATAATCGAATTGGTTGATTTGTATTGATTTTGTTTGTAATTGTTGTTACACTATAATCGGTTTGTGATATAGAACACATTTGATTTAAGTTGCTTAGTCTAATTCACATCTGATTTGTGTGAATTTTGATTTATGTAAGAATTTTTGTTCGAGTTGTAAACGCAATGTATCTAGGTTGATTCTTGTAATCTTGTTGTTTTTAGACAAAATCATGCATTAGAAATCTGTTCAGAAAGTAATCGAGGACAAATTGTACAAGTTGCTGGATCAAATTTGAAGTATTGGATCGAATTTTGTTGAATTAGTGTGTTTTTGAGTTCGATAAGGCAAGAACTCGCAAGATCTGCTGAATCCACAAGTTCATCCTTAAGAACTTGCAGATCCCTTAAGTTTGTGTTTTTGGTGTTTTTGAACAAGTGTTGAATTCGCAAGAAGTGGTGTATGAAAAGTGAAAGAATTCGCAGATTGCTTTGTATGTTTGTTTTTGTTGGAAAAGTCCTAAGTGTAAAACTCGCATAGTGCTTTCTATGAGAAGTTCAGTTTTCGCAGAGTTTGCCTTAAAGAAAGCTCAGAATCCGCACGATGAAGTCTGCAGATAGTTACTGTTCAGCTTATTAGGTCTGTGGAAAGCCTGGAACTCGCAAAGAGAAGCTTAAGGAAAGTTTAGTGATTTTTCTTGGAATATATTTCAAGTGTTGAATTCTCAAGATATTTTGCAAAAAGCTTATCTGAAAGTGATTGATAGTTACTAAGTCTAGAACTCGCAAGATTCATCCTACAGAAAATGTAGAATCCGCAAGGCACTGTTTGCTGAATGTGGGTTTTGCAAGGTTTACTCTGCGGATTTTGGGGTTTCTTTGGTTTGCGAGAAGTGTTTTTCAGTTGTTTGCGGAAAGTGAATTCTTCAGCTTAAGGATTTCATACTTAGTCCAATTTTTGACTGATTTTCAGAATTTTGAGAAATTTCTGATTTTTGTGAACGGTCAGTGCAAGTCTTATCAAGTGTGCTATTCAATGTCATCAAAAGAAGAGGTTGCTAAACTTAAAGCCAAGATTGTTTCTCTTGAAGAAATGATTGTACAAAAGCGTGAGATATATTACCAGAAAATTGCTGGAAAGCAAAATTTGATTGAATACTATAAGAAGTTAGAGAATAAACGAATTGGTTCTTTTAATAGACTTAAAGAATGGCTCCACCTGCATATTACAGACCTGAAAAAGGCAGCCAGTTCTGGTAAATATTCAAAATTCTTTGATGAATATAAACATAACATAAAAGAGCTTCAGAAAGAAAATGTTGAAGTTTTGAAAGGTGACAAAGTTAAGAGTTCGGAAATCGGAATTCTAAACTTATAAAGAAGATGTCAAAGATGGAAACATATATTATCAAAAAGAATGAGGAAGAAGTACAGGGATTGGAAAGTGAAAACACTAAGTTGAAAAGAAAAATCTCAGACCTGTAAGCTCAAATTGTCAAAGACAAGAAAGAAGCTGTCAAGAAGAGTGAAGAGAAGTCTAAGGGTTCAGAAAATGAATCTGATGAGCTGCAAAAGAAGATTTTAGACTTAGAACAATAGATTGCCAAAGACAGAGCTGTGTTTCATAAAAGAAAATAAAGGATTTGCAAAGGAAAAACAAATGTTTGCGCATAAATTCTTTGAGTTTTCTAGAAAGACTTTTGAAGAAAAGAAAGCGGTTGATCTTAAATGTGCACAACTTTCTCAACAAGTGTTAGATTATGAGAAAGTAATCATTATGGAAAGAGACAAGTTTGCAAAGGAAAAGAAAATAGTTGAGCAGAAAAATGTTGGAGTTTTCAAAGAAATATCTGATCAAAGAAAGAATACTGAGAAATATTTTGAAGAAGAAAGAAAAATATTTGAGACAGAGATCAAAAAGCTTACAAAGAAATTGTCTGAACTGTTAACAAAAGCAATGAAAGAACAGAACACGAAGTCTGAATTTCAGAAAAAGATTGATCCTCTTACCAAAGAAAGAAACAGTTTATCTTCTAAGATAACAGAACTTGAAGAAATTGTCTTTAAGGTGAATTTGATGAGCAAAAGACTCCAGACTCAATTGCTCAATCACCTAGAGATGATCTTCCTGACTCTCAATGTTTATTCAAGACAACTTCAAGTTCTTACCAAACTCATGTTTCTTCTAAAAGGTCAGTCACTCCAAAAGATCAGTTCGTATAACTAACCTTTTCTATGATAGAAATGTTGATGGTACAGGTACATTTAGAAGAAGAAATGGTAATGAAAAGTTAGTATGGAAAGTGAAAGCATCTTCTGATGAAAAGCATGATTAGAATTCATTTGTGCATACACTCAATGCCAAAAAGAACAATATTACTAAAGGTAAACCTAATCTTGTTTACACTGTAAATCAATTAATCAGGTTAACTAATGTCAGGATCGAAACTCAAACAAGAATTTAAATAACACACTCAGAAACTTATGTTAAAGAAGTTGCGGAAAAACACTTTAACAGAAAATCAATGGAACAATATATAAAAACTCAAATCATAAGTTTATATTGCATAAAACTTAATTATTACACACATAACCTCAATCTGTTGAACAGGATCAACAGACGTTCTATACTTCTCTATAGAAAGGATCTAAACTATTCTTGAGGTTAATTCTCTCTAAACAAAACGTATGAATAATAGTTAATTCTAACAAAGAATTCTATACTATATATACAGAGTTGATTACAAGATAATTATCAAAATAAAATTGATCTTCAGTATCAATACCATAATTATCTTCAACCTTATCTCTAGTTCATCTTTATCTTCAAGTCTTCTTTATCGTTAGAAACAACACTAATCTTCTTTTAGCAGTATTTATCATCTTACAGCATTAACATCCTCAACAGTATTAATCTTTGAGCAGTACTAACCATGCTTGCAGTAGTAATCTTCAACAGTACTAACTACTAGCAGTACTAAGTCTCCAAGCAGTACTAACTATTCAAGCAGTATTAATTCTACTAGCAGTATTAAAATTACAAGCAGTAGTAATACCTTTCAACTAGCAGTAGTATCCATCCTTAGCATATTCAGACCCAACAATCTCCCCCTAACTTAACTTTTCAGAATGAGATGTTAAGTTCTTCAGCATAGAGTCTTCATGATGCTTTCAACACTACAACTTAGATTCCCAGATTTGGATCTAGTCCCAGACTTTGATTGATAATTCTTCTGACTACAATCCTGGCCATTTCTGAATCCTTTGAACATATCAGCTTTGCATTTAACATACCTTGCAACTTGGCTTTGCTATGATCATAGATTTTATCCACCAGGTAGTACTCATGATAATCTCTGTCTACAGTGATGACATAGACTCCACACCTTTCAAACAACATCCAATTTTCTATTCTTTGGAATTTATTATCAAGATGCAGATCTCTAACCACATGTTGAACTTTGCTAGGATCAAACATCATACATAAGTACTCCATGGCTAATCTTATTAAGCTTCTTTCTTCTCCTGTCAAAACCTTTTCATACAGGCTCATTCCAATCTTGAACATTTATTCTAAATCTGATCTGGAACAGCTTCTGATGATTTTCCCCAAGTTGCATACACTTCAAACTGATCACCCATTCTTTTGAATCTGAAGTATTCTTTCCTGTTGTCCTTCAGAATATCCCAAAAGATAATTTCTGGTGCTTTCATGGAAATAGGATCAACTTGCATTGGATCTTCATCTATCACTGTCATGTACAAGTCAAACTGCTCATTTGATTGTTGATTAGACTGCTCTGAATTCTGCTCTGGATTCTGCTCAGGCTCTACTGAAGGTGCAACAGTTTCTTCTGCTTCTGCTTTTGCTCTTTCTTCTTCAATTCTTGCCCTTTTTACCTTTAGCTTAGTGGCAATTGTTTTCTTTCTATTGATTACTCCAATTTGATGAGCCAATGTCTTTTCTTTCTTTTCTTCTTTCTTTTCCTTGATAGGAGTTCCTTCTTCACTTTCAGTTTGGCCATCTCCTTCTGGTAAAGTTCTTCAAGCTTTCCAAAAGACATACTGGTAAACATTCCCTCAGGAACTCCAATAGCTCCTCTCAGGAAGTTTATCATCTTCCTTCTTTCTTGGTTTGCTAAGTATGTCTTGGAAGGTTGTCTTTGTCTAGTCTTCAGTGGTAGCCTTTGCCTTGAATCCTTCTTTGTGACTTTCTTAGCATCAGTTGCAGACTTCAGACTCTTTTGATATTCTTCATTAAGTTTAGCAGCCATCTCCAAAGCAATCTCTCTGTCTTTGGCAGATTGAATTTCTTCCTCCTTTTCCATCTCTTCTTGAAGCTTTTTGGCCACTTCTTCATCCAACTCAATATGTTTCTGTTTCTTCAATGGTTGCTCAGATTCAACCATCTTCTCCTTTCCCTTCTTCTTTGCATCCTCCACACTGATCTTTTTCTTTCTCTGATCTGCTCCTCCTTCTTTAATGACCACTCCCTTAGCCTTTTGAGTGGCCTTGGGAGTGTCAGTCTTTTCCTTTAATAAAGTCTCTGCAATTGCTATTTCTTCTATAGTCAGCCCTGTTTCTGCTGCAACTTTCTCTGTTTCTACTTCTGGTGTAGTAGTTACTGCTGCTGGTGTGGTTTCTACTTCTTTTGCTTCTGCTTCTGCTAGTTTAACTGTTTCTGCTGCTTTGTTACTTTCTGCTTCTGTACCCAACTCCCCCTCAAACTTTGATTCCATGTCAACAGGACTTTGTTTCTCCCCTTCAGCGTGTCTCTCCCCCTTGTTGACAGCATCTTCCCTTTTCTTCAATACATACTGCTTTCTTTTCTTTTTCTGCATCAACCTTAGAACCATTTTCTTTAGTTTGGTAATCTGCACTTGTTGAGATAGGATCACCAGTTTCATCTCCTCTATATCAGCACCCTGTTTGAGGACATCAAGATTGATATTGCCCATAGTTTCCATCAATTCCTCGTAGTTATATCTGTCCTCACCTCCTTTGGGTGTGTTGACCACCCTTGAAGGATCCTTGGATCTTTTAGTAGAGGTCTTCTGCCTAGCAGAAGCACCCTCTACCCCCTTGGTTTCTTGGCACCTGGGACCTTTGGATGATTGCTCACCCAAAGTTGCCGTGGGGAAGGTCTTAGGGATGTTCACACTGTCCTGCCCTGCACTTTGTGCAAAGTCAGTAGTGTGAGCCTCACTGCCCACATGCTCAACCTGCTCCTTAGTGAGCACCTTCTTGGGGTTGGGAGACACCCCTGTGGTTTCCCTATCGATATTCTCTAATGGAGAATGCTCCATTAGAGGGCTTGAAGGCTGTGGGGGTGATGGTACAAGAAGGGAAGGAACCTTCTGTACCTTTTTCCTTATATAAATTTTGGTGATGGGGGATGTGGGCTTTTCAATAGGAATCTGAGGAGGATTACTAGAATGGAATGGTGTGGGTAGGTCATCAGTTGGGTGGTCAGATGTGGGCTGTGACCCTGATGTCTCACCATGGGAAGGAGACATAACCATCATTGTAGAGAACAATGGTGTCTCTTGTCCAGAAAAGTCCTTGGAGGGTCTTTTCATGTTTGAGAATACCTTCCCTTTGGGATGTTTTGGTACATACACCTCTTGAAAAGAGGGTAGATCCGTCAATTCCTTTAGTATAATCTCTTGTACAAACCTAGGATACATATAAAAGCTTTTGGATTTGGTATCCAGGTTTGACATAAAATCATTGAAAATCATTTGTGAGAAATTAAACTTTCTAGAGGTGGCTAAGCAGACCAAAGTATAAGCTAAGGTACTGCTAAACTCACTCCATCCAGTTGTTTTTTGTGAAATGCAATGTTGTAGGGTATGAACAAAAAATCTCCACTGTGGTGAAAATATGTTCTTGAAAAACTTGAATACATCAGTGGGACCTTCATACCCCATATTACTAAGAGTTTGGAAAAGATGTTCCTTAGGTAAACAGGTTATACCTGAGGCATCATCTAAGCGTAGATGGATGCGAATACACTCCTATGAGATGGTCAGGGGTTTATCACACACCCTTGTTTGAATGACCTGATTTCCCTCTTCAGATTGAATAGCATCATTGGCCCAGAACTGTCTTTGATGTTCCACATAGATTGTGGGATTGACAGTTAGAGCGTGGGCGATGTGTGAGGATTTGAGGAAATCCACTATGGCATGGAAACCTTCAGCTTGCTTTGGATTCTGTAACATGGCAAGCTCGTTGTGTTCATCAAAGAATGCTCGTCCTGCCATCTTTCTGATTGATTCTAGCATTCGAATCGTGACTAGGGTTGACACTGGTAAGCAAGAAATCGAGAGAGAGAGACAAAGAAACGCAATAGAAGTTCAAAGAGCCGTTTGTATTTTGGCGGTCACACAGGGTATTTATAGGTGGAAGGTTTCAGTTAGAAGCAGTACTAAGTACTCTAGCAGTATTAACCAACTCGCAGTATTAACTCATATTAGCAGTAGTAACACATACTGGCAGTACTAACATGGACTAGCAGTATTAACACAGACTAGCAGTATTAACACATACCAACAGTAGTAACACTGATTAGCAGTATAAATAAGGCAAGCAGTAGTAACTTTGCACTGGCAGTATAAACCACCTAGCAGTAGTAACCATACTTGACCATTTTTGAAAAGTTATCATGAGTAATATAGCGAACAGTATTAACTGATTTAGAAGTACCAAGTATCCATTTGAAGCAATCTGAAACACTGACACACACAAGGTTAGTAGCACCATGCACAATATAATATAAGAAAGTAGTCAGGAAGGAGTCTATACAGAAATGGTACATAAAGCAGATCAAAGGAGGCTTATTCAGAGTTTATCATGCCCACACTTGTGACCAAAAATGTGAATCTACCCACATCAAAAGCTTTGGTGAATAGATCAGCAAATTGGTTACTTGTATGGACTTTCACAACCTGGATGAGCTTCTTTTCATTACAGTCTCTGATAAAGTGGTACCTGATTTCTATATGCTTTGTTTTGGAGTGCTTGACAGGATTATTAACAATGCTAATAGCACTGTTTTTGTGTATGAAGATTGGAGTGTGAAGAAAAGTCATACCATAGTCCAACATTTGATTCTGAATCCAGAGTACTTGAGAGCAGCAGCTTGCAGCAGCTATATACTCTGCTTCTGTTGTAGAGGTGGATACTGTGGTTTGTTTCTTGCACTGCCATGACACTAGTCTTGCACCCAAAAACTGGCATCCCCCTGAAGTTGACTTTCTATCTAAATTTGCACCACCCAAGTCACTGTCTGAATAAGCAAGTAGGTTGAATGGTGAGTCATGAGGATACCAAAGACCTAATCTAGGTTAGCCTTTGAGATATCTGAATATCGTTTTGACTGCTTGAAAGTGTGACTGCTTAGGCCTTACTTGAAATCTTGCACACACACAAACAGAAAACATGATATCTGGTCTTGAAGCAGTGAGATACATGAGGGAGCCAATCATGGATCTGTAGTGATGAACATCCACATCCTCCCCCTCAAGATCTGCAGTGATCTGTCTGTGTGTCTCCATGGGTGTGCTTGCAGGCTTTGAATCTGAGAATCCAAACTTATTAAGAATGTCCTGCACATACTTGGATTGACTTATAAATATCCCATCTTTCTTCTGCTTAACTTGTAGGCCAAGGAAAAAGGTAAGTTCACCCATAGAACTCATCTTGAATCTCTTGTGCATCAAATCTTCAAAATCTCTGCACATTTGATCTTTTGTGGATCCAAAGATAATATCATCCACATAGATTTGCAGTATTAGGATGTCCTTCTTCTTCCTCTGAATGAACAGAGTCTTGTCTATGATTCCTCTTTGAAAACCATTTTCTAAGAGATAGGTAGACAGAGTGTTATACCATGCCCTTGGTGCTTGATGTAGCCCATAGAGTGCCTTCTTCAATTTGTAAACTCTGTCAGGATACTTTGGATTCTCAAATCCTGGAGGCTGACAGACATACACTTCTTCTTCAATTCTTCCATACAGAAAAGCACTCTTTACATCCATCTGGTAGACTTTGAACTTCATGAAAGAAACATAGGCTAAAAATAGCCTGATGGCCTCTATCCTTGCCACTGGTGCAAATACCTCTTCATAGTCAATTCCTTCTTCTTGAGTGTACCCTTGTGCCACTAATCTGGCCTTGTTCTTTATTACTATTCCTCTTTCATCTTTCTTGTTCCTGAAGATCCATCTTGTGCCAATTGCTCTCTGTCCTTTTGGAAGATCCACCAGATCCCATACATCTTGCAGTACAAACTGCAGTAGCTCCTCTTGCATTGCTTCTATCCAGCTTGGATCTTTCATTTCATCATATGCCTTTTTGGGTTCAACCTGGGATAGAAAGCAAGATAATAAACATGATTGTAGGCCTTTCAATCCCCCTATCTTGCTTTGTTGCCTTGTGATCATTGGAGAATTGATGTCACCAATCACTAATTGAGGAGGATGATTCTTCTGAGTTCTTGTAGCATTGACAACCTCTTCATTAAGATTGACTTCAATATTGGTGTCATTCTTTTCTGGAGTGCTTCCCCCATATACTGAAGAATCTGAAGGTTGATCTTCCTTTTCACCTCTGTCCTCTTCATTCTGATCTGGTTCAGTGTCCTTTGAATCTGAAGACTCTTTCTTATCTTGGTCACATAATTCAACAGGATCAACAGTAGGTGTTGGGAACAGCATAAACTCTTGTCTTTGTACTTGTACCTGTTCTGTCCCTGTTCCTGCATTATGCTCATTACTGAAACCCAAAGAATTAGTTAGTGAATCAATGTCAAATAGTCAATTAGGACCTGAACCAAGTTGATTTGGTGTGTTCTCATTGCATTTGACATTGTCACTTTCCTCAATAATCCTAGAAGAGGTGTTAAAAACTCTGTAGGCCTTACTTTGAGATGAATAACCAACAAGAAACCCATCCTCAACTTTGCTGTCAAACTTGCCTAGGTGAGTTTTGGTATTGAGAATTGTGCAAGGACACCTAAATGGCTTGAAAAATCCAATAAAAGGTTTCTTCTTTTTAAAAAGCTCATATGGTATCTTGTCTTGAGATTTTACTACCAAAACTCTGTTTTGAACATAGCAGGCAGTATTAACTGCTTCTGCCCAAAAAGTAATTGGAAGTTTTGAATCTGCCAACAGAGATCTAGCAGCTTCTATCAGATTCCTATTTCTCCTTTCAGCAACACCATTCTGTTGAGGAGTTCTAGGAGCACTGTATTGTCTCTCAATGCCCTTTTCCTCACAAAAGCTGTTTAGGTCATTGTTTTTAAATTTAGTTCCATTATCAGACCTAATGACTTTAACTCTTAGATTTGTTTGGTTTTCAATTCTAAGAACAAAGGATTTGATCAGTCCACTTGTCTCATCCTTTGTCCTCAAAAAATAGACCCAAGTGAATCTAGAGAAGTCATCAACAATAACCAAGCGGTAGGATTTCTTACCAATACTCATCACATTTGTAGGGCCAAACAGATCCATATGCAGTAAATTAAGAGGTGAAGAGATTGTATTTATCTCTTTTGACTTATGAGAAGTTTTGTGCTGTTTGCCTTTAAGACATGCAACACAATGATCATCACGTGAAAATACCTTTTGTGGCAAACCTCTTACAAGGTTGTTTTTCACAAGTTTGTTCATTGTTTTAAAGTTCATGTGACATATCCTTCTGTGCCAAAGGGATGATTCATCCAAAGAGGCTTTTGAAAATAAACAGTTTAAAGATGAATCAGAAGCTACACTCTCCAAGTAATAAACATTGTCCTTTCTAGGAGTTCTAAGTAGTATCATACTTTCATTAACTACCTTGAATCCTGGAGCAAGGATAATACATTCAGTATCAGTGAATAATATGCTATGTTTCTTGTCACAGACCTGTGATACACTTAATAGGTTGTATCTCAATTGCTCAACATAGTATACATCCTCAAAGATCATCTTTGTTGGGAACTGAAGATGTGACTAAGTCATTAATGCTGCCAGTTCAGAGTTAGTGCTGCCAGAGGATTTCAAAGATTAATACTGCTAGGTATTACTACTTCTAGTAGAATTAATACTGCTAGTCAAAGTTAGTGCTGCTTGATCAAAGTTAGTACTGCTTAGCTAGTTAGTACTGCTAGAGGTTAGTGCTGCTTAGTAGTTAATGCTTCCAAGATTCAGTTAATACTTCCAAGGTAATTAATATTGCTTCTGAGATAAACTGAAGATAATATTGAACAGACCGCGTCTGAAGATATACATGGAAAGCTTGGAGATAATTATGAAGATTATCTTGAAGATCTTTTTAAGTTTTGTAATTATCTTTTATTATTCAGTATATATATAATTGCTTAGAATAGTTAGATAGAACTTAATGCTGAGTTTTTGTTTTAGAGAGAATCAACCTCAAGGCATAGTTCCTAATTCTAGAGAAATAGAATTCGTCTTGAAAGAGTCTGTTCTTCAAGATTGAGGTTGTGTGTGTAATCTTGTAACTTCAATCATTCAATATAAGTTTGCAAGTTATTCATCAGATTTACTGTTTGTTTACTGTTTCATTAAATATCAAAGTGTTATTCCGCAAACTTCTTTGATATTGTTTCTGAGTATTTATAATCCTTGTTAAGAATTCGATCCTGACAAGTGGTATCAGAGCCGGTTCTCTCAGAAACATTCATTCATTCATCATGGAAAACTTTGTAGAATCAAACAGTACTCTTGTCTCTAAGGTTCCAATGCTCAAACCCAATGAGTTTGACATGTGGAAGATCAGAATCAGGCAATACATTCTCCTTACTGACTACTCAATGTGGGATGTCATTGAGAATGACCCCTCTACTGAAGGTCAGATTGGACCAGATGGTAAAAGATCTCTACCAAAGACAGATGGTGAGAGGAAGATTAGACAGACAGAGATGAAGGCCTTGAGCACACTGCTCTTGGCCATCCCCAATGAATATCAGCATCAATTCTGTAACTGCACAGATGCTCAGATTCTCTGGAATGCTCTAGAGAAAAGATTTGCTGGAACTAAAAGCACCAAAAGAAATCAAAGGGATGTTCTGAAGCAGCAGTATGAGAACTTCACTTCTTCAAAGAATGAGTCCATGACTCAAACTTTTGACAGGTTCAACAAGCTTATTGGTGAACTGGCTACTGTGGGAGTGAAGATGGAGCAAGATGTTATCAACAGGAAATTCCTCAGATCTCTTGGAGAAGAATGGACTATGTACACTGTCTCATATAGACAGAGTGACAATCTGGAAGAGAAGGAACTAGATGATCTCTATAATGATCTAAGAGTTTTTGAATCAGAGGTAGAAGCTAAAAAAAGCCCACTGGGTATATTCATAATGCAACACTTCTATCAGCATCTGCTGATACTACTGCCAACCCTGAAGCAATTAGTGCTGCTAGTGGAGTGAATTCAGAAAAAGGCACTGAAACTGTCTTTGAAGCCTTTTTGTCAAGTCATAGCAACAACTCTTTGATTAATGATGATCTGGAACAAATTCACCCTGATGACTTGGAGGAGATGGACATTAAATGGCAGATGGCCATGTTATCTATGAGGGTGAAGAAGTTTATTAAAAGAACTGGGAGGAACAACTTCTCTCAAAGAAGAGAAGATGGTGCTGGTTTTGACAAGACAAAGGTGGAATGCTATAAGTGCCACATGAAGGGACACTTTGCTAGAGAATGCAGAAGTGGTGTGCCAAATAACAACCACCAACAAGCCCAGAATGGAGGCTACAATCAAAACAAGAACTCTGCTCAAGCCCTTGTTTCTCAACAAGGAATGGGGTTTGACTGGAGTGACCAAGTTGAGGAAGCCATTCAGAATCAAGCTCTTATGGCAGAGGTATCTGATCTTCCCTCTGAGGTAAGTTCTAATCTTTGTACTCAATCTTGCATAGATACTGTCAAAAGGTACAGGGATCACAACCAAAACATGTGTGATGACCTCAAAAGATTAGAAAAGGACAGAAGAGATTATGTGTTGATAGTGGAGAGGTTTGAAGAACAAATCAAAGGCTTTCAAGCCAATGAACTTCAACACTCTTATGACACAAAATACTGGAAGTGGGAAAAGAATGAGTTAGAGACCAAACTGTCTAAGTCCAAAGAAGAGAATGATAAGTTGAAAGAAGAATTAGCTAAGGTTAAGCTTGATATAGAAAAGTTTTCATATGCCTCAAAAGCAATGGGTTCTCTTCTAAAGGCTCAAATTCATGATAAGATGAAGCCTGGTGTTGGATACAACAACACACCTCCTCCTTATAACAACAACTATATCCCTCCTACATCAGACCTGTTAGAGACCAAGGAGAAAAAGGACTTGTCTGAGAAAGCATTTAAGATAGATCCTTTGGATGAGGTGGTGGTTAAGGATCTGACTGAGAAAGAATCTAGTGAGAATAGGAATAATGCTGTGAGTAAAGAGATACCCTTAGAAAACAACATTATCACCAATGAGGGATGTGGAAAAATCTGGGTCAAGTCTAAAGAGATAGAGAAGACCAAAGGAAAGGCTAACAAGGTCCATTACAAACAGACCACGGTTGTGAATCCTGGCCCTTGTAAACAGTGTGCTTGCAATAAAACTGAGAGCCCAAATTCTGGTACAAAGAGAGGTAATCAAAGAAACTGGAATAATCAATGGGCTCAGAAACAAGGAGTTGATCTGAGTAAGATAATCAGACCAAAACCATGTTTCATATGTGGCAAGTTAAATCATTTGGCTAAGTACTGTTTCTTTAATCCTATTAACCAAAGAATGAGCTTTCAAAGATGTGTGCAAAAACCTTTTAGTTATAGGAAGGCTGGAAAGAAACACGTGGCTAAGAAATCTGTTGAAACCAAAGGCCAAATGAAGAAAAAGGTTTTAAAAGAGAGTATTAAAATGTGGGTGCCCAGAAGCACTAAAACTGTTAGTACTGCTACATCCAATAATACTGCTGACAGGGATAGTGCTGCCAGGAGCAATACTGCTGCTACCAGTGTTAGTACTGCTGAGAAGATTAATGCTTCTAATACTGTTAGTACTTCTTCAAAGGTTACTACTGTTAACACAGTTACTGCTGCTGATGCAGTTACTACTTCTAACAAGGTTAATACTGCTAAGTATGCAAGTACTGCTAATGCAGTTAGTTCTTCTAAAACCAGTACTGCTTCTAGCAAATGTGCTGCAAAACCCATTATTGTGACAAAGTACTCCAGCAATGAGGAGTCAAAGTTTAAAAATCTTGTCAAAAAGAAATGCAAATATTTTGATGAGAAAGGGGTACCCAAGACCACTTTGGCTTGGGTTTCTAATCCATACTAACTGATTTATCTTATGTGCAGGGCAACCAACAGCTTAAGGGGAAGAGCATCTGGCATGTGGATAGTGGTTGCTCTAGGCACATGACAGGCAACATGTCATGCCTTCAGGATTTCAAGCATATCAATGGAGGACATGTTGCATTTGGAGACAATCTTGCAGGTGGAAAAATAAGTGGAAAAGGTAATGTCACACAAGGTAAGATGACATTTGAGGATGTCTACTATGTTGATCAGTTAAAGTACAACCTGTTAAGTGTATCACAGGTTTGTGACAAACAACATAGTATATTATTTACAAATACAGAATGTATGATCCTTGCTCCAGGATTCAAGGTAGTTGGTGAAAGCATGATACTACTTAGAACTCCAAGAAAGGACAATGTTTACTGTCTAGATATGGACAATGTTTCAAGTGATTCATCTCTAAACTGTCTTGTTTCAAAAGCTTCTGTGGATGAATCCTCTCTTTGGCACAGAACGATGTGTCACATGAATTTCAAGACAATGAACAAACTTGTTAAAAACAACCTTGTAAGAGGTTTACCATCAAAAGTCTATTCATGTGATGATCATTGTGTTGCTTGTCTTAAAGGCAAACAGCACAAAACTTCTCATAAGACCAAAGAGTTAAATTCAATTTCTTCTTGTCTCCAAGTATTACATATGGATCTGTTTGGCCCTACAAATGTGATGAGCATAGGGAAGAAATCATATTGCCTAGTTATTGTTGATGATTACTCCAGATTTACTTGGGTATATTTTCTAAGGACTAAGGATGAGACAAGTGGACTGATCAAATCCTTTATTCTAAGAATTGAAAACCAAACTAATCAAAAAGTAAAAGCCATTAGATCAGACAATGGAACTGAATTTAAAAATCTTGATCTAAACAACTTTTGTGAAGAAAAAGGCATTGAGAGACAATATAGTGCTCCTAGGACTCCACAACAAAATGGGGTTGCTGAGAGAAGGAATTGGACACTAATTGAGGCTGCTAGATCTCTGTTAGCTGATTCAAAACTGCCAATTACTTTCTGGGCTGAAGCAGTTAATACTGCCTGTTATGTCCAAAACAGAGTGCTAGTGGTCAAGCCAAAGAACAAGACACCTTATGAGCTCTAAAATAAAAGAAAACCCTTTATTGGATTTTTTAAACCATTTGGGTGTCCTTGTACAATTCTCAATACTAAATCTCACTTAGGGAAGTTTGATAGCAAGGCAGATGATGGATTCCTTGTGGGTTACTCATCTCAAAGTAAAGCCTACAGAGTTTTTAATACTTCTTCTAGAATAATTGAGGAAAGTGACAATGTCAAATGCAATGAGAACACACCAAATCCTATTGGGTCTGTTCCTCAGTGGCTGTTTGACATTGATTCACTAACTAACTCTTTTGGTTTCAGTAGTGATGATTATGCAGGACCAGGTAGTGGAGGATCAGGGACTACACAAGTTCAAGAAAATATACCTCAGTCTGTAATTTTTCCCATACCTATAGTGGATCCTATTGAAGACTGTGAAAAGGAGCCATCTACTGAACCAAATCAGAGTGAAGAAGAAAGGAGAGATGAGGAGAATCAAGAGAATCAAGAGAATAAAGAACCAGAAGTAGCTGCTGACATCACCTCAGTTGAGTTGAATGACTCCAATCTAGAGGTGGGACTAAATGAAGAACCTAGTCATCAAACAAGAACACAAAAGAATCATCCTCCTCAGCTGGTAATAGGAGATATCTCTTCTCCTATGATGACTAGAAATCAAAGCAGGCTGCAAGATATACAAGACCAACAGCATACAATGCTCTCTTGCTTTCTATCCCAGCTTGAGCCTAAGAAGGCTCATGATGCTATGAAAGATTCCAGTTGGATAGAAGCTATGCAAGAAGAGCTGCTCCAATTCAAGCTGCAAGATGTTTGGGATCTGGTAGACCTTCCTAAAGGTCAAAGAGCAATAGGCACAAAATGGGTCTTCAGAAATAAGAGAGATGAGAGAGGAATAGTAATAAAAAACAAAGCAAGGTTGGTGGCTCAAGGGTATACACAAGAAGAAGGAATAGATTAAGAAGAAGTATTTGCACCAGTGGCTAGGATAGAAGCAATCAGATTGTTCCTGGCCTATGCTTCTTATATGAAGTTCAAAGTCTATCAAATGGATGTAAAAAGTGCATTTTTATATGGATCAATTGAAGAAGAAGTATATGTCTGTCAACCACCAGGGTTTGAAAATCCAAACTATCCAGACAGAGTATACAAACTGAAGAAAGCACTTTATGGACTGCATCAAGCACCAAGAGCATGGTACGACACTCTGTTATCCTATCTCTTGGAAAATGGCTTTGAAAGAGGAGTCATTGATAAGACTCTGTTCATCAAGAGAAAGAAGAAGGACATCTTGCTGGTCCAAATATATGTAGATGATATCATCTTTGGATCCACAAGAGACAATATGTGCAAGGAGTTTGAGGATCTCATGCATCAAAGGTTCAAAATGAGTTCCATGGGGGAACTTACTTTCTTCCTTGGACTCCAAGTCCAATAGAAGTCAGATGGTATTTTTATTTGTCAATCCAAGTATGTGCAGGACATTCTAAACAAGTTTGGTTTGTTAGACTCAAAGCCAGCCAGCACACCTATGGAGACACACAAGCAGATAACAGCAGATCTTGAGGGGGAGAATATGGATGTTCATCACTATAGATCCATGATTGGCTCTCTCATGTATCTTACAGCCTCTAGGCCAGATATAATGTTTCCAGTCTGTGTGTGTGCAAGATTTCAAGTTAGGCCAAAGCAATCACACTATCAAGCTGTTAAGAGGATATTCAGATATCTCAAAGGGCAACCTAGATTGGGACTTTGGTATCCTTATGACTCATCATTTGACCTACTTGCGTACTCAGACAGTGACTTAGGTGGAGCAAACTTGGACAGAAAATATACTTCTGGAGGATGTCAGTTTTTGGGTGCAAGACTAGTTTCATGGCAGTGCAAGAAACAAACCATAGTGTCCACATCTACAACAAAAGCAGAGTACATAGCAGCTGCAAGTTGCTGTTCTCAAGTCTTATGGATTCAGAATCAAATGCTGGACTATGGGGTAACCTTTCTACACACTCCAATCTTTATTGATAATAGCAGTGCTATTAGCATTGTTAATAATCCTGTCAAGCACTCAAAGACAAAGCACATTGAGATCAGGTACCACTTTATAAGAGACTGCAATGAAAAGAAGCTTATTCAAGTTGTAAAAGTTCATACTGATAACCAGTTTGCTGATCTATTCACCAAAGCCTTTGATGTGGGTAGATTAACTTTCTTGGTAACACTGCCAGTACAGTTTTAGTACTGCCAGTACAGTGTTACTACTGCCAGTGCTCAGTTAATACTGCTAGTTAGTTAATACTGTTAGTGGTTAATACTGCTCTCAGTTAATACTGCTAGTTAGTTAATACTGCTAGTGGTTAATACTGCTCTCAGTTAATACTGCTAGTTAGTTAATACTGCTAGTGGTTAATACTGCTCTCAGTTAATACTGCTAGTTAGTTAATAATGCTAGTGGTTAATACTGCTCTCAGTTAATACTGCTAGTTAGTTAATATTGCTAAGTAGTTAATACTGCTCTCAGTTAATACTGTTGGATCAAATAATTGTATTCAAGATTAAAGTTAAAGTTCAGGGTTGAAAATGAAATTGTGCTAAAGTTAAAGTTAGAGGGTTAATTGTGTAATAAGCTAATAGTTTAGTTACTATTGGGCCTCAAGCCCATAAGCCCATTAGGCCTAAAAGCCTGGGTATTTAATGTTTTAGTTAATAGGTTTTTTAGATAAGAATCCTCACAATTACTTTCATAATTATTGTTTAGAGAGAGGTTGCTGTAATCCTATATTCAAAGGGTATCAAGAACATTCAAGGTTTCATTGTTTATTCAAGGGATTGGTATGTTATTCTGATTTATATATCTCTTGATTATTATTGTGTTGCTTGATTACTTGTTTCTGTGATTATTTACCAACTAGATAAATCTGGGATAACAATTGGTATCAGAGCCAAAAGAATCAAATTTTTTTACTATTCATGAAAATCACTGTTCATCGCAAAATCACTGTTCATCGAATTTTTTTTTGTGTTCATCTGATTTCATGAATCTGTGAGTTTTTATGATTAAGTGAGTTTTATTCTATTGAGAAGTATCTGATTGATTAATTGCATTGAGAATTATCAAGTGATTGAGTTTTGTGATTTTGAGTTTTCTGGGTTGATTATTCGTTCTGTTCATCGACTTCTGGGCTGGTTAAGAACATACCGGTCGAACACCATATAGGTCGAATATAATATCGGTCTAAGCAGTTTATCGGTCTATAGCATTCAACCGGTACACACAAAGTTCACCCGGTCTAAGCACTTTATCGGTCTTAATCTTTATCGGTCAAAGCCTTTGTCGATCTAAGCAGTCTATCGGTCTAATTTTGTTCCGGTCATAACAGTTTATCGGTCTAATCATCTTACCGGTCGAACACTACATCGGTCCTTAGCACCATACCGGTCCTTACTCTTCCGGTCGAATACCATTTATCGGTCCTTAGTATTTGACCGGTACACTCTCATCTCACCCCGGTCTAAGGAAGTCCCGATCGAAGACCCTTACCGGTCAAAGACCTCTATCGGTCGAAGCATTTTATCGGTCATAGCAGATTACCGGTCGAGTATTCATTATCGATCGCCCGGACCCTTGCCTATATCGGTCGAAGGCAGTTTACCGGTCAAAGAAGTCTCCCGGTCTTGCAGCATACCGGTCGAACAAAGTACCGGTACAAGCAACATCCCGGTCGAAGCAAGACACCGGTCCAAGCATTATCGGTCGAAGCACATTTTCCAGACTTAGCGGGACCCCCGTGCTAAGTCTGCGAAGGGGGACAAAGTTCTGTTCGAGATCAACATTTTCTTTTTGTTCAGTATTATTTGAAGCTTTATACTGATTGAAAGGACTGCACTTAATTATTTTTTTGGAAATTTATTTTTCTGAAAATTTTTGAGTGTGGTTTTTATCTTGATTCTAACGATCTCATCTAGTTGGTTGTCTTGGTACAGATAAGTTTAATTACTAACAAGTGGTACAGCTAAGATGTCGAATCAGCTAATGATGTCTGAAGGTTACAACCTTGATTTTAACAACATGACTCTTTCTGAAGTAAGAGCAAAGGCTAAACAACTTGCTGGACGGTTATCAACATCATCTCGCATGATTGATGAGTATGACAAAGAGGACAAAATGCTCAACGCTGAGAACAAGGCTTTACAGATTCAGAACTCATCTCTTCTTATTCAGATCAATGCTTTAAAAGAAAATTCAAAAGATTCTGATTCTTTAATTGACTTTGCAGGAATAATTGAGTCTAAAGAAAGAGAGATCTTCGATCTTCAAGTAAAGTTGAAAAGATTTGAGTCAAGCTCTACATGGTCTAAGAAGGATGCAATGCAAAGAGATCTTGAGGAGCTTAGAAGGAGTACAAGTGTTGCAAGAGATACTAGTGAAGGACTTAGAAAGATAAATTCTCAACTCTGTGCGGACAGAGATAAGTTGAAAGATAAAGTTCTCAGTCTTGAGGTTGAGATTGAAACGCTAAAAGAAAAGGCAACCCAAGACAGAGACAATACAAAAGCTCAAGATGAGATGTTGAAGATTGAAAAAGAAAGAAAAGAATTCGCTAAGAAATTCTCTGACTTCTCCAGAAAAGCCTTTGAAGAGAAGAAATCTTTAGAGCTTAGATGCGTTAAACTTTCTCAACAAGTTTCAGACTTTGAGAAGGTTATCATTCTAGAGAGAGAAAAGGCTGAGAATAAGAAGAAGAAAGCTGAGCTGAAGAAAGAAAATATTTGAGACCGAGATAGCCAAGCTGACAGGAAAGCTATATGAATTGTCAACAAACATCATGAAGGAGAAGAATGCAAAATCTGAGTTGCATAAGAAGTTTGATCTGATTGAAAAGGAAAGAAGCAGTTTGTCTTCAAAGATAAAGGAACTTGAAGAGATCGTATTCAAGGTGAAGTTGACTGAGCACAAGATGCCAGAGTCAATTGCTCAATCACCAAGAGATGATCTAGCTGATTCGAATAGTTCATTAAAAACAGCTTCAAGCTCACATTTTTCAAATGTTTTCTATAATCCTTTCTATGATTTAGATGATTGTCTTACTTCTAAATCTACTGATCAGATTCATCCTTCTAACCTTTTCTATGACAAAAATGTTGATGGTTCAGGTAACTTCAAGAAGACTAAGTCTCAAAAGAAAAGCTTCTGGAGAAGGCATGATGAGAAAGAAAGAGGAAACTGGATCTGGAGAGTTAAAGGATCCTCGGAGGAGAAGAAGAAAGAAGAATCATTTGTGCATACATCACATGCTAAATGGAACTATGCTACAAAAGGTAAAACTTTTGGCAAACCTGATCTGGTTTACACTATTAATCAACTGATCAGGTTAGCACAAAAGAAAATTAGTTGTTCCTACTGTGGCTCAAATGATTTTGTCAGAAAAGATTACGTTAATAACTGGTATGGTTCTTACTTCATATCTCCCACTAGAACTGCAACTAACCATTAGGACCCAAATACCAGTGGGTACCAAAAGCTAAATCTGTGTTGCAAGCACCCAAGGTTTAAGGGGGAGAAAGAACAATGGCTTCTAAGTAAATCAGCTTAGAACCCGTACCTCAACGGAATATGGTTTCTAATCACATCAAATTAGAACCCGCACTTCAGTGCTTTATTCATTTTTTCTGCCTTATCTTAAAAAAAAAATTATCAGTTAAGGGGGAGAATATCTGTGATATTAACAGATTTTTGAATACTTAAATGCTTATCTGACCGTGTGTTCTTAAAGATAAATACTTGCGTTTTATCTTGTCAATATACTTTGTCAAGTATTCATACACATAACGGTTTAGAACATTCTATTTTGACTTTGTTATTACCATGTATCAAAAGTTAAATCTTTCTATGGTAATACTCACGTTATTTGTATTCACTGTTGTTTGAATCAAACGTCATTCCATTTGCTTTCATTGAAAATATGTTTATATATTGTTCATATAAACAACATTCGTTTTTGATTCTCCAACATATTATTCTTCATGACAAAACTCCTATGAGCTTAATTGTCAAACTCTTTTAGTTTGAGGGGGAGAATTGCATCGTCAAACATCTTCTGTTTTGACATCTCCGAATATTATATTCTTCATGTAACAAGTGGTATTTGTGCTTACATGTACAAAAAAAGCTTGTTGAACACTATGTTCTTTTAGGAAAATACATGGGATTCAGTGTGAGAACTTAACAGAACTTCCATGGATTCACGATAACCAGTGTTTCCTACCCAGGAAGTATTCCCTGAGTGATTGAGGGGAGAGGGGTCAAAAGATTTGAGTGTTGGTGTGTGAAAAGAGGTAAAATGGAAAAGAGAGATTGGTTAGAAGTGAGAATTAAAAGAAAGAGGGTGAGAGAACAGAGTAAAAGAATATTAAACTCTGCACCAAACTTCTTTCTGAGCCGGGCAGCCACATAATCTGATTGGTTCACATTCTTTGGTGACCATCATTGAAAAAGGAAACTAGCCCATGCCATCTCTTGCATACAACCCCACCAGCTACTCATTCTTTTCTCAAAAAGAGAATGTTTCACATTTTCTGGGGACGCAGCACATACGCTATTGGTTCTTCATTTGGAAGATACTAATATTGAAAAAGAAGGAAAGTTGCCCCACCTTCGAACCCTTTCTCATGCACATTGAGTCTTTGTATAATTTGTTGCTGTCTCAACAAGTTTACATATTTTGAGCCTATATTGAAAAAGCAATCATCTATGCTTTATTTTTTTTTTCTAACACATGCACGAGCACACAGAAATTTGTTTTCTGTCAGAACGTTCATAGATAACCATGTGTTATTCGATGATTGAATGGAAGACCTGGGGAGTCTACATCAAACCAGCTCCTTATATAGTAACTTTGTGTTACTCAGTGACTTTGTGTCATTGACAGGCATTCTAACTGAGTCATTTGTTGATTCAGGGTTACACTTATTAAACTGTTTGAATTTGAAAAGATTCGAATGGTTACTACTTTCTATTTTAATCTGAAAAGATTGAAATAATCACTCTTTCCATCTGGGAAGACTACTCTTATTTCCATACAGGGCTCGTTACATGATGAAGACTGTGCTTACGTAATCATACACAATGGGGGAGATTGTCTTGAAAAGGGGGAGATTGTTTTGCAAAGTTTTGATGATGATGATTCTCACCACACATCAAAAAGGGGGAGAAGATATGAAAAGGGAGAATTATCAAACAAGGGAGAATACAAGAAGAATTGTTGGCTGAAGATTTTCAAAGATTTGAAGTTTTGAAGTTTTGAAGCTATCAACGTCATATCTGAAGAAAAGAGAAGACCCGAAGACAATTGCAAATTTTTTTAATCTTGAATCCAAAGGGGGAGATTGTTGGATCAAATAATTGTATTCAAGATTAAAGTTAAAGTTCAGGGTTTAAAATGAAATTGTGCTAAAGTTAAAGTTAGAGGGTTAATTGTGTAATAAGCTAATAGTTTAGTTACTATTGGGCCTCAAGCCCATAAGCCCATTAGGCCTAAAAGCCTGGGTATTTAATGTTTTAGTTAATAGGTTTTTTAGATAAGAATCCTCACAATTACTTTCATAATTATTGTTTAGAGAGAGGTTGTTGTAATCCTATATTCAAAGGGTATCAAGAACACTCAAGGTTTCATTGTTTATTCAAGGGATTGGTATGTTACTCTGATTTATATATCTCTTGATTATTATTGTGTTGCTTGATTACTTGTTTCTATGATTATTTACCAACTAGATAAATCTGGGATAACAAATACTGCTAGTAGTTAATACTGCTCACTGTTAATACTGCTTTCAATATCTTTTTAAGGTTAATACTGCTTCTAATCCAAAAGCTATAAATATACTTTCCCCGCCTAAAAGATCATAACGACTCTTTGTCTACTGTTCATCTTCTCTCTCACTCTTGTCTCTCAAGTATCCAGTGCTCGATAGTCAAGAATCCTTGCATACAGATGGCTTCAATGGCATTTATCGATGAGTACAACGAGATCGCCATGCTTCAAAAGCCAAAACAAGCTGAAGATTTTCACCAGATAGTCGACTTTCTGAAGTCCAGCCACATCGCTCATGCTCTCACTGTGTCTCCTACCATCTACATAGAGCATCAAAGGCAGTTCTGGGCCAATGCCACTACTAGCTCTGAAAATGGAGTGTCGTGCATCAAAACAAGGGTTTGTGACAAACCCTTAACAGTTACTGAGGAGACCATTCGCATCTGTCTACGTCTAGACGATGCTTCAGGTATATCTTCTATTCCAAATGAGGATTTGTTTTAAAACCTCACCAGAATGGGGTATGAAGGCCAATTGGTGATTTTCAAGTTTTTTAAAGCACAATTTTCACCCCAATGGAGGTTCTTTGTTCATACCCTGATGCACTGTATTTCCAAGAAAACCACTGGCTGGAGCCAATTTAGCAGATCCATTGCATATGCTTTGGTTTGTTTATCTACTGCTAGAAAATATAATTTTTCTCTGATGATCTTTAATGATCTTGTCTCAAACCTGGACAACAAGAAGAGTTTCTTCATGTATCCCAGGTTTGTACAGGCAGTTATCACAAATGAATTGACGGATATACCTCACTTTGATGGGGTATATGTACCTAAACCCCCTAAAGGCAAGGTTTTCTCAAATATGAGAAGATCTGCTAGGGACTCGGAAGGAGTTGACACCCCATTGTTCTCTACAATGATGGTGGTGTCCCACACTGATGAAGGTATGGAAGCAGGATCAAGGCCCTCCTCAGACCATCCCACTGCTAGCCAATCCCAACCTTCCCACTCTATATCTATCCCACAGTCCCTACTTCATAAACCCACTTCTCCTATTACCCAAACCTATACAAGGAAATAGGTAAAGAAGGCTCCTTCCCTTCTTGTACCATCACCCACTGCACCTTTAAGCCCTCTATTGGAGCATTCTCCAATAGAGAATATCCAAAGGGAATCCCATAGGGTGTCTCCCAACCCTGAGGAGGTGCTCTCTCAGGAGATGGAGGAGCATATGGGTGAGAAGGCTGCCACTACTTCTGCTAGCACAGAGAAGGATAGTGGTAACATCTCTAAGACCTTCCCCATGACAACTTTGGCTGAGAAATCAACCAAAGGACCCCGGTGCCAAGAAACCAAGGGGGTAGTTGGTGCTTCTGCTAGGCAGAAGGCCACTACTAAAAGATCCAAGGATCCCTTAAGGATGGGCAAAACATCCAAAAAGGGTGAGGACAGATCTGAAACTGATGGATTGATGGAAAAAGATTCCAATGATCCTTCAAGGGTGGGTAAAACACCCAAAGAAGGTGAGGACAGCTATACTTACTTAGAATTGATGGAAACAATAGCCAACATCAATGTTGATGTGGTTAATCAAGGAAAAGAAATCAAAGCCTTGCAGGAAGTGGTCATCTCCCAACAACAGCAGATTTCCAAACTCAAGCAACTGGTGGGAAAGCTCATGGCCAAGAAAAGAAGAAGTAAATTTGTTCTAAGGAGCAGAAAGGGGTAACCAAAAAGGAAACTGACAATGCTTCCAAAAAGGGGGAGAGTTCAAGATCAGAAAAGTCAGATCAACAGATTGAAGGGGAGTTTGTTGAAGTACAAGGAGAGTTTGATGAAGAAAAAGCTGAAGGTGTACCAGCAGCAGTAACAACACCAGCAGCAGTAACAACCCCAGCAGCAGAAACTGTTAGTGCTGCTGAAACTTCAAAAGCAGCAGTAACAGGGTTAACACCAGCAGAGATTGAAGTAGCAGAAATGCTTGTCAAAGCAAAGAATGACACTCCCAAAGCAAAGGGAGTGGTCATAAATGAAGGGGGAGCAAAGAAAACAGAAAAGAAAGAAATGGCTGCAGATGCAAAGAAAAAGGGAAAAGAAAAGATGATAGAATCTGATCAACCATCCAAAAAGCAAAAGATGGTTGAGTCAGATGAAGCATTAGCTAAGAAACTGCAAGAAGAGATAGATCAAGCAGAAAAAGAGCAGGTTGAGAAAGACAGAGAAATAGCCAGAGCACTTGCAAATGAACTAAATGAAGCTTTTCAGAAAGGGTTGGAAACAGAAAAAGCAAAGCAAAGAGCTATAAGCATGAGAAAGGCTATGATGGCCAGATCAAGTGCAAAGAAGAGAAGACCTTCACAAACTTACCTTGCAACTCAGGAAAGAAACAAGATGATAACTTTCTTGAGGAGTGCAATTGGTGTAAAGAAAGAAATGTTTGTGAAGATGACTTTTGATCAAATTAAGGATCTCTATGAGAAAGAAATGGGAAAGCTGAAGAGTAATGAAAAGGATAGAGTGGAATTTGAAAAGAAAGCCAATGAGAGACATGATGTGAATATCAATCAACCCTTCCCTGAAAGTGATGAGGGAACTCCTACAAAAGAAAAGGTAGAAAAGAAGAAGGAAGCTACTCTAGGGCAAAGTCAAAGGATTCTGAAAAGAACTAAGATGATGGCTAGAAGAAAGAAAACTATAAAGAAGCCAAGAATAGAAGAAGAGAAAAAGGTTGCTGGAGAAGAAGAGGCACCTGAACCATCAGAAAAGAAAGAGCAGTTGAGCACTAAGGATGTAAAGATGTACATGGTTGTGATGGACAAAGTGCCTGAACCAATTTTAGCAGAACCAGTAGGAGTTAAACCTTCTGAAGTTATTCACTGGGATGTACTAGAGGTTGATGGAAAAGAGTACATTAGGCTGAAGAGGAAAGATGAAAAATATGAAGTCTACAGTACTTGGGCTAAAATTGTCAGAACATGCTCAAGATCATATATTGAAGAAATGTTTGATATAGGGATGAAGTTGTACACAGATAAGTTAAAAGCTCCAGGGATTTCAATTACAAAACTGGTGATGGAGTATCTGTGTATGATGTTCAAATCTGATGAAGTGGAGGAGATAATAAGGAATGTTTTTCAAGCAGTTACCAGTTGGACTCTATATGAAACTAGTGGAGTATATTCTGTGACTTTGGATAGAAATCACATAGAATACTTCCTAGTGGATAAAGTATACAACCATAGCAGATTGAAACTTCATTCAATGTTGAAGAAGAAGCTTGGATGTGTTGAAAATTCAGAAATGGCTAAGTATTTGATCCAAAGAACAATCAATCAGAGTTTGGGGTTAGATGCAAACACTGGAATTTGAATCACTGATGGTTTTGGAAGCATCTGAAGAACTTGACTTCTCTTCTAAAAGTCAAGTTAGGGGGAGATTGTTGGGAACTGAAGATGTGACTAAGTCATTAATGCTGCCAGTTCAGAGTTAGTGCTGCCAGAGGATTTCAAAGATTAATACTTCTAGGTATTACTACTTCTAGTAGAATTAATACTGCTAGTCAAAGTTAGTGCTGCTTGATCAAAGTTAGTACTGCTTAGCTAGTTAGTACTGCTAGAGGTTAGTGCTGCTTAGTAGTTAATGCTGCCAAGATTCAGTTAATACTTCCAAGGTAATTAATACTGCTTCTGAGATAAACTGAAGATAATATTGAAGAGACCGCGTCTGAAGATATACATGGAAAGCTTGGAGATAATTATGAAGATTATCTTGAAGATCTTTTTAAGTTTTGTAATTATCTTTTATTATTCAGTATATATATAATTGCTTAGAATAGTTAGATAGAACTTAATGCTGAGTTTTTGTTTTAGAGAGAATCAACCTCAAGGCATAGTTCCTAATTCTAGAGAAGTAGAATTCGTCTTGAAAGAGTCTGTTCTTCAAGATTGAGGTTGTGTGTGTAATCTTGTAACTTCAATCATTCAATATAAGTTTGCAAGTTATTCATCAGATTTACTGTTTGTTTACTGTTTCATTAAATATCAAAGTGTTATTCCGCAAACTTCTTTGATATTGTTTCTGAGTATTTATAATCCTTGTTAAGAATTCGATCCTGACAATCTTACCTTTTGACACATTACTTTTTCCACTTATTTTTCCACCTGCTGGATTATCACCAAAAGCAACATGTCCTCCATCAATTCTTTTGAAGTTTTGAAGGCAGGTCATGTTACCTGTAATGTGCCTGGAACAACCACTATCAACATGCCAAATGCTCCTTCCCTTGAGCTGTTGGTTGCCCTGCACATTTAATAAAGCAGTTAGTTTTTAATAGGAACCCAAGCCAAAGTGGTATTGGGTTTTCCATTCTCATCAACATATTCATATTCAGACTGGATGAGATTATCATACTGAGAAATCTTATTGCTTGAATACTTTGTCATAATAATGGGTCTGTCACTGGAAGCAGTACAAACTTGATTGGCAGTACTAACTTTGTTAGCAGTACTAACATCATTAGCAGTACTAAGAGGTTTAGCAGTACTAACTTTGTTAGCAGTACTAACTGGGTTAGCAGTAGTATTGCTTGCAGCAGCATTATTTCTGTCAGCAATACTATTTGAAGTAGCAGTACTAACAGATTTCTTTACTTTTGGAATCCAAACTTGGACAAAGTTTTTTGCTTTCTTTTTCTTTAAGTTACTCCTGGGCTTATTTGGAGTATTTTTCTTTGAATTAGCAAACTTATTCTGAGCATGAGATTTTATAGGTGCACTATTCTCAGCCATATGATTCTTTATCTGCTTCCTATAACCAACAGGATTTTGTATATTTCTTTGAAAAGTGATCCTTTGGTTGATAGGATTGAAATAACAGTGTTTGGCTAGATGATTTAACTTGCCACAGATAAAACAAGGCTTTGGTCTGTTAATTTTTCTCAGATCAATTCCTTGTTTTAAAGCCCACTGATTATTTCTATTTCTTTGATTTCCCCTTGTTTTATCATGTTGTTGGGGCTGATTCTGTTTACAAGTACAGGGATTAACAACAGTGGTTTGCATGTAATGGACTCCCTGTACCTTTTCCTTCTTAGCTTTTTCATTCTTAACAGTTTCTTCCCCATACTTCACTTTCTCACTCTTGACAAACGGTTTACCCCCCTTTTCATTTGTCAGTATGTGGTTTTCTATAGGAATATCTTTGTGGTCTTCCTCATTCTTATTCTCAGAGTCCTCTTCTTCATAATCTGCCTCAACCACTACTTTGTCTAAAGGATCTACTTCAGTGGCTCTCTCAGGTAATTCATTCTTGTCCTGTCTTTCTAAGAGATCTGAGGTGGGTGGTATATAATTATTGTTGTATGGTGGAGGGGTGGTGTTATAGCCTATTCCTCTTCTCAGTTTGTCATGGACTTGAGCTTTTAGAAGTGAGTCCATTTCTTTAGAAGCATTGAAATATTTCTCAATATCTAGCTTGGCTTTCTCAAAATCACTCCTTATCTTCTCACATTCCTCTTCAGACTTTTTAAGCTTAACCTCTAACTGATTTTTCTCCCACTTCCAGTAGTTTGTATCATAGGAATGTTGAAGTTCATTAGCCTGGTAAGACTTAATTTGTTCTTCAAACCTCTCAACTATCAGAACATAATCTCTTCTATCTTTCTCTAACCTTTTAAGGTCATCACACATACTTTGATTGTGATCCCTGTACTTTTTAACAGTTTCAATACAGGTTTTAGAGCAAAGATTAGAAGTTACCTCTGTGGGAATATCAGTGCTTGCTAATTCTAAAACTTTAGCCATTAAAGCTTGATTCTGAACTGCTTCTTCTGCTTGATCACTCCAATCAAATCCCATTCCTTCTTGGGAAACAAGAGCTTGAGAAGAGTTCCTACTGTTGAAGCTAGTGGACTGTGATGGTTGATGGTTGATGGTTGCTAGTATGCTGTTGAGGCATTCCACTTCTGCATTCTCTTGCAAAGTGCCCCAGCTTGTGACACTTGTAACATTCAACCTTGGATTTATCAAATCCAACCCCATCTTCTCTTTTCTGTGCAAAGTTGTTCCTTCTAGTCCTTTTGATGAATCTTTTTACCCTCATAGTCAGCATAGCCATCTGCCATTTGATATCCATCTCTTCCAGATCATCAGCATTTATCTGTTCTAAGTCATCATTAATTAGAGTGGAATTAGCATGACTGGCTAGAAAAGCCTCTAAAACTGAGTCATTGGATCCATCTTGCTTTGATCTATGGGCAGCACTAACTGATTCTGTATTAGCAGCAGAATCAGTAGAGGATGATAAAAGGGCAACATTGTATGAGTATCCAGAGGGCCTCTTCTTTGCTTCTACCTCTGCTTCAAACACCCTAAGGTCATTATAGAGGTCATCCAATTCCTTGTCCTCCAATTGGTTATTCTGTCTGAAAGAGGCAGTGTACATAGTCCATTCATCACCAAGAGATCTTAGAAATTTTCTGTTAACATCATCTTGATCTATCTGGACACCAACAATAGCCAATTCACCAATTAGCTTATTAAATCTATCAAAAGTTTGAGTCATGGACTCATTCTTTGTAGACATGAAGTTTTCATATTGCTGCTTTAGTATGGCCTTCTGATTTCTCTTGGTACTTTTGGTACCGGAAAATCTTTTCTCCGGAGAATTCCAAAGAATTTGTGCATCAGAACAGTTGCAGAATTGATGTTGGTACTCATTAGGTATAGCCAAAAGCAGAGTGTTCAAAGCTTTCATCTCTGTCTGCCTCAACTTTCTCTCTCCATCTGTCTTTGGTAGAGGTCTCTTTCCTTCTGCATCCATCTTTCCTCCATCAGAAGGACCATTCTCAATGATGTCCCACATTGAGAAGTCTGTGAGAAGAATGTACTTCTTGATATTGATGTTCCACATGTCAAACTCATTGGGTTTGAGCATGGGAACCTTTGATACCAAAACACTGTCGCTTGAACTGTCCATGATTAAAGGTTTCT
This sequence comes from Arctium minus, assembly GCA_954870635.1. NCBI lineage: Eukaryota > Viridiplantae > Streptophyta > Magnoliopsida > Asterales > Asteraceae > Arctium > Arctium minus. The sequence goes on from OX941081.1 coordinate 164,176,512, forward strand.
GAATTTTCAGGCTCTGATACCACTTGTCAGGATCGAAACTCAAACAAGAATTTAAATAACACACTCAGAAACTTATGTTAAAGAAGTTGCGGAAAAACACTTTAACAGAAAATCAATGGAACAGTATATTAAAACTCAAATCATAAGTTTATATTGCATAAAACTTAATGATTACACACATAACCTCAATCTGTTGAACAGGCTCAATAGACGTTCTATACTTCTCTATAGAAAGGATCTAAACTATTTTTGAGGTTAATTCTCTCTAAACAAAACGTATGAATAATAGTTAATTCTAACAAAGAATTCTATACTATATATACGGAGTTGATTACAAGATAATTATCAAAATAAAATTGATCTTCAGTATCAATACCATAATTATCTTCAACTTTATCTCTAACTCATCTTTATCTTCAAGTCTTCTTTATCTTTAGAAACAACACTAATCTTCTTTTAGCAGTATTAATCATCTTGCAGCATTAACATCCTCAGCAGTATTAATCCTTGAGCAGTACTAACCATGCTTGCAGTAGTAATCTTCAACAGTACTAACTACTAGCAGTACTAACTCTCCAAGCAGTACTAACTATTCAAGCAGTATTAATTCTACTAGCAGTATTAAAATTACAAGCAGTAGTAATACCTTTCAACTAGCAGTAGTATCCATCCTTAGCATATTCAGACCCAACAGCTAAAAAGAAAATTAATTGTTGTTACTGTGGCTCAAATGATTTTGTTAGTAAAGATTATGTTAATTACCGGTATGGTTATTATTATATTACTCCTAAAAGAACTATAACTTACAAACATGAACCCAAATACCAGTGGGTACCAAAACCAAAAGCTCCATCTGTGTTGCAGGAAACTCAAGTCTAGGGGGAGTAAATAACTTTGGTTTTTGAATAATTCAGTTCAAAACCCGTACTTCAACGATTAAAGAACTTTGACTCTTGGATAACACAATTCAAGACCCGTTCTTCAATGTTAACAAGTTAGGTTTTTGAATAAAACAGTTCAGGACTCGGTCTTCAAAGATCAAGTTTGATTTCTAAACACAACAGTTTAGGACTCATACATCAAAGATCAAAAGATTTTGTTCTCCAATGCATAAAAGATGACCAACCTTCAAGGGGGAGTACATATTATTCCTACTGACAAATATTGTGAATGCAATATTTCAGGGGGAGTAAATGACTTCTGATTATTCCAGATCAAGACTAATTATTCAATGTCATAGGGGTGTCTTACAGTCATATTTTTTTGATTTTCAATATTGTTGACTTACTTTGTTGCTTTAATGACTTTTTGACGGATTGCAGATTTTGAGGGGGAGCTAACATGTTTCATTTCATGTTGACTTTGAGGCTGACTTTATGAGATTTAATGTTGAGCGTAAGGATATTTCTAACTTAATCTCATATCTGTTTGAAAGAAGAACGACTTTCAAACATGAAAACAAATTTTCTTAAACGTTTACGCCGCTTCTCGATTTTTAACACGTTTTCATGAATTTCAGAAGTGTGTATTTTTAAAATGTTCTCAATTATGAGCTTTGATAATTAACTAACTGTGTGTTTCCAAAGATAAATACTTTTGTATTATCTTTTTCATATACTGTCAAGTATTCATAAACCGGTTTAGTATTTTTGTTGACTATGTTATTACCATGTCTCAAAATGAAACTATTTTTCGATGGTAATACCCTACTTTTTGTATATTCAATGTTCGTTGAGCGTTATTTCACTCAAAGCGATTCTTTCAAAAATTGTCTATACTTGATTCATATAGACAAATTCCAGTTATTTCATGACCTAAGCTTTTATTGTTAAATCATTCATATTTGATCTTTTCCATACATTGTTAGATTCTCAAAACATATCTATTGATTTCACTTCGTTCATTCAATTTTCTTGTTTTGAGAACATCTTCCATGTTTAAAATGCTTAAATCTTCATGATTATCTTATTGAGCCTACATTTATCTGACATTGTTATTCATTTTACTGAGCTTTACATGTTTTAGGACAACATTTTCATGGGATCAGTGTGTGAGATTAACAGAACTTGTATGGATTCACGTTAACCGGTGTTTCCTACCCTAGAAGTTATCCTGAGTGATCGAGAGGCGAGGGGTCAATATCAAAGAATGGGGGAGATAACTCAAAGGGTTGAGTTTTTCTCATTGAGCTGAGATAAAACGAAAAGAGAGTTTGGTTAGATGTGAGGATATTGATAAAAAGAAAGAGGGTGTGAGAACAGAGTTAAAAGAAAATGAAAACTCTGCACCAACCACTTTCTGAGCCGGGCAGCCACATTACTGTTGTTTCACAATTCTTTCATGAACATCATTGAAACAGGCAGTGAGCCCGTGCCAACTCTTTATTTAACCCCACCAGCTACTCATTTCTTTCTCAACAAAGAAATGTTTCATATTTTCATGGGGAAACAACACATATGCTATCTCGTCTTCATTTGGAAGATGTGGATATTGAAAAAGAAGGAAAGTTGCTTCCCCACCTTTGCATCTCGTTCATGCACATTGAATCCGTGTAATACTGTTGTTGTCTCAATGGTTTACACACTTTGATCCTATATGAAAAGCCTAAGTAGCTTCAATCTTTCTACACATGCACAAGCACACAAGGAATTCGTTTTCTTGTCATAACGTTCATAGAAAATTCTCTGTGATTTTCGATGATTGATTGAAAAGCCTAGGGGAGTGAATATTAAAAAGCTTCTTTCCAAAGTGCATTTGTTGCACAAAGTGGCTCAGTGTTGCTTACATGCATTTCTAACTGATTCATTTATTGATTCAAGATTACATTCTTATTTGTCTGAATTTGAAAAGATTCGGATGAATACATTTTTTGAATAGACGGATGGTTCGGATATTATATGCAAAAATCAGTTACTGAAAGTGGTCAGAAATTGGGTACATGACTTTTCTTGAATAAGTCTTGATGATTTCTATGCTCTACATCATCAAAAAGGGGGAGAAAGACTTACAAGAAATGTTGATTGGAGAATGGATTGTGATAGTCACGGGGAGAAAGTAATCAAGAAATGATCTATGGGGGAGAATATGGTTAAAAATGAAAATGTTGTTTTGGAGATATTTCAAAGAATTCTGAAAGATTGCTGAAGTTTACAAAATATTTCTTTGAAGATTATTTGTTGAAGCAAAGTGAGCTAAATCGGAAGATAATTTTCTTTTTCGAAGTTTGAAAGAGGTTACGATGAATTTTGGGGGAGATTGATAAAGTTTTTGAAGACTTTGAAGGAGATTGTGAAAATCTGAAGATATTTAAAAAAATGGGAGATTGTCAAAGATTTTGAAGAGATTCTTAAAGAGAAGAAAATGGGAGATTAACTTTGAACAATTTTACCAAAAGAGGGGAGATTGATGCTATATGTAGAAGATGATCAGTGTTCTTACCAAAAGGGGAGAATATTTTTGACAAAAAAAATAAGGGGGAGATTATTGTTCAAAGGAGGAGTTTGTTTGTTAGATACATAAATGGGGAGATTATTCTTTGATACTAAAATTCTTTTTGAAAATGATCTTGAATCCAAAGGGGGAGATTGTTAGAGCATATTTGTTGGATCCAAGATAATTGAGACTGAAAGTCAAAGCCCACGTCAAAGCCTTCAAATGTAAAGTCAAAGTCAAAGCTTCTATTAAAGGAAAGTCAAGAAGTCAAAGTGTTTGTTGTTAGTTTACTTGTTATGTCTTTGTAATTGTCATAGTATAAATAGTTTTTTTTTGTAGAATCTTGTAACACGCTTACAATTGAGAATTATAGAGTGGGAAGCATTATGAGAGAAAAACAGATTTATACGTTTTGTAATCTGTGAATTGAGATCAATACATATGGATTATTGAATCGAATCTTTTCGTTCATCTTGATTAATTGCACGTATTTGGGACACACAAAAGGTCGTGAATTCTTCAACACATAAGTTATAGTCATGGTAACAGCTTAATTCACTCAATACCATAATAAAATCCTTAGAAACCCATCCTCAACTTAGGCTTAAAACATAAACATGCATTCCATATTTGAACTAAATTGTTCGAAGCATAAATAAAAACAGCTATTTAAAATTTAGGTTTTATTATTTATGTTTCATTTAGGTTTTATGGATCTGTTCTTCATTGATTGAGGTTGCAGCACAGAGGGGTTTTGGGAGGATGCGACTAGTACAGGTGAGAGAGGAGGAGGCTTTCATCGGAGATGAAGAATTAAATAGGCGGAGACAGAGGTTGCAAGCGAGTGAGGGAGGCTGTAGAAGACTGTGTTCTAGAGGTGAGGTGAGGTGAGGTTGGAGTGGGGGTGGGGATTTCTTTTTATTTTCTTAAATTGTTATATAACTTGTATATTATATAAGCTATAAATTGTTATATATATATATATATATATATATATATATATATATATATATACACAAAAGGACAAAATTGGAAAAAGCCAAAGAAGTGTGAAAAAGACTATAATACCTTATTTATTAATTGAGTTAACAAATTGTTTTATTCCCTTAGTGGCAGGGACTCAACATATGCGAAAATGTAAACCACGATTTTCATATTTATATTTATTTTAATTTTAAGACCAATATGGATACAAGGAATGAACCACAGGGACCAAATTTCTAACTTACTCCATTTAATGTGTTGGGAGATATTTTCTAACTTACTCCATTTAATGTGTTGGGAGATATTTTGCAACGTACCGTTGGTGCCATCAATTAATAAAAGTAAGCCTGTACTACTCCTACCCATGCTTCAATTGGGAAGCTACTGATTTATTCAACCCATATTACAATATTATACAGTTAAAAACTTTTACTTTCTAGCCACCTTTAATTTTTCCCCCATAAAACAGGCAAAAACGATAAGTTAATAGTTTTTCTTGTGTTGCCGCAAGCTTCAACATGTTTTTGTTGTGCCGCAGGTTGTAGTATGTCATTGCGATGCCACAAGCCAATAATTTGGCGTCTATTGTGCGTCGAGGCATGCCTTGCGATGCCGTAAGCTGCTGTCTTTCAATATTTTTTTTGCGGTGGTTCCAATTTTTATCTGGATGCGTTAGAAAATTCAGAAACCACAAAAAAGTGTCTTAAGACATTGATTTGCGGTTAGAAAATTCAGAAACCCCAAAAGACTTTTGAATATTTTCAATTTTTTATTTCGTATTTTTCTACAATATTAAAGTTTATAGTGAAATATGTATGTATGTATGTATGCATGTAATGTATATGTGTGTGTGTGTGTGTAGAGTCACAGTTAAATATAAACCATGGAAATGTTACAAACCATACAAACCAATTTCAATCGTTCATCTAGTTTAACGAACATCTGGTTACATAAATATATTGTTTTTTTCTTAATATAAATCGTTGAACAAAAGGTCCAATGTGTGTATGTGCAATATGGATGGTAATGAACTTTATTGGGTCATGATGGGTCGTAACAGACTAAATTATTTTTTTTTAACGGCAAGTTAACGCACACACACGTTCCAGCGGTATCGGGCCTCCATTACGGGAAATCCCACTAATCCGTTGTGACCCGGCCCAGCCTTTGGCTGAACCCGACCGGCAGGTAGAGGGTCCCATAGACTGGACCCACCCGAACCGGTCCCGGATCCGGCCCCGAAGGACCAGACCCAGAGTCTGAATATCTCAAGAAAGTGTCACTCGTGGGAATCGAACCCGAGTAGTGTGGCTTTAACCCCACACCCCCAGGATGTTACCTATCCAACTGAGCTAACCCTCTTTGATAAACTGTATTTGGCCTTAATGGGCTTTAGTGACCCTTAATTAACAGTATTGAACCTTTTTTAAGCTAAAATGAACTGTACTAGAATTGATGGGCTTCAGTGGTTCTCAATAAACTATATTGAGTATTGATGGTTGTATCGGACTCGATAAGACACAATAACAACACACACAAACACACAAATACATTATCTATACATTCACATATACAACACATACACATTATCTATATATAGTCGTAGTTGTGAGGGTAAACGATCGATGGATATTGGACGCGATGAACCTGATAAAGCACATATTAGAAATTACCCAAACCAATGGAACCCATCTTATTTCATCAATTATCATCCTCATTTAGCTTGAGTCGTTGATTTTTTTTTTGTCAAGATCGTACTTTACCTTATGTTAGACTGAAATTGTATTCAAGATTAAATGAGGGTCATTGTTGAAATTAGTGTTTATGTGTGAGTTGTAATTGTTTCTAGAAGGTTTGACCTTGCTTGGTCATGTTGACCTATATATAAGCAAGTCTTTGTTTTGTTTCTAGTAGACGTGTAAGTAAGTGTGTGAAAGTGAAGGTGTAATCTTGGTGGTAGTTGAGAGAGAGTAAGAACACATAGTTGTACACATTGAGTACACACACAAACACATTCTATCTTGAAAGGTTAATCACTAATAGATCTATGGCTTGATGTAATTCATGTGATTAATAAACAAAGTGTTTTGTGATAATCTGTATGTGTTTATGCTAGTAAATCTTGGACCACACCTTAGTCCCATTGTTAATTTCAATCACCCGCAAAAAAGAGAGATTTTATGAATGAATTAACAGATCCCATGTCAAAAAAGAGAGATTTTGGAATCAAATAAATAAATAAGGGAATCAAATAAATAAGCAAAGACAAGGTTTAAAATCAATGATCCCATTTATAACTTTTGTTATACGTGTAGTAATCCGAGTAAAGAAATATAATCCAAACAATCACACATCGCATCAAACAAAAATATGTGTAATCCTTATAACAAACATTCATGGCATTAAATAAAAAGTAACTGTAAGATAAGACAATAAAAGTGGTATGACAAAGCAATTTTGCTTATGACAAAAATAAAGAAATGGATAGTGTTTTTCAGAAACAATAGGTTATACTTATGTATTCAAAGCAATTTTGCTTATGACATATGAATAGATGGTTATCTCTATTTGAAGGAATTTTGCTTACCTTAAAACAGTTCCTAGGTTGCTGAATCCGTGAACGGAAGAAGTCCCCAATCAGCTGGGTTAAAATCCAACAGTGAGCTCATAACTTTATCTGCAGTTACAAAATAATCCACTCCCTATTAACAAGAAACAAAGAAATTACCCCACAAAAAACAGAGTTCTTCCTCTAGATATGAATTTTGGGTGTACTTTGATTACACTAGAACTCAATTCATAGAAAGCAATCTTATCAAAATTTAAAAAGTGGCAGATTTCAAATTAAATAGTAGAAAAAGGAAAAAGGGTTTCTTTTAATTATAGAATAGATGAAAAACTAATGCCAAACTAATTCATAGCTCATCTAATAAATTGGTGACGAGCATATATGTCAATCCAAATTGCAAGTAAACTATTTAAAACCTCCAGATCGAAGCAAACACCAAAATTACACTCAAAATGTGAATTTAAATTGCATTCAAAATGTGATCAGAAGTACAAATTAGTAGAGGAATCATTCCAGTCGACTCTTTTATCATAAACAAACCATTATTTCAATAAAAATGCAGGAAGAAGTAGGAACGACATTATTCCTAATTAAAACACAAGTTACAAACCCTAAACAATTAACTTACCAAGAGGTGAGGATTTTCGAACTCTGATTTGTACATTCAACCACAACCTACTCCGATTTTGATGGAGTGTAAAGGCAAAGCTTAGCACAATCGCAAGGATGATTGAGTGATATACGCCGCAAAAAGCTAATTCCACCGTATGAGACGACACAAGGTTAAGAGGTAAGGCTTGGTTAAGTGAGGATGAGCCTTGAATTGGGCTGTGTATAAAAATATCATAATTTTTTTGACTCTACAGCAACGACAAGTCGAAGATGGAGGTCCCTAAAGTTTTAATTTGTTTAAAAAGTATATATTTTTCTAATAAAAGATTTTTTTTGAATCTATACCGACGACACGTCGATGTTGTAGGTCCACCAAATTTTAATTTTTTTAGTAAACACTTCTTCTTTTATTAAAAAGACAAGAAGTATATATTTTTTACTCTATAGCAAGGACATATCGACGTTGCAGGTCACCAAATTTTAGTTTGTTTAGTAAACATATTTTCTTTTATTAAAAATGTAGGGAAGAATTTTGTTTTTTGACTCTATAGCGACGACAAGTCGACGTTATAGGTCCCCCAGATTTTTTTATTTTTTTAGAAAACATATCTTGTTTTAATATAAATATTCTAATTTATTATTAGCGATAATATGTTTTCGTTGTATATGTTGTATATTTTATTTTGTTTATTCAAAAACTGGTGGAAATTATTTGAACCCCTACTGCGACGATATGTCGTCGCTATAGGTGTCTATTTTTTTTAAAGAATAATTTAAACTTTTCTAGCATGTGTAAAAAATTGTTTTTATATCTACATCGATGATTTCCTAGTCGTCGCTATAGCCTTTGTGGCTGTAGAGGTGATTTCTTGTAGTGTATTATTATATATATTATTTTTTATATTATTAAGATTGTTACAGTTATATTGCTATATGTGTTGGTTCCCAGATTTTAGTTGGATTCAATTAAAAAGTGTATGAGCGGAAGCTTTGAATGTATATCAAACAAGATCAATCACGCTAGAGAACGAAATATAAGTGAATAAGAAAGATACTCCAAGAAACGTAGTCATATATATTTCAATATTTCTGGAGATGTAGATGAACACCAAGAACACAGTAGTGTGTGAAAAGATCTCACTGAAAAATAATTTTCTCTCAAGATAGTACACTAGCACGACAAATATGGTAGTAGAATTGTTGTGTACACTCTCTCTTACTATTGCGGCAGCCTTGTCCCCTATATATAGCCTAAGGACAGGAAGGTACAAGATAGTACTATTCAGTCTTAAGGTGCCAGCTGTAAAGGTAAAGCGGCTGCTTTTGGTGCTGACGTGGCATATAGGAAAGAAGACTCCATACATGAGAGATTTGAGCAGTTGAACTTCAGAGCAGAGATCAGAGGGGGCCTTGTTGGTCTGATGTTGGATCATCCTCTGGTTAGGCGTCCTCTAATGTATGGTCTTTGATGGCGCAGTCTCTGAAGTTAACTTGTGTCTTTTGAGGTAGTCTCTGATGTCTCTGAAGCTGTCTCTGATGCTTCAGGACTTGGTGATTTTCAATGCTTTTCTACCAGAGCTACTTGGGGCTAACAATCTCCCCCTAAGTATTGAAAATCAAAATCAAGAATAGTGCTAGACTAACTACTTAAGACACAGAGGAAAAAAGTCATCCTCTTGAACAAATTTCACTAAGATAAAAAGGAAATTACGTTGCAGAAATAAAACAAACATAACTAAGCTAAGGTAATTCTCTTATATATATCTTGTGAAACTTCATAATGAGAACCCTATATTCCATCATTGAGTTGATCTCCATTATGAGCTTCTGAGCTATCTTTGTCAGGCACTTGTCTTGTCCTTTAGCTTCATGAATTTTCTCTCTAAAGTACCTAAGGGTCAGAGAGCAGTACTTGAAGGAGTTTGAGGTTCTGAATAGTCTTTTCTTCTTCTTTCATCTTTGTACACAAAACTAAATGGCTCAACCAGAGGTGTTCCGCTGTGAAGCTTCTCTAAACCTTCTAGTTCATCATTTGGCGTGGTTATAGATAGCTGATCAACTCCCAACTCCATAGCAATCTGAAAATCAGTCTTTGATCTAAGCTCCACATGCTTTTCCATTGCCAGCTTTACTTCATTCATCCCCACATTGAATCTTCTGGCTTTGTCAGCTTGGTTGTAGAAGTACCCATGCAGATAAGTCAGATCATATGGGTTCAGATGCACTAGATTATTGTCACTGAACACCCAGATGGCGTTGTTTGCTCTTTCCACAGTGTACTCTAGGTATTGTCTGAACTTCACATCCAACACCCTTCTGAACCCTTCATCAGAGTAGACACAACTTATGTCTTGTATCATATATCTGATAAACCGTTGTCTGACCAAGTCAAGAGTTGTAGCATTAAGTCTTGAGTTCAGAGGTCTGGATAAACTGTCTAAGCTATCTCTGTTACGTCTAGTTTTATATTAACCATTGTATTTATTCTGTGTGGCCTAAACAGTGTCTAAATAGTTTATCTGTGTTGTTTAGGCCCGGGGTATTTAAGTCCCTTGGGTCTTTGGTGTTTGTAAGGATTCACGCATATTCTAATTAGATTGTTACTTTGCGCTTCATATCTCTCTGCGCTTCATATCTCTCTCTCTACTTTCTCTCTCTAAGATTTGGTAGATCTTGGACTATCAATCTCTGTCAGAGTACAGATATCTGAAGACGTATTCATTTCTGACATGCTCTTTTGGTCTTGAAGGTTCAGCTTGTTGAAGGATCAGAGTCTCCATTTGCTGAGTTATCTCCTTAACTTTGTCTTCATTAACCTTTGATGGCATTGCCTCTGGTTTGTCTTCGAAAAGATCCCTCATCACAATTGTTGGTCTTTTAAGTGAGGAGAAGGCATCTTCTGAGGAGGAACTGGAATAGTCCACCAGTTGGGTGTCTTCTTTTTCATCAGCATGGGTTTCAGAGTGAGGTTCAGGAATTATAGCTTTTGGAATTGCAGTGGCAACTTGTACGAGTGGAAGATCTGTAGTTGAGGCGGCTAAGAAGATCACAGGGACTGGAGACATCAGAATGGTTGGTGGTTGGTCTTCAGCAGAGGTGGAGGTCCTCTCTGGTTCAGTTTTGCCATGTTCTGGATTCTCAGTTCTAAGGGTTTCTTAGAGAGCTTGACCCTGGGATTGGTTTGGTGCAGGTGCAGAGGATGTGGAGGGGGCAGAGGTAGTTGCTGGTTGATCTCTGTCAGTATTCTCCCCCCTTTGAGGACTTGAAGACCCTTTTGGCACGCCTTCATCATCGCCGTCTTCAGAGTCATCAAACCTCGTCTTCTTTGAAGCTTCCTCTGCAAAAAAGGTCTCTCCTATCTTTCTCTTGCCTTTGCGCTTTGGAGACAAGTTGGTCGGGTAGAACTAGGCAGCCGCAGTCTTGATCACTTCCTTGGCTTCTTGGGCTACCATGCGAACCTCGTTGATTTGATCATCCACGTTGTAGTTGTGGACTTGAATTAAGGCTTTGACAGCCTTGGTGGTCTCACCACACTTAGAAACAAAATTCCAGAGACGGTTAGCATTCTTTTTTTTTAACGACAAATAACACACACACACGTTCTCGCGGTATCCGGGCATCCGAGGGCAACACCGACTAATCCTTTTGCTCGTGATTTTCTTGTTGAAGTCGGCGAGGTCTGATTTTGTAACCAGATGCTTTGCAGTCCTTGGTGGTGGAGTTGGAGCTTGAACTGTTGGGGCTGCAAAGGCCGGGATAGAGGCAATTGCTTCTGAATTTATCTGTTTCATTTCTGTCTTGAATTTTTCCATATCGGCAGATGTGAGGTGGTTTTCTTGGATGAACTTGATCATCGTTTGAGGTATCCTTCTGGCATTTGGGTATGGAGGCACTGTTGTTGGTTTGAAGTTTTTCATCACGAACAGAGGTGTCTTGGGTACATCCTGTGTATCCCAAGATATACAACTCAATCAACATAAACATTGAATTCGATCCAAATAGCCATATGTATTGATTTGCAATTAACATATTACAATCTCTCTTTCTCTCTCAATATTTCTCTCTCTAGAATACTTCTCTCTCTAGAATATTTCTTATCAACGTGCCTTATGATTCTACAAACATAAAATCTATTTATACTAGCTAAACTAACTAACAACTAAGCTAGCTTTGACTTTGCATGACTTTGACCTTTGATCTTGTTGACTATGACTTTGCATTTGAAGGCTTTGACTTATGATCTTGAATACATCAAAATGTGCACTAAAAAAAATTTCCCTCTTTGGATTCAAGATCATCTTCACAACAATAAGCATTTCATCTCCCCTTTGTATAAACTTGTAGAGATATTTCTTCAAATAGGTTTCGGCAACAAAAAACAATCTCCTTCTTTGTTAGAAATGTCTCAAATTCTCAAAAATCTCCCCCAAAGTCTGTGAATATCTTCTTCAAGACCTTTAACAATCTCCCCCCTTAAAGTAATAAACTTTTCTTTTCAGATTATCTTAAGCAAAAACACAATCTCCCCATTTCTTAACTGATATTGACATCTGAAAAGAAATTAACTTCAGATTTAGCTTACTTTCTTCTTTCAAAGAATCTTCAAAGAAAATTTCTGTATTTCTTGAACTATCTACAATAAATGTTTTGTCATTCTTGATTTTCTCCCCATAATTCTGACACTGAACTTTCACAAACTTTCATTTCTTGATAATTTCTCCCATTCTGTATCTTCTCCCCCTTATTCTAACATTGAGCCATTTTTCATTTTCTCCCCCATAATCCATTTCTTGATACCTTCTCCAAAATTGCTTTTTCATTGCTTGAATTTCTTCCAAAGTTGCTTTGTCATTTTTTGAAGTTCTCCACCTTTTTGATGATGTTGAGCATAAAAATCATCAAAACTTTTTCAAGAAATGTCATCTTTCAATTGCTGACCAACATCCTCATCTGATCTTTCCACTGATAGAGTAACATCCGTCAATTCATGAATGATTCTGAATCTTTTCAAATTTAGAATTAAGTGTAACTCTGAATCACCAAATGAATCAGTTAAAATGTCTGTATGTAGCACGAATCCACTTAGTACAACGAATGTACTTTGGAAATGAGCTTTTTGATGTTCACTCCTCAGGGCTTCTATTCAATCATCGAAAAACCACAAAGGAATTTTCTATGAACGTTATGACAAGAAAACTTATTCCTTGTATGTACGTGCAAGTGTAGAATGATTGAAGCTACTTAGACTATTTAGGCTCAAAGTATGTAAATTGTTGATACAACAACAATATTCCACGGACTCAATGTGCATGATCGAAGGTGGGGCAACTTTCCTTCTTTTCAATATCCAAATCTTCCGAGTGAAGATCAGATAGATTATATGTTGCGTCCCCATTGAAAATTGAAACATCTTTTTATTGAGAAAAAGATGAGTAACTGGTGGGGTATAATTCAAGAGTTCGCATATGCTAGTGCCTGTTTCAATGAAGTTCACCAAAGAAACGTGAAACAACAGTAATGTGGCTGCCCGACTCAGAAAGTAGTTGGTGCAGAGTTCTGATATTCTTTTAACTCTGTTCTCGCACCCTCTTTCTTTTTATCATTTTGCTTACGTCAAACCAAACTCTCTTTTACATTTTACCTCATCACACCCCCACTCTTTGATTTACGACCCCTCACCTCTCGATCACTGAAGGATAACTTTTTTTTTTGAAAGGGTATCCTGGGCCTATGGCCCAGACTAATCCTCGGCAATTAGGGCCTTTGGCCCAGCTGCTAAAGCGTGCAACCCTGAGTTTATCCTCAAACACTGGTTAATGTGAATCCATAAAAGTCTTTTAAGTTCTCACACCGATCACATGAAAATATTGTCCTAAAGGAATGATGTTCAACAATTTAATGTAGAGCTTAGAAATATGAACTACATATGTCAGATATATGTATGCTCATCAAAAGTATCATGAATATTTAAGTATTTGAAACTTTAAAGATTTCTCACTACAAGTATATTAAATGAATGAAATGAATACAAAAGGCTTTGAGAATTTGACAATGTATCGAAAGATCAAATATGAATGGTAATCATTTAAAGCTTAGGTCATGAAAGAAATGAAATTTGTCTATAGGAACAAATATAGACAATTCTTGAAATAATCGCTTAGTTTTGAATGAATTTAACGCTTAACAAACAGTGAATATACAAACGGGGTTTATTACAAATATCAATAAGAATGACTGAACCGGTGTGTATGAATACTTGACAATATATAGAAAAGATAATACACAAATATTTTTCTTTGGAAACACATGGTTGGTTAATCATGAAAGCTCATAGAATGAAAACATTTAAAATCACACTTCTAGAATTCATAAAATCTTTTTGAGAAATGAGAAGTGGTTTGAACGTTTAAGAAAATATGTTTTCATGTTTGAAAGTCGTTCATCTTTCAAACAATATGAGATTAAGGTTAGAAGAATCCTTACGCACAACTTAAATATCATAAAAGTCGGCCTCAAAGTCAAGATTGATATAAATCTTGTAAGCTCTCCCTCAAATTTTGCATAAAGTTAGAAAATCGTCAATGTAACAAAGTCTTATTCAAAAACTTATTGAAAACAAAACATGAAAAGTAAAACATTTAAAAAAAAGAGTTATAATATGATGAAATCAGAAGTCATCATTCTTTCTCTTACTCCCACTGAAAATATTCAACATGAAAAACTTATCAGTACAAAATATATGCGCAAATTTCTCTAACTTCCCTCGAAATTATATCATCTAATCTTGTAACTCACTCCCCCTGAAATCATGAGCAACCCTTCAGTGCAGATATCATTCAGAGTAAAAAAATAAAGACATGATTCGGATAGAATATGATATTTTTCAAGTAAATAAATAAATCAGGGCCCTAGGTAATCTATCACTAACTTGAGTTTCCCACTAAATGTTGTGACGAATTTATGACGAATCACCCATTTAGCAACGTATTTATCATGGAAAATTCCTTAGTAAAAGGCTTCCATTTAGTAATAAATGTGACTTCATTTTTGGTAAAAGATATGTACTCAGTAGGGGACCAAGGCTCTTCCATATAAATAAGTGTCAATTAACTACCATCCTCTTTATGCCCTTCTATTTGTTGCATTAAATTAATGCTTATTTATATAACATAATTAGGCCTTATAAAAATTAATCATTTATGTAACAAGTTCTCAAACATATTCCTATATTGATCATATGTGCATTTTCTAATTAATAAACATTGAAAGTTCTTAAGGTGATCTAACACTAATTAAACGATTAATTGATTTTCCATGTTAGTTAGTTAGGGGTAGGTTTAAATAGGAACTTTAAATCTTTGAAAAATCTGGGGATCAATATTAGCTTTAGATATTTTTAATTAAGAAACTAAATTATGATGACATTTTTGTAAAAAGAATAAATATTAAGAAAAAAGGGTATGGTTTCTTAAAACATTAGGTTTAAAATTGGAGTTTTTTTTTGAATGTGTCTAATTATTATCGCCTCATCCAATTTCATTTTTCTTAATTAAAAGTATTTTACCTCCTTATTTTTATATTTAAATTATATTAAATATAATTAATTTTTAATCAAAATAATTATATCCAAAAAATAGCATTTAATCCTCTTCGATTTGCCATCTATATCGATATATATTTTTTTCAGATTTTTAAACTCATTTACAGATGAAATGATTTATAATGAATATTCATGATAAATAACATATTAACGATAAACAACATATTCATATTCATGATTAATAACATGATCATGTATGTTGAATACCATATTCATGACAAATAACATATTTATGATGAATAACTATGCTTAGAAATTAGAATAATAAATTAATGATGGATAACATATTTAGAATAGTATATTTGTGTATGTTGAATATCATATTCATGATGAATAACATATATATTCACGATGAATTTTTTATGTTAATAGAAAAATATAATTGGTTGACATAAATAAAGTGTTTTTTTTTTCTTTTCTAACATCAGTAGTGGTTTACATAAATAAAAAATATTTCTTTACTAACATATTTAATAGTTATACTGAACACTGAGATAAATGATCCAAAAAACTATGGTGGTAATTAAATAAAAGGAAGAAAAATAATTTTTTTTTGAAAAATTTCAAACGTAATGAAAGAAGAAAAATATGATTATCTTTAAAAAAGTAGATAGGTAATGGTTGGTACATGGAAAAACATATAAAGAGAAATTTAAAGAGAGAGAGATAGATGTGTTAAGATTACATGTTTGACATTTTCTATTTTCTTAATAAAAAGATTTTTTTTTTTGAAAGACAGCTTTCAAAAGTTTCCACCCATTGGGCTAGGCTTTCAGGAGGTATCGGACTCCCACTTAAGGGTGCCACCCACTAATCCCCCCCTCGATCCAGACCCGGCCCAAAGGACCCGCCTGAATCGGATATCTCAAGTTGATCACCACGGGACTCGAACTCAAGTAGTAAAGCTTTCACCCCTTACCCTCCCAGGATGTTACCGGCCACAGGGGGCTACAACCTTATTGACAATAAAAAGATTATTTAATGAGATACATTGGATTAAATTAGATAAGATGGTTAAATTAATCCCTTAATTTCTAAAATATTTAAAGTTCCTCAATGAATCTTAAATGGTTATACATAAATGAAATTAAAGTGTATTTGTTTGATATGCAAGATGATCCAATATTATACAGTGATATTTGTTTGTGTAGTTGGGTTAAGAAGCAGGGAAATGAAGGAGGCAGGTTGCTGAGGTGGTGGAAATAAAGAGGAAGGTTAGTAGAAATTGGTTCCAAGTGGTTTTTATTTTGTATGGAGGAAAGTAACTGAAACAAGTGATTATTGTTTAATTGGTTGCTGAGTAGGGTTGCCAGCAAGAGGTACTCTCAGCCACAAATCATAACTCCAAATACAAATGTGTGGTGGTAGAAGAATGAACAAGATACACTTTATGAGTCACTCACCATTTCAAGAGCCCTACTTAAAACTCGTCCTTCTCACCAAATATAATATTAAAAAAATATCAGTACCAAAAGAGGAGAAATAAAAATATGAGTGAATTGTGGATTTGGTCCCTGTGTTTTATTACTTTCTTTGATTACGTTCCCTATAGTATGTTTATTGTGGATTTGGTCTCTATGGTATTCAATTTATCTTGATCATGGTCCCTTTGACTAACGCATCCGTTAACTCCATTAAATCAAGATCCATTTTAGTCATTTTGCAAAATTTGTGTCTTTTTATGATAAGAAAAATAAAAAAATATATTTTTAACACACACACACACATATATATATATATATATATCAAAATAAATAAAATAGGATGTTATTGTATGACTTGATTCTTTAAATTTTTAAAAAAATTAATTATATTAAATATGCTTTAATTTTATTATTTTATGTAATGGTGGAAAAAGTTATGGTTTTATTGTTTTAATGTCATTAAAATTTTAATTTAAACAAACTAGATCATAAAATTATGAGTGAATTGTGGATTTGGTCCCTGTTTAGTGATTTCTTTGACCATGATCTTCATTCTATGTTTATTGTGGATTTGGTTCTTGTGGTATTCAATTTATTTTGGTCATGGTCCTTCTGACTAACACGTACATTAACTTTGTTAAATCAAGGACCATTTTAGTCATTTTGCCTATTTTTTGTCCTTTTTTGATAAAAAAAATATAAACAATATTTTTATACACACAAACACACACACACACATATATATATATATAACAATATTAAAATAAATAAAATAAGACATTATTGTATGATTTAATAGTTTAATTTTTTTAAAATTAATTATATTAAATACGATTTAATTTTATTATTTTATTGTAATTGTGATAAAAGATATATTTTTATTGTAATTAAAATTTCAATTTAAACAAATCAGATCATAAAACTATATCTTATTTATTTAGATCGAATAAAATAAAATATGGTTTTATGATTTGATTTATTGAATTAAAATTTTAATTAAGTTAGAGACGATTTAATTATATTGTTCTTTTACTATCATTGCAACAAACAAGCTTATTGTTGATATTTTAACACCAAAAATCATTGAAAATCGTTGAGAAATAAACTATAATTTTATCATCTTAAAATTAGAAGCTCCAATTTTCATATTGTTTTTCAGTCAAAAACTCAAAATCAATTTTCATATTGTTTTTAGTATGATAAAATTAAAGTTCATTTCTCAACGGATTTTAATGATTTTTTTGTGTTAAAATATCAACAATAAGCTTGTTTGTTGCAATGAAAATAAAAGAACAATATAATTAAATCGTCTTTAACTTAATTAAAATTTTAATTCAATAAATCAAATCATAAAACCATATTTTTTTATTCGCTCTAAATAAAATAAGATATAGTTTTATGATCTGATTTGTTTAAATTTAAATTTTAATTACATTAAAACAATAAAACTATATATATTTTTCCACAATTACAATAAATAATAAAATTAAATCGTATTTAATATAATTAATTTTAAAAAAATCATACAATAATGTCTTATTTTATTTATTTTAATATCGTTATATATATATATATATATATATATTTATATATATATATATTTATATATATATATATATATTTATATACATGTGTGTGTGCATGTGTGTATAAAAATATTGTTTATATTTTTCTTATCAAAAAAGGACAAAAAATAGGAAAAATGGCTAAAATGGTTCTTCATGTAACAAAGTTAATGGAAGTGTTAGTCAGAAGGACCATGACCAAAATAAATTGAATACCACAAGGACCAAATCCACAATAAACATAGAATGAGGACCATGGTCAAAGAAATCACTAAACCACAGGGACCAAATCCACAATTCACTCTAAAATTATATCTTATTTTATTTAGAGCGAATAAAATAAGATATGTTTTTATAATTTGATTTATTAAATTAAAACTTTAATTATGTTAAAGGCGATACAATTTTATTGTTCTTTACTATCATTGCAACAAACAAGCTTATTATCGATATTCTGACACAAAAATCATTGAAAACGATTGATAAATGAACTCTAATTTTATCATCTTAAAATTAGAGGTTTCAATTTTCATATTGTTTTTCAATGAACTCTAATTCTATGTTTATTGTCCAAATTACATATATGCGCTTAGTTCATTCTTCGAAATTTAGTTCAGAAGTCCAATTCAGCATATAGTGGAATTTAAATTCTTTGAATTGTAGTATGGAATTTCAATTCTTTTTCATATCTTCTTTTGAGAATTATTATTCTTCGAAATTTAGTTCGGAAGTCCAAGTTCAAAGTTAGTTTATTTTCAATTCAATTTTCCTATTTGACAAGGACAAAAACTACAGGTGATATTTTCTTTTTCTTTATTAGACTGAATTTTATTTTTTAAAATATAAAATTAAATCAAAAGATATATTTATCATTGTACATTTTTTGTAAATATAAAATAAACCATAGTTGTCACAAATGCTAGAGAATTCTATTCATTCCATCGATCGATTAAATGCTTATAATTATTGAACCGATAACGACAATTTACACATTTTCTTACCGTCGTACATGCTATAGTCCTTTCTCTTCAATCTTTTCTATAAAGGTAATAGGGATTTTGGAGTTATTAGGTACATAAGAAATCTCATATAACTGATCTATTTTTGAGGCAGAGGATTGTCTAAAGCTAGAGGAGGATTGTGACAGACTGGATTACGGGTTCATGATTACTTCAAAATCCCTATTACCAGTATGCCCTTAGTTAACCCTTATTCTGTATTCTCTAAACCTAATACTTCATTTTCAAGAAAAGTCAACAAATTAATAGGATCTACTTCCAATCAACACATTAAAGAGTTTGTCCAAGCCTCTAAATTTGACTCTCACCAGCTCCCAGCTACCAGTTCAGAACATATGGTCACTCTGTCCCTTCCGCCAGATCTTGCTAGACACTATATGGCCCAAGGGTATACTCATATCCACTTTGGTGCTATCAGATTAACCCTTACCTTCCATGGTAGAAAAGGTCTCCCTGCCTTTTCCCGAATAGCCCTCGTAGACACAAGGTTTGTAGAGTACCAACACGCTTGCATAGGAACGATACAAACCGCCTTAAACGCTGGAACCATTTTTGTTACATTTTACCCCAACTTCAATATGCCTCTTAATGACCCCTCACTCTACACAGCGCTCAAGGCCCAAATTCAAATTGGGGGTACTCCCCAAGTAAACACTTTCCAGGCAACATTCCACTACCAAATGGCGTATAGAGTTCAAAATCACTCTCTCGACATCATGGTACCAGATCAAGAACACGCTGGGGATGCACTTCTCATTAATATTGACTCATGTGCAACACCAACATGTACATATGTTCCCAGACAGTTGTCCAGAGAAGAGTTACTAAAACTCCTCCCTGAAAAGTGGGTAACGAATTATGAGCAGATCCACTAAACCCCTGTCCAGACAACTACCGCACCAGACTTCATCCGCCATGAAAACGGACTTGTCGAGGTCAATCTCTCCTCCCAACAGAAGACAAACGTCTTCCCAACCATCCATATGGTTCAGCCAGTTCAGGCTCCAGCCTTAGTCAAACAAGTTGAGCATTGCTGGTATGATGTCTGTGATTGCCAGGAATGTCTTGATGAAGCATACCGGATTGAATACAACGACAACAACCAAGAAAAAGAAGAACATATCACAACAAAAGCTGAAGGAAAGATATGAATCAGGAGATCTTGCTGTAGGACTCCTTGGTGAACCATCGGGCAAGTTTGACTACTATGTCCTTTACAAAGATTCACCAATATCAACCCTTAAGTCATGTCATGATCTACCTCCTCCAAATCCTCCAAGCCGAGCCCAAGAATGTTGTCTTATTACCCCCGCAACCACATCGTCTGAATACAAGGCTGAGTTCCCACCTTTAAGCTCGTTTGAAGACACAACCCAAAGAACCAAGCATGAGTGGAAGATCAAAACCCCCACAACCATAGGTCCCACGGGAATAGCTACTCAGATCAGTCCTGCTGAAGCTACTCTTAATTGGCAAAGTGAGAATCCTGTTGCTCAGAACAAGGTGCTCCAAACTCTCCTTACGCAACAAACACGATCCTTGCAGACACAAGAAAATCTTGTTACGAAGGTACGGTCCCTTGAAAACATGATCCAAGAAATCAAGATGAAGATGCAAGGACTCCACAAAGAACTTCTTGAGATAGTTTATTCCTCACTCTCAAGCCTCTAGTGATCTTACAAAGAAAGAAGCTGAGATGAAGTTCTTAAAATCACAACTCATTGACTTGGAAAGGCAACATAAGCAGCAAATAGTAGTAACTCAAATTGATGATCCGTTGACATTGTCTTCTACCCCTTTTGTTGGAACATCCTTTGATCCACAGCCACTCCCACTCACACCCTTCCCACAAAAATCCCTATCACTCTCTTTATGGTCCAAAGAGCAAGAAAAGAGAAGAGCTAAAGCTTTACGAATCTCCCTGAAATCTGAAAAAGCCCCAATGGTTTCCTCAAGTGAAACACAAGTCTTTGTTGATGACACCTCTGCCACAGCCTGCTCAAGACCACTGAACGTCCTCCCAATTGAAGACGTAAATCCGATCTCATCATTCCTACAAAACCTAACCTAAAAAGAGACATCCTCTAGTTCACCCTTTGTTGCACCCGTGGTTACAACACCTCCAGATCATGCAGAAAGTGACCTCTCTGAAGACTTTGAACATTTGTTCATGGCAGATCTAGAATCGTCTACAGCTCACAACTACTTTGATGACGAGTATGTAGTAGAAGACGACGAAACCTTCCAACCTGCACCATAAAGAAGAACCAAAGTTTCAAAGTCAGATTCTGGCCAAAAGTTTACTTTTGATGATATTCCCCCTTCACAATGGAGAGATAGAAGTATAGAGATGTTAACATGGTGCTCAGCTGAACTCCAGTACTATGACATGGACATGGTGATTAAAAGGTTTTTAACCAGAACTCAAGGTCGTTTCAGATATTGGTACATGAGTCTTGGAGAGTATCGACAATTGCAAATCCAGCAACCACAATCTCCTGAAGATTTCATGCATATGATTTATGCTGAGTTCATTGGCAACCCGGTTGAACACATCGCTCAAGCAAGGAAGGAATTCTTAAAAATGAGATGTTGTTCGTTCCAAAAGAAGGACCTTGAAGAACATTACAATCGCATGTCAAAAAGGTTTTATTGTTTGCAAGGTATTGATGATGTCAACCTCAAGCAAGTTTTTCTAAATTCTTTCCCAGAATCTCTTGCCAGTGAGGTATTCAGATCATTGGAATCAAAAAACATCTCGATTTCTAATGTCACACTTGGTGCCCTGTATCAAATGGTGCTCAATGCACTTGCCAAGTTTTGTAATTCAAGAAAGTTCATGGACGGACTTGAAAAAATTGGCAAACATTTTGGTTCAGCCTGTGATGAAAAATACCTCCAGATCAAATGCAAAGATAAATCTTCCTGTGAATGCTCTCGTACAAAGAAGAAGTCCCATTTCAAGAAGTTCTTTAACTCTTCTAGAAAGAAAACCACCAAGGGATTCCCACGGAAGAAATGGAAGTTCATCAGGAAGAAAACACACCGAGGACGCACTTCTCAAGCTTTGATTCAGAGTCTTAATCAAGTCGAACCAGTGGATATTTCCGATTTGGAGTCCCTGTACTCCCTTGACGATGAACCAGATGATCACACAATATGCACCATAGCATATTATGATTCATCATCAGATGAAGAGTCCGAACCAGACCATTCGAATGAACACTCTGATATCGAAGTGTTCATGACAAGCCCCCTTCCTATTCACTCCTCTCTCCCGCAAGTTTTACCCTTACAAAAACCTCAACTTGGACCCTTAGCTAAAGTCCACCTGCTCACATCAACATATGCTAAACCCATTTCGGTCATAGGATTCTTTGACACAGGATCATCGGTCTCAATACTAAACCCAAAAATTCTCCCTAGTAGTTACTAGAAACCACATTATCAACAGTTCCTAGCAGCTAGTGGTGATACATTTGTTATTGACAAGATCAGTGTCCCAATCCATATTCGGTTATTTCCAAAATGTGTGGTAAGACACAGGTTCTTAGGATCAAGCTCCCACGGTAAAGATCTCCTCATCGGATTCGATATTCTTCATACCTTGCCAAACATAAGGTTTGCTGAGCAAGGTCTCCGATACAAAAGTTACCTAAACCCCTAGAGTTCCGTGCCCAAACTCTATATGGCATCCACACTCACTATATAAGACCTTAAACAACAAATCATCCATACATCATGTGCTTCTAGTCATACAGAGTTTCTTACAAAAAACAAAAACCCTTTATGGTTAAATCCTTCGTTTTTTGTTACCTTACCGTTCAAACAAAACGAGGACGTCAACCCGACAAGGGCAAGCCATCCAGGAATGAACCCTGACCATTACCACCTAGCAGTCCAAGAATGTTCAGAACTTGTTCAACAAGGCATCATTGAACCCACGGTTTCACCATGGGCATGTGAAGCGTTTTATGTCAATAAAAGAAGTGAACAAGTCAGAGGCAAGCTGAGGCTAGTCATAAATTATCAACCACTTAATCATTTTTTGGTTGATGATAAATTTCCTCTACCTCAGAAAAGGTCATTATTCCAGTCTCTAGCAAATTCAAAGGTCTTATCAAAATTCGATCTTAAAGCTGAATTCTAGAAATTAGGCATACATCCTGACGATCGGCCGAAGACTGCTTTTTGCATACCAGATCATCATTACCAGTGGAACGTTATGCCATTTGGATTAAAAAACGCCCCTTCGGCATTCCAAAAGGCAATGGTCAAAATCTTTGAGCCTATTCTCCAAAACACCCTGGTCTACATTGATGATATTCTCCTGTTTTCTCCAGACGAAGGTTCCCATATCAGCTTACTCTCGAAGTTTCATTCCATAATTCAATAGTATGGCATTATGCTATCTGAAAAGAAGATGGAGATAGGAGTTAACTCCATTAACTTTCTTGGAATGAAGATCTTTGATGGGAAATATCAACCACAACCCCATATCGCTCAAGAGCTCTACAGGTTTCCAAATGTGCTTTCGTCACAAAAAGAAGTCCGACGGTTCCTTGGTCTTGTCAACTACATGGCCGATTTCTTGCCAAAGCTGTCACACCATACTATACACTTATTCCCCATGCTAAAAAAGGAACCACCACTTTGGGCTGAACGACAAACAATAGCTGTCAGAGCTATAAAGCAACTAGCCGACAGGATGCCACCTCTAAAGATTCCCACTACTACGGACAAAAGAATTCTCCAGACAGATGCGAGTAGACGTAGACCTCCTTCAGGTTGAGCCACGTAGACCTCCTCATGCAGAACGCCGTTCAGGAAAGCTGACTTTACATCCATTTGATAGACTGTAAAGTTTTTGTGCGCTGCATAGGCTAGGAAGATTCTGATGGCTTCTATCCTTGCAACCGGGGCGAATGTTTCGTCATAGTCAATGCCCTCTTGTTGACAGTACCCTTTTGCGACCAAACGAGCTTTGTTTCTCACTACTACTCCGGCTTCGTCTTTCTTATTTCTGAAAACCCACTTTGTTCCTATAACAGATTTACCTTTAGGTAGTGGGATCAAGCGCCATACCTTGTTCCTTTCGAATTGTAGAAGCTTGTCTTGCATAGCAGAAATCCAGAAGGGATCACGTAGAGCTTCAGACGCTTTCTTTGGCTCTAAGGAACTGAGGAAGCTTGAAAACATGCAGAAGTTGGCTGTTGCTGACCTTGTCGTGACACCAGATTGTACGTCACCTATCACATTTGTCAGGGGATGATCCTTAGTCCAACGATGTGTGCTTGGTAAGGATTCAACTTGTTGTTGCGTATTAGACGCATCATTTTCATCGTGCACAACAGGTAGCACCATAGATGTACTCGGGACATCTTGTACTGGAGTTTCTGGTACTGAAGCTTCTGGACTATCAGTTGAAGTACTCGTGACTTCCCTTCCAGAGGAGCTATCTGTAGAGACAGATTCAACATTAGTAGAGTTAGAAACTAATGGTTGAGTTGTACCTGATGGAGATGAAGTTTCAGTGACTTCTTCTTCGGACAGTCCAGATATGTCTTCAGATATAGTAGGGACCTCCGAGCCTGTACCACTTGTTATTGATGTTGATATGCTTTTTTCAAAATCTGCACATATATCATCAAAGGCATCAATAAACAATAAATCTAACTCAGATGAAGTAGAGTTAGAGTTAGAAGAAGTGGATCCTTGAGAAGCTGGTTCTATTCGAGATTGAATAGAAGCTTTGTCCTTAATTACGAGTTCTGGACTGTTGTGTCCAGAAGTCCTTGTAGAATTCTCATCAAAGGAGACATTCATGCTCTCAACAACCATCTTGGTTCGAATAATGTAAATTCGATAAGCTTTGGATGTCAGAGAGTATCCAACGAGATATCCTTCATCCGCTTTCTTATCAAATTTTGATAATCCTTGACTCTCTTTAAGAATGTAGCACCTGCAACCAAAAACACGAAGGAACTTGATGTTAGGTGTACGATTATTGATTAACTCATATGCTATTTTATTAAAACGCTTGATCACAATGGTACGGTTCTGAGTAAAACATGTTGTGGCGACTGCCTCGGCCCAAAGGTACATGGGTAGATCTGAGTAAGCAAGCATAGTACGAGCTGCTTCAACAAGTGTGCGATTCTTTCGTTCAACAATGTCGTTCTGCTGTGGAGTGTAGGCTGCGGAGAAATTGTGTGAAATACCCACGGAAGTAAGATAACTCTTTAGGGTGTCATTCTTGAACTCCGTGCCATTGTCACTGTGAATGGTTCTAACTGGCAATTGAAGACGTACTTGAATTCGCTTGATGAAAGCGATGATCAATTCTGGCGCATCTGACTTGTTGCGAAGAAACTCGAGCCATGTGTACCTTGAGTAGTCATCTATCATTACCAACACATATTTCTTCCCGTTGATAGATGTTGTGCGCATTGGGCCACAAAGGTCCATATGAAGGAGTTCCAGTGTCGATGAGGTCGATGATTCAGATTTGGACTTGAATGAGCTACGCTTCATTTTGCCCAACTCACATGCGGAACAGAGTGAGTCTTTTTCGAACCTCATTTCAGGTAGACCTTTGACCAGACCTTGTCTTTGTAGCTTCGCTATAGATCGGAAATTCTGATGAGACAAGCGTCGATGTCACGTCCACGATTGTGCTTTAGAAGCTTTGGCTAATAGGCATACTGGACGTGTGGCAGACAGTGTAGGAAAATCTACATAGTATAGATTTCCATGGCGCTCATCTTTGAAGACTTCGTAACCATCGGGATCCTCTAGATAGCAATGAGTGGTTGTGAATCGGACTTGATATTTCATGTCGCTGAAGTGACTGGTACTAAACAGGTTGTGATCAAGTCCTTCAATATATAGCACTTTTTGAATCTTCACAATACCAATGTCGAGCATTCCATATCCTTTGACGTGGCCTTCGGCTTCAGAATTGGCAAATCTAACTGCTCCGGTAGGCTCCTCCACATAGTTATGTAAGAGGTGCTTGAATCCTGTCATGTGGCGTGAACATCCAGAATCTATTACCCACAATCGACAGGCCTGCAAAAGAGACAATTAGTTTTGCTTAGGTACCCATATCAGGATATGTCCTTCGCGGTTAGCATCAAGCAACTCAGGAATATCATATGGTTTGACTTTCACTCTCCATTCATAACGCGGTTTTGGAACCCATTTCCAACTCATCTTAACATTTAATTCCTGAAAGTGCTTTTTAGAAATAGGATTGGCAGCCTTAGCTCGAAACACTTTGGGTTGTGCAGAAGAATTAGACTTAAGGTTCAGTTTAGCTTTTCTCTTACTATGTTTGGACTTTGGAGGGGAGTAGTATTTGAATGATTTATCCCAGCAGTGTTTGCAATATAGATTCTTTCGAGCAAAATTCATAAACTTAGATTTATCGGAACAAACCTTACATTCATGTTTATCAAAAGAATTATTTTTCAAAATAACACTGTCTGAAGTATAACTATTGAAAGCAAAAGTTTCATTAGAAAACCTATCATTCTTATTCAAACTACTATCTTTATTCTTCTTACTTCTCCCAAGTCCATTTCCTTTTATATCTGAAACAGAAACAGGAACCTTGTTAGTCTCTAACTTAGAAGGTGGTTCTTTTCTAGTGCTATTTGAAGTCTCACCCTTTTAAAAAATACTCGGTGGATATTCAGGACAATCAGAGTAAACAACTGAAGGTTTTGCAGGAGCATCAAACTCTGGATTTGTTCTTACCTTCCAGCTTGGATCTTTAAACATCTGTTTATCATTTGAAGCATTTTTAAACAAAATAATTTTCAAATCATTGATTTCTGTGCAAAGCTCTTGATTTTCTTTCAAAGATTTTTCCAATTTAAACATGAGATCAAAGTTTTCATCTTCAATCTTATCAAGAGACTGTTGCAACAAATCAATTTGCTTCATCAATTCAAATGTATGATCATTCACAGAATTTGACTCCTTTTGAATAGAAACAGGGTCAGAGTCTGAAGCATTCATCATTTCGAAAAATAATTCTTCAGTCATGGACTCAATAAACTCCGTTTTATCATTTTTCCAACAAGATTCATTCGTTTTTACAATGTCTTCTTCAACCTCTTCAACAAGCAAAGGTTTAGGAGTAATGGGTTTTGAGACTGATAGTATAGTAGATGGATCAATATCCGATTCATACTCATCGTATTTGCATTCAGTCTCAGATGGAACAGTGTCATTGTTGACTGATTCTTTAGAAGAAGTGGTAAACAATGATTCAAACTCAGTAAGTTCAATCTTTGGAGTTGCATAACTTTTGTTCAAATCATTGTATTTAAAACCAACTGATTTAAAAGCATTTTGAGAATCAGTGTGACAAGACTTGTTTTCTCCCATTTCTTCTCGACCTTTGGTCTCAGTAAAAGGTTTAGAAGCACTAGCTTCAACAAAAGTTGCACGAATGTTTGGAATAGGTCTGATTGCGGAGCCAAATTTGTCAAAGTTATATAAATGCTCCGGTGCCTTTTTCAAAACATCATTAGTTGGCACACCCAAACCTGGTTTCAGTTTATAAAACCTTTCATCCAGGAGTTTATTGGTCAACAGATTTAGCATCTGCTCAGTCTGACCTCGTTTTATGTTAATATCCTCCAATTGCTTAATCTTTGTATAAGCTTCATTTCTTTCTTGAAAACAAACTTCAAATTTACTTTTGAACTCACTTTTTTCAGCATTGAGATTCACTAGATCCTTTTCTAAAACAGATATTTCACTTTTCAAAGTTTCCTTTTCAGCTTTTAAACCATCTTTTTCTTTTTCTTTTTCTTCTACAACAACTTTCAGCAAAGCGTTTTCATAACGAAAACTCAATACTGATTGATGTGCGGAGCTAAGCTTGCTTTTCAATAAAGCAAATTCATCTTTCATGCTATGTATTTGGGCCATAAGAGATTCAATAAGCTCAGAATTATCACTTACCTCAGAGTTTGCATCTTGCGAATGTACCTCAGAATCTTCATCGTCACCATCCAGCTTGGCCATGTAGGAAACTTGGGTGAAGTGTTCCTGCTCCTCGTCATCAGAACTTTGGAACATCCAATTTTCTTCTTCAGCCATAAGCACCTTTCCTTCTTCGCCTTTCTTGGCGATTAGTGACTTTCGTGCATAGTAGTCTGAGTTCTTGACCTTCTTGAATCTGCAATCTCTGGAGAAGTGCCCAAATTTTCCGCAATTGTAGCATCTTCCTGATTTATCAGCTCTGTCTTCTTTCTTTCCCTCTCTCTTATCTTCTCTTCTTTCTTCGTTCCTGTCTTCTCGTCTTTCCTCTCTCCTTCCATGCCTTGGCTGGTACCTCATCTCAGACTTCTCTTTCTTGTGCCCTTCGTACTTTGGCTTTGAGTAGAACTTTTTCTTGCCAAAGGTCTTCTTGAATCTTCTAGTAATAAGAGCCAAGTCCTCGGAGAAATTCTGATTATCTGGATCAGAATCAATCTCCAGTTCTTCATCACTTGAAGCAGAGTCAGAATCAGTAACTTCGGTAACTAGAGATTTAGACACATTTTTCTTTGACCTTGCAGAGGATACAGAACCTTTGCCAGCTATAAGAGCCACAGAATCCTTCAGTTTATTTGACTCATTATTGATGGTTCTCACTTCGTCCTCGTGCTGAGAAAGAGTAGAGAAGATATCAGTGACGTTCTCTTGAGCCATGTTCTTTGACATCTGAAGGTTGATGGCAAAGTTCTTCCATTCAGGATTTAAGTTCTTGATGAACTTATAATTTATCTCCGAAGCAGACTTAGAGATGTTGTTCCTCCGCAAGTCATTGAGAATGATGTTATATCTGTTGTAGGTCTCTAACAGCGTCTCTCCTTCTTTTGCGTGAAATCTTTCGTATGCATTTATGCATAGATTCTTCTTAGCTTGGATGGAGGCTTCACTTCCTTCAAACTGTCTTGACAGTTCATCCCAGATTTCTTTTGCTGAGTTCCGACTGTCTACACGGTTGTAGATGTCATTTGGGATTGCCATGGTCTGATAGATAAGAGCCTCTTCATCGGTCTTATACTGTTCTTTCTGCTTTTTAGTAAAGAACTGATAAGGTTTAGGATCATATCTGTCAGGGATTTCTGGTGAGGTCTCTGTTTCAGCTTGACCAGGTACTCTGACCATTGGATTTACCGGACCATTAATAATTGACTCCATATAGTCTCTATTCTTGTGATTTAGAAACTGGACCATTCTCTTCTTGCATTGCTGATATTCATCAGCCATAAGAACAGGCGGTTTGGACTGAGAGCCCATCGAGAGAAGCTGGTTCGACATCTTAGCTGTACGGTTAGTAATTAAACTTATCTGTATCAAGACAACCAACTAGATGAGATCGTTAGAATCAAGTATAGGATAATAACTACACTAAAAAATTTTCAGAAAAATAAATTCCCAAAAATAATTAAATGCAGTACTCGCACAGTAAAATTCACAAAGATTTTGATGAAGAACAAAACTTTGTCCCCCTTCGCAGACTTAGCACGGGGGTCTCGCAGATGGGTAGCTTGTTCGACCGGTAAGTTGCACGACCGGTAAACGACTAAGACCGATAATGCTAAGGACCGATAAAGTGAATTCGACCGGTATTGATCAGGAAAGATATAGAAACGACCGATATACTTTTAAAGGTCTCGACCGGTAATGGACTAGACCGATATGGTGAACTCGACCGGTAGTGTGATAGACCGGTAGAGTTTTCGACCGATATGAAGGTATGGACCGATAGAACTATTCAACCGATATTCTATTGGACCGATAAACTATATTCGACCAGAAAAGAGAATTCAACCGATAATCTATGTTCGACCCAGAACGATGCAGATTAACCTAGAAACCACACAAAACACAGAAATTGAATCCAAAAAAAACAACCTTTTGTACCCAGAAACATATACCAATCACAGTGCAATGAAAATTATAGATCAATTTCAACTTTTAAGATTCCTATTTTAAGAACACAGTGACTATATGTATGCGAACCCAGAAAACTCAAAATCACAAATTCAATCACTTTGATACCACTTTCTAATGCAATTAATCAATCAGATAGTATTCAATAACGCAAAACACACATAATCAGATCAATCTTAAACATAAACGCACATAGATTCATGAAATCAGATGAACAGTAACTTCGATGAATAGTAACTTCGATGAATAGTAACTTTGATGAATAGTAACTTCAAAATTTTTTTTGATTCTTTAGGCTCTGATACCACTTGTTATCCCAGTTTAATCTAGTTGATTAACAATCACAGAAACACAATAATAATCAAGAGATATAAAGATTAACAAAACATACCAATCCCTTGAATAAACGGTTAAACCTTGTGTGTTCTTGATACCCATGAATACAGAGAAAACTTCCTACCTCACTATATGATTATGAAAGTAATTGTGAGGATTCACCCTAAAACCTAAATTACTAAAACTTTATATACTTAGGCTTTTAAGGCCTAATGGGCTTGGGCCAAATAACTAACAAAACTATTAGCTTATTGCACAATAAACCCTCTAACTTCAACTATCAACTAAATAGAGTTTAGACCCTTTAATCTTGAATACAATTATTTGATCCAACAAGGCCTTCCTTTTATAGGCAAGGAAAAGGTCCTCTTACATAAGCATGACGTAAGCATTACATAAGCAAACAATAATTCTACAAACTAGGTAAGCGCTTACATCACTAGAAAAGTAATTTCATGCTTCCATCATTTTTACATCATCTTTTTAAACTAATCAAACTTTAATAATAAAGAAAAATACAAGCACACATTAATTTTATTTCAAACTGATGCTTTTATTTACAACGCGAATCTGGGTGCGACGAGTCATCTTCATATGGATCGTAAGGTTCGTCGTTGAGGAAAACATAGTCATCTTCGTTGTCGGAAATGTTAAAGTCACCTGCAGAGAAATCAATGGATTTGGCAAGGTGGGTACTGAACCATTGATTGAGCGTCTCTTTCCATAATGCCACTTCAGGGTGTCTATCTGGCCATATCTCTGCACCTTCCATTACCTGTGTCGGGATGTTGTGAGGAGCCACATTGTTTGTAGATGCCAAATCGTTACGTATCTCCAAGAGTTTCCGGGCATGATTAAACTGGAAGGATCGGCTGGCTGGGTTGACATCATGCCAAGTATGGATGAAGGTTGTGGGGAAATGGTAAATCAACGGTTGTTTGTTTGTGAGAGAATTTCCGGGTAGAAAGGAGCATGGTATTTTGAAGCAGATTAGCACGTAAGTTTTGTGACCTACATGAAGTCTCTGGATCCATTGATGGACTGGGAGGAACCATTGGAGGACAGTGAATAGGTTCTTCTGTTCAGGGGGAACGTGTTCAAATTGACACTGGAACATGTATGTGAACAGTTTGCATGCGTTGAAGGAGATGGCGACAGTTTGGGTTTCGAAGAGATACTAGAAGAAGCAGAGTGCTTCTTTAGGAAGCCTGAATAGTTCATGGATATGGAAAATGTTGAGGAAAGGGTAGTCGGGATGAATAGGCATGGAAATGGGGCGGCGATGGGGCGGGGACCTCAATCCCCATCCCCGTCCCCAATCCCTCATCTACATCCCCGTCCCTATGCCCGTCCCCGCCGGGGAATATGAACACATCCCCATCCCCATGCCCAACAGGGAACGAGGATCCCCAACGGGGAAACGGGGATTTTCTTTTCCGTTTATGTATGTTATTTAAATCAAATATATGAGACACCGCATATGTTTAAATATCACACATTTCCAATAAACCTAAAATCGAAAGAAATTTAATTTAGTATAAAAAAATCAGAACATCATATAATAATTAATAACTTAAAACCAAAAGAAATTCAACCGAACTTGGAAAAAAAGCTTAACTTCACACGTACCAAAAATATCGAGTAATATTCAAAACCATATCGAGTAATTGTATTTTGATTGACATAAAAAATACATACTAACATCCAAAAAATAACAATTTTATATTATAAACCTAGTTAGGAAATAAGAAATTATGAATTACCGATTTAGTTTAAATAAATAATATATATTAAATATTAATTAAAATATATAACGGGGACAGGGCGGGGCGGGGAGTTTGATACCCGTCCCTGTCCCCATCTCCGGTTTGAGACAAACGGGGATCCCCGTCCCCATCCCCATCCCCGATTTAGCGGGGAATCCCCATCCCCGATCGGGGCGGGTGGACCGGGTTCCCCAACGGGTCGGTGTCCATTTCCATGCCTAGGGATGAAAC
Source organism: Arctium minus (assembly GCA_954870635.1). Taxonomy (NCBI): domain Eukaryota; kingdom Viridiplantae; phylum Streptophyta; class Magnoliopsida; order Asterales; family Asteraceae; genus Arctium; species Arctium minus. The sequence goes on from OX941081.1 coordinate 164,209,012, forward strand.
ATGTAATTTTTCATGAAGGGACCATGTTTTGCAAGAAGGACATTATAAAATGTCTTCAAATTCAATAAGGACCTTTGGCTCAGGGTCAAATCTGCAATGACTTCGGTTACCTCTTCAGGGAGATCTTCGGTGGTTGTGCGAGAGGCTTCTTGGGGAGTAGATGAGCTGGAGTTGGCCTTATCCATAGAAAACACCAATGGGATGACCATGTGTTGGGGAATACTTTCAGGACCACTATATTTATAGTGTTTTGGCCTTGACAGAAAATCTGCGAGAATATTTTCTGACCCTTTGATGTGTTTTACTGTAAGCTTCCACTTTGAGAACCAATTTGCCCACCTTAAAAGTTGTGCCTCTGGAAGCATCTTTCTTTTGAATTGGAGCATGCGTGGGAAAGAGGACATATCCATCTCAATCTGGAAACAGTGACCGATAAGATGGAATTGGAAATTTTCTATTCCTCTTTTGACTGCTAGAATCTCCTTGAAAGTTGAATGATAGTGTTGCTATGAGGCTTTGAACGTGCCACTTTTGTAACCACAAAAAATGATTAAGTGGTTGATAATTTATGACTAGCCTCAACTTGCCTCTGACTTGTTCACTTCTTTTATTGACATAAAACGCTTCACATGCCCATGGTGAAACCGTGGGTTCAATGATGCCTTGTTGAACAAGTTCTGATCATTCTTGGACTGCTAGCTGGTAATGGTCAGGGTTCATTCCTGGATGGCTTGCCCTTGTCGGGTTGACGTCCTCGTTTTGTTTGAACGGTATGGTAACAAAAAAACGAAGGATTTAACCATAAAAGGGTTTTTGCTTTTTGTGAGAAACTCTGTATGACTAGAAGCACATGATTTATGGATGATTTGTTGTTTAAGGGATTCTATAGTGAGTGTGGATGCCATATAGAGTTTGGGCATGAAACTCCAGGGGTTTGGGTAACTTTTGTATCGGAGACCTTGCTCAGCAAACCTTATGTTTGGCAAGGTATGAAGAATATCGAATCCGATGGGGAGATCTTTACCATGGGAGCTTGATCCTAAGAACCTATATCTTACCACACATTTTGGAAATAACCGGATATTGATTGGGACACTGATCTTGTCAATAACAAATGTATCACCACTAGCTGCTAGGAACTGTTGATAATGTGGTTTCCAGTAACTGCTAGGGAGAATTTTCGGGTTTAGTATTGAGACCGATGATCCTGTGTCAAAGAAGGCTATGACCGAAATGGGTTTAGCATATGTTGATGTGAGCAGGTGGACTTTAGCTAAGGGCTCAGGTTGAAGTTTTTGTAAGGGTAAAACTTGCGGGAGAGAGAAGTGAATAGGAAGGGGGCTTGTCATGAACACTTCGATATCAGAGTGTTCATTCGAATGGTCTGGTTCGGACTCTTCATCTGATGATGAATCGTAATATGCTATGGTGCATATTGTGTGATCATCTGGTTCATCGTCAAGGGAGTACAGGGACTCCAAATCAGAAATGTCCACTGGTTCGACTTGATTAAGACTCTGAATCAAAGCTTGAGACTTTCTTTTGTCTTTGCAATCTTTTGCAAAGTGTCCTTTCTTATTGCAAATGTAACATCTGTCAGAAGTGCGTCCTCGGTGTGTTTTCTTCCTGATGAACTTCCATTTCTTCCGTGGGAATCCCTTGGTGGTTTTCTTTCTGGAAGAGTTAATGAACTTCTTGAAATGGGACTTCTTCTTTGTACGAGAGCAATCACAGGAAGATTTATCTTTGCATTTGATCTGGAGGTATTTTTCATCACAGGTTGAACCAAAATGTTTGCCAGTTTTTTCAAGTTCGTTCATGAACTTTCTTGAATTACAAAACTTGGCAAGTGCATTGAGCACCATTTGATACAGGGCACCAAGTGTGACATTAGAAATCGAGATGTTTTTTGATTCCAATGATCTGAATACCTCACTGGCAAGAGATTCTGGGAAAGAATTTAGAAAAACTTGCTTGAGGTTGACATCATCAATACCTTGCAGGCAATAAAACCTTTTTGACATGTGATTGTAATGTTCTTCAAGGTCCTTCTTTTGGAATGAACAACATCTCATTTTTAAGAATTCCTTCCTTGCTTGAGCGATGTGTTCAACCGGGTTGCCAATGAACTCAACATAAATCATATGCATGAAATCTTCAGGAGATTGTGCTTGCTGGATTTTCAATTGTCGATACTCTCCAAGATTCATGTACCAATCTCTGAGACGACCTTGAGTTCTGGTTAAAAACCTTTTAATCACCATGTCCATGTCATAGTACTGGAGTTCAACTGAGCACCATGTTAACATCTCTATACTTCTATCTCTCCATTGTGAAGGGGGAATATCATCAAAGGTAAACTTTTGGCCAGAGTTTGACTTTGAAACTTTGGTTCTTCTTTGTGGTGTAGGTTGGAAGGTTTCGTCGTCTTCTACTATATACTCGTCATCAAAGTAGTTGCGAGCTGTAGACGATTATGGATCTTCCATGAACAAATGGTCAAAGGCTTCAGAGAGGTCACTTTCTGCATGATCTGGAGGTGTTGTAACCACGGGTGCAACAAAGGATGAACTGGAGGATGTCTCTTTTTGTGTTAGGTTTTGTAGGAATGATGAGATCGGATTTACGTCTTCAATTGGGAGGACATTCGGTGGTCTTGAGGAGGCTGTGGCAGAGGTGTCATCAACAAAGACTTGTGTTTCACTTGAAGAAACCATTGGGGCTTTTTCAAATTTCAGGGAGATTCATAAAGCTTTAGCTCTTCTATTTTCTTGCTCTTTGGACCATAAAGAGAGTGATGGGGTTTTTTGTGGGAAGGGTGCGATTGGGTGTGGTTGTGGATCAAAGGATGTTCCAACAAAAGGTGTAGAAGACAATGTCCACGGATCATCAATTTGAGTTACTACTCTTTGCTGCTTATGTTGCCTCTCCATGTCAATGAGTTGTGATTTTAAGAACTTCATCTCAACTTCTTTCTTTGTAAGATCACTAGAGCCTTGAGAGTGAGGAATTGTACGAACTATCTCAAGAAGTTCTTTGTGGAGTCCTTGCATCTTCATCTTAGTTTCTTGGATCATGTTTTCAAAGGACCGTACCTTGGTAACAAGATTTTCTTGTGTCTGCAAGGATCGTGTTTGTTGCGTAAGGAGAGTTTGGAGCACCTTGTTCTGAGAAACAACATTCTCACTTTGCCAATTAAGAGTAGCTTCAGCAGGACTGATCTGAGTAGCTATTCCCGTGGGACCTATGGTTGTGGGGTTTTTGATCTTCCACTCATGCTTGGTTCTTTGGGTTGTGTCTTCAAACGAGCTTAAAGGTGGGAACTTAGCCTTGTATTCAGACGATGTGGTTGCGGGGGTAATAATAAAACATTCTTGGGCTCGGATGGGAGGATTTGGAGGAGGTAGATCATGACATGACTTAAGGGTTGATATTGGTGAATCTTTGTAAAGGACATAGTAGTCAAACATGCCCGATGGTTCACCAAGGAGTCCTACAGCAGGATCTCCTAATTCATATCTTTCCTTCAGCTTTTGTTGTGATCTGTTCTTCTTTTTCTCTTGGCTGCTGTCGTTGTATTCAATCCGGTATGCTTCATCAAGACATTCCTGGCAATCACAGACATCATACCAGCAATGCTCAACTTGTTTGACTGGGGCTGGAGCCTGAACTGGCTGAACCATATGGATGGTTGGGAAGACGTTCGTCTTCTGTTGGGAGGAGAAATTGACCTCGACAAGTCCGTTTTCATGGCAGATGAAGTCTGGTGCGGTAGTTGTCTAGACAGGGGTTTGGTGGATCTGCTCATAATTCGTTACCCACTTTTCAGGGAGGAGTTTTAGTATCTCTTCTCTAGACAACTGTCTGGGAACATATGTACATGTTGGTGTTGCACATGAGTCAACATTAATGAGAAGTGCATCCCCAACGTGTTCTTGATCCGGCACCATGATGTCGAGAGAGTGATTTTGAACTCTATACGCCATTTGGTAGTGGAATGTTGCCTGGAAAGTGTTTACTTGGGGAGTACCCCCAATTTGAATCTGGGCCTTGAGCGCTGTGTAGAGTGAGGGGTCATTAAGAGGCATATTGAAGTTGGGGTAAAATGTAACAAAAATGGTTCCAGCGTTTAAGGTGGTTTGTATCGTTCCTATGCAAGCGTGTTGGTACTCTACAAACCTTGTGTCTACGAGGGCTATTCGGGAAAAGGCAGGGAGACCTTTTCTACCATGGAAGGTAAGGGCTAATCTGATAGCACCAAAGTGGATATGAGTATACCCTTGGGCCATACAGTGTCTAGCAAGATCTGGTGGAAGGGACAGAGTGACCATATGTTCTGAACTGGTAGCTGGGAGTTGGTGAGAGTCAAATTTAGAGGCTTGGACAAACTCTTTAATGTGTTGATTGGAAGTAGATCCTATTAATTTTTTGACTTTTCTTGAAAATGAAGTATTAGGTTTAGAGAATACAGAATACGGGTTAACTAAGGGCATACTGGTAATAGGGATTTTGGAGTCATCAGGTACATAAGAAATCTCATATAACTGATCTATTTTTGAGGCAGATGATTGTCTAAAGTTAGAGGAAGATCGTGACAGACTGGATTCTGGGTTCATGATGAGGTTGAGACGGATATTTGTTCTAAAGGCACTACACAACTTTCGACCTTGTTATACAGAGGTTGGATGCGACTTCACTCAACGTCGTCTTACTGACTCTTTTTAACAAGATAAAACTTAAGGAATGCCTAAGACAAACTATCTGGTTGTTCTTTAACCTTTTATCTGTAGAATGGTTTTCTGATGTGAACGATCCGCAAGGCGGCAGTCACAGAGCATACTAATCCGATTCTTTAGATAAATAGTAAAGAAAGGGTGTGGACGGATAGGATAGAGGTTAGGCTCGCGGACTTAGGGTGTTAGGGTGGAGGACTCGCGGACTTAGGGTGGAGGACTGGTGGACTTATAGTAAAAGACTCAATTGAAAGAAATAAAATCAAATAAAATCAAATTATATTGAAAATGTAAAAAATAAAATTTGATGTAAATGTATAAGAGGAGAAAAATAATAGGTAGGCGTGTAATTGGCCTCACCCACTCTTTTTTGAAATATAATATTTGACAAATTTTATATTAGCCTAATATATAAAAATCAACAAATATCCAGTAATTTTATAAATTAAAGTATTTCCATTATTTATGCTATAATTTAATAATAAAATTAAATCGTATTAATATAGTTAATCTTTTAAAAAAGTTAAACAATCAAATCATACAATAATATTCTATTTTATTTATTTTGATATCGTTATATGTGTGTGTATAAAAGTATTATTTTTTTCTTATCATAAAGGGACAAAAAAATGGCAAATGGTGAAAATGGTCCTTGATTTAACGAAGTTAACGGAAATGTTAGTCAAAAGGACCATGACCAAGACAAATTGAATACCACAAGGACCAAATCCACAATAAACATAGAATGAGGACCATAATCAAATAAATCACAAAACCACATGGACCAAATCCACAATTCACTATAAAAATATCAAACTAAAAGTGGCTGCATATATCTATCACAAGAATTCCATGGCGAAATATATGAGGTATACTTGTTAACTTTTATTCAATTATCAAATTTGTAGAATTTTTATAAGTTGTTATGTGTTTTTATATGTTAATGGCCTAACCATCTGTCTCTGTCTCTGTCTTCCGTAGCTCCCTCATAAACATCCATTTGCCTATTTCTATTCTGACCGGTTTAGGACTATGGTAAGAGGGAATCAATGAGTTTTGCTAGATCAAAAAGTTCGGCAATGAATAATTGAATAGGTGTCGTCTATCAAATATTTGTTGGGTGTGATTTTTACGTTACCGAATGAGCATGACAATAATCGAGAATTTTATCGGATAAGTGATCCAATAACTATTGTCATTTGATAGCTGATAATATTACCCGATAAAGTAATAAAAGTAATACCTCTTTTCAGTATGTGCATGTTTACCCGGTAATCAGGGGCAGAGCCACCTTAGCACCTAAAGGTGCAGTGACTCCCCCTGACCCATTTTTTTATGTATTAATTTAGGTTGGCCCCTTCTCACCATCAATAAAAGTAAACCCAATTTATGTAATTTGCTTTTTCCCGCCTCTCATATAGGCGCTTTCACAAAACCAAAGCAAAACAGAGGTTGCTCTCGAAGAACGTTCGCTCACAAGTCATGGCACGTCGACAGAATGGGAGCTTGAACGATGAACGATTGCCTAGTTACTTGTATTGAAATATATCACTACTAGAAAAAAGGCCATTTCTGACAGCAAAATGCGTCGTAAATCCGTCGGAAAATGTAATTACCAGCGGATTACCCTGTCGAAACGTCTCCCGCCAGAAAATGAGATTTCCGACGGATTTTTCCATCGGAAATCCGTCAGAAAATATTTCCTTTTTTTAAGAAAGTTAGATTAATCAACATTTTCTTAATCTGCTTAATTAGTTTCCGACGGATAAAAAATTTAATACTTAATTTATTTTTAACTTTTTATTTATTAAAAAAATTATAAAGAACAATTTTAAAAATGAAAAACAAATTTCCGACAGAATATCCGCCGGAAATCCGTTGGAAATTTGTTTTTCTTTTCTAAATTATTTCATAGAATTATTATTTAAAATATTTATTTAAATCATCCACCGGAAACGTCCGTCGGAAATCCGTCGGGAATTTTTTTATAATTATAAATTTGAATTTATTTCTTTTATTTCACCGACGGATAGTCCGTCGGAAATCCGTCGGAAATTAACTGTTTATTTAATTTTTTTTAAAAAGATTTTAAAATTTTAAAATCCTGTAAACGCAAAAAAGTTGTAAATCAAATATTAGAATAAACTAAAGCCGTCATCGATTATAAAGGGCGCTAAAAATACAAATTGTCCCAATTGTTCACTAAAGGAAGTTCACGTACATTAATTCAAATACAAATAGGTCATAACACTCAACCATCAAGTCTCTGGGGTGGGGGAGGCGGAAACTGCGATTGAGGAAACTGTCCCGATAAAAACTGACTCTGGGTTAACCTGGTCACCAACTCTATCATGTCCTGATGCTCCTTCTTGCGGACCTCGTCTCTTCGGCGCATCTCCTCCATCTCCTGCTTGCGGGCCTCTTTTGATTCGAGCAGTCAGGCCTCTAATGCTTGAATCTACAAAAAAAACAACCCACATTAGAGTTTTTAATAAGAAGTATATACGAAATAAATAAACATCAAAGGAAAAAGAGGTACACACCCGAGCATCAGAAGAAAATGCACCACTCGAATATCCACCTGAGGGCACCCCGATCAAGACCAAATTCGGATCCCTAGTGTTCCCAAAGCCGTATGTTCGGCCTTTCTTGCTTTCCCCGAACGCCTGTTGCCACAATTCTTCATCTATTATGGGATGGGAAGTGGCATCATCGTAGTATTTTTGGGTGACATTGGTATTATAGTTACCCTGTGGTTTAAGACACAAGTCAATTTCAACAGCATAACAGTTGTAATTGAACGGGTGCTATTTCACCGTGTGCATACCAGTGAGTGTAAGAAAGCATGAATCCCTTTCTTAATAATTCTAAATTCACCTCCTTTCTCCCTTTGTATTTGAGAAGCCTACATTTTTTACAAAGACATCTTATTTTATCACCTTGCTCATTTGTGAACGCAAAATCCAAAATCTACGTACTTCCTCATTAAAAATCGGATTTAATAGACCACCCCTATTTAAACGTTTATACATCCATCCTCTATCGGTATTAGTTGACATATCTACAAATTGACGAAAGTGTGATTAGTCTTTGGATAAATAAATTTATAGACTTGAACTAAAGTTTAACCTATTTTTAGACTAATATATATAACGATTTCCATATATATACACTCATTTACACATACAAACATAGATACGTCAATTTACCCAAACCGTAGGTTTAGAGGAGTTTTGAATGACTTGAAAACACAAGCAATTGTTTTTTAAAAATTCGATGGCATAACAGCTATAAAATTAATATTTCCACATACAATGAAGCCTAATGTTTGCCCAACAATTGCAACTCAACTAATAACTGATACAAGTTTTGAATCACAAAGGAAAATAGACATAAATAAAATTGCATTAAAATGCTACAAGTTTTGAATCACATAGGAAAATAAATGATAAACCCATAATGTTTATGGCAATAGAAAACATAAAAGTAAGAAGATTTAACTGTTGGAAACATCATAATTATGAACATAACACGATTTTCTACTTAAAACAATAAGGTTGAAAACAAATTAAACTGCCTTGAAGTTCTTAAAATTTAAACAAAATGTTAACATAGAGATTGTATATGTAAGTAGTTTGCTATCTTAATGGAGTTTGGCATGAACAACCTTTCATTGAACCCACCACATACGCATACTTCGTGTATTAACATACCAAATGCAAACATATATGAACATATGCCATCTAAGAGGAACCACAATGCAAAGAAACAAGAACAAATGCCATCTATTTGTACAAACATAGTTTATTGATGCCAATAAGCATCACTATCTGCCACTAGTTACTCTAATATTGCAAAATCTACACCCAAACAGAATGTGTAGTGAAATCGACACCCAAAAAGATTGAACCCAACAGAAATCTGTGTAGTGGAAATCGACCCAACAGATGCAGTGAGAAATCGAACGATAAATCATACGTGAAGGAATCGATGGAGGAGAGCATCGGGGAGGAAATCACCGACGGAGTTGAGTGCCGACGGAGGAGGAGAGCCCCGACGGTTTAGTCGATCTGTGATTTAGTGATTTTGTCGATCTGTGTGTTTTAGGGATTTTGAGGATATCAGATGGTTACCGTCGGAGACGAGAGGTGGCGCCAGAGACGATAGCACCGGAGAAGGAAAGCACCGGAGACGAGAGGGGAGGGAGCGCCGACCGCCGCGGGATAGGGGAGAGCACGGGTGGTGTGGGGGGAGGGGGAGGGGGAGGGGGAGGGGAGAGCACGGGTGGTGTGGGCCGTCGTGAGATTCTATGAAGTTTGGGTTTTTTTTTGGTGAAAAACATATCATTCCCATTAACTATCAGATGGTGTTATTTTATTTTTAAAAAATTAATTATCTTTTAAATTGATAAAACCTTTTTTTGAAAAAAAAACGTTTCGGACGGATAGCCCGTCACTAATCCACCCAAAAATGTGTTTAGTATTTTAAAATTTTTGAAACCCCGCTTTTTTCAGACATAATTTTTAATTCTTAAATATTTAACTTTCTGGCGGAATTTTCGTCGGTAATCCGTCGGAAAACAGGGTTCCGTCAGAGATCCGTCGGAATATTCCCTTTTAATAATTATTTCATTTTACTAATACTTTTATTTTTATTATTATGATGATGATGATGATCGTTAGTTTTTCAATTAACCGATTCACGCGCAATAGAACCCATCAAAGAGCAATATAACCGATTTTAGCCCAATTGAACCGATTTAAGCCCAACTGAACCCATCAAAACCCATTGTAATTGTTGGTGACTTATTAAGGTCCAATATATCCGATTGAAACCAAATAGAACCGATTTAAGTCTAGTTCAATCGATTTAAGCCCAATATAACCTAGTAAAACCAATTGAACCGATTTAAGCCCAATAGAACCATCAAATCCCAATAAATCCCATCAAAGCACATTATGAGCATTGTTGACTTAGGGGTTGTTTACCAAATATTCCATTAAGTCCTATGTCGGTCCACACAATACTTATCAAGTTTATAGATTAACAACACAATATCGATTACCAACCTGTATTGATTAATAACAACGATTACAAGGTTGATCAGATATAAGCTTAGATGTGTTCTCTCTGTATTACACCTTTAAGTGTGTGTTTGTGTGTTGATGTTATGATCTGATCTGATTGAGAGTTGATGAGATACACCTAATATCTAATCTACCTAACTTACATAATATCTAAACTAGATATTATGTAAATAAACATAATATCTATTTTAGATATTATGTAAACTAACTAAACTAAATAACTAACTTTATCTAACTAAGTTACTAGATCTAATATCTATTAGAAATAGATATTTAAACTAAGTTAACTAATATAATAAACAAACAATTACATTGACATTTATTACAAACGACATTGACTTTAATATCGAGAGTCGACATTTTGACTTTAGCTTCAGATTGCGATCTTCAGTTTGGATGATCTTGAATCCAATGAGACTGTGTCTTAACAATCTCCCCCTTTGGATTAAGATCATTACGAAAATGATTTTAGCAATTCAGTCTTCTTGTTCAAGTTCAGAAGATGCAATCTCTTTCTCTAGCTCTGTAATCAGCATGCCTTCAGAATACTTGCTTTTGAAGATTTCAATCTTGGACGTGATTCTTGAAACATGTGATCTTTGCCATTTCTTGTGTAGTCATTCTCCCCCTTTTTGATGATAAGTGTAACGACTTCATCAAAACTATTTGTAAGAAATGTCCTTCAGTTAGAGCCTCTGATTCGTCAATTCATAACATATTCATCTAGATCTTTGCAAATCCAGACAAATTAGTCTTGTAACACCTGAATCAACTAATGAATCAGTTAACATGTCTGTCAGTAACACTAAGTCACTGTGTGTAACAAATACACATTGGAAAGGAGTTGTTTGATGTTGACTCCCTAGGGCTTCCATTTAATCATCGAAACACCACAAAGGTAATTTCTATAAACGTTATGACAAAGAAACTAATTCCTTGTGTGTTCGTGCTTGTGTTAAAAAGAATTAAGCACGGATGATTCCTTATTAGGCTCAAAATTGTGTAAACCACTGAGACAACAGTTAGTTAAACACAAACTCAATGTGCATGATTGAAGTGCGAAGGTGGGGCAGACTTCCTTCTTTTCAATATCCAGATTTTCCAAATGAAAATCAGATAGCATATGTGCTGCATCCCCTTTGAAAATGTGAAACACTTTCTTGTTGAGAAGAAAATGAGTAGTTGATGAGGTTTGATCAAGAGTTGGCATGGGCTAGTTTCCTGTTTCAATAATGAGCACCAAAGAATTGTGAATCACTAGAATGGTGGCTACCCGGCTCAGAAAAAGTTGGTGCAGAGTTGTGATATTTTTTAACTCTGTTCTCACACGTTCTTTCTTTTAAACGTTTTGCTTTCTCTAATCACACTCATTTCTTTTCGCTTTGCACACTCAATAACTAAGGATTAACTTCTTGGGTAGAAATCACTGGTTAAGGTGATTCCATTGAAGTTGTGTTAATTCCTAGCACAATGATTCTTTGTTTTCCTATGATGCACGTGATGCTCAGATTGGTTTAACTATTTCAGTTAAAGCACAATATTTATTATGAAAACATTTAAAATACACTCCCAAAATATAAAATGTGTTGAAAAATCGGGAAGTGTTTTGCACATTAAAAACAATGTTTTCCAATGATTGAAAGTTGTCCTTCTTTCAACCATATATGAGATGAAGATATAGAATTATACCTCTACGTACGATCTTCCATCTCATGAAGCTAAACTTTAACTCATAAACATATGAACTTGTAAGCTTCTCTCAAAAATTCTGCAAAAGTCTTATGTCAAGTCAAAGTAAATTTATTCACTTAAATTGAAAAGACAAAAAGCAGTAAAACTTTTTTAAAGTACGAGTTCTGATCAGAAATAATCAGAAGTCATCACCTTTTTACTCCCCCTGAAATTATGCATCAGAACATTATCAGTGTTAAAGATATGCATAAAATTTCAGACAAATATGTACTCCCCCTTGAAGGTTGATTTCCTCATTCGAGTATCGGAGTACAATCTCTTATCAGCATTGGAGTAAGGTCTTTTGATCATTGAAGTGTGAGTCCTAAACTGTTGTGTTTAGAAGTCAAACTTCGTTGAAGTCCGGGTTCTAAGCGGATATACTTAGAAGCCTTTTTGACATTTAAGTCCGGGTTTTGAACTATTGTGTTCAAAAGCCTCTTTGACATTGATGTCCGGGTCTTGAGCTGATTTACTCAAGAGCCTATTCTCTCGTACTCCCTCTAGACAGTAGGTTCCTACAACACAGGTTTAGTTTTCTTTGGTACCCACTGGTATTTGGGTCCATGAAAGTTAGTTACAGTTCGTATGGGGGTTACTGAGTAAGAACCATACCAGTAAAGGTCACTTGTTTTATGAACAGGATCATGTCTACGACAATAAGAACAATAGAATTTCTTACCTGACAAACTGATTAATTTATCTCTTGAGTAAACAAAATCATGTTTACCTTTCAACGCATTGTTCTTCTTGGCAATCGGCGTATGTACACATTAGTTTTTACATTTCAGCTCTTCTTTAACTAGTTTCCTGTTCCAGAACAGTTCAGTTTCTTCCTGGAAGCTTCTTCTCCTTCTTTGATGTGTACCTGAAAAATCTTTATTCCTGTCATAGAAAAGATTAGTAGAATGAATCTGATTAGAAGATTTAACTGACTTTTTGAAAAGAGCAGTTTTCTGATGTGAGCTTGCGTCTGGTTTGTTAGAACCAACTGAAATATTTCTAGGTGAGTGGATTTTTGACTCTGGAGTCGTTCGCTCAGTCACCACCACCGTCTATGAAATAATATCTTGAAGCTCTTTTACCTTTGAAGAATAATTGTCTCGTTCTTTGATAAGGAGCTCAATCTTCTTCTCAAATGCAGACTTCTTTTTCTTCTCTGTCAGTACACTCTTAGATAATTCAGATAGCTTCTCGGTAAGGTTCTTTTTCTTTGCTTCAAGGATGCTTCTTTCTTCTTCGAATCCCTTCTTAGCACCCTTCTGATCATTTGCCTTCCTCTCCTTGGCAAACTGATCTCTTTCCAATATGATTACTTTCTCAAAGTCTTCAACTTTTTGAGAAAGTATTAAACATTTAAGCTCGAGAGTCTTCTTCACTTCCCCACTTTTCTTTGACAGATCTGAGAACTTCTTTTCAAACTCAAATATTTTCTTTTGTAGCTCAGCATTTGCACTATCTAAATCCTTGGACTTCTTCTCTTTGCTTTCAACAGACTCTAACTTCTGTATTTGAGTTTCAAGAGTAGAAATCTTTCTTTTAAGTTCAGAGTTCTCAGCTTCCAAAACTTTTCCTTTTAAGAAAATGTTTCGGTCTGAGACAATCCATTCAGAGTTTAATGCAAGATAGTCCCAAATCTCTTTCCCTGAAACTTCGGGAATATCCATTAAATCAAATATTTCTTTAGAAATACTCTTTCTCAGATAAACTCTAGCTCTATAATCAGCATGATTTCTTTGCACCTGTGCTCCCTCAGACAATGATAATCTCATGTTTTGGCCCAGTTCATCACCATCTATGAAGTTGAAAAAAATTCCTTTTCCACTTTTCGTATTCTCCTTTACTCAACATTGGAAAATAGGAAGACATTCTGTTAAGATTAGAAAAACTTGAATATGATCGTTAGCCCAAAATAAAAAGAGATAAAATTTGATCACACAAGAAATTTTGTCCCCCTAGGCAGACTTAGCACGGGGGTCTTGCGGGGGTATGGGGGCAGCGCCCCTAGAGAAAAAAAATTATGACAATTAAAGACCCTATTACAATTTTGATAATTTCTCAGAAAAATACCAAGTCTAGAAAACTTTGCATTTTTAGAAGGTTTGCGTATCAAGGTTTGCATGCGCAAATGAAGGTTTGCGTATCAAGCGGGATGCGCAAAGTGAGGTTTGCGTATCACGTTAGATGCGCATAGTGAACTTTGTGTTTCAAGTTGGATGCGCAAAGTAGACTTGATCTTTTCGTGAAGAGATGAACACGTGTACTGAGCTTTGCGTATCCTTGGGTTGCGCGAAGTGAGCTTTGCGGATCAAGAGTGTTGCGAAAACTGAGCTTTGCGTATGCTCTTTGATGCGAGAAGTAGTGTTAGCGTATGCTGTTGGATCCGAGAAGTGACGTTTGCGGATTACTTGAGATGCGCAAAGTAGGGTTTGCGTATCAGGCGTGATGCGCAAAGTGAAGTTTGCGTATCACGTTAGATGCGCAAAGTGAGCTTTGCGTGTGTTCGTCTTCTGGTTTGCCCAAGTTCGTCCTGTACTTCGAAAATCAACTAAAAACTTGTTTCTTCGTCGATTAGCAGTACCAAACTTTACCAATAAGTCTAAAAACACTTCTATAACAGTTTGCTATCACTCGATCTCAATAAAATACACTTTTTGAAATTAAATTTGATCGCACAGTAGCTTTTGAAACTCGAACTCAAACCACTAAAATCACAAAATGGGACTCGATTTAAGCTTCAAACTGAAATCAAGCACTCACAACTCGATCTAGCATGTATATCGATCACAACCTAATCGATTTTAACACCTAAAACACTCAAAATCTCAAAATCGATTTTTCAAACTAGAACACAGAGTCGTTTTTCCTAAAACTTGATTTTGATCTTAATCAGGCTCTGATACCAATTGTCGTTCCACACAATACTTATCAAGTTTATAGATTAACAACACAATATCGATTACCAACTTGTATTGATTAATAACAACGATTACAAGGTTGATCAGATATAAGCTTAGATGTGTTCTCTCTGTATTACACTTTTAAGTGTGTGTTTGTGAGTTGATGTTATGATCTGATCTGATTGAGAGTTGATGAGATACACCTAATATCTAATCTACCTAACATACATAATATCTAAACTAGATATTATGTAAATAAACATAATATCTATTTTAGATATTATGTAAACTAACTAAACTAAAGAACTAACTTTATCTAACTAAGTTACTAGATCTAATATCTATTAGAAATAGATATTTAAACTAATTTAACTAATATAATAAACAAACAATTACATTGACATTTATTACAAACGACATTGACTTTAATATAGAGAGTCGACGTTTCGGCTTTAGCTTCAGATTGCGATCTTCAGTTTGGATGATCTTGAATCCAATGAGATTGTGTCTTAACATCCTGTCTGGATAAATGTGTCTGTCTGGATAAATTGATGTTGTTGTTTACTTTTTTTATCTGAATAAACAATCTGAATAATAGAAATGACCAATTTACCCCTGAATATGAATTATAAGCTGTTTTATAAATTGTTGTTTAATTTTTAAGAGATATATTCAGAAATTTATTGATATAATCCAAAAATCAAAACATAAATTCATAAAGTACTTAAAATTTTAAGTTCAAACAAAAACTAGAAAAGTTCAAGAATCAACAGATGCATAGATTATAAACAATAATCAAAAAACCAAATTGGTGGTTGTTTCAAGACTCAACAGATACATAGATTATAAACAATAATCAACAAATACATAGATTATAAACATAGATTAATCGATCGTACAAAGTGGGAGGTTACTGGTCGATTGAGTGATTAATCGATGGTAGTACCAACCGGAGGCGATGGCCGATTTCAAGTGGTAGTACCAATTGGAGGCGATGGTCGATTTCAGTGACAAAGAAACGATGGTCGATTTCAGTGAGTGATTAATCGATGGTCAATTTTAGTGAGTGATTAATCGATTTCAGTGAGTGACAAAGAAACGACGGAGGTTTAACATACCTGGAAGGTCGCCGATGATGGAGGCGATGGCCGGTGGTCTCCGGTGTGTGATGGAGGCGATGAAAGTGGGAGGGCTCGATGGATGGAGGCGATGAAAGGGATAAAGCGATTAGGTTAAGACGTGGTTATATCGATCTGATGTTTATTTATTTATTTATTTTTTTGTGAAGGGTAGAATTCTCAAGATTGTGTCTTAATGGGGACAAGACCCCTTTCCTCACTGCGCGAATAAGCCATTAAGACCCAAGTAAACACTTCAGACGTCTGCGCGAATAAGTCGGTTTTGTCATTTAGCTCATTAAGCCCTAAGTAAACACGCCCTTACTAAGGCCCAATATAAGTTATTAAAACCCAATTGAACCGATTTAAGCCTAGTTGAACCGGTTTAAGCCCATCAGAACCGATTTTAGATCAATTGAACCGGCTTAAGATCAATATAACCCAACAAATCCCAACTGAAGTCATCAAAGCCCATTATGAGTGTTATTGACTTATTAAGGCCCAATATACCCTAGTAAAACCCAATTGAACCGATTTAAGTCCAGTTGAATCGATTTAAGCCCAATATAACCTAGTAAAACCCAATTGGACCGATTAAACCTAATAGAACCATCAAATCCCAATAAATCTCATCAAAGCCCATTATAAGCATTGTTGACTTATTAAGGCCCAATATAACCTATTAAAACCTAACTAAACCGATTTAAGCCTAATTGAACCGATTTAAGCCCAACATAAACGATATAAGATCAATATAACCCATCAAAACCCAATTGAACCCATCAAAGCAATGACTTATTATTTTCTTTTTTACACGTATCGACTTCATATATGCATGTGTCGTTTATTCGTGTCAATTAGACAACTAAGAACCATTATACTATGATATAAGCCACTCAACCACCATTATTGCCCAATATGACATTTTATGACTTATTAAGGCCCAAAAACACCAATGAGGACTTATTATGTGTTTGTGTGCACGTATCCACTCATAGATGTATAAGTTGTCTATTAGGGTCGAAAAGACAACTAATGTAATAGTTGGGTTCAAAAATTTTAATTATTTTGGGAGTTGGGTGAAAAGTTAAGCAAGACCCAAAGTTCAGGGGGGTCAAATGAAATTTGGGTTGTATATAAAGGCTTTAACCCTAAAGATATTTCTCATAATCATTCCTGATATTTGTGTGAACGGCTGAAGGGAGATCGAGACAGGGATAAAGGGTTTGAAGGGTCGTTCGTTTTTCTTCAATCAAGGTATGATTCTGGTCTATTTCTACCTTCTATGTGTAGTAGTCAGTGTTTGATCTGGTAGTTTAGGTTTTTAACCGCGCCATTTGGAGTTTTGGGTTCGATCGAGGTTTTTGAAATTGCCTCTGGTGATTCTGTTGAGTATCGACCGGTGTGGACCGGGCGACCCCGGGAGTCGGGGAAGCCCCGGTGACCGGTGTGGACCGAACAACCCCGGGAGACGGGGAAGCCCCGGTGACCGGTGTGGACCGAGCGACCCCGGAGTCGAGGAAGCCCGGTGACCGGGTGGGCCTAGGTCGGGCGACCAGGTGGCCCGGTCGGGGGCCGAGTCCGGTCCGATCGTTTTTGTTATGTTTAGGCAGAGAGTGTGAGGGTGTTCTCTATGAGATACTTACCGATTTATCGATGTTGTCTTAGGTGGTGTAACGTTAGAAAGTGGGCTTTTTAGCAGGAACGATCTGAGGTGAGTCTTTCAAACTAAATATGTTTACGATTTCGAAAGCTTTTGATACATGTGAGATTTCTGAATTGCTCGCTTTTATAATCAAAAGTTTTGAAGGTTTAAATTAAACATTGATTTAATTATGTAAGCATGTTCATGCTGTGTTTATATAAACGCGCTTTATATATATATTGTTGATAATTAGATGTATGTATACATTTAATTCGGAAGTTGTGACCTATGTCGGGAAGTGTGGCTCGCCTGATCGTACCGGGGAGTGTGACCCGTTGATGCCATTGGGTGTGTCCCAAAATAAGGCAGTGCGAGTCGGACACGCCATCTTTGATGGTAGTGTTGGTCAGTAGTGTGAGTTAAGCTCGAGAGGCGTAAATATCTGTTAATGTTTTATATATTGTTTGTATTGTTGCATTAGCACTTGGATGGGACTCACTAGACCATCGGTCTAACCCTCGCTCTTTCAAAACTATAACCCTTTCAAGTTATCGCAAAGAAGCAGGTACCGGTAAGTAATTTAATTGAATTGAATTTAATTATTTTCTAATTTGTTTGTTTAGTCACTAATTTATTTAATTAAGTAATTTCATTTCATTTAAACAAATATTTGTGACGGATTTGTGGCGGATAAAATATCCGTCACAAATCCGTCACAAATATTTAAGAGAATATAAGATTTTTTTTTCGTAAAAATTTAGTGACGGATTTGTGGCGGATTTCTGACGGATTTAAGGTGATGTTGACTTTTGTGGAATCCGCCGGAAAATCCGTCGAAAATGGCTGTCGGTGATAGCTCTTTTTCTAGTAGTGATAGATGTTTTTACCAAGCTAGACAATGAAGATAACATAGATAAGTTCAAAAAAATGAAAACTCGTCGAGGTCGTTATTAAATTTGTAAAGATTGAATATCATCAATATAAATATATAATATCGTTATTTTTGCCTTTTTCATAATGTTAACTTATATTTTTATTCTATTTTATATGGTGCTCCCCCTTCTACAAATTTCTGGCTCTGTCCCTGCCGACAATCATTTGGTAAACAACTCTTAAGTATGATCCGATTGGTAGAATCTCCATGAACTTGGGTGTTCTCACGTTTCCATTTGGATGTGCAAACATGTCAACACTAAAGTTTAAATATATCTTCGTATTATAAAAAGTACATGACTAACTTAGTTGAATGAGAAAAAAAATAAGGAACTGTGGTTAAAAATGTGTTGAGAAAAAAATAATAACTCTTATTTATGATGGATTAACATTATAATAAAATAAGGATTTTATACGGTCGAAGGTCGTTTTTTTTACACAGATTTAGAACTGTTAAAACAAAATGCTATAAAAGATAAAACAAATTTAATAAAATGAAATATAGACATAAATAACCTATATTTTTCGACCTCATAAAATGGGAATCGAGAAAGAAAAAGAGGGTGTGAGGTGGGTTGTGAAAGTCGCAGCGCTTCAAGGATTAAAACCCTGATTTGGTAACGCTTTAGTTGCACCATGAGTTAAGACACGTTGTAACTCACCCGAATCTGATTTAGCTTATAAAACCACAACACGCACCATAAGTTATGTAGTGACTTTAGTCGCGGTATAACTCACGTGGATATGGTTTCACTGTGTAACACAAGAGAGCTCACGGTGAGTTGTGTCTTGACTTAAGTCGCGATATAACTCATACAGATCTGATCTCGGCTTAGGACACTACAGTGCCCACCGCAACTTGTGGCATGGGTTTAGTTATGATATAACTCACTTCGTTGAACCATCATGAAACCATCCAGAGGCCACCGTGAGTTTGTTCGCTAGTTAACTAGCGGTACTATTTGTCCCACAATAATTGTTCTAATCAAGATGAACAACAACCATTTCAATTGAAATCGTCATATGATTAGATTTCCAAATCACAGTTTTACAGAATTCATAATCAGATCTTGTTACTTTCTAACTTGCACGCTTACTTACTTACAAGCTTACAAAAGAACAAAACCTATTTATACTACAGTACAATACAAAAGAATCTAAACTAAACTAGTTGACTTTATTTGACCTTGAGCTTTGACTTTGACTTTGCTTGGCAGACTTTAACTTGAGCTTTGACTTTTTAACATTTGATGATCTTGGATACAATATTTATGCTCTAACAATCTCCCCCTTTGGATTCAAGATCATCTCCAAAAAGATATGCATTAACACTCCCCGTTTGGATTCAGTTTAAATTTCAGTATCAAAGAACAATCTCCCTCTTTATGTTTTTGACAAATAGTTTCCTTTGAAAGTCAATCTCCCCTTTGAGTAAATCTATTCAATATCAATCTTTCTTTTCTTTGAACTGTCTTCAGACCTTCTGTAATCTCCTCGAAAGTCTGTGAATATCTTTTGCAAGAATCTTTAACAATCTCCCCCAAGGTAATAAAACCTCTTCCAGACTTCAGAAAATAAATTATCTTCAGATTTAGCTCACTTTTCTTCAGCAAATCATCTTCAAAGAAAATTTCAGCAAATATCAGCAAACTTTCTGAATTCTTTGAACTTTCTCTTTTAAATCTTGTACAATCTCCCCATAACAAATACTAGTTGTTCTCCAAACCATATTTCTTGAAAATAACTTCTCCATCATATTCTAAATTTGACCTTTGACATAACTTTCATTTCTTGAAATTAGTTCTCCCATAGATCATTTCTTGACTATCTCTCCCCCCTTTTTGATGATGTAAAGCATATAAACCATCAAAACTTCTTCAAGAAATGTCATGAACCTTTTTCTGACCACTGATCTTTCAAAAATGAGCCACTGAACATCCGTCAATTCAAAAAGTATTCATCTAAATCTTTTCAAATTGAGACAAATAAAAATGTAACCCTGAATCAACAAATGAATCAGTTAATATGCCTGTTAGTAACACAAAGCCACTTAGTAAAACGAATGTACTGTACAAGGAGTTTTATTGATGTTCACTCCCCAGGTCTACCATTCAATCATCGAATAACACAAGGTTAAACTATGAACGTTCCGACAGGAAAAACGAATTTTTTGTGTATACGTGCTTGTGTATGAAAGAATTTAAACATGAATGTTTTATAATAGGCTCAAAATGTGTAAACCATTCAGACAACAATAGTATTACATGGACTCAATTGTGCATAATCAAAGTGCGAAGGTGGGGTAAACTTCCTTCTTTTTCAATATCCACATCTTCCGAATGAAGACAAGATAGATTATGTGCTGCGTCCCCAAGAAAATATCAAACATCTCTTTGTTAAGAAAGAAATGAGTAGCTGGTGGGGTTTAAAACATGAGTTGGCATGGGCTAGTTGCCTGTTTCAATGAAGTTCATGAAAGAATTGTGAAACAACAGTAATTTGGTTGTCCGGCTCAGAAAAAGTTGGTGCAGAGTTTGATATTCTTTTAACTCTGATGTCTCACCCTCTTTCTTTTGAACATTGAGCTCACTTCTAACCAAACACTCTTTTCATTTTATCTCAGCACACACCCACACTCAGATATTGACCTATCACCTCTCGATAACTCAGGGATAAGTTCGTGGGTAGGAAACACTGGTTATCGTGAATCCATAGAAGTTCAATTATGCTCACACAATTCCATGTATTTGTCCTATAAGCAAAATGTTACTCAAATGGTTTAACTTTTCAGTTAAAGCACCTAATGAAATACATGTCAAATATATATATGCTCACTAAGATAATCATGACGATTTGAGCATTTTAATAATGAAAAGATTCTCTCAAAACAAAGAAAGTGAATGAATGACGTGAAATCAATAGAAATGTTTTGAAAATCTGACAATGTATGGAAAAGATCAAATATGAATGATTTGTCATTAAAAGCTTAGGTCATGAAAAATTAGATGTTGTCTATAAGAACAATTATAGACATTCTTGAAAGAAATGCTTTGAATGAATCAACGCTCAACAACTTTGAATTTCAAACGGGGTTTATTACCATCGAAAAATTATTTCATGTAGAGATATGGTAATAATAAAGTCAACAAAAAATACTAAACCGGTGTGTATGAATACTTGACAGTATATGGAAAAGATAATACATAAGTATTTATATTTGGAAACACACGGTTAGTTAACAATAAAAGCTCATGTAAGAAAACATATAAAATCACACTTCCAAATTCATGAAATATGTTTTAAGAATAAGAAGTGGTTTAAACATTTAGAAACATGTTTTCATGTCTGAAAGTTGTCCTTCTTTCAAACGATTAAGAGTAGAATAATCCTTACGCTCAGCTTTAATCTCATAAAGTCAACTCCAAAGTCATGAATGATATTATCATGTAAGCCCCCCCTCAAAATCTGCATTTAGTCAAAAAGTCGTCAAAATACAAAGTCTTATTCACAAACTTTATTGAAAAATAAAGACATGAAAGCAGTAAAACTTTTAAGAACGAGTTCTGATCAGATGTAATCAAAAGTTACTGTCCTTACTCCTCCTCAACATATGCATCACAAACTATGTCAGTGAAAAATATATGCAATCAAATTTATAACTCCCCCTAGAATGTAGATCAATTACACTTTATGTCACTCCCCCTGAAAAGATGAACAGAACCTTTCAGTGCAGATATCGTTCAAATTAAAAATAAAGAAATGAAGAAAAATAACAAAAATAAATTGTACTATGTAACTACAAATTATGTCTTGAGGTTTAACATGCCAAGTTTCGAAATGAGAAAATTAAATCTCTTTTTGTCTAACGGCTTGGTAAACAAATATGCAAGTTGATAATCTGTGTTTACAAAGTAAGGTTCAATTGTACCTTTTTCGATATTATCTTTGATAAAATGATATCTCACATCAATATGTTTAGTCTTCGTGTGCTGAACAGGATTAGCTGATATTGCGATGGCGCTCTTCGAATCACAATATATAGGAATTTTTTTGAAGTCAAATCCATAGTCTCGAAGTTGTGTCCTCATCCATAATACTTGACAACAGCAACTGGAAGCAGCTACATACTCTACTTCAACAGTTGAAGTGGAAACACATAGTTGTTTCTTTGATGCCCAACTTACGAGCTTGTCTCCAAGAAATTGAATGTGACCCGATGTACTTTTCCTGTTTATCATACAACCTACATGTTCTGCGTCTGAATACGCTATTAGCTCAAAACCTGTATCCTTTGGATAACACAAACCAAGATTTGTAGTTCCCTTCAAATATCAAAAAATCCGCTTTACAGCTGACATATGGGATTCTTTAGGCGAAGCTTGATATCTAGCACATAAGCATGTAGAGAACATAATATCCAGTCTACTTGTCGTTAAGTACATTAAAGGACCTATCATACCTCTATAAGTCCTAAGATCAACAACTTTTCCCGAAAGATCAGCTCCAATCTTGGTTCCAGGTACCATCATGGTTGAAATTGGAGTACAATTTGACATATTAAATTTCTTTAAAATGTCAGCAATATACTTCGCTTGAGTTATAAAAATCTCCGTGGAAATTTGTCTAACTTGTAATCCGAGAAAGAAGTTCATCTCTCCCATCATACTCATTTGAAAACGTGACACCATGATGTTAGAAAAATTCTTACAGTACTTTGGATTCGTTGAACCAAATATGATATCGTCCACATATATTTGAATTAAAATAATATCAGCTTTCTCCCTTTTTATGAATAAAGCGGTGTCGATTTTACCTTTGGAAAATCCAGACTTGACAAGGAATTTGGATAACACGTCATACCAGGCTCGAGGGGTTGTTTGAGTCCGTAAAGTGCTTTGTCTAGAATATAGACATGATCTGGTTTGTTTGCACTTACGAATCCTTCAGGCTGAGAAGCATACACCTCTTCTTTTAACAATCCATTCAGAAAAGTTGTCTTGACATCCATCTGATAGACCATAAAATTCTTATGTGCAGCATAGGCTAGAAACATCCTAATTGCCTCAATACGCGCAACTGGTGCATACGTCTCATCATAATCAATGCCTTCCTCTTGTCTGTATCCCTTAGCTACAAGTCTTGCTTTATTTCGAATAACAACACCATCTTCATCCGCTTTATTTTTGAATACCCACTTGGTGCCAATAATTGTCTTCTCTTCAGGTCGGGGCACCAATCGCCAGACTTTAAGCGCTTCAAATTGGTTGAGCTCTTCTTGCATGGATGTAACCCAATATGGGTCACAAAGAGCTTCTGAAACTTTTGTTGGTTCTATTTTGCTCAGGAATGAATCAAACAAACATTCATTTGCTGTTGCATACCTAGTTTGTACCGGCTTTGATAGATCTCCAATAATTTGATGCACCGGGTGCTCTTTGGTCCACTTGTATACGTGAGGGAGTGGATTAGATTCAGATTGATCATGCTGAACATCTAAGTATCCAATATAATCTTCATGTTGGGGTTCAGTTGAAGTAATCGGTGCAGAAGTTTCAGTGGATTGGACATTTGATGTCTGTTGAGTAGGCATTACCATACATCCAACTGAATTTGTAACTTCTGGCTCTGCAGTTTATTTGCAACTTCAACTGATGGAGTAGGTGTTTGAACTTGAGTTTCTTCTTGAATCGGGGAATCGGATTCAGTTGAGACATCTGAAGTGATTGGATGATAACTACTTAAATCTTAAGATCTATCAATCACAACAGGTTTAGTCAATTTAGAACCAAGAAACTCATGATAGAAAAATTCAAGCAATAAATATAATTCTGTTAAATGAGATGTAGAAGTTGAAGCTTTATCAGAATTAGACACTTTAACCACAGGTTCTGAACTGATTTGTCAAGAAGCTAAAACTCCTGTTATAACGGTTTCCGAACTACTTTGATCAGAAGCCATATCTTCATCAAATTTGACGTTTACGCTCTCAACAACTATCTTTGAATTCTTTAGATAAACCCTATATGATGCGGATGTTTGAGAATAGCCAATGAACATCCCTTCTTCAGCTTTAGGACTGAACTTGTTCAAGCTTTTCTTATCATTTAACACGTAACACCTGCATCCAAAAATATGAAAGTGTTTAATTCTTGGTGTATCGTTGTTAATCAAAGCATAAGGCATTTTACCGAAGCGACGATAGATGATTGATATGTTCTGTGAATAACAAGGAGTAGACACAACTTCAGCCCACAAGAATAGAGGTAAGTCTGACTGGATGAGCATCGTGCGTGCAACCTCAACTAAAGTTTTGTTTCGTCTTTCAACTACCCCATTCTGTAATGGCGTTCTGGAAGCAGAAAATTGATTTGTTATCCCGACCGATTTGAGATAATCGTCAAAAATTCTGTTTTTGAATTCTGTGCCATTATCAGTTCGGATAAGCTTGACTGTCTTCTGCAAGCTCACTTGAATGGTCTTAAAAAATGAGATGATGACATCAGATGTCTCATCTTTTGATCATAGAAATTTGACCCAAGTGTATTTTGAATAATCGTCCACAATCACGAGTACATGTTTCTTGCCGTTGATGCTTTGTGTTCGAATAAGACCACAAAGATCCATATGTAGCAGTTCTAAAGGAGTACTTATACTCGGCTCATGCTTAGGCTTATGAGAAGCTCTCTTCATTTTGCCTTTCTCGCATGCATCACACAGATGTTCTCATTAATATTTCAGCTATGAAAGTCCTTTCACCAAGTTACCAGTCACTAGTTTGTTGATCTAGCGAAATTTGAGATGAGATAGCCTTCTATGCCATAACCAACTCTGTTGCATAGAGGCTTTAGTAAGTAGACACACAGAATTGTCCGGCTTAAGATTAGACAAGTTGATAGTATAGCGGTTTGACTTTCACGTACCGACCAACAGTTCTTTTCCGTCTTCAGTTATAACACAACACCTCTTGGCCTGGAAGTTCACCTCTAAGTCCTTATCACAGAATTGACCAAGGTTGAACTGATTGTGTCCTAATCCTTCAACATAGCTCACCTTCTTAATCGTTATGTTCTCTTGTACTATGTCTCCATATCTCAAGATTAGCGAAAACTTTTCATTCCTAAATCTGATGTTGCCGCATAATTTCTTTGTATAATTAGATAAAATATCTTTTTGCCCAGTCATATGCTTGGAACAACCAGAATCCAAGTACCACATATGACGGGTCTGCACAAGAGAAATCAGACAACAACAGATTTAGGTACCCATTTATATCCGGGTCCTTTCATGTTAGCATAAGATCTTGGCACTCGTTTGAATATGGGTTCTCTTAGTTTTTGAAAAACATGAGAATGATGTATATAATAAGTACCAAACCAACAATCCGAATATTGTCGAGTCACAAAATCATTTCGACCGTGTGTAGAAAACTGAGTAGTAGACGGAGATAATTGGATCAACTGCTTTATTGTATAAACCTCGTAAGAAGTTACAAGTTTTGTTTTATGAGAAACACATTGATCAATTACACCAGTAAGACTAACATCAGTCCTATTACATTCCAAATCATACAATGAGTTGGTCAACTTTTCAACATTCTTCTTAAGTCTCCATTCCAGTTTCTCTTCAGACTTTTTCCACCTCAATTCTGAAACAGAAGATTTAGCTTTGTTAGAAACAAGAGATTTAAGAGTTTGAGCTTTCTTATGCTTACCCATGATGGTCCGTTTCTGTGAGCGTCTGTTCTTTTGCTTCTTACCTTTGGAGTAATAGGTACTCACAGAAACTAAATCATCAACCTTAGTTGATGTTTCACCTTTTTCAAACACACTAGGTAAAGCATCAGAATTGATAACAAATTCAGAATGATCCGGAAGTTTTGCGTTGAAATCACACATATCAACACTTTCGTCAACACAACCATCAGAATTTAAAAATTCATTTTCATCTGCAAACAAGTCATCAACATCATCATCATAAACTTGAGGTGCCTTGGAAGAATTTGTAAATTTGAAATCATTTGAAATTTTAGAACACTTCTGTTTAAAAGACATTTTAGTACTATCTGAAGTTTTAGGATTTGTACAAACATTTCCCATGAAAACTTTACACGATGACGCATCTGAATCAGTAGAATTGTTTACACAAATTCTGTCTGAGTCAGAGTTGTCATCTGTAGCTTCAGATTTAAAATTAGTGTTCTTCATAACAGTAAAAAACACAACTTTCTCAAGATCAACCAAAATTCTTTCATCCACTAAGATGTTTTCAAGCTCAGTAATTTTGCTTTCTAAGACAAGTGGAGGAACATAAATCTTTGCCTTAATTGGTTTCGCCTCTATCTCCTCAATAGAAAAGCTCTTAAAATAATCATTTGTCAGGATCGAAACTCAAACAAAAATTTAAATAACACACTTAGAAACTTATGTTAAAGAAGTTGCGAAAAAACACTTTAACAGAAAATCAATGGAACAGTATATAAAAACTCAAATCATAAGTTTATTTTGCATAAAACTTAATGATTACACACAAAACCTCAATCTGTTGAAGAGACTCAACAAACGTTCTATACTTCTCTATAGTAAGGATCTAAACTATTTTTGAGGTTAATTCTCTCTAAACAAAACGTATGAATAATTGTTAATTATAACAAAGACTTCTATACAATATATACAGAGTTGATTACAAGATAATTATCAAAATAAAATTGATCTTCAGTATCAATACCATAATTATCTTCAACCTTATCTCCAGCTCATCTTTATCTTCAAGTCTTCTTTATCATTAGAAGCAGCACTAACCTTCTTTTAGCAGTATAAATCATCTTGCAGCATTAACATCCTCAGCAGTATTAATCCTTGAGTAGTACTAACCATGCTTGCAGTAGTAATCTTCAACAGTACTAACTACTAGCAGTACTAAATCTCCAAGCAGTACTAACTATTCAAGTAGCAGCACTAACTTTTCAAGCAGTATTAATTCTACTAGCAGTATTAAAATTACAAGTAGTAGTAATACCTTTCAACTAGCAGTAGTATCCATCCTTAGCATATTCAGACCCAACAATCTCCCCCTAACTTAACTTTTCAGAATGAGATGTTAAGTTCTTCAGCATAGAGTCTTCATGATGCTTTCAACATGTTAGAACTGAAAGTCCTGAGTGTTGAAGGTGGAATAAAGTATTTATAAGGGTTCGAAATGTAATTCTTTAATAGTTAATTAGTTAGATGGGCCCAAGCCCATAAGCCCATTAGGCCTGCGCGCCTAAGTATTTAAAGTTATTATTTAGTTCATTTGTTAAGGTTTGAAAGTTAGAGTCTCATTATTTGAAAAACAACTAGTCTATAGGTTTACTCTCTCTGATCAGAAATTCTTTCTGTAAACCTGTAACCCTTTGATTCAATATCAATCATATGACTAGTTGCTGTGACTCATATTATGTTCATCTTTGATATAACTTGCTGCTGATTGAACTGTACTGTGATCTACAATTGGTATCAGAGCAAAGAGACTAAAGGTTTGATCCAGAAAAAGGTTTGTCTAAAATCCTATAATCAATTATTTGTGTTTATCGCTTTTATCTGCATTAATTGAGTATGTGTTCGATCTATTGTTTTCTGCAAAAGTGTTAATCAGATCTGGGTTGTGTATTTTTTTAAAGATATATCGGTCGATTGGTTTGTGTTGAAATCTGTTTATCGGTCGATTGGTTTATGTTGAAATCTGCTTATCGGTTCTGTTTACTGCCTATTAGACCTGCTTATTTGTTGGTTAATCGTTTTAAATTTATGGGTTTGATCTCGATCGAGTTCCAGAAATCATCGAGTTCATCGGTGTGTTCTTCGATACTATTGGTCTTATCTCTTAGTTATTTGTGTTTATCTGCTTAATCGACCGATAGTACTCGACCGGTGCTTTGACTTTATCGGTCT
Source organism: Arctium minus (assembly GCA_954870635.1). Lineage (NCBI taxonomy): Eukaryota > Viridiplantae > Streptophyta > Magnoliopsida > Asterales > Asteraceae > Arctium > Arctium minus. The sequence goes on from OX941081.1 coordinate 164,237,088, forward strand.
TTCATTTGACCGGTGTATTGTTGGTATCGGTCCTTTGTTCAACCGACTCACTGATTCGATCGGTACCCTGTTTACCGGTCTTTGTCCTTTGACCGATATTGTTGGGAACTGAAGAATTCATCAAGTATGGTTAATGCTGCTAGTTGAAGTTAATGCTGCTGGAACAAAGTTAATGCTGCTCTTCAAGATTAGTACTGCTGGAGTTACTACTGCTATGAGATTAATACTGCTGAGCATGGTTAGTACTGCTGAACTTAGTACTGCTTATGAGATGGAGATCTGTATGGAAAGGATGACAGCTGGATAAACTGAAGATATTCATGGAAGCTTAGAGATAATGATGGAAGATATTCTGGAGATATTGTATAAATTGTAATTATCTTTTATCTTCAGTATATATATTGTATTGTTTAGAAAAGTGAGATAACTTTTGATATTATTATTCATTCTAAGTTTTAGTTCTAGAGAGAAAAATCAACCTCAAGGCATAGTTCCTAATTCTAGAGAAGTAGAATTCGTCTTGAAAGAGTTTGTTCTTAAAGATTGAGCTTGAGTGTGTAATCTTGTAATTTTAATCATTCAATACAAGTTTACAAGTTGTTAATCATACTCACTATTTGTTTACTGTTACATTGAATATCAAAGTGTTATTCCGCAACTTCTTTGATATTGTTTCTGAGTATTCATAATTCTTGTTGAGAATTCGATCCTGACAAGTGGTATCAAAGCTGGTTCTCTCAGAAACAACTATTCTTTCATCATGGAAAACTTTGCAGAATCAAACAGTACTCTGGTCTCTAAGGTCCCAATGCTCAAACCCAGTGAGTTTGACATGTGGAAGATCAGAATCAGGCAATACATTCTTCTCACTGACTACTCAATGTGGGATATCATTGAGAATGGTCCTTCTGAAGCAGGAAGGATTGGACCAGATGGGAAAAGACCTCCACCAAAGACAGATGGTGAGAGGAAGATCAGACAGACATAGATGAAGGCCTTGAGCACTCTGCTCTTGGCCATCCCCAATGAATATCAGCATCAATTTTGCAACTGCACTGATGCTCAGATTCTCTGGAATGCTCTAGAGAAAAGATTTGCTGGAACTAAAAGCATCAAAAGAAATCAAAGAGATGTTCTAAAGCAGCAGTATGAAAACTTCACTTCTTCAAAGAATGAGTCTATGACTCAAACTTTTGACAGGTTCAACAAGCTCATTGGTGAACTGGCTACTGTAGGGGTGAAGATGGAGCAAGATGATATCAACAGGAAGTTCCTCAGATCTCTTGGGGATGAATGGACTATGTACACTGTCTCATATAGACAGAGTGACAATCTGGAAGAGAAGGAACTTGATGATCTATATAATGATCTAAGAGTTTTTGAAACTGAGGTAGAAACCAAGAAGAAGCCCACTGGGTTTATCCACAATGCTGCACTTCTATCAGCATCTACTGATACTACTGCCAACCCTGAAGCAGTTAGTGCTGCCAGTGGAATGAATTCAGAAAAAGGCACTGAAACTGTCTTTGAAGCCTTTTTGTCCAGTCACAGCAACAATTCATTGATTAATGATGATCTGGAACAATTTCACCCTGATGACCTGGAGGAGATGGACATTAAATGGCAGATGGCCATGTTATCTATGAGGGTGAAGAAGTTTATTAAAAGAACAGGGAGAAACAACTTCTCTCAAAGAAGAGAAGATGGAGATGGGTTTGACAAGACAAAAGTGGAATGTTATAAGTGCCACATGAAGGGACACTTTGCTAGAGAGTGCAGAAGTGGTGTGCCAAATAACAACCACCAACAAACTCAGAATGGAGGCTACAATCAAAACAAGAACCCTGCTCAAGCCCTTGTTTCTCAACAAGGAATGGGGTTTGATTGGAGTGACCAAGCTGAGGAAGCCATTCAGAATCAAGCTCTTATGGCAGAGGTGTCTGATCTTCCCTCTGAGGTAATTTCTAATCTTTGTACTCAATCTTGCATAGACACTGTCGGATCACAACCAAAACATGTGTGATGACCTCAAAAGATTAGAGAAGGACAGAAGAGATTATGTGTTGATAGTTGAGAGGTTTGAAGAACAAATCAAAGGCTTTCAAGCCAATGAGCTTCAACATTCTTATGACACAAACTATTGGAAGTGGGAAAAGAATGAGTTAGAGGCCAAACTGTCTAAGTCCATAGAAGAGAATGATAGGTTGAAAGAAGAACTATCTAAGGTTAAGCTTGACATAGAAAAGTTTTCATATGCTTCAAAAGCAATGGATTCTCTTCTAAAGACTCAGATTCATGATAAGATGAAGCCTGGTATTGGATACAATAACACACCCCCTCCTTACAACAACAACTATATCTCTCCTACTTCAGACTTGTTAGAGACCAAGGAGAAAAAGGACTTGTCTGAGGAAGCCTTTAAGATAGATCCTTTGGATGAGGTAGTTGTTAAGGATATGACTGAGAAAGAAGTCAGTGAGAATAGGAATAATGCTGTGAGTAAAGAGATACCCTTAGAAAACAACATTGTTACCAATGAGGGAGGTGGAAGGATCTGGGTCAAGTCTAAGGAGATAGAGAAGACCAAAGGAAAGGATAACAAGGTCCATTACAAACAAACCACTGTTGTGAATCCTGGACCTTGTAAACAGTGTGCTTGCAACAAATCTGAGAGCCTAAATTCTGGTATAAAAAGAGGTAACCAAAGAAACTGGAATAATCAATGGGCTCAGAAACAAGGAGTTGATCTGAATAAAATAATCAGACCAAAACCTTGTTTCATATGTGGTAAGTTAAACCATTTGGCTAAGCATTGTTTCTTTAACCCTATTAACCAACAGATGAACTTTCAAAGATTTGTGCAAAAACCTGTTGGTTATAGGAAGGCTGGAAAGAAACATGTGGTTAAGAAATCTGTTGAAACCAAAGGCCCCATGAGGAAAAAGGTTTTAAAAGAAAGTATTAAAATGTGGGTGCCTAGAAGCACTAAAATTGTTAGTACTGCTGACAGGGATAGTGTTGCTGGAAGCATTACTGCTGCTACCAGTGTTAGTACTACTGAAAATATTAATGCTGCTAATACTGTTAGTACCTCTTCAAAGGTTAATACTGCTAACACAGTTACTGCTGCTCACACAGTTACTACTTCTAACAAGGTTAGTACTGCTAAGCATGCAAGTGCTGCTAAGGCAGTTAGTACTTCTAAAACCAGTACTGCTTCTAGCAAATGTGTTTCCAAACCCATCATTGTGACAAAGTACTCCAGAAATGAGGAGTCAAAGTTTAAAAATCTTGTCAAGAAAGAATGTAAATATTTTGATGAGAAAGGGGTACCCAAGACCACTTTGGCCTGGGTTCCTAATTCATACTAACTGATTTATCTTATGTGCAGGGCAACCAACAGCTCAAGGGGAAGAGCATATGGCATGTTGATAGTGATTGCTCTAGGCACATGACAGGTAACATGTCATGCCTTCAGGATTTCAAACATATCAATGAAGGACATGTTGCATTTGGAGATAATCTTACAGGTGGTAAAATAAGTGGAAAAGGTAATGTTACAAAAGGTAAGATGACATTTGAGGATGTCTACTATGTTGATCAGCTAAAATACAACCTGTTAAGTGTATCACAGGTTTGTGACAAACAACATAGCATATTATTTACTAATACAGAATGTATGATCCTTGCTCCAGGGTTCAAGGTAGTTGATGAAAGCTTGATACTACTTAGGACTCCAAGAAAGGACAATGTTTATTGTCTTGACATGGAAAATGTTTCAAGTGATTCATCCCTGAACTGTCTTGTTTAAAAAGCTTCTGTAGATGAATCCTCTCTATGGCACAGAAGGATGTGTCACATGAACTTCAAGACTATGAACAAACTTGTTAAAAACAACCTTGTAAGAGGTCTACCATCAAAAGTCTTTTCATGTGATGATCATTGTGTTGCTTGTCTTAAAGGCAAACAGCACAAAACTTCTCATACGACCAAAGAGTTAAATACAATTTCTTCTTGCCTCCAGTTATTACATATGGATCTGTTTGGCCCTACAAATGTGATGAGCATAGGGAAGAAATCATACTGCTTAGTTATTGTTGATGATTACTCTAGATTTACTTGGGTATATTTTCTAAGGACTAAGGATGAGACAAGTGGACTGATCAAATCCTTTATTCTAAGAATTGAAAAACAGACTAATCAAAAAGTAAAAGTCATTAGATCAGATAATGGGGCTGAATTTAAAAATCTTGATCTAAACACCTTTTGTGAAGAAAAAGGAATTGAGAGACAATATAGTGCCCCTAGGACTCCTCAACAGAATGGAGTTGCTGAGAGAAGAAATAGTACACTAATAGAGACTGCTAGATCTTTGTTGGCTGATTTAAAACTGCCAATTACCTTCTGGGCTGAAGCAGTTAATACTGCCTGTTATGTCCAAAACAGAGTTCTAGTGGTCAAGCCAAAGAACAAGACCCCATATGAGCTTTTAAATAAAAGAAAACCCTTTATTGGATTTTTCAAACCTTTTGGGTGTCCTTGTACAATTCTCAATACCAAATCTCACTTAGGTAAGTTTGATAGCAAAGCAGATGATGGATTTCTTGTTGGTTACTCATCTCAGAGTAAGGCTTACAGAGTTTTTAACTCTTCTTCTAGAATAATTGAAGAAAGTGACAATGTCAAATGCAATGAGAACACATCAAATCCTATTGGGTCTGGTCCTCAGTGGCTGTTTGACATTGATTCACTGACTAAATCTTTTGGTTTCAGTAGTGATGATTATGCAGGTTCAGGGAGTGGAGGATCAGGGACTACAAAAGTTCAAGACAACATATCTCAATCTGTGATCTTTCCCATACCTATAGTGGATCCTGTTGAAGACTGTGAAAAGGAGCCATCTACTGAACCAAATCAGAGTGAAGAAGAAAGAAGAGCTAAGGAGAGTGAAGAAAATAAAGAACCTGAAGTAGCTGCTAAAATCACCTCAGTTGAGTTAAATGACTCAAATCTAGAGGTTGGACTCAATGAAGAGACTAGTCATCACACCAGAACTCAAAAGAATCATCCTCCTCAGTTGATAATAGGAGATATCTCTTCTCCTATGATGACTAGAAATCAAAGCAGGCTGGAAGAGATGCAAGACCAACAACATACAATGCTTTCTTGCTTTCTATCCCAGCTTGAGCCTAAGAAGGCACATGATGCTATGAAAGAGTCCAGTTGGATAGAAGCCATGCAAGAAGAGCTACTGCAATTCAAGCTGCAAGATGTTTGGGATCTGGTAGACCTTCCTAAAGGCCAAAGAGCAATAGGCACAAAATGGGTCTTCAGGAATAAGAGAGATGAAAGAGGCATAGTAATAAGGAATAAAGCAAGGTTGGTGGCTCAAGGGTATACACAAGAAGAGGGAAAAGATTATGAAGAAGTATTTGCACCTGTGGCTAGGATAGAAGCAATTAGATTATTCCTGGCTTATGCTTCTTATATGAAATTGAAAGTTTATCAAATGGATGTAAAAAGTGCATTTCTATATGGCTCAATTGAAGAAGAAGTATATGTCTGTCAACCACCAGGGTTTGAAAACCCAAGCTATCCAGACAGGGTTTACAAATTGAAGAAAGCACTGTATGGACTATATCAAGCTCCAAGAGCATGGTATGACACTCTGTCATCCTATCTCTTGGAAAATGACTTTGAAAGAGGAGTCATTGATAAGACTCTGTTCATCAAGAGAAAGAAGAAGGATATCTTGCTGGTCCAAATCTATGTGGATGATATTATCTTTGGATCCACAAGAGACAACATGTGCAAGGAGTTTGAGGAACTAATGCATCAAAGGTTCAAAATCAGTTCCATGGGGGAACTTACTTTCTTCCTTGGACTCCAAGTTCAGCAGAAGTCAGATGGAATCTTTATCTGTGAGTCCAAGTATGTGCAGGACATTCTAACCAAGTTTGGTTTCTCAGATTCAAAACCTGCCAGCACACCTATGGAGACACACAAGCAGATAACAGCAGATCTTGAGGGGGAGGATATGGATGTTCATCATTATAGATCCATGATTGGCTCTCTCATGTATCTTACAGCCTCTAGGCCAGACATAATGTTTCCAGTCTGTGTAAGTGCAAGATTCCAAGTTAGGCCAAAACAATCACACTATCAAGCGGTTAAGAGGATATTCAGATATCTCAAAGGGCAACCCAGATTGGGACTTTGGTATCCTCATGACTCATCATTTGACCTACTTGCATACTCAGACAGTGATCTAGGTGGAGCAAACTTGGACAGAAAATCTACTTCTGGAGGATGCCAGTTTTTGGGTGCAAGACTAGTGTCATGGCAGTGCAAGAAACAAACCACAGTGTCCACATCTACAACAGAGGCAGAGTACATAGCAGCTGCAAGTTGCTGTTCTCAAATCTTATGGATTTAGAATCAAATGCTGGACTATGGGGTAACCTTTCTACACACTCCAATATTTATTGATAATAGCAGTGCTATTAGCGTTGTTAATAATCCTGTCAAGCACTCAAAGACAAAGCACATTGAAATCAGGTACCACTTTATAAGAGACTGCAATGAAAAGAAACTTATTCAAGTTGTAAAAGTTCATACTGCTAACCAGTTTGCTGATCTATTCACCAAAGCATTTGATGTGGGTAGATTCACTTTCTTGGTAACAAGTGTGGGAATGATCAACTCTGAATAAGCTCCTACTTAAAAAGTGGTTCCATACCTGTATCTTGTTTATTCTTGGTGGTCCTAATCTTTTTTTTCAGGAAAAGTATAGCAGTACTCAGTCCTTCACAAAGCTTAAAAGTGTAAGTATGATTAATACTGCAAGTGCAGTTTTAATACTGCCAGTGCAAAGTTAATGCTGCTAGTTAGTTAATACTGCTAGTGGTTAATACTGCTCTCAGTTAATGCTGCTAGTTAGTTAATACTGCTCTCAGTTAATACTGCTAGTTAGTTAATACTGCTAGTGGTTAATACTGCTCTCAGTTAATGTTGCTAGTTAGTTAATACTGCTAGTGGTTAATACTGCTCTCAGTTAATACTGCTAGTTAGTTAATACTGCTAGTGGTTAATACTGCTAGTTAGTTAATACTGCTAGTGGTTAATACTGCTCTCAGTTAATACTGCTAGTTAGTTAATACTGCTAGTGGTTAATACTGCTCTCAGTTAATACTGCTAGTTAGTTAATACTGCTAGTGGTTATTACTGCTCATTGTTAATACCGCTTTCACTAAATTTTTAGGGTTAATACTGTTCATAACGACTCTTTGTCTACTGTTCATCTTCTCTCTTACTATTTTCTCTCAAGTATCCAGTGCTTGCTAGTCAAGAATCCTTGCGTACAGATGTCTTCAATGGTGTTTATTGACGAGCACAACGAGATTGCAATGTTAAAGAAGACGAAACAAGCCAATGGATTCCATCAAATTGTGGACTTTCTCAGGTCAAGCCACATTGCCCATGCTCTCACTGTATTACCAACTATCTACATAGAGCATCAAAGGCAATTTTGGGCCAATGCCACCATTGTTACTGAAGATGGTGTCCAAATGATCAAGACAAGGGTATGTGAAAAACCCCTAACAGTTACTGAAGAGGTGATACGCATCTGTCTACGTCTAGATGATGCTGCAGGTATAACCTCTATTCCTAATGAGGAATTATTCTCAACTCTTACTAGAATGGGGTATGGAGGCCCATTGGGTGTGTTCAAGTTCTCAAAAGCTAAATTTTCACCCCAATGGCGTTTCTTTGTCCATACCCTTATGCATTGTATCTCTAAAAAGACTACTGGATGGAGTGAGTTCCGTAGCACCATTGCTTATGCTTTGGTGTGCTTGGCCACTGCCAGAAAGTACAATTTTTCTCAAATGCTTTTTAATGATCTTGTCTCAAACCTGGGAAGTAAAAAGAGTTTTTATATGTACCCCAGGTTTGTACAAGAAGTAATAACCCATGAATTGACGGATATACCTCATTTTGATGGGGTATATGTACCAAAAATTCCCAAAGGTAAGGTCTTTTTAAACATGAAAAGATCCCCTCTGGACTCGGAAGGAGTTGACACCCCATTGTTCTCTACAATGATGGTGGTGTCCCACACTGAAGAAGGTATGGCAGCAGGGTCAAGGACCTCATTAGACCATCCCACTGCTAGCCAATCCCAACCTTCCCACTCTATATCTATCCCACAGTCCCTACTTCATAAGCCCACTTCTCCAATTACCCAAACTTATACAAGGAAACATGTAAAGAAGTCTCCTTCCCTTCTTGTACCATCACCCACTAAGCCTTCTAGCCCTCTAAGGGAGAATTCTCCCTTAGAGAATATCAATAGGGAAACCAAAGGGGTGTCTCCCAACCCCAAGGAGGTGCTCACTGAGGTGGAGGTTGAGCATATGGGTGTTAAGGCTGCCACTACTCCTGCTAGCACAGAGGAGGTCAGTGGTAACATACATAAGACCTTCCCCATGGCAACTTTGGGTGAGCAATCATCCAAAGGTCCCAGGTGCCAAGAAACCAAGGGGGTGGATAGTGCTTCTGCTAGGCAAAAGACTTCCATTACAAAAAGATCCAATGATCCATCAAAAGAGGGTAACACTTCTGGAGAAGGTGAGGACAGATATAACTATTATGAATTGATGGAAACCATGGGAAACATCAACATGGATGTACTCAAACAGGGCAAAGATATAGAAGAACTTAAACTTGTAGTTCTGTCCCAACAAGTTCAGATTGCCAAGCTAAAGAAAATGGTGACAAGGTTATTGCACAAGAAGAGGATAAAGCAATTTGTTCTAAAGAAGAGAAAAAATGCTCAAGATGCTTCCAACAAGGGGGAGAAGCAAGAAAGGGAAACAGAAAAGGAAAGTTCAGTTGAAAATAGAGTTGAAGTTGAGGGGGAGACTGAAGTTGAGGGGGAGAAAGAGGATGCAATAGAGGCAGAAACAGAAGTTGCTCAAGCAGCAGAAACTGTTAATGTTGCTGAAACAGCAGTAACAGAAGAAGCAGTAACAGGGCTCTCTGTAGAGGAACTGGAGATTGCAGAGACTTTGGTTAAAGCCAAGAATGACACTCCTAAGGCTAGTCAAGGTCAAGGGAGTGATCATTAATGAAGGAGGAGGCTCAAAGAAGAGAAAAGAAACAAGTCAAGCAACTTTGAAGGGAAAGGGAAAGGAAAAACTTATTGAAACTGAACTGCCTTCAAAGAAGAGGAGTCAGATTGAAATGGATGAGGAGATGGCAAAGCAACTTCAAGAGCAAATGGAAAAAGAGGAACAGATTCAAACAGAAACAGATAGAGAGCTTGCAAAGATAATGGCCAGAAAACTAAATGTTGAGTATCAAGAAAGTTTAAAAGCAGCAACTGAAGCCAAGAAAAGCTCTGTGAAAGTGTCTAAGCAGAGAATGCCAGTAATGAAGCAGAAAAGACAACCTTCTAAGACCTTTTTGGCCAATCAGGAAATAAGAAGAATAATTAACTTCCTAAGAGGTGCAATTGGTGTCAAAGGGGAAATGTTTACCAATATGGCATACAATCAGGTTGAGGATCTGTACAAGAAAGAGATGGCTAAGCTTCAAGGGGACTCCTCACAAAGGGAAGAGGCTGAAAGAAGAATGAAGGAAAGACATGATCTAAACATTCAGCAACCATTTCCTGAGGAAGTTACACCTACAAAAGAAAAGAAGGAAGAGCTTGAGTTTGTAAGTGTAGAGGCAAAATCAGCTAAAAGGGTGAAGACAATTGCTTCCAAAAGGCAGTCTAAAATGACAAGGGTGGAAGAAGCTGAAAAGGAAGCAGAACCTTCAGTCACACCTTCAGCAGAACCTGTGCAGAACCCAGAACAGTCCAAAGAGCAATCAGATGAGCATATGGGGCTGTATATGACTATAGTAAAACCTGTACAGGCTGTTCCAATCTCCATGAAGGCTCCAGAGATCATCTTTTGGGATATCCTAAGAGACAATGGAAAGGATTTCTTTAGACTCAAAAGAGAAGGTGGTGCATTTGAAGCATATTCAACATGGGGGAGAGTAATCAGAAGTTGTTCAAGAGCAGACATAGAGGAAATGTACAAAGTGGGAATAAAACTCTATGAGACTGTGTTGAAAGGCACTGAAGAGAATCTTCTTAAAGTAGCAATGGAATATTTATGTATGATGTTTAATCCAGAGAAGGTGGTGCATAGGATTAAAGATCTTCATCATGAGTATGTGTTTAAAAAGATTGATCATTGGATACTCTTTGAAAACTGTGGTGTGTACATGATTACAATTGATAAATGTGATCATGAATACTACCTAGTTGACAAAATATATGATCATAGCAAGCAGAAACTTGAAGGGATGCTGAAAGCTAAGCTAGTATGTACTAAGGATTCAGAAATGGCCAGAATTGTGGTGAGAAGAACTATCAATCAAAGTCTGGGCCTAGATCCAAATTTGGGCAACTAAATCTGAGGTGTTGAAAGCGTCTTGAAGATCAAATCTGAAGAACTTGACTTCTCTTCCTAAAAGTCAAGTTAGGGGGAGATTGTTGGGAACTGAAGAATTCATCAAGTATGGTTAATGCTGCTAGTTGAAGTTAATGCTGCTGGAACAAAGTTAATGTTGCTCTTCAAGATTAGTACTGCTGGAGTTACTACTGCTATGAGATTAATACTGCTGAGCATGGTTAGTACTGCTGAACTTAGTACTGCTCAGAGTATTAATGCTGCTTATGATTAGTACTTCTTATGAGATGGAGATCTGTATGGAAAGGATGACAGCTGGATAAACTGAAGATATTCATGGAAGCTTAGAGATAATGATGGAAGATATTCTGGAGATATTGTATAAATTGTAATTACCTTTTATCTTCAGTATATATATTGTATTGTTTAGAATAGTGAGATAACTTTTGATATTATTATTCATTCTAAGTTTTAGTTCTAGAGAGAAAAATCAACCTCAAGGCATAGTTCCTAATTCTAGAGAAGTAGAATTCGTCTTGAAAGAGTTTGTTCTTCAAGATTGAGGTTGAGTGTGTAATCTTGTAATTTTAATCATTCAATACAAGTTTACAAGTTGTTAATCATACTCACTGTTTGTTTACTGTTACATTGAATACCAAAGTGTTATTCCGCAACTTCTTTGATATTGTTTCTGAGTATTCATAATTCTTGTTGAGAATTCGATCCTGACAGATATTTTTTTTGTCTCTTCCGGTCCTTTGGTTCGACCGGATTTGATTTGACCGATAAAAAGATTAGACCGGTACATTGTTGTTACCGGTCCTTTGGATTCGACCGATAGGTTGCCTATACCGGTCCTTTGCTTGACCGGTACATTGTCAATATCGGTCCTTTGCTTGACCGGTACCTTGCTCGACCTGGTTTAAAAAAAAAAAGAGTAAAAAAGGTCAAATTTTTTTTGTCTCACGATCATTTTGTAGTGCAGTTCTCTTAGCCCCCGTACTTCATGGTTTCAGTAGTTTGTCATTAGTGACCCTAAACTTTCAAGTTTCACACTTTGTCACTTTTGGTCCCTGCACTTTCAAATTTCATCTATTGTCAAGTTTTTCAAAAGCTTGAATTAGATAAGTCGAAATGGTATATTTGTCTGAAGTTCAAGGCCTCAAATTGGAGAACACAAATCTCCAATCATCTTTAACTTTTTACGTAAAGAGGGCAAACCAATATGCTGATGAAAACAACACACTGAAAGAGGAAGTTAGTGTATTAAAGACAATTAATGAAGATCTTCTGACAAAGACTTCTGGGCTGAATGATGAGAATATACTGAGACTGGAATCTGAGAACTCTGAGCTAAAAAGAAAAATCTATGATTTGGACAAAAGATTGCAAAAGACAAATCCGATTTTGAGAATAAAGAGAAATCTTTTGCAAATAAGTTCTCAGATTTTTCCAGAAATTGTGCTGATGAGAAGAAAGAAGTTGAGCTGAAATGCATAAAACTTTCTCAGCAAGTTTCTGATTTTCAGAAAGTAATCATTCTTTAAAGAGAGAAGTTTGCCAAAGAGAAGAAGGCCATTGAACAAAAGAATGTTGGTGTCTTCAAAGAAATATCTGGCCAAAGAAACAATGCTGAGAAGGGATTTGAAGAAGAAAGAAGCGTGTTTGAGACTGAGATAAAAAAGCTTACTGCCAAGTTATCTGAACTATCTGAGAAGGCACTAAAAGAGCAGCAAACGAAGTCTGAGTTCACGAAGAAGATTGACCTGCTTGTTAAAGAAAGAGACAACTTTGCATCAACGATTAAAGTGCTTGAAAAGAATGTATCAAGCTCAAATCAGAAATCTGTCTCTTCACAAAGGTCAGTTAAATCTTTTGATCGGATTCGTAAAACTAACCTTTTCTATGATAGCAATATAGATGGTTCAGGTACATTCCAAAGAAGAAGGAGACACAAAGAAGAGAAATTGGTCTGGCAGAAGAAACCAGTTGAAGATGAGCTGAAAGAAAGAGAATCGTGTGTACATGCGTTTAATGCCAAGAAGAACAATGCGAGTAATGGTAAACCTGATCACATCTACTCGAGAGATCAATTACTTAGGTTGTCAGGTAAGAAATACCACTGTTCTTATTGTCGTACACATGATCACATTCACAAAACCAGAGATCACTTCTGGTATGGTTCTTATTCTATATCCCCCACAAGAACTACAACTAACATTCGAGGACCCAAATAACAGTGGGTACCAAAGCCGAAAACTGATTCTTTGTTGCAGGCACCTACTGTCAAGGGGGAGTAGAAGAAAAATGGCTTCTAAGTAAATCAGCTTAGAACCCGGACTTCAACGAAGTTTGGCTTCTGATCACATGACAGATCAGGACCCGTTCTTCAACGTTCAGACCTGGATATTTTGCAACTATCCAGGGGGAGCTTAAAAGACCTAAATCATTATATCATGATTTGAGGGGGAACTTAAAAGTAAGTATCTTCTAACTCTAGATCTCTAATTGTTTGGAAGACGAACAACTTTCCAGCATGAAAAACAGTTTCTGAAATGTTCAAACCACTTCTGATTTTCAAAAGGTTTCATGAATCTAGAAGTGTGAATTTAAATGTTTTTCACTTTTTGCACATTAATGTTTAACTGACTGTGTGTTTCTAAAGATCAATACTTGCATATTATCTTATTCTTATACTGTAACGTATTCACACACACAGGTTCAGTACTTCATTTGTATTTGTTATTACCATGTCTCATAGCAAAACAATTTTTCGATGGTAATACCCCCGTTTGATATTCAATGTTGTTGAGCATCTATCATTATTCGAAATTTGTGCTTTCATTGCTAAATTGTTTATATTTGTTCATATAAACATAATATCAAATTCTTTGATACCCTAACCAGTTTAGTTGATCTGATTGATACATTGTCAGATTCTCAAAACAAATCTCGTGATTTCATTTCATTCATTCAATATTCTTGTTTTGAGAAATCTTCAAAGTTTAATTGCTCAAATCTAATGAGCATACATTTTGACAGTGTTATCTTATTTGAGCTTAACTGTTAAAGATAAACTGTTGAGCTACTATTTTTTTTGTTTAGGACTTACATGGGATTTGTGTGAGCACTTAAACAGAACTTCCATGGATTCACGTAAACCAGTGTTTCCTACCCCGAAAGTTATCCTAGAGTGATTGAGGGGTGAGGGGTCTTAAATCAAAGAGTGGGGGAGATAACTCCTCGGATTGAGTTTTTCTCATTGTGCTGAGCGAAAAAATGAAAAAGAGAGTTTGGTTAGAAGTAAGCTTTAATGTTAAAAATAAAGAGGGTGTGAGAACAGAGTTAAAAGAATATCAGAACTCTGCACCAACCACTTTCTGAGTCGGGCAGCCACATATTCTGATTGGTTCACATTCCTTGGTGACCATCATTGAAACAGACAGTGAGCCCATGCCAACTCTTGCTATAACCCCACCAGCCACTCGTTTCTTTCTTAACAAAGAAATGTTTCATTTTCTTTGGGGACGCAGCATATCTGCTATCTAGTCTTCATTCGGAAGATTTAGATATTGAAAAAGAAGGAAAGTTGCCCCACCTTCGCACATCTTTCATGCACATTGAGTCTGTGTAATATCTGTTGCTGTCTCAACAGTTTACACATTTTGAGCCTGATATAGCTAAGTAGCTTCAATCTTTCTACACTTGCACGTACACACAAGGAATGAGTTTTCTTGTCATAACATTCATAGAAAATTCCTTTATGGCTTTTCGATGATTGAATGGTAGCCCTGGGGGAGTGAATATCACAAAAGCTCCTTTCCAATGTACATTCGTTGTACAAAGTGGCTCTGTGCTACTTACAGGCATACTAACTATTTCATCTGTTGAATCAGGGTTACCTTGTTCATTATGTCTGAATTTGAAAAGATTCGGATATATACATTTCATGAATCGACGGATACTCAGATCACAGGTGGGAGAAAGTCAAATTATCATAGAAGGGGAGATCAAAGAAAGTGCTGAAATTGAAGAAGTTTTGATGCTCATGATGCTCACAATCATCAAAAAGGGGGAGAAATCTTACAAAGTTCAATTTCAAAGTTTTAAAGAAAGAAAGTTATTTCTGAAGACAGTCTAGAGATCAAAGAGATGAAGATGTTGTTTTAATATTCAAAGATAAAGATTTCAAAGATTTTATTTCTTCTTTCCCATATCATGTGGTGTCTGCTACAAGTTTGTTTATCATTCCTCCTATACGCTGATTGAAACAAGTTCTTGAGAAGAAAACAAATCTATTCAACTCGCGGTTCAAAGACAGATTCTTTGTTTTAAACTGAAGAAGCACCGTGGAATGTCAAGTAACTCTCACATTATCTTTCTTGTGTGCTGATTCGATGTGATTGAGTTTTTACAGCTGAAAGCTGCTTGATAGTGCATTCAGTCAATGTTACTGTACATTGAATCTGGTTACAAAGTTGATACTATGAAGACCAAGAGCTTTATTCAAGGGGGAGCATTGAAAGACATGAAGTTAAGCAACACCAAAGTTCTTCAAAGATTCAAGAGGGAAAGAAGATCAAGGCATGAAGTATTCAATAAGATAAATGCTTTATTCATCTTTAGGGGGAGTTTGTTAGGACTGAAAGTCCTGAGTGTTGAAAGTGGAATAAAGTATTTATAAGGGTTCGAAATGTAATTCTTTAATAGTTAATTAGTTAGATGGGCCCAAGCCCATAAGCTCATTAGGCCTGCGCGCCTAAGTATTTAAAGTTATTATTTAGTTCATTTATTAAGGTTAGAAAGTTAGAGTCTCATTATTTGAAAAACAACTAGTCTATAGGTTTACTCTCTCTGATCAGAAATTCTTTCTATAAACCTGTAACCCTTTGATTCAATATCAATCATATGACTGGTTGCTG
Organism: Arctium minus; assembly: GCA_954870635.1. Taxonomy (NCBI): domain Eukaryota; kingdom Viridiplantae; phylum Streptophyta; class Magnoliopsida; order Asterales; family Asteraceae; genus Arctium; species Arctium minus. Next base: position 164,252,482 of record OX941081.1, read on the forward strand.
TGACTCATATTCTGTTCATCTTTGATATAACTTGCTGCTGATTGAACTGTACTGGGATCTACACAACACTTCAACTTAGATTCCCAAATCAGGATTCAGACCTAGACTTTGATTGATGGTTCTCTTCACTACTATCTTTGCCATTTCTGAGTTCTTTGGACATACCAACTTTGATTTCAACATTTCTTGCAGTTTAGCCTTGCTGTGATCATAAATCTTGTCCACTAGATAGTATTTATGATAACTCTGGTCAATTGTTATCATATAGACACCACAATTTTCAAATAACATCCAATGATCAACCCTTTTAAAACCATACTCATGATGTAGATCTTTGATCCTATGCTTCACTTTCTCAGGCTCAAACATCATGCATAAGTATTCCATAGCAATCTTGAGTAGGCTCATTTCAGTCCCTTGCAACACAGACTCATACAGCTTTGTTCCAACCTTGTACAATTCCTCTAGGTCAGTCCTGGAACAACTTCTGATCACTTTTCCCCAAGTTGTACGCACTTCAAACTGATCACCCATTCTTTTGAATCTGAAGTATTCTTTCCTGTTGTCCTTCAGAATATCCCAAAAGATAATTTCTGGTGCTTTCATTGAAATAGGATCAGCTTGTACTGGATCTTCATCTGTCACTATTATGTACAAGTCAAACTGCTCATTTGATTGTTGATTGGACTGCTCTGAATTCTAATCTGGCTCTGCTGAAGGTGTGTTGGGAACTGAAGAATTCATCAAGTATGGTTAATACTGTTGGTTCAAAGTTACTACTGCTAGAAGACTTAAAGGTTAATACTGCTGAGTGTTACTACTGCTAGTACTATTAATAATACTGCTAGTTATAGTTAGTGCTGCTTGAACAAAGTTAGTACTGCTTAGCTAGTTAGTACTGCTAGTAGTTAGTGCTGCTTAGTAGTTAATGCTGCTAGAAGAAGTTAATGCTGCTGATCATGGTTAGTGCTGCTAAAGAGATTCGGATGGAAAGAATGACAGCTGGATAATCTGAAGATTATGGAAGCTTATAGATATACATGGAAGATATACTGAAGATATTTTATTTATTGTAATTATCTTTGTATTCAGTATATATATTGTATAGTTTAGAATAATGAGTTAACTTTTGTTTTATACTTTTAGAGAAGAAAATCAACCTCAAGGCATAGATCCTAATTCTAGAGAAGTAGAATTCGTATTGGTGAGCCTGTTCATCAGTATTGAGGTTGAGTGAGTAATCTTGTAACTTCAAAGCATTCAATACAAGTTTTACAGTTTGTTGATTATATTCTGTTTTGGTTTTCTGTTTCATTAGATATCAAAGTGTTATTCCGCAAACTTCTTTGATATTGTTTCTGAGAATTAATTCTTGTTGAGAATTCGATCCTGACAAGTGGTATCAGAGCCTAACTCTCTCAGAAACAGTTACTCATCATGGAAAATCTTACAGAATCAAGCAGTACTTTGGTTTCTAAGGTTCCAATGCTCAAACCAAGTGAGTTTGACATGTGGAAGATCAGAATCAGACAATATATTCTTCTCACTGACTACTCAATGTGGGATATCATTGAGAATGGTCCTTCTGAAGCTGGAAGGATAGGACCAGATGGGAAAAGACCTCCACCAAAGACAGATGGTGAGAGGAAGATCAGACAGACAGAGATGAAGGCCTTGAGTACTCTGCTCTTGGCCATTCCCAATGAATATCAGCATCAATTTTGCAACTGTACTGATGCTCAGATTCTCTGGAATGCTCTAGAGAAAAGATTTGCTGGAACTAAGAGCATCAAAAGAAATCAAAGAGATGTTCTAAAGCAGCAGTATGAGAACTTCACTTCCACAAAGAATGAGTCTATGACTCAAACTTTTGATAGGTTCAATAAACTCATTGGTGAACTGGCTACTGTAGGTGTGAAGATGGAACAAGATGATATCAACAGAAAGTTCCTCAGATCTCTTGGGGATGAATGGACTATGTACACTGTCTCATATAGACAGAGTGACAATCTGGAAGAGAAAGAACTTGATGATCTATACAATGATCTAAGAGTTTTTGAAACTGAGGTAGAAACCAAGAAGAAGCCCTCTGGTTATATTCACAATGCTGCACTTCTTTCAGCATCCACTGATACTACTGCTAACCCTGAAGCAGTTAGTACTGCCAGTGGAGTAAGTTCAGAAAAAGGCACTGAAACTATCTTTGAAGCCTTTTTGTCCAGTCATAGCAACAATTCTTTGATTAATGATGATCTGGATCAAATTCACCCTGATGATCTGGAGGAGATGGATATTAAATGGCAGATGGCCATGTTATCCATGAGGGTGAAGAAGTTCATTAAAAGAACTGGAAGAAATAACTTCTCTCAAAGAAGAGAAGATGGAGCTGGTTTTGACAAAACCAAGGTGGAATGTTTTAAGTGTCACAAGAAAGGACACTTTGCTAGAGAATGCAGGAGTGCTGTTCCAAACAACATCCACCAACAAGCTCAGAATGGAGGATACAATCTGAACAAGAATCCTGCTCAAGCCCTTGTTTCTCAACAAGGAATGGGATTTGATTGGAGTGATCAAGCAGAGGAAGCCATTCAGAACCAAGCTCTTATGGCAGAAGTGTCTGATCTCCCCACTGAGGTAAGTTCTAATCTTTGCACTAAATCTTGCATTGACACTGTTACAAGATACAGGGATCACAATCAAAGTATGTGTGATGACCTCAAAAGATTAGAAAAGGACAGAAGAGATTATGTGTTGATAGTAGAGAGATTTGAAGAGCAAATCAAAGGCTTTCAAGCTAATGAACTTCAACACTCTTATGACACAAACTATTGGAAGTGGGAAAAGAATGAGTTAGAAACCAAACTGTCTAAGTCCTTAGAAGAGAATGATAGACTGAAAGAGGAACTGTCAAAAGTTAAGCTTGACATAGACAAGTTTTCTTATGCTTCAAAAGCAATGGACTCTCTTCTAAAGGCTCAGATACATGATAAGATGAAGCCTGGTATTGGATACAACAATACACCCCCTCCTTACAATAACAACTATATTTCTCCTACATCAGATTTGTTAGAAACTAAAGAGAAAAAGGACTTGTCTGAATAAGCTTTTAAGATAGATCCTTTGGATGAGGTAGTAGTTAAGGATTTGACTGAGAAAGGAGCCAGTGAGAACAGGGAAAATAATGTGAGTAAAAAGATACCATTAGAAAACAATATTATCACCAATGAGGGATGTGGGAAAATCTGGGTCAAGTCCAAGGAGATAGAGAAGACTAAAGGAAATGATAACAAGGTCCATTACAAACAAACCACAGTTGTGAATCCTGGATCTTGTAAACAGTGTGATTGCAATAAAGCCAAGAGCCTAAATTCTGGTTTAAAAAGAGGAAATCAAAGAAACTGAAATAATCAATGGGCTCAGAAACAAGGAGTTGATCTGAATAAAATCAATAGACCCAAACCTTGTTTTATATGTGGCAAGTTGAATCATTTGGCTAAGTATTGTTACTTTAACCCTATTAACCAACAGATGAACTTTCAAAGATTTGTGCAAAAATCTGTGGGTTATAGAAAGGCTGGAAAGGTACATGTGATAAAGAAATCTATTGAAAGTAAAGGCAATTTAAAGAAAAAGATTTTAAAAGAAAGTGTCAAAATGTGGGTGCCTAGAAGTACTAACAGTGTTAGTACTGCTAACAATATTAGTACTACTAACACAGTTACTACTGCTAACAGTGTTAGTACTGCTGAAAATATTAATGCTGCTAATACTGTTAATACCTCTTCAAAGGTTAATACTGCCAACACAGTTACTGCTGCTAACACAGTTACTACTTCTAACAAGGTTAGTACTGCTAAGCATGCAAGTGCTGCCAAGGCAGTTAGTACTTCTAAAACTAGTACTGATTCTAGCAAACATAGTTCCAAGCCTATTATTGTAACAAAGTACTCCAAGAATGAGGAGTTAAAGTTCAAAAATCTTGTCAAGAAAGAATGCAAGTATTTTGATGAGAAAGGGGTACCCAAGACCACTTTGGCTTGGGTTCCTATTTCATACTAATTGATTTATCTAATGTGCAGGGCAACCAACAGCTCAAGGGAAAGAGCATTTGGCATGTTGATAGTGGTTGCTCTAGGCACATGACAGGCAACATGTCATGCCTTCAAGACTTCAAGCATATCAATGGAGGACATGTTGCATTTGGAGATAATCTTACTGGTGGTAAGATAAGTGGAAAAGGTAATGTCACCAAAGGTAAGATGACATTTGAGGATGTATACTATGTTGATCAATTAAAGTACAACCTGTTAAGTGTATCACAGGTTTGTGACAAACAACATAGTATATTATTTACTAATACTGAGTGTATGATCCTTGCTCCAGGGTTCAAGGTAGTTGATGAAAGCATGATACTACTTAGAACTCCAAGAAAGGACAATGTTTACTGTCTTGATTTGGACAATGTTGACAGTGATTCACCTCTAAATTGTCTTGTTTCAAAAGCTTCTGTAGATGAATCCTCTCAATGGCACAGAAGGATGTGTCACATGAATTTCAAGACTATGAACAATCTTGTTAAAAATAACCTTGTAAGAGGTTTACCTTCAAAAGTCTTTTCATGTGATGATCATTGTGTTGCTTGTCTTAAAGGCAAACAACACAAAACTTCTCATAAGACCAAAGAGTTAAATTCTGTTTCTTCTTGTCTCCAGTTACTGCATATGGATCTGTTTGGTCCTACAAATGTTATGAGTATAGGCAAGAAATCTTACTGCTTGGTTATTGTTGATGATTACTCCAGATTTACTTGGGTATATTTTCTAAGGACTAAGGATGAAACAAGTGGTCTTATCAAATCCTTTATTCTAAGAATTGAAAACCAAAATAATCAAAGAGTAAAAGTCATTAGATCAGATAATGGAACTGAGTTTAAAAATCATGATCTAAACACCTTTTGTGAAGAAAAAGGTATTGAGAGGCAATATAGTGCTCCTAGGACTCCTCAACAGAATGGTGTTGCTGAAAGGAGGAATAGAACACTAATAGAGGTTGCTAGATCTCTGTTGGCTGATTCCAAATTGCCAATTACCTTCTGGGTTGAAGCAGTTAATACTGCTTGTTATGTCCAAAACAGAGTTCTAGTGGTCAAACAAAAGAACAAGACCCCATATGAGCTTTTAAATAAAAGAAAACCTTTTATTGGTTTCTTCAAACCTTTTGGGTGTCCTTGTACAATTCTAAATACCAAATCTCACTTAGGTAAGTTTGATAACAAAGCAGATGATGGATTTCTTGTTGGATATTCATCTCAGAGTAAGGCTTACAGAGTTTTTAACTCTTCTTCTAGAATAATTGAAGAAAGTGACAATGTCAAATGCAATGAGAACACACCAAATCCTGTTGGGTCTGGACCTCAGTGGCTATTTGACATTGATTCACTAACTAACTCCTTTGGTTTCAGTAATGAGTATACAGGAACAGGAAGTGGAGGATCAGGGATCACACAAGTTCAAGAAAGTCTATCTAAATCTGTGATTTTTCCCATACCCACAGTAAATTCTGTTGAAGACTGTGAAAAGGAATCATTTACTGGACCAAGCCAGAGTGAAGAAGACACTAGAGATAAGGAGACTCAAGAAAATAATGAAGTGGCATCTGAAAACACTTCAGTTGAGTTGCATGAATCTAATCTTGAGGATGGACTGAATGAAGAACCTAGTCATAACACCAGAGTTCAAAAGAATCATCCTCCATAGCTGGTAATAGGAGATATCTCTTCTCCTATGATGACTAGACATCAAAGCAGGCTTCAGGAAATGCAAGATCAACAGCATACAGTGCTTTTTTGTTTTCTATCACAGCTTGAGCCTAAAAAGGCACATGATGCTATGAAAGAATCTAGCTGGATAGAAGCAATGCAAGAGGAACTGCTACAGTTGAAGCTACAAGATGTATGGGATCTGGTAGACCTTCCTAAAGGTCACAGAGCAATTGGCACAAAGTGGATTTTCAGAAACAAGAGAGATGAAAGAGGTATTGTCATAAGGAACAAAGCAAGGCTGGTGGCTCAGGGATATACTCAAGAAGAGGGTATAGATTATGAAGAAGTGTTTGCACCTGTGGCTAGAATAGAAGCAATCAGACTATTCCTAGCCTATGCTTCTTACATGAACTTCAAAGTCTATCAAATGGATGTAAAAAGTGCCTTTCTCTATGGGTCAATTGAAGAAGAAGTATATGTCTGTCAACCACCAGGGTTTGAAAACCCAAGCTATCCAGACAGGGTATACAAATTAAAGAAAGCACTTTATGGACTACATCAAGCCCCAAGAGCATGGTATGACACTCTGTCATCCTATCTCTTGGAAAATGACTTTGAAAGAGGAGTCATTGATAAGACTCTATTTATTAAAAGAAAGAAGAAGGATATTTTGCTGGTCCAAATCTATGTTGATGACATTATCTTTGGATCTACAAGAAACAACATGTGCAAGGAGTTTGAGGATTTAATGCATCAAAGGTTCAAAATGAGTTCAATGGGGGAACTTACTTTCTTCCTTGGACTCCAAGTTCAACAGAAGTCAGATGGCATTTTCATATGTCAATCCAAGTATGTGCAGGATATTCTAACCAAGTTTGGTTTCTCAGAATCAAAACCTGCCAGCACACCTATGGAAACACACAAGCAGATCACAGCAGATCTTGAGGGGGAGGATATGGATGTGCATCATTATAGATCCATGATTGGCTCTCTCATGTATCTCACAGCATCAAGGCCAGATATAATGTTTCCAGTCTGTGTATGTGCAAGATTTCAAGTTAGGCCAAAGCAATCTCACTTTCAAGCTGTTAAGAGGATATTCAGATATCTCAAAGGGCAACCCAGATTGGGACTTTGGTATCCTCATAACTCACCTTTTGACCTAATAGCATACTCAGACAGTGATCTAGGTGGGGCAAACTTGGACAGAAAATCTACTTCTGGAGGATGTCAGTTTTTGGGTGCTAGACTAGTCTCATGGCAGTGCAAGAAACAAACCACAGTATCCACATCTACAACAGAGGCAGAGTACATAGCAGCTGCAAGTTGCTGTTCTCAAGTCTTATGGATTCAGAATCAAATGTTGGATTATGGGGTAACCTTTCTACACACTCCAATCTTTATTGACAACAGCAGTGCTATTAGCATTGTGAATAATCCAGTCAAGCACTCAAAAACAAAGCACATTGAGATCAGGTATCACTTTATAAGAGATTGTAATGAAAAGAAGCTTATTCAAGTTGTCAAAGTTCACACTGATAATCAGTTTGCTGACCTATTCACTAAAGCTTTTGATGTGGGTAGATTCACTTTCTTGGTAACAAGTGTGGGAATGATCAACTCTAAATAATCCCCTTCTCAAAAAGTGGCTTTATACCTGTATATTATTCTTGGAGTTACTAATCTTCTTTTTCAGGATATGCATAGCAGTACTCAGTGTTTAGCAGGTTTAAAAGGAGTATTTCAGTTAATACTGCTAGTAGTTAATACTGCTTTCAGTTAATACTGCTAGCTAGTTAATACTGCTTTCAGTGGTTAATACTGCTAGTGGTTAATACTGCTTTCAGTTAATACTGCTTTCAGTTAATACGGCTAGTAGTTAATACTGCTTTCAGTTAATACTGCTAGTTAGTTAATACTGCTCTCAGTTAATACTGCTAGCTAGTTAATACTGCTTTCAGTGGTTAATACTGCTAGTGGTTAATACTGCTTTCAGTTAATACTGCTAGTAGTTAATACTGCTAGTTAGTTAATACTGCTAGTAGTTAATACTGCTTTCAGTTAATACTGCTAGTTAGTTAATACTGCTCGTAGTTAATACTGCTAGTTAGTTAATACTGCTAGTAGTTAATACTGCTCTAGGTTAATACTGCTTATGTTCCGAATACTATAAATACTCTTTGCCCGCCTAAAAGTTCATAACGACTCTTTGCATACTGTTCTCTTGCGCTCAAAACCTTTTTCTCTCTCAAGTTCGAAGTTTTCAGGCAAGCTTTTCACTAAGATCAATGGCATCCATGACTTTTACCGACGAACACAACGAGATTGCAATGCTACAAAAGCCAAAGCAAGCTGCAGGATTTCATCAGATTGTGGATTTCCTCAAGTCAAGCCACATTGCTCATGCTCTTATTGTATCCCCTACAATCTATATTGAGCATCAAAGGCAGTTCTGGGCTAATGCAACCATTGTTGTTGAGAATGGTGTGCAGATGATCAAGACAAGAATCTGTGATCAATCTCTAACGGTTACTGAAGAGGTTATTCGCATCAGTCTACGTCTAGACGATGCCTCTGGTATAACCTCTATCCCAAACGATGAACTGTTTTCCAATCTTACAAGAATGGGGTATGGAGGCCCATTGGGAGTTTTCAAATTCTCTAAAGCAAAATTTTCACCCCAATGGCGTTTCTTTGTCCATACTCTTATGCATTGTATCTCCAAAAAGACTACTGGATGGAGTGAGTTCAGCAGCACTATTGCTTATGCTTTGGTGTGCTTGGCCACTGCCAGAAAGTATAATTTCTCTAAAATGATTTTCAGTGATCTTGTCTCAAACATGGGAAACAAAAAGAGCTTCTTTATGTATCCCAGGTTTGTTCAAGAAGTTATTACTCATGAATTAACGGATATACCTCAACCTGTTGGGGTATATGTACCTAAACCCCCAAAAGGCAAGGTTTTCTCAAATATGAGAAGATCTGCTGGGGACTCTGAAGGAGTTGACACCCCATTGTTCTCTATAATGATGGTGGTGTCCCAAACCAATGAAGGTATGGCAGCAGGGTCAAGGCCCCCATTAGACCAACCCACTGCTAGCCAAGCCCAACCTTCCCTCTCAAAATCAATTCCCCAGTCCCTTCTTGAAAAACCAACCTCTCCAATCACACAAACTTACAAAAGAAAACAGGTAAAGAAGGCTCCTTCCCTTCTTGTACCATTACCCACTAAGCCTATAAGCCCTCTAAGGGAGAATTCTCCCCTAGAGAATATCCAAAGGGAAACCACAAGGGTGTCTCTCAACCCAAAGGAGGTGCTCTCTGAGGAGGAGGTAGAGCATATGGGTGATGAGGCTGCCACTACTCCTGCTAGCACAGAGGAGGAAAGTGGTAACATCAATAAGACCTCCCCCATGGCAACTTTGAATGAGCAATCATTTGAAGGTCCCTGGTGCCAAGAAACCACAGGGGTGGACAGGGCTTCTGCTAGGCAGAAGACTTCCACTAATAAAAGATCCCATGATCCTTCAAAAGGGGGTAACACTCCTGGAGAAGGTGAGGACAGATATACTTATGATGAATTGATGGAGGCAATGGGTAACATCAACCTAGATGTTCTGAAACAAGGAAAAGAAATAGAGGAGATGAAGCTGGTCATTCTGTCCCAACAAGTACAAATTGCTAAGCTGAAGAAGATGGTGCTAAGTCTGGTACAGAGGAAGAAGAGAAAGCAATTCCAACTAAGGAGAAGGACCACTGAGAATGATGCTCCCAAAAAGGGGGAGATCAACATGGAAGAAGTCACAAGAAAGGGGGAGATTGATGGAGAGAAACTTGATGTTGAGGGGGAGCAGCAAGCAGAAACAGTTACTACTGCAGACATTAATAAAGCAGCAGAAACTGTGAAAGAAGTTTTAACAGATCTTGAGATTGCAGAAACCTTACTTAAAGCCAAGAATGATACTCCCAAGGTCACTTCAAAGACCAAAAGAGTAATCATCAAAGAACAAGGTGATGTGATCAAGAAAGATAACAGTAAGAAGGCAATGAGCAAAGACAAAGGAAAAGCAAAGATGGTGGAATCTGATCAACCAATCAAAAAGCAAAGGTTGGTTGAATCAGATGAAGCCCTAGCTAGAAAGATGCAAGATGACATTGAAAAGGAAGAAAGAGCTCAGATGGAAAAGAACAGGGAAATGGCAAAAGCTCTAGCTGCTGAACTGAATGAAGCTTATCAACAGAGTATGGCAACTGAAATTGCACAGAAGAAAGCTGCAAGTATGAAGAAATCAGTGGTGAAAACAGTTGCAAAGAAGAGAAAACCCTCAAAGACATTCCTAGGTACCCAAGAGAGGAACAAGATGATTATATTTCTCAAAGGTGCTGTAGGAGTCAAAAAGGAGATGTTCTCCAAAATGTCTTTTGAGAAGATCAAAGAGCTCTATGATTCAGAGATGTTAAAGCTACAGGGAAATGAAACTGCAAGGGTGGAGATGGAGAAGAGGATAAAAGAAAGTAATGACTTTGATTGTCAAAAGTTATTTCCAGATGAGCAAGAAACACCTCCTAAGAAAGAGTCCACTCTGGGAGAAAGTCTAAGGACTTTAAAGAGAACAAAGATGATGGCAAGAAGAAAGCCAATCAAGAAGCCTAGAGTATCTGAAGAAGAGGCTGAGAAGGTAGCTGAAGAAGAAGGGGCACCTGAGTCATCTAAACAGACAGAGCCAGCTAACACTGATGATGTAAATTTGTATATGGTAGTGATGGACAAAGTGCCTGAACCAATTTCAGCAGAACCTGTAGGAGTTAAGCCTCCTGAGGTCATTCTCTGGGATACATTGACAGTGGATGGAAAGGAATACATAAGGCTAAAAAGAAAGGATGAAAAGTATGAAGTGTTCAACACATGGGCAAAAATTGTCAGAACATGTTCTAGATCAGACCTTGAAGAGATATTTGAGATAGGAATGAAGTTGTATGCAGATATTCTGAAGGCTCCAGGAATTTCAATTACAAAACTGGTAATGGAGTATCTGTGTATGATGTTCAAACCTGAAGAAGTAGAGCACTTGATCAAGGATGTCTTCAAATCAATAAACAGTTGGACTCTATATGAAATTAGTGGAGTATATACAGTGACTTTGGATTTAAATCACACTGAATACTTTCTAGTGGATAGAGTGTATAATCATAGCAGATTGAAGCTACATGCCATGCTGAAGAAAAAGTTAAGGTGTGTTCCAGATTCAGAAATGGCTAAATACTTGATTCAAAGAACCATCAATCAGAGTTTGGGATTGGATGCAAACACTGGAATTTAGGCCATGATAGAGTTTTGGGAGCATCTTGAAGATTAATTCTGAAGAACTTGACTTCTCTTCCTAAAAGTCAAGTTAGGGGGAGATTGTTGGGAACTGAAGAATTCATCAAGTATGGTTAATACTGCTGGTTCAAAGTTACTACTGCTAGAAGACTTAAAGGTTAATACTGCTGAGTGTTACTACTGCTAGTACTATTAATAATACTGCTAGTTATAGTTAGTGCTGCTTGAACAAAGTTAGTACTGCTTAGCTAGTTAGTACTGCTAGTAGTTAGTGCTGCTTAGTAGTTAATGCTGCTAGAAGAAGTTAATGCTGCTGATCATGGTTAGTGCTGCTAAAGAGATTCGGATGGAAAGAATGACAGCTGGATAATCTGAAGATTATGGAAGCTTATAGATATACATGGAAGATATACTGAAGATATTTTATTTATTGTAATTATCTTTGTATTCAGTATATATATTGTATAGTTTAGAATAATGAGTTAACTTTTGTTTTATACTTTTAGAGAAGAAAATCAACCTCAAGGCATAGATCCTAATTCTAGAGAAGTAGAATTCGTATTGGTGAGCCTGTTCATCAGTATTGAGGTTGAGTGAGTAATCTTGTAACTTCAAAGCATTCAATACAAGTTTTACAGTTTGTTGATTATATTCTGTTTTGGTTTTCTGTTTCATTAGATATCAAAGTGTTATTCCGCAAACTTCTTTGATATTGTTTCTGAGAATTAATTCTTGTTGAGAATTCGATCCTGACAAGGTGCAATAGTTGCTTCTGCTTCTGCTCTTTCTTCTTCAATTCTTGCCCTTTTTGCCTTTGGCTTGGTGGCAATTGTTTTCTTTCTTTTGATTACTCCAATTTGATGAGCCAATGTCTTTTCTTTCTTTTGTTCTTTCTTTTCCTTGATAGGATTTCCATCTTCACTTTCAGGGAAGGGTTGTTATATGTTGAGATCATGCCTATCTTTCATCTTTTTTTCAGCTTCTTCCCTTTGAGTGAAGTCCCCTTTCAGTTTGGCCATATCCTTCTAGTAAAGTTCTTCAAGCTTTCCAAAAGACATACTAGTAAACATTCCCTCAGGAACTCCAATAGCTCCTCTCAGGAAGTTTATCATCTTCCTTCTTTCTTGGTTTGCTAAGTATGTCTTGGAAGGTTGTCTTTGTCTAGTCTTCAGTGGTATCCTTTTCCTTGAAGCCTTCTTTGTGACTTTCTTAGCATCAACTGCAGACTTTAGACTCTTTTGATATTCTTCATTAAGTTTAGCAGCCATCTCCAAAGCAATCTCTCTATCTTTAGCATATTTAATTTCTTCCTCCTTTTCCATCTCTTCTTGAAGCTTTTTGGCCACTTCTTCATCCAACTCAATCTGTTTCTGTTTCTTCAATGGTTGCTCAGATTCAACCATCTTCTCCTTTCCCTTCTTCTTTTCATCCTCCACACTAATCTTTTTCTTTCTCTGATCTGCTCCTCCTTCTTTAATGACCACTCCCTTAGCCTTTTGAGTGGCCTTGGGAGTGTCAGTCTTTGCCTTTGATAAAGTCTCTGCAATTGTTGTTTCTTCTATAGTCAGCCCTATTTCTGCTGTAGCTTTTTCTGTTTCTACTTCTGTTGTTACTACTTCTGGTGTAGTAGTTACTGCTGCTGGTGTGGTTTCTACTTCTTTTGCTTTTGCTGCTGCTAGTTTAACTGTTTCTACTGCTTTGTTACTTTCTGCTTCTGTACCCAACTCCCCTTAAATTTTGATTCCATGTCAACAGGGCTTTGCTTTTCTGCTTCAGCTTTACTCTCCCCCTTTTTGAAAGCATCTTTTACATCTCCCCTTTTCTTCAAGACAAACTGTGTTCTTTTCTTCTTCTGGACCAACTTCTGAACCATCTTCTGAACCATCTTCTTTAATTTGGTGATTTGCACTTGTTGTGATAGAATTACCAGTTTCATCTCCTCTATTTGTGCACCTTGTTTGAGTACATCCATATTGACATTAGCAATAGTTTCCATCAATTCCTCATAGTTATATCTATCCTCACCTTCTTTAGGTGTGTTGATCACCCTGGAAGGATCCTTGAAAGTTTTAGTAGGAGTCTTCCGCCTAGCAGAAGCACCCTCTACCCCCTTGGTTTCTTGGCACCTGAGACCTTTGGATGATTGCTCACCCAAAGTTGCCGTAGGGAAGGTCTTAGGGATGTTCACACTGTCCTGCCCTGCACTTTGTGCAAAGTCAGTAGTGTGAGCCTCACTGTTCACATGATCAACCTGCTCCTTAGTGAGCACCTTCTTGGGGTTGGGAGACACCCCTGTGGTTTCCCTATCGATATTCTCTAATGGAGAATGCTCCATTAGAGGGCTTGAAGGCTGTGGGGGTGAAGGTACAAGAAGGGAAGGAACCTTCTGTACCTTTTTCCTTATATAAACTTTGGGGATGGGGGATGTGGGCTTTTCAATAGGAATCTGAGGAGGATTACTAGAATGTAATGGTGTGGGTAGGTCATCAGTTGGCTGGTCAGATGTGGGTTGTGACCCTGATGCCTCACCATGGGAAGGAGACATAACCATCATTGTAGAGAACAATGGTGTCTCTTGTCCATAAAAGTCCTTGCTAGGCCTTTTCATGTTTGAGAATACCTTCCCTTGAGCTGTTGGTTGCCCTGCACATTTAATAAAGCAGTTAGTTTTTAATAGGAACCCAAGCCAAAGTGGTCTTAGACTTTCCATTCTCATCAACATATTCATATTCAGACTGGATGAGATTATCATACTGAGAAATCTTATTGCTTGAATACTTTGTCACAATAATGGGTCTGTCACTGGAAGCAGTACTAACTTGATTGGCAGTACTAACATCATTAGCAGTACTAAGAGGTTTAGCAGTACTAAATGGGTTAGCAGTAGTATTGCTTGCAGCAACATTATTTCTATCAGCAATACTATTTGAAGTAGCAGTACTAACATATTTCTTTACTTTTGGAACCCAAACCTGGACAAAGTTGTTTGCTTTCTTTTTCTTTAAGTTACTCCTGGGCTTATTTGGAGTATTTTTCTTTGAATTAGCAAACTTATTCTGAGCATGAGATTTTACAGGTGCACTATTCTCAGCTATATGATTCTTTATCTGCTTCCTATAACCAACAGGATTTTGTATATTTCTTTGAAAAGTGATCCTTTGGTTGATAGGATTGAAATAACAGTGTTTGGCTAGATGATTTAACTTGCCACAGATAAAACAAGGCTTTGGTCTGTTAATTTTTCTCAGATCAATTCCTTGTTTTAAAGCCCACTGATTATTTCTATTTCTTTGATTTCCCCTTGTTTTATCATGTTATTGGGCTTGATTCTGTTTACAAGTACAGGGATTAACAACAGTGGTTTGCATGTAATGGACTCCCTGTACCTTTTCCTTTCCTCTCTTAGGGGTCTCAACTTTTTCATTCTTAACAGTTTCTTCCCCATACTTCACTTTCTCACTCTTGACAAATGGTTTACCCCCCCTTTCATTTGTCAGTATGTGGTTTTCTATGGGAATATCTTTGTGGTCTTCCTCATTCTTACTCTCAGAGTCCTCTTCTTCAGAATCTGCCTCAACCACTACTTTGTCTAAAGGATCTACTTCAGTGGCTCTCTCAGGTAATTTCTTCTTGTCCTGTCTTTCTAAGAGATCTGAGGTAGGTGGTATATAATTATTGTTGTATGGTGGAGGGTCGGTGTTATAGCCTATTCCTCTTCTCAGTTTGTCATGGACATGAGCTTTTAGAAGTGAGTCCATTGCTTTAGAAGCATTGGAATATTTCTCAATATCTAGCTTGGCTTTCTCAAAATCACTCCTTATCTTCTCACATTCCTCTTCAGACTTTTTAAGCTTAACCTCTAACTGATTTTTCTCCCACTTCCAGTAGTTTGTATCATAGGAATGTTGAAGTTTATTAGCCTGGTAAGACTTAATTTGTTCTTCAAACCTCTCAACTATCAGAACATACTCTCTTCTGTCTTTTTCTAACCTTTTAAGGTCATCACACATACTTTGATTGTGATCCCTGTAATTTTTAACAGTTTCAATACAGGTTTTAGAGCAAATATTAGAAGTTACCTCTGTGGGAATATCAATGTTTGTTGATTATGAAACTTTAGCCATTAAAGCTTGATTCTGAACTGCTTCTTCTGCTTGGTCACTCCAATCAAATACCATTCCTTCTTGGGTAACAAGAGATTGAGAAGAGTTCCTACTGTTGAAGCTAGTGGACTGTGATGGTTGATGGTTGCTAGTATGTTGTTGAGGCATTCCACTTCTGCATTCTCTTGCAGTGCCCCAGCTTGTGACATTTGTAACATTCAACCTTGGATTTATCAAATCCAACCCCATCTTCTCTTTTCTGAGCAAAGTTGTTCCTTCTAGTCCTTTTGATGAATCTTTTTACCCTCATAGTCAGCATAGCCATCTGCCACTTGATATCCATCTCTTCCAGATCATCAACATTTATCTGTTCTAAGTCATCATTGATTAGAGTGGAATTAGCATGACTGGCTAGAAAAGCTTCTAAAACTGAGTCATTGGATCCATCTTGCTTTGATCCATGGGCAACACTAACTGATTCTGTATTAGCAGCAGAATCAGTAGAGGATGATAAAAGAGCAGCATTGTATGAGTATCTAGAGGGTCTCTTCTTTGCTTCTACCTCTGCTTCAAACACCCTAAGGTCATTATAGAGGTCATCCTATTCCTTGTCCTCCAATTGGTCATTCTGTCTGAAGGAGACAGTGTACATAGTCCATTCATCACCAAGAGATCTTAGAAATTTTCTGTTAACATCATCTTGATCTATCTGGACACCAACAGTAGCCAATTCACCAATTAGCTTATTAAATCTATCAAAAGTTTGAGTCATGGACTCATTCTTTGTAGACATGAAGTTCTCATACTGCTGCTTTAGGATGGCCTTCTGATTTCTCTTTGTACTTTTGGTACCAGAAAATCTTTTCTCCAGAGAATTCCTAAGAATTTGTGCATCAGAACAGTTGCAGAATTGATGTTGGTACTCATTAGGTATAGCCAAAAGCAGAGTGCTCAAAGCTTTCATCTTTGTCTGCCTCAACTTTCTCTCTTCATCTGTCTTTCGTGGAGGTCTCTTTCCTTCTACATCCATCTTTCCTCCATCAGAAGGACCATTCTCAATGATGTCCCACATTGAGAAGTCTGTGAGAAGAATGTACTGCTTGATTCTGATCTTCCACATGTCAAACTCATTGGGTTTGAGCATGGGAACCTTTCCTACCAAAACACTGTCGCTTGAACTGTCCATGATTAAAGGTTTCTGAACTTTCTTGCTCTGATACCACTTATCAGTATCGAAACTCAAAAAATAATTTAAATAACACACTCGGAAACTTATGTTAAAGAAGTTGCGGAAAAACACTTTAACAAAAAATAAATGGAACAGTATATAAAAACTCAAATCATAAGTTTATATTGCATAAAACTTAATGATTACACACAAAACCTCAATCTGTTGAACAGGCTCAACAGATGTTCTATACTTCTCTATAGAAAGGATCTAAACTATTCTTGAGTTTAATTCTCTCTAAACAAAACGTATGAATAATTGTTAATTCTAACAAAAACTTCTATACAATATATACAGAGTTGATTACAAGATAATTATCAAAATAAAATTAATCTTCAGTATCAATACCATAATTATCTTCAACCTTATCTCCAGCTCATCTTTATCTTCAAGTCTTCTTTATCATTAGAAGCAACACTAACCTTCTTTTAGCAGTATAAATCATCTTTCAGCATTAACATCCTCAGCAGTATTAATCCTTGAGCAGTACTAACCATGCTTGCAGTAGTAATCTTCAACAGTACTAACTACTAGCAGTACTAACTCTCCAAGAAGTACTAACTATTCAAGTAGCAGCACTAACTTTTCAAGCAGTATTAATTCTACTAGCAGTATTAAAATTACAAGCAGTAGGAATACCTTTCAACTAGCAGTAGTATCCATCCTTAGCATATTAAGACCCAACATCATTTGATAGAAATTTTGGTTGCTCAGAAAGATAACTAGCATTCAACTTTTTATAGAAGAATGGTAGTTGCATTTTAGTTATGTTCTTTCTGTTTTCATCTTCCTTAGCTTCAACTTCATCAGATGATTTTGTAACAAATTTGGGTTTCAAATGAGGATTTTTGTCAGCCACTTGTAAGAAATTGTAATAATATAAAGCGGGCTGCTTTCAAATAGCTTTCTTCAGATAATGTGGGTTATCGTAACCAAGACCCCACTTATCTTTAAAATCTATTTCTTTCTTTGGTATGTTTAGAAAAATGGTGTGATCCGTTTGACCTTGGGTATAAAGCTTGGCTTCCAAAACAAGCTTTTTGTTTTCCAAAAACAGTAGCAGATTTGTTTAAAAAATCAATCAAGTTTTTGTTCCCAACAAGTTCCATGTTGAGATCAAAAATTGTTAGACGCTTTTTCGCAACTCTTTTTTTCTACTTTTTGAGTTTAGCATTTAAGTCTTGAAGATCAACCATCATGGTTTCCATTTGCTTCAAAAAATCAGATTCAGAAAAGTTTTGTAGCTCTTCGGAAGTCTCATCATCCGACTCAACGTATTTGACTTCTTTTCCCATCAAGCGCATGTGGGTTTTCTTCTCTTTGTCATCTTTAGGCACAGAATGATCCAACCAATAATCATCTTCGGCCATTAAAGATTTTCCTGCTTCTTTTTGCTTGGACAAAAGCATTTTGTTCTTGTAGTATTCAGAATTGCGAACTTTGGGCTTCCGACAATCATTGGCAAAGTGACCGATTCTCCTACAGTTGTAGCATTTTATAGGTTCTTCCACCTTCTTTGCTCATAGTCATTCACATATTTCCTCTCTTACTGCTTCTTTCCACCAAAACTCTTATCATCAAATATTCTTCCTTGAATTCTTTCCTTGTGATCATAGTTCCTTGAACCTGACGAATATCTCTGACTATTAGAACCCGACTTCTTATAAAATTTCTTTTGAAAGGCTCGGGTTAGAATTAGCATAGCTTGCTTCAAATTTTCTCTGTCGTCAGAATCTGAATCATCACTGTAAGTTTCATCAGAATCAGAAACAACTACCTTCTTTTTCTTCTTCTTATCCTTCTTCTCCTTTTCTTTCTTCTTCACAACCAATGCAATAGGTCAACTATTGGCTTTTCACTCCTTTTCTTTTCTTCTCTTTTCTCTTAAACTTCCTCCTCATTCATGTAGAGGTATGTCACTGAGATCTTTCATCTGCTTCATTCTCCTAGTATGCTTCTTCCACTCTGGCTGAATAATGCTGAGAAATTTGATGTTGTTCTCTATCTGCTTCTTTTTGACCTTATTCTTTGCCAACTCATTCAACAGAGACACAACCCTCTCATAAGTTTCCTCTAAGCTTTCCCCATCTTTAGCTTTTAAATTCCTCATAACTGTTTATGCAGTTGGCTACTTTCATCTGATTGCCAACTTTGGATCCCATCATCATCTTCTCTAATTGATCCCACATCTTTTTGGCCGTTGCCTTGTAGCTGTCTATCTTAATGTAAATCTCATTCGATATTCTTTGTAGGAATAGAGATCTAGCCTACTTGTCAGCTTTGTACCTTTCTTTCTCTTTATCAGAATATCGAGAAATATCCATTCGAACCTTCTTTGTCCTCTGTTCTCTCGGCTGATTTCCATCTTCACTATCAGATGATTCATCATCAGGAATTTCCATAGTAAGAGGAATCATTGGACCTTATTCGATGGATTTCTTTATGTTGTCATCATTTGCATGTCTATCAATGAAGTCTAGAAACCGTTCCTTCCATTGTTCCTACTCACCCTTGAACAGAACGGGTGGTTTGACATCGGTTCCGATAGAAAGAGCATCCCTAGAAGTCATCCTGACAAATAAACTGTAAAATAAGAACTTAAAATGATCGTTAGTTCGAAAGAAATCAGTAATCAGAAAATCTTAGAAAAAATTTCAGAAAATATATTTCCAAAAATTTTCTAAGGCAAGAATCCTCACACCACTGTAGCTAAGCAATTCGCAGAACTTCCACAATTTGCACATTGCAGGAATTCGCACGTAAAGAGATGTGAATTCTTGGAATTCGCATGTTGCTATATGCAAATTATAAGGAATTCGCACACAACTATATGCAAATTTTAGACTTTCAATTTTCTAGAGCTTCCAACTTTTCGCATGCAACTTTTCGCACACCAGGGAGATATGAATTCTATACTTAGAAACTATTTCAATCTCAAACAATTCGTATGGATACGAATTCCAGACATAGAAAATCTTCAAACTTTCTATGTGAAATCCTAAGAATTCGTATGTAACCATATGCGAATTTAAGGAATTCGTATGCTTCTATATGCGAAATCCTTACTTTTCGCACGCTGATTGATGCGAAATTTGTCCTTAGAAAATATTTCCAACTTTGCTATGCGAATTCTGATCTTCTCGTATATAGTTTGATACGAATTCTGTACAATTCGTATATAATCCTATACGAATTCTTCCCTTGTCAAATTCAGGAATCAAGCACTATGCGAATTCTCTATACGAAATCTTTGGATCTTGCTAGTTCTTCAGGGATTATGCGGGTTCTTCAAGTTTTCGATGAAAAATCCTTCAATCGATGCAAAAACCGATTAATTCTTCGAATTAAATTATGAAACTTCACCAAATCAGTCACGAACAATATATGATCCTATTACAAACAATGAATTTCACAGAAATTCACTCAAACATTCAATTCGAATCCTATATAGTGCTTAGAACTTGTGCGACTCAAAAATCACAAAAACATCAAATCAATCAAAAATTACAATGAGATTGTGTTACAAAATGATACAATTCTATTCTATTACATCAATCGATCACTATGTAATCAATTAGACTCACAATTACAAACTAAAACACAAAAATCGATCAATTCACAGTGAACTGGGTGCGAAGAACATTTCTTTGAAAAATTTCAATCGAACTTTGGTCTGATACCAATTGTTTGTCCCACAATAATTGTTCTAATCAAGATGAACAACAACCATTTCAATTCAAATCTTCATATAATTAGATTTCCAAATCACAGTTTTACAAAATTCGTAAACAAAATGCTCTCACAAACTTTATCTCTCTAATTAAGATTCTCTGTGTTCAGATCTTGCTACTTTCTAACTTGCACGCTTACTTACTTACAAACTTACAAAAGAACAAAACCTATTTAAACTAGAGTACAATACAAAAGAATTTAAACTAAACTAGTTGACTTTATTTGGCCTTGAGTTTTAACTTTGACTTTACTTGAGAGGCTTTAACTTTAGCTTTGACTTTTAACATTTGATGATCTTGGATACAATATTTATGCTCTAATAGGTACAATACACGGTTTTCGTAAAAGACTGACCCCATACATAGCCCACCCTGAGTTTTCCCGTGGGTTAACTCATGGTGAAAGTTGCCCGAACCCTTATTCGATGTTGAACTCCATAAAGCCCATCGCTAGTTGTAGCGTGGGTTAACTAGCGTTATAGATCACTTCGACCAAAATTTTCAAAAACTTCCAGTGACTACCATGAGTTATCCCGTGAGTTAACTCATGGTGAAACTCACGAAGACCAAAATTTTCAAAAATGTCCAGTAGCTATCGTGGGTTTCACAGGGAAATAATTCACGACCAAAGTTGTGTTATTCTCTGTGAATCTTCCTAAAAACTCATATTTCGATGAGACGCCACAAATGAACGTAAGGAAAAAAACTCTATCTAAAAAAATTCAAAATTACGGAAAGGTAAAGAAACCAAACCTGGTGGCTTGCCTCCCACCTATCGCCTTATTTAATATCATGACACGACTATGTGGCTCTTAATTTGGCTGAACATTGCTTGCGGAATTATATCTCCCACACATACGGTTTTTCATGATTTTTCCCACATCCGTTTTTTGGTTATCACCAGTTTCTGATCCAACCTGACCTTTCACACTCTCTAGCACCTTGAAAGTCACTTTTTCAGCGCCAACTCTTAATGTCATCTTGCATTTATCCATGCCAATAGGCGCCTTGCTCGTAGTCAGAAATGGTCTTCCCAATATTAGCATAACCTCCTTGTCTTCATCCATATCGAGCACCACAAAATCAACCGGAAAGTAAAATTTTCCGAATTTAATAGGGACATCTTCGACTATGTTGTGTGGGTGCTTTACTAGTCGATCGGCCAACTGAAGTGTCCTCGATGTCGACTTTCTTTTCCCATACCAAACTTCCTAAAAATTGACAAAGGCATTAAATTAATACTAGCTCCTTAATCACATAACACCTTATCAAAAAAAAAAAAAAACACTAGTACAAAAACTCACATTTGCCACGGTTAAAACTCGTGGCCATAGGCCTTTGTGCATATTTTTTTTTCCAATCAAACCGTATCCTATTCTTGCGTGACCATTGATACATTTTTGCCACGTTTAAAATGCGTCACTATATCAAATAAAAAACCATAGGCCCATAGCTATAGCCTAAAAACGTGGCAATAAATATATCTAATATTTAAGGTACCAGAGCATTTTTACTTTAACCGTGGCAATAAACTATTTATCGCCACATAAACTCACGTTAAACGTGGTCATTAGTTACCTTTTGGTTACACAAAATAAAGAAAACCATGGCAATAAACTATTTATGTCCACACAATTTGTTTTTAAGGTGGCCAATGATTACCCTATAATCAGGTAAATTTGTTTTAACGAGGCCATAAACTACTTATCGTCACATAAATTTTATATTAACCATGACCAATTCATGACATATGGTTACCATACATGTTAGAACCATGGCTATTGGTTATCTTCTGGTCATATAAAATAATTCAAAATGTAGCCATAAACAACTTATAGCCATGCAATTCATGACATATGGTTAAACTTAAACTTTTGAAGTATGACCATTAGTTACCTTTTGGTCATATAAACAAACTAAAACCATAGCGATAAATCAGTTTTTACCACACAAATTTCATATTAACCATTGTTAATTGATAACATTTGGTTATACTAAATTGTTAGAAGTGTATCTATTGATTAACTTTTGGTCACATGAGTTAATTAAAACCGTGACTATAAACTATTTTTAGCCAAGCAAATGTTACATTAACCGTGGCCATTTCATGACATATGGTTACGCTGAATTGTTAAAAACCGCAGCTATTGGTAGTCTTTTGGTTACACGACATAGCTAAAATCGTGATCATATACTATTTATTGTCACAAAAATTTTATATTAACCGTGGTCATTTCATGACATATGATTACGCTGAATTGTTAAAAACAATGGCTATTGGTAGCCTTTTGGTTACACGAAATAGCTAAAATCGTGATCATATACTATTTATAGTCACACAATTTTTATATTAACCGTTACTCTTTAATGACATGGTGACGTTTAATTGTTAAAATTGTGACTATTGGTTACCTTTTGGTTACATGAAATAATAAAAATCGTGGTCATAAACTACTTATGACCACGGAAATTTGATATTAACCGTGGCTAATTCGTGACATATGGTTACACTAATTGTTAAAAACATGGCCGTTGGTCACCTTTTTTTCACATGAAATAACCAAAATGATAACGATAAACTAGTTATAGTCACAAATTTTATAATAGACGTGACCGAATCATGATGTACAATTATGTTGAATTTTAATAACCGAAACTATTTGTTTCCTTTTGGTCACACAAGATAACTTAACCTATGGCAATAAGCTATTTACAGTCACACAAAATTTATATCAATGGTGGCCAATTTTTGATGTATGGTTGCACTAAATTGTAGAACCGTGACCATTGGTTGCCTTGCAGTCACATGAAATAGCTAAACAATGGCCATAAACTATTTATAGCAACAGTTTAAATTAAATATGATATGATTATTATAGAAATTCACCACGACAATTATAATATTTGGCAACGGTTTCAATAATGCTTGGAAAAATAATAAATAAATCTTTTTAAAACGTTTAATATAATAATTATTTGAAAAACATCAAACAAGCATATTAATGGTCATATGAATAAGGTATAAAAACACCGGCAACAAACTTATCACAACTAGTTCTCTAATATAGTATATTTTTGCTTATTAAAGCTACTCCTCGTATGCTTAGGCTTTTGTAACTCGTTGACAGTGATATAGTTTTTCTTTCTCTTCCTAGGATTTTGTTTCTCGTCATGTTTATTAGAGGTTGGCTTTGGTACCTACAACACGAATAAAATTTAATCTATTATACTTGTAGCTTGAAATAAAGATCCATACAATCAAGTACAAAAATAATGTGATGTTTTTACTTGAAGTCAAAGCCATTTTACTGCTTCAGAGTTCTTTTTTAGAAGTTCATCAAAAGTTGCTTTGTCACTACCTAGGCTCCACTTCAACACTACCATTCCTCCAAAGTCCAACCCAAACATTTTTTAATGGTTTATAATAGGTAGATCGTATATGAGAAGAAAAGTTAACGACTAAAGAAAAGTAGATAAGCGACTAACCTTTGAGTCTGGTATGACAAGGATTTTTGGTCAAGCCACGAAACTATGAATTGCATCCTTTATCATTTTGTGCTCACCAGCTTGTATTCGTAAAAAAGTAGCCGACTTTACGGATTCATCGATTGAGACTCTATAGCAATCATCGTCAAGAGTAACTCCATGTATGTTTTGTTCCTCTGATGAATAATAAATTTTACCGCACGCAATGATGTTTCTCAGATATGGATGCGCCAGTTTGCATTCTACCGTCTGCAAAATTACAAGGCATATAAACAACATAAAACTGAACTTTACGATAAAATAAATCTAGATAGGAAAAACAAACATACTATTGGGCCTTTAGCTGGAACATCTTGAGATGCCATATTCTCAGATTCTTGCATGTTAATATGAGAAGGCGAGATAGCATTAGAAGGTTTCTGCCTAGATCCAGAAGACTGTTGGCTACTCGTACAAGTTAGTTGAGTATATTGTCGTGGTGGAACAGGAAGTGAAGATGGCAAATTACTTTTCAAAGATTCATGAAAAGTGTAGTTAAACAATTTATGTATTATGTAATGATTTATTGAAGAAGTCTCTTAAACATACTTTCAAAAAAAAAGGAACAAACCAATACATGTCTTTCTGACTTGCTATTTGTAGTAGGAAATTGCGGTGATGTCATTCCCAGAGAAGCAAGGTGAGAAACTATTGCTTGCAGTTGAAGACCTCGTTCTTGTACCGTTGCAGACAAATGTTTAACTTCTTCATCCTTCGATGCTAGTGTTTGTTCTTGTTTTTGTATCTTCGTAGATAAATGCGTAACTTCCTCATCCTTCAATTCACGCAGTTTCCTCTCAGCATCTAGTTGTTTCTCAAGTTGAGCAATGTGTTCATTTGAAGAGCCTTTGCGCCGAGGAATGTTCCAATATTCGGTTGAAGTGACTCCCCTTCCAACCCCTCTTACACGTCCGTTATGATCTTTGCCAAACACCAAAGTGAAGGCATCAGTGCCTTGGTCAGGCTTTAGGATTCTTTTGCATGTTCCTTTTCATGGAAAACTTGTACATAAAGTTGGGTAAAAGAATTAGGTAAGTAGCTAGGATTTAAAATTTACACACTAGTTTTAGTAAAAATCAGGGTACTAGTAAGTTTCACGCTTTGTACAATTCCATTTGCCACATTCCTAACATTATCGTCTTTGTATTATCCATCTTTCATTTCACGTGCCTTCCTCCACATGAAAGACCGGACATGAATTTCATCTTCATCTTCAACAAGTTCTTTATTCTTGACCTAATATTTCATCAAATACATTACTTAAAGACAAAATAACATGTCTGTAAACACAGGAAAAAGAACTTAAACCCAAAATCATTATGTTCAACAACCATGGCCAGATTTACCCCATGACCAACAGAAACAAAGGATTTTAATATAATACAAAATCAAAAACCCATCCTTATGTCTACCCAAAAAATATATAGTTAACTTTTAATGAAACCTTGGGTCTTAAAAGAAAGTGGTCAAGTTTAATATGCATGGGTTCCTAATCATTGAGTCTAGGGTAATGATGCACTTAAAGTGGATAAACTGGAAATTGATGTTATAACTCGAATAGGAATCACGTACAATAAAAGAAAGGACTTACTAGTTTTTCTCTTATTCCAGAGTATCCCAAACGTCCCAACCGATGTGGGTACTTGGCCTTAGCACACACTTGTTTTGCCGCATTAGACACATCCTTGCAACATAGATACAAATTTACATCAATACTTAGACTAAAAAATAAAGATAAAAGAACGATAATTATAGCAATTTGTACAAATATAACCTTGAACTAAGGTGAAAGTCTCCATTCCACGAACTTCTTCCAATCTTCTTCTTTCACGAACCCATCGTACTGTTTAGGAACGACTTTGAGTTTCCTTGGTTTACCTATACTGGGTTGAATATGCTTTACATATAACTTCTTTCTAAAATCACAGAGATGTTCAACGAGATGACACATCATTTGTTTCCTCCTTGAGTCATCAATTTCACAATATAGCTGTCAAAATATTCAATAGCATGTTAGTCACATGTACTTAATAGAAAGAACAATAAATAGAATATTAACCTTAAATATAAAAATCAGCATATGGATACCTTTATTGAATCCCAGAGTTTGTCTTTCCGCTCTTTCGTCACTTTTTTCCATTTTTAGAAGGGAAGTCCGACATCCCGTCTGACCAAGTCCCCTAAAAAACTAGAGACTTCTGCTCTATATTTCCCAATCAGTCTGCCCCATTTATCAAACTCTACTACATGTTTCTCTCCTTTAGAATCGTTAAAATCAATATGCATTTTTACTAACCTTGTTAAACTCCTAACCTTTGAGGATGTGGTTACATTCCCAATTTCTTCGTTTTGATCGGCTCTATCTTCTTCTTGATCCCCTCTATCTTCTTCTTGATCCCCTTTATCTTCTTCTTGATTCCCTCTATCTTGATCTAAATAGGAAAATAGGAAAATAGCAAATAAATATTATTCAACAAAGAGGCTTCTGATGTCATATATATACATGTTTGGCAGAACGATAGTCATAGAAGATTTTGTACATTGTTGTCATTCCAGAAAGTTGTTGTTGTCGGCTCAACATAATGATGTTGTTCTAAGCCAAAACAGAAAATACTTGTTGTTGTTCTAAGCCAAAAAAGAAACAAGAAGCTATAGTATTCAAATTTCAGATATGTGCAAATCAATATAGCAGCAGCAGATTCAAAGCTTAAAACAGATTTGTTGCTATCCTTGATCTGCAACATAAAGGAATAAGATAACATGCTCAAACAGATCTGGTATACAAGCGGTTGTGATAATAGGTTGTCCAGAATTATTGGAGAGTATATTCGGAGTTATGTCCATGGTCATCCAAGTTTATGCTCATGGTTTTTCAGAGTTATACCTAAAGTTGTCTAGAGTTATTGGTATGTTTAACCAAAATTCCGATTTGTGCTTAGAGTTTCAGTTGTAGCTTCTCAGATTTTATGTTCATACTTATAGCCCAACTTAAGATCATGTTATCCCAGAGTTAATAGTGTTTCGTCTGATTCCAGAGCTTAATGGTTGTTTAGAATTATGGATGTGTATAGTGATCTATGTTATGCAAATCTGTTGTGTTCGAAATGTACAGTGATCTGATCATGATTTTCAAATTCAAAGTTATCAGGATTTACTATTGAAAGAAATTCAAGGTGGAATTTGTTCATGTTGAATTCGAAAAGGACAACAGATTCAAGGATTAATCTATGATTTCAGAGTTATCAGACAAGAGTTTAATATCTACAGAGTTGTTTTTGTGCATTCAAAGTTTTGACAACAGTCAATTTTCTTGTTACTCCATAATTTGATCAGAGGTTTGTCTATGCTAACACATATTTACAAAGAATGCTATGAGTTATATCCTTCAAAGTTATGTTAGTTCAGTTATCTAAGTTATATTCATGATATTCCAGAACTCTGATCAAGTTCCAATTTGTATAGGTATATAAAACACCTTAGATATTGAAGCTTCGGGGGAAACTTATTCTGAATGATCGCGTTGCACTCTTTGGTGAGTGCCACTGTAGCCTTATCCTCGATCTTCCTTTTCTTCGATAAAATATCATTCATGAACATGAGATATGTTGGCATCTGGGCAAGTGCTTCTATGAAAGAAATTTCTTGAACTGCCCTCATCCTTATGTTCCTTCAATCGATTCGAAAAAGGTAGTGGTGGCACATAAGGGTTGACTATTGGATTTGATGGAGGTGTCACCTCTTTCTCCTTTGGCTCTTTTGGATCAATAATAGCATTAGGTGTACCATCTTTTAGCCTGACATCTTCAGTCTCTATATGCTCCTTTTCAAATTTATCAATAACAAGAATCTTTTATCATCTTGTCTTCTTGTCCGGGATTTTTTGCATGAGATGGCTCGACTCTTTGCTGATTAAATCCTGAAGGGTGATAGGTGTTGGTCCCGAATTCTCTATACATGTTTGTAGAAGGGGGGTTGAATACATACACAAATTTTAAGTTTAATAAATTATTTATTAATAAATCAAATTACAATTTACAGTTTGTTGCGGAATATGATTAAGTAAAATCTAATCTAAACAAACTTAAGAAACACTAAGTATGGTTGCATATGAATAGAGAGAAAAGGGAGTTGAGATGATTATAGAAAACAAGATTTTGTGTAAGGTATACTAAGAGAAAGGAGATAGTAAGCAACCCATCAAAATGAATAATTAACTTCCTATTTATACCTTATGCATTTAATGCATGACAGAGGTACTTTACATATGTCATCATCTAGTTGGGTGCATGCTTCTGACTTTTTGCGACATGCTCTGGGTCATATGGTGAACAATGTAGTATTCAGAGTTGTTGTACGATCTTGGACAAAAGTATGTATCTTCTGACAATTCGTACTATTTGTGCAAAGGATAAGAAAAACGAGCCTTAGAATGTAACTTAATGATCAGGGATCGCTGATGAAGTCCTTTATCATAGAGCTTTGATAAAAGTCAACTATCACTGAAGCTTTCCTTCTTGGTTAGTCGCGTGTATGGACTTGTCTTGGTTTCATCAGTTTTGTCTTCGATGTCAGCTATGAATGTTTTCGTCGCGAAACTTTTATTCAGGGATTACATTCAACAAATACATCAGAGATCATCAGCGATATTGAACAGACTCAGTATATAATCGCTGATGGTGAAACACTAATACATACAAATGTTAAATGTAATTTTCACTAAGTATTTATAAGGTCATCATCAAATCATTGAGAGAGTTTGAATCAACAATAGGCATTAGAAGATTATGAATTTCCTCCAAATTGATGTTGTTGTTGTTGCTGTTGAGCCATAGTTTCTTTTAGAGGGGCCTATTGTTGATTGCATGAGAGGTTAAAGTTTTTTCTCCACCCTTCATTATATGTGTTGGAAAATGGGTCATATTGTGGTCGAGCATTCTAATTCTGAATGTAATGAACCTGCTTGAAATATGTAAGCTCATACATGGTAGGTCCCATTTGAGAAGATATGCCAAACCAGTCAATGACTTCAAATCCATACTGAGGTGGCTAGACTGATGTTGCCTTCAACTGATTTGTGATAACATCTAATTGGGCATTCATAGCCCTCAACTCCTTAGATTCTTGCATCCTGACTACCTGTAACACCCTGTTATCCCAGTTTAATCTAGTTGGTAAATAATCAATCAAACAAGTAATCAAGCAACACAATAATAATCAAGAGATATATAAATCAGAGTAACATACCAATCCCTTGAATAAACAATGAAACCCTTGAGTGTTCTTGATACCCTTTGAATACAGAGAAAACTTACGGCTACCTATTTAGAAAATTATCAGAGTTAACCTAAAACTAAACTAAACATAACTTTAAATACCTAGGCCTTATGGGCTTCCTAATGCTTAATGGGCTTGGGCCCAATAGCTAATAACTATTAACTTATTACATAATAAACCCTCTAAATAACTTTAACACAATTGCAGTTTAAACCCTGAACTTTAACTTTAATCTTGAATACAATTATTTGATCCAACAATCTCCCCCTTTGGATTCAAGATTAAAAAAATTTTGCAATTGTCTTCGGATCTTCACTTGTCTTCTCTTTTCTTCAGATATGACGTTGATATCTTCAAAACTTTAAGACTTCAAAACTTGATATCTTTGAGTAATATTCAAATCTTCAAATCTTTGAAAATCTTCAGCAGTCTTCAGATTATGTTCTCCCCCTTAATATATTCTCCCCCTTTTTGATGAGTGGTGAGAAGCATCATCATCAAAACATACCAAAACAATCTCCTCCTTTTCAAGACAATTTCCCCCATTGTGTATGATCACGTAAGCACAATTTTCATGTAACGAGCCCTGTATGGAAATAAGAGCAGTCTTACCAGATGGAAAGAGTGATTATTTCAATCTTTTCAGATTAAAATAGAAAGTAGTAACCATTCGAATCTTTTCAAATTCAAACAGTTTAATAAGTGTAACCCTGAATCAACAAATGACTCAGTTAGAATGCCTGTCAATGACACAAAGTCACTGAGTAACACAAAGTTACTATATAAGGAGCTGGTTTGATGTAGACTCCCCAGGTCTTCCATTCAATCATCGAATAACACATGGTTATCTATGAACGTTCTGACAGAAAACAAATTTCTGTGTGCTCGTGCATGTGTATGAAAAAATTAAGCACAGATGTTTGCTATTCATTTTAGGCTCAAAGTATGTAAACTTGTTGAGACAACAACAAATTATACAAAGACTCAATGTGCATGAGAAAAGGGTTCAAAGGTGGGGCAACTTTCCTTCTTTTTCAATATTAGTATCTTCCAAATGAAGAACCAATAGCGTATGTGTTGCGTCCCCAGAAAATGTGAAACATTCTCTTTTTGAGAAAAGAATGAGTAGCTGGTGGGGTTGTATGCAAGAGATGGCATGGGCTAGTTGCCTTTTTCAATGATGGTCACCAAAGAATGTGAACCAATCAGATTATGTGGCTGCCCGACTCAGAAAGAAGTTTGGTGCAGAGTTTAATATTCTTTTACTCTGTTCTCTCACCCTCTTTCTTTTAATTCTCACTTCTAACCAATCTCTCTTTTCCATTTTACCTCTTTTCACACACCAATACTCAAATCTTTTGACCCCTCTTCCCTCAATCACTCAGGGAATACTTCCTGGGTAGGACACACTGGTTATCGTGAATCCATGGAAGTTCTGTTAAGTTCTCACACTGAATCCCATGTATTTTCCTAAAAGAACATAGTGTTCAACAAGCTTTTTGTACATGTAAGCACAAATACCACTTGTTACATGAAGAATATAATATTCGGAGATGTCAAAACAGAAGATGTTTGACGATGCAATTCTCCCCCTCAAACTAAAAGAGTTTGACAATTTAAGCTCTTAAGGAGTTTTTCAATTAAGCTTATAGACGATTTGTCATGAAGAATAATATTTTGGAGAATCAAAAACGAATGTTGTTTATATGAACAATATATAAACATATTTTCAATGAAAGCACATGAAATGACGTTTGATTCAATCAACAGTGAATATAAAGAACGTGAGTATTACCATAGAAAGATTTAACTTTTGATACATGGTAATAACAAAGTCAAAATAGAATGTTCTGAACCGTTATGTGTATGAATACTTGACAAAGTATATTGACAAGATAAAATGCAAGTATTTATCTTTAAGAACACACGGTCAGATAAGCATTTAAGTATTCAAAAATCTGTTAATATCACAGATATTCTCTCCCTTAACTTAACTTAATTTTTTTTTTTTAAGATTAAGAAAAAAAAACAGAAAAATAAGGCACTGAAGTGCGGGTTCTAATCCGATGTGATTAGAAGCCATAGTCACTTGACCAAACCTGCATAAATAAAGAAAAATAATGGTAATCATTTAGGAAAATGATTCCTCCTTCGTTAACAACAGTTGGAAAATAACACACAAGATCAAAACTTGGAATACTCCCCCTAGAATCATGATGAAGGTTTAAGACATGTTCAACATACCAAGTTTGCTGATTAGAAATTGAAAACGCTTTTCATCCAACGGCTTGGTGAAAAGGTCAGCTAACTAGAAGTCAGTTTGAACAAAGTGCATTTCAATATTACCTTTTTCAACATGATCCTTAATGAAGTGATAGCGTACATCGATATGCTTGGTCTTCGAATGCTGTACCGGATTAGCAGTTATAGATATTGCGCTCTTGGAATCACAATAAATAGGAACACGCTTGTAGTTGTATCCAAAGTCCCTTAACTGTGTCGTCATCCAGAGGACTTGAGAACAGCAGCTAGCAGCAGCTACATACTCAGCCTCGGCAGTGGATGTTGAAACACAATTTTGTTTCTTTGAGGTCCAACTTACAAGTTTGTCACCTATGAATTGACATGACCCAGAGGTGCTTTTCCGGTCTAGCTTACATCCTGCATGATCAGCATCTGTAAAGGCAGTTAGTTCAAAACGAGAATCCTTTGGATACCAAAGGCCTAGATTGGGAGAGCCTTTGAGATATCTAAGGATTCGCTTAACAGCAGTTAAGTGCGACTCTTTAGGATTAGACTGATATCTCGCACAAAAGCATGTGGCAAACATTATATCCGGGCGACTAGCAGTCAGATAAAGTAAAGAACCAATCATACTACGATACACCTTTTGATCAACAGGTTTCCCGGAGGGATCCGCGTCTAAGAGTGTACCAGTAGCCATTGGTGTTTTCATGACTGAACTATCTGACATATTGAACTTTTTCAAAATATCGTTTATATATTTAGCTTGATTAATAAATATGCCTTCGGGTAATTGCTTTACTTGAAAGAAAGTTCTTGCAAAAATTCAATTCACCCATCATCGACATTTCAAACTTTGTTTCCATTATCTTTGAAAAGTTCTTGCAAAATTTCGGATTTGTCGACCCAAATATTAGGTCGTCAACATAAATCTGAATAAGAATCAAGTCCTCACCTTGCCTTTTAAGAAATAAGGTAGTATCTACTGTACCTTTCTTGAAACCAGAAGCAAGTAGAAATTTAGTGAGAGTTTCATACCAGGCTCGCGGTGCTTGTTTAAGACCATAAAGCGCTTTGTCTAAAACATAGACATGATCAGGGTGATGAGGATCAACGAAACCTTCTGGTTGAGCCACGTAAACCTCCTCATGCAAAACGCCGTTTAGAAAAGCCGACTTTACGTCCATTTGATAGACAGTAAAGTTTTTGTGCGCTGCATAGGCTAGAAAGATTCTGATGGCTTCGATCCTTGCAACCGGGGCGAATGTTTCGTCATAGTCGATGCCTTCTTGTTGACAATACCCTTTTGCGACCAAACGAGCTTTGTTTCTCACAACTACTCCGACTTTGTCTTTCTTATTTCTGAAAACCCACTTTGTTCCAATAACGGATTTACCTTTAGGTAGTGGGATCAAGCGCCATACCTTGTTCCTTTCAAATTGTAGAAGATTGTCTTGCATAGCAGAAATCCAGAATGGATCACGTACAGCTTCAGCCGCTTTCTTTGACTCTAAGGAACTGAGGAAGCTTGAAAACATGCAGAAGTTAGCTGTTGCTGACCTTGTCGTGACACCAGATTGTACGTCACCTATCACATTGGTCAGGGGATGATCCTTAGTCCAACGATGTGTGCTTGGTAGAGCTTCAACTGTTTGTTGCGTATTTGACGCATCGTTGTCATCTTGTACGGCAGGTTGCTCCATAGATGTACTCGGGACATCTTGTACTGGTTTTTCTGATACTGAAGCTTCTGGACTAACAGTTGAAGTGCTCGGGACTTCGTTTCTAGAAGAACTATCTGTAGAGACAGATTCAGCATTAGTAGAGTCAGAAACTAACTTTGTACTCGTACCTGATGGAGATGAAATGTCAGTGACTTCTTCGGAAGGTCCAGATATGTCTTCAAAATTAGTAGGGACCTCCGAGCTTGTACCACTTGTTATTGATGTGGATATGCCTTTTTCAAAATCTGCACATATATCATCAAAGGCATCAATAAGCAATAAATCTAACTCAGATGAAGTAGAGTTAGAGTTAGAAGAAGTGAATCCTTTAGGTGCTGGTTCTATTCTTGATTGAATAGAAGCTTTGTCGTTAAGACCGAGTTCTGAACTGTTGTGTCCAGAAGTCCTCGTAGAATTCTCATCAAAGGAGACATTCATGCTCTCAACAACCGTCTTGGTTCGAATAATGTAAATTCGATAAGCTTTGGATGTTAGAGAGTATCCAACGAGATATCCTTCATCCGCTTTCTTATCAAACTTTGATAATTCTTGACGCTCTTTTAGAATGTAACACCTGCAACCAAATACACGAAGGAACTTGATGTTAGGTGTACGATTGTTGATCAACTCATATGCTGTCTTATTAAAGCGCTTGACCACAATGGTACGGTTCTGTGTAAAACATGTTGTGGCGACTGCCTCAGCCCAAAGGTACATGGGTAGATCTGAGTAAGCAAGCATAGTCCGAGCTGCTTCAACCAAAGTGCGGTTCTTCCGTTCAACAATGCCATTTTGCTGCGGAGTGTAGGCGGCGGAGAAATTATGTGAAATACCCACGTAAGTAAGATAACTCTTCAGGGTGTCATTCTTGAACTCCGTGCCATTATCACTATGAATGGTTCTGATTGGCAGTTGAAGTCGTACTTGAATGCGCTTGATGAAAGCGATAATCAACTCGGGCGCATCTGACTTGTTGCGAAGAAACTCGTGCCATGTATACCTTGAGTAGTCATCTATCATTACCAACACATATTTCTTTCCGTTGATAGATGTTGTGCGCATTGGGCCACAAAGGTCCATATGAAGAAGTTCCAGTGCAGATGAGGTCGATGATTCAGCTTTGGACTTGAAGGAGCTTCGCTTCATTTTGCCCAACTCACATGCAGAACACAATGAGTCTTTTTCGAACCTCATTTCTGGTAGACCTTTGACCAGACCTTGTCTTTGTAGCTTCGCTATAGATCGGAAATTCTGATGAGACAAGCGTCGATGCCACGTCCACGATTGTGCTTTAGAAGCTTTGGATAGTAGGCATACTGGACGTGTGGCAGACAGTGTAGGAAAATCTACATTGTATAGATTTCCATGGCGCTCAGCTTTGAAGACTTCGTAACCATCGGGATCCTCTAGATAGCAATGAGTGGTTGTGAAGCGTACTTGATATTTCATGTCACAGAAGTGACTGGTACTAAACAGGTTGTGATCAAGTCCTTCAACATATAACACTCTTTGAATCTTCACAACACCGTTATCGAGCATTCCATATCCTCTGACGAGGCCTTCGGCTTCAGAATTTGCAAATCTAACTGCTCCGGCAGGCTCCTCCACATAGTTATGCAAGAGGTGCTTGAATCCTGTCATGTGGCATGAACATCCGGAATCTATTACCCACAATCGACAGGCCTGCAAAAGAGACAATTAGTTTTGCTTAGGCACCCATATCAGGATGGGTCCTTCGCGGTTAGCATCAAGCAACTCAGGAATATCATCTGGTTTGACTTTCACTCTCCATTCATAACGCGGTTTTGGAACCCATTTCCAAACCATCTTAACATTCAGTTCCTGAAAGTGCTTTTTAGAAGTAGGATTGGCAACCTTAGCTCGATACACTTTGGGTTGTGTTGAAGAATCAGAATTAGAATTAGACTTAGAGTTTACCTTAGCTTTGCTTTTATTCTTTTTGGACTTAGGAGGGGAGTAGTATTTGAATGAATTATCCCAACAGTGTTTGCAATAAAGATTCTTTCGAGCAAAATTCATAAACTTAGATTTATCGGAACAAATCTTACATTCATGTTTATCAAAAGAAGTACTATTCAAAATAACACTGTCTGTAGGACAACTACTAGAATTCAAACTATTCTTTTTATTCAAACTAAGATCTTTATTCTTCTTACTCTTCCCAACTCCATTTCCTCTTATATCTGAAACAGAAACAGGAACCTTGTTAGTCTCTAACTTAGAAGGTGGTTCTTTTCTAGTGCTCTTTGAAGTCTCACCCTTTTCAAAAATACTCGGAGGATATTCAGGACAATCAGAGTATCAAATTCTGGATTGGTTCTTACCTTCCAGCTTGGATCATTGAACATCTGTTTATCACTTGAAACATTTTTAAACATAGTAACTTTCAAATCATTGATCTCTATGCAAAGCTCTTGATTTACTTTTAAAGACTTTTCAAGTTTATGTTTGAGATCAAAGTTTTCATCTTCAACCTCATCAAGAGACTGTTGCAACAAATCGATTTGCTTCATCAATTCAGATGTATGATCATTCACAGAATTTGATCCCTTTGAATTAGAAACAGGATCAGAGTCTGAAGCATTCATCATTTCAGAAAATGTATCTTCAGTCATGGACTCAATAAACTCCATTTTTTTATTTTGAGAACAAGAGCCATTCGTGATAGCATGTTCTTCTTCAACCTCTTCAACAAGTAAAGTTTTAGAAGAAATAGGATTTGAGACTGATGGCATAGTAGATGGATCAACATCCAATTCATACTCAGCATATTTGCATGCAGTCTCAGGTAGAACTGTGTTGGTGCTTACTGATTCGTTGGAAGGTGTGGTAAATAGTGATTCAAACTCACTAAATTCGATCTTTCGAGTCGCATAGCTTTTGTTTAAATCACCATATTGAAAACCAACTGATTTAAAAAGATTTTGAGAATCAGTGTCACCAGACTTGTTCTTTCCCATTTCTTCTTGACCTTTGGTCTCAGATAAAGGTGTAGGAGTACTTGCTTCAACAAAAGTTGCGCGAATGTCAGGAATGGGTCTAATTGCGGAGCCGAATTTATCAAAATTATATAGATGCTCCGGTGCCTTTTTCAAAATTTCGTTAATTGGCACACCCAAACCTGGTTTAAGTTTGTAAAACCTTTCGTCTTGGAGTTTATTAGTCAACAGATTTAATGTCTGTTCAGTCTGACCTCGTTTCATATTAATGTCCTCCAGTTGCTTTATTTTGGTGTAAGTTTCATTTCTTTCTTTATAACAAACTTCAAATTTAATTTGAAACTCACCCTTTTTAGCATTAAGATTCACAAGATCTGTTTCTAAACCAGATATTTTTTCTTTTAAAGACGTTTTTTCGGCTTTTAAATCATCTTTTTCCTTTTCCTTTTCTTCCACAACAACTTTTAAAATAGCATTTTCATCACGAAAGCTTAAAACAGATTGATGTGCAGAGCTAAGTTTGCCTTTTAGTAAAGCAAATTTATCTTTCATACCATGTATTTTGGCCATTAAAGATTCAATAAGTTCAGAATTTTCACTAACCTCAGAGTTTGCTTCTTCGGATTGTGTCTCAGAGTCTTCATCGTCACCTTCCAGCTTTGCCATGTAAGAAACTTGGGTGAAGTGTGCTTGTTCCTCGTCATCAGAACTTTGGAACAGCCAGTTCTCTTCTTCAGCCATTAGTACTTTTCCTTCTTCAGCTTTCTTGGCAATTAGTGACTTTCTTGAGTAGTACTCTGAGTTCTTCACTTTCTTGAATTTGCAGTCCCTTGAGAAGAGCCCAAATTTGCCACAGTTGTAGCATCTTCCTGGTTCATCCTTTCGCTCTTCTCGCTTCTCCTCTCTCTTTCCTTCTCTTCTATCTTCCTTCCGATCTTCTCGTCCTTCCTCTCTCTTTCCATGCCTCGGCTTGTATCGCATCTCAGACTTCTCTTTCTTCTATCCATCATACTTTGGCTTTGAGTAAAATCTTTTCTTGCCAAAGCTCTTCTTGAATCGTCGTGTAATGAGAGCCAAGTCTTCAGAGAACTTTTGAATATCAGGATATGAATCAACTTCCAGTTCTTCATCGCTCGAATCAGAGTCAGAGTCAGTAACTTCAGTAACTAGAGCTTTAGACGCCTTTTTCTTCGACCTTGCAGAGGATACAGAACCTTTGCCGGCTATGAGAGCCACAGAATCCTTCAGTTGATTAGACTCATTATTCATAGATCTCACCTCATCCTCATGTTGAGCTAGAGTAGAGAAGATATCGGTGACATTTTCTCGAGCCATATTCTTCGACATCTGGAGGTTGATAGCAAAGTTCTTCCATTCTGGATTTAGATTCTTGATGAACTTGTAGTTTATCTCAGAAGCAGATTTGGCGATGTTGTTCCTCCGCAAGTCATTGAGAATAATGTTGTACCTATTGTAGGTGTCTAATATCAGCTCTCCTTCTTTTGCATGAAATCCCTCGTAAGCATTTATGCACAGATTCTGCTTAGCTTGTATAGAGGTTTCACTTCCTTCAAACTGCCTTGCTAGTTCATCCCAGATTCCTTTAGCAGTGCTCTGACTGTCGACACGATTGTAGATGTCGTTTGGAATTGCCTTTGTCAGATAGATTAGAGCCTCTTCTTCTAACTTGAGCTGTTCTTTCTGCTTTTCAGTGAAGAACTGAACAGGTTTAGGAATCTCTCTGTCAGGGATTTCAGGAGAGGAATCTGTAGCAGGTTGACCCTTTACTGTGATCATTGGAGTTTTAGGACCTTCAATGATTACTGTCATGAATTCTCTGTTCTTGTGATTCAGAAACTGAATCATTCTGGTCTTCCATTGCTGATACTCATTAGCCATAAGGACAGGCGGTTTGGACTGAGAGCCCATCGAGAGAAGCTGGTTCGACATCTTAGCTGTACCACTTGTTAGTAATTAAACTTATCTGTACCAAGACAACCAACTAGATGAGATCGTTAGAATCAAAATGAAAACCACACTCAAAAATTTTCAGAAAAATAAATTCCCGAAAATAATAAAATGCAGTCCTTTCAATCAGTGTAAAGCTTCAAATAATACTGAACAAAAAGAAACAGTTGATCTCGAACAAAACTTTGTCCCCCTTCGCAGACTTAGCACGGGGGTCCCGTTATTACAGTTTGCAAAAATCGACCGGGGATGTGCTTCGACCGGTATTGAGTCGACCGGGGTTTTGCGTAGACCGGTACCTTGCTTCGACCGGGATGTTGCTTAGACCGGTAAGATGCAAGACCGGAACTATGCTTGACCGGTAATGCTTAGACCGATAGAGGTCTTTGACCGGTAAGGGTCTTCGATCGAGACTTCCTTAGACCGGGGTGAGCTGAGAGTGTACCGGTCGAATGCTAAGGACCGATAAATGGTATTCGACTGGAAGAGTAAGGACCGGTATGGTGCTAAGGACCGATGTAGTGTTCGACCGGTAAGATGATTAGACCGATAAACTGTTATGACCGGAACAAAATTAGACCGATATTAGGTTCGACCTATATGGTGTTCGACCGGTATGTTCTTAGTCTACCCAGAACGATGATGAACAGTCCAGATTAGCAACTCAGAAACACTTAAAACCTCAAATTGAATGCAGTAAATCAATTAAAGATCACACAGCAGTCAAGATTAGAGATTAATCTCAACCTTTTTCCAATCAGTTTGACAGACACAGTGTTCGACCTATATGAAGCTGTCGAATCCAGAAAACCAAGAATTCAATAAATCCAATTACTTGATGAATTATAGTGCAATCAAACTATCAGATTACGTTCAGTGGCATAAAACATATCCAATCATATCGATTTTGAGCATAATAGCATGTTAGTTCAGAAATCGATTTACACATATATATGCATGTCGAAGAACAGTCTATGAACACAGTAATCGATGAACAGTGTTTTTAATCCAATTAACTTGATTCTTTAGGCTCTGATACCAATTGTTATCCCAGTTTAATCTAGTTGGTAAATAATCAATCAAACAGGTAATCAAGCAACACAATAATAATCAAGAGATATATAAATCAGAGTAACATACCAATCCCTTGAATAAACAATGAAACCCTTGAGTGTTGTTGATACCCTTTGAATACAGAGAAAACTTACGGCTACCTATTTAGAAAATTATCAGAGTTAACCTAAAACTAAACTAAACATAACTTTAAATACCTAGGCCTTATGGGCTTCCTACTGCTTAATGGGCTTGGGCCCAATAGCTAATAACTATTAACTTATTACATAATAAACCCTCTAAATAACTTTGACACAATTGCAGTTTAAACCCTGAACTTTAACTTTAATCTTGAATACAATTATTTGATCCAACACACCCTAAAAATAGGGATAACAAAAATCCGAAAAACGGACATGCGGTTTATAAAATTGCCAAAGCAAGAGCCTCCCAAAAATGGGGAAATATATAGACCTGTTTAATCACAGTTGTAATTTAACGGACAATAAATTAACAACCAACTAATCTAATTTCTGCAACTAGAAAAGAGATTACAAAAGGGTTGTCATCTATAATTCCAAAGTTCTTCTATCCAATAAATGTCCATTTGCAAGTATTCCCCGAGCTCTGACCTAAGCACTATGCCAGCTTAGAACCGACACAACTAGAACCTGAGATACACATCGACACCAAACAAGTGTTAGGCCAAAAAGCCTAGTGAGTTGAACAAAAATAAGCATGCATGAACAGTTACAATTCTTATCAGCAGTTAACCATAGTTCAACAAATGTGGAGTCAAAAGGGGAGACCCATAGCACCAATCAAGTTCCACCCAAAGAGTCGATATACCTTGATGCCCCCTAACAAGAGATACCCGAAAGTTCTGGCACATCCGAGGACTACAACCATGACATTACCCCGAATGGCGGAGGTCTAGGCACAAACCATCACGGTGGCGCCCAAGACTACATCCTCCTAGTGACTACTGACTTGGTTCGTCCAACATATTATATAGGAGGTCTTGAGGTATATTTCAACCAATACATTTCAATACCAACCATGGGTACTATGTTACCATACTATCACATAAGTCCGTTATGAGACCCAAATATCAACATAATCAATGTTTAGATATCAAATCACCAAAAAGGCATTCCAAGTAGAATTTATCATCTACTATACCACATATATCCCAAATCATGCCAAAATACCAATAATATACATTCATGGAGTAAATCCCAAATATCCGACCAATAGAGTAAGTCATGGCAATATATTCATAAGAGATAGCCCAACACATTATTCATAAACTATCATCCAGTATTTGAACACATAAAGATAAACATTATGAGAATGTTACAATAACACAAATAGAATATTATGATGTGTATCTAGTTTTAACAAAAGGGTTAGTAAACTCACAATCTAGGTTTTGGACCAAAAACCTAGAAATGATGAAAACCCTAGATTTGAGGAGATGAGACTTGAAGATGAAAGAGGTGATTGTTCTTGAAGAAACCCTAGAAGATCTCCATGGATGATAATAAATGCTAGTAATCAATAACCAACCACCCAAAAGATGAAATATTTAAGAAGGTTAGGGTTTTGGTGAGGAGAGAAATTGATTTGGGAAACCCTAAAATCGCCAAAGAAGATGAGAGGTTTTGAGGGAAAATGAGGTTAAAATCTGATAAAGCTCATTTAAGGCCTGTACCCCGTCAGTAATAGGGTCCGACGATAGTGCCATTGGCACTATCGCGAGTCACAATCGCGAGCACCAAGGTGGCCACGGTACAAACCACGCGATAGTGCCCTCGCGATAGTGCCAATGGCACAATCGCGTGGCACAATCGCAAGCCTTCCCCCACCTACGATACACTTTCGGCGATAGTGCCCTCACGATAGTGCCAATGGCACAATCGTATGGCACCCAAAACAACCCGAAAACTCAACCAAAGACGATAACGAGCACGAGGTAAAACATAACAATAATCATATAACTCATTTAGCAGCTTGGAGAGATGATAAGCAATCGTAAAGGACTTTAATTACTCAATTAAAATAGTTAACAAAATATGAGAATCGATTACTTACCTTTAGATTTCCCGGGTGTTACAATCCTCCCCACTTAATTGGGATTTCGTCTCCGAAATCTCATCCTAAATTAAACAAGTGAGGATAACGCTTCTTCATATCATCTTCGGACTCCCAAGTAATGTTAGCACCTCGATGGTGCTTCCATTAGACTTTAACCATAACCACGTCCTTATGCCTCAACTTCTTCACTTTCGATTCTAAAACCGACTCCGGTTCTTCCACACAACGATTCCCATTATCTACCCGAATTTCCGACAAAAGAATCACGCTTTCCTCCTCGGCTAGACACTTCCAAAGGTAACATACGTGAAACGTAGGATGTATTCCATCCATTTCCGGTGGTAAATCTAACCGGTAGGCTTGTAAACCCAATTTTCTCCAAGATGACGAAAGGTCCAAGGAAATGAGGACTAAACTTTCCACGCTTCCCAAACCGGATAATCCCCTTCCATGGAGATACTTTCAGCATGACACGGTCGCCCACTTGAAACTCGACCGGTCTTCTTTTCTTGTCCGTATAACTTTTATGTCGGTCTTGCGCCGCCTTTAGCCTCTCTCGGATTTCTTTCACCTTGTCCGCCGTCTCTTGAACTATTTTTGGCCCGATGAATTGCTTTTCGCCCGCTTCTAGGCAACAAACCGGGGTTCTGCACTTCCGTCCATACACAGCCTCGAACGGTGCCATTCCGATATTAGAATGGTAACTGTTGTTGTACGCGAACTCTACCAAAGGTAGATGTGAATCCCAGCTTCCCCCGAAGTCTATTACACACGAACTCAACATATCCTCTAGTGTCTGAATTGTCCTCTCGCTTTGACCATCCGTTTGAGGGTGATACGCCGTGCTCAAATTCAGTCTAGTACCCAACTCCTTTTGCAAGCTAGTCCAAAAGTAAACCGACTGTCTCGATCTGACACGATAGATTGCGGAACTCCGTGCCTCGATACCACCTCATCAATTTAAATTTTGGCCAATTTATCCATTGGCAAAGTCTCCCGCATTGCAAGAAAATGTGCACTCTTGGTCAATCGGTCAATGATTACCCAATCGGGAATGGACAAGGTCTTCGGTAGCTTCATCACAAAATCCATAGTGATGTTGTCCCATTTCCACTCGGGAATGGACAATGGTTGTAGACATCCATACGGTCTTTGATGTTCTGCCTTGACTTGGAGGCACGTGACACACTTCTCCACATAGCTAGCCACATCCAGCTTCATCACCGGCCACCAATAATTTAACTTTAGGTCTCTATACATCTTGGTGCAACCGGGATGTATAGAATATTTTGACTTATGCGCTTCCTCAAGAAGTAACTCCCGATTTCCTCCCAACTTCGGCACCCAAATCCGTCCTTGAAAGAGCTTGAGTCCACGACCGTTTTCCGATAAGAGTTCCTTTTGTTTCACCATGACCTCGGCTTTGAGGTTCTCTTCTTTAAAGTGCTTCCACTTGAATCGCCTTTATACTTTCCAACAAACTCGATACCACATCGATCCTCGAAAGGGACATCTTGACACCACCATCATAACTCCTTCGGCTCAATGCATCCACCACCACATTGGCCTTACCGGGATGATAGAGTAGGTCACAATCGTAATCCTTCAAAAGCTCGAGCCATCTCCTTTGCCGCATGTTGAGTTCCTTTTGATCAGAGATGTACTTGAGACTCTTGTGATCCGTGAAAAGAGTACACTTTGTCCCATACAAGTAGTGTCGCCACAACTTTAACGCGAAAACTACCGCCGCCAACTCCAAGTCATGAGTTGGATAATTCTTCTCATGATCCTTTAATTGTCGCGACGCGTAGGCTATTAATTTCCCCCTTTGCATTAGTACGCACCCAAGCCCCATCTTGGAAGCATTACTGTACACAACAAAGTCTTCCGATCCTTCGGGTAAGGACAAAATCTGAGCTTCGCACAATTTCCTCTTGAGAGTTTGAAAGGCTTGCTCTTATGCATCGGTCCAAATAAACTTGACGTTCTTCCTGGTGAGTGAAGTGAGCGGTGAAGCTATCTTGGAAAAGTCTTGAATGAAACTCCGGTAGTAACCCGCCAAACCCAAGAAGCTTCGGATCTCTATCGGGCTTGTTGGAGGCTCCCAACTCATCATCGCCTCGATCTTTGCCGGGTCCACCTTTACTCCGTCCTTTGATACCACATGCCCCAAGAATTGCACCTTTTGGAGCCAAAATCCGCACTTCGAGAATTTCGCAAACAGTTTCTCCCTTCTTAGGACCTCTAATACTTCCCGTAAGTGTTTCCGATGCTCGGACTCATCCTTTGAATATATTAAAATATCGTCGATGAAGATGATCACGAATTTATCTAAGAATGGGCGACACACACGGTTCATCAAATCCATGAATACGGCCAGAGCGTTGGTTAAGCCGAAAGGCATCAACAA
The DNA here is from genome assembly GCA_954870635.1 of Arctium minus. NCBI lineage: Eukaryota > Viridiplantae > Streptophyta > Magnoliopsida > Asterales > Asteraceae > Arctium > Arctium minus. The sequence continues at coordinate 164,295,883 of OX941081.1, forward strand.
AAACTCATAATGACCGTATCTCGTTCGGAAAGCCGTCTTCAGAATGTCTTCTTTCTTCACTCTCACTTGATGGTACCCGGACCGAAGATCAATCTTTGAGAAACATCTCGCGCCTTGAAGTTGATCAAAAAGGTCATCGATGCGAGGTAAAGAATACTTATTCTTCACCGTGACTTTGTTTAGCTCTCGGTAGTCTATACACATTCGCATGGATCCGTCCTTCTTCTTCACGAACAAAACCGGTACTCCCCATTGTGACGAACTCGGTCGAATGAAGCCCTTCTCCAACAACTCTTGAAGTTGCGTCATCATCTCTTTCATTTCTGTCGTTGTCAAACGATACGGAGCACGAGCTATCGGAGCCTCTCCCGGGGTGAGGTTAATCTGAAACTCTACCTGCCGCTGCGGCGGTAATCCAGGTAAGTCTTCCGGAAAGACGTCCGGATAATCTTGCACCACCTCCACATCCTCTACTGACTTCTTTTCTTTGTTTGCGTTCACTACGTAGGCCAAGTACGAAGGGTAACCCTTCGCTAGAAACTTTCGAGCCTTAAGAGATGACATAATGGGATTATTCCTCTTTCCTTTCTCCCCATAAATGGTAGTCACACCATTTTCCGGCAATAGCACTTGGATCATCTTTTTGGAGCAAAAGATGTCATCCTTATGCCTCACTAACCAATCCATACCTAAGACCACATCGAACCCTCCTATAACCATGGGTAATAAATCTACTCCGAAAGAATTCCCATCAATCTCTAAAGTGCAATCACAAAAACGGTCTCGAATGATCACTTGATCACCATTAGCTATCTCTACTACTAATGGATCGAGAAGAACACTAATAGGAGTGAAAAATTTCTTACAGAAAACTTCCGAAACAAAAGAACATGTAGGACCCGAATCAAACAAAACACGAGCTGGCAAGGAGTTTACTAGGAACGTACTCGAAACAACATCCGCAGTCTCCTTTGCCTCCTCGATAGTCATCCGAAAAGCTCGGTTCGGTGCTCTCGACGGTTGCTCGACTCGCGTCGTCGATCCAAAAGAATTCCCTTGGTTTCCTCCCACAAGCTTTGGGCAATCCTTCTTCATGTGCCCTGGTTCCTGACACTCAAAACAAACCGGCCCTCGAATAGGGAAATCCCGAAATGCATGGCCCTTCTTGCCACACTTGGCACACTCAACAGGACCCGAGTAAGTTCTTGGAGCACATCGCCCCGAGTGCTTTGACTTGCACTTGTGGCACCACTGATCCTCACGATGATGATCACACGATCTCCCACTTATAAAGGGTCTTGATTGACGAACGGGCCCAGATGGCCCTTCCCACCTTCGTTTTTCACCAACTAGCCTTCTCTCTTCCTTCTCGGCATTGATGTCATCCTCAATTAGTAATGATTCTTCGATGACTTCTTGCAAAGTCAATCCCTTAACATTCCTTACCGCCGTTCGCATCTCGGCAGGTAAACCTTCTTGATAGGCCTTGATCTTCGACTTTTCATCAGGGACCAGATGTCCCACCAAATTCAGTTTCTCCAAGAAGAGTTTGGAGTAGCCGATAATGGACAGAGTCCCCTTCTTCAGATCTCGGAACTCCCGCTCTAGCTAGTCCAACGAACGCTCACTACAATATTTATCCATAATCTTTTCTTTGACAACCGGCCAAGTCAACTTGGCTAAAACCTCGGAAGTGAGAGCGGATTGAGTGAGATTCCACCAAATTAAAGCCTCTCCCCGAAGTAGTTGAGAAGCGTACTTGACCCGTTGAGAGATGTCACAGTCGCTAGCCTCGAAAGCCATCTCCACCTCCTTGAGCCAATTCATGCAAGCAACCGGATTCTCGGAACCTGCAAATTATTTCGGGTTGCACCCCAGAAACGCCTTGTAGGTGCACCCCTTGGCCTTCACCTTGCTCCCATTACCCACTGGATCTTCAAACGATACAACAACCGGTCTGTCCGACCCCATAACGATGTTTTCCGCCATCGTCTCCGGTTGTCGATAACTGCGTCTCGATCTTCCAGAAGCTTCATGAAAAACTCTTGTTGTTGGGCCATGTCTGAGTTCATGGCCAGCATCATGCTATCCCGAATCCGGGTCTCCATGGTCACTTCCTCCATGATGGCATTGTCCGCGTTAAGGTTCCGCGTTGAGGTCCCTCGGAGGTTACGTCCACAGGAGGTCGTTCCGCCGTAGATTGCACTTCCAAATGACCCTCTGGCGTATTTGGTAACTACTTTGAGTGTTTACCATTTCAATCTGCCGTACAATTACGAGAGAAGGGATTGAGAAAAGACTAAGCGAGTTAAACTCATTGTACGTACTAATACCTTCATCAATTATCATAACAATAGTAAACCAAATATGCTCACGTAAAAATGCATTTATAATAGTAGTAGCTAAGTGAATTTATGAGCGAACCATACACAAGAATTATTGTCACCATCGTCACAACTTTTAATTAAAGTAATTCCGTAAATCCTAACGCTCTCCCCACCTAGGATTTCTACCCCAAGTGGACAATGAAGCTATAAAGTCTAAAGCTTAAGTCTAAATATGCTAAAACAATACCTAGTTCACTTAAACTAAAGCTCTGATACCAACTTTTAACACCCTAAAAATAGGGATAACAAAAATCCGAAAAACGGACATGCGGTATATAAATTTGCCAAAGCAAGAGCCTCCCAAAAATGGGGAATATATAGACTTGTTTAATCACAGTTGTAATTTAACGGATAATAAATTAACAACCAACTAATCTAATTTCTGCAACTAGAAAAAAGATTACAAAAGGGTTGTCATCTATAATTCCAAATTTCTTATATCCAATAAATGTCCATTTGCAAGTATTCCCCGAGCTCTCACCCAAGCACTATGCTAGCTTAGAACCGGCGCCACTAGAACCTGAGGTACACATCGACACCAAACAAGTGTTAGGCTGAAAAGCCTAGTGAGTTGATCAATAATAAGCATTCATGAACATTTACAATTCTTATCAGCAGTTAACCATAGTTCAACAAATGTGGAGTCAATAGGGGAGACCCATAGAACCAATCAAGTTCCACCCAAAGAGTCCATATACCTTGATGCCCCCTAACAAGAGACACCCAAAAGCCCGACACATCCGAGGACTACAACCATGGCATTACCCCGAATGGCGGAGGTCTAGGCACATACCATCACGGTGGCGCCCAAGACTACATCCTCCTAGTGTCTACTGACTTGGTTCGTCCAACACATTATATATGAAGGTCTTGAGGTATATTTCAACCAATACATTTCAATACCAACCATGGGTACTATGTTACCATCCTATCATATAAGTCCGTTATGAGACCCAAATATCAACATAATCAATGTTTAGATATTAAATCACCAAAAAGGCATTCCAAGTAGAATTTATCATCTACTATACCACATATATCCCAAATCATTCCAAAATACCAATAATGTACATTCATGGAGTAAATCCCAAATATCCGACCAATAGAGTAAGTCATGGCAATATATTCATAAGAGATAGCCCAACACATTATTCATAAACTATCATCAAGTACTTGAACACATAAAGATAAACCTTGTGAGACTGTTACAATAACACAAATAGAAGATTATGATGTGTATCTAGTTTTAACAAAAGGGTTAGTAAACTCACAATCTAGGTTTTGGAACAAAAACCTAGAAAAGATGAAAACCCTAGATTTGAGGAGATGAGACTTGAAGATGAAAGAGGTGATTATTCTTGAAGAAATCCTAGAAGATCTCCTTAGATGATAATAAATTCTAGTAATCAATAACCAACCACCCAAAAGATGAAATATTTAAGAAGGTTAGGGTTTTGGTGAGGAGAGAAATTGATTTGGGAAACCCTAAAATCGCCAAAGAAGAATAGAGGTTTTGAGGGAAAATGAGGTTAAAATCTGATAAAGCTCATTTAAGGTCTTTACCCCGTCGGCGATAGTGCCCGGCGATAGTGCCAAATGGCACTATCGCGAATCACAATCGCGAGCACCAAGGTGCCCACGATACAAACCACGTGGTAGTGCCAATGGCACAATCGCGTGGCACAATCGCAAGCCTTCCCCCACCTACGGTACACTTTCGGTGATAGTGCCCTCGAGATAGTGCCAATGGCACAATCGTGTGGCTCCCAAGACAGCCCGAAAACTCAACCGAAGACGATAACGAGCATGAGGTAAAACATAACAATAATCATATACCTCATTTAGCAGCTTGGAGAGATAATAAGCAATCGTAAAGGACTTTAATTACTCAATTAAAACAGTTAACGAAATATGAGAGTCGATTACTAACCTTTAGATTTTCCGGGTGTTACACTACCCGTCTGATGGAAGATCTTGGTGTTGCATAACTATGCACATAAAGGTTCTCGACCAGTTCAATGGCTTCGTCATATGTTTTCTTCATCAAAGCACCCCTGCGGCTATAGTGATATCATTTTTGTATTTGGGGCGCAAGCCACTAAAGAATATCTAGATGATCATCCAGCCATGGAGGCTGACGAGGACACTTCTTCAACATATCCTTATACCTCTCCCAAGCATCATACAGTGTCTCTTGATCCTACTGAGAGAAGTGTATGCCCAATAGAAAGAATTTATGATAGAATGTGGCTTGCACTCATGCCCAATTGGTACTATCCTCGACTGGTAAGTTCTCCTGCCATATTGTTCCTTTCCCTTTTAAAGAGAAGGTGAAAATGAGTACTTTCTTACCACCTTCAGTGACGCCATTCATCTTGAAAGTGTTAAATATTTATTTTTTGTGAGTGACTCTCTGTTGTTTCTGGAGTAAACATTCAAGGTTTTTATCTTTTTAGGTACTGACTAAAAGTCCCCCCCCCCCCCCAAACTTAGAACTTCACAATGTCCCCATTGTGATGGAAAAATACTAAGTGTGGGCTAAAAGGTAACAAAAGGAACGTGTTAGGGTGCAATGTATACAAAGAGGGACTATGTCAAAGTGACAAGTTGAGGATTCAAACTTGAAAAAGTGGGTCATTTAGTTCTGAGATCCGAAAGTTATTGCATCTTGAGTTTGACAAAAAGTCAAATGACATTTTCAAACATAAAATTGGTTAGTAAGCAAAAGATCCTACTAAAAGTATTAGGGATTCTTGCATTTCAAACCAAATGATAAGGATAAGAAAATTTCGTAGTAGCTAAAAGATAAAAATAAAAATAAACACATAATTAATATTGTTCATTAGCATCAAGAGTAGGCACTACAGTCCCTGAGAACCATCAATAGGATATGTAGTGGTAGGGGTGGCAAGTAGATCATCCTCTGGAGAGTTAACTGTGGGGCAAATTCGCGGGGGAAATAAAATGGAAGTTCCTGAGCAAGGAGTGGATCCTTGTTAGCGAGGAACTTCTTGAACACTATGTACCGATCTCGTGTATAGCTCCAAACAAATTTGGTGGATCACTCCAGTTCTCTCATTCGATCCTACATGGATATTAATCTAGAATTAACGTTCTTCAACTCAGATAGGATCTCCACCATAGTATTTGTGATTCGACTTGGGCCACTTGCATATTGAGGGTCAATCTGAGTTGTTCCAATGCCCACTGGGGTGACGGTGGCATAAATATCTCCAGCTTGAGAAGCAGGGATTCGCTTCATTTTCTTCAATGCAAGGGCACTAATAGTTGTGGCAGAAGTCATCCAAACATCCCCTGGTGCAGTGGGCACTCCAATATCGATTAGTAATGTAGTAATGAGACATGGGAGGGGTAAACTTACCTTCTTGTTAGTCCTAGCCTGAAAGATGGTCGTATGCATATGGAAACCCACCCAGGTTGATCGGTATATTCTTGATGATAGAAAATAGCAAGAAACAATTATCTTTTGATAGCGTCGTGTCATGGTTGTAGGCCACAACGTGTGCCAAAGGAATTGGAACCATACTGCAGCCTTAGTGGAAAGATTGTTGGTTGGTATGCATTTCCTTTTCCATCGATTTTCGACGTTTTTCCTTCTACAACCAAGGCCATAACTATCTTGTCCTCATCTTCCTCAGTGGTTCCTTGCATCAAAGTAGTAAAAACACAAGAATCAGGTGTTTTGAGGCCAAGGACTCGGTTTATGGTGCTTACACCATAGTGTACCTAGTCACAGACCTTGACCTTAGTGCTTTACCTACCGGTGGGCTTGGCATAAAACTCTTTAATAAAGGAGGAGTTGGCCTTATGATTTGTAGCGGCCAAACTACCCCAATCATGGTCTTTTACCCGATCTTTACCAAAGGAGGAGTTGGCCTTATGATTCAGCAACAACATTAGTTGTGAACTGCCTAGGCATGCCACTAGGTGTAGACCTAGTGCCCACTAAGAATTTGTAACACCCTCAAATTTGGAAAAAACAACTAATTAAAAAATTTCGATAATACATCAAATAAGGATAAAAATATTTTCTAGAAATCAATACTTGAACTACCTCGAATAGAATTCTAACTTTAACCTCAACAAATCGTAATCCAAGTCTTATATAAAGACTAGATAAAGGTCGGGTGTTACTAAAACCCATTCGTAGTTGCTTTCTCCAAATATGCGGAAGACGTCACCCAATAGCTACATCCTTCTCGTGCTTCTAACTAGCACTTAAATCTTCATGGTGTTGCTAATACCATTCCCCATCAAGGACCTGATGCACATGCCGACAAATAAAAGAGTTAGGCTTAACGCCTAGTGAGTTCAAACAATTTTCATCATAGTTGTAAAAGGGTAAAACCGAAATACCTCTTATTTAAAACATAATTTCTCAATGAAATGCATTTATCGAAAAAGAAACATCTTTCCAAAACCCACTATTTCCGTGGTGAAACTCCAAATCAAAATACTCACTCAATATGAATTCCAAAACCCAACACTGACTCCAAAACGTAAATAAGGTTTAAAGTCTAGGTATTGTAAATATTGATAAAACACTATTTTCCAAAGATGCTCCAAAGCATAGATAAGGTTCAATACTCAAAACCATAAATAACGGAAAACACTCCATACACAAAAAACTTCGAAAATGTGGATAATACAGTATCTGAAAATAACACCATGAAATTGGTGACGGTGGAGACCTGTATATATTGAATGTGGCGACACAAAAGTAAACCAAAAATCCACGTTAACGATCCTCAACTATAGATCATATGGTCACCAAGTTCAACCACCTACGGTTTGTAGTGTGGGTACCCAACTGATCCTAGTCGTGCTCATTTGCTAGAAATGACAGCCACTAAAGACTACACGGTCATCGAGTTCAACCAATCACGGTCTATAGCTCAAGTCCCCTGCTCGGATCATACGGACACCAAGTTCAACCACCCACGGTCTGTAGTTTGGGTCCCCCACTACATTCGAGTTCCTAGCAAGAAAACAAGGACTCCAAACCACTGACTCATGTGCCTATGGATCCATTGCATTACAGTCTAAAATATTACATGACTCCAAATGAATGACTAATGCACTCATACATATAATTCTCAAATCAGATATTGTTGGGAACTGAAGAATTCATCAAGTATGGTTAATGCTGTTGGTTCAAAGTTACTACTGCTAGAAGACTTAAAGGTTAATACTCCTGAGTGTTACTACTGCTAGTACTATTAATACTGCTAGTCATAGTTAGTGCTGCTTGAACAAAGTTAGTACTGCTTAGCTAGTTAGTACTGCTAGTAGTTAGTGCTGCTTAGTAGTTAATGCTGCTAGAAGGAAGTTAATGCTGGTGAAGATTAATACTGCTTATATGATGAAGATTCGTATGAAAGGATATACATGGAAGCTTAGAGATATACATGGAAGATATACTGAAGATATTTTATTTATTGTAATTATCTTTGTATTCAGTATATATAGTGTATAGTTTAGAATAATGAGTTAACTTTTGTTTTCATTCTTTTAGAGAGAAAATCAACCTCAAGGCATAGATCCTAATTCTAGAGAAGTAGAATTCGTATTGGTGAGCCTGTTCATCAATATTGAGGTTGAGTGAGTAATCTTGTAACTTCAAAGCATTCAATACAAGTTTATAGTTTGTTGATTATATTCTGTTTTGATTTTCTGTTTGATTAAATATCAAAGTGTTATTCCGCAAACTTCTTTGATATTGTTTCTGAGAATTAATTCTTGTTGAGAATTCGATCCTGACAAGTGGTATCAGAGCCTAACTCTCTCAGAAACAGTTATTCATCATGGAAAATCTTACAGAATCAAGCAGTACTTTGGTTTCTAAGGTTCCAATGCTCAAACCAAGTGAGTTTGACATGTGGAAGATCAGAATCAGACAATATATTCTTCTCACTGACTACTCAATGTGGGATATCATTGAGAATGGTCCTTCTGAAGCTGGAAGGATAGGACCAGATGGGAAAAGACCTCCACCAAAGAAAGATGGTGAGAGGAAGATCAGACAGACAGAGATGAAGGCCTTGAGCACTCTGCTCTTGGCCATTCCCAATGAATATCAGCATCAATTTTGCAACTGCACTGATGCTCAGATTCTCTGGAATGCTCTAGAGAAAAGATTTGCTGGAACTAAGAGCATCAAAAGAAATCAAAGAGATGTTCTAAAGCAGCAGTATGAGAACTTCACTTCCACAAAGAATGAGTCTATGACTCAAACTTTTGATAGGTTCAATAAACTCATAGGTGAACTGGCTACTGTAGGGGTGAAGATGGAACAAGATGATATCAACAGAAAGTTTCTCAGATCTCTTGGGGATGAATGGACTATGTACACTGTCTCATATAGACAGAGTGACAATCTGGAAGAGAAAGAACTTGATGATCTATACAATGATCTAAGAGTTTTTGAAACTGAGGTAGAAACCAAGAAGAAACCCTCTAGTTATATTCACAATGCTGCACTTCTTTCAGCATCCACTGATACTACTGCCAACCCTGAAGCAGTTAGTACTGCCAGTGGAGTAAGTTCAGAAAAAGGCACTGAAACTATATTTGAAGCCTTTTTGTCCAGTCATAGCAGCAATTCTCTGATTAATGATGATCTTGATCAAATTCACCTTGATGATCTGGAGGAGATGGATATTAAATGGCAGATGGCCATGTTATCCATGAGGGTGAAAAAGTTCATTAAAAGAACTGGAACAAATAACTTCTCTCAAAGAAGAGAAGATGGAGCTGGTTTTGACAAAACCAAGGTGGAATGTTATAAGTGTCACAAGAAAGGACACTTTGCTAGAGAATGCAGGAGTGCTGTTCCAAACAATAACCACCAACAAGCTCAGAATGAAGGATACAATCAGAACAAGAATCCTGCTCAAGCCCTTGTTTCTCAACAAGGAATGGGATTTGACTGGAGTGATCAAGCTGAGGAAGCCATTCAGAACCAAGCTCTTATGGCAGAAGTGTCTGATCTCCCTACTGAGGTAAGTTCTAATCTTTGCACTAAATCTTGCATTGACACTGTTACAAGATACAGGGATCACAATCAAAGTATGTGTGATGACCTCAAAAGATTAGAAAAAGACAGAAGAGATTATGTGTTAATAGTAGAGAGATTTGAAAAGCAAATCAAAGGCTTTCAAGATAATGAACTTCAACACTCTTATGACACAAACTATTGGAAGTGGGAAAAGAATGAGTTAGAAACCAAACTGTCTAAGTCCTTAGAAGAGAATGATAGACTGAAAGAGGAACTATCAAAAGTTAAGCTTGACATAGACAAGTTTTCTTATGCTTCAAAAGCAATGGACTCTCTTCTAAAGGCTCAGATACATGATAAGATGAAGCCTGGTATTGGATACAACAATACACCCCCTCCTTACAATAATAACTATATTTCTCCTACATCAGACTTGTTAGAAACTAAGGAGAAAAAGGACTTGTCTGAAGAAGCTTTTAAGATAGATCCTTTAGATGAGGTAGTAGTTAAGGATTTGACTGAGAAAGGAGCCAGTGAGAACAGGGATAATAATGTGAGTAAAAAGATACCATTAGAAAACAATATTATCACCAATGAGGGATGTGGGAAAATCTGGGTCAAGTCCAAGGAGATAGAGAAGACTAACGGAAATGATAACAAGGTCCATTACAAACAAACCACAGTTGTGAATCCTGGATCTTGTAAACAGTGTGATTGCAATAAAGCCAAGAGCCTAAATTCTGGTTTAAATAGAGGAAATCAAAGAAACTGGAATAATCAATGGGCTCAGAAACAAGGAGTTGATCTGAATAAAATCAATAGACCAAAACCTTGTTTTATATGTGGCAAGTTGAATCATTTGGCTAAGTATTGTTACTTCAACCCAATTAACCAACAGATGAACTTTAAAAGATTTGTGCAAAAACCTGTTGGTTATAGGAAGGCTGGAAAGAAACATGTGATAAAGAAATCTGTTGAAAGTAAAGGCACTTTAAAGAAAAAGATTTTAAAAGAAAGTATCAAAATATGGGTACCTAGAAGTACTAACAGTGTTAGTACTGCTGAAAATATTAATGCTGCTAATACTGTTAATACCTCTTCAAAGGTTAATACTGCCAACACAGTTACTGCTGCTAACACAGTTACTACTTCTAACAAGGTTGGTGCTGCTAAGCATGCAAGTGCTGCCAAGGCAGTTAGTACTTCTAAAACTAGTACTGATTCTAGTAAACATAGTTCCAAGCCTATTATTGTAACAAAGTACTCCATGAATGAGGAGTTAAAGTTCAAAAATCTTGTCAAGAAAGAATGCAAATATTTTGATGAGAAAGGGGTACCCAAGACCACTTTGGCTTGGGTTCCTAATTCATACTAATTGATTTATCTAATGTGCAGGGCAACCAACAGCTCAAGGGAAAGAGCATTTGGCATGTTGATAGTGGTTGCTCTAGGCACATGACAGGCAACATGTCATGCCTTCAGGATTTCAAGCATATCAATGGAGGACATGTTGCATTTGGAGACAATCTTACTGGTGGTAAGATAAGTGGAAAAGGTAATGTCACCAAAGGTAAGATGACATTTGAGGATGTCTACTATGTTGATCAATTAAAGTACAACCTGTTAAATGTATCACAGGTTTGTGACAAACAACATAGTATATTATTTACTAATACTGAGTGTATGATTCTTGCTCCAGGGTTCAAGGTAGTTGATGAAAGCATGATACTACTTAGAACTCCAAGAAAGGACAATGTTTACTGTCTTGATATGGACAAGGTTGATAGTGATTCATCTCTAAATTGTCTTGTTTCAAAAGCTTCTGTAGATGAATCCTCTCTATGGCACAGAAGGATGTGTCACATGAATTTCAAGACTATGAACAATCTTGTTAAAAATAACCTTGTAAGAGGGTTACCTTCAAAAGTCTTTTCATGTGATGATCATTGTGTTGCTTGTCTTAAAGGCAAACAACACAAAACTTCTCATAAGACCAAAGAGTTAAATTCTGTTTCTTCTTGTCTCCAGTTACTACATATGGATCTGTTTGGTCCTACAAATGTTATGAGTATAGGCAAGAAATCTTACTGCTTGGTTATTGTTGATGATTACTCCAGATTTACTTGGGTATATTTTCTAAGGACTAAGGATGAAACAAGTGGTCTTATCAAATCCTTTATTCTAAGAATTGAAAACCAAACTAATCAAAGAGTAAAAGTCATGAGATCAGATAATGGAATTGAGTTTAAAAATCATGATCTAAACACCTTTTGTGAAGAAAAAGGTATCGAGAGACAATATAGTGCTCCTAAGACTCCTCAACAGAATGGTGTAATAAATGTAAATCGTAACCAAAGTCCCACGTCGAGCTGTTAAAACTGGACAATTGTCCCGTAAAACTCATATGAGTCAAAACCAAGCCAAAAGTTCAACAACTCAATTGACTATTTAATAAAAGTAATCATAAGTACTAAAATGTATTCAACCAACATTTATGCCAACTCATGCTCCAAACGTATGATTAACTCAAAACCCATCATTGGCAGTTTCCAAACAAAATCATAGTATTTATCTCCAAAATGTTTTATAACACAATAACGTGTATTTCCCAAATGATTTATAAAGTCAATGACACTAAGAGGGCATTAACATTAAATAATCTTCACATATGAAATAGATCGTCAAAATAATATACTTTCAAGATGTATTTACTAAAGTGTCCATAAATCCCATATATGGTCATTTCAAAGGATTTATAAATCAAATGCACCAATATGCAATACTAATCAAATAATCCATCATTTTATAAATATCATGTAAAACCATTAATTTCAACAAAATGGACATTCTTGGAATGTATAAAGTTTTCACAAAGCAACTTGAACTCACCTTGCTAGGTTAAGTTAAACCTATGTTCCAAACCCAACCATTAGCCTCCAATGATGTAGATTCCACCATTTCCAAGTCATCTTCAACAATAAGCTAGGGTTTCCAAATATCCCATTTCCTCAACTCTAGAAATGAGCCAACAACAACTAAAACCTATAGATCTATAAAGATCCTCATACTAAAGCTTGGAATATTTAAGGAAACTTACCACTTCAAGATATTGAGACTCTCTACCCAAAACCTTCCATACCAACCCTCTAACTTTTCAAATCCAATCTTCTAAACATCAAATCTTTTATGCATCTTTAGGATTAATCCATTATGGATGCTCCAGATCTGGTTCAAGAGCTCCCAAAATCGCACCAAGAAGGAGAGAAATGTAGAGGGGGAGTAAAATGAGAGGAAACCCTAAAAAATTAGGTTTAAATCGCCCATACTGCTTCCCACGACCTTGGTCGCGACCTCAAGTCGTGGGCCAAGCCATGTGTGTTTCTAAACCGCATATCACAACGACTTGCGCAACCCTAGCCGCGGCCTAAGGCCGCGGGCCAAGCCGCGTGTGTCGTATGTCGCGCCTTTCCCCCCTTGTGTTGAATCTGTTCCCCGACCGTTCTCTCGATCAACCGATGACTGCTTCTTTGGCTGCTCGTCAACCATTATTAGGAAATCACGGGTGTTACAGACTTTTGGAGGGTTGGTTGAACTATCTTCATCATTCTCAGTTTCCTATGAGGACGAACTAGACTTTTCAGAAAAAGATTTACCTTTTGCAGCAATGATTTTCTCAGAACACATGGTTCCGGCCTTTTGTGGAGTGGCCACTAATGATCTGGTTACCATACCCTTTTCCCTGAGTGCTTTGTTGATTAGGTTTTCCTCCTTCTTTCTTTCTTCTCCTACACAAACAACATCCATGCACAAACCTGCATTTTCTTCATTTTGCTTTCTTTCCTCCTCTCTTCTTCGTCTCCGGTCTTCATCCTCCTTTTTCTTTCGTTCGACCACTCTCTTCATTTTTTTCTTCAGACCTTTGGATTTCGCTTTCCTCTTCCTCCTTCAGAAACCTCTCATCTTCTTCCCTTTTTCGAGCCAAATCCTCAGCCTCCTTCTTGAGTCTTTTCTCCTCTTGTTTTAACCGAATAGCCTCCTCTTTCATTTGTTGTATCAACATAACTTTTTGATAATATTCTTCTTGTACCCTTGCCATTTCAACCTCTGCTTATTGTTGCTCCATGTCCAAGTCATCAACCACTTCTTTAGATGCCTTAGAGGACTCGACCTTTTTCGGTCTGCTCAATGCTTTGAGGGGGTTGGTTTAGGTTTCTCGCCGAATTCTGGAAGTTCGTCGGCTAGTGGAACGGGATGGAGGGTGAGGGGTGGTCGCCAACCTCTTTGATTTTTCCATCTTTGGGTTTTCCGGTTATGGGGTGAGAAGGTGAAGAGCAAGATAAGTTTAAAAAATTAAAATCTTGGAGGGGAAGTTTAATGGAGGAAAGATTTGTTTAAAGGGTAAAAATTTAGAGGGAACAAATATTTAGGAGGTTTTGAGTGTTTTTCTTGGAAAGGAAAGAGTAGGTGGTGAGTGGCAACTTTTTAGGCTTAAAAACTGACTAAGGTGATGGGTTAGAAAGGATGTGACTTAGACTGGAGCATGGGGTTGCCCAAAAGTCAGATCCATCATCTAAATCATTAGACACGTTAGACACGGAGTGGGGAAGCGGAGTGACATGGTCGATCCCACTCTGAGGCGATTTTCAGTATTTTGCAAAATTTTTCATTTAATCTACAAAAATTCATTATAGAATACACAAAGGAGAATAACATATCAAAAATTAAAAAAAAATAAACAAATAAAAAAATAAATTATTTACAACATGATTCTCGAGATTTCTCCTCACTTGGAGTGGGATGGGAAGTGGGCACTCTCACTTAGAAAATGTTTCACCCTTTGTCCATTAACATTAAAGATTTGTACAAAGTGACGAGTCATGAATTCCAAAGTTCCAAAAGGACTTTCCCTTACCTCAGTATATGGACCTGTCCAACGATATTTGAGCTTACTCGGAAATAACTTAAGACGTGAATTGAACAATAACACTTGTTAACCCTCTACGGACACTCTATGGTTTATCATTCAGTCATGCCACTTTGTGGTCTTTTCTTTGTAAAGGTTAGCATTCTCGTAAGAATGGTAATGATTATCTTGCTACTCATGCAGTTGAAGGAACATTTTGCTTCCCGCTACATCTTCACTCATATTCAGCTCTTTAAGGGCGAAAACATCTTGTGCTCTAATTCTATTGGCAAATGACAAGCTTTGCCAAAAACCAATTTAAATGGAGACATGCCCAAAGGAATCTTGTAGTCCATTCAATAGGCCTAAAGAGCATCGCAAGCTTTGTTGACCAATCCTTTCGATGTGGTTTAACGACCTTCTCTAAAATGCTCTTGATCTCACGATTTGAGATTTTTGCCAAACCATTGGTTTGCGGGTGATATGCAATGGCCACTTTGTGATGTATATCATATTTTGCTAGGACTGCACTCTTGACCTTTTTTACAAAGTGGGTTCCTTCATAACTTATCAATGCCCGTGGTGTTCCAAAATGAGTGAAAATATTTTTATGCAAAAATTTCACCATGGTGTTTGGATCATTTGAGTGGCATGCAACAACTTCAACCCACTTTGAAACATAGTCTACCGCAACCAATATATAGTAATTATTGTTGGAATTCGGAAAGGGACCCATGAAGTCGATCCCCCATACATCAAAAAGCTCCACTTCCAAGATGTTATTATGTGGCATTTCGTTCTTTTGAGAGATATTTCCAGTTCGTTGGCATTGTTCACAGTGTTTCACAAATTCATACGAATCGTTAAAAACAGTGGACCAGAAGAACCCACTCTACAATATCTTCACAACAGTGTGCTGCCCACCAAACTGGCCACCATAATAGGATGTGTGGCAACCTAGAAGTATTTGATGCTGCTCATTTCCATGACCACATCGTCTCAAAATTTGGTCCATCTCAATCTTATATAAGAACGGGTCATCCCAAAGATATTGTCTAGTATCATGCAAAAACTTTTTAAATGGTTTGCCATTCATCCCATGGGGTTTCAATCCACATGCCAAAAAATTAGCAATGGAAGCATACCAAGGAATATTATTGTGATGGTGTTGGGCAGCTAACAATTTTTCATCGGGAAAACTCTTTTGAACTAGAGTAGGTTCTAGAGTGGTCTCTATCTTCTCGAGCCTGGACAGGTGGTTAACTACTTGGTTGTTGGTGCCTTTTCTCTCAACAATTTCAAGGTCAAATTCTTGCAGCAAAAGTACCCATCTAATCAACCCTGACATGGAATCAACATTGTTAATTAGGTACTTCATTGACACGTGATCAGTGTACTCTATGACTGTCGTACCTATCAAGTAAGACATAAAAGAGATCAAACGCAAGCACCGCAACACACAATTCTTTTTCAGTGAAAGTGTAATTGATTTGATTTTCTATTGTTTTGCTTGCATAATATATGGGGTGAAAAACTCTATCTCTTCGTTGTCCAAAAATAGCCCCTAAAGCCCACTCACTAGCGTCACACATAATTTCAAATAGGAATGTACAATTAGTAGTGATGACTTTAGGTGCAATAATTAGAGCCTTTTTTATTGTTTCAAATGCATCTCAACCATCTTGGGTGAATTAGAATTTCTGGTCATGTTGCAAAAGGTTAAAGGGGTTAATTATTTTGGAAACATCCTCAATAAACCTCATATAGAAACCGACATGGCCTAAAAAACTCCTAATTCCTCTCACAGTGATGGGCTCAGGAAGTTGCTCTATTACCTCCAATTTTGCCTTATCGACTTCCAATCATCTCTTAGAAAACTAATGAACTAGGACAATACCCTCTTAGACCATGAAATGACACTTCTCCGAATTTAGTATTAGGTCGTGGGTCTCACATCTCACTAGGCTTTTCTCCATATTTCCAAGACAAATTTCAAATAAGGCTCGTATAACTGAGAAATCATCTATGAAAACTTCTATTATATCCTCAATCATGTCGGTGAAAATGGCCATCATACAATGCTGAAAAGTGGCAGGGGCATTGCACAACCCAAAAGGCATCCTCTGAAATGCAAAGGTGCCATAAGGACTAGTGAAGGTGTTCTTTTCTTGGTCCTCGGGGGGAATATGGATTTAATTGTACCTGGAGTATCCATCTAGAAAACAATAGAACTCATTTCCGGGTATTCTATCGAGCATTTAGTCGATAAATAGCAAGGGAAAATGGTCTTTCTTGGTAGCTAGGTTGAGTTGTCTATAGTCCATTCATATTCGCCACCTAGTCACAGTTCTAGTGGGAATGAATTCGTTCTTTTTATTTGTCACTACGATTGTGCCTCCCTTTTTGGAAAGACATTGAACATGACTCACCCAACGACTACTAGCTATTGGGTAGATGATTTATGCGTCCAACCATTGCGGGAGCCTTTCTTAACTACCTTCTTTATGATGGGGTTTAACCTTCTTTGAGGTTAAACCTTGCTAGAGTGACCACTCTGCAAGTTGATCTTATGTTGACATAGGGCAGGACTAATTCCCTTGATGTCTACAATGGTCCATCCTATTGCCTTTTTATGCCTCGTCAATAGATCAATTAATTATAGTTCTTCTTCCTTACTATGTTTAAAAGAGATAATAACAGGGAGTTTATTATCCTTAGCGAGGTAGACATATTTCAAGTGGGAAGGCAAAGGTTCAAACTATAACTCGGGTGGTTGTTCTATTGAGTTGGATGTTTCCATCCTTGAATTCCAGAGGTTCAAAGGCTGCTACGTCTTCGTTACACTCATCCTCAAAAGTGTCATCTTTTTCTAAGTTATAGAGCTCATTCTCATTTCCCACTTTGTCAGAACTCGGGTTGTCATTTATCAAACTTACAGCCAGAAAATCTCCAGTCTCAATTAATTTAAGGAATTTGAAGACGTTAAGGTTACTTCTTGGTCATGGACTCTCATGGTGAGATCTCCTTTTTGGACATCAATCAAAGTTCATCCGTGCACAAGTAATGGACGTCCTAATATGATTGGTATATTCTTATTGGCCTCATAATCTAGAATAAGAAAATAAGTCGGAAAAATAAACTTGTCCACTTGGATTAAAACATCTTCAATTTTTCCTTTGGGGTAAGCTATGGATCGGTTAGCTAGTGGTAATGTCACGATTATGGATCTAGCATCTCCAAAACCTCACTTAGTGAATATGGACAATGGCATCAAATTTATACTATCCCCAGATCATAAAGTGCATGGCCTACTTCTTGTCCTCCAATAGAGCACAAGATGGTAAAATTACCTCGATCTTTCAACTTACGTGGGATCTTATTGGTAAAGAGGGCACTACACTCCTTAGTTAATGCCACGGTTTCAAATTCTCCCAATTTTTTTTTCTTGTTCAAAATATCTTTTATAAACTTAACATAGCTTGGAATTTGCTCAAGAGCCTCTACCAACGGTATGGTAATATGAAGTTGTTTAAAATGGTAATATGAAGTTGCTCAAGAGCCTCTACTTCTTGATTCTAATCTTCCACATGTCAAACTCATTGGGTTTGAGCATGGGAACCATTGATACCAAGACACTGTCGCTTGAACGGTCCATGATTAAAGGTTTCTGAATTTTCAGGCTCTGATACCACTTGTCAGGATCGAAATTCAAACAAGAATTTAAATAACACACTTAGAAACTTATGTTAAAGAAGTTGCGGAAAAACACTTTAACAGAAAATCAATGGAACAATATATATATCTCAAATCACAAGTTTATATTGATTCAACTTGATGATTAGACACAAAAACCTCAATCTGTTTAACAGGCTAAACAGACGTTCTATACTTCTCTATAGAAAGGATCTAAACTATTCTTGAGGTTAATTCACTCTAAACAAAACGTATGAATAATTGTTAATTCTAACAAAGACTTCTATACTATATATACAAGACTGAGTACAAGATAATTATCAAAATAAAATTGATCTTCAGCATCAATACCATAATTATCTTCAACCATATCTCCAACTCATCTTTATCTTCAAGTCTTCTGTATCTTTAGAAGCAGCACTAACCTTCTCTTCTTTTAGCAGTATTAATCATTGAGCAGTATTAACCTTGCTTGCAGTAGTAATCTTCAACAACATTAAATACTAGCAGTACTAACTCTCCAAGCAGTACTAACTATTCAAGTAGCAGCACTAACTTTTCAAGCAGTATTAATTCTACTAGCAATATTAAAATTACAAGCAATAGTAATACCTTTCAACTAGCAGTAGTATCCATCCTTAGCATATTCTGTCCGAACAATCTCCCCCTAACTTAACTTTTCAGGATGAGAAGTTAAGTTCTTCAACTTAGAGTCTTCATGATGCTTTCAACACTTCCGCTTAGTTCCCCAAATTAGGATCCAGACCCAGACTTTGATTAATGATTCTTCTGATTACAATCTTTGCCATTTCAGAACCTGTAGAACATACCATCTTTGCTCTCAACATTCCTTGTAGCTTAGCTCTGCTATGATCATACACTTTGTCCACCAAATAGTACTCATGGTAGCTTTTGTCTATGGTTAGAATATATACACCACACCTTTCTATGAGCATCCAGTTGTCCACAGACTTGAAAACTTCCTTGATTACGTGCTTGACAAGGTCTGGACTGAACATCATGCATAGATACTCCATTGCCAGTTTCTTGATATCCATCCCTGATGTCTTCAACACATCCCGATATAGAGTCATTCCTACTTTGAACATTTCTTCCAAGTCTGACCTTGAACAACTTCTGACTATCTTGCCCCAAGTAGAATAAACTTCAAAGTGATCACCCATCCTCTTGATTCTGAAATATTCTATTCCTTGATCTTCTAGAATATCCCAGTGGATGATTTCAGGGGCTTGAACTGAAATGAGATCTGCTTTTAATGGTTCATCATCTGTTACAGTCATGTAAAGACCAAAATTCACATCAGATTGACTTGGTTGTTGTGCACTTTGACTTGATTGCTCTGTATGACCTGTAACAGATGGTTCTGCCTCTTTTTCTGCTCCTTCAACCCTTGACTTTTTGGACTGTTTCTTGGAAGCTATAATTTTCACTCTCTTGGTAGATTTGACTTCCACAGCAACAGGTTCTTCCTTCTTTTCTTCAGTCTTTTCTTTTGAAGGGGTGGTTTCTTCACTCTCAGGGAAGGGTTGTTGGATATTGAGATCATGTCTCTCTTTCATTTGTCTTTCAAACTCAACCCTTTGAGTGAAGTCCCCTTGAAGATTTGCCATTTCCTTTTTATATAGCTCTTCAACTCTGTTGTATGACAAGCTAGCAAACATCTCTTTTTTTACACCAATTGAGCCTTTCAGAAAGTTTATCATTTTTCTCCTTTCTTGATTGGCCAAATAGGTCTTAGAAGGTTGTCTTTTCTGAGTCTTTGCTGGCAGTCTGTGCTTGGATGCTTTCACTGTACTTTTCTTACCCTCAGCTGCAGCTTTCAAGCTCTTTTGATATTCCTCATTCAGCTTAGTAGACAGATCTAGAGCAATCGGCCTATCTTTGGCCTTTTGAGTCTCTTCTTCTTGTTCTAGCTCAGCCTGCAGCTTCTTTGCCAATTCCTCATCAATCTCTATCTGTTTTAGCTTCTTGGGAGGTTGTACAGATTCATCCACTTTTGCCTTGCCTTTTCTTTTCATTTCTGCCTCACTGATTTCTTTTCTTTTCTGCTCAAGACCTCCTTCTTTAATTTCCACTCCCTTGGCCTTTTCAGTGGCTTTGGGAGTGTCTGTTTTGGCCTTTAGAAGAGTTTCTGCTATTTCTATCTCTTCAACAGATAGCCCTATTACTGGCTCAGTTTCATTACCCTACTCCCCCTCAACTGTAGACTTCATCCCATCAGGACTTTGCTTGTCAGATCCAGCTCTTGACTTCCCCTTATTCTCCCCCTTTTTGGAAGCATCATGAAGGATGCTCCTCTTTTTCAGTATGAACTTGGTTCTTTTCTTCTTTTGCACTAGCTTTAGAACCAATTTCTTGAGGTTGCTGATCTGTACCTGTTGGGAGAGGATTATCTGTTGCATCTCCTCTATGAGTTTGCCCTGAGATAGGACATCCTCATTTATATTTGCCAACGTTTCCATCAATTCATCATAGGTATATCTATCCTCACCACCTTTAGGTGTGTTTACCACCCTTGGAGGATCACTGGAACGTTTAGTAGGGGTCCTCTGCCTAGTAGAGGCACCTTCTACCCCCTTGGTTTCTTGGCATCGGGGACCTCTGGATGATTGCTCACCCAAAGTTTCCGTGGGGAAGGTCTTAGGAATGTTCACAATGTCCTGCTCTGCACTTTGTGCAATGTTAGTAGTGTGAGCCTCACTGCCCACATGCTCAACCTGCTCCTTAGTGAGCACCTTCTTGGGGTTGGGAGACACCCCTGTGGTTTCCCTATCGATATTCTCTAATGGAGAATGCTCCATTAGAGGGCTTGAAGGTTGTGGGGGTGAAGGTACAAGAATGGAAGGAACCTTCTTTACCTTTTTCCTTATATATATTTTGGTGATGGGGGATGTGGGCTTGTCAATAGGAAACTGAGGAGGATTACTAGAAATAAGTGGTGTGGGTAGGTCATCAGTTTGGTTGTCAGATGAGGGCTTTGACACTGATGCCTCACCATGAGAATGTGACACACCCATCATTGTAGAGAACAATGGGGTGTCTTGGCCAGAAAAGTCCTTGGAGGGCCTTTTCATGTTTGATAATACCTTCCCTTTGGGAGGTTTTGGTACATACACCTCTTGAAAACAGGGTAGATCCGTCAATTCCTTCAGTATAATATCTTGTACAAACCTGGGATACATATAAAAGCTTTTGGATTTGGTATCCAGGTTTGACATAAAATTATTGAAAATCATTTGTGAGAAATTGAACTTTGTAGAGGTAGCTAAGCAGACCAAAGCATAAGCTAAGGTACTGCTAAACTCACTCCATCCAGTTGTTTTTCATGAAATGCAATGTTGTAGGGTATGAACAAAAAATCTCCACTGTGGTGAAAATCTGTTCTTGAAAAACTTGAATACATCAGTTGGACATTCATACCCCATAAGACTAAGATTTTGGTAGAGATCTTCCTTAGGTAAAGAGGTTATACCTGAGGTATCATCTAATCGTAGATGGATGCGAATACACTCCTCTGTGATGGTCAGGGGTTTATCACATACCCTTATTTTGATGACCTGTTTTCCCTCTTCAGATTGAATAGCAGCATTGGCCCAGAACTGCCTTTGATGTTCCACATAGATTGTGGGATTCACAGTTAGAGCGTGGGCAATGTGAGAGGATTTGTGGAAATCCACTATGGCATGGAAACCTTCAGCTTGCTTTGGTTTCTGCAACATGGCAAGCTCGTTGTGTTCATCAAAGAATGCTCGTCCTGCCATCGTTCTGGTTAAACCTAGCGTTCGAA
This sequence comes from Arctium minus, assembly GCA_954870635.1. Classification (NCBI taxonomy): domain Eukaryota; kingdom Viridiplantae; phylum Streptophyta; class Magnoliopsida; order Asterales; family Asteraceae; genus Arctium; species Arctium minus. Next base: position 164,317,692 of record OX941081.1, read on the forward strand.
TCATGACTAGGGTTGACACTGGTAAGCAAGAAATCGAGAGAGAGAAGAAGAAACAATGGAAGTTCAAAGATCCGTTTGTATTTTGGCGGTTACAAAGGGTATTTATAGGTGGAGGGTTTCAGTTAGAAGCAGTACTAAGTACCCTAGCAGTATTAATTAACTCGCAGTATTAACTCATTTTAGTAGTAGTAACACATACTGGCAGTACTAACACGGACTAGCAATATTAACACAGACTAGCAGTATTAACACAGACCAGCAGTAGTAACCCTGATTAGCAGTATTAAATAAATCAAGCAGTAGTAACTTTGCACTGGCAGTATAAACCACCTAGCAGTAGTAACTATACTTAACCTTTTTTGAAAAATTATCATGAGTAATATAGCGAGCAGTATTAACTGGTTTAGAAGTACCTAGTATCCATATGAAGCAATCTGAAACACTGAAACACATATGGTTAGAAGCAGCATGCACAATACAATATGAGAAAGTAGACAGGAAGGAATCTATACAGGTACATAAGACATAAGACAATGGGCTTATTCAGAGTTTATCATGCCTACACTTGTGACCAAAAATGTGAATCTACCCACATCAAAAGCTTTAGTGAATAGATCAGCAAATTGGTTACTTGTATGAACTTGCACAACCTGAATTAGCTTCTTTTCATTACAGTCTCTGATAAATGATACCTGATTTCTATATGCTTTGTTTTGGAGTGCTTGACTGGATTATTAACAATGCTAATAGCACTGTTGTTGTCTATGAAGATTGGAGTGTGAAGAAAGGTCATACCATAGTCCAACATTTGATTCTGAATCCAGAGTACTTGAGAACAGCAGCTTGCAGCAGCTATGTACTCTACTTCTGTTGTAGATGTGGACATTGTGGTTTGTTTCTTGCACTGCCATGATACTAGTCTTGCACCCAAAAACTGACATCCCCCTGAAGTTGACTTTCTATCCAAATTTGCACCACCCAAGTCACTGTCTGAATAAGCAAGTAGGTCAAATGGTGAGTCATGAGGATACCAAAGACCTAATCTAGGTTGGCCTTTGAGATATCTGAATACCCTCTTGACTGCTTGAAAGTGTGACTGCTTAGGCCTTACTTGAAATCTTGCACACACACAAACAGGAAACAAGATATCTAGTCTTGAAGCAGTGAGATACATGAGAGAGCCAATCATGGATCTGTAGTGATGAACATTCACATCCTCCCCCTCAAGATCTGCAGTGATCTGTTTGTGTGTCTCCATGGGTGTGCTTGCAGGCTTTGAATCTGATAATCCAAACTTATTAATAATGTCCTGCACATACTTGGATTGGCTTATAAAAATCCCATCTTTTTCTGCTTAACTTGTAGCCCTAGGAAGAAGGTAAGTTCACCCATAGAACTCATTTTGAATCTCTTGTGCATCAAATCTTCAAAATCTCTGCACATTTGATATTTTGTGGATCCAAAGATAATATCATCCACATAGATTTGCACTATTAGGATGTCCTTCTTCTTCCTATGAATGAACAGAGTCTTGTCTATGATTCCTCTTTGAAAACCATTTTCCAAGAGATAGGTAGACAGAGTGTTATACCATGCCCTTGGTGCTTGATGTAGCCCATAGAGTGCTTCTTCAATTTGTATACTATGTCATGATAATTTGGATTCTCAAATCCTGGAGGCTGACATACATACACTTCTTCCTCAATTCTTCCATACAGAAATGCACTCTTTACATCCATCTGGTATACTTTGAACTTCATGAAAGATGCATAGGCTAAAAATAGCCTGATTGCCTATATCCTGGCCACTGGTGCAAATACTTCTTCATAATCAATACCCTCTTCTTGAGTATACCCTTGTGCCACTAGTCTGGCTTTGTTCTGTATTACTATTCCTCTCTCATCTTTCTTGTTCCTGAAGATCCATCTTGTGCCAATTGCTCTGTGTCCTTTTGGAAGATCCACCAGATCCCATACATCTTGCAGTACAAACTGCAGTAGCTCCTCTTGCATTGCTTCTATCCAGCTTGGATCCTTCATTGCATCAAATTCTTTTTTGGTCTCAACCTGTGATAGAAAGCAAGATAATAAACCTGATTGTAGATCTTTCAATCCCCCTATCTTGCTTTGTTGCCTTGTGATCATTGGAGAATTGATGTCACGAATCACTAATTGAGGAGGATGATTCTTCTGAGTTCTTGTAGAATTGACAGCCTCTTCATGAAGATTGACTTCAAGATTTGTGTCATTCTTTTCTGGAGAGCTTCCACCATACACTGAAGAATCATCATCTGTGTCTTCCTCTTCCAAAACTGGCATCTCAGGACTTTGATTCCTGAATCTGAGGGCTGATCTTCCTTTTCACCTCTGTCCTCTTCATTATGAGCTGGTTCAGTGTCCTTTGAATCTGAATTATCTTTCTTATCTTGGTCACATAATTCAACTGGATCAGCAGTAGGTGTTGGGAACAGCACAAACTCTTGTCTTTTTTCTTGTGCCTGTTCTGTCCCTGTTCCTGCATTATGCTCATTACTGAAACCCAAAGAATTAGTCAGTGAATCAATGTCAAATAGCCAATCAGGACCTGAACCAAGTTGATTTGGTATGTTCTCATTGCATTTGACATTGTCACTTTCCTCAAAAATCCTAGAAGAGGTGTTAAAAACCCTGTAGGCCTGACATTGAGATGAATAACCAACAAGAAACCCATCCTCAGCTTTACTATCAAACTTGCCTAGGTGAGTTTTGGAATTGAGAATTGTGCAAGGACACCCAAATGGTGTGAAAAATCCAATAAAATGTTTCTTCTTTTTAAAAAGCTCATAGGGTGTCTTGTCTTGAGATCTAGAAGGAAGTATTAACTGCTTCTGCCCAAAAAGTTATTGGAAGTTTTGAATCTTCCAACAGAGATCTAGCAGCTTCTATCAGAGTCCTATTTTTCCTTTCAGCAACACCATTCTGTTGAAGAGTTCTAGGAGCACTGTATTGTTTCTCAATGTCTCTTTCCTCACAAAAGTTGTTTAGGTCATTATTTTTAAATTCAGTTCCATTATCAGACCTAATGACTTTAACTCTTAGATTTGTTTGGTTTTCAATTCTAAGAACAAAGGATTTGATCAGTCCACTTGTCTCATCCTTTGTCCTCAGAAAATAGACCCAAGTGAATCTAGAGAAATCATCAACAATAACTAAGCAGTAGGATTTCTTACCAATACTCATCACATTTGTAGGGCCAAACAGATCCATATGCAGTAAATTAAGAGGTAAAGAGATTGTATTAATCTCTTTGGACTTATGAGAAGTTTTGTGTTGCTTGCCTTTAAGACATGCAACACAATGATCATCACATGAAAATACCTTTTGTGGCAAACCTCTTACAAGGTTGTTTTTCACAATTTTGTTCATTGTTTTAAAGTTCATGTGACACATCCTTCTGTGCCAAAGAGATGATTCATCTAAAGACGCATTTGAAAATAAACAGTTTAGAGATGAATCAGAAACTACCCTCTCCAAGTCTAAGCAATAAACATTGTCCTTTCTAGGAGTTCTAAGTAGTATCATACTTTCATCAACTACCTTCAATCCTGGAGCAAGGATGATACATTCAGTATCAGTGAATAATATGTTATGTTTCTTGTCACGGATCTGTGATACACTTAACAGGTTGTATCTCAATTGCTCAACATAGTATACATCCTCAAAGATCATCTTACCTTTTGACACATTACCTTTTCCACTTATCTTACCACCTGCTGGATTATCCCCAAAAACAACATGTCCTCCATCCATTCTTTTGAAGTTTTGAAGGCAGACCATGTTACCTGTCATGTGCCTGGAACAACCACTATCAACATGCCAAATGCTCCTTCCCTTGAGCTGTTGGTTGCCCTGCACATTTAATAAAGCAGTTAGTTTTTAATAGGAACCCAAGCCAAAGTGGTCTTGGGTTTTCCATTCTCATCAACATATTCATATTCAGACTGGATGAGATTATCACACTGAGAAATCTTATTGCTTGAATACTTTGTCACAATAATGGGTCTGTTACTGGAAGCAGTACTAACTTGATTGGCAGTATTAACTTTGTTTGCAGTACTAACATCATTAGCAGTACTAATTGGGTTAGCAGTACTAACTTTGTTAACAGTACTAACTGAGTTAGCAGTAGTATTGCTTGCAGCAGCATTATTTCTGTCAGCAGTACTAACAGATTTGTTTACTTTTGAAACCCAGACCTGGACAAAGTTGTTTGCTTTCTTTTTCTTTAAGTAACTCCTTGGCTTATTTGGAGTATTTTTCTTTGAATTAGCAAACTTATTTTGAACATGAGATTTTATAAGAGCCTTTCTCACATTCTCAGCCATATGATTTCTTATATGCTTCCTATAACCAACAGGATTTTGTATATTTCTTTGAAAACTGATCCTTTGGTTAATAGGATTGAAATAACAGTGTTTGGCTAGATGATTTAGCTTGGCATAAATAAAACAAGGCTTTGGTCTGTTAATTTTTCTCAGATCAATTCCATGTTTTAAAGCCCACTGATTATTTCTATTTCTTTGATTTCCCCTTATTTTATCATCTTTTTGGGGCTGATTCTGTTTACAAGTACAGGGATTAACAACAGTAGTTTGCATGTAATGAACTCCTTGTGCCTTTCCCTTCCCTCTCTCAGAGGTCTCAGCTTTTACATTCTTAACAGTCTCTTCCCCAGACTTTACTTTCTCACTCTTGACAAAAAGTTTACCCCCTCTTTCATTTGTCAGTATGTGGTTTTCTAAGGGAATATCTTTTTGGTCTTTCTCCTTCCTACTCTCAGAGTCCTCTTCTTCAGAATCTGCCTCAACCACTACTTTGTCTAAAGGATCTACTTCAGTGGCTCCTTCAGGTAATTCCTTCTTGTCCTGTCTTTCTAAGAGATCAGAGGTAGGGGGAATATAGTTATTGTTGTATGGTGGACTGGTGATGTTGTAGCCTATTTCTCTTCTAAGTTTGTCATGGACTTGAGTTTTTAAAAGTGAGTCCATTGCTTTAGAAGCATTGGAATATTTCTCAATGTCCAGCTTTGCTTTCTCAAAATCACTCCTTATCTTCTCACATTCCTCTTCAGACTTTTTAAGCTTAACCTCTAACTGATTTTTCTCCCACTTACAGTAGTTTATATCATAGGAATGTTGAAGTTCATTAGCCTGGTAAGACTTAATTTGTTCTTCAAACCTCTCAACAATCAGCACATACTCTCTTCTATCTTTCTCTAACCTTTTAAGGTCATCACACATACTCTGATTGTGATCCCTGTACTTTTTAACAGTTTCAATACAGGTTTTAGAGTAAAGATTAGAAGTTACCTCTATGGGAATATCAGTGCTTGCTGACTCTGAAACTTTAGCCATTAAAACATGATTCTGAACTGCTTTTTCTGCTTGGTCACTCCAATCAAATCCCATTCCTTCTTGGGAAACAAGAGCTTGAGAAGAGTTCCTACTTTTGAAGCTAGTGGACTGTGATGGTTGATGGTTACTAGTATGCTGTTGAGGCATTCCACTTCTGCATTCTCTTGCAAAGTGCCCCATCTTGTGGCATTTGCAACATTCAACCTTGGATTTATCAAATCCAATCCCATCTTCTCTTTTCTGACAAAGTTGTTCCTTCCAGTCCTTTTAATGAATCTTTTTACCCTCATAGTCAGCATAGCCATCTGCCACTTGATGTCCATCTCTTCCAGATCATCAACATTTATCTATTCTAAGTCATCATTAATTAGAGTGGAATTAGCATGACTGGCTAGAAAAGCTTCTAAGACTGAGTCATTAGATCCATCTTGCTTTGATGCATGGGCAACATTAACTGATTCTGTGTTAGCAGCAGTATCAGTAGAGGATGATAAAAGAGCAGCATTGTATGAGTATCTAGAGGGCCTCTTCTTTGCTTCTACCTCTGCTTCAAATACCCTAAGGTCATTATAGAGTTCATCCAATTCCTTGTCCTCCAATTGGTCATTCTGTCTGAATGAGACAGTGTACATAGTCCATTCATCACCAAGAGATCTTAGAAATTTTCTGTTAACATCATCTTAATCTATCTGGACACCAACAGTAGCCAATTCACCAATTAGCTTATTAAATCTATCAAACGTTTGAGTCATAGACTCATTCTTTGTAGACATGAAGTTTTCATACTGCTGTTTTAGGATGGCCTTCTGATTTCTCTTGGTACTTTTAGTACCAGAAAATCTTTTCTCCAGAGAATTCCAAAGAATTTGTGCATCAGAACAGTTGCAGAATTGATGTTGGTACTCATTAGGTATAGCCAAAAGCAGAGTGCTCAAAGCTTTCATCTCTGTCTGCCTTAACTTTCTCTCTCCATCTGTTTTTGGTGGAGGTCTCTTTCCTTCTGCATCCATCTTTCCTCCATCAGAAGGACCATTCTCAATGATGTCCCACATTGAGAAGTCTGAGAGAAGAATGTACTGCTTGATTCTAATCTTCCACATGTCAAACTCAATGGGTTTGAGCATGGGAACCTTTGATACCAAGACACTGTCGCTTGAACTGTCCATGATTAAAGGTTTCTGAATTTTCAGGCTCTGATACCACTTGTCAGGATCGAAATTCAAACAAGAATTTAAATAACATACTTAGAAACTTATGTTAAAGAAGTTGCGGAAAAACACTTTAACAGAAAATCAATGGAACAGTATATATATCTCAAATCACAAGTTTATATTGATTCAACTTGATGATTACACACAAAAACCTCAATGTGTTTAACAGGCTAAACATATGTTCTATACTTCTCTATAGAAAGGATCTAAACTATTCTTGAGGTTAATTCTCTCTAAACAAAACGTATGAATAATTGTTAATTCAAACAAAGACTTCTATACTATATATACAAGACTGAGTACAAGATAATTATCAAAATAAAATTGATCTTCAGCATCAATACCATAATTATCTTCAACCATATCTCCAACTCATCTTTATCTTCAAGTCTTCTGTATCTTTAGAAGCAGCACTAACCTTCTCTTCTTTTAGCAGTATTAATCATTGAGCAGTATTAACCATGCTTGCAGTAGTAATCTTCAACAGCATTAACTACTAACAGTACTAACTCTCCAAGCAGTACTAACTATTCAAGTAGCAGCACTAACTTTTCAAGCAATATTAATTCTACTAGCAATATTAAAACTACAATCAATAGTAATACCTTTCAACTAGCAGTAGTATCCATCCTTAGCATATTCTGACCCAACATTGAGCATCGACATTTTTGCTCTTCACTCTTTGTGGAAATGGGATATTTCACAGATCAATTTAAATTTTCTAAGGTATTGACCTTGGATGCCCCCTCCTTGGGTGGAACATTGGTAGGCTTCTCTATATTGATTGGATTTTGGGGAACTACTGGAATGGGACATTCAGAAACTGGAGTACTAACTGCAATAGGGGGAGTGAGTACTTCAGTGCCTTGCAGATGGGCATTATAGTCTTTAGCACAATGGGCAATAATATTTCTAGACTAGTCAAAACTAACACAGGTTCATCAACGATGTCTTTTAAGTCCTTACCACTCCTAAGTGTTATGTCCTTGACTTTCTCTTTCCTTATTCTCTTAGGATGCTCAGTCTCACTAAGTAAGGTACCCGGTGGTCTATTTTTAACCTAGGCGGCTAACTTTCCTAGTTAGGTCTCAAATTTCTCACGGATGCTTGGTTTGATTCATGAAACCTTTGAGTAATGACTCAAGTGAGGCTGATGTATCAGGCACCTGTTGTTTGTTGGTTGTTGGGAAATTCAGAATTTCACAAGTACAGTTAATGCTGCTAGAAGAACTTGGTTAATACTTCTGAGGTTAATGCTGCTAAGTGAAGTTAATGCTGCTGATACAACTTAATACTGCTCAAAGTATTAAGACTTCTGAAGACTTAGTGTTGCTTATGAGATTACTACTGCTAAGCAATTTTAGTACTGCTAGTAGTTAGTACTGCTGAATGTTAATACTGCTCAAAGTATTAATACTTCTGAAGACTTAGTGCTGCTTATGAGATAATCAAGATTCGTGCAGATCAGGTTTGAAGATTAAGGAAAGCTTGAAGATAAAGATAGAAGATTATTTTGAAGATCTTTTATTATTTGTAATTATCTTTTATCTTCAGTATATGTAGAATTAGTCAGAATAGTTTAGAATTTAATTTTAGAATTCTGAATTTTTGTTTTTATAGAGAGAATCAACCTCAAGGTTTGTAATCCTAATTCTAGAGAAGTAGAATTCGTATTGGTGAGCCTGTTCATCAATATTGAGGTTGTGTGTTGAATCTTGTAACTTTATAATCATTCAATAAAGTTTGCAAGTTCTTATTCTGATTTACTGTGTTCCATTAATTATTGAATATCAAAGTGTTATTCCGCAAACTCCTTTGATATTGTTTCTGAGTGTTTATTCTTGTTGAGAATTAAGATCCTAACAAGTGGTATCAGAGCTAGTATAACTCAGAAATCAACATCGTCATGGCTAAAGGATCAGAGTCTTCAAGCACAGAAATTCCCACAGAGGTAACAGCTAATCTTTGCTCTAAATCTTGTATTGAAACTGTTAAAAGGTACAGGGATCACAACCAGAAGATGAGTGATGACCTTAAGAGGTTAGAGAAAGATATAAAAGACTATGTGAGAATTGTTGAGAGGTTTGAGGAACAAATTAGAGGTTTTCAAGCCAATGAAACTCTGCACATGTATGACACAAATTACTGGAAGTGGGAGAAAAATCAATTAGAGTTTCAACTTAAAAAGAAAGAAGAGGAGTGTGAGAAGATAAAAAGTGATTATGAGAAAGCTAAGCTTGGTATTGAGAAGTACTCATATGCTTCTAAAACCATGGATTCAATTCTAAAGGTCCAAATCCATGATAAGCTTAAACCAGGCATTGGGTACAATACTACACCACCACCATATAACAACAACTACATCCCTCCTACATCAGACTTGCTAGAGACCAAGGATAGGAAGGACTTGCCTGAGGGAGCCACTAAGGTAGATCCTTTAGACAAAGTGGTGGTTGAAACAAACTTTGAAGAAGAGAACTATAATGATAAGAGTAAGGAGAACACTGTGAATGGTGAGATTCCTCTAGAAAATCACATTATCACCAATGAGGGATGTGGAAAGATTTGGGTCAAATCTAAGGACATAGAGAAGACTGAGAGAAAGTCTGAGAAGGTCCATTATAAGCAGACCACAGTTGTGAATCCTGTCCCTTGCAAACAGTGTGCCTGCAATAAATCTGAGCCCCAAAAACATGATAAACCAAGGGGAAATCAGAGAAACTGGAATAATCAGTGGGCACAAAAACAAAGGGTTGATCTGAGTAAAATCAATAGACCAAAACCTTGTTTTATATGTGGCAAATTGAATCATCTTGCCAAATATTGTTATTTCAATCCTATTAACCAAAGAGTCTCTTTTCAAAGACAAATACAAAACTCTTTTGGTTATAGGAAGCAATTTAGAAATCATATGGCTGAGAACAGAGCACCTATAAAGTCTCATGCTCAGAATGAGTTTGCTAAACCAAAGAAAAATACTCCAAATAAGCCAAGGAGTAAGTTAAAGACAAAGAAAGCAAACAACTTTGTTCAAGTTTGGGTTCCAATAGTAAAGAAACCTGTTAGTACTGCTATCCTAGATAGTACTGCTAAAAGAAATAGTGCTGCTGCATCCAATACTACTGCTAACAAGGCTAGTGTTGCTTCTAGTAGTAATGCTGCAAAGCCTATAATCTTGACAAAGTATTCCAGCCATGAGATTCCTAAACAACTCATCCAGACCAAACTGACAGATTATATAAATGAGAAAGGACAACCCAAGACCACTTTGGCTTGGGTTCCCTCCAAAACTAACTGATTTATCAAGTGTGCAGGGCAACCAATAGCTCAAGAGGAAGAGCATTTGGCATGTTGATAATGGTTGCTCTTGTCACATAACATGTAACATGGATTGCCTTCAAAACTTCAACATTTGATGGAGGACATGTTGCTCTTTTTGTGATACTCCAGATGGAGGTAAGATTAGTGATAAGAGATGTCGTAAAAGGATGGTGGAAAATGGAGAGAAGGAATACCAGAGTGAGTTAATAAGGAAGTTTATTACCTTGCTCAGAGTACCTCACGCTTCAAAAAGTGTAAGTATAGTTAATGCTGCCAGTGCAGTTGTAATACTGCCAGTGCACAGTTAATACTGCTAGTGGTTAATACTGCTCTCAGTTAATACTGCTTGTGGTTAATACTGCTCTCAGTTAATACTGCTACTTAGTTAATAATGCTAGGTGTTAATACTGCTTATGTCCCGAATCGTATAAATACACTCTTTGCCCGCCCAAAAGCTCATAACTACTCTTTGAATACTGTTCACCTTCTCTCTAACCCTTTTCTTTCAAAGCACCTAGTGATTTTCAGTCCAGAATATTCAAGCTCAATGGCGTCTATGGCATTTATTGACGAGCACAATGAAATCGCGATGCTACAAAAGCCAAAGCAAGCTGCAGGATTTCATCAGATAGTGGATTTTCTGAAGTCTAGCCATATTGCCTATGCTCTGACAGTGTCTCCATCAATCTATATCGAGCACCAACAACAATTTTGGGCTAATGCCACCATTGTTACTGAGAATGGTGTGCAAGTGATCAAGACAAGGGTGTGTAGCAAACCCTTGACAATTACTGAAGAGGTAATTCGCATCAGTCTACGTCTAGACGATGCCTCTGGTATCTCATCTATCTCTAATGATGAATTGTTTTCCACTCTTACAAGAATGGGGTATGGAGGCCCATTGGGTGTTTTCAAGTTCTCAAAAGCTAAATTTTCACCCCAATGGCGTTTCCTTGTACATACCCTTATGCATTGTATTTCCAAAAAGACTACTGGCTGAAGTGAGTTCAGTAGCACCATTGCTTATGCTTTGGTGTGCTTGGCCACTGCCAGAAAGTACAATTTTTCTAAAATGATTTTTATTGATCTTGTATCAAACTTGGGAAGCAAAAAGAGTTTTTTCATGTACCCCAGGTTTGTTCAGGAAGTTATAACCCATGAATTGACGGATATGCCTCACTTTGATGAGGTATATGTACCAAAAATCCCCAAAGGTAAGGTCTTTTCAAACATGAAAAGATCTCCATTGGACTCGGAAGGAGTTGACACCCCATTGTTCTCTACAATGATGGTGGTGTCCCACAATGAAGAAGGTATGTCAGCAGGGTCAAGGCCCTCATTAGACCATCCCACTGCTAGCCAATCCCAACCTTCACCCTCCATATCAATCCCTCAGTCCCTACTTCAAAAGCCAAATTCTCCAATCACCCAAACTTACATAAGGAAAAAGGTACAGAAGGTTCCTTCCCTTCTTGTACCTTCACCCACAGAGCCTCTAAGCCCTCTAATGGAGAATTCTCCATTAGAGAATATCAACAGGGAAACCACAGGGGTGTCTCCCAACCCCAAGGAGGTGCTCAACAAGGAGATGAATGAGCATATGGGTGCTAAGGCTGCCACTACTCCTGCTAGCACAGAGGAGGTCAGTGGTAACATAAATAAGAACTTCCCCATGGCAACTTTGAATGAGCAATCATTCAAAGGTCCCTGGTGCCAAGAATCCAAGGGGGTGGAGAGTGCTTCTGTTAGGCAGAAGGCTCCCACTACAAAAGATCCCATGATCCTTCAAAAGAGGGTAACACTTCTGGAGAAGGTGAGGACAGATATAACTATCAAGAATTGATGGATGTTATGGGTAACATAAACATGGATGTCATCAAGCAGGGGAAAGACATTGAAGAGCTGAAACTGGTCATTCTGTATCAACAAGTACAGATTACCAAACTGAAGAAATTGGTGACAAGATTGGTACAGAAAAGGAGAAGAAAGCAATTTGTGTTAAAAAAGAGGGAAAGTGCTCAAGATGCTTCCAACAAGGGGGAGAATCAAGAGAATGAAACAGAGAAGGAAAGCAAATCTGAGATGGGATTTGATGTTGAGGGGGAGAAAGAAGTAGAAATAGAGAAAGAAACAGAATTTGCCCAAGCAGCAGAAACTGTTAATGTTGCTGAGGTAAAAGAAGCAGCAGTAACAGGGCTTTCTGTAGAAGAATTGGAAATTGCAGAAACGTTGGTAAAAGCCAAGAATGACACTCCTACGGCTTCTCAAAAGGCCAAGGGAGTGGTCATAGATGAAGGAGGCCTTCAAACGAAGAGAAAAGAAAGAAGTGAGGCAGGTTTGAAGGATACAAAAGGAAAAGGAAAGATGGTTGAACCTGAACAACCTTTAAAGAAGAAAAGTCAGATTGAGTTAGATGAAGAAGTGGCAAAAGAGCTTCAAGCTGAGATGGAAAAAGAGGAACTGCTACAATCTGAGAAGGATAGAGAGCTTGCACTGAATATGTCCAGAAAACTAAATGAAGAATATCAGAAGAGCATGAAAATAGCAGCTCAGGCCAAGAAAGTACAAGTCAAAAGAATGCCACTCAAAAAGCAGAAAAACAACCTTCTAAGACCTTTTTGGCCAATCAGGAAAGGAGAAAAATGATAAATTTCCTGAAAGGTTCAATTGGTGTCAAATGAGAGATGTTTACTAATATGGCATACATTCAAGTAGAGGAGTTGTATAAGAAAGAAATGGATAAGCTTCAAGGGGACTCCTCACAAATGGAAGAGGCTGAAAGAAGGATGAAGGAGAGACATGATCTCAACATTCAGCAACCATTCCCTGAGGAAGTCACACCTACAAAAGAAAATAAGGAAGAGTCAGAGAATGTTGGTATGGAAGCTAAATATGCAAAGAGGGTGAAGACCATAGCTTCAAATAAATTGTTCAAGAAACAAAGGGTTGAAGAAGCTGAAAAAGAGGCAGAACCTTCAGTTACACCTTCAGCAGAATCTGTGCAGAATCCAGAACAGTCCAATAAGCAATCTAATGTGCATCTTGAGCTTTATATGACTATAACAGATGATGAACCAGTTCAAGCTGATCCCATTTCTAAGAAAGCACCAGAAGTCATCTTTTGGGATATTCTGGAAGATCAAAGAAAGAAATACTTCAGGATTAAGAGAGTGGGAGATATATATGAAGTGTACTCTACTTGGTGTAGACTCATCATAAGCTGTTCAAGATCAAATTTAGAAGAGATGTTTAAAGTTGGATTGGGTCTATATGAAAAGGAGCTGACAGGAGAAGGAATGAGCTTAATCAGATTAGCCATGGAGTACTTGTGCATGATGTTTGATCCTAGCAAAGTTCAACATGTGATCAGAGATTTACATCTATAGAATAAATTCCAAAGAATAGAAAACTGGATGATATTTGAAAGGTGTGGAGTCTATGTCATCACTATAGACAGAACTTATCATGAGTACTACTTGGTTGATAAAATCCATGATCACAGCAAGGGTAAACTGCAAGCAATGTTGAATGCCAAGCTTACATGTTCAAAAGATTCAGAAATGGCAAAGATTGTGGTAAGCAGAACAATAAATCAAAGTCTGGGTCTGGATCCGAATTTGGGCAACTAAGCTGCAGTGTTGAAAGCATCTTGAAAATAATTATTGAAGAACTTGACTTCTCTTCCTAAAAGTCAAGTTAGGGGGAGATTGTTGGGAAATTCAGAATTTCACAAGTACAGTTAATGCTGCTAGAAGAACTTGGTTAATACTTCTGAGGTTAATGCTGCTAAGTGAAGTTAATGTTGCTGATACAACTTAATACTGCTCAAAGTATTAATACTTCTGAAGACTTAGTGCTGCTTATGAGATTACTACTGCAAAGCAATTTTAGTACTGCTAGTAGTTAGTACTGCTGAATGTTAATACTGCTCAAAGTATTAATACTTCTGAAGACTTAGTGCTGCTTATAAGATAATCAAGATTCGTGCAGATCAAGTTTGAAGATTAAGGAAAGCTTGAAGATAAAGATAGAAGATTATTTTGAAGATCTTTTATTATTTGTAATTATCTTTTATCTTCAGTATATATAGAATTAGTCAGAATAGTTTAGAATTTAATTTTAGAATTCTGAATTTTTGTTTTTATAGAGAGAATCAACCTCAAGGTTTGTAATCCTAATTCTAGAGAAGTAGAATTCGTATTGGTGAGCATGTTCATCAATATTGAGGTTGTGTGTTGAATCTTGTAACTTTATAATCATTCAATAAAGTTTGCAAGTTCTTATTCTGATTTACTGTGTTCCATTAATTATTGAATATCAAAGTGTTATTCCGCAAACTCCTTTGATATTGTTTCTGAGTGTTTATTCTTGTTGAGAATTAAGATCCTGACATTGGTTGAAATTGTTGTGAGGATTGCCCATTGTGGAAGTTTTGTAGACAGTGCCCACTGTGAAAATTATATGGGAGACTGCCCACTATGAAACTGATTAGGCTGATCAAATCTAGGTGTATTTAGAGTCCTATTATGTCCTTGACTCGTACTAGGGGGTTGGATTCCTTGAATCAAAGTCCAGGAGAAATTAGGGTAATTCCTCTAATTAGGATTGCAAGTGTGTGAAAATGGACTAATCCTAGATTGAGTTCCTATCACATTAATAGCCTCGGGGTTTCTAGGACAATAATCAAATATATGTTCCTTTCCACAAAAAGAACTATATCAGGGAGCTGCGAAGTGGATACTGTCGAATTCACTTGATTTTTATTTCCATCTAAAACCAGTTTACTTTGAGCAACTAGTTGTGCATTCATGGCTTTTAGTGCATCCGACTCTACAAAAACAGTCTTTGATGGGATTGCTTGTAGATTTGACCATTCGATGTTATTGTTGGCCACTTTTTCAAAGATTTAATACCCTTTATTATAAATTTTAGTTGTAAATGTTTCACCAGTTGTGGCATCTAGGATGATCATGGCAGCATTGGAAACACCATTGTATAAGGTCTCTAATTGAATGCAATGTGGGATGTCATGATGTGGGCATTGGAAAGACCATTGTAAAAGGTCTCTAATTGAAAACTGCTTCATCCTCACGTTGCTGAAATAAAATGACTTCATTTCGAAACTTGACTTTCCTCGTAGGAAGAAAGTATTTCTGTTAAAAAATTTCAACAAGGTTTTGCCATGTACTTATAGAGTTTGGTGGTTGTGAATTTACTTGGCTCTATTCCTCAATGTAAAAGGGAAGAGTTTCAACCTTAAGGCCTCATCGGACATACCTTGGAGTTGTAAAGTGTCTGTCATTTCCAAACAAGATTTTAAGTGCGACTGTGGATCCATAAATGGTTTGGATCATTTGGAACATCACTGGTTTGAGTTCAAAGTGTTTTGCAAAGAATTCCATAATTTAATTCATTAAATCCCAAAGTAGCATAAACCAGTATCTTTCGATCTTTATTATCGACAATATTCACCATAGTCTCAACCATCGTAGTCTCAACGATTGGTTCAAGGATTAGCCCTTCAACACCAACCATATTCACAATGGGATAAACAGGTGGTTGCCTATTTCACCTCTATCTCTACGTCTTCTTCTAAAAGTTTTTTCTATTTCAAGATCAAGTGGCAATAGTGGTCCGTGTTGCTGCTTGGGATATGTAACACACAAAGCTTAGAAAAATAAGTTTCTCGGGATCGAATGAAAACTAATATCTTGAGATAAAAATCACGCCAATCCCTGGCAATGACGCCAAAAACTTGGTACTTGTGAAATATGAGTAATCGCAGTGGGATACAAACAGTCCACAATGGACGGCGTAAGTGTAAACTGACCACTATGATCATCACGACAAGTAATAATTGGTAAGATACCAGAATCGTATTCCACAGGGACTGGACAATAAATACATCGTTGTTATCATGAACCTCCTTTTACAAGTTTCAATTAGAGAGGAAGCAATAAGTTGGTTGTTTTGGTGAAACAAATTTTTAAATAAAGTAATTAAGATTTAAAAGGAGGGATGTATGTGTAGATTTCCCCTAGATTTTATATTAAATACCTGATCCAGAATAGTGCTCACTGTATTGTGTGGAGTAGGCACTCTCTTTCAAGAAACCCGGTCACAACATTAAGTATTCTCTTAATAAAAATCTAATATGTTTAACTCTATTGTTTTGTCAATGGTGACCCTATGGTGAACCTTCTCAGGTTTCGATGGTGACAAATACTCTAAGTGTTTTTAGATACACAAACTAGCTTGCGTACTGTTGGAACCAATATTCTACTTGCTTGTGATATATGTAGAAAATATGAGTGGAAGCAAGAGCAATATATCATAGTTTAGATCAGAAATGGTAAACTACGAAGGTAAAGAAATCACCAATTTAAGAAACCATCACAGACATATGTATTGATTGAGAGTTCTTGAGGATACAATGAAGAACAACAAAAACACACCTAGTGTGTGTACATCTCTCTCTAGGATTCTCTTTCTCTAAGTTGTTACAATGACTCACTTAAGATATGAAAATGGTAAAGGACGTGCAAGATGTTGCAATTGTATCTCTTATTTATATCCTAAATTAGGAAAGTCAAGCCACTGACCAATCCTAAAGCTCCACGTGTAGAGGTGAAATAACCACTTTCTTGCAGACGTGACACGATTCAATATGGTGATCACAGTTAGAGAGATTAAACCCTTGGTTGAACACAGAGGTGAAGTTATAGGGAGCCAGGGGGCTCTGGTTGGCTGGATCATCTTATGGTAAATGTACCTCTAGTTAAGCATCTTCTGGTGTTGATCCAACTCTCTCAGTGATTTGATAATGACCCTTTACAATACTTAGTGAAAATTACGTTTAACATTTGTATGTACTAGTGTTTCACCATAAACGATCAAATACTGAGTATGTTCAGTATCACTGATGAATTCTCATGTAAACAGTTAGACGTAATCCTTGAAGACAAGTTCCGCGACAAAAGATGTTCACTGCTGAATCGAAGACAAAGCTGCTGAACAAAAGACAAGTCTACTCATAACCTGATGCAGATATCAGCGAAAACAGGACAAGTCTACTCACACGCGAAGAAGCCTGAGGAAAAGCTTCAGCGATAGCTGAACTTTATTCTATCTCTGAGAAGGAAGAAATATTCAGCGATCGATGATCACTTTGCTTATACCTCAAGTCTCTTTTGTCTTATCAAAAAAGATATACATCTACAACATTTCGTACAACAAATCTGATATCTACACTGTTCATCATACGGCCAAAAGCATATCTCCAAAAGTCAGACTTATGCAACCAACTAGAGAAGGACACGTGTAAAGTACCCTGCCATGCATTTAATGCATAAGGTATAAATAGAAAGATCACAACTCCATCTAGGAGTTGCCTTGAGCCTTCAACCTTCAATCTTTCTGTAAAATATAGAAACCCTTGTTTTCTATATTCCCTTAATCCCCGTTCTCTAATTCTTGTGCAACCATCTTAGTTTTTCTTAATCTTGTTCAGATCAGGATCTTACTTAATCATATTCCGCAACAAAACTTGTAAATTGTATTTTGATTTATCAATAAACAATTTATTAAACTTTAAATTTTGTGTTTGTATTCACCCCCCCCCCTCACAAACTTGTTAAGTACCTTCAGGACTAAGTGGTATCTGAGCAGACTGTTTAATCTCATAAACAATATCTTGCTTTATTCTCTTCCTTGCTATTCTCAATATGGCACTAAACACAAACACTAACTACTATGATAATGGTTCTCTCTCATAAACTTCGCACTCTGGAAAAATCGAATGATGATATTTATAGAAGGTATAGATCACACTATACCTGAATATGTAGCAAATGGTCCTTATAAACCCTTCACCATCATAGTTGCAGTTCCAACTACTGCCACCACTCCTGTTGTCCCAGAAAGATATGCTATTAAGAAAATAAGACAATGGAGTGATGAAGATAAAAAGAAAGTCGGTTTATATGCTAAAGCAAAAACCATTATCTCTATGGCTCTGCCTGATGAAGCCTTTCATTCCATCATGAATCTAAAAACTGCTAAAGAGATGTGGGACACTATATGTGTTCAATATGAAGGTACCACTGAAATCCAAGAAACCAGAAAGATTAACTTGGTAAGACAATATGAATGTTTTATCTATGGTAAGAATGAATCCTTATTTGATGTTCACCAAAGATTTAACTATCTAATCATTGATCTAAGGAATGTTGGTAGGACCTACTCTATCTCTGAGGTCTTAACTAAATTCTTGGAATGTCTTTCTGAAAGCTGGGACAGTTAATCAATGTGTCTTAAGCTGACAAAGGGCTTAAACTCTCTCTCTTAGCACCTTGTATGGAATATTGCTCAACTATGAGCAATCAAATCTTCTGAAGAGGAATCTTATAAAATATTCTAAAGACTCCAAAAGCACTCATGTCGCTTTAGTCTCTTCAGAGATCATTCCATCTCAACGATCTAATCTCACTATCACTGAGTTAGATTCTGACTCTGAGGAATTATCAGACACTGATCTTTCAGAGTTTGATGAATCCTTAACACTCTTTACAAACTCTTTCAAAAGGTTTTCAAGAAAGAGCAATTTCAGAATAAATAAGCCTCTCTCTATACCTGACAAGCCAAAATCAACTCTTGTTGATAAGGCTACTGCTACTTGCTTTAACTGTGAAAAAGTTGGACATTTTGCAAGTGAATGCAGGTCAAAGAAAGTTTTCAAACCTTCTACCTCCAGGAAAACCAGCGATAGCAAATACCTTAAGCTGAAAGAGAAATATCAAAAGTTGAAAAACTTTAAGCGAAAAGGTAAAGGTCTTGTACAATGAGCAATATCTCCTCTCAGATATCAATCTCTACTAATCCCTCTCTTTCTGAAGTTGAGAGCAGTCGCGCTGTAGATGTGCTGACAATAGACTTGTACAATGCACTCAATGGCAAAACTCTAGCTGAAAACAAAAACATGGACTTAACTGAACAGCTAGAGAAATGTCATGAAAGGATCAAAGAACTAACTCTTCTAGAGGAAAGTTTAAAAGATCAAGTCATTGTAAATGAAATTATCAACATTGAACACGAACAAGCCATCGCTGCTTTAAAAGTAGAAAAGGCAACTGTTGAGGGATGGTGTAATTCATCAACCAAGATCACTCAAATCATTAGGGATCAAATCTCTGCTAATGACAAAACTGGTCTCGGTTATCATCCTAAAAAGGATGAATCTAGCAGAGACTGTTCCATGATCAAGTTTGGAATGTTTGTATCTTCTATCCATGACACTTCTTCTACTCATTGTTCTTCATCTTCCAATCCTATTCTTGAGGACTTATCAAAAAGCTCTAAGCTCGCTGATAAAAGGAAATCCATTTCTCATCCTTAGAAGGCTACCAAGAAAGCAAAACTGAAAGTATTTTCCAAACCTTCAGTAAGTCAATCTTCCAGCTCTGGAACTAAAATCACTGATATTTCTCAGATATCATCTCCAACGATGAAAATTGATATTAAGCCTAATAAATCCGAAGAACTGAAAGTTCCTCCAAGATCTTATGCTAAGGGCATTCTTGGAGTGGGTCCTGCTCATCTCAAGTTTTCTAACTCTACTGCTCATAATCACAAGGCAAAATTCTTCTATAGAAATGCAATCACTATGGACTTATTGACCATATTGCTAGTAAATGTCCTACTGCCACAAAAGCTAAAAAGATAGCTAAAGTGAAGATGATTGCCTCCAAGGCTAAGAAGGTCATCAAAGCTGAGAAATCTGCTAAGGTGAAAAATACCACTAAGGTTAATCAAATAACCAAAGTGAAGGTTACCACTAAATTTGAATTAACAAATGCCGTGAAGATTGTTGAACCTTCCATCTCTACTAACACAGCTAGACCCATTGAAAAGTTGGTACCATTCAGACATTAATCTTCCTTATGTTTGCAGGGATCAAAGGGTGTCTGGTATTTAAATAGCGGATGCTCTCGACACATGACTGGACAAAAAGATCTGCTCACTGAGTACAAGGAAGAGAAAGGTTCCTCAGTGACCTTTGGTGGAAATGGAATAGGCTATACCAAAGGGTTTGGTGTTCCCAGCAATGGAACAACTACCTTAAGAAGAGTCGTTTACGTGGATGGACTGAAGCACAATCTTCTCAGCATCAGTCAGCTATGTGACACATACTTGGTCTCTGGTATCCAAAACATTTAGATACCTCAGAGGCATCCCATCTCATGGTCTCTAGTATCCAAAACTCTCTATTTTTTAACTAACAACTTACACTGATGCACATCATGCAGGATAAAAATTAGATAAAAAAAATACCTCTGGATGTTGTCAACTTTTGGTAAACAAGCTAGTGAGTTGGTCATCCAAGAAGCAAAATTGTGTCCACTTCTACAGCAGAAGCAGAATATGTTGCTGCTGTTAGTTGTTGTTCACAA
Organism: Arctium minus; assembly: GCA_954870635.1. Lineage (NCBI taxonomy): Eukaryota > Viridiplantae > Streptophyta > Magnoliopsida > Asterales > Asteraceae > Arctium > Arctium minus. The sequence goes on from OX941081.1 coordinate 164,338,064, forward strand.
GTGATATGGATGCGAACTCAACTCAGAGACTACGATCTTCAATTTAATAGGATTCCCATTCTGTGTGACTCCAGAAGTGCTATTGCCATCTCTGTTAATCCAGTGCAGCATTGCAAGACAAAGAACATTGATGCCAGGTATCATTTCCTTAAAGATCATGTTGAAAAAGGGACAATTGAGATGTATTTTTTTCCAACTGGTCTTCAACTTGCTGATATTTTCACCAAAGCTTTAGATGAACGAAGGTTGAATTTCTTGATCAGCAAGTTAGGCATGCTAAATATGTCTACTTAACCTCAAAAATACATTAGAGCCTCTAACATCCTAAAGTAGCATATTTTAGACTTTAGAACCTCTGATATTTTCTTCAGAGCCTCTGACATTCTAAATCATGTTCAAAATCATTTCATTTTGTACACCTAAGCACAATCCAAGGGGAAGAGTAGATAAGAAACCATCATTAGTTAAGGGGGAGCAAGAAATAGTCAGCTAGGTGACAAAGACTACAAAGTTCGCTTTTGTAAAAAAGCATGTTCAGTGATGAATGAAAAAGGAAAGCTCGATCTTAGTGGTTATCGTATGTAAAATGTCTATGTAATATATATGGACTCTACTACCACTGAAAACATTTGTTTTCTCTCTAAAGCCTCCTCAGATGTCAACTGGTGATGGCACAAAAGGCTATCTCATCTAAACTTCAAGACACTGAATTCTCTCTCCTCAAAGGAACTAGTCTCCGGTCTTCCTCAGCACTCATATGCCAAGGAATCTCTTTGTTCGGCATGTGAGAAGGGAAAGAAAACTAAAGCTAGTTTCGAATCAAAACAAGTTTCCTCAATGACGAGTCCTCTTCAACTCTTGCATATGGATTTATTTGGCCCTGTCAATATTCAATCCGTAGCTGGAAAGAAATACACACTTGTTATTGTAGATGAATATTCTCGCTACACCTGGGTAATTTTTCTTCGCTGTAAAAATGACACTCGAGAAGAACTGATATCTTTTGTTTGAAAGATGGAAGTGTTGAATAATCTAACTGTTTGCTCAATAAGAACTGACCATGGAACTGAATTCAATAACAGTTATCAGAACAATTTCTTTGAGAGTACGGGAATCTCTCACAATTTCTCTTCTGTAAGAACTCCTTAGAAAAATGGTGTCGCTGAAAGAAGAAACCAAACGATAATTGAAGCTGCAAGATCAATGCTCAGCGATTCTCATCTTCCAACTTAGTTTTGGGCAGAAGCTCTCAACACTGCTTGTTTTACTCAAAACAAGTCACTGATAGTAAAACATTTTAGCAAGACAACCTACGAACTCTTTCATGGAAGAAAACCTTCTATCAGCTTTCTTCACATCTTTGGTTGTTAGTGTTTCATTTTAAACAACAAAGATGCTCTTGGAAAGTTCGATCCAAAAGGTGATGTTGGAATCTTTCTTGGTTATTCCTCAATCTCCAAAGCCTAAAGAGTCTTCAACAAGAGAAGACAAACTGTAGAAGAAACAATTCATGTCACCTTTGACGAATCCAGATCCGCGAACTCTAAACCTATTGCTGATAATGAAGAACTGAATGCTTGGATATTCTCTCATTATAGAGAACCAGAACCTCTCTTCAACACTCATTTAGCATACCAACTCTCCCAATGCTGATGAAAATCCAAACATCATACCTGCTAACACTTAATCCACCTCTTGGATTTCAGCTATTCCTATAAACAAACTTCCTCCATCAGAACTTCCCTCTTCTGAAAACCTCTTAGTTAATAATGGTTTTTCTGACACTTAACATTTGTTTGTTGAAGAACCTCAAGTTTCTTCATCAGTGAATATTCCTATTGATGACACAACTCCTAAGGTTAACGATCCTGCCCCAGCTCAGCGATGGACCAGAGATCACCCCATAGATCAAATTCTTGGTGATTCTGATGCGGGTATTCAGACAAGAAGAAGTTCAGGTAACATATGTCTCTTTGTTAATTTTCTTTCTCTTACAAAACCAAAGAAGACTGATGATGCCCTCAGAGATCCAAACTGGGTCAGCGCTATGCAAGAAGAGCTGACTGAGTTCGCTAGAAACCAAGTTTGGAATCTCGTTCCCAGACAATCTGATAAATCTGTTATATACACTAAATGGGTGTTTAGTAACAAATTATATGAACATGGGACTGTAACCCGTAACAAAGCTAGACTAGTTGCTCAGGGATACAAACGAGAGGAAGGCATAGACTATGATGAAACCTTTGCCCTCGTGGCTAGGCTCAAAGCAATTCGATTATTCTTAGCCTATGAAGTTTTCAAAGACTTCAAAGTATATCAAATGCATGTAAAATCAGCATTCCTAAATGGAAAGCTGAATGAAGAAGTCTATGTTGAACAACCCCAGGGTTCTCTGACCCTAAGCATCCACATTATGTATATAAATTGGATAAGGCTCTTTATGGGTTAAAACAAGCTCATCGTGCTTGGTATGACACTCTCTCTTCTTTTCTTATCTCTGAGAAATTTGAACGTGGAAAAATTGATAACACTTTCTTTTTCAGAAAGATAAAAGATCATATTATTCTTGTAAAAATATATGTTGATGACATTATATTTGGTTCTACTAACCCATCTCTGTGTACTCGCTTCGCTGAAAAAATGAAGAAAGAATATAAAATGAGTATGATGGGCGAACTAACTTACTTCCTTGGACTTCAGATCAAGCAAACTGATAAAGGTACATTTATTAACCAATGTAAGTATGTTAAAAATATGATGAAGAAGTTTTATCTCACTCAAACTTCAGCGATGAAAACTCCTATGGCACCTCCTCTGACATTAAACAAGGATCCAGCGGGAAAACCTGTGAATGTCACAGCCTATAAAGGAATGATCGACTCCCTGTTGTACCTTATAGCGACCCGACCTTACATCATGTACTCTACATGTCTCTGTGCACGCTATCAATCAGAACCCAAGGAATCCCATCTGATCGTTGTAACGCGAACCTTCATATATGTTAAAGGGACTCCTAACCTAGGTCTTTGGTATCACAAAGATTCAGGGTTCGATCTCACTGGTTATTCAGATAGTGATTTTTCAGGTTGCAAACTTGATAGAAAAAGCACCACTAGAGGATGTCAACTTCTAGGAGGAAAGCTGGTAAGTTGGACAAGTAAAAAGCAAAACTAGTGTCCACTTCCACAGTTGAAGATTAATACGTAACAGCTGGAAGCTATTGTGCTCAGGTCTTATGGATGAAAAATCAACTTTTAGACTATGATCTTCAGCTATCCAAGATCCCAATCTATTGCGACAACACTAGTGCCATCGGTATAGCAAACAATCCAGTGCTACATTCAAAGACGAAATACATAGAGATCATGTGATTAATGGTGATATTGAACTTCACTTTATCCCTACTGACTATCAGCTAGCTGATCTTTTTACCAAACCTCTTGATGAGACAAGGTTTAACTTTCTCATGAGTGAACTTGGAATGCTGAATCTTGAAGATTACATATTCAGCTTTTATGCATTATGTCAGTGATAATACGTTCCACTTCATCATATAATCTCTGACCAAATGTTTCTAACTATCTTGCTGAATCTTATTCAGTAAGACGTTTTTCAAAAATCAAAATCTTAAATCACTGAATTTCTTCAAGTGGTTAAAAGCTTTTTGATAAACAAATCTTATCACTGGTATTTCTTGTTAGTGATCCTTTGGAAAGAACAATTATCTCTAAATTTCTATCAGTGACACTTTCTAAAAACGAAATGTTTTCTCTCTCCTATGACGTCATTCTAAACGATAATCCATGGCACACCTTTTTCTGACAGGTTCGTTCGTTGAACTTCATGTCCAATCAATTTCGTGGGACGTGTCCGTGTCATGATGACCTCCTTTTCCCGCTGCAAATTCATTCTCTCTCATCATATAAAAGGAATGCCATTTACATTTTTGCCTTTTACGCTCTCAAAAACTTCCAAGGCAAGAAAAGTACTCAAGCCATTCAAGCAAACAAAAGCAAACTCCTTAATCTTCAAATCCTCATGACTTTCAGGTTTTTGTTCTTCATCGTTTTCTTAATAAAAACACGTGTTTGATTCTAAAAACTTCTATTGTTTTTGATTCAAAGTGTTTTTGATTCTTAAAATCATTTTCTTTATGATTTTATTCTATGCAAAGACCTTTGGTTTTTTTTAAGACTGCTCTTCTTCTTCTTTCCACAAAGGGAAACTGGTAAAATAATTTATCATGTTTTTTTTACACTAAACTTTCTATTCTATTATACTCCTTTCTATTCCAGAAATGGCCACCCAATCTACTCTTGTTGCTTCCAAGAACGTCAAGTTCGGCCTCACTGACTCTGAGATTCCAAAGAACAACCATCTAACACGTCTGAACTTTGATACTGAAAAATTCCCTCATCTTGTGGAAGCTGCCAACTTTCTGAAGCAGTCATGCTTATTCTATGCACTGCAAGTGGATCCCTAGCCCAGCAAGGCCCTTTTTCAGCAATTCTGGTTCACTGATGAAAAGGGATCAGTAGTCAACAAGAAAGGTGAACTCATCCCTGCCATATCCTTCACTACTCAACATGGCCTAGGGAACATCACTGCATTGGTTGTCCGCACCGCACTACGAATTCCCTCCAAAACTCTAAAAGGCTTCGACCCTCTACCTTCTGACGCTGAACTGATTCAGTTTCTGGATCACATGGAGTATCAGCGAGACAACAAGCCTCCAACCACCATCCCAAACAAGAAGTTGACGAAGATCCTGAAGGCGAACATGCCTTCAGAGATGAACTACATTTTCACTCACATCATCCAGAGCATGAGTGGAAAGATTGGATCGCTGGACGAAGCCAACAAAATTCAACTTCAGATGGGTTACTCGCTGCTAGCTCGAAAGCATTTAGACTACGTCAGAGCAATCTTTGACGATCTCATGTCAAAAATTGAGAAGCCTGAACGGGATGCAAAGATTCCCTACGTCCGCTTCATATCTGCTATTCTGTACATCTTCCTTGGTCAGAAGTATCCAACTTAAAGCGACTGCAACTTCTCAAAAGTTGGTCCCCGTGTCCTAGAAGTGAAGCCTGCTGAAAACGAGGTAAGTCTTCAGACCTTACGCCTCCGTCTCTCCTCCACATCTTCGACTTCAGTGGTCACGCCGATGGTTCATTCATCAGCTATCCCTACCACTACCACCCCTCCCAAACGACAGTCATCAGCTCTTCCTGGCCCCTTTAAAAAGGCCAAGAAGACTAAGGAGTCAACCCCCTTACTGAAAGAACCTGAGGTGGTCTCTCAACAGACTACCTTGGATGATTTTGTGGGTCGCTCTTCCACATCAGCAACCACCACAACCGTACCAGTGACTACAATCGATACACCATCGGTGATCCATCCAACTCCTGAAGTTTCTCAAATAGCCGAGGTAATTACTATAATCACCAATGATTCTCCATCTATTTCCTTGGTCCCTAATCCTTCATTTTTACAATAGCCAACTTATGTCGCTGCTAATACAGGACCTGTTGTTGTTAAAACATCTCAGCCCTTCTCTCAATTTGAGGGGACTTAAAGTTTTTGAACATGTTTGGCACCTCAGGTAAACTCAAAACCATATACACTTACCCACCTCTCTAAATAAGTCTGAGCTTAATTTCGCTCAACTACTAACTTTTTTTTCAGGTCCTAATTTGGGAACTATTGACGCCAACGTCAACAAGCTCGCCTAGAAGGTGGAAAGTCTCGTTGCCTTTCTCAACACCAACACCACTGTCGTTAATCACGCAGGTGAAGAGTTGAAGACTTTAACTCAGCAACCGCCACTAAAGTTGATGCTTCTCGGCTGAGCTCCCTTCAAGTCGAGGTCAATCAAATAAAGGACAACATGTCCTGCAACACAAATCAACTCCAATTCCTCACCGGCCATGTTGATCACTTGACTGGCGAAGTATGCGCTCTAAACAGCAAGATGGAGTTTGCCAATCAGCTGCTCTCTCAACTGTTGGCCAAACTGAATAAACCAACTCCTGCTCCAACTCCTTCCTTTACGCATGACGATCGGATGTCGCTGACTGTTGCTGTTGATTTCATTCATCAAGCAACTTCAGATATTCCTGATATTGAAGGACGATTGGACAAGCTTGAGGCTGATGCCCGCCGGACACCTATCGCTGATGTTGCTGCTCCTACAAACACTGACCTCCCCCGTGATGATGACAAAGAGGGGGAGATGAATTCTGAAGAAAATACAGTGGCTGAGGCTCAGGTAGCTGCGAAAGAACCTTCTTCTCAATTTGAGGGGGAGAAGATAGTTGAGGTTTCAGACATTGAAGTTCAGGTCCTTCCTTCTCCTTCTCAATCTTTAGAAGAAGAGGATGATGAAGAAGAAGAAGACGAGGAAGACCTTGATCTTCAAGATCAAGAGGATGATGACGCAGCTGATGATGATGAAGAAGATGAAGACCCCTCTTTTTGGTTTTCAGCAACATCGGCACCTCATACCAAAGGCGTGGTCAACAATGAAGCAGGGGGGAGACAAAAGGATAGTGCTCTAATTTCCTCCTCTCAAGGCAAGCAGAAGGAGATCGTTGCCGAAGGAAAGTTTAAGTTACTATCACTATCTGAGGGGTAGCACCCTTCTCAAGTATGTCTCTCCATTGTCCCTCTCTCCTTCTATTCCTACCTATCACCCCTCTCATTCTAAACCTTTATCTTTCTCTTCCTATATTATACACTAACTCCCTGATACTTTTGCTCTAACACTTCTCTCCCCCGCTTAAGGGAACTCCATCACTGCAAATAATCCCAGCTCTCTCAGCTGATGAACAAATAATCCCAACCTCCTTCAATGAGCTTGATGAATAAGAGGAAGAAGAAGATGAAACCCTGGTCCATCCAGGAAGGCCCTCTCTGTTAGGACTGAAAGTCCTGTGTCTTGAATGTGGAATAAAGTATTTATAAGGGTTTGATTTGTAATTAATTGAAAGTTATTTTGTTAGATGGGCCCGAGCCCATAAGCCCATCTTTGTAAAGCCTGAGTATATAAAGGTTGTTTTAGATTCATTTGTTAAAGTTTTCAGTCTCATAATTTTAGATTACTAGTCAATAGGTTTACTTTCTCTGATCAGAAATTCTTTCTGGAAACCTGTAACCCTTTGATTGCATATTAATCATATGACTAGTAGTTGTGACTCAAATACTGTTCATCTTTGATATTGTTTTGCTGTGATTGCACTGTACTGGGATCTACAATTGGTACCAGAGCGAATAGACTAAAGGTTTGATCCAGAAAAAGGTTTGTCTAAAACCCTATAATCAATTTTGTGTTAATCGTTTTTTATCTGCTTTAATCGATTTCTGTTCATGTGGTTTATCGATCGAATTTCTTTTTTTGGAAAATCAGTAAGATTTTATCGGTCGTTTAATATTCTGGAAAAGTTACTTTTCGGTCGTTTGAATATTTGGGTTGATTTTTTTCTTCGGTCTATTGCTTAATGGAAAAAGTGATTATCAGTCTGGGTTTATGTTTGATATTCTTATCGGTCTATTGAACTTTTCATATCTGGGTTATGTATCGGTCCTTTGAAAATCGATCTTGTGGTGTATCGATCTGTATGGTTTATATGCAAAATTGATTGAATCTGCTTAGTCGCTCGTTGAAGTTGTTTTCTGGGTTTGATTTCGATCGAATTCCAGATTCATCGTGTTCTTCGGTGTTCTTCGATTTTATCGGGCTTATCTGTTTATCGGTGTTTGTGTTTATTGGTCTTTCTCTTAATTAGTTTTAATCTGTTATCGACAGATAGATAGTGAACCAATAACCTTCGACCGGGACAGTGTAGTTACCGGTCCTTGGGCTTTGACCGATACCTTGCCTTTACCAGTACTTGGACTCGACCGTTACCCTGCTTACCGGTTAATTCTTTCGACCGACACTCTGTTTACCGGTCCTTAGTTTTATCTTTTGTTCGATCGGCATAGTGTCTTTATCGGTGTTTTAATTGACCGGTACTTTGTAAGTATCGGTCCTTTACTCGACCGACACTTTGTCTATCCTTTCAACCGATATCTACTATTTGACCGATATTAGTTTGGCTTGACCGAGATTCATCCTTTGACCGATACTTTGTCTATATCAGTCTTGTCGTTCGACCGGTACTTTGCATATAACGGTCCTTTGCTTGACCGGTACGTTGTATTTACCGGTCCTTTGCTTGACCGGTACCCTGCTCGACCGGGACTAAAAAAAAAGGAAAAAGGGTCAAATTTTTTGTCTCACGATCTTTTTGCAGTGCATTTCTTTTAGCCCCTGTACTTCAAGGTTTCAGTAGCTTGTCATTTGTGACCCTAAACTTTCAAGTTTCACACTTTGTCACTTTTGGTCCTTGCACTTTAAAGTTTCTTCTTTTGTCAAGTTTTTTTTTCACAATCTTGAATTAGAAAAAGATGGGGTACTGTGCCGAAGTTCAAGATCTCAAATTAGAGAATGCAAATCTTAAATGTTTTGTTGCTTACTACCAAGAAAGATCACAACAGTATCAGAATGAAAGCGACATATTGAAAGAAGAAGTTAGTGCATTAAAGGCGACTAATGAAGATCTTCTGAAAAAGACTTATGGACAGTGTAATGAGAAAACAATGAGTTTGGAAACTGAGAACAAAGAGCTGACAAGAAAAATCTTGAACTTGGAAGATCAGATTGTCCAAATCCAGAAAGCATCTGTTGATAATCACGAGGAAAAGATCTCTGAACTGAAAGATGCAAATGCTGAGCTTCAAAAGAAAGTATCTGATTTGGAGCAAAAGCATGCTAAAGATAAATTCGAGTTTGAGAAATCTTTCGCAAAGAAGTTCTCAGATTTTTCGAGAAAATGTGCTGATGAGAAGAAGGAAGTTGAGCTGAAATGAATAAAACTTTCTCAGCAAGTTTCTGATTTTCAGAAAGTAATCACTCTTGAAAGAGAGAAGTTTGCCAAAGAGAAGAAGGCCATTGAACAAAAGAATGTTGGTTTCTTCAAAGAAATATCCGGCCAAAGAAACAATGTTGAGAAGGGATTTGAAGAAGAGAGAAGTATGTTTGAGACTGAAATCAAAAAGCTTACTGCCAAGTTATCTGAACTATCTGAAAAGGCACAAAAAGAGCAGAAAACGAAGTCTGAGTTCACGAAGAAGATTGACCTGCTTGTTCAATAAAGAGACAACTTTGCTTCAACGATTAAAGTGCTTGAAAAGTCTGCATCAAGTTCAAATCAGAAACTGTCTCTTCACAAAGGTCAGTTAAATCCTCTAATCAGATTCGTAGTACTAACCTTTTCTATGATAGAAATATAGATGGTTCAGGTACACCTCAAAGAAGAAGGAGATACAAAGATGAAGAACTGGTCTAGAAGAAGAAACCAGTTGAAGATGAGCTGAAAGAAAGAGAATCATGTGTACATGCGTCTAATGTCAAGAAGAACAAAGAGAGTAATGGTAAACCTGATCATATCTACTCGAGAGATCAATTACTCAGGTTATCAGGTAAGAAATACCATTGTTCTTATTGTCATACATATGATCACATTCACAAATCTAGGGATCATTTCTGGTATGGTTCTTATTCTATATCCCCCACAAGAACTCTATATCCCCCACAAGAACTGCAACTAACATTCATGGACCCAAATACAAGTGGGTACCAAAGCCGAAAACTGATTCTTTGTTGCAGGCACCTACTGTCAAGGGGGAGTAGAAGAAAAATGGCTTCTAAGTAAATCAGCTTAGAACCCGGACTTCAACGAAGTTCGACTTCTCAACACTTCAGTTCAGGACTCGTTCTTAAATGCTTAAAAGACCTAAATCATTATATCATGATTTGAGGGGGAGCTTAAAGGTAAATATCTTCTGATCTAGATCTCTGATTGTTTGAAAGAAGAACAACTTTCAAACATGAAAAACGTTTTCTGAAATGTTCAAACCACTTCTGGTTCTCAAAAGATTTTAAATGAATTTAGAAGTGTGTTTAACTGACCGTGTGTTTCCAAAGATCAATACTCGTGTATTATCTTGTCCATATACTGTCAAGTATTCACACACATCGGTTTAGTATTTCATTTAAATTTGTTATTACCATGTCTCATAACGAAACAATTTTTCGATGGTAATACCCCCGTTTGAAATTCAATTTTGTTGAGCATCAATCATAATGTCTAATGTTGTGCTTTCATTGCTAAATTGTTTATATTTGTTCATATAAACAAAATATCCAGTTCTTTGATACCCTAACCATTTTTTATTTGATCTGATTGATACATTGTCAGATTCTCAAAACAATTCTCTTGACTTCATTTCATTCCTTTAATATCTTTGTTTTGAGAAATCTTGAAAGTACAATTGTTCAAATCTTATGAGCATACATTTTGACAGTGTTATCATACATTTTGTGCTAAACTGTTCAAGTTAAACTGTTGAGCAACTATTTTTTTAGGACTTACATGGGATTTGTGTGAGAACTTAAACAGAACTTCCATGGATTCACGTAAACCAGTGTTTCCTACCCCGGAAGTTATCCTTGAGTGATTGAGGGGTGAGGGGTCTTAAATCAAAGAGTGGGGGAGATAACTCATCCACTTGAGTTTTTCTCATTGTGCTGAGCGGTAAAATGTAAATGAGAGTTTGGTTAGAAGTGAGGTTTAATGACTAAAAAGAAAGAGGGTGTGAGAACAATGTTTAAAAAATATGAAAACTCTGCACCAAACACTTTCTGAGACGGGCAGCCACATCTACTGATTGGTTCACATTCTTTGGTAATCATCATTGAAAAGGCACCTAGCCCATGCCAACTCTTGCATTAACCCCACCAGCTACTCGTTTCTTTCTTAACAAAGAAATGTTTCATTTTCTTTGGGGACGCAGCATATATGCTATCCAATCTTCACTCGGAAGATTTAGATATTGAAAAAGAAGGAAAGTTGCTCCACCTTCGCACCCCTTTCATGCACATTGAGTCCGTGTAATATCTGTTGCTGTCTCAACAGTTTACACAATTTTGAGCCTGATCAAGCTAAGTAGCTTCAATCATTTCTACACTTTCACGAGCACACAGGGAATGAGTTTTCTTGTCATAACATTCATAGAAAATTCCTTTGTGGTTTTCGATGATTGAATGGAATCCCTGGGGGAGTGAACATCACAAAAGCTCCTTTCCAATGTACATCTGTTGTACAAAGTGGCTCCGTGCTACTTATAGGCATTCTAACTGTTTCATTATGTGTAAATTTGAAAAGATTCGGATATATACATTTCATGAATTGATGGATACTCAGATCACAGGTGGGAGAATGTCATGTTATCATAAAGGGGAGATCAAAGAAAGTGTTGAAATTGAAGAAGTTTTGATGATCATGATGCTCTCAATCATCAAAAAGGGGGAGAAAAAGTTAAATTTCAAAGTTTTAAAGAAAGAAAGTTATTTCTGAAGACAGTCTAGAGATCAAAGAGATGAATATTTTGTTTCAATTTTCAAAGAGATTTCAAAGATTGTATTGATTATATCCCGTATCATGTGGTGTTTGCGCTAGTTTGTTTATCATTCCTCCTACGAGCTGATTGAAACAGGTTCTTAAGGTGAAAGTCTATTCAACTCGTGGTTCAAAGAAAGATTCTTTGTTTTAAACTGAAGTTGCACTGTGGAAAGTCACGTTACTCTCACATTATCTTTCTTGTGTGCTGATCCGATGTGATTGAGTTTCTACAGTTAAAAGTTATGTGATAGTGCATTCAGTCGAGGCTACTGTACATCGAATCTAGTTACAAAGTTGATACTATGAAGACCAAGAGCTTTATTCAAGGGGGAGCGTGGAAAGACATGAAGACATGAAACACCAAAAGTTCTTCAAAGATTCAAGAAGGAAAGAAGATCAAGCCTGAAGTTTTTCAAGTTGTTAAATGCTTTATTCAACTTTAGGGGGAGATTTTTAGGACTGAATGTCCTGTGTGGTGAAAGTGGAATAAAGTATTTATAAGGGTTTGATTTGTAATTAATTGAAACTTATTTTATTAGATGGGCCCAAGCCCATAAGCCCATCTTTGTAAAGCCTGAGTATATAAAGGTTGTTTTAGATTCATTTGTTAAGGTTTTCAGTCTCATAATTTCAGATTACTAGTCAATAGGTTTACTTTCTCTGATCAGAAATTCTTTCTGTAAACCTGTAACCCTTTGATTGCATATTAATCATATGACTAGTAGTTGTGACTCAAATACTGTTCATCATTGATATTGTTTTGCTGTGATTGCACTGTACTGGGATCTACACTCTCGACTAGCTCAATGGTCAGAGGATGAACTTAAAAGAAGAACAGAGATGATCTCTCACCTAGAGAGTCAGCGATTAACGATCCCTCCAAAGTCTCTACCAGAAGAACTAAACTTTATCTCCGAAGCTGAATATGAAGAATCTGTCAGAACTGAAAGACTACTCACTGAATGCCGAAAAGATGTTGACTTAGCTCTCAAGGTACATCCATCCATGTTTAAAGACAACAAGATGAAGGAGAATGCAGTTGTGTTTCAAGATGATATATTGAAAGAGATTGAAGAGGAACGCTCAAAAGAAAAAGAGGTCATCGATAAAAGTCTAGACTGGTGCAAACAAAAGATAGACTATCGCTCTGACCAAATGAAGATCGTCGCTGTTACTATCTCTGGGAGAAAGAAGAAGGACCGAACATTAGTGACTATGGAGATAACCAGAGAGGATGGAAGCTCAAAAGCAATGTTCTTATCAAGGCTTGAACAATTTGGTTACGTTGAGTGGTTAGAGTTCAAAGAAGCACTGAAGAAATCGAAATCAACGTATAAAGGCTATATTGAAGGTCTCGTTGGAGCTCTAATCAACAGAGTCACTGCAATTTTGAAAGTGCCTTCAACTCTTCCACCAAAGCCAAAGCAAATCAAAAGAATGCTTGCCTCCTCCTCCTCCTCTGATAATGTCGCGGTGATCAAGAACGATACCTCCATCAAGTTCTCAAAAGAAGCACTGTTCGGGCCTCCTCCTGATCTCTCAGTTCTTGATCTATCCCTGCCTCCGGGTGCACCATTCATCCCAGGGCAAGTTTTGAAGAACCCTTTTGGAATATTTTTCAGAGATGATGAAGGTCAGCTCAGATTCCAAATAGTCTCTAAAATCCCTCTTTGCCCTCTAAGTCATCTCAAGGAACTTCTGTGCTTATGGTGTACTTACTCTCCTTCAGCTAAACAGATCAAGACTCTCATCCGATAAGAGTCAGCTGATCGAAGACAGAAAGGAGAGGATGTACCAGATTGTATGATCAAGGTTTTGAAATCTTATCTAGATAGCTGATAGATTTTCTCTCTTGTAATATGTTAGTTAGACTTACAGCAGTTAGATATTCACTCGTACTTATAATTTTCATATCTCCTCTTGTAATTATTTCTTTGAATTAATGAAAATTTCAGTGAAGTACTTAACTCTATAAGTACTGTAAAAAATCCCTCAAAATAGTAATTGGGAGATGTATGTTATGAGTCCTGATTATCCTTTATTTTGACTTTAGTAATTTTCTTCATAGTTACTTTGTCATCATCAAATAGGGGGAGATTGTTGATCCAACTCTTTTAGTGATTTGATAATGACCCTTTACAATACCTAGTGAAAATTACGTTTAACATTTGTATGTATTAGTGTTTCACCATCTGCGATCAAATACTGAGTATGTTCAGTATCGCTGATGAATTCTCATGTAAACAGTTAGACGTAATCTTAGAAGACAAGTTTCGCGACAAAAGATGTTCATTGCTGAATCGAAGACAAAGTTGTTGAACAGAAGACAAGTCTATTCATGACTTGATGCGGATATCAGCAAAAACAAGACAAGTCTACTCACACACGAAGAAGACTTAGGAAAAGCTTCAGCGATAGCTGAACTTCTTTCTATCTCTGAGAAGGAAGAGATATTCAGCGATCGATAATCACTTTGCTTATACCTCATGTCTCTTTTGTCTTATCTATGCACATATAGTACGAATGTCAGAAAAGACATACCTCTGCAACATTTCGTACAACAACTCTGATATCTACACTGTTCATCATACGACCAAAAGCATGTCTCCAAAAGTCAGACTTATACAACCAACCAGAGAAGAACATGTGTAATGTACCCTGCCATGCATTTAATGCATAGGGTATAAATAGAAAGATCACAACTCCATCTAGGAGTTGCCTTAATCCTTTAACCTTCAATCTTTCTGTAAAATATAGAAACCCTTGTTTTCTATATTCCCTTAATCCCCATTCTCTAATTCTTGTGTAACCATCTTAGTGTTTTTAAGTTTGTTTATATTAGGTTCTTACTTAATCTTATTGTGCAACAAACTTGTAAATTGTATTTTGATTTATCAATAAACAATTTATTAAACTTTAAATTTTGTGTTTGTATTCATCCCCCCCCCCCCTTCTACAAACTTGTTAAGCACCTTCGGGACCAACATCTGGGTTGCCTCTGGTTCAACTAAACTTTTACACACAGAGCTACCTTTCGTCTTCTATAGTTAGAATATTTTCGATACTTTTACATGTAAGAAATACTTGGAGCTAACAATCTCCCCTAAGTATTGAAAATAACAAAATGGAAGGTGAAAGTGCAGAGGTAAACTAGAAAGCAAATAGGAGAAAGTTATCCTCTATTAAAAGTTACTATACTTCAAAATAAATAACATTACATTAAAAGGAAAGTAACTAAGCATCTGAAGTTTCACCTAATGAATTTGGTGAAATCACATAATTAGATCTCTGAACTCTATCATAGTATAAATTTCAAATATTATTTCCTGAGCAGGCTCTGTTGGACACTTGTTTTTTTCCAATCTCTTCACAATTTCGTCTCTTATCCACCTCAGAGTCTCTGTTGAGTATTTGGGCGATTCACATGCTCTGAAGTACTTCTTGGCTACATCATTTTTGTACACAAACCCTAGAAGCTCTGGTAGAACAGTTATTCTATATAGATCTTCCAAGATATCAAAACTCTCATCTAGGGTTGTGATTGCCGTTTGTTCAACTCTAAGTTCCAGGGCTATTTGAAAATCTGCTTTCAATCTAATATCTTTCCCATTACATTCTTCACTTTAGGTCTAGTAGATGCAATAATGACAACTGGAACTGTTGGAGCAAAAGCTTTGGGTGATGAGGGTTAATCAGTAGAGGCTCTGGGAGGATACATCTCTAGTTTAGTTCTAGCTAGAGATAGAGATCATTAAAGAGGTGGCTCAATTTTGTCTTGCACTGGTTCTTCAACAGGAGTTATTGTCTTCTCTGGTTCTGTTCTTTCCTGAGTTTGGTATTTAGATTGAGTGATTGAGGTGGAAGGAGGGGGAACAACTCTGATGGGGACATCATGTTTGAAGATATACTTCCCCTTTTTATGAGCAGAGGCACCATCTTCATCATCATCCTCAGAGTCAGTAAACTTCCTTTTCTTTAAAGCTTCTACTGCACATGAAGTCTCTGGATGTTTGCGTTTAGTAGACTTTGATGTACAAGGTTTCAACTCTTCAGTGGCAGTCTTTATTATGTTTCTTTCCTCATCTGTTGCACCAACTATCGGAGACACTTGCAAGTCCACAGAATAATTATGCCCAGTGATGACCTTTCTGGGTTCTTTTACAATTTCTCAACACTTTGCTACGAACTTTGCAGCTATGTTCATCATTTGTTCGGACATTGTGTTAGCCCCAACTCTGATATGTAAAAGTTTTGAAAATAATCTAAGTCCCATTTCAGAGGACTTCCAGAGATAGCCTTCAGAGAGCAAGCCTGCCTTTGAAGAACATTCCAAAGAGAGAAATTCAGCAAGAAGACATCAGAGATAGCTTCATCAGAGGCACCTACATCAGAGCTCTGAAGATAGTGTCTCTAAGGTTTCAAGATGAAGAATTCTATAAGTATGGATGCAAGATCAGAAGACACGTCACCTAGTGATAAGATTTACCTTTTAGGTAAGTTACTGTTCAAGCATGTCTTAGATGTCAGGAAAGTACACTATTCACTTTATGGTCCTATAAATAGGACGTGCAACCCATTGCTCAAACAGTGCCTTTCCTTACCTACTTGTAAAAGAATTATTTCTTTATGTACTGAAAAGTGTAGAAGAAGATCTTGTAAGATTAAACCACCTTTTTGGGTGTTCTTCATAATCTACATTGCATTATCTAGTGAATATTTGTCTTGTTCAGTGTTTGCTTTGTTCGATATATCTTCTTAAAACTGTGAGTACGAATCTTTCTTTGGTTTAAACATTGTTTGCTTCCGCTGATTATTATTGTTATTACATGTTTATTTGTTTAAATCATTGTTAAGACTAGAATCTAGGATCCAACAATTGGTATCAGAGCTTCTTTGTTTTTCTTAAAACAAACAAGATCAAATTTGTGTACTCGGATTGATCATGTCTTTTTTATTCAAGTTTTCATATATGTGCATGATTATATAAACTTTTGTTTATTCAAGAACTTCATATGATCCAAGTTTGAAAAACTACTCACAGTACTTTATATTGTTGAAAGCTACTTTAGTTTCATTTTCAAAAGATCTCAAAAGCTTCATTTCTTTCAAAGCTTTATCTTCTTTTTTGCTAAAATGGAAAATTCTAGTATAAGTGCCATATATACAGCTGGATCTTTGACAAAACCTCCTACTCTTCTAAGGGATGAATATCTTCAATGGAAGATTAGTATGGTCAACTTTTTAAAAGGAAAGCACAAGGATCTCATGAGATTTGTCACTGATGGACCACACCAACCAATGGTTTTGGAACCTAGAGTTCCTACCATAGCAAAAACAGAAGAAATACCTGCATTTTATGAAAAGAAAACAACAAACTTCAATAATCAAGACAAGAATATGATGGGAAATGATTCCAAAGCTGTTAGACTGTTGATTATGGTCATCCCCAATGATATCTTTCAAGAACTAGACTCTTGTGTTTCAGCAAAAGAGATATGGAATCAGTTGTTAAACCAACTTGAAGGTGGCATTCAAACCCAGAAAAACAGAAGAACACAATGCATAAATGAATATCTTGATTTTAAAGTACAACCTGAAGAAACACTTCATCAAACATATTCCAGGTTTAATATCTTGATAAACAAATGCAGAAAGTATGGGGTCATCAGATCCAAGGAGGAGAATAATGTTCTTTTTCTTAAAAGTTTAAATGAAAATTATCTGCAACTGTCCATGTCACTTCAAGTCAATCAAAATCTTGAATTATGGTCATTAACAGACATATTTAGCACCCTTGTTGCCGAAGATAAAGAAATTGTCAAACAAAAGAACAAAACCTCTTTGGGTGGACCTCTTGCCCTTGTGTCAAAAGAAAAAGGAGTTTTAGAAGAAAACAGATCCAAAAGATCAAGAACTTCAAAAGAAAAAGTGTCAGAAAAAGAGTCAAAAAGAAAATCAAAGAGGGCCATGATAGCTGAAGATGACAAGAACTCAGACTCAGATGAAGATAAAGACATAAGTGCTTTTGCTAAATCTCTTGCCTTAATAACTCATCAATTCAACAAGAAATTTGGCAAGAAAGAATTTGAAGGAAGGAGTGATGATGGAGAAAGTAGATGAAATCAAGAAAGAAGGAGATTTCAGAGAGAATAATATCATCAAGAGCCAAGATCTACTCTGCATAGTGATCAAAAGTCTGCTCAGTACATTCAACATGAACCTGCTCAACATTCAAGACCTCAATAACAGTTTTAATAGAAGCATCCCCAACCTCAGAGATACTACCAACAACAACCTAAAAATACATAAGGAAATGTTGCTCTTCCAACAAATCAGAACGATGGAAGATATTTCAGATGTGGCAAGTCAGGCCACTTTTCTGCAAAACTGCAGAGGTAGACTGATCAAGGATCAGGACTACTATAAGAACAAGTACAAGTATAATATTAGAGAAAGAGTACTTATAGCAGAAATGGAAGACTGGATTTCAGACTCAACCAGTGATGGAGAAGAAGAGCCAACCAACCTCTTTGGTATGGCTATAGCAGATGGTGATCAATAAGATGGATCATCACAGGACTACCCTAAAAAGGAAAATTCTCCATCCACTTTTGAAACTGAACTTGAATCAGATGTTCTTAAACTCACAGATGAAATTCAGAGCCTAAAGCAGAAACTTTCTGATGAAAAAGAAAAGAGAAAACAAGTCACAAAAGACTTGAACTTTTATAGAAGAGAAAAATATTTTGTTGAATCAGAGAAGAAAGAGATTTTTAATGAAAAAAATTAGCTTGAAAAATCTCAAAGAATAAAAGAAAAATCTTTCTCTGAAAAGTACAAAGAACTTGAAAAGGTTTTAAAGGCTAAAGAAGAAGAAGTTAAAAATCAGAGTATAAAAGGCTCAACTATGTTGCTTTGACCAACTTTTTCCAAAAAAGAAAGATACTTTTACATCAATCTTTGGAGAGGAAAGAACTTCAAATCAAAAGTTATGAAGATGCACAAGATGTGCACATTAAAATCAACCCTTAGATGAATACTCAAGGCTTAGGATTCAATGAATTGGATCCATTCACTTGAAAAAAGAAAACATCACTATCTTCCACTTTATGTATTGGAAAGGTCTAGAAGCCTGACTTTCCATCTTTGGTAAACTCTAACATCTTCAAGAAAATAAAAACCTCAGAGGGATCAAAACTCAGAGCTCTTAAATTCAGAAGTATTTCCTAGAGAGATAATCAAACATTCGAATCCTAGAGAGATTGTCAAAACTTCAGAGGTAGTCACCTCTGACAGAGTAAAAAGAGACTTTCTTGATTCTGACTCTGACTCAGAGGTTGATGAAAAGATAATTTTTACCCCAGATAAGGTGATTTATAAAAGCAAACAGAATGTTGGTTATGGAATTTTGAACATCCTTGTTCTTGTTTCAAAAGCCAAACCCAGAGTACCAATTTGTCTTGATTTTCTAGACGTGTGTCTAAAAGCGAAAACTTCTCTAGAGTTGGAAAAGGAATTAAAGGAAAAAGAAAAGGGTAAAACTAACTCTTCTCAATTTTATGCGTACAAACCCATCAAATTTACTCCTGAACAAAAAGGCAAATGGCAGGCAATTAACCATTATGTTCCTGATTGTGAAGTAAGCAAGAGAGAAAAGAAGATGTTTTGGGCCATGAAAATCGAACTTCAAAAGAAGGCCAAGAAGTTCTGAAGTAGTTAGAATATTTGTCATGTTCCTAGTGCTAGTTCAGGCAAATTTCAGAAGGAACATGTACCAAATGTCTTTAATGAAATCAAAATCTTTGCTCCAACTTCATCTTGTTCAGTTAATTGTAAATGCATCAATCTCATGATTAAGTTGAAGAATCATTTCAATGGTTCCCATTGCCTTCTAAATAAGTCTCAAAAGAAAAAACTTCATAGACCAAACCTCAAAAGCAACGGAAAGACAAATCTAGCAAAGCATCAAAAGATGGAATGCCAAACATTGAAAAGAAAACTCCGAAGCCTAACAAAAATGGACCCATAAAGAGATGGGTACCTAAAACTCTTTAATCTATCTTGCAGAAACAATATATGCCTATCTGGTATTTAGATTATGAATGCTCAAGGCATATGCCTGGAGATAAGAAATTGTTATCCTCTTTCAAGGAAAAATCTGGAGGAGCAGTAACTTTTGGGGACAACATGCAAGGTCAGATTAGAGGATATGGGGAGTTGTCAAGAGGAAATGTCTCTGTTTCCAAAGTTGCTTATGTTGATGGACTCAAGCATAACTTAATCAGCATAAGTCAACTCTATGACCATGGATTTGATGTCAAATTTCAAGAGAAATATTGTTCATTATTACATTCAAAAACAAGCCAGGAAATGCTAAGAGCAGACAAAAAAGTTATCTGTACAAAATGAACTTTACAAAACATATAGATAATGGTTCAGAGAATATCTGTCTTGTCTCTCTAAACAATAAGGATGTATGGCTCTGGCATAAGAAGTTCTCTCATTTGAACTTCTCATCACTTGATAAGTTAGTTAAACTTAATTTGGTTAAGGGTCTACCATCTCTGAAGTTTAACAAACACCATCTTTGTTCTGCATGTGAGATGGGAAAGTTGAAAAGATCATCCCACAAAACCAAAAGTGATAATAATTGTCCCAGACCTCTGCACATGCTTCATGTTGACCTCTATGGTCCTATCTCTATGCAAAGTTTGTCTGGTAAAAAGTATATTCTTGTACTTATAGATGAATACTCAAGATATACTTGGATTGAATTCATCAGAGCCAAACTGATGTACCTGAGATTCTGATAAGAGTGTTAAGAAGATTACCGGTTATGTTCAACAGCAAGGTTCAAAAGCTGAGAAGTGACAATGGAACATAGTTCAGAAAGTCCAAAATAAAATCTTATCTTTCAGCAGAAGGCATTACTCCAAACTTCTTTGCAACAAGGACACCTCAACAAAATGGTGTTGTTGAAAGGAAAAACAGAACACTTGTTGAAGTTGCAAGAACAATGCTTGCAGGATCTGATCTTCCAACTAACTTTTGGGTTGAAGCAGTGTCAACAACATGCTTTACTCAAAACATAGCTAAGATTGTCAAAATATTCAAGAAAACTACTTATGAACTCATTAACAACAGAAAACCAAATGTCAAATATTTTCATGTTTTTGGGTGTAGGTGTTATATCTTGAATGACAGAGATCATCTTGGTAAGTTTGACAAGAAGGCAGATGAAGGTAAATTCATTGGATATTCTTTAACTTCAAAAGCCTTAAGAGCGTTCAATCTCATAACCAAGACTATCCAACAGAGCATCAATGTTAATTTTGATGAAACCAGAAGCTCTGACAATAAGAATGATCCCTCCACAACAAAGTGTTATCCCAGTTTAATCTAGTTGGTAAATAATCAATCAAGTAATCAAGCAATACAATAATAATCAAGAGATATATAAATCAGAGTAACATACCAATCCCTTGAATAAACAATGAAACCCTTGAGTGTTCTTGATACCCTTTGATTACAGAGAAAACTTCACTTGACTATAATCTCTAAACAATAATTATCAAAGGTTCTAACCTAAAACTAATTAACCAAAACTTTAAATACCCAAGACTTATGGGCTTTAATCATAATGGGCTTTCTAATAGGCTTTAGGCCCATTTACAAATAACTATTAACATATTACAGTTTAAACCCTAAACTGTAACTATCAAACAAATACAGTTTAGACCCTTTAATCTTGAATACAATTATGATCCAACAATCTCCCCCTTTGGATTCAAGATTAAAAAAAATTTGGCAATTGTCTTCGGGTCTTCACTTGTCTTCACTTTTCTTGAAAAACTTCAGATATGACGTTGATAGCTTCAAAACTTGATAACTTGATATCCTTAAAATAATCTTCAAATCTTCAAAACTTTGAAAATCTTCAGCAGCAGTCTTCAGATTATGTTCTCCTTCTTTGATAATTCTCCCTTTTTGTTGTATCTTCTCCCCCTTTTTGATGAGTGGTGAGAAGCATCATCATCAAAACATACCAAAACAATCTTTTCAAATAAGAGCAGTCTTCCCAGATGGAAAGAGTGATTATTTCCATCTTTTCAGATTAAAATAGAAAGTAGTAACCATTCAAATCTTTTCAAATTCAAACAGTTAATAAGTGTAACCCTGAATCAACAAATGACTCAGTTAGAATGCCTGTCAGCAACACAAAGTTACTGAGTAACACAAAGTTACTATATAAGGAGCTGGTTTGATGTTGGCTCCCCAGGTCTTCCATTCAATCATTGAATAACACATGGTTATCTATGAACGTTCTGACAGAAAACAAATTTCTGTGTGCATGTGCATGTGTATGAAAGAATTAAGCATAGATGATTGCTTTTTAATATAGGCTCAAAGTATGTAAACTTGTTAAGACAACAACAAATTATACAAAGACTCAATGTGCATGAGAAAGGGTTCGAAGGTGGGGAAACTTTCCTTCTTTTTCAATATTAGTATCTTCCAAATGAAGAACCAATAGCGTATGTGTTGCTTCCCCAGAAAATGTGAAACATTCTCTTTTTGAGAAAAGAATGAGTAGTTGGTGGGGTTGTATGCAAGATATGGCATGGGCTAGTTGCCTTTTTCAATGATGGTCACCAAAGAATGTGAACCAATCAGATTATGTGGTTGCCCGGCTCAAAAAGTGGTTTGGTGCAAAGTCTAATATTCTTTTACTCTATTCACTCATCCTCTTTCTTTTAATGCTCACTTCTAACCAATCTCTTTTTTCCATTTTACCTCTTCACACACCATCACTCAATTCTTTTGACCCCTCTCCCCTCAATCACTCAGGGAATACTTCCTGGGTAGGAAACACTGGTTATCGTGAATCCATGGAAGTTCTGTTAAGTACTCAGACTGAATCTCATGTGTTTTCCTAAAAGAACATGCTGTTCAACAGGCGTTTTGTACATGTAAGCACAAATACCACTTGTTACATGAAGAATAAAAATTTTGGAGAAGTCAAAACAGTTGTGTTTGACGATGCAATTCTCCCCCTCAAACTAAAAGAGTTTAACAATTAAGCTCATATCATTTTGTCATGAAGAATAAGATTTTGGAGAATCAAAAACGAATGTTGTTTATATCAACAATATATAAACATATTTTCAATGAAAGCACATGAAATGACGTTTGATTCAATCAACAGTGAATACAAATAAAGTGAGTATTACCATAGAAAGATTTAACTTTTGATACATGGTAATAACAAAGTCAAATAGAATGTTCCGAACCGTTATGTGTATGAATACTAGACAAAGTATATTGACAAGATAAAACACAAGTATTTATCTTTGAAGAACACACGATCAGATAAGCATTTAAGTATCCAAAAATCTGTTAATATCACAGATATTCTCCCCCTTAACTGAAAGATTTTTTTTTCAGAGCTTAATAAAAAACAGAAAAAAATAAGGCACTGAAGTACGGGTTCTAATCCGATGTGATTAGAAACCATTGTCACTTGACCAAACCTGCATAAATAAAAGAAATAATGGTAATCATTTATGAAAATGATTCCTCTCTCGTTAACAACAGTTGGAAAATAACACACAAGATCAAAACTTGGAATACTCCCCCTAGAATCATGACTAAGGTTTAAGACATGTTCAACATTCCAAGTTTGCTGATGAGAAATTGAAAACGCTTTTCATCCAATGGCTTGGTGAAAAGGTCAGCTAACTGGAAGTCAGTTTGAACAAAGTGCATTTCAATATTACCTTTTTCTACATGATCCTTGATGAAATGATAGCGTACGTCGATATGCTTGGTCTTCGAATGCTGTACCGGATTAGCAGTTATAGATATTGCGCTCTTGGAATCACAATAAATAGGAACACGCTTGTAGTTGTAGCCAAAGTCCCTTAATTGTGTCATCATCCAGAGTACTTGAGAACAACAACTAGCAGCAGCTATATACTCAGCCTCGACAGTGGATGTTGAAACATAGTTTTGTTTCTTTGAAGTCCAACTCACAAGTTTGTCACCTATGAATTGACATGATCCAGAGGTGCTCTTCCGGTCTAGCTTACATCCTGCATGATCAGCATCTGTAAAGGCAGTTAGTTCAAAACGAGAATCCTTTGGATACCAAAGGCCTAGATTAGAAGAACCTTTGAGATATCTAAGGATTCGCTTAACAGCAGATAAGTGCGACTCTTTAGGATTAGACTGATATCTCGCACAAAAACATGTGGCAAACATTATATCCGGGCGACTGGCAGTCAGATAAAGTAAAGAACCAATCATGCTACGATACACCTTTTGATCAACAGGTTTCCCGGAGGGATCTGCGTCTAAGAGTGTACCAGTAGCCATTGGTGTTTTCATGACTGAACTATCTGACATATTGAACTTTTTCAAAATATCTTTTATATATTTAGCTTGATTAATAAATATGCCGTCGGGTAATTGCTTTACTTGTAGACCAAGAAAGAAATTCAATTCACCCATCATCGACATCTCAAACTTTGTTTCCATTATTTTTGAAAAGTTCTTACAAAATTTCTGATTTGTCGACCCAAAAATTATGTCGTCAACATAAATCTGAATGAGAATCAAGTCCTCACCTTGCCTTTTAAGAAATAAGGTTGTATCAACAATACCTTTCTTGAAACCAGAAGCAAGAAGAAATTTAGTGAGAGTTTTATACCAGGCTCGCGGTGCTTGTTTAAGAACATAAAGCGCTTTGTCTAAAACATAGACATGATTAGGGTGATGAGGATCAACGAAACCTTCAGGTTGAGCCACGTAAACCTCCTCATGCAAAACGCTGTTTAGAAAAGCCGACTTTACGTCCATTTGATAGACAATAAAGTTTTTGTGCGCTGCATATGCTAGAAAGATTCTGATGGCTTCGATCCTTGCAACCAGGGCGAATGTTTCATCATAGTCAATGCCCTCTTGTTGACAATACCCTTTGGCGACCAGTCGAGCTTTGTTTCTCACGACTACTCCAGCTTCGTCTTTCTTATTTCTGAACACCCACTTTGTTCCAATAACGGATTTACCGTTAGGTAGTGGGATCAAGCGCCATACCTTGTTCCTTTCGAATTGTAGAAGCTCGTCTTGCATAGCAGAAATCCAGAATGGATCACGTAGAGCTTCAGCCGCTTTCTTTGGCTCTAAGGAACTGAGGAAGCTTGAAAACATGCAGAAGTTAGTTGTTGCAGATCTTGTTGTGACACCAGATTGTACGTCACCTACCACATTTTCTAGGGGATGATCCTTAGTCCAACGATGTGTGCTTGGTAGAGCTTCAACTGTTTGTTACATATTTGACGCATCATTTTCATCTTGCACGGCAGGTTGCTCCATAGATGTACTCGGGACATCTTGTACTGGTGTTTCTGATACTGAAGCTTCTGGACTAACAGTTGAAGTGCTCGGGACTTCGTTTCCAGAAGAACTATCTGTAGAGAGAGATTCAGCATTAGTAGAGTCAGAAACTAACTTTGTACTCGTACCTGATGGAGATGAAGTGTCAGTGACTTCTTCGGAAGGTCCAGACATGTATTCAGAAATAGTAGGGACCTCCGAGCTTGTACCACTTGTTATTGATGTGGATATGCCTTTTTCAAAATCTGCACATATATCATCAAAGGCATCAATAAACAATAAATCTAACTCAGATGAAGTAGAGTTAGAGTTTGAAGAATTGGATCTTTTAGCAGCTGGTTCTATTCTGGATTGAATAGAAGCTTTGTCCTTAATCACGAGTTCTGAACTGTTGTGTCCAGAAGTCCTTGTAGAATTATCATCAAAGGAGACATTCATGCTCTCAACAACCGTCTTGGTTCGAATAATGTAAATTCGATAAGCTTTGGATGTCAGAGAGTATCCAATGAGATATCCTTCATCCGATTTCTTATCAAACTTTGATAATCCTTGACGCTCTTTTAGAATGTAACACCTGCAACCAAATACACGAAGGAACTTGATGTTAGATGTACGATTGTTGATCAACTTATATGTTGTCTTATTAAAGCGCTTGACCACAATGGTACGGTTCTGTGTAAAACATGTTGTAGCAACTTCCTCAACCCAAAGGTACATAGGTAGATCTGAGTAAGCAAGCATAGTCCGAGCTGCTTCAACCAGAGTGCGGTTCTTCCGTTCAATAATGTCATTTTGCTGCGGAGTGTAGGCGGCGGAGAAATTATGTGAAATACCCACGGAAGTAAGATAACTCTTCAGGGTGTCATTCTTGAACTCCGTTCCATTATCACTATGAATGGTTCTGACTGGCAGTTGAAGTCGTACTTGAATGCGCTTGATGAAAGCGATAATCAACTCTGGCGCATCTGACTTGTTGCGAAGAAACTCGAGCCATGTATACCTTAAGTAGTCATCTATCATTACCAACACATATTTCTTTCCGTTGATAGATGTTGTGCGCATTGAACCACAAAGGTCCATATGAAGAAGTTCCAGTGCAGATGAGGTCGATGATTCAGCTTTGGACTTGAAGGAGCTTCGCTTCATTTTGCCCAACTCACATGCGGGACATAGTGAGTCTGTTTCGAACCTCATTTCTGGTAGACCTTTAACCAGACCTTGTCTCTGTAGCTTCACTATAGATCTGAAATTTTGATGAGACAAGCGTCGATGCCACGTCCACGATTATGCTTTGGAAGCTTTGGCTAGTAGACAGTGTCAATCTGGACGTGTGGCAGACAGTGTAGGAAAATCTACATAGTATAGATTTCCATGACGCTCAGCTTTGAAGACTTCGTAACCATCGGGATCCTCTAGATAGCAATGAGTGGTTGTGAAGCGGACTTGATATTTCATGTCACAGAAGTGACTGGTACTGAACAGGTTGTGATCAAGTCCTTCAACAAATAACACTTTTTGAATCTTCACAACACCGTTATCGAGCATTCCATATCCTCTGACGTGGCCTTCGGCTTCAGAATTGGCAAATCTAACTGCTCCGGCAGGCTCCTCCACATAGTTATGCAAGAGGTGCTTGAATCCTGTCATGTGGCGTGAACATCCGGAATCTATTACCCACAATCGACAGGCCTGCAAAAGAGACAATTAGTTTTGCTTAGGTACCCATATCAGGATGGGTCCTTCGCGGTTAGCATCAAGCAACTCAGGAATATCATCTGGTTTGACTTTCACTCTCCATTCATAACGCGGTTTTGGAACCCATTTCCAAACCATCTTAACATTCAGTTCCTGAAAGTGATTTTTAGAAGTAGGATTGGCAAACTTAGCTCGATACACTTTGGGTTGTGTAGAAGAATCAAAATTAGAATTAGACTTAGAGTTCAGCTTAGCTTTGCTTTTATTCTTTTTGGACTTAGGAGGGGAGTAGTATTTGAATGAATTATCCCAACAGTGTTTGCAATAAAGATTCTTTCGAGCAAAATTCATAAACTTAGATTTATCGGAACAAATCTTACATTCATGTTTATCAAAAGAAGTACTATTCAAAATAACACTGTCTGTAGGACAACTACTAGAATTCAAACTATTCTTTTTATTCAAACTAAGATCTTTATTCTTCTTACTCTTCCCAACTCCATTTCCTCTTATATCTGAAACAGAAATAGGAATCTCATTAGTCTCATGCTTAGAAGGTGATTCTTTTCTAGAATTAGGTGAAGTTTCACCCTTCTCAAAGATGCTAGGTGCATATTCAGGACAATCAGAGTAAACAACTGAAGCTTTTGTAGGGGCATCAAATTCTGGATTTGTTCTTATCTTCCAGGTTGGATCATTTAACATCTGTTTATCATTTGAAGCATTTTTAAACAGAGTAATTTTCAAATCATTGATTTCTGTGCAAAGCTCTTGATTTTCTTTCAAAGATTTTTGAAGTTTAAACTTGAGATCAAAGTTTTCATCTTCAACCTCATCAAGAGACTGTTGCAACAGATCAATTTGCTTCATCAAGTCAGATGTATGATCACTCACATAATTCGACTTCTTTGGAATATAAACAGGATTAGAGTCTGAAGCATTCATCATTTCAGAAAATAATTCTTCAGTCATGGACTCAATAAACTCCGTTTTATCATTTTTCAAACAAGATTCATTCGTGTTTACAGTTTCTTCTTCAACCTCTTCAACAAGTAAAGGTTTAGGAGTAATGGGATCTGAGACTGATGGTATAGTAGATGGATCAACATCCGCTTCATACTCATCGTATTTGCATTCAGTCTCAGATGGAACAGTGTCATTGCTGACTGATTCTTTAGTAGAAGTGGTAAACAATGATTCAAACTCAGTAAATTCAATCTTTCGAGTTGCATAGCTTTTGTTCAAATCATTGTATTTAAAACCAACTGATTTAAAAGCATTTCGAGAATCAGTGTCACAAGACTTGTTTTCTCCCATTTCTTCTTGACCTTTGGTCTCAGTAAAAGGTTTAGAAGCACTAACTTCAATAAAAGTCGCACGAATGTTTGGAATGGGTCTGATTGCGGAGCCAAATTTATCAAAGTTATATAAATGCTCCAGTGCCTTTTTCAAAACATCATTAGTTGGCACACCCAAACCTGGTTTCAGTTTATAAAACCTTTCATCTTGGAGTTTATTAGTCAACAGATTTAATGTCTGCTCAGTCTGACCTCGTTTCATATTGATGTCCTCCAATTGCTTAATCTTTGAATAGGCTTCATTTCTTTCTTGATAACAAACCTCAAATTTTATTTTGAACTCACCTTTTTCAGCATTAATATTCACAAGATCCTTTTCTAAATCAGATATTTTACTTTTCAAAGAATCCTTTTCAGCTTTGAAACCGTCTTTTTCCTTTTCTTTTTCTTCCACAACAACTTTCAGCAAAGCGTTTTCATCACGAAAACTCAATATTGATTGTTGAGCAGAGCTAAGTTTGCCTTTCAATAAAGCAAATTCATCTTTCATGCTATGTATTTGGGCCATAAGGGATTCAATAAGCTCAGAATTATCACTTACCTCAGAGTTTGCGTTTTCAGAATACGCTTCAGAATCTTCATCGTCACCGTCCAGCTTTGACATGTAGGAAACTTGGGTGAAGTGTGCTTGCTCCTCATCATCAGAACTTTGGAACAACCAATTCTCTTCTTCAGCCATTAGCACCTTTCCTTCTTCAGCTTTCTTGGCAATAAGTGACTTTCGCGCATAATAGTTTGAGTTCTTGATCTTCTTGAATCTGCACTCTTGAGAAATGCCCAAATTTGCCGCAATTGTAGCACCTTCCTGGTTCATCTTCTTTCTTTGCCTCTCTCTTATCTTCTCTTCTTTATTCCTTCTGGTCTTCTCGTCCTTCCTCTCTCTTTCCATGCCTCAGCTTGTATCGCATCTCAGACTTCTCTTTCTTGTGTCCATCATACTTTGGCTTTGAGTAGAATCTTTTCTTGCCAAAGCTCTTCTTGAATCGTCGCGTAATAAGAGTCAAGTCCTCGGAGAACTTTTGAATATCTAGATCTGAATCAACTTCCAGTTCTTCATCGCTCGAATCAGAGTCAGAGTCAGTAACTTCGGTAACTAGAGCTTTAGACACCTTTTTCTTTGACCTTGCAGAGGATACAGAACCTTTGCCGGCTATGAGAGCCACGGAATCCTTCAATTTATTGGACTCCAAATTGATGATTCTCACCTCGTCCTCGTGCTGATAAAGAGT
Source organism: Arctium minus (assembly GCA_954870635.1). Lineage (NCBI taxonomy): Eukaryota > Viridiplantae > Streptophyta > Magnoliopsida > Asterales > Asteraceae > Arctium > Arctium minus. Next base: position 164,367,248 of record OX941081.1, read on the forward strand.
CGAGAATATATCAGTGACATTTTCCTGAGCCATGTTCTTTGACATCTGAAGGTTGATGGCAAAGTTCTTCCATTCCGGATTTAAGTTCTTGATGAACTTATAATTAATCTCCGAAGCAGACTTAGAGATGTTGTTCCTCCGCAAGTCATTGAGAATAATATTGTATCTATTGTAGGTCTCTAGCAATGTCTCTCCTTCTTTTGCGTGAAATCCCTCGTATGCATTTATGCATAGATTCTGCTTCGCTTGGATGGAGGCTTCACTTCCTTCAAACTGTCTGGATAGTTCATCCCAGATTTCTTTTGCAGAGTTCCGACTGTCTACACGGTTGTAGATGTCGTTCGGGATAGCCATGGTTAGATAGATAAGAGCCTCTTCATCTGTCTTGTACTGTTCCTTCTGCTTTTCAGTAAAGTACTGATAAGGTTTAGGAACATATCTGTCCGGGATTTCTAGAGAAGTGTCAGTTGCTGCTTGTCCTGGTACCCTGATCATCGGGTTTACAGGACCATTGATGATTGACTCCATATAGTCTCTGTTCTTGTGGTTCAGAAACTGGACCATTCTTTTCTTCCATTGCGGATATTCATCAGCCATAAGGACCGGTGGTTTGGACTGAGAACCCATCAAGAGAAGCTGATTCGACATCTTAGTTGTACGGTTAGTAATTTAAACTTATCTGTACCAAGACAACCAACTAGATGAGATCGTTAGAATCAAGAGTAAAGACTACACTCAAAAATTTTCAGAAAAATAAACTTCCAAAAATAATCAAATGCAGTCCTCGCACACAGTATAAAGCACTAATATCTATGAATAAAATACTGAAAAATTAAGAAGATTTTGATCAAGAGCAAAACTTTGTCCCCCTTCGCAGATTTAGGTTTTTAGGGGTCCTATTACAGTTTACAAAAATCGACCGGGGATGTGCTTCGACCGGTATTGTGTCGACCGGGGTTTTGCTTAGACCGGTACCTTGTTTGACCGGTAAGATGTAACAACCGGTCTTATGCTCGACCGGTAAATGACTAAGACCGGTATAGAGAGTTCGACCGGTAAGTTGCTTGTACCGGTACTTTGTTCGACCGGGAATATAGTTGGCCGGTATAGTGAAGACCGATAAAAATATTCGACCGATAAAAGTCTTCGACCGGGAGGTTGTAAGACCGGTAAACCACTTCGACCGGTATTGATTCGATCGGTATTGATTCGACCGGACAAGGTATCGACCGAGGTGGTATGTGAGTGTACCGGTTGAAGGATAAACTGAGTTCGGCCGATACTATGTTCGACTGATAAGGTGCTATGACCGGTACAGTGTTCGACCTGAATGGAGTTAAGACCGATAAAACTATTTGTTGGGAACTGAAGAAAAACTCAAGTATGGTTAATGCTGCTGGTTCAGAGTTAATACTGCTAGAAGACATAAAGGTTAATACTGCTGAGTGTTACTACTGCTAGTAGTTAATACTGCTAGTCAAAGTTAGTGCTGCTTAAACAAAGTTAGTACTGCTTAGCTAGTTAGTACTGCTAGTGGGTTAGTACTGCTTAGTAGTTAATGCTGCTAGAAGGAAGTTAATGCTGCTGAAGATTAATACTGCTTATATGATGAAGATTCGTATGAAAGGATATACATGGAAGCTTAGAGATATACATAGAAGATATACTGAAGATATTTTATTGTAATTATCTTTGTATTCAGTATATATATTGAATTGTTTAGAATAGTTAGATAAGTTTTTAAGTTTTCATTCTTTTAGAGAGACAATCAACCTCAAGGCATAGATCCTAATTCTAGAGAAGTAGAATTCGTATTGGTGAGCCTGTTCATTAATATTGAGGTTGAGTGAGTAATCTTGTAACTTCAAAGCATTAAATACAAGTTTACAGTTTGTTGATTATATTCTGTCTTTATTTTATGTTTGATTAAATATCAAAGTGTTATTCCGCAAACTTCTTTGATATTGTTTCTGAGAATTAATTCTTGTTGAGAATTCGATCCTGACAAGTGGTATCAGAGCCAAAACTCTCTCAGAAACAGTTATTCATCATGGAAAATCTTACAGAATCAAGCAGTACTTTGGTCTCAAAAGTTCCAATGCTTAGATCCAATGAATTTGACATGTGGAAGATCAGAATCAAGCAATATATTCTCCTCACAGATTACTCTATGTGGGACATCATTGAGAATGGCCCATCTGATGAAGGAAAGATTGGTGAAGATGGCAAAAGAACCCCTCCAAAGACAGATGCAGACAGGAAGACAAGGCAGACATAGATGAAAGCCTTGAGCACACTGCTCTTGGCCATTCCAAATGAGTATCAACACCAATTCTGCAATTGCACTGATGCACAGATGCTCTGGAATGCTCTAGAGAAGAGATTCTCAGGTACCAAAAGTACCAAGAGAAATCAAAAGGCAATCTTAAAGCAACAGTATGAAAACTTCATCTCAACTAAGAATGAGTCCATGACTCAAACTTTTGACAGGTTTAATAAACTAATTGGTGAACTAGCTACTATGGGAGTACAGATTGATCAAGATGATGTGAACAGAAAGTTCTTAAGGTCCCTTGGAGATGAATGGACCATGTACACTGTGTCATTTAGACAGAATGATCAGTTGGAAGAAAAAGAACTTGATGATCTGTACAATGATCTTAGAGTATTTGAAGCTGAGGTGGAGGCAAAGAAGAAGCCTTCTGGATATATTCATAATGCTGCACTCCTATCAGCATCAATTGATTCTACTGCTAACCCTGAATCAGTTAATGCTGCTAATGGAACAAATCAAGATAAAGGCACTGATTCTGTGTTTGAAGCTTTTCTTTCTAATCATGGAAATTCCTCTTTGATTAATGATGACTTAGAACAACTCCATCCCGATGATCTGGAAGAGATGGATATTAAATGGCAGATGGCCATGCTCTCCATGAGGGTTAAGAAGTTTATAAAGAGGACTGGAAGAAACAACTTCTCCCAAAGAAGAGAAGATGGAGCAGGGTTTGATAAATCAAAGGTAGAATGCTACAAATGCCATCTGAAGGGACATTTTGCTAGAGAATGCAGAAGTGGAATGTCTCACAACAACAACCATCAACAAGCTCAATCTGGAAGCTTCAATAACAACAGAAACTCTGCTCAAGCCCTTGTTTCTCAACAAGGAATGGGGTTTGATTGGAGTGATCAAGCAGAAGAAACTATTCAGAATCAAGCTCTTATGGCTAAAGTATCTGATCTCCCATCTGAGGTAAGTTCTAATCTCTGTTCTAAAACTTGCATAGACACTGTTAAAAGGTACAGGGATCACAATCAGAAGATGAGTGATGACCTTAAGAGATTAGAAAAAGATATAAAAGACTATGTAAGGATTGTAGAGAGATTTGAAGATCAGATCAAAGGTTTTCAAGCCAATGAACTACAACACTCATATGACACCAATTACTGGCAGTGGGAGAAAAAGGATTTAGAACTTAAACTGACCAAATCTAAAGAGGAGAGTGAAAAACTGAAAGAGGAGCTAACCAAGGTTAAGCTTGATGTAGAAAAGTTTTCTAATGCTTCTAAAGCAATGGACTCTTTACTACAAAATCAGATTCATGATAAGATGAGAAGAGGAATTGGGTACAATGCAACACCTCCACCATATAACAACAATTACATTCCTCCTACTTCAGACCTGTTAGACACCAAAGATAGGAAGGACTTGCCTGAGGGAGCCACTGAAATAGATCCCTTAGATGAGGTAGTTGTTGAGGATAAGACTGAGAAAGAGATTGGCAAGAGTAAGGAGAACAAGGTGAGTGGTGAGATTCCTCTAGAGAATAACATTATCACCAATGATGATTGTGGAAGGGCTTGGATCAAATCCAAGGACATAGAGAAAACAGAGGGAAAGTCTGGTAAGGTCCATTACAAACAGACCACAGTTGTGAATCCAGGTCCTTGCAAACAGTGTGCATGTAAGAAGAATGAGCCCCAAAAACAGGACAAAAAGAGGGGAAATCAAAGAAACTGGAATAATCAGTGGGCATAAAAACAAGGGGTTGATCTGAGTAAAATCAATAGACCAAAACCTTGTTTTATCTGTGGCAAATTGAATCATCTTGCAAAATTCTGTTATTTCAATCCTATGAAACAAAGGATGAATTTCCAAAGATCCATGCAAAAACCCTTTGATTATAAGAAAATTGAAAAGAACCATGTGGCTAAGAAAACTGGTAAAACTAAAAGCCACATGAAGAAAAAGTCTGTTAAAGAAAGTGTCAATATGTGGATTCCTAAAAGCACTAAAACTGTTAGTACTGCTACCACAAATAGTGTTGCTGACAATGATAGTGCTGCTAGAAGTAATACTACTGCTAACAATGTTAATGCTGCTAACAAGGTTAGTACTGCTAAACCTGTTAGTACTGCTAAACCTGTTAGTACTGCTAACTCTGTTAGTACTTCTAAGGTTAGTATTGCTTCTAGTGTTGGTTCTGCTAAGCCAATCATATTGACAAAGTACTCTAATAAAGAGTGCTCTGAGTTTAAAAACCTCATTAAAAAGGAATGTAAATACTTTGATGAGAAAGGGAGACCCAAGACCACTTTTGCTTGGGTCCCCAATCATACTAATTGATTTATTTAATGTGCAGGGCAACCAACAGCTCATGGGAAAGAGCATATGGCATGTTGATAGTGGTTGCTCTAGGCACATGACTGGCAACATGTCATGCCTTCAGGATTTCAAGCATATTAATGGAGGACATGTTGCATTTGGAGACAATCTTACTGGTGGTAAGATAAGTGGAAAAGGTAATGTCACCAAAGGTAAGATGACATTTGAGGATGTCTACTATGTTGATCAATTAAAGTACAACCTGTTAAGTGTATCACAGGTTTGTGACAAACAACATAGTATATTATTTACTAATACTGAGTGTATGATTCTTGCTCCAGGGTTCAAGGTAGTTGATGAAAGCATGATACTACTTAGAACTCCAAGAAAGGACAATGTTTACTGTCTTGATTTGGACAATGTTGATAGTGATTCATCTCTAAATTGTCTTGTTTCAAAAGCTTCTGTAGATGAATCCTCCCTTTGGCACAGAAGGATGTGTCACATGAATTTCAAGACTATGAACAATCTTGTTAAAAATAACCTTGTAAGAGGTTTACCTTCAAAAGTCTTTTCATGTGATGATCATTGTGTTGCTTGTCTTAAAGGCAAACAACACAAAACTTCTCATAAGACCAAAGAGTTAAATTCGGTGTCTACTTGTCTCCAGTTATTGCATATGGATCTGTTTGGTCCTACAAATGTTATGAGTATAGGCAAGAAATCTTACTGCTTGGTTATTGTTGATGATTACTCCAGATTTACTTGGGTATATTTTCTAAGGACTAAGGATGAAACAAGTGGTCTTATCAAATCCTTTATTCTAAGAATTGAAAACCAAACTAATCAAAGAGTAAAAGTCATTAGATCAGGTAATGGAACTGAGTTTAAAAATCATGATCTAAACACCTTTTGTGAAGAAAAAGGTATTGAGAGACAATATAGTGCTCCTAGGACTCCTCAACAGAATGGTGTTGCTGAAAGGAGAAATAGGACACTAATAGAGGCTGCTAGATCTCTGTTGGCTGATTCAAATTTGCCAATTACCTTCTGGGCTGAAGCAGTTAATACTGCTTGTTATGTCCAAAACAGAGTTCTAATGGTCAAGCAAAAGAACAAGACCCCATATGAGCTTTTAAATAAAAGAAAACCTTTTATTGGTTTCTTTAAACCTTTTGGGTGTCCTTGTACTATTCTAAATACCAAATCTCACTTAGGTAAGTTTGGTAGCAAAGCAGATGATGGATTTCTTGTTGGATATTCATCTCAGAGTAAGGCCTACAGAGTATTTAACTCTTCTTCTAGAATAATTCAAGAAAGTGACAATGTCAAATGCAATGAGAACACACCAAATCCTGTTGGGTCTGGACCTCAGTGGCTATTTGACATTGATTCACTAACTAACTCTTTTGGTTTCAGTAATGAGTATACAGGAACAGGTAGTGGAGAATCAGAGATCACACAAGTTCAAGAAAGTATATCTAAATCTGTGATTTTTCCCATACCCACAGTAAATTCAGTTGAAGACTGTGAAAAGGAATCATTTACTGAACCAAGTCAGAGTGAAGAAGACACTAGAGATGAGGAGACTCAAGAAAACAATGAAGTGGCATTTGAAAACACTTCAGTTGAGTTGCATGAATCTAATCTTGAGGCTGGATTAAATGAAGAATCTAGTTACAACACCAGAGTTCAAAAGAATCATCCTCCACAGTTGATAATAGGAGATATCTCTTCTCCTATGATGACTAGATATCAAAGCAGACTTCAGGAAATGCAAGATCAACAGCATACAGTGCTTTCTTGTTTTCTATCACAGCTTGAGCCTAAAAAGGCACATGATGCTATGAAAGAATCCAGCTGGATAGAAGCAATGCAAGAGGAACTGTTACAGTTCAAGCTACAAGATGTGTGGGATCTAGTAGACCTTCCTAAAGGTCACAGAGCAATTGGCACAAAATGGATCTTCAGAAACAAGAGATATGAAAGAGGTATTGTTATAAGAAACAAAGCAAGGCTGGTGGCACAAGGCTATACTCAAGAAGAGGGTATAGATTATGAAGAAGTTTTTGCACCTGTAGCTAGGATAGAAGCAATCAGACTATTCCTAGCCTATGCTTCTTACATTAACTTCAAAGTCTACCAAATGGATGTAAAAAGTGCTTTTCTCTATGGATCAATTGAAGAAGAAGTATATGTCTGTCAACCACCAGGGTTTGAAAACCCAAGCTATCCAGACAGGGTATACAAATTAAAGAAGGCACTTTATGGACTACATCAAGCCCCAAGAGCATGGTATGACACTCTGTCATCCTATCTCTTGGAAAATGACTTTGAAAGAGGAGTCATTGATAAGACTCTATTTATCAAAAGAAAGAAGAAGGATATCTTGCTGGTCCAAATATATGTTGATGACATTATTTTTGGTTCTACAAGAAACAACATGTGCAAGGAGTTTGAGGATTTAATGCATCAAAGGTTCAAAATGAGTTCCATGGGGGAACTTACTTTCTTCCTTGGACTCCAAGTTCAACAGAAGTCAGATGGCATTTTCATATGTCAATCCAAGTATGTGCAGGATATTCTAACCAAGTTTGGTTTCTCAGAATCAAAACCTGCCAGCACACCTATGGAAACACACAAGCAGATCACAGCAGATCTTGAGGGGGAAGATATGGATGTGCATCATTATAGATCCATGATTGGCTCTCTCATGTATCTCACAGCATCAAGGCCAGATATAATGTTTCCAGTCTGTGTATGTGCAAGATTTCAAGTTAGGCCAAAGCAATCTCACTTTCAAGCTGTTAAGAGGATATTTAGATATCTCAAAGGGCAACCCAGATTAGGACTTTGGTATACTCATAACTCACCTTTTGACCTAATAGCATACTCAGACAGTGATCTAGGTGGGGCAAACTTGGACAGAAAATCTACTTCTGGAGGATGTCAGTTTTTGGGTGCTAGACTAGTCTCATGGCAGTGCAAGAAACAAACCACAGTATCCACATCTACAACAGAGGCAGAGTACATAGCAGTTGCAAGTTGCTGTTCTCAAGTCTTATGGATTCAAAATCAAATGTTGGATTATGGGGTAACCTTTCTACACACTCCAATCTTTATTGACAACAGCAGTGCTATTAGCATTGTAAATAATCCAGTCAAGCACTCAAAGACAAAGCACATTGAAATCAGGTATCACTTTCTAAGAGATTGTAATGAAAAGAAACTTATTCAAGTTGTCAAAGTTCACACTGATAATCAGTTTGCTGATCTATTCACTAAAGCTTTTGATGTGGGTAGATTCACTTTCTTGGTAACAAGTGTGGGAATGATAAACTCTGAATAATCTTCTTCTCAAAAAGTGGTTTTATACCTGTATATTTTTTCTTGGTGTTACTAATCTTCTTTTTCAGGATATGCATAGCAGTACTCAGTGTTTAGCAAGTTTAAAAGGAGTAAGTATAGTTAATACTGCTGGTGGTTAACACTGCTTTCAGTTAATACTGCTAGTGGTTAATACTGCTTTCAGTTAATACTGCTAGTGGTTAATACTGCTTTCAGTTAATACTGCTAGTGGTTAATACTGCTTTCAGTTAATACTGCTAGTGGTTAATACTGCTTTCAGTTAATACTGCTAGTGGTTAATACTGCTTTCAGTTAATACTGCTAGTGGTTAATACTGCTTTCAGTTAATACTGCTAGTAGTTAATACTGCTTTCAGTTAATACTGCTAGTAGTTAATACTGCTCTAGGTTAATACTGCTTATATTCCGAATACTATAAATACTTTTTGCCCGCCTAAAAGTTCATAACGACTCTTTGCATACTGTTCTCTTGCGCTCAAAACCTTTTCTCTCTCAAGTTCGAAGTTTTCAGGCACGCTTTCCACTAAGATCAATGGCATCCATGACTTTCATCGACGAGCACAACGAGATTGCGATGCTACAAAAGCCAAAGCAAGCTTCAGGATTTCATCACATTGTGGATTTCCTCAAGACAAGCCACATTGCTCATGCTCTTATTGTATCACCTACAATCTACATTGAGCATCAAAGGCAGTTCTGGGCTAATGCAACCATTGTTGTGGAAAATGGTGTGCAAATGATCAAGACAAGAATCTGTGATCAATCACTAACAGTTACTGAAGAGGTTATTCGCATCAGTCTACGTCTAGACGATGCCTCTGGTATAACTTCTATCCCAAATGATGAACTGTTTACAACTCTTACAAGAATGGGGTATGGAGGCCCATTGGGTGTTTTCAAATTTTCTAAAGCAAAATTCTCAACCCAATGGCGTTTCTTTGTCCATACTCTTATGCATTGTATATCCAAAAAGACTACTGGATGGAGTGAGTTCAGCAGCACTATTGCTTATGCTTTGGTGTGCTTGGCCACTGCCAGAAAGTACAATTTTTCTAAAATGATTTTCAATGATCTTGTCTCAAACATGGGAAACAAAAAGAGCTTCTTTATGTATCCCAGGTTTGTTCAAGAAGTTATTACTAATCAATTGACGGATATACCTCAACCTGTTGGGGTATATGTACCTAAACCCCCCAAAGGCAAGGTTTTCTCAAATATGAGAAGATCTGCTGGGGACGCTGAAGGAGTTGACACCCCATTGTTCTCTACAATGATGGTGGTGTCCCAAACCAATGAAGGTATGGTAGCAGGGTCAAGGCCCCCATTAGACCAACCCACTGCTAGCCAAGCCCAACCTTCCCTCTCAAAATCAATTCCCCAGTCCCTTCTTGAAAAATCAACCTCTCCCATCACCCAAACTTACAAGAGAAAACAGGTAAAGAAGGCTCCTTCCCTTCTTGTACCATTACCCACTAAGCCTATAAGCCCTCTAAGGGAGAATTCTCCCCTAGAGAATATCCAAAGGGAAACCACAAGGGTGTCTCCCAACCCAAAGGAGGTGCTCTCTGAGGAGGAGGTAGAGCATATGGGTGATGAGGCTGCCACTACTCCTGCTAGTACAGAGGAGGAAAGTGGTAACATCAATAAGACCTCCCCCATGGCAACTTTGGGTTAGCAATCATCCAAAGGTCCCAGGTGCCAAGAACCCAAGGGGGTGGATAGTGCTTCTGCTAGGCAGAAAACTTCCACTACAAAAAGATCCAATGATCCTTCAAAAGAGGGTAACACTTCTGGAGAAGGTGAGGACAGATATAACTATTATGAATTGATGGAAACCATGGGCAACATCAACATGGATGTACTCAAACAGGGCAAAGATATAGAAGAGCTTAAACTCATAGTTCTGTCACAACAAGAACAAATCATCAAATTGAAGCAAATGGTAAGGAAACTGATTCTGCAAAGGAAGAAGAAACAATTTGTGCTCAGAAGGAGGAAACCAGTGACTGATGCTCCCAAAAAGGGGGAGTCAGAAGCTGATGCCAAAGCTAAGGGGGAGCAAGAGGAAAAACATGATGTTGAGGGGGAGAATGAGCAAGCAGCAGAAACAGAGCCAGCAGCAGAAACCATTAATACTGCCAGTTCAAGTAAAGCAGCAGAAATGGTTAATACTGCTGAGCTGAAAGAAGCAGCAGAAACAGTAAAAGAGGTCCTTACAGAGCTTGAGATTGCAGAAACACTCATCAAAGCCAAACATGATACTCCCAAGGTCACCTCAAAGGCCAAAGGAGTTGTCATAAAAGAAAGAGGTGATGCAGCAAAGAACTCTAGCATTGAGAAGGTAATGGGTAAAGAGAAAGGTAAGGCAAAGCTAGTTGAATCTGATAAACCAATGAAAAAGCAGAAGCTGATTGAATCAGATGAAGCTCTAGCTAGGAAGATACAGGCTGAACTTGAAGAAGCAGAAACCATGCAAGTGCAAAAGGATAGAGAGATAGCTAAAGCAATGGCTGCAGAGTTAAACAAAGCCTATCAACAAAGCTTAGCAACAGAACAAGCCAAGCAGAAAGCCACATCTTTGAGGAAGCCTGCTAAGATCAAAATGGCTGCAAGGAAAAGACAACCTTCAAAGACATACCTGGGTGCTCAAGAGAGAAAGAAAATGATTACTTTCCTCAAGGGTGCAGTAGGTGTCAAGGTAGAGATGTTTTCAAAGATGTCTTTTGAGAAGCTCAAGAAAATGTATGATTCTGAGATGATAAAGCTTCAAGGGGATGATCTTGCAAGGGTTGAAATGGAGAAAAGAATGAAAGAAAGCAATGATTTCTTACAAAAACCATTCCCTGATGAGCAAGAAACTCCAGAGAAGGAAACAACAATTGGTGAAAGTCTAAGGACTTTAAAAAGAACAAAGATGATTGCCAGGAGAAAGCCTACAAAGAAGCCTAGATTAGTGGAAGAAGAGGCTGAAAAGATTGCTGAAGAAGAAGAGGCACCTGAGTCATCTACAATGAAAGAACCTGCAAGTACTGAGGATGTCAAGATGTACATGGTTGTGATGGACAAAGTGCCTGAACCAATTGCAGCAGAACCTGTAGGAGTTAAACCTCCTGAAGTCATTCACTGGGATGTTTTGGAAGTAGATGGCAAGAAGTATATCAGACTGAAGAGAAAAGATGAAAAGTATGAAGTCTACAGTACTTGGGCTAAAATTGTCAGAACATGCTCAAGGTCTGATATTGAAGAAATGTTTGATATAGGAATGAAGTTGTATGCAGATATTCTAAAGGCTTCAGGGATTTCAATTACAAAACTGGTGATGGAGTATCTGTGTATGATGTTCAAACCTGATGAAGTGAAGGAGATCATAAGGAGTGTTTTTCAAGCAGTTACCAATTGGACTTTGTATGAAACTAGTGGCGTATATTCTGTGACTTTGGATAGAAATCACATTGAATACTTCCTAGTGGATAAAGTATACAACCATAGCAGATTGAAACTTCATTTAATGTTGAAGAAGAAGCTTGGATGTGGTGAAAATTCAGAAATGGCTAAATATTTGATCCAAAGAACAATTAATCAAAGTTTGGGATTGGATGCAAATACTGGAATTTAGGTCATGATGGAGTTTTGGGAGCATCTTGAAGAAGATCTGAAGAACTTGACTTCTTTTCCTAAAAGTCAAGTTAGGGGGAGATTGTTGGGAACTGAAGAAAAACTCAAGTATGGTTAATGCTGCTGGTTCAGAGTTAATACTGCTAGAAGACATAAAGGTTAATACTGCTGAGTGTTACTACTGCTAGTAGTTAATACTGCTAGTCAAAGTTAGTGCTGCTTAAACAAAGTTAGTACTGCTTAGCTAGTTAGTACTGCTAGTGGTTAGTACTGCTTAGTAGTTAATGCTGCTAGAAGGAAGTTAATGCTGCTGAAGATTAATACTGCTTATATGATGAAGATTCGTATGAAAGGATATACATGGAAGCTTAGAGATATACATAGAAGATATACTGAAGATATTTTATTGTAATTATCTTTGTATTCAGTATATATATTGAATTGTTTAGAATAGTTAGATAAGTTTTTAAGTTTTCATTCTTTTAGAGAGACAATCAACCTCAAGGCATAGATCCTAATTCTAGAGAAGTAGAATTCGTATTGGTGAGCCTGTTCATTAATATTGAGGTTGAGTGAGTAATCTTGTAACTTCAAAGCATTAAATACAAGTTTACAGTTTGTTGATTATATTCTGTCTTTATTTTATGTTTGATTAAATATCAAAGTGTTATTCCGCAAACTTCTTTGATATTGTTTCTGAGAATTAATTCTTGTTGAGAATTCGATCCTGACACTATTCGACCTGGATGGTGTTTGACCGGTATGTTCTTAACCAGCCCAGAAGTCGATGAACAGATGCAGTAATTGACCCAAAAATCAATTAGGAACTCAAAATCAGATTAAAAAAACAGTCCTTTGTACTCAGAAACATAAACCAATCACAATACAATCAAACTCAAAAATCAATTTCAACTTTTAGGCATTCGATTTGATAAGCACAGTAACAACCGATAGTTAGCTTTTGTCGAACCCAGAAAACTTAAAATCACAAATTCACTCACTTTGTTAATTCTCAATGCAATTAATCAATTAGATGGTATTTAGAAGCATAAATCTCAATTAATCAGATCAACTTTAAGCATAAAAGCACATAAATTCACGAAATCAGAAAAAAAAAACGATGAATAGTGTTTTTCGATGAACAGTGATTTTCGATGAATAGTATAATAAAAAATTGATTTTTTTGGCTCTGATACCACTTGTTATCCCAGTTTAATCTAGTTGGTAAATAATCAATCAAGTAATCAAGCAACACAATAATAATCAAGAGATATATAAATCAGAGTAACATACCAATCTCTTGAATAAATAATGAAACCCTTGAGTGTTCTTGATACCCTTTGATTACAGAGAAAACTTCACTTGACTATAATCTCTAAACAATAATTATCAAAGGTTCTAACCCAAAACTAATTAACCAAAACTTTAAATACCCAAGCCTTATGGGCTTTAATCATAATGGGCTTTCTAATAGGCTTTAGGCCCATTTACAAATAACTATTAACATATTACAGTTTAAACCCTAAACTATAACTATCAAACAAATACAGTTTAGACCCTTTAATCTTGAATACAATTATGATCCAACACAAAGAAAGTTTCTGAATTATCAAAACTCAAAGAGTCGGAACTCAACAAGATATTTGAAGACTTCTTTGATGATGATGATAACTCTGAATTCATATTCAGAGATATTCACAGAGCACCATCAGAAGAACCACAGACTATTGGTACTATTGTTACTGGTCCTTCTGATAACACACATTCTACTTCACTCAATGCAGGTCCAAGTGAAACATCATGACCAAACGATGAAGAACAAGAATCTTCAGAAGAAGAAGGTGAACCAGAGACATCTAAAGAATCTCCAGAGCCACCTTCACCATATCTAGAGATATCCTTAGAGCCTCTGAACAGCACTACAAAAATGCCACACCTTGTCATCTCTGAAGCTCAAACTCCACCACACATTCATGCTCCAATCTCAAATAATAGGATCTCCCCCTGATGGTGTCAAGACCAGATCTGCCACCATTAATGAATGCTTCTTTGCCAATTTCTTAAGCATGATTGAACCTAAAAGGATAAATGAAGCTCTAACATATCCAAATTGGATCAATGCCATGCAAGATGAGCTTCAACAGTTTGAAAGAAACAAAGTCTGGACCCTGGTTCCAATTCCCAAAGGCAAATTTGCAATTGGAACCAAAAGGGTTTTCAGAAACAAAAAGGATGAAGATGGCCTAATCATCAGAAACAAAGCCAAATTCGTTGCTAAGGGATATTTCCAAGAAGAAGGCAATGATTATGATGAAACCTTTGCACCTGTGGCTAGGCTAGAATTAATTAGAACCTTCTTAGTATGAGATGCACACAAAGGGTTCAAAGTATATCGAATGGATGTCAAATATGTCTTTCTTAATGGTAAACTCAATGAAGAAATATATGTCCAACAACCACCTGGATTTGAAAATTCAGAGTTCCCAGACCATGTATACTATCTTGATAAAGCTTAGTATGGCCTTAAACAGGCTCCCAAAGCATGGTATGCAACTCTATCAATTTTCTGATTGATAATAGTTTTGAAAAAGGACCAATTGATACCACTCTGTTCAGCAAGAGGTATAAAAATGAGCTACTTCTAGTCCAGATATATGTTGATGACATTATCTTTGGCTCTACAAACCAAAAGTATTGTGATAAGTTTTCAGAGTTGATGAAGAGTGAATTTGAAATGAGTCTCATGGGAGAACTAACCTTCTTCCTAGGACTTCAAGTAAAATCAACTTCAGATGGCACTTTTATAAATCAAGGCAAATATGTCTCTGATAATTTGAAAAACTACAAACTCAATGATTCAACTCGTATGAGAACTCCTATTGCCACTGGAGTCAAACTTGACTCTGATCCTTTAGGGAAATATGTGGATGTTAAAACCTACAGAGGCATGATAGGTTCACTTTTATACTTAACTGCAAGTAGACCTGATATAATGTTTGCAACCTGTCTCTGTGCTAAATATCAAGCTAATCCAAAGGAATCTCACTTATCTGCAGTAAAAAGATTGTTTAGATACCTCAGAGGCACCCCATCTCTTGGTCTCTGGTATCCAAAACTCTCTCGTTTTGAACTAACAGCTTAATCTGATGCACATCAAGAAGGATGCAAGTTAGACAGAAAAAGTACCTCTAGATGTTGTCAACTTTTGGAAAACAAGCTAGTGAGTTGGTCATCCAAGAAGCAAAACTGTGTGTCCACTTCTACAACAGAAGCAGAATATGTTGTTGCTGCTAGTTTTTGTTCACAAGTGATATGGATGCGAACTCAACTCGGAGACTATGATCTTCAATTTAATAGGATTCCCATTCTTTGTGACTCCATAAGTGCTATTGCCATCTCTGCTAATCCAATGCAGCATTCCAAGACAAAGGACATTGATGCCAGGTATCATTTCCTTAAAGATCATGTTGAAAAAGGGACAATTGAGATGTATTTTTTCCAACTAATCTTCAACTTGCTGATCTTTTCACCAAAGCTTTAGATGACCGAAGGTTCAATTTCTTGATCAGCAAGTTGGGCATGCTGAATATGTCTACTTAACCTCAAAAATACATTAGAGCCTCTGACATCCTAAAGTAGCATATTTTAGACTTCGGAGCCTTTGATATTTTCTTCAGAGCCTCTGACATTCTAAATCATGTTCAAAATCATCTCATTTTATACACCTAAGCACAATCCAAGGGGAAGAGTAGATAAGAAACCATCATTAGTTAAGGGAGAGCAAGAAATAGTAGATGGTAATAAAGCCAAGCTTCAGAGCCTCTAATGCTTATATCAGAGTCTATGCTCCTATCTCTGATACTCAAATCAGAGCCTCTAATATTTTATCAGAAGATCATTTCACAAGGGAAGGTATGTTCTTTATTCTTATACTTAACCTCACACTTACTGAAAACCAAACTTGATTCTTTCACAAGCAAGGAATCTCAAAGACTATTATTTGGTCTCTGATATTATCCTCAAAGCCTCTGACATAATATGCTCTGAAGATATATCAGAGCACTAAATTCTTAGTGTTCTTGGATATTTATTAATCAAGTTTTGGATGTTTTTTAAAATATAATTTTTTTTGAAATTTTGAAGTTTGAGAAAAGAATTTAAACTTGTGTAATTCTTTCAAAAGGAAATTGATTAGTGTGGATTATTTACTTAGGTAACTGTCATGTTCAAATTAGGTAATACAAAATGACAGTTGTCTGACGTAAGCGTCCTTTCAACCTCCATCTACACGTGTCCATTTTTAATAGAAGGTTGATGGAACGTTTCTGACATGGGTACTCACAAATGCCGTTTCCATTTCTGACATGGGTACTCAACTACGTTGTTTCCATAGCCCCTATCCCACTTCTTACGTCCATAAAAACCCACTCCACACTCCATTTTTCTTTTACGCTCTCCAAAATTCTCTCAAACATCATCTTTTTCTCTCAAGAACTACAAAGCTTCAAACCTGCAACAATGGCGAATAAACAAGAAGGTTCTGACGATTCTAGTAGAATTGTTCCTCACCACGATCAACCCCAGTTCAACATCCTCGTGAAAACCAATAACTTTTACCTTGAACTGAATCCCCTCAAATTCGAAGAACAGTATAGACTTGTTCCTGAATTTTTCCGAAACTGTGAACTCCATGACGCTTTGACTAGTTTTGACTCAAATGTTCCCCTGAACTACATGCAACAGTGGTGGTACTCAAGTGAGTACATTGAAACCGGTCAAGGATGTGTTGGCTACATAGATGGTGGTGAAAGGGATGTCACCATTCGATTCTCTCCCAAAACCTTGAGAATAAGGTTATTTTTGCTGAAGGCTAGTGATTTGGAGATGAAGAAGTTTGAAAAAAAACCCCTTCACATGAAAACCTCTTAGAGTTCCTGTTTCACTTAGGATACAACAAGAACATCACAAGACTAAGTGAATTCAAAAGACAAAATCTGCCACCGGTTTGGAATTTTATGTTCAGTGTGTTGAATGGCACACTGGCCTGCAAAAAATAGGAAGCCAAGATCAAGCCAATCCAATCCTATTTACCATCATGTATGCTCTATTCTTCAATACGAATGTGGACATGGCAGACCTGCTCTATTCTGAAATCCATGCTGTTGTGGAGAGGAAGAACAAAGCCCTTGCCAAAGGCACTCGTCCTACGTCTGTGTTGTTCCCAAGATTCATCTCAATAATCATCAGAGGAGCCATGTGAAAGTTCAACCTCTCTGAAGAGGGACCCAAGACTCCTCTCTTTGTTATGAACAACTTCAAGCCAACAACCACTCCACCATACCCCTCTGAAAGGAGATTTCCTCAAACGATGCAGAAATACATACCATAAAACAACCCAATCCTCACTTATCTTAGAAGTGTTGCCCAACCATCAGAGCCGATGGTGGGATCCCCAACACACTTAGGTCCTGAGCCTGAGTTGGAATCTGATAATAAGCACTCTGGTGCTCCTTTAGATGAGATCAGAGGACAACCCGAGGGTGCCTCTGAAGAGAGAAGAACAGAGAGTCCTTCTCACTCTGGCGAAGAGATTAGCTCTGCCAGAGTAGAAGTGAGTGAGGATAAGATCCCAAGTGAGATAGTGATTCTTAAAAAAATAGGAGCCGAGAGCAGAGAGGTAGCAAAAGATGCTTCTGAAAGCACATATGAGAGTACTCCAAGCCAAACTCCCTGTGCTAACAAACAAACTGTTCTAGGTGGTCCAGCACCATAGAACATTGAAACAGAGGTGCACACCTAGAACCCAACCCATCTAAAATGCTCAGAGGCACATCCTTCTGCCTCTGATGCACACAACCTTGGGGAAGCCTCAAAACTGGCTAAGTCCTCCTAAAAGGACTCAGTCATTGAAGACATAAGTACTCCATCACCCCAGAGTACATCACCACCTCTACACATCATGATGCCTCTGTGGCTCATGAAATAGAGGACTATCCTTTAGTCCCAGAGGTCTTTAAGATATCTCGTAGGGATTGCCCAACTGAGGGGCAATGACAGACCCTAGTAGCACAAGGGTTAACTTTCCTGGACAACAAGTCTTCCAAGCACATTATATTTTCTTCCTCTCAATCTCAGTCAGAGGATGAAGTACTAATCAGAACTACCTTATAGAAATACCCCTCAAAGGGGTCTCAAGGATTAGTAGGAAGTCCTTCCAGAGCCACCATCAACCAATCTCTGAATGAAGGCCCCTCTAGACTCGAGGGTAAACTGGATCCATATGTTGGATCCAAGGTTACACTCTCTGATTATGTCACTAAGGAGGAGTTCAATCTCTTTAGTGATGAAGTCAGAGGATCCTTGAAAGATCTAAAACTTCAACTAGAAAAGACCTCAGAGGCCTCTGCCTTGAACTCTGAAGTTGTTTGACTTACTTCAGAGGTCTCTGAGTTGCGATCTAAAACAACAACAACCGCCTAGATTCTCTAAACCGATTAAAATAAATCCACGCCAAAATGGCCCCAAGTTAACACTTAAAATCAAGGTTTGCAATAAGACAACCTATTACACAACTGAGAATAAAAGAAATAACTATAAAGGAAGTCTTCTAGAATCGGGCGCTGCTCACATCTTCTCTTTTCCTCTTCTAGAACCTCCTACTTCGTGGTTACCTGAAAAGGTTTTTAGTTTTTGAAAGAGAGAGGATTAGACCGAGGTCTAGCGAGTGCCCTCAAAACAAAGTTATCACCAACAGAGTAAAGAAAGATTTATGATAAAATAAACTAATTCAGTTATAAAAACAACATCGTATTTGCAACTACGCTTCTGGCACACACTACCGTCACTCGACCATACAGCTGGGACACACCCCCCTAATTGGCATACACGGGCCACACCCCCCGACTTTGACCATACAGCTCACAACAATGTATGCATACATTTAACCAATAACAAAAGTATAAACCATGTTTATAAGAAATCTCGCATGAATAAAGCTCACATAATAATAAGATTCTTTAAAATGAACTTCCACATGTCTTTAACCACTTTAACATCGCAAAAACATTTAGTTAGAAAACTCACCTGGTGCTTCTCGAGTAGGCCCCCACGCTATTGCTATTGCTCCGTAAATAATTCCTACGGTTTAAAAATGATTGAGCGGTAAGTCGCCTATTTAACACTATGGTTAAACGATCCCATTTCTAAACCCTCTAAACAAGCACACCCACCTTTCGACTTCAAAATCTCGGACGGAAGAGTCTCGAGGAACTTTTTGACTCAATAGAAGGGTTCACCCGATTGTGAACTCCCGGGATTGCCCGGTTGATAACCTCCCGGGTTCACCCGGTCTTCACCTCTCGGGGCTTCCCGGTCATAGACAACCCGGGGTTGCCCGACCTCTACTTCCCGAGGTCACCTAGTCTTAGACATCCCAGGGTCACCCGACCTACAAGAAACCGGGATCGCCCGGCTCCCCCCATTCCCGGTGTGAGCAAGCTCCCGGTGTGAGAAAGTTCCCGGTGTGAGCAGCTCGCGGTGTGAGCAAGCTCCCGGATCAGAGCCCCTTTCGACACAGCGACTCAAACACAGGTTCTATGGCGGCGGCGGTTCGACCACACACCCACCAAAATGGAAAGCACTTCCGTCGATGGAGGATTTTTACACGAAATCAACATAAGCCAATCATAATAACCCAAATTTATAAATCGATTAAAGGGTTAAGCATAAATTCTCAAAACCCCAATTCCTTTCAAAATCAACATCAGGCTTCACCCATTTAAATGAGGAATCTTACTCAATCTACAAACTTCTGATAGAAGGAAATACTAAACATAGAAATCTTACCTTGATGGAGATCGATAAGAACTTGAATCCAAAGAAAATGTTTCTTTATTCTTGTTCTTGGTTCTCCCAAAAATCTCCTTTAACCCTTTTTCACCCTTGAACGAGACTTTCAGCCGCCAGGAATGGAAATAGATTAGGGTCCTTAGGGTTTAATCCCCTTCTATCCAACTTTTCACTTTAGACCCCAAACTTTGGTCTACTAAACAAACTTGCACCTTAATAAATTAATATTTAAACAAATCTCCACACGGTTATTACAATATCCCCCCTCAAAAGAATTTTGTCCCCGGAATTCCTTCGTTGAACAAGTTGGGATATTGGGACCTCATGTCTGCTTCCACTTCCCACGTTGACTCTTGACCTTTATGGAATTTCCACTACACTTTCACCAGGAAAATCTTTTTATTCCTTAACTTCTTTACTTTGTGGTCCAAAATGGCCACCAACTCCTCAATGTAGCTCAGTTTTTCATCCACGCAAATATCATCCAACGGTACTACCACGTCGATTTCTGCCAAACACTTCTTTAGATTCGACACGTGAAACGTAGGGTGGATTTCTCGCAGGTCCTCGGGTAGTTCTAGTTTATATGCTACTTCACCAACCCGTTCAATGATAGAGAACGGTCCAACTAACCTTGCTCTCAACTTCCCTTTCTTTCCAAAACGTAAAACTCCTTTCCAAGGCGAGACTTTTAGCATCACCTTGTCTCCCACTTGGAACTCGATTGGCTTCCTTCGCTTATTTGCGTACATTTTCTAACGATCTTGTACTGTTTTCAATCCTTATTGAATTTGGCCCACCTTATCAGTCGTCACATGCACTATCTCCGGACCTGCTAACTGCCGTTCTCCCACCTTGTTCCAACACAAGGGTGTCCTACACTTGCGTCCGTATAAAGCCTCGAACGGTGCTACTTGAATACTTGCATGCTAACTGTTGTTGTAAGAGAACTCTATCAATGGTAGTGATTCTGAAGAAGAAGAAGAAGAAGAAGAAGAAGAAGATGCTGAAAAGGTGGAGTATGTGTATCAGAATGCTCAACCTCATCTACTTGATACATTAGAGGCAGAGCAACAGAAAGAAAATAATACGTAGATAGATGTAATGATCTCTTCTGTAATCAATGAGACTCCACCATCATCCCCAACAATCCAAAGAAAAGAACTAGATATAGCTCTTCAACAGTCGTCTGTTGATGATACAATGGTTGATGATGAACAAGTACCTCCAACCTCAAAAGCTAAAAGATCAACCTCAGAGGTACCTGTTCAGAGATCAAGCATTTGAATTCCAGCTTCTCCGCATACACAAAGCCTCCAGAGTTTCTAACCAATAAAGAGAAGGCATCTATAGAAGACACCTTCAGATACCTATATTGTGAGTTCAATATAGAGGATAGACTTGTTTTCCCTCTGAACCCAATAATCAAAGAAGGCATGGACGAAATAGAGAAGAAGTTTATAAGAAAAAAGAGAAGCCGCAGAGTAGATGTCCTCTCAGTTCTGCCAATTTCAGAGATAAACAAGATCTCAGAAAAGAAGTTCAACTACAACAAGATCATATATAGGCATTACGAGGTCATTCGCTCTGATCGACAAGTCTACCAATTTAACGACAATAACCTGGTAAACCTGAACCCCTATGACTTGACTCACCTCTATGCCTTATGCTCTGCTAAATCAGAAAAGGGGAGAGTTTTCAGAATGGCTGAGTATGAAGTGAAGAGAGCAATGGAAGCTCATATCAAGCTCTGGGCCATACTGGATTTTCAAATAGCCCTGAACCTTGGAGCTGACAGATTAGGGGTTATTGCTCTAGTAGAAATGATTGAAGACTTGGAGAAATTCAAGACTAGTTCGATCATAGCAGAGCCTCTAAGGTTCGTGTTCAGAGTGTCGAATGTAAAGAAGATCTTCCTTGCATCAGAAGTGGGAAACTACTCTGATGAGACTCTAAAAGGAGTACTGCAGATGATAAGCGTGAAAAAGGAAAGACACAGAGCAGACCTATTTGAATCCTTATACACAGAAATTAGCTCAATGATTCAGTTCAGAGAGTTGATTATGAAATTTCATAGGATATGTTCTGGTGTTAGATTGTAATTTTTCCTTCATGTAATTTTTTGTTTGTTACCTTCTATTGATATGTAACTTAAATGTTTAAGTGAGAAGTAATAGTTAACAAAGGATGATTTTCTCCTCTTTACTTTCTAGCTTATTATCTCTGTTATTTTCATTTTTTTTATTTTCAATACTTAGAGGGATATTGTTAGCCCCAACTATGATATGTAAAACTATTGAAAATAATCTAAGTCCTATTTCAGAGGACTTCCAGAGATAGCCTTCAGAAAGCAAGCCTGCCTCTGAAGAACATTCCAGAGAAAGAAATTCAGCAAGAAGACATCAGAGGCACCTACATCAGAGCTCTGAAGACATTGTCTCTGAGGTTTCAAGCTGAAGAATTCTACAAGTATAGATGCAAGATCAGAAGACACGTTACCTAGTGATAAGATTTACCTTTTAGGTAGGTTACTGTTCAAACATATCTTAGATGTCAGGAAAGTACACTGTTCACTTTATGGTCCTATAAATAGGACGTGCAACCCATTGCTCAATGTGTGCCTTTCCTTACCTACTTGTAAAAGAATTATTTCTTTATGTACTGAAAAGTGTAGAAGAAGATCTTGTAAGATTAAACCACCTTTTTGGGTGTTCTTCATAATCTACATTGCATTATCTAGTGAATATTTGTCTTGTTCATATATTTGCTTTATTGGATATATCTTCTTAAAATTGGGAGTACGTATCTTCCTTAGGTTTAAACATTGTTTGCTTCCACTGTTTATTGTTATTGTTATTACATGTTTATTTAAATCATTGTTAAGACTAAAATATAGGATCCAACACATTGCCTTCTTGAAGTCTGATAGGTCTTTCTTAAGGACAAATGTGAATGGTCGAGAGACTTCAATAATGGTCTTCATCTCTTCTTTGAAGGCCTTGAAGTCTTCAACAGAGAGGGATGGTGGATTGACTGGAGCAGAGGTTGAAGGAGTTGTCATTGGCTGTGCACTGACCTAATGTTGAAGTTCCTCTGTTAGGGTGGCCACTTGTGCAGAGGTAGCAGAAAGCTCTGCTTTGATATCTTTGAGTTGATTAGTAAGAAGTGTAGCAAAGGTATTTGAGCTTTGGGTGTTGTCTTCTACCGCTTTCTTTAGATTAGAGACCTCTGTTTGGATTATGGCAGTTTTAGAGGCAGAGGTAAAGGCCTCTGGTCTTCTTTCTAAGGAAAGTTTTAGATCATTCAGGGATCCTCTAATCTCATCACAAAATCCTTTGAACTATGATCTTGTGACAAGTTCAGATATGGGAATCGTGGTCCTAACACATGTGTCCAAGTGAGCCTCGAGTTTTGAGCCACCTTCTTTTGGGGGTGATTTGATGTTGTCCCCAGAAAGATTTCCACCCGATCCTTGAATATCTCCTAGAGAGGATTCTTCTCTTAGTGTTCTAGTTACTTGCTAAAAAGGTATATTTAAGATCAAAACAACACGTGGAATAAAAATGCAACAAAGAGTCCAAAATTCCGAGGGTTACATGTAGACAAGTGCATGATCGATTATTAAATAGTAACAAGGGGTTGGATGTGAGAACAAAACTAAGTATGCAAATAGAAATATAAAGGAATTCAGAATTAAATAAATCTAACAATGGATATTCACATACAAATTTCATCGACGTATTGCAATTATTGACAATTAACTAAAACATTCCTATTACTCCAAATCGGTTTCAGTTGTTAACAAGCTTTAACAACAAATTCTTTTGTAGCATTCAACCAAAACAAGCTCTTTGGTTGATTCTTAACTCACAATTGAATCCAAATAAGCACTTTAATCATTTATGTTAATCGCTTGACACATAATACTTCTAAACAATTATGTATCGAGAAGATATATTAAGAATCCATTAGCAAAATATTACACGAGTGATCGAGTTGTAATAATGAAAATATAACGATCATCATGAAATACCGAGATTTCACAAATGAGAGAGCAAGTAACTAGACATTTATCATCTCAAGCAATACAATCAACCAAATATGTAAGTGATTACAATCCAATATTTAAATTAAAGGAACTAGACACTCATGGAGATAAAAAGCTAAACTAACAAGGATTTAAGCAATATGGAACAAGAATCGTGAAAGTGAAGGTGAGAACAATCTTCAAGCTTCCAGGACTCCAACCCAAAGTGAAAAATGTAAGCTTCTCTGCTCCGACTTCAAAAATTGTCCAAAATGATGTCCTAGAAGTATTTATAGGTTAGAGATGAAAAACCACTCAAAAGAATAGTCACTAAAAGAAAGTTGGGCATCAGGGACTAATAATTTGCTATGGACCGATCTGTCACTAATTTTCGATGGGTCAACGACGGATAAGCGACAAAACCAAATTTTTAAATTTACTCCCATTTTTTGTGATGCATGTATGATCTGTCGCTAATTCGTGGCAACATGTACATATTTGCTACGGGTTTGCAACGGAGAAAGAAAAGCCTTATTCTTTAAATAGTTTAAAAATTGACCTTAAGGATCTGTCACAAATTTGTCGCAATAAATAATTAAAAAAAACTAGTTTTGTCACAACTTTGCTACGGATCCAGTTATGTTCAATATTTGAAAAATCAAAACAAATCTTGATAAACACTGTAGCTAATCTGAGACAAATTTATACAGTTACGTCATAGATTTGCTACATACACAGTTACATTTGATTTTTTAAAAATCAAAACAAACTTTGATAAATTTTGTAGCTAATTTGAGGCATTTGTTACGGGTTAGCTATGTACCTAGTTACGTTTGATAATCAAAAAATCAAAACAAAACTTGATATTAATCTATTATATACGATATACACTACATAATATTATACACACGTTGACAAGACAAATACAGTTCATTACCACCCATTAAAACCCATAAGTCCTAATATAAACCATTAATAACCACTAAAACCCTTTAAGGTCCAATAAAGTTCATTGATAGCCACCAAAGCCCATCGTCACCCAATATAGTTCATTATGAGCCACTGAAGCCCATCAATCCCAATACAATTCATTACCATCCAAGACAACGGATTTCTTGAATACCGATCACTAGTACAAAAACTCACATTTGCCACGGTTAAAAACCGTGGCCATAGGTCTTTGGCCACAGTTTTTTTTCCAATCAAACCGTAGCCTATTCTTGCGTAGCCATTGATAGCTTTTCGCCACATTTAAAATGTGTCACTGTATCAAATAAAAACCCATAGCCATAGCCTAAAAATCGTGGCTATAAACGTATCTAATATTTAAGGTACTGGAGCATTTTTTTACTATAACCGTGGCAATAAACTATTTATCGCCACACAAACTCACATTAAACGTGGTCATTAGCTACCTTTTGGTTACACAAAATAAGAAAACCATAGTAATAAACTATTTATGGCTACACAATTTGTTTTTAAGGTGGGCAATGATTACCCTATAATTACGTATATTTGTCCTAACGTGGCCATAAACTACTGATTGTCACACATATTTTATATTAATCGTGACCAATTTATGACATATGATTACCATAAATGTTAGAACCATGGCTATTGGTTATCTTATGGTCATACAAAATAACTCAAAATGTGGCCATAAACAACTTATAGCCATGCAGTACATGACATATGGTCACACTTAAACTTTTGAAATGTGACCATTAGTTACCTTTGGTCACATGAACCAACTAAAACCATAGCGATAAATCAGTTTTTGCCACACAAATTTTATATTAACCATTGCCAATTGATAACATTTGATTATACTAAATTGTTATTAATGTGGCTATTGATTAACTTTTGGTCACATGAGTTAATTAAAATCGTGATCGTAAACTACTTATAGCCATAACCACAAGACTTGTGGCGTACTGGTTAAGGCCTGTGGGGGATGTGGTGGGATATCCCATCCACCCCGGGTTCGAATCCAGGCCTACGCAACCTGTGGCCACTGGGGTTTATCCACGGATGTCGCTTTAACAGTCAAATATTGCCAGGGATTAGTCTAGGTTGTGCCTAATATACCCTTTCAAAAAAAACCTACTTATAGCCATGCAAATTGTACATTAATCGTGGTCATTTCTTAACATATGGTTAAGCTGAACTGTTAAAAACCATGGCTATTGGTAGCCTTTTGGGTACACGAAATAGCTAATATCGTGATCATATACTATTTATTATCACACAAATTTTATATTAACCGTGGTTATTTCATGACATATGGTTACGCTGAATTGTTAAAAATCGTGGCTATTGGTAGCTTTTTGGTTACACGAAATAACTAAAATTGTGATCATATACTATTTATAGCCACACAATTTTTATTTTAACCGTTACTCTTTAATGACATGGTGACGCTTAATTGTTAAAATCGTGACTAATAATTACCTTTTATTACATGAAGTAATTAAAATCATGGCCATAAACTACTTATAACCACGAAAATTTCATATCAACCGTGGCTAATTCGTGACATATGGTTACACTAATTGTTAAAACTGTGGTCGTTGGTTACCTTTTTGTCACATGAAATAATCAAAATCATAACGATAAACTAGATATAGTCACAAATTTTATAGTAAACGTGAACCGTATCATGATGTATGGTTATGTTGAATTTTAATTACCGTGGCTATTTGTTTCCTTTTGGTCACACAAAATAACTTAATGTGTGACAATAGCTAAACTATAGCCATAAACTATTTATTGCAACAGTTTAAATTGAATATGATACGATCATTATAGAAATTGACCACGACAATGATAATATTTGACAATGGTTTTAATAATGTGTGGCAAAATAATAAATAACTCTTTTTAAAAAGTTTAATATAATAATTATTTGAAAAACATCAAACAATCGTATTAATGATCATATGAATAAGGTATCAAAACACCGGTAACAAACTTATCTCAACTAGTTCTCTAATATAGTAGATTTTTGCTTCTTAAAGCTACTCCTCGTATGTTTCGGCTTTTGTAACTCGCTGACATTAATATAGGTTTTCCTTCTCTTTTTAATTAGGATTTTGTTTCTCGTCATGTTGATTAGAAGTTGGCTCTGGTACCTGCAGCAAGAATAAAATTGTATTTATTATACTTGTATCTTGAAATAAAGAACCACATATACCAATCAAGTACAAAAATAAAAAGAATGTAGCCTATATAAACAGTTAAACATAATTTTTGATGTTGAAACTATATATGGTCTCATAGTAAAAGATGGCTAATGCTAAACCATGTCAAATTTAAAACTTAAATAATAAAACCCAATAAAAAGAGTTGTTTTTTTGGGTCAAAAAACAACAACAAAAGGGTTGTTTTTATGATTTATAATAGGCAGATCGTATATGAGATGAAAAGTTTATGACTAAAGAAAAGTAGATAAGCGACTAACCTTTTAGTATAGTATGGAAAGGCTTTTTGGCCAAGCCACGAAACTATCAGTTGCATCCCCTACCATTTTGTGCTCACCAGCTTGTATTGGTAAAAAAGCAGCCGACTTTACGAGTTCATCGATTGAGACTCTATAGCAATCATCGTCAAGATCAACTCCATGTATTTTTTGCTTCGCTGATGAAAAATAAATTTTACCGCGTGCAACAACGTTTCTCAGATCTGGATGCGCCAATTTGCATTATACCGTCTGCAAAATTACGAGGCATATATACAATGTAAGGCTCAACTCTACGATAAAATAAATCTAGATAGGAAAAGAACATACTGTTGGGCCTTTATCTAGAACATCTTGAGATGCCATATTCTCATATTCTTGCATGTTAATATGAGAAGACAAGATATCATGAGAAGGTTTCTGCCTAGATTCAAAAGATTGTTGACTACCCGTACAAGTTAGTTGAGTAGATTTTCGGGGTGGAACAAGAAGTGAAGATGGCAAACCACTTTTCAAAGATTCCTGAAAAGTGTGGTTAAACAATGTTTGTAATATGCAATGATTTACTGAATAAGTCTCTTAAACATACTTTCTAGAAAAAAGAGCAAATCAATACCTGTCTTTCAGACTTGTTATTTGTAGTATGAAATAGTGGTAATGTCATTCCCTGAGAAGCAAGGAAAGAAGTTGTTGCTTGCAGTTGAAGACCTTGTTCTTGTACTGTTGCAGACAAACGTTTAGATTCTTCATCCTTTGATGCCAGTGTTTGTTCTTGTATTTGCATTTTCGAAGACAAATGATTAAACTCCTCGTCCTTCAATTCACGCAGTTTCCTCTCAGCACCTAGTTGTTTCTCAAGTTCAGCAATGCGTTCATTTAAGGAGCCTTTGCGTCGAGGAATGTTCCAATATTTGGTTGGAGTGACTCCCCTTTCGACCCCTCTTACACGTCCGTTATGATCTTTGCCAAACACCAAAGTGAGGACATCAGTGCCTTGGTCAGGCTTTACGGATCCTTCTGCAAGTTCCTTTTCATGGAAAACATGTACATAAAATTGGGTAAAAAACTGAGGTAATTAGGATTTAAAATTCATACACTAGTTTTAGTAAAAATCAGGTTACTAGGAAGTTTCATGCTTCTTACAATTTCATTTGCCACATTCCTAACATTATCGTCTTTGTATTCTCCATCTTTCATTTCACATGCCTTCCTCCACATGAAAGACTGGACAGGAATTTCATCTTCATCTTCGACAAGTTCTTTATTCTTGACCTAGTATTTAATCAAATACACGTTACTTAAAGATAGAATAGCAAGTCTACAAACACGGAAAGAGGACTTAAACCCAAAATCACTATGTTCAACAACCATGGGCAGAATTACCCCATGACCAACAGAGACAAAGGATTTTAATAGAATAATAGTTATAGAAATCCCATCTTTATGTCTACCCCAAAAATAAACAGTACTCTTTTAATGAAAACCTTGGGTCGTAAAAGAAAGTGGTCAACTTCAATATGCATGGGTGCCTAATCATCGAGTCTAGGGTAATGATGCACTTAAGGTGGATAAAAGGGAAACTAGTGTTATAACTCTAATATGAATCACATACAATAAGACAATGGACTTACTGGTTTTTCTCTTAGTCCAGAGTATCCCAAACGTCCCAACCGAAGTGGGTACTTGGCCTTAGCACGCACTTGTTTTGCCGCATTAGACACATCCTAGCAACGTAGATAAAAATTTACATAAATACTTAGACTAAAAAATAATGATAAAACAACGATAATTATAGCAATCTGTATAAACATGACCTTGAACTCAGATGAAAGTCTCCATTCCACGAACTTCTTCCAATCATCTTCTTTCACGAACCCATCGTACTGTTTAGGAACGACTTTGAGTTTCCTGGGTTTACCTATATTGGGTTGAATAGGCTTTACATATAACTTCCTTCTAAAATCACGGAGATGTTCAGCAAGATGACACATCATTTGTTTCCACCTTGAGTCATCAATTTCATAATATAGCTGTCAAAATATTCAATAGAATGTTAGTCACATGTACTTAATAGAAAGAACAATAAATATAACATTAACCTTAAATAACAAAATCTGCATATGCATACCTTTATTGAATCCCAGAGCTTTTCTTTCAGCTCTTTTGTCACTTTTTTCCATTTTAAGAAGGGAAGTCCGACATCCCGTCTGACCAAGTCCCCTAAAAAACTAGAGAATTTTGCTCTATATTTCCCAACCAGTCTGCCCCATTTATCAAACTCTACTACATGTTTCTCTCCTTTAGACTCGTTAAAATCATTATGTATTTTTACTAACCTTGTTAAACCCCTAACCTTTTTCTTTGAGGATGTGGTTGCATTCCCAATTTCTTCGTTTTGATCCCTCTATCTTCTTCTTGATCCCCTCTATCTTGATCTAAATAGAAAAATATCAAATAAAGCAAATAATATTAAACAAAGAGACTTTTGATGTCATATATATGCATGTTTGGCAGAACTATAGTCATATAAGATACTATACAAATCAAACAGGAAGAAGGGGAAGATATAAATGTCAAACAGGGCATAAAAATGTTAAGATAGTCAATAGAGATCATAAATCAAAGACCTTGATTTGATGTTGTCATCAGTTCATTCGAAATGTACAACAAATTTGTGAGCCATACAGAATTTGATAGTGTATGATCAATGGATTCAGAGTTATAGATTGTTGTGGCAGTCTGGATTAAGATAAAAAAAAGTCCCATCTGCATTAATGCAATCTGTGTTCTTACAAATTTCATTTGTTATGCACAACCTCATTCAAATAGCTTGTAGATGTTGTTTAAAGGCTACTGTTCAAATATGTTATGTTTAGAAAGTGTTTACAGTTAATACAGAAGTTCATAAATGCCTTTAGACTTATGTCTTATGCAAATCAGAGTTTGATTTTTGTTGACTCACAGTTCAAGTTTAACATTCAAATGTTTTAGAAGTTGTTGTGATGACGTAGAATTAAAAAAATGCAGCAGAATGTACAAATTCAAAAATATGTAAATCTAGGTTGTGCTCGAAAATCTGCAGGGGCTGCAGATTTGTGTTTATGTGATTCCATAGTTTGATCATCTTGAGCAATCACAATTATTATTGAACAAACGTTGAAGATTGTTGAGATGTTTGTTCATTGGATTGGTGTTGAAAAATCTAAAACTTATTCTTGTTGTTGTTTGTTGCTGTTGTCCAGTTCTGATTTGGGCAACATTTTTGGTACAACTAAAAAATGAATAACAGGTTGTCCAGATTTCAATCGTCGGTGTATATGTTGATATTGATATCAAATAATGCAGCATATCGTGAACCATAAAGACCTGTATAGAGTTTTAAATTCTTTGGTTCATAATTCAATCGTGACCATACCATCTTTATCAAACCTGTGCAGTGTCATAAAAAAACTAGATCCCCTTACCTTTTTAGATTTCACGTTTACTATAAGTAGAAAGTTAGTCCAAAGGTTGATCCAGAACTTTCAAGAATGGACTGTTAATATTGATCCAGAGATATGTGAAATTGTACTTTGTATATTGAAGTCTGCCTATATGCTTAATGTGTTCAGAGATTGCTCTACGCTTTGTCATACCGCTGTCCAATATTAACAACTTATCAAGAAGGTAGAAATGCAGAAATATTATCGTGTTGAAAGTTGTTAGTGTTAATCGTGATCCAAAAAGCTAGTTGTTGTGTTCAAACTCAGATTTGTGCAGAATTTTTTTGATGGCAGATAATAAGACAGATTTGTGCAGAGTTTTTTTTACAGTAGATAATAACACAGATTTAAGCAGAGTTTTGAACGAGATTGTTTTCCAAAAGCTGTTGTAATGTGTCTAATGCAAGTTGCAAGGTTACATGATCAGAGTAATGACCATGTTGGTCCATATCTTATCCTAAACAGATTGTTGCTATTGTTTAAGCCTAAACATAAAATTCATGCTGATTCGATTTGCAGAAGTAATTTTAACATAGTTGTTGTTGTATGGAACAAATGTGTGCAAAGATATGGGAAAAGAATTTGTTGATCATTTAAGCTCAAAGGAAGTTGGATTACGGAATTCTCTTGAACAAATGAAAATGGATGATTTATGCCTAGTGCATTCAGATTTCTACTAATAGATTGTGGAGATGTTGATCCAGATTAAGACAGAACATTCAGAATTCTATTAATATAGATTGTGTTATCAAATAGCTTCCAGATTTCAAGCATAATGGATTCAGAGCTATTTCATGATGTTTCAGGAGTTATTAGGCAGTTCATATAGAGTTACAGATACGTTCATAAAGATTATGAAACAATTTTTCTCAGAGTTCAGTCCTACGTCATCAGAATTATATTTCAACTAAGAGTATCCAGATTTCAAGCCTAGTGTTTGATGCTTTATGCCTAGTGCATCCAGAGTTATGTATAAGTGTTTATAGTTTAATCAGAGTTTGATTTTTCTAATTAAAAAGGAGGAACATGGCAGAATGGGATATAGTTCAAACAGCTTCTTCAAGATCATTAGAATCTGTTCTATGTGTTGTTAGAGACTGTTCTGATGGATTAATTTTTGCTGTTGTGAACCATAACCAGTGTAGAAAATTGTTTGATGTTGTTGTCGCTTATTTAAGTGCAGATTTTTTTCCGTTCAAAACATATAACTTACTGCAGTTAATTGTAAACAAAAGTTGTTGTGCATGTCAATTTTGTGCAGCAACATGTGCAGAAAACTGTTAAAATGTTGTTAAGCTGTAGCAAGTTGTTGTTAAGCTGCAGAAAACTGCAGCAAGCTGCTATTAAATGGCGGTTAAGCTGCTATTAAGCTACTGCTCACATTCAAGCAGCAGCAAATCAAAATAGAAGTGCAGAATTTGCTGTTTGTGATCGAATTCGAGCAAAGCAGAAAGTTGCTACTGTTGGGTATTGAAAACAGAAAGTTGTTGTTGTCCATATTGTTGGTTCGAGAAAGTTGTTGTTGTCCACAAATTTTTTTAAACCCCATATGTAAAGTGGAATCTGTTATGCGTAGCAAAAAAAAGGTAAAAATGTGCAGAGATATGGGGCTGTTAATTTGGCTTTGTGATAGCAGAATTCGATCAGAGTTATTTCATATTTCGAGTGCAGCAGAAGATTGATTTCAGAGTTTTGATCCACATCGAAGCAAGTCCAAATTTTGATTTCTATGTGCATATTTTTATGATCGGAGACTGTTCATAGTATTGGCTAAAAATTTTATAGAATTCGAAGACTCGTACTTATACAGAGTTAAGATCATGAACTTCCAAATTTCTAATTGTCGACCCTAGAGTCGGGTTGCACTAGTTGTTGTTTTGATACAAGGTCGACCGATGATTGGCAACCACAAGCAGGTTATTAGGTTGTTGCAGTGTTGCTATTGCACAGGCCGTATACGAGTATTTCATGTCTCAGCTAAGTTGTACCTTTCCTTCATTCAGTTGTGAAGAGGCTAGCCAAAGGCTCGGGACAATGTGATTTGGAGTTCAAGAATGAGGTACTATTACTTTAGATTCTGTTGTTGTGCATTTTGATCTCTGTTTTAGCTGTAGAGTTATATTTACCTTTATGTTTGGGTATAGAGTTGTTGGGGTTTGGTCTACCATACTGTGCCCTTTTCATCTTACGGTGTGTTAGATTCTTCCCCTCTTTGGTTTATTCATAAGTCTACAAGACTTTGTTTGCCTTTGTCTTTTGCTTCTTTGGCAAGGGGCACATTGGTTGTTGATCACTGATCTAACCAATGTGTTCATCTTTTTTTTGAGACTTTCTTTTTTATCTTATAGTGCACTAAGATGGGGATTGTCTTCCTTGCTTGATATTATGGGATGTATGGATAGTTCCTATTTCTTATAATGTGATTGGACCAAATGGGATCTATGTAGGGAATTATTGATCTGGAGATTGCTGGTTGTTGGTCTTTAATGGTTTTAAATGATACAGCTTTATCATGGGGGTTGCTATTTATGAAAAATCGAATTTGATTCTCATTCTGATTTTTTTGCTACAAATTGTGGGGGTTGTTGGTTAATATTTGATGTACAAATTGTGATTCTTATAACAAGTAATTACCATTTTTTAACAAATGGTTGACGTTTGTTCTTGTGGTATAAAAAGCTTTTCTTGATTGGTAGATATGAGTTATGGAATTCCATTTGAACCATTGTTTGCTCCATGATTAGTGTTTCAAATTAGAGTTTATTGTTACATGTAGACTAAAATAAAATGTTTTTACACTAAATTTTATAAAGTACAATACCCTAATAAAAAATAATAAAATTTTTTGCATTTAGTTCTGATTGGTTTCTTAGTTCCCAAAGTGATTCTTAATCGACCAAAATTCAATGAAAAAAATATCAAGTACAAGAATTGATTTAGCCAAACATCGAATTAGTCAAACATAAAAACACACCAAGAATAATTGAAATAAACTTGAATTAGGGATGGAGATGTAATTCGTATTAAAACAAACCATACGTCAGAACATCTATTACCACCAATTTCTTCATCAGAACTGCTACCAGATTGATATTCTTCCTCAGAATCTACATTGTTATCTTGTTCATCGTACTCTGAATCTTCCCCACCTGAATAATATGTTTCGTCCATAGAAGAATAGAGGAACAGATAATCAAGGTTAAAGAAAGATGAGAAACAAAAATATTGAAGGTTCAACACAATTTTGTATTCCCGCCCCAAATATGTAGAAGGATACTTCAATTAGGGTTCAATAGAATTAGGTTTCCCGCCCCAAATATGTAGAAGGATACTTCTTTTTGTAGAGACATACCAATTTTAACTCCGAAAATATATGAAGATAATACATAATTCTTGTGCAAATCTTGTATCCGGTTGGAGATGGAGGTATAGATCGAGCATGGAGAAGAAGATGGGAAGGGAGTTGTGCGTGTGCGTGTATAATAGATATTATTTTTTTAGAATTAAGTAAATATTATTAAAATCAAGCTCTATATTATTAAGCTATTAATTTGAAAAGATTTAATTTTTTTGAATTAAGTAAATAATTAAGATGGATAAATCTTGGATGCGTACAAATAGAATGAAAAAGCCGTATATAGACGGAGTTGCTACATTTCTCAATTATGATGTCCACCAATTGAAGATTCTGAGAAACATGGACCCACTAAACACAGCGGAAAAAATTAAGATTCCATGTCCATGTGTGTTTTGCTTAAACCATTACTCTCTTGATGTTGACAAGGTAGATCATCACCTATTCAGCAAGGGAATCGATCAAAACTATACACATTGGACTAAGCATAAGGAAAAGGACGAGCCATCAAGAAGTACGTCTGTTAATTTCGACCATGATCTACACAAAGAAGACTTTGCTAATTCTACAATGGGAATTCCAGCAGATGCTCCAGAAACTATCGAAATGGTTCAAGCAACAGAAGAAAATTTCCTGGAGGACCATGAGAAGTTTCAAGAGCTACATGAATATGCTGAAAATCCCTTATACAAAGGGTGTCCCAACTTTACAAAGTTGTTTGCAATTGTTCAGTTGTTCAACTTGAAGAGTAAGTACGGAGCGTCAGACAAGTTTTTTACTGAACTACTAGTTTTGTTAAAAAAAAGATGCTCCCTGAAGGTTATGAGATGATGAAAAGTACATATGAGGCAAAGAAAACAATGAAAGCAATGGGTTTAGGTTATAAAAAGATACATGCTTGTATCAATGATTGCATTCTTTACAAGAATGAGTACAAGAATTTAAAAGTGTGTCCCACTTGCGGTAAATCAAGATGGAAAGTGGATGACAAGACAGGAAAAAAGTATGAAAATATTCCCGCAAAAGTGTTGTGGTACTTCCCCATCATCCCAAGAATTAAACGACTATATCAATCAAAGATCACAGCCAAAGATTTAATATGGCACGAGATGACCAGAAAAAAAGATGGTGTTTTACGTCATCCTGCAGACTCGGAAGCATGGAGAACGATAGATCACAGGTTTCCCGAAATTGCAAATAATGCAAGAAATCTCCGGCTTGGCATTTCGGCTGATGGGGTTGACGTAAACAGAGGAAACAGACATCACAGTGTATGTCCAGTTTTGACTGTGATTTCCAACCTTCCATCGTGGTTGTGTATGAAAAGAAAGTTCATCATGTTGTCGTTACTAATATCAGGTACCCCTTCTAATGACATCGAAGTTTTTTTTGAGCCTTTGGTTGATGATCTTCATATGTTATTCGAGGTGGGAGTCGAAATATATGATGCATATACACAAGAGAAATTCAATTTACGTGCAGTTGTTTTATGGACAATAAATGGTTACCCTGCTCTTGGTACATTGTATGGGTGCCCCTACAGTGGATATAAAGGTTGTGTAGTATGTCGGAGAAAAACTCAGTGTGTTAGACTTCCTTAATCAGGTAAACAGAGTTATGTTGGTCATAGAAGATACCTACCATATGATCATCCATTTAGAAGGCAGAAAAAGGCATTCAATGGAAAACAAGAAATGGATAATGCCCAGTGCCTATGAGTGGGGAAGAAATATATGAGGAGGTAAAATCTATAGAGAATTCATGGGGAAAGGGAGCGAAGGATGTGACAGTGGAATTCTTCCAGACTTCGACAGGACGTGGTGGAAAGATGAAGAGAAATAAGAAAACACCGAAGGAAGTAGGCAAGTCAAACAGGGAAAACAAGGAAACCATGTATTGGAAGAAATGCAACATATAGCAACGACACCTAAGATATTGGAGGTATAATTTTGTCCAACATTGTTTAGACTTCATGCACATTAAAAAGAATGTGGGTGACAGTCTTGTCAGAACATTGCTACACATGAATGGGAAGACGAAGGATGGATTAGTTTCTCGAATGGATTTGGTGCATTTTGGGTTGAGACCAGAGTTGGAACCTCAGACATATGGCAATAAAACAATACTTCCAGCAGCATGTACTGTTGGGTCATCTAATATTTGAAGATGATCTCTCCTTTAGGTTGTGTTTACTCCTCTGTAAATGTTTGTACATCTTAGAATTAGTACGGTTCTTTGTAATATCTTAGTTACGCATGAACAGATCGGTGAGTCGAACACCTACCGAAATCAACATGAAAGAAGTCTATTTTACGGATTGAGGTGAACTTCAAGGGAACTATGTCCTATCTGTCAAAATCTATTCGGCACCTCCCCATCTGCCGAACCCTCATTATGTTCGGCATTCTTTTGCCACTCTTTCGGAAAACTCTATCCTTGCCGAACCCTCTTCTGTTCGGTATACAACCCTTTATGTCAAACCCTCTCGATTTGACATACTTCATCATTCCCAATGTACTTCTGACAATGGGAATGGAAGCTTCCTTCTCCTAGAAGATATTCACTTAAGTTCTAATTTGATTGAGACGTTTATTTCTTAAAAGATCTCAAAAAAATTTGAATCAAGTATATTTTATTAAGATATTGTACTTTCATAGTACAAAAGTTACCTTTTGTGTTGTGATAAGTCACCTCAAATATCTTATAATTTATTGACAATATCTCAACCACCCATGCTTTAAATGATCAATGTCCTTTGCACTCATTGCTTTGGATAGTATATAAAGGGTGGAGCTAACTCCTTGCTCCTCACGCTTTCAGCTCAAGATTTCTCCTTTGCAAGATATCATTAGGTTGTTAGCTATTCTCTCTCTAAGATTTAAGTCTTTGTGTTCTATAAGTCTTTCTTGTATTAGATTGTCTGAGTAGTTCTTAACTATTCTTTTCCGCAACAATCTTTTGTTTCCTTTGTGTAATTCTTGATATTTATATCAATAAAAGAATTAAAAATTAAGCAAAATTTGTATATTGTATTCAACCCCCCCCCCCTTCTACAATACTTGTTTTGCTATCTAGGGACCAACAAGTGGTATCAGAGCAGGTTAGTTTAATTAATAAACTACATATGTCATGGCATCACCATCTTCTGCTAAAGTTGAGTCTTCTTCTCAAATTTCTTCCTCTACCTCTTATGACAATGGCTCTGTATCCAAACCTCCCAAGTTCAACCTAAACAACTTTTCTTTGTGGAAAAGTCATATGATATTGTTCTTGGAAGGAGTTGATAGTCGCTTTATTACTATTCTCTGTGAGGGACCCATGGTCCCTAGAGTCTGGTCTCGCTTTCAAAAAACTCGTCCAGACTCTAAAGATAAAGATATTGTTCTAGATGATTCTGATGATTCTTCGGATGAAGAACGAACTTCTGCTACTGGGAGGTACATGCTCAAAAATCCTAGAAAATACAATGATGATGACAAGCATCTCATTGCTCTTAACACTAGAGTCAGAGTCATCATTGCTCTCTCCCTCCCTGATAAGGTGTATCATTCATAGGTAAATCTTTCTACTGCCAAGGAAATGTGTTTTACCTTATGCATTCTTTATGAGGGAACAAATGAGGTTAAAAAGAGCAAAAATATTGCCCTTGTTAGAAAGTATGAGCTCTTTTATCATGAAAAAGGAGAATGTCTTTCTGACTACTACAACTGTTTTAACAACCTCCTCAATGACCTTAAGTTCTTGGGAAGAGTGTATGAAAATGAGGAAGTTTTATGCAAGTTTATGGATGGTCTTCCTGACTTTTGGGAAAACATTTGTACCTGCATCAAGATAACTAAGGATCTTGATCATATGCCTCTTATTGTTCTCTATGGATCTCTCTTTAACTACGAACAAACTATGATCCAAAGGAAGATTGTCATAAAAGAGATAAGAAGCTCATCTATGGCTCTTATTAGTGACTCTTCCAAGAAATCTATGTGTATTCCTAGAATAACTTATCCCTCCGATTATGACCATAATAGTACGTCTAGAGGACCCTAATGATCCTTCAAAAACCTATCTTAGTGAGGCTGGTGATGAAGGTGAGGAAACTTCCAGTGACCTTCATTTTTCTTCTAGAAAATCTAAGTTTGGCCGAAAATCTTTTTCTATCTCAAAACTCTCTCCCTCCGATAAAGCAAATAAGGAATGTTATGCTTGTGACAAGAAAGGCCACTTTGCCTCTGAGTATTGGAGCAATTCTTCAGGAAGATCTAAAACTACCTTTTCCAACCAAAATTCCTCTAAGTTAAGAAAAATAAGACCTGACTTTGCCAACAGGCCTCACTCTCGAAATTTTTCCTCATCTTCTTTCAAAGAGAGTACCGACCGTACTGAAAAATACAAGGCCAAATACAAGAGAGAGAAGAAGAAAAATGAAACCTTGCTCAAAAAGGGAAAAGGTCAAATGACTAAAACCTATGACTGGGTAGATGAACCAACCTCTAAAAGCGAGAAGAACATCTCCAACATTTGCCTTATGGCAAAAATAAATGATGTGGAAGATCCTGAAGGACATGCATCCTCCACCGCTTTAGTCTCTGCTGAGTGCTCATCTTTTTCCTCTCAGGTACATTCCTTTCATTCTCTTATTGTTTTTGAAAAGATTGAGGCTTTTAACTCCTTAACCATTGACTTCTATAATGAAAATGAGGTTAAGAAAAAGGCTTAAAATCTCTCTTCTCTGAACTTCAAATATGTCTTTCTCAACTGAAGCATTTTGATAAAATCAAAGGTGAACTTGAAGATTTGAAAATCATCAATTTTCTGAACTTGGATTTGGAAAAATGGATATTGATCCCTCTTTTATTATAAGTGTTGTTCAAGCTTCTTCTTCTTCTTCAAAACTTTCTTCCTTCTATGAGTCTACCGATTATTACTCTAGTGACTTCCATTCTTGGACTCTTCTGGTTTCTCCAAAGCTCTAAAATTTGGCATGTTCATCAAGGCCAAAGATTCTACTCCTCATATTAAAATTAAGGAGGATCAAGGATCAAATGATCTTGTCAAGCCTATTCATAACCTTTTGAACCTTTGAATCTTGATGAGGCTACCCCTTCTTCTCCTAAACCTTCAAATTTTCCTAAGAAATTTTTTCAACTTGGCTCAAAGAAGTTTTCTATCTTTGATAAAGGAAAATCAGTAACTACTGACCTACCTTTAAAAAGAAAACTACCTTCTTCTTCCAAAAATGAACCTCTTGTTCTTCCTACAAAGTTCATTTCCAGACCTGCGTACTTGAAGAAGTCCAAATCCAAAGTATCTCTACCTTTCCTCTCCCTTCCTCTGAAAAGGGAATCCTTGGACCTATGCCTCTTAACCCTCACGTTTCGTACAACTATTATGTTCTTCCTCACTCTTCCAAACCCCTAAAGTCGAAAAACCAAGGAAAAGTGAAACCTCTTCTCTTGAACCCAAGCAAAAGTTCATCTACAGAAAGTGCTACAATTGTGGTGATACTTTTCATCTAGCCAAGGACTGTCCGAAGAACCGTATTGAAAGATACGGTCAAAATAAACCTTCTTCTTCTTCTAACTCTAAAGGACCCACCTCAAAACAGGTTCCAAAGGACTAATTTGTTTGTGTCTGCAGGTCTTTGGGCATCATCATACATGGTATCTTGATAGTGGATGCTCACGACATATGACAGGAAACAAATCTCTTTTTCTAGACTTTGTGGAAGAAAAAGGATCAACCGTAACTTTTGGTGACAACTCTCGTGGTTCCGCTAAAGGTTATGGGACTCTTTCTAATAGATCCATTACTTTCAACAAACTCTCCTATGTGGAAGGAGTAATGCATAATCTTCTGACCATTAGTCAACTGTGTGATTTAGGTTACTACGTGATTTTCAGAGAGCACGATTGTCTCATTACTGATAAACAATTTTACACCGTCCTATCTGGCTCTAGAAAGGACAATGTGTATGTCATCAATATGAGTGTCAAATCAACTGAAGATGAAAGCACAGGTTTCATTTCTGAAGACTCATAAAAGAAGAACTGGCTCTGGCATAAATGTCTCTCTCATCTCAACTTCAAGACGTTGAATGCTCTCTCTAACAAAGAGCTAGTTGTCGGTTTGCCGAAAATTTCTTTCTCTAAAGAGAAGCTATGTGTTGCATGTGAGAAAGGCAAGCTGACAAAATCCCCTTTCAAGTCAAAGCAGTGTTTCTCTATCTCTACTCCTCTTCAAATGCTGCATATGGAACTTTGTGGGCCAGTCTGCACACCTAGTCTTGGTGGTAAAAGGTACATTCTTGTCATTATTGATGAATTCACATGTTACACTTGGGTATTCTTTCTCAGGTACAAAAGTGATACATTTGAAGAAATCATCAATTTCATCAAGAAATCTGAAGTTCTCAACGGTCAACTAGCCAGATCTATCAGAAGTGACAATGGGACCGAATTCAGAAATGCTACCTTAGATGCCTTTTTCAGTGACAAAGGCATCTCTCAAAACTTTGCAGCAGTCAGAACTCCGCAACAAAATGGTGTTGTGGAAAGGAAGAATCGTACACTATGTGAAGTTGCAAGGTCTATGCTAAGTGAATCAAATCTACATACCTACTTCTGGGCTGAGGCTGTCAATACAGCCTGCTTTACTCAAAACCGATCCATTATTGTGAAAAGACACAACAAAACTTCCTATGAAGTCTTCTATAGCCGAAAACCAAATATCGGTTTTCTTCATGTTTTGGGTTGCTTGTGTTTTATCTTAAATAATCGAGAACATCATGGGAAATTCGATCCCAAGGCTGATGAGGGTATCTTGTTATCCCAGATTAATTCTAGTTGGTAAACAATCAATCAAGTAATCAAGCAACACAATAATAATCAAGAGATGTATAAATCAGAGTAACATACCAATCCCTTGAATAAACAATGAAACCCTTGAGTGTTCTTGATACCCTTTGATTACAGAGAAAACTTCACCTCACTCTATTATGATTATGAAAGTAATTGTGAGGATTCTTACCTAAAATCTAATAAACCAAAACATTAAATACCCAGGCTTTAGGCCTAACGGGCTTTCTAATGGGCTTGGGCCCAATAGCTTAATAACTATTAACTTATTACATAATAAACCCTCTAATTAACTTTAGCACAATTGCAGTTTAAACCCTTAACTTTAACATTAATCTTGAATACAATTATTTGATCCAACAATCTCCCCCTTTGGATTCAAGATTAAAAAAAATTTTGCAATTGTCTTCGGGTCTTCTCTTGTCTTCACTTATCTTGAGATATCTTTAAAAACTTTAAAATCTTTGAAATCTTCAGATCTTTAGATTGTATTCTCCCTTTTTGTATCTTCTCCCCCTTTTTATATATTCTCCCCCTTTTTGATGAGTGGTGATAATCAACATCATCAAAACTTGGCAAAACAATCTCCCCCTTATCAAGACAATCTCCCCCTTTGTGTATGATCATCATGTAAGCATAGTCTTCATCATGTAACGAGCCCTGTATGAAATAAGAGCAGTCTTCCCAGATGGAAAGAGTGATTATTTCAATCTTTTCAGATTAAAATAGAAAGTAGTAACCATTCGAATCTTTTCAAATTCAAACAGTTTAATAGGTGTAACCCTGAATCAACAAATGACTCAGTTAGAATGCCTTTCAGTAACACAAAGTTACTGAGTAACACAAAGTTACTAAATAAGGAGCTGGTTTGATGTAGACTCCCCAGGTCTTCCATTCAATCATCAAATAACACATGGTTATCTATGAACGTTCTGACAGAAAACAAATTTCTGTGTGTTCGTGCATGTGTATGAAAGAAATTAAGCACAGATGTTTGCTATTCATTTTAGGCTCAAAGTATGTAAACTTGTTGAGATAACAATAAATTATACAAAGACTCAATGTGCATGAGAAAGGTTCGAAGGTGGGGCAACTTTCCTTCTTTTTCAATATTAGTATCTTCCAAATGAAGAACCAATAGCGTATGTGCTGCTTCCCCAGAAAATGTGAAACATTCTCTTTTTGAGAAAAGAATGAGTAGCTGGTGAGGTTGTATGCAAGAGATGGCATGGGCTAGTTGCCTATTTCAATGATGGTCACCAAAGAATGTGAACCAATCAGATTATGTGGCTGCCCGGCTCAGAAAGAAGTTTGGTGCAGAGTTTAATATTCTTTTACTCTGTTCTCTCACCCTCTTTCTTTTAATGCTCACGTCTAACCAATCTCTCTTTTTCATTTTACCTCTTCACACACCATCACTCAAATCTTTTGACCCTTCTCCCCTCAATCACTCAGGGAATACTTCCTGGGTAGGAAACACTGGTTATCGTGAATCCATGGAAGCTCTGTTAAGCTCACACACTGAATCCCATGTATTTTCCTAAAAGAAACATGCTGTTCAACAGGCTATTGTACATGTAAGCACAAATACCACTTGTTACATGAGAAATAAGACTTTCGGAGATGTCAAAACAGTTATGTATGACGATGCAATTCTCCCCCTCAAACTAAAAGAGTTTGACAATTAAGCTCATAGGAGTTTTGTCATGAAGAACAATATGTTGGAGAATCAAAAACGAATGTTGTTTATATGAACAATATATAAACATATTTTCAATGAAAGCACATGAAATGACGTTTGATTCAATCAACAGTGAATACAAAGAACGTGAGTATTACCATAGAAAGATTTTACTTTTGATACATGGTAATAACAAAGTCAAAATAGAATGTTCTGAACCGTTATGTGTATGAATACTTGACAAAGTATATTGACAAGATAAAACGCAAGTATTTATCTTTAAGAACACACGGTCAGTTTTTTTTTTTTTTTTTTTTTTTTTTTTTTTAAGATTAAGAAAAAAAACAGAAAAATAAGGCACTGAAGTGCGGGTTCTAATCCGATGTGATTAGAAGCCATAGTCACTTGAACCAACCTGCATAAGTGAAAGAAACAATGGTAATCATTTATGAAAATGATTCCTTTCTTGTTAACAACAGTTGGAAGATAACACACTATCAAGATTTGTAATACTCCCCCTTGAATCATGAGTAAGGTTTAAGACATGTTCAACATACCAAGTTTGCTGATTAGAAATTGAAATCGCTTTTCATCCAATGGCTTGGTGAAAAGATCAGCTAACTGGAAGTCAGTTTGAACAAAGTGCATTTCAATATTACCTTTTTCTACATGATCCTTGATGAAATGATAGCGTACATCTATATGCTTGGTCTTCGAGTGTTGTACCGGATTAGCAGTTATAGATATTGCACTCTTGGAATCACAATAAATCGGAACGCGCTTGTAGTTGTATCCAAAGTCCCTTAACTGTGTCATCATCCAGAGGACTTGAGAACAGCAGCTAGCAGCAGCTACATACTCAGCCTCGGCAGTGGATGTTGAAACACAGTTTTGTTTCTTTGAAGTCCAACTCACAAGTTTTTCACCTATGAATTGACATGATCCAGAGGTGCTTTTCCGGTCTAGCTTACAACCTGCATGATCAGCATCTGTAAAGGCAGTTAGTTCAAAACGAGAATCCTTTGGATACCAAAGGCCTAGATTAGGAGAACCTTTGAGATATTTAAGGATTCGCTTAACAGCAGTTAAGTGCGACTCTTTAGGATTAGACTGATATCTCGCACAAAAACATGTGGCAAACATTATATCCGGGCGACTGGCAGTTAGATAAAGTAAAGATCCAATCATGCTACGATACACCTTTTGATCAACAGGCTTCCCGGAGGGATCCGCGTCTAAGAGTGTACCAGTAGCCATTGGTGTTTTCATGACTGAACTATCTGACATATTGAACTTTTTCAAAATATCTTTTATATATTTAGCTTGATTAATAAATATGCCTTCGGGTAATTGCTTTACTTGTAGACCAAGAAAGAAATTTAATTCACCCATCATCGACATTTCAAACTTTGTTTCCATTATCTTTGAAAAGTTCTTACAAAATTTTGGATTTGTCGACCCAAATATTATGTCGTCAACATAAATCTGAATAAGAATCAAGTCATCACCTTGCCTTTTAAGAAATAAGGTTGTATCTACTGTACCTTTCTTGAAACCAGAAGCAAGTAGAAATTTAGTGAGAGTTTCATACCAGGCTCGCGGTGCTTGTTTAAGACCATAAAGCGTTTTGTCTAAAACATAGACATGATCAGGGTGATGAGGATCAACGAAACCTTCAGGTTGAGCCACGTAGACCTCCTCATGCAGAACGCCGTTCAGGAAAGCCGACTTTACATCCATCTGATAGACTGTAAAGTTTTTGTGCGCTGCATAGGCTAGAAAGATTCTGATGGCTTCGATCCTTGCAACCGGGGCGAATGTTTCGTCATAGTCAATGCCCTCTTGTTGACAATACCCTTTGGCGACCAAACGAGCTTTGTTTCTCACGACTA
Source organism: Arctium minus (assembly GCA_954870635.1). Lineage (NCBI taxonomy): Eukaryota > Viridiplantae > Streptophyta > Magnoliopsida > Asterales > Asteraceae > Arctium > Arctium minus. The sequence goes on from OX941081.1 coordinate 164,411,427, forward strand.
CTCCAGCTTCGTCTTTCTTATTTCTGAACACCCACTTTGTTCCAATAACGGATTTACCTTTAGGTAGTGGGATCAAGCGCCATACCTTGTTCCTTTCGAATTGTAGAAGCTCGTCTTGCATAGCAGAAATCCAGAAAGGATCACGTAGAGCTTCAGCCGCTTTCTTTGGCTCGAAGGAACTGAGGAAGCTTGAAAACATGCAGAAGTTAGCTGTTGCAGATCTTGTTGTGACACCAGATTGTACGTCACCTATCACGTTTTCCAGGGGATGATCCTTAGTCCAACGATGTGTGCTTGGTAGTGCATCAACTGCTTGTTGCGAATTTGATGCATCGTTGTTATCTTGTACGGCAGGTTGCTCCACAGATGTACTCGGGACATCTTGTACTGGTGTTTCTGACACTGAAGCTTCTGGACTAGCGGTTGAAGTGCTCGGGACTTCGTTTCCAGAGACAGATTCAGTATTAGTAGAGTCAGAAACTAATGGTGTAGTTGTACCTGATGGAGTTGAAGTATCAGTGACTTCGTCGGAAGGTCCAGGCATGTCTTCAGAGATAGTAGGGACCTCCGAGCTTGTACCACTTGTTATTGATGTGGATATGCCTTTTTCAAAATCTGCACATATATCATCAAAGGCATCAATAAACAGTAAATCTAACTCAGATGAAGTAGAGTTAGAGTTTGAAGAAGATGATCCTGTTATAGCTGGTTCTATTCTTGCTTGAATAGAAGCTTTGTCGTTAAGACCGAGTTCTGAACTGTTGTGTCCAGAAGTCCTTGTTGAATTCTCATCAAAGGAGACATTCATGCTCTCAACAACCGTCTTTGTTCGAATAATGTAAATTCGATAAGCTTTGGATGTCAGAGAGTATCCAACGAGATATCCTTCATCTGCTTTCTTATCAAACTTTGATAATCCTTGACGCTCTTTTAGAATGTAACACCTGCAACCAAAAACACGAAGGAACTTGATGTTAGGTGTACGATTGTTGATTAACTCATATGCTGTCTTATTAAAGCGCTTGACCACAATGGTACGGTTCTGTGTAAAACATGCTGTAGCGACTGCCTCGGCCCAAAGGTACATGGGTAGATCTGAGTAAGCAAGCATAGTACGAGTTGCTTCAACCAGAGTGCGATTCTTCCGTTCAACAATGCCGTTTTGCTGTGGAGTGTAGGCTGCGGAGAAGTTGTGTGAAATACCCACGGAAGTAAGATAACTCTTCAGGGTGTCATTCTTGAACTCCGTGCCATTATCACTGTGAATGGTTCTTACTGGCAGTTGAAGACGTACTTGAATACGCTTGATGAAAGCGATAATCAACTCTGGCGCATCTGACTTGTTGCGAAGAAACTCGAGCCATGTATACCTTGAGTAGTCATCTATCATTACCAACACATACTTCTTTCCGTTGATAGATGTTGTGCGCATTGGGCCACAAAGGTCCATATGAAGAAGTTCCAGTGCTGATGAGGTCGATGATTCAGCTTTGGACTTGAAGGAGCTACGCTTCATTTTGCCCAACTCACATGCGGAACAGAGTGAGTTTTTTTCGAACCTCATTTCTGGTAGACCTTTGACCAGACCTTGTCTTTGTAGCTTCGCTATAGATCGGAAATTTTGATGAGACAAGCGTCGATGCCACGTCCATGATTGTGCTTTAGAAGCTTTGGCTAGTAGACATACTGGACGTGTGGCAGACAGTGTAGGGAAATCTACATAGTATAGATTTCCATGGCGCTCAGCTTTGAAGACTTCGTAACCATCGTGATCTTCTAGATAGCAATGAGTGGTTGTGAAGCGGACTTGATATTGCATGTCACAGAAGTGACTGGTACTGAACAGATTGTGATCAAGTCCTTCAACATATAGCACTTTTTGAATCTTCACAACACCGTTATCGAGCATTCCATATCCTCTGACGTGGCCTTCGGCTTCAGAATTGGCAAATCTAACTGCTCCGGCAGGCTCCTCCACATAGTTATGCAAGAGGTGCTTGAATCCTGTCATGTGGCGTGAACATCCGGAATCTATTACCCACAATCGACAAGCCTGCAAAAGAGACAATTAGTTTTGCTTAGGCACCCATATCAGGATGGGTCCTTCGCGGTTAGCATCAAGCAACTCAGGAATATCATCTGGTTTGACTTTCACTCTCCATTCATAACGCGGTTTTGGAACCCATTTCCAAACCATCTTAACATTCAATTCCTGAAAGTGCTTTTTAGAAGCCGGATTGGCAACCTTAGCACGATACACTTTTGGTTGTGTAGAAGAATCAGAATTAGAATTAGACTTAGAGTTCAGCTTAGCTTTGGTTTTATTCTTTTTGGACTTAGGAGGGGAGTAGTATTTGAATGAATTATCCCAACAGTGTTTGCAATAAAGATTCTTTCGAGCAAAATTCATAAACTTAGATTTATCGGAACAAATCTTACATTCATGTTTATCAAAAGAAGTACTATTCAAAATAACACTGTCTGTAGGACAACTACTAGAATTCAAACTATTCTTTTTATTCAAACTAAGATCTTTATTCTTCTTACTCTTCCCAACTCCATTTCCTCTTATATCTGAAACAGAAACAGGAACCTTGTTAGCCTCTAACTTAGAAGGTGGTTCTTTTCTAGTGCTCTTTGAAGTCTCACCCTTTTCAAAAATACTTGGAGAATATTCAGGACAATCAGAGTAAGCAACTGTAGGTTTTGCAGGAGCATCAAATTCTGGATTGGTTCTTACCTTCCAGCTTGGATCATTTAACATCTGTTTTTCATTTGAAGCATTTTTAAACAAAGTAATTTTCAAATCATTGATCTCAGTGCAAAGCTCTTGATTTATTTTTAAAGACTTTTCAAGTTTATGTTTGAGATCAAAGTTTTCATCTTCAACCTCATCAAGAGATTGTTGCAACATATCAATTTGCTTCATCAATTCAGATGTATTACCATCCACAGAATTTGATCCCTTTAAATCAGAAACAGGATCAGAGTCTGATGCATTCATCATATCAGAGAATATCTCTTCAGTCATGGACTCAATAAACTCTGTTTTATCATTTTGAACACAAGATTCATCCGCGGTAGCAGCAACTTCTTCAACCTCTTCAGGAAGTAAAGGTTTAGAAGCAATGGGAGTTGAGACTGATGGTATAGTAGATGGATCAACATCCGATTCATACTCATCAATTTTGCATGCAGTCTCAGGTAGAACTGTGTTGGTGCTCACTGATTCTTTAGAAGGTGTGGTAAATAGTGATTCAAACTCAGTAAATTCGATCTTTCGAGTTGCATAGCTTTCGTTCAAATCACCATATGTAAAACCAACAGATTTAAAAAGATTTTGAGAATCAGTGTCACCAGACTTGTTCTTTCTTATTTCTTCTTGACCTTTGGTCTCTTTAGAAGGTTTAGGAGAACTTGCTTCAACAAAAGTAGCGCGAATGTCAGGAATGGGTTTTATTGCGGAGCCAAATTTATCAAAATTATATAGGTGCTCCGGTGCCTTTTTCAAAATTTCATTAATTGGCACACCCAAACCTGGTTTAAGTTTGTAAAACCTTTCGTCTTGGAGTTTATTGGTCAACAGATTTAATGTTTGTTCAGTCTGACCTCGTTTCATGTTAATGTCCTCCAGTTCCTTTATTTTGGTGTAAGCTTCATTTCTTTCTTTATAACAAACTTCAAATTTGATTTGAAACTCACCCTTTTCAGCATTAAGATTCACAAGATCTGTTTCTAAACCAGATATTTTTTCTTTTAAAGACTCTTTTTCAGCTTTTAAATCATCTTTTTCCTTTTCCTTTTCTTCCACAACAACTTTTAAAATAGCATTTTCATCACGAAAGCTTAAAATAGATTGATGTGCAGAGCTAAGTTTGCCCTTCAGTAAACCAAATTCATCTTTCATGCCATGTATTTGGACCATTAAAGATTCAATAAGTTCAGAATTTTCACTTACCTCAGAGTTTGCTTCTTCGGATTGTGTCTCAGAGTCTTCATCGTCACCTTCCAGCTTTGCCATGTAAGAAACTTGGGTGAAATGTGCTTGCTCCTCGTCATCAGAACTTTGGAACAGCCAGTTCTCTTCTTCAGCCATTAGAACTTTTCCTTCTTCAGCTTTCTTGGCAATCAGTGACTTTCTTGAGTAGTACTCTGAGTTCTTCACTTTCTTGAATTTGCAGTCCCTTGAGAAGTGCCCAAATTTGCCACAGTTGTAGCATCTTCCTGGTTCATCCTTTCGCTCTTCTCGCTTCTCCTCTCTCTTTCCTTCTCTTCTATCTTCCTTCCGATCTTCTCGTCCTTCCTCTCTTTTTCCATGCCTCGGCTTGTATCGCATCTCAGACTTATCTTTCTTGTATTCATCATACTTTGGCTTTGAGTAGAATCTTTTCTTGCCAAAGCTCTTCTTGAATCGTCGCGTAATGAGAGCCAAGTCTTCAGAGAACTTTTGAATATCAGGATCTGAATCAACTTCCATTTCTTCATCGCTTGAATCAGAGTCAGAGTCAGTAACTTCAGTAACTAGAGCTTTAGATGCCTTTTTCTTCGACCTTGCAGAGGATACAGAACCTTTGCCGGCTATGAGAGCCATAGAATCCTTCAGATGATTAGACTCATTATTCATAGATCTCACCTCATCCTCATGTTGAGCAAGAGTAGAGAAGATATCGGTGACATTTTCTCGAGCCATATTCTTCGACATCTGGAGGTTGATAGCAAAGTTCTTCCATTCTGGATTCAGATTCTTGATGAACTTGTAGTTTATCTCAGAAGCAGATTTGGCGATTTTGTTCCTCCGCAAGTCATTGAGAATAATGTTGTACCTATTATAGGTATCTAAAAGCAGCTCTCCTTCTTTGGCATGAAATCCCTCGTAAGCATTTATGCACAGATTCTGCTTAGCTTGAATAGAAGCTTCACTTCCTTCAAACTGCCTTGCTAGTTCATCCCAGATTCCTTTAGCAGTACTCTGACTGTCGACACGATTGTAGATGTCGTTTGGAATTGCCATCGTCAGATAGATTAGAGCTTCTTCTTCTAACTTGAGTTGGTCTTTCTGCTTTTCAGTGAAGAACTGAACAGGTTTAGGAATATCTCTGTCAGGGATTTCAGGAGAGGAATCTGTAGCAGGTTGACCCTTTACTGTGATCATTGGAGTGTTGGGACCTTCAATGATTATTGTCATGAACTCTCTGTTCTTGTGATTCAGAAACTGAATCATTCTTGTCTTCCACTGCTGATACTCATTTGCCACGAGGACAGGAGGTTTGACTTGAGAACCCATCGAGAGAAGCTGATTCGACATCTTAGCTGTACTGTTAGTAAATAGTCTTTTCTGTATCAAGACAACCAACTAGATGAGATCGTTAGAATCAAAATAACAACCACACTCAAAAATTTTCAGAAAAATAAATTTCCAAAGATAATCAAATGCAGTCCTCGCACACAGTATAAAGCACTAATATCTATGAATAAAATACTGAAAAATTAGGAAGATTTTGATCAAGCACAAAACTTTTGTCCCCCTTCGCAGACTTAGCACGGGGGTCCCGCCCCTAGAGAAAAAAAATTGACAATTAGATACCCTATCACAGTTTGCAGAAATCGACCGGGGATGTGCTTCGAAGAATGAACTGTACCGGTCGAAGGAAAGACCGGAGTATGCAAGTACCCGGTCGAATGGCAAGACCGGAGTAACAAGTATCCGGTCGAATGGGAAGACCGGAGTAACAAGTATCCGGTCGAATGGCAAGACCGGGAATACGAGTATCCGGTCGAATGGCAAGACCGGACTAACGGGTATCCGGTCGAATGGTAAGACCGGGGTCGGCTAGAATCGGTCGAATGCCAAGACCGAAATAACAGGTATCCGGTCGAAGGGAAGACCGGAGAATACTAAGGTCCGGTCGAAGGAAAGACCGGAGGTCACAACTATTCGGTCGAAGGGAATGACCGGAGATACAACTATCCGGTCGAAGGCTCAGGTCGAATAGGTATCGGTCAAACAATAATATCGATGAACACGATGAATGGCCGAAGAACACGAAGAATATCTGGGGTTCGACCGAAACCAAACCCAGAAAATTAATTCGACCGATACACAATTAAACCAACAAATAAGCAATTCTTCGATCGAAAGAAACACAAACACAAATACTAATCGACCGGATGCAATAACAGATTCATGAAATAGGATGAACAGTACTTCGCATGAATAGTAACTCGATGAACAGTATTTTTCGATGAACAGTAATTCGCAAAAAAAATTGATTCTTTAGGCTCTGATACCAATTGTTATCCCAGATTAATTCTAGTTGGTAAACAATCAATCAAGTAATCAAGCAACACAATAATAATCAAGAGATGTATAAATCAGAGTAACATACCAATCCCTTGAATAAACAATGAAACCCTTGAGTGTTCTTGATACCCTTTGATTACAGAGAAAACTTCACCTCACTCTATTATGATTATGAAAGTAATTGTGAGGATTCTTACCTAAAATCTAATAAACCAAAACATTAAATACCCAGGCTTTAGGCCTAACGGGCTTTCTAATGGGCTTGGGCCCAATAGCTTAATAACTATTAACTTATTACATAATAAACCCTCTAATTAACTTTAGCACAATTGCAGTTTAAACCCTTAACTTTAACATTAATCTTGAATACAATTATTTGATCCAACATATCTTTATGGGCTATTCTCTATCTTCTAAAGCCTATAGAGTCTACAATCTAAGGAGAAAATGTATTGACGAATCAATACATGTGAAGTTCGATGTTCATAAGACATCTTCCTTATCTTGTGATGATAATGAACTTCATGAGTGGATCACTTCGTGTGTTGGAGAAGATTCCCCAAATCTTTTGTCTGCAGGACCTCCCTATGTTCCATTTTCGGCAGCTTCAACTTCCTTTAACCACAGTTCGGCAGTTCTCCTACCGACTGCCGAACCTATTGCCCCTGTCGAACCAACCTTGCATTCTTCTCCTCTTCACCAAACCCATCCTATACCTACCGATCCTTCACCCTCATATTCTCCTAGCACATTTCCCACACCTCTTCCTCCAGCTCTAAAATGTACCAAAGATCATCCAATTGATCAGATTATTGGTGATCAGTAAGCAGGTGTCTAAACTAGAAGAGGTGTTGGAAACATATGTCTCTATGTGAACTTTCTCTCTATAATAGAGCCCAAGAAAAATTGAAGAAGCTCTCGCAGATCCTTGTTGGATCACTTCCATACAAGAAGAGTTGTATCAATTTGAAAGAAACAAAGTATGGAGACTTGTGCCTCGTCCGTTCGGTAAGACTTTATCGGCACTAAGTGGGTCTTCCGGAATAAGATGGATGAAGTCGGCACTGTTATTCGGAACAAATTAAGCCAGACTTGTTGCTCAAGGATATAGACAAGAGGAAGGTATCGATTATGATGAAACCTTTGCTCTTGTTGCTAGACTTGAAGCACTAAGGACCTTTCTTGCTCATGTTGCTCACAAAAATTTTCGGGTTTTTCAAATGGATGTTAAAAGTGCATTTCTCAATGGAGAACTTGCTGAAGAAGTCTATGTGAAACAACCTCCTAGTTTTGAAGATTCAGCTCATCCTTACTATGTGTACAAATTGGACAAAGCCCTTTATGGTCTGAAACAAGCTCCTCGTGCCTGGTATGACACTTTGTCAGATTTTCTACTCTCTAACCGATATACGAGAGGTAAAATTGACAACACTCTTTTTCTTAAGAAAACCAAAGGTAATATCATTATTGTCCAAATCTACGTGGATGACATCATCTTTGGGGCCATTGATGAATCTCTTTGTCAGGAGTTTGCCTCACTCATGAAAAGCAAATATGAGATGAGTATGATGGGTGAGCTTACTTTCTTTCTTTGTCTTCAAATTAAACAAACTTCTGAACGTACTTTTATAAATCAGAGTAAATATATTCGTGATTTATTAAAGAAGTTTGATTTTGAAAATTGCTCTCCCATGAAAACTCCAATGGCACCACCTCTTAAAATTCATGTTGATCCAGCTGGTAAGTCAGTTGATATCACGAATTATAGAGGGATGATAGGGTCTCTTCTTTATTTTATTGCTAGTAAACCTGACATCATGTATACTACGTGTCTGTGTGCACGTTATCAAGCCAATCCCAAGGAATCTCACTTGGTGGCTGTAAAACGCATTTTTAGGTACCTAAAGGGTACTATGAATCTGGGTCTTTTGTATCCCAAGGACTCGGGTTTTGATCTCATTAGCTATTCAGATTCTGATTTTGCAGGGTCTAAAGTAGACAAGAAAAGTACAACTAGCAGTTGTCAATTACTAGGTGGAAATTTAGTCAGTTGGTCCAGCAAGAAACATAATTCGGTATCTACCTCTACTGCTGAAGCTGAATATGTTGCAGTGGCAGTTATTGTGCACAGATCTTGTGGATGAAAAATCAACTGCAAGACTATGACAAGTTCTACTCTCAAATACCTATCTTATGTGACAACTTCAGTGCAATAGCAATTGCTAACAATCCGGTGCTGCACTCCAGATCTAAACACATTGATATTCGGTATCACTTTATAAGAGATCATATCTCTAAAGGTGATATTGAACTTCATTTCATCTCTATTGATCTTTAGCTTGCCGACCTATTCACTAAACCACTGTATGAAGCCATATTCAACTTTCTCGTTGGATCATTAGGTATGTTAAATTTTGTGTAAAAAACAATCTAAGTCTCTTATTTCGGTAAACCTCTTGAATACCGAAACTACTTTTACTTTCGGTAAATCTCTCGAATACCGAAACTTTTCTCAATTTCGGTATTGTATACCGAAACTTTTCTCATTTTCGGTAAATCTCTCGTATGCCGAAACTTCTCTCCTTCTATTTCGGTTTTTCTAACCATTGCCGAATTATCTCTTACTGAAATCCTCTTTTCGGATTCTCTACTTGTTTCCGAATAATTCATAACCGAATATCTCTTGCCGAAGGCTCTCTCAAACTTCGGCACTTCTCACCTTTCGGTATAATGAATGATGTGTCATCCTTATCCACATCTGTTTTCGAAAATCTTTTCGGTGCCTATTAGTCCACAAATCAGATCATGCCACATGGCTTCAAATGGTTCATGTGTCAGTTGATGGGACGTACACGACTCTGACATTTAGCCGTTTTTCGGCCCTTCCATTTCTATATGACGCACGTTTACGTTGTACCATTATTACCCTTTATATTATTTAATTCTTTTTGAAATCCCAACTTTCCCTCCAAGTTTCTTAACCTATAAATACCTCTTCATCTTCTTCATACCTTACGTTTTCACACCCTCTCGAAGTTTTCTCTCTCTAGCACACCTACAACCATCTACGATCTCTCTTTCTTCTTCAAAGGCATCTTCAAAATCCTCGAAAGCTTCAAAGACTACTCCTCTCACTCGAGAATCCCTTGTTTTTCCTACGTGCAACCAGGTTGCATGACTTTCTGCTGATGTGGACCACCCGGAGTTCAACCAGGTCTTCCTCTTTCTCTAGAAAACTCCTCTACAACATGCATTTACGTTGTCTACCAAGATGAGAAAGATGCTCCTTGGAAGTTTTTGGCTTACTTGCAAATATGATTCAGAAACTCATTAGGTTTCAGCTTCCATTCTCTCTTCTGAAGAACATCCCAACCTTTCTTTTGGGGTCGAGGATGTTCGTTCAATCCTACGCATTCCGGAGTTTGACGTCTACGCTCCTTTCCCTACTAATCGGGAACAATAGGAGGTAGTTGCCACCCTCAACTATGTGCATGAGGGGAAGCCAAAGGTTCTGATACTCTTCTGCGAAAGAATATGGGTGCTGTTTGGAATTACTTTTTCTCGCATCTCCTTTACCGCATTTCCCACAAAACATCGGGGTGGGATCAATCACCTGCTGCAACCACCAGGTTGGCACATGCCCTCATCTTTATGAGGTGCATCGACTTTGCCCAGGTGATTTTTGATTCCCTGGTCACTGCCATCACGCCACCTAGGACGCACAACGTGGCAATCCCTCGGTTCATCTCTCTCATCATCAATGAGAAATTATCTGCGCAACTTCGTGCCGATGTGGGTCTGTCTGAACCGACCATCGCATATGACTTGCCTATCTCTCAGATAAGTAAGTAGACCATCTTCAAGACGATCAAACCTACCGACACTCCACTCACCTCAGGTATTATCTCTTTGATCTCTTCTCCCAATCCAATTTGGGGTACTCTTTTGGAGAGTGGTACCGAAAGGCTTCCAGTTTCTCAAAGTGATCCTCAATTGGTGGTCCCTTCTTCCCCCAAAACTACCCGAGCCAAATCGGTGGCCATTAAGAAGAAAAATACCACCGGTAACGTCGCACTTGCTTCAATGACTATGCAACCGAAACAACCTTCGGTAGCTGCCCTGGTCATTTCATCTCCTTCTACTAAGCGACGGGGCTCAAAACCCTTCCTAGGTCTCGTTCTAAGAGGCTTAGGAAACCTCTGGCCGAGACTCACTCACCTTCTACCGATTCTCAAAAATCAGCAGAAGTTGAAATTCCCCCAGTTGGGCCATGGGGATCTGCTGAAGCCCATCCTCCCTACTCCAAATCCTCTCCAAAGGGTTCGGTTGAATTTTTGGATACCTTTATTATTCCTTCTCCTCAATTTCAATTGAAGGATGAAGATGAGTTGGTCTCCTCTCCGGACCAACGCTCCTCTTCTCCACAGCACAGCCTATCACCTGGGGTCACAACCGAAGTTGTTGCACATATCGGTAGAAATACCGATGACATTTTTGTTCTGTTATTTTCTGATACAGGGACCTATATGTATCCTCCCTCCGACACTATAGCCTCTCCAAAACCATCTCCCTCTCCTAAACACTCACCCCCTCCTTCACCAAAGAAAATTCCTTCCCCTTCTCCCAAACACTCACCCTCTTCCTCAGATTCCTCTTCGGATGGCTTCCATCCATATTGTCCACCGAAGAGGAAATCTCCACCAAAAGAATGCATCTTGTCCTATTTTCACCCTTCTCCCACTACCGACAGGGCTGGCCCCTCAGCCTCTTCTTCTTCAGCACCACGGGTGCCGATCTCCATACCTGCCGATTTCTTTGCTGAAATTATTGATACCAATCGGCAGGTAAGGATGCTCGGTACTCAGTATGAGTTGCTTTGCAAATCCTTGCGTGAGCCTGAACTGCTCAATTCTATGGACATCACCAACACATCCCTAGCTGAGCTCGTGCAGCTTATCAAAGAGAAGAATTATGAGTGCCTAGATCTGAACAGATATATCTTTCGGTGCTTGGATGTTCTACATCATGAAGTTGATGGTCTTCGTGCCCCTCTATCCGATGCTCTGGATGTTGTTCTCAAAGAGGTTCTCAAGCTTATTGATAACAATACCTCATTGACTCTTTCTGTGGCAGCTCTCAAGGCTGCACCTGAAGCAAGAGATCAGGATCTTGTTCGTCTTCGGCAGCAGGCTACGGATCAAAATTCTGTCAACTCTCAGATTCTAAGTGCTCTGCAGAGTATAAATCAACGCCTTGACTCGATGCCTGCCGATGTGGATCAGTACTGTGCTGGGTATCTGGATATTGACATCACGGAGTCCGCCTTCACTCCAGACGACAGGACTACTCTTCATCGGATAGACCGACGACTTGGCCCTGTGTCGGCTAAGGCTGGTCTTTCCTCCCCGGCACATACTGAGGGGGAGAAATAAGTTGAGGGGGAGAAAATTACCCCTCAAATTATCATTACCAGTACTAGTCGGGGAGAACCTTCTACTGCTGCTACCGCTCCTACCGAAACCGAAACCACCAAAGTGTCGGCATCTGCCGAAGAGAAAGGAGCCGAAGAGAAAGGAACCGACCACCCAAAAGTGATCGAATAATCTGAGGGGGAGAAATTGCCTAAGAAAGATAAGGGCAAAGGAAAACTAACACCAGATGAAATAGCTGCAGAAGAAAAGCTTCGTAAAGATGCCTTGATAAAGAAAGTTGTCGATGGTGGTGGAAATCACCTTCCTCCCCCACAGATTACCTCTCCTGATTTGGGCTTATCTGAGAAAGAACTGAAAGCTGCTAAATTGGCTCTAATGGCGCGAGATAAAGATACCGAGCTAGCTTTAATGTTGGCCGAAGAGGAAGCTGAAATCACAAAATCTCCTGTCGATGCCATCAAAGCTCAGCGTAGTGCTCTGGAAGATTCGGCAAAGAAAAATGAAGAGATAAAATCTTTGTGTATCAATTGGTACCACAAAGCTCTCACGAAATGCCGATCCTCCGCAAAAATCACAGATGTTAAAATCATCAAACCATCTTCAAGCTGCAAAGTCATTCGGCTAACAATTACTAGGGATGATGCTTCAAGATCAGTTGACAGACTGGATTCTCTTATTCGGTTTGGAGTTTCGGAATGGATGGAAATTGGTATCTACCTGGTAAACAGCCGAAATGCCCTCAAGCCTGAGGTTGACAAATATCTTGCAGATCTCCGAACAAAGTTCATGACATACCGAAGGACATATAATATAGTCCACACTCCAGACGAAGAGGAGCTCATCAAAAATTTAAGGTCTGGTCTTCCTTCTCCCAAATCTAAGCCGAGATCTAAAAAGGTAGACGTGTTTGTGCAAATGGCAAGAGAAGGAAAGGTTCCAATTACTTCAAATCTCGATACCGACTCTGGTTCCTCTTCCTTCCACCACTGTGATCAATGAACCTACTCACGAAATCTTCTTTAACGACGCATTTGGGCAGATTAGTTTATTCAGAGCAAGCCAAATCCCTCTTGCCGACACTATCTTTCTTCATGGGATTATTCAAATAATCCCACTTTCTGCTAAGGATCTCTATGTGGCTGCCACCAATGAACTCAAGAAAAGGGATGCTGATCCTCATTTGCCTTTTCAATAAACTCGGTGTAGTTATGCTTTTTGTACAAATTTTCTTTTATCTTGTATTGTAATCTTCTTATAAGATTAATACAATGAGCTTTTCTAGTTAAACGTAAATAGCTTGTACAATTCATTATTTCATTTTTTTATACTTGTAAATGTCGGATACTCTAAAAAAATTCCAAAAAGAAACAAAAAGAATGGTCTATGTGAAAAAAAACCCAAAAAGAGATGAACAAGGGTCAAAAATGCATTTATTCATGTTTTATCTCTATATTTCTAAGTATGAGATGTCATCATCAAATAGGGGGAGTTTGTTGGGTCATCTAAGATTTGAAGATGATCTCTCCTTTAGTTTGTGTTTACTCCTCTGTAAATGTTTGTACATCTTAGAATTAGTATGGTTCTTTGTAATAGCTTAGTTACGCATAAACAGATCGGTGAGTCGAAGTGTTAGTGTATAATTGTATCCAAGATTTAATGTGAAAAGTCAATGTATTGTTAAGTCAACAAAGTCAATCATAGTTGTTTGAGAGAACCTTTGATGTGAGAGTTTAGTGATGTGAGAGAAGTAATGTTGGTATAAATACCTTTTGTGTTGTAAGAGTTTGTAGCTTGTACACTTTGATATTGTTAGATATATGACTAAGTTGCTTTCTCTCTCTACACTCTCTCTCTCTAAGTTCTTTAATTGTCATATCAATCTTGTTTGAATTGCTTGATTAAACTGGGAATTATACACTTTCAATTGGTATCAGAGCGAGACCAAATTAATTCAGAAAAGATCACATTATTAGATTGGATCGATTTCAAAAAAATTCAGAGTCGACTTAGAAAATCACTGTTCAATTAAATTTTCATTGGAAAATCGTTTTTGATGCAAGATAATGGATTCATTCTATTCGATTTATGTTTTAATATGTTTCTTGTATTGATCGAATCATAAAATTCGAACTGAATATCATTCAATTTCGAATTTTTGTGAGTCTTCGTTCTTGAAATGTTCGACACTGTTCTGAATCGATTATTTGTGATTTGTTGTTTTTAATCAGAAATTGATATTATAAATGTGTTCTATATGTTTAATCGATCAAATATATGCAATCACATGTCTTAATTTCAGGAATTGTGAAGTTTTGGATCGAATTCTAGAAGCAGAGTAAAGAACGCGCTAGATCTACTCTTCGCGCAAATGAAGAACATGCTAACTTGAAGAACGTGCACGATGTTGTTTTCTAGTTTTTCTGCGAGTTTGAGCCAGTTCACGCATAAAGCATCTTGCGAGAAGAGGGTTCGCGCACAACACATTCAGCGAGAAGTGTAATGAACAGTGACATGCGAGTTCCTTAGACGTGCGAGGATCTATTGACATGCGAGTTTGCATTCACTTGCGAGAAGTTCAAAGTTCGAAATTATTCTAAGTCTACTTCGCGCATAACACACTTTGCGAGAAGCTACTTCACGCATAACTCTTCTAGCGAGTTCCACATTTCTTGCAAGTAGTAGTCTGCGAGTTTCTCGTTCGCGCACATAACGTTTAGCGCGAAGTTCATTGAACAGTTCTTTACGAGTTTTATGTTCTGCGAGTTTCTATTGTTTGCGAGTTCCAGAGATAGAATTTTTCTGGAAATATTTTTCAAGTGGTGATCTGATTTTGACTTTAAGTCAAATTTTCTGAATTGTTTGGGAACGATCATTCTTATCAAGCTAATTTGTTCAAGATGTCTACTATTCTGTCAGGGAGAGACTGTGCAATCATGTATATGTCTGAGATACCGGCAATAGAAGCTGAAAGAGATAAACTGAAAAATCAGAATTCAGTGCTTCTAAAACAGATTCAGGAGTTGAAGTCTAATTTGTCAAATTCTGATAAAACTTATGATTGGATAAAATGTGCTAATAATTATCAATCTGATATTGCAGGTATAATGAGAGCAAGTGAAAATGAAATTGAAGATCAAAGAGAAAATAATTTTACAAAAGGAGAGAAAGATAAGCAATCTTCAAAGCCAACTGAAGACAACTGAACAAAAAGCATCAGAATTGCAAGATGAATCAGTTAAGCTTCAACACAAGTTAAAGGCTTTTGAAGATCAGATATCTGCTTTGGAAGCCAAAAATGATGAACTGCTGAAAAGTCTCCAAGCAGATAAAGTCAAATTAAATCTAGAGAATGCTTCTACTCAAAAGATGTCTGATCTTTCTAAGAAAGCTGACCAGGAGAAGAAGGATCTTGAGCTAAGATGTTTAAAACTCTCTAAGAAAGTGTTTGAGTTTGAAAAGATTTTGATTACAAAAAAAGACACTTTTGCCAAAGAAAGAAAAGTTCTTGAAGATAAAACTTCTGAATTTCCCTAACAGATCTCTATTTTACAAGACTTACTTGAGAAAGAAAGAAAAGTTTTTCAAGAAAAGAAAAAGTCTTTTGAGTTTGAAAAGAAGAAATCTGAAAAGAGAAATGTTGGGATCTTCAATGAAATTTCTGATAAAACCAAGAACTTGGAAAAAGATTTTGAACTTGAATGTCAAAATTTTGAATCTGAAATATCTAAGCTCTCATCCAAGATATCTGTTCTATCATCAGACATTATTAAAGAACAGATGGCTAGAACTGATTTGAAACAGAAGTTTGACACACTTACTACTGAAAGAAACATTTGTTCCAAAAAGATAAATGACTTGGAAGCTGCAAACGTTGATTTGTCAGAAAAGATCTCAGCTGATGTGATTAATCAATCACCTGTTGATAATTTAATAGAATCAGTCTGTTCTTTCAAAACAACTTCTAGTTCTATTCATGAGAAAAATGTTTTCAAAAAGAAAAGTGTCAAACCAAACATTGTCAAATCAAATCAGATTCGACCATCTAATCTATTCTATGATAAATCTGTTAATAGTCCAGTAAGCTTTTATATCAAATCTCTTGGGAAACAATCAAAGAAAGGACAGATGGTCTGGAGGGTTAAAGATTCTTCTGATGAGAAGAAGGACAAAGCATCTGCATCCACATCCAAAGCCAAAAAGAACAGTGTGCATAAAGGTAAATCTTTTGGTAATTCTGATATGTTTTATTCTACTAACAATTTGATCAGGATTGCTCAGAAGAAGATTTGTTGTTCTTACTGTGGAGCAAATGATTTTGTAAGTAATAATTTGTTAATTACTGGTATAGTTCATATTATGTCACCCTCACAAGAACTGCAACTAACATATCAGGACCCAAATACCAGTGGGTACCAAAAGATAAATCTATGTTGCAGGCACCCAAAGTTTAAGGGGGAGAAAGAACATCGACTTCTGATTATGTACAGATCAGGACTCGTTCTTCAAGGTTTAAAGATTTAAGGCTTTTGAACAAAACAGTTCAAAACCCGCACTTTAATGTCAAGAGTGTGGTTTCTGATTACAACAGATCAGGACCCGTTCTTAAATGTTTAAAATGAGGATATTATGCACATATCCAGGGGGAGCTTACATGAATAAAATCATTATATCATGATTTGAAGGGGAGCTTAAAGGTAAATATCTTCTGATCTTAGTCTCTGATTGTTTAAAAGAAGAACAACTTTCAAACATGAAAAACATTTTCTTAAATGTTCAAACCACTTCACATTCTTAACATGCTTTCATGAATTGAGAACTGTGTTTTTTAAAAATGTTTTTGGATACTTTAATGTATATTTGACCGTGTGTTTCTAATGACAAATACTTGTGTAATTGTCATATCTTTATACTAACAAGTATTCATACACACATCGGTTAAGTACATTTCTTGAATTTGTTATTACCATGTATCAAAAGTATAATCTTTCTATGGTAATACTCACGTCGTTTGTTATTCATTGTTGTTTGAATCATACATCATTTCATTATTGCATGTGCTTTCATTGTTAATATGTTTATATATTGTTCATATAAACATCTTACGTCTTTGATTTCCCAAAATATTATTCTTCATGAATTTTGATCTGATCTTAATCATTGTCAGATTCTCAAAACATTTCTATTTCTTTCATGATTATTCATTTATACAAAGTTTTGAGAAATCTTCCATGATCAAAGCTCTCACACTGATATTGTGAAGCATACATATACTGACAAATGGTTTCTTGTACTTAAATTGTCAAAATAATCATTGTACAACACGTTCTTTTAGGATAATACATGGGATTCGATGTGTGAGCTTAAAAGAACTTCCATGGATTCACGATAACCAGTGTTTCCTTCCCCGGAAGTAATCCTTTGAGTAATTGAGGGGAAAGGGGTCAAAGGATTGAGAGTGGTGTGTGAAGAGGTAAAATGGAAAAAAGATATTGGTTAGATGTGAGCTTAAATGATTAAAAAGAAGGAGGGTGAGAGAACAGAGTAAAAGAATATCAGACTCTGCACCAAACTTCTTTCTGAGTCGTGCAGCCGCATAAATTGTTGTTTCACATTTCTTCGTGAATGACATTGAAACAGGAAACTAGCTCATGCCATCTCTTGCATACAACCCCACCAGCTACTCATTCTTTTCTCAAAAAGAGAATATTTCACATTTTTCTGGAGAAGCAGCATATAATCTATTGGTTCTTCATTCGGAAGATACTGATATTGAAAAAGAAGGAAAGTTGCCCCACCTTCGACCCTTTCTCATGCACATTGAGTCTATGTATAATCATTGTTGTCTCAATGGTTTTACATACTTTGAGCCTTATGAAACACAATCATTGTGCTTAATTCTTTCATAACACAAGCACGAGCACACAGAAAATCTATTTTTCTGTCAGAACATTCATAGAAAATACCTTGTGTTTTTCAATGATGGAATGGATGTCCTAGGGAGTCTACATCAAACCAGCTCCTTAAATTGTACATTCGTTGTACATAGTAACTTTGTGTTACTGACAGGCATTCCTAACTGTTTCATTTGTTGATTCAGGGTTACAACTCATAATTTGTCTGAATTTGAAAAGATTCGGATAAATACATTCATGAATTGACGGCTCATTATCAGATCAGTTGGGGGAGAAAGTTCATATTTGAAGACTGTTCTACATTGTTTAAAAGGGGGAGAAGTTTCAAAGACTGAGCTGAAATTGAAATGAGTTTTGATGATTTTGGTTCTCACAATTCATCAAAAAGGGAGAGATATTTACAAAGTTCAATTTCAAAGTATTTCAAAGTCATAATGTGAAAAAGACTTGTGAAGAAATTCAGAAAGTTCAAGTCAAATGAAGATTAAGTGACAATTCAAGACAGATGAAAAGAAATCATTCCGAGATGATTCAAAGTCAAATCAAGATGATTGAGAAAGTTTGTTTTCTGAAGACGATTCAGAGATTACAGAGATGAAGATATAAGATTAAAGATTCCTCAAAGTTCAAAGATGAAGTTTTCAAAGATCAAAGGAATTTTAAGAATTCAGATTTGTTTTCAAGACTTGTTGACTTTCAAAGATGCTAATTGTGAAAGACTTTTCAAGATTCTTCAATGTTTCAAAGACTAAAGACTGTCAGAGCTATAAAGTTTAAAGATGTCAGAGTCAAAGTTTGAAGAATCAAAGCGCTGAAGACGATTGTCAAATTTTTATTAAATCTTGAATACAAAGGGGGAGATTGTTAGTGTATAATTGTATCCAAGATTTAATGTGAAAAGTCAATGTATTGTTAAGTCAACAAAGTCAATCTTAGTTGTTTGAGAGAACCTTTGATGTGAGAGTTTAGTGATGTGAGAGAAGTAATGTTGGTATAAATATCTTTTGTGTTGTAAGAGTTTGTAGCTTGTACACTTTGATATTGTTAGATATATGACTGAGTTGCTTTCTCTCTCTACACTCTCTCTCTAAGTTCTTTAATTGTCATATCAATCTTGTTTGAATTGCTTGATTAAACTTGGAATTATACACTTTCACGAAGACCTACCGAAATCAACATGAAAGAAGTCCACTTTGCGGATTAAGGAGAACTTCAAGGGAACTAAGTCCTATCTGCCGAACTCTATTCGGCACCTCCCCATCTGCCGAACCCTCATTATGTTCGGCATCCTTTTGCCACTCTTTCGGCAAACTCTATCTTTGTCAAACCCTCTTCTGTTCGGTAAATAGCCCTTTATGTCAAACCCTCTCGATTTGACATACTTCATCATTCCTAATGTACTTCTGAAAATGGGAATGGAAGTTTCCTTCACCTAGAAGATATTCACTTGAATTCTAATTTGATTGAGACGTTTATTTCTTAAAAGATCTCAAAAATATTTGAATCACGTATATTTTATTAAGATATTGTACTTTCATAGTACAAAAGTTACCTTTTGTGTTGTGATAAGTCACCTCAAATATCTAATAATTTATTGATAATATCTCAACCACCCATGCTTTAAATGATCAATGTCCTTTGCACTCATTGCTTTGGATAGTATATAAAGGGTGGAGCTAACTCCTTGCTCCTCACGCTTTCAGCTCAAGATTTCTCCTTTGCAAGATATCAAACAGGTTGTTAGTTATTCTCTCTCTAAGATTTAAGTCTTTGTGTTCTATAAGTCTTTCTTGTATTAGATTGTTTGAGTAGTTCTTAACTATTCTTTTCGCAACAATCTTTTGTTTCCTTTGTGTAATTCTTGATATTCATATCAATAAAAGAATTAAAAATTAAGCAAAATTTGTGTATTGTATTCAACCCCCCCCCCCCCCTTCTACAATACTTGTTTTGCTATCTAGGGACCAACATATACATGATTCATTTAAACTATAACAAGAGCTTTTTGTAACATTATGCTTTCTTGAGAAATACTTTCATCCATCTTTTTTTGATATAATGATTCATTTAACTGTGCATCTTATTAGGGAAGTGAAATTATGTGGTCCAGTATGCTTTCGATGGATGTATCCATTGGAAAGGTGTATGAAGGTTATCAAAGGTCATGTGAGAAACAAAAATAAACCAGAAGGATACATCGCAGAAGAGAATGTTGCAGAAGAGACAATTGAGTTTTTCAGTGATTACCAAAGAAGCATGAAGACGGTAGGTATTCCCTCTGACAAGCATAACACATATGACAATGGTGAAGACTCTCAATATATTAATGAGGGAAGACCGGTGTCAGCCAGTAAATTGATGAAAGTTTGTCCCAAAATGTTGTCGAAAGCGCATTTCTATGTATTGCATAATACACTTGAAATTGAGCCTTATATCGAGTAAGTATTCGAAATTTATTAATTTTTCGATTGTACAACTTTTTCAATTATGTATGAAATTGATCAATAAGTATTTTCCAGTCGACACATGGACTATTTGAAAAACCAACATCCTGCACAACGACAAGCATGGCTGGAAAAAGAGCATAGTAAAATGTTTGGCCAATGGTTACGAGATTAGGTAAAAGTTATTTTTGTTATGTTAATTTCCTCTTAATGTGAATGCTCATGCCTATGTTTATTTTTAGGTTGAAATAAAGTTGGCAGTCTCGTTTGAAAGTATTGGAGAGAACTTAAGGTAGATATCGCACGGCCCACGCCTCGAGGTAATGAACTACGCTGCATATCACATAAATGGATACGTGTTTCGCATAAAATCTCGTGAAGGTAGAATCTACCAGAATAGTGGGGTTGGTGTAGAGGCAACTGATATGCATATTTCAAGTGATGGTGTAACCTATGATCAAGCATTTTATTACAGTGTTTTACAAGAGATATGGGTACTATACTACCAGAACATAAAAGTTCCTCTTTTCAAGTGTGAATGGGTTGACAATAAACATGGAGTCAAAAGAGATAGTCTTGGCTACAACTTGGTTGATCTTAATAGGTTAGGACATAAGGATGATCCATTCATTTTAGCATCACAAGCTAAGCAGGTTTTTTATGTGAAAGACCAACTTGATAGGAAGAAGTTTATCGTCTTTATGACACCTTCCAAAAACTATAGAGATGCCAATGATGATGTTGACGAGGAATTTAGTACGGTCATTCTTCCTCAGGATGATAACATCATGCCGCGTGTAGATCCACTTGTTTTGGGTAAGGAATCCCGGGATGATTACTTTCGGACCGACTGTCGGGGTATAATTGTACACAAAGCAACTTAATTGACATGCTCCAACTCTCATAATGATTTATAGTTGACATTGCTTTATAAAATTTTTTGTTTATCTATCAAGTTTTTGCATACAAAGGGTTTACTTGGTACATTTGCCAATTGATGAAATTCAATTCAATTTTTACTCTAATGTTTTGGCCATACTGTGATATTCTGATTATATTCCAATCTTGGTTTCACTTATTGCTCATCAGCAGTTGAATTTTGATGCTATTTATGCTTCCCAATTGTGGTTGTTGATGTTTAATTGTTGTCGTTTTATGTCTGATGCCTCTTCACATATGTGGGTACTGCTGAATTTTTTGTTTTTAAGGTTATGTGTGGCTTTATGCAAATTGTGGTTTGTGATTTAGGGGAAATAACGTGGATAAGGGTTGGGAATTGGATGAAATCCATTTGAATATATGCTTGGATATGAGAACTATTGGCTATAATACAAAATTTGGTGGATTTAGGTGGTTTTTTGGCTGGAATGATGTGTTGATCAAATTGGGTATCGAACTTATGGGGTTGTGTTCACAACAGTCTCAATCAATTTATCGAATTGATGGTTGGGTAAACAAGGTTGGGGGAAGGAGTATTCATGGATTTTGAATTGGAGTTGTCATAGGAATCAATACTAGATGATCAAAAGCCTCCATATGACCATATGACTGTTAATGGAGGAAAACTTGGGGAGAATACATGGATTTCGATCAACATAAGGATGCAGTTATTCCCCTAGTTATTTTTGTTATGGTTATACTAATGGACTCAAAGTGCAGTCAATTATGTTTCTTATAGCTGCCAATATATGCTTCTGGTCAGATGGACCTACCAAATTTTAAACTTGATGGCTTAGTTCTGTTATAATATCATAATCAAATGTGGTTAGAATGACTTCTTTGTTTCTGCCCACTACATAATTTGTTTTTGGTCGAGATGGGTTTATGATATTATGCAGCTTCTGTATTGGCTTATATCCTGTTCCAATCTCAGATTTCGGTTGAATAGGGCAGTTGGTATTTTGATGTTCCATTCTCAATATGCTATCTTGGCTTATAATAGTGGCTAGTGTTTTAAGCTTGATTTTCATCTGCTGTAGTCTTGGTTATTGTTTCATTTATGGATTTTATTTGCAGCTGTGATGGTTTTGTCCAAATTTCATAATTAGTTCTATTCTGAAGACTTGGCCCCTGATTGTGTTGATTTGGTGCATCACTCTCTTGGTAGTTGAACATAATATGGAATGGAATGTTTGTGATTTCATTCCAAACAAATTTACTGTTGTTTTCAAATTCCTGATTTCAATCATAGACATCAGTCCAATGGCACAAGCTAAGATTTCTGTCCAAATTTGTGTAAATGCTTATACAGTACTCGATAAGCATACTGTGATCAGTTCATGTTAGTATTTCCAGATCCAAGGTTATGGATTGTTATGGCAGATTGAACATGATCATAAGGAATTTGTGCAAGCTATTAATCTGTTTGATCTCAGAGTTCTGACAGATTTGGGTATTGTGAATGAGACTCTGTGGGTTGCTAAGATTATGAACCCAAAAGTTACCATGTCATTAACCAAATTCCACACAGATTGCATTGAACTGCTATGTACAACAATGGAATGGGCAGAAGGCTACTGATTGTGTGATATGTGTCTAATTTAATAGTGATCTGTTGATTGAAAGAAAATCAAAATGATGTGAAAATATGTTCAAGTGTTTACTGTGTTCAAAGTGCAGACATGGTTTGAATTTTCCAGAGTTTGGATAATGCAATAAGAATGATGAATGAAGAGATATGGACTTCTCTGATTTCTAACAGCCCAGAATTCAATCTCAGAGCATCCTAATTTTGATCACTGCCCAAAATCCGTAGTGTACAACTAGTTCTGTGTTATGTGTTTTGATGATGAAATCGAAGTGCACACTGATTTCATATTGTTGTTGCTGATTTCTTCGAAATTTCGAAATGATTTCGAAGCTAATCCAGATTTCGTGTGCAGAATTTGAAAAACTAAGGCTGAAAGTACTCTGTACATTCGAAGTTTGCAGTAGAATTTTCTTTTGTTCATGTTGTTATGGATTTGTGCAGACATATGTTGATCCACTGTTACGATTAAGTGATCAAATTGATGGCAGCCTTGTAACCTATTCTTGTTACAGCAGATAATAAAATCAAGGTTGGTCCAGATTTTTTTTACAACAAATTTACGGTTGTTGCTGTTTTCTTTTATGATGATGCAAAATTCGATAAGGTGTTGTCCGGAATTTATGAATGCAAAAATCTGATCTTGTTGAAAGTTATCCATATAAATCAAGATCCAGATTTAGCTACTATATTCGATGTTACAATCCAGAAAGTGATCAAAGGTTGTCCAGAGTTATGGGACAGAACATTTGGAGTTCTGATGTGTATACTTCAAAAAACTCATGGAGTACAGGTAAAACTTGTGTACTTTTACCTAATTACCCTTTTCAGTCTTTTGAAAGGGCTTGTTAGCTTTAGTTATTCGGGCCAAGGTATGGAGTACAGGAATTGAAGTTGTTTACAACATTATATTTGAAACTATGATATAAACATTGTTGATCTGGAAAACCTTTATCTTTGCACCGGCTAGGAGTTTATTGCAAATGGATCGAATTTGATGAAGTTTACTAAATGTATAGAGCAGATACTTAAAGAAGTTGTAGCAGTAGTTGAGGAACAGCATACTCGACATTTCAAAAGGGAAGAATAGGTCAGTTTACACTTCATTCTCTTATGCCTTGTCTTTTACTTAGATGATCTATATGGGTATATGCTTTGATTTGCTTAAAACCATCTTTAGAATCATCATTTTGGGGAAGCTTTGATCTGATTACATGTAATACAGTTTATGGCAGGAAATAAAGATGGCTAGTACAATGTTAGTATCTAAAGTAGTCGTTTTTTCTTTCTGAATTACTTTTCTTCTAGTGTGCTCTATTATCGATACAATATCCCACTATTTTATCTTTTCTCTTTGTCAAATTCCATCGATATGGCATAGAAGCACATATAAAACCACGTACCAAGTGACATTTGAAAATGTAACTCTTTTGCTTTTGTATTAACAATGAAGATGACGCAGTCATTGAAGGTTATCACATTATCCAGTTAGAGGCACCAAATATTGGTAAGCTATTTGGTAATGCTTTCACATAATTAAGATTTGTATCTCTATCATCCATTGTACTATGATTTTGTTGTGGCGAAGTCAACTTATCAATCAGGAGGACTGTTAAAGTAGTAAATTTTATGACCTTAGATTTTAATTTTGGTTTGCTTGAAGATTGATTCCTTCTCACTATGACGCTTTCGTTTAAGATCAGGCACTTCCATGCAAGCTTCATGACGTCGGTTGCAAAAGACATGGTGTTTTAATCTTAAATGTTTTAAGATTAATTTAGAAAAGATGACATATGTTGTTCATCCAGAAAGTTGCTGCTGTTAAAATAACAACAGAAAATTTTCTTTCTGTCCAAACTGATTTGCAGCTGCTAAGTTTCAAAACAGGTTATTTCGTGCAAATTCAGAAAGTTCTTGCCATTCACGCTAAAACAAAAACAAAAAGTTGTTGTTTGTGTGCAAAATCTTTTCTTTATAGTTGTTGTCCAGAATCCACTCAAGTTGTTACACGAGATGACAATGGAAGTTGTCTAGATTTCAGAATTCAAACTGGTTATGGCAGTTTCATGAACATTGAAATGAATGGTCACACAGCGAAATATGTATTGCACTTGTGTCATGGTCCAATGTCTCTAGGAAAATTGAACAAGTGGGTAATTATGTATACCCTGGATAGGGGATATTGGCTGACTCTGCCGAATCTGCGTATTCCACTAATTGAGCAAAATAGAGATGGCAAACCTCTAGCTCAGACGTCTTAAATCGCTTTCCATTTTGACTGCAACAGAATTCATCAGTAGACATTTGGTTCACAAGTTTAATAAGCACGTTATACCGATCTTCCACCGCATCATTTCTAATGAAACAGAGGTCGTGATGTTGCAGAGCTTAAAAACCTAGGTGTTGTATAATTCAGTTTTGTTGTTGTCAACAGGTTATGTACTCAAAAAGTGCAACAGATCGTGAGCCATAAAGACTTGTGCAGAAAACTATTGGTATATTGCTGTCGTGAAATAGAAATAGCGATGTTGTAATTTTGGCTTTGTGACAACAGGTTGCTCTCTCTGTACATATGCAGAAGCTTGTAGTTCAGAGTTGTTGTGTTGTTGTTTAAGCTGTTTGCTGCTGGTTATGATCTTGTAGAATCAAAAGAAGCGGATCAGTTTCAAGTTGTCTGTAAAGAGCTTAGACAGATGCAGAAGTTCGTGACAAAACATAGAGTATACAGAGCTTGATCTATTGTGCAATCAGATCTCTAACAGCCGACAGAAAGTTCGAAAATCTTTGTTCAAAAAGTATAGATCAGAACCTTAGTACCTACTTCCAGACTTCAGAGTTTTGATATGTTCAAAATTTTGATCAGAGATTGTTCAGGTTGTCCAAAGGATGATAAATCATATCTGCAGAAGTTGTACACAGAAGTTGTTGCATAGAGCTTCTTTATGGCTATACAGAAGTTGTTCACCGAGAGAGAGGATAGCAACAAGAGTGTGAAAACAGAGGTGATACCTAGGTTCTTAACTTAATTGTTTACCCTGAGTTGGTTTTAAAGACAGTCATTCTATTAGATCCCAATACAAGCAACAAAATTTCTGCACTTTTTGTTAGGTCCTAGATCTACAACAATTCAAGTGTTTGTAACTAGATAGAATAGGAGAGGACTATTTATTCTAGAGAGAGAAAGTAGATCAAATCTAGAGAGAGAAAATGATTTAAGGGCTACATCTTGTAATATTGAATTATGAAAATGAATTATTACAATTACAAGGCTATTTATAGTCCACTACCTACTACCCTTGTTACAACAATTAAGCCCAAGCCCATCTTAAACATTAAAGCCCAATAGGCCCAAGGCCTTTTACAAAACATTTACTTTACAAAACTTTTATACACTAACATTCTCCCCCTAAAGTTTTGGAAAGTAAATCATCTTCAAGTCTTTAAGCTCCTCTCCCCCTTGATTTTTTTGAAAAAACTTTAGTGATGTATCTTTAATTGTAGGCTCGGCTCCCCCTTGAAAGTTGCTCTTACTCTTTATGTTTCAACTTTAAAATCGAATCCAATGTACACCGTAACCTCGACTAAGTGCACGAACATCATCTCGAAATGTAGAAACTCAATTCATTCCGATAGGCCCACAAGAATGATAACGAGTGAGTTTGAGGTGACAAACCGGGTGCATTCTTAGTTTATAACAAAGAATCCGTCAAATAACCGTGAGTCGAGTAGGAATTCGGCCTAAGAGTCGTAAACGTGTCGCTTGAAGGAGGAACGATAGGGCACACACTACATGGTAGGGTCGAGGAACAACTTTTGGCCAAATTAACGGATTTTGGACCAAAAATGTTAGAAAACTAACTGTTGACTAACGGAACAGTTAAGTAACTATTCATCATCTCCTTAAAATAAACCATGAACTGTTGTTTTTTCTTATTTTCTTTGCTTCATAAAATCACGTTTAAACAAGCTTTGTATTGTATCTATTGGCTTCATTTAACATCAAACAACAATTTTCAGCAACCAAACAGATCCATGCATCGTAAATAGGATGGTCGGCAATGTAACAGAATTTTTCCGGCGAAAACAAACTTTTTCGGGCGAGATCTTCTTCCAACAGCTCAAAACTATCGATTTCTTGCTGAATCCTTTATAATTTACTTGCAACATGATCGACATTAACAAACAAACAGATCTGGAGCGATATAACAGAAAACTCCGGCGAAACAGTATAGTTTTCCGGTGAATTCGTTTTTCTGGCGAGGTGTGTCTAACAAATCATATTTTCTCGATTTTCAAGCTCAAATTCCATCAAGAAACTTACAATAGATCGAGATTAGCATTTAGAACTGATTTGTGATGATGATTTGACAGTATCGCAGCTTAAAACCTCGAATTTTCGGCGATGAACAGTGAAATTCCGGCAATAACGTTTTTCCGATCAACCGACTTTCAACACTTAGATCTACCTAGTTTCTCAACGAAAATTGAAGAGAAAACTTGCGTTATGCTCCAATATCTTAGACAAATCGAAATAAGGTAGATAAACCTCACAAAACAAGATGAAAATCGATTTTCCGGCGATGCTCCGGTCAAATCCGTTTTCCCGGTGAACACACTTTAAAATCTCATATCTCACTCATTTTTCGACGAAATTCAAATCTAAAAGTTGTAGAATGCTCAAAATTCAACAAAGAACAGATCTAGGCAAGTTAGATCAACTCATGCACAAAAAATTTCGGGTCTTAAGAATGAACGCGAAGAACACCGAAAATCTTGAAAAAAAAATCGAAAATCCTCAAAACTTGACGAAATTCGAATCTAAAAATTGTAGGAGATCTGGAATCTTCTCATGAGCAAATCTTCAAGAGCATATGAGTTTTGAACATACTTACATGTAGATCGGGCTAAATCACTTGAAATGTCGAGATCCGATAATCGTTTCGATAAAAATTTCATCGTTTGGCTCTGATACCGCTTCTTAGGTCCTAGATCTACAACAATTCAAGTGTTTGTAACTAGATAGAATAGGAGAGGACTATTTATTCTAGATAGAGAAAGTAAATCTAATCTAGAGAGAGAGAATGATTTAAGGGCTACATCTTGTAATATTGAATTATGAAAATGAATTATTACAATTACAAGGGTATTTATAGTCCACTACCTACTACCCTTGTTACAACAATTAAGCCCAAGCTCATCTTAAACATTAAAGCCCAATAGGCCCAAGGCCTTTTACAAAACATTTACTTTACAAAACTTTCATACACTAACACTTTTTGAACAAAAAAAGTTAACATGGACAGTAGCAAATAGATTGTTCGATCATAACTCTGCAGAAACCGAATCTATCCATAACTTTTCTTCCTGCTGCACATTTTTTTAAACACAGCAACAATTAGTTTGCACAACAGCTATTTTCTTCTTTGACAACAACTTGTTGTTTTACATATCGAACAAAACAACGATTTTATGTTTTGATTCTTTTGTTGTAAATTGAACACAAACAACAATGAATTCTTTTTGAACAACACCTTAATCGATCTGTTTGAGATGAAATCTTGATTGTTCAAATTTAACTACAACCTGGAATAAGCTTCCAATAACTCTTGATCAATGTTGCAGCAAATCTGTCACAAACTCATGTTATCAAACAGCAAAAGTAATTCTAGTTTTATTCTAACAGCAGCAACATTCTGCTGAATTTTAGAATTCTGCATTAACTTCGAACATAGTAAGCAAACAGATCCAGAATACGACTTATATATCAAAATTTCAGCTTGATCAAGATATGGTAATGAATCTGTTGAAGAACATGTTGTCACATGAATTCTGATCAAGAATCTTTATTATGATCATGGGACTGAAATCTGGAATGCTTCAGTTTGAATGATTTCTGGAATAATATGATCGAACTTTGAGCAGGTTGTGGTCAAAATAATACTATCGAACTTTCGAAATCTTTATTATGGTCATGTTGTCACATGAATCTGTTAGATCCCAATTTTCGACATCCATCTGATGGCAGCGGAAGAGGCTATCGCTGTAGTTCCAGAAGAATAGTCCAAACCAACTGCCTTCACTTCTGAAATAGGTTTCTGGACACTCAAACTATGCATAAAATTTTGCTTATGGATTGTTACTTCTGGAGAGCATGAGAACATCTCTGGACTACATCAAATCATTTTTTGACAATTTGAATAATGTGTAGGCTGAATATTTCGAATCACAAGAATAACTTCTAAGCCCACTGCTATTTCCCCATCACAACCCAAAATCTGAAATTTGTTGATTTAAATCTGAATTAACAAATTTATAACTTTGTATACATTTTGTTGCACTTCAATTTCATCATCAAGACACACAAAAACATCACTCAACTTTGTCCATTTGAATGATGTCCATTTCAAGTTTCAACCATAATCTGTGATTTCAATACATCTGGATCAACACAACATATATTCAACATTTGAGACAATCATTTTGATATCTCTTTGACTTCTTAGGATATTTAGGTAGTGTTTGGCATGCAGACATGGTTGGACTAGATAAGACAGAACTAGATAGGACTGGACAGGATAAGAGGGCAGGATAGGACATGACAGGTATATGTCTGGTGTTTGGTACGTTTAGGACTGGATAGGAAAGGACTAGACAAGTTGACCCTAAAAGTTTTTTGATGATTTTATATATCATAATAATTATAAATGAAACAAATAAGTAAATATTTAAATAATATAATTTATAAACATTTTTATACAATTTTCATATACATAAAATACATACATAAATAATAGTACGAAATTTGAATGAAGACGATGATATAATTGATGTTAGTTCGAGAAAAACTCAAAATTTGAATGAAGAATATGATATAATCGACGAAGGCACAGTGAAGGTTATTGCAACGACAGATAGAGGTAGCGGCAATGGTGGTCGGTGAATGATGGCGACTGTGGAGGACATGAAGAAGGTGGACAGTGGTGGTGGAGGAGATAGTTGTGGCCGATGTGGCGGAGGTATAGGTGGTGGTGGGCGGCGTGGGTGGTGGTAATCGGTGGAGGTTGTCAACAATAGTTGTGGTGGTAGCAACGTACGATGGTTATGGAGGAGGTGGAGGAGGAAGAGATGGAGGTGGTCGACGGTGGTTGGTGGTGGTCGTCGATGGCGGCAGTGGCGATTGGTGGTGGTGATCGGTAAAGGTGGAGGTGGAGGTAGTCGATAATGGTAGTGGTGATGATAATAGGCGGTAGTTGTGGAGGAAGAGGTGGAGGTGGCTGATAATGGCTGGTGGTGGTTACTGGTGGCCACTGATAGTGTCTACGGTGGCTATGGGTGGTGGTGGCCATTAAAACAAATAACATATTAGGGTCATATATCAAATGAGGGCAAAATCAGTAATTTTTTAGTTTATGTTTCAGCCTTGTCCATGTTGTTCCGCCTATTGTGGTGGAAGAAGAAAAGACCTTTTTTTGTCACATCCTGTCATAGTCCTTGTCCTTGTCCCATGTCACGCCAAACGTAGGACAATGAGTTCTTGTCCTGTCCAATGTCGCGCCAAACGTGGGACAACGACTTTTTGTCTCGTCTTGTCCTGTCATGTCCCATGTACCAAACGCAGCCTTAGTGGACAAAATCTAACTCTCTACGTTTCTCTTTAATTATAATCGATTTATTGAAAACCCATTTGGGTTTGAGTTTGACTCAATTTAACAATTTTGTTTAATTGATTTTGGTAGTTCTTGAGTTATTGTGAAAGTTTTTCAGTTGTAGATACACTGAATAAACATATTTTGGGGTGATTCAATTCTAAGGGGAGTTTGGTTTGCAGGATTCCAACGGAATCTGAAGGAATTGGAAAGATTAATTCGTTGACCAAATTCCTTTCAGGTGTTTGGTTTCCCATTGAATGGAATTGAATTCCACACATTCCACCATTCATTGAATGGAATTGAATTCCATCACATTTGAGAAGGAATTCAATTCCATTCCATCTAATTTTCTCAAAAAGACAAAACTATCCCCATCTTCCCTACTTGATATACCCAGACCTATATGAACCTCCGTCGACCACCATCGATCCGAACCACCATCGACCACTGTTCTGAACCACCGCTAACCACCATCGATCCGAACCACCACCGACCACCGTTCTGAACCACCACCGACCACCACCGTTCTGAACCACCATCGACCACCACCATTTTGAACCACCGTCGACCACCAACGACTAGAACCACCACTGAACATCGTTCTGAACCACCGTCGACCACCACCAATCGGAACCACTGTCGACCACCACCGATCGGAACCACTTCCGATCACCGTTCTGAACAACCGCCGACCACCATTTTGAACCACCACCGATCGGAACCACTGCCGACCATCGTTCTCAACCACCATCGACCACCATAGATCGGAACCACCGCTGACCACTGTTCTGAACCACCGTCGACCACCACCGTTCGGAGCCACCGCCGATCACCGTTCTGAACCATCGCCGACCACCGTTCTGAACCACCGTCGACCAACACCGATCGGAACCACCGCCGACCACTGTTCTGAACTACCGTCAACCACCATCAATCTGAATCACCTCCAACCACCGTTTTGAACTACCGTTAATCCGATCTGAACCACCGTCAACCACTGTTCTAAACTACCGTCGACCACCACCAATCTGAACCACCGTCAGCCACCACCGATCTGAACAACCGCCAGCCACAACCGATCTAAACAACTGTCGACCACCACCGTCGACCACCGATCTGAACCACTGTTGACCACCATCGTTTTGAACCACCTAACCATCACCGCCGACCACCATCGATTTGAACACTATTTTAAACCACCACCAACCTGAACCACAATAGTTGGATTTTGGTTTCAAAATTTTCAAAAAGGGTAATTTGGTCATTTACTAATATTTCATTCCAGTTCCAAAGAGACCTTATGTGAACCAAACATACAGATTCCAATTCCTTTAACAAATTCCATTCCAATGTTTTTCAACCAAACAGGTGGTCAAACTTGATGACATTCCATTCCAATTCCTTCAAAGTCAAATTCTTTTGACAGATTCCATTCCATCCAAAAACATTTTGTGAACCAAATACCACCTAAGTTTTCTTACATTCATTGGAAGATTCAATCTTGGTTCATTTCCATAATTTAAGCTAAAATAAGTTTTCATTTTCTAATGGTAGAAGCCTACAACAATAGGTTCCATTTGTACTCATGGATCTTTATGTTTCATCATCTCTTGTGTGGTTATAATAATGTGTTGTGAAATCTTTATTCAGGAACATATCATTCGGACAACCCATGGTTTTGTGTCTCTTATTGTATACGGAGATGAAGAAAAAGCACCATTGATTACTTATCCCGATGTAGCTCTAAATTGTAAGATCCCCCCCCCCCCCAACCATTCACTATGTGACTTGTAAATTGTCTTTTTGATTTAACATTTTATGTTCAAATTATGGGCACAAATATGTCATGTTTCCAAGGATTATTCTTATCTGCTGAAGAATCGTCTTTGCTACTACATAATTTATGCATTTACTACATCACTCCACTTGGACACGAGGTATATGAACCTATATAATGTTCTATGTTTGTACCTACAAAAAATTTGATCTTGTTAACTAAACTCATACTTATAGTTGTGGGACTCTAGATACTATACTTGCAATCTCTAACTCAGACGGTTGTAGATGTGGAATCGGTGATATGTCCAGCCCTACATTTGGTTCATTTGTAACTTATGATGGGTTTCATTTCTTAGGTTGCACTCTTTTGCTACTGGAACATTTATTTTATGTTTCATGTGATTCAGTAGCAAAATTTGTGTGACTACTCCTTCCAATCATGGATGTCACAACTATGATCCTATGGAAGGTTATGGGATGAAAGTTTCCCAACTAGTACCTACTTAAATAAAGGGATATAATTATATGTTTAATAGTTGTTGGTAATCTCATTATAGGAATCCCTTGAGTTGGAGAGACATGCGACGTAGGAGCCGGAGCAGACCATGACAGAACTTGTGGCGAGGGATGTCAAACGTGAGCATGTGGCCACAAATCTGGAGGAGACAACGAGATCGCTTCGAGCAACATTGAACGTCCTTCGAAAATTAGGTCCAAATGCCCCCTCCCCCTACCCTCTAGGTACTATATATGTTAAATACAATCTATTTTTGGATAAATACATTATTTATTGTAATAACTTTTTGTTTTGTGATGTGCTTTTTAAAATATTTTGTAATGTATATACAAGATATTGCATATATTTTGTATAAGAAACCAAGATAATTTTGAATTATTTTTTTATTAAAAAAATAAGATTTAGTGACGGATAAGTAAATCAAATCCTACGTAAATCCCTAGTTAATCTATAGCTTATATGGTCTCAAGCTAAATCTGTAGCTAATACGATCCCTAGCAAATTCGTAACTAAAATGTTTAATAGATAATCCCTAGCTGATTTTTCTTTGGTAATCCATAGCTAATCTATCATTTTTGGTGGATTTTTTATTTGAAAAGTGAAAGTAATAAATCTAGTAAACGCCATTTCAGATTTGCTATAGAAACTCCCATCGCTAATATTAATGTTCTGTCGCTAAATCTATAGCAAAATATATTTGCGACCAACGGATTAGCTACGACTTGTTTGCGACAGATTTGCTAGGGGTTTGACTTTCAGGTACGGAATGGCTACTGATTTGTCCGTCGTTGTTGCCTTTGTTTCTTGTACTGAGTTAGGGCTCTGAATTGATTTTGCAGGTGCATATGCAACCTAGCTACGATGAAACTCAAGTTGTGTCATCAGTCCCCCACATCTCTTTTTGTTGCCTCACATCCCAATCATTCCTAGATTGTGCCGGTGAATCAAACAAAAAATCATGCGAGTATCACACGACCTTCAAGTCGTCACACTGGTCACATGCACCTCTATTTCTTGTTTTTTCCCGTCTTCGACAGTAGCTTAGGAAGAAATATCCCTAATGGAAACCTAAAATGCAGAATCCCGTCTTTTTCATGGCATTTATAAACGTTTGCCTAGTTTTACAATCATTTGAAAATATGCCTAGCAGTGATTTGATTAGGTATGCTACTTGAGTTGTTATCGGCAAAACCATGTTCAATCCAATTTTTATTGGAAAACTGTACCCGCTCATCACAAACGTGCAAAAGAGCTAAAATGACCGCCAAACGTGCTAAACATTGCACCAGTCATGTAAATATTAGAATGCTTAATCACATAATAATGAATGCAAAAGAGACAAAAAATAACATAAAATGTATGAATAAAATGACCCTAATAATGTTGAATCAAGTTCGAGCAAGACTAATGGAGGCTATCGGGCCCAAGTCAAAATTAAATTAGAACCGATATATTAAGGACCAAACCAAACCAAACTTGGAAATGCTTTTGATATTTTAGAATAAGACAACCAAATATTGTCTTGACTCTTGATGAAAACTTAAAAATATCTCCTATCTAATAGACAGATTGTAGTAGAAGAAAGATGTGAGGACCACTTGTTTTGACATTTTCCTTCAAGGATTAAGAATTTTGAACCTTGTTCTTATTTATTTTTTTTCTTTATTTTTTAACCTCTATTTTTTATTTTATTTTTATTACTTCAAAAAAAACCTGTATTTTTTCATATTTTTTTTACCTTTTAAAAACTAACACATAAGATATATTATATATGATAACAACCTTTAAATGACTCAAGATTTATAAGAGATTTTATTCTAAATATTCGATTAAATCAGCACTAGTTGTTATTATTATAATAATTATTAAAATATAACAATAATAATAGGCAAACACTTTCAAAGCTTGATGCCCTTCTTCACCCCACGGGTCGAGACCTACCTCTCTCTCTCTCTCTGAGAAGACCCTTTCTTTCTCTCTCTAACTTTTCTTTCCTTGATATTTCTTTCCCCTAATCGATGGTTTGCTTGATGTTAAACATGTCGATTTTTGGTACTTGAT
Source organism: Arctium minus (assembly GCA_954870635.1). Taxonomy (NCBI): domain Eukaryota; kingdom Viridiplantae; phylum Streptophyta; class Magnoliopsida; order Asterales; family Asteraceae; genus Arctium; species Arctium minus. The sequence continues at coordinate 164,446,049 of OX941081.1, forward strand.
GCCTTCATGAATGCTTATGATTTGTTGTTTAATCTTTAATTTTAATTGCATGTTTGGTGTCATTAATGATGATTAGAACTTTGTTCATTTTCTTAGTTTCTCTCTCATCTAAAGACGATGATGCTTTTTTTTTCACCATATACGGTTACTTTTTGTCTAGGGTTTCATACCATTTTTGGTATTTTTATGATGGTGATGCCGTGATGGTGGTTGATGATTGTGATGGCTTGATGAGTGGTGGGTTGTTAAATATGAAGATGATGGATAATGATGAAAGATAAAATATCTACTTCAATAAAATGAGTGTAATAAATATATATATATATATATATATTACATAATACAAATAATAATAAGAATAAGAGTAAAATTCAATTTTGGCACCTAACGTTTGCAATTTCAACGGATATCATCTCCAAACTTCAAAATTTCGGATTTAGTCCTTCATAGTTGTCAATTCCCAACAGTTTTGGTCCCTTGTCGATTAATTTCTCTTTTTGTTAAGTCTAATTAAATTTAGGGGTATTTTAATCATCTTAAACATTTTTTTTCTTATTTTTTATTAAAATTTTAATAAACCAAAGAAAAAACATAATATATATTTATAAATATATTTTATACATATACATACATTATTAAGAAAACACAATCCACCACCTCTTCCACCATCATCTACCATTGTTCACTGCTCCAAACACAAATCCAATAAACAAACGAAACATAAATTTAAGATCTCAAAACATTAAATACCTCATGAAGATCAACAACAAACCCCTAAATCAATTCCAATAATCAAAACCTTAAAACTTAAATCCCTAAATCAAAACCCAAAATCAAACAAAGAACCTAAATCAAACTTTAAATTTAAATCAAACCAAAACCAAAACCTTCATATCCATCTTTGCATTTATTGTTTCGATGGAGGAGGAGGACCCAAGTATTCATCTTTGTCACTCGATTCAGACTCGATTTGGAGGTGGAAGTAGATACAGACTTATTTTCAACAAACCAGAAGCTAGATTTAGGCCATAGATGAGATCGATCAGGAGGGTGGCGTTGTTGGTTGCCTTTGTCGGATGGGTTTCACAGAGGGGGTTCAAGTCTGGTTCCTTCAATCGGTTTCCCAACTATTGTAGATGCTTCAAATTGCTTGTGCTTTGGTTCGAGTTTGCATCCAGTTATTGTTCGAGGCGGTGTGGGGGTATTTATCTCACCGAAGTATAGTATAATATAATAATATAATTCGTTTTTAATTTTAATATAAAATTTCAAATAAATGTAAAATGACCAAAATACCCTTCAATTAATTGGATTTAACAAAAAAATAATGGTCGTTAGATAGAGGGACGAAATCCGTTGGAAATAGACAAGCATGAAGGACCAAATCCAAGTTTTTTGAAGTTTAGGAACGATGTACGTTAAAATTACAAATGTTAGGAACAAAAATTAAACTTTACTCTAATCTATACTATATTATAAAGCACGGATAAAAAACTATTAAATACAAATTATTAGGCACAAGGTACCATCATTTTATGTAAGATTTTAAAAATCTCTTAATTACAAGTATCAAAGCACAAGATACATATTATTTCTGGAGGCTTTTAACACCTACCAATTTGGTATGTGCAGGACCTTCTTTTTATGCAGACATTTTCATGTATCACTATTAATTAATATATTATATTACTATAAATTTGTTTAATTATATTATTAAATAGATAATCATTGAATTCTAACAAAATAATTAATTTTTTTATATAAAAAACATTATATTATTAAGTCTAAATTAAACAAATTTATAAAAAAAAAACATTATTACTTTCTCAAAACCATCCAAAATCGTACTGTAAATCGACAAAAAAATAAAATGAAACATTAAAATCGTGATGTATTTCGCTGCATTGCGCGATTACGGTTCTAGTAATAATAATTGCATATATAAATACTTCAAATGGTTTAGGAAAAATGGCTTTCGTGCGGTCTCTTTCTTTTTCGAATGAAGTTGAGTAACAACAAAAACAACCCTACATTTCCTCTCCGATAGGAGGAAAATGAAATAATGGTTGACCTTACCTAATTAAACAAAAACACTAAACAACAACTAAAGGAAACAAAAGCATTTATACATTATTTTTTGTAACAAAATAAATAATAATTAGAACATGTGATTATACATTCCCATTTAATTCTATCCCCAATTAATTTTTCATCTTGTTTTACTTTTAATTGTTGTTGCTAATTTGCTATTATGGTTATTATTGTGGTAATTATTATTGCAGTAAATTACAATTGGTCCTGTGGTTTGTTAATGATTTTGATTTTCGTCCTTATGATTTAGAAATTGTGATTTTTGTTCCTATGTTTTTGGTTCATTTTAAGGAATGAGAATGAGAATGAGAATGAAATAGAATGGGAATAGGAATGAACATTGCATTAATGTTGTTTGGTTAAACCAATATAATCAAAAAAAAAAACGTTTTATATAATATTTTTAATGCAAATATGTGTCGTCCAACATGAAAATTAAAAAAATATGTTTCATTCAACAATGAGAGATGAAGAGCGTATGGGAAAAGACGACTAAACGGGAATAAGATTTTCATTCCCCCCAATTTAGTCAGGTATGAAAATTAATTGTTTTGGGGTAATGAGTCAATTATATTATGTCAAACACAAACAACATTTTTTATTATCATTCTCATTCCTGGTCCTTCAATACCTCCAACCAGACACCCTCTAAATTCACTTTTAAGTATATACAAGGAAATAGAACAGTAAAGAATCGTAAACAAAAAACATAATTTACTCTTATTATTATTATTATTATTATTATTATTATTATTATTATTATTATTATTATTAACAATATGATTATAATTAGTAAATATTATATATAAAATAATAAAAAGAGTAAACTACAATTTTGGTTTATGCGAATCACCGAAAGTGGTCCCTAGACTTCAATAACTACAGTGAGTGTCCCTAATGTTTGCATGTTGCTTTGAAAATCGTCTCTGATCACTAACTCTGCTAAAATCGTCTGTTAGAATCAGGTGCATTTTCGTCCTTTTCTTTTATAAGGAGAAGTTGTACTTTGTTTAAACCAGAGGGACCAAATTGTATTTACTCTAACTTATATTAACATTATATTAGTACATACAAATATATATATATATATATATATATATATATATATATATATATATGCATGTATACATATGCACACACACGACCAAGGTGTTGTCTCTACGACTTCACTGTCCTCAACCTCTCTCATCCCCACCATATGTTTTCGACCACCTTCATCTTCACCACGACAACTTTAACCACCAAGACGCCATATCCGGCATCAAAACGTGTCTAGCCCAGTGGTAAGGTAACATCCTTGCGGGGTCAGTGGATGGTATCCCTGACTACCCGGATTCGAACCCCATGGAGAGCATGTGGCGATATCCAGATCATGGGTCTGCCACTTAGTAGTACCCTTAATTGGGTCGGTCCGTGGTCGACAGGGATTAGTCGGGTGGCACCCTTAAGTGGGAGCCCGAATACCCCGGGAACGTGTGTGTGCGTTAACTTGTTGTTCAAAAAAATAAACCATCTTTGGCGACCAAGACTCCATCTCCGACGATCAATCAATCTGCAAACTCCCATCGTCCCTATCCGTGAACCACCATCACCTGCTTTTTTAGGTTTATTTCTTGGTTTGAAGCCAACGAACCATCGCAACCTGGTCTTTTGGGTTTAAACCACAAGGACCATCATCAGTCAACCATCATCGGCCAACCACCACCACCTGGGTAAGATTAAGTCGAGGGTGAAACGTGGTGGCTGGTTAAGAGGTACGATGGTCGGAGAGGATGATGTGTCGAGGGTCAAGAGACCGTAAGTGGTGGAGCTGAGAGAGACGATATGTTCGACCAAGGCAGAGAACATGACCGGAGCAATGTTAGAGAAGATCACTGGTGAAGCTCGCCAGTGAACTCACCGGAGAAGATGACCTTATATGTGTGTATGTATATATATGTAGTTGTTAAATCTAGTGAGGACCAAATAAAGATTGAGAACCTTGAGGACTAATCTAGTCTATGGATCAGTATAAATCAAGGGTCACTGAAAAACAAAGCATATTTATAATTAAACCAAAAAATAAGGGCACTTTTATCAATTTGCAAGGACATTGGATGGGTATTTTGGATATTACTTTATTAAATCAAATAAAAACTCTTTCTCCCCCAATTTACTACTTGGGTTCGGCATCGTCAAAACCTAGAACCATAATCAAGGTATTCCTTCATCTCTGACACTTGTTTTTTCTCTCTCTTCACCTTCGTTTACAATTGCTTTGAAGCTCTGATTAAATTAAATTAAGAGCGAGCGACACGTGTGCACAGACAAAACCGACGGTGCCGGTGATGAGAACTATGTGGTCGTTGTGTGAACGAACTTTATCAGATGCCTTGACACAATTCTCCCAACCCGATCCACCATAGGCGGCGGTGGTACGGAGGCAGCGATGAGGGGCGGTGGGGGAAGAAAGGGATAACAAGAAGAACAAGATGATCAAGGCGAGAAAAATGAGGGACTGGAGGGTCAGTCTGGGAACGGTGGTGTGGAGATGGAAACTGTGGTGGAGGTAGTACATGGATGATTTGTTCAACCTGAATTTTTTGAGAGTCGATGGATGTTGTCGATGTGAGAGAGAATGGGCTTCAAAGAGGTCATTTTATGAGAAAATCAAAGCCCAGAAACAAAGTATTTGTGAGTGTTATAGTTAATCCAAATAGAGTGTTTTCAGGGGTTAAAATTAGGGTTTTTTTAGGGAATTAAATTAAGGTTATGGGAGGTAAGAGATGAAGAGTTTAGTATTGAGTTTTGGTGTTGAATGGTGAAAACTCCATGTTTGTCTGGATTGAATTTTATGTAATTCCTTGTACATGCGTCTCTTAAACCACTATTGTTTACAGACGGCAATGACAGACCATTTCCATATATATTTTCTATTTCATATAGTGAATCTGTTTGTTTTATATGATGAATCTATGTGTTTCATAATGTAAATCATTATGTTTCATTTGGTAAATCGTTGTGTTTCATATGATGAATCTTTGTGTTTCATCTGGAAAATGATTGTGTTTCATCTGGTGAATCTGTGGGTATCATTTGGTGAATATGTGTGTTTTATTTGGTGAATTCATGCCTTTAATCTGGTGAATCTGTGTTAGCAAAATGACAATTATGTCCTTTTCATATGGTGAAACAATTTTCAAATAAAACCATAGGATCAAAACCAAATTACGGCTTAGATCAGTTCTCACGATTTTTAACCTTTTGTGGTTCTCATTTGATTATCATCCTATATATATACATATATATATGTATGCATGTATGTATATAGGGAGAGGTTCAAACGAGAACACCCCTATTTTACGAAAATGCGAGAACATTTTCGAGCCTCCAAATTATTTAACCCATAATTATAATTTAAAGAAAAAAGTAAATAATTAAGGATAATAATGTGATTTCATATTTATCTATAATATTTGTGAAATCATTATCCCTAAAATCATGTACAAATAAGATATTATCCGATCATAATGTATCACAACATTATCACATCATTATTACAAAGAAATCACATAATAAACCAAGAGAACGATGATTGTGGATGTTATCCTCATTGGTGTTCGATTATCACAGCATTATAACAACAAAATCACATCAATATCATAGCAAAATCACATCAAAAGAAGTCTTTGATTTATCAAAGTATTATCACATTAGATCACTGTTAATGCCAAAAATCGTCCAAAAGGATAACTTAAGGTTGATATGGAGCTTTTAACAACTAAAGAAAGGAATCAAGGGACAAAACATGCAACAGGAATAAAATTAAGGAAACAAAGGATTTGGTGACGCGGAAAAACATCAACAAGGAAAAAACCGCAGACGACAAAGAGGAGTCGTCAATGCACTATGGTCGCCAAGCAGGGTCGATATCCGTGCGTATTACAATGTTTTACAAGATGAAAAAAATAAGTTTAAATGCTAGTAATAATCGTATATCGGGTGTAAAGTAATTCGGTCGTGTGTAAGATACTTCGGACGTGTATCTTTTCAAAAAGAGTTGAGAAAGTTCTTTGTTGTCAGCTTGTAATCTCCAGATTCTCGTGTGTTGAATGATGTATTGATCATTGTATTTATAATCTTGATCGTCATAAATATGTCATTGAATTCTTGGGTAACGGTCGGAGATCTTAATAATCTTAATGTCTTCAATCAGTTGTAGCCGTTGGTCTTTAAGAGCATTGATCCTGCATTGAATGAACAAAAGAGAAACGTTTGGTCGTCTGTTAGTACAATCATGGTCGTGAAGAGTCTTGCGACCGTCGTGTGATAAATATACAACCAGAGGTCGCTACTAACTCTCAACCCACGTCTTCAAAAGTGACGACGAGTTTCGTAAATAAATTATGGTCGACAGGACCTTATCTTAATACGAGATTAATCGTGCGAAAAATGTATCATAAATACTTTCTGTCGTGGTCGTGGATTTTGACCCAAACAGTAGCAAAAACAAATCATTATCACAACATTATTACATCATAAGAACACTTTGATTTATCAATATCACAGCATTATCACAGCATTATCACATCATTTTCGACAACAGACACATTGACATAAATTTTTTTAGTGATAATTACAACATTTAAGGGATAAAGACAAATTTAAGATAAACAGAAAATTATTGATAAATACTAATATCTTTTTCATTTTTTCCTAATTTTTTTATGTTATTAAATAATTTTGGGGCTCAAAAGTGTTCTCGCATTTTCGTAAAACAAGGATGTTCTCGTTTGAACCCCTGCCTATGTATATGTGTGTGTGTGGGTGATTATATTAATCAAAATAAACAATATTATAATAATAATTTGGGGTAAAAGACAAAAACATAAAAAGTGAAAAGGGGGTAAAAGGACAAAAATACCCTTCACTTAACGAACAATTTTATCGGAATTAGTAATGAGGGACGATTTTCAAATCAAAATGCAACAGTAGGGACACTCACTGTAGTTATTAAAGTCTAAAGACCATTTTTGAAGATTCTTATAAATCACAGGGACCAAAATTGTAGTTTACTTTAGTACATATCTATTTCGGGGTTGCTAGGATCATCCTAAAGATTTGTTTTCTTTTTATGGTCGGAATTGAGGTTGTACCAAATTGGAAATATTTCAAGTGCGTATTTATAGTAAAAAAATGTGTTATGTGACAGTTTAAAATCCCTTAAAGCATCTAAAAGGTATCTAAATTTTGTATGGCTCAGAAATATATTAGAAGTAAATTACGTTTTTCATCCCTCGGATTTATTAAAAATTGTTGATTTCATCCCTGTAGTTTAGTAATTTCGGTTTTCATCTTTATAGTTTGCAATTCATTTATATTTTCATTCCTGAGGGCGAAACACTACTTTTAAATATGAATGACTAAAAGATAAATAAATTATAAAACATAGAGATGAAAAAAACAAATAAAATTTAAATCATAAAAATGAAAAATGTAAAGATTTATAAATCATAGGGAAGGATGAGAATCGTAATTTTAAAACCATAAAAACCAAATAGAAATCGTCAACGGAGACTAAAAACATAATTTACTCTTATATTTACAGTTTTCTAGTAAAATAATAATTTTTTAATTAAATCTTTTAAATTGTATTTAGTACTTTATGTCAAACTTTTTATATTTTTCTATAAATAAAAAAATAACAACTTAATATATATATTCTTATTTATATATGTCCCCACACACTAATTAGCTTTTTGTTTATATATCCTAGAATTTATGTCTTGCCCCTATACACCCTATCAATTTATATATTTAGCACCTTATCTTTTATCTTTTACAATCTTCTTTCACAATTGTTGGTTTTGAATGTTAGGTTTGCTCAAAGGAGAATGAAGAAGATATCAAAAGCAAATAACCCCATTTCCACACCAAAAAAAAAATAAACTACAAATCACTATAGTCTTAACAAGCATGATTTACAATCCAATAATGCAATGCAAATAAAAGGAGAGGTGATCTTGTCATATCTCTCCACCATGGTGTATTGATATTTGTCCCAATGGATGATGTTTTAACATGCATCAATAATTATATGGTGGAGGCACATCAACCATTTTATAATAAATTAAAAGGTTAAGATGAAGATTGTTGGTGTTCATTTTGTTTTTTCTAGCTTTATAATGTGGTCATTGTGTTAACACAAAACTAAAAGAAGTAAACGTGCATGATGACGAAGAGTTGCGGGACTAGTTTTGTAACTAGTTTTTCTCACTATCGGAAAAGGGGTGGAAACGTAAACAATGCTCCACGTCATATGGGCATCAACCGAGTGGCAAGCAAAATGGACCAACAGGGACCCCCGGTTAGTTCTACTACCCACCCTTCATTCATTTCTTACACCCCAAAATCTATATATATATACACGACTGAATTACATATCCAACAAAGACGACACAGACCCTTAACTTCACTCAATATCACTCGCTCACTATTATAGAAAAATCAATACTATAAATGAATTCACCTGCTACTGATTGCAAAAGCAGCAGCAGCGCCGGCGGTGATGGTTGTGTAGAAGGAGATTTGATGCTGGCTGAACATAACCCAAAGAAGAGAGCTGGACGGAAGAAGTTCAAGGAGACCAGACACCCGGTGTACCGGGGAGTCAGGCGGAGGAATTCCGGTAAATGGGTTTGTGAGGTGAGAGAGCCAAACACCAAGACAAGGGTGTGGCTAGGGACGCATCCCACAGCCGAAATGGCAGCCAGGGCACATGACGTGGCGGTTTTGGCCATGAGGGGCCGTTCTGCTTGTTTGAATTTTGCTGACTCGCAATGGCTTCCGGTCCCGGAGTCTAAGGATATAAAGGATATACAAACGGCGGCCGCCAAGGCCGCCGAGGCCTTCCGATCCACACAGGATCCGGGACAGATTGTGGAACGGAAGGAGTTGCCGGAAACGTCGTCGTCGTACGTTGATGAAGAGGAGATGTTCGAAATGCCGGGACTTCTTAGCAGCATGGCGGAAGGACTGATGGTATCGCCACCGGACTCATTGGGATACGATTACTTAACTGATGACGTTGAATATGGTGATGACGGGTCTCTATGGAGTTTTCCGGTGTAGTAATTTCTACCTTTTTTTTTTTTCTTTTCTTTCTTATCTAGTTTAATTTATTGTTTAATATGTTTTAAGTAATGGCTTAAACCTTTTTGTTTATGTAGGATGAATCTGTACTACATTTGTTAAAGATTCATCCATCCACACACCTAGATCTCTTCACACACGTTCAGAGAAGGGGCAATCACTCGGCCAAGTGGTGGCGGGCTTCGATTCCTTCACTGGTTGTTGATCAGGAGTCATCTGGAGGTTCATCGGCATGGTTTTCTTTTTTTTTTAACAGAGCATACCCTAATTTTGTGGGTCGAAGAAAGTGAGCCAGAAGACACCAAACTGAAACGTCAAATGGAAGTGGGTACCAGGTTTGACAAAAGCATTACCCTAATTTTAATTACCGCTGTCAAAGCGATTGCTAAAATCACCAACCATATTAATTTGTTTTGCAGAGAACGTACGGCTTTATCTTCACCAATAAGCATATTTAGGCTCACCCAAACAAAGGGTGTATACGATTGGAATCGGATATATCAGAGCAAAATAGAAAACCAAATACACATTTGGATCTTCAATTCAAAAAAAGAAAACAAAAAAAAAAATGATAGAACATGGTTAATATCACTCCAGTTTGGTCAGAATTGGTTTTTTAATTCAATTAATCCAAACTAAGTTTTTGACATTCCTAAATATAATATTCCCCCTTGTTTCCAAACTTGATTCGTATGATATATATATATATATATATATAGAATAATTTTGTCGAAATTATTTTATTAAATAATACCTTACATAAAATTTCATAAAAATCGTCTAAAAGGGCATATGTGTCATTTGTTTACAATTTTTCTCAAAAATCACATGTGATATCCACAATTAATCGACATTTTCCCTAAAAAAGACTCACTAATTCTTTTATGTATCATTATGTGATCTTATACATTTTAAATGTCTTGTGCTACAGATCACATATGATTTTATTTTCATTTTTTTTCAATGTTTAATTTGAATCATTGTTTTTCAAATTTCAAATCACATATGATTAGGAAAACATTTTGAAAAAAATTAATTCATTGTGAATCACATGTGATTTTAATGAAAAATTATAATTACGTTTTGAAGTAAATGTGATATTATACATTAATTTTAATTGTGTTTTGCTACACATCACATATGATTATGTTTTCATTATTTTTTCTTTTCAATTTTTAATTTGAATAATTGTTTTTTAAATTTTAAATCACAATATAATTAGGAAAAAAATTTGAAAAAACTTAATTTATTATGAATCACATTTGATTTTTATGAAAATTGTAATTTTTTAAATATTACTTTAAATAAAAAAAAAAAATCTTTAGATGAAAATTAAATATGCTTACTTTAAATGAATTAAATAAAAAAATTTATTTAATAAAAAATTAAATCATATTAAATTTACAAATATAGTAAAAGTAGAATCTTAAATAAATACCTAAAATAACTTTTATATAACTAAATTACTTTTATACCCTTATTTATTTATTTTTATAATTAATTATTTAAGATATTATTTAATAAAATGATTGACCTAGAATTATTCTCTTACTCTTTTAAATAGTTAGCATTCTTGTTTGATCCTCCCCCTCTCTCTCTCTCTCTATCTATATATATATATATAGTTTGCATGATTGCATCATTCTTAGCTGTTAAATTAAAATTCACAAATCGTTCTACCATTTTTTTTAATTATCCAATCATTGTTGATCGAATATATTATTAGGCAACTAAAATTTGACAATAATAATGTGATTAATTTGGTTATGAGTATAAATATATGAATAATATGTCTTGTTTTGTAAAGTTATAAGATGCTTTTAAAGTTAAAAGATGCTTATTAAAAACGGATAAATTGTTTTGACAATAATGATGTGATTAATAGGGTTATGACATTGTCATCGACATTGCGTTTGTGGGCTGTGGCTCCAATTTCAATATATACACTAAAGTATTTAGTCAACCGTTTTTTGATAAATATGTATAGTAAGAAAGTTACATTTTATATTATCTTCAATTACTTATTTCCAACCGATCCAACCTTAATCCTTACTAGGTATAATATTCTAAGTAAAAACTAAAGACTTCATAAACAATATGATTGAATGCCATGACAATGAATCACTTATATCCTGTAAAATTTTGTAGCTAAATTAACATGATAGAAATTCTACTTTTCTTGGAAGAAGCTTTGAGTGTCTCCTCAACACGGATAGGTCCTCCAACAAGCAAAACAATATAGCCTGAAGTGGATTTACGACTCCTTGACATCAGAAAAAGTTGGAATCAGAATAACCGAGGATCTCAACATAATTCAACCTTCTATATATGAGAATGTAGTGCTTTTTTATGTAGATTTTGCATTACGTTTGGGTGAGGATACACAATGATCTCTACCGGGATTGTTAAGGCATCTACCTAACCTTCCAACAAAGTAACCAAGGTCTAGATGAGTGCAAATTTGCTTACTCATCAAACTTCTTATAATTAAGGCATAAGAAATATCTTTCATCTTTTTAAGGGTTGTTCGGTCCGTTTTCTATTAAGACTTGTATGAATAAAATTGTTTGTATTGATAAACTTGTCTTATGATAACGATAAGTTGTTGTTCATTTGTTGTGCTGAATAAGTGGTTTGAACTACAAAAATGACTACTTTACACTCATAAAAAATAAAAATAACAGTTATGTTCATGATTATATTGAATACTTTAACAAAAATTCGAATTATAAAAGTTCCTGTCAAATTGAATCGTTATAACAAATTGAATCCTTACCAAAAAAATATGTGAAATCTATCCTTAACAAAAATTGAATCCTTAACCAGATTATGAACAAAAAGCAAATCTAGAAATCAGATTATGAACAAAAGCAAATTTATGTAGATCAAACTTTTTTGCAAGATCTATAATCAAAACCCAAACAAAGATCAGTAACCAAAGGCTAAAAACAAGATCCAAATCAGATCTACAACCAAAACTGAAAAGATGAAGAACTTAGCAGATCCAGATGGAGACGATGAAAAGTGAACAGGATTGCCACGACCAGGAGACCGTCGGAGAACTAAGAGATCGACAAGGACCAGCAGATTGTCGGAGAACCAAGAAATCAATGAGGAACCATGAGATTGTTGGAGAACTAGGAGATCACCAAGGAACCAGGTGATCGCCGGAGAAGGAGGATTGGAGACCAGCCAGAGAATGATGCCAAGAGATCGTTAGATCTATGGAGATCTCCAGAGAAGAAGGTTTAAGGGTTCTAGGGAGAGAACGAGATGAAAATATGGGATTTATGGGAGAAAAGTGATCTGGTTGTTTTCTTGTTTAATTAGGGATATGTTTTACAAAGGGTAAGAATGTAAAAAAAATTGGCTGAGTGGATATGACTACCCTTTTTGGGCTGAGCGAATAAGCCTCTTTCTAGAACATTAAGTCACTTTCAAACACTTATATGTGGCTCAATGAATAAGCCGTATATGTTATACAGTCCATTAAGCCGTTACCGAACAACCCCTTAGATTTTATCTTGTTCAAGGCCTGCATTAACCAAGACTGACTTGCATATGTTTGCCAAACCAACTAATAAACTTAAATATAAACTGATAAATTAGCTCATAAACTAATAACATATGGTAATTATTATCCCTTAAGTTAGAAAACAAAATGGAAAAGACAAGGGTATCGTACTATATATATATATCACATATGGTATATATTATCCCTTAAGTTAGAAAACAAATGGAAAAGACAGGGGTATCGTACTATATATATACATATATATCACATATGATACACTTCTGATACTAAATCAGCGACGCACCAAGTTGCTCGCACCCACCAAGTCCCCCCCCCCCGGTATGAGTGTTCTTACATTTTCAGAAAATGTTGGCATCCTCGTTATGTTTGAACCTCTATATATACAACCCCCTTCTCGTTCCCCTCGACATCATTGGAGTCCCTTTTTCTGATGAACAACACTTGATTCCTCTCTATCCCCCCACTTCCCGAACCCTTTTGAAACCCATATCGATTCAATCACGCTCCTGCGCGAATCATTCATCCAAACACGGGTCTCTGTGAGTCTATTTATGGATACGCTACAACAAAATTGGGTTTATAGGATGTCACTAATTTTTAAGCGTTCTAATAAACTGCTTTAAAGGACTTAATTTATAGGACCAAAAAATAACGTGTTCTATCTAAGTGTGTTGTAATAACTTTATATGATGCTTTTGAGTGTCTTACCAAGTTTTTAGGACACTTTTAATACAAAAATGTCGCATTAACTATTTTATATGACACTTTTGAGACAATGTTCTATAAATCCATCTTTTTACATGACACTTGTTTTTATAGGACATTTTTTTTCACATAGTGTGCTATAAAATAGTTAATATGACACTTATTTATAAAAATGTGTTAAAAAACTTGTTACGACGCCCAAAAACGTCGTATAAACTTATTACAACGCCTTTAAATATGACATTATATTTTTTGGTCCTATAGATTAAGTCTTATAAACCAATCTATTACAAAACTTAGAATATTTGGTGTCTTATAAACCCAATTTTATTGTTGTAATACTTCCTTGAGTAACAATCAAATCCAATCTCAATCTACTAAATAACAAAATAATAAAGCAACATATATATGCGAGGGCTCACAATTGTGATCACAATCCAAACTCAGATTGCAATCTTTTTCATTTTTTTTAATTAAATTAATTTAACACATGTTGGTATTTGATTAAGATAATTTTAATAAAAAAATAAAAAATATACCAAAATTTGTTAGGTATTGTGTAATTTAGAGATGATATCGAGACCGGATAATCTTAAGAATCGTGTCGGAAATCACTTTCCGAATACAACAATTCGACCCTATAAGCCTTGAGTTCACGAACTTTGTATTGGGATAATTTTTAAGATTTTTCTCACTTCCAAAAGAGACGGGATAATTTTAAAATCGTGTCGGAAAGCACTTTCTGAAAAAAACAATTCGACTCTATAAGTCTTGAATTCACGAACTTTGTATTGGGATAATTCTTAAGATTTTTCTCACTTCCAAAAGCCATGGACAATGAGATATATATACCCAGATTCTCAATATACATAATTAAATGAGAGATCGACGGTTATAGGCTGTTATAGACGGTTGTAAAGACGGTTATAACCATTAAAGGATAAGGTCAAAAGGTAGTTACAACTGAATTCAAGTTCTGGACAACAGCTTTTCAGCGACAGCTGACAACTTTCAACGATAGCCTTCAGCTTTCAGCGACAACCATCGCTTTCAACGATAGCCTTCAGCTTAAGCTTTCATCAGCTTTCAGTGACAACTTTCACAAGTTGAAGGTGATTTTCAGCGACAACTTGATAATTGCTGAAAAACGCGACTTAGAGAAATTTCCATGTCTTTTAGAACTTCAACCCCGCTTTATGGCGATCTAAGATGATAGAGGAAACATTTGTAAGTGTTCACACCGCATCTCCTAACTTACGCTTGTTTGTCTTATCGTCTTAACCGATCTCAAGTAAATCCCAATTACACCAAAATGTTTGATGACACTAAGATCACCAACATTCCTCCCTCATTTTAGTGTAATCCTTTGATTCACTACTCAAAATATAAACATGTAAAATTCAAACTAATGCAAATAAAAATGTCACGAAGATTGAATTTTCATTTTAGTATATTACACATTCCAAATATTCGAGAATCGGGTGTTCTAAGAATTGAACCCGTCAACCCATTTGAATACATGAAGATAATATACACAGATGTTCGTACAAATCTAGATAGCACACTTGACACATTAGTAGAGACCTTGCATCCTTATCCATTCATGAACGTATAGAAAGCCAAGTCGAATTTTTTTTTGAAGCGACCACACTTCACGTCCACTTAGGTGATTCTTTTATGTCTTGCACCTGCATATGCGATTTTTCAAAAGACTCATTAAGAAATATTTTTTTCAACCTTACAACACTTGTAGGTCTAAGCACATACCTTGGGATGATAATATTATGTGCTTCAATTTTATTAATAAGCCTTCCACATTGAATTCAACCTTTAACGTTGTATTAAAGGGGAATTGGGTATCTTATTAATAAATATCTATATGGACATTAAGCCCATCCCTATCACAGATGTGTGCATTAAGTCCCTCGCTAACCCCTTTGTTAAATGGTCGGCTAAATTATTATGAGTTCTAATGAATTATATGGATATAACCCTATGCATGATTAATTCTCAAACCATGTTATGTCTTACTCCCAAGTGCCTTGACTTTACATTATATACTTGGTTATATGCCTTAGCCAAGGTTGCAGCACTATCACAATGAATACAAATCGGTGGTATCGGTTTTGGCCACAGAGGAATCTCGTATATTAAATTCCTTAGCCACTCCGCCTCTTTACCGGTGGCCGCCAAGGCTACAAATTCAGATTCCATGGTCTAATTTGTGATGCAAGTTTGTTTCTTTGAGGCCCAAGAGATGGCCCCTCCACCGAGCAAAAATGCCCATCCACTAGTAGAAGAATGATCCTTTACATTTGATGTCCAACACGTATTCGTGTAGCCTTCGATTACCGAAGGAAACCCGATATAAGGGATATCATAATTCATGGTTCCCTTCAAGTACTTGAATACTCTTCTTACCGCTTGCTAATGATGAGCACTCGGTTTACTAGTAAACTGACTTAACCTACCAACGACGTAGGCAATATTCGGGCGTGTACTTGTCATGTAATACATCAAACACCCGATTGCTTTAGAGTATTCTAATTGTGAAACATTTCACCCTCGTTGGGCATAAGCTTCTCACTTGGATCCATCGGAGTACTTACGGGAGAACAATTCAACATGTTAAACTTCTTTAACACCTACATAGTGAGATTGTGTTATGGACGAACATTTGTTCTCCCGTTTAATCCTTATTCCAAGGATCACTTCGACCTACCCCAAATCCTTCATCGAGAATTGGGATGACAAAAATTCTTTTGTCAAATCGACTTGTCTTTGGTCCGTGCCAAAGATTAACATGTCGTCTACATATAAATAAATTATGACGCCTCTACCGGAATCATCAAATTTGCTATACTCACATTTGTCCGATTGGTTTAAATGAAAACCATGAGACAAAACAACTTCATCAAACTTTTGATGCCACTGTTTTGGGGCCTGTTTCAAACCATAAAGTGTTCTGGTTGCTTCATGTAAACCTCCTCCTTTAAATCACCATTAAGGAATGTCGTCTTGACATCCATTTGATGAATTACCAAATTTTTAATAGTTGCCAATGCTATTGATGATCAAATGGTGGAGACTCGAGCAACTGGTGCATAGGTATCTGTGAGGTCCATTGAGATCAATGATTGGTTTGATTAAGAGAAGAACAAGAGATTAAGGGTAGAAATCAGTAGATTTTTATACAAGAAAATAAATCTACTCTAAGAACACAAAGAACAGTTGCGGCTACATTGTGAGAGATTCTTGATTGCAAAATGAAAGGGTTACAAGATTACCTAAAACCCTACTACATGATTTCTATTTATATTCCCTTGTCCCTTGTACATTAAAGCCCAAACCCAATACAAGGCCCAATACACATATTGTAGATTACTTTATAAAACTTCTAATAAGAACATAAAATATGTTCTAATATTCTCCCCCTAAGTTTTGTAAAGTAATCATTATCTGATCAGCTCCAGCTTCAGCTCCTCTCCCCCTTGATTTCTTTATAAAACTTAGTGCTTCATAAACTTCAAAGCATCCTTAAGCTCCCCCTAGAATGTAGCTCTTGTTCTCGAAGTATCAACTGAAATATCAGATCTGATGTAGACAATAACCTCGATTGAGTGCACATAAAGACACATTTTTCTTCTAGTAAACCCAACACATTCCTTAACGCCCACAAGAATGATATGTGTGGATTATGAAGTGACACCCAAGTACATCTTCAGTATATAACATCTGATCTGTCTGTGAACCATGAGTTGAATTTAGAATTCAGCTTAAGAACTTCATCTGATAAACATACGAGCAGTAGCATCCGGTAGCAACACTACAATACAAGGGTAGAAGGCAAGCAATGTTCAACAACTGATGAAAGGTACTCATTTTCTGACTAGTTTCCAGAATACTGAGTCATCAAACTCGGAACTCCTTTCTTCACAAATCAGCTGGATGATTATTAGCTCTCATGATTCTGAAGCACAACCAAAGTGCAAAACAGTGATTGCAGTCGCTCACACTACTGAGTGATCAAGTCAGAAGAATGATAAAGTGCTCTCAATGGTCTAACAACTGAAGAAGCTTTCCAGACTGATGATTGCAGATGCTCAGGCAGCTAACTCAATCCAAGTAGTGACCAAATCATCAAATCCAGAATCTGAAAAACTTTGCAGATCATGAGCACTCGTGAAATATAGATCAGTTGCTAAGGATATGTGACCAACCAGCTGTCACATATGCATTCCGCATATAAAGCTCAGGAACAAGGCAAACTTGTATGAAATAGGGTTCAGAACAGTCAGAATTCTCAAAAATTACCAAAACTTTCGCAAATAACCAAAATTCGCAGATCCTTATAGACAATAAAGCACAATTCGCAAGATGCATTCAGCTTAACCTCAAAATTCGCAGAGGCTTGCATTGCGAATACCCAACTTTCGCAAGCCTCATGTTAGCGAATCCTCGACTTTTCGCAGACATCACCTTCACGAAACCTTCAGAATTCGCAACTTCCTTACCTGCGAATTCTTACCTTAGAACATTTTTCATCATTTGGAAACCACTTTTCGCAACATACTATCTGCGAAACTTAGACATTAAGCAACTAGTGGCCTGCGAATTCCTTTAGAATTCGCACACAACATGTGCACAGTGACCTGCGAATCCTTTGACTTTCGCAATATGGTCACTTGCGAATTCCATACTTGTAAATTTTGTTGTGTCCAAAATGTTCTACGAATCCTTCTCTACGAAACCTTCAATACCTGCGAGTTCTTCACAAATCCTGCGAATCCTGTAGATCTGGACGAATTTTCTGATTTTCTTCAAACAAACCTTCAATTCTTCGATTCTTGAGTTGAACATTTATCCACATGTTCGAAATCACCTTATGAGCACATTTGTAGTTGAATACTTTGTCTAATTTCGACTCTAAGCACAAAAACGATCCAACCACAGTAAACAAAAATTTCGAACAAAATAACTCTGAAATCGACAGATCTGATTTCTGAGATGAAATTGATACAAGAAACTGATTCTATAATGATTTACAATAGCTACTGAATCAATTAAACAAGAAATTATAATCAATTTCACAAACAATCACAGAAATCGAAATTCACAGACTGTTCTTATCAAAACCAACAGATCTCTCGATCGTGCAGAAAAATTGATTTCTGTTAAGCTCTGATACCAATTGTGAGGTCCATTGAGATCAATGATTGGTTTGATTAAGAGAAGAATAAGATATTAAGGGTAGAAATCAGTAGATTATTATACAAGAAAATAAATCTACTCTAAGAACACAAAGAACAGATGCGGCTACATTGTGAGAGATTCTTGATTGCAAAATGAAAGGGTTACAAGATTACCTAAAACCCTACTACATGATTTCTATTTATATTCCCTTGTCCTTTGTACATTAAAGCCCAAACCCAATACAAGGCCCAATACACATATTGTAGATTACTTTATAAAACTTCTAATAAGAACATAAAATATGTTCTAACAGTATCGAAATAATCGATACCTTCTTTTTGACGTAATCCTTGAATTACCAACCGGGCTTTGAACTTATCGAAAATACCATTGACTTTCATTTTCTTCTTGAAAATCCACTTGCAACCCAAAGGTTTGCAACCCGGTGGTAAGTCGGCCAAAACCCACGTATTATTCCCCATGATAGACTTCATCTCATCATTTATTGCCTCCTTCCAAAAGGCAACATCTTGAGACTTCATAGCCTCATCATAGATTCTTGGGATCTTCTTCTATGTTATAACAATAAGTATATTGAGATCCAATTTCATCTACTGAACCTTCAACTAAGTATAGCTGAATGTTAGGACCAAAAGATTTCTCAATTCTTCCTCATTTGTTTCTTCAAACCTCGGGAATTTCGAAATGAATTTCCTTTTCTTTTTCACTATCTTTGATTCCAATCGTACTTGGAATCATGTCTTTTGGTCTCGGTATCGAAGTAAATCGATTCTATTACGGTATTAACCGAAACATAATCGTTGGGTTCGATGACATAGAACAGATATGGATTAGAATGATCGGCATATCCAATTAATATACAATTGATTCCTCTTTCCCCCAACGTCTTCCTTTTGGAATCTTGCAGTCTTACCATGGCTCGACATCCCCAAACTCGTAAATAATTCAAGTTTGGTTTCCTTTTGAACCAAGGTTCATAAGGAGTCACCTTACTCCTTTTATTCGGTATAGCAAGTCGTTAACATGGCTTCTCCACAAAACCCTTCACTAAGACCGGAGTAGGATAACATCGAGTTAACCATTTCTTTCAGAACTCTATTCTTCCGTTCCGCAACACCGTTTCAAGACCGGTGTATATGGTGTCGTGGTCTCGTGAATAATTCCAACAAATTGGAAATATAGAAGATCGAAATATTCACCGCCTCTTTCAGTTCTAAACCTTTTTAATTAAAATATTTTGCTGCAATTCCACTTCGCTTTTTTATAAATTTTAAATTTTTCTAAAACATCATCTTTCGAATGAAGTAGAAAAACGTAACAAAACCTCGAAGCGTCGTCTATAAATGTAGCAAAATACTTTTTATTTCCATGTGAAGGAGTCACATGCAAATCACACATATCACTATAGATTAAATCCAAAACCATAGATGATCTTTTAATTTTCGGTAAAGGTTGACATGTGATTTTTGTAAGCATGCAAGTCTTACACTTTTCCAAATTTAAATCAAAGGAAGGAATCATGCCATCCTTGTACATTTCATGCATTCTTTTATAATGCACATGTCCAAGTCGGCCATGCCACAAATAGGAATTTTCATTCTCAGCCAAACATAGAGAATTATCACAAGAAAAATTATTTATTAAATTAAGCATAAACATCCCTGAATTAAAGTAGCCAAATCCCACAAACACACCACGTAGCGATAAGATATACTTATCTCTTTTGAACACTTGTTTAAATCCTAATTTGTTCAACACATTACTGGAGACTAGATTCTTCCGGATTTTCAGTACAAAAAGAACAATGTTTAAAGTTAACAAATTTCCATAGCTGAAAATAAGATCCACATGACCACAACCCAAGACTGGAGCACTAGACTCGTTGCCCATATGCAAGACCGATCCATCTTCTACCGGTTCAAACTTCTTGAACCATCTTTGATTCTTGCACACGTGATTCGTGGCACCCGAGTCTATCTACCAAGCGATATCATCATCCTGTACATAAAATGCATAGGAAATTAGTGGTATATAATTCTCACTTGAATTATAAGAAAAGATCGAACTTTGACCTTGATTTGGGGGTTGGGGGTTGGTCGTTCGACCCTTGTCCCGCCCTACTCATACTCGCTCCATTCTTGTTACCTTTACCAACTCGACAATCTGGTTTGAAATGTCATGTTCGACCACAGATTCAACAAGTCATTTTTGACTTTTTGTTGGGTCCATGTTTGGGGTTGTCGAATATCCGCTTTTTACCTTTGTCAAACTTTCTTTTGGTCGTGTTCTTACGCTCCTCAACCATGTTGACATTGGATGAACTTGGGAGAATCCTTATCCTTGATCTTACCACTTTCTTGTACACGTAATGATTCCTCAATACGTAAGTGGCTCCCAAGTTGCACGAAGGAAAGTTCTTCTTTTTTGTGTTTAAGTGTGTATTTGAAGTCTTTCCGTGACGGTGGCAACTTGTCAGTTATGCTCGACACCGATATGGTTTCATCCATATTCATATGGTGTTGAGTAAATTGACCAAGGATCAAGAGCAATTCATTATATTGCTCCATAACGGGTCTGGAAATGATCATCTTGTAATTGTTAAAATTAATTACAATGAACTTCTTACTCGAAGCATCCTCGGCCATGTATTTCGATTCCAAAACATCCCATAATTCCTTGGATGATTCCACATTCTGGTAAACATCAAATAAAGCATCAGACATACCGTTAACGATATGCCCACGACATATATAGTCGTCGTTCTCCCATTTGTATCTACATCGGATAGCCTCCAAGGTTGAATCTTCATCGATCTCGGGCATGGGGGTGCTAAGAACATACACAACCTTCAATGTGGTGAGAAGGAAGTGCATCTTCTTTTGCCACCGACGAAAATCGTTCCCTTGAAACTTCTCTAGTTTGCCAAATTTCAAAGTCATATTGCGAATGGACTCCTCTCGATTTGCCGTTGTTAATTATTCAGAAATTGTTGTATTCGAATGTTAGGTATTCTGTAATTTAGAGATGGTATCGAGACCGAATAATTTTAAGAATCGTTTCGAAAAGCACTTTTCGAATACAACAATTCGACCCTATGAGCCTTGAGTTCACGAACCTTGTATTGGGATAATTCTTAAGATTTTTCTCACTTCCAAAGGTCGTGGAAAATGAGATATATATACCCAGATTCTCAATATACATATTTAAATGAGATATCGAAGGTTATAGGCGGTTAGACAGTCTTAAAGACGGTTATAACCGTTCATGGATAAGGTCAAAAGGTAGTTACAACTGAATTCAAGTTCTGGACAACAACTTTTCTGTGACAGCTGACAACTTTAGGCGACAACTTTCAACGACAGCATTCAGCTTTCAGCGACAACTTTCGGCTTTCAGTGACAACTTTCTCAAGCTGAAGGTAATTTTTAGCGACATCTTGATATTTGCTGAAAAAACACGACTTGGAGAAATTTCTAAGTCTTTTAGAACTTCAACCCTGCTTTATGGAAATCTAAGATGATAGATGTACCATTTGTAAGTGTGCACTCCGTACCTCTAGCTTAACTTACGTATGTTTGCCTTATCGTCTTAATCGATCTCAAGTAAATCACAATTACATCAAAATGTTTGATGACACTAAAATTACCAACAAAATTCATATTTTTCACAAATAAAGATCTTGACATATTTTAGATTTTAGATATGTAATTCCGTACTTCATTTTGTATCTTGTTTTTATTTATTTACATTTTATCTATTTTTTATATTCAAGAATAATAAAAAGAATATTATAGATATGATAATATGATATATATATATATATATATTAAAAATATTTAAGGTTGGGTTGGATCACTAATGAACCATAAAAAATGTAAGATTGGATTGAGGTTTAAAATTAGATAGATAGAAGAAAGAGAAATTAATTTTTGAATAGTGGTTGGATTGGTTTGCTAATAAACATAGTCTAATATATGTGTTATTCACAGACTCTCACAAGAAATATATTAAAATTAGTGAAAACCGCATAGGTTTGGTAGTGGTAATTCTTGTCTCAATGACCATCGCTAAGGTGCGATTTCACACACTTCTTCCCTCTCCTTCCTCCATTTAATGTTTTGGTTGGTAAGTCATTAATGCCTTTGATTTTAAAGGGGTTTCTAGGGTTAAATAAGCTTTCTTTCATCCAAGATTCAAGATCCAAGTCTCAATACCATCTATTTCCTCATTTATAGGGCTTTCTCTATTCTAGGGTTTTACTCTACAATCCTATTGGTGAGTCTCCTAAACCCTAACTATTTCTACTTGTGTTATTATGTGCAAATATGTATATTACAAAGTGTTCAAGTAAACTAAAACTAGGGTTTAGGTATTTGCCATGTATGGAGGTTTGTTATTGGAGAAATCATTTAATGTGGTGAAGGTTATTATGCGTATGATATGATATATCAATAAATGATTATGTTGGGAATGGAAATGTGTAGAACTATTCTTATCAGCAGTTGGACCTATGTCCACCAATGTAGTTATTACAATGTCACTCTAGTAGCTAAGTAAATAATACACATGAGAATGATTTATTATGCTTTAAATGGTACATGTTCATTGCATGAAAGGTGTCACTTATATGCATATGTACAAGATTTAAATGTAGAGGTTATGTCTAATCCCTTGTGCACGAGCAATTAGATGGTTCTTGAATAAAATGCAATTGTTGACCGTTGGGTCTTTAGCGAGTAGGCAATAGGTGACGCGAGTCTCCGAGTTGTAACTCGTCTACTTTGGATAGGCATCCACGTCAATAAGTCCTTGGAGCGTAACTCGACGGAGTAAGCGTTAGAGGCATAAACGATCCGAGGATTGTGATGTCCGGCGTGGCATGGGAACTAGGATCGGGATGTGTGGTGAAATCCAATTTAACATCGCGGGTGACCCCACTCATGTGTTCTCGTCACCCAAGATGGAACGGGTCTTCCCCGTTATCTGGAGATTTTCTCTGGTGATTCGTACAGGTTTTAATTGCTTGTCCCAACCGGGATGATGGCACGAATTTAATCTAAAAGGCGTACCGGTAACATTTACTTGCTTTACTCGTAATCCTTGATAAATCTGAACAACTTATAAATTCTCCTTGACTCCAACCTAACACTTGTGCATGTGTTCTTTGACTCACATGTTCAGTTGGCGGTGTGTCTAGGGCACCATGATCCGCCAAAAGCACACCTAGGATCACCCATGGTTCGGGTATCAGTTTTTGGGGTCTTGAAAGAAGAGCGATTTTGGAGACATAGCAACACCCGCATTTAATATAGTTAATTAAATTGTTCTAGATTAACTAGGTTGATGTGTATTATGTTTCATTTTTACCGCTACATTTGGTTGTACAAACTAACCCATGTCTTGGGGTTTTAGTTTTTTTTCACTACAGGTTCTAAACCCTTACTTTTAGCCGTCATGTTGCCGAAATTTTAAGTTTTATTTTACGTAAATTTTAGGGTGTTACAAGTTGGTATCAGAGCCTTAGTTTAAGTGAACTAGGTATGAAAACTCGATGCCTAGACTTAAGCTGAGACTATTAAGTTATATAAAGCGAGTTTTGGGTAGAATTCCTAAGATGGGCTGACCTTCGAGTCAACGGAAATTACGTCATTAATAATTATAAGAATGGTAGCAAGAATCTTTATGTAGTGTATGTTCATAATTTCAATTAGCTACTGTTGTTATGAATATATGGTTACGTGAATATACTTGAATTACTATGATTATGATAATCAATGAACCGTAAGAGTATGTTTCTTGTGTAATCTTGTGTTGCTTATCTCTTTTTCCCTCTCTGAATTGTGTGGCAGATCTGAAATGGTAAATACTCGGAGTCGACCGCTAATTGAAGGAGAAATGCGTGAGGGTAGTTCTTCTAACCCGAATCCAGTAGTTCGGGTGGCGATTGTTGTTCCCCCCAACATGCCGCCGATATTCACCGGAGTAGAGGAACACATACCTAGAGTGAAGTTGGCCTCCACGAACCCGGTTATTCAAGAGGCAAACCCTCAGGCCAATATGATGGCTAGTGTTGTGCAAATGGTGACGTCGGCCATGGAAAAGCAACAAGAAGCATTTCTGAAGATGTTAGAGGACAGGGATGCCAATCTCCGGAGGCCGGAGGTAGTTGCGGAGAATGCGATAGCCGGTTTGGGTGGTACCGGAGGCGAGAATCGTACTAATGGGTTGGTAACCCTAGAGGCAAGGCAGGCAGGGAAGGGTTGTTCGTATAAGTCCTTCATGGGCTGCAAACGGCCAGAGTTTGCCGGGGCCGACGATCCCGTGGCTTGCATGAAATGGTTGAGGGAAATCGAACAGGCCTTTAGGGCTTGCGATTGCGATGAGATCCAGAAGGTGAATTTTGGTTCGCAAATGCTTCGTGGTGCGGCCTTAATCTGGTGGGATATCCATACCGCGACTATAGGGGAAACTGTTTTGGCAAAGATGTCATGGGCTACGTTTAAGTAGAAAGTTTTGGAGGAATATTGTAATGAGCAAGAGATGGATCTGATTGAAGAAGAATTCCAGACGTTAACAAAAGGGGATTTGATGGTGAAGGAGTACACCCGTCTCTTTATGGAAAAATTGAACCTTGTGGGGCATGTGGCCCCAACTGAAAAGGAGAAGGTAAAGGCCTATCTGAAGGGTCTACCCGCAGACATGGGAAATAGAGTCCGAAATTTGAAGGCTAAAAATCTCCGAGAGATCTTCGAAGAGACCAAAATAATGGAAAAGGTATACGTGAAAGACAAAGAAGAGAAGTCAAAGGTCGTGGAAAAGAGGAACTGGGAGAGCCCACCGAGTTCATTCAAGAAACCGAAATTCCAACCCAACATAAGAAGTGTTGATAACCACCGGGAGGCGAATTGGTGCTCCAAGTGCAAATGCAAGCACTTTGGTTCTTGCAACTCCCACTCCAACCCTCTTTCATGTTTCAAGTGTGGCAAGTCGGGTCACACTAGTCATAGTTGCGCTCTCCAAGGGGCGATATGTTTTGAATGCCGGGAAGCGGGTCACGTCAAGAGAGATTGCCCCAAGCTAAGGGGTGAAGCTAGAGGAGGAAACCCACCGATTCAACCGAAGAAGGAAGCCATCCCTAAGGCTCAAGGGAGGGCCTTCCAAATGTCGAGAGAGGAAGCAAAGGAGACCACCGACGTGGTGTCGGGTACGTTCTTACTCAACTCCCTTGCTGCTAAGGTGCTATTTGATTCCGGTGCAAATTTCTCTTTCGTATCTCTTGCTTTTTGCAAAGACTTAAATGTGCCTTCTAGTATTCTTAGCGATGCTTTGGTAGTAGAGATAGCGAATGGGGAACAAGTGATCTTGCGTGAAGTATTGGAAAAGTGCCATCTAGATATAAGTGGGGAGTTATTTGAGGTGGACCTACTTCCCATGGCGATCGGGAGTTTCGATGTGGTGATCGGAATGGACTGGTTGTCACGACACAAGGCGGAGATCTTATGTTCAAAGAAGTTGATCCGATTACCGAATTCAAGCGGGGGTTTTGTCTTTGTCTACGGGGAGAAACGTAAGGGGGAGGTGGCTATTATTTCATCCATCAAAGCAAGTAAGTGTCTCGTGATGAATTGCCCGTCATTCCTTGCCTACGTGTTAGATGCCAAAGCGGAGAAGAGAAAGATTGAAGACGTTCGGGTCGTTAGCGAGTATCCGGATGTTTTCCCTGACGGTCTACCGGGCTTACCGCTCGACCGCCAAGTGGAGTTCAGAATCGATCTAGTCCCAGGAGCAGCGCCAATTGCCCGTGCACCTTACCGTCTCGCCCTGACCGAAATGCAGGAAATGATGTCTCAACTCCAAGATTTATTGGAGAAGGGATTCGTGAGACCGAGTTCCTCGCCTTGGGGAGCTCTGGTACTTTTCGTCAAGAAGAAGGACGGGTCGATGCGGATGTGCATCGACTATCGTGAATTGAACAAGGTAACCATAAAGAACAAGTATCCACTACCTCGAATTGATTATCTCCTCGACCAATTACAAGGAGTCGGATGTTTCTCCAAGATCAATCTCCGATCGGGCTACCATCAAGTGAAGGTTAGAGAAGAAGACGTTTCCAAAACCGCGTTTAGAACCCGTTATGGTCACTACGAGTTCTTAGTTATGCCTTTTGGGCTGACTAACGCGCTAGCGGTATTTGTGGATTTGATGAACCAAGTTTGCCGACCCTTTTTAGATAAGTCGGTCATAATGTTCATCGATGATATCTTGGTGTACTCGAAGAATGATGAAGAGCACGAGCGACACCTCAGAGAAGTGTTAGAAGTGTTGAGGGATGAGAAGCTCTATGCCAAATTTTCCAAGTGTGAGTTTTGGATAAGAGAAGTTCAGTTTTTGGGTCACATGGTGACAAGTGAAGGGGTAAAGGTGGACCCGTCAAAAATTGAGGCCATGAAGAATTGGGAACCGCCAAAAAGTCCCACGGAAATTCGGAGCTTCTTGGGTCTAGCCGGTTACTATAGAAGGTTCATCCAAGATTTTTCCAAGGTCATCTCACGAATGATGTCGCTGACAAAGAAGAATGTGAAGTTCCTTTGGGTCGAGAGTCAAGAGCAAGCCTTTCGGACCCTACAAAGGAAGTTGTGTGAAGCGCCAATATTATCCCTACCCGAGGGAACAGAAGATTTTATAGTTTTTAGCGACGCATCTAAAATGGGGTTGGGATGTGTCTTGATGCAAAGGGGCAAGGTCATAGCTTATGCGTCAAGGAAATTGAAGGAGCACGAAAAGAATTACCCGACCCACAATCTCGAGCTAGCGGCGGTGGTGTTCGCTTTGAAGTTATGGCGGCACTACATATACGGTACGAAGTGCACCCTTTTTACCGACCATAAAAGCCTGAAGTATGTCTTCGATCAGAAAGAATTAAATATGCGGCAAAAAAGATGGCTTGAATTACTCAAAGATTATGATTGTGAGCTTCAATACCATCCCGAAAAGGCAAATGTGGTCGCGGACGCTTTGAGCCGGAAGGA
This sequence comes from Arctium minus, assembly GCA_954870635.1. Classification (NCBI taxonomy): domain Eukaryota; kingdom Viridiplantae; phylum Streptophyta; class Magnoliopsida; order Asterales; family Asteraceae; genus Arctium; species Arctium minus. Next base: position 164,473,754 of record OX941081.1, read on the forward strand.
GTATGGTAAAGGCGTTCAAGCCACCTTTGTAAGAGTGCAAGTGGTCTCAAGCTTAATTGACAAAATCAAGGTGTCACAGTCGGAGGCACTTCTTGAAGCAAATCTGAAAAGTGAAATTATGGTGAAGCAACATCTCCAATTGACCGAAGATGGAAGACGTTTGCAGCTATACCAAGGTCGGGTCTGGGTGCCAAAGATTGGAGGATGTCGGGACTTGTTATTGGAGGACGCGCATAAGTCCAAGTACTCAATTCATCCGGGAAGTACTAAGATGTATCGGGACTTAAAGCTCAACTATTGGTGGTCGATGATGAAACTAGATGTGGCTAGTTATGTAGAACAATGCATAACTTGCCTATAAGTGAAGGCGGAGCACTAACGACCATACGGTAGTCTTCAATCCTTGGAAATACCGGAGTGGAAGTGGGAACACATCACCATGGACTTCGTAACCAAGCTACCGAAGACTGTAAGAAATCATGATACCATTTGGGTGATAGTGGACCGCTTGACCAAGAGCGCACATTTCTTGTTCATGCGGGAGACCCTACCGATGGACAGGTTGGCCAAGTTATATATAGATGAAGTGGTCTCGAGGCATGGAGTGCCACTTTCTATTGTATCCTACCGGGATAGCCGTTTCACATCTTATTTTTGGGATAGTTTGCAAAAGGAGTTGGGTACAAGAATTAAGTTGAGTACCGCTTACCACCCGCAGAAAGACGGCCAGAGCAAGAGGACCATCCAAACCCTTGAGGACATGTTGAGGTCGTGCGTCATTGACTTCGGGGGAAACTGGGATGCACACCTTCTGCTAGTGGAATTCGCCTACAACAACAATTATCACTCAAGTATTGGCATGGCGCCATTCGAGGCACTATACAGAAGAAAGTGTAGGACGCCCATATGTTGGCTAGAAGCGGGAGAGAAATAATTTACCGGACCGGAGATCGTGCAAGAGACGGTCGACAAAGTGAAAATCATTAGAGAGCGTTTGAAAGGGCTCAAGATCGTCAAAAGAGCTACGCGGACAAAAAGAGAAGGTCGGTCGAGTTCCAAGTGGGAGAGCGGGTAATGCTTAAGCTGTCGCCATGGAAAGGGTTGATAAGGTTCGGAAAGCGTGGGAAGCTTAGTCCCCATTTCCTTGGACCTTTCACTATCATCGAGCGTATTGGGCTTCAAGCCTACAAGTTGGATCTTCCGCCGGAGATGGACGGGATCCACCCCACATTCCACGTATGTTACTTGCGAAAATGTATAGCCGAAGAAGAGAGTGTCATTCCTCTATCATAAATTAGAGTGGACAACAATCGATGCGTAGAGGAGCCCGAATCTATCCTCGAAAGAAAGACGAAGACGCTGCGGCACAAAGAAGTGATTATGGTGAAGGTCCAATGGAAGCACCACCGCGGAACCAACGTGACTTGGGAATTGAAGGAAGACATGAGGAGACGGTATCCTCACTTGTTTGTCTAGTTTGGGATTTCGAGGACGAAATCCATTCTAAGGAGTGGAGGATTGTAACACCCCGAATATTAGACTTCGCTTTCATGATCAACACTTGTGGGTAATGTATTAAAAGTTCCCAATCTAGTTTAGTAATTTAAAAGTTGATTGGGTCAAGTTTTTAGCGTCGCATCGGGATCGGACAGCGGCTGGGGTGAAGCCGGCGACTGTACCCCGCGACTGTGCCAATGGCACTGTCGCCAGGGCAATGTCGCGCGTGATGCACCACTCACGGTACACTTGCCGCGATTGTGCCACGGGCACTATCGTCGTGGCACTGTCGCGCGTGGCCAGGTGGGGTGTTTTCATTTAATGTCATTTTTAGAGTTTTTGCCTAAGTTTTTGGAAATCCTTCAAGAGGACCGACCACACACACTTAAGGTGCGATTTCACACACTTCTTCCCTCTCCTTCCTCCATTTAATGTTTTGGTTGGTAAGTCATTAATGTCTTTGATTTTAAAGGGGTTTCTAGGGTTAAATAAGCTTCCTTTCATCCAAGATTCAAGATCCAAGTCTCAATACCATCCATTTCCTCATTTATAGGGCTTTCTCTATTCTAGGGTTTTACTCTACAATCATATTGGTGAGTCTCCTAAACCCTAACTATTTCTACTTGTGTTATTACGTGCAAATATGTATATTACAAAGTGTTCAAGTAAACTAAAACTAGGGTTTAGGTATTTGCCATGTATGGAGGTTTGTTATTGGAGAAATCATTTAATGTGGTGAAGGTTATTATGTGTATGATATGATATATCAATAAATGATTATGTTGGGTATGGAAATGTGTAGAACTATTCTTTTCAACAGTTGGACCTATGTCCACCAATGTAGTTATTACAATGTCACTCTAGTAGCTAAGTAAATAATACACATGAGAATGCTTTATTATGCTTTAAATGGTACATGTTCATTGCATGAAAGGTGTCACTTATATGCATATGTACAAGATTTAAATGTGGAGGTTATGTCTAATCCCTTGTGCACGACGAATTAGATGGTTCTTAAATAAAATGCAATTGTTAACCGTTGGGTCTTTAGCGAGTAGGCAAAAGGTGACGCGAGTCTCCGAGTTGTAACTCGTCTACTTTGGATAGGCATTCATGTCCATAAGTCCTTGGAGCGTAACTCGACGGAGTAAGCTTAGAGGCATAAACGGTCCGAGGATTGTGATGTCCGACGTGGCATGGGAACTAGGATCGGGATGTGTGGTGAAATCCAATTTAACATCGCGGGTGACCCCACTCTGCCACTCATGTGTTCTCGTCACCCAAGATGGAACGGGTCTTCCCGTTATCTGGAGATTTTCTCTGGTGATTCGTACAGGTTTTAATTGTTTGCCCCAAACGGGATGATGACACGAATTTAATCTAAAAGGCGTACCGGTAACATTTACTTGCCTTACTTGTAATCCTTGATAAATGTGAACAACTTATAAATTCTCCTTGACTCCAACCTAACACTTGTGGGTGTGTTCTTTGACTCACAGGTTCAATTAGCGGTGTGTTTAGGGTACCTTGATCCGCCAAAAGCACACCTAGGAGCACCCATGGTTCGGGTATCAGTTTTTTGGGTCTTGAGAGAAGAGCGATTTTGGAGACATAGCAACACCCGCATTTAATCTAGTTAATTAAATTGTTCTAGATTAACTAGGTTGTTGTGTATTATATTTCATTTTTACCACTACATTTGGTTATACAAACTAACCCATGTCTTGGAGTTTTAGTTGGTCTTCACTACAGGTTCTAAACCCTTACTTTTAGTCGTCATGTTGCCGAAATTTTAAGTTTTATTTTACGTAAATTTTAGGGTGTTACATCTAAGTCTTTTAGAACTTCAACCCTGCTTTATGGCAATCTAAGATGATAGAGGTAATATTTGTAAGTGTGCACTCCGTACCTCTAGCTTAACTTACGTATGTTTGCCTTATCGTGTTAATCGATCTCAAGTAAATCACAATTACATCAAAATGTTTGATGACACTAAAATTACCAACAAAATTCATATTTTTCACAAATAAAGATCTTGACATATTTTAGATTTTAGATATGTAATTCTATACTTCATTTTGTATCTTGTTTTATTTATTTACATTTTATCTATTTTTTATATTCAAGAATAATAAAAAGAATATTAGAGATATGATAAAATATTAAATATATATATATATATATATATATATATATTTATTTAGATTTAATGAACAATTTTTACAATCTATATATTATTTGTAATATTATTACTAATCTCTTGTATCTGGTAGCATGACCCTAAATGTTAGTTGATTTTTTTGAATAATGGTTTCTTATAAAATGAATAATAAAATTTTTCAACCTCATTTTTTTAATAAATAATTAAATATTTTATTTAAAGTATTCATTAGATTTTATTATTTATAAAATAATATATATATATATATAAATAACTTACAAGCAAACATTTTTAGATTTGTTGTATTTCTATTTTGTCAACTAAATCTGTTGAAGAAATCACAATTACATCAAAATGTTTGATGACACTAAAATTACCAACAAAATTCATATTTTTCACAAATAAAGATCTTGACATATTTTAGATTTTAGATATGTAATTCTATACTTCATTTTGTATCTTGTTTTATTTATTTACATTTTATCTATTTTTTATATTCAAGAATAATAAAAAGAATATTAGAGATATGATAAAATATTAAATATATATATATATATATATATATATATTTATTTAGATTTAATGAACAATTTTTACAATCTATATATTATTTGTAATATTATTACTAATCTCTTGTATCTGGTAGCATGACCCTAAATGTTAGTTGATTTTTTTGAATAATGGTTTCTTATAAAATGAATAATAAAATTTTTCAACCTCATTTTTTTAATAAATAATTAAATATTTTATTTAAAGTATTCATTAGATTTTATTATTTATAAAATAATATATATATATATATAAATAACTTACAAGCAAACATTTTTAGATTTGTTGTATTTCTATTTTGTCAACTAAATCTGTTGAATTATAGCAATGATAATAACAACAATATATAAAATAATATAATAGGAATACTAATAATTCAAAATAAGTAGTCTATACTATATTATAAAGTACGAATAAAAAAATTTTAAATACAAATTATTAGGCATAAGTTAATTACCATTATTTTATGCAAGATTTTAAAAATCTCTTAATTTACAAGTATCAAAGCACAAGATACATATTACTACTGCAGACTACTAACACCCACCAATTTGGTATGTGCAGACCCTTCCTTTTATGAAGACATTTCCAACAAAATACTTAATTTTTTATATAAAAAACATTTTTTAAGCCTAAATTAAACAAATTTATAAAAAATTCATTATCACTTTCTCAAAACCATCCAAAATCGTATTGTAAATCGACAAAAAAATAAAATTAAACTTTAAATCGTGATATATCTCGCTGCATTGCGCGAGTACGTTTCTAGTAAATAATAATATTTAATAACCAAAATAAGATTAACATGCAATAACAAAAAACTTACTATTAATATTTACTAAATATGATTTGAAAACGTCTTAGTTAAAATGTTATGGGCATAATTAATTTGAAGGAAGAAAAGTGGCAAGAAGTCACATATTAAAACACTAGTTAAAATAACTTCAAAAAGTTAGTTTATTACAAACCAAATAAGACGTTGTAAATAAATCTTAGAAAATATGTCCTCGTATGATTAATAAATTAACATGACATTTGTCTACTTTGGCCCAATCATTATTGGCACAAAGTTGAAATACAAGAACATTTTAATATTATATAAATTAATCAATTTCTCACAAAAGTGGTTGCTTTGGTAATGTAGCGTTTAATCAATTAATTCAAAAAAAAACTGAGAACAAAACCTTTGTCATACATAAATCAAAAACTATATTGATCTTTAACATATATACATATATATGCTACATAAACACTGATTAGATGAATGCATAATCTTGTAAGCCTTTTTATGTCCAAAAAATATGGTCATTGACAACGAATGTGATAATAGATTGACATCTTTTATAACCAAATATGAAGATATATAAAACACCAAAACTCCTATCTAAATTTTAGTCCTCTATATTTTGGTTTTAAAGAACACAAAAGAAAGCGAAAGTATACATGCATCCATGATGATGAATAAACTCTTACAATCCAAGTTTTAGGCTATGCTTGTTCTAATCGTTGTGTTGTGCTTTGATGTGGCCTAGGGGATGCCAAAAGAAAATGGCCCACATCAGGGATGGATCCAGAAATTTTTTCATACGATGGCACCATATAACACAACAAAAAATAATTACAAAAAGTACGGTTTTTATCCACGTGTTTTCATTTTTTTACCGACATTCAATATTGTTCGATGTGTTTTTAGCCTAATTCCACAATTTCTTGGGATTTTTAAAGTTGTTTGCTTGATTTTGTGGAATTTTTAAGTTTTTTTTTTATCGATTTCGAGAGATTTTTTCGGTTTTTTTTGTTGATTTCAATAGTTTCTTTAGGTTTTTTGGTTGATTATGAGGTACGGTTGCACTTTCTTGATATTTTCAAAATAATACGGTAATACCTTTCAAAACGATATGGTTGCACCTTTCACGTACCTAAATTTTTTTACCCTTCGTCGGAGAAATAATACGGTGGCACGTGCCACCGTATTCACTACACTAAATCCGTCCATGGCCCACATATAGAAATATCTTTTGTAACTCATAACAATTAATATACCAAAAGGTTCAACTTCAAATTAAATAAAACTAAGTCAACTGCCAAATGTTAACTATATATATAGGATAGGGGCAATGCTCCCCTCTGTACACCCTTGCTAAAATTTCTTCTTGCAGTACCAAAGGATAATGTTGAGCTACTAGTAGCATAATGTTACGTTTTTTTTTATTTGCTTATGGTTGTTACTATTGTGTTCATTACTTTTCTAATAATATATATATATTTTTTTTTGTAAAAACGATCGTAACTCAACACGATTTTATTATAAAAACTCATACACATGACCCCGTGTTCGATGTTATTTATTATGCATTCGTAAATATACATACATACATACATACCATCTTTCTAAAATTATACAAAACTGCATGATAAACGAAAAGTAGAATTGAAGAAAAGGAAGTTGATAAATAGACCTCATTTTTGGCTTGGATATTTGCTCATGCAACTCTTGAGGTAAATGCAGGTACTTTTTCTTTGTTGTTTTTCTCTCCTTTTTCCAGGGATATATAAATTTTGAGATGTGTTTGGTGAGAAGAATGAGTTTTGCTTAAGTAGGGTACTTGGCAGAAAAAGTCTACCCACTCCTCTTACCACTCATTTCTTTTAAACTTATCTTGTGGCTGAGAAGTCCTCTTACTGGCAAACCCTATTCAACCAAAACTACAATCACATATTTCTCTTTATTTCCTTGTCGACTGTAATTTTATAATATTATATTTTTTACATATAAATTATGTTGGAAAGCTTTTAAATTGATGTAAAATATGAACCCACAGCTGGCCGCGTGTCGAGAAAAAATAAGGCCACTTGGACCCCCTTAATTTCTAGGAACCCTACCTCCACTATCATCTTAATCCTACTACACACAGATATTATCTCCATATACGGAGTTTTTAGTAGGGCATATTATTCAACTGGTTAAATCGGTTTTTTTTATCCGGTCCGGGTTAATTTGTTAAAGCTAATCGATAACTAAATCAAATAATTTTTTCAACTTAATTGTTTGTTGCTTCTAATATATAATTGTATATTAAATAAAAAAATATTATCTATCAAAAACCAATTACTATCAAATTACATTATTTTTCTTCATGCGACGTTGTGAATCAAATAAAAACGTAATATAATAAAGAAAACATTATCTACTATCAATAAAAAACCATTATATAGCAATAAAATATATAAAATAATAATAGTATAACATGTATTTGGTTTATTTTCTATAAACATGAAATATATAAAATATTAGTCGAATGTGTTATTTGGTTAAACCAAATAAGGTTAATCGAACCATTTTATTCCGAAAACCAAATAACTCGAAACCATTTAACCCAAATTTCATTCGGTTAGGATGCGCAGTGGGCTCAATCTCTAATACTTCTAATACTTAATTTAAAAACCACAACTTGCATGCTTAATTACATGCTAGAAGCGTACTCGCGCAATCCAGCAAGATACATGACGATTTTAATGTTTCATTTTATTTTTTGTTTTTTTTGTCGATTTACAGTACGATTTTGAATGGTTTTGAGAAAGTGGTAATGTTTTTTTTATAAATTTGTTTAATTTAAGCTTAATAATATAATGTTTTTATATAAAAAATAAGTATTTTGTTATAATTCAATGATTATCTTATATATTTTAATGACATCTAGAAAAAATAATCAATTATATATTTAATAATATAATTAAAACAAATTTATAATAATATAATATATTAATTAATAGTGATACATGGAAATGTCTGCATAAAATGAAGGCTCTACACATACCAAATTGGTGGGTGTTAGAAGTCTGTAGTAGTAATATGTATCTTGTGCTTTGATACTTGTAAATTAAAAGATTTTTAAAATTTTGCATAAAATGATGGTACCTTATGCCTAATAATTTATATTTAAAAGTTTTTTATCCGTGTTTTATAATATAATATAGATATAGATATAAAGGTGGAGGGAGGATCATACTAGAATGATATCTATTTAAAAGAATAAGAAAATAATCTAGATCAATCATTTCATTAAATAATACCTTAAATGAGTAATTCTAAAAATAAATAAATAAGGGTATAAAAGTAATTTAATTATATAAAAGTTATTTTCGGTATTTATTTAAGATCTACTTTTACCATATTTGTGAATTTAATATAATATAATTTTTTTTATTTAAATTTTTTATATTTAATTCATTTAAAACTAGAATCGTACTCGTGCAATGGAACGAGATACATCACGATTTCAATGTTTCAATTTATTTTTTGTTTTTTATCGATTTATAGTACGATTTGGATGGTTTTGAGAGATTGATAATGGTTTTTTTTTTTTATAAATTTATTTAATTTAAGTTTAATAATATAATGCTTTTTATTAAAAAAAATTAAGTATTTTGTGATAATTCAATGATGATCTTATATATTTTATATTCTTTATATTTAAATTGAGATGTTTATCCTGTTTTGATTATGTTTATCAGTTAGTTATGAATTCAAACATATAGCTTTAGAAATTTGTACTCATGCATCATCACTTGTAATCTTGACTTTTAAGTAATGTATATCAATAATAATAATAATCGAATTTATTTTAGGTTTAATAATATAATCCTTTTTTATAAAATAAACATTAAATATTATGTTAGATTTTTTTAATTATATTTTAGATTTTTTATATTTAAAGCTTGATTTTTATCCTATATTTAATTATGTGGAAATTGAGTTTAGGAAAATTGAAGTGGTTAGAGATAATGATTGAAATTTAATTAATAACATTAAATGTAGTACATAAAGCTTTAATGGTTGTTTTTAAGAGATTTTTAAGTAATTAACATTAAATAGCAGTACATTAAGCTTTAACAATTGTTTTTAATAGTTTTTTATAGATGCTTTATAATATAAGTATAGATAAGCGTATTTAATTTTCATTTAAAGAATTCATTTTTTTATTTAAAGCAATATTTTTAAAAAATTACAATTTTCGTCAAAATCACATGTGATTTAAAATGAATTATTGTTTTCCTAATCATATGTGATTTAAAAATTTGAAAAACACTAAATCAAAATAAACATTAAAAAAATAATTAAAACAAAATTATATGTGATGTGTAGCAAAACACATTTAAAATATATAAAGATAACACGTACTTCAAAATGTAATTCATAAGTTTTAATCAAAATCACATATGATTCACAATGAATTAATTGTTTTTCAAAATGTTTTTCTAATCATATGTGATTTAAATTTGAAAAACAATTATTCAAATTAAACATTGAAAAAGAAAAATAATGAAAACAGAATCTTATGTGATGTGTATCAAACCACATTTAAAATGTATAAGATCACATGTACTTTAAAACGTAATTCATAATTTACACATATCATTTGTAATGTAGTAAATAACTTACATTTCTTTTTTCTACTATGATTAGTATCACATATGTTACATTGACGAAACTTAGCGAGTCCTTTTTAGGAAAAAAATATCGATTAATTGTGGATATCATATGTGATTTTTGACGATAATTCAATAAAAATAAATATTTAAAATGAAAAGTCAAATCACACCTATTTTAATGTTGTAAAAAATAATAAGTAAATAAATAAAAACTTAATCATGCTTAAATCACCCAAACTATAAAAAAAATTTATGAATAAATACCTTAATTAAATTTATTACATAATCTATATAAAAATAAATGAGTTTTCATATATAATATGTATACAACAAATGACACATATGCTCTTTCGGGCGATTTTTAAAAAGTTTTATTTAATGTATTATTTAATTAAATGATTGACCCAAAATTATTCTCTTATTTTTTTTAAATATGTATCATTCTCGTTTAAACTCGACTCTATAAGGGTAAACTTTTATTTAATTAAAATATATAATAATTGCATATATAAAAGTTAGGCGAATGATCGTGTGAGAAGTTAACGTGAGAAGTGTAAGAAGTGGATCTGAACCTTGATCACTTAATTATAGTCTCAAACCCATCCATTCATCCTAATGTGAATCCAACAGTTAAGGAACTGTAAGGTTGGTACTTTTTTCGTGTCAGAATATGTATCCATAATAAAAGTATCAGCAAAGGCTACATGCCTTCGGAAATTGGCGGAATCTTTGGGTTGGAAATTAAGCAATGTTATTTAGATTTTCGGGGCGTTTGTCACTTTTTTGTTAAGAAAAGCGGACAGAGGGATACATGAGTAGAAAAAGAGAAGAAAGTAATAGCATCTTCGACAGTTATACTAAATTTTTTCTAAAAGAGAGTAAAAGAAGTCAAAATCTCTATAAAAATTTATATCCAACTCCAATAACTATTCTATTTTAGCAACTCTAATATTAATTATCTTATTAAAATATTCAATTTATTTAACTATATGATTTAATATTCAATATATAGAAAGTTGAGAGAGAAAATTTTTGCTTTTTAAGGGTAATAATTAGTTTTGGGGGGACATTATCTATTTAGAGGTTTCTCTAAATTTAGAGATTTTTACAATTTCTTCTCTTTTCTATATTTTAGCATAAATGATAGCATAGTTGTTGAAGCAACAAAAATGCTAAAATTCCAATTTTAGCATAGTTGTTAGAGATGCTCTAAGGATAGTAGGGCAGAAAGGAAGGCACCTCTACGGTCTGCTAAATATCTTCCATATATATAATATATAATATATATACATATTAATATATAGAGAGATAGTGAGGTCCAAATGAAACCAAAAAAAAAAAAAAAGTTTACTGGTATCTATATAGATGCATTTATATATACTGGACAAATTATTTGTATATGCATACCATTAGTTATTAAGGTGTTTCTCGGTTTTTCATTTTTTTGTACTTTTATCTCGAACTTGACGCTATATATATATATATATATATATATATGTGTGTGTGTGTGTGTGTGTGTGTGTGTGTGTGTGTGTGTGTGTGTGTGTGTGTGTGTGTGTGTGTGTGTGTGGGTGAAATCAAATAAGAACCATAAGAAGATTAAATGTAAACCTGTGATATATATATATATATATATATATATATATATATATATGTGTGTGTGTGTGTGTGTGTATGTATGTATGTATGGGTGAAATCAAATAAGAACCATAAGAAGATTAAATGTAAACCTGTGAGAACCGATTTAAAAATAATTTTACATGACTTTTTTCAACAGATGCTAAGGGGGCGTTTGGTTCGTTGGATTCCACCGGAATCTGATGGAATTGGAATGGTCAATTCCATTGACCAAATTTCATCCTGCTGTTTGGTTACCAATGGAATGGAATTGAATTTCATGAATTCCTTTAATCATGGATTTGGTCATTCATTCTTAAAATGGATGGAATTGAATTCCATTCCATCAGATTTTCTCAAAATGAACAAATACCCTCCTTACCTTTTCTAAAAACCCTAGCCGCTTCTAAAAACCCTCTCTCTCTCTCTCTCCCTCTCTCTCTTCTCACTCTCTTCTCTCTCTCTCTTTCCTATCTCTGATCTCTCTCCTTTCTCTCTCTCCTCTCTCTTCTCTCTCTCTCCTATCTCTCCCCTCTCTCTACCTGCTCCCCCTCTCTCTCCCTCTCTTCTCTCTCTCTCTCCCCTCTCTCCTCTCCTTTCTCTCTCTCTTTCTCCTCTCTCTCCATTCTCTCTCCTCTCTCTCTCCTCTTTTCTCTCTCTCCTCTCCTTCCTCTCTCTCTCTCCTCTCTCTCCCCTCTCTACCCGCTCCCTCTCTCACAATCTCTCTCTCTCCTCTCTCCCCCTTCTCTCTCCTCTCTCTCGACATTTAAAAAAATAAAAATAAAAATAAAAGAAAGAGTATTTTTGTCATTTTTTAGAATTCCATTCCAATTCTTTTGCAAACCAAACAGACGGATTCCAATTCATTTGACTGATCACATTCAATTCCTGTCAACCAAACACTTGGTCAAACTTGATAACATTCCATTCCAATTCCTTCCAGATTCCAATTCCTTAGGCATATTTTTTTTGGTAACCATGGGTTTCCGGGCCAGCTTACGAGCACCGACTAATCCCCAGGCGACCACGAATGGTCTGGAGTCATTGCAGGTGAACCTCCATGGCCATAAGGGCTTTGGCAGCGCCAGGATTTGAACCCTGGGTAGATGAGATCTTCCACTACATCCCCCAAAGGGTTTACCAGTGCGCCACAACTTCATAAATCATTCTGCGAACCAAACGCCCCCTAAGATTTAAGATATCGTTGTAGTTTCACATGTATTTCAATTCTTTCACAATGTGAAAAAAATTTATGTGTATTTTTCGTTTCACCATGTGATAGAAAAATGTTTCACATGTAAATTTTTTTCATAAGGCAAACATAATCATATGTGAAACAATATCTTAAATTATAGATTTTGATGGGAAAAAAAATTATGTAAAAATTATTGTTTCTCACGAGTTTGTAACCTTTTTTGTGATTTTTATTTGATTATCATCAAATATATAGTGGACCTTCTTTTGAGATCTATGAAATTTGTTAGATCTGTGAGATTCATTCTAGTTCACAATTTATATTTTAGTAACTTTAACTAAATAATAAAAGATATTGTCCATATTTTGTAAATCTTTCTTTCCTCTCTACTATATTCTCTCTCATCTCCTCTCTGTGTGTGTGTGTGGGGGGGGGGGGGGAAATAAACTATCTTCATATAACGTCCAGAATAACAAACTATAGTGCGTGCACAATGTGATAATAACATTCACACTATGTATACACTTAGTTGGCAACTTGGTATGCACATATATCTAAAAGTATAAACCTTATTATCACTGTTTGTTCACAATTTGATTTCAGTATGTACATTATTTAAAACCTTATTGTTTTTAGTGTGTTCATATTGTGCTTATAACCTGGTAGTTAGAGTGATGGTTTGGATGAAGACGAGAAGGATAGGTGAGAAAAATAAGTCCAGTTACAATTGGGAGAGAGAGAGAGAGAGAGAGAGAGAGTGTGACATATATATTTATAATAATTGACTTTTCTAAAAGGATGGGCTTATAAGTTGTCATTAGTTATTAACTTACTACATTAACCTCTTAGTTTTGATTAAAAAAATGACTGTTTATCGGAGTTGTTATAGTCTGAATACTCATAAGGTTGGATCAATGCCCGTCTCCCCCTAAACTGTACTTGCAAGTCTCCCCGCAAAAAGTTCTCCACGCCTACCCTTAGCATAGAAAGAAGACTATTTTTCTTTAGTTAGTACCGACCGTAAGACCCTTTATGAGTAAGGGGAATCGAAGGTCGGGGAAAGTTTATTGGCAACAAGGAACCCTTTCTCACCCAGTCCTACCTACCATATCTATTCAGGGGGGGGGGGGGGGGGGGGCTGGAACCGAAAAAGACCTGGTTCCACACATATGAGAGAGAAATAAGGTATGAGACGATTAGTTCACCATGGCAAGCAAATTCGATCCTATAGCCGTATTCTTTGTTCGAGAACTGCGCAGTTGAAAGGGATGCTATTCGGCTCGGAGAAGTTGTAGGCCCCAATAAAAAAAGATCAAGAGTGATTCCTCACCTATCCTATCAGGGCCCAGTTGAACGCTCGAGTATAAATTCCATATGCTCATCGGCTGGTGTCGTCTAGGCCGTAGATCTGGATCCATCCATAGACCTGACCTACTATAGTTTGTCCAAAAAGAAAAAAAGTAGCCTTTTAGTAGTAGTTCATGAGACCTTGAATTCCCACATTCTAGCTTGCATTATGCCAACAAGTCCCACCCCCAACTCTAGCTGAGAAGTTGAGTCACCCTTTTTTTTCTAGAAAAAGAATCGAATAAAGAAAGTGTTGATCCAAACTCTCTCAGTGATTTGATAACGACCCTCTTCTATACTTAGTGAAAATTACGTTTTAATATGTATTAGTGTTTCACCATCAGCGATCAGACTGAGTTTGTTCAGTTATCGCTGATGACCTTTCTTGTAAACATTTCATATGTATTAGTCTTTCACTATCAGCGATCAGACTGAGTTTGTTCAGTTATCACTGGTAGTCTCTGATGTAAACAATAAACGTAATCCCTGAAGACAAGTATCGCGTCAACAAATGTTCATAGCTGAATCGAAGACGAAACCACTGAACAAAGAGAAGTCTACTAGTGACCTGATGCGGATATCAGTGAAGCAAAGACAACTCTACTTATACGCGAAGGAACATGAGGAAAGCTTCAACGATAGCTGAACTTCTTTATATCTCTGAAGGAAGAGATATTCAGCGATCAAACAATCACGAAGCTTATGCCTCAAGTCTCCTTTTGTCTTACCTTTCACAACTAGTACGATATGTCAGAACGGACACGTATCTGCCACAAATCGTACAACAACTCTGTCAACTACACTGTTCATGATACGACCAAAAACATGTCTCCCAAAGTCAGACTCACAAAGCCAATCACTGAACACCACGTGTAAAGTGCCCTGCCATGCATTTAATGCATAGGGTATAAATAGAAAGATCGCCTCTCCATCTGAGGGAGTGCTCACTTCTGCCTTCATCTTTCTATTTTGTAGAAACCCTTGTTTTTTATACTCTCCAATCCCCCATTCTCTATATTCTTGTGCAACCCTCTTAGTGTTTTCTTAAGTTTGTTTAGATTGAGTTTGTCTTAATCTTATTCCGCAACAAACTTGTAAATTGTGTTTGAGTTATCAATAAACAGTTTATTAAACTTTAATTTCTGTGTTTGTATTCAACCCCCCCCCCCCTTCTACAAACTTGTTAAGCACCTCCAGGACCAACAAGTGGTATCAGGGCAGATTGTTTAATCTGATAAACAAGATCTTAAAGAAGAAAGTCTCAAGCGAAAAGGTAAAGGTCTCATCGCTGAAGAACACGACTGGGCTGAATCTGAAGAATCAAGTTTTGATGAAGAAGAAGTCGCTAATCTCTGCCTCATGGCTGAGATTAAAGAAGAAGTGGAAGAACCAACTGAAACTTCTATGAGCTATATATGATCTCAGGTATCTATCTCTACTAATCCCTCTCTACCTGAATCAGAGAGAAGTCTCGCAGTTGATGTGCTGACGATTGATCTTTACAATGCTTTAAACGGCAAAACTCTAGTTGAGAGCAAAAACAATGACTTAACTGAACAGTTGGAAAAATGCCATGAAAAGATCAAAGAACTAACTCTTTTAGAGGAAAGTTTGAAAGATCAAGTTGTTATAAATAAAATCATCAACATAGAACGCGAACAAGCCATCGCTGCTCTAAAAGCAGAAAAGGCTACTGTTGAAAAATGGTGCAATTCTTCAACAAAGATAACAGAGATAATAAATGCTCAAACTACTGGTGGTGATAAAACCGGTCTTGGTTTTTGGAAACCACATGATGAGCCTAAAGAAGACTGTTCCACGCTTAAGTTTGGAACATTTGTCACTTCTATCTCTGACACTTCTTATAATCAGTTTTATCCTTCTTCTTCTAATTCTATCCCTGAGGAAAAATCCAAAGGCTCTAAGTCTGCGGATAAAGGAAAATCCATTCTTCGTCCTCAGAAGGCTTCCAAGAAAGCAAAGCTGAAAGTTCCCTCTAAACCTTTATCGAATCAATCCTCTAGCTTTGTGATAGAAATCTTCGATCTTTGTCCTCCGAAGCTAAAGATTGATCTCAAGCCTAAGAGATCTGAAGAAATCAAAATTCCTTCCAGATCTCATGCTAAAAGCATTCTTGGACCTGGCCCTGCTCATCTTAAATTCTCAAAACCTTTTGCTCCTGGTCCTAAAACCACTTTCAAATATAGAAAATGCTATCACTGTGGATTTACTGACTATATTGCAAGCAAATGTCCAAATGCCACTAAAGCTGATAAAATAGCTAAAGTGAAGATGAATGCCTCCAAGGCTGAGAAGGTCATCAAAGCTGAAAAAATGACCAAGGTGAAGAATACCACTAAGGTTAAGAAATTAACCAAAGTGAAGATTACCACTGAAGCCGAATCTTCATCTTCTGTGAAGATTACTGAACCTTCCATCTCCACTAACCCCAAAGGACCCATTGAAAAGTGGGTACCAAACAAAGCTTAATCTTCCTTATGTGTGCAGGGATCAAAGGGCATCAGGTATCTCGATAGTGGATGTTCTCGTCATATGACTGGTCAAAAAGACCTGCTTACTGAATACATGGAAGAGAAAGGTCCCTCTGTGACCTTTGGTGGAAATGGAAAAGGCTATACCCGAGGGTTTGGTGTCCTCAGCAATGGGACAACTACCTTCAGAAGAGTTGCTTATGTAGATGGACTGAAGCATAGCCTTCTGAGCATCAGTCAACTATGTGACAAAGACTATGAAGTTCGCTTTTCTAAGAAAGCATGTTCAGTGGTAAATGAGAAAGGAAAACTTGCTCTCAGTGGTTATCGCAGAGAAAATGTCTATGTAATAGATATGGACTCTACTACCACTGAAAACTTATGTTTTCTTTATAAAGCCTCTTCTGAGGTCAACTGGCTATGGCACAAAAGGCTCTCTTATCTAAATTTCAAAACCCTGAATTCTCTCTCTTCTAAGGAACTGGTTTCTGGTCTTCCTCAACACTCATATGCTAAAGAATCTCTCTGCTCGGCATGTGAAAAAGGAAAACAGACAAAAGCTAGTTTCAAATCTAAACAAGTTTCCTCAGTAACAAGTCCTCTTCAGCTCTTACATATGGATCTGTTTGGCCCTGTCAACATCCAATTAATAGCTGGAAAGAAATACACGTTTGTCATTGTAGATGAATACTCTCGCTACACATGGGTTATCTTTCTTCGCTACAAGAGTGATACTCTAGAAGAACTAATATCTTTTGTTAAAAAGATGGAAGTGCTGAATAATCTCACTGTACGTTCAATAAGAAGTGATCATGGAACTGAATTCAAAAACAGTTCTCTGAACAATTTCTTTGAGAACAAGGGAATTTCTCATAACTTCTCCTCAGTAAGAACTCCTCAGCAAAACGAAGTCGCTGAAAAAAGAAACAGAACGATCATTGAAGCTGCTAGATCAATGCTTAGAGATTCTCACCTCCCTACTCAATTTTGGGCTGAAGCTGTAAATACTGCATGTTTTACTCAAAATAGATCGCTGATAGTAAAGCGATTTGGAAAGACACCTTATGAACTCTTTCATGGAAGGAAGCCTTCTATCAGCTTTCTTCATATCTTTGGTTGTCAGTGCTTTATCTTAAACAACAAAGATCATCTTGGAAAGTTCGACCCAAAAGCTGATGATGGAATATTTCTAGGATATTCCTCCATCTCTAAAGCCTACAGAGTTTTCAACAAAAGAAGACAATCTGTGGAAGAAACAATTCATGTCACGTTTGATGAAACTCGCTCAGCGAACTCTAAACCAATCGCTGACAATGAAGAGTTAAATGCTTGGATGTTTTCTCATTACAGAGAAACAGAACCTTTCTTCTCAAACCATCAGCATTAAGATCTTCTAGCTGCTGATGATGATCCAAACATCATACCTCCTAACACTGAATCCAACTCATGGATTTCAGCAGAACCTCTAAACACCTTATTACCATCAGATTTATCTTCATCTGAACTCCTCTCAGAAAACAATGGACTGTCTAATACTCAACAGCTAATCGCTGATAAACCTCAAGCCTCTTCATCAGTGAACATCCCCATTGTTGATTCAATCTCTGAGATAAGCGATCATGCTCCTGATCAGCGATGGACCAGAGATCACCTTATAGATCAAATTCTTGGTGATCCCGATGCAGGTATTCAGACACGACGAAGTTCAGGTAATATCTGTCTCTTTGTTAACTTTATTTCTTTAATAGAACCAAAGAAGGCTGATGATGCCCTTAGAGATCCAAACTGGGTCAACGCTATGCAAGAAGAGCTGACTGAGTTTACTCATAACAAAGTTTGGAATCTATCCTAGACCGTCTGACAAAACTGTTATAGGCACCAAATGGGTGTTTAGAAACAAGTTAGATGAACATGGGACTGTAACCCGCAACAAGGCTCGACTTGTTGCTCAGGGATACAGACAAGAGGAAGACATAGACTATGATGAAATCTTTGCCCTTGTGGCCAGGCTCGAAGAAATTCGACTTTTCTTATCTTATGCAGTTTACAAAGACTTCATTGTGTATCAAATGGATGTAAAATCAGCATTCCTAAATGGAAAGCTAAATGAAGAAGTCTATGTAGAAGAACCTCCAGGGTTCTATGACCCTAAGTATCCAAATTATGTTTATAAATTGGATAAGGCTCTCTATGGTCTCAAACAAGCCCCTCGTGCTTGGTATGACACTATCTCATCCTTTCTTATCTCTGAAAATTTTGAACGTGGCAAAATTGACAATACCTTATTTTTCAGAAAGATAAAAGGTCATATTATTCTTGTACAAATATATGTCGATGACATCATATTTGGTTCTACTAACCCATCTCTGTGTACTCGCTTCGCTGAATGAATGAAGAAAGAATACAAAATGAGTATGATGGGTGAGCTGACATATTTTCTTGGTCTTCAGATCAAACAATCTGACAGAGGTACTTTTATCAGCCAGGGTAAGTATGTTAAAGATATGCTGAAGAAGTTTGATCTTACACAAACTTCAGCGATGAAAACTCCTATGGCACCTCTCCTGACACTTAACAAAGATCCGTCTGGAAAACCTGTTAATGTCACTGCCTATAGAGGAATGATAGGCTCCCTACTGTACCTTACAGCGAGTCGACCTGACATCATGTACTCTACTTGTTTATGTGCACGCTATCAATCTGAACCCAAGGAATCCCATCTGATCGCTGTTAAGCGAATTTTCAGATATCTCAAAGGGACTCCTAACCTAGGTCTTTGGTATCCCAAAGACTCAGGGTTCCATCTAACTGGATATTCTGATAGTGATTTTGCAGGTTGTAAACTCGATAGAAAGAGCACCACTGGTGGATGTCAACTCCTAGGAGGAAAGCTGGTAAGCTGGACAAGCAAAAAGCAAAATTCAGTGTCCACTTCCACAGCTGAAGCTGAATACGTTGCTGCTGGAAGTTGTTGTGCTCAGGTCTTATGGATGAGAAATCAACTATTAGATTATGACCTTCAGCTATCAAAGATTCCAACCTATTGCGACAGCACTAGTGCTATCGCTATAGCAAACAATCCAGTGCTACATTCAAAGACAAAACACATAGAGATCAGGTATCATTTTATCAGAGATCATGTGATGAATGGTGATATTGAACTTCATTACATCCCTACTGACTATCAGCTTGTTGATTTATTCACCAAACCTCTTGATGAGACAAGATTCAATTTTCTCATCAGTGAACTTGGAATGTTGAATTTCGAAGAATAAAATCTTCAGAGTTCATGCATTAAGTCAGTGATTATAAGTTCCCCTTTATCATTCAATCTCTGATTAAAACTCTGACTCTCAGGTATGCTCTCTTACTTTCAATCACTGAATCTTCAGTCAGTAATCCGTTTTAAATAAAACTTTGATCACTGAAGTTTTCTTCAAATGATTAAAAGCTTTTTGAAAAACAAAATCTATCACTGAGTTTTCTCTTTAGTAATCCTTCTAAAATAAAAATCAATCTCTGAATTTTCTTCACGGATTCTTTCAAAAGAAAACCTATCTCTGACTTTTCTTCAGCGATAATTTCAAAAAGGACAAATGAAACGTTTTTCTCTCTCCTATGACGTCAATTGAACCAACAATCCACAACATGCCTTTTTCTGACACGTTCGTCCGTTGCCCTTCTATCCAATCAACTTCGTGGGACGTATCCATGTCATGATGAACATTTGTTTTCCCGCCTCTCTCTCTCTCTCCTACTCTCAAACGTATATAAAGAACGTTTTTTCCATTCTTATTTTTTTATGCTTTCTAAAAATCCTTTCTGAGCAAGAAACTCTGTTGGGAACTGAAGATTTGATTAAGTATGATTAATGCTGCCAGTACAACATGATTACTACTGTTGAGATAAGTTACTACTGCTGAGCCAGATTAATACTGCTTGAAGAAATTAATACTGCTGAGCATAGTTAGTGCTGCTGGTAAAGGTTAATACTGCTCAGAGTGTTAATGTTGCTGTGACTTAATACTAATTATGTGATAATCAAGATATGCAAAGATCAAGGCTTGAAGATAATCATGGAAGGTTGAAGATAACTATGGAAGAATATACTGAAGATCTTTTAAGTTTTGTAATTATCTTTTATTTTCAGTATATGTATAGATGTATTCAGAATAGTTTTGATATACGAGATTTCTAAGTTTTTGTTCTGAGACAATTAACCTCAAGGTTTACAATCCTAATTCTAGAGAAGTAGAATTCGTCTTGGTGAGCCTGTTCATCAAGATTGAGGTTTTGTTTGAAAGCTTGTAACTTTAATCATTCAATAAAGTTTACAAGTTGTAATTTATTTTTTACTGTTACATTGATATTTTGAATATTAAAGTGTTTTTCCGCAACTTCTTTAATATTGTTTCTGAGTTTAATTATTCTTGTTAAGAATCAGATCCTGACAAGTGGTATCAAAGCCTAGTATTCTCAGAAACCTTCATTCATCATGGAAAACATAGTTGAATCAAACAGTACTCTTGTTTCAAAGGTTCCCATGCTCAAACCTAATGAGTTTGAGATGTGGAAAATTAGGATCAAGCAGTACATCCTTGTTACAGACTTTTCTATGTGGGACATTATTGAGAATGGTCCCTCTGATGAAGGTAAAATTGGACAAGATGGAAGAAGACCACCTCCAAAAACTGATGCTGAGAAGAAAGTGAGACAATTGGAGATGAAAGCCTTAAGCACCCTGCTTTTGGCCATTCCTAATGAGTATCAACATCAGTTTCATCAATGCACTGATGCTCAGATTCTATGGAACGCTTTAGAGAAGAGATTTGCTGGCACCAAGAGCACTAAGAGGAATCAAAGGGATATTCTCAAGCAGCAATATGAGAATTTTACATCTTCAAAGAATGAGTCTATGACTCAAACTTTTGATAGATTCAATAAATTAATTGGTGAGTTGGCTACTGTTGGAGTTCAGATGGAACAAGATGATGTCAACCGAAAGTTCCTTAGATCTCTTGGAGATGAATGGACCATGTACACTGTCTCATTCAAACAGAATGACATGTTAGAAGAAAAGGAACTGGATGATCTGTATAATGATCTGAGAGTGTTTGAATCTGAGGTGGAAGCAAAGAAGAATCCTACTAGATATGTTCATAATGCTGCACTCCTATCAGCATCAACTGATTCTACTGCTAACCCTGAATCAGTTAATACTGCTAGTGGAGTAAATCAAGAAAAAGGCAATGAATCTGTGTTTGAAGCCTTTCTTTCCATCCATGGAAACTCTTCTTTAATCAATGATGACTTGGAACAGCTTCATCCTGATGATCTTGAAGAGATGGATATTAAATGGCAGATGGCCATGCTTTCTATGAGGGTGAAGAAGTTCATCAAAAGGACTGGAAGGAACAACTTCTCCCAAAGAAGATAAGATGGAGCAGGCTTTGATAAGTCAAAGGTGGAGTGCTACAAGTGTCACATGAAAGGACACTTTGCTAGGGAATGCAAAAGTGGAATGTCTCAAAACAACCACCAACAAGCTCAGTCCGGAAGCTTCAACTAGAACAGAAACTCTGCTCAAGCTCTTGTTTCTCAATAAGGAATGGGGTTTGACTGGAGTGATCAAGCAGAAGATGCCATTCAAAATCAAGCTCTCATGACAGAGGTATCTGATCTCCCAACTGAGGTACTTTCTAATCTCTGTTCTCAAACTTGCATAGACACTGTGAAAAGGTACAGGGATCACAACCAGAGTATGAGTAATGACCTTAAGAGATTAGAAAAGGATAGAAAAGACTATGTGAAAATTGTTGAAAGGTTTGAGGAACAAATTAAAGGTTTCCAAGCCAATGAACTTCAACACACATATGATACAAATTACTGGAAGTGGGAGAAAAATGATCTAGAAATCCAACTGACAAAGTCTAAAGAGGAGAATGAAAAGTTGAGAGGAGTGCTAGCCAAGGTTAAGCTGTATGTGGAAAAGTTTTCATATGCTTCTAAAGCCATGGATTCTATGCTAAAGGTCCAAATCAATGATAAGATTAAACCAGGAATTGGGTACAATACCACACCACCACCATACAATAACAACTACATCCCTCCTAAATCAGACTTGCTGGAGACCAAGGATAGGAAGGACTTGCATGAGGGAGGAGACACTAAGGTAGATCCTTTAGATGAAGTAGTTGTTAAAGACAAGACTGAGAAAGAAGCTGGTAAGAATGAGGATAACACTGTGAGTGGTGAGATTCCCTTAGAAAATAACATTCTTACCAATGAGGGTGGTGGAAGGGATTGGGTCAAATCTAATGGTGTTGAGAACTGAGGGAAAGTCTAAAAAGGTCCATTACAAGCAGACTACAGTTGTGAATCCTGTTCCTTGCAAACAGTGTGCAGGTAATAAATATGAGCCCCTAAAACATGATAAAAGGAGGGGAAATCAAAGAAATTGGAATAATCAGTGGGCTCAGAAACAAGGAGTTGATCTGAGTAGAATCATCAGACCAAAACCTTGTTTCATATGTGGCAAATTGAACCATCTTGCCAAGCATTGTTATTTTAATCCTATGAACCAAAGGATAAATTTTCAAAGATCTGTGCAAAAACTCTTTGGTTATAGGAAGAATGAAAGGAACCATGTGGCTAAGAAACATGTTAAATCTAAAAGCCACATGAAGAAAAAGACTGTAAAAGAGAATGTCAAGATGTGGGTTCCCAAAAGCACTAAAACTCTTAGTATTGCTACCACAAATAGTACTGCTGACAAAGATAGTGCTGCTAGAATCAATACTACTGCTATCAAGGTTAGTGTTTCTAACTCTGTTAGTACTTCTAAAATTAGTACTGCTTCTAGTGTTTGTGCTTCTAGACCAATCATCTTGACAAAGTACTCCAGTAAAGAGTTTTCTGAATTTAAAAATCTCATCAAAAAGGAGTGCAAGTACTTTGATGAGAAAGGGAGGCCCAAGACCACTTTGGCTTGGGTTCCCAGTCAATACTAATTGATTTATCTTATGTGCAGGGCAACCAGCAGCTTAAGGGAAAGAGCATTTGGCATGTTGATAGTGGTTGCTCTAGGCACATGACAGGGAACATGGCTTGTCTCAAGAATTTAAAGAAAATTGATGGAGGGCATGTTGCCTTTGGTAATACTCCAGATGGAGGTAAAATCAGTGGTAAGGGAGATGTAACAAAAGGTAAGATGACCTTTGAGGATGTTTTCTATGTTGATCAGTTAAGATACAACCTGTTAAGTGTATCACAGGTTTGTGACAAAAAGCATAGTATATTATTCACTGATTCAGAATGCATTATCCTTGCTCCTGGATTCAAGGTAGTTGATGAAAAGATGATTCTACTAAGAACTCCTAGAAAGGATAATGTCTATTGTCTGGATATGGAAAATGTTTCAAATTATTCATCCCTAAACTGTCTTGTTTCAAAAGCCTCTTTGGATGAATCATCACTTTGGCACAAAAGGATGTGTCACATGAACTTTAAAACAATGAATAAACTTGTTAAAAACAACCTTGTAAGAGGTTTGCCTTCAAAAGTATTTTCATGTGATGATCATTGTGTTGCTTGTCTCAAAGGCAAACAACACAAAACTTCTCATAAGTCCAAAGAGTTGAACACAATTTCTTCTTCTCTTCAGTTGTTGCATATGGATCTGTTTGGTCCTACAAATGTCATGAGTATAGGTAAGAAATCATACTGCTTAGTTATTGTTGATGATTACTCTAGATTTACTTGGGTACATTTTCTAAGGACTAAGGATGAAACAAGTGAACTGATCAAATCCTTTATTCTAAGAATTGAAAACCAAACAAATCAAAAGGTAAAAGTCATTAGGTCAGATAATGGTACTGAATTTAAAAACCTTGATCTAAACACCTTTTGTGAGGAAAAGGAATTGAGAGGCAATACAGTACTCCTAGGACTCCACAACAAAATGGTGTTGCTGAGAGACGGAATAGGAAACTGATTGAAGCTGCTAGATCTCTGTTAGCTGATTCAAAACTTCCAATTACTTTCTGGGCTGAAGCAGTTAATACTGCTTGCTATGTCCAAAACAGAGTTCTAGTAGTTAAACCTAAAAACAAGACACCATATGAGCTTTTAAATAAAAGAAAACCATTTATTGGATTTTTCAAACCTTTTGGGTGTCCTTGTACCATTCTCAATACCAAAACTCACTTAGGAAAGTTTGATAGCAAAGCAGATGATGGTTTTCTTGTTGGTTACTCATCTCAGAGTAAGGCCTGCAGAGTATTTAATTCTTCTTCTAGAATAATTGAGGAAAGTGACAATGTCAAATGCAATGAGAACACACCAAATCCTATTGGTTCAGGTCCTTAGTGGCTATTTGACATTGATTCACTAACTTACTCGTTGGGTTTCAGTAGTGATGATCATGCAGGATCAGGAAGTAGAGGATTAGGGGATGAACAAGTACAAGATATTATTCCTCAGTCTGTGATCTTTCCCATACCTACAATGACCCCTGTTGAAATTTGTGAAAGGGAGACTGTTACTGAACCAAGTCAGAGTGAAGAAGAAAGAAGAGATGAGGAGAATTTAGAGCATGAAGAGTCAGAAGCAGCTGATGAGATTCCCTCAGCTGACTTAAATGATTCCAATTTAGATGTGGGATTGAATGAAGAACCTAGTCTTCAGACAAGAACTCAGAAGAATCATCCTCCTGAGCTGGTAATAGGAGACATCTCTTCTCCTATGATGACTAGGAATCAAAGCAGACTCAAAGATTTGCAGGATCAACAACATACAGTACTCTCTTGCTTTCTATCTCAGATTGAGCCTAAGAAGGCTTATGAGGCAATGAAAGATTCAAGTTGGATAGAAGCCATGCAAGAAGAATTGCTACAGTTTAAATTGAAAGATGTTTGGGACTTGGTGGACCTTCCAAAAGGTCATAGAGCAATTGGCACCAAGTGGATTTTCAGAAATAAAAAGGATGAGAGGGGAATAGTAATCAGGAACAAAGCAAGGCTAGTGGCACAAGGGTACACTCAGGAAGAAGGCATAGACTATGAGGAAGTTTTTGCTCCAGTTGCACAGGTAGAGGCAATTAGGCTGTTTCTAGCCTATGACTCATTTATGAAGTTCAATGTATACCAGATGGATGTGAAGAGTGCCTTTCTGTATGGAACAATTGATGAGGAAGTATATGTCTGTCAGCCCCCTGGATTTGAGAATCCATCATATCCTGACAGAGTATACAAACTGAAGAAATCTCTCTATGGTCTACATCAAGCCCTAAGAGCATGGTCTGATACTCTGTCTACCTATCTCTTGGAAAATGGATTTGAAAGAGGAATAATTGACAAGACCCTTTTCATTAGAAGAAGTAAGAAGGACATCCTACTTGTTCAGATCTATGTGGATGACATCATATTTGCATCCACAAAAGATCAGATGTGTAGAGACTTTAAAGAGTTGATGCACAAGAGCTTCAAAATGAGTTCAATGGGTGAACTCACCTTCTTCCTTGGGCTCCAAGTGAAACAGCAGAAAGATGGGATTTTCATAAGTCAATCAAAGTATGTGAAAGACATCCTAGATAAGTATGGTTTATCAGACTCAAAGCCAGCAAGCACACCAATGGAAACACACAAACAGATCACTGCTGATCTTGAGGGGGAGGATGTTGATGTCCATCTTTATAGATCAATGATTGGATCTCTCATGTATCTCACAGCCTCAAGACCAGATATCATGTTTCCATTGTGTGTATGTGCCAGATTCCAAGTCAAGCCAAAGCAGTCACATCTTCAAGCTGTTAAGAGGATTTTCAGATACTTAAGAGGGCAACCTAGATTAGATCTTTGGTATCCTTATGAATCTACTTTTGATTTGATTGCATATTCAGACAGTGACTTGGGTGGTGCGAATATGGATAGAAAGTCTACTTCAGGGGGTTGTCAACTTTTGGGTGCAAGACTAGTATCTTGGCAGTGTAAGAAGCAAACCACAGTGTCCTTATCCACAACAAAAGCTGAGTACATTGCTGTTGCAAGTTGCTGTTCTCAGGTTCTATGGATTCAGAATCAAATGCTAGACTATGGGGTAACCTTTCTTCACACTTCAATCTTCATTGACAATAGCAGTGCTATTAGCATTGTTAACAATCCTGTCAAGCACTCTAAAACAAAGCACATTGAAATCAGGTATCACTTTATTAGAGACTGCAATGAAAAGAAGCTTATTCAAGTTGCTAAAGTTCATACTAATAATCAGTTTGCTGATCTATTCACTAAAGCTTTTGATGTGGGTAGATTCACTTTCTTGGTCACAAGTGTGGGCATGATCAACTCTGAATGAGCTCATGTTTAAAAAGTGTTTGTATACCTGTTATTTGTTTACTTTGTTTGGTGCTACTAATCATCTTTCTCAGGAAGTTTATTGCCCTGCTCAAACTAACACAAGCTTCAACAGTGTAAGTATAGTTAATGCTGCCAGTGCAAAGTTACTACTGCAGGTTCATTATTACTACTGCTAGTATGAGTTACTACTTCAGGTATGTGTTAATACTGCTAGTAGTTAATACTGCTAGTAGTTAATGCTGCTAGATGTTAATGCTGCTAGTTAGTTAATATTGTTCGTAGTTAATACTGCTAGTTAGTTAATACTGCTAGTAGTTAATACTAATAGTCGTTAATACTACTAGTCGTTAATACTGCTAGTTAGTTAATACTGCTCGTAGTTAATACTGCTAGTTAGTTAATACTGCTAGTAGTTAATACTGCTAGTTAGTTAATACTGCTAGTTAGTTAATACTGCTAGTTAGTTAATACTGCTAGTTAGTTACTACTGCTCTCAGTTAATACTGCGAGTGGTTAGTACTGCTTTAACGGAAAATAGGGTTAATACTGCTTCTTTCCCGAATCATATAAATACCCTCTTTACCCGCCTAAAAGCTCACAACGACTCTTTGAATACTGTTCATCTTCTCTCTAATTTTTTTTCTCTCAAGCAACAAGAGTGTTTCAGACAAGAATCCTCAAGACCAATGGCATCCATGGCGTTTATTGATGAACACAATGAGATCGCAATGCTTCAAAAGCCGAAGCAGGCTGATGGATTCCATCAAATAGTCGACAATGGCATCCATGGCGTTTATTGGCCAACAGGGTGTTTTCAAATTTTACAAAGCTAATTTCTCTCCCCAATGGCGTTTCTTTGTTCATGCCCTTATGCACTGTATTTCTAGAAAAACTACTGGATGGAGTCAGTTCAGCAGTACCATTGCTTATGCTTTGGTCTGCTTGTACACTGCCAGAAAGTATAATTTCTCCAAAATGATTTTCAATGACCTTGTGTCAAACTTGGGAAATAAAAAGAGTTTCTATATGTACCCAAGATTTGTCCAGGAAGTTATAACCTCTGAATTGACGGATATACCTCAGTTTAATGAGGTATATGTACCTAAAATCCCTAAGGGCAAGGTCTTTTCAAATATGAAAAGATATGCCAAGGACTCGGAAGGAGTTGACACCCCATTGTTCTCTACAATGATGGTGGTGTCCCACAATCAAGAAGTTATGGCATCAGGGTCAAGGCCCTCACTAGACCATCCCACTGAGAGCCAAACCCAACCTTCAACCACTATATCACTTCCTCAGTCTCTTGTTCTTAAGCCAACACTAGTTTTAACCAAAACATATGCTAAGGGAAAGGTACACAAGGCTCTTTCTCTTGTTGTACCTCCTACAATCCCAGAACCTCAAAGCCCTCTAATGGAGCATTCTCCATTAGAGAATATCTATAGGGAAACCACTGGGGTGTCTCCCAACCCCAAGGAGGTGCTCACTAAGGAGATGTATGAGCATGTGGGTGAGAAGGCTGCCACTACTCCTGCTAGCACAGAGGAGGCCAGTGGTAATATCACTAAGACCTTCCCCATGGCAACTTTGGGTGAGCAATCATCCAAAGGTCCCGGGTGCCAAGAAACCAAGGGAATAGGTGGTGCTTCAGCATGGCTGGAGATCCCTATTAAACATTCCCATGATCCATCAAAAGGGGTTAACACTCCTGGAGAAGGTGAGGATAGATATGACTACCATGAATTGATTTTTGCCATGTCCAAAATGGAAACTGAACTGGATACTCAAAAGAAGGTTGTCAATGAACTGAAGAAGGTCATCATCAACCAGCAAGAAGAAATCAGCACATTAAAGCAGTTGGTTAAGAAAGTGATTCAAAAGAAAAAGAAGCAAAGATTTGTGCTCAGACGAAGGAACCTAGTGAATGATGCTCCCAAAAAGGGGGAGTCAGAAGCTGAGATCAACCTGGAGAGGGAGATATATGGAGTTGAGGGGGAGTTTGATGTACAAACAGAAACAGGGCTTGTGTTTGAAGAAGCAACAGTAACAGATAGAGCAGCAGAAACAGTTAATGCTGCTGAAGCAAGCAAAGCAGTAGAAACAGTTAATGCTGCTGAAATAAATGAAGCAGCAAAAATTGTTAAAAAGATACTAACTGATCTCATTAGCAGAAATTTGGAAGAAATTGAGATAGGTGAAGCATTAATAAAAACTAAACATGATACTCCGAAGGTCACTTCAAAGGCCAAAGGAATTATCATCAAAGACAATGCTGAGGTTATCAAGAAAGCCAGTGTTGATAAGCTAACAAGCAAGGACAAAGGCAAAAAGAAGATAGTGGAATCTGACCAACCAATTAAAAAGCAAAAGTTGATTGAGTCAGATGAAGCCTTGGCCAAGAAAATTCAAGCAAAACTTGAGCAAGCAGAAACAGTTCAAGTGGAGAAAGATAGGGAGATGGTAAAAGCTCTAGCAGCAGAGCTAAATGAAGCTTATCAAAAGAGTTTGGCAACAGAGATGGCATAGAAGAGATCTAAAATTCCAAAGAAGCCTGTGATGATCAGAATGGGTGCAAAGAAGAGGCAACCTTCAAAGACCTACCTTGGCACTCAAGAGAGAAAGAAGATGATCACTTTCCTCAAAGGTGCTGTGGGAGTCAAAAAGGAAATGTTCTCAAAGATGTCATTTGAACAAATCAAAGGGTTGTACGATGCAGAGATGACTAAGCTTCAAGGAAATGACAAAGCCAGAGCTGAAGTGGAAAAGAGGATGAAAGAGAGTAATGACTTTCTAATAGAAAAACCCTTTCCTCATGATCAAGAAACTCCAAGGAAAGAAGCTACTCTAGGTGAAAGTTTGAGGACTCTAAAAAGAACTAAAATGATGGCTAGAAGGAAATCTGCTAAGAAACCTAGAGTGGATGAGGAAGAAGTTAAGAAAGATCAGAAGGTAGCTGAAGAAGAAGGGGCACCTAAATCTGCTGAAAAGAAAGCTCAATCTCAGGAAGAACCATCTAGTACTTATGATGTAAATATGTACATGGTGGTGATGGAGAAAGTGTTTGAGCCTATAGCTGCTGAACCAGTTGGTGTCAAGCCTCCTGAGATTATTCACTGGGATACTATGGAAGTAGATGGAAAGGAGTATATCAGGCTGAAGAGGAAAGATGACAAATTTGAAGTGTATCCTACTTGGGCCAAGATTGGAAGAGTATGCTCCAGATCTGACTTAGAGGAAATGTTTGAAGTGGGGATGAAAATATATGCTGATAAGCTGAAAGCTCCAGGGATACCTGTTACAAAACTTGTGATGGAGTATCTATGCATGTTGTTCAAGCCAGAGGAAGTTTAGCATATTATCAGAAATGTTTTCAAAACCATCAACAACTGGACTCTGTATGAAAGAAGTGGAGTATATGCACTGGCTGTGGATACAAGTCACTTTGAATACTTCCTAGTGGATAGAGTTTACAACCATAGCAGATTAAAGCTGCATGCTATGTTGAAGAAAAAGCTAGGTTGTGCACCAGATTCTGCAATGGCAAGATACTTGATTCAGAGAGTTATTAATCAAAGTTTAGGGATGAATCCTGATATGGGATTATGATCAATGGAGTTTTGGGAGCATCTGAAGAACTTGACTTCTCTTCTTTAAAAGTCAAGTTAGGGGAGATTGTTGGGAACTGAAGATTTGATTAAGTATGATTAATGCTGCCAGTACAACATGATTACTACTGCTGAGATAAGTTACTACTGCTGAGCCAGATTAATACTGCTTGAAGAAATTAATACTGTTGAGCATAGTTAGTGCTGCTGATAAAGATTAATACTGCTCAGAGTGTTAATGCTGCTGTGACTTAATACTACTTATGTGATAATCAAGATATGCGAAGATCAAGGCTTGAAGATAATCATGGAAGGTTGAAGATAACTATGGAAGAATATACTGAAGATCTTTTAAGTTTTGTAATTATCTTTTATTTTCAGTATATGTATAGATGTATTCAGAATAGTTTTGATATACGAGATTTCTAAGTTTTTGTTCTGAGAGAATTAACCTCAAGGTTTACAATCCTAATTCTAGAGAAGTAGAATTCGTCTTGGTGAGCCTGTTCATCAAGATTGAGGTTTTGCTTGAAAGCTTGTAACTTTAATCATTTAATAAAGTTTACAAATTGTGATTTATTCTTTACTGTTACATTGATATTTTGAATATTAAAGTGTTTTTCCGCAACTTCTTTAATATTGTTTCTGAGTTTAATTATTCTTGTTAAGAATCAGATCCTAACAAACTCTCTCATGAAATTTCAAGCATCTGCATCTTCCTCATTCAAGATTACCAGGTTACTTTGATCTTCTTTCTATTTAAATCTTGTTATCAAAACTCCATTTTTCTTCATCATGGGTTTTCTATGAGATTTTTATTCCATAAAATCATTTTTTTTTATTTTACTCTTTCAAAACCTTTGGTTTTCTTACTGTTCTTCATCTTTTCCTTAAGAACAATGTCTTAATCTTC
The DNA here is from genome assembly GCA_954870635.1 of Arctium minus. Taxonomy (NCBI): domain Eukaryota; kingdom Viridiplantae; phylum Streptophyta; class Magnoliopsida; order Asterales; family Asteraceae; genus Arctium; species Arctium minus. The sequence goes on from OX941081.1 coordinate 164,504,915, forward strand.
AAATATTTTTGTTTTTATACGTTTCTTTCCTCAAAAAGAAACTAGTAAAAACTTCTTTATTTTTAGACTCTAATCCTTCCCTTCTATTCTCTATTTCTTTCCTTGTTCAGCAATGGCACAGTCATCACTTGTTCCCTCCAAGAACGTCAAGTTCGCCATCACTGAATCTAAAGTCCCCAAGAACAACCATCTTGGACGCCTCGACTTCGATGTAATCAAATACCCACACCTGGTGGATGCTGCCAAATTCCTAAAGCAATCTTGCATTTCTTATGCTCTCACTATTGATCCAAAACCCTCCAAAACTCTACTTCAACAGTTTTGGTTCACAGCTGACGAAACGACCATCTCCAACAAGAAAGGTGATCAGGTCCCTGCCATATCTTTCTGCACTGACCTCGGCAAAGGAATGATGACTGCTTTCAGCTTAAGGAAGGCTCTCAGGTTTCCTGACAGACCTAAGAGTGGCTTCGAATCTCTACCTACTGACGCTGAACTCATCCGGTTTCTGGATGATATGGAGTACTGCTGGGACAACAAGCCCCGCTCCACAATCCCCAACAAGAAGCTGACACTCATCAAAAAGGCGAACATGCCTTCTTAGCTCAACTTTATCTTTTCTCATTTCATTCAATGCATGAGTGGGAAAAGTGGTTCCCTTGATCAGGCCAGCAAGGTACAACTCCAGATGGCCTACTCGGTCATCGCTGGCAAAAATTTCGATTTTGCCACCGCTATCTTTGACGATCTAAGGTCAAAGATAGAGAAGACGGAGAGGGATACCAAGATCCCATATGTACGGTTCATCTGTGCATATCTGAAGTTCCTCTACGCCAACACTTATCCCACTACTCCTGATGGCTCCTTCGCCAAAGTGGGTCAGCGTTCTCTAGAGGTCAAACCGCTGGACAACGAGGTAAGTATTTCTATCCTTCGCTCCCGACTCTCTCTCCACACTTCTTCTACTTCAGCGACCACGCAGAAGTTCATTCTTCTGCTAGCCCTGTCGCTACCACTGGTTCCAAACATCAGTTAGTTCCTTTGGTCCTTCTAAGAAGGCTAAAGTAACTAAGGAGACAAACACCTCTAGCTCAAGGCCTGAGGAAGTTTCTCGACAAACTTCCTTGGATGATTTCGTGGTCCTCTCCTCCACATCTGTAGCCATGATCACATCAACCTTGCCAGCGATCTCGGTCGCTGTCACAACAACAGTGACTCAACCTGAAATCTCAGTTCTTCAATCAACTGAGGTACCTTCTAAACTCCCATCTTCTTCTATCCCCATCTCTAATGCCTATATTTTATTGGTCTCTAACCCTCCTTCTATTTCTCAACAGCCACAGTTTGGACCCCTAGGACCTGATCATCAAACTTTTGAAGAATCTATGCAATTCTACAAATTGTTTGATAACTCAGGTAATCCTATAAGCCCAAACACTGCTCCCATCTTTCCATCTAAGCCTATTACTTAGACGCTAACTTTTCTTTCAGGTCCTAATATGGCCACTGTTGACGCTAATGTCAACAGTTTGGGGGTCAAGGTGGATTCTCTCACCACCGCAGTCAATGGAACCACCAGCGCAGTCGTTACCGCTGGTGAAGAGCTGAAGACCTTGACAGCTACCTGCTCTACCAAAGCTGAAGCTTCTCAACTCTCTGATCTTCAAGCTGAGATTGTCAAAGTCAAGGAGGATACTCAGCAATAGTTTGACACTCTGTCCACAAAAGTTGATGCTTGCACCGTTCTTCTTCAGCAAGTTCTCACCAAGCTGAATGCACCAACTCCGACTCATTCTCCTTCCTTCACATCTGATGACAGCACCTCACTGAACGTAGATGTTGAATTCATTCATCAAGCTACTTCAGATCTCCCGGTGATTGAAGGACGGCTAGATAGTCTGGTGGCTGAAGTCCGAAAGTTAGCTTCTGCACAACCTTCCTCTTCTACCAAAGATCTCTCCCTGCCTGATAATGACAAAGAGGGGGAGAAAGCAGCTGAAGAAATTAAAGAAGGGGAAGCTGTCGCTGCTGAGGTTTAACATTCAGATCCTCCCTCTCATGTTGAGGGGGAGAAGGTTGCTGACCAAATCCCTTCTTTCAAAGATTTTTTCGAAGAAGAAGAAGAGGAGGATGAAGATGAAGAAGATCTTGATCTTGAAGATCAAGAGGAAGAGCAACCTCATCAAGATGATGATGATGACGATGAAGAAGCTCAGTCCTTATGGTGTTCTTCTACAGCCATCACATCTTCAGTGATAGATTCGAAAGAAGTTGTCACAGCTGGGGGAGTCATGGAACATCCTCAGGAACCCCTTCCCAAAGCAAATCCAAAAGTGCGGTTGCTGAAGGAAACCTGAAGACAGTTTCACTATCTGAGGAGAATCCTTCTCAGTTATGCCTCTCACTTGTCCCTGTTTCTTTCTACAAACCCTCTATCTCTTTCTAGCCTTTATCTTCTCTCTTCCAAAAACATACACTAACTCCTTTCTTTCTATTTTTCTGTCCAGACAGTTCTCTCCCCTACTTAAGGGTAAAGAACTACAAATAATCCCAGCCGCTGTAGCTGATGAACAAATAATCCCAATCTCTGTAAAAGAGATTGATGAAGAAGATGAGGAAGAAGAGTCCCTGCAACATCCAGGAATGCCCTCTACACCATCTCACTGGTCAGAGGAAGAGATGAAGAGACGAACAGAAATGATCTCTCATCTGGAGAAACAACGACTGAAGATCCTCTCTCAATCAACAGATTTAGAGTTCCCGACTGAAGCTGAAATCAAAGAATCTGTCAGGGATGAGAAGCTGATAGCTGATTGTCAAAGAGATGCCTCTCTTGCTCTCAAGATTCAATCCTCTCAAGTCAAAGACAAAAAGCTAAAGAAGAAACCAGTTGAAGTCCAGGCTGCTCTATTAAAGGAGATTGAAGAGGAGCGCTCAAAAGAACAAAGGGTCAGCGATAGCTCAGTCGATTGGTGCAAACATAAACTCGACTATCGCTCTGACCCAATGAAGATCGTTTCAGTCGCTATCTCTGGAAGAAAGAAGAAGGATAATGTTTCTGTCACTATGGAGATTACCAGAGAGGATGGAAGTTGCAAGGTTATGTTCGTTTCAAAGCTGGAAAGCTTCGGCTATATGGAATGGCTTGAGTTCAAAGATGCACCGAAGAAATCAAAGTCAATCTACAGAGGCTATGTTGAAGGGATAAATGATTCTCTCATCAACAGAGTCGCTGCAATCTTAAAGGTGCCGTCTGCTCTTCCTTCTAAGCCAAAGCAATTCAAAAGGAAGCCTATCTCCTCCTCTTCTGAAAATGTCTCTGTGATCAGAAATGAAACCTCCATCAAGTTCTCAAGAGAAGCCCTGTTCGGTCCTCCTCCTGATCTTTCAGTTCTCGATCTATCTCTACCCCCTGGTGGACCATATGTTGCAGGACAAGTTCTTAAAGAACCTTTTGGAATCTTCTTTAGAGATGATGAGGAAGAGCTCAGATTTCAAAGAGTATCTGAAATTCCTATCTGTCCCCTCAGTCATCTCAAGGATCTCTTATGCTTATGGTGTGACTTATCTCCTTCTGCTGAACCGAACAAGGCAATCATCTCTCAAGAATCTTCAGATCGAAGGCAAAAAGGAGAAGAAATACCTGAGTATATGATCAATCCTCCCAAGTCTTCTTTAGATAGCTGATAGATTATTTTCCTATTTCTTGTAATCTATTAGTTAAACTTACAGTAGTTAGTTCCTCACTTGTACTTATAATTTTCATACCTTGTAATTCTTTTCTTGAATTAATGAAAATTTCAGTGAAGTACTTAACTCTATCAGTACTATAAAAGATCCCTTAAAATAGTAATTGGGACATGTATGTTATGAGTCCTGATTATTCCTTATTTTGAACTATAAAGTAATTTTCTTCAGTTACTTTGTCATTATCAAATAGGGGGACATTGTTGATCCAAACTCTCTCAGTGATTTGATAACGACCCTCTTCTATACTTAGTGAAAATTACGTTTTAATATGTATTAGTGTTTCACCATCAGCGATCAGACTGAGTCTGTTCAGTTATCGCTGATGACCTTTCTTGTAAACATTTCATATGTATTAGTGTTTCACTATCAGCGATCAGACTGAGTCTGTTCAGTTATCACTGGTAGTCTCTGATGTAAACAATAAACGTAATCCCTGAAGACAAGTATCGCGTCAACAAATGTTCATAGCTGAATCAAAGACGAAGCCACTGAACAAAGAGAAGTCTACTAGTGACCTGATGCGGATATCAGTGAAGCAAAGACAACTCTACTTATACGTGAAGGAACATGAGGAAAGCTTCAGCGATAGCTGAACTTCTTTATATCTCTGAAGGAAGAGATATTCAGCGATCAAACGATCACGAAGCTTATGCCTCAAGTCTCCTTTTGTCTTACCTTGCACAACCAGTACGATGTGTCAGAACGGACACGTATCTTCCAGAAATCGTACAACAACTCTGTAAACTACACTGTTCATGATACGGCCAAAAGCATGTCTCCCAAAGTCAGACTCACAAAGCCAATCACTGAACACCACGTGTAAAGTGCCCTGCCATGCATTTAATTCATAGGGTATAAATAGAAAGATCGCCTCTCCATCTGAGGGAGTGCTCACTTCTGCCTTCATCTTTCTATTTTGTAGAAACCCTTGTTTTTTATACTCTCCAATCCCCCATTCTCTATATTCTTGTGCAACCCTCTTAGTGTTTTCTTAAGTTTGTTTAGATTGAGTCTGTCTTAATCTTATTCTGCAACAAACTTGTAAATTGTGTTTGAGTTATCAATAAACAATTTATTAAACTTTAATTTCTGTGTTTGTATTCAACCCCCCCCCCTTCTGCAAACTTGTTCAGCACCTCCGAGACCAACAGAAAGAGATGGTCTATATCATGTATCGATCATAAGGATCACTCTATGAATAGGTAAATTCTCTGTGACCTCCCACCGTTCACGACATCCCTTGCTTCTCGCTATTAACAGCTCCTCGGTGGAAGACTAGAAACGTTGGTCCCCTTCGATCTAGTTGCTTGTACCTGTTGTTACCTACAGTAGGACCTCCATCCCCAAAGCGAAGAAAGAGGAGCAAGAACAAGAGGTTGTCCCCTCCTAGCCTAGTAGCTCCACAACTTCTATCGTGGTTGTTGCCAACGGGGATCCCCCATTCCAAAAAGTTATTGGGCTGGCCGTTAGGTCCAAAGTTGTATGCCACAGCTATGGTGCCAATAAATTCACTACTTCAGCGTCATCATCGGATATTTTAGGTTGAGCATCTATTTCTCGTATATCACTCCACATCGAGAAGAGGGATGTGTACCTCTAGCAACAACAAGATGGAACCATAAGCTTCTATGCTGGGAGCATTTTGGGGTATAGGTCTAACCATCTCAACTCTCTGTTTCTGGCATGCTATAGTTATTTAAACCTCTCGACGACAGGAATGGGAGATTATTGGTAAGCCAGATGCTTCGCGAACCATATGCCAAATGAGTGGACTAAAGTGGATTTTGAAGTTCTCAAATTATTTAGCTCATATATATACGAGATTTTTAAAAACTTTGCAATCTTTAAGATTTGTGAAATCCAATATAAACTAAAAAATATTATATTAAAAGTCAAATTATAAAATTAATAGTTTTGGTAATTGTGAATTAAAAATTTAAAGAAAAGGGCATTGTAAGTATTTTACAAATCTCCTCTCGGTTATGTTGTCCCCTCTCCTACCATTATTAACTTAACCCAAAAAAATATATAAAAAATTAATTTACTTGTGTACACCAAACAATTTAACAAAACTTTATGAACACCAAAAAACCTATATCTTGTGAACATCAAACTAGCTTTGTGAACACAATGTGAATTTATTGTGGATCTGCAATGTCTAGTATAACTTGTGATCATATTGTGAATTACAAGTAATCTAATAAAACTAAAATTAAAATTACCACTTTGTGAACACCCAACATTTTTAACAGAAAAACGATACTATCAGATACTAACTGTTTAACAAAGAAAAAAAACCAAAGTGTATATAGGTAAGTAGCAAATAAAATGAATACTCAGATCTATTAACAAATTAGAATATTATAAAACAGAAAAAAAAGTTCATAGTAAATAAATTGATTTATGAGTAGGGAAGGAAGATTATCATTAAAGTTTTGAACTTATTGAAAAAGAACTAATTTATGAAAGAATAAAAATAAATTTATTAGTTGTCATCTAAATTAAAAGTTATAAAAGTACTCTTTCACTATTAATTAAAAATAACATTAAATACTCCAAATTAACGGTTAAAAATGGTTTTTTAAAAAACTCACAATTCAATATATCTATACTATCTATATTTTTATTTATACTATATTATAAATCACGGATAAAAAACACTCAAATACAAATTATTAGGCACAAGGTACCATTATTTTATGCAAAATTTTAAAAATCTCTTAATTTACAAGTTTCAAAGCACAAGATACATATTACTACTGCAGACTTCTAACACCCACCAATTTGGTATATGCAGGACCTTCCTTTTATGCAGACATTTACATATATCACTATTAATTAATATAGTATATTAATATGAATTTGTTTTAATTATATTATTAAATATGTAATTGGTTATTTTTTCTAGATATAACTAAAATATATAAGATAATTATTGAATTATAACAAAATACTTAATTTTTTTATATAAAAATATTATATTATTAAGCATAAATTAAACAAATTTATAAAAAAAAACATTATTACTTTTTCAAAACCATCAAAAATCGTACTGTAAATATACAAAAAAACCAAAAATAATGTATCTCGCTGTATTACACGAGTACACTTATAGTGTGTGTATATATATAGTGTTTGGTTCATTTGAGAAATGGTAAATATATGAGAAATATAGAAGTAATCCTAGCCATTCATATGGTCAAGATCGGATTTGACTAGTCAAATATTACGGCTTTGACCGGTCAAAAGTTGCAGCTTTGACTGGTCAAAAGTTGCGGCTATCCCAAAAATAGAAGGACAATTTCATAAATTTTACAAAACACACGGGCTGTGTTCATATATGAACATGTATAATTCACATATGAATTATATGTTCATATATGAATCAGTGCAATTCACAACTGAACTCTTTTAATTGATTCATATATGAACCTTTGTGATTCATATATGAATTGAATCTGTATGAATCACAAAGATTCATATATGAATCAGTTGAACTAATTAACAGATTCATATATTTACCATTTCTCAAATGAACTTCTCCCTATATATATATATATATATATATATATATATATATATATATATATATATATATATATATATATAGGGAGGATCATGCGATAAGTTAAACATTTTGCGAGAAGCCGAGAAGTGTTTAATCATATATGATTACATGACTTGTAGGTGTGTTTAATCATGTATAATTAAACGTTTATGTATTGTCAATATAACATGTGTTTAATCATATATGATTAAGCTTGTGTATCATATATGATTAAACACTCCTCGTCTTCTCGCAAAATGTTTAGCTTCTCGTTTGAACCTGCCCATATATATATATATATATATATATATATATATATATATATATATATATATATATTGATTTGGACTTGACGATAACGTCAAATAAATATATAATTGGTATGGTTTATTGAGATATTTGTTTAAGAGGAGTTATCTTGTGGTAAGGAATTCCTGGTACCTTGTGACCAATACTTTTCCTTTTTTCTTTTTTGCCCATGTGTCACCGTCAATCACCCAATAATTCTTCATGACCCACTCCTTTCCTTTGTTTTATTCTAAAGATATTAATTAGATGTTATAACAATATAACTTTTGGTTGCCCTTTGATACCACATTCTTGTACGTGGTCTTTATCCATTCTGTAGTTCTCTATATTAGTTTAAAGATAATATCATCTTAATATGAAAAAAATATATTATATTTTGATCATATTATGAATTTGGTCGTTATAGCTCGTTACGATTTATTTATTCTGAATTTGACGTTGTGGTTTGTTATTTTGATCAATTTTAGTCCTTTCTTTCAAAGCAAATCTCTTAAATGAGGGATATAATATTCCTTTTCAATTTTCCTAGCCTTTTTAAAAAAATAATATATACACTACTACAAAAAATTGTAGTATCACTACCTCAAAATGTCACTTAGGTAACAAATGAAAAATGTTGTAAAAGAGGGGTTTATGCGTTGCCTAAGGCTTAGACAACAAGCCTACGTTGCCTAAGCGGTGTTGCCTTCTCAATGTTGCATAAAAACCTAGGCAACAAAGACAAACATCATACGTTGCCTAAGCTAACTCCTTAGGCAATGCGTAAAAGGTTACGTTGCCTATGGAAAAAACGTATGTTGCATCAAACAAACTCTAAGGCAACACTCGATTTATGCACATGTTGCCTAAGGTATCAGTTTAGATAACATACTCTATTTGCATATGTTGCCTTACACACACTTAAGACAACTTAATCTATTTTGATATGTTGTCTTTGAACTGTAATTAAAATAATATAATATCTCTCTTAGGCAACACTTAGCAACCTTTTATTGAAGGTTTGTCCGGAACTTTAGTGTCGTCACCGCTCCGATCACGGAATGTTTAGAGAAAGGTAAGTTTCAATGGGGACCCGAACAAGACGCAAACTTTGCCTTAATCAAATAGAAGCTTAGTACCGCGCCCGTTCTAGCATTACCCAATTTCGAGAAGGTTTTTGAAGTAGAATGTGACGCGAGTGGCATTGGAATCAGTGTTATCCTAACCCAAGAAAAAAGACCCATCGCTTATTTTAGTGAAAAACTTAGCGAGACCCGACAAAAATGGGGCACATACGACCAAGATTTCTATGTGGTGGTTCGAGCTTTACAACAAAGGGAACACTACTTGGTTCAAAAGGAGTCACCGATCATCAAGTCTTAAATTTTATCAACAGTCAGAAAACGACTAACAAGATGCACGCTTGATGGGTAAGTTTTCTGTAAAAAATTCCTTTTGTAATTAAGCATAAATCCGGCAGTCACAACAAAGTGGCCAATGCCCTTAGACGAAGGGTCGATTCAGTCATCACTTTATCACATGAGATCGTTGGTTTCAAGGCATTGAAAGAACTTTATAGTGAAGATGGTGACATCAAAGACATGTGGGGAAAGTGCAATAGCGGCACCCCTAGTGGCGATTTCTATGTCTGAGACGATTATCTCTTCAAAGGAAACCAATTATACATTCCCGACTCCTCTTTACGGGAAAAACTGATTCGTGACATGCACGGAGGAAGGTTAAGCGGTCATCTCGGACGTGACAAAACTGTTGCTAGCTTGGAAGAACGTTATTATTAGCCACATCTAAAGAAAGGCACAAGTTCGATTGTGAGAAAGTGCCATATTTGCCAAACCGCAAAAGAACGATCACAAAACACCGGTCTCTACACCCCTCTACCAATTCCCGAAGACATTTGGCAAGACCTTTTGAATGGACTTCGTCTTAGGTATTCCTCATACTCAAAGGGGGGTAGACTCTATATTTGTTGTGGTTGACCGTTTCTCAAAAATGAGTCTCTTTATCGCTTGCAAGAAAATCGTCGATGCAAGTAATGTCACTTGACTTTTCTTCGAGGAAGTGGTAAGTCTACATGGTGTCCCGAAAACAATCACTTCTGATCCAGACACAAAATTTCTTAGCCACTTTTGGATCACGCTTTGGCGAATGTTCGAAACGACTCTCAAGAAAAGTAGCAAGACCCACCCCTAAACCGACGGCCAAACGGAAGTCACTAATCGGACTTTGCAAAATATGCTTCGAAACGTGTGTGGTGACAACTTGAAACAATGGGAACTGGCCTTAGCCCAAATCGAGTTCGCTTACAATAGCGTCATCCATACCACCACCGGTCACTCTCCTTTTTCCTTGGTCTATACGTCATCCCCGAGGCAAGTAGTCGATTTAGTCAAACTACCACGAGATCCCGGAGTTAGCATCACAACGGATAACATGGCTAAAGAATTACAAACAACGAAAGAGGCCGTCAAAATGCGGTTTTAAGCAACCGGGTTAAAGAATAAAGCGGCGACTGACAAACACCGCCGGAAGAAGGTTTTCAACGAAGGAATCGAGGTAATGGTTTTTCTCTGGAAGGAATGATTCTTGATCGATACTTATGGAAAACTCCAACCCAAAAAATACGGACCATTCAAGATCACGAAGAGGATTAACAACAATGCTTACGTCGTCGCCCTTCCCGATTCGTTACATATATCGAACACCTTCAACATCGCCGATGTATATGAATACCACAATGATGAATCGATTCCTTTAGAAGAGAACTCAGGGTCGAGTTCTTCGGAAGTGGAGGAGACTGAAATAGAGAGGGTTGCGATGGAGATCGAAAACCAAATCGAAAATCACAAACAGAAGCGAATGCGGGTACCACCACATGACACCCACCTAAGCCGCATGACACCCGCCTAGTACATTGTGAATTTTTTTCTCCATGTGACTAACATGCGGTTGCATGAGCATGCAAGCCGCCCTCATCATGTTTAGGCTAAAAAGTATCAAAGTTTATGCATGGATGAGCCACGTGGCCAAAACCATTAAATCCCTTTCTATATATTGCCTTAGTTAATAATTATCCTTTTTTATTTTATTTTATTTTCCATTATAATTATCTTTAGATTTTATTTAATTTCGGTATTTATCTTTTCTTAGTCTAAGTTATAAATAGGATTTTCGTTTTCAGTTGTAATCAAGTTATCAATTAATAAAAGTTTTCGTTTTTAAGAGCTCTCTCTTAGTTTCGAGTTTACGTTCGTAATTCTCGAATCGTTTAAAGGATTTAGACGCTTCTCGGTCCTTCTGCACATCTATGTTGCGTCAAAGGGTCACATATAAGAATAGAGGCTAAAACTATTATAAAACATTCAATAAACAAGATGCCACCTTGACATGACAGGGTTGCACACAAGCCTCATATATGGGGTCTAAACTTAGGGTACAAGGCACCTGCAGGGACCATGTTCTCCAATCTTTGAATCTTGGGCAATTTTCCATTTTCTTGGAATAAATTGAGTTTGGAACTGCCATTGTTGGGGCAGGAGACCAAAGGACGATTTTGGGAGCGGCAAATAAGGTGAACTCTAAGATTGGATGTAGTAGGTGTGAGATTGTTATGTGGCGATTTTGACTTCTATTTACTTAAACTCTATTCGAATATTATTATCTTTTGAACTGTTAATTAGTCTGGCGAATTAATTGATGTTTTCTTGTTGAAATGCTAATCAAAACCCTAAATCCATAATTTGTGTCGTTGTCTCGATGAAGCGACAATTTATACGACATGCTTGATTATGTTGAAATTTTCAATGTTAATGGTTTTTGCCGTCAAAAGCTTATGAGTTTACTATTTTGAATTAATGGTTTTCCTAATTCTTAATGCTAATCACAATTAGGATTTTAAGAGCTTGTTTAAAATTCACTTATGGTTAAGATTTAATTGAAGATTTCATAAGTGCTTGTTGATGACTATAGCCGGTTTAGAATTGAGAAATTTCTAAGTTATTTATATTTCCAATCGTACGTCTAGTTTAGCAATCTCAGGGCATGTTTGTTAGCAGCTTAATAAGACTTGCAACTTATTCTGTCAATTATAGATGACTTGTTGGTAATAGCTATATAATATAAAAAAATGGCTTATTCAATAAGCTTTTTGGGGGAAGCTTTATGCAAAAAGTCAAGTTTTTCTTTTCAAGCCTATCTCTCCCAATTAAAAAAACACGTACATTTCATCTATAAAAAACTCTCTCAAACAAAAACCTTTCCAATCTATATAGACAACTTTATTCATACAAGACTTAATAGAACACCAACCAAACAATCCCTCAATCTAACACCTCCCCCCCCCTCCCCGCCATTTGCTTCAGTCTGTTTTGTTCTAAAAAGTGTAGAATAGTTGTTACAACCAATCCTATGGATTCGACATGTTACATACCACTATTACAATTAATATTGTGATTTAAGATAACTAGAACTTATTATCTGCTACTTTCGACAGCAGTCATAAATCTTTTCATTTCTCACAACGAGCATAGTATTCCTAAAAAATATATTTATGGTTCGGAGAAAAACATTTCATTCATACCGAAATCTTTATGTTTCATATCAAAACATTATGTGTTATATCAAGATCATATATTTTTGTCACAAATTTTATAAACATAACATGTATCGCATAGTTGTAAAATGGTTTTGTACAATTACCTTAGCCCCAATTTTCCAAATTCTACGAAAACTAAGAACCGAGACCACGTACAACTAGGGGTGCTCAAAAATCCGACCAACCTGGCCAACCCAACTCGAAAAAACTCAACCCGAGGTAACCCGATACATAGTTGATACAAAATTAAACCAAACCATATCTATTGAGTTGGAATTGAGTTAGTGTAATTTGAACCTAACCCAACACAACCCGTTGAACCAGATATCTTTCTATATTAAGGATTTAATATGTTTGTTAACTTATTGGTTAATATATGTACATTGGATATTAGACCAACCCATAATTTTCTTTATTCAAAATTATATTACAATTTTAATAGTAATTTTACTTTCTTATTTGCATGAACTTTCAACATTTTTTGAGTTTTTTAGCCTTTCTTGTATTTTCTAATTTTGATTTTACTTCGTTTCAACACAAACGCTTACCGAGATTATAAATGATGTACCAAAGTTTCAAACCAACAACCTGATTGACCCAACCCAACCCAACCCATACAGTTTGGGTCGGGTAAGGTTGTAGTTTTGCTGGAGTTGAGTTTCTTCAAACTGCAAACATTTGGTTGGGTTGTTCAAATGACTTCAATCTGGCCAACCTAACCCATGTGCAGCCCTACGTACAACCACATTTATCCTATTGCGGTGTTTTCAAATCTTGTTTTGCAATTTATTTTAATTTTATATAATGTGTTATAGGAAAAAACAAGGCAGAACAATAGTAAATAGAGAGAATGAAATTTGTAATTCTCATTAATCATAAACACTTTAAATAGGGAGAAGTTTACAAAGAAAATGAAACATTCATTATGGTAAATTCTAATACTAGGAAAATATTCATTTCAATCACTGCCTTTTGATGATGACACATAATCTTTCAACACATCCCCTTGTGTCGAGTCAAATGAGTGATGGTGCATAATTCTTGCCTCATTAAAACCCTACGCCAAAGAAACAAAACTCAGTGAGGAAAATAAAAACTTTAGAGGAAGGAAAGAGTACAAGGCACCAATAAACAATTCTTTTAGTTTGCTATCTTTCTTGATTCGCACATCAATCAAGAGGTTTAGAAAAAAAAAATATTATTTATAAATCGTTGTCTCACTAAAACTTGCACTAAAGAACAAAACCCGATGGAAAAAATAAAACCTTGGGTGAAGGAAAAAACACAACATACCAATATTACATATATAATAGACTCCGCCTTTTTTCTACTACTCTGATTCGTACATTAATCGATGGAGTTTTGAAAACATTTGCATTTTAATACGTACTTTCACATGTTTCCCAAATATGGTTTTAGGTAATGATTTGGTAAGCAAATATGTTACATTCACCTCTCATCTTTTTTTATTCATTTGAATCTCGAGCAGAGTTTATTATTGTTGATTGTATAAAAGCTTAAGTGGAATATGATTTATGTTATAACCCTTTATGTATCTAACCTTCATTTCTTCGATACATGATACATTATTTCCATATATGCAGGTAGGATAGTGGTTGATCTCAAACCACTAGCTTCTCTGATATTGTTAAGTCTGATTTTATAGTAATAATTGTATTTATAGGCTTGGTCAAATACTGTGTCTATTGTCTAATACTGTGTTGTATTAACCAAGGGTATTTAAGTCCCTTTGGTCTTGTTTGTTTGTAAGAACTTTTCACGCATACTTCAATATCGTTGTTACTTTTGCGCTACTTTGCTCTCTCTCTCTCTCTTTCTGTCTCTAGGATTCATTGATCTTGGACTCACAATTGGTATCAGAGCCATCTGAATATTGAGAGGATTGAGAGAATTCGTTTTTAGATTCTGAATTTGTGATTTAATCCGAAAATTTGATTGATTTTCTTGAATTTTTTAAGAAAATCTCGTTTTTGGATTTTTAATCAAATTCGATCTGTTTTTTGAGTGAATTTCTTTGCAAATTGGTTTGTTGGATTCGAAATTGATAGGAGAACATCTTTGATTCACATCGATTTGCAAGAAAAGCTTGTTTTGATTGTCAATTTAGAGATTTTTGAAGTTTTTGGAAAACTCGTGGTTACGTACTGTTTCATTATCGAAATCGTGTTTTTGTGGATTTTAATCGAAATTTTTTGATGGAAAAGTGTTTAAAAGTTGTTTTCGAATGTGTTGATATAAGAAAATTTCATCAAAATCAGTGTTGAAATCGAATTTTTGGAGTTTTTCTTGATTTTCTTCGGTTTGCGCTAGATCTCTACTTTGCGCTAGTTCATACTACTTTGCGCGAGTTCATATTTTGAATTTCATGATCTTCCTTATTTTGTTTCAGTTTGATACAGGTTCTCGCTTCATCTGTGTCACACAAAGTCCAGTTTGCGTTTTACACTGATCACGCAAGATTACTTTGCGTCACTCACTTCTCACGCAAAGACCAGTTCTCGCATTCCACTACTCACGCAAAGCTAAGTTTGCGCAACCAGTGCTTTACGCAAAGTCAGATACTCGCAAGCCTCTTCTCACGCAAAGCTTACTTTGCGTCTTCAAGGACTAACGCAAAGCTTACTTTGCGTCTTCAACGACTAACGCAAAGTTGGTTTGCGTTTCCATCAGCTTACGAGAAGTCAAGTTCTCGCCTCGGACTTCTAACGCAAAGATCAGTTTGCGTAACCTTCGCATCACGCAAAGTTGGTTTGCGTATCTAGATACTCACGAGAACTTCATTTTGCGTCTCCTTCACATAACGCAAAGCTACTTTGCGTCTCTGCCTTATAACGCAAAGCTACTTTACGCCACAGCCTGCTCACGCAAAGCTTCCTTTGCGTCACTCATTGTTCACGAAAAGTTCCAGTTTGTGCTACCTGACTCTCACGCGAACATCCACTTTGCGCCAGTCTCAAATTTAGAACTTTTTTTCTGGATTCTCTGAAACATGGATTCTGACAAATTTGCTTATCAAGCTCAGTTTTACAAAAGTGATCTTATGATGTCTTTGGGTACTGAAAATCGTCCACCAGTGCTGATTGATGAAAATGAATTTACACAGTGGCAAGATCGGTTCCTGAACTTCATTGAACGTCAAAAGAATGGTAACGACATGTTGATCATTCTATCTGAAGGACCGTTTGAAAAACCCAAATTGGCTTCTGGATTATATAAGCCCACTAAAGAATATTCATCTGAAGAGTTGTCGGCATATCAAGCTGATCGTGATATTAAAGCAAATCTGATGCTAGCCTTGCCAAACTCTATATACAACAGGATTGATTGTTTCAAAACTCATCCTAATTTGATGTGGCAACAACTTGAGAAGATTATGCTTGGTTCTTCGGTCGCAACTCAACTCAGGCATACGCGCTACATGAATAACTTTGAAGAATTTAAAGCCAAGGATGGGGAGCCACTGAAAACGGTGTTTGACAGATTTTGTGCCATTATCAATGATTTGAGGAAGATTAAAGTTGAAAAGACTGAGCTTGAGACAAATCTGAAGTTCCTCAACACATTGCAACCAGAATGGAATAAATCATGCCACAGACTGAGGAACGATGTCAGAATCTCCACTATGCAAATCCAAGAACTTTATGAAATTCTGATGACTGATGAGAGCTTGGTGCTTGAGAAGAAGGCAAAACTGGATAAGAAGAACAAGAAATCAGTAGACCCGGTTGCACTCCTCACGAGCCAACTGGCTGAACAAGCGTTGTCTGATAACGCTTACAACGGGTCAACTGATGATGATGGTGAGACTCTGCAGAAAGCGATGATCCTTATCTCTCAGCATTACCAGAAAAAGTTCCAACCAAGATCTGGTTCCAACACTTCTTACTTCACTTCTGGGTCTAAAGCCAAAGTACCCGAGCCAAAGACTGCTGCTTGCTACAACTGTGGAAATCCGGGTCACATCTCAAAGGAGTGTAGAGCAAAGAAGGTTAAGGACTCAGCTTACTATAGAAAGAAATTGGAGCTGGCGGAGAAAAGAGAGAATGGAACTGCTTTGCTAGCAGAAGAAGAATTCTGGCTGGATCACTCTGACAATGAAGCTGCAAACGTAGAGATCGCTCAGATGTGCTTGGTTGGAGATGATCAGTCAGACGATTCTGATACTGATGAAGATGAGGTATATTCTGATTTTGATTACAATTTTATTGCCTCTCAGATGAATATTATTATTTCTGCTTTATCTGATCTTCGCTTAAAGTTATTATCTGAAAAGAACTTAAATTCTGAAAAGTCAGATTTGATTGACAAACTGAAAATTTCTTTGAAAGATGAAAAATCTATTTTGGAAAACACAAAAGACATCTTTCAAAAGAAATTGGATGATTTGAAAAATTCAAATAAGACTTATCTTGAGTCTTTGACTAAAATGACTACTTTAAAAGATGAATTTTCAGATAAAATAAATAAGTTAGAAGAAAAACTTTATCGAAGGAACCAATCTGAACAAACAATTTTTATGAACAAACCAAGGAGTGAGGAAGCGTTAAAAGAAAAATGGGGACTCGGTTTTAAAAATCCACATTGTTTAAACAATGCGATTGAAAAATCCCCTACTTTATATAAATACGATTATCTAACACTTGCTAAATATGCTCCCCAATTTAAAATTAATTGGATGAATGAAAAACAAGTGTTAGAAATCGAAAATGAGAAAAGAACAAATAACAAGAAAAAAGAAATTCCTTTTGTTTACACTTACGAAAATGCAAAATATTTTCCTGAAAAATCAAGGAGAGAAAGAAGAATTTTAAATGATATATCTCCTATCAAATCTTCAATGTCTGATGATTTTATTGATCCTTATGCTCCTAATTCTGATAAGGAAAATATTTCTCCAATCATTTATGATTCGAAGAAATATACTCCTCCATTAGTATTAGAAAGCAAAATCATCGATCTTGAATATAAGATAGAAGATCAAAATATTTTAAAGAAAATTGAATATGATATTATTCTTTCTTTCATGACGTCTAGTCTTGAAGAAAAAAGTATTTTCTCAAAAACCAGATTCTATTTCTAGCCTTTCTTCTGATTTTCATGTAAACAAAAAGGAAGTTTCAATTTTTAAAATCTTTTCTCAAAATACTTCAGACTCCGAGGCGAATTCGGATTTATTAGTTGATCAGATTGATTGCTTAGGTAAAATTATTTCTTCTGATTTAAATATTTCGTCTAAAATTCTTGATGATTCTTTTACGCTCAATGATCAATTTTATTAACCTAAGCGTAAAAGAAGAAGGTCAAAGAAGTCAAAGAAACAAGATAAAGTTCTTTCTGACAGTTCTAATTCTTCCAATTCTAATCTTACAGATAGGACTTTGAGAGCTCAATCAAAGAAGCAGATCTGGAGAGCGAAGCAGACATCTACTGATTCTATGATTGATGAGGATAAATGTGTAGATAGACTTTATAAAAGTGATTCATTTGCTACATGTAATAAAATTTCAAAATATTCTATAAAGCAAATGATTCGAATTTCAAAACATGCCTCATGTTCTTCCTCGGATTCTAGTTCGGATGATTATGCTTTTTCTTCCTCTGATGATTCTGTTCATTCGTGTGATTATATCTTTCGTGCTTTAATTGTTAAATCTAACAAATTTATCCCCATACGAACTGCAACTAACAAACACGGGCCCAGATTCAAGTGGGTACCCAAGTCTAAATCTGATTCTAAGTTGTAGGCACCTCATGTTAAGGGGGAGTAAGAGAAAGAATGGTTTTTGAACACATCAGTTCAAAACCCGATCTTAAATGTCAAGACTTTGGCTTCTGAGTAATTCAGCTCAGAACCCGTGCTTCAAAGAATATGACTTCTAGACATATCAGTCTAGGACTTGTTTTTCAATGCATTAAGCTTCTGACTAATGAGAAACTGTGAGTACATCTACTTAATTTTCGCTGCATTTATCTCTGATAATGATGTTGTTCCAGTTTTCTCAAATTGTTTTAAAAAAGAATCTGAGCTTTTCATTTCAACTCCTGAATTTGTTCAACCCAAATTTTTTTCAAATGAGACACAAATTTCATTTTTACATTGTGTGAATAATAATATTATTGAATTATATTTTGTTTCAACTAAATATAAACTTGCCGATCAAATTTTTCTATTTTTTAAATCTCGGCATGTTGTTTTAAAAGTTTAAACCTTTACAAATTTTATGCTATAAAGTAAAAGTTTTACAATTTTTCTTTCTTTTGAATAAAATGTGTGTCTAGGATAAATTTTCAAGTTGCTTTGTTTATATTAAAGTTCTTATATGTTCAAATTTCAGTTCTAACAAAAGTCGAAAAGTCAGCAACATGTTTGTAGCTTTTTGATTTTGCTTTACAGTTGTGTGATTCGGAATATTTATAGTTTACAATGCTTAGAAAACCTAAAAAGTTGGAATTTTGGATCGTAATGAAAATATTGGCTAAGCACTTAGACGTAAAACCTTGTGTTTGAGATAATTATTAAATTCTTATAAATCAGAAATTTTTAAGTTTAAAAGTTTGTACCTGTGACCTTTCTGGTTTGGGAATGTAAGTTCTGTGGGATGCTTGTCATCTGGTCCCCTAAGGTCATTTGATCTGGGAGCGATCGAACCCAAATCCTTCTATAGAATCAGATCGAAAGTCATGTTCTACTAGTATGAATGGGTTTAGAGTATGTCGATGTAGCCTTTCTGATCCGGGAAAGTAAGTTCCAAGGGGTGCTTGACACCTAGCCCCCTAAGGCCAACTGGTCTGGGAGTGGCTGACACAAATCCTGCAATAGGGTCAGATAGAAAGTTACGTTTACGGCATGTTCTTTACTTAATAAACTTTTTGATTAAAAAGATGCCAAATGTGCACAAGCTTAAAAGATGCCAAAGAGCACACTCATGTAAAGATGCCATAGTGCACATTGCTAAAAAGATGCCAATGAGCACACATCTCATGATACTTGGTTATATATTTCTGAGTTGCAATAAACCTGTAAATTTGTGAAAGTCTGAATTTTTGATGGATTAGTGTGATTATTTGCAAAGTTCTCTATTATATTTTTAGAATTGCATTTTCTTGAAGCTAATCGAAGTTCACATGCGAGCACACTGAATAGATTGATGAAAGTTTTTGAAACTGAACATGTCTTAACTTGATATGCAATAAAACTTGTTTCTGTATCCAAACACATACATTTGATTTCATTTGATGGATTTTATTGTGATATTTTACTAAGTAGAATTTTATTTGTTTAGTGTTTAAATTTTTTCTTGTTTCGTTGTTTCAAAATACATATTCAGTATATTTTTCTTTCTACATTGATGTTTACATTCATTGTGTTCTCATATTATTTCAAATGGGTTTGAGCATTATTCAAGGGGGAGTGAAAAAGGAGAAATTTTCTTAATGATCATATCTGTTTTTGAGGGGGAGTATCTGATTTTCTTTATATGAATGCTAACTTGAATTGTCATATCTAGTGCATTTGTGTAGGGGGAGTCAAAGAGCTTAAAAATGTAAAATTTTCTAAGTTTTAAGTCAGCTTTGCGCCATCAGTTGGTCGCGCAAACCTTGCTTTGCGCCACCTTCGCTTCGCGCAAACCTCACTTTGCGCCACCTTGGTGTAACGCAAACTTCACTTTGCGCAACCTTGGTGTAACGCAAATCTCACTTTGCGCCACCTTCTTGTCGCGCAAACCTTCCCTATTTTCTTCGTTTCTTTGATTTTGCAGATCTTAAGTTGTCTCGTCTCCAACATATGCATGACCAAGTTGATCCAGATCATCAAGGTCATGAGGGGGAGAAGTTAAGAGAAGTCAAAGAGATGATAAAAAGACAAAGAGCTCAAAAGTTTATCTGTTGATCAATATTCGCTCAAAGATTCTATTCTCTCAGCCATTTTAATTCTTTTGTTGTTCCTGCTCCGACCACCACAGTTCATTGAAGGTCTTTCAAAAGAGGTGTGTCGTTTAGAGCACAAGCTACTGGTCCAGTCTTGTCAAAGGAAGCAAAGACAAATCAAACTGAAAGATGCTAAGAAGAATTTTTCTTTTAAAAGTCAGATTGCTTCGTAAAGTCGCTTTTATGGTCCGTGCTGATTTAGAAGATGATTTTTGAAGACCAAAGCACCAATGATTACTAAGGGGGAGATTGTTAAGTCTGATTTTATAGTAATCATTGTATTTATAGGCTTGGTCAAATACTGTGTCTATTGTCTAATAATGTGTTGTATTGACCAAGGGTATTTAAGTCCCTTTGGTCTTGTTTGTTTGTAAGAACTTTTCACGCATACTTCAATATCGTTGTTACTTTTGTGCTACTTTGCTCTCTCTCTCTCTACTTTCTCTCTCTAGGATTCATTGATCTTGGACTCACAGATATGTATAATGATAGTCCTTAACCATATACACTCTTTAATTATGTAGAGTAATATTCTTAGGAAAGTTCGAGGAGGTAAATACAAGGGTTGGCTTAGTTCTACTTCCAAGTAATCAGTATGTTCCCTATGATAATTCCTTATCCAGTTTGGAAATGACCTTCGTATGGGTCAGGCATATATCTAATATCAACAAATACATACCAAGACATTAACTGGTGTTTTTCTACATGGGCCAGTACTTTTGCTGCTTACTATCTAAGTAGGTATTGAAATTCCATTATCAATCCATTTTTCGTGGGGAAAGTATAAGCCTACGCTAATGGTTCCAAAAGACTAATTTGATATCATTCCAATGACGTTGCATTGGCGCTGAGCTAAATGTAGCTAACAAGTTCACTGAGAAATACAATATAAGGTCAAGTGTATTGTGTTAAGCACAATAATGCGCCTATTGTACTTAAACGGAGAATTCCAGCTCCCAACACCTCTTCATCATCATCCTTTAGACGGAATAGATATTTTTATATCCAACACTTACACTGATCATGGGAGTGCTAGCCAGATGTACTTTGTCCATATTAAGTCACTTGATCATTTTCTAGACATATGTGGATCGGTGGATTAATATTCCACAAACTCGATTTCATAGCTTAAATAGCTAGACAAAACCAAGTTTTCCCAAGATCTTTCATCTCAAATTCAGATTTCAGGTAGCTTGTGGTTTTTCTAATATCATCAAAAGTGCCTATTATGTTCATAACATCGACATATAGAGCTACATTGAAAATCTGGAACATGTTTTCCTAAATAAATACGCAAGGGTACAATCCATTATTCACTTAGGCAGGTATACCACATTCGCCTAGATTGCTTTAGTATATAAAATGAGCATTTGAAATTTATTGTAAAAGCATTTTGTGGTTTAGAGTTACCTAATTTTGATAATGTAATGTCATCAAGCACTTTTATATATCTCTGAATCTAAAACCCCATAGACATATGTAGTAACCACATCCATGAACTGCATTTCCAGTCCTTCAGAAACTACTAGGCTAAAAGTTATTCATACGTCATAACATCCATCATGAGAGAGTAGGTCTCCTCGTTGTTAATACAGGGCATTATGAGAAACCTTGCGCTAAAAGAGATTCTTATATATTAGGACTTCATTATCCTCGTTATGCTTTCTGATAAAGACTCAGTTATGTCCTACGGGCTTTACACTTGGTGGGTTAGCACTACCGGACCAAATACCCGATCCTTTGTCAAAGAGTATAATTCTTTCTGGATTGTTTCTTTACATTTAGGCCAATATGTTCTTTGTTGATATTATTCAACTGAGCATGGTTCGATGTCATCGTGCTTTATCATCTTATGAGCAATAGTATATGCGAATAAATCATCAATGGGTATTTATGATTTGTCCATCGACTCAAATGTACTCTTATAGTTCATTTGAGATTTTATTAATCTCTAGAATCAATATTAACTTCGGAGCATTCTCTAATAATGATTCATGGACATAATTATAATTAGAGACAATCTCATGAGAGTTTTATGTATTGATGATAAATGGATGTGCCTCACTATTCTTTTTCTTTAAAATCATATCTATCGAACCAAGTAGCTTCCACCACTTCCATTTGGTAGCTATGACCTCAACCACACCTCTACTATGTGTGATTGCAATGCACATTCCTATGGCATTGTGCCCCTGTTGGGGAATTTTAACCTTACGGCTATATTAGCAGCTCATATGCTTGTCACTTCTGAAATAATATTTAACATATCAGGTATCGGGTATGATTCATTTGACTTCAATTTTATGTTGTGAAGTTTGGGGATCAATTTAAGAAAGAGTGGGAACATTCCATGACAGTTACTGTCGTTCCCTCGGAAAATACTTTTTTCCTATCTCCTCCTAATGACAGGAAGATTGTCATCAAAGTGACAATCCGCAAATCATGCAATATAAGGATCACCCGTCCAAAAGTTTTAAATAACGGATAATTGTTGGAGATTCATCCAACATATATAGATCGTTTTTAAGGACCTATTTTTGGTGCGTTGTAGGGGCGCAATTGACACATATACTATATAACCAAATTTGTGTAAATTTAAAAGATTAGGCTTATGTCTAGTTGGTAACTGGTACGCATGATATTGGTTGGCTAGTAGTGGCTCTAAAAAAAATAAGTAAAACTGCATGTAAATTTGCCTAACCCCAAGTAGATGTGGGTAAATTGGTAAGCATAACCATTGCCCTAGTTACCATCTTTGTCATTTTGATGACATCTTTTGTGAGGCCACTTTTATTTATACACATGGAGGTATATGATGCCCTACATTGATCCCAATACACATTTAAAGATCATCAAATCCTTGTGATGTAAGTTCTTTAGCATTACCAAGTCATATATACTTTATGAGATAATCAGGGTGGTGAGCCCTTAATTGTATAGTTGGTGCTAGGAGTGCAACGTTTTGTGTGGACAATAATACGACGTGTGATCATCATGTCGAAACTTCAACCGGAACCATAAAGTACTTGAATAACCCGCATTCTAGATGTATAGGTTCACAAGTATTACCTTGTATTCATTGTAAGAATGGAATATTTTGTATTATGTCCCTAACTTAGGATAACCTTGCTCCTATTGTGGCTAAGGAGTAAGATTTGCAAAAGTTCTAGGTATTCGAGAGGGCATATTGCGATGGTGGTGGTGTTTCTTATGCTGCGGAAGTCAACAGATGGAACTTTGGATCATCTATTTTACTCGAAAAAATGTGTCTATGTGTATTTTTCAACAACATGATCATATGTCATGACCATGGTGTCCCACGTGGTCATGTCGAAACATATATGTGCCATTGTCCCAAAGTTCATTATTGGTGACAAAATATTATTCAGTGACCCAGATAATCCACTAGTTTGACACATTAGCTTCTCTAATGTATGTTTCCTTCCATATTTATTAGAGTTTATACAGATACCCATTTCCATTCATAATATAGTTTTCCATTTCAAACAAATATTTTAACAAGGTTTGATGCATATAATGCTTTAGTGATTGATCTTGTGTCATTAAGCAACAAGTGACAGTCCATTGTTAAAGTGTTTGGTTGGAGGAATTAAAAATAATTAATTCAACGAATAATAATTATTTTTCACGATTGTATGAGATGTCACAAAAACAATCAAGTTCTCCTCGATGCATTCCTACACGAAACGAATAACATTTAGAGTTTTGTATTTGTTTTTGATGTATTTCTTTACATCTGTAATGGTTATTAACCCGAGTGTATTTTTACATAAACAATTAATTTGATAGTTAAAACTTATTCAAATAAACTTATATTCAACCAATCTTAGATATAGTTTATTTTATACTTGTTTCCCCCCCCCCCCTTTTTTAAGAAAAAAGAACGGTAATTAATGTATATCTTCATTGACTATCCCTAATCACTAATCAACTAGGCAGTAGTTGTATCTTCACTACAAGGATTGGAAAACACTTCCCAACTATTGCCATGCCCCTGAAACTTTCAACTGTTTCGTCCACATGGTATATATATGCCATGTGTGTGAAATTGTTTTTTACTCACAATCATTTGGAGTTGTTTCCACCTCTAACACTTTCAGTATTGATCTCGAGAATTTTCTTTCTCCAGGCATATCTAGAGTTGTTATTCAAAAGAACCTTGTTATGTCTCTCAACCACTTGTAGTAGATTGATGAGTTTGTCTAAACGTTACATTCCAACTTATATTGATTCATTAATATTTACTGATATATGAATGATGGAAATAATGTTATGAATCATGTCATCTTCCGTAAGTTCCTTGCCACGATGACTGAGATGAATTTGGAGACACAACATTTCTTTGTGGAAATCAATCACCTTCTTGTAATCGAGTGAATTCATTCCACAATATGATTAGTTTAGGAAGTGCATGGTAATGAAAACTCCTGATTATCCTTTTCAGGCATCCCATGGTTCTCGGGGAATAATGGAGAATATATGATTTTCTAAAACAATGAATTATGGTCTATAGTCATTATATTATGTATGAAGTTTCATTATCATAACAATATTGGATTTTTGTATCCTTATATTTTGTTGATAATACTTCGTCAATATTTCAATTTACGAAAAGAAAATCACTCAATCTATTGGATTTACAGGTAGTAGGGGACACATGGATTTCTTAAGCCCTAAAAACTTTAGGGCTATTTACACCCGTTTGACAAAATCCAATCGATATCTTGCAATTTATTTAGTTTAAAGATAACATTCTTAATTATACAGCTTTTGGCATTAGGCCAAAATGAATATGAACTTGGCATATGAAGCCAATTTCAATGTTTTAATATCTTAATAGTATTTTAAGAGATTTTGCCATTCAGACAAATAAATATTGGGTTTGACATAAAATCGACTTCAAACTTTTAACATCTTAATACTATTTTTGGAGTTTTTGATAAAATACCAAAATAAATGGGGGTCGGAAGTATAATTTCCAAAAATTATTTAAGGTTAGGGATGATTTAATTTATAACTAATACCATCATTTGAATAACATGTGAAAAAATTAATTTAAAAATCTAAATAAACATTTGAATAGTATATGGACAATTCAATTCAAAAACTAATATATGATTAGATTAATAAACATTTAAATGAAGTAATCAAATACTGAAATAATCTCGTTCAAATATGATTATATATCCATAATTCTAGATCAACTATCAAGTAAGTTAATGTGAACATTATAATAGATATGATTTTTAAAGAATAAGAAATATTCCTAAAAGTATATATATATATATATATATATATTGCCGTAAAGAAAAAATATATTTATTGGATAACATTTAGAAAGGAAAATATACTATATTTTTTTCTTAAAATAGATGTAGTGGATTAACTTACACAAATAACCGAAATTTGCATACAATTTTTTTTAAGTAAAAATACATCTTTGAATTATGCATTTATTTTTATTTTGGACATGGTAGTAAATAGATAATTTAAATAACTATTTATATTGATATAATTATTAAAAAAATATATAACTTAATATTCTTTTAAATCAATGCCAATATTAGAGAAAATAAAGTTCAATAATGTATATAATCATATTCATCAAACCCATAAAGCATGCATATGTATGTATGTTGTGTGAGTCCCAAGGTGCAGACAACAAAGGAAGGTGATTTAATAAAGGAAAATTTGAATTTCGTCCAATTTTCCAAATTAGAGAAGGTAGTGGAAAACAAGCAGGGTTCGCATAAAAGTGTGGGTCTGGGCCAATATCAGGAAAAAGAGAAAGATTACGATAGAAAAGGGAGGAGAAATACGATATAGATCAGGCCTAGTGGCTTTTGAGGAAGAAAAGAATAGGACCAAGACTCTAGTGTCCAACTCAGCGGAAGAGCACAGGGGCACAAGGGGAGGAATCAACTCTGATGAACAAGGGGAGAATGTGTCTAATAATGTCGATATCACAGGCAACAAAGGGAAAAAATTCAAGGCTACGAAAGGAAAAACATCGAACTTAGGTGGTGAGTCCTCCAGACAAAAAAAGAAAGAAAGAGAAATCTTGAGTTTTGGCGGAAGCAGGATGCGTTTTCATCATATTAAACAAATGGCAAGGGGTGGCTCACAGAATAAAGGATTACAAAGAAAAGGAATCAGCGAGGGAGAATTAAAAAACAAAGGAAGGACGAAAACACAGAGTGGGGGGGGGGGGATCGATGTCAATGGCAACCAAAGTAACTTTGTCTAATGAATTAAAAGGCTTGGATAGTCAAGAAGGTTTGGAAGAGTTCGACAATATGTTGGGAGTCAAGTGGAATCCGAGAGAAAAGAAGGGGTCATCACGAGACAAGGCAACGAGACAGGCTTGAAAGGCGTCGGGTAAGTGTCGTAATATGAAAATTCTTTTATGAAGATGGTTTCGGTTAATATAACGAGTTTAGGGTCAAAAAATAAAAGATAATGGATAAAAGACATATGTTTGAAAGAGAGACCGTGCTTGATTATGATACAAGAAACAAAATTGAAAAAGGTAGAATCAAAGAGGGTGACAGAGCTATAGGGGTTGGGAGATGGGGATTTCGTACAGAAGTCGGCAGATGGAAACTCCGGTGGACTATTGACCATTTGGAACAAGAACTCTTTTCAATGTGAGTTTGTTATCCAAGAGGACAATTTTATTGCAATAGTGGGAAAGTGGGAAAACAAGAATGGGTTAGTCGGTTGTGTAAACATTTATGGGTCGAGGGAACAAAAGGAAAGAGCTCAAGTGTGGGCTAAATTGGAAATACTTTGTGAAAGAGAGGATGTGCGGTGGGTACTTGGTGGGGACTTTAATGAAGTTCGTAATGACAAAGAAAGGATAAATTCGATTACTAATCGCAAGGGAACGGAAGATTTCAATGAGTTTATTAGAAGGGCCAATCTAATTGAAATTCTAATTGGGGGGGGGGGGGTAAATTTCACACGTGTTAGTGATGATGGGCAGAAATGGAACAAGCTTGATCGTTTCCTTGTATCACACGACATTCATCCATATTAAAAAAATTTGGGGTCCAAAGTCCTAGAGAGAAAATGGTCGGATCATTTTCTGATTATGATGAGTGACATGTGGGCCGACTTTGGCCCGAAACCATTCAAGTTTTTCGACGTTTGGCTTAAAGATGAAAGTCTTGGAAATATAGTAAAGGAGGCATGGTCTAAAGAGGTAAGCTCGAGAAGACCAGATTGTATATTTCGAGATAGACTAAAAAATGTAAAAATGGTTCTAAAGGAGTGGAGTAGAATTAAATGAAGCAATATGGATAGAGAATTGGAGTTAAAAAAGGGAAGAGGTGAGAAAATGGGAAAAGGACATCGACAAGAACATCTTGGGAGTTGAAGATAGGGAAGATGGTTGGTGTCAAGAAAGAAATGGTTGGAACTAGAAGAAAAGAAAATAGAAATGTTGAAACAAAAGGCAAAGGTTCGTTGGATTAATGATGGACATGAAAATTCCAAGCTTTTTCATGCAGCTATAAAATATCGAGAAAGGAGAAACACTATCTGAGGTTTAAATATCAATTCCGAGTGGATGGAAGACCCAACAAAAATTAAGGAGTTCATGTTTGATTTTTCAAAAATAAGTTCTCAAGCTCAAAGAGGGTGGGGCATTCTCTAAGAATGAAGTGTATCAATAAGTTGGGAGAGGAAGAAGCATGCCAATTAGAGAGAAGGGTAAAGGAGGAGGAGGTGTGGAATGTAATTAAAGAATGTGGAAGCAACAAGGACCGGGCCCAGACGACTTTACGATCGGATTCATAAAGGAATATTGGGGTTTGTTAAAACCGGACTTGATGGCGGCAATCGAATGGTTCATGGAAAAAGGGGAGTTGAGTGAGGGGTGAAACGCTTCATTTCTAACCTTGATTCCAAAAAACCCAAACCCGATTGGTTTAAATGACTTTAGACCAATTAGCCTTATAGACATATTCTATAAAATTGTGTCAAAGGTCCTTGTGGAGAGACTAAAAGTGGTGATGAGTAAACTTATAAGTAAAGAACAAAGTGCGTTTGTGAAAGGAAGATTCATTCTCGACGGGATTCTTATTGTGAACGAGACGGTGGATTTTCTTAAAAAGAGAAGAAGAAGGGGTTGAATTTCTAGGTCGATTTTGAAAAAGCCTATGACTCGGTTGAATGGATGTTTCTTTTGGACGTTATGGAAGCAATGGGATTTACGGAAAAATGGAGAGGGTGAATAAAAGCTTGCCTAAATTCATCCAAAATTTCGGTCCTCATTAACGGTGCAACAACTAGAGAATTTCAAATGGAGAAAGGCTTACGACAAGGGGACCCACTTGCCCCATTCCTATTCCTATTGGTAGCCGAAAGTCTTCACATAATGATGGAAGAAGTCGTGGATAAGGGGATGTTCGAAGGAATCAAAGTAGGTAAGGAGGAGGTTCCAATCTCACACCTTAAATATGCGGATGATGCAAGCTTTTTTGGTGAGTGGAATTCAGCAAATATCAAGAATTTGATGAAAATTTTGAAGTGCTTTCACCTTGTGTCGGGTCTAAAAATTAATGTGAGCAAAAGGAAAATTTTTGGTTTTAGGAGTACCGGTTGAAGAGGTACAAGCTTGGGCAAAAATATTGGGATGTGGGCACGACATACTACCCTTTAAATATCTTCGGTTACTGGTTGGAGCCTCTATGAGAAGAATAGATCATTGGAAACCGATAATAGAGAACATGAAAGATAAGCTCACATTGTGGAAAGGGAAGACGATCTCTTATGGAGGACGACTATCGTTGGTAAGGTCAGTTCTTGGTAGCACCTCGTTGTACTTTTTTCTTTATTTCCGGCCCCGCTTGGAGTGATAAAAATCCTTGAGAGGATAAGAAGATAACTTTTTTTTTTTGGGGGGGGGGGGGGAGGGTGGTAGTGGTGAGGATACTCTAAATAAAAAATCTCTTGCATGGGTTAAATGGGGTTCGATTTTGGGAGACTTTAAAAAGGGGGGGTGGTGTAAATATAGGGAGTCTAATGGATATGCATTGGGCGTTGTTATGCAAATGGTGGTGGAGATTTAAGGTGGAAAGGGAGGCTTTATGGGTAAGGGTCATCCGAAGTTAATACGGGTGGGAGGGGGGTTTGGGAGAAGGTTACGAGAGAAGTTTGAAGGGAGTAGGGGTATGGAGGGATGTAGTAAGAGTGGGTTTTGAATTAGAGAAGGTAGGGGTCAAATTTGTAAGATCCTTGGTAAAGGAGGTAGGGGACGGAGAGGGGACAATCTTTTAGGAGGAGACTTGGGGGTCTAATCGACCGTTTAAGGAGGATTTTCCGAGGCTTTATCGTCTAGAGACAAACCAAAAGGTGTCAGTGAGGGATAGAGGGGAGTGGGTGGATGTGGAAATGGGGATGGAGTCATGATCCGAGGGGGAGAGAATTAGGATAGCTAAATAGTTTGATTTCCTTACTTCATCTCATTTATCTTAGAAGGGGCTTAAAGGATAAGGTAGTGTGGCTATTGGACCCTCTAAATGTGTTCTCGGTCAAAAAAGTTAGGAACTTGTTAAAAGATAAGAGAGTGGGAGTGGAGGATAATCGAATGGAAACATTGTAGATTAACTTCGTTCCTAAGAAGATTGGTGTGTTCATATGTAGGGTTAGGCTAGGGAGGATCCCAACAAGAGAAGTTTTGGATAAAATGGGTGTTGAGATGGAGTCCACTCTTTGTTCGAGATGTGGAAATTCGGTTGAAACGGTTGACCACGCCTTGATTAATTGTGAGGATGTGAAATCTTTGTGGTGATTAACGGGTAGATGGTGGAATGTCGATTTGGGGTCGGTACATTTGGTAAGCAATTTATTAGGGTTAGGTGGGCAAGTGAGTAATAACAAGAAGGCTGTGAAAAGATGAACATCAATGATGTGGAGTTTTATTTACTTAATTTGGGCACACCGCAACAAGATTGTGTTCGATAAGGAGCAAGGGAAGATCTCGGAGCGGTTCTTCATGGCACAAGTGAAAGTTTATGAATGGATCAAGCAACGAGACCAAAAGCTCATTTTGGATTGGCATAGGTGGTTGTCAGACCCGGGGTCGACGTAATCAAGGAGGCTCTGCAGATGTTAGGTGTGGTTAGGTAGATACGGCTATTGACGGAAGTCCCGATCGTGAGAGAGGCCTATCGGTACATGCATGCATGGTTCAATTATTGTCTAATGGATGGGTTTCCCTCGTGGTTGCCGATCGGTTTGCTGCAGCCGTGCTCAACTTCTTTTGAGTGTGGGGCTGTTGATCATGTTGGCGTTCAGTGACTCGTAATCTAGATTGGTAGATGCTGTAAGTTTGTGTTGTTCTGTTCGAGGGGCTGCTGCCCCTGTGGAGTGTTTGCTCCTCGAAAACAACCCTCGAGGATCGCTGTTGTCCATTTAATTTGTTTTGCTCGTTGTTTATTACGTATGTACGCTGGTCCTATTGTGTTTGTGGTGGACGGTTTGTAGTGTTTGTTGTTGCGTTTTACTGGTTAATAATAATTTTTTCTGCCGTTCAAAAAAAAACAATCAAAGCGTTTTTGCTAAAAGAATGATGTTATTTATATATTGATTGATTTTTTATAAACAACATGAACAATTCTAGGTGATTTTTATATAGATTGAAGCATCATGGTATCATATATTATGCAAATTCCATAAACTAAAAAACATATCAAAACAATTCGTGAATTAGGATTTCATAAGAGTGGCAAATTATATTTTACTTCTATAACTTAAAACATAGTAGATGATGTTTAGAGTTTAAACATATAAAAGAAAATCATCTTCATAAAAAATTATCATATTTGTTCATAGCATAAAGTCATTAATATGGTTATGTTTTAAAACTTAAACATATAAAGGTTACCTCAAATATCTAATTTTAACTTGATTCAACGATCACTTCTTTCTATGGAGCGTACGTGCTAATAACGTGTTATAGGAAAAATAAGGCATAACAACAGTAAATAGAGAGAATTTATCTATAATTCTTACAAATTATAAGCCCTTTAAATAAGAAAGAGTTTGCAAATAAAAATACAATATTCATTATGATAAATTCTATTAGTAGAAAAATATTCTTTCAGTAACTTCGTTTTGATTGATGACACAAAATCCTTCAACATAAAGTAATTATTTCATTGACTTTTCTGGAAGCATGAGCCATTTTTCAATTGCTTTTGGGTTATATTTATTTTCTTTTATTCTAATATTAGAACTCATTGCAATCCTACAAGACATTTTATTACTTATTATGTGTTTTGCTTAATGCTTGTAAGTACAACATGGAGAAAAAAAATAAGAGCATGCACGATACTAACGCAAGAATAAGAACTGAACGACTAGAGTGTGATCAAACGAGAGTTGGAGAACTAGCGGACCGGGTCGGGAGTAACAAAGCTTTGAGTTGGAAGCAATTACGCGAGATATGTTGGAGAACATTGTAGCTTTCATCAAGTTAATGCGTGTTAGATAAAATTGTTCCTCAC
Source organism: Arctium minus (assembly GCA_954870635.1). Classification (NCBI taxonomy): domain Eukaryota; kingdom Viridiplantae; phylum Streptophyta; class Magnoliopsida; order Asterales; family Asteraceae; genus Arctium; species Arctium minus. The sequence continues at coordinate 164,536,596 of OX941081.1, forward strand.
AAATGCAAATGCTAGCGAGTGATTTCTAAGGTCCCAAATGGGTAGAAATCCAAGTGCACAATTAACCCAACAACTAATGCGGATAACAATAATCTAGATGTTGCACAATAATTCTCTAACGTAGAATAATAAACCCACGAAAGTATAGATAGTAACAAAAACGTTATTATCTATAATTATAACAAGTTCAAAACAAATAACACTGTGATTTAACGTGGTTCCACTATCGGTGTGATAGTGTACATCCACCAAAGGAGAGAGCAAGAATATTATTACCAACCAAGGAAGATTACAAAGTGCTTGTACAAGGATCTTGAGATCCACGATCGCCTAACTAAAACTTTGACGAAACACCACCGAATATCAAGAACACTCTCAACCTCAATAATATATTAGGGAGAGTATTTGGTGTTTAGCTAGAGAAAGCTTAAGAAAGGGATAATGAATAATGAAGAGGATGACTCCTATTTATACTAGTGGTAGAAGTAAGGACTAAGTTAACTTAGTGACTAAGGCTTGGATATGAGAAGATGAGGTTAAGTAACCAAAACTTAAGGGCTAAATCTTGGCCTTTTTTTTTCTTTTCTTTTTCTTTTTAATCTTGTGTAGCATATGTAATATATTTTATATTACAACACTCCACCATGATGCACAAGATCCTCGATAGCGAAACGAATCCCAATCCAACGAACGCGAGTTCTCCCAACGGTTGAGCATCACAAGTAGATAGCAATGTAAATTGGCACGAGGTAGCAAAATTGCATCCCAACCGTGACGAGCTTGGCATGGCCATCACCCGTCAAAGTTACAAGCAAAACAAATAACCTCAAATGCACAATCTACTAAACAAGGTAGAGAATAAGCAAAGCTCTTAAGCACTTAACAAAGTAATTCCTTCAAAGATGTCATTTACCTGTGGTAATATATTCTCTCTCTCTAGCAAAGTGCCCAACGGCACTAACATAAACGAAGCTGGATCAAGTCAAGTTTGAGCAATGCTCAAACTTAGCTGGTGGTAGCGACTTAGTGAACATATCAGTGGCATTGTCGTCTGTTAGGACTTTCTTCAAATAGACAATCTTCGCTTCATGTAATCTCACAAGATATGCATCACGCACATTTATGTGCTTTGTCCGGGAGCTGAAAGACAAATTAGTTGTCAAATGTATGGCACTCTGATTATCGTAGAAAATGCGCACGGAAGGTTGCTCGAAGCCTAAGCCATTCATCAATTCTTTTAAATGGACCACTTCCTTTGCAGACTCAATCGCCGCAACAAGTTCAGCTTATGTGGTTGACAATGGAACAATGGACTGTAAACGTGATATCCAACTGACGGTTGTTCCACCTAAGGTAAATACTTAACCGGATGTGGATCTCCAACCAACTCGATCACCTGCATAGTCAGAATCACAAAATCCAACAATATCACAGTCATTGTGCAAACCAAATATAAGACCACGTGTCTCGGTTCCCTTCAAATATCGGAATGTTGTTTTAACAGCTGCCCAATGTGATCGACCCGAATTCGCGAGAAACCGACTCACCACTACGACACAATGTGCAAGATCGGGACGAGTACACACCATGGAGTACATGAGACTTCTGACTACACTAGCATATGGAACTTTTGACATTTCGGCCTTTCCCTTGTCATCCTTCGCACAATCATCACTTGTAATCTTGATGTGCTTCGGTAGCGGAGTGCTAGACGTCTTGGCACCATCAAGATTGAACCGCTTCAATATCTTTTGGATATACGCCCGTTGTGTCAATCTAAGTGTTTGGAACTTTCTGTCCTGCACGATTTCCATGCCCAAAAACTTCTGTGCCGCGCCAAGATCTTTCATTTCAAATTCTGACTTCAACTTATCTTTCAGAAGTTCGATCTCTGACCGGTCCCTGCAGGCTATAAGCATGTCATCTACACAAAGAAGTAAGTAAGTGAAAACGCCACCACTTTGTCTATGATAGACACAAGCGTCCTTTTCACTTCGCTCAAATCCCGGATTGAGCATAAACAAGCAAACTTCTTATACCACTGACGATGCGATTGTTTAAGTCCGTAGAGGGACTTTTTGAGCTTACATACGTAATTTGGTTTGCTTTCGGAAATGAAACCATCAGGTTGCTTCATATAGATAGTTTCCTCTAAGTCTCCGTGTAGGAAGGCAGTCTTCACATCTAACTGTTCTAGCTCCAAATCGTGAATAACCATGATCGCCAAAAGAACACGAATAGATGTATGACGTACAAAGGGAGCAAAAATATCGTCATACTCGATACCTTTCCGTTGTGCAAAGCCTTTAGCAACGAGACGAGCCTTGTACCAATTGTCATCTTTGACTTTGAAAACCCACTTGCAACCAATAGCACGGATGCAATTCGGCAATGGACATAAGTCCCAAGTGTTGTTCTTCGAGAGAGTTTCAATCTCTTCTTGCATGGCTTCAATCCATTTCGAACTGTGGGTCGAGGACAATGCCTCTTTTATATCAAATGACTCATCTTGCCCTACATGCAAAGCAAACTCCAGCTGATCTGTAAAACTCATGTTAGAAAAATCCCAATCTCCATACCTGTTAGGCGGACGAATAACTCTTTGACTATGCCTGATAGGCGTAATAACTGGGATTGTATCGCCATCGTCTCCACCATCATTCTGAATCTCTTCTTCAGAATCACTAGTAGAAGTCACTGGCAGAATGACTTCTTCAACATTAACGGGTGATTATGAGCTAATATCAAGAGTGGATGATCTGGGAATATAAGGATTGTCTACTGTCTCCACATCATCGGCAGTAGGAGCAACAGTAGTAACGACTTCCAGATCTTGAGAGGACTGAGGATCCTGTGACTTCAACAGGACTGATTCATCAAATGTGACATGTCGAGAATGAATCACTTTACGAGTCAAGGGGTTCCAGATTCGATAACCCTTGATACCATCTGTATAGCCGAGCAAGAATCATTTGGTGGCTTTAGGATTCAACTTGTCCTGGCCTGAAACATGAAAATAAAGAGGACAACCAAATATATGTATGTATTTTAGACATATGTTTATTTTACCTCTCCAAACCTCTTCCGGAATCTTTCCCCCGATGGCCGAACAAGGTAACCTATTAATGATGTGCACCGTGGTGTGAAGTGCTTCGACCCAGAAATATTTGGGGAAGCCCGATGTCGACAACATACATTAGACCTTTTCAAGCAAAGTTCTATTCATCCGCTCGGCAACCCCATTAGATTGAGGGTTGCTTAGTGTGGTGTAGTGACGGTGGATGCCCTTACGCGAACAAAAGTCTTTGAAGTTACCACTAGTAAGTTCTCCACCGTTTTCAGATCTCAGCACTTTCAACTTCTTGCCAGTCTCGACCTCTACTCGTGCCAACCAAGTCTTGAACGTATCGAAGACATCTGACTTTAACTTCAACACATACACCCAAAGCATATGTGAGAAATCATCAATAAACGAAACAAAGTATTTACCTCCACTGAGGAATGGAGTACTGGATGGTCCCCAGACGTCTGTATGAACATAATCGAGGATTCCTTTAGTGTTGTGTTTTCCAACACCAAAAGAAACACGCGTCTTCTTTCCTTTGACACATCCCGAACAAAACTCCAGGCTAGCAGGTACGACGACTTTAATGAGTTTTCTCTTGCGCAAAATCTCCAAGTTCTTCGCGGATGTGTGGCCCAAACGAAGATGCCATAAGCGAGCAACATTGAGATTCTTTGAGCTTTCGGCCACAAACGATTCAGAAGCAATAGTTTCACCAATCAAGTGCAAATGGTTATTTTCTGCCCATTCGCCTTTCATTACGATAATACTCCCCCGAGAGATGCGCAAACTCCCGTCGTCAATCCGAATCTTGCAACCCAGTTTGGACAGTTGTCCAACAGAGATCAAGGAAAGAGTCATTGATGGAACAAACTTGACATTATTCAATGTTCGAATACACCCATCGAACATCTTGATTTGTACTGTACTGATACCTTTAGCAACACACGAAGTACTATTTCCCATATAAATATTGTTACCTTCAACTTTTTCAAAGGTAGAGAAATAGTCCCGGAATGGTGTCATATGGCAAGATGCACCGGTATCTAACACCCATCGCCTGTCACCTTGCGGTGGTGTAACTGTGGCAGAGAAGCCATCTTGCTCCTCTTCGGCTGCAACAACTGATGATTCGACGTTGTCTTTGTCTTTTTTTTAAGACTCGAACAATCTTTCACCCAATGACCTGACTTGTGGCAATAGTTACAGTTGCTACGTGTCTTTGATTTCCCACGAGAGCCAGGCCGACGAGATTGAGAGCGCCCACGATTTCTTCCTCTTGAAGATTGTTGATCGTCTCGGCCTCTGTCAGCAAATAGGCCTTGACAACAATTGTTCTCCCTGAGATTGTTACTGATCCTCATTGGAATTCTTTGATCTTCAAAAATCATTCCTGTTTTCACATCAGACATTGAAAGAGTTTCTCTTCCATATATAAAACTGTTAATGAATTGGGAATATTTCTCGGGAAGTGAATACAACAGGATCATAGCAAGTGCTTCTTCATCTTTAGCAAGAAGCGCATCCGTTGCCTTCAACTTCATAATGATATCTTCAAATTCGGTCATGTGAGCTTTAATGGTGTGCCTTCCTTCATTTTTGAAGAAGAGACACGACCGCATCAGTAACAATCTGTTGGTCAAAGTTTTCTTGAGATATAAATTCTCAAGCTTGCTCCAAATACATGCAGCTGTCTTTTCAGACACAATCTCAGATATAACATTTTCTCCCATAGCCATCTGCAAAGTAGTAAATGCCCATGCTTCCATTTCTTTAGCCTTAAGTTCAGACATGTTAGGGTCTAACTCGTCTTTAGAAAATATTACGGGATGGACTCCATTTTTTCTAAGTGCAGAAGATGTTGTGAATTGCCATTTACCAAAGTCACTGTCCCCATTCCAAGTCTGTATACGAATCCCAGCCCCGGACAAACTAAATGTACCTTCTTGGTATGGTTTTTGGGACTGGTTTGAGGCTCCGGCACCAAATGGATTTTCCACGTCAGCCATAGAGAAAAAAAATGTGCAAACTGGTTTATGTATATTTTCCACACAATCCCAAATCTAGATCCGAAAGTTCTGATACCAATTGTTAGGTAAAATTGTTCCTCACAAATGCATATGCTAGCGAGTGATTTCTAAGGTCCCAAATGGGTAGAAATTCAAGTGGACAATTAACCCAACAACGAATGCGGATAACAATAATCTAGATGTTGCACAATAGTTCTCTAACGTAGAATAATAAACCCACGAAAGTATAGATAGTAACAAAAACGTTATTATCTATAATTATAGCAAGTTCAAAACAAATAACACTGTGATTTAACGTGGTTCCACTATCGGTGTGATAATGTACATCCACCAAAGAGAGAGAGCAAGAATATTATTACCAATCAAGGAAGATTACAAAGTGCTTGTACAAGGATCTTGAGATCCACGATCGCCTAACTAAAACTTTGACGAAACACCACCGAATATCAAGAACACTCTCAACCTCAATAATATATTAGGGAGAGTATTTGGTGTTTAGCTAGAGAAAGCTTAAGAAGGGGATAATGAATAATGAAGAGGATAACTCCTATTTATACTAGTGGGAGAAGTAAGAACTAAGTTAAATTAGTGACTAAGGTTTGGATATGAGAAGATGAGGTTAAGTAACCAAAACTTAAGGGCTAAGTCTTGGCCCTTTTTTTTCTTTTCCTTTTCTTTTTAATGTTGTGTAGCATATGTAATATATTTTATATTACAACAATGCGCATATACCTGCCTCCTATTGCCTTCACCTTCCTAGCTAGATCTATACTTATTATTGTCACTTTATAGTTTTGTACAATTTTTAGAATAATCTAGATATTCATGTAATTTTGCACATACATTAGTCATTTTAAATATTATTTGCTTTTTTTAATTAATAAATTACAAACCGTTTTCTCAACAATCGAGATATCCTCTGTTACGTCCACAAAAGATACACACGATAATTACATGATATACAAATATTTTTAGAGGGAACTTTTAACCTGTGAGTAATCTGTGGGAAAACAATCCATTGGCGCTATATACACATGGAAATTCATTGTTAGTTTGTTGATAATCGGTGGTTAAATACTTTTTTAAAAGTAAGGAACTTACTGACGGGAATATCCATCGGTAATCCGTGAGAAAGGGAGTCTGTCGGTAACAATCGTTAATGGCCACTTGGAAATCCATTGCTAATTTGTTGATAATAAGTGGATTTATCATTTATTTTCTAAAGTATATAATTAACTTATTAACATATACTTTTTTTACAATGTATTTGTCAAATGTATTTGGTTTCACAATAAAAAACTTTTTACGTGTAATATTTGTTTTACAATCACACTAAAAAGTTTTAGATTATGAATCAAATACATATGAAACAAACATATTGTGAAACAAATATATGTTAATCACTATATTAAATTGCAGTCATATATCGGGAAAATAAATCATATAAAATAGCACATGATATAGTGGTTCTCAAAGATCATACAAATTAAATAGTTCTCAAAAGAAGATCCACCGTATTTATACGGTGTTGCTATCCCTACCTCCTTCCACTCACATACCTCCTATAGGAGGGGGTATGGATAGAATTCACCTATATATCATATATATCTTTTTAATTTTTCATAAAAAATATACAAAAAAAGAAAAAAAAAAAGATAGATTAAACAATATACCTTTGATCTAACGGATTAAGAATTAACTTTATTAAAAACAGGGCCATGGAAATGCAAACAATAAGAAGCTATGGTGATTTACTCAAATATCTATTTCGGGGTAACCAGGATCTTACAAAGGATTTGGTTTCTTGTTTTGGTGGGATTTGAGGTTGTTCCAAATTGGCTATTTAGAGTAAGAAAAGTGTTATGGGGACAGGTCATGATTGGCTGCAACTCTCATCCTTTTAAAGTATCTAAATTGTATGGCTCAAAATCTCCTCTTCCAAAAAAAGAAAAAAACCAACCACACTCGCTTTCGCGTCATCTCTCTCTCCTCCACCACCCACAGCTCCACTTGGCTCCTTCAACCCAAATGTATACTATATATACATATATATATAGGACCAAAACTGCATATCCAACACAAACTCAAACCCTTCACTTCACTCATCACTCACTAGTAACTATAAATGAATTCAATGGAAGATAGCACCAGTGATGCTTACGTGGATGGAGAAGTGATGCTGGCTGAAAATAACCCCAAAAAGAGAGCCGGGAGGAAGAAGTTCAAGGAGACCAGACACCCGGTTTACCGGGGAGTCAGGCAGAGGAATTCCGGTAAGTGGGTTTGTGAGGTGAGAGAGCCAAACACCAAGACCAGGGTGTGGTTGGGGACGCATCCAACTGCTGAAATGGCAGCCAGGGCACATGACGTGGCGGTTTTGGCCATGAGGGGCCGTTCTGCATGTTTGAATTTTGCTGACTCACCGTCGCGGCTTCCCATCCCGGTGTCTAACGATATAAAGGATATACAAAAGGCGGCAGCGGAGGCGGCGGAGGCCTTCCGACCGAGAGAGATCGATGCAGACGAACAGATCGAGGAAAGGATGGAATCGCCGGAAAGTTCGTGTTACGTTAACGAAGAAGAGATCTTCGAAATACCGGATTTTCTTGCCAGCATGGCGGAGGGACTGATGATATCTCCACCCAAGAGTGATCATAACTTTACGGATAACGTGGAATATGGTGATGACGGGTCTTTATGGAGTTTTCACTGATTTTTATTTTTATCAAGTATATTAATTCTACCTCATGGCTTAAATCTTTTTGTTCATGTAGGGACGAATCTGCACTGCATTTATATTTTTATAAAGTATACCAAGTTTCTTTGATACTGAATTCTGTTCAGATAAGCGGCAACCACCCTCCGACGTGATTATATTGCTGGTTGTTCCGGCGAAGTGGTGGACGGTTTCATCCACCGTGGTATCATTGACTTTCTTTCACAGTTTCTGGATCTTGATATATATATATATATACTTCCGAAGTCAAATTGGAGATCTCTTAACAGAACCCAGATGCATTTTGAGTAATTCCTAGACTCACATCATAATTAGGGTCGCAGAAAGTGAGACATAAGACACCAAACTGAAACGTCACTGGAATTGGGTCCCAGGTTTTACAAAGCATACCCTAATTTTAATTACACTATTAATGCAAAAAATCGCCCACCATATTTGTTTTGCAGTGAATGTTAATTGATGGTGTCAACTTTACCAGTAAAAGCATAACCTCTTTCCAAACAGGGGGTTCAAATCGAAGCAAAGCAAAATCGAAGTGAAATTGAGCTGTTCAAATCGTTTTGGTTTAGAATCAGTTCGTTAAAGCCGGACCATAAACCAAATACATATTTGAATCTTTTTAGGTGTTATCTTCACTCGATAGCCAATTTTTGGAGAACATCTGGATAAGAGAACTAAATCGTGCATGGTCAATTTCAGCTTAGTTTGGTAAGAATTGGTTATTCAAGTCTATTAATCCAAACAAAGTTTAGCCGTTAAATTAAAGTTTTCTTATATCTGATCTCAAATGGTTCTAATGTTCTATGATTTTTTTTAATAAACATTTCATCCATTGTTGATCGATTTATAATGATACTATTTAAAATAATTATGAAAATGTAGACATCCAAATAATAGTTGTCATGACAACAATTAAGTTGTACATTTTATTTTTTTTATAAATAAATTTCAAGTAATGTTATATGCAAAAATTAATATGTGATTTATTTCAAAACTATCCTAAAATCCTTACAAAAACGATAAAACATCCACTAAACTTAATATTTACAGTTTTACATAAAAGATATAACTGTTTGGTCTTATAAATTTAAATTTTATAAAACAGTTAATTATGACACTTATATATTTTTGACATCCTATAACTTAGGTGTTGTGCCTTTTTTGTAAAAATAAAAGATGTGTATTTCAAAATGGATAAATTGTTTCTCTATTTTGTTAGTGGTTTTTGAACACGTAACATAAATGATATAAAAATACACTAAATAAATGAACATTGAAAAAAAAAACTCACTGTAAAATACCACATTGGTTGGGGAGGTGGAAAGTTGTCTTATAAGTGACTGGATATCTCTTCTATAAAATATATTTTAAAATTGTGAGTCAAGATGTATGGACAAATCAAATAATATATGGTACAGTTGGCATGAGATGTTACAAATGGTACTAGAGCTGGGAATTGAACTGGTGTGCCAGCGAGGACGCCGGGCTCCCAAGGGAGTGGATTGTAAGATCGGTTAAGGAGTGACGCAGTAGGAATACGCGGAAGGATTGACAAATGTTAAACCCGAAAAAGCTTATGAGTTTACAAGCATAAAACTCAAGAATATGGAGAAAACTCAAACTCTCTAAGAGAACTTTTATTAAACTTGATAATTCAATTGAAAACAATAAAGGGATTAATCCTATTTATAACTAAGCTTAACTAAGGAAATTTAATCTATCCTAATTATAAACAAAGTAGGAAACTATTTAAATAAGAAACAATAAAGGGATTAATCCTATTTATAACTAAGCTTAACTAAGGAAATTGAATCTATCCTAATTATAAACAAAGTAGGAAACTATTTAAATAAGCAATAAAAGAAAACTAAATAATAATCCTAATAATAAATAAAGCTAACAATAATTATCCTAATAACTAAAATAAGGAAATAAGTTGTCGAGAGTTGTCCCGAGACTTAAGTCTCGGTGAAACTCTCGGTAGTTTCTAGTCCAGCGGTCACCGAGACTTGTACCGATACTTAACTCTCTGTGTAACTACTGGTAGGGGTTGTTTGCTCCTTCTTCGATGCCAAATTTCGAACCTTCTTTGAGTTTGTTTTCTTCTTTTCCGAAGATAGAAGAAACACCATGATAGCTCTCGAATTCTCCCTACATCAGACACCCTCACTTGAAAAGATCTCGACCTCGAGTTCACTTAAAGGACAACATCAAAATCTGATGTTTGAAGCAACGCCGAATCATAGAAGATCTCGGTCTTAAACATATTTGGCTTTAAAAGTCGACCTTTAAAATCCAAAAAGGTGACCAATCTTCAAGTTCCAAAGGATTATGTCGTGATCGCTCCCATACAAGGGATGTTTTATTAAGCTCGAAAGGATAGATGGTTACAAGAACTTTATCGGGGACCGTCTTGATTTGATCCGGAGCCTTGGGTACTGGAATGATGGAAGCATCATCTTTAGGACCATCTTCGAGACCATCGTTCTGTGGTTTGGGAATGTCTTCTATTGGCTCACTCTAGATTTCTTTGATGGGTTGTCCGAGATCTGGTTCAGACATTTGGGTCTCGGTAAAGATTTCTTCTTGTGGCTTTGTCATAACGAGGAAGGCCTTACCTTCAACCTTGTTGGGCAAGTCTTCGTCTTTTTCTAGCGGTTTCTCAAGAATGGGCGGTTGTTTGAGTTGGAAAGAAACTGAATTGATAATACGGTGGTCATGGTTACCATTGTGTGGAACCCTAACTTGATTATTTCTTATGTCTCTTCGCCGATGGTTGTTGTTGAGTGTGTTTGTGACATCCGCTATCAGATTAGCGAGTGTTGTGGTAACAGCCGCAGTCATCTCTTCCAAATCTGCTTTGGTAGCGGGTCGGTCGGCCATTGCTAATAAAAGAGATAGGAGAAGCTTGCTCTGATACCAACTGACGCAGCAGGAATACGCGGAAGGATTGACAAACGTCAAACCCGAAAAGGCTTATGAGTTTACAAGCGTAAAACTCAAGAATATGGAGAAAACTCAAACTCTCTAAGAGAACTTTTATTAAACTTGATAATTCAATTGAAAACAATAAAGGGATTAATCCTATTTATAACTAAGCTTAACTAAGGAAATTGAATCTATCCTAATTATAAATCAAGCAGGAAACTATTTAAATAAGCAATAAAAGGAAACTAAATAATAATCCTAATAATAAATAAAAACTAACAATAATTATCCTAATAATTAAAATAATGAAATAAGTTGTCGAGAGTTGTCTCGAGACTTAAGTCTCGGTGAAACTCTTGGTAGTTTCTAGTCCAGCGGTCACCGAGATTTGTACCGATACTTAACTCTCGGTGTAACTACCGGTAGGGGTTGTTTGCTCCTTCTTCGATGCCAAGTTTCGAACCTTCTTTGAGCTCGTTTTCTTCTTTTCCGAAGATAGAAGAAACACCATGATAGCTCTCGAATTCTCCCTAGATCAAGGAGGGGGAATTTGCCTTATAAGGGGCTGGATACCTCCTTTACTGAGCGTGTTTTAAAACCGTGAGTCCAAGTATGTGGATAAATCGGACAATATCTGGTATGGTTGGTCTAGGATATTTCAGAAAAAATACAATTTGCATGAAGCTAAGATCAAACCCTAAACCACCCACATACTGATACCTCCTCTACCAGATGCGTTTTAAAACTGTGAATCCAGGTGTGTGAAGAAAACGGATAATATCTGGTACGGTTGGCCTGGGATGTTACAATCAACGTCTCTTATACTCTTTTATAAACCTTAAATCTCATATATAAATCATCATATATTCAGTCTAGCGACTGACATTGTCATTGACGTTGTGTTTGTGGTTTCATTTCTATTATACAGTTTAATTATTGAGTATTTAGTCATTTGTCTCCGATCCTTTGCACATACAAGTCAAATCATCAACATTAGGACCATAGAGGCTTGTCACCTTATTTATCATAACTAGGCCTATCAATGATCACATACTATACATTAACGTAACTAATGACCTAGATTAGTATTAATGCTTAGTATGAAAATTAATTATACATGACCTTCTCATTCCCTATTTCCATGTCCATGAGGTCCTACCTTAATCCTTATAAAAGATCAAAGTATGATATTCAAAATGAAAAAGTTGTAGAATCCATAACCAATATAATTGAATGTTGTGATGATGAATCACCAACCATCTATTAGTTATAGACAAGTAGTTTTGCAACCAAATAGATTGATATAGTGTCACATAACACGCTACAAAATCGTTTTTTCTAGAAGACCAAGTTGTTAGTATATGCTCAGCACCCCTCCATAAGATTGGTCCTCCGATAAGCAGAACAATATAGCATTGAAGTCGATTTGCGACTACCTTGACATTGCACAAAATTAGAATCAAATCCCAATGATCTCAAAGATGATTCAACCTTCTATATATGAGCATGTAGTGACTTTTTATGTAGATATCACATAACACTTTTGGTGATACCAATGATCTCTTTATAGTGCTTTTTTATATAGATATCACATAACACTTTGTTTTTTTTTCTTTTTTGGAAATAGCGACCAAATTTTATTACAGCCAGCAAGAATCTAGCAAAAGGGAAACAAAAACATTACAAATTCTTGATACAATCGATTGGATGGATTTGCCACGTTAAAGGATTTTTAACACTCCCACTACACCTAGCTAGTAACCAGAAAAATGATTTTTCCAGAATCTGATCCAGGAGAGAATATTTGCGGAGAGGTAGATTATCGAAAGCTCACTTGTTCCGAAAATACCACATACTGTAACAACTGACGAAAATGACTGCTTCTAACGCTTCCTTGACTTGTCGGTCTTTACAAGCTGAAATGACCCTGTTGAGCATCGATTCCATTGACTTGTCTGCAGGGAGAGAAACCTGCCCCATCTCTCCATGAATCTCCACACCTCCACCACCACTAGACATCCGAAAAACACATGGTCAATTGTTTCTGGATTAGTTCCACAAACTGGACATAAAATAGAATCGATATCCATCTTCATCTTGCAAAGGTTGACTTAGGTAGGAACTATGTCTAACATAACCATCTACATGAATATATTTACTTTAGGAGGTGATGTGGAATTCCATATCGTTTCTTTTTCACCCACACCTAAATACAGATTTTAAGGGCATGTCTCAACGACCTGGCAGAGAACATACCATTAGAGGCTAGACTTCACCTCCAACCATCTGGATTATCAGACAACTCACATTCCTTAATCGTTTCATTCAATTGATCAATTTCCCCACGAATTTCCAGATTTGATCTTGTCCACCACCGATGCTTGTTTCTCATTTTCTAGAGCAAAAAGTCTAGGAAATCGAACTTCAAAAGGGTAAGAGCCCATCCATATATCCGTCCAAAAACCCGTTTGTACTCCATTCTCGACCTGTTCAACACACAATTCATGAAAATTAATGTTTAGTGTTTTCAAATGATGGATAGCCACGATCACACTTCCCCACGGACTAGAACTATATGATTGCCCCTGTTCCAAGTTTAGACCTCCTTCTTTGCCATAGATAACCTTTATTACTTTCGCCCACATTGCATTATAATCGTTCCTATATCTCCAAACCCATTTAATAAGAAGAGATATTTTCGAAACAACTATACTTCCGATACCGAAGCCTCCACTCTCTTTGTTTCTAAGCACCATTTTCCAATTCACCCAAGATAGTTTCTTGTTATCTTCTTTCGACTCCCAGAAAAAATCTCTTCTTAGACTCTCTAACTTATCAATTATTGTCTTAGGAGCCTTGAAGATCGAAAGGTAATAGGTGGCGATACTACCCAGGAGGGCTTGAACGAGAACTCGTCGACCACCGATCGATAACATATTGATCTTTCCTCTAGACAACCTTTTCTTAATTTCTCAATTATAGGCATCCAAGCTTCGACCCTAGCCTTGTTTGCACCCAAAGAAACCCCGGGATACTTGTTTGGCAACTGGCCTGGTTTGCACTTAAGCTCCACCACAGCCCTTTGAATAACGTTTGCTCCCACTCCACCACCAAACAAATCACCTTTTTACATGTTTAAACGAAGCCCCGAAGTAAGATAAAAACATCTCAAAATCCTAATGATTCATCCCATTTTCCACCGACCACTTATTAATAAACATCCCATTATCTGCATAAAATAAATGAGTTAGAGCAACATTTTCGTTACCAATCTCCCAGCCCCTTTTCAATATCCAGATTTTCGAAATGAAAATCAGATAGCAAATGTGCTGCTTCCCCTTTGAAAATATGAAACAATTTCCTGTTAAGAAGAAAATGAGTATCTGGTGACGTTTGATCAAGAGTTGGCATGGGCTAGTTGTCTGTTTCAATAATGATCACCAAAGAGTTGTGAAACATTAGAATTGTGGTTGCCCGACTCAGAAAAAGTTGGTGCAGAGTTCTGATATTCCTTTAACTCTGTTCTCACACCCTCTTTCTTTTAAACATTTAGCTCACTCTAACCAAACTCTCTTTTTATGATTTACCTCATCACACATCCCACACTTATTTCTTTTGACTCCTCAAACTCAATCACTATGGATTAACTTCTTGGGTACAAATCACTGGTTAACGTGATTCCATAGAAGTTGTGTTAAGTCCTAGCACAATGAAATCCCATGTTTTCCTATGAAGCATATGATGCTCAAAATGGTTTAACTATATCAGTTAAAGCTCAAAAATGAATTAAGAAAACATTGAAAATTACACTTCCAAATTATAAAATCTGATGAAGAATCGGTAAGTGATTTGAACTTTTAAGAACATGTTTTGAATGATTGAAAGTTGTCCTTCTTTCAACCATATATGAGATTAAAATAAAGAGTTATAACTTTAAGTGCAATCTTATATCTCATGAATTCAAGCTTAAAGTCATAAAGATATGATCTTGTAAGCATCTCTTAAACTGCAAAAGTCTTACGTCATAGTCAAAGAAACTTTATTCACTGAAATTAAAAAGACAGAAAAACAGTAAAACAATGAAAGTACGAGTTCTGATCAGAAATAATCAGAAGTCATAGACTAACTCCTTTGACTTAAAGAGCTCCCCCTAAAATCATGCATCACAAAAATTTGACATAAAAAGTAAATGCAGAAATTAGGTATGCTCCCCCTCAAAATAACATTGATCATATATGAATTTCTTCTCACACCCCCCCTTAGATCATGAACAGACTGTTTAAAGTGCAGATATCTTGCGGACATAAAGATAAAGAAATGATGAAAAATTTACAATAAGAAACTTTAATAGGTAACCATCGATTAGGTCTTAAGATTTAGCATACCAAGCCTAGAGACAAGAAAATTGAATCTCTTTTCGTTCAAGGGTTTGGTAAACAAATCTGCAAGTTGATAATCAGTTTTTACAAAGTAAAGTTCAATTGTTTCTTTTTCGACATTATCTTTTATAAAATGATACCTGACATCGATGTGTTTGGTCTTTGTATGCTGAACAGGATTAGCTGTTATCGCGATAGCGCTCTTTGAGTCACAATATATCGGGATTTTGTTGAAGTGAAAACCGTAGTCTCGCAGTTGCGTTCTCATCCACAAGACCTGAGAACAGCAGCTAGCAGCAGCCACATATTCTGCTTCGGCCGTTGAAGTTGAGACACATAATTGCTTCTTCGATGCCCAACTGACGAGTTTATCACCGAGGAACTGTATATGACCTGACGTGCTCTTCCTGTCTAGCATGCAACCAACATGATCTGCGTCTGTATATGATGTTAGTTCAAAGCTAGTATCTTTAGGATACCACAGACCAAGATCTGCAGTCCCCTTCAGATACCTAAAAATGCGCTTAACTGCAGACACATGGGATTCTTTAGGATTGGCCTGATATCTAGTACATAAACATGTAGAAAACATTATATCCGGCCTACTGGAAGTAAAATACATTAAATAACCTATCACCCCTCTATAAGTCCTAACATCAACAGCCTTTCCCGAAGGATCGGTGCCAATCTTAGTACCATGTGCCATTGGGGTACCAATCGATTTACAATTTTCCATTTTGAACTTCCGAAGAATATCAAGAATGTATTTAGATTGATTGATGAAAATCCCCGATGAAAATTGTTTGACTTGTAATCCGAGAAAGAAATTCATCTCTCCCATCATATTCATCTGAAAACGTGACACCATAAGGTTTGAAAAATTCTTACAGTATTTAGGATTTGTAAAGCCAAAAATAATATCATCTACATATATTTGAATTAGAATGATATCGGCTTTCTCCCTTTTAAGGAATAAAGTGGTATCGACCGTACCTTTTGTAAAACCTGACTTGACCAAAAACTTAGATATGACATCATACCAGGCGCGAGGAACTTGTTTCAGTCCATAAAGTGCTTTGTCGAAAACGTATACATGATTCGGTTTCTCTTGATTGACAAAGCCTTCTGGCTGCGAGACGTAGACTTCCTCCTTGAGAATGCCATTCAAAAATGCTATCTTCACGTCCATTTGAAAGACCGTGAAGTTCTTGTGGGCTGCGTAGGCCAGAAACATCCGAATTGCCTCTAAACGCGCCATTGGAGCATAAGTCTCGTTGTAATCTATTCCTTCCTCTTGCCTATATCCCTTGGCAACAAGTCTTGCTTTATTTCTGATAACAGTACCATCTTCATCTTTCTTGATTTTGAAAACCTATTTTGTACCAATTATGATTTTACCTTGAGGTTTGGGTACGAGTATCTAGACTTCAAGTGCTTCAAACTGATTCAGCTCTTCTTGCATTGCAGTCACCCAATCGGAATCAACAAGGGCCTCAGATACGCGAGTAGGCTCGATCTTGCTCAAAAAGGATTCATGCATACACATATTCATAGAAGCAGACCTAGTTTGCACCGGTTTTGTTGGATCTCCAATGATTTGGCTTATCGGGTGCGCTTTGGTCCATTTGTGTTCATGAGGGAGTGGATTATATGTAGATAGATCAATATCATCATATATGAATCCACTGTTATCTTCTTCAAGATGTTCAGTAGGAATGAGGGGTTCAATTGAAGTAGTAGGTGCAGAAGTCTCAGTAGGAACAACTTGGTTAGTCTGTAGATCAGTCCTTACAGAACACCCTACTGATGCAGCAACTTTTGTCTCTTCATTATTGGTCACAACTTCAACTGTCGGAGTAGGTATTTGAACTTGAACTTCTTGTTGAATCGGGGAGTCTGATTCAGTAGAAATATCTGAAATGGTTGGATGAGTAGTCATTGAGTCTTCCATCCTGTCAACCACAACAGATTTAGTCACATTAGATCCAAGAAATTCATCATAAAACAGTTCAAATAGTTAATCCAAATCAGATAAATGAATAGTAGACTTTGATGCCCCATCTGATTTTTTCGCTTGAGACACAGGTTCTGGAATGATTTGCCCAGAGCTAGTACTCCGGTTATCACGGGTTCTGAACTGACGTGTTCAGAAGCCATCTCTTCATCAAATGTAACATTGACGCTTTCAACAACGGTCTTTGACTTCTTCAAGTAAACACGGTATGCACTAGATGTAGAGGAATATCCAATAAAGATGCCCTCATCCACCTTAGCACTGAACTTGTTCAGACTCTCTCTGTCGTTTAGAACATAACACTTACACCCAAATATATGAAAATATTTGATTGTCGGTGTTCGGTTGTTGATTAACGAATACATAGTCTTCTTAAATCTGCGGTGTATTATGGAACGATTCTGAGTGTAGCACGCAGTCGATACAGCTTCGGCCCATAGAAATAGAAATAAGTCAGATTGGCTTAGCATAGTTCGAGCGGCCTCGACTAGCGTACGATTTCGCCTTTCGACTACTCCATTCTGTTGAGGTGTGCGATCAACAGAGTATTGATGTGATATCCCGACCGATTCGAGATATTCTTCGACTGTTTTGTTCTTGAACTCTGTGCCGTTGTCAGTTTTGAGAATCTTGACTGGTTTCTGCAGATTCACCTGGGTCGTCTTCAGAAATGTGATGAGTACTTCGGGCGTCTCATCTTTTGAACGTAGAAATTTGACCCACGTGTATCGCGAATAATCGTCCACGATAACTAATATGTACTTCTTTCCGCCTAAGCTTTGCGTTCACATCGGACCACAGAGATCCATATGCAACAACTCTAATGGAGAGCTGGTACTCGGTTCAGGATTTGGTTTGTGCGAAGCTCTCTTCATCTTACCTTTTTCACACGCTGCACACAGATGTTTTTTGACATACTTTAGCTCAGGAAGTCCGTTCACTAACCTTCCACTGACCAGTTTATTGATGTACCGAAAATTGAGGTGAGAGAGCCGTTGATGCCATAACCAGCTTTGTTGCATCGAGGCTTTTGAGAGTAGACACACCTGCTTGTCAGTCTGTACGTTTGACAATTTGATTGTGTAGAGGTTGGACTTTCGAGTGCCGACCAAGAGTTCCTTGCCATCTTCAGTGCGAACAGAACACCTCTGTCACAGAACTGGCCTATACTGAAAAGGTTGTATCCTAAGCCTTCAACATAACTCACCTTCTTAATCGTGACTTTGTCGTGTACCATATCACCATACCCCAGAATTGGTGAAAACTGATCGTTACCAAATCGAACTGTTACGCAATATTTCTCTGTATAGTTGGTCAACATACCTTTCTACCCGGTCATATGCTTAGAACACCCGCTATCCAAGTACCACATATGACGGGTCTGCACAAGAGAAATTACGAAACAAGAGATTTAGGTACCCACTTATAAATGGGACCTAAGGTGTTAGTACATGATTTTGGCACCCATTGAAATTTGGGTCCTCTTTGCTTTTGAGAATCAAATGAAGAACTAGAATGATAAGAGTGTACATGATATGTGCCAAACCAAAAATCAGAATCTTTGCGAGAAGCACAATCATGTTTATCATAACATGAAGACTTTCTAGCAGACAGACGTAACTGGAATAATTGCTTCATAGAATATTTCTTGCGTGAAACGACAAGATTTGGTTTTATATTAGCAACATTCGCAATCAAAACATCTTTACTAGTCGTAGTCTTATTACAATCAACACTAGAAAGAACAGTCTCGTCAATCTCTTGTTTTGGTTGCCACTTAGATTTAACTCCAAGTCCTTTTTTGCTCATTTTTGAAACATTTGAAACTTTTGAGTTAGAATTGTGAGTATCAAACGAATGTTTCTTCTTTGGCTTACCAGTAGTAATCAGTTTATGTGAATGCACAGATTTCTTCTTACCTTTCACAGAGACTGATTTATCAACTTTCGTTGATGATTTACCTTTCTCAAACATACTGGATAATCTAAAAGAATTCACAACAAAAGACGAATGATTAGGAAGTTTGTCACTAAAATCAAATTGATTAAAACAATCATCTAAAACACCGTCAGAGTTTAGAAAATAAAACCCTCCATCCGTTAAACTAAACATATCATCAGATTTTGAAGCCTTAAAGTTGATTTAGAAAGTTCAGTATTCTTAAGCACAGTTGAAAATACTTTTTGTTCAACTTCAATCAAAAGCCTTTCATCTGCTAAAGATGGCTCAAGTTCAGAAATTTTACTTTCCAAAATGAGAGGAGAGACGTAAAGTTTACCTTCAATAGGTTTAGCCTCCATTTCTTTTACAGGATAACTCTCAAAAAAATCATTTGAAAGAGATTTTGATTGAACAGAATAATAACTTTGATTCAACTTCCCATAAAGAAATGGAAGTTGAAATTTGGATTTGATCTTTCGTTTTTCTGTTTCCTTGGCTTCATCCTCTTTAGACAGTCCAGTCCAGAAAACTTTAAGTTCAGGGAATCGATGAGAAAGTCTTAAGAATGTAAAATCATAAAGTGTTGGCACTTCAGATATACCCTTTTTAAGGTAGTTAGGATTCTCATAACCAATTCCCCAACTCTCTTTATTCTCTTTGGGTTTGTTTAGATGAATGGTTTGTTCAGTTTGACCCAATGAGTATAACTTCTTTTCCAAAGCATTTAATTTTGCAAGTAAAGATTTGTTTTCTTCAGAACGCGAAGAATACATTCTCGTAAGCTCTCTGAAATCAAACTCACACATTCTCAATTTAGTATTTGTTTCAGCAATCTCTTTAAGAATTATGGTCTGCTCTTTTGTGCTGGTGTCAATGTTTTTATGTAAAGTCTCAATCAATACTTTCTTCTCAGCAATATCCTCGCTAAGTTTCTGTATTGATTGGTTTTTGTCATTAATAACACCCTTTTCACGCTTAAGTTTCGACTCTAATTCTTGGAGATTTGTCATCATGGCATGCATTTGATTTAAGAAATCTGATTTAGTTAAATCACATACCTCTTCGTTGTCCTCTTCATCGGAATCAACTTCAACTTCTATTTCCAGCTTGCCCATGAAGCATAGATGTGCTGTTTCGTCCTTCTCTTCATTTTCAACTTCTTGGTCTGACTGATCTAGCCAGAACTCATCTTCTGCCATCAATGCCTTTCCAGCTTCCTGTTGCTTTTCAAGAAGCATTTTGTTCTTATAGTAGTCGGAGTTCCGTACTTTGGGTCTTCGGCTGTCTTTGGCCAAATGTCCAAGTTTACCACAGTTGTAGCACTTTGGAGGTTCTGGTTGATTAGTCTCTACAGCTTTAAACCTTTTCTTTTCTGGCTTCCTTTCCTCTAATCTCTTTCCTTCAAATCTCTCCTTGTGAACATAGTTACTAGAACCAGATGAATACCTCTGACTATTCGAGCTAGGCTTTTTGTAGAACTTCTTCTGAAAAGCCTTGGTCAACATAAGCATAGCCTGCTTTAGATTTTCACAGTCGTCAGAGTCAGAGTTCGCTTCACTTTCAACCTCATCTGATTCAGACACAATCATCATCTTCTTCTTCTTCTTCTTCTTCACAATAAGAGCAATTGAATCAGCAACTGTCTTCTCACCCTGTCTCTTTTCATCCCTGATCTCATCCACCTCTTCCTCATTCAGCTTGAGGGTTTCATATACCTCGTGAAGTGGAATATCGTTCAGATCTTTTATTTGCTTCATCTGCCTTGTAAACCTTTTCCATTCAGGCTGGAGGATGCTGAGGAATTTGACATTAAGCTCTATCTGTGATTTATTGACCTTGTTCTTGCTTAACTCATTCAGCAAAGTCACAAATCTGTCATATGTTTCTTCTAGAGATTCTCCAACTCTCCCTTTGAATTCTTCATAGTTGTTAAGGCAGTTGGATATCTTGAGCCGGTTCCCAACTTTTGAACCAAGCATCATTTTCTCTAGTTGATCCCACATCTGTTTTCCTGTAGCTTTATAGCTGTCAATCTTCACATATATTTCATTAGTAATGCCTTGAAGAATGAAAGACTTTGCTAATCTATCAGCTTTTGCTCTCTTTAGGTCTTCACCATCAAGTTCATCAAACTTAAGTTGATATGGTTCTTCCTCTGTCCCAACCATACGAGTCTTCATAACAGGTGGCATAACTCCTCCTTCTAAATATTTCCTGATTAATTTACCCAAATCATGTCTTTCTATGAAGTCCATGAACCGATTTTTCCACTGCTCATACTCTCCCCTGAAGAGTACTGGTGGCTTTGTGTCAGTTTCGATAGCTAGGGCTTCTCTTGATGTCATCCTTTAAGAAAGACCAAGTCAAGAACTGGCGCAAAAAGCACAGTTTGCGTTATAAGTGGTTGGCGCAAAAGTCACTTCAAGTAAACTTTGCGCGAGGAATGGGTCGCACGAACTGGAGGTTTGCATGAGTAGTTGGTTGCGCGAAATGGAGTTTGCGCGAGAGGTGGGTGGCGCGAAAGTTACTTTGCACGAGAAGAAGGTCGCGCGAACTGGAAGTTTGCGCGAGACATTGATGGCGCAAAGTGTTGTGATTTTCCCTCTGGCCGGTATGCTGGACCAGTGTGATGTTCGACCGGAGTGTTGCCTTCGAACGGAGCGGAGTCCTACGACCAGGGCCTTGTATGGACCGGTCTCTACGACCGGGATGAGCTGTGACCGGAGTCCTGTTGCGACCGGTGTCGACCGATGTTTTAGTTTTGACGCAAACGGAGGTTTGCACGAACAGTATGTGGCGCAAAAGAAGAGTTTGCGCTAAATGCTTCTGGCGCAAAAGATCACTATGAACTGGTGCAAAGTTTCACTCTCACGAGTTCTTCCCTGCAGCTTCGAAAATCGACTTTGTTTCACAAATTAACCTATCTAGACTTCGATTAGCAGTCCCAAAAATTGACAGATTGACCACTAACACTTCTATAACAGATTACAAGCTTTTAATCTAAAAAACAAGCACTTTTTGAAAATATGATCGATGGAACAGTGACGAGAACTCGTGAACTGTTTTATACCAAAATCACAAAATTGGAATTCGATTATGGTACAATACTGAAATTAAACACTACCCAATCGATCTAGAACACTAATCGATCACAACCTGATCGATTTCAACACCAATAACACTCTAAAACTCAATAATGATTCTGAAGATGAAGAGATTAAACCAGATTCAAATCAAAAACTAGACTCCACATTGTGTTCTTCATTTTTCAAAACCATTTTTCAGTTTTAGTGTGTTATTGGTGTTGAAATCGATCAGGTTATGTTAGAAAAGTGTTTTAGATCGAATGTGTGTAGTTTAATTTCAGTATAACCCTTTAATCAAATTCCATTTTGTGATTTTGGTGTTAAAAAGTTCACGAGTTCACGTCACTGTTCCATCGATCATATTTTCAAAAAGTGCTTGTTTTTTAGATTAAAAGCTTGTAATCTGTTCTAGAAGTGTTAGTGGTCAATCTGTCAAATTTTGGGACTGCTAATCAAAGTCTAGATAGGTTAATTTGTGAAACAAAGTCGATTTTTGAAGCTGCAGGGAAGAACTCGCGAGAGTGAAACTTTGCGCCAGTTCATAGTGATCTTTTGCGCTAGAAGCATTTAGCGCAAACTCTTCTTTTGCGCCACATACTGTTCGCACAAACCTCCTTTTGCGTCAAAACTAAACACCGGTTGACACCGGTCCACACCGGTCGCAACAGGACTCCAGTCACAGCTCATCCCGGTCGTAGACACCGGTCCATACAAGGCCCCGGTCGCAGGACTCCACTCCGCTCGAAGGCAACACTCCAGTCGAACATCACACCGGTCGAGCATACCGGTCAGAGGAAAAATCACAACACTTTGCGCCATCAACTACTCGCGCAAACCTCCACTTTGCGCCATCAACGTCTCGCGCAAACTTCCAGTTCGCGCGACCTTCTTCTCGTGCAAAGTAACTTTCGCGCCACCCACATCTCGCGCAAACTCCATTTCGCGCGACCAACTACTCACGCAAACCTCCAGTTCGCGCGACCCATTCTTCGCGCAAAGTTTACTTGAAGTGACTTTTGCGCTAACCACTTATAACGCAAACTGTGCTTGTTGTGCCAGTTCGTGACTTGGTCTTTCTGAAAGGATGACATCAAGAGAAGCCCTAGCTATCGGAACTGACACAAAGCCACCAGTACTCTTCAGGGGAGAGTATGAGCAGTGGAAAGATCGGTTCATGTACTTCATAGAAAGACATGATTTGGGTGAATTAATCAGGAAATCTTTAGAAGGAGGAGTTATTCCACCTGTTATGAAGACTCGTATGGTTGGGACAGAGGAAGAACCATATCAACTTAAGTTTGATGAACTCGATGGTGAAGACCTAAAGAGAGCAAAAGCTGATAGATTAGCAAAGTCTTTCATTCTTCAAGGCATTACTAATGAAATATATGTGAAGATTGACAGCTATAAAGCTACAGGCAAACAGATGTGGGATCAACTAGAGAAAATGATGCTTGGTTCAAAAGTTGGGAACCAACTCAAGATATCCAACTGCCTTAACAACTATAAAGAATTCAAAGGGAGAATTGGAGAATCTCTAGAAGAAACATATGACAGATTTGTGACCTTGCTGAATGAGTTAAGCAAGAACAAGGTCAATAAATCACAGATAGAGCTGAATGTCAAATTCCTCAGCATCCTCCATCCTGAATGGAAAAGGTTTACAAGGCAGATGAAGCAAATAAAAGATTTAAACGATATTCCACTTCACGAGGTATATGAAACCCTCAAGCAGAATGAGGAAGAGGTGGATGAGATCATGGATGAAAAGAGACAGGGTGAGAAGACAGTTGCTGATTCAATTGCTCTTGTTGTGAAGAAGAAGAAGATGATGATTGTGTCTGAATCAGATGAGGTTGAAAGTGAAGCGAACTTTGACTCTGACGACTGTGAAAATCTAAAGCAGGCTATGCTTATGTTGACCAAGGATTTTCAGAAGAAGTTCTACAAAAAGCATAGCTCGAACAATCAGAGGTATTCATCTGGTCCTAGTAACTATGTTCACAAGGAGAGATTTGAAGGAAAGAGATTAGAGGAAAGGAAGCCAGAAAAGAAAAGGTATAAAGCTGTAGATACCAATCAACCAGAACCTCCAAAGTGCTACAACTGTGGTAGACTTGGACATTTTGCCAAATACTGCCGAAGACCCAAAGTACGGAACTCCAACTATTATAAGAACAAAATGCTTCTTGCAAAGCAACAGGAAGCTTGAAAGACATTGATGGCAGAAGATGAGTTCAGGCTAGATCAGCCAGACCAAGAAGATGAAAATGAAGAGAAGGACGAAACATCACATCTATGCTTCATGGGCAAGTTGGAAATAGAAGCTGAAGCTGATTCCGATGAAGAGGACAACGAAGAGATATGTGATTTAACTGAATCAGATTTCTTAAATCAAATGGGTGTTATTAATGACAAAAACCAATCAATACAGAAACCTAGCGAGGATATTTCTGAGAAGAAAGTATTGATTGAGACTTTACATAAAAACATTGACACCAGCACAAAAGAGCATACCATAATTCTTAAAGAGATTGCTGAAACAAATACTAAATTGAGAATGTGTGAGTTTGATTTCAAAGAGCTTACGAGAATGTATTCTTCGCGTTCTGAAGAAAACAAATCCTTACTTGCAAAATTAAATGCTTTGGAAAAGAAGTTATACTCATTGGGTCAAACTGAACAAACCATTCATCTAAACAAACCCAAAGAGAATAAAGAGAGTTGGGGATTTGGTTATGAGAATCCTAACTACCTTAAAAAGGGTATATCTGAAGTGCCAACACTTTATGATTTTACATTCTTAAGACTTTCTCATCGATTCCCTGAACTTAAAGTTTTTTGGACTAGACTTTCTAAAGAGGATTAAGCCAAGGAAACAGAAAAACGAAAGATAAAATCCAAATTTCAACTTCCATTTCTTTATGGGAAGTTGAATTAAAGTTATGATTCTGTTCAATCAAAATCTCTTTCAAATGATTTTTTTGAGAGTTATTCTGTAAAAGAAATGGAGGCTAAACCTGTTGAAGGTAAACTTTACGTCCCTCCTCTCATTTTGGAAAGTAAAATTTCTGAACTTGAGACATCTTTAGCAGATGAAAGACATTTGATTGAAGTTGAACAAAAAGTGTTTTCAACTGTGCTTAAGAATACTGAACTTTCTAAATCAACTAAGGCTTCAAAATCTGATGATATGTTTAGTTTAACTGATGGAGGGTTTGATTTTCTAAACTCTGACGGTGTTTTAGATGATTGTTTTGATCAATTTGATTTTACTGCCAAACTTCCTAATCATTCGTCTTTTGTTGTGATTTCCTTTGGATTATCCAGTATGTTTGAGAAAGGTAAATCATCAACGAAAGTTGATAAATCACTCTCTGTGAAAGGTAAGAAGAAATCTCTGCATTCACAGAAACCGATCACTACTGGTAAGACAAAGAAGAAGCATTCGTTTGATACTCACAATTCTAACTCAAAAGTTTCAAAATTTTTAGATATGAGAAAGAAAACGCTTGTAGTTAAATCTAAGTGGCGACCAAAACAAGATATTGACGAGATTGTTCTTTCTAGTGTTGATTGTAATAAGACTACGACTAGTAAAGATGTTTTGATTGCGAATGTTGCTAATATAAAACCAAATCTTGTCGTTTCACGTAAGTAATATTCTATGAAGCAATTATTCCAGTTACGTCTGTCTGCTAGAAAGTCTTCATATTATGATAAACATGATTGTGCTTCTCGTAAAGATTTTGATTTTTGGTTTGGCACATATCATGTACACTCTTATCATTCTAATTCTTCATTTGATTCTCAAAAGCAAAAAGGACCCAAATTTCAATGGGTACCAAAATCATGTGCTAACACAGTTGGATCCAAATACAAATGGATACCAAAGAAAAAGGATGAATCTGTGTTGCAGGCACCTACTGTCAAGGGGGAGTAAGAGAACGAAGCCTTCTAAGTAAATCAACTTAGAACCCGTACTTCAACGAAGTTTGACTTCTAAACATAACAGTTTAGGACTCTCACTTCAATGATCAAAAGACCTTACTCCTGTGCTGATAAGAGATTGTACTCCAATACTCGAATGAGGAAATCAACCTTCAAGGGGGAGTACATATTTATCTGAAATTTTATGCATATCTTTTACACTGATAATTTTTGTGATGCATGATTTTAGGGGGAGCTCTTTAAGTCAAAGGAGTTATTCTATGACTTCTGATTATTTCTGATCAGAACTCGTACTTTCATTGTTTTACTGTTTTTTTTTTGTCTTTTTAATTTTAGTGAATAAAGTTGATTTAACTATGACATAAGACTTTTGCAGTTTGAGAGATGCTTACAAGATCATATCTTCATGAGATATAAGATTGCACTTAAAGGTATAATTCTTTATCTTAATCTCATATATGGTTAAAAGAAGGACAACTTTCAATCATTGAAAACATGTTCTTAAAAGTTCAAAAAGCTCCTTTCCAATGTGTATTCGTTACACACAGTACCTTTGTGTTACTGACAGGCATGTTAACTGATTCATTTGTTGATTCAGGTGTTACACGATTATTTTTTCTGGATTAGCAAAGATCTGGATGAATATCTTTTGCATTGACGAATCAGAGGCTCCTATTGAAAGACATTTCTTACTAAAAGTTTTGATGAAATCGTTGCTCTTTTCATCAAAAAGGGGGAGAAGAGCTAACCAATAAATGGGGAACAACACAAGTTTAGAGAAAGTATTCTGAAGACATGAAGAATTGATAAAAAAATTTTTTGAAGATACTTTGCTACAACATTCTAAGCTAAAACTGGAGATTATTACATATTGAAGACAAAGAAGGAGATTGCATCTTTTGAGCTGAAAGAGTAGACTGAATTGCCAGATCCTTTTAGTAATGATCTTGATCCAAAGAAGGAGATTGTTAGATCTCAGATTTATTGGATTCAAGATCATCCAATCTGAAGATTGAAATCTGAAGCTAAAGCTGAAAAGTCACTCTCAATATTAGTCTAATGTTAGTTTGTAATAAAATGTCAAAGTTTGTTTTTAGTATTTTATTATTATTCCTAAATATCTATTTGTTAAGATATTTAGGATATTATTTAGTTTAGATATTATTAAGTTTAGATATTATGTGTTAGGTGAGATTTTAGTATTATCTAACAATCTCAATATCTGATAATATATCACAAATCAACCAAGAACACTGTTCATCAGAGAGAAAACAGAGAGAGAGAGAGAGAGAGCTTTAAAGAGAAATCAGATCAATCTGTAATCCTTGGTTATTAATCAAACAGGTTGGTTTATCATTTATGTTTGTGATTGTTTGTATTGTTTGGTAAGATCTTGTTCAAAAAAGGGGACCGACAATTGATTAGGTTATGTTAGAAAAGTGTTTTAGATCGAATGAGAAGATGAAGAACACAGAGTCGATGTCTTTAAATTGATTTGAATCTAGTTTAAGCTCTGATACTAATTGTCGGTCCCCTTTTTTGAACAAGATCTTACCATGCAATACAAACAATCACAAACATAAATGATAAACCAACCTGTTTGATTACTAACCACGGATTACAGATTGATTTGATTTCTCTTTAAAGCTCTCTCTCTGTTTTCTCTCTGATGGACAGTGTTCTTGGTTGATTTGTGATATATTATCAGATATTGAGATTGTTAGATAATACTAAAATCTCACCTAACACATAATATCTAAACTAAATAATATCCTAAATATCTTTACAAATAGATATTTAGGAATAATAATAAAATACTAAAAACAAACTTTGACATTTTATTACAAACTAACATTAGACTAATATTGAGAGTGACTTTTCAGCTTTAGCTTCAGATTTCAATCTTCAGATTGGATGATCTTGAATCCAATAAATCTGAGATCTAACACTTTTCAAAGTCCGCTTTGAAAAGCATTAACTTTCTTTTTATTTTTCCTAGCCTAATGGATTTCTTCATTAACGATCAAAGCACCATCCAAAATATAATTTCCTTTAATGAAGGCTGATTGAGAATCACTGATGACAGACTTGATGACCCGACTTACTCAATTTGCAAGAACTTTGGCTATGATTTTGTAGATGCAACTAACGAGACTGATATGCCTGAAGTCTTTGCAAGTCAAAAGATTCACAGACTTTGGTATCAGACAAACGAAAGAATGATTGCACCTGTTTGGGAGCCAACCGGAACTAAAAAAATTCCATAACTGCTTCAACAACCTCGTTGCCCATGATAGACCAGAAGGATTTGAGAAAACAGAAGGAAAGACCATCCGGACCAGGAGATTTTTCGTCTCTACACTCCCATACTGCCCTCTTAATTTCTTCCTCGGAAACTGTACTATCAAGAAAATCTGCTTCAATGCTCGATAATTTTTTCAGGCCAACCGTATTGTATCGACATATAGACCAAAGTTGGACTCCCAGTCTATTTTCAAAAAAGGATTAGAATTCTTTTTTTACCTCAATAAGGTCCTTTGTCTATCTACTGTTAACAAGAATCCCTCCTATTCTCACTTTGTTTCTTCTATAATTGAGAGATACGTGAAAAAACTTGGAGTTAACGTCTCCATCCGTCGCCCATTTGTTTTTTGCTTTTTGGAACAAATCAACCTTATCCTTGGAAACTGTCTCTTCTTTGATTCTTATGGCCTCCATTATCCTTACCAAATCATCTGGTTCCGCTAAGCCGATTTCAATACGTATATCGATCTCATCGATTAACTTCAATGCTTCTTTCTTGCTTTCCTCAAGCACATTCTTTTTTTCGATCCACCATTTTCGAAAGTGAGCTTTGATCATTTTCATTTTGTTTCTCAAATTAATCAACTTATGTTCTGACTTCAGATACCAATTGCTATGCCATGCATTCTCCACCGAATCTCTAAAATCATCAAGTACACACCAAGAATAAAATACTTTAAACGGAACTGGGCTATAGTCCCTAGCAGCTTCTTTTAGGATAATTGGACAATGATTGGAATTCTCCCTGGTGAGGATCAAACATTTCGAATTAGGCCACTTTTCAACAATTCCCTTGACACCAAAAATTTGTCCAATCTACTAAGTTTGGAGCCCTCCTTGTTGGACTATGTGAATTTTATACCATTAGAAGGAAGTTTGATTAAATCTGCATTTACAATGAATTCGTTGAAGGATTTTGTTGCCACTCGATCGAAAAAAATACCGACTTTTTCTGAAGCGTCCCTAATCGAATTAAAATCACCTATAATAATCAAAACCCTTGTCCATCTACAAATCAAACGATGTAATATAGACCATAAAGTTTTCTTTTTCGCGAGCTCTTGAGGGGCGTAAACATTAATCACGCAACAATTTACAGCACTCGAAATCCATCTGCCGTAAAAGACCACGTATTGAAGAAATACTTCTTCTCCCAAATAGACACTATACCCCCTGCCTTTCAGATAGGTTTTGTTTCAGCTAAATCAAAATATGCATTCCCTCATATCCTTTTAATCTGGAATAAAGATAGATTGGAATCTTTGGTTTCTTGAAGTGCCAAGAATTTAATAAAATGATTTTTACACAGCTCGTTAACCCATTTCACTTTGGAATCATTCCCCACTCCCTTACAATTAATCGAGAGAACATTCATTGATTACCAAGAGATATACCTTGCCGGCAGATGCATTTTTCCAACTCCTTCAGTGTACCGTCCATTTTAAATCCCAACTTTTCTCCTACCTCGATGGTTTTTTGAACCTCCAGGTCTGATTCGAAGCCTGAGAAGGAATCTGGCGATGGAGAACTTAACTATCCCATCTTCTAACATCTTGATTATTACAACGAACAATGTCTGAATCTTCAACCAACACGATATTCTCCTCTTAATAACATACTGAATCCTCATCGAATTTGCCCCCTTTCACGCTTTGTTGTTTCCTCAGTTGAGTATCCTTGAAGTTTTTGGACTAAATGGCCAGTAAGATTTTTATTTTGGGTTTTCTAATCAGGTTATGGGTTGTCACATTAATCTTACAAACCTGGCCCAATATACTTTCATTTATCTGCCCTGCGATAAAGTTATACTCCTAAGTTAGGCCCATTGTTTACCTTGTTCTCTACATTATTGTTTTCTTTTGAAGCTAGCCCAACATCCACTCCATTCGTAATAATCTCTGGCCTTTCTGAGAAGCAACGGTTGCTTGAAACATTATTCTCGACGATTACGTGTTCCAATGTTTCAGGAATTGGAATTGAATTAAGTGGTGACTCTTCGATTTCCATCTGTCGGTCTTTTTGATCCTTCGACTCCTTACTTTTGTTCCATTGCCGAAACTTTTTCCGGTGAAACTCTATCCGACGATTTCATCCTTCTTTTTGTCCACTCTTGAGGATTAATAGAATTCTTTGTACTAGATTGTTCATCCACGATTGAATCTGCAACGAACAAGGGATCCTCCTCTTCTTCAACTATGTCAATCGACTGATCATCATCTTCCTCAAAACCTCCTTCAAATTTATCTTCTCCCTCTATATCGTGAACCGATTCCCACGGAGGCGATATATGCTCTCCTTCAGTTATACATACCACTACAACTTTGCCATCGACCAGAATTTCCTCTAATTCTAAGATGATATGTTGATTATCTGTGATAATACATACTTTCCTCTATTAAAATTGGTTTTTATGTTCCATTGAGGTTCTGAAATGGCCACTTCACCCCATTTGGAAGCAATAGATAAGAAGTTATTCGGGCTCCATACCTTCACCGACAAACCTTCGATATTAACCCAAACAAACTTCTCATCAACTTCAAACTGCTTGGACCATTTTTTTAAAGGATGTAACCACTTGTTGAGTCCATTGATGTTATATGCATGTTCTAGCCAATCTTGGTCGTGACATTGTATGACAACCCAACGTCCACCGAGATATTTGAACTTGAAATCTTCACAACCTTGCAGCGAACATAACTCTGGCAGATTGAAAAGAGCTTGTACCGATTTCGCCTTGGCAACAAAATGAGACTCCAACCATTGAACCACTTCTATGGTATCATTGGACTCCAAGGAAATTCTAAAGCTCTTGGTTGGGGGTACGTCGGATTTCGAACCTGCACTCAACACTTCAACTTTGTGTTTGAACTCACCTGGAAAAGATGTAACCACTGCATAAGATTTGTTCTTTTTGCTCCAGATTTCAACTTGTTTAAATCTCTCTATTGGATGTGCTATGGGATTCAAACAATCCATTGAAACCTTTTTTCTCTTGAATTTGGCCACACTTGCAAAAAGTTTATAATTCCCATTCCAGATTCTGTTTAAACCTCTCTCAAGCTTGTTGACATCTTGGACACGAATGAAATGAACGAAACAAAATATATTTTCGTTCTTGTTGAGTTTTCTTGCCAGGAACATGTCTACCACCACTCCGTATCTGCTGAACATCCGCCATAACTCCTTGATCCAATCCTTAGGGAATTTTGTGAAGAAGAACGTTATTACCAGTCTCTCTAAGCTATCATTTTCTTCTTTTCTTTTGTCATCGTCCTTACTCTCTTTCCCTCTCGCTGTCGATCCTTTTTAATATAGTAGAACAAGTTTAATAACTGCAACACGCTGATTCTTCAACATGGTCGGAATCAGATGCTTTTTCTATTCTTTTCCCTGGCGCAGCTAGGCCATCCTGGACTTGAACCAGAGACCTCGCCCGTGAAGTAAATCATCGCACCTACGGTCCAACCAATTGGGAGAGAATCAATAGATTGGGAAGAAAGGAACTAAAAGCATTCATTGTATCCAATCTCGAGACCATACTGATCAATAACGTTCATAAACCTTATGCAACTGGTCTCATGTTGGTTCTTTTCGGGAGCGATTCATCCATTGGTGACATAACACTTTAGGTGATATCAATGATCTATACGGGGTATGCTATATAAGGCATCTACCTAGCTAAAATTCCAACAAAGAATGCATATATAGGTCTAGAGGATTGTAAATTTATGCATACATTAAACTTCCTATTGTTGAATAACAAGGAATATTTTTCATCATTTTATACTATCTCATTCTTGGGCATTAACCAAGACCCAATTTGTCTATTTTGGCCCAAAGCATACCCTACAACAAAATTTGGTTTATAGGACGTTAAAAATGCCTAAATGTCAAATGGACCGTTTCATAAAGACTTAATTTATATGACAAAACAATAAACCATTATATCTAAAAGTGTTGTAATAAGTTTATATAACTTTTTTGGGTATTGTTACGAGCTTTTTATGACTTCTTTTACATAAAAAATCGTTGTGTTAACCATTTCATAGGACAATATTTGAAAGTTTGTCTTATAAAAACAAGTGTTCTATAAAAGATGTATTGATCATATGACATTTCTCAAAAGTGTCATATAAAACAGTTAATACGAAGCCTTGTATTGAAGGTGTCCTAAACATTTGTTAAGGCGTCCAAAAGTGTCATATAAAATTATTACAAGGCATTAAACTATATTTGGTCATATAAATTTAAGTCATATAAAGTGGTATAATGAGGCATCTAGAAATTGTTGCCATCATATAAACTTAATTTTGTTTTAGTAATAAAGTTCAAATACACATAAACATCTTAAAAGTATATATTAATCGATTCCTAACAAAAGAAGTTAGGTAGTTTGGTAACATACGTTTTAATCTACTGATTTATTTCGATTTAGAGAAGCATTTAAGGCCATTTCCAGATATTCAAAGGGAATTAAGGACATCTAAGCTAAGAATTCAAATCTAGAGTTGAATCTTCCATATCTCCTCCTTATTTCTTGAGTTTTGATTGGTTTCTAAGTTTAGCCAAAACCTAACATAGGACCATTTTTTTGATTTTGGGAAAATTGGCGATTTGTCCACTTTGATAAACTAAATGCTTGGGTCTCTTTAAAATACTATAAAATCAGATTTATTTGTATTTAATAGGTATTTTGAAGTATCAACATCATAGGACTTGGTTTATGTTGGTGGTTACATTTATGTGATTTTGTTGGTTCGACCATTTTGTTGAAAATGAAGCATCAGTACTCGAGGAATGCGACTATTAGCTAGATACATGAACTCTTTGTAAAATAATAAATGTATTGGTTGGTTTTGAGAGAGGAAAAAATGGTTCAAATGAGGTTTCGGGGCTTTTTGGCCATTGTGATCAATTTTGAGGCAAATGACTCGTATTTGTTAAATTACCTATTATTGGAAAATCGTATGTTTAAGTATTGTTGATCATCATTTTAAATTCATGTTGAGTATTAATGCATTTGATTCATACACATATGATTCGGTAGTGGGTTATCGGTAAGGAAATGATCATTTCCCCGATTACAGCTATAAACGGGACGCCAAGTTATCGAAGGCATTGTGGTATGGGTTTCTAATGGGACGCCAGGTTATCATTAACGTATTTCAAATAATTCGAATTAACCCGTCGTCTCTATACCTTTTGTAATCCCAAACTTGGTATAAGTTGTATAAGATGACTTAGGACACTATGATTTAATTAAATCTTTTAAAATTAGGCATATATTTTTAAATAATGTGATATTATTTAAATTCTAGTATGTACACATTTGCACACCCAAATGCACACATGTGTACATGTAAATGATAAATCCATAAAGATTATACCAAATGTTTCATACTTCGGATTTGATAAAACTAATTTCATTGCCAAATTTTTTGAACTAGTTAGCATAGGGTAAATGCTCCCCTCTCACCATTTATGATCCTACACCTTTACTACATTATGACATTTCCTCTTCCAGTATCAGCGAGAGAACTCAAAGTACCCCTACAACATTTCTCGAATAGTACGTAGCATATGTTATAATTATAATTATTTTCTCAAAATCATATTTGTGTAGAAATTAATCCTCATAAATCATATAATGAGATTATCATATTACAATCATATATAACTCAACATGGATTTATTTGTTATATAAACTCGAAATATATTTGTTTTTTCACGTGTTTCATGATTTGACATATAATACCATCTTTACTTTTTAATAAGCACATACCATCGTTTTAGAATTAAACAAAATTGATAATAGAGAGAAGAAGTTGCACCTCATTTTGCGATTGAATATTTGCTCATGAAACTCTCTTGGAGGTAAATGCAGCAACTTTTTCTTTCTTGTATTATTTCCTTTTTCCACTGATATATGGTTTTGATACGTGATTGGTGAGAAGGATGAATTTTGGTTAAGTAGGGCACTTGGAATGGTGAGTCATAAAGTGTAGCCTCTCTTCTCACCACTCATTTATATTAGAGTTATGTTGTGGCTGAGAATTCCTCTTGTTGGCAACCCTATTCACCAACAAAAACTACAATCACTTCTTTTCTCTTACTTCCTTGTCGACTGTAATTTCAATTGTACTTTTGATAATTTTGAAAACTATAGATGTTAAACACTCTCTGTTTCAGATCATCTACCAAATATATAATTAACTATTAGAAATAAACAAAGATATTTTAAATACTTGATTGCAAACAAAATCATCTCATTATAGTATTGCTACCATTTGAACATAAAAAAAAGGTCAAATAAACACAAACAAATTTGTGGTTCCTATTGTTTTTTTCTTTAATTCGAATTTTTTTACCTCTTTTTGAAATATTGAAGAAATGAAACTGTAGTTATTGTAGATATTTTATTATAACAATGTAGTTCATATTTTCTTATTGAATTAAGTTATGAAGATAGTAAGAAAGTTTCACAAATTCAATTTACAAATTGAAACCGTTTTTCTTTTTAGTCTTAATTTCTCTGTATCATTTATTTTGTATCAACATATCACCAAAAACTTACCCACCTACCACATTATAGCAAACCATCCGCATTCTCAATCCTATTACAACACCCCCATGTTGATGCCTCCAAGAATATTAATCAGCAAAATATATACATAATTAACTTTCACATGTAACATTCTTTCAATAAAAAGTTGGACCTTTAATTTATTCCCACTTTAAAATATGAAAATCTTAGTCACCTGAAACGTTGGGGTCTTAGTTTATTAACAACCATTAATTGTATCATCAAGATAAAATGAATGAATAGTAAGAATAAGACATCTACTTTGAGGGTTGACTTCATCACACAATTGAAACATACATAGAATAAACTCTTACTATTAAACATTCAATATAATTTGTTTAAAGCACGGCCATTAACTTGGATGTTAGATCACTTAACATAGATAATGGAACCTAAAAATACACTAAGAAAAATAAAGGAACACTAAAATGCCTATATATAGATTAATATAATATAAATCGTAGATAACAATAGCCTTGGTATCAGGAGAGAACTTAGAGAAAACATAAAAAACAAGATAGCAAAAAATGAACAATTGTAACATTGTGATTAAAATAATAGACTCCAATATAACTAACTAATACATTATTAGGACCCTTATAATCTACTAAATTTTTTTAGGTCACTTTTATTAACTATTTTTTTTGAGATCCTATTATATACTACATAACATTTTAAATATTTTTTATTAATTAGTTTTCTTAAACTCGTATTATATACTTAAAACAATTCATGTTGGGCTCTATTTTTTTTGAGCCGTGGGTATACACTCATCCCGCCCTACCAAGTCCCAAGGACGGCTTTGATGTTAGAGCATCTTCAATGGAGGTTCTTATAAGAATCTCATTTTTACACTTTTTGATGCAACTAATTTCCAATTCTACAAATTAAAAATGTATATAAAAGTTTAAAATGGTAGTTTTTATAAGAACCTTATTTTTTGTGGGTCTCATGTATTTGTCAAAATCAATAATTATAATATATTTATAAATAAATATCAAATATTTAATTTAAATACTAATAAGTATGAGAAAATTGTCATTTCACATAAAATTCATGGTAAGAACCAAGGTTCTTAAATAAGAACTCAAATGGGGTTAGGTTCTTATAAGAACTTTCCACATTGGTAGTTCTTACAAAACACTTTACTTTTTCCTTACAAACAGGGCTGTTCTTGAGGGTGTTCGAGGTGGTGTTGCCGCACGAGGCCTCCACTCGTCGGGGGCCTCCGGTTGTTTTTTTATTTTATATCTATACTATATTATAAAACATCTATAAAAAAACTCTTAAAAACAATTGTTAAAGTTTAATGTGCCGCTATTTAATGTTAATTACTTAAAACTTAAATAAAGAATGAAAATTTAAAATCTCTTGCTATTTAATCCTTATCTCTAACAAATTTAACTCCTCTAAAATCACTCATCATTTCAACTTCCCTAAAATCACTCCCTACATAATTAAATACAGAATAAAAATCAAATTTTAAATATAAAAAATCTAAAATATAACTAAGAAAATCTAACAAAATTATTAATTTTTATTTTATAAAAAACATTATTTTATTAAAACTAAAATAAATTACATTATTATTAAATTATCGAAAAAACTCTTAAAAACAAACTTTTATGCATTAAATATTATTTATTGATACACATTACTTAAAATTCAAGATTACAAGTTATGATGCATTAGTACAAATTTCTAAAATTATATGTTTGAATTCATAACCAACCGATAAACATAATTAAAACAGGATAAACATTTTAATCCCATGTTCAAATCTTGCTGTGCTCAATAAGAGTATTTTATGTTTTTTTACATGTATCTTTATTTTTGAAATAACTTTATATCAATTTGTTAATTATATAGAAAAATATATGATTTCTTAATTTCTAACTTAACTTATTGTGATTTTAGAGATATATTAATAATTTTCTAATAATTCATTTATTTATCCATTGATACTATTAAGCTATATTTTAATTCTTATAGATCTTTTAAATCTTGTCATCTTGTCTTTCCTATTTCCTTTTTTCTTTTATTTGTTTTTGTATATATTGTCATCTATTATTTATTTTATTTATTATTGATAGAAAATTTCTTGTAAAAACCTTGTAAATCAATTAAAACTTCATATCCATACTAGATTTCATGCTCTAAATTATCTCCACAAAAAACAAAATTCCCAATTTATTTATTCGTTTTTCTTTTACGGATAAACATAAATTTGTAACATTTCTTCTCAAGTTCTTCCAATTTCAAGGCACAATTTTCATTCTATGAGCATATATATATATGATACTTTTTATTATTTATTTTATTTTTTTAATGATTTTCTTTTAGTAACTTTGTTTTGTTTTTTAATGAAGCTTAGAAATTTTCTTGATCGTTAATGATAAGTATAATGTATATGTAAATAACATAATTAGAAAAAAAATACAGGGCTATATAGGATTTTGCACGGACCCTAAAAAATGTTGGGACCGACCTTACTTACAAAAACTAGGGGTGTTCAAAAAGATTGGAAAACCGAGAAACCGAGCCGAACCGTTTGATATGAAACCGGAAAAACCGAAAACTAGAAAAACCGAAAACCGAAAAACCGGGTATCATGGGTCGGTTTCGGTTTTAAATTCAAGGTATCCGTGGGTAACCGATCCAAACCGGTATATATAGAACACTTAATAATATTATATTTAATATTAACTATTTAATTTTTAAATAATCATCAACTAAATAGTGGATATTTTTAAACAATAAAACTTATTTCAATTTCTTTTTTTGAATTATTTTTATGTATTTGTTATGTAATTGGTTTAAATTTTATATTTTGGTATTATTTTTATATTGCAAATAATATTTCCTATAAAGTCGGATAACCATGAACCGAACCGCGGGTAACCGACTAATTTCGGTTCGGTTTGGTTCATCCCGCGTTTCGATTCGGGTAACCAAATATCCGTCTCATGCGGTTCGGTTCACATTTTTCTTATTAACTGAGTCGAACCGAACCATGGACACCCCTAACGAAAACCTTGCATGGGAGATACTCTTAGGGGCTGTTCGGTAACGACTTAATGGGCTGTATAACAGATATGGCTTATTCGCTCAACCATATCTAGTTGTTCGGTAGGAGCTTATTGTCGGTCCACAATATTATCAAGTTCTTATCAAAACAACGACAAACATATATTAACCAACCTGATTTGATTACAAACACGGAATACAGATTGATCACTTGAAGCTCTCTGTGTTGTGTAAGATTGTATGTGTTGTGTAAGATATGTTTTCACCTAACATCTAATACTAACATAATATCTAAACTAGATATTATGTAAACCAAAATATCCTAAA
The DNA here is from genome assembly GCA_954870635.1 of Arctium minus. Classification (NCBI taxonomy): domain Eukaryota; kingdom Viridiplantae; phylum Streptophyta; class Magnoliopsida; order Asterales; family Asteraceae; genus Arctium; species Arctium minus. The sequence goes on from OX941081.1 coordinate 164,574,967, forward strand.
CTAAATATCTATTATTAGATATTTAGGACTAATATTAAATACTATAAATAACACAATAATTAACTTTGACAATTATTACAAATTAACATTAGACTAATCTTGAGAGCGACTTTTCAGCATTAGCTTCAGATTCCAAACTTCAGATTGGATGATCTTGAATCCAATAGATCTGTGCGCTAACAATCTCCCCCTTTGGATCAAGATCATTACTAAAAGGATTTTAGCAATTCAGTCTTCTCTTTCAGCTCAGAAGTTGGAATCTCCTTCTATGTCTTCAATATGTAATGTAATCTCCAGGTTTTAGCTCAGAATGCTTTAGCAAAGTATCTTAAAAGAAAATTTCTCTAAAATATGCATGTCTTCAGAATACTTTGATCTCTCGCATTTCTTGGTTAACTCTTCTCTTTTCCAATCTTGTAATGTAATGGACATTTCTTCAAGCTTTAGGTTCTCCCCCTTTTTGATGAATAGAGAAACGATTTCATCAAAACTCTGAGTAAGAAATGTCTTTCATTTGGAGCCTCTGATTCGTCAATTCAAAAGATATTCATCCAAATCTTTGCAAATCCAGACAAAATAATCGTGTAACACCTGAATCAACAAATGAATCAGTTAAAATGCCTGTCAGTAACACTAAGTCACTGTGTGTAACGAATACACATTGGAAAGGAGCTTTGTGATGTTCACTCTCCCAGGGCTTCTATTCAATCATCGAAACACCACAAAGGTAATTTCTATGAACGTTATGACAAAGAAACAAATTCCTTGTGTGTTCGTGCATGTAATAGAAAGAATTAAGCATTGATGATTGCTTATAAGGCTCAATATTGTGTAAACCACTGAGATAACAGTAAGTTAAACACAGACTCAATGTGCATGAGTGAAGTGCGAAGGTGGGGCAGACTTCCTTCTTTACAATATCCAGATTTTCCAAATGAAAATCAGATAGCAAATGTGCTGCTTCCCCTTTGAAAATGAAACATTTTCCTTTTAAGAAGAAAATGAGTAGCTGGTGGGGTTAATCAAGAGTTTGCATGGGCTAGTTGCCTGTTTCAATAATGTTCACCAAAGAAATGTGAAAACACTAGAAATGTGGCTGCCCGGCTCAGAAAGTAGTTGGTGCAGAGTTCTGATATTCTTTTAACTCTGTTCTCACACCCTTTTCTTTTAAACATTCAGTTTACTTCTAACCGAACTCTCTTTTTCTGTATATCTCATCACACATCCCACACTTATTTCTTTTGATTTCTCACACTCAATCACTATGGATTAACCTCTTGGGTAGGAAACACTGGTTAACGTGTATCCGTAGAAGTTGTGTTAAGTCCTAGCACAATGAAATCCGATGTTTTCCTAGAAAGCATTTGATGCTCAAAATGGTTTAACTTATCAGCTAAAGCTCAAAGTAGATCTTGAAAACATTTAAACACACACTTCCAATTCATGAAATCGGTTTGAGATTCGGGAAGTGGTTTGAACATTTAAGAATATGCTTTCAATGATTGAAAGTTATCCTTCTTTCAACCATATATGAGATTAAGATAAAGGATTATACCTTTACGTGTGATCTTACATCTCATGAAGTTAAGCTTAAAGTCATAAAGATATGAACATGTAAGCGTCTCTCAAAAACTGCAAAAGTCTTATGTCAAAGTCAAAGCAAATTTATTCACTGAAAATAAAAAAACAAAAAGCAGTAAAACAAAGAAAGTACGAGTTCTAATCAGAAATAATCAGAATTCATATCCTAACTCCTTTGACTTGTAAAACTCCCCCTAAAATCATGCATCACAAAAATTTGACATTAAAAAGGTAAATGCAGAAATTAGTGAGTCTTCTCCTCAAATTAATATTGACCATCTGTTAATTTCTTCTCATACTCCCCCTTGGATCATGAACATAATATTTGAAGTGCAGATATCATTCAGAAATAAGAATGGAGAAATGATGAAAAAGTATACAATTAGAAAACTTTGATAGGTAACTACTGATTATGTCTTAAGATTTAGCATACCAAGCTTAGAGACAAGAAAGTTGAACCTCTTTTCGTCTAAAGGTTTGGTAAACAAATCTGCAAGTTGATAATCAGTTTTTACAAAGAAAAGTTCAATTGTTCCTTTTTCAACATTATCTTTGATAAAATGATACTTGACATCTATGTGTTTGGTCTTGGTGTGCTGAACAGGATTCGCTGTTATCGCAATGGCACTCTTTGAGTCACAGAAGATCGGGATTTTGTTGAAGTGAAAATCGTAGTCACGTAGTTGTGTCCTCATCCACAAGACCTGAAAACAGCAGCTAGCAGCAGCTACATATTCTACTTCGGCTGTTGAAGTTGATACACAAAGTTGCTTCTTCGATGCCCAACTTACGAGTTTATCACCGAGGAACGTATATGACCTGACGTGCTCTTCCTGTCTAGCATACAACCAACATGATCTGAATCTGTATATGCTGTTAGTTCAAATCTAGTATCTTTAGGATACCACAGACCAAGATCTGCAGTCCCCTTCAGATACCTAAAAATGCGCTTAACTGTAGACAAATGAGATTCTTTGGGATTGGCCTGATATCTAGCACATAAGCATGTAGAGAACATTATATATGACCTACTAGAAGTAAGATACATCAAAGAACCTATCATCCCTCTATAAGTCCTAACATCAACAATCTTTCCAGAAGGATCGGTGCCAATCTTAGTACCTGGTGCCATTGCGGTACCAATCGGTTTAGAATTTTCCATTTTGAACTTCCGAAGAATATCAATAATGTATTTTGATTGATTAATAAAAATCCCCGATGAAAATTGTTTGACTTGTAATCCGAGAAAGAAATTCGTCTCTCCCATCATATTCATCTGAAATCTTGACACCATAAGGTTTGAAAAATTCTTATAGTACTTAGGATTTGTAGAGCCAAAAATAATATCATCCACATAGATTTGAATAAGAATGATATCAGCTTTTTCCTTTTTAATAAACAAAGTGGTATCTACCGTACCTTTTGTAAAACCAGACTTGACTAAAAATTGAGATAGGACATCATACCAGGCGCGAGGAGCTTGTTTCAGTCCATAGAGTGCTTTGTCGAGAATGTAGACATGATTCGGTTTCTCTTGATTGACAAAGCCTTCTGGCTGCGAGACGTAGACTTCTTCCTTGAGAATGCCATTCAGAAAGGCGGTCTTCACGTTCATTTGAAAGACAGTGAAGTTCTTGTGAGCTGCGTAGGCCAAAAACATTCGAATTGCCTCTAAACGCGCCACAGGAGCATAAGTCTCGTCGTAGTCTATTCCTTCCTCTTGCCTGTATCCTTTGGCAACAAGTCTTGCTTTGTTTCTGATAACGGTACCATCTTCATCTTTCTTGATTTTGAAAACCCATTTCGTACCTATAATGGTTTTACCTTGAGGTTTGGGTACGAGTCTCCAGACTTTAAGTGCGTTGAACTGATTCAACTCTTCTTGCATTGCAGTCACCCAGTCTGAATCGTCAAGAGCCTCGGATACGCGAGATGGCTCGATCTTGCTCAGAAAGGATTCATGCATACACATATTCATTGAAGCTGGCCTAGTTTGCACCGGTTTGGTTGGATCACCAATGATCTGGCTTATCAGGTGCGCTTTGGTCCATTTATGTTCATGAGGGAGTGGATTATATGAATATATATCAATATTATCGTCTAAGAATCCACTTGTACCTTCTTCAGGTTGTTCAAGAGGAATGATGGTTGCAGTTGAAGTAGTAGGTGCAGAAGGCTCAGCAGGTACAACTTGGTCCGTCTGTAGATCAGTCTGTACAGAACATCCTACTGATACAACAACTTCTGTCTCTTTGTCACAACTTCAACTGTTGGAGTCGGCATTTGAACTGGAATTTCTTGTTGATTCGAGGAGTTGGATTCAATAGAGATATCTGAACTGGTTGGATGAGTAGTCGTTGAGTCTTCCATCATGTCAACCACAACAGATTTCTTCACATTAGATCCAAGAAATTCATCATAAAATAGTTCAAATAATAAATCTAAATCAGATAAATGATTAGTAGATGTTGATGCTTCATCTGATTTGATCGCTTGAGACGCAGGTTCTGGACTGATTTGCCCAGAAGCCAGTACTCCGGTTATCACGGGTTCTGAACTGTGTTGTTCAGAAGTCATTTCTTCATCAAATGTAATGTTGACGCTTTCAACAAAATTCTTTGACTTCTTCAAGTATACACGGTATGAAGTTGATGTAGAAGAATAACCAATAAAGATGCCTTCGTCTGCCTTGGCACTGAACTTGTTCAGACTCTCTCTATCGTTTAGAACGTAACACTTACACCCAAATATATGGAAATATTTGATTGTCGGTGTTCGGTTGTTAATTAACACATAAGGAGTCTTCTTGAATCTGCGATGTATCATGGATCGATTCTGAGTGTAGCACGCAGTCGATACAGCTTCAGCCCACAGAAATAGAGGTAAGTCATATTGACTTAGCATAGTACGAGCAACCTCGACTAGCGTACGATTTATTCTTTCGACCACTCCATTCTGTTGAGGCATACGAGCAACAGAGTATTAATGTGATATCTCGACCGATTTGAGATATTCTTGAACTGTTTTGTTCTTGAACTCTGTGTCGTTGTCTGTTCTTAGAAGCTTGACCGGTTTCTGCATATTTACTTGGGTCGTCTTCAGGAATGTAATGAGAACATCAAGTGTCTCATCTTTTGAACGTAGAAATTTGACCCAAGTGTATCACGAGTAATCGTCCACGATAACTAGTATGTACTTCTTTCCACCTAGACTTTGCGTTCACATCGGACCGCATAAGTCCATATGCAACAACTCTAAGGGAGAGCTTGTACTCGGTTCAGGCTTTGGTTTATGTGGAGCTCTCTTCATCTTTCCTTTTTCACATGCTGCACACAGGTGTTCTTTTTCATACTTCAACTCTGGAAGTCCTTTAACTAGCTTTTCACTGACCAGCTTGTTTATGTACCTAAAGTTGAGGTGAGAGAGCCGTCGATGCCATAGCCAGCTTTGCTGCATCGAGGCTTTAGAAAGTAGACATACCTGCTTGTCAGTCTGGACGTTTGACAAATTAATTGTGTAGAGGTCGGAATGTCGAGTGCGAACAGAACACCTATTGGCTTTGAAATTGACGTCTAAGCCTTTGTCACAGAACTGGCCTATACTGAACAGGTTATGTCTTAAGCCTTCAACGTAGCTCACCTTCTTAATCATGACGTTTTCGTGTACCATATCACCATATCCCAGTATTGGTGAAAACTGGTCGTTGTCAAATCTAACTGTCCCGCAATATTTATCTGTATAATTGGACAGCATCCCTTTCTTCCCTGTCATATGCTTGGAACACCCGCTATCCAAGTACCACATATGACGGGTCTGCATAAGAGAAATTACGAAACAAGAGATTTAGGTACCCTCTTGTAAATGGGTCCTACAGTGTTAGTACAGGATTTTGGTACCCAATGAAATTTGGGTCCTCTTTGCTTTTGAGAATCAAATGATGAATATGAATGATAAGAATGAACATGATAATTTCCAAACCAAACATCAGAATCTTTACGAGAAGCATAATCATGTTTATCATAATGAGAAGACTTTATAGCAGACAGACATAACTGGAACAATTGCTTCATAGAATATTTCTTGCGATAAACAACAAGTTTTGGTTTCAAAATAGTAGCAACATTCGCATTCAAAACATCTTTACTAGTCGTAGTCTTATTACAATCAACACTAGATAAAGATTTAGCAGTCTCGTCTTTGCTTTACAGTCAATCTTTACTAGTCGTAGTCTTATTATTACAATAAACACTAGATAAAGATTTGTCGGTCCACAATATTATCAAGTTCTTATCAAAACAACAACAAACATATATTAACCAACCTGATTTAATTACAAACACAGAATACAGATTGATCACTTGAAGATCTCTATGTTTTTCTCTCTCGTGAACAGTGATGATCAGGTTGTGTTGTGTAAGATTGTGTGTGTTGTGTAAGATATGTTTTCACCTAACATCTAATACTAACATAATATCTAAACTAGATATTATGTAAACCAAAATATCCTAAACTAAATATCTATTATTAGATATTTAGGACTAATATTAAATACTATAAATAACACAATAATTAACTTTAACAATTATTACAAACTAACATTAGACTAATCTTGAGAGCGACTTTTCAGCATTAGCTTCAGATTCCAAACTTCAGATTGGATGATCTTGAATCCAATAGATCTGTGCGCTAACACTTATTCGTTCAGCCGATGGCTGAGCGAATCAACTACAAAAAACAAGTCATATAGACTCAGCCATTAAATTACATTACTTTTTCCTCACCTACCCTTTCTCTCCAACCTTCTTCTTCCTTTCTTCCTTCTCACCATCATGCCTTCTTCCTTTCTTCCATGGTTCAGGCTGAAGAAGCTGCTCTCCATCGAAGTTTTGCTGCTCTCCCCCAACTCCTTTCTTCCTTCTCACCTTTGATTTTTCAAAGATCTTTGTTTTGATTGGTTTGTTTGATGATAATGGGACGGTGGATTTTAGTGATTTTTCATTGATTTTGGTTCAAAAACAGACTATGGGTTGAAATAGAGGTTGTGGGTCGTTGGTTCCTATGGACGACGGCTGTTGGACGGTGCACCTGTGTTATTTTTGTCCATTGCCGGCAACTGTGTTTTTTTTAACCATCGAGTTTTTTTTTTTTTTGTTATTTTTGGTTCATGTATCAAAGCTTTGCTGGGTTTTTTTTTGGCTTTTTGTTATTGTTCTTTATCCATCATGTTCCCCTTTTTATTATTTTAGGGTTCATGCATTTTAGGTTTCTTGTTTGTGATTCATAAATTTGGGTTTTTTTATGTTTTGGATTTTATTTGATTTTATTATTGTACTATGTAATAAGATTGAATTATAGAAATCTGTTGTAAAAGAATTGTTTTATTATTTGTTTGCTATTGTTTAATTTACATTTTGTTGTTGTTTTGTAAAATTTCATCAACAAATGTTTAATGTAAAACAAAAGGGTAAAATGGTCATTTATGATATTTAGACTGTTTATTCAGCACAACAACCGAACAACAACTTAGTTGTTAACACACAGACAACTATATCTATACAGACAACTATATCCATACATATTTTAATAGAAAAGGAACCGAACAACACCTGCATTTTATATAATGTTGGAAAGATTCTAATCAATGCAAAATATGAACCCACAGCTGGTCGCGTGCCAAAAAAAAGGGGGCACTTGGAACCCCATTAATTTTTGCGAACCCTACCTAACAAATATCTCCATATATGCCATATGCGGAGTTTTGAGCTTTATATTCTTTTTTCTTTTTTTAAGTAAGCATATTTATTGTTTCTTTTTTACCTTCTTTTGAAAAAGTCTATGAAGTAGGCTCGCTCTAATATTTTTAATATTTAGTATAAGGATTTAATCATTTTATAATTTTAAAATTTATGAGATTTGTCATTTTAAACAACTAATTTAAAATAATTAATGTGCACATATATTTGGAACTATAAATCTTATTATTTTTAAATTTTTATTGTTTTAATATGTTTATATTGTGCACATAACCTGATAGGTTAGAGTGATGTTTGGATGAAGATGCGAGGGATGGGGGAGTTAGAAAATAAGGGTGATTACAATTATAAGTTATCGTTAGTTATTAAATTACTACATTAACCAATTAATGTTTGATTAAAACATTAATTAATTAAGTGACCTATACGGTTAAAATGGATCTTACGAATCTTACAATTTTTAGAGTTCAGAAATGATTAATCTCTCTATCTCTCTCTCTCTCTCACACACACACACACATATAATCTCAAACCCACTCATGAATCGTGCAAGAAGTTGAGTTAACGTGAGAAGTAGATTTGAACCCTTAATCAATTATAATCTCAAACCCACCAATGAATCACGCTTCATATGGGAATTGATCCGGTGCATCTTATCTCAGTGCATCTCATTCTAATGTGCATCCACCGGTTGATAACTACTTCTCACGTTAACTCAACTTCTCACCAGAACCCAACCCTATATATAGAGAGAGATAGAGAGAGAGTCGGGTTCAAACGAGAACAATACCTATTTAAAACAACACGAGAACCGACAAAAAATATATTATTTTACATTAACGCACCAAAAAACCCACACGAGCGAATTTGACCGTGGCTTTAGGTCCGCATGGCTTTTTCGCACGTTAATGTAAAATCATATATGATTTTGTTGGCTCTCGGGTTATTTTAAATAGGGAAAATGGCCCAAATAGCACATTTGGGGAAGTGTGTTGATGGAATAGCACATTTGAAAACAAACTGCCAAAATAGCACTCCCATTACGCCGGCGGCTTTAGCCCGTCGTCGACTAAATGGACATGTGGGCCCCACAACTTTTTGGTCCAACCAAAACGTGACACATGGCAAAAGTAAAGACACAATCAGGCTTTATCCCCCTTATGACCCGACATTCTCTTCCCCTCCCCCCCCCCCATGCGCCGTCGGCTAAAAACTCCCCCCCTATTTAGCCGATTTGACTCAATATTCTTCCCTTTTTGACTTTTTTAACTAATATGAACAAAATTAGGACTGACATCAGCCCTAATGTTTTTTTTTCACGATTTGACCATTTTTGTAAATACCCGATTTTTTTTTACCAAATACCCGTTTTTTTGTATTTTTTGAGCATATATATAAAGGGGGGAGGACCATACCAACATCACAATTATCATCACATATTCATCCTGTCCCTCCTTCCTCCATCCACTTCCACCGCTAACCACCGTTGACCACCGTCGACCGCCACAGTTGTCCACCGTTGACCGTCGTCGGCATATTAACCTATCTTTTCAAAACATGTGTAACACTATGGCTGGAAACTCCCGATCTGCTTCAAAACAACCATTGATGGACGAAAGTTCCAGGAGGAGTTGGAAACCACCCCAAACGGAGGAGGAGTGGAAAAACCTTGGAAAAACTTTGGCCGATTATCCAATTACAGAGGAGGAGGAAGAGGCCATATATGAGGCATATGACTGGTATTTGGACACACATGAAAGAGAAATGCCCCTTTGTTGTAACTCTCCTGCCAAGCCTTTAAACCCTATGCCTTCTCATTATATGCCGGCGAGGATGAAGGAATCCATATGGCAAGCGCATATAGAGATCGACGAGCTCTAAGACCTGTGGCGGAAGAATAGGGATAACCAACTAGCGATAGAGAAGGTTATCGAGGGAAAGAAGCAGCAGGTGAAGGGAACACAAAGAGAGATCAGGGAAGAAGAGAAAAAGGTTAAAAATATCAAAGAAAACTATCCCGGTTTGGAGGATATGATCAACGAAAAGGCTAATTGGATCCTGAGGTGTAAGGAACTGTATCCAAAGGGACTGTAGTTGTTTGGTGAACTTGTTATCACCGACTTTATTTTATGTTATTTTCGGACTGTAATGTTTGTTTGGAATCTGGGAATGTCTAATCTAAATTAACGTTGTTTGTTTCGTTTTCGCTTGTATGTCAATGTTAGTCTTGTTTATGTTCTGTCGTATGTTGCGAAATGTAAAATATAACAAATATTTAGGAGCCTAGATTATAAGTTGGGTGAACATAGTCTTGTGTATCATCCGGTTGTGATGGATGATACTGGGTGGTACGAGGCTCGGGTTTCCTACGACTACTAGACGTTCCTAATGTACGCGAAGGGGCTGGCATCAGACCTGAACAATTGTAAAGGAAATGTCCCTTCTGTTGACAACGACTGCAGGTTTTCACGATCGGTTCCTCGTCTCGTGATGGGATACGGTCGCAGTTTCGTGGTCTTCCGGCGTTTCGTATGTTCATGGGAGGCGGGAGGCATGTCATACGTTCTTCGGAAAACATTTATTCAGATGGCGGTGGAAGAGGGTTCACTTGCTCGTCAAATGTTCCCCAATAAGCTTGCATTGCAAACAAGTGTGAAGCCCATTGGCTGCAATCTGTATGACTGAGTTGTCGCGTAACCATTATCAGATGACCACACAGGATGCCATACAGTTACCATTGCATGCATATATATGTCTGAGACTGCAAATCAACTCTGCCATTCTTATGCCAGTCATGAACCTCGTATTATACTTCTGAAATGGGATACAACCTCCATCTTACGCTCCTGTTGATTCTATTCTCGATCTTTGCCTCCGCCCACAGTGTCACTTCGCTTTGGATTTGTGTTGTAGGAAAAACGATAAAACGTTACGATAAATTAACAAATGTTCAATTAGGAATACGTAGTTGTGTATATAAATATACCTCCATCGTGGCCGCGCTTGTAATACCATTGCTGCAACGTCGAACGATAAAACTTGACCAACATTGTAATCGGCAGGTAATGCGCAAATCGACTCAAAGCGTTCACGGACTCAACACTGGTTGAAGTCATTGCGCTGTACCGCAGGCCAGAAAACATTGATCGTGCCCATCTATCGTAACCAACCTCCTGAAGGTATGCAGCCGTGCACGATAGACTATGATGCATCAACTTCATTGTACTCTCGAAGTCTGATCGACGGTACGCTTTGCATGCCTCCCAGAACATCCATTTTCTTTCTTTCTCTCTTTTTAAGGTCGGTTTCAAGTTAACGAGCATGTTAGAATATGATGATGATTGAAAGAGACGATGAATATGCTGAAGGCTTGAGACTTCGATATATTGATTGAGAGAATAATCGTACAATACGACAAAATGATAATAAGAAAATTAACCTAGACTAGAAGATACAAGGTATTTATACAGAGACTATATGGGCCTGGGCCTTATACACATATATACACTAACATCCCCCCTCAAACTCAATCGGGAGAAGAATGAGCCAGATGGAGTTTGGAAACTAGATCACAAAACCATCCTGGTAGATGTGCTTTAGTGAAAATGTCGGCCGGTTGATCAATAGTTGAAATAGGAAGAAGTTGGAGAGTCTTACGAGTCACGTGTTGACGAACAAAGTGACAGTCAATTTCAATATGCTTCATTCGCTTGTGAAAAACATCATTGTGAGCAATCTGAATCGCACTGTTGTTGTCACACCACAATGGAGTTGGAGAATGTTAAGGAGCCCCCATGTCAGAGAGTAGCCAGCGTAACCACACAAGTTCTTGAGCCGTGTCAGCTAGTGCTCGGTACTCAGCTTCAGTACTGGATCGAGCTGTGAGAGATTGTTTCTTGCTCCGCCAAGATATGAGTGAGTCTCCAAGAAAGAAACAATAGCCGATAGTGGAGCGACGATCAGTCATGTCACTGTCCCAATCAACATCAGAAAAACCTCGCAAAGTCAATGATGATGTGGATGGAAAATGAAGACCGTGAAATATGGTCCCTTTTAAATATCGAAGGATGCGCAGGACATCAACATAGTGATCAGAACAAGGTGCAGACATGAACTGACTGACGGTATGAACAACATAGGCAATGTCAGGTCGAGTCACTGTGTGGTAGACAAATGACCCCACTAACTGTCGATATAAAGAAGGATCACACAGAGGAGGTCCAGCATTCGGAGCCAAATGAAGATTGCGCTCAAGAGGAGTGGATGCAGTTTTGTTGTCAGTAATCCCAGCTTTTGACAAGATATCTGAGGTCTATTTGGCTTGACAAAGATAAATTACCGATGGATCTGAGAGCACCTAAAGACCAAGAAAATAGTGTAAAGAGCCAAGATCCTTCATCTCAAAACAGGAGCTGAGAGATGTTTTCAGATTAGCTATGCCTGTAGAGTCACTTCCAGTAATAATCATATCATCCACATACAAAAGAAGTAAGATTGTGCCAGCCTCAGTGGTCCGAGTAAACAGTCCTGAATCATAGTTGCTGGGTGAGAAACCCAGAGAGGTGACTGTGGAACTGAACTTCTCAAACCAAGCTCGCGGAGCTTGCTTGAGTCCATAAAGAGCCTTCCGAAGACGACAAACATGACCTTGTGGAAGTCGAACGCCTGGAGGAGGTGTCATGTAGACTTCCTCAGATAAGTCACCATTCAAGAAGGCATTCTTAACATCCATCTGAAAGAGAGGCCATTGTTTTGTAGCTGCGATGGCTAGGAGACTGCGAACAGAAGTGACTCGAGCAACAGGTGCAAATGTCTCCTCATAATCAATGTCGTACTCTTGATTGAATCCCTTTGCCACCAGGCGAGCTTTGTACCTATCAATAGAGCCATCATATTTTGTCTTGATTTTGAACACCCATTTAGAACCAATGGGTGACTTGCCCGGTGGAAGAGGAACAAAGTCCCATGTCTGAGCTTTGTCAAGGGCCTGAAGTTCCTCATCCATAGCTTTCTGCCACTCAAGATTAGAGGAGGCTTCCTTGTAGGAAGTAGGTTCGTGATTGGACAACAGAGTAGCATAAACATGATAATCACGGAGATGAGAAGGAAGTTATCTTACCCGATCTGATCGTCTAACATTCGGAGATTGAGACGTTCCAGGAGCCAAAGACTCAGCAGGAAACTCAGATCTTGCCTGTGCGGATGGAGCAGATGATTCATGTTGATCAGGAAAACTATGAGATGTAGGTGGTGTAGGGGCAGAAGACTCTGAAGGAGAGACAGAGTCAGAAGATGTTTGAACAATAGGTGGAGACGATATGATGTCAGATTGGAGTGAGTCCAATGAGACGAAAGCATCAGTAAAGAACGGAGCGGTGAAGGTAGGGGACTCACGAAACTTGGATATAGAAGAAAAAGGAACATGTTCCCAGAAGGTAACGTGACGAGATATACGAAGACGCTGGGAGATAGGATCCCAGCAGCGATAACCCTTATGCTCAATACCATATCCAAGGAAGCAGCAAAGTCTGGAGCGAGGTTCAGTTTGGTATGTTCATGAGATTGTAACTGAACAAAAAAAGCAATACCCCAAACTTTTAGAAGTTCATAGGCAGGGGTGACCTCATGAAGAGCCTCACAAGGAGACTTATTATTAAGGATGGGAGTAGGATGACGATTGATAGTATAAACTGCAGTGAAAGCAGCTTCACCCCAAAAACGCTCTGGACATTTAGCAGAAATGAGAAGAGTGGGAACTGTATCAAGAATATGACAGTGTTTGCGCTTGGCACGACCATTTTGAGGAGATGTGCCGGGACAGGAGTACTGAGAGAGAGCCCCCTGAGATTGAAGAAAGGAGAGAAGACAGGACTCTTTGTATTCCATAGCATTGTCAGCTCTAAGAATCTTTATAGATTTTGAGAATTAGGTGTGAATCATCCGAGCAAACATAATATAAATTTTAGGTAGTTCCGAACAACGTTTCATGAGATATATCCACGTGAAACGTGTATGATCATCAATAAAAATAACAAAATATCGAGCACCCCCCATGGATGGATGTGGTGATGGTCCCCATACATCAGAATGAATAAGATCAAAAGAAGAAGTAGAATTAAACTCATTCGTTTCAAAAGATAAAGCATGATGTTTGCCAAGTTAGCATGATAAACAAGAAATATTGTCAGTTGATACACAATTTCCTAACACCCTTAAATTAGCTAATGATTTTATTCTGTCTAGAGATAAGTGACCTAGCCGGGCATGCCACAAATCAAAGGAAGAAGTGCTGGAAACTGAGGCAACAAGACTTGAAGAGGGTAATGGAAGACGAAGGTAGACCACTTCAATCATCCATCCAACTTTACGGCCGAGTCCAAGGATCTTCTTGGTCTTTGGATCCTGTACAACACAACCAGAAGAATGAAATAAAATGATCAAATTAGATTTGAGAAGCTGCACAATCGAAACTAAACTCAGAGATAGTTTCGGAACATTTAGAACATCCGGTAATTGTATATGAGGAGTGGAGACATTTCCACTAAAAGATACCGGTAGGCCAGTGTTGTCAGCAGTTCGTACTGACGTAAAATGCTGAGGTGGTTTCTTAGAAACAAAACCATCAGTGCAGGGTGTCATATGACTGCAACACCCAGAGTCAAAAATCCATAAGTTACCTGATGCAGCTGAGTGTGGAGAATTCATACCCATAGCACCAGACATGATCTGCTCCATGAGTTCCTGATTGCGACGCATCAATTCCATTAGGTCAGGTGAGGAGACTGAAGAAACCTCGTTATCAGCGATAGTAGACCCAGCAACAACGTAAGTCCGGTTCTGAGGGCCAGTGTGCTTTGAGTTCTTAGGGCAGTCAGACTCATAATGACGCGGATGAGTGATGCCACACCTACGACACTTGCGAATAGGACAATCAAGGAGAAGATGAGCAGTAGAATGGCAAAAGGCACACTCAGATGTGTTCGTCTTTCCCACAGATTTGTAATGGTTGTTGTTGGTCCATTTACCTTTGGACTTGGGATGAGACGTGTAGAGAACGCTATCAGTAGTGGGCATCGGTGAACGCATGTGAAGACCAGTTTCTTCACTTAACAATTCGGATATGTCTTCTTCAAGAGTGGGTAGGGGCTGCCTATGAAGAAGAGAAGCACGAACATTCTCAAATTTATCTGTAAGACCCATCAGAATGGTGATCAAATGTAGCTGGTTGAAGTAGACTGTGAACTGTTGAGTCATTTCATCAAAAATTTGTGGTGCTCCAAGACTTATATGATCTCTGAGAGACTGCATTTCAGAGATATAAGAGTTTATGGATTGATCAGGAAGCTGACGTTTGTTCTGAAAGGTAGTCCACTGTTGATACTGATGAGATAGGCCCGATGACGTGTACCGTTTGGCGAGAAAATCCCAGAGACTTTTGGCGGTGACATAGCCAAGAAACTGTTGGTTGATCTCAAGCGTAGTGGAGGCATTAATGAAACCCAGAATACGAGCATTATTGATGTCCCACTCATTCATGCGTTTGGCAAAATCAACAGCATTCTCAGTTGCTCCCTGAACTGGAAGTTTGGATGCACCAGTAACATAGGTGTAAAGCCCATGGGATTTTAGCAGAATTGTCATATGGTGATGCCACAGGATGTAGTTGCTACCATTGAAAATAACCAAAATGGGATTTGAGTGACTGAGATTGGCAGCCATGGATGTGACGAGAAACAGTCCAGACTTTGCTGAAGGCTTGACCGATGTCTTGCTCGACCGGTATTCTCGACCGGTGTCGACCGGAGTTGGAATGGACCTGAGTGTCTACCGGTATGAGTGGACCGGTATGTAGTGACCGGTGTGTAGTGGACCGGTATGAAGTGGACCGGTATGAAGTGACCTGTGTCCGTCGACCGGTATAAGTGGACCGGTATGATGTTTTACGACGGGAGTTCTTCCGGTCTGCTGCTAGGGTTTCGGTTCGAAGGCGACGAGAGACAGAGAGGGCGGCGAGACGGCGATGATTGAAAGAAACGATGATGACGGTGATAGTGAAAACAAACCTACAGCTCTGATACCATGTTAGAATATGATGATGATTGAAAGAGACGATGAATATGCTGAAGGCTTGAGACTTCGAGATATTGATTGAGAGAATAAACGTACAATACGACAAAATGATAATAAGAAAATTAACCTAGACTAGAAGATACAAGGTTTTTATATAGAGACTATATGGGCCTGGGCCTTATACACACATGGGCCTGGACCTTATACACATATATACACTAACAAAGCAGATGTCGGGCACAAAGACCATGATGGGCATTTGGGTATACCGTTCTAATGGCCAAATCGATTGAAGTTGCCCGATCAGTAACAAATGTTAAGTTGGATGGTTGACCAATACATTCTCTCAGCTTCGTTAAGAACCAAGTCCAGGCAGGGCCACTTTCTGTCTTCCCCACTCCCATCGCAATGGGAACGATCTGGTTATTCCCGTCCATTGTGACCGCCAGGAACATGGTGCCGACAAATGTACCATTCAGATAGGCACCGTCCATTATGAGCAACGGTCGTAGACCATATAAAACAACCAGATCTGCAGATGCTTAAAGTCAATTGTATGAACATTTAACAATTAGTAAACTAGAGAAAGCTAAATAAAAATATTTTCCGAAGCACCGAGTGCCACAAACAACATATCAAACCCTCCTGCAGCATCTAAGCTGATTTCAGCCACAGTCCCGAGATTGTGTAGTTTCAGATTGTGGTAATAGACCGGGAGTTGGGCAAACGATGATTCTGGGGTCCCCCTCAACAGCTGCAACACATGCATCTTTGCCCGTCATGCGTAGTTGTAGGAGATGTTTACACCAAAGCATTGGTTGATGTCTTCTCGGATTTCGTTTCCACGATATAACCTCCTACAGTCCTTCAAACTCCCCTGCAATACATGACCCAAAACCTCTGGTGTTGCATTACGGTTGTTAGGGTGGACTTGGGTTCTTGAACAAGTGTGTTCGTCATGCAGTTTTCTTACTTGAAACAGGGGAATGCTATCATCGACAACAACCGCCATTAAACGCTATTGGCATGACGGAACAACACAAATAGTCTCATACTTTTTCTTTGTGGATCTTGCTACCTTCACTTGGAAGTTCTCGTGAAGGCATTTTAACCCTACTGCAAGCTTCAATTCTTTTTTGGTCTCGAAAGTCTGTAGGACTTTCACGTGTGATGTAGGTTGGTAAGCCATGGGGTTCCTAGGTTTTACAACAAGGGTTGGGCAAGGTAATGGCTCAACCATACCCCAAAAATGATTCCTTATCCCAGTTTCCTCATCCCTTGAACGATCATCTGTATCATCTTCGTCTTGTGGAATATTCAAAATTACAAAGGCAACGGTATGTTCATCTTCTATGTCCCCCTCGTTCAAATCTGGAGTCTCGTTCAAATCTGGGATGAGGATGGTGTCATGGTTGATCGCAGGTTCAAAGTCGGGCTGTTGTGGGAACTGTTGTGTGAAGGTTTGTGGGTACTCTTGTTGGAATTGTTGATAACCAGTAGATGAAAAGAAATTATTTGCTTCATTTCCGGAGAAATATGGGTTTCCACCGCTGAATCTGTATGGGGTAGGATTGATCATGCCACCAGATCCATCTCCACCATTTTCACCACCACCGACTACAAAAACCGTCAACGTTTGTGGTAGAATGTTTTTGACCACGTATGTCAAGCCCGGAACATCATCTTCGGTATTAAACGAGAAGATCTCACCACCCATTAGAAGGTTTTCGTAAATAATCTGAACTCATTAACTAAACGTAATCTTTTCGCCACCCACCTAAACAATGAAGAATATGTTAAGGGGGAAGGCAAAGGTAATAAACATTTCGGATCGCCATTAACGTACTGGGTAACACCATTGTTTTTTACTAACGAACCGCCACTCTGAAGATATACGCTAACGATTTCAGTAGGACGAGAATTCATATTTGAATCAAATATGAGAAGAGATCACAAAGGTGTACATAAGGACAACTTGAAAGAGCGGATAAATTGGAGATGAAAGATGATGTGTTTGTTTCAAAATGGGTTGGGTTCTTTATGTAACACCCTAAAAATAGGGATAACAAAAATCCGAAAAATGGACATGCGGTATATAAATTGCCAAAGCAAGAGCCTCCCAAAAATGGGGAAATAATACAAACCTGTTTAATCACAACTGTAATTTAATGGATAATAAATTAACAACCAACTAATCTAATTTCTACAGCTAGAAAAGAGATTACAAAAGGGTTGTCATCTATAATTCCCAAAATGCTTCTATCCAATAAGGGGCCATTAGCAAGCATTCCCCAAGCTCTCACCCAAGCACTATGCCAGCTTAGAACTGACACCGCTAGAACCTGAGATACACATCGACACCAAACAAGTGTTAGGCCAAAAAGCCTAGTGAGTTAAACAATAATAAGCATGCATGAATAGTAACAATTCTTATCAGCAGTTAACCATAGTTCAACAAATGTGGAGTCAATGGGGGAGACCCATAGCACCAATCAAGTTCCACCCAAAGAGTCGATATACCTTGATGCAATCTACCAAGAGACACCCGAAAGGCCCGGCACACCCGAGGACTACACCAAAGGAAATTCCTCTAATGGCGGAGGTCTAGGCACATACCATCACAGTGGCGCCCAAGACTACATCCTCCTAGTGTCTACTGACTTGGTTCGTCCAACATAATTTATAGGAGGTCTTGAGGTATATTTCAACCAATACATTTCGATACCAACCAAGGGTACAATGTTACCATCCTAACACATAAGTCTATCATGAGACCCAAAAGATAATCATGCTCATCATTACATATACATATTTCACCAAAAGGAATTTCGACTAATAATCATCCCAATACTGAGACATGTATACATTTATCGTATCAAAGTACACATAATATGTATTCAAGAGAAAAGCCCCAAATACTTGTACATTTAGAGCAAAACATGGCATTTCACACATAATCATATTTCCAACATTTCCTCATAATCAAAACCCAAATACTTGAACATATAGAGATAAATAATAACAAGTAGAAGAATATGATGTGTATCTAGTTTTAACAAAGGTTAGCAAACTCACAATCTAGGTTTTGAACCAAAACCTAGAAAATATGGAAACCCTAGAAGTAGAAGATGAGACTTGGAGATGAGAGATGAGAATCTTGAAGAACACTTCAATGAAAACACTTGAATGGAGCTTTGATGACAACTTAATACTCTCACCAACCCAAACCCTAGAAATTTATGGAGGTAGGTGATGAAGACCTAAAATCCGCCCAAAGAGGATGCTCTCCCATTTTTGATGATAAAAATGCTTGAAATGAGGTGTTGAATTTCATTAAAAACCACAGACTGGACCACGCGGGCGATAGTGCCAAGGGCACTATCGCGAGTCACAATCGCGAGGCCTTCCCCGCTCACGGTACCAATTCGGCGATAGTGCCTTCG
Source organism: Arctium minus (assembly GCA_954870635.1). Lineage (NCBI taxonomy): Eukaryota > Viridiplantae > Streptophyta > Magnoliopsida > Asterales > Asteraceae > Arctium > Arctium minus. The sequence continues at coordinate 164,593,814 of OX941081.1, forward strand.
GCGATAGTGCCAAGGCACAATCGCGTGGCACAATCGCTGGCATCCCCCAGCCTACGGTACATCCTTAGCGATAGTGCCTCCGGCGATAGTGCCAATGGCACAATCGCCAGGCACAATCGCGCCAACCCCAAAACAGCCCGAAAACTCAACCGAAAATGATAACGAGCACAAGGCTTGTACGATTAAAGATGGTAAATCAATATATGGCATTTTAACACAACAATGATCATAAAATGCACACAAGGACACATATTCTCACATAAGCGCAATTAATGCATTAAGGGAGACAAAATACTTACCTTGCGAATTTCCGGGTGTTACACTTTATATAAGGAAAAAAGTATATGCTTTGGAAAATATTATAAAAATTAAAAGCAAATAACAATAGTTACATGCATTTTTTTCAGATGAATCTTTTATGGGATGAGACGATGCCATTACTGACAAGAGGATGCAGACAAATCTTGTCAGGCATGATGGGAGAAGACGATGCAGAAAAATCTTGTCAGACGAATCTTGTATGATTTTCGTCGACGCCGACAGGTCGTGATGGGACGAGACGGTGTAGACGAATCTTGTATGGTCGATAAAATCGTTTAATCTGTTTTTGTGTTTTGATGAGCTTTTATTTTAAGGTAACAAAATTATTTAAGCACACAAAATAAACACATGTTTTTTTTGATCCGTTCCTTTTTTTAGGGAAATTGGCCTAAAGAGCAACAACACTTGAGTTGATTAAAAACAGTAGCTAACACAACAAACATAAAGCTATAGATTTCAAGCTCCAAGTACATCATAGAAATGAACATAAAAACAGATACTTAAAACATAAAAATGGGTTACAACACCAAGATTATGACCTAATCTCTGGCCCCCTCATCGAATACAGACGATGTCCCAAGAGTGCTTGCATATTCATCATCACTTTCCAGATATACTTCAATGATGGTTTCTCCGTCCACATAATTGCCTATATCTAGAACATCTTCGTCAACCATGAGTTCTTTTCATCCAGTATCTAAGTCACCATCCGGTGTTTTAAAATACATTTTCATTCTAGAACATTCATGTTCATCATAACCCATTACTGACATTATTTGATGCATGTGTACAATAGAAAGATCTTCAGCGTTTACTAGGTTAACAAAAACTTCCAGGCCAGCGACATAAAACCTACCTGGTGGTGGTGTCAAATAGCCATTATGGTAGACCTTCATAATGAATAGTAATTGATAGTCACCTGTTGGATGGAATAAAAGTTTGTGTTTAAGATAAGACAATATATTTATGGAAGTGAAACATAATTACTTACAAATCAAGTCGTCGATCCAATTCAGAAGCGGCTCAAATGTCCCTCTAAGTCTCCATAGGCGTTATCTTGTAAGTGGCATTTTGAAGTGTAATTGATGTTAAAGGTGTATATAGGGATAACTTGATTTTTGAGATCAATTGAAGATAAAAGATGATGTGTTTGTTTCCAAATGGACTGGGTTCTTTATATAAGGAAATAAAAGTATCTGGTAACATATCATAAAAATTAAAAGCAAAAAACAATAGGCAGAAGAATCTTGTCAGACGAATCTTGTCAGACGAATCTTGTTTGATTTTAGCCGACGCTGACAAGTCGTGATGGGACCAGACGGTGCAGACGAATCTTGTCTGATTTTAGCTGACGCTGAAAAGTCGTGATGGGACCAGATGGTGCAGACAAATCTTATCAGACGAATCTTGTCTGATTTTCGCCGACAGCTCGTGATGGGACCAAACGGTGTAGACGATTCTTGTCAGACGAATCTTGTCTGATTTTATTCGACGCCAACAAGTCGTGATGGGACCAGACGGTGCAGACAAATCTTGTCAGACGAATCTTTTTTGATTTTCGCCGATGCCGACAGCGACAGCTCGTGATGGGACCAGACGGTGAAGACGATTCTTGTCTGATTTTCGCCAACGCTGATAGCTTGTGATGGGACCAGATGGTGCAGACGAATCTTGTCTAATTTCGCCGACGCCGACAACTCGCGATGGGATCAGACGGTGCAGACGAATTTTGTTAGACGAATACATCTTTGCCGAATTATATATAAGATGGCCTTTGAGATCCATGTATCACAACAATTAACAACATTCACATATTTAAGGTGAAATTTATCCTCTTACTTACTAAGCTGAAAAACATGGCCGAAAACGCATCGTCTTCAAACCCTCCCTCTTCCCAGGGCATTCCTGCCAAGATTTTAGCAGCAATCCAAAAACTTGAAGCGGAGATAAACGACATAGACGAGAAGTAGACGAACGCTCTTGCAGCAAGGGATGAGGTTCTTGCCTCAATAGACGAAAAACACAAAACCATTGCAAAGTTTTACAAGCAAATCGAAAAAGATGATGCCCGTGCCAAAGAGAAGAGCAAAAAAATTCCAAAATTTATGGAGTAGTATGAGCAGAAATCGACACTGCTCGAGCAGTTGAAATCACTCTATCGTTAGAGTGAATGTTGTGTTTCGTTGCTTCGCTGTACTTGTTATTGTTGCACTGTATGTTTCCGTTCTACCGGTTCAGTTCTATCTTTTTGCTTTAATGTTGTCATTTCAAAGTTTGTTTAGCTGAACTTCTTCATGTTGTATCGGTTGTTTTCGAACTATATCAATTTGTAAGTTTGTTTGGGTCAACTCTTTATAAACCATTCAACTACCCGACTTTGTTGATTAATTTGTCATTCATACGACGGAAGATTTAGACGTCCAATATACTAACACGAACCTTGACTGTGGAGTATAAAATACTAGAATAATGTATATAATGATAACTTACATACTATCCGTAATTTGGGTTCCAAAACGGAAAAAAACACATAATTTGTTGATTAATTTGTCATTCATCTTGACAGTGGAGTGCAAAATACTATAATAATGTATATAATGGTTGCTTACATACTATCCGTAATTTTGGTTTAAAAACGGAAAAAAACACACATCGTTTGTTGATTAATTTGTCATTCATACGACGAAAGATTTAGACGTCCAATATACCAACACGAACCCTTGACAGTGGAGTACAAAATACTAGAATAATGTATATAATGGTAGCTTACATACTATCCGTAATTTGGATTCCAAAACGGAAAAAAACACTGACTTTGTTGATTCATTTGTCATTCATATGATGGAAGATTTAGACGTCCAATATACCAACACGAACCTTTGACAGTGGAGTACAAAATACTAGAATAATGTATATAATGGTAGCTTACATACTATCCGTAATTTATGTTCCAAAAGGGAAAAAACACCGACTTTGTTGATTAATTTGTCATTCGTACGACGGAAGATTTAGACGTCCAATATACCAACACAAACCCTTGACAATGGAGTACAAAATACTAGAATAATGTATATAATGGTAGCTTACATACTATCCATAATTTGGGTTCCAAAACGGAAAAAAACACATAATTTGTTGATTAATTTGTCAATCATATGACGGAAGATTTAGACGTCCAATATACTAACACGAACCCTTGACATTGGAGTACAAAATACTAGAGTAATGTATATAATGGTAGCTTACATACTATCCGTAATTTGAGTTCCAAAACGGAAAAAAAACCGACTTTGTTGATTAATTTGTCATTCATACGATGGAAGATTTAGACGTCCAATATACCAACACGAACCCTTGATAGTGGAGTACAAAATACTAGAATAATGTATATAATGGTAGCTTACATAATATCCGTAATTTGGGTTGCAAAACTGAAAAAAAAAACACTGACTTTGTTGATTAATTTGTCGTTCATATGACAGAAGATTTAGACGTCCAATAAACCAACACGAACCCTTGACAGTGGAGTACAAAATACTAGAATAATGTATATAATGGTAGCTTACATACTATCCGTAATTTGGGTTCCAAAATGGAAAAAAAACATCGACTTTGTTGATTAATTTGTCATTCATATGACGGAAGATTTAGACGTCCAATATACCAACACGAACCCTTGACAGTGGAGTACAAAATACTAGAATAATATATATAATGGTAGCTTACCTACTATCCGTAATTTGGGTTCCAAAACGGAAAAAAACATCGACTTTGGTGATTAATTTGTCATTCATACGACGGAATATTTAGATGTCCAATATACCAACACGAACCCTTGACAGTGGAGTACAAAATACGACGCTGACAGCTCGTGATGGGACGAGACCTTGCAAAAGAATCTTCTCAGACGAATCTTGTTTGATTTTCGCTGATGCCAACAGCTCGTGATGGGACGACACCTTGCAGACGAATCTTATCAGACGAATATTGTCTGATTTTCGCCGATGCCGACAACTCGTGATGGGACGATACCTTACAGACGAATCTTGTCAGGGAGCTGACGAGTCCTATAAAAACCTTAAGATTATACCGTTGTTTTGCACAGGACTAGTCATATAAATTTCTTAAGATTATATATCCTTTCTAGTGAAAATGACATCGAGATATGATCATGTGTGGAGTTTAAAATGTCCACCACGATCGCTTTCGGATACAGCCAAAGAGCTGTATGGTTAGTGTTGGGGTAGGGGTTGCAGAAATCGATGGGTAGAGAGGGAGAGTAGAGTGATCAGAACTTGGATACGCGTGAGAGCTCGCTTTCCTTAAGTGATATTTCGACCCTATTCTGCATGGGTATCACGAAATTCACTCGAGGATAATCTCAATTCACCGGTATCGATTCTGGCAGAAATCGATCCTATTTATACACCAAGAGAATTGTAACCGGTGATTTAATATTAATGATAATAATCACCCATTTAATGGTATTGATTATTAATTAGCAAATGGTGTAGGTTACAAACCAAATTGGGAGTTACAAAAAGGTTTTATTGGGGGTTATAAAACCGCACCTGCAACAGTGTGTCATGCGGGTAGCCGAGCGGGTTAACCCGCGGCACAACCCGCGTGAGCCTATGTTCTGTCCCAAAAATCCAGTGCACCACGCGGTTAGCCGTGCGGTTTAACCCGCGGCACAACCCGCGTGAGCCACTGTCTCCCACACGAATCAGTGCACCACGCGGGTAGCCGCGCGGGTTAACCCGCGGCACAACCCGCGTAATCCACTGCCTTGTCCCACAAACACCAAATGACTGATCAATAATCCCGGATCATAGTTAGCTTACACGAGTGTGCACTCCACACCTCCTAACTCGTGTTATAGCTTAGCTACAAACCCCATTATTATCTTGTGAATCCAATTTACACAAAATGACCGATGATTTCACTAAAATCACCAACATTCCTCCCCCATTTTAGTGCAATCCTTGATTCACAAACAAAAATAATATAGCAAACAAACTCATGCATAAATGAAAATATCTAAAAGATTGAATTTCCATCTTAGTACATTACTCATTTCAAATACTCGAGAATCCGGGTGTCTTATGGATTGAACCCTTCAACCCATTTGAGTACCAGAAAATAACATACACATGAATTTAAAAAAAATTCTCTATAGTTTAAACTTGACACTATACAGGCCGTGTGTCCTTATCCATTCGTGAGTGCATCAAAGTTAAGTCCAAGCTTCTTGAAGCGGCCACACTTCGCACTCATATAGGTAGTTCCTTTCATCATGCACCTGCACATGCATTTTTACAAAAGAACAATTACCTCCTCGCTTGCAGTACCGAGCACATACCTTGGTATGATCATCTTGTGCTCCAATGCCTTAGAGTGAGCTTTCCCATTGAATTCAACTTCTAACGCTATATTAGAAGGGAATTGGGTATCTCACCGTTAGAGATTCAAATGGACTTTAATCCCATCCCGATCACCGACTTGTGAACCAAGTCCCTAGCTAACCCCTTCGTCAAGTGGTCTGCTAGATTTTGTTGCGACCGAACAAATTCAACCGAAATCACCCCATTCGTGATTAGCTCACGAATCATGCTATGTCTAACACCTAAGTGTCTAGACTTGCCATTGTATACTTGACTATAAGCTTTAGCCAAAGTAGCCGCACTATCACAATGGATAGAAATGGGTGATATTGGTTTCGGCCATAACGGAATTTCATGGACTAAATTCCTTAGCCACTCCGCCTCTTTACCGGCAGCGGCTAATGCCACAAATTCCGACTCCATAGTCGAACTTGTGGTGAAAGTTTGCTTCTTGGAATCCCATGAGATGGCACCTCCCCCAAGTAAGTATACCCAACCACTCGTAGAAGAGTGATCTTCTAAGTTGGTAATCCAACTTGCATCCGAATATCCCTCCAAAACTGAAGGAAACCCGACATATGACAAACCATAATCAATGGTTTTCTTCAAGTATTTAAATACTCGTCTTATCGCTTGCCAATGATGTATACTAGGATTATTAGTATACCTACTCAACTTGCCTATGGCAAAAGCGATATCCGGCCTAGTGCTTGTCATGGCATACATCAAGCATCCAATAGCCTTTGAGTACTCGAGTTGTGACACCGCTTCACCCGAATTGGGCATAAGCTTCACACTTGGATCAAATGGAGTACTCACCCGAATTGGGCATAATCCCTTTGTTCTCACGCTTGATCCTTATTCCAAGGATCACCTCCGCCTCTTCCATATCTTTCATGGAGAATTTTGATGACAAAAACTCCTTGGTTTTATCAACTTGATTTTGGTCGGTGCCAAAGATCAACATGTCATCAACATATAAGCAAATTATTACTCCGTTACCGGATGTGTCAAATTTGCTATATACACACTTATCCGCTTGGTTTAACATAAAACCGTTGGACAAGATAACCTCATCAAATTTTTGATGCCATTGTTTGGGTGCTTGTTTCAACCCATACATTGATTTTACAAGTTTACATACCTTATGCTCCATATCGGGCATAATAAAACCTTCCGGTTGTTTCATGTAAACTTCTTCCTCCAAGTCACCATTTAAGAATGTCGTTTTGACATCCATTTGGTGAATCACTAAATTGTGGATAGCTCCTAAGGCTATCAACAACCTAATCGTGGAGATCCTTGCAACCGGGGCATAGGTATCAAAATAATCGATGCCTTCCCGTTGCCTAAAGCCTTGGATTACTAATCGAGCTTTAAACTTATCGATTGATCCATCGACTTTCATCTTCCTTTTGAAGATCCACTTGCATCCCAAAGGTTTACAACCCGGTGGCAAGTCCGATAATACCCAAGTATTATTCCCCATGATGGAATCCATCTCATCATTTATTGCTTCTTTCCAGAAAGCAATATCTTGAGACTTCATAGCCTCATCAAATGATTTTGGATCTTCCTCAATACTATAACAGTAAGAGAATTGTGATCCAGTTTCATCTCTTGATCCTTCTACCAAGTATACTTGGAAATCAGGACAAAAGGATTTTTCAATCCTTCCTCTTTTGCTCCTTCGAAGCATCAGAGATTCTGTTGGAACAATTGCTTGTTCTTCAACCTCACTAGTTACACTAGTATTTGGAACAAGATCCTTCGGCCGAGGTATTGAAGAGAATCTAGTCTCATCAAATAATGCATCTCTCGATTCTATAACGGTGTGAATCGCTATAGAATCATTAGGTTCAATAACATAGAACCTATATGCATTGGAATGCTCGACATATCCAACAAAGATGCAATCAATACCCTTTTCACCCAAGGTTTTCCTTTTGGGTTCGGGTAGTCGAACAACGACTCGACAACCCCAAACTCGAATATAAATCAAGTTAGGCCTTTTCTTGAACCAAATTTCATATAGGGTAATCTTGTTTCTTTTATTGGGAACTCTATTTAATAAATAACAAGTCGTTAACATGGCTTCACCCCAAAACCCATCACTCAATCCCGAGTAGGATAACATAGAGTTCACCATTTCTTTGAGAACTCTATTTTTCCGTTCCGCCACACCATTTTGTTGTGGTGTATAAGGAGTCGTAGTTTCATGAATAATTCCTACGGATTGGAAAAACATGGGGTCGTAATATTCCCCACCACGATCGGTGCATAAACATGTAATTAAACCGTTCATTTGCAATTCAACCTCCGTTTTATAAACTTTAAATTTATCCAACGCTTCATCTTTTGAGTGCAATAAATAAATATAACAAAACCGTGAAGCGTCGTCAATAAAAGTAACAACGTACTTTTTATTACCAAAAGACGGAGTTGAATGCAAATCACAAAGATCACTATGAATTAATTCAAGCACCGAAGAGTCCCTTTTCACGTTAGGAAAAGGTTGTCTAGTGATCTTTGTCAACATGCAAGTTTTACATTTTTCGGTTTTAACGTCTAAAGCCGGAATAAAACCGTCTTTTGACATTTCAACCATTCTTTTAAAGTTAACATGACCAAGCCTTGCATGCCATAAAAAAGAATCAACACAATTCTCATTTGCAATATAAATAGAATTCGAAACAAAATTCTTTTTATTTAAACTCAACATAAACATATCATTGTTCAAATAACCGAATCCTACAAAAGAGCCACCTTTTGACAAGGTAAACTTTCCGGATTCAAAAACTTACCTATATCCTAACTTATTCAAGGTACTACCGGAAACCAAATTTTTTCGAATTTGTGGTACAAACAAAACGTCAACAAGTTCAATAATTTTATTAGAGCTAAATTCTAGTCTAACTAAGCCACGTCCAAGAATGGCAGCATTTGACTCGTTCCCCATGTGTAGCACAGATCCGTCTTCAACTAGTTCCAAAGAGGAGAACCAACGTCGATCCTTGCACACATGACTCGATGCACCCGTGTCAATCCACCAAGCATCATCATCATCCTGCACATAAAATGATTCGGATATTAGTGGTACATAATTCAAATTTGAATTAAAACCAAAGTCAATAAACTGACCTTGCTGTGGGTGTTGATCCTTGGATCCTTGCCCACCACCACTTGTGCTTGCTCCACTTTTATTCTTGACAACCCGACAATCCCGTTTGAGATGTCCAGTCATACCACAAGTCCAACAGGTTAATTTAACCTTTTTGTTGGGCCCTTTCTTGGCTTCATTGAACTCACGTTTTCCCTTGAAGTTGTTGGATCTTCCCTCTTCCACCATGTTCACCGAAGGTGCAAAAACCTCTTTTATCCTGGGTTTCTCAGTCTCTTGCGCCCGAAGAGATTCCTCTATGCGTAAGTGACTACCGAGTTTTACAAGTGACAACTCTTCCTTCTTGTGTTTCAACATATGTTTGAAGTCTTTCCAAGAGGGAGGAAATTTATCAATAATGCTCGATACGGAGATGGATTCGTCCATCTTCATATCATGTTGAGCATATTGGCCTAGAATGCGTAGGAGCTCATTGTATTGCTCCATCATAGGCCTTGAATCCACCATTTTGTAATTATTAAAATTACTCACGAGGAACTTCTTACTAGAAGCATCCTCCGCCATGTAGTTGGACTGAAGAGAGTCCCATAGCTCTTTTGCGGATTCAACATTTTGATAAATATCGAAGAGGGAGTCACACATATCGTTCAAGATGTGATTGCGACATATGTAGTCGTCATTTTCCTATTTGCCGCGATGCCGGGTCATCTCCAACGTCTCGTCCTCCATCACTTCTGGTATCGGCGTGCTCAACACGTACACGACCTTCAACATGGTCAACAAGAAGTGCATCTTCTTTTGCCATCGCCAAAAGTCGACGTCTTCAAACTTCTCTAGTTTCGTGAACTTGATCGTCATGTCTCTCATGGATTGATCACTCGCCATCTCTCACGAAGGAATATCACTTAAGATTGTTGGGGGGAGGGGTTGCAGAAATCGATGGGTAGAGAGGGAGAGTAGAGTGATCGAAACTTGGATATGAATCTGAGATCGCGTGAAAATTCGCTATCCTTAAGTGATTTTTCGACCCTATTCTGCCTGGGTATCACGAAATTCACTCGAGGATAATCTCAATTCACCGGTATCGATTCTGGCAGAAATCGATCCTATTTTTACACTAAGAGAATTGTAACCGATGCTTTAATATTAATGATAATAATCACCCATTTAATGGTATTTATTGTTAATTAGTCAAATGGTGTAGGTTACAAACCAAATTGGGAGTTACAAAAAAATTGGGAGTTACAAAAAGGGTTTTATTGGGGGTTATAAAACCGCACCTGCAACAGTGCATCACGCGGGTAGCCGAGCGGGTTAACCCGCGGCACAACCCGCGTGAGCCTCTGTTCTGTCCCAAAAATTCAGTGCACCACGCGGGTAGCCACGCGGGTTAACCCTTGGCACAACCCACGTGAGCCACTGTCTCCCACACGAATCAGTGCACTACGCGGGTAGCCGCACGGGTTAACCCGCGTGAGCCACTGCTTCGTCCCACAAACACCAAATGACTGATCAATAATCCCGGGTCATAGTTAGCTTACACGAGTGTGCACTCCACACCTCCTAACTCGTGTTATAGCTTATCTACAAACCCCATTATTATCTTGTGAATCCAATTTACACAAAATGACCGATGATTTCACTAAAATCACCAACAGTTAGTACTTCTTTATGTTTCTTATACATATGAATATTTTGTAAAACGTGTAACTTTTTATATTTCTTCTATAACAGCTCAATATCCCAGTTGTTCATGATGAAAGTCTATCATCATGGGTATTTTACAAAACCACCGATGATGTCTTACGTGGGTGGTATTGAAACCTACGTTGACATGCTCGATGTTGACGATCTTAGCATGCAATTGTTGCAACAAATAATGGAAGAAATAGGTTATGAAGAACACAAACATTTGAAAATGTATTTTAAAAAACCTAGTAAATACTTACAGCGTGGAGTATGACCGTTGCTGCTTGAAGACGATGTGGTGAATTTACGTCAATACGTCGACGGCCATACGGTCATTGAAGTGTACATCAAAAAAGAGAATTGCAACACTTCAAAAGAAATCTCTCCCGAGCTTAAGATGAGTCGGCTCAGAATAGACAGTCCCTCATGTAGCAGGAGTCTGACATTTGCCTGAGCATGGTTTATTTCTAGTTTTTTTAATCTGTGTTGTATTTGAGCTGTAATTTTATATCTTCAAAACTAGATATTTTCCCTCAATATTTCCCTATAAATAAAGGGTGCATTCCTATCACTTATTCCTACCAACTCTCATCATCTACCATTATCGTATCAATATAGAGTAGAATTGCGTTCTCCCAACAGGTAAAAATGGCGAAACGTTGCAACTGCGGCGCAGATGCAATCGTCCGAACATCATGGACGGACTCTAACCCTGGCCATCGATTCTTCTGTTGTTCATTACTTGTAAGGTTTGACTTTCTAATATGTTTACTAGTTTGTTGAAATGTTTTCTAATTTTTAAATTACTATCGATTTCATCAATCTCTCAACTAACTTTTTAATAATTGTTTCAGGGACACAACTGTGGCTTTATTGATTGGGTCGACCCGCCCATGTGTCCTCGATCCGTGGTCATTATTCCAGGCTTATTAACATAAAAAAAACACCCTTGAAGCATCCCTTGTTGCTGCAACTAATGAAGCTCAAAGGATGAAAACCATGTTGGTTGTCAGTTGGATCTTCTTTGTAATAACCTATTTTTCTACTTGATCTAACTTCCCGTATGGTTTTATTGTTTCTTGCAACAGTGTATTCGGTATTTTTATTGAAGTAGTAATGGCGGTTAAATTTTTTGTCAACTTTATAAAGTATAACTTTATCGAATAACTTAGACAATCATATATAGAGAACATATAAAATAACTTACACACTCATTTATAGAAACCATCAATATCATTGATAATAATACATCATGGTACACGTGTGGAATAACAAATGGAGGCAAATCTACGACGGAATGTCGTAGCATATTCCACTGTCGGCTCCTCACCGTGTACCGGTTCTCCCTTGATCAGCTGCTCGAGAAACATACAATAATATGGGCTACAGTCGCCAAGTGCAGGGCCTTGCTCAGGCACGTCGGTAGGAATGATGACCTCCAAAGGGGGACCACTTGCCGAGGTAAATCTGTACACGTGATCATAGTACCCCAACACTCGTAGGTAATCGTGTAGGTGCGTCGCTAGCACTTTCGCCCTCTCCTCAACCCACCTTGTGAACACCCCTACACCGCTTGAGTCATAGAGGGTCAACTGCTAGGACTTCATGTCTAGCACACCTAAAACCCAATGTGTATGTTTCAAATTGAATGGGATGACTGAAACTTTGCAGATTTTGAAAAACTATGTTCAAGATTTCTTACAACTGAAAATACCTCTATTACAAAACATAAATAGAAAGCTATTAATCAATCCATAGCTGTGAAGGAATTTTGTCTGATTTTACATGGAGGAACCAGATCTGGAGCATGTTCCTCCAGACCTCGTGGAATTTTTTTTGGAAAATCAGAAAATCGTATCTGCGCCAATTGAGTTTGTTTCTGAGCAATTAATTGGATCTGGTAGCTCCTATGATGGTATTGATTTGCCAGGAAAAACAAATGGGCCGAAAATCAAAGAGGATTCGCTGATTAAGGGAATTATGTCAAGTTCGTTGAGTTCTAACACCTCGTCACTAATTTCAAAATCAATAAGGAAAATTTATCCTAGAAGATTTGCAAACAAGAGAGGAGCTATTTCTGGAAGTTTGGATGTGGAGGCTGTGACTAATTTGATGAATTCGGGATTTGCTAATAAGATTGATAAAGTGACTGTTATTACTGGAAGTAATCGAAAAATGGAGGTTGAATCTGGAATCAGCTCGTCTGAGGTAAAATCTGTTTCCCAAACTCAAATTCATGTTGATTCGATTGAAAATTTGAAAGTTGATGGATCGAATTTGAATAAAAATGATACTCCTGAAATACCGATTGAAATTTTTGTGAAATCTGGGCTGATGTCGGCTCCCTGTAATGATTGTGTTGAAATTTTGGATAGTCATATGTCCAATTCGGAGCAGTATATGGATAGTTATGTGGCTAATTCCGGAAAATATATGCAAGATATCATTCAGGAGTTTGAAATGAAAACTGGAAGTGGAAGTTGTTTTCCAGATACAAATAAATGTGTGAAGTCTGGTAAAAAAGTTATTAATTCTAATTTGAATGTTAATGATGGTGGCCTAAAGTCAGTTGATGAGTCTAGGATTTTCACGTCTGGAATTCAATCTGATTTTAGTTTTGACAAAGGACCTAAATCAGATCTGGAAATAGCAAATGAAGTTAACAAGAAAAATTGTTCTAAGCTTGGATTGGGAAATTCTGATATTTTTTCATTCGGAAGGGGTGGATTTACTGGAAAAGAAGATAATGGAGGGAAGCATATTTTTAGTTTTGGCAGTAGTACAGGGGTTAGTAAGGAAAAAGGGGTTGTTGACTCTGTAAAATGCAATATTCCAAAGGTTGTTATGGCAGAAAGAGGTGAGATATCTTCTGGAAAAGGGACAGGGGCTGTCAAACAGCCTGTGAATGCTTGGAGCTCAAAGGGTATTACACTTGCAGATAAAATTAAAGGAAAGACAGATAACAAAACTGTGTTGAAGTACAAGGCCCCTATCAAGCTTAATGATGGTAGAATGGCTATTCGTTTTTCAAAAGAGGTTGTTATGGAAGGTGCAAAAACTAATTCCTTGTTGTTGATTGCCCATTTTGTGGGAGCCAACATGCCATTCTTTGTAGTCAATAACAACTTAATGAGAATGTGGAAGAGGTGTGGTCTTGTTAATGTGGCTTCAAATTATGGTGGTTATTATTTGTTAAAGTTCAACAATGAAGAGGGAATGAAATATATAATGGAGAATGGACCTTGGTTGATAAATGGTGTTCCCTTGTTTGTTAGAAAGTGGGAAGTTGGTGCATATCTAGGCAAGCCAGAACTGAAATCCCTACCTTTGTGGGTGAATTTGTATGGTGTTCCTATTGAAGTGTGGAATGTACAAGGTCTTAGTGAACTTGCAAGTGGGATTGGAATTCCTTTGACTCTGGATCGGGCTACTGAAGAAATATGCTTAACTCAATCTGGGAGGGCTGGATTTGCAAGAATTTTGGTAGAAGTCTCGGCTGATAAGAGTCTTCCGGATGTGGTTATTGGTTTGGTGCCTTCTCTAGATGGATTGTTTGAAAAACAGATTTCTATTAGAGTGGAGTATAATTGGAAGCCTACTAGATGTAATTTTTGTAATGTGTTTGGACATACTTTTGGTGATTGTATTGCTAGGCCACTAAGTGATGAAGAAAAAGCTGCTAAGCTGAAAAAGGAAGAGCTCAATAGAGGTATTTCTAATGGTGATGATGGGTTTTAAGTGGTTGGAAGAAGGAATAGACCAATTCAAAATCAAGTTAAACCTGTGGTTAATCAACAAGCTAATACAAAGGCTTGGGTTAATCAGAGGTTCTTTTCTCAAAATCAGAATGGTGCTCAAAGAAGTGGAAAACAGATGCAAAATGGGCAGAAAGTGAGCAATGGTAATAGTAAGCAGGGGCAGCAACAGTTTGGGGGTATGACTTGGCAAGTAAAAGAGGTAGAAGGCAAAAAAGAGGAGCAGAAAAAAGATGGGACATGTTATGAAAAGGGGGGTATTGGGTTGAATATTAATAATAAGGATGGTGGACAGATAAGTGGTAGTAAATCAAATGTTACTAGTAGCAACAATATGAGTGTGGGTGTTGTTCAGAAGGTTTTTGAGCAAAAAATTCAATTTAAGGGTGATATAAAAGGGGTTGGTCAGAATGGGCAGTCTAGTGATGGTAAGAAAGGGGTTCATGAGATGAAAACAAAGCAAGAGAAGCCTAAAGAAGTAAAAGGGGGTGGTATGAAAGCTGATATTATGAAAAAAGATGATGCAAAGCAGAAGGGTGTGAAAACTGATATGGTGCAAGAGGTTATTCAGACTAAAAATTCTTTTGATGTTTTGAATGACATGGATGTTGATGATGAAGAGCAAAAGTGGCTTTTGGAGAAAGAAGAGGTGAATTTTTACATTGAAAGAGGTGTTAATCCTCATACTGATGTTTTTAGAAAATGGTCAAAGAATCAAGTGGATTACTATAAACTTATTCAGTTGAAAGAGGATGCATTTCCAGATGACTATGCTCCTGATTTCATGAAGTTTGATAAAGATGATTGGAGAAGAGGTGGAGATAGGGTGGTGAAGGCCAAAAACTGTTCCAATGACTAAGCTAGCAATCTGGAATGTTAGAGGCCTAAATCAGGCTTCTAAAAGGAAGGAGGTGAAAAAATTGATAGTTGATAATGATCTTGGTATTTGTAGTATGGTTGAAACTAAAATCTGTAAAGGAAAAATTAAATATGTTTGTGATGAAATTTTTGGTAATTGGAGCTGGATCACAAACAATTCTGCTTGTAGAGGAAGGACAAGGATAATGGTTGGTTGGGATGTTTTGAGATTCAATATTGATTGTATCCAGATTGATGAACAAGTTATTCATTGTCGTGTGTTCCAAATTTGTTCTAATAACGCATTTTTTTGCTCATTTGTGTATGCTTCAAATGATGTTGGGGAAAGAAGAGCTTTATGGGATAGTATTGCTAAACATAAATTGGTTGTTAAAGATAATGCCTGGATGGTGTTGGGTGATTTTAATGTTAGTCTTAATCCATGTGATAGTTCTCGTGGAACTTCTTCTATTTCTAGAGGCATGAATGATTTCAGAGATTGTGTGAATGTTGCTGAGCTTGAAGACATTAGTCAATCTGGATTAAATTTTACTTGGATTCAAAAGCCCATGTCCTCTGGAAGTGGTACTGGTCTGTTGAAGAAGTTGGATAGAGTTCTTGCTAACTCTGATTTCTGGGGGTCTTTCTCTTCTGCCACTGCTACATTTTTGCCGTATGGTTTATCAGATCACACCCCTGTGGTTGTTTCTATACCTTCTCTGAGCAAATTTAAAGCTAGGCCATTTAAGTTCTGTAATCATCTTGCTGATGCCCCTGATTTTCAGCCTTTAGTGGAGGCTGCTTGGAAAAAGTATGTTAAGGGTTGCCACATGTTTGCTGTTGTATCAAAGCTCAAAGAGGTCAAGAAAGGGGTTAGAAAGTTGAATTTGCAAGTTGGGAATGTATTTGAGAATGTGAGAACACTAAGGGCAGAAGTGAATGCTGTTCAATCTAATATTGATGTTGATCCTGATAATGGAGAAATTCATTTGGAAGGGGCTGTTTACTTAAAAGCTCTGAAGGATGCTTTACTTGCTGAAGAGAAATTTCTGAGACAGAAAGCAAAGATTCATTGGTTAAAAGAGGGTGATGCCAATACTTCTTATTTTCATAAAGTTGTTAAAGCTGGAACCAACAAGGGCATAATTGATGAAGTGAAGGATATGGAAGGAAACAGGTTCATGGGCTCAAGTGTGGCTGATCAGTTTGTGAAACACTTTCAGTCTATGCTTGGGTCTAACGTTCATGTGGGAAATATTGTGGATCCTTCTTCTTTGTTTCAAAGGAGATTATCTTCTCATCAAGCTGATTTTATGGTGAGACATGTTACTGATATGGAAATAAAGGAGGCAATGTTTGATATTGAGGATACTAAGGCACCTGGACCAGATGGATTTTCCTCATGTTTTTTTAAGAAAACCTGGCCTGTAATTGGAAGAGATGTGTGTGATGTTGTTCAACAGTTTTTTGAAAATGGAAAACTATTACAGGAAGTTAATGCTACTGTCATTGCTTTGGTTCCCAAGTCTCAAAGCCCAAAGTGTGTAGCTGATTTCAGACCTATTGCTTGTTGCAATGTCATTTTCAAGTGTATTAGTAAAATTATTGTCAACAGGATAAAATCCTCTCTTGGTTTTTTGGTGGATTCTAATCAATCTGCTTTTATCCCTGGAAGGCAGATTAGTGATAATATATTGCTAGCTCAAGAACTTATGAGAGGCTATCATAGACAAAGGGGTACAAGAAGATGTGCATTCAAAGTTGACATCCAGAAAGCTTATGATACAATTGATTGGGGTTTTCTAGAGTACATCCTAAAGCAGTTTGGATTTCATCCGTGTATGGTGTATTGGATAATGAAATGTGTCTCTACAGCATCTTTTACCATCAGAGTAAATGGAGATCATCATGGGTTTTTTCCTGGAATGAGAGGTATCAGACAAGGAGATCCCCTATCCCCTTACCTTTTCACATTGGTCATGGAGGTTCTTACTTTAATGGTGAAAAGAAAAGTGAGAGAAGAAGAAAAATTCAAATTTCATCCCAGATGTGAAAAACTTGGTGTCACTCACTTATGTTTTGCAGATGATCTATTAATGTTTTGTTATGGGGATGTGGATTATGTCATGGTTTTGAAGGATGCTTTGCTGGAATTCAGTGAAGTCTCTGGTTTGAAGCCTAGTCTGGGGAAAAGTACTTCCTACTTAGGCAATGTAGTAGGGCATAATAGAGAGGAGATTATGAAGATTTTACCTTTCAAACTGGGTGTGCTTCCTGTGCGATATTTGGGAGTCCCACTCATATCATCAAGGCTGTTTCATAAGGATTGCAGTGGTCTTATTGATAAAATTAAAAGGAGAGTGGCAGATTGGAAGAATAAATGGTTATCATTTGCGGGAAGACTTCAATTAATAAATTCAGTTCTTTCATCAATAAGCATGTATTGGGCTTCTTTATTCCTTCTTCCAATTTCTGTTGTTAAAGAAATAGAGAAAATTTTGAGAAATTTCCTTTGGAGTAGTGGAGAAGCTGTTAGAGGTAAAGCTAAGGTGAAATGGAAATCTGTTTGTTTACCAAGAGAGAAAGGGGGACTTGGGGTAAAAGATTTGAAATATTGGAACAAGGTCTTGTTGGCTAAACAAATTTGGAAAATTATTGTGAATGAGGAATCTCTTTGGGTCAAGTGGATACATGTTTACAGGCTAAAGGGTAGAAACTTTTGGGATGTGGGGGTTGTTAATGATGCTCCATGGTTCTGGAGGAAAGCTATGGGTTTGAGGAATATGTATAGAAGCAACATAGTTCATGAACTTGGTAATGGCAAATCTACGTCTCTCTGGTTTGATACTTGGCATTCATCAGGACCTTTATGTCAGTTGATCTCTAAAAGAGAGATCTATATGGCCAAATTGCATTTGAACATGAAAGTGAATGATATGGTCTCTGATGGAATGTGGATATGGCCCATGGAAATTTGGTGCAAGTATGGGGATATTTTACAGCAGTATATGCCTCAGTTAAATGCCAATATTAATGATAGAGTCAGATGGAAATGTAGAAATGGTTCATTGGTTGATTTTAAAGTTGCCACAATTTGGGGGGATATGTATTTGGATCTTAATCATGCTCCATGGTATAAGCTTGTCTGGTTTAGTCAAGGAATTCCTAGACATGCTTTCTTTTTGTGGCTTGCCATATTGGAGAAGCTGAGAACTCTAGACAGGCTTGCAAAATGGAAGATTTCTGATAATATGTTCTGTGTGCTGTGTCATGATGAAATGGAAACCCATGACCATATTTTTGTGAAGTGTTCTTATACACAGGATGTTTGGAAATGCCTTGAAGGATATATTGGGATTTATGACAGGATTCAATGTTTAAATGGGAGTGCAAATGGTTGGATTGAGGTGATTTTGGGGTTGTCCAGTGGCACAATAAGTAACTCAATTTGGAGTGTTATTCATAGACTCTTATTTGCTACTGTGATTTACTTAATTTGGCAAGAGAGAAACCAAAGGCTGCATTCTGATAAGAACAGATCTGTTGAATGTTTGGTGAACCAAATTGTTGAGCTAATCAGAATGAAAATGATGGGTTTGAAAGTCAGAAATAATAGCCAGGTTCGGAGGGCTGCTGTAGTTTGGGGTCTTGGCTTTGAGAAGGGTGAATTTTGTGCAAAATCCAATGATACTGCTAATGAATTGTAATTTTGTTGGTTGGCCGTTGTCATCTGGGTGGATTTACTGGTGGACCACTCAAAACCTGAAGACCAATTTATGGCCCAGGAGCTGCTGTTTTTGATTTTTTGGTGCTGGGATGGAGATCTTCTTTTTCTATTTTTGGAATTTGGATGACTGGAGATGGCAGCAGGTGTTTTGGGAGGTCAAGCATAGATTTTTCTGTTAATATTTTCACCTAGAATATGTGGTTTGGTGCAGCAGGAATAGTAGTGAATGGAATAAGCAGATGGTTTTGATTCTGTGGATTTCCAGTGTTGCTGTTCTGGAAATGGCCCTTGTCTGCTTTAAAATGCTTGATCAAAATATTATTGGAGTTATCTGTTTTGTGTGGGATAATTGGTTGGGTCAATATACCAATTTATTTTATGGAGGTAGGAATGCTATATGTCTTTGGACCGATGACAAGAATTGTAGGAATTGGATTAGTATAGATAACAAGGGCTTGAAGACTTTGGCTCATAAGTTGGTTTGGGCTGTGGACTATCTTTATTGGCAAAGAGAGGACAATCCTATTAGGATCAAGGATAATTATGATGATCAAATGAAGATTTTGAAGATATGGGCCAACAATGATATTTTTAATAGTCATTTAAGTGATTCCAAGGTTTTGTTGGGCTATTTTATTGTTGATGACAATTGTAAGTGGGGTATTTTTTGTATGGGGTATTGGGTGTCTATCAATAGTGTTGGTTTTAGTGTTAGGCCTCTTTTGGTTATGATTCCTAAGCTTTTTTTAGGAAGACATTTTATTTCCTTGGGGTATGCCCCTCGTAGTTTGTAAGCCCTTTTTGTTTTTTGAATAAAGTTTTTCCTAGGGTTCCGTCCCCTTTTTCCAAAAAAAAAAAAAATTGAATGGGATGAATACCTGAAATAAAAAAAGTAAAAGTTAACAAATGCATCATTTGTATACATTAAAAGTGCCAATGAATTCCAAATAGTTATCCTGACCCGGTCGACGGTGTCCCATGGTGGATAATCTTTTTCATATCCGTTGGCCCACTAGACTTTTTTTTTTGGGTGTGCCGTTTCCAAAAGGTCTACAAAACAGGGTAGCATTATTGTCCACTTGCCAGACGGTTTTGTGGCTTGCCTCCCTTCCAGCATGTACATGCCCCAAGTCTGAATATGTTGTTAATCAAACACAAAAAAATAAGTTATTTAACATTCGATCACATGTCCATACTTTTAAAACTAAATATATTTTACACTTGACTAACTGTGTTTGCGAAGTACCTAGAATGAATTTTGCCTAAGAGTCGTCCCCAAAATTCATAATCCGCTCACCATTTCAATAATATCCGTAAATTCATGAGGGTGGCGTAGCCCACAGTCGTACAACGCCTCAACATCCACCTCCTCAACGGCTGCGGGCGTTGGTAGGGGAGTCGGTATGGGAGGCGGTAGATCCACCTTCTTGTTGCGCTTCTTGGTGCGTAGGAGGGTAAATGGGGATCTAGAGTACCAGGATTTTTTGGTCTCTCGCTTCGCCCGAGGAAGCTCGACTTCAACGGGCACCGATTGGGCCTTTTCCGAGCGCAATGGCGTGACGTCCACGTCCTCGTCCTGCATTGACATCACCAAAACATTATAAAAGAATATACGTGCAAATTTATAAGTCCAAACTAAAAACGGTCTTACCTCTTCATCGTTGCATGGTGAATGTGTCTGCATAACGAATTTCCCTTTCCTCAAAAGGCTTAAATCATCGCATGGTGAATTTGCCTGCGCAACGAATTTCCCCTTATTCAAAAGGCTTACATTATCGCTGAGATTTGATACTTTGTTCTCAATCCCTGTGTACTTCTCATTCAGTTTCTAAAGCTCAAGGGTAAATTTGTTCGGAGCAGAATACTGAGAATGCCTCGCATAAGAATGTCGCGCCGGCTACGACTGTTGACCTAATCGTGGGGAGGGGGGAAATTTCTTGCCAAACATCTTGAGGATTCACATTGGCAAATTCGGAAAATGGGGAGTCCATGTTAAACCAGTTTTGTTCGGGGACATAAGACTCGTAATTGCCGGTGGCGACACCCACGTCTCGGTGTGGCTCGTAATAACCGAACGCGGCAACACCGTCTCGGGTGGTTGGTTCATATCAAATGGGTCGTCATCGTCCGGTTGTGCCTCGTAATCACTAACTACGACAGGGCCCAAAAAGGTGTGGCTTACAATCCACCACTCACAACTTGACTTCGCCAGAGTTGGTGACAACGATAACTTGGGCAAGACATTCTTAAAAAATAAAAATAAAAATTGTTAGGTACATATATTTTAAATAATAATTTTGTTAAAAAAATAATGGTTAATTACAACACAACACATACCGTTGAGAAATTATGGAATTTCAAACACTCGTCGGTAGAGACGTTTTTCGTTCTACGCCACCCACAGGCCCTGGGATGGTGGGACTATACCTAGCATAGATTAACGACTGTGGAAACTTCTCGAAGATCCATATCTGTGATGTCAAAAATAACATCGTTAAAATATACATATTACAAGGTAAATAATAAGAGTAACCAAAGAACTAATGATGGTGGACCTTGAAAGCGTATATGAATCCCGACAGTGTGTATCTTTTGTTGGGAACTGAAGATGTGAACAAGTCTTTAATGCTGCTAGTTAAGAATTACTACTGCTAGAAGAGTTCAAAGTTAATACTGCTGAGTATTACTACTGCTAGTAGAATTAATATTGCTAGTCAAAGTTAGTGCTGCTTGAACAAAGTTAGTACTGCTTAGCTAGTTAGTACTGCTAGTGGTTAGTGCTACTTAGTAGTTAATGCTGCTAAGACCAAGTTAATGCTGCTTGAAGAAGTTAATGTTGCTAAGCATAGTTAGTGCTGCTTATGACTTGAAGATCCGAATGGAAAGGATGACAGCTGGAAAGAATCAAGATATTCATGGAAGGCTTGAAGATAATGATGGAAGATATACTGAAGATATTTTATTTATTTGTAATTATCCTTTTGTTCAGTATATGTATAGTTTTGACAGAATAGTTTAGATAGTGATACAGATTCATTGATTAGTTCGTTCATTCTAAGTTTTAGAGAAAATCAACCTCAAGGCATAGTTCCTAATTCTAGAGAAGTAGAATTCGTCTTGAAAGAGTTTGTTCTTCAAGATTGAGGTTGAGTGTGTAATCTTGTGATTTTAATACAAGTTTGCAAAGTGTTTATCATATACTGTTTGTTTACTGTTTTATTGATTATCAAAGTGTTATTCCGCAACTTCTTTGATATTAGTTTCTGAGAATTTATTCTTGTTGAGAATTCGATCCTGACAAGTGGTATCAGAGCTAGTATTCTCAGAAACCTGCAATCATCATTCTTCTTTGAAATCAGAAATCATCAATGGCTAAAGTTTCAGATTCTTCAAGCACAGAAATCCCCACAGAGGTAATGTCTAATCTTTGCTCAAAAACTTGTATGGAAACTGTTAAAAGGTACAGGGATCACAACCAGACAATGAGTGATGAACTTAAAAGATTAGAGAGAGATATAAAAGACTATGTAAGAATTGTTGAGAGTTTTGAGGAACAGATCAAAGTTTTCCAAGCCAATGAACTTCAACATTCTTATGATACAAATTACTGGAAGTGGGAGAAGAATGACCTAGAACTTCAGCTGAAAAAGTCTAAAGAGGAGAATGAGAAGATAAAGAGTGAGTTTGAGAAAGCCAAGCTGGATATTGAGAAATTTTCCAATGCTTCTAAAGCAATGGACTCTTTGCTCCAAACTCAAATCCATGACAAACTTAGAAGAGGAATAGGCTATAACACCATACCACCACCATACAACAACAATTACATCCCTCCTATATCAGACTTGCTAGAGACCAAGAATAGGAAGGAATTGTCTGATGAAGCCACTAAGGTAGATCCATTAGACAAAGTGATGGTTGAAACAGACTCTAAAGAAGAGAACTCTAATGAAAAGAGTAAGAAGAACACTGTGAGTGATGAGATTCCTCTAGAAAATCACATTATCACCAATGAGGGATGTGGAAAGGCTTGGATCAAATCTAAGAACATAGAAAAGACAGAGGGAAAGTCTGGTAAGGTCCACTACAAACAGACAACCGTTGTGAATCCTGTCCCTTGCAAACAGTGTACTTGCAATAAATCTGAGCCCCAAAAACATGATAAAAGGAGGGGAAATCAAAGAAACTGGAATAATCAGTGGGCACAAAAACAAGGGGTTGATCTGAGTAAAATCAATAGACCAAAACCTTGTTTTATCTGTGGAAAGCTTAATCATGTTGCCAAATACTGTTATTTCAATCCTATCAACCAAAGAGTTAATTTTCAAAGACAAACTCAAAACTCCTTTGGTTATAGGAAGCAAGGAAGAAATCAAATGGCTGAGAACAGAGCACATAAAAAGTCTCATGTTCAAAACAAGATTGCTAAAACAAAGAAAAATACTCCAAATAAGCCAAGGAGTACTTTAAAGACAAAGAAAGCAAACAACTTTGTTCAAGTTTGGGTTCCAATTGCAAAGAAACCTGTTAGTACTGCTATCCCAGATAGTACTGCTAACAAGAATAGTGTTGCTAACTTGATTAGTACTGCTAACCAAGTTAGTACTGCTAACAAGGCTAGTACTGCTTCTAGTAGTAATGCAGCCAAACCTATAATCTTGACAAAGTATTCCAGCCATGAGATTCCTAAACAACTCATCCAGACTAAACTTACAGATTATATTGATGAGAAAGGACAACCCAAGACCACTTTGGCTTGGGTTCCCTCCAAGACTAACTGATTTATCAAGTGTGCAGGGCAACCAAAAACTCAAGAGGAAGAGCATTTGGAATGCAAATAGTGGTTGCTCTTGGCACACAACAAGTAACATGGACTGCCTTCAAATTCTTCAAAAGATTTGATGGAGGACATGTTGCATTTGATTTAGAAGGAGGTATAATAAATGCTCAGGGCATGAGTTAAAAGGTAAGTTGACTTTAGAAGATTTCATTGAGCATGATGCTACTAACTTGTGTGTTTAAGTGGTTCAGGGTGTATTTAGTAATACTCCAGAGGGAGTGATGATCATGTAGGATAAAAAAGAAAAGGATCAGGGAATGAACAAAGTAGTAAAAAGTATGAGTAAAAGGATGGTGGCAAAAAGAGTAAGCATTGTTAATACTGCCAGTGCATTATTACTACTGCCAGTGCATTGTTAATACTTCCAGTGCATTATTACTACTGCCAGTGCATTGTTAATACTGGCTTCAGTTAATACTGCTAGTAGTTAATACTGCTCTCAGTTAATACTGCTAGTGGTTAATACTGCTTGTAGTTAATACTGCTAGTAGTTAATACTGCTAGTGGTTAATACTGCTTTCAGTTAATACTGCTTTCAGTTAATACTGCTCTAGGTTAATACTGCTTATGTCCCGAATACTATAAATACTCTTTGCCCGCCTAAAAGCTCATAACGACTCTTTGCATACTGTTCACTTGCGCTCTAAACCCTTTCTCTCTCAAGTTCAAAGTTTTCAGGCAAGAATCTTCAAGGTCAATGGCATCCATGGCGTTCATAGACGAACACAATGAAATAGCGATGCTCCAAAAGCCAAAACAAGCTGAAGGTTTTCACCAGATAGTCGACTTTCTGAAGTCAAGCCATATTGCCCATGCTCTCACTCTATCTCCTACCATCTTCATAGAGCATCAGAGGCAATTCTGGGCAAATGCCACCATTGTTACTGAGAATGGTGCGCAAAATGATCAAAACAAGGGTGTGTGACAAACCCTTAACAGTTACTGAAGAGATACTTCGCATCAGTCTACGTCTAGACGATGCCTCTGGTATAACTTCTATCTCTAATGATGAACTGTTTTCTACTATTACAAGAATGGGGTATGGAGGCCTATTGGGTGTGTTCAAGTTCTCAAAAGCCAAATTTTCACCCCAATGGCGTTTCTTTGTCCATATCCTTATGCACTGTATATCTAAAAAGACTACTGGATAGAGTGAGTTCAGTAGCACCATTGCTTATGCTTTGGTGTGCTTGGCCACTGCCAGAAAGTATAATTTTTCCCAAATGATTTTTAATGATCTTGTCTCAAACTTGGGAAGTAAAAAGAGCTTTTATATGTATCCCAGGTTTGTCCAACCAGTAATCAACCATGAATTGACGGATATTCCTCATTCTGATGGAATATATGTACCAAAACCCCCTAAAGGCAAGGTTTTCTCAAATATGAGAAGATCTGCTGGGGACTCGGAAGGAGTAGACACCCCATTGTTCTCTACAATGATGGTGGTGTCCCAAACCAATGAAGGTATGGTAGCAGAGTCAATGCCCTCATTAGACCAACCCACTGCTAGCCAATCCCAACCTTCTCTCTCTAAAATTTTTCCTCAGTCCTTTGCTGTTAAACCCACTCCCATAATATCCAAGACTTATGTCAAGAGAAAGGTACACAAGGCTCCTTCCCTTGGTGTACCTACTATTAACCAAGAGCCTCAAAGCCCTCTATTGGAGCACTCTCCAGTAGAGAATATCCAAAGGGAATCCTCTAGGGTGTCTCCCAACCCTGAGGAGGTGCTCTCAAAGGAGATGAATGAGCATATGGGCGAGAAGGCTGCCACTACTTCTGCTAGCACAGAGAAGGCCAGTGGTAACATCTCTAAGACCTTCCCCATGGCAACTTTGGGTGAGAAATCAACCAAAGGACCCTGGTGCCAAGAAACCAAGGGGGTAGTTGGTGCTTCTGCTAGGCAGAAGGCCACTACTAAAAGATCCAAGGATCCCTCAAGGATGGGAAAAACATCCACAAAGGGTGAGGACAGAACTGAAACTGATGAATTGATGGAAAAACTTTCCAAGGATCCTTCAAGGGTGGGTAAAACACCTAAAGAAGGTGAGGATAGATATACTTACTGGGAATTGATTGAAGCATTAGCCAACATCAATGTTGATGTGGTTAAACAAGGAAAGGAAATTCAAGAATTGCAGCAAGTGGTCATCTCCCAACAAGAGCAGATTTCCAAACTCAAGCGATTGGTAGGAAAACTCATTGTCAAGAAAAGGAGAAAGCTGTTCGTTCTAAAGAGGAGAAATGGGGCAAACAAAAAGAAGGAGGAAAATGCTTCCAAAAAGGGGGAGAATTCAAGCTCAGAACAAATAGATCAACAGATTGAGGGGGAGTTTGTTGAAGAAAGGGCTGAATTTGTTGAAGAAAAAGCAGCAGCAGAAACTGTTAGTGCTGCTGAAACTACACAAGCAGCAGTAATAGGATTAACATCTGAAGAGGTTGAAGTAGCAGAGATGCTGGTAAAAGCAAAGAATGACACTCCCAAAGCAAAGGGAGTGGTCATAAATGAAGGGGGAGACAAGAAATCAGAACAGAAAGACATGGCTGCAGATGTAAAAAGAAAAGGGAAAGAAAAGATAATAGAAACTGATCAACCAACTAAAAAGCAAAAGATGATTGAATCAGATGAAGCATTAGCCAAGAAACTGCAACAAGAGTTAGATCAAGCAGAGAAAGAGCAGGTTGAGAAAGACAGAGAGATAGCCAGAGCACTAGCCAATGAACTAAATGAAGCATTTCAGAAAGGGTTGGAAACAGAGAAAGCCAAGCAAAGAGCAATAAGCTTGAGAAAGGCTATAATGGCCAGATCAAGTGCAAAGAAGAGAAGACCTTCACAAACTTACCTTGCAACTCAGGAAAGGAACATGATGATAACTTTCTTGAGGAGTGCAATTGGTGTGAAGAAAGAAATGTTCATAAAGATGACTTTTGATCAAGTCAAGGGACTGTATGAGAAAGAAATGGGAAAGCTGAAGAATAATGAAAAGGACAGAGTGGAGTTTGAAAAGAAAGCTAAGGAGAGGCATGATGTGAATATCAATAAACCCTTCCCTGAAAGTGAAGAGGGAACTCCAACAAAGGAAAAGGAAGAGATTAAAGAAGAAGAGACTCTAGCTCAGAAGATTAAGAAGATAAAAAGAGTTAAGTCTATTGCTTCTAAAGGTCCTAGATCAGAAGAAAGGACCAAGGAAGAAAAGAAGAAGGAAGCTACAATAGAACAAAGGCAAAGGATACTGAAGAGAACCAAGATGATGGCAAACAGAAAGAGAGTTGACAAGAAGCCCAGAGTAGAAAAAGA
The DNA here is from genome assembly GCA_954870635.1 of Arctium minus. Lineage (NCBI taxonomy): Eukaryota > Viridiplantae > Streptophyta > Magnoliopsida > Asterales > Asteraceae > Arctium > Arctium minus. The sequence continues at coordinate 164,620,804 of OX941081.1, forward strand.
AAAGAAAGCTGAAACTCAGGAAGAAGTACCACAGAGTTCAGATGCAAACATGTACATGGTGATAATGGATAAAATTCCAAACCCTATTTCAGCTGAACCTGTTGGATTCAAACCTCCTGAAGTTATTCATTGGGATACTATGGAGGTGGATGGCAAGGAGTATATCAGATTAAAAAGAAAGGATGAGAAGTATGAAGTCTATAGTACCTGGAACAAAATTGTCAGAGAGTGTTCAAGATCTGATTTGGAAGAAATGTTTGAAGTGGGAATGAAAGTCCATGCAGATCAGTTGACAGCTCCAGGGTTACCAATTGTGAAGTTAGTTATGGAATATTTGTGCATGTTGTTCAAACCAGAAGCAGTAAAGCATTTGATAAAAGATGTATTCAAAGCTGTTAGAGGATGGACTCTATATGAAAGGAGTGGAGTCTATGAACTGGAATTGGATACTTTTCACATGGAGTATTACTTGGTGGATAGGTTCTACAATCACACAAATCTAAAGCTTCATGCCATGTTGAATAAGAAGTTGGGTTGTGCACCAAATTCAGAAATGGCAAAGTACCTAATTCAGAGAACTATCAATCAGAGTATGGGACTGGATCCTAACATTGGAGTAGATCAATGAAGATTTTGGAAGCATTTGAAGAACTTGACTTCTCTTTCTAAAAGTCAAGTTAGGGGGAGATTGTTGGGAACTGAAGATGTGAACAAGTCTTTAATGCTGCTAGTTAAGAATTACTACTGCTAGAAGAGTTCAAAGTTAATACTGCTGAGTATTACTACTGCTAGTAGAATTAATATTGCTAGTCAAAGTTAGTGCTGCTTGAACAAAGTTAGTACTGCTTAGCTAGTTAGTACTGCTAGTGGTTAGTGCTGCTTAATAGTTAATGCTGCTAAGACCAAGTTAATGCTGCTTGAAGAAGTTAATGCTGCTGAGCATAGTTAGTGCTGCTTATGACTTGAAGATCCGAATGGAAAGGATGACAGCTGGAAAGAATCAAGATATTCATGGAAGGCTTGAAGATAATGATGGAAGATATACTGAAGATATTTTATTTATTTGTAATTATCCTTTTGTTAAGTATATGTATAGTTTTGACAGAATAGTTTAGATAGTGATACAGATTCATTGATTAGTTCGTTCATTCTAAGTTTTAGAGAAAATCAACCTCAAGGCATAGTTCCTAATTCTAGAGAAGTAGAATTCGTCTTGAAAGAGTTTGTTCTTCAAGATTGAGGTTGAGTGTGTAATCTTGTGATTTTAATACAAGTTTGCAAAGTGTTTATCATATACTGTTTGTTTACTGTTTTATTGATTATCAAAGTGTTATTCCGCAACTTCTTTGATATTAGTTTCTGAGAATTTATTCTTGTTGAGAATTCGATCCTGACATCTTTCCAGCGTTGGGTTGGTTTTTTTCTATTTAAAAGGGCATTATAAAGTTGATAAAATGTTTTAGCCCATATGTGCGAACCCCACGGGTAACGATTCCATGCATTAAAATTGTAACACCCTAAAAATAGGGATAACAAATTTCCGGAAAACGGACATGGGGTATATAAAATTGCCATAGCAAGAGCCTCCCAAAAATGGGGAATTAAATAAACCTGTTTAATTACAGTTGTAATTTAATGGAAATAGACAACAACCATCTAATCTAATTTCTATAACAAAAAAGAGATTACAAAAAGGGTGTCGCCTATAGACCCAAAGGATGCCTTCACAAAAAGTGCGCCCAAATGCACCTTCACCAAGCCCTCATCAAACTCCGCTTAAGCCTGCTTAGAAGTGGCGCCACTAGAACCTGAGATACACATCGACACCAAACAAGTGTTAGGCCAAAAGAGACTAGTGAGTTGAACAAGTTATAAACATTCAATTAAGATAATTATGCACGTAACAATTAATGGGTAAATTCCATATGTGGAGTCAATGAGGGAGACCCATAGCACCAATCAAGTTCCACCCAAAGAGACGATACACCTTGATATTAACTAATATGAGAAACATCCAAAAGGCCCGACACATCCGAGGACTACAACCATGGCATTACCCCGAATGGCGGAGAGCTAGGTGCATACCATCATGGTGGCAACCAAGACTATATCCTCCTAGTGTCTACTGACTTGGTTCGTCCAACAATAATGTTAATAGGCCTCAAGGCACATAGTTCTCAAGAAATGTCTACAATACCAACCATGGGTACAACATTTAGAATGCAAGTCACACACTTCAGATATGGTTCCCATAAACGTCATTCATGAGTTTTCCTCTTTCCCAACATATTCACATGTTCAGTCAAATTTGTAACCAAGTAATAGCCCACCAATACTTAGGCCTTCAATAACCCATTTACTTGAAATTAGGTCAAATCCTTCATATAAAACATTATTTCATATTATTCAATGTAAGTGTGATTACACCATTATGGTGACCAAGGGTCCAAATATCCACATGAAAGAACCCCTTATGAAGAGCAAAGTTCCCTAAATCAATCATAGGAGAGTACCACATAGCGAATACGATATAGGTTATACAAATACAAGTAAATGACAATAAAGAGCATAATATAATGTGTATCTAGTTTTAACAAAGTTTAAGAAACTCTTAATTTAGGTTTTTGGTTAAAACCTAGAAAATAGAAAACCCTAGATGAAGATGAAAATGGAGACTTGGAGACTTGAGATTCTTGGTAGGAACTTGCAATAAATGATCTTAGTCAACCCCTTTGAGCTCAATAATTGCCCTAAATTAAGAATTTGGTTTGCATTAAAGAGGGAAGGGGTTGTTGGGTGGAAAATCGCCTTAGGTCAGCTCCCAAATCGCAGGAAAAGAAGTAGAAGTGAGAACCCTAGCTAAAATCCCATCTAAACATCTTTTATACTGGCAGAGGCATCAGAGGACAATGCTAGGCGACTTTTCCCTAGTCATTGTTGCTTGGACAATGTCGCACGTGGACCACAACCCACTGGAATGTTCCAGCGACTATGCCCAGCGACTTTGCCCTTGGGCATTGTCGCTGAGGCAATGTCGCACACCACCTGCAGGACCTGATTTTTCTTATCGAATTTCATCCGACTCACACGTGACCACTAATTACATTTCGGGAAGGATTACGAGGGTCACACAAAGGTAACATGTACACAAATAACTACCAAAGGTGAGATAAATTACCTTATCTAGATAATGGTTTTCCGGGTGTTACAGAAATCGTCAAGCAGAACTAAACACCAATCATGGACGGTATAGCCATTCTGTCTTCCGAGAAATACTTTATCAAGTACTAACTAAAGACAAACACGGATTGTGTCATGGTCTGATAAGGCGTTGAACGAATTTTCGTTATCAAATAAGTTAAAAAAATCGAGGACCTTAATCTCGTTGTATGCAGGTACGTGAGAAAACAATCTACTTCTACTAGCCACATGTGTGTTATTTGGTGGTCGTGACACGGGCCCAAATCGAAGGCCGGTAATTAAACAAAAATCTAATATACAAAAACAGAACATAAAATCTCCTACACAAAATAAAATCTCTTCCCTTTCTTTTTCCGAAAGGACCTGATTTCGGAGAATTGTATGGATCAACATAGGATCTCCATGAAAATGTTGCAGGTCCAACCAATTCCCGAAACACGAATCTCTAAAAAGACTGAGACGAAGGGGATTGAATTGTAATTTCTGCTTAATTTTTTAAGCAAGTTCATTTGTCCCCTCAATGTCACATAAGAATGCGCCTGAAACAAACCGTTACATAAAGTATTATAAAAAAGTTATACGTAATGACAATAGTTTTGAAAGAAATTGGCATTTTATTTTCTCTACTCACTTTGTCGACCATTTTTTAAAATTCTGCGGCGGTCAACAACGGCGGTGAACGACGGTTAACGGCGGGGGAAGCCGGTGGTCAACGGTGGCAGAAGACGACGGTCAACGGTGGCGGTAGACGACGGTCTACGGTGGCTACAAGCGGTGGAGTTGGTGGGGGAAGTTTGATGGTGGAGTTGGTGGGTTTGATGGTCCCCCCCCCCATTCATATAGAGTTGAAATATAACAAAAAATGGGTATTGGGTAAAAAAATCGGGTATAAAGTTGGTCAAAATATATCTGATTAATGTCATTGTCTTGTCAAATCGTGATTTCTTGAGAAGGGGAGAAATTTTTTGGGAAGTGGGAACTGGGTAGTTGGTAAAACAATCGGGTATTTAATACAAAAAAATAAACTTTCTAATAACAAAAAATCGGGTATTTGGTAAAAAATCGGGTATTTAATACAACAAAATTTAATATTCTTTAAAATATTGAGGGTCAAATATATCTGTTTTTCTTTTTCAGTGTTTTGGTGAATCATGATATATTGGGAAGTAGGAAGATTTTTTGGGAAAAATTGGTATTTATGTCACCTACGTTGTATAAATACTAAAAAAACCGGGTAATTGGTAAAAAAATCGGGTATTTAATACAACAAAATTAAATATTCTTTAAAATATTAAGGGTCAAATATATATGTTTTCCTTTTTCAGTGTGTTGTCAAATCATGATATATGGGGAAGGAGGAAGATTTTTTGGGTGTGAAGGGGTGATATTTATGTGACTCATATTGTATAGAATACAAAAAACGGGGTATTTGGTAAAAAAAAGGGTATTTAATACAAAAAATCGGAATTCTTGTATCAAAATCGGGTCAAAATATATCTGATTTTTTTCATTGAATTGCCATTTCAAAATCTTTGGGAAGTGGTGTTGAGTCAAATCGGCTAAATAGGGGGTTGGGGGAATCTTCAATCACATCGGCTAAATAGGGGGGATTTTAGCCGACGGCGCATGGCGGGGGGGGGGGGGGGGGAAGAGGCGGGGGGGGGGGGGTCAAGGCCTGATTGTGTCTTTACTTTTGCAATGTGTCACGTTTTGGTTGGACCAAAAAGTTGTGGGGCATACTGTCCATTTAGCCGACGGCGGACTAAATACGTCGGAGTAATGGGGTGCTATTTTGGCAATTTGTTTTCAAATGTGTTATTCCATCAACACACTTGCCCAAATGTGCTATTCTAGCCATTTTCCCTATTAAATATGTATTGTTCTAGTTTGATCCTACCTATATATATATATATATATATATATATATATATAGAGAGAGAGAGAGAGAGAGAGAGATTGATATAGATCTGTACTTGACGTTAACGTCATCATCATTCAATAAGTAGATATAATTGGTATGGTTTATTGAGATATTTGTTTAACATGAGTATCTTGTGGTAGGGAATTCCTGGTACCCAATGACCAATACTTTTCCTATCTTCAGCCCATATGTCACTGTCAATCACACAATAATTTCTCTATTTTTAGTATCTTGTGACCGACTCATTTCCTTTATTTTAGTATAATGCTATTAAATGTTGTATTAATAAAACTTTTGGTTGCCCATATTCGTTCTTGCTAGTGGCTAGAGGTGGCCAAATGTGCCCGGCATAGACTGGGACCGTCATGATAACTTTGATTGACGAAAAGAAATTGTCAGAAATGGCTAGGGTTTTCATTAGAAGACATGATTATACAAAGGGTACAACAACTATACATAAAGAGACAAGAAACCCTAAAAATAACCAAAAAATATAAAAGTACAAAACAACCCCTATACTGTCTAACATCCCCCCTCAAACTCATGATGTTGGTGCAAGAAGCATCGAGAGTTTGATAACAAGGAAGCGGAAGTGAGAGATCGGGTGAGACTTCGTAAAGAAGTCTGCAAGTTGCAAAGTAGAATTTACAAAGGGTAAGGATAGAGTGCCACATTTTAGATGATGATGTGTAAAGTGGCAATTAACCTTGATATGCTTGGTGCGTTCATGAAAAATCGAGTTGTGAGCAATCTGAATGGCGCTGCGATTGTCACAGTACATAGGAGTGGGATGATGAAGGAAGACACCCATATCAACAAGTAGCCAATGCAACCAAATAATCTCTTTAGAAGTAGATTCCATAGCATGGTATTCAACTTCAGTGAAAGAAAGAGAAACCACATATTGTATCTTATTTTTCCACGAAATAAGTGAGTCTCCCAAGAAAACACTGAAACATGTAACAGATCGATGGTCTGTAGAATCACGTGCATAAGAAACATCCCGTTGTTCCAGAGAAGATGTGGATGATAGCAGGAGACTTCGAAACATGGTACCTTGAAGGTAACGTAAGATATGCACAACAATTGTCCAATTAGTAGAAGTCGGAGCTCCAACAAACTGGCTGATAATGTGAACATCATATGCAATGTTTGGTCGAGTAATAGTGAGATAAACCAGGCTGCCAACTATAATACAGTACAAGGTAGGGTCTTTGAGAGAAGAACCATCAATGAGAGAATACTCGACATTCAATTCATAAAGAGAGTCCACAACACGAGGATCAGTGAGACGAGCTCGTTCAATAATTTCATCTGTATATTTAGATTCAGAAAGCAAATAACCTCTACGAGATGAAGCAATTTCAATACCCAAGAAATATCGAAGAGGACCGAAATCTTTCATCTTAAACTGTGCAACTAATTTCGACTTTAATGTAAGAATTCCATGAAGGTCATCACTAGTGATAGTCATATCATCAACATATAACAAAACCAATATACTCTCTGCAGAAGTACGTTTAACAAAGAGAGCAGAATAATGTTCCATTGCAGAGAATCCAAGAGACAGAATAACACCATAAAATCTTTTAAACCAAGCTCGTGGGTCCTGTTTAAGCCCATATAAAGATTTTCTTGGTATAGCAATTTTAGGTGTTCGATCATATCGAACGCCCCCATGTTTTCATGTTGCCTCTGAAGATCAGGTTCCATGGTAACTAGCATTAGACATGAGACGTCCAAAGCATCCTCATCATGTTTTTTAAAAGTGTCCCTTTCAGTTCTAGGAGCACTGGAATTAGGCTCTTCAGGGGATTTGTTGGTCCAAGACATACAACTTCTTTTAAGCTTTGAGGAAAATTCTCAAATTGCGAAATCAATTGATGAAATTTGTTTCATTTAGTTTTCCTTCTTAAGAATCGATCGCAAAGTGTTTTTGTCTCCATTGTTGGTTTGTGCCATTGGTAATCTATAATAGAAAAACATAGTTCTTAGTGTCATGAAATTATTATTCTTTAATAAGGACTTTCATCAAACAAGCTCCCACTATTTTAATCAAAACAACAACCCTCTTTTATTGTTTCCGAAAACGTCATAAGTTTTCTAGCGAGCCAAAATCCATATTCTCATTATCGATCAATTTAGCTTTAGCTAACCGATCAACCAATAATGTTTTAGGTAAGTAACACCATTGCTAATTACATCTCTATGTAACTCTTGGATAGTTGGGTGAGTAACTTTTATTTAAAAAAATCATTGAATGTTCCCAACCCATGCCTCCAAATCCCTAATCCTATTAGGCTTAATTTAGTTAAGTCTAACCCAAAATGGCTTGTAAGAATCGTATGCTTACCTTATCTTACTAGGATTAAATAAAGTACCCAACTTTAGCATGACCCACTCTCAATGATTAAAGTCTTGAGAAGTGCCATGTTTGGAAGGCATCTTAAATTTAATATTTTGGTGAGTGATTTTAGTTAGTTTGATTTTACCATTCTTTCTTTTGTAATAGATCGTTTCCTCATAACTTATTTTAACCGAAATCCAGATTGGCGGAGGATCACGAGGATCACTTGAATATCTTCCTTTCTTTGGTAATTTAGGCCTTTGTGACAAAACCGGTTGAAATCTTACTATGATGTACTAAGACCTTATCATTCAAGATCGACGGTCCATTTTATATCTTATATAAATATCATTTTTTTTATTTTATCAAAACTCATTTTGATTTGTAAATCTCCTTTTACTTATATATTTTAAAATCATATTTTGTTTTAAAAAGTTGTAACAAGTATCACATACATACAACCACGCATAATATATCACAGTATATATAGAGCGTAAAATAAAGAGTAAAAATAAATGTGAGATGGTTATAGCCCTCTAGGATATTCATAGAGCAAGAATGAATATCATTACATAAAATAAACTCCTATAGTTCTATGTCTTCTCATCTTTATGACGCCTCCATCTCTTACTTTTTTATACAAAAAAATACTTTACATTATAAACAAAGAAACCTCGAGTTACATTCGAGGGGATTGGATGAGAGGAGAATGTACAAAGAGAGCATATAGAGAAAGGCACGACATGCAAATCGTATTTACCAAATATAATATATCCATGACTAAGGGCTATAACCATTCACCAAGAAAATCACATTATACATATTCAATTACATTGAAACATAAAACCGATTTGTAACACCACCGTATAAAAATAATACAAAATTCGTACGATATCGAAAAAAGGTGATTCAAAGTTCTTTGGAAAACTAACAAAAAGATCTACATCTTTTACTTTTAGGATTTCAAAGATCTAGAACCCTTATGGGTCGAAATCTAAGTCAAACCCATAGGGGGTTTGATTTTCGAACAACATTGCGACACTCTCGTAAAAGATTCATATGAATTCAAAATGATACGATCAAAAGCTTGTGAAAAGCTAACATAAATATCTACATTTTTCATGTTTTAAGTTTTCCGAGATTCAGAATATTTCTAAGACGAGAAAACCAAAATATTCATGAAACAAAAGCATATAGCAGCAAAACAGTTTTTTATATACATGCATGTCATGAAAACAATCTAGAGGTCGTAAGTAGCTCTGATACCACTGTTTGGTTACGAGATCTCAATCACAACGGAAAATAAAAATGTAACCCTCCAAGGACCCATACGAACCGGAATAAATCGGGTATTTCGAAATTATAACTCACAGTTAGCGAAACTTTGAATCACAGCAACGAACAAAGATTGATGCCTCCACGGTATCCACACGAACAAGGAGCATATGGTTGTAGGTGAATTTTGAGAGAGAAGTGCAAGACTAAACTCTTGTAAAATGTCATACATTTTATACGGTGATGGAATTATAGCATAAAATCACCACCATCTCTACACCTTCCTTGAGTGTAAGAGTGGTGATACAACATCACTCTCTTACAAGACCATACCTAGTCAACTTATTTAATGTCCAATATAAATAATATCTGATTTTTATTTAATCAGATTGAGTCAATACAAATCAGATATAATAATTAAACATTTTAATTATTGAAACTCCTTATTCGGATATGTTCAAAGCGTGTGACCCAATGGGTTCTCGACATATTGGTAATAAATATAAATCTCGTATTTATAGTTATAAACGATGAGTGGTGTCTAGCAATACATCATCGTTACCCAAATGACAAGAACTTGTGATAAAACAAATTATCGATTTGTAGTCAGTTTTAGTTTACACATTTAATTCTTTTGTCCTTGATGTCCAGATTGAACACGAGACATTGATTGTGTCATTTTCGTTATGTCCAATCTCTAGTTTCTTGATTCCCTGATATACTGAAAAAACAGGTCATGATATCTCATATCAATTATCTGAGCATACATGCATTTCCTTAGTATATATTTATCAAGGCCCCCAGAGGTAGTATTCCTATCATAAAGGAGGGACAAATCCAATCTTGATACATGTTTGTTCTACCATGTCATTTATAACATACCTAGCTATCATTTTGTCATCCATTTACGGAATGATTAGAATAAATGTTAAAATACATCACTCACACATAACAAACTACATGTTCTCAAGTCAAAGAATCACATGTACATTGACCACATGATAAACATTTATGACACTCACATGACATCCAATGCAATGGTCTCATAGCGAGTCACGTTCGATACACAAAATCTCTATTTTGTACCCATATGCAAATTTGATATCTCTATATGAATCCCTACATATGCTAGTCATTATCATATTACTTCAACCTTAAACTCGAAATAATATTTAACTAGGAACATTTAGAATACATTATTCTAAGATTATTTATTATGAATAATTAAAACACATAATATAATATAGACATAATAAAATGGGCAAGGTGTCTTTCTATTTATTTATTAATTTCATGAAACAAAACTCAAAGTTACAATCATCATATGATTGGTTTTTGGGCATTCACTAACAATCTCCCACTTGCACTAAAGTCAATCATCCCTGCATCGTATACCAATGGATCTACAATGCCTTCACGTTTATGTTGTGTTAACGGTTTGGTTAATGGATCAGCAACATTGCTATTAGTTAACATTCTGCTTATACTAACATCTCCTCTTTCAATAATCTCTCTAATGAGATGATATCTTCTAAGAATATGTTTGGATCTTTGGTGAGATCTAGGTTCCTTGTCCTGTGTTATAGCTCCATTGTTGTCGCATAAGAACTCTATAGGACTGTCACTGCTAGAAACAACTGCAAGTTGAGATATAAATTTCTTGATCCAAACAGCTTCTTTGGTTGCATCTGATGTTGTGATGTACTCAACTTCTATTGTAGAATCAAATATTGTTTCTTGCATGGAACTCTTCCAGCTCACAGCACCACCATTAAGTCAAAACACAAAACACGATTGCGATATAAAACCATCTTTATCCGTTTGGAAAGTTGCATCAGTATAACCCTTTACACTTAACTCTTCTTCACTTCCATATACCAAGAATAAATCCTTTGTTCTTCTCAAGTACTTTAGGATATTCTTGACGGCAATCTAATGACCACCACCTGGATTTGATTGGTATCTACTCGTCATGCTCAAATCATACGATACATCAGGTCGAGTACATATCATAGCATACATGATAGATCCAATTGCCAAAGCATATGGAATCTTACTCATTTGTTCACTCTATTGAGATATATTAGGGCACAACGTCTTAGAAAGTGATATGCCATGAGACATATGTAAGAACCCTTTGTTTCTATCAGACATGTTAAACCGTTTCAACACTTTGTCTATATATGTACTATGACTTAAGCCAAGTAATTTTCGTGATCTATCTCTATAGATCTGAATGCCTAACAAATAGACAACTTCACTAATGTCTTTCATTGAAAAACATTTTCCTAACCAAGCTTTTACAGATCAAGCGTCGGAATATCATTTCCAATTAGTAGTATGTCATCTACATATAATAAAAGAAAGAGTAAATTACGGATTTGGTCCCTCACGTTTGACAATTGTTATAGAATTACTCCTTTAACTTCATTTATTACATGATAACCCTCTAAGTATGCATTTTGTTACGGAATTGGTCCTTCGAGCTAACGGGCGTCTAAATTCTCCGTTAAACACGAGGGTAAATTAGTCTTTTTAACATTTTTGTTTATTTTACCATTTTCTTAAACATCAAGGACCAAAATTGTAAACTCAAACTCATAAGCCTTAACCCTAGGGGAAACCCAAATCGTTGAAACCACAGGGAGCAAATCTCCAGCGAAACCTTGTTAGTTCCGGAATTCACAATTAATTCAATGATCGAAGATTAACATGAGATAGATTGGAATAGGAAATGTTGTATTATTCACAACCTAGAGAGAGAAAGAGTTATTTCTCTCTCTAGAAACACACAATACACCATATGACTACATTGTGAATGAATGCTTACTTACAAACTATAACACAAATCCTATTTATACCCCAATCCTCCCATGTACACAATTTAGCCCAACCCATATGCTAATGACAAGGCGTTTTACACAACATGGATGAATTTACAAAACTTTCTAAACTAAGGACATTTTATGTCCTAACAAACCCAGGCAAACTCCATCATCTCTGGCTCTCCATCTCTCTCCCTCCCTGCAAATCCATTGATGCAAACCCTAAAAATACCTAAAATCGAACCTGGTGATGACAAGCAGTAGGGGAAGAGGATTCATCGGAGTTCCAGGGGGATCATCGCAACAGTGAGGGCGAGGGAATCCATCTGAAATCGAACCCCTTTAAATTGGTGCATGTTCCCCACTGCTCTCTCTCTCTCTCTCTCTCTCTCAAATGTTGGAGACGAACTCAGATCTGGGACGATTTGGTATTTGCTATTCACAGATGTAGTTTTTGGTTATTGATGCTCCCCACTGATTGTATTTGTTATTCCTTCGATCATATAAGGGTTTGTTTTTGTTTTCTTTTTTGATTTAGATTCATGATTTCAGGTTTTGATTGAGATTCGGATTCTTGATTTGCATTGATGGTTTTCAGGGATTTAGTTTTATTGTTTTTGATTTAGATTTATGATTTCGGGTTTTGATTTAGATTCAGATTCTTGATTTAGATTAATGATTTAGAGTTCTTGATTTAGTGGTTCTTGATTTAGGGTTCTTGGTGATGAAGATGAACATTCAAGAAAAGAAATTCAATTACCGTTCTTGGATATGATATGGGATTGATTTAGGTTTCGGTCTTTAATTATAGATTTAATTCAAGTTTTTAAATCTGGGTTATTTTTGGTGTTCAAGTTCTTGGTGTTCATTATGCTATTATTGTAGAAGATGAATATTCAAGAAAAAGAATTATAAATTAATTAAAAAATGGTAAAATAAATGAAATAAGGTAAAATGATCATAATACCCTCGTACTTAATGGAGAAATTAGACATCCGTTAGCTCGATGGACCAATTCCATAACAAAATGCATACCTGGAGGGTTATCATGTAATAAATGAAGTTAAAGGACAAATTCTGTAACAATCGTCAAACGTGAGGGACCAAATCCGTAATTTCTAAAAGAAATGATACGTTGCTTCCACTAACCTTTTTCTAGACACAAGGTTCATTCTCATTTTTTGAGCAACCAAACTCTTTGATTGCTTCATCAAAACGATGATTCAAACTCCTTAACACTTGCTTCAATGCATAAATAGATCGTTGCAACTTGCATACCTTATAAGATTTTTCAGGAGCGAAAAAACTTGCGGGTTGTTTCATATATACGTCCACTCGAGTAACTTTTTGTTAAGGAAAGTTGTTTTGACATTCATTTGCCAAATCTCATAATCATGATATGTTGCAATGGCTAGTAAAGTTCTAATAGACGTAATCATTGTGATTAGAGAGAAAGTTCCATCATAATCAACACCTTGAATTTGTTTGAAACTTTTTGCAACCAATCATGCTTTATAGGTAATCACATTACCATCCATGTCGGTCTTAGTCTTGAAAATTCATTTGCACCGTATAGGTCGTACATCGTTGGGTGGGTCAATTAAGTTTCAAACTTGGTTTTCATACATGAAGTCCATTTCTATTCTCATAGCATCTAGCCATTTCTCGGAGTCATTGTTTGCCATAGCATCTTGGTAACTAGTGGGCTCATCATCCATGAGCATCACATCCCTGATGTGATTAATGAGAAATCCATATCTCTCAGGCTCTTTTCGTTTTCTACCAGACCTACTAGCACTTTGCAATACAACATCAGACTGCCTTTCCACGTCACTTTGTAGATCCACGATTACTTGTGGTGTCTGTGTTGGTTCCATCTGTGTTGACATATTTTGATTTTGAACAACTTAAAGTTCTACATTCCTCTCATTGATACCTTTGGAAATAAATTCATTTTCCATGAAGACACCAGTATGCCCAACAAACATTTTATTGTCATGAGGATGATAGAAATAGTATCCCATAGTTTCTTTAGGATATCCTACAAATATGCATCTATCTGATTTTGGTTCTAATTTAATTGTGATTAGACGGCGTACATAAATATCGCAACCCCAAATCTTCATAAAAGATAATTTAGGACTCTTCTCAATCTATATCTAATATGGTGTCTTCTCAACAAATTTTGATGGAACTCGGTTTAGTGTGAAAGCCGCTCTCTCTAGAGCATATCCCCAAAAGGATGTCGGAAGGTAAACTTAAATAATCATAGATCGTACAACGTCCAACAGTGTACGGTTCCTCCTTTCGGAGACACCATTCTATTGTGGTGTTCAGGTGGAGTTAGTTATGATACAATACCACAATTTCTAAGATGATCAAGAAAAGCATGGTCTAAGTATCCGCCACCTCGATCAGATCAAATAATTTTAATACTCTTTCCAAGTTGGTTTTGTACTCCGTCTTGAAATTCCTTGAACATTTCAAAGGACTCAGACCTATGTCGCATTAAATATATGTAACACCCTAAGATTTAGCATAAGAGAATGGGTAAATTCCAGAAATAGGCAAAATAAAATTTCCAAAGTGTGCCATCTAAAACCCACAAAACTTGGGGTAGTTCGTACAAATTAAAAAAGGGTAAAGATCAAATAAGAACTACAACAACCTACTTAATCTAGAAATTGTTTTAACTAGATTAATGTTGGGTGTTGTTTTTTCTCCAAAAATTCACTCTTCTCAAAAGTCTCCCAAAAGTCCGGCACTTCAAAAACTCCTATGTGCACGGCCGACAAGTCATGCCATCCTAGATTCCATCGCTAGTGGGACCTGTGAACCAACAAAGCACCACAACAAGTGTTAGGACAAAGCCTAGTGAGATCTCGTAATTAAACAGTTCACATGTAAGATAATCATAATACAAAAAATTTTGTTACCGGATCCCTTTGGTGCTTTAAATACCATTTGCCAAACTTTGCAACGATGTTCCAAAACCTGAGATGAACACACAAGAGATGCCTCTTGAAATACGGGGGAAACCCATTTCCATCGGGGTGACGAGAACACGTGAATGGAGTCACCCGCGATGTTATTGGATTACACCTCATGTCCCGGTTCTAGTCCCATGTCATCAAGACATTACAACCTCAAATCGTTAAATGCATTTATTGCCTACTCCGTCGAGTTACACCTCAAGGACTTACGGGACATTATTGCCTATCCAATCTAGACGAGTTTGTGTGTCCCAATATGCAATCATTCAATCATGTAAACAAATAATCAACACAATAATGCAAACCTGATATTGATTAATCAAACGATTCAACGAGTTACAAGTTCTTGAAATCGATATCTCTCTCTCTGTTTCTCTCTTCACGGCGCACCACCACCAACACAGCCTCCTCTCAATAATATTAATTCTCAATTAAGCCTCTTAACCCTAATTACAACTAACCTAATCATATTTATACTTAGGCCATAAGCTTAATGGGCTTGGCTTGCTTGGGCCCAAGAACTAAAACAACCTATTAACTTAATAATAAACCAAATAAATAAAATACGAAAAACACACTTTTGACTATTTATTACAAAAGGACCCTAGATTATTTGTTGAGACGACTTTATCAGCTTTGACTTCAGATTTCCATCTTCAGATAATTATGATCTTGAATCCAATAAATATATGCTTTAACAATCTCCCCCTTTGGATCAAGATCATTCTTTAAGCTCAGAAAATGTAATCTTCCTCTTTGTCTTCAGAATGTAGCAATCTTCCAAATCGATGAAAATACCTCTTGGAAAGAAATTATCTCCAGATTCAGCTCGGAATGCTTCAGCAAATCATCTTCAAAGAAAATTTCTTCAAAGCAGCAAATCTTCATAATATCTTCAGAAATTCTTTCAAAAACTTTTGATCTCCGCATTTCTTGATTGACGCTTCTCCCCCTTTTTGATGAAAAGAGCAAAGAGTTCATCAAAAACGTTTCTTCAAGAAATTTCTTCCAGCATTGATCTTGCAAACAGAACCACTGATTATCCGTCAATTCATAAAGATGCGTATCCAGATCTTTGCAAATCCAGACAAAATAGATAGATATGAAAGGTAACACCTGAATCAACAAATGAACCAGTTAAAAAATTGTCTGTCAGTAACACAAAGTCACTGTGTGTAACGAATACACAATATAAAGGAGCTTTTATGATGTTCACTCCCCCAGGGCTTCCATTCAATCATCGAAACACGACAAAGGTAATTTCTATGAACGTTTTGACAAAGAAACAAATTCTTTGTGTGTTCGTGCAAGTGATAGAAAGAAATAAAGCATATGATGATTGCTTATAAGGCTCAAAATGTGTAAACCACTGAGACAACAGTTAGTTAAATACAGACTCAATGTGCATTAGTGAAGTGTGAAGGTGGGGCAAACTTCCTTCTTTTCAATATCCAGATTTTCCAAATGAAAATCAGATAGCATATGTGCTGCGTCCCCTTTTGAAAATGAAACATTTTCTTGTTGAGAAGAAAATGAGTGGCTGGTGGGGTAAAGTCAAGAGTTGGCATGGGCTAGTTGCCTGTTTCAATAATGTTCACCAAGAATTGTGAAGCATTAGAAATGTGGCTGCCCGGCTTAGAAAGTAGTTGGTGCAGAGTTTGATATTCTTTTACTCTGATCTCTCACCCTCTTTCTTTTAATCTTTAAGCTCACAGCTAACCGAACTCTCTTTTGACATATTCTCTCATCACACATCCCACACTCATTTCTTTTGACTCCTCACATGCAATCACTAAAGGATTAACTTCTTAGGTAGGAAACATTAGTTAACGTGAATCCATAGAAGTTTCTTTTAAGTCCTAGCACACTGATCCCATGTTTTCCTATGAAGCATATGTTGCTTAGATGATTTAACTTGATCAATTAAAGCTCAATGATGAATCAGAAAACATTTAAAATAACACTTCCAATTCAAGAACTCTGTTTGAGAATCCGAAAGTGGTTTGAACATTTAAGAACATGTTTTCTTATGATTGAAAGTTGTCCTTCTTTCAACCATGAATGAGATGAAGAAAAGAAATTATACCTTTCGAGTACAGTCTCACATCTCGCGAAGTCAAGCTTAAAGTCATAAAGATATGATCTTGTAAGCATCTCTCAAGCTGCAAAAGTCTTAAGGTCTAGTCAAAGTAACTTTATTCACTGAAATTGAAATAACATAAAGAAGTAAAACACTTAGTGTGCGAGTTCTGATCAGAAGTAATCAGAAGTCATAGCCATACTCTTTACTTGTATGCTCCCCCTAGAATCATGCATCACTAACAATTATCAGTAAGCACAATGCATTTAAATATGCTCCCCCTCAAACTAACATTGACCATCAATGAAATACTTCTCACACTCCCCCTGAGATCATGAACAAACTGTTAAAGAGCAGGTATCATGCGAAAATAATAATAAAGAAATGATAAAGAGATACAATAAGAAACTTTAATAGGTAACTACCGATTAGGTCTTAAGATTTAGCATACCAAGTCTTGAGACAAGAAAATTAAATCTCTTTTCGTCTAAAGGTTTGGTAAACAAATCTGCAAGTTGATAATCGGTTTTTACAAAGTAAAGTTCAATTGTCCCCTTTTCTACATTATTTTTTATAAAATGATACCGGACATCTATGTGTTTGGTCTTAGTATGCTGAACAGGGTTAGCGGTAATCGCAATAGCGCTCTTCGAATCACAATAGATCGGAATTCTATTGAAATGAAATCCATAGTCTCGCAGTTGTGTTCTCATCCACAAGACCTGAGAACAGCAGCTAGCAGCAGCTACATATTCCGTTTCGGCCGTTGATGTGGAGACACATAATTGCTTCTTTGAAGCCCAACTGACGAGTTTATCTCCGAGGAATTGTATATGACCCGAGGTGCTTTTCCTATCTAACATGCAACCAGCATGATCTGCGTCTGAATAAGATGTTAGTTCAAAGCTTGTATCCTTAGGATACCACAGACCAAGATCTGCAGTCCCCTTCAGATACCTGAAAATCCGCTTTACAGCAGACAAATGGGATTCTTTAGGATTGGCCTGATATCTAGCACATAAGCATGTAGAAAACATTATATCTGTCCTACTAGAAGTAAGATACATTAAAGAACCTATCATCCCTCTATAAGTCCTAACATCAACAGCCTTTCCCGAAAGATCGGTGCCAAGCTTAGTACCAGGTGCCATTGGGGTACCAATCGGTTTACAATTTTCCATTTTGAACTTCCGAAGAATATCCAGAATGTATTTAGATTTATTGATAAAAATCCCCATTGAAAATTGTTTGACTTGCAATCCGAGAAAGAAATTCATCTCTCTCATCATGCTCATTTGAAAATGTGACACCATGAGGTTTGCAAAGTTCTTACAGTACTTAGGATTTGTAGAACCAAAAATAATATCATCCACATATATTTGAATAAGAATGATATCGCCTTTATCCTTTTTAATGAAAAGAGTGGTATCGACCGTACCTTTAGTAAAACCCGACTTGACCAAGAATTGAGATAGGATATCAAACTAGGCGCGAGGAGCTTGTTTCAGTCCATAAAGAGCTTTATCCAGGATGTAGACGTGATTCGGCTTATCTGGATTTACAAACCCTTCTGGCTGAGAAACATAGACTTCTTCCTTGAGTACTCCATTCAGAAAAGTTGTCTTCACGTCCATTTGATAGACGGTGAAGTTCTTGTGGGCTGCGTAGGCTAAGAACATCCGAATCGCCTCTATACGCGCCACTGGAGCATAAGTCTCATCGTAGTCTATTCCTTCTTCTTGCCTATATCCCTTGGCGATAAGTCGCGCTTTGTTTCGGATAACGGTACCATCTTCATCTTTCTTGTTTTTGAACACCCATTTCGTACCAATGATGGTTTTACCTTGCGGTTTGGGTACGAGTCTCCAGACTTTCAGTGCTTCAAACTGATTCAGCTCATCTTGCTTCGCAGTTACCCAATCTGAATCGGCAAGGGCCTCAGATACGCAAGTAGGCTCGATCTTGCTCAGAATGGATTCATACATACATAGATTTGATGTGGCAGACCTAGTTTGCACCGGTGCAGATGGATCTCCAATAACTTGATGTACCGGGTGCTCTTTGGTCCACTTATGTTCATGAGGGAGTGGATTAGATGCATGTTGATCATTGTCCGCATCTAGGAATCCACTGGTATCTCCTTCAGATGGTTCAGAATTAACGGGGGCTTTAGTTGAAGTAGTCGTTGCAGAAGTTGCAGTAGGTACAACTTGGTCAATCTGATGATCAGTCCTTACAGTACATCCTACTGAGTCAGCTACTTCTGTCTCGGCGGTGTTGGTCACAACTTCAACTGTCGGAGTAGGCTTTTGAACTGGAACTTCTTGCTGAATAGGGGAACCGAATTCAGTAGAGATATCGGAAGTGGTCGGATGAGTAGTAATCGAGTCTTCTATCCTGTCAACCACAACAGAGTTAGGCAACTTAGATCCAAGAAATTCATCATAGAACAGTTCAAATAATAAATCCAAATCAGATAATTTAGAAGTAGACGAAGAAGAGTCATCTGATTTGTTCTCATGAGGTGCAGGTCCTAGACTGGTTGGTCCAGAAGCTAATACTCCAGTAATTACGGGTTCTGAACTGATGTGCTCAGAAGCCATTTCATCATTGAATGTAACATTAACGCTCTCGATCACAGTCTTCGACTTCTTCAAATAAACACGATATGCAGACGATGTAGATGAATAACCAACGAAGATGCCTTCATCCGCCTTAGCACTGAACTTGTTCAGATTCTCTCGGTCGTTTAGAACATAACTTGTACAACCAAAAACATGAAAATATTTAATGGTTGGTGTTCGGTTGTTTATCAACGCATACAGAGTCTTCTGAAATCTGCGGTGTATCATGGAGCGATTCTGAGTGTGACATGCAGTCGATACAGCTTCAGCCCACAAAAATAAAGGTAAGTCAGATTGGCTGAGCATTGTCCGAGCGGCCTCAACAAGTGTACGATTTCGCCTTTCTACGACTCCGTTCTGTTGAGGCGTGCGAGCAGCAGAGTATTGATGTGATATCCCGACCGATTCGAGATATTCTTCAACTATCTTGTTTTTGAACTCTGTGCCGTTGTCAGTCCTGAGAATCTTTACTTGTTTTTGCAGATTGACTTGGGTCGTCTTCAGAAACGTAATGAGAACATCGGGAGTCTCATCTTTAGACCGTAGAAACTTAACCCAAGTGTATCGTGTATAGTCGTCCACTATAACTAGCACATACTTCTTTCCTCCTAAGCTTTGCGTTCGCATAGGACCGCATAAGTCCATATGCAACAACTCTAAAGGAGAGCTGGTACTAGGTTCAGGCTTTGGTTTGTGTGGGGCTCTCTTCTTCTTTCCCTTTTCACACGCTGCACATAGATGTTCTCTTTCATATTTCAGCTCTGGAAGTCCTTTCACTAGCTTGCCACTGACCAGCTTGTTGATGTACCGAAAGTTGAGGTGAGAAAGCCGTCGATGCCATAGCCAGCTTAGTTGCATCGAGGCCTTTGATAGTAGACAGACCTGATTTTCAGCATGGACCTTTGACAAGTTGATGGTGTAGAGGTTGGACTTGCGAGTGCCGACCAATAGTTCTTTTCCTTCTTCAGTGCATACTGAACATGTCTTGGCCTTGAAATTAACCTCTAAATCTTTGTCGCAGAACTGGCCAATGCTGAACAGATTGTGCCCTAAGCCTTCAACGTAACTCACCTTCTTGATCATAAGATTTTTATGTACAACATCACCATATCCCAGAATAGGTGAAAACTGATCATTCCCAAAACGAACTGTGCCACAGTATTTGTCCGTAAAATTAGACAACATACTCTTCTGCCCGGTCATATGCTTGGAACACCCGCTATCCAAGTACCACATATGACGGGTTTGCACAGCACAAATCAGGAAAGAAGAGGTTTAGGCACCCATTTAAAAATGGGACCTCCACTGTTAGTACTTGATTTTGGCACCCATTTAAAATTGGGCCCGCTTATTCTTTGAAAACCATAATCATGATAAGATGAATGATAACGATAAGATGAAACATTATATGAACCATACCAAACATCAGAAAATTTACGAGAAGCATAATCACATTCACCATAATTTAAAAACTTTTTATTCTTAGATGGAGCTAACTGGAATAATTGCTTTATAGAGTATTTCTTGCGAGAATCAACAAGATTAGGTTTAAAAGTAGCAACATTCACAATCACATCATCTTTACTAGAAGTCTTTTTATTCAAAACAAAACTAGAACTAGATTTAACTTTCTCGTCTATCTTCTGTTTCGATATCCATGCAGTCTTAACTCCAACCCTTTGCTTTCTCAAATCTGAAACATGTGAAACTTTAGAGTTAAAATGATGAGAATTAAGAGAATGCTTCTTCTTTGGCTTACCAGTGGGGATCGGTTTCTGTGAAAGCTGAGATTTTTGTTTCTTACCTTTTGCTTTCTTTGATTTCACAGAAACTGATTTATCAACTTTCGTTGATGTTTCACCTTTTTCAAACACACTGGGTAATCCAAAAGAATTAACAACACAAGATGAATGATCAGGAAGTTTAGAGGTAAAATCAAATTGAGCAACACAATCATTCAAAATACCATCAGAGTTTAAGAAATTAAGATCATTCTCAAGTGAGCCAGATCTGTCATCAGAATTTAAAGCCTTAGAGAATTTAGAAAAATCAGTATCTTTGAACACTGTTGAAAATACAGTTTGAACTAAGTCCATCAAAAGTCTTTCTTCTGTAAGAGTATTCTCGAGTTCAGAAATTTTACTTTCCAAAACTAGAGGAGGTACGTAAATCTTACCTTCGATGGGTTTAGCCTCCAACTCTTTTATAGAATAACTCTCAAAATAATCATTTGAAAGAAATTTTGATTTATTAGAACTATAACTGTTATTCAACTTCTCATAGCGAAATGGAAGTTGAACCTTAGTTGTGTTCTTTCTTTTATCATATTCCTTGGCTTTATCTTTTTCAGACAGACTAGCCCAAAAGGGTTTGAGTTCCTGATGTTGAGGAGCCAACAACATAAACCCAAAGTCATAAAGTGCAGACACTTCAGATATACCCTTTTTGAGATGATGTGGGTTCTTGTAACCAAGTCCCCAAGTATCAGGTTTCTCTTTAGGTTTGTTCAAATGAATAGTGTGTTCAGTTTGACCTAAAGAATGTAATTTCTCTTCCAAAGCATTCACCTTTTCTATTAAGGATTTATTCTCTTTTGAAGTAGAAAAGTACCTTTTAGCAATCTCTCTAGATTTAAACTCACATTCTTTAAACTTTGAATCAGTTTCAGATAACTCTTTATGAATTATAGTCTTTTCTTTAGCGCTGGTGTCTATATTTTTGTGCAAAATTTCAATTAATACATTTTTCTCAGCAATATCATTACTAAGTTTATGTATAGATTGATTTTTCTCATTTATGACACCTTTCTCACGCTTCAGTTTCGACTCTAACTCTTGGAGTTTAGACATCATAGCATTCATTTGGTTAAGTAAATCAAATCCAGTTAAGTTACATACCTCATCATTATCTCCATCATCAGAATTAGCTTCAGCTTCTGACTGGTTCTTTCCCATCAAGCACATATGTGCTGTCTCGTCCTTCTCTTCTTCTTCAGATTCGTCGTCCGAATGGTCAAGCCAGTATTCATCCTCGGCCATTAATGCTTTTCCAGCCTCTTGTTGCTTGGCTAGAAGCATCTTATTCTTGTAATAGTCGGAGTTTCGGACTTTTGATTTGCGACAGTCCTTGGCAAAATGACCGAGTCTCCCACAATTGTAGCAATTAATCGGTTCTTCCTTCTTGGTCTCTTCAGCTTCATCCTTCTTCTTGTTTTCTTGTCTCCTTTCTTCAACTTTCTCCTTATGCTTGTAGTTATTAGGACCAGACGAGTATCTCTGACTATTGGAGTTTGGCTTTTTATAGAACTTCTTTTGAAGAGCCTTGGTTATCAACAGCATGGCTTCCTTCAGTTCATTACAATCGTCAGAGTCAGACTTTGCCTCGCAATCATCTTCTTCTGATTCAGATTCTATCACCTTCTTCTTCTTAGACTTCTTAACCACAAGAGCAACTGGATCAGCAACTGCTTTGTCAGCCTTTTTCATCTCAGCCTTGATCTCTTCTACTTCTTCCTCATTCTGTCTGAGGATTTCATAAACTTCATGAAGAGGAATGTCATGCAGATCCTTCAACTGCCTCATTTGTCGGGTGAACCTCTTCCACTCAGGCTGAAGATTGCTGAGGAATTTCACATTCAGCTCCACGTGAGATTTGCTGATCTTGTTCTTGCTGAGCTCGTTCAGCAATGTGACAAATCTGTCATAAGTGGCTTCGAGTGACTCTCCAGCTTTGGCTTTGAACTCTTCATAATTATTCAAGCAGGTGGATACTTTGAGCTGGTTGTCGACTTTAGATCCGATCATCATCTTCTCCAATTGATCCCACATTTGCTTACCGGTAGCGTTGTAGCTGTCAATCTTGACATATATTTCATTCGGTATGCCTTGGAGAATAAATGATCTTGCCAGCTTGTCAACCTTGTGTCTCTTCAGCTGATCTTCCGAATATTCACCAATCGGTAATTTATACACTGTCTCTTCTTCTTGACCATTTTCTCCAGCTACAGTGAGAACCTTGGTCGGAGGTGTCATGATCCCGTCTTTCAGAGATTTTCTGATTTCATCTCCCAAATCATGTCGATCAATGAAGTCCAAAAATCTATCCTTCCATTGCTCGTACTTCCCCTTGAAGAGTACTGGTGGTTTCACATCTGTTCCAATAGCAAGAGCTTCCCGAGACATCTTTACTTATACGATTAGTATCAAACTTATCTGATATGAGACAATCAACTGGATGAGATCGTTAGAAATCAAGATAAAATCACACAATACTGAAAATTGAAGAATGAAATTCAGAAAAATCTGATCATGAACAGAACTTTGTCCCCCTTCGCAGACTTAGCACGGGGGTCCCGCTATTACAGTTAGAAATTTTTTTGACATTTAGAAGCCCTATTACAGTTTGCAAAAATCGACCGATATACTGACCGGGGATGTGCTTCGACCGGGTAGATGAGAAGACCGGTAAGTGAAAAGACCGATATTATGTTCAACCGGGAACTTGTAAAGTCCGGTCGAGTGATTTGACCGATATAGAGTTTGACCGGGAACTTGTAAAGTCCGGTCGTGTAATTTGACCGATATAGATGCTTTGACCGATATGACTCGACCGATATACTCTTAGACCGGTGTTACTCGACCGATATACCCTTAGACCGATAGTGTGCTGTGTGAGTTCCGGTCGAATGCTAAGGACCGATATAACTTTGACCGATAGAATGCAAGACCGGATGGATGTTCGACCGACACTAAACAAGACCGATATGTTCGACCGATATAATCTTCGACCGGGTGGACTGTGAGAGTACCGGTCGAATGCAATAGACCGATAAAAAAGTGTTCGACCGGAAGTGCAAAGACCGATATGTTCTGGATGCAGTATCGACCCAGAAACCAAAATCAGTCCAGAAAAACACTCGATACCACGAATTAAAGTACCAAACTTTGCCAATATGATCAATTTACCAACTAGAACAGATTACAATCAATTAATTTCAATAAAAACCACTTTAAGAACAATTTGATTGATGACACAGTGCCGACTTCGAGAACGAACCCAGAACAACAAATTCAACAAATTGATAATCAAAATCGATGCAATAATCAAATCAATCAATACCCAATCACTATAATAGGTAAAACAAACACAATCCAACCACTAATAACTTGAAAGAACAATCTCACAATAAAAATTATGAATCTTTTGACAGATAACAGAACCGAAAAACAAAAATTCAATTCAATCTGTACTAGCTCTGATACCAATTATGTGTCCCAATATGCAATCATTCAATCATATAAACAAATAATCAACACAATAATGCAAACCTGATATTGATTAATCAAACGATTCAACGAGTTACAAGTTCTTGAAATCGATCTCTCTCTCTCTGTTTCTCTCTTCACGGCGCACCACCACCAACACAGCCTCCTCTCAATAATATTAATTCTCAATTAAGCCTCTTAACCCTAATTACAACTAACCTAATCATATTTATACTTAGGCCATAAGCTTAATGGGCTTGGCTTGCTTGGGCCCAAGAACTAAAACAACCTATTAACTTAATAACAAACCAAATAAATAAAATACGAAAAACACACTTTTGACTATTTATTACAAAAGGACCCTAGACTATTTGTTGAGACAACTTTATCAGCTTTGACTTCAGATTTCTATCTTCAGATAATTATGATCTTGAATCCATTAAATATATGCTTTAACAGAGTTACACCTTAAGGACTATTAAGTCCCCCATTGCCTACTCCCTAGTGACCCAACGTGGCCAACAATTATGACCACATATATCATACAATCTAAATCCTCGTGCACAAGGAGATAGACTACAAACATCATAATATGATCATGAACAAGTAAGCTTAACATTACCGATGCAGGATTCATCACCATTCTAGAAACATAATATCCACAAAAAACATTTGTTGCTCATGATATTGCATATCTCATAATCATATTAAAGTAACACATTTTCAATACCAAGGAATGATTTAATAAACTAAAGAGATGAGACTAGCTACAAGTATACATTCACTTGAGTCAAAACTTCCCTTTTGTAAGAAATGATTCTTCACTAGCACATATCCCATTTCACACGTATTGGGATGTATATATTCACCACTATTGTCATTAAATGCATCTAGTGAGGACCAAAGGTCCATTTTTAACAAAATCCATAAAACCCTAATTTTAGGTCAAAATCCAATGTACCTATAAATCACATATAAACAAATAATTGCATTTATGGTAATGTAAAGGTTGAGAAACTCACCTAATGGGTTTGTGATGTAAAAACCCTAAAATGGAAAAACCCTAGAAATAGAGATTGTGTCTTGAGGTTCCCAAATGGAGCTAGATGATTCACTTGAAGGCTAGAACCCAAAAAGAATTATAAATGTCACTAGATGGAGTTGGATTGGCATTAAATGATGGGAGACGATGAGAAATGGAAGGAACCTTACCTAGCCTTGCGAAAAAAAAAATCGTCGAACAAAATCCTTCAATGCAACCAAATGAGTCTCACCTAAAAGAACAAGACATTTAAAGCCTTTGTTTATTGTTTTTCCAGTTTCGAAAACCTTTTAACTTTTAAATACGTCTGAAATAAGAAGTGGTGACCTAACTTCTTAAAATCTTATCACCACCTCAGTTCATATGTTCTTCATTCTCTCAAGACACCTTTAGACGTTATAGAAACATACAATCTTATTGATTCAAATTTCAGACTTCAACACCAACACTTATTAATCAGAAGTAAAATAAAACTTCAAACTTCAGACCTCTTAAAAAACAAACGTCACCTAACTAATATACTTATAAAATGTTGTAGTTAAATAAGATATATAAATATATATTTGATTAATTTACTTAAACTAATTAAATTAAATCATAAATTAACAAATATATACTAAATATATAAAAATATTATAGTTTAATATTAATCAATTAAACATAATTAATGTTATCTATACTATATTATAAAGCACGGATAAAAAACTCTTAAATACAAATTATTAGGCACAAGGTACCATCATTTTATGCAAGATTTTAAAAATTTCTTAATTTACAAATATCAAAGCACAAGATACATATTACTACTATATGCTTCTAACACCTACCAATTTGGTATGTGTAAGAATTTCTTTTATGTAGACCTTTCCATGTATTACTATTAATTCATTAAATTCTAACAAAATACTTAATTTTTTTTATATAAAAAACATTATATTATTAAGCATAAATTAAAGAAATTTCTAAAAAACATTATTACTTTCTCAAAATCATCCAAAATCCTACTGTAAATCGACAAAAAAATAAAATGAAACATTAAAATCGTGATGTATCTCGCTGCATTTCGCGAGTACGCTTCTAGTTCTAAATAATTGTGAAAATTTAATTACTAAAATTTATCATTAATACTATTTTTAACATTTTTTATTGGAAATTGTCAAAGATGGTTGTTTTTTAGGTTAATTGCTTTCCAAATCAAACGAAGTGATTGCTAAAACACATTCAATAATTGTCCAAACAAGTGGTCCTTATATATTATATCTCATATTTTTCTTCGACTATAATCTTTATCATATATGCATTTAGCATAACAGTTTTTGATTTTGTCTTAATGTGTCCTCCTGTCCAAAACCTCAAAACAAAAGAACCCCCTTATTGTCTTAAGCCACTTTGATCATTAATCAATTTTGAGTTTCACTAGAGCCTGGTCAATAAGCCCAACCTGTCCTAGGGGACCCGATTTTATTTCTTTTATATTTTTAAATACGGATTTTTATTAACGAATTACCTATGGGTACTGTTCTAAAAAACTTGTCGCACAGCTGCCATGGCGTGTCATGGCACCAACGCTTATGTCTCACGTTACATTAAGTCCGTGACACGCCATGGCCTAATACACAATTTCGTAATACAATATTTTATTTTTCTTTACGTTTTTAATGTCTTATTTACAAGTTTTTTTTTAATATATATCATAATTTAACTTGCTTATTACTATTGACTCATTGAGTAACACTACAAAACATATGTTTTTATATATAAAATTATATATGAATTAGAAAAATGACGCTATAAGTCACGTCTTGAAAACGGCATGGCTTCGTCGTGACTCTTAAGGCTTAAGGCCTGGCCTCGCCGCCACGCCTCATGCCATTTAGAACCTTGCCTATGGGTAACATTTTACTGTTGATGACATTGTTTGTCCATACCTTTTCCCTCGGAAATCTGTAGGCCAAACGACCAACATGGTACATCAAAATCTATCATGACCCGTTACAACCATTTACATCCTTTTAAAAATAAAAGTAGAAAAACAACTTAAACGTTGGTACTTTGTAGTCGTACCCAATAATTTCATTAAAAAGGTCAATTAAAACAATAAATTCAATTAAAATAATTTTTTTGCGGAAATCATTCATAAATGATAATTAATGCAAATCTCGGAAAGGTTATCGATGAGACTCAAATGTAAATAAAAAATTTTAAAAGTTATAATGATTGCTGACAGAACCAAAAACGAATAATTACAACGGTGTCAATATTCTATTAGAGCATCTCCAACAGTATTGTTAAATTTTTTCTAAAATAGATAATGAAAAATCAAAATATCTAAAAACATTTTCTTCTAACTCCAACAGCTTTTCTATTTTAGAAAATCAATCATTATTTATATTATTATAATATTCCATAATTTATCATCCAATACACGTTTAAAAAAAACTTAAAATAAAATGTTAAAAAATTTGAATCTTATTGGTTGGGTTGAATAAAATAATATTTTTTCTCTCTCCAATTTAGAGATTATAGAGAATTCTCTATATTTAGTGATTTTTTGATCTTTCTCTATTTTAGCAAACCATATAGCAAAGCTGTTGGAGAGGAATAACAAAGAAAAAACCAAAATTTTCTATTTTAGCAATTCTGTTGGAGATGCTCTTAGTAATTAGTATAGCATATTATAGATGGATTTCCTTTTATCGACAATCCTTCAATAATCCATCAACAAATCATGTCTATTTTTTGGTTTGAGAATTTGTCAACTTTCCCTCGTCTATAAGTCGGTAATTACCGATAGGATACATCCGTAGGTAATTTCAGTCAATAATACTTTTTTCTAAAACTGTCAGAGTATCTCCAACGTATTTTCTAAAAGTTCTTCAAAATGAAGAATGAAAGTTTAAAATCTCTAAAAAGAAATTGTATTCAACTTTAAGAGATTCCTCATTTTATAGATTACATTATTAATTATATTATTAAAATATTTAACATATATAATAAAATATTAATATCTTTCCTAAACATTTCATTGTAAGGTTTCTTATTGGTAAAAATATAATAAAAATTTGTTTTTCTCTTATGGTAATCCTTTTTGGAGAATTTCTCCAAATTTGAAGAAATTTATATTTTCTCTCCTATTTTCTCCATTTTGGAAAAAGTTTTGGAGAATTTGTTAAAACAAAAAATTACCATAAATCTCCATTTTGGAAAAGTTATTGGAGATAGTTTCAGTGGTATGAAGCTAGACGTTTGCACCCAAGTTTGGTGTCCTCTAGGAGCATCTCTAATATATTCTATAAAATAAAGAAAATGAAGAATTTGT
Organism: Arctium minus; assembly: GCA_954870635.1. Classification (NCBI taxonomy): domain Eukaryota; kingdom Viridiplantae; phylum Streptophyta; class Magnoliopsida; order Asterales; family Asteraceae; genus Arctium; species Arctium minus. Next base: position 164,649,695 of record OX941081.1, read on the forward strand.
TTTCTATTTTGTTCTAACAGATTATCTATATTGTTTTTTTTTTAAATAATGAATCAAGAAAATACTTGAAGTTTAGAGAATTTGTTAAAACTTAATGCAGCGTAAGAAGAGAGAACTTTTTTCCCCACCAATAAAACTGAAATTGTTATTATTATTTTATATAAATGGTTTTAAAATGTATTAAGATGATAAAAATATACAATATTTTAATAGTACTATATATATTGATTTAGAAATAAATTTAAATTACCACTAGGAACGTACGGTCTTGGTATGTTTTTCTTCAAGAACAGGCATACATTTGTTTCATTTAACGGTTTATTGTAAAGAATGGTATTGGGCAAACAAAATTTTACAAAAAAAAGAAAAAAAAAAGTATTTCAAGTATAGTTCTTAAGTCAATCGTATTTTAATTGCTTCAAAATAAATACTACGATTTCTTGATATTGTATTGACTGAAATATGTTTTTTAAAAAATTTGAAATATGTTTATAACAATATATCTTAATACTATTTGTTGTTTTCTAATAACCATTAACTATTTGTTGTTTTCTAATAACCATTATAAGATAACTAGTTAAATACCTACGCGATGCAGCAGAATGTAAACAAGTTTTCCTGAAAAATGACATTCATGTATACAAGTACCATATTGAATAACAACAAGTTCATCAGAACAGACCAGCCTCCATCAGGGATAATGTATGAATGATCAAAACCGGTATAAAGATTTGACTTGCTATCTTTATTTTCGATACAACATACTGTATCTAAGATACCTCAAAGACGGGCCATAACCTTAAAGAAACCAATTTTTTCCATCGCTCGTTGATCCATCCATCCATGTCTGGTGCACATATACCCAACTGATCCCTTGTGACGATTTCACATCCTGTAAGCAACAAGGACAAAGAATCTTACTTGGTAAGAGGAAAGACAAGGATCGGGAGTCTTATCCGACAAGTAAAGGTGATGGGTCTAACCGGGTAAGCGTTTACCGGATTATAAACGCTTACCATCAATCTATTTTGATGGTGGGGAATCTTACCTGTAAGGTAAATGATAGTGGTGACGCATGTCGGTGTCTAAAAGAGATATTATTCGGCCACTTAACCCATAGAGGGCTTAATGAAAAAAAAGTAAACAACCCCTTACTTGGCTAATGATTAGTGTTGAACCAGACCGACCACATTATTACCAAGTTAGAGCTTACCCAAGTTGTATCAGAATAGAGTAGATTAGACCAATTTCACTGTTCTAAAACAAAAGAATAAGATAGAATGTTTCTTACCCTTGTCAAAATGTCAAGATTTCTTTATTTGCCTATCTTCTCATGGCTTTTACGGTTAGTGGTCCTCGTTAATATCTTGCATGATGATTCCCTTGCCCCATACAACATGTATACATAATAAAACATTAAGTTTTATACACTATAAAACAATAACTATTGTTTCAAAGACCGTCTTCCAAGTGGCATATTGATCATCAGATGACAAAAGGAAATGGAAGAGTACACCATGTAACTCAAGAGTCATTAACATCTATATGGTTCTTCTTACTTAGACTACAAAACAATTCTAAAATAAACAAAATCTAATAGCAAATGAAAATACTAACCACTCTTCCGGGATGGAAAGAAACATCTGGTCCTCTAGTAATTTCAGCAGCAACAACACCAGCCAACTAAGTCCAAAGATTAAAACACATCAGCACACAAAGGCAATCGAGATAAAACGGAGTAAAAGAACGCCTAAATTTTAACATACCTGATAGAAGTCTCCATATGAGATGATGGGGGAACTGTTCCTTAATAGGCTTTAGTAGCCTGACAGCAATGTCAAGACCATTGTTGGCAGCATGGCCTAGCTCAACCTTATGCCTCATGGTAACGAAAGGACCTCCAGTTTTTGTCTTCACATCATATGTACCAGCAGAGTGCCATCTGTGGTCAAAATATGAAAGAGAAACCTTAACACATGTTCAAGAAGTTGGATATTTAACTGTTTGGCCCAAGTAACAAACAATCCAAAGTTTGTTTGGCAAACTAAAAAATATAATCATGATTCAAAGAAAGAGACCATGGTTACAAGTTAATTGCAGCCAATAGTCAGGGAAAAAATGTTCATTAGATTAATCCAATTTAGAATACGATGTGAGAAGACTTGTTGGCGCCTGTTAGGAGTTGGTTTTTGAAAATCAAGTAAAATCTTCGTTCTCCCATCAAGAACATTAGGTATATATACCGTCAAATTAAATCGCACAAAATTATCCTCAACAAGATTTCTAAATAACCATCACAGACATGATCAACAACTGAATCAATAACACCTACATAAAAAAAACGATCATAAACCATACAAAAAGGAAAGCAAATCTTACGCAAGACAGAGCATCAACGGAGCCCATTTCTTGTCAGCAATAAATCCTCTAAGCTTCCTCCTGGCTTTGTCAATAGCCTTGTTGTACTCTACACTGACAGTTGGGTAGCCCTTCGCCATGGAATCAAAACTTGAACCAACAGTCAAGAAAATATAATTTTCAGATGGAATTGATCCAAAATAATACCACGATCATGACAAAATACGCATAAAACACACACACACACAACTCAACGCTAATCGAACTCAAATCATTTCATGTATTAATCTCTTTCATGAGCGAAAAAACCATTTACTTAGCACAATTTATCTATGGAATCCGTGCGGGTATTAATGGACACTAAATAGGCTGCATGCAATGATCCACGAACAAAATGCTCATCTCCTGTTTTAATATCTTCATTACATGAATCTTAATCTCTATAACTAACCACCCACATCGTTAGAGGCTTGTGTGGATGCAACAAACTCGATTAAATGCTGCTAGTATTATTGAAACAATTGATTTTATATGCTTTTAAAAACTCACTTTTCTATCAACTTTAAGGATAGGCTTGTTGCCCATGAAAAGTGCTCCCATCAGCTGAAGTACAGGAATCTCTAGAGGAAACTTGAATGGTGTAATCAATGCCACCTACAATATACACATTGATAAATTAACAATGAAATTATCGATTAAATAACCAATAATATGTGAAGTCTGTCTTACAGGGCCATAAGGCCAGCGGGAACCATGGCTTTGTTGCCCAAGATAATCTGGACCAGTTGTTTTTCGAGCAGGTGAGTTTCTTCACAATAGCAGGCCAAAACGCGCTCGATAAAAGCAGTCCAAGAATCGGCACCGCTTTCTTCAAGCATGACCTTCAAAATTTACAATAGATGTCAATTCTCTACATGCAAAGATTTTAGTAGATGCAACATCCAGGTCTAACATTTTTTAACATATAAAACCTCCAAATCTTGCAATAAGGTCTAGCATTTTCAAAAATAGCCTCCTCAGGAAAGGTTTGGATAAGGTCAGATATAATAGTTAAAAATTATAATGAAATTCTACATGCTCAAATTTTGTGAAATAATTTCAACATTTTGTATGACAATAAAAAGAAAAACGATCAAGAAAGTCGAAAAAAGGTAACACTGAGCACCTCTATAAACTCCGTTCTATTGTTTGAGTAGAGGTCTGCATACATCCCACCCACCCCAGACCCTCAAATTTTGACTTAGAACTTAATCCTAACATGGATTTGAATGAAAAATTCTAAAATTTAAACATTTAATCATCGTTATAGTGTGTTCTTGATTTGATTCACATATTGATAACATGACATCATTCCTCAAGAATAAACCAAAAACCAAAAACCAAAAAACACATAAATATGCAACCATGTGGAATTTTGGTGAAATAATATGAACCAACCTGGCAAAGCAATAAAATCATCTCAATGCATTTGCCATCTCTGCTTTCCTCTGTTGCATATCAACCACTTCTTTCACTTCTCCTAAAGTTTCACCAGTTAGCTGCAGATAACAAAAATAGTACCTAAATCAAACCTACCAAAATATATACAAAAACAATACCCAAATCACAAGTTTGGTGCAGAAAATTTTACCCAAATCTACACAAATGAAAAAGTTCAAGTAAATCCAGCCAAAGGCTATTATATATTTTGATATTGAATAAAGATAATTGAACTACAATAAATAAAGAATAAGAAATGTTCTTACCAGAACCAATAGTAAAAATAAATATTTTCAAGAGCTTCAAACTCTATAGCCCTATCAAGTCTGTAACATTTTGCCAAAAACCTTGTTAGGGTGAATTATACGTTAAATAGAAGTTTAGGGTGAAATATGTAATTAGTTCAAAGTTTATTAGCTTGTTGGGCCTAAAGCCCATAAGCCCATTATCTTGTAAATCCTAAGTATATAAAGGCTGGTTTAGATTCATTATTTGTTTTTTAGTCTCATAATTTCCAGATCTCTAGTCAATAGGTTTACTTTTCTCTGATCAGAAATTCTTTCTGTAAAACTGTAACCTTTGATTGAATATTAATCATATGACTAGAGGTTGTGGCTATACAATTGTTCATCATTGATTATTTACTGTTGATTGCACTGTACCGGGATCTACAATTGGTATCAGAGCAAAGAGACTGAAGGTTTGATCCAGAAAAGGTTTGTCTAAAACCCTTAATCAATTATTTGATTTAATCGTTCCTATATGTTTATCTGCATGAGTGTTTGTTTGATTTTTGGGTATTGCATCTGCTATCTGCTGTCGATTTGTTGAAAATTAAAAAAAAAATTATCGGTCGATTTTTCTGGGTTTATCGATTTGTTTTAATCAGTTAGTTTTTATCGGTCTGTGTTTTCTTGGAAAATCAAGGTCGATCGATAATTTTCTGGGTTACTGTTGATTGGGTCAATTTCATCATAATCGGTCGAATTGAATCTGTGTTCTAGATTAAATCAAAGTTTTATCGGTCTGACTTTCTGGGCTTTCTATCGGTCTGTTTTATTGATTTGCATATTTAATTGGTTACTGCATACCTGGTGTCGATTATTTTACCGGTTCACGATATTGATCGATACTTCCTTGACCGGTACCTTGTACTACCGGGACATTGCCTCGACCGGATCCTTGCTTGACCGGGTCCTAGTTCGAGCGGTCCTTGCCTTATTTTATTTTTTGTTAGGTTGTTTTTGGATCATCCTGCTTGTCTCACGATCACTACAGTGCTATTTAAGTTAAGAGATTTAAGATGAATTCAAGAGACGCTTTAGCTATTGGTTCGGATCAAAAACCCCCGGTGCTCTATCGGGGGGAATACCCTCAGTGGCACGATCGCTTCATGAACTTTATTGAAGCGAAATCAAACTACGAGGATATATTCAAGTGTCTGAAAGAAGGGTCGCAAGACTGGCCAATGAAAGTCATACCTGGAAACCCAGCCGAAGGTCGACCAGATCATTCAGTTCGGAAAACTATCAGTGAGTTTCTTCCTCAAGAAAAGAGCATGTACGAGGCTGAAAAGCAAGCAAAGTCCTATCTTCTACAAAGTCTTCCCAACGACATCTATGCCTGCATCGACAGTTACAAGGCAACTGCGAAAGGAATGTGGGACCAGATTGAGAAAATGATGATGGGGAGCCACATAAACAATCAGCTGAAGGTGACAAATTGCATCACCCGATATGATGGCCTCAAAGCCAGAAAAGGAGAGACGCTCACAGAAACCTATGAACGGTTCAACATGCTTCTAAATGATCTCTAGAAAAACAAGATCACGAAGATGAACACTGAGAACAACATCAAGTTCATGAACAACCTCCAGCCTGAATGGAAGTCGTTCGTCTCTCATATCCGTCATACTCAGACCCTGGAGAAGCTTTATCTACATGAACTTTATGAAATGCTGCTCCAGGATGGAGAGGAAGTTATGGAGTTGATGGGGAATCATAAAGCAGATGAAAAGCCGATAGTTGATCCGTTAGCACTTGTATCAGACAAAAGAGGTAAATCTATCAGTCGCTCGTCTGAAAAGGAGCCAGTGCAAAGTGATTCTGAACCCGAAGATCCTGACAGTGACTCGGATCCAGAATACACCAAGATGAAAGAAGCGATGTTGTTCTTGACTCAAGCATTCCAGAAGAGAAAGTTCTTTAACAAGTCTTCAAACAAGCAAAGATTCTCCACTCGCCATGATAATAAAGAGAAGTCTGAAGGGAAGAAACGTGTTGAAGAAGGAAGGAAGTCTGACAAGAGACATGAAGAAAAGCCAAAAGAGAAGCCGATCAAATGCTATAACTGTGGTCAGTTGGGTCATTTTGCCAAGGATTGTCGCAAGCCTATCGTGCGCAACTCAGATTATTACAGAGCCAAGTTGCTGCTGACCAAAGAAAAGGAAGCACACCTGTGTTTCATGGGCAAGCATTCATCACCGTCTGACACTGATGATGAAGATTGTAATTCTCCATGTCAGGTATGTGCTCCTTACCAAGAAGCTTTAATTGATCAAATGCAACTTACTATGCATAAACTAGACTCTTACAAGCTACTCATAAAAGAAAAAGAACAACTCATATCATCTCTAGAAAAACGAGTTTCTGCACAGTCTGAAAGTATTGAAAATCAAAGCTTAGAAATTGCTAGCAACCTGTGCATAATTTCAAATGTAAAAGAAGAGTGTGAGAGTTGTTCAAACGACTCAAAAGAGCTAAAGACCAAAGTAGATGATCTTACCTATGAGCTACGTATGTCCAAAAATGAAAAAATTGATATTGTGACTCAAAGCGTAGCTTACAAAAATGAAAATCAAAGATTGTCTAATCAATTAAAGGATCTTGAGCGGAAACTTTATAAACTTGGTCAATCTCATCAAACGCTGAATCTAATTGCACCAAAAGAACCCAAGTATGCGGATACGGGTATCGGTTACGATAACCCCTATTATTTGAAAAAGGCCTTATCCAAAGTTCCTACGTTATATGCGTTCGAATTTCTTGGTTTAGACAAGACCTATCCAGAGTACAAAATCAACTGGACCAAACCACTTGATGATGAGGAAATGGAAAAGGATAACTTGTGAAGGGATAACTCTACTAAAATGAAACTTCCTTTTGTTTATGATTCATTAAATGCATCTTACAACGAAGAAAAACCCTGTTTTCTGTCAAATGACTATAATAGAAGCTACACTCAAACTGAACTTGATTCTAAAACAGTTCAAACTGAGGAGGAACCTCTGAACCATAAGGTTTATGTTCCACCTCTGATTTTAGAAAAGAAAATTGTTCAGCTAGAAACGGCATTTGAACAGGAAAGGAATATTTTTCAAAAGGAAAAACAAGAGTTGTTATCCCAAATTGAGTGCCTCAATTCCGAGAAAAAGGAAACTGTGTCTGAAGAGGAAAAAGAATACTTTCAGACTGAGATAAAGAAACTAAATTCACAACTGGCTGCTTTGGCAGCAGATCGGATGAAAGAGCGATTTCACAAGGTTGAGCCTCAAGCTAAGCCTGAACTTCTCGAAGTTGAGAAAATTTCTCTGTTTGACAATTCCTATCCTTCCTCTGACACATCTTCCTGTAAAGCCTTTTTGGGTGACTCGTCACCAAATTTTTCGAACAAAGGAAAAGAGCCTCAATCTTTAGAAACAAGTTCTTCCGATGTCCTGAATTCATCAAGTGATAAGGCTCCTTCTGATGAGGAAATGAAATTTTCCTCCTTCTTGAATTCTGAGGTGTGTTTAGACGATGATTTAAACCAATTTGATTTTAATCCTTCTTTACCAAGTCACGTTGATTTTCTAAAGTCTTCTTGCGAGTCTCCGGTAAAATTTTATAAGGGTGAATGTTCCACATTTGCGCCACAAAAATCTTATGTGAACAATTCTTCAAAGTCTAAATCTAAAAAGCGTTCACAAAATGTCAGGATCTAATTCTCAACAAGAATAATGAACTCAGAAACAATATCAAAGAAGTTGCGGAATAACACTTTAATATTCAACAATCAATGTAACAGTGAATCAGAAATCACAACTTGTAAACTTTATTGAATGATTAAAGTTACATGATTTCAAACAAAACCTCAATATTGATGAACAAACTCACCAATACGAATTCTACTTCTCTAGAACTAGGGTTCTAAACCTTGAGGTTAATTCTCTCTATGAAAACAAAATTCAGAATTATTTTCTTCTGTCAAACTATTCTATATTATATACACAAAGATTGAATACAAGATAATTATAAAACATAAAAGATCTTTAGAATTCTTCTATAATTATCTTCAAAACCTTCCATGATTATCTTCAAACTTGATCTGCACGTATCTTGATTGTCTCATAAGCAGTATTAAGTTGTAGCATCATTAATCACACTGAGCAGTACCAATCTTCATCAGCAGCACTAACGTTGCTTAGCAGTAGTAACTTCTTTAAGCAGTACTAATCTGGCTCAGCAGTAGTAACTTGTCTCAGAAGTAGTAACAATGTTGTGCTATCAACAGTAACCATACTTGAACAATTCTTCAGTTCCCAACAATCTCCCCCTAACTTGACTTTTAGGAAGAGAAGTCAAGTTCTTCAGATGTGGTCTTCAAGATGCTTTCAAAACTTCAAACCTAGTTGACCAAATTTGGATTCAGGCCCAGACTTTGATTGGTTGTCCTTCTTACCGCAATTCTGGCCATTTCTGATTCCTTTGCACACACTAGCTTAGCTTTCAGCATCCCTTCTAGCTTCTCCTTACTATGATCATACACTCTGTCCACTAGAAAATACTCATGATAGCAATTATCTATGGTGATCATGTAGACACCACAATTTTCAAATAGTATCCACTTATCAATCTTCTTAAACACATACTCATGATGCAAATCTTTTATCCTGTGGACCACTTTTTCTAGTTCAAACATCATACACAAGTATTCCAGTGCAATCTTGAGTAGACTTTCTTCAGTTCCTTTCAAAACAGGCTCATATAACTTCATTCCCACTTTATGCATTTCTTCAATATCAGCCCTGGAACAACTTTTGATCACTTTCCCCCAAGTAGAGTATACTTCAAATACATCACCAACTCTTTTGAGTCTGAAGTACTCCTTTCTGTTGTCCCTCAGAATATCCCAAAAAATGACTTCTGGTGCTTTCACAAAAATGGGAACAACCTGTACTGGTTCTATTACAGTCATGAACAAATCAACTTTCTCATTTGATTGCAGATTGGATGATTCTGGATCCTGCTCTGGTTCTGCTGAAGGTGGAACAGAAGATTCTGCCTCTTTTTCTGCTTCTTCAATCCTTGGCATCTTGGATTGTTTCTTGGAGGCTATGGTCTTTACTCTTTTTGCAGATTTGTCTTCCACAGTAACATTCTCTTCTTTAGTGTCTTTAGCCTTTTCTTTTGTAGGAGTGGCTTCCTCAGGGAAGGGTTGTTGGATGTTGAGATCATGCCTCTCTTTCATCCTTCTTTCAGCTTTTTCCCTTTGAGAGGAGTCCTTTGAAGCTTAGCCATTTCCTTCTTATATAGCTCCTCAACCTTGCTGTATGCCATGTTAGTGAACATCTCTCCTTTGACACCAATTGAGCCTTTCAGAAAGTTGATCATTTTTCTCCTTTCTTGATTGGCCAAAAAGGTCTTGGAAGGTTGTCTTTTCTGCTTTTTGACTGGCATTCTTTGCTTGGATACTGTCACTGATCTCTTCTTGGCCTCAACTGCAGTTTTCATGCTCTTTCGATACTCTTCATTTAGCTTTTTAGCCATCTCCAGTGCAAGCTCTCTGTCTTTTTCAGATTGGAGTTGTTCTTCCTTTTCCATCTCAGCTTGAAGCTGCTTTGCCACTTCTGCATCTAATTCTATCTGAGTCTTCTTCTTTAAAAACTGCTCAGGTTCAACCATCTTAGCTTTTCCTTTCTTTTTCAAATCTGCCTCACTGATCTCTTTGCTTGTTTTCTGCTCAAGACCTCCTTCTTTAATTACCACTCCCTTGGCCTTTTGATTAGCCTTAGGAGTGTCATTCTTGGCTTTGATCAATGTTTCTGCAATCTCTAGCTCTTCAACAGATAGCCCTGTTACTGCTGCTTCATTTATCTCAGCAGCATTAACTGTTTCTGCTGCTTGAGCAAATTCTGTTTCTGTTTCTACTGCTTTTGATTCTGTTTCTACTGCTGCTTGAACCTCATCTATTTCTGCTGCTTTCTCCCCCTCAAAATCAAATACCTTCTCAAATGTACTTTCCTTCTCTACTTCAGCCTCTTGATTCTCCCCCTTTTTGAAAGCATCTTTCCTTTTCTTCAGAACATATTGCTTTTTCTTATTTTTCTGCACCAATCTCCTCACCATCTTCTTCAATTTGGTAATCTGTACTTGTTGAGACAGAATCACCATTTTCATCTCTTCTATGTCTGCTCCCTGTTTGATCACATCCATATTAATGTTTCCCATTGTATCCATCAATTCTTGGTAGTTATATCTATCCTCACCTTCTCCAGGAGTGTAACCCCCTTTTGAAGGATCATTGGAATAGTTTGTAGTGGAAGTCTTCTGCCTAGCAGAAGCACCCTCCACCCCCTTGGTTTCTTGGCACCTGGGACCTTTGGATGATTGCTCATCCAAAGTTGCCATGGGGGAGGTCTTATTGATGTTACCACTGTCCTCCTCTGTGCTAGCAGAAGTAGTGGCAGCCTGCTCATGCATCTCCTTAGTGAGCACCTCCTTGGGGTTGGGAGACACCCCTGTGGTTTCCCTATAGATATTCTCTAATGGAGAATTCTCCATTAGAGGGCTTAAAGGCTTTGTGGGTGAAGGTATAAGAAGGGAAGGAACCTTCTTTACCTTTTTCCTCATGTAAGTATTGGTGATTGGTGAAATTGGTTTTTGAAGAAGGGACTGAGGGATTGAAATACTGATTGAAGGTTGGGATTGGCTTTTAGTGGGATAGTCTTGTTGGGTCATCTGAAGATTTGAAGATGACCTCCTGATCTTTCATCTTATATCATCCTACTTAGAATATGTTTAAGGTTCTGTTAGCAGTTTGGTTTCTATACAAATGTTCGGTGAAGTCGAAGATCAGCCGAAGAAGACAAAGAAGGAGTACATCTCTCAAAGCGGATTGAAGATAGTCTCCTCAGCCTAAAGCCAAGCATGCCCAAGTGATCAACACCATCAGCCAGGATGGTGTCAATCACATGTCTCTCAGGAGTATGAAGGTGTCCTCACATCTTCAGGAGTCGAAGACCTCTCAGGTCTTCGGCAGCCGATGATCTCATCTCTCCTTAGAGTATGAAGGTGTTTTCACATCTTCAAGGAACAGCCGAAGATTTCTCAAGTCTTCGGTAGCCAATGATCTCTCCTTAAGACATGAAGGTGTTCTCACATCTTCAGGAGCCGAAGATCTTTCAAGTCTTCGGCAGTCTATGCTTAAGGATTTCTTTCAAACACATTGTACTTTTCTGACAAAGTATATTGTGATATCTTGCATTGACGTGGACCTCATCTGGAGATCAGATCAAGTAAGTTTTGTCTACTACACCATTTTAAGGAAAGGTCTCTACCATCCTTCTGCAGGTCAACACTTCAAGCCAAAACACCTCAAGACAAAAGGTACACCCTGTACCTTGCTGAAGACCTGTGTCCATCCTTTGCTCAACAGGTGTCTCATGCATTTAATGCATAAGGCACTATATATATGGAGGATTGTTCAACATGCAAGATTACCAGCTCTCAAGCATTCAAGCTCTCTAAGTGCACTGGCATTCTCTCTCTAAGAAGTTCTTATTGTTTTCTAAGTGTTTTACAATTGTTCTTCATTTCTCTTTGTGTAAGATTGTTTGAATAGATTTCATCTATTCTCTTCCGCAACAATCAAAAGTTTTCTATGTGTAATTCTTGATTTCAAATCAATAAGAATTAAAGTAAGTAAAAACTGTGTGTATTGTATTCAACCCCCCCTTCTACAATACTTTTCTTCTTTACTATCTGCTATTTGGGACCAACAAGTGGTATCAGAGCGGTTTAGTTTAACACAATAAACTAGATCCGTGATGGCAGCCTCTTCTTCTTCTTTAAAAAATGATTCTTCTCAAAACTTCAATGCTGTTTCATACGACAATGGCTCTATAGCCAAACCACCAAGGTTTAACCCCAATAACTTTTTCTTGTGGAAAAGTCGTATGATACTCTTTCTAGAAGGAGTTGACAGCAGATATCCAACTATTTTACATGAAGGTCCTTTTATTCCTAGAGTTTGGGACCGATATAATGCAGACAAGGGAAAAGCTGATGAGGACTCTTCTGAAGAAGAAAGAACTTCAGCTACTGGGAGATACATTCTAAAGGACCCCATTAAATACAATGATGAAGACAGACGTCTTATAGCTCTTGATACTAAAGTCAGAGCCATCATTGCCCTCTCTCTGCCTGATGAGGTCTATCATTCTCTTGTTAACCTTTCTACTGCAAAAGAAATGTGGTCCACTCTGTGTGTTCTTTATGAAGGTACGTCTGAGGTGAAAAAGAGCAAAAAGATTGCTCTTGTAAGAAAGTATGAACTCTTCTCTCATGAGAAGGGTGAGTCTCTCTCAGACTACTACAATCGCTTTAACAGTCTTCTCAATGATCTTAAACTTGTGGGTCGCATATATGACAATGAGGAAGTCTTGTGCAAGTTCATGGACTGTCTTCCTGAGTTTTGGGAAAACATCTGTACTTGTATCAAGTCTACCAAGGATCTTGACTCTATGCCTCTCACTGCCTTGTATGGCACCCTCTTCAACTATGAACAGTCTAAACTGCTTAGGAAGTCATTCACAAAAGACATCAAAGGCTCTTCTCTAGCCCTTGTCGGTGAATCTTCCAAAAGTACTGTGTGTGTCCCTAGGATCACCTATCCTTCTGACTCTGACAACGATAGTCAAGAGGACCCCAATGACCCTTCAGAAGTCTATCTCAGTGAGGCTGATGATGAAGGAGAGGAGACCTCTGTGGCTCAGCTGTCAGATGGTGTTGCCATGCTGGCTGGCTTTTCTAAAGGCAAACCTCACTTCACTTCTAGAAAACCCAGGTTTTCTAGAAAACCATTTTCTACTCTTTCAAAAAATGCTTCCTCTGACAAATCAAATGAGGAATGTTACAGATGTGGGAGGAAGGGACACTTTGCTTCTGAGTGCAGAAGCAGGTCCTCTGATAAGTCTAGACTGCCTTCCTCCAACCGTACATCCTCTAGGTTTGTCAGAACCAAGTCTGATTCCTTTCAACCCTCTTTTCAAAAATCAAAAACTTCTGCTCCTTCAAACTCTGACCGTGCTGAAAAGTACAAGGCCAAATACAAGAGAGAGAAGGAAAGGAATGCTCTTCTAGCCAACAAAGGAAAAGGCCTTCTTGCCGAATCTCATGATTGGGCAGATGAACCAACTTCCGAAAGTGACAAGGAAATGGCCAACCTTTGCTTTATGGCTAAAATAGATGATGTTGATGATGGTGAAACCTCTTCCATCTCCATGGCTCTTGTGTCTGCTGAGTGCTCCACATCATCTTCTCAGGTACATCCATTTTTCTCTCTCTCTGATGCTGAGAAAATTGAAGCCTTTGACTCTTTGACCATTGACTTCTATGAAGCCAAGGATGCAAAGAAGAAGGCAAAGGCTCAGATAAAATCTCTTTCTTCTCAACTGCAAATCTGTCTTTCTCAACTAAAACACTTTGACAAAATCAAGGTTGAGCTTGAAGATTTGAAAACTATAAATTTTACTCTTGCTAAAGAGAAAAATAAACTTCTTAAAAAGTTTAAAAAGGAGCAAGAAACTGTGAAAAAGTGGACAAGCTCCTCCAAGAACTTAGAAAAGATTTTTCAGGATCAAATATCTTGTGATGACAAATCTGGACTAGGCTTCGGAAAATATGACCTTGAACCTCCTTCTGACACCCATGCTCCTTTCTCTCTTCCCTCATTCTATGAATCCTCTAAAGAGAACTACGACAACTCTGAACCTTTGGACTCTTCTGATCCCTCTAAAGATCTCAAGTTTGGAAGGTTCATCAAAGCTAAGAGCATTGATTCACCCAATGAGAGTGAGGAAACCCAAGACTCAAATGACCCTTCTAAACCTATTACTGAGTCTATGTGTTCCTTAAAAATAAATGAGCCCTCCTCTTCTGAACCCAAACCTTCCAAAGTTCCTAAGCCTTCTTCAAACAAAATCTCTTTCTCCAAAAAGGGAAAATCTGTTGCCAATCTTCCTCCCCAAAAGAAACTTCCCAAGAAAAACTCAAAGAAACCATCTTCTTTTCCAATCCCCAGAGCTGTGATGTTAAATAAGCTAAAATCCAAGACACCCTCTTCTATTCCTTCAACTAAATCTGGCAAAGGTATCTTGGGTCCTAAGCCTCTTGACTTTCCTCTAACCTCCAATGCCATGAAAGTCAATATGACCAGTCATCACAAGGAATCTGGTCAAAGCTCCAAAAAGGTTTTTACATATAGAAAATGCTATAACTGTGGTAATACCTCTCACCTTGCTAAGACTTGTCCTCTGGAGAGAATTGATAAAAATGCTTCCAAGGATACTTCTTCTCCTTCTAACTCAAAAGGACCCATCTCCAAATGGGTACCAAAGAAATGATTTTCTTGTGATTGCAGGGTCTAGGGCACCAACAAATCTGGTATCTCGACAGCGGGTGCTCAAGACATATGACCGGCAACATATCTCTCCTTGTTGACTTCGTGCCTACCAAAGGTCCTTCTGTCACCTTTGGTGATAACTCTAAAGGAAGGACTAAAGGTTATGGAACACTCTCAAATGGTTCCATCACCTTTAATAAAGTAGCTTATGTTGAAGGCTTGATGCACAATCTCCTAAGCATAAGCCAACTGTGTGATCTGGGGTACAAGGTGATGTTTGAATTATCTTCATGCATCATTTTCAACGAAAAGATGGAAACTGTACTCTCTGGCTACCGCAAAGAAAATGTCTATGTCATAGACATGGGACATAGCTCATCCTTCGGAACAAACATCTGTTTTGTCTCTGAAAACTCTGCAAAAAGATGTTGGCTTTGGCACAAGCGTCTCTCTCACCTCAACTTCAAGACTTTGAATGTCCTTTCAAACCAGGAGCTTGTTACGGGCATGCCAAAGTTATCCTTTGTAAAAGAAAAGCTGTGTGCTGCATGTGAGAAAGGGAAACTCACAAAATCTTCCTTCAAGTCCAAGCAATGCTTCTCCATCACTCAGCCTCTTCAGATGCTCCACATGGATCTATGTGGACCAGTCAGTACTCCAAGCCTTGGTGGTAGAAGGTACATTCTGGTTATTATTGATGAATTCACTCGTTACACTTGGGTATTTTTTCTCAGGTATAAAAGTGACACTGCTGAAGAAATTATAAAGTTCATCAAAAAGTCTGAAGTGTTGAATGGGCAGCTGGTAAGATCTGTAAGAAGTGACAACGAAACAGAATTCAAGAACAGTATGTTGGATGACTTTTTCAATGAAAAGGGCATCTCTCAGAACTTCTCTGCCGTCAGAACTCCACAACAGAAAGGTGTAGTGGAGAGAAAGAACAGAACGCTATGTGAAGCTGCCCGATCCATGTTGAGTGAATCTCACCTCCCTACCTACTTTTGGGCCGAAGCAATCAACACTGCATGCTTCACCCAAAATAGGTCTATCATTGTAAAAAGACATAATAAGACTCCTTATGAAGTCTTTTATGGTAGAAAACCCAACATTGGTTTTCTTCATGTCTTTGGGTGTGTCTGCTACATTCTCAATGATAGAGAAAATTTGGGAAAATTTGATCCCAAAGCTGACGAAGGAATCTTCGTGGGATATTCTCTCACTTCCAAAGCTTTCAGAGTCTACAACCTCCGAAGGAAGTGTATTGATGAATCCATCCATGTCAAGTTTGATGACCTCAAGATATCATCACTCTCTTGTGATGATGAAGAATTGAACAGATGGATATCCTCCTGTGTTGATGATAGTCCTCTTCCAACATCATCAGACATTCCCTACACAGTTCCCACTTCTCTCTACCAAAACAATGAACCCTCTACATCTCACAACCCCTCCTCTCATCAAGAAGATGATCCTCAGCCTACCCAACCTCAACATACACTCCAAATCATTCCAGTCTCTCCATCTGACATTCCCTCCTCACCTATACAAGCTGATCTTCCATCCATCTCTCCTCAAAATTTCCCTTCCAACTCTCCTCTACAAATCTCTTACCCTCCTCCTTTACCTCCTGCCCTCAAGTGGACAAAAGATCATCCCATTGATCAAATCATTGGTGATCAACAGGCTGGTGTACAGACTCGAAGAGGTGTTGGTAACATTTGTCTCTTTGTTAACTTCCTTTCTCTCATTGAACCAAAGAAAGTTGACGAAGCTCTAGCTGATCCATGTTGGATCACTGCCATGCAAGAAGAACTTTCTCAGTTCGAAAGGAATAAAGTCTGGAGATTGGTTCCTCGCCCTTCCCGAAAAACCATCATAGGAACCAAGTGGGTCTTTCGGAACAAAATGGATGAAGAAGGCACGGTGATCAGAAACAAGGCTCGACTGGTTGCACAAGGCTATAGGCAAGAGGAAGGAATTGACTATGATGAAACATTTGCTCCAGTTGCCAGACTTGAAGCCATCAGAATCTTCCTTGCTCATGCTGCCTACAAGAACTTCAGAGTCTTCCAGATGGATGTCAAGAGTGCCTTTCTGAATGGGGAGCTAGCTGAAGAATTCTATGTGAAACAGCCCCCTGGCTTTGAAGATCCAGTCCATCCTGACTATGTGTACAGGTTAGACAAAGCTCTCTATGGTCTAAAGCAGGCTCCCCGTGCCTGGTATGACACTCTTGCTGACTTTCTCCTAAAGAACAAGTATACAAGAGGTAAAATTGACAACACTTTGTTCATCAAGCAAACCTCAGGTAGTCTTATTCTTGTTCAAATTTATGTGGATGATATCATTTTTGGTGCCACTGATGAGTCACTGTGTGATGAGTTTGCCTCTCTCATGAAAAGCCAATATGAGATGAGTATGATGGGGGAGCTTACCTTTTTCTTAGGACTTCAAGTTAAACAATCTTCAGACGGAATCTTTATAAATCAAAGCAAATACATACGTGATCTTCTGAAAAAGTTCAATTTTGAAAACTCCTCCCCCATGAAAACTCCCATGGCACCACCTTTGAAACTCCATGCTGATCCGGATGGTGTATCTGTGGATATCACCAGCTACCAAGGCATGATTGGCTCTCTTCTTTATCTTACTGCGAGTAGACCAGACATTATGTTTGCTACTTGCCTGTGTGCGCGTTACCAAGCCAATCCGAAGGAATCTCACTTGGCTGCGGTTAAACGCATTTTTCGGTATCTGAAAGGTACCATGAATCTGGGTCTTTGGTATCCCAAAGACTCAGGTTTTAATCTAATGGGGTATTCAGATTCTGATTTTGCAGGCTCTAAGATTGATAGGAAGAGCACCACTGGCAGCTGTCAACTCCTTGGTGGCAAGCTTGTTAGTTGGTCTAGCAAGAAGCAGAACTCAGTTTCTACCTCTACCGCTGAGGCTGAGTACGTAGCTGCTGGAAGTTGTTGTGCTCAAATCCTTTGGATGAAGAACCAACTGAGAGACTACAATCAACTGTACTCTCATATCCCGATTCTGTGTGACAACTCAAGTGCGATCGCAATCGCAAACAATCCAGTGCTGCACTCTCGTTCCAAGCACATCGACATCCGGTATCACTTCATCCGGGATCACATCTCCAAAGGTGATGTCGAACTCTATTTCATCCCCACCGACCTTCAACTGGGGGATCTTTTCACCAAGCCGCTTGACGAAGCTCGGTTCAAGTTTCTCATTGGCGAACTCGGTATGTTAAATGTCGATCTTTAAAAAAAAAAAAAAAAAAAAAAAAAAAAAAATGAGAGAAAGAAAAGAAATCAAAAAAAAAAAAAAATATCGGTCTTTTTTTTCTCCCCTTATTTTTTTTTCTCCTCATCTCACACACAACTCTCTCCCTCCCCTCCCTCACCCCCTTTCGGTTTTCCCTCTCTCTCTCCCCACCCCTAGCCGAACCCCACCCCTAGCCGACCCCCCTAGCCGAACTTACCCCCTCAATCGCACACCCCTCACTCTCACTCTCTACCTTCGGCTCTCTCTCTCTCTCTCTACCCACCCCTTAGCCGAACCCCCCTCCCCTTCCTCCCCACTTCGGCTCCCAACTTCCCTCCCCCCCACCCCTTCGGCCTCTAGCCGAACTCCCTTCCCCTCTTCGGCCCTCCCTCTCTTCCCTCTAGCCGAACTCCCTTCCCTTCTTCGGCCCTCCCTATCCTTAGCCGAACCCCCATCCCCCCCCCTCCCCTCTTCGGCTCTCCCTCTTTCGGCTCTCTCTCTCTCTCTTCCCTCCCTCTCTTCACCCTAGCCGAACTACCCCCCTTCCCTCCCTCTCCCTAGCCGAACCCCCTTCACCCCCCCCTCCCTCCCCTCTTCGGCTCTCCCTCTCCCTCTTCGGCTCTCTCTTCCCTCCCTCTCTCCCTTAGCCGAACCCCCATCCCCCCCCTCCCCTCTTCGGCTCTCCCTCTTTCGGCTCTCTCTCTCTCTCTTCCCTCCCTCTCCTCCCTTCGGCTCTCTCCCTCTTCGGCCTCCTCTCCCCTCGCCGATCTCTCTCTCTTTCCCTTCCCACTTCGGGAGCCGAAGCCCCCCCATCCCCTCCCTTCTCCCTTCGGCTCCCCCTTAGCCGAATTCCCTCACCCCCTCCACCTCACTTCCCTTAGCCGAAGACCTTCCCTTCCCTCTCCCTCTAGCCGAAAACACCCCCCCCCCTCCCTCATTTTTTTTCGGCTAACACCCCCCTCCTCTCCCTCTAGCCGAACACCCCCTCCCTCTTTTTTTTTTCTCTCGGCGAACACCCCCCCCCCTCTCCCTCTAGCCGAAATCCAACCAACCCTCTCCTTCTTTTTTTTTTCTCGGCTAACCCCCCCTCCCCAATTTTTTTTCTTTCCCTTTTCCTTTCCCAAGACTCACCTACCCATCCCATCCCTCCTTTTTCTTACACCTCCTACTTCTCTTCTCATCCTACCACTCCATACTCCTTTTTTATTTTTTATTTTTTATTTTTTTTTCTTCTTTTCCAAGACTTTCACCCAACCATCCCATCCTTTCTTCTCCCAACATCCTACCTTTCCCCTTCTTCCTTCCATATCTCCTTTTTCTTTTTCTTACACTTCTCTCCTTTCCCCACACATATCCTCCCCCTTTCTATCACCTTTCCCATCCTTACCATACTTACACAACCCTCTCTATTATCTCCTCCCTCTTTAGCCTACCCATTTCAAATCCCTTCCATTTCTATTTCCCTCCTATTTTCACTATAAATACCACCCTTCCTCCTTCATTTTTTTTCACCACCACCACAACCAACACCCATCTCCTCTTTCTCTCACTCATCACCTTTCTTCCTCCTTCTATATTTCTCATGGCTTCCTCCTCTTCCCCCAACCTTGTCAAGAAAAATGTGTTCACTTCCCCCACCTCTCATTCCGATCTAATTTTCA
Organism: Arctium minus; assembly: GCA_954870635.1. Classification (NCBI taxonomy): domain Eukaryota; kingdom Viridiplantae; phylum Streptophyta; class Magnoliopsida; order Asterales; family Asteraceae; genus Arctium; species Arctium minus. The sequence continues at coordinate 164,669,134 of OX941081.1, forward strand.
ACCCATGCAATCATGTTGCACGGTTGGAAAGTGATCCCAAGCATAGTGAGTTTGACCCGATTGCTTCCTTCCTCATGAAGTCTCCTCTTCACTATGCCTTGACATACAATCCACCAAAAATAAGCAAATTGCTCATTGGCAATTTTTGGCTTACTTGTGTCTATGACGCTACATCCGAGAAAGTGTCGGCTTCCATCCTCTCCGACCCCGCTTCGCCATATCTCACTTTCGGGGTTGAAGATGTTCGTTCGGCACTTCATCTTACTATCTTCTCACCCTATGAGAAATTCCCCCTTGGCAATGAGCATGAGGAAGTTGTTGCGGCTCTGAACTACATCCGTGGAGAACATGACAGGAGTCCGGGCACACTGCTTCGCAAAAACATGGGAGGTATCTGGCATTTCTTCTTCTCTCATGTTATTTTATGTCTTAGCAAGAAAACTACTGGACATGATCAATCTCCTTCTTCCATCACCCAACTGGCACATGCTCTTATCTTTCAAAGAAAGATTGATTTTGCACGGTATTTCTTCCGTGAATTAGTCAGTGTCATCACCCCTCACAAGCGGCCTCATGTCGCTTTTCCTCGGTTTATATGGCTCATCATTTATCATAAATTTGCTACTGCCATTGATGCCTCTCATAGCATCACTTTTGACTACAAGGCGCCGATTATGACCAAACCCCTTCTTCATAAGGGGCCTTTGGCAACTGACAACCCTCTGCTACCAGGTATGGTCTCTTTCCTTACTTCTCCCAATCTACAGTGGGGAGATGCCAAGGACACTCCAGTGTCCAAAGGTCCCTCCTCTGTAGTGGACCCTTCCCCCTCACCTCTTGTGATGTCGGCTAGCACTATCTCATCAGCTACCGACACCGCCGCACCTGCCCAACGGGCCATACCCCTGAAAGGACCTTCGGTGGTTACCCATGCCTCACCCACCACCTCAAAGCGGCGGCACTCTACCTCTTCCCCTCCCTCTTCTCCCAAAAGAACGAGGAAGGTTTCTAGGGCCATCCCACGTACTCCATCCTCCGATTCTTCACAATCGATGGATGTTGATATTTTCCCATCCGGGCCCGGGGATTCCGACATACCCACTGCCACCACCTTTGTATCCTCACAAAAGGATGCAACTGTAATATTTGGGGACCCTCAACTACCCTCTTCCACTCTCTCCTTGGTGGATGAGGATGACTTGGTCTTCTCCCCGGACCAAGGATCTGCCTTCTCACTGCACGGCCTGTCACCCGACCAATTTTTGGTCGATGCTTATGCACCGCCCGGTGAAACACGGGTCTTACCAAAGGCCAGTGTGGAGGGTATTTCACATTTTTTGGCTTATTTGCAACAGGGAAACGAGCAGGTGTCACCTTCCCCACTTCCTTCTACCTCTACTGTGCGGGATGCTCCTACCTCTGCTCCCATCATTCCCCCAGAGGTTCTGGCCGATATTCAAGAAGCCAACCGACAGCACCGCCTCATTGGTGCTCAGTTTCGTGAACATCAGACCATTCTGGGCTCTCTTGTCAAAGTCACTTGTGACAAACTGTTATCTCTTGAGACCTCCAATCAGCACCTCACAGCCTTGGTCACTGCTCTTCAAGCAGCCTCTAGTGCTCGTGATAAGGAGGTTCGTCGGCTTCAAGCGGCTTCAGAGTCTCATCGGGCCATCACTACTCAAATTCTTGAGTCCTTGCAATCTCTTCATCAAAAGGTTGATTGTGTTTTGGTTGCTCCCCCGTCAGCCGCTGAGGGGGAGAAAGAGACGGTTCCCATTCCTTCAGACAGCGGCTGTCAGGGTCCCACTCCCATCACCAATGCTCCAACTGAGGGGGAGCATTCTAGACAAAGCAGAGACAAAGGAAAGAGCAAGCTATCTCCAGATGAAGAGGCCCTTTTATCTCAGCAACAAAAGTCTGCTTCTCTAAAGGCTTTTGTTTCTGAAGCTGATAGGCTCAAACTTCAACCACCAAACAAAGTCACCTCTGACTTTGGCCTCTCTAAAGCTAAGCTTGATTCTCATGACATCCCTTGGTACCGAAAGACTTTAATAGAAAGAAAGTTGAAGTCTAAAATTGTTGAAATAAAGCTTGGCACCACCAAATGCTCAGATGAGGTTCGGATGTTAATCATTAGAGAAGACAAAAGTCATCACTCCATCAAATTCAGCGATCTTGAAGACTATGGACTCTCTGAATGGTACGAACTCTCTGAACTCTTATCTAAATCTCTTAGTAGGCACAAAGTTTTGGCCAAGAAGACCATCAATCGTCTTCTTGAAAAAAAATGAAAGACATTGCAAAAGATTATAAGCATTCTCCTGAAGAAGAAGCTCAAGTTCAATGTCTCAAAAAGATGTGTCTCTCCTCCTCTCCACAACTCTTCTCTTCTGTCACACAAAACCTCTTCAAGGACATGGTTGCCAAGGGAATGATTCCTGATATAAAGAATCTAAATCTGAAGACTCCAGGTGGTCCGTGTCCGACCCATATTTCAGGCACTACTGGTACTGTAGTGTTTAGGCCAACCAAAGGAGTCTTTTTCCTTAATGAAAAGGAAACTCCCATGTTCTTCAGACATAAGGAGATCCCCATTGCTGACACCAAATTTCTGGTTGCTATCCTATCTCTTATCCCCATAAGTTCTGAAGGTTCTCTCTTCCGTCGGGATATCCTTGCTGAGCTCCACAAAAGACAGAAGAAAGAATGAGGTTCTTCTCTAAATCTTTTTATCTTTCTAATGTACTTGTAACCGTTGTTTTGCTAAGTGATATTTAATACAAATGCATTTCCTCTATTTAGTCTGTACAAATATACTTCATTCTTTTATTCTTTTGTAAATGTCGGATATTCTTATAAATCCTTATATCAAAAAAAAAAAAAAAAATATCTATGTGAAAAGAACCCAAAAAGAGTAAATACGGGTCAAAATGAATTTATTCAGTATACTCTTTGTTTCATTCTTTAGTATGGATGTCATCATCAAATAGGGGGAGATTGTTGGGTCATCTGAAGATTTGAAGATGACCTCCTGATCTTTCATCTTATATCATCCTACTTAGAATATGTTTAAGGTTCTGTTAGCAGCTTGGTTTCTATACAAATGTTCGGTGAAGTCGAAGATCAGCCGAAGAAGACAAAGAAGGAGTACATCTCTCAAAGCGGATTGAAGATAGTCTCCTCAGCCTAAAGCCAAGCATGCCCAAGTGATCAACACCATCAGCCAGGATGGTGTCAATCACATGTCTCTCAGGAGTATGAAGGTGTCCTCACATCTTCAGGAGTCGAAGACCTCTCAGGTCTTCGGCAGCCGATGATCTCATCTCTCCTTAGAGTATGAAGGTGTTCTCACATCTTCAAGGAACAGCCGAAGATTTCTCAAGTCTTCGGTAGCCAATGATCTCTCCTTAAGACATGAAGGTGTTCTCACATCTTCAGGAGCCGAAGATCTTTCAAGTCTTCGGCAGTCTATGCTTAAGGATTTCTTTCAAACACATTGTACTTTTCTGACAAAGTATATTGTGATATCTTGCATTGCCGTGGACCTCATCTGGAGATCAGATCAAGTAAGTTTTGTCTACTACACCATTTTAAGGAAAGGTCTCTACCATCCTTCTGCAGGTCAACACTTCAAGCCAAAACACCTCAAGACAAAAGGTACACCCTGTACCTTGCTGAAGACCTGTGTCCATCCTTTGCTCAACAGGTGTCTCATGCATTTAATGCATAAGGCACTATATATATGGAGGATGGTTCAACATGCAAGATTACCAGCTCTCAAGCATTCAAGCTCTCTAAGTGCACTGGCATTCTCTCTCTAAAAAGTTCTTATTGTTTTCTAAGTGTTTTACAATTGTTCTTCATTTCTCTTTGTGTAAGATTGTTTGAATAGATTTCATCTATTCTCTTCCGCAACAATCAAAAGTTTTCTATGTGTAATTCTTGATTTCAAATCAATAAGAATTAAAGTAAGTAAAAACTGTGTGTATTGTATTCAACCCCCCCTTCTACAATACTTTTCTTCTTTACTATCTGCTATTTGGGACCAACAAGTCTAATGAGGGCCTTGACCCTGAAGCCATACCTTCTTGATTGTGGGACACCACTATCATTGTAGAGAACAATGGGGTGTCAACTCCTTCCGAGTCCATGAAAGATCTCTTCATAATTGAAAAGACCTTGCCCTTAGGGATTTTAGGTAAATATACCTCATCAAATTGAGGCATATCCGTCAATTCAGTGGTTATAACTGCCTGGACAAATCTTGGGTACATATAAAAACTCTTTTTGTTTCCCAAGTTTGACACAAGGTCATTAAAAATCATTTTTGAAAAATTATACTTTCTGGCAGTGGCCAAGCAGACCAAAGCATAAGGAATGGTACTACTGAACTCACTTCATCCAGTAGTTTTTCTAGAAATGCAATGCATAAGGGTATGGACAAAGAAATGCCATTGGGGTGAGAATTTAGCTTTTGAGAACTTGAAAACACCCAATGGGCCTCCATACCCCATTCTAGTGAGAGTGGAAAACAGATCATCATTAGAGATAGATGAGATACCTGAGGCATTATCTAGACGTAGACAGATGCGAATTACCTCTTCAGAAACTATCAAGGGTTTGTCACACACCCTTGTCTTGATAACTTTCACACCATTTTCAGTAATAGCAGTGGCATTGGCCCAAAATTGCTTCTGGTGCTCAATGTAGATTGATGGTGACACAGTAAGAGCATGAGCGATATGGCTGGATTTGAGAAAATCCACTATTTGATGGAATCCAGGAGCTTGCTTTGGATTTTGAAGCATCGCGATCTCGTTGTGTTCATCAATAAACGCCATTGAAGCCATCGAGCTTGAGTAAACTGGACTGAAACTCACTAGGTGTTTGAGAGAAAAAGGTTAGAGAGAAGATGAACAATATTCAAATAGTCGTTATGAGCTTTTAGGCGGGCAAAGAGGGTATTTATATGATTCGGGAAAGAAGCAGTATTAACTCAGAGCAGTATTAACGAACTAGCAGTATTAACTGAGAGCAGTATTAACCACTAGTAGTATTAACTAACTAGCAGTATTAACTGAGAGCAGTATTAACCACTAGCAGTATTAACTAACTAGCAGTATTAACTGAGAGCAGTATTAACCACTAGCAGTATCAACTAACTAGCAGTATTAACTAAGAGCAGTATTAACGACTAGCAGTATTAACTAATACCTGAAGTAGTACCTTTGCCCTGGCAGCATTAAAACTACACTTGCAGTAGTAACTATACTTACACTTTTTGAAGCTTGTGTTAGTTTGAGCAAGGCAATACATTTCCTGAGAACGATGATTAGTAGCACCAAAAATAACCAAATAACAGGTATACAAGCACTTTTTAAACATGAGCTCATTCAGAGTTAATCATGCCCACACTTGTGACCAAGAAGGTGAATATACCCACATCAAAGGCTTTGGTGAATAGATCAGAAAACTGGTTGTCAGTATGAACTTTAGCAACTTGAATTAGCTTCTTTTCATTACAGTCTCTAATAAAGTGATACCTGATCTCAATGTGCTTTGTTTTGGAGTGCTTGACTGGATTGTTAACAATGCTGATAGCACTGCTATTGTCAATGAAGATTGGAGTGTGCAGAAAGGTTACCCCATAGTCCAGCATTTGATTCTAAATCCATAGACCCTGAGAGCAGCATCTTGCAGCAGCAATGTACTCAGCTTCTGTTGTGGATAAGGACACTGTGGTTTGCTTCTTACACTGCCAAGATACTAGTCTTGCACCCAAAAGTTGACATCCCCCTGAAGTAGACTTTCTATCCATATTAGCACCACCCAAGTCACTGTCTGAATATGCAATCAATTCAAAGTTGGATTCATAAGGATACCAAAGACCTAATCTAGGTTGCCCTCTTAAGTATCTAAAAATCCTTTTAACTGCTTGAAGATGTGACTGCTTTGGCTTGACTTGGAATCTGGCACAAACACACATTGGAAACATGATATCTGGTCTTGAGGCAGTGAGATACATGAGAGATCCAATCATTGATCTATAAAGATGGACATCAACATCCTCCCCCTCAAGATCAGCAGTGATCTGTTTGTGTGTTTCCATAGGTGTGCTTGCTGGCTTTGAGTCTGATAAACCATATTTGTCCAGGATGTCTTTCACATACTTTGATTGACTTATGAAGATCCCATATTTCTGCTGTTTCACTTGAAGCCCAAGGAAGAAAGTAAGTTCACCCATTGAACTCATTTTAAAGCTCTTGTGCATCAACTCTTCAAAGTCTCTACACATCTGATCTTTTGTGGACCCAAAGATGATGTCATCCACATAGATCTGAACAAGTAGGATGTCCTTCTTTCTTCTTTTGATAAAAAGGGTTTTGTCAATTATTCTTCTTTCAAACCCATTTTCCAAGAGATAGGTAGACAGAGTATCATACCATGCTCTTGGGGCTTGATGTAGACCATAGAGAGCTTTCTTCAGTTTGTATACTCTGTCAGGATATGATGGATTTTCAAATCCAGGGGGCTGACAGACATATACTTCTTCATCAATTGTTCCATAGAGAAAGGCACTCTTCACATCCATTTGATATACCTTGAACTGCATAAATGAAGCATAGGCTAGAAACAGTCTAATTGCCTCTACCCTTGCAACTGGAGCAAAGACTTCATCATAGTCTATGCCTTCTTCCTGAGTGTACCCTTGTGCCACTAGCCTTGCTTTGTTTCTGATTACTATTCCTCTCTCATCCTTTTTATTCCTGAAAATCCACTTGGTGCCAATTGCTCTATGACCTTTTGGAAGGTCCACCAAGTCCCAAACATCTTGCAATTTGAACTGTAGTAACTCTTCTTGCATGGCTTCTATCCAACTTGAATCTTTCAATGCATCATAAGCCTTCTTAGGCTCAATCTGAGATAGAAAGCAAGAGAGTACTGTATTCTGCTGATCCTGCATGTCTTGAAGTCTGCTTTGTTTCCTAGTCATCATAGGAGAAGAGATGTCTCCTATTACCAGCTCAGGAGGATGATTCTTCTGAGTTCTTGTCTGAAGACTAGGTTCTTCAATAATTCCCACATCTAAATTGGAATCATTTAAGTCAGTTGAGGGAATCACATCAACTGCTTCTGGCTTTTCATGCTCTGAATTCTCCTCATCTCTTCTTTCTTCTTCACTCTGAATTGGTTCAGTAACAGTCTCCTTTTCACAGATTTCAACAGGTTCCATTGTAGGTATGGGAAAGATCACAGACTGAGGAATAATGTATTGTACTTGAACATCCCCTGATCCTCCACTTCCTGAACCTGCATGATCATCACTACTGAAACCCAAAGAGTTAGTTAGTGAATCAAGGTCAAACAACCAGTGAGGACCATAACCAATAGGGTTTGGTGTGTTCTCATTGCATTTGACATTGTTACTTTCCTCAATTATTCTAGAAGAAGAATTAAATACTCTGTAGGCCTTACTCTGAGATGAGTAGCCAACAAGAAAACCATCATCTGCCTTGCTATCAAACTTTCCTAAGTGAGATTTGGTATTGAGAATGGTACAAGGACACCCAAAAGGTTTGAAAAATCCAATAAATGGTTTTCTTTTATTTAAAAGCTCATATGGTGTCTTATTTTTAGGCTTGACTACAAGAACTCTGTTTTGGACATAACAAGCAGTATTAACTGCTTCAACCCAGAAAGTAATTGGAAGATTTGAATCAGCTAACAGAGATCTAGAAACTTCAATCAGTGTCCTATTCCTTCTCTCAGCAACACCATTTTGTTGTGGAGTCCTAGGAGCACTGTATTGCCTCTCAATTCCTTTTTCCTCACAAAAGGTGTTTAGATCAAGATTTTTAAATTCAGTACCATTATCTGACCTAAGGACTTTTACCTTTTGATTTGTTTGGTTTTCAATTCTTAGAATAAAGGATTTGATCAGTCCACTTGTCTCATCCTTAGTTCTAAGAAAATATACCCAAGTAAATCTAGAGTAATCATCAACAATAACTAAGCAGTATGATTTCTTACCTATACTCATAACATTTGTAGGACCAAACAGATCCATATGCAACAACTGAAGAAAATTAGAGATTGTGTTCAACTCTTTGGACTTATGAGAAGTTTTGTGTTGTTTGCCTTTGAGACAGGCAACACAATGATCATCACATGAAAAGACTTTTGAAGGCAAACCTCTTACAAGGTTCTTTTTAACAAGTTTATTCATTGTTTTGAAGTTCATGTGACACATCCTTCTGTGCCAAAGTGATGATTCATCCAAAGATGCTTTTGAAACAAGACAGTTTAGGGATGAATCAGTTGACACATTTTCCATATCCAAACAATAGACATTATTCTTTCTGGGAGTTCTTAGTAGTATCATCTTTTCATCAACTACCTTGAATCCAGGGGCAAGGATAATGCATTCTGAATTAGTGAATAATATACTATGCTGTTTGTCACAAACCTGTGATACACTTAACAGGTTGTACCTTAACTGCTCAACATAGAAAACATCTTCAAAGGTCATTTTACCTTTTGTTACATCACCCTTACCACTAATCTTACCTCCATCTGGAGTATTACCAAAGGCAACATGTCCTCCATCAATTTTCTTGAAATTCTTGAGGCAAGCCATGTTCCCTGTCATGTGCCTAGAGCAACCACTATCAACATGCTAGATGCTCTTTCCCTTGAGCTGTTGATTGCCCTGCACATAAGATAAATCAATTAGTATTGATTGGGAACCCAAGCCAAAGTGGTCTTGGGTCTCCCTTTCTCATCAAAGTATTTACATTCCTTTTTGATGAGATTTTTAAAATCAGAGCACTCTTTACTGGAGTACTTTGTTAAGATAATAGGTCTAGCAGCACAAACACTAGAAGCAGTACTAATTTTAGAAATACTAACAGAGTTAGCAGCACTAACAGGTTTAGCAGTACTTACCTTGTTAGAAGTACTAATAGAGTTAGCAGTATTAACATTTGAAGAGGTACTAACAATGTTAGTTTTAGAAGTACTAAAAATCTCAGCAGCACTAACATTGGTAGCAGCAGTATTGCTTCTAGCAGCACTATCATTGTCAGCAGTACTATTTGTAGTAGTAGTACTAACAGTTTTAGTGCTTTTGGGAATCCACATCTTGACACTTTCTTTCACAGTCTTTTTCTTCATGTGGCTTTTAGATTTAACATGTTTCTTAGCCACATGTTTCCTTTCATCCTTCCTATAACCAAAGGGTTTTTGCATAGCTCTTTGAAAATTCATCCTTTGGTTAATAGGATTAAAGTAACAGTACTTGGCAAGATGATTCAATTTGCCACATATGAAACAAGGTTTTGTTCTGATGATTCTACTCAGATCAACTCCTTGTTTCTGAGCCCACTGATTATTCCAATTTCTTTGATTGCCCCTCTTTTTATCATGTTTTAGGGGCTCATCCTTATTACATGCACACTGTTTGCAAGGAACAGGATTCACAACTATAGTCTGCTTGTAATGGAACTTTTTGGACTTTCCCTCAGTCTTCTCTATGTCCTTAGATTTGACCCAGTTCCTTCCACAATCCTCATTGGTGATAATATTATTCTCTAAAGGAATCTCACCACTCACAGTATTATCCTTACCCTTACTAGATTTTTTCTCTGTCTTGTCCTCAACAACTACTTCATCTAAAGGATCTATCTCATTGGATCCCTCAGGTAAGTCCTTCCTATCCTTGGTCTCTAGTAGATATGATTTAAGAGGGATGTAGTTGTTTTTGTATGGTGGTGGTGTGGTATTGTACCCAATTCCTGGTTTAAGCTTATCATGGATTTGAACCTTTAGGATTGAATCCATTGCTTTAGAAGCATATGAAAACTTTTCCACATCTAGCTTAACCTTGTCTAGTTCTCCTCTCAACTTTTCATTCTCCTCCTTGGACTTTGTCAGTTGGATTTCTAGATCATTCTTCTCCCACTTCCAGTAATTGGTATCATATTTGTGTTGCAGTTCATTGGCTTGGAAACTTTTAATTTGTTCCTCAAACCTCTCAACAATTTTCACATAGTCTTTTATATCTTTTTCTAATCTCTTAATGTCATCACTCATCTTCTGGTTGTGATCCCTGTACCTTTTAACAGTATCTATGCAAGTTTGAGAACAAAGATTAGAAAGTACCTCAGTTGGAAGATCAGATACCTCTGCCATGAGGGCTTGATTTTGAATAGCCTCTTCTGCTTGATCACTCCAGTCAAACCCCATTCCTTGTTGAGAAACAAGAGCTTGAGCAGAGTTTCTGTTCTGGTTGAAGCTTCCAGTTTGAGTTTGTTGGTGATTGTGAGACACGCCACTTCTGCATTCTCTGGCAAAGTGTCCCTTCAGATGACATTTATAGAACTCCACCTTTGACTTATCAAAGCTTGCACCATCTTCTCTTCTTTGGGAGAAGTTGTTCCTCCCAGTCCTTTTGATGAACTTCTTCACCCTCATAGAAAGCATGGCCATCTGCCATTTAATATCCATCTCTTCAATATCATCAGGATGAAGCTGTTCCAAGTCATCATTGATTAAAGAGGAGTTTTCATGGCTGGAAAGAAAGGCTTCAAAAACAGATTCAATGCCTTTTTCTTGATTTACTCCATTAGCAGCATTAACTGATTCAGGGTTAACAGTAGAATCAATTGATGCTGATAGGAGTGCAGCATTATGAACACATCCAGTAGGCTTCTTCTTTGCTTCCACCTCAGATTCAAACACTCTCAGATAATTGTACAGATCATCCAGTTCCTTTTCTTCCAATTGTTCATTCTGTCTGAATGAAACAGTATACATGGTCCATTCATCTCCAAGGGACCTTAAGAACTTTCTATTTACATCATCTTGATCAAGCTGTACTCCCATAGTAGCTAGTTCACCAATCAACTTGTTAAACCTGTCAAAAGTTTGAGTCATGGACTCATTCTTAGTTGACATAAAGTTTTCATACAATTGCTTCAATATTGCCTTCTGATTTCTCTTGGTACTTTTGGTACCAGAGAATCTCTTCTCTAGAGCATTCCAAAGCATCTGTGCATCAGTGCAATTGCAGAATTGGTGTTGATACTCATTGGGAATAGCCAAGAGCAGTGTGCTAAAGGCTTTCATCTCTGTCTGCCTTGTCTTCCTTTCTGCATCCGTCTTTGGTGGGATTCTTTTTCCATCTGCACCAATCTTTCCTTCATCAGATGGGCCATTCTCAATGATGTCCCACATGGAGTAATCTGTGAGAAGAATGTATTGTTTGATCCTAATCTTCCACATATCAAACTCATTAGATCTGAGCATTGGAACTTTTGAGACAAGAGTGCTGTTTGATTAAACTGTGTTTTCCATGATGAATGAAGGTTTCTGAGAATACTTTCTCTGATACCACTTGTCAGGATCTAATTTTCAACAAGAATAATGAACTCAGAAACAATATTAAAGAAGTTGCAGAATAACACTTTAATATTCAACAATCAATGTAACAGTGAATCAGAAATCACAACTTGTAAACTTTATTGAATGATTAAAGTTACAATATTTCAAACAAAACCTCAATATTGATGAACAGGCTCACCAATACGAATTCTACTTCTCTAGAACTAGGGTTCTAAAACTTGAGGTTAATTCTCTCTATGAAAACAAAATTCAGAATTATTTTCTTCTGTCAAACTATTCTATATTATATACACAAAGATTGAATACAAGATAATTATAAAACATAAAAGATCTTTAGAATTCTTCCATAATTATCTTCAAAACCTTCCATGATTATCTTCAAACTTGATCTGCACGTATCTTGATTATCTCATAAGCAGTATTAAGTTGTAGCAGCATTAATCACACTGAGCAGTACTAATCTTATTCAGCAGCACTAACGTTGCTTAGCAGTAGTAACTTCTTTAAGTAGTACTAATCTGGCTCAGCAGTAGTAACTTGTCTCAGAAGTAGTAACCATGTTGTGCTAGCAGCATTAACCATACTTGAACAATTCTTCAGTTCCCAACACAAAAGAAGAAAAAGACCGGTCGCTCTAAAAGGGAACACTCTTCAAATTTCAAATCTTCTGACTATGGGTTTTGTTGGATCAAATAATTGTATTCAAGATTAAAGTTAAAGTTCAGGGTTTAAACTGCAATTGTGTCAAAGTTAAATTAGAGGGTCTAAACTGTATTTACTTGATAGTTACAGTTCAGGGTTTAAATTGTAATAGTTTAATAGTTATTAGCTATTGGGCCCAAGCCCATTAAGCATTAGGAAGCCCATATGGCCTGGGTATTTAAAGTTATGTTTTGTTTAGTTTTAGGGTTAGAAACCTTTCATATTTTCATAATTATTGTTTAGAGAGAGGTAGCAAGTTTTCTCTGTATTCAAAGGGTATCAAGAACACTCAAGGGTTTCATTGTTTATTCAAGGGATTGGTATGTTACTCTGATTTATATATCTCTTGATTATTATTGTGTTGCTTGATTACTTGTTTCTGTGATTATTTACCAACTAGATTAAACTGGGATAACAATTGGTATCAGAGCCTAAAAATCAAGATTTTGGATTTATCGATTTATCTGTTTATCGACTGTGTTCATCGTGTGAAAATTAAATGCTTGATTTGCTATGTTTTTCTGCATAAAATTGATATGATTAGATGCCTTTTATGCTATTGAACATGATCTGAGTGATTAATTGCAGTTAACATCATCAATTGACTGAATTTTTGAATTTTTGGTTTCTGGGTTCGCATACATATAGTCATTGTGTTCTTACAATCGGAAGCTTAAAAGTTGAAATTGATCTATAATTTTCATTGCACTGTGATTGGTATATGTTTCTGGGTACAAAAGGTTGTTTTATGGATTCAATTTCTGTGTTTTGTTTGATTTCTGGGTCAATTATTGCATTTGTTCATCGTCTTCTGGGCTGGTTAAGAACATACCGGTCTTAACACCATTCAGGTCGAACACTATACCGGTCATAGCACTTTATCGGTCGAACATAGTATCGGTCATTATATTCACCGGTACTCACATTTGTCCGGTCGACCGATACACTCACATCAACATCGGTCGATACCTTGTCCGGTCGAATTAATATCAGTCGAATCTATACCGGTCAAACATTATTTCGGTCGAACATAGTCTATCGCTCATAGAGTATATCGGTCGAGTTACACCGGTCTAAGAGTATATCGGCCGATTTACATCGGTCCTTAGCACCATACCGGTCCTTACTCTTCCGGTCGAATACCATTTATCGGTCCTTAGCATTGGACCGGTACACTCTCAGCTCACCCCGGTCTAAGGAAGTCCCGATCGAAGACCCTTACCGGTCAAAGACCTCTATCGGTCTAAGCATACTTCCGGTCGAACAAAGTACCGGTACAAGCAACATCCCGGTCGAAGCAAGGTACTGGTCTAAGCAAAACCCCGGTCGACTCAATAGCGGGACCCCCGTGCTAAGTCTGCGAAGGGGGACAAAGTTTTGCTCTTGATCAAAATCTTCTTAATTTTTCAGTATTTTATTCATAGATATTAGTGCTTTATACTGTGTGCGAGGACTGCATTTGATTATTTTTGGAAATTTATTTTTCTGAAAATTTTTGGGTGTAGTCTTTACTCTTGATTCTAACGATCTCATCTAGTTGGTTGTCTTCGTACAGATAAGTTTAATTACTAACCGTACAGCTAAGATGTCGAACCAGCTTCTCTCGATGGGTTCTCAGTCCAAACCGCCTGTCCTTATGGCTGATGAATATCAGCAATGGAAGAAGAGAATGGTCCAGTTTATGAATCATAAAAACAGAGACTACATGGAATCAATCATCAGTGGTCCTGTCAATCCGATGATCAAAGTTGATGGCCAAGCAGCAACTGACACCTCTCCAGAAATCCCAGACAGATATGTTCCTAAACCTTATCAGTACTTTACTGAAAAGCAGAACGAACAGTACAAGACAGATGAAGAGGCTCTTATCTATCTGACCATGGCAATCCCGAACGACATCTACAACCGTGTAGACAGTCGGAACTCTGCAAAGGAAATCTGGGATGAACTATCCAGACAGTTTGAAGGAAGTGAAGCCTCTATCCAAGCTAAGCAGAATATATGCATAAATGCATACGAGGGGTTTCATGCAAAAGAAGGAGAGACGCTGCTAGAGACCTACAACAGATATAACATCATTCTCAATGACCTGCGGAGGAACAACATCTCAAAGTCTGCTTCTGAGATTAATTATAAGTTCATCAAGAACTTAAATCCAGAATGGAAGAACTTTGCCATCAACCTTCAGATGTCAAAGAACATGGCTCGGGAAAACGTCACTGATATTTTCTCCACTCTTTCTCAGCATGAGTATAAGGTGAGAACCATCAATCTTGAGTCCAATAAACTGAAGGATTCTATGGCTCTCATAGCCGGCAAAAGTTCTGTATCTTCCGCAAGGTCAAAGAAAAAGGTGACAAAAGCACTAGTTACTGAAGTTACCGACTCTGACTCTGCTTCAAGTGATGAAGAACTGGAGATTGATTCTGATCCAGATATTCAGAAGTTCTCTGAGGACTTGGCTCTTATTACTCGAAGATTCAAGAAGACCTTTGGCAAGAAGAAGTTTTATTCAAAGCCTAAGTACGAAGGTCACAAGAAAGAGAAGGCTGAATTAAGATACAAGCCAAGGCAAGGACGAAGAGAAGATAAGAGAGAAGAAAAGAAAGAAGACAGAGCTGATGAACCAGAAAGATGCTACACATGTGGCAAATTTGGGCACTTCTCCAGAGACTGCAGATTCAAGAAGGTAAAGAACTCAGACTATTATGCAAGCAAGTCACTCATCGCCAAGAAAGCTGAAGAAGGAAAGGTGCTTATGGCCGAAGAAGAGAACTGGATGTTCCAAAGTTCCGATGACGAGGAGCAAGCTCACTTCACCCAAGTATCTTATATGGCAAAGCTGGATGGTGACGATGAAGATTCTGAGGCACAATCTGAAGATGCAAACTCTGAGGTAAGTGATAATTCTGAGCTTATTGAATCTCTTATGACCCAAATACATAGCATGAAAGATGAATTTGCTTTATTGAAAGGCAAACTTAGCTCTGCACAACAATCAATATTGAGTTTTCGTGATGAAAACGCTTTGCTGAAAGTTGTTGTGGACGAAAAAGAAAAAGAAAAAGACGGTTTAAAAGCTGAAAAGGATTCTTTGAAAAGCAAAATATCTGATTTAGAAAAGGATCTTGTGAATATCAATGCTGAAAAAGGTGAGTTCAAAAGAAAATTTGAAGTTTGTTATAAAGAAAGAAATGAAGCTTACACCAAAATTAAGCAACTGGAGGACATTAATATGAAACGAGGTCAGACTGAGCAAACATTAAATTTGTTGACCAATAAACTCCAAGACTAAAGGTTTTATAAACTAAAACCAGGTTTGGGTGTGCCAACTAATGAGATTTTGAAAAAGGCACCGGAGCATTTATATAATTTTGATAAATTTGGCTCCGCAATCAGACCCATTCCTGACATTCGTGCAACTTTTGTTGAAGCAAGTACTCCTACACCTTTATCTGAGATCAAAGGTCAAGAAGAAATGGGAAAGAACAAGTCTGGTGACACTGATTCTCAAAATCTTTTTAATTCAGTTGGTTTTACATATGGTGATTTGAATAAAAGCTATGAGACTCGAAAGATCGAATGTATTGAATTTGAATCACTATTTACCACACCTTCCAAAGAATCAGTAAGCACCAACACAGTTCCACCTGAGACTGCATGCAAATATGATGAGTATGAATCGGATGTTGATCCATCTACTATACCATTAGTCTCAAATCCCATTGCTTCTAAACCTTTACTTGTTGAAGAGGTTGAAGAAGAAACTGCTATCACGAATGAATCTTGTCTTTAAAATGATAAAACGGAGTTTATTGAGTCCATGACAGAAGAATTATTTTCTGAAATGATGAATGCTTCAGACTCTGATCCTGTTTCTATTCCAAAGGAGACAAATTCTGTGAATGATAATACATCTGAATTGATGAAGCAAATTGATATGTTGCAACAGTCTCTTGATGAGGTTGAAGATGAAAACTTTGATCTCAAACATAAACTTGAAAAGTCTTTAAAAGTAAATCAAGAGCTTTGCACTGAGATCAATGATTTGAAAATTACTTTGTTTAAAAATGCTTCAAATGATAAACAGATGTTTAATGATCCAAGCTGGAAGGTAAGAACCAATCCAGAATTTGATGCTCCTACAAAACCTTCAGTTGTTTACTCTGATTGTCCTGAATATCCACCGAGTATTTTTGAAAAGGGTGAGACTTCAAAGAGCACTAGAAAAGAACCACCTTCTAAGTTAGAGACTAACAAGGTTCCTGTTTCTGTTTCAGATATAAAAGAAAATGGAGTTGGGAAGAATAAGAAGAATAAAGATCTTAGTTTGAATAAAAAGAATAGTTTGAATTCTAGTAGTTGTCCTACATACAGTGTTATTTTGAATAGTACTTCTTTTGATAAACATGAATGTAAGATTTGTTCCGATAAATCTAAGTTTATGAATTTTGCTCGAAAGAATCTTTATTGCAAACACTGTTGGGATAATTCATTCAAATACTACTCCCCTCCTAAGTCCAAAAAGAATAAAAGCAAAGCTAAGCTAAACTCTAAGTCTAATTCTAATTCTGATTCTTCTACACAACCCAAAGTGTATCGAGCTAAGGTTGCAAAACCGCATTATGAATGGGTTCCAAAACCGCATTATGAATGTTAAGATGGTTTGGAAATGGGTTCCAAAACCGCATTATGAATGGAGAGTGAAAGTCAAACCAGATGATATTCCTGAGTTGCTTGATGCTAACCGCGAAGGACCCATCCTGATATGGGTGCCTAAGCAAAACTAATTGTCTCTTTTGCAGGCCTGTCGATTGTGGGTAATAGATTCCGGATGTTCACGCCACATGACAGGATTCAAGCACCTCTTGCATAACTATGTGGAGGAGCCTGCCGGAGCAGTTAGATTTGCCAATTCTGAAGTCGAAGGCCACGTCAGAGGATATGGAATGCTCGATAACGGTGTTATGAAGATTCAAAAAGTGCTATATGTTGAAGGACTTGATCACAATCTGTTCAGTACCAGTCACTTCTGTGACATGAAGTATCAAGTCCGCTTCACAACCACTCATTGCTATCTAGAGGATCCCGATAGTTACGAAGTCTTCAAAGCTGCGCGCCATGGAAATCTATACTATGTAGATTTTCCTACACTGTCTGCCACACGTCCCGTATGTCTACTAGCCAAAGCTTCTAAAGCACAATCATGGACAAGGCATCGACGCTTGTCTAATCAAAATTTCAGATCTATAGCGAAGCTACAGAGACAAGGTCTGGTCAAAGGTCTACCAGAAATGAGGTTCGAAAAAGACTCACTATGTCCCGCATGTGAGTTGGGCAAAATGAAGAGAAGCTCCTTCAAGTCCAAAGCTGAATCATCGACCTCATCTGCACTGGAACTTCTTCACATGGACCTTTGTGGCCCAATGCGCACAACATCTATCAACGGAAAGAAATATGTGTTGGTAATGATAGATGACTACTCAAGGTATACATGGCTCGAGTTTCTTAGCAACAAGTCAGATGCGCCAGAGTTGATTATCGCTTTCATCAAGCGCATTCAAGTACGTCTTCAACTGCCAGTCAGAACCATTCACAGTGACAATGGCACGGAGTTCAAGAATTACACCCTGAAGAGTTATCTTACTTCCGTGGGTATTTCACATAATTTCTCCGCCGCCTACACTCCGCAGCAAAATGGCATTGTTGAACGGAAGAACCGTACTCTGGTTGAAGCAGCTCGTACTATGCTTGCTTACTCGAATCTACCCATGTACCTTTGGGCTGAGGCAGTCACTACAACATGTTTTACTCAGAACCGTACCATTGTGGTCAAGCGATTTAATAAGACAGCATATGAGTTGATCAACAATCGTACACCTAACATCAAGTTCCTTCGTGTATTTGGTTGCAGGTGTTACATTCTAAAAGAGCGTCAAGGATTATCAAAGTTTGATAAGAAAGCGGATGAAGGATATCTCGTTGGATACTCTCTGACATCCAAAGCTTATCGAATTTACATTATTCGAACCAAGACGGTTGTTGAGAGCATGAATGTCTCCTTTGATGAGAATTCTACAAGGACTTCTGGACACAACAGTTCAGAACTCGGTCTTAACGACAAAGCTTCTATTCAATCAAGAATAGAACCATCACCTAAAGGATCCACTTCTTCTAACTCTAACTCTACTTCATCTGAGTTAGATTTATTGTTTATTGATGCCTTTGATGATATATGTGCAGATTTTGAAAAAGGCATATCCACATCAATAACAAGTGGTACAAGCTCGGAGGTCCCTACTATTTCTGAAGACATGTCTGGACATTCCGAAGAAGTCACTGACACTTCATCTCCATCAGGTACGAGTACAAAGTTAGTTTCTGACTCTACTAATGTTGAATCTGTCTCTACAGATAGTTCTTCTGGAAACGAAGTCCCAAGCACTTCAACTATTAGTCCAGAAGCTTCAGTATCAGAAACACCAGTACAAGATGTCCCGAGTACATCTATGGAGCAACCTGTCGTACAAGATGACAACAATGCGTCAAATACGCAACAAACAGTTGAAGCCTTACCAAGCACATATCGTTGGACTAAGGATCATCCCCTGGAAAACGTGATAGGTGACGTACAATCTGGTGTCACAACAAGATCTGCAACAACCAACTTCTGCATGTTTTCAAGCTTCCTTAGTTCCCTAGAACCGAAGAAAGCGTCTGAAGCTCTACGTGATCCCTTCTGGATTTCTGCTATGCAAGATGAGCTTCTCCAATTCGAAAGAAACAAGGTATGGCGCTTGATCCCACTACCTAAAGGTAAATCCGTTATTGGCACAAAGTGGGTGTTCAGAAATAAGAAAGATGAAGCTGGAGTAGTCGTGAGAAACAAAGCTCGACTGGTCGCCAAAGGGTATTGTCAACAAGAGGGCATTGACTATGATGAAACATTCGCCCCGGTTGCAAGGATCGAAGCCATCAGAATCTTTCTAGCCTATGCAGCGCACAAAAACTTTACAGTCTATCAGATGGATGTAAAGTCGGCTTTCCTGAACGGCGTTCTGCATGAGGAGGTCTACGTGGCTCAACCTGAAGGTTTCGTTGATCCTCATCACTCTGATCATGTCTATGTTTTAGACAAAGCGCTTTATGGTCTTAAACAAGCACCGCGAGCCTGGTATGAAACTCTCACTAAATTTGTACTTGCTTCTGGTTTCAAGAAAGGTACTGTTGATACAACCTTATTTATTAAAAGGCAAGGTGAGGACTTGATTCTTATTCAGATTTATGTTGACGACATAATATTTGGGTCGACAAATCAGAAATTTTGTAAGAACTTTTCAAAAATAATGGAAACAAAGTTTGAGATGTGGATGATGGGTGAATTGAATTTCTTTCTTGGCCTACAAGTAAAGCAATTACCCAATGGCATATTTATTAATCAAGCTAAATATATAAAAGATATTTTGAAAAAGTTCAATATGTCAGATAGTTCAGTCATGAAAACACCAATGGCTACTGGTACACTCTTAGACGTGGACCCCTCCGAGAAACCTGTTGATCAAAAGGTGTATCGTAGCATGATTGGTTCTTTACTTTATCTGACTGCCAGTCGCCTGGATATAATGTTTGCCACATGTTTTTGTGCGAGATATAAGTCTAATCCTAAAGAGTCGCACTTAACTGCTGTTAAGCGAATCCTTAGATATCTCAAAGGCTCGCCTAATCTAGGCCTTTGGTATCCAAAGGATTCTCGTTTTCAACTAACTGCCTTTACAGATGCTGATCATGCAGGATGTAAGCTAGACCGGAAGAGCACCTCTGGATCATGTCAATTCATAGGTGACAAACTTGTGAGTTGGACTTCAAAGAAACAAAACTGTGTTTCAACATCCACTGCCGTGGCTGAGTATGTAGCTGCTGCTAGCTGCTGTTCTCAAGTCCTCTGGATGACGACACAGTTAAGGGACTTTGGCTACAACTACAAGCGTGTTCCTATTTATTGTGATTCCAAGAGCGCAATATCTATAACTGCTAATCCGGTACAGCATTCGAAGACCAAGCATATCGACGTACGCTATCATTTCATCAAGGATCATGTAGAAAAAGGTAATATTGAAATGCACTTTGTTCAAACTGACTTCCAGTTAGCTGATCTTTTCACCAAGCCGTTGGATGAAAAGCGTTTTCAAATTCTAATCAGCAAACTTGGTATGTTGAACATGTCTTAAACCTTTCTTATGATTCTAGGGGGAGTATTCTATGTTTTGATCTTGTGTGTTATTTTCCAACTGTTGTTAACGAGAGAGGAATCATTTTCTTAAATGATTACCATTATCTCTTTTATTTATGCAGGTTTGGTCAAGTGACAATGGCTTCTAATCACTTCGGATTAGAACCCGCACTTCACTGCTTTACTTTATTTTTCTGTTTTTTGTTAAAAAAAAAAAATTAAGTTAAGGGGGAGAATATCTGTGATATTAACCGATTTTTGGATACTTAAATGCTTATCTGACCGTGTGTTCTTAAAGATAAATACTTGTGTTTTATCTTGTCTATATACTTTCTCAAGTATTCATACACATAACGGTTCAGAATATTCTATTTGACTTTGTTATTACCATGTATCAAAAGTTAAATCTTTCTATGGTAATACTCACGTTATTTGTATTCACTGTTGATTGAATCAAACGTCATTTCATGTGCTTTCATTGAAAATATGTTTATATATTGTTCATATAAACAACATTTCGTTTTTGATTCTCCAAAATCTTATTCTTCATGACAAAATGATATGAGCTTAATTGTCAAACTCTTTTAGTTTGAGGGGGAGAATTGCATCGTCAAACATCTTCTGTTTTGACATCTCCGAAATTCTTATTTTTCATGTAACAAGTGGTATTTGTGCTTACATGTACAATAGCCTGTTGAACAACATGTTTTTTTTAGGATCATACATGGGATTCAGTGTGAGAACTTAACAGAACTTCCATGGATTCACGATAACCAGTGTTTCTTACCCAGGAAGTATTCCCTGAGTGATTGAGGGGAGAGGGGTCAAACGATTTGAGTGTTGGTGTGTGAAAAGAGGTAAAATGGAAAAGAGAGATTGGTTAGACGTGAGCATTAAAAGAAAGAGGGTGAGAGAACAGAGTAAAAGAATATTAAACTCTGCACCAAACTTCTTTCTGAGCCAGGCAGCCACATAATCTGATTGGTTCACATTCTTTGGTGACCATCATTGAAAAAGGCAACTAGCCCATGCCATCTCTTGCATACAACCCCACCAGCTGATCATTCTTTTCTCAAAAAGAGAATGTTTCACATTTTCTGGGGACGCAGCACATACGCTATTGGTTCTTCATTTGGAAGATACTAATATTGAAAAAGAATGAAAGTTGCCCCACCTTCGAACCCTTTCTCATGCACATTGAGTCTTTGTACAATTTGTTGCTGTCTCAACAAGTTTACATACTTTGAGCCTATATTGAAAAAGCAATCATCTATGCTTAATTTTTTTTCTAACACATGCACGAGCACACAGAAATTTGTTTTCTGTCAGAACGTTCATAGATAACCATGTGTTATTCGATGATTGAATGGAAGACCTGGGGAGTCTACATCAAACCAGCTCCTTATATAGTAACTTTGTGTTACTCAGTGACTTTGTGTCATTGACAGGCATTCTAACTGAGTCATTTGTTGATTCAGGGTTGCACTTATTAAACTGTTTGAATTTGAAAAGATTCGAATGGTTACTACTTTCTATTTTAATCTAAAAAGATTGAAATAATCACTCTTTCCATCTGGGAAGACTTGATAGTTACAGTTCAGGGTTTAAATTGTAATAGTTTAATAGTTATTAGCTATTGGGCCCAAGCCCATTAAGCATTAGGAAGCCCATATGGCCTGGGTATTTAAAGTTATGTTTTGTTTAGTTTTAGGGTTAGAAACGTTTCATATTTTCATAATTATTGTTTAGAGAGAGGTAGCAAGTTTTCTTTGTATTCAAAGGGTATCAAGAACACTCAAGGGTTTCATTGTTTATTCAAGGGATTGGTATGTTACTCTGATTTATATATCTTTTGATTATTATTGTGTTGCTTGATTACTTGTTTCTGTGATTATTTACCAACTAGATTAAACTGGGATAACAGGTTTAACGGTATTTCAGATACTTTTGGTCGACGCAAAGAAGTCAAATATGCGTGGTAGCTAAGAAGTCTAAGTAGAGCACGACGACACCAGAATTAGTTAATCCAGTTTTAAAGTCTAGGAAAAACAATAATAGTCATGATGTTTTGAATTCTAAACCTATGGTTGAATGTAATGGATTTTTACCTTTAAAAGTTTATTCAATTCCGCAATTACTTCAACTGTCTCATGATTGTCTTTGTTGCTCCTACTGTGGATTAAATGAGTTTGTTGATCGTCGTTTTGCATCTGATTGGTTTGGCTCTTATCATGTGCCTAATTCTCACTCTAAGTTTGATGTTTCCCGTCATAGAAGACCCAAGTCTAAACAGGCATCCCAGTCGGGTGTTAAGTCTAACCCCAAAGGACCC
Organism: Arctium minus; assembly: GCA_954870635.1. Classification (NCBI taxonomy): domain Eukaryota; kingdom Viridiplantae; phylum Streptophyta; class Magnoliopsida; order Asterales; family Asteraceae; genus Arctium; species Arctium minus. Next base: position 164,691,804 of record OX941081.1, read on the forward strand.
ATTTACGAATGGGTACCTAAAAAGAAATAACTTGTTTTGTAGGATGGTCATGTGTGGTATTTAGATTCAGGCTGCTCCAAGCACATGACCGGAAGAAGGGAGCTTCTCACAAACTTCACCGAGAAGTTTTGTGGAAATGTTCGTTTTGGGAATGACCACTATTCTCCCATTATGGGCTATGGCGATATCGTTAAGGACAACATCACGATCAAGAAAGTGTCCTACGTTAAAGGTCTTGGTCACAACTTGTTCAACATAGGTCAATTCTGCGATAAGAATCTAGAGGTCACCTTCAAATCAACGAGGTGCAGCGTTCGGACTGAAGACGGAAAAGAAATTCTTGCTGGAACGCGTCGCACAAATCTATACACGATTGACCTCTCGTCTCTGAAAGCAGATAAGGAAGTTTGTTTGATGTCCAAAGCCTCAGCCGAACAAAGTTGGCTATGGCATCGTAGACTCTCGCACCTGAACTTCAAGACTATCAATAAGTTGGTGCTCGGTGGACATGTGAAGGGAATGCCAGATCTTAAGTTCGAAAAAGATCACCTGTGTGCCGCCTGTGAAATGGGCAAGATGAAGAAGGCTTCTCACAAGCCTAAAGCCGTTCCAAGTACTTCTCGGTCCCTTGAACTCATTCACATGGATTTATGTGGACCGATGCTCATCCAAAGTATCAATCATAAGAAATATGTCCTAGTGATGGTTGATGACTCCTCTCGCTACACGTGGGTTAGATTCCTTCGTACAAAGGATGAAACCCCAGAACTAATAATCACTCTTCTGAAGAGTGTTCAAGTCAGTCTCAACCAATCAGTTCAGACTATTCGGACGGATAACGGCACTGAGTTCAAGAATCAAGTACTCACAAATTATCTGACTTCAGTGGGCATCTCCCATACCTTCTCAGCTGCTCGTACTCCTCAGCAAAACGGGGTAGTTGAGCGCCGAAATCAAACTCTAGTAGAAGCCGCGCGCACAATGTTATCGCAGTCCAAGCTCCCGCTTTATCTATGGGCAGAAGCAGTTGCTACCGCATGCTACACTTAAAACCGTACTATCATCAACAAGCGGTTCAACAAGACTCCATACGAGATCATCAACAAACGCATCCCGAACATCAACTACTTCCATGCGTTCGAATGCACGTGCTTCGTACTGAATGACAAGGACGATCTAGGATAATTCAGCCCAAAAGCGGACGAAGGAGTGTTCATCGAATATTCTCAGCAAGCCAAAGCTTACCGAGTCTACAACAAACGGACAAAGACCGTCGTTGAGAGTGTAAATGTGACTTTTGACGAGGCCGCTGATATGTCTTCTGAACACCTCAGTTCAGAACCCGTGTTAACTGGTGTGTTAGCTTCTGGACAATTACGTTCAGGATCTACACAAACTCCAGTAAATCTAGATCAAGCGTCTACGTCAAGAGCACATCTTTCAGATTTGGATTTACTTTTTGAGTATTTCTATGATGGCTTATTTAATATTAAACCTAAAGCTATATCATGTAACAGGAATGCTGCTCAAGCACCAGAAGTGACACATGTCACTGGTCCAATCGACTCAGGTGGCCCATCCTCGCCTGGTGCTCCCTCCTCTACTGTCAATGCATCAGCATCCCTGAGCTCGAGTGATCCCCCTCCTATCTCTCAAGTTCCTACTGAAGCTCAGGAAACAGTAATACCTCCTGAACCGACCCCTGCTGAAGGTGCTCACGAAGTTACCTCTCCGCCAATCCCGGATCATGCTATAGTTTCATCACCAACTGAGTCGTCCTCTGCTACTTGCTCGACTCCAGCTAAGGAGCTTCCACCTCACAGGCCTTCATCACTCGAGGCAGTTCAGGATTTACCCCTCAATGGTCATGTGGATTCCAATACCTCACAACAAACATATCAACCTCTTCCGCACACCACCAAGTGGACTCGAGCTCATCCCCTGCATCAGATCGTCGGTGACCCCAATACGCCTGTACAAACTCAATCTACTACCGCAAATGACTGCTTATTTTCCTCGTTCCTCAGCCGTATCGAACCTTCCACCGTCTCCGAAACACTGAATGATCCAGACTGTGTGATAGCTATGCAAGAGGAACTCAACCAATTCGAGAGCCTCAAAGTATGGCGCCTTGTTCCCCGACCAAAGAACAAGACGGTGATTGGGACGAAGTGGATTTTCAAGAACAAGAAGGACGAAAATGGAATAATAGTCCGGAACAAAGCACGTCTGGTAGCTAAAGGATATCGCCAGCAAGAAGGTATAGATTACGATGAGACGTTTGTACCGGTTGCCCGCATTGAAGCGGTTCGCATGTTCCTTGCCTACGCCGCACACAAGAATTTCATCGTCTTTCAAATGGATGTGAAATCCGCGTTTCTCAACGGCATACTCAAGGAGGAAGTTTATGTCTACCCGAAGGCTTCGTGAGTTCTGAAAAACCTAATCATGTCTACTTTCTTGACAAGGCCTTATACGGTCTTAAGCAAGCGCCACGAGCCTAGTATGATGCTCTCTCATCCTTCTTAGTTAAATCTGGTTTCTCTAAAGTTAAGATAGACACTACCCTTTTTATTAAAAGAGAAAAGCGCGATATTATTCTTGTACAAATTTATGTTGATGATATAATCTTTGGCTCCACAAACCCCAAGTACTGTCAGAACTTCTCAGCTCTCATGAGTAAACATTTTCAAATGAGCATGATGGGGCAAATGAATTTTTTCCTTGGTCTTCAAGTTAAACAATTAGCAACAGGAATTTTCATTAATGAATCTAAGTACATCTCGGATATTCTTCGAAAATACCAGATGGAACATTCTTCACCTATGAAAACCCCCATGTCTACTAGCATAAAGCTACACTCCGATCCTGATGGAAAGGATGTGAATGCTACAACTTATAGAGGCATGATAGGTTCTTTGATGTACTTGACGGCAAGCCGGCCACACATTATGTTCTCAACTTTCTAGTGTGCAAGATTTCAGTCGAAACCTAAAGAGTCTCACTTAGCTGTTGTTAAGCGTATTTTCCGATATTTAAAAGGTATTGTTGATCTTGGTTTGTGGTACCCAAAAGAGACAGGTTTTGAATTGACAACTTATTCAAACGTTGACCACGCCGGAAACATGCTGGATTGGAAAAGAACGTCGGGTCATGTCCAGTTCTTGGGTGATCGTCTTGTCAGCTAGGCTTCGAAGAAGCAAAATTGCGTGTCCACCTCTACCGCCGAGGCGGAGTATGTAGCAGCCGCTAGTTGCTGCTCCCAAGTCATTTGGATGCGCACCCAACAGAAATACTATGGCTTTCACTACTCGAAGGTCCCCATCTACTGTGACTCGAAGAGCGCCATTGCAATATCCAGCAATCCAGTCCAACACACGAAATCGAAGCACATTGATGTGCGTTATCACTTCATAAAAGACCACGTGGAAAGAGATACCATGGAACTCTATTTTGTTAATACAGAACATCAGTTAGCAGACCTGTTTACCAAAGCTTTGGACGAAAAACGTTTTAATTATCTTGTGTCCAAGCTAGGTATGCTAAATCTGAAAGTTTGACCTTTCACAGACCTCTACGAGTCTCATTCAATAACGAATGACTGTGGCTTTAATGTCCCAGTGCCTTGTCTCTGGATGCTGATAGCCACACTACTTGGTTATTGCATTTTACTCGTTCCGTTCTGTGTCAATTTCAAACTTCTGCATTAATAAATTAGATTTCGTTAGTTTCTATTTTTTTTTCTCTCGTGTGTTTTCTTTTCTTCGTGGTGTTTTCGTGTTCATTTTGCAGTCCATCCGGTTGATATCTGAAAGCGTAAGTCGTTTTGTAGTGGATTTTCGAAGCTATTCATGTGTCTAGGGGGAGCCCTATCGACAGATGTTTGGTAAGGTTTTATAGTCCTCCGTTCGAGGGGAGAAGGTAAGTTATTCTTCCATTTCTTTCTCGCCTGCTATCGTCAAGGGGGAGCGGATTTCGTTTCTGAGAGCAAGTGATTCCCAATTTGAGGGGGAGCCGGATCTTATCTTTTGTTTTTTCCCCGGGCCTTGGTCCCTTTTAGTATTAATTTTTTTTTAAAAGTTTTTTGTTAGGATTAAAATCTTATTTCTTTGCCTTAGTCCTGTTTTACTTTTTTTTTTTTCTAATAAAAAGAAAAATACAAAAGTTTTTTTTTAGTTTAGATTCGTTTTCTTTTGGACTGGCCCAAACTTGTCACCGGCCCATGCTATCTCTCGGCCCGACTGAGGAAACCAAATAGCGCGACCCGGGGATTAAACACCCCGGGCCTTTCGTCTTCCTCATTCCATCTATCTTTCTCTCGATCGATATCTCTCTCTCTCGATCGCTATTGCTCTGTATCCATCTCGATCTCTCGATCGGCAACCTCTTTCACCCTCGATCTCGATCTTCATCCGGTAAGTCATCACTCTTCTCTATATCTCTCTATCGCCGCTGTCTGTTAAATCCACCACCGGTCGATGTTGTTCGATTCGACTCCGGTCAGTCGACGTCATCGCTCCCCTCCAACCCCCCCCCCCCCCGGGTCGACCCGCCGAAGGCGACGATCTGGCTTAAACCCATCGCCATCGATTCTAGTTGTGGCGATCGTCTTGGGTCTTGTTCGAGTTAGGGTTTAGATTGTTTAATCTGGGTTTAATGTTTTATCGTGTTCTTGATTTCGATTACATTCTCTGGTTGTGTCGATTGGGCTGCCTCCGGTCGATTAGAGGAGATACCGGTCGACCTGGTAATGTCGGTCGACCCAAGTCGATTGATCCCGGTCAATTTCCATGCTTAATAGTTTATATCTATAGCTATGTTTGTGAATTGAAAATGTGGTGAGTGTGAGAGTTGGGTTTCCGAATCTTATCTGTTTGAGTGACTAACCCTGGTTCACGGATTAGGGTTTGATTTACTCTATGCTTTAGAGTTTGAATTGGTTATGGTTTAAACCATTGACCATCTAACTCCGAAGCTATCTTCTTTTGAATGTACCTAAGTTCTAACATGTTTATTATTCACAGGTACTATGGCGCAAAACCCAAACCCGGCGATTGATCCTATAGCGGATGCCGAACTGATTCCTGAGGATCAGTTCCTTCCACTCACACCCAACAACTACCATCTCCATGTCACCCAACCAGCCATCCAATATCAGGTGATGATCGAGATCCTCATGGGTCATCCTATCTCTTACGCACTTACGGAGACGGCTGAAGTCCCAATGATATACCTGCAGCAGTTCTGGCGTTCCCTAACTCCTCTGGAGGCCGACGATGGTTTTCAGTTGGAAGGTCGAATTGACCAAACGCCAGTACTGCTCACTCAAGATCTGTTCCGACAATTTCTCCAACTGTCGACCACCTCTTCATTTCCGAGGAGAGACGACTATGACCCGATCGTATCGGATGCAACTCTCTGCGCCGACATCCTGTCCCTAGGCTATGACGCGAATCTTCGTCTTCCATCTGGATTCAACAGGAAGCATCTAACAACGATTTGGTACACTCTCTTTACGTACATCAATCGGTGCCTTTCGGATATCACGAAAGGCATCGAACAAACGAGTATCAACATCCTTCGCGTATTTCATGCCGTGGCATTTCACCGCCACGCAGACTACGCCGACTTCCTTTGGTACGAGCTTGTTCAGAAAGTACGTGCCAACGCAACAAAGAGACAGAACTTCATTCCATTCATGCGGTTTCTACAGCTTGTCATCCGCAACTTCATGGTTCTCTATCCTGCGATTGCGCGCCGATCATCGCACCTGAACTGTCCGCAAAACTCGACTCACAAGATTCCGACACGTCCTGATCCAGAAGGTATTGTCGCCCGACAGATCCCCGTCGGGTTACTGGCCTATGCTTGTCCTACGACACTGAGTGTAATAGCATATAGGCACACACACAACCTACCAGCTCCTATGGTCCGTCCAGAACCGGAAGGACCTCCCCAGGGAGCAAGACCTGAGAGGCGTGAGGGTCCACGTCCACGTATGAGAGGCGGTAGTGTCCGGATAGCTGGGGCTCCCGGACAGGGTGTGATGAGAGAAAATATTGTGAGGGGAACTGAAGTGGGCAGCGCCGTTGGACCAAGCCAAGCCAGTACTTCCCGACGATCACCCACACCGCCATGGACAGCCTCTCCGATGGTGGAAGAGGACACCGCGACTGAAACCGCTAACGTTCAGTCCACTTCCACCACCGAGTCGGAAGAAGCAACAGGTACATCCGACACTCAGTCGGAAGCTGCCACCGAGTCTGAGGAGGCAGCAGACCAATCCGGCAGTCAGTTGGAAACCGCCACCCAAGCATCGGAATCAAATGACGAGTCTTCTGACTCTGATGGTGACGATGATGAGCCCTCACCTAGAGAGACAAGGAGAGCGGAGGGAGTATCAGTCGAAAATATAGAAGTGAGTAGAGAGAAGAAAAGGAGGAGTAAGATACATGCTGAGCGTACACGAGTGATGTCGCAACCACCTCTGGTTGGCGACCCCAACACCGCATCTAGCCAGGTAACCGCATCTGCTACCCAGTCTCATGTGTTGAGACAGGGTATTGAAGAAGACGTCGTGGACCTAGCGACGCAAATGCACACCCCCAAAGCCACTCCACCATCTCTCAACAGATGGTGGTTTCAAGTTCACACGGGGCATTAGCACATAAGCTACCAATCTCTCACTTGGAGAGTTCTGGTATTGAAACAAGAGAAAAGCAGCCCCCGTTCTCGACTTCTTTGGGTGCACAGAGTCTATAGCCCTTTGATGTCATATCTCCTATTCCTAGGACACAAATACCCTTTTCGGCTACTGCTGGAGGCCTTAGTGGCCCAGCCGGAACACCTATAGTAAATCCAACTTCAGTTGGTTTACGAGGATTGGGTGGAAGTCCTACCACAGCTAGCATCACGCCAGCTGTGAACGTAGGCGGTTCGACTTCTACAGTCGTAACCAGAACTGGAAGTCTAAGTGACCCAGGAGTGATTCATCCCGAGTTCGTCTCAAGGGAATTCTTGGATGGTGCCCTAAAGACCGTCCGTTCTATTATGCTTTCCGAGCTGAGGGATGAGGTAGATGCCATGAAGCGTCTGATCAAAGGAAAAGGTCCCATTACTGAGCCTGAACCACTACCTCCTACACCATAACCCTCTCCTGCTGTTGTTGATATGTCTATCGATGAACTAAAATCCGTACTCCTAGCCAAGCTACTTGCCTAATCACATATAGAACCTACCCAGGATGCCGATCTTCTATCGCTTTTACGTGCTCAAGCATCCACACCTAGTCCACCACCCCCAACCCACTGTATCTCTAGATGCCTTCCAGCAACAACAAGCCATGCTTCAGTCTTTGCAGCAATTAGTAGCTGTATTGACTGAACGCTTATCATCAGTGGAAGACACATGCCGAAGCCAGGTAGAAAGGCTCAAGTGCCGACATGATGACCAGGATGATCCTGATCACCATGAGGGGGAGAAGCGCCGACGTCTATCCGAGCCAGAAACACAGATAGTGGAATCAGTACAGGTGGAAACGGAAGGGGCTTCAGGTTCTGGTACGCAACCGGAAGGGCTAGAACAGGCACGGGAACAGGTTATGGATTTGGTACTTTACGAAACTCCAACGGTTGAAAAGCCTGAGGAAATAGATGAAGGTTCACCGATAGTTCCTGAAGACTGGGCCTTGATTGTCGATCCTTATGAGGTTTCTGACCCGACAGAAGAATATGCCAACACTGAAAGAGCGTTGGTAGTCATGCAAGCCGAAATTGATGAGATTCTTCATCCAGATTATCAGCCAGATATTCAGACTTCTGTCGCGGTACCGCTTTTGACATATCATGCAGATCACCCTGATCTTCCACATACAGATTTTCCTGTTAGATCTCCTCCAGCATCATCGAGTTTGAGAACTAAAAGTACTCCGCCAGTCCAGTCGTCCAAGTGGGAAAGAGTCAGAATCAAAGTTCCATTTCCGGAAGAAATCCAGAAGAAGATCTTTGCCCATTGGATTCGGAAATATGATGAAGTTGTGCTTCATGGTTTACAGTCGATGAAAAGCAAGGAAAAGCAGCGTGAAATCATATTTGTGTATAAGTACTTTCAAGACAAGTACAACAAGACAAAGCTTCAAATTACTTCAGTTGATAAAATTCTGTCTAGTTTCTTCATGGATGTAAAGTATTCACAGTTCATGGTAACTAGAGAAGATGGTGAAAAGTATTATTTTTCTGAAGCTGATTTTCCGCGTCTTGAACCTAGAGATCTGTTGTTCTTGCTTAGAGACTTAAAGACCATAACCAACAGGCCAGGGGAAGTTTTAGATGCACTCGAGACCGTCAAGCGATACATGAAGTGTGCAATGAAGCTTGCCTCTGTCGAAGACTTTCAGATCGGGTTAGAAAGCAACCAACCGAAGATAAATCTGCTTAAGCCTGATTTGAGTGTTCCTTCTGAAGCCCAGACTGTACCAGCATTTACTGTTATTAATCTTCTAGAGTTAGGCATGACTTACGTGAACAAAAAAGGTGTTATGCGCTTTATTCGTTTCAGCCAGATTGCCAGATTCTGTGATGGTACGTTGATGCTGCTTAAAGACAAGTTGAAGCGTGATGTTGATAAAGATGAAAAAGGGGTTCAGACATTGGATCCTAAATACAAGAAACTTGTTCTCGAAGCACTGGATGTTATTGAAGACTGGCTGGAGTACAGAACGAAAATACGATACATCGAGATCAGCTTTGGGTTTCAAAATATATATGTTCCAAACTGGCGCGATTACCAACTTCTATTTAAAGGGGGAGATTGTTAGGGTGAATTATATGTTAATAGAAGTTTAGGGTGAAATATGTAATTAGTTGAAAGTTTATTAGCTTGTTGGGCCTAAAGCCCATAAGCCCATTATCTTGTAAAGCCTAAGTATATAAAGGCTGGTTTAGATTCATTATTTTTTTTTTTAGTCTCATAATTTCCAGATCTCTAGTCAATAGGTTTACTTTTCTCTGATAAGAAATTCTTTCTGTAAACCTGTAACCTTTGATTGAATATTAATCATATGACTAGAGGTTGTGGCTATACAATTGTTCATCATTGATTATTTACTGTTGATTCCACTGTACTGGGATCTACAAACCTGATAAAAAACAGTTAACGTTCAGATACAATTGAACAAAGAAATCTTGACAAATGTTTCAGATTTCTTTTTACAACATATAGATTTGCACACGTTTTCTTGAATATGAAGATTCTCAAAGATAAGACCATAAATTAATTATTTGGATACAGTCTGTCAACTGATACCGGTATGAACTTCTGAACCAGCTCCCTCAGATCACAAGATTGTGCCTCTCTTACCATTATCTCCCTCTTATTCCTACATATTAAGAAATCAGAAAAAACGAACAACTTGTAATAATAAATTTACATTGACCAAATACCATAGTGAAGTCCATCCCCTAAAAAATACACATGGTTAACATGTTTCTTGGTAAAGCTAATACAAAACATCAACATCTAGTTATCTGTCTGTTTTCATCTTAGTGCATCAACTGTTTTTGGTGGATCTCAAAGGATTTTCAACTTCATTTGTTTAACAATAACCAATATAGTGTCATCTATAGGACCAGATCAAAAATATCCACTAAACAACCTGAATCTATAAGTTGCATAAATTTAACAACTTCATGATCCGCCCATACAACTAGGTGAACAATAAGTAAGCATGTAAGGGGAAGTGGCATTCGATTCAAGTCAAACAGAACCAAAATGGTCCAGAAAACATAAGATAAGAATAATTGAAACAGATAACATTAAAGAGGGTAAAGGAGGCGCAAGTGGAAATACCTAATTATCAAAGTCAGCAGCTCTACCAGACATGAAGGCTCATGTCGGTATGTAACACCACATTAACCGGAGGTCTTGCCAAATACTGAATTTACTCAAGCCCATGATGCTTAACCTTGTGAGATAACCACAAATCTTAGCAATCATACAATTTTGAATAATCCACTTGACTTAATATGTCATGTGTAGTCTTCTACCAACTTCCAATGGTATGGGTTTTCATGACCGAGATCAACATGAATGATCTTCAATAATAGAAAAGTGCCTCGTGGATGATATTAACATGAACGATCTGGCACCTTGAACATATGTTATTCATCATCATAAGAGCAACAAATGCATCAAATACCCACACCGACCGCACCCCAAAAAAATCAAACACAAATATCTTGAAGATTAAACTTCAAGGACAACTGAAGGAGTTGAACATTTATTGCTAAAAGTCAATAAAAATAAAAATCAAGTTCTAACCTCCGATAAAATTGAACATTTGGCCCTTTCAACATAAAAAAGAGAAAGAGAACAAAAAAAGAAAATTTAAAAAAGTTCGTGCTTGATTTAACTCACAACTTGCATCAAAAGGCATTTCAAGTAAGGCCATTCGGCTTGGTGCAACCGCTCAACTGTGATTCTAATATATGGCTCAACCCAGAGGTCCACCTAATCCCTGCAGTTTTCTAACACTATTGCTATAAGCTTTGGTGCAGGTTCAATGTCATTGTCTTTCAAGTTTTTGTCGCTCATTATAGGGTGCAAAAGAAAGAAGTAATTGAAAAAAGATAAGTATCAAGTAATCTAGAGTTCTTAAGCATCCGGGCATACAAACAGTGTTTTCAAGGAAGAAAATAACAATCGAGGCATCAATGATTGAAGCTTGTGCATATATAGAAAAACCAACCGATGTTTGACGAAGTAGAAAAATGTCGATGGTGAAATTGGGGTCAAGAAAGATGGAAAAGAGATGAGAATAGGTAAAAACGCGAGAAATTGAAAAGACATATTGATTCAAACTTCGAATTAACTCGATTCAACTCCAGAACTTGATGAATCAAATTAAAAAACACCTGAAATTGAAAAGAGATACCGATTCAAGCTTAGAATTAACTCCAATTCAACTACGGAAACCGATAAAAGAAAATGAAAAACACGAGAAATCGAAAAGGAATACCGATTAAAACTTCAAATTTACCCGATTCAACTCCAGAAACCGATAAATCAAA